>OY751339.1:7318137-12318137 GCA_963564715.1 Catocala sponsa
TAACTATTTGCGGCGGCACGGAGTTGAACAACAATGCCATCTTTCTTAAAATATTACAGTGCATAAGTGTGTACGACAACACAAGCCAAGTGGACTTTCAATTCCCTCACTCTCACAGTCCACTGTGACGGCTATCTAACACGACCGGAGAGAGACCAGGTGCAGAACCAACGGCTTTAGGTTTTTTCCGAAGCACCGAGTGCTATTGAGTATTTCTAGAAAGAAAATCTCAATATCATGTTATTGTCTCAACTGCGGCGCAGCAGTCATGAATGCAATGGCTTACTATTAAGGCGGCTGTACACATTGGGCCAAGGTAGTGGGCCAGCGTGTTGGGCCAACGTGTAGAGATCTACTTGGGGGTATGTTGGCTACTACTACTACCTTGGCCCAATGTGTACAGCCGCCTTAATAGTAAGCACTACTGTTATTGATATTTTCTGTTAGGATTCTCAATAGCAGCACGGACTATTATGTGAATACGTAGTGGATTGTACATGTACCCATTGTTATACTTCCACCTGTTTGTAATATAAATTGTAGAATTGCTTGATTGCCTACGAAATAAAAAAAAAATAAAAAAATTCTGGACTGTGTCTAGTAAACGCATTCACGGCACTACGCTACTGAAGGCAATTGGACTTTTACTTCAGCATTTATTCCATTGGTGCAACAGACATGTTTTATGCTGTAGTCATTGTTATTTACTGCTAGAGGATATTTCAACAGTAACACTCACGTAGTATAATTATGTGTAATCCTTACTAATATTATAAATGCGAAAATAAGTTTGTTTGTTTGTTTGTTAACTTAACTACTCAACCAATCAACATGAAATTTTGCATACACGTTGTCAGGGGCACAGAATAGGACATAGGGTACCTTTCATCCAGAAAAAAGAACTGTTGCAAGTCTAAACTCTTTTTTTGTTTATTTTCGCAGGGGAATGCCTTTACGCACACCCGCCCCTGTCGATGCGGATTGGAAGGCCGCACCGGCAGCAGCGGGTAGTGTCGGACTCGCCGGGGCCCTAACAATAGTGTACCACGGAATACCGACTAAACCTAACTGCGGCGCTCTTCCCGTCTATCATGGAGTGCCGGAGGATCTCCGTTCCGAACTCTCTTCGGCGCTCAGACGTTAGCCTGGCAGGGCTACGACCTAAGACATAACCATCTAAGGTGGGGGGAGGAGGTAAGCGTAGCGGCGTCGCCTCCTCCCCGGCCTTTCTCGGCGGAGCGGGTCCGCATTGGCGTCGGCCTCCCGTTCCCGCTCCGCAGCCTCCATCAGGAGCATTACTGCCTCACTGAATTCGGCAACAGCTTGCCAGCACCTGTCGCTGGCCAACATGGTGCTCACTGTTCGTCCCAGCGACAGGTCCCCGCCAATGACGGCGGTCAGGTCGCACCGTTGTGTCTGCCAGGCAGCGCAACTCTCAATTGTATGGCGCGCCGTATCAACGGGTGCGCCACACGACTTGCAGGAGGGTGAGGTCTCCCTCCTGGCGATCTGATGCAGGTACTTACCAAAGCAGCCATGTCCGGTAAGTACCTGCGTCAATCCACTCCTCAAGTTGTGGCCGAATCGCCTCCACTATTTCCTTTCCAGCGGTGGGGGTCCTCAGTTCACTCCTCCACCGCCGGATGAGGGACTTTGAGTCTCAACCCGCAATTCGCCCACGACCGGTTCCTCGCCCCGAGACCGCGCCACCGAGCGGTGACGGTAGACCTCTGCAAGAATTTTTGCCTCCAATTCCCAAGGCGGGTCGCTCGCCAGGACCGTAGCAGCCGTCCACGACACTGTACGATACCCCCTAATGGCTCTCACCGGGATGAGCCGCTGAGCTCTCCTCAGCAGGGCCTTATTACGCGCGGTGAGAGCGTCTGCCCAGATTGGGGCGCCGTACAGCGCCATGGACCTCACGATCCCGCTGTACAGCTTCCGGCAGGACGACCCCGGACCACCAGTGTTGGGCAGAAGTCTACCCAGCGCTGCAGCTACATTTACAAGATTCGGGGCGAGTTGGGCGAAGTGAGGCCCAAATCACCATTTCCCATCGAGGTGCAAGCCTAAATATTTCATTTCACCGGCACGTCCTCGTGCATAATTTTTAATTTCGCCCCTCGGGGTCACCGCGACGCGGGCCGTAAAATAGGAAGGCCTCCGTTTTTGCAAATCTAACTTTTTTTTTTTAACCTTACCTACATTTACGCGAGCGAAGCCGCGGGTGAAAACTAGTTATATATAATTTCTCTTTAACTTGTTACACTTGTAATTATAACTTGGACTAACTTTGTTTTATCTTTGGTTCACCTGAAGGCAGCTGGCGGTGAATGCTTCAGGCGTTAAGTCCACCTACATGATAACACAGTAATATCGTCCTAGTAAAATAAAAATTAAGTGTTTTTAATAATACCTGCCTTGATGATGCCGTGCGTTGTTTGTTTTTTTGGCATTTTAGTAAAGAAATTCTTAGTGAGTGCATGAAGCCTGGATATGTGTTTATTAGACCAGCATAGCTTTTTTCGTATAAGTGGTGGATAAAGTCTGCCTAAATGTGGGTATAATACGGCTATAAAAGAGTAATATAATAATAATATTGTTTATTTTATCTCAAAAAGGTAAGTACATAGATATGTTACATTAATAGGTACAGCATGAACATGTCACATGTCGCAATAAACAAAAATGGTATTACATTTTTGTGTGTATATTCTATAAAAATCGGGGATGCGTCCCATGAAATCCTTTGATTGGCGATCTAATCATATTGTAGCGACCTCACACAAATCACGAAATTCTGACATACGACAAGAGATGGCGCTGTGCCATCCTGAATTGCGCAAGTGAAGTTAGTTACACAGTGAATTACTATTTAAATAAGATCCCAACATCAACCGTTAGGTGCCGGCCCGCCACGCACGATTACCCAGCCTGGCCGGAGGATCCTCCCTCTGTGTTAATGGAACATCATACCACGTATCTCTACAATTATATCCTTTCTAAGCGTTAGCACTTCTAATCAAAGTTGCAACAATAAAATAAGTAAGCATTTATACTTAAATAAAATGTCAAATGGCCGTAAAGGTGATTATTATATCGAAGGACAATAAAAGATTACCAGCATTAGTTAGGATTAGTTCATAATTAAGTATAGCATGTGTTAAGCTAGAAACACATTATCGGACGCCACTCGCAGTCGCGATTCGACTGACAATTGTCACTTTTCAATCAGCACGTTATAGAAAATCCTAGTCATAAAAATAAATGCGGATAGTGTTTTATCCATACTGATGAATGTTATATCAGCCCTGTATGTCACACAGATTGGCACGAGCCTCTTCTAAGTGTGAGAAGGGATAGGCCATAGGGCTCAGAAGAGGCACGTGTCATCAGTGGGATAGTATTATACAGAGCTGATATTATTATTTATTTATTATAAGGACTAGTAACCAATAACCAAATAAACTCACAAAAATCGCTCGGTTATACTGTTGTTTTCAGACAGCAAACAAATTGAACGACCCTAATAAAATGAATGAATTTATATTATACAAACAATTTATTTTAAATTCGGTTACGTTTTGCAAGAGTAAGATTTTTATGAGCCCTATCTATGGTTATCTCTTTCGCACATTAATATTTTGTTCGGGCTCACCGAGACGGCAATTGATCAGTTTAAACGTTTTGATGCCCGCATTTATTGTTAAGGTCACGTCTGGGACTTATTGTTGACAGTTAGCACAAGTATACGTCAGTTAACGTAAATAAAACATGGAAGCAGTACTTATATACTAGCCACAGCTTATTTTTGACGCCGCAGCTGCTTACTCAACTCTACAGCTCAAAAACAAAATTTTAACAAAGTAGGAAACCGACTTCCATAAAGAATATTCTAAAATTTAAAATGCACTAACAAGTTAATAAATAATTGCATATTCTTGTGAATAATTAAATTATTGTTATTTTTGGAGTATATTAAGTATAACTCGAAAACGAATGGTCAAATCTTGATCAAAATTAAATGAGACCACACGGGAAGCACCAGCTTTCAAATAAAAAAAGGATCATCAAAATCGGTTCACCCAGTCGAAAGTAAGGAGATAACAAACATTTAAAAAAAATACAGACGAATTGAGTACCTCCTCCTTTTTTTGAAGTCGGTTAAAAATGAATGTTACTGTGCTGCAAAATAGCTATTAGCTGTTCTGTTCTACAGTTTATTAACTTGCTGTCAATGTCAAGCAGTCAAACCCATTATTATACGTTAATATAGTGACACGACTTAGTTTTATTAAGTTCCGCCTACTTTGGGTAGATTTCCTGGGGCCATGTTTTTGCAGTGAGAACACCCATGATTAAATTATGTTCGGGTACTTTGAAATAACTACACTGGAACATTGAGACAAGTACCATCTTAGTCTCTCCGTGACCATGGCTGCTGAAAAGCAACCGAAACGTCGGGGAAAGTGTAAACATAAATATAAATAGTATAGTAATAGTATAAATAGTTTTCATAGTTTCAATAATTTAATTAGCTTAAAAATTAATAAAGTTTAATAGTAATAGTAGTGTAACAGTTTTCAAAATTTTGTAATAAAGTGTCCAATAAATAACGCGATGAAATCCGTATATAGTAGTTTAATTTCAGTGAGAATACTTTCATATTATATTTCTGTTCGCTGGTCTACGTAATGATATTGACCAGATACGTCACAGGTTGCGTCCGATAGTCTGTTCCAAGCTTTATCTTCTAATGAGGCTGTTGATTGTCGATATGATTTGTGTCGGTAATTATTGCAGCTAAAATAAATATGGCGAGAGCAACATTAGTTGGAATTATTGATGTCTTGTTTATATGATTTGTTATTATAATGTTTTATTACAACATTTGCTTTAATAGTAATCATTGTTCATAATATGTTATGTAAGTTATACAATTATACATATATAGTCTCATGTATATATTTGTAGATAAAAGTGTATTACACTTACATTTCGTCAGCTGTTTTGGGTCCTAGGTAATAGAGCTTATGACCGTGTAGCCTGAGAGCAGACGAGAGACATGAGAGACATGAGAGACACGCTACAGAATGTTCTATGAAAGCAAATCTAAATAACATTACCCTTTTCGGGAATCGAACTCGAGATCTACCGTTGCGCCATTGAGGGCGTTTATATATATTTATATATAAAAATCAGTTTCTGTATGTTTGTGTCCGCAAAACTGGAAAAGCAGTCGATAGATTGACTTAAAATTTTTACACAATGTTGCATATTTATGAGTGGTTTTATATACTTTCGGAGTTCCCATGGGAACGGGAACTGTGCCATAGCGATGCGTGGTCGGGTTTGGCTAGTAAATAATAATGTTTATCTAGCAATAATAATCGAAAAATATATGGATTGCTACGTTGAAGCCGTGTTAGTATTCTTCCGGCTTCTACCCATGTCTTCGGCCGCGTGAATCCCATGGGGACATTTTTATTTTTTTTATTTTTTATTTTATTTACTCGTCAAAATGACCACACTCCACCTGATGGTAAGCAGTCGTGTGGTCTAAGAGCAGTGGCCTCCACACCGCCCCCACAGTAGCCGAGGCGATGTTGAGGTCTCTACTTTGACGGCCTGAGAAGGTGCTTTTTCACGCCCCGCTTAAAGGACCCAGGATTGAAGGAAGAAGGAAACACGTGCCTTGGCAGAGAATTCCATGCCTTGGTCGTTCGGCAGAGGTATGAGGACCCAAACTTTTTGGTACGCGCTGTAATCGACTCTACCGTGTAAGGATGGCATCTGAGCCCAGCACGCGTTGTTCTGGATAGGAAAGGGGAGGGCGGGATAAGGTGGAATAACTCTTCAGAGCACTCCCCGTGGTATATTCTGTAGAAACATACATGTGTTATCCAATTACATACTTCATATATGAACATTAGCATCAATAAACTTATGATTATTATTGTGTACCAAGTCTTATTCATAACGGTGTAACGTAGATGAGTTTATACAAACATTGCTTTAAATTTTCAAATTTGGCCTCGATTTTCAATCTACTGGTGTATTTTATGCTAACTAATATTATATTATAAATGCATACATATTATACATAGAAACATTCAGACCAAGACAAATATCCATGCCCATGCACACAAATATTTGACTTGTGCGGGAATCGAACCCGCGACCTCAGGCGTCGCAGTAGGTTAGACTAACCACTACGCCATCATAGGTACGTATGAAGTGTTTTCTTAACTATCGAGTTGACTAACAAGCATACGACCCATTTGATGGTAAGCTGTTATCGTAGTAGGTATATGATCACTCACTATACTAGGAGTATGTTGTTTGATTACGAAAACCTACAAGTTATGTTTAAGTCAAAAAATCTTTATCTGCATAAAAATGTGTAAATACTTCTAGGACTTGAAATAAAAAAATGCATTGGAAAAATACTGTTTGAGAAGTATCATATTTTTCTTATATGAGCTACCGTGTGTATTTGTTATATTGATTTATTATAACAAGATTTTATAATTTTGTAACATATTGGTTAATAAGGTCTACGAAATAAGGTCTAACTCCAAGTATATTTTATCCATGTGATAAAAACCTCGCCATCTTTCTTATTTAACCTAACAACAAGACTGTATTGTTATTTCAAATAACTTCTACTTTATTTTTGTGACACTGGCCATAAAACTTAAAATATTCTAGTCACAAAAAAACTTAATGAATGAACCACAATATGTAATAAGGCTTGAGTATAATAGTTTTTGATGACCGCGTAAAATAATAAAGTAAGAAAAATGAAATATGCCGCGTAAAGTATGAAAGCAGAATTATTATCATTTTCCAGAGGAATTAAGTATTAAATACACATGAAAGGAGTTTAACAAAAGGGGCAAAGAGGCCAACATTTTTTACTAGTATCAGCTTTGCGTAATAATCAAAGTAAAAAAAAAAATCAACGGGTTACACTCCGGGAGTGCCGGCAGAAGTGAAAACTTGAATATTAACGTTGTGCATTTTTGATATTTTGGAATGGTTAAGGTATAATTTTGCACGAATTGCTTTAATTATCAGTAAAAAAGTACTATCATTTATGTGGTAAAATACAATATTCATTTATTGCGCTATCGTACACAAACATGACAATTCTCCCTCCGTCTTACGAATTTTCGATCAGGTCACGTGTTCTGACACGAGTTTAACATTTTTTACCATCACAAAAAGTGCACAACGCCGCTAAAGAAGTTTTCACACAAAATTACTTGTATACTTTTTATGTGTTCAAATGACTATATCTTTTAATGCAAATAAACGTTATTATTATTATTATAGTAACGCAAACCATTTCATACCACGTGTGCACCTGATTTAATTAATTTGTTATAAATCCCAAAATAGTAAACATGCTAAAGTTTCAAAGATGTTCATTGGAACATGTGATAAATATAACAAGACGAAGTTACACCTGTAATAACTTCAGAATCATCGTAGTTGCGTTGTTCGCCAGCACTCACTTAAAACTCCTGTAGATCGCGCCGTAAGTTAGGGTAACCATGTCAACCTATGTTAGACAATGTATTTACCTACTCGTATTTATTAAAACAGAATTTTTAAACGGAATACACCTTACATGTTTTTTTTTTATTACATAGGAGGTAAACAAGCAGTTGGATCGCCTGATGGTAAGCGATTACCGTCACCCATGGACACCCGCAACACCAGAGGAGTCACAAGTGCGTTGCCAGCCTTTTAATTTCGCCTCCCCTCTCCCCAGGAGGGAGAGGGGGGAGTTGGGCCTCCGGTACCCTCACTAACTCGGCGAAATAGAACGCAAACGCTATTTCATACCGGTTTTCTGTGAGGCCGTGGTATCACTCCGGTCGAGCCGGCCCATTCGTGCCGAAGCGTGGCTCTCCCACGGTAAATAGGTATCATTAGAATTGACTTAATGTACTAATTTTTAAATGTAAATAATCTGTGTTTCGTTGAGTTCGTGGCACATGTTTGAGGTTGATTGAGAAGTCCTCATTTCGAATGCTGAGTCAAAGCGTTATAATGTTATTCTCTAAGAACATTCTTGGTAACAAGTCGAAGTCTCGATTTGGCGATAGCCATATATATCCATGTAGTACCTAAAATACAGCTAGAAAAATGTGAGTAGTGTGTTGTGTTTCTTTGAAATAAATTCCAGCTTTCAATAATCTGAAGCTCAGCAGTCTGAATTTCAGCAATTTAATACCGGCCAAGAAAAGTCAGCAGTTCTATGGCACCGCGTGATATTATAGCCAGATTCATGATTCTATTGCCATATTGACGTAAAGTTAGTTAGTTTGTATATCAAATCTAATACGTGACACTACGCCAATGATTCTGAAAAATATTACCAATATACAGGTCCATTATCCCTTAGTAACACACTACAATGACAATAGCGAAGCCGCAGCCATGAACATTTTTACTTTCTAACTTCAACAAAAAATAAATGAACAAAGAAACCGTTGGTGCCATTCCCCTACTAACTGTCATAGTGAGTTAGACGTTGTTGTGTGGCAAAGGGAACGAGTGATAGCTGTGTAATAATATTACCAAGGGACTATATGGAGCTGTGTAACGCAGTCACGTAATATTACACCAACGGGAAATGAAGTCGACGAACTGTATTAATAATATTAATATACCTGAACTGTAGTTTAATAAATATGGATATGTAGCGAGATATTTGGATGGGACTGATATTTGTGAATATATTAGAGTTATTGCAACCTTAATCAAATGTTGATATAAAAAGGAAGATTTAGCTATAGTCAGGATAATAAAAAATAGCTCTAGTTTAAAGGGGAATCTCAAGAAGTATCTTGGTAGAAGCATTATACTCACATTTAGCCAGCTATTTAATTTCACATAATATTACTATTAGCCTATATGCGTTTACCGAGTACAGCTTCAGATTCTGTTCTGTTACTGACAATATTTTTATAGAATACTGAATAACAATTTTTCCGACCCAGGGATTGAAACTGGGACCTCATGCATAGCAGTCGCATGTACTAACGCTGCGCCGAGGTTGAACTTAAAACTACAACTCCTAAATAATAAACATGTACAGCCAAACTCGACTTTATGCTTCTGTATTAAGTAGGTGGGAGATAAAGAGTTCCATTTGGCGTTGTGCAGTCAGCAGAGGTACTCAATGCCTTTGTTTAAAGCGTTGGCAGCGCAGACATCTTTATACTCAGTGTTGCTAGTAAATGCAACTATATCTTTATATTTTAGTTGAAAGTACAAATCACTGATTTCGAGTTGAAATGCATATCGAGATAAAACCAAGTGGGAATGTCTTGTAATCTGAGTTGGATTTATGGCAATTTCGTTAACAAAACAACTATGAGTGCCGCCTTATTTTAATTAATATATGAATAACTATTTATAGCCCACAGCTTTGTCTCCGTTAATGCATGTATTTATTTGTGTGCCAATAATTAATCAAATCTGTGCAATATTTTAAGCACTATTGAGTAACTAACACCAAAATCATTAAACATCTCCACATAATGACAATATTAAGATTACCCTTTACGTATTTACATTGAATCAGCTACATTATACCTAGTAGTTAGAGCTATGATACGTGTTACAAATATAAAAAAGAAAAACATATCCTATTTTTTAACAAAATTGATAGACACCCTACTCAGTGCCCTAATCTTTTCTCAACAGTGTCGAATAGAAACTTTTCAATCGGATTTAACTCTGTTTCTTATCTAATCGCAAAGTTGTGTCAAAATTTCAAACGCTTGAAACTTGATCGAGAGACCGAACTGTTGCGAAGCCATATTGTACTTTATTACTTTCTTTGAGATTCTTTAAGCGCCTTTAGAAAGGTATTTAAGAAATACTGATTGTAGTAATATCGTTATAGTAGCTACTTGATACTATACGACGAATTTTTTAAAACCACCTTGGAAGGATAAATTTACGGAATGAAGGGAGGGCGTTATTAAAGAAAGTCGGTCACCGACCCCTAAATAGTTCCATTAAAATGATACCATGCTAAACACAGTATAATTTTGGGAATCAGACATAGAACCTCCTAACCACCAACTTTCGGTGATGTCATTGAACTTACAAGACATTTAATTTAATTTCTGGTGACGAATACAAAAATGTGCTTTTCCACTTCCAAGTTAAAATAATTACGAAGGGTTGAGAATGAGGTACATAAATTAAACAAAATTCGTCGCAGCGCCAACAACCTAGACATTTATCCATCTTCTGTCTGCAAAAAATAAAATATTTTCTCAACTCACAGTTTATTGTGAGCTGGTGAAATTATTTCACAAAAAGACAGTTAGATACTGCTTTTCAAAAGGCCCGTTCTTAAGGCTTACTACATCCAGTATTCGCCTTTATACGTCAGTCGCGTCCTTGGAAGCTCGTTTGAGATATTGTAATCTTTTCAAGTTTAAAAAATAAAATTCGTTTCTTGAAGCCCTTTTTTGTGTAAAGAAATAATTTTCCGATGTAAAGAAATGATTAATTTTTTATAGAGTTATACTGCTTGAAACTGATTTAAATGAAAGGATATTGTTTAAAATTAAGTAATAATAGCATTTATGGGATTTTTATCGTTGATGAGTATTGAAAAGTAAAGGTCTATGAGGTCTCGGCTGCTTTTTCCAGGTTTGTTACTGGATTTTCGTTCGAGAAATTATTTAAGCAGCACAAGTTTAAAATGGCGGCGTATGTAGCGGTGAAATAGCCACCTTAACCATTGATCGATAATTCTATAAACAGCAATTATAATCTAAACTAATTTTATAAATGTGAATGTAAGTTGTTTGTTTGTTCTGCTTTCACACCTCATCTACTAAACGGATAATTATGAAATTTCGCATACGCGATTTCAGGGATATGGAAAAAGACATTTACGCTACTTTTAATGCAAAAAAATACTGTGTCTAAAGAAAAGGTAGAAATAATTTTTAATTATTTTACTTACTAGTGTTTAAAATTGTAGAATAGAAGACTCGATAGACACGTTTGTTATTTAACATAACTACTCCAGAAGCTCTGTATGAGACATGTCAAATATCTATTTCTAGTAGACTAAACAATTGAATGATAGCTTATTAATATGACACTCAGATATCTATCAGAATTTCAAACATTCGATCATCATTTATAAATAGAACTGTTCAATATAGGCAACAACCTCGATCCCTGTTACGTGTCATCTAAATTTAGTTGGAAGCATGTGGGTGTCCTATACCACTCCCTAATTGTTAAGGTGAGTACATAGAAACAGTTATTACTCACCTAGTATGTTTATTTTAGATTTTTAAAAGGCATCTCACTAGGTACACACAGAGACATATAAACCTAGACTGTTTGGACTTTGAACTATTAGAAGTTGAACGCTGCGAATCGAACGAGAGAGTGCGTTATATTTTTGTTACGCTCTATCCTCACCATTACATCGACACCACTATGCACTGTCCCTTTCCGCCAATTCTCTATTTTGTATGTAGCGTAGTTATGCGTATATAGGGTGTCTAACTTGATGTGTAGCCGTGTGTACTAGGAATAATTTCTATGTCGCGGCGACTTTACAAACATTCAAACAACGGTTTCAAAGAACACCCAATTCGAGGGCCACACCATTTTTTGTCCCGTTTGTGGATTGAGTCTACAATACTCGACGCAGCGGCAGTAATGACGCGATCACTTAAACCACAATGCCATCTGTGGAGCTGCTAGTTTGCATGCCACCACTGAAAAAAATCCTAACGATTATAAGAATGGTGTTTCGCTGTCACGTCTACCCTGGCAATGGATGTGAATGGTCTATTAATTATCACAGAACTGATGATGAATAGATTAAGAAAATTAATTTGGATTTTTAAAACTCTACGCCATGTAACCACTTCAGATCTCTTAAAACAAATTTACATTTCGTTAGCTCAGTCAGTGTTAACATATTGTGTAACGGTTTGGGGTGGTGGTACAAAAACAAAATTCTTAGATTTAGAAAGGGCTCAAAGAGCTATGCTAAAGGTTATGTTTTTTAAGCCTTTCAGGTTTCCTACTGATAATCTATACCTGACCGCAGATCTCTTGTCAGTAAGAAAATTATACATTCTGCAACTTATTTTAAGAAAGCATAAATCTCTGCCCTATAATTCATCAAGACCGAAAGTTAGAAGGAACTACGTCGTAGCTCCCCCAGTCGTAGTCAAATCGACATTTGCATCACGTCAGTACCCACGGCAGTCTTCACATCTATATAACCTGATAAACAAGGACTTAAATATATACCCAATGACATATACAGAATGTAAGAAAACATTAACACTTTGGCTAAAAACACTGAGCTATGAGCAAAGTGAAAGTGTGTTACAGTAGGCCTAATACACTCATTCATACAAACACACATACACACCATCACATACACATACACACCCTCGCACGCACACACACACTAACATACGCACACGCACATATACTCATCGTAAACGCATCGCGGTACAGTGTACTATTGATATATACTTCTGTATTTGTTTCTAAATTGTTTATTTTGTTTCCATTTTTTATTTTATTTTAATTACTTTTCTTTTATAAATGTTAATGTTCTAATTGGTTAATTATAAGTACTCGTCGTCGGTTCTTCTGAGGAGCGGAGCCACCTATCACAAGCATATTGTTTGCTTAACAGGTGACTCCAACTACCTAAATTGTAAAAATGTACTTTTTTGTTACTGAAAATAAACATTTTTATTTATTATTTATTTATTTAATGGATTGGGTTTATATACTCTAGGTATAGCAGGGTTATAAATCATCATGCTTAAAAGTGTGCTTAGTCAGATTTCTCATAACCACGACAATACTATGGTAAGTACTACTACTTTTTGATTGCGTTCGTGGCGCAGCGGTAGTGAAGATGATTGCTGTGCATGAGGTCTCGGGTTCGAATACTTTTCGGGTTCGATTACTCTTTGTGGGCCCGATCCAGGTCGGGCCCACAAAAAGTTATTGGGTATTTGGGTTAAGAAATCTCAATAGCAGCCCGGAGTTAGGAAGTTGGCGGTGTTAGACACCCCCGTTCTTCGGAAAGCACGTAAAGCTGTTGGTCCTGCGCCTAATCTCTTTCCGGTCGTGTCAGATTATCGTCCCATCGGATCATGAGAGTGAGGGAATAGAGAGTACACTTGTGTTTGCGCACACGCTTGTGCACTATAATATCTCCTGCGCAGATGGCCAATCTCCGTTAAGATTGGCCGCCGTGACCGAAATTTGGTCTGGAGGACATTATAATAATAATATAATATAATAATATTCTATCACATACACACAACACCATCTAGCCCAAACTAAGCAAAGCTTGTACTATGGGTACTAGACAATGGATAAACATACATAATATATGCTTTTTTTGTGTAAATACATGCATATTATACATAGAAACACCTAGACAAAGACAAATATCCATGTTCATGCACACAAATGCGTGACTTGTGCGGGAATCGAACCCGCGACCTCAGGCGTGGCAGTCGGTTACACTACCCACTATGCCATCGAGGAAAATATAATAAATCAAAATATCTTTATTCATTTAGGTCACAAAGTAACACTTATGAACGTCAAGGTTACACTAACTAAACAATAATATGAATTTACATTTACTTGTTGCCACCTTTAGCAAAGCAAGGGCTTAGACCCAATGAGAAGAACGGGCAAGAAACTCATGGCCACTCATTTTAATCGCCAATTTTACAATGCTGCTAGTTTTACAAATTTAAAGATATATAGTACGAAACTACCCCACTATATTATTATATTTGCCTTCAAAGATAAAGAGAATATATACATACTCCCATTCCCGAAGGAACAGGCAGATGTATATTGAATACCGCACCGACGTTTCTTCAGTTATGATTTAAGTCAGTCGTAGAAATATTTTTATCAAAGCAACTCTAAAGCAAAAGAATGCCCAAGGTTTGGTGTACAGTAAATACCTTTTATCGGAAACTTAAAACCGCGTGAAAGTGTTTAAATTTTTCTTGGGGATTTACTTTAATCCTGGGCAATATACACATAGGCGAAGCCAAAGCTAGTCTTATCAATATTATAATTGTGAATATTTGTCAAGATCTTCGTTATTCAGTCACGGGGATATTTTTAAACTGATTTGGATATAACTTGATGCCCAGATAATGTCTTGGTTGTATCTCGATATGCATTTCCTTTGATTTCACGTGGTCAAGGCCGCATGCAGAATATAATATCTTATGAAAAAACCATACATTTAAAAATAGTATATCATAAAATGACCATGCATTTCTCAGTACGAGAATTTCAGCTTACTAGATTATAGAATTACAGTACCAGTATCAGCACCCAAAATATCCTCATCCAGAAACGCTACGATATTTATATCCAAAGCTCACACACAGGCAAATAAATTATTCCAGCTAGAGAATTACATGCTCAAACTTTGTCAGCCCTACGACATTTCTATAAATGGAGCAGGCTTGTATACTTGGGGCCCAAATTGTTCTCCCTTTATTAGCATTAGCAACAATATGGGGCATTAACGGTGCTCGAATGAAAAGAGTTCATGATGTGTAACATGTCTGTCGATATGTATATGAATATAGTGAAATTTACAACATAAATATTCGTCAATTCACTGACGTCGGCGTCTGCCTTTGTTGGAAGTACACTGGGAAACTTGATTCGCTTCAAGTTATAAGCGATAGTTCGGGAATTAGGATTGCTATAGATAGAAGCACCTCTATTCATTACCTGATGCTAAATCGATTGGAGTCAACGCAGTATATTTTGATATTCCAAATATCCCTTTCAGTCGTCATCGCATCATTTACTTCTTATTTTATATCATTTCTTACGTATTCCATTCATCCTTTCATTGGCTTTCCTTTTTTATTATTTCTGCTGGCGGATAAGCTAAAGGCCCACCTGATGCTAAGTGGAAACCGGCGCTCATGGCTTTTGGCAATGTCAAAGGTACACACAGCCAAATTGCTGCCTACCATGATAGCAGTACTCTCTTTCAATCTCTTTTAAAGAAGGGCATGTCATAACGCTTAAGAAACTACGTCGCAGGTAGTTTATTTCAGAGCCTACACATAGGAGACAAATAGCTGAAACCGAGTCATGCTAGATGTAAACGCTTCCAAGTAAAATGGATGAACTTTGCAGCGGCGACGAGTGTCACTTTCTGTACCTGTGTCTATTTATATTCGTTTTCCTTTTTCTTTAACACACACATTTCATCTCTTGTCATATCATACCATGCCAACACAGAAAAACCACTCTTTGTTCCATATGAACATCGAGAAGTAGGTCAAATTAAACTGAAAGCTTTTTATACACAATCCACTGGGACAGGTTAAAATAAATAAAAGTTTTTAAAATACATATACATTTCTAAAAAACGACACTCAGTTTGACTTTATACATGTCTCTATTTAATCTACTATGGTAATATATGTGTGCTGAGAAAATTATTTCTCATTGGATATATACTAATATTATAAAGAGCAAATATATATTTTTTTTTATTTGTAGGCGTTTAACTCGAAGACTACTCAACAGATTTTAATAATTTACGATTAGGAGCTTATATTATCACCGAGTAACATAGGCTGTATTTTATTTAAAGTACATAATCTAACCTACTTTTACGCGAGCGAAAAAAGCTATATTAAATAAAATTATTTGAGATTAATATACAATAACTTTATATGTTATTTTACACAAAAAATAATTACGATTGAAATTGAGTAATTGAAAGAAGAATGAACTCTAAATCTACTCGTGATTAAGGGGTGTATTTCGCAGTTATTTGTCATTTGTTTTGAAAATTCCATTGAGTTATGTTATTCTCTAATTAATTGCCATAGATGACATGTTAAGCATATTGAACATAAATCATATATTCAATCTTTGCAAGTTATGGATTAAATACGAATCTAAATCTATAGAAATTAAATTGGGAAAACGCTTTTATCTAAGGCCATAATTACAGATACTCATATTTTCGATGGGAGGATAGGAAAGTTCTACACCAACTTTTCGCTACCTTTGTTTAGGTTCCACGTAGTAAAAAGACCCGCTGTCTATTTATCTACATTGTGAGACTGCTTACAAAAAAGCCTTAAGCTAGCTTAAGCACCTAGCAAAAAATCCTTCAACTATTTACTCGACTCGAGAATTGAACCCGGGACAGCGAGATGTTAACTTAAACTTACATTTTGTTCTCGATGTCACAATGCAAAGCCACGGTGCTTTGTTAAGGACTTGTCAGAAAACCAGCGCTGCAACACTAGTATTGTCTGAAATAAGAGCACTTTTCGGTCTCACATTGGCGGAATAGAATTTTTATTTTTAATAACTGTACATATTATCGTATTTACTGTCAAAAAAATAAGGGATTTAACTCAATATTTAATCCTTTATTTTTCTTTTAACAGTGTACAGTGTCGTTCAGACCAAAATAAAATATTTTATTTCTTCTTTCTTTTTTTTTACACTGACAAAGCAATTGGTAGTTTTAACGAGCCTATTACAACATGCAATACGCAGGCTACGTACAACACATACATATATAGATTTAAGCCTGTTCCTTGAACTTAGGCAGAGATGTATAAGTAAGCACGATCTTAAGAAGAATCGCTCTCATCTTATATTATATACCGTATAGTGCGGTGAACTCCTCTCGCCCCACCCCGCGACATTTCCCGACAATGCCTCCCCGCTTGAGGAAATATTTTATCTTTCTTCATAAAGGAAGCCAACAATGGTGGAGTGATGTATTTAGGAAATAAATGTCAAGCCATCACTCAGTGTTCGCTCTAAAGTACATTTCGGACTACGGCAATACGATATTAACATTTCTAAAATCATAAATAAATAACTTTGAATATTTCGAACCACCTTTGTGTTTCCTTTATTTTGTATATTGTGTATCCGGAACGTAACGCCCGTTGTGTTATATAATTGGTAATGGCTTATTGCTAAGTTTTGTTTAAGAATTACTATGTACAACCTTTTTTCATAATCATATTATACCATATACCAAGCGTTTAAAGGATGAGTATAAGAAAAATTAGAGGCATTCTTTTTTTAAATTTTGGTTTATAGACTGCTCGGCATTTCTTTTTAATTTGCAATATTAAAAATATTGACGGTAAATTCTTCTTTTAAAAACGAATCTACGTTTTTATATCTGTGCCCATGTAAGTTGCATGTGGTACAAAAATCTAAACAGCAGATGGTCGGCTTAAGAAAATGCGCCGTAACTGGTGCGCATCTTATGGCCAATTTCAATATCCAGAAACAAATTGTTTTACCCAGAGACGGTTAACTTTTGACACATATTATATGAAAAATATGTCGAAATTTGCATTTCCGTAGCTAAAACAACTTGTTTTTATATATTGAAACCCATCCATAGACGCGTATTGATCAAACTGTAATTTGTTTTTATCATTGACTTATACAGTATATTGCTATCTCGATGATTTCTATTTCATTTGTGGTAGGTATAACAGCTGCATTGTTTAGTTTTAAATCCACGAAATTTGCTGACAGCGTTTGGGAAAACACTGATTTGCTCACATGTAACGACTCGCTATTTTGTGAGCATTACAAAAATATCCATAAGGTTTTATGTATTTTAACGAGCTTCTTAAATAAATCTTCTTTTTTACATACACACACATCTTTTTGGGCTTTCGTTTCATATATAAGTAATATTAATATATTACCTATTATTTAACACAGTAAAGTTTACTGAGCAAACTCGCTTTTTAAATTGATAAATTTAACTAATTAGCTTTTCAATTGTTTCCTTTCAAGGTACAGAACACTAAGTCTTATTACATAAGAAGTCCGACTTGCACGCTTACCTCACGAACGCCGATTCATCAACCACAAATTATAGTAATTTCTAGAAACAATTTACAGCTTTCAATTTAAAAATTCTTTATTCAATATTTTATAAAGTTTCAGAACGTTTACAAGGTAAGAAAACTTTTTGTCTATAGTTCACCTTGAATGTCTTTTTAATATTTTTTAACTAATAAATGATAAAATTTTAATATGTACATATAATCACAATTCTTTAAAAATGACTTATTCCTAAAATATTATAAAACAAAGAAAAAGAAAACTAAAACCCTCTAATAGGCGTCATAAAATTCCTCCGCATCACAGTCGACCGGTAGTGTGCCCAGAAGACTGGCAGCATTGCCACGTTGAATGGCAATGCTTATTCTTTCTGCAAAATAAAGCCCAGCCCTCTGGTCACGGGAAGCGTCGACTAACCTTTTTGCTATGTCTCTGTAGAGCGCACGAGCACTGGGACCCCATGACCCTAGCGTTTCGACCCCAAACGGCTCAAAAACATAATCCCCTACCAGGTTTTTGTATTTGCGCCGTTTGAGAGTCTCCGCAGATGCAGCAGCAGCACCAGCACAACCCGCCGTGCTGGGAAGATGTGATGGCGCAAGGGTGTCGACACACGTTGCGTCCCACACCAAGGGCCTACCCATCTTCCAAGGCATCAATGACATACCGTCCGGTCTCTTCCCATCGTCACGCGCCAAGCCATTAGGTTCGAGATGAGCTGGCACGCCGGCGGTGACAAGAGCACGACGGATAATGTCGTTAAGATTGGCGTGCCGCGAAAAACGACCGGCACTCCTGCTACATGATAGGCCATGGTGGCCAAGGCCATCGACGGCTTCCCCACAGTGACATCGATGCGGAGAAACACATGGAGCACCTAAACGAAGGCAAGAAGCGATGCGGAACGTTGTATCGTCCAACATAGTGCCTATGTTGGACGAAGGGAGTGCTTGGAGCCAAAGACCCGATTCCCACTCCCCCACAGCCAATAAACGGGCACGCTCAGCAACATTAAGAGATGTGTTTATGAGATGTTCTCTCACCATGTTGCAGAGCGGCCCATCCCACCGACTCTGAGAGAATAGATCGGATGGCAAATCAGAGCTTGGACAGATCATTTTCCAAGCGTTTACTGCGTCGGACTTGCACGACACTTCAGAATTAACCAGTGTGGGAGCTAAAATTTTCCTGGTCAATTCTTCAGTGCAGTGGACCGAAGACAGGAACGCCGGTAAACTGACATCACTAATTTTGCGAACGCCGAGGCCACCCAAGCGAACTGGTAGGGTTGCCTGGAGCCACACTCGGTCGTTCATGGCCAAATTTAAAATTTTACTAAGTGTATGCCGAATAGTATCGTCGATTTTTTCCAAAAGTATTAAATGCTTCCAAAATTGAGAGGATCGGAGGGCATGTGTGAATTTAGGAACGAAGAGGCAATAACGAATGATTGTATAAGCAGAATGAATATTAATTTTGAGTAGTCGGTCTGAAACTTCACAAAAATTTTGGATCTTTTCATCTATAAACGACTCGAATGCCTCCTCCAATACAGGAGACCCAAGAAGGCGAAAAGAATCTTTTTCAATAATTTTGATGTTTGGAGCCAACGAATTGAATTTTGATAGGGCCCAAGACTTATCTATTTTATCGTTAATAAAAATTTCACATTTGTTTGAATTTAGTTCTAAACCAATCGAATTAAATTTATTTTTTAAAAGTTTCAAATCTTGTAAAACCGTTTCTATGTCACCTCCTAGGGTCCCATCATCTAGGTACCAGATGTTAAATTTTGAATTTAGTTGTTCAATAATTGGGTGAATGGCTAGACTAAAAATGACCGGTCCAAGAGGGTCACCTTGTTGACACCCAACTGCAGATTCTAAATGGTTGTCTTTATAAATTAATTTTGATGGGTGTCTATAACACTGCCACAAAAAATTAAAAATTTTGGGGGTTTCCAATTTAGCTTGCGTCAGCAAGGTGTCCCTGTTCACAGAATTGAAGGCGTTCTTCAAGTCAACCTTTAAGATGACCTCAGCTTCGCCACAGCCAAGGTACGTGGAGAGAGCGTGAATGGCAGCCTCACAGCCCCCCTTCGAACCAAAACCAAGCTGGACTGGTTGAAATTTCTCTGCGAGGGGGGCACTGTAGTACTTACAACATAGCTTGGCTGCCAAACGACGATAGGTACACCCCACGGCAATGGGACGAATGCCACCATCTTTCTTACGTAGGGCGCATAAATTTGCCCCGTATAAAATATCGATGATGTCATTCACCACACCACCGGAGAGCATTAAGTTGGTTAAAGCCGTCAGCTCCTTCAAAAGTGAATCACCAGCTTCCCCGGCGCTGGAACACAAAAGATCTTTTAAATGTTGCGGTGCCAAGCCGTCGAGGCCGCCAGCAGATCCACTTCGAAAGGAGCAAACGGCTGTAAATACTTCCTTGGCTGTCACCTTGAGACAATCCATGTCAGCATCAGGTGCGTCTGGGAAGGAGAGACCATCAGTGGGCGCTGGATGCTTGCTCTGCAGACCCGCAAGTGTTTCTGCAGAGCAAGGCGCCACCACATCGCTACTAAACAATAACCTAGATGCACCCCTAATGTCACCTTCCCTTAATTTGGATTCTACATATTGGTACAATGATTTGCTATTGTAGGAGGTGGTGTCTTTTGGTTCTAAATGGTTATAACTAAAACTGCAATTATCTTTAATTTGTGCTGTTAATGATTTTTGTGTATTCTGAACTTTTTTAACATGTAGAATCCTATAAGGAAAGGTAAGTAATTGTTCCCAAGCCGTTTTAGAGTTCTCTCGAACGACAAGACCTATACAGTGAGCCAAGTTTTGGGCCACTGAAGGTCTCGCGCCTCGAGGAACTCTTTTTAAAATCGGAATGGAATTTTTCAAGCGTCCTAAATATTGCCAAAAGGGAAATTGGGGGTTTAAAGATGAGGGATTACTTAGTAAAAAATTGCTGGGACTAGAGGGTACATTTTGGTTTTTATGAACTTTACCAAAATGCACTCTCAAGCCCCGCTCACCTTTAAAAAAACGAGCCTGCGAACAATTAGGGCAGCGTACCAGATTCGTTAGGGGTGTGGCAGGTTGACCGGCACTCACTTCCACATCACTTTTGTTGCCTAAGTCTTGCAACATAAATAAACTAAATTTTAACTTACTGTAAATATTTACAATATATTATAAACGAAATAAGAAAATAAACCTATTAAAAATCTATGTGACGTCTGTCACATTGACTGTTGCCTCGTTTATAACGTCTCGGGCTGCCGTCTGCATGGCGACGGGGCGTCGCCAAGGTGCCGGCGTCGCGTCCCGTCAAGGCTTAAAGCAGTCTCCGCCACCTCCTCACTGACCACCTCGCAGCCAGCAGCGAAGTGTTTTGTCCGCAAACCGCGGCAAAGAGTGCCGATTGCTGTTATTTAATTATTTTCCTTGATTTTAATGACATTGCATACTATCATTTAAATATGGTTTTAAATATGAGCACTCGTGGCCAAAGTCACTATGGGTAGTATAGTCTAGTCAATAAGTGCTTTTTTGGTCAATTAATTTGTGTAGATTTGTGGATCCGACATAAGACACAGCATGAAACACTTATCTGGTCACAAATATACTATTTTATTGTACTGAACGTATTTAATAATGAATAAAACTAATTTAACATTAAAATAAGTTCTTATGGCACGATTTTGACGTCTTGAATGTTATCTTACAATGCTTTGCTAACAATGAAGATTGGCTATTAGATTGCTAATTTTATGGTTTTTGTCTAGCAAACTTACGTAAAAATTTAAATTCTGTTGCATAAATTAAATTACTATTGTTTACTTTATATATTTTAAAATCTTGATTAGTGTTGCTTGTGATTTTATATACTAAACTGTCTGGTACCTAACTCAATATGTTTTTACCATGTATGTCCTTCCCTTCAAACCTTATTTTTCTTCACTTATGCTATTCCCCGTATTCATTTTGTTTGTCTTTTCCAATTTGCTCTAACCCATCCGGGTATTTAGGCTTGGCATGTATTGATTTTATTTATTTACTCAAATGATTTAGGTAATATCTCTCCAGATATAGCTACTTAGCTAAAATATGCCAGAGCCTAAATCATTTGTGTAATGAACTAACAGGCAGTTTTGCGTTAACAATAATTTAATGTAAAAATCGTTACGAAGAGGTTAAGGACGTCAGTCAAGAGTATCTTTTTTATATAGCAAAAGTGGCAGGCTGGCATATGTTCCGCCTGATGGTAAGCAGTTACTGTAACTGATCACTTGTAATACCACGAATATCACACACGTTTTATTGACCTCGGGGTCTGCCGTGCACATAATTTATTGTCTTATGGAAAAGGAATTAAAGTTAGTATCAAAGGAATTGGACTGGTGGACTGACGCCTGTCGTCGGAATTCTTATTCACCAGTTATCTCTCATCCAATATTGAAATAACTCTGTAAGAGCCCCTTTGAGAACGCTGCTCCCTGATTTTGGATCTAGGTAACCTCGCCAACAACAAAAGCATCGTATACTAGGTGATTCCGGAATATATATATATGTATATGTAATTATATATATTATGTGAGAATGCATACCGAGATAAAAAGTATGCTGTGTGTTTATCTATTTTATCTGTGTGTCAAGTTTTATCTAAATCCGTTTAAACTATTAAGTGGCAGCAACACACCGGCGCGGCGGCCAGACAAAACAGGTTTTCAATTAAATCTGGCATTCCAACAATTGACAGGTTAATAGTTAACGCGTGATTAAGTAACAAGCTTCCTACATCTTTATAATATACGAGAATTAGCCCACGGCTTTGCTTGCGTTAATGAAGATTTGGAGCCATCAAAGGCGGGATGTAACCTGTGGTGAGAAAATATATCTCTCCCTACTCCTTTTGTGTCACCTGCTGAGAGCCTTTCACCTGGACAGCAATTGCCATGGTCGGCGTGGAAGTCACTAAATAGACTCCGAACCCAGGTCAGTCGGTACAAAGAAAACATGTTTAGGTGGAAACTCTCAGACGGTACCGATCTGGCTTGCACGTGCAGTGCAAGACAAACGATGTCCCACATTACATCGCACCCTGCGTGCCCGACAACCTGCACGCAGGAGGATCTGATGCCTTGCGACACGCAGAATATCATTAGAGTAGCAACCAACAAACAAAAGAATAATTAAAAAAAATAAACAGCCAGCGATGAGCGAATACTATTGTTAGCTCAAGACCTCCGCGCTATTCCAAACTTCATAAACAACTTAGTTCCCACAGCTCCATTCTCTTAAAATGCCCCTCAGCCTTACAAACGAGGTAATTCATACGTACTATAAATACCAAACCTTTGTTACATACTAGAATCTTCCGGTTAGTTTCATTCTATGGCACACAAATATCCATTTATTTCAATAGGGTAGGGCGAATTTCGTAATCCTTTCCGCTAGAGGGGAATGAATACGGAACGCGTTGAAACCGCCATAATGCGCCCTTCATATTTTGTGCTTGCCCAATTCATGCCTTAGACAGTTAAGGCTTGCATGCTTATCCCTTATAATCAGACTGGGTTCGCCGGTTCGCTAAGTCGACATTGTTTGACTGACTTTTGTTAACTTAGTTATGTGGGGTGATACGGAATAGGTTATTGTGCTGACTGATGTACTGTAATGGATCTATGGAGGTTATAATGAGCTTGTGATGTATATTTGCGATTTTGTTCTGGTTTTTCAGTGTTGTAGTTACTATTTGGAGGCCAGCACAAAATAGTTTAAGAGTATTCTAAAATGACTAGTGTTCATGAACTATATAAGTGAGAATTTGGCAAAAATTCACACTTATCATATACTTAATTCCCTAAATAAGATCGGCAGCGCACTCCTGGTTGAAAGCGATCCTAGATTGTGGTTACCGCTAACTATCAGACGAGTCGAAACTGTTTCTCTTCAGTTATATAAAAGAAAAATGCGGTTGCGGTTGCAGCCATATTCAATATGGCTGACAATGTGGGTGTAGTTTACAGCTATATTAGAAATCAGCTCAAACCGTCATCCTCACCTTCCATGAACAGATGTCATTGTGACGATTGGAATAGAGAGTATTAAATATCGTTATCCCTTGGATTTTCCATTATGCGACTCCCATTTGAATGATAAAGGTTCGAGGGAGAATTGTTGCACATTTTTATATTAATACGAACTCACCCTTGTATCTTTTAAGCAGAGGTATTTCAAAGTAGATACATCATATTTAGGTCATATGTACGTATTAAGAGGCAAGTCTTTTTCCATCTACTGTCCATTTTATCAGACATTCCGCTGCTTAAAAATAAATAACATTGCATGACTCGGGTTTTGAATTGAGCACCACAAGATTCACAAATGTAAACTTATTTTCTATCTACTCTGGCTAACAGACAAAGTCCTTACAGAAAAACTCTATGATAATGTCAGGTCAATCTTGGTTGGGTCGATTGTGTCGGCAAACTTAATAATATGTAATATTATGTAACCAACAAAAATGTAAATTCCTGTATTTGTTAGTATATATGTATAGCTAAATTATAGGACCTTGTATAAAAATATTGGAAGACTAATAACTAAAAATCTTTTACCTTTAATATTAATGTCTGTGCGAAATGGTATTTAATCACTAAAACATTAAATATTCAATTCACGATTCGTAAAAAAACTTTAGTGAATAGAGCGGCTAATAATATAATTTACGTAGAAATACAAAAAAACTTACTTTAATAACGTAAAAATGTGAGGTATTTGATTTTATATTCAAAGTCCACAACCTTTTTAAGTATACGAATATGGACCTTTCTGTGTAATTTCTAGTAATTTTACTAAGCTTTGAGTAAGCTAATTCAGAGAGAATGAACAAAAGGCTTTTATGTATTTATAACGTAATACACGTGCGGCTCCTATAACATAATTGTGTTTATGTCAAATAACATTTTGTTTATTCCCGACTGTTTCTTCTATAGGTAGTAAAGTCACAAGCATTATTTTATCCAGTTTTCTTTCTTTACTGGAATTATTCCTTGGGCAAGAGTAATCGTTAAAGAAAATATGTTTGAAACAACATCTTTAAGGATTAGAATGGAAAATTGTATTGTTAAAAAGTCCTTTTTCGCTTTAGAAACTATCGTTATAGTAATAAATCCTAGTGTTCTATTTATTCATTATCAATTAAAAATGAAACAAGACATTACGTGTCACGGAAGTCTTTAAATTTTCGAAACCTTGGCCCCAAAGATAACCTAGGCAGAGAACAATTACTTGTGTATAAGACACATTTTTGTACTGCGTGGGAATTGAGGCCACAGCACTCGGCGCAGATGTAGGCGAGGTGACCACAACGCCATCCGTGCAGTCATATAAGTGAAGTTGGCAGCTGGTCAAGTGGTCTCACGTGCGATTTCCGAATCAAATAGAATGTTATTTCGTTTTTCTGTTTGGAAATGCACAGCACGGAGACTGAGACTGTACTAACTATAAACGATAATAGCCTAGGTTCGTTCGTTTTGATGTCTGCTCGGTGAGCACCTAGCTCCAAGCAACCATCATGATTATTCAAGGTACAATATTTAAAAGCTCAGCTTGCTTAAGTCATCACGTAACATTCAATCTTTTTATACACTATTCGCTTGTATCAAATTACGCCACAGTATTGGAGGCTAACATACCCACCTCGCCTATATTTTTTCAATCGAGGCTTGCTAGCGGTCAAAGGCTTCAAAAATATAATCTGACTTGATTCAAGACTCCTGTACGCACATACGCATGTATGTATGTGTTCGTTTGTTTCAATTAAATGTAACAATCGATTCACACTTGAAGGGGACCAATTAGATATACTCTGTGGCATAGATAATAGAACGAGTTAAGAAAATTGTCTCTTAAGTCGTTCTATTACCTATGGCACAAGAAGGTTTGTCAAGGTTGCAGGTTCATGGATTGCCATGAACCTGCAACATTGACAAACCTTGTCGTCGCTAAGCCAATACGCTTATAATTGAATAACACCGCTTTTCCTATAGTTACATTTATTTATAATAGTATACTGACCCACAAAATTAAAAATGTGGGCTGTGTATTACTACATAACCTCACAAGTTCGTTCATACACAGTTGACGGCCACTAGATTTTTACTGCATTTACTTTTTCATAGATATAGCGAAAAACGCACGGATGGCGATCCGGGACAGCTGGTGTGTCATACACATCGACAACATAACCGTTTTGTATTGAATTCTAGTCTTGTTGCCGGACTTTATTCTTGAAATACTAGCAACATATTGTACCTACGACTGCTCGAACGGTGTATTGGTTTAAATGGACACCTCGCTTCTGTCACTGAAGGAGTATTATACGTGTATTTGTAATTTGTGCAACACATAAAAATATGTGTGTTGCACAAATTGTTGTTTCGCATTTGCAAGTTCGTGACCGTTTGTTTTAAAGTTTGTTGAGTCATTTGCGATGTAGGTTTATTGCATCCACATTTCGTCAACTATTTTTTGGCTTGCTTTGTCTGGCTGGGATTCTAACGGGGATCTTACGACCGACTCTGTAGTCTTATGCAAGGTACGGAGAGGTAGTCGATTAAAGCATATTACATATATATTGCAAGGTTGACAAAGAGAAATTAGGTATATCTGGCAAAATATCTGTGTAATTCAACACCCATATAGGGGGCTTTTGACAATAACACTTTGGTTGACCCGGAAGCATCAGACTTTTTCACAACCACTGCGCCACTGCGACAGTCAAATTATAAATTAATATTTAAAAGTAACAAAATAAATAAAATATTAATATTGCCTAGTTAACATTTTTATCTATCCTTAAGCCTAAATATTTAAAATTCTCCTAAATATTTAAAATATGCATTTATCAGCTGCTATATTGCAAATCAATCGACAGCGTTGGAGTACTGCAGACTCTAAAAAACAGTCGATGCGTTGTCCGGTATTATAAAAAAACAGTCGATGCGTTGTCCGGTATTATAAAAAAACAGTCGATGCGTTGTCCGGTATTATAAAAAAACAGTCGATGCGTTGTCCGGTATTATAAAAAAACAGTCGATGCGTTGTCCGGTATTATAAAAAAACAGTCGATGCGTTGTCCGGTATTATAAAAAAACAGTCGATGCGTTGTCCGGTATTATAAAAAAACAGTCGATGCGTTGTCCGGTATTATAAAAAAACAGTCGATGCGTTGTCCGGTATTATAAAGGACATAGACCACTGAAACTCGTTGACAACACTAGAAATAGCTAGCCAATAGAAAATCACATTCGAGTGCCTGCTGTTGCCAATAGAAAATCACATTCGAGTGCCTGCTGTTGTCAATCATTTGATTATTATACGAATGTGCGAGTTTTCTCAAAGGAGTGCTATCCTCCTACTTGAATGCAGTGTAAGCGTTACGGTTACTGCGTTTCGCTCAGCCAATAAGAGCTCCGAAGATTCACATATACCTCCATCATCCTTCATCCATATCAACATATCTTTTTTCATTCCTTCATGAATTTGCATGCGTAATGTGCAATATTTTATCTATGATATATCTTTATCTAAAATCTATAGATTGTATTGAGAACATTTTGAGAATAAAGCACAAATAAATTTATTGTATTTAAGAACCTCAAAATATGGCACTTATTTGCGATGGGACGTTGCCATTCAGGACAGGCCACAAGGTATAATAATCCTTTTCACCCTCTATTTTCATGCGCGAGTTTCGAGTATCGCGATACTGTTAGTTTTGCAACCACCAACCATCAAGTAAGCTGTAAGTTTAGCCTAGCATTGCCTATGGCTGCTTGCAATACCAAAACGACTATACAAAATTTGTGCCACCATAACAAAATACACAATATTTGGTCCCATTCCGAACCATTTAAATTTAAATTATTGCATCAGCACCATAATTACGAAAACCCACTAATTTTCAACGCTACCACTTTATAACCACGGAGATCACTTCAAAATGTATCTCAAGTCAAAACAATCTTTCTTGATGACAGCATAAAGCCTGAGGTTCCGTGTCTAAATTGGACAATTAGACGCCTTTTGTCATTTAATTGTTTATCTGTCCGAAACAAGGGTACTGCAAATAATAAATAACTGGCTTAATGAACTAAATGAGTTTGAGGTGAAAAAAAGTATAAATCCTTTTTTATAGGTGAATATATGAGTTTTTTAATGGGAGTGCGGATTGTTGTATGGTATTGGTCAGAGACAATAGAACATTGGATGGCAAAAAATATTTTTAGGGTTCCGTACCCAAAGGGTAAAACGGGACCCTATTACTAAGCCTCCGCTGTCCATCCGTCTGTCCGTCTGTCACCAGGCTGTGTCTCATGAACCGTGATAGTTAGACAGTTGAAATTTTCACAGATGATGTATTTCTGTTGCCGCTATAACAACAAATACTAAAAACAGAATAAAATAAATATTTAAGGGGGCTCCCATACAACAAACGTGATTTTTTTCTCGTTATTGCTCGATATTGATAACGGCAACAGGTAGACGCTTGAAATATTCACAGAATATTTAGTTATATATTCCCTTTAAAAATCAAAAATTAAATTAAAATAAAACAAATATTTAAGGGTGGCTCCTAATAATAATAACATAATTTTTTTGCCGTTTTTATAGATAATGGTACGGAACCCTTCGTGCGCGAGTCCGACTCGCACTTGGCCGGCTTTTTATTTTAAATTCGAATGGTGACCTAATAAAACGTAATACAGAATGATGCCAATGATATTACAAAATAAGTAGTTGTAATATATTTAATCATAAAATAGTACTACTTCATATAATTTTGTACCTTTAAATATTTTTAATAAGATTTTTATGTCACACGAATCTTTATGGATGTTTTATTAATGAACACAAATGGTAAGTAAATTTAACATTATTACTTTTGAATTACACATTTTGGTGATGTATACAACGATTTTAAGAGGTTTAAAAGGTCAACAAGGAGAAAAAAATGCTGTTCTATATCTAAATTGTACCTCTTTTTTACCGTATGACGCTCTGGAATCAATGTATGAGAATGCGATTATTTTTATGTTTATGTCACAATTATTTTTATATCGAAAGTGGAATTGCTGGGTTGAGCAAGATATTATCTGATTTATTTTATTAATTCTGAGATATGTATGGAGTTCGGCAATTACCCAACCGACAGCAATAGACATCCGTCGAGTAACGTGGAATTTAAAATATAACTAGCGATATAAATAAGTAAGTGTCGTTACGAACTGTTTATCCCTTAGGGATATACAAGCGTAAATCAATATTATGCTCATAGATTATCATACTGCAAATAAACTCAATCATTATATTAATTATTGACGTGACAACGTCTTATATATCGATGAACGTTGGCTGCACGCACAAAAAAGGATGACTCATTGTCCCGTTACGCTAATTGTAACGTTACAGGAAAGAAATTTTGTTATGACGTTGTCACGTTAAACTATCGTCCGTAAACAGACTTTATAGACAACCAATTTTTTTTCAGAAATCCGTAGTCTCTGACAACCCCTTTGGGAAACAGGCGTGAATCTATGTATGTATGTAAAAGCATATAAAAAGATAAACTTTTCCTAAGCTTCTTGGAAAGACGAAGCATCAAGTTTCTGTAAATAAAACGCTCTCTGATATTATACATCGCCTACGATCACATCTGAGTCACTCATTAACACCAGTTGACATTAAAAACTCTACAAACATACCACTGATTACTTAATAATATTTTTATAAAATTTATATTTCGCTGTTCGTGGAATATTTGACACACTTCTTTCATTAAACTTTAATTAAACATGAAATGTTTTCTTTAAAGGTTTACTGTCAGAGTATTAGTAAACTCTTGTTATATAGTTTTATAGGTTCTGGGTAAGCAGTAATTATATTAGTCCGTTCTGTTGTTTGCGACTTCGTATATGATATTTAGATTGAATCTGGATAGGTTATGGTCGTCTTTTCTCTATGTGCAACGCAGTTCAGTTTTGTTACGACGAGCCATTTCGGAGATAATCCCTTGCAAAAAGACAAAAAGATCAATTTGTATAATGACAAATTATGTTTTTACACACTAGGTGGCACAGCGGTAATGAATGCGAGTGCCGTGCCTGAGGTCTCGGGTTTATCTCCTGGGTCTGGCAAATTGTTACTGAAATTCTTTGTAGTAGCTCGGAGTCAGAAAGATAGCCCGATAGACGCTAATAGACTCGCGTAGGCGTGATACTACATATGTATATAGATAAGTACCTACTCGTAATCTCAGATGGCTTGAAATTTACTACTTATACATATATATATTGAAAATCAAATGTTTACAGATTCTACTTTTCGTCCAGTGGTCGAAATTCTACCATATACATTATTGAAAATTTTAAAAACATATTTGTATACTTCTTTTTCTTGATGAAGTGCTCGTCAATAGCTACTAAGCAAAACGAAAATAAAAACGAAAATCGGTTGAGAAACCAAGGAGAAAGTAGTACTGAACTGTTTTGTCTTTGCCTATTTATATATAGATACTTCTAAGAGAAGGATCGCATTGAAAGCCTTAACCACATTTGGATTAAACTTATTTTATTATTAATGGCGACTGTAAGTCTGCCTTACAGTTTCCTAGACTGGGAGTAAATAAAACCACACTATACGGACTTTATTGCGTTGTTTATTTCAAATATAATACTGATAAATAATTCTGCAACTATTAAACTACTATTATTTAACTGTTCTACTATTTTAAACTAGACATCATTAATAATAATAATAATTGTTTATTTTGTTCTCTCACACAGTACATAATATTTGACATCATAATCAAACAATCCATACAAGAAAGCAGCGAATGTATAGTTAATTAAATCCATTATCTAGCCGCCGGTGTACCACTGTGACTCAATCGGTTAAACTATTTAGATATACTATCTCTGACGTTTCGATTCCTTTTCAGCAGCCATAGTCACGAGGAGCCTCACATCAGGACCGGTAAGGCATAACATTCGTAAATAGTTTAACTTTAATGTATGTGAATGAAGCCAGAGAAATGTTTCAGGATCGTAGCAAATGGAAATCCGTAGTCTCTGCCGACCCCTCTGGGAAACAGGCGTGAATCTTGTGTGTATGTAATGTATAATATTCGCGTAAACGTGAGACAATATTGTGCTATTTTTATTATTGCTCTAGAGCGATTCTTATTTTATTAAATCGAGGAGTTCATATCGCCTGCTTCGCGGTTGAACGCCGTGCCATCTTTAGTTATTGCGTTCCTTAAGAATTGACGCGAAATAGCGCGGAATAACGAGGACCTTTGGAGAAAGGGATGAGAGGCCGGAATATCACCGGAAAAATATTTTAAACAGTATGAGTTGCTAAGGGGTCTTTGAAGATTATTTTTATGTGGACAGTTAATAAAAATATATGTCGGACGTACTGAAAATGTCTAGTCGAATGCTTCATATCAACATAATTTTATTATATCTTTATTACAAGAATAAAAGTAAAATATAACTTGCTTTAGACTCTAACTATAAAATGTTATATAAATATTATAAATGTGAAAGTTTGTGAGGATTGATCGATGTTTGTTACTCTTTCGCGCAAAAAGACTTATTATTATATTACAGTATTATTGTTTATACATTAGAATAACATATAGGCTATAATTTATAACGATATTGAGTAAATAGCAGCGATAGCTCAGTGGGGAGATCAACAGACTGCAGTACAGAGGGTCTCGGGTTCGAACCCACGTCGCGCACCTCTTTCTGAAGTTATATGACTTTTCGAAAGTATTGATTGACAATTTTTTTATCGCCTGCTCCGTGCCTCGGAGAGCACGTTAAGCCGTCGGTCCCGGCTGCCATGAACATCTATGGCAGTCATTATTGGGAAGTCAGTGCCCTCTAATATCCTGATACTCATGGTCTAGCCTTAGGGTATCGTTAGTCTTTGGGTTGTGGAGGTCAGATGGCAGTCGCTCCGTGTGACGGTGCACGGTGACCCTAATGTCGTCTACTGGACACAGTTCCAGTCTTCCTACAACGTAAGTGTCGGCGTAACTTCTGCGTAAGCGTCAAGTTACAGTGTCACTTGACGTTTACTTACGCAGAAGAGCAATTCTACTCAAAAATTTAACTACATAATAATATAATATACCAATTAACCAATTAAATATATATTATTACGTCCAGCACATAACGTAGACAACAAAATTAGCTCTTTATTTGCTCTATTAGTAAACCTATCGCTGAATATGGCATCTAAGCTCAGCGACACGTGTCGATTGTATTTAATATTAATACAAAACACCTTTCAAACACATATAAGCCGAGACCCAGTTATTTGAGCGCTTCGAAGGTCGAGGGTGGACAAACTCGAATAATACCTGTCTGCTTCAAATGTCGGCCGGAGTAAGGTTGACATACCGTTCGAATAGATTTTGGATTTTAGAGATTCTCTTAAGGTTTTGCCTATAAGTGGTTTTTGGAAAACTGCTTTTTTATTTTTTGTTATCACTTTATAACCCTAAACTTTATTTATAATTTTAATGGCTTTTTCGATGCGTTTTGCCCGTGGCTTCGCACGTTCGAGAATAGCACTTTTATTTAAATGAAAGGTATTCTATGTTCATTTTTGTACTCCTGATAATGTGTATGTAAAATTTCATGATGATCGGTGGAGTAGTTAACTGTGAAAGCGAAACAAACAAACTTACTTTCGCATTTATAATACTAATTAGTCAATCAATCAAAATAAAAAAAAATATTATTCAAGTTAGGTTACAAGGTAACACTTATGAATGTCAAAGTTACACAAAAATTTTTCTGTCAATTTACATTTACCGCCACGTTCAGCAAAGCAAGGGTGTAGGGCTCATGAGAAGAACGGGCAAGAAACTCATGGCCACTCTTTTTAATCGCCAAGTTTAGTTAGGATAGGTGTTTATCTATGATATATAATATCATTGTAGCAACATAATTATGTTCCTAATTGTAATAATCCTAGCGTGTCCGTGACAGCTACACTATGTTTGATTGACAATGTTGCCTCAATCATACAAGATAAGAACGGTGTGGTTTGACGTTCATCAGTCAGCACGAATGTTATAATTACTGTAGTCTCTAGAAGTATTGTGTTCATTACTTATATTTAACTAGACTTAAACCGGTTCGGTAGTATTCTTTTATTGATTTCAAACAAAAATACAAATGTTTTCTCGTTTCAATATTAGTAAAGAAGATAAAGGATGAATGCAAAAATAAATTTTGAGATTATACTTTGTCCCTGTGAAGTTTAAACAATCAGACTGATTGATTTTATTTTTATTGGTAGTTTTAAACATACATACATGGGACCCATGACTGTTTTCACCGTAAGCGGTACTATGTGCAAATGTTACAAAAAATAAATACATACATATATTAGAATCTTGATCTGTGGACAGATATGACCTTTAGGTTTTGGTCATTCTAAATATAGTTCTAAATCTCTTATACCGCAATGACATGGCGAATATTGGCGCAGAGAATCCTAATTCTAACTAATATTATAAAAGTGAAAATGAGTTTGTTTGTTTGTTTGTTACCTTTTCACGCCTAAACCACAGAACCGATCATCCTGAAATTTTGCATATACGTTGTCAGGTGTACAGAAACGGACATAGTCTACCTTTCATTCCGAAAAAAATTACTGTTCCCGAGGAAAACAACAATAACTTTCTTATGATTTGTCGGCCTCGATAGCGTAGTGGTTAGTGTAACTGACTGCCACGCCTGAGGTCGCGGGTTCGATTCCCGCACAAGTCAAACATTTGTGTGCATGAACATGGATGATTGTCTTGGTCTGGGTGTTTCTATGTATAATATGTATGTATTTACAAAAAATAAAAAACAGTATATATGTATGTTTATCCATTGTCTAGTACCCATAATACAAGCTCTGCTTAGTTTGGGCTAGATGGTGTTGTGTGTATGTGATAGAATATTATATTATTATTATTATTATGATAATAGATGGCGCCACGTGTCCTTCGAATCATGATTGAATTATATTATTACAAGCAGAGTACAACCGGAATTGATTGTCAAATTCTAAACTAACGCGAGCAAAGCCGCGGGCAAAAGCTAGTACTTAATAAAATAATCAATTAATGTTAATTTTAAGGGGCTTTATACTTTATATTTGTTTATACTTTATAAACTAGGGTAAAAATGTATAATAGATGAAATATAATTATATTTGTAGTCCTTTTAGCATATAAATCGCATTCAAATAATTTTATCAATGTTTCGAAAACATAAATTTCCTCGAAGATTCGATAAAAACTCGATTTTTTATCGATCATATATATACTGCAAATTTATGTTATTATTATTCGAATCACTTGAACATGGACTATGGCCTTCTCACATTGAAAAGAGGCACGTGCCGAGCAGAGAGATAATATATAAATACAAGGCTGATATTATATTACTTGAACATTGGATTTTCATTCCAATGTTAATCAATAAAGCTACATTGCTAGGGAGAATAACGCCGAAAGTCAAACTCCAAATCTCCCGAGTGTAAACAAAGCCCGCACTGATTACAATACCATAATTCTAAAATCGTCAACGCTCGAACATCAAAGACGTTCCTCCAAAAATTCGCACGTTCTCAGCCTTTTTAATCTCGGATAATACCGAAAGATTTGTAAGCGTTATACGCGATGATTTAGTGAGACGGCTTTGACATCTAAATAAAAAACACAACAGATACCCGTACCATGGGTTTAGGTATTGTAACTACGTTGTAAGGAAAGTAAGCCATTAAATAGTAAACTGAATTCATAGGATGCAGTATTAAGTTCTTAAATATTTTGAGTGGCTGTTTTTGCTGCGCCTTTGTTCATTAATTGGTAACGATACGAATGAGTTGGCTCGTTTCGAGTAGTGACGCCCTCTTACATGTACTTTATACCTTTTACATATAATATATTGTTACACCGATGTACCCAAAGGGATCAGCAGAGACATATTACACCTGTATTTCGCCAGTTATGGTTTTAGCATTTTGCTGTCTACTAGTTCTGTAACTGGTAGGCAGCAAAAGAATCATCATTTAAAACCTTAGTACTTACTAAGGTTTTAAAAATTTTCAGTAAAATGTGGGGTCTGTTACTGTTACCAGACCCCACACTTCTACTGAAAATTTCTTGACAGAAAATCCTATTAACACTTTGCAGGGGGCATAAGAATCGAACCTTCCACTTTAATATCATCAACAAATAGTAAGTACTAAAGTTTTAAATTATGTTTTGTTTTAAGACAACTCTTGCACTAGGTTTAAATCCTGTGTCGCGGGGGACCTTACAAACATTCAAACAACGGACACAAAGAACACCCAGACTCGGAACAATTGTGGATCACACAAAGTTTTGTCCCGTGTGGGATTCGAACTCACAACACTCGGCGCATTGGCAGCTGCGAGGGGACCACTTAAACCATTACGCCATCCGTGCAGTCATATTGTATGTTCTTTACGATACTATAGTCGCTAGCGATTAAAGACATTGTACTCATGGTAAACATATAAAAACGTGGCGAAATAATGAAGTCCTCTTTGCCCGAGGCTTTCGCGGTACACGACAGCCTTAAAATTATTATAATGAGAAAAGTACATGAACGTGAAAGTTATGCTATAAATTATTAATATTTGGCTGCATTCCCTGTGCTGACTTACACTGTGTTTTAGTAGAATGTGTCAATTTATTTGGCGCTCGTTTTAATATAATAACTTGCAGTTTTATAATTGGATTAAATTATGTTAGCAGTATAGATTTTGTTAGGTGCGATTTATCGATGTGTATCTTTACCAAAAATATAAGGCGAAAGAGTGCCTTTAGAGCTTTTAAACGTGTTTTATATTTACTACAATATGCGACTAAAATGTTTCCAATTATCACCCGAACAGCTTAAAAATATTTTTATGCGTCGATCGGTCGCGTCCATTCTTTTGATGGCCATATGTAACATTTTGACGTGTAAACTATAATATGGCTTCTATTACCGGCCAGTATATTCGAGCCACACATTGTATTAAAAATAAAGTCCATTTAGAAGCTCCTTTAATCTCTGAAATTACGGGCCCAATTTGAATAAAGTCTGTGCTAGACAGCGAGTTTATTAAGAAAATTAAGCTGCTCTTTAATATTACGCTATCGGTCTATAAGACCGGAACAGTATCAAACTATAAATGTATTTAATTCACATAAAAACCTGTAGCACAGCTGGTTTTATATAAAAATACAAACAAATCGTTACCAGCCATACAAGAAACATGTCATTACCATTCGACCTTGTACTGCTTATATATGGAACAAGTAAAACCATGCCGTAGACAAGCGCTATTTTTGTTATATCAAGAAAAATATACAAACAAAATAAGAGATCATTCTACTTTTGCGAAGATGCGACTTCGTGATTAAATTGATATACTAAAATTTCTATGCACTTTTGATGGATAAAAAGATTGACGATGTTTTATTATAGATATTATTTGATTGGATTGCCTTCTTGGTCTCATGGCATGGCGTGGGTTTGAGTCCTGGGCCTGCCAAAGTGTTGTTAAGTTTTCCTGTTAGAGAATTCTCAGCATAGGCACGGAGCCTGAAAGTGTGTCCGGGAGACGCATACCATATACAACTTACATACCATATATGACTTTAACAATTGCTGGCGAAATAAGTAGATACCTTTAACTTTTCAAAATAATATGCAAGCTTAAAAGCTGCTCGCATGACAAAAACGACAAGGTAGCAACATAATGTTCTCAAATGTGTGCAAAGTAGGACAATTTTAAAATCAAGGGAGATATGCTCAGAGAAGGTCTTTAAGTAGGACAAATATCTGTTTTGACTTAGTAATTACTATTATTCATCTAATTAGAAGAATAAAAATCTAGTTCATAATTTACTCTAAACGACTGAAAGATGTACCAAATAAAAATGTCTGAAGCTGTTTTATTCTTTCAGAACATCAAAACACTCTTTAAAATTTACGTTAAAAATAAAGGTTAGCTATCCCGTAACAAATTAGGGCTGGCTATAACCGGGTACCTTATTTAAAGTTCCGCCCGCAACTGTCTGTGTATCCATGTTTTGCTTGTCAAGCTGTGGCTTTTATTAAAAAAGCAAAAATTACATTGTTCGCTGCAGGCGCTCGCTAGGGCTGTCAACCTACACCACAGAAGGAAAAGGCTTTCATTTGAAACTTTTGCGGCGGCGCCCGCGTCCTTTGTGTTGACGAAGCGAAATTTTATACTTCATTCAAAGCTGGTATTTTTAACCCACACTCTCTTTGCTGTGTATGAATAACTGCCAACCTTATTTTGGAGTGTGTTAGAACTTGACAACTCGGTACAGCTCGCTTCGTAATATTGCCACTGCAAACTGACGTATTATGTTTTTATATTTAAAATTCAACTCACAAAATACGTTTAGCACTAAATAGATTTAAAACATCGTGCTGTGAGTTGTCGTGCAAGTGGCCCTTTATTTTAGATCTGTCGACTTAATCTTTTAGAAATAGAACATGCCTTTTATAATACTATGTTTTCTTTTGACAAAAAGTTTGACAAAAGTCCAAAGACTAAAAGGTTTGCTTTTAAGTAGTACCCTTTTAGATTTATTAAAAGATGACGGGATGATAGGAGCTATTGACAAAAACATTATTCGACGGATTTAATTAAAAAAGCGTCTACCTCTTCTTTTAGTATATTTCAGCACCCAATGTTTATATTGAACGAGTTAGAATTACCCTACAAGTAATTAGGAAGCCATTAATGCCCCAAATTACGTGTTGAACCCAAGTTTATATGTCGAAATAAAATAAAGTTGGTATAATTATCTTTGATAACGAGGGAACCACTAAGATAATGATGTTTTGGAAGTCTGAATTGAATGTTTAGTGAAGGGCTTACTATATTATTGTTTCTCAAAACAAAGGAAATTGTCGGCCGACGCGAGCTTTGATCACTGAATGGATAAAACCCTTTGTCGATGTTTCACTAATAAAGTTTACCGAAATATGAATAATTAAATGTTTGAGGGCAACGTAATTAGCCGATATAGTTACTGGAAGTAGGTTTGACGTTAAATTAGCCGATTTCAGAATCGTCTGGGCATAAAGTTTGTGTGTGAAAAACGAGCATAGTTTTACTGGAAGGTTGGAGGTATGACATTTTAATAAGAGTTTAAAACTTTAGACGGTAGTTGACAATTGAAATTCTGTATGGTTTAGGAATAACACATATATTGTATCGGTTTTTACGTAGTTGCCAGTAAGTTACGCAAAGTGGTAATGTAATAACGTTTTACTTCTGTGCGTGAGGTGCCGGGTTTGATTTCTATGTTGGGCAAAGTGTAATTTGGCTCTGATGTAGCAACACGGAGTCTGGAACTATACCATCTGGACTGCAATAGCCTATTTATGTGTGGGACGCTATAACATACTTGCCGAAATATGGGAATGATATACCACTGCCTGCCCTTTCGAGGCTTTAGGCGTGAAACTATCTATGTATTACAATTAAATAGAGTACATTAAAACGGTATTTGTCGAGCATCTTAATCAACATATCGGCTAACAAATCGGTCAACATACGACAGCTTCAATGAATTTAAGAAAGAAACAAAAACACACAAACAACATTCGTCGTTAGATTGTTTTAAATTAGTTACTTGAGCCTTTAAAGCCACGTCCAGTCATGATTTATAACTTGTAATATATTTTTAGATCCCACAGCATTTTTTAATTGTACCCAATTAACTTTATTTCTGCCCTCAGCTCAGGAACCCAATTACATCAGTTCGGTAGAAAAAAAAATTGAAGGAAAATAAAAACAATAAAAATTTTACACGACTCGTTGTGAGTGGCCAATTTATTAGATCAAAACGTAATGACATCTTTTATATTAATTACTTTCCTTTGGACCTTTTTCTTTACTTACTGACTTATTGTTTTTATTCTTTTCTCGCTGAGATTTCCTACAACAAGGATTTGGCATTAAGTCGTATTATGACGCCCGACTGCCACCTGCTTTTACGAATTTAACCTTTTTTCCTCTTCAAAGTTTATAAAGGTATTCGACGCTATGATTATTAGGGACCGGGATTGTGATTAAATTTGAATGGATTACGTTTTACATTAATACAGTAAAGGTACGAGATAAAAAGTGTGGATAAAGGAAAGGACAGCCATTGTTAATAATTAATTAATTTTTTGAAAGTAAGCATGCGGCATTTTGTATTACGATTTTTGTTGAACACTATAGGTACATATAGGAATGATTAAATGATGGATTCTAACTGGCTCGGTGGCGCGGTAGTGAAGACAAATGCTATGTAAGAGAGAGAGAGATAGACCTCTTTTACTGCCCGATCCGGGGATCAAATGAGGATCCAAGATTTGATGCCCGGATCGGCAAAATGGTTATTGGATTATTCTGTCAAGTAAATCATAATTTATTTATTTATTTGGACATCCAGTAGTTGTTACATAATTTCTACGTAACTAAATAACACTACTCTATAAAATGGCTAAATGCACGACATTTTAAGGCGTCACAACATGCATTATTATGATGTAACATTAATATCTATACTAATATTATAAAGCTGAAGAGTTTGTTTGTTTGTTTGAACGCGCTAATCTCAGGAACTACTGGAGCGAATTGAAAAATTCTTGTAGTGTTGGATAGCCCATTTATCGAGAAATGCTATATAACATCACGCTACGACCAATAGGAGCGGAACAGCAATGAAAAAAGTTGCGTGAGTCAGCTATCACAATATACAAAAGAAGAGGAAAAAACACGAGTATTATTATTTGTGATAAAAATTGAGAAATAATATTTATCCCATTTTCTATTTCGTAGGACTTAAAATCATTGTTGCCAAAATATAGTAATTAAATACCTCTGCGTACTTCTTCGGAGTTATAGGCGACAGACTATATTATGTATGTATATGTTTTATTATATCTATGGTTGCGAGTAAACTTATCAAACCCAGCCATACAACAAGTAGCCAAAATCAAAAAATTTTTTTCCCACTTACACGCTTCACCATCTAGCCAAAACTAAGCAGAGCTTGTACTATGGGTACTAGACAATGGATAAACATACATATATACTTTTTTTTTGTAAATGCACACATTTTATACATAGAAACACCCAGACCAAGACAAATATCCATGTTCATGCACACAAATGTTTGACTTGTGCGGGAATCGAACTCGCGACCTCAGGCGTGGCAGTCGGTTACACTAACGACTACGCCATCGAGGCCGAAATAAATCAATTTGTGTTTGTGGCAATGTATTCGTTGCTATGCCATTTATTTAATTACAACAAAACTGAAGACTGGTTTTGTAGCTATGCACGTTTCCGAAGCGACTGCACGGATCGCATAGCAGCTTAAATAGCCACCTCGCCACTGCTACCACACCAAGTGTGGGTTCGATACCCACGCGCGACAAAAAAAAGTGTAGTCCATAAATAGTTTTTCCGTGTGTAGGTGTTCATTGTGTTCGTTTTTTGAAAGTCCCCTACGTCACAGAATTTATCCATAGAGCGGGCACTGTCATTAAAAAAACTGAGAAGCTAACTAAGTATTGAAAGAAGGTTCCCTTCTTACAAATTTTAATGTATCTTATGACAAGTTTCTGTAGACAGTGCTGGCTTATTCGTACTATCACTGAATCATTATTAAAACCGCATTGCACTTTAGCCAGCTCACCAGTACTTGGTATTTTACTGAGAAAATGAATTCTAAATAATTTTACTGAAGATATTCGAACTACACAGAAACACTCTAGAATAGAGAAGGTAGGGAGGAGTAGAGAGAAAATGAATCAATTGCAAATTTCCAGTCGAATAAATTGCCAACAACTGTATTTCGCAATTAATTATTGCGGTGCGTCTGTAAAATGTACTACTATTATTAAACTCTGCTGTGGTCCCTGTTTTATATGAAAATGAGCTTTAATATGGACTGAAATTTTACATGAAATTAAAGAAAAATAGTCTACTTAAAACGTATATGTAGTTCTTTCATATTTGTTCCACTATATGTATGTATACTGCTATGAAACAACAAGGGTTGTGTGTAGAGATATTATTAAAAGGGATTAAATATAATGATCAGCAAAAATACTAATTGGTCAGCAAATATTGCACAGCATATCGAGCATCTATACGCTTCATATCACTGCATTCCGTCTCGGAAGTGTTAGGTTATGTTAGGTTCCTTTTTTTAAACCCACCCAAAAATAAAAGCCCCGCGAAGCGGGGCTGCGTCGACTTAGTTTGATTTCTTTAAAGTTTGCTGGCCATGAGTTGCTGGTCAATTAGCTTTTTTTGCTGCGCAATTAGTATTTTTTTGCTGTGCAGTTAAATACTACCCTTATTAAAATCTTATCGGAGATGCAGCTTAGGTGACAGCTTGTCTCGTGTTCGATTCTCAGGTCAGGCAAAGCGTAATTGAGTTATTCTGTCTAAAAATTAGCAGCTAAAGCAGCGTGGAGGCTGAAACGATGGCCGGTAGACTGAAATTGATTCACCTCCTATTACATAGGATATTAAAATTGGCAAAATATAGGGGACGTAGATTTTGCTCGCGGCTTCGTTCGCGTATATGAAGGTAAGGTTAGGTTACTAACTGTACCTACATTTTTCTGAATAAAAGGTACCCTATGTCCTATTCTGTTCTTCTGACAACGTGTCCACGAAATTTCATGATGATCGGTCAAGAAGTTAATGCGTGAAGGCGTAACAAACAAACAAACTGACATCCGCATTTATAATACGAGCTGCGCTCCGCGATTTCACCCGCAACGCCGTGGGAATATAGGGATAAAAGTAGCCTATGTGTTAATCAAGGTTTCCAGTTATCTACAAACTAAGTTTCATCGCAATCGGCTATGCAGTATTTGCGTGAAAGGTAACATCCATCCATCCATCTCATCTCTCTATTAGTAAGATAAGTTACAATTACACCTTTGCCCACTTCTTTGTGGATATAACCGTGACTATGTATGTAATTAGGATCAACTATTTATAGGTATTTGTACTCTATCTGTTTGTTTCAGCATCAGCCACGAACAACTAAAGTTCTGGAGCTAGGGTATCTAAGCCACCGTACATGTAATTACGTTGATTAGAACACAGTATAATTCACGTACATTATATGAAAGGAATATTATTGTTGTACACGGCAAGCAAAGATATGCTAAGGCTAGTATTCATAGCGCAGCGAACATGCGATCAACTCAGTTAAGTGTTGTGGGTTTGAATCTCTACATGCGACAGTTCACACTCAGATACAAATATCCAGTATATTCAGACTGTAAACAGTTGTCAGCTTCCATAGCGTAGTGGTCGGTGTAATCGACTGCCGCGACTGAGGTCGCGGGTTCGATTCCCGCACAAGTCAAACATTTGTGTACATAAACATGGACGTTTGTCTTGGTCTGGGTGTTTTTATGTATAATATGTACGTATTTACAAAAAAAAAGGTATATTTGTATGTTTTTCCATTCTCTAGTACTCATAATACAAGCTCTGCTTAGTTTGGGCTAGATGGTGTTGCGTGTATGTGGTAGAAAAAAAAGTTATTATATGCGTTTATACACTTTTCTTTTACATAAAAAATCAATATAATAGTATAGTAGCCTTTTACAGGCCAGCGCAGTATGTTGTACATATGTATAGACGTATTCCAAGTTATATATATTGTAGTTGATAAAGCGAAATAAAAATATTTTTGTTTCAAGACACTCGCGCTACAAATACAGTACAGTACAGGCAGCTATATTATATTACCTATATTAAGTTCTCTATGGACTGTATTCATGTTTTACCACTGTAATTAATAAATAAATAATAATTATTATATTATTTTTATTACTTCTTGTGTCGCGGGGGACACAAAGAACACCCAGACTCGGAACATGAATATGAAGTTAATATGTAATCTAATAATTCTAATTGTTAAAATTATTGTTCTGAGTCTAAATATTCTTTGTATCAGTGAGTTGTATGTTTATTAAGTCCGCCGCGATACAGAGCTGAATCCATAGCGAGGAATATATCATATGACAAAAACCTTTTTACCGTTATCCATTCTTTAATATTTTATGCTACTGATTACTTATCTTTAAAATAAAGAGAAATGTATATTTAATAGCCTACCCATATGGTAGCCACATAAAATTATTATTCCTAAGGGACACGGACAGCGGGTCTAAATTTAGAATATCGTTTCATCTCTGCTACCGTTAGCCAGATTTATCTAGAATATAATAACGATAATTATTATAGACGGATTGAGTATAACTCGACGGACCCTGATATCTTAAAATTAGACCAGTCGTTTGATAGTTAGATCTCATGTCGCAGAGAGCTTTCATATTCAGTGGTTTTATGAAATGTAGTACTTTTTTTACGGCTTCCGCTGTAGGAGTAGTTCCTGTATCGCAGGGGATTTTACAACAATTCATAGAACGAACACAAAGAACATTCAGACTCGTAACAACTATGGATCACACAAATTTTTATCCCGTGTGGGGATCGAACCCACAACACTCAGCACGGCGGCAGTGGCGTGACGATCGCTTAAGCTAACACGCCATCCATACAGTCCATTGAGTGACGTATCTGTTTATATAGACATTTTTTTACGTATTATTTACTAAACAATATTTTTTTTATTTTATTATAATTTGGAATAATAAACAGCTACAATACACAATATGTTTAAATATAGAAGCTGCATAATAGTATGTTACAATATTGCAGCCCACTACATTATATATATATAATATATTCATTATATAATCATTAGAAGTCGGGGTCTCCAGTTTGTCATGTATTCCTTAAGCCCTAGTTTTGTACTTAGATTAAGTGTTTTTCTTATGAAGTAATAAACTTATATTATATTATTATTATTATATTATTAAATAGGGTAGTTGTCTATTTTCATATTGTATACTATTTTATACACAAGAGCAAAGAGCAATCAAAATAATTCTTTTTATGAAAACGGTATCAAAATTGGTTGAAAATTAAGGCAGTAGTTAATATTTTAAATTTAGATGTAAGAAAAGTGGGATTGTGGGGCGGATATCTCGCTTTCTCTGACAGCAGTGCATCCTTTTTTTGTCATTTAACATTTACCCCTACTAAGTAGTAGGGATTTAACAACGGTATATATTACTTTTTTAAGAATACATTACAAAAGATCATTGAATTTTACTATAATTATTTAACGTAATGTAACTATTTCACTTAAAAAATAAAATCAATGTGAGTTAACTAACCTATTACTGCTTTCAGACTATATTTTTTTGTTTTCTAGCAAATTAATATGACAAAAAAGAAAATACAATACATAAATATGGGTCGTCTTTACCCACCAATAAACCATATGTATTTATTATATAAGACAAGTCATAAAAATGAACTATTATAGTAAATACATACATACATACATACATAGATGCACGCCTGTTTCCCAGAAGAGTACGCAGAGACTACGGATTTCCATTCGCTACGATCCTGACACACTTCTCTGGCTCCATTCGCTTTCATCACATTCCTCATACACGCCCGACGGGCGTGTATGAGGTTCAAGGAGCTCTTAACCTGGCCTTTGTCCAGAACGCCTCCGATTTGATCGAGAAATGTTCGCCTAGGTTCTTACTTCGTAATTAAATATTATATTGCTTAAACTCGTAGCATTGTAACTAAAAACAAAATACATAGAGATAGGTCTCTTTATATTGTCTCTAGCTACCAGTACACCATATTTGTTAATTAAATAAGACAATGAACAAAAATGACTATAGTAAAGAACGTTTTAAAAACACGTCACAACTCGTCTAAAAACAAAACACGCTCTACTATAAAAGATTTGGTCTGACAGCAACAGTATAGAATTTTTAACTCTGTCTAACATTAACAGTGTTTCTTTTTTCAGCGAACTCGTGGCCAACGTAGCATTGAAACGCTAGTGTAATTGCTCCAGTGTCCGTCTACACAGGATGTTCCAATTATCCCAGACACCCAACGTCACATGGCGTGCACCCACATTTTGTAAAGGATTTTAACGTTATATTTTGAGTTGAGAGTTTCAGCAAAATATTTTTGGTTGACTTAATGATCTGATTGATAAAAGAGTAGCTTGTGTATCGTATAAGAGTATTGAGTTGCATTTTCAATATGATTTTTAAATATTATTATCGTATCAATATTTTAAGGCTTTTTATTATAAAATACACGTTTTGTATGGAGAAAATAGGTAACGATGTTTTTCATACAAACAATTTTATCTTCTTATTTAATTCGAATATTGTGTAGGTACTGGACTTATTTTTAGGTCAAGTCATGTTTTTCTTAAATTATTAAACAGAAGCTATTATGTAATTGGAACAAAGAAACCAAGATGATACTAATAATATGATACATATTTTTTATATCAATAATAAGATATCAACGCAATATAAAACTGCTATGTCAAAATAACCATTGTATTAGTTAAAAGACTGTAGGAATCACGAAATAAGATGTAAGAAAAAGAAAAGCTATTTAAACGACCACGTGAATAATATGTTAGAGATTTAGCATTTTATTAAGGCAAGTCGGGGTTTTGGGCGTATATGCTTTAGTATGTTTCTTTAGTTAATCTCCCGTGTTAGAGAATAATCCCTATCTGACGGTTACTGAAAGCACACACTTGTAACATAAAGCCGTATCTTTAATACCGAACTTGCGATTGAGAGAGTTTAAGTTCGATTTCCAGATGGAAAAATGAACTTGCGCCTAATATAAACATTAAGATTACTCAAGAGGAACTCACAAATAAACCAAACTAATCTAATAACTATTACCTTATTTGTGAGTTAAAGAAATATTTGAACCAGTAAGCCGTCATTATATGAATAGATAATGGTTAGGGAATCGCTTAGGATACTATATTCCAACGGATCGGAGGTCTGTCCGAAATAAGTTAGAACTAACATCGGTCCAACCCTTTTCTCGTATCTGTCACTTCTACGAGAGATTTGATGAACTTGAAATGTTTCTAAATATATTTCTACGTAACATTGACTCACGCTTGTCAAGGAAAGGTCCGATCTACGATGGAGCACGTTTACCCATCAATAAATTATTTAGTTGAGTCCAAAATACAGACAGATTATTATATACTTAGTTAGAAACCAAAAAGTACTAATCGCTACCGACTTGATACATATTTTATCCCACGACACAGGGAATCCTAGTGTGGAGTCTAGGCCATCAAATTGTAACCTTTGGTACAACTATTCAATCATAAGTTAGATTCCTTAACCATCTAGCAATTTCTAGCAAATCCGTAAGTATCATACATATCAGATAAAATACTATGTACCGAAATTTAATATTGTTTTAATATGTATGATGTCGTTGTGCTATGAAATAAATAATAAAAATAGCTATTCTAGCTTGTAGGATATTGCATACTTTATGGCTAGATGGTCATGTTTTAAGAAACATATACATACATAAAATGTATTTATTAGAAATATACTCATTTTACTCTTTAAATATTTAATAGATGCGTTTTATTAGGGCTAAATCTCGTTAAAGATGCAAATATATTCTGTTTAATCTCCATCAATTTCGAAGTTAAAAATAACTTTTTAAGGTCGTTGTTATTTTTGAGGCTTAGGATAACAAAAATATACGAAATATACTTTGGGTATAGCGTGTAAAATGGTTTACCAAATCAAAAACTTTGTGCAAATTAACGTAAACTCGGACAATTGCGGGAAGGACTCGTATACTTAGAAGTTTATACCAGAATATTTTGATAATACTCTGTGGTGTTTGCGGGTCAAAGAATTGATTCAGGGTTTGGCGAGCTACTATACAGTCTTGCTGTCAGGAAGTTCTTAGTAGCGGCATCGAGACTGGCAATATTATTTAATAGTTGCTAGAATTTTGGTTTTCAAATTACTATTTTTCTTGTTAATCCCTCTAGCTAAGCTGGTATGCTTGTCTTATTTGTATGGTAACGACGGTAGTGCAATAGCTAGAATTTGAACTCATGATCTTTTTATCGCAAGTCCGATGCCTTATCCGTTTGGCTACCGACGAGGAGAAAATCGTCTCCTATAATGTAACAACTAAAACAGCTAACGAAATGAGTGCGTAATCTATATATTAATACGTGAAGCAAAAACTTTGTACCTCTTTTTACGAAAATTGCGCGGACAGAGGAGTATAAAATTTGGCACAGTTAAAGTTTATATGGAGAAGGAGGGGCGAATCCTAATATTTTGATAAAATATGCATTAGAAATACATTAAATTAATGAAAAAACACTACACGCAGACAACCATGCATTTGACACACGTAGTGTTTCGACATTGTTCGTCTGACGTCGTACAATTCTTTGTAACTATGGTTACCTATACTTTATCACTACATAGTATAAAACAAAGTCGCCTCCCGCTGTCTGTCTGTACCTATGTATGCTTAGATCTTTAAAACTACGCAACTGATTTTGAAGCGGTTTTTTTTAATAGATAGAGTAATTCAAGAGGAAGGTTTAAATGTATAATACATGCATAATATAGTAGAGAAACACTGATAATTTTAGAGGTTTCTAATGTGATGTAAATAAACACATTTTTTCCCGCTTTCATTGCAAACGCTGCCTGAACCCTACGAGATAGATTAAAATAATGTACTACAGTATTGTACATCTTAAAAAGGTCTACAAAAAAGTCCGCGATGGTATATGTGTATCTCCTAGAGATAACCCACAATAACCATTTTGTATCCTTTACTTTTTACGAGAAATAATGACTTATTTACGAAGCGATTTAAGCAATACAGCATTATTCCTTATCCAATTAAGTAACTTAAATACATTGTACATTTAATATAGATCAATATGGCCCTTTACAGTATGTAATTTAAATGAATATTTTTATTACAGATTTAAAATGCAGGGACATAGCGGTTGCGGCGATACCGGCCGGGTGGCCGGCGGCGTGTGCCTAAGAAAACATGTTTGTATTGTGTAATGATGACAAAAAATTATAAAGCTGAGAGTTTGCTTGAACGCGCTAATCTCAGGAACTACTAGTACGATTTGAAAAATTCTTTCAGTGTTAGGTAGCCCATTTATCGAGGAAGGCTATAAGCTATATATCATGACGCTAATATCAATAGGAACGGAGCACCAATAAAGAATGTTTCAAAATCAGAGGGTTTTTTTTCCTTTTCGGAGCTTCCGCTGCGTGCGCTGCGTAAACAGTTAAAGTTTCGCAAAAATCATGTATGACAGAATTGTTCCCCTTTAAAATTTCTAAAAAAAAGTCCGCGACAGCATATGTTCATCTTTTAAGGTTGGCTCACTATAACCTTTTTTATGCTAACCAAATTTGTTCTAAAATAATGCATTATTTGCCAAGGTGTTTTAATAAACATGATATTAATCCTTATACAAATAAATACGTTATTCATCACAAATATTTAATTTAAAACAAAATTGCCCTTTACATCATTCGATTTCATAGAATATCTTAGGAGATATCGCAGTTTTAAAATAACATCGCAGCAAAATAATTGCCCATTACAGACATACAAACGATGTTTCTCCTGGTTTATTCTGCGTGATTTTAAATTAGCACTGTAGGTAAATTTATAAAATTTTGTTCAATGGTTCTTATGTGGTTCGTGGATAAATTTTAGCTCCTTTACAATTGTATTAGGTTGTTTTTTGTATGGGCATTGAGCGAAAACGCACTTGTACAAATTAGATAAAATCCAAAATATGGCATTAAGAGTAATTGGAGGATTTGTTAGAAGTTCACCTACTCATGCCATGAAAAGCGAACTCTGTATACAACCGCTTCATGTTAGAAGACAATTTTTAGCATATAAGTTTTGTTTAAAGGCACTTTCTTGGGCTAATAATCCATCGATTAATTTATTGGACAGACTTAGCACTTTAAGTGATTCGCTATATTGGAGAAATAAGACAATACCTTTGCTTGTAACATCCTATAATGATACTAAAGTAGATAACATACACTCATTTGAAGGTCTTGAAATGTTTAGTCTCAATATCTGGGTTTCGTATAAAAACGTTTTAAACACAATCAATATAAACTTAGAAAGTGTTAATGTTCCAAAAAATGTATGTAACCTTAGCGTGATTAAACATTACATTTTAAAAGAGCTAGATGAAAAATAATTAGGTTATCACAGATTTTTTTCAGACGGTTCAAAGAACCTAAGCTCAATGTTTTCGGGTGCTGCCTTCTATGATCCTATATATAGAAAATCTGTATGCTTTAAAATTATGAATAACATCTCTATTATGTCAGTAGAACTGGTTGCAATTTTAGAAGCAATTATTTATTGTTATAATTTAAATTTAAGGAAGGTAGTAATTTTAAGTGATAGTAAAAGTGCCCTTCAACACTTGGCTCGATGCGCCTCTGGGATCAGAGGCATTTCGATAGCCTACGAAATACTCAACCATTTAAATAAATTTAATCACAACGTAGAATTCTGAAATTGCAATGGGTTCCGTCCCATATTGGGCTAATAGGCAATGAGGAGGCTGATCGACTTGCAAAGATAGCTATAACGGAAGGTATATCGAAAAGTGTTGCTCCATGTCATTCTGAGGTTCTCTCAAAATATAAATCGATCTCTTATAATCTTTGGAAAGAATTTTTTGACAACCGTAGTAGAGAGAAAGGCATATGGTACAAAACCATACAGTCTGAGCCGCCTCATGTGCCTTTGTTTATTAATTATGATTGAAACAGTTCTTTGTTAAAACTAGCTTTTCGTCTACGTTCCGGTCGCTATCCATCGGAAAAGTTTGCATTTCTTATGAGAAAGGTGGACTCTCCAAATTGCCGGACTTGTGGAAAGATTGAAGATGTGCAACACTTGCTGATGGAGTGTGTAAGGAACGAGGTGGAAAGGGAGTCGGTTCTGAAAACGCATGGCCTGGAGCGGAATAACGTAGGACTTATTCAGAGTGTGCTAAGTGAGCCTGCATCAGAGTTAGCGCGGGCTTTCTATCGATTGGTACCGCAGACCCAGCACCGACCCCCTCTATAAAAATAAGTTTAAGTATTAGTTATATTATTAAGTTAAGCGAATTACTGTTTCGGGTACAATGGGTTTGATATGCTTCACATGAAGAAAAAACCCTTAATAAAATAATAAATTAAAAAAAAATTGTATTATAGGTGCCTACGACCCACTCTCTCTCTTATGTGACGCAGACGAAGTTGCGCGGGTCAGCTAGTTTAAATATAAAAGAGAAAAACAGAAAACAAAGTAACAAGCTTAAGAATTTTGGTCGAATTTTGACCATAGGCGACCGCTAGTTTAATTAATTTACCATATTATATACAGGCGTTTGATTCGTTTACATTAGTAGAAGAAACAGACTATATATTTTGATATTGAAGTAGTAAGTAATCTTGAAGGTAAGGTGTTGACGCAGCGTATATTTCAATAGGGAGGATGAACCCAAAAGCTTAAATTCAAATGGCTAATTTGCAAACTCAGTTTGCAATTTGAATTTGAATACGTTACATTAGATCTATACTAATATTATAAAACTCAAAAGTTTGTTTAGTTGAACGCGCCAATCTCAGGAGCTACTGGTTTGAATTGAAATCTTCTTTTAGTGTTGGATAGCATATTTATCGATGTATGCTATAGGCTATATAACATCACGTTACGATTAATAGGAGCGGAGAATCCATTGATGCTCCGCTCGTATGGGTAAAAATGTTGCAAAAACGGGTAAAATTCTTTTATGTGAAGCAGACGAAGTTGCGCGGGTCACCTAGTCTTAAAATAAAATTAAAAATAAAGAAATATAGCAAGAACAATAGTTTATTTGATATATATATATATATATATATATATATATATATATATATATATATAACGAGACAACACAATAAAATAAATCCAGTAAAAATGAACATAAATAACGGTAAACAAAAAACTTGAGAGGTGTCAAGGCACAGCCGGATGGAACGAAGTTCCTTTCGATTAATTAGTGAAGGAATTGTAATAATTTTTTTTTTATGTTATAATAATATTTTTTTTATTATTAACAAATATAATGTATTGAAATTAAACTACTATATACGGATTTTATCGCGTTGTTTATTTGACACTATTACAAAATTTTGAAAAACTGTTACACTTTCAATGAATAACATTCGCGTAAACAGAAGACAATATTAAATATAATGTAATATAAACTCAATCAGTAGGCTCAATTTTAGTATTAATTGGCTTGTGGACATTAACAATACATACATATTAAGAAATAACCTTAAACTTACAACTTACTTTGTCGGCCTTGATGGCGTAGTGGTTAGTGTAACCGACTGCCACGCTTGAGGCCGCGGGTTCGATTCCCGCACAAGTCAAACATTTGTGTGCATAAACATGGATGTTTGTCTTGGTCTGGGTGTTTCTATGTAATGTATAATATGGATGTATTTACAAAAAAAAAGTATATATGTATGTTTATCCATTGTCTAGTACCCATAGTACAAGTTCTGCTTAGTTTGGGCTAGATGGTGTTGTGTGTATGTGGTAGAATATATTATATATACTATAGCAAAAAGTGTCGTTACAACTTTTGGTCTTAATTTTTTCCGTCTAGCCCCCTTTCGCAACGCGCAATAAGGAACTTCGTTCCAATAAAATATGCATTAGAAATACATTAAATTAATGAAAAACCACTACACGCCAACAGCCATGCATTTGACACACGCAGTGGAAGCGCGTAACTATGGTTACATATATGACATAAAAAGTGTCGTTACAACTTTTGGTCTTAATTTTTTCCGTCTAGCCCCTTTTCGCAACGCGCGATAAGGAACTTCGTTCCAAAAAATAAAAATAAAATCAAAAGAAGAAAGTTCAGCCTGTGTCAGACGAAAGCCTGTCGCTGGTTTTAACCATTGTGTGAAAGTTTATAAAGTCCCTTGCAACACATAAATTATTTCTAGTGTTAGTACTTTAAATAATTCATAACAGTCAAAAGTATTGTTTCATAAATAAACCGCGATAAAATACGTATAAATAAATTTTATTTGTATATATAACGTGTGTATGTAAGACACAACTATTGTTCTATTAATTATGTAGATATATACCCACCAAAAACATAAATGTAAAAAAGGAGAGCCAAGTTCAATACAAAAATTATGCTTAGCTGTGGGCTTCGCCGCAAAAAGAATGGAGATCTAAATGAGTGCCAAGTTCTATGCAAAATCCAAATATGTATTTATAGGAACAAAATAAAATTATGAACAAGTATTAAACTATATTTCTTTGCTTTATTGGATATCTATAACTATTGCTGTTATTTAAAAATGTGGGATCTTAAAGTAGGTTAGATTTGACTTCAAATCCATCTTCCAAGTCGGGCAGTGGCCCGAAGATGAAATAACCAATAACACTTTATTGGTTATTTTTGACTAGAAATTCTTAGTAGTAGGATGGAGTCTGACACTACACTCAGTGAACCTCAACAGGCTTTATAAAGTGGGGTCTAATAATCTGGCTAAATGTGTTGGCTAACCTCCTGGCCACTCCTTCTGGAGTACAGGGGTAAGACTATCTATTTATATACTTATAAGAAAACTCAAAAGTTGGGTACGCTATATATCTAATATGGCTGTAATTTACTTATATATTTGCGTACATGGGCATAGAAGAGTAAGTCTAGTCTAAGTATAAAAATAATATTTTATCAAAAAATAAATCAGCTGAATATAAAAAAGGGTCACAACAGACTGACAGAACAATAACGACGTGATCCTCTAAGTGTTCTCTTAATACCCTTAGAGTTACAGTACTCTACAAAAACATGAAAAATATAAAGGATCAAATAGTAGGTACTTATTTTATGTTCAGGTTGTATTTAGGTCGCATTAATATTATGTAAAGCCTGTAAAGTAAGTGCTCTTTGAAAACTGAAGTGTATTGAGATAATGTTACATACAAAAATGTGGACGAAATTATATAAAGAGCTGAGGAAAATGTATATACATATGTATATATATCTGGTTTAATTCTGTGTACCTCTTATTTATTAATATGGGATAGCCTTTGGGAGACGTATGAGGCCGTGTCACTGTCTGCGAGATTAGCTTTCTTATAATCATGTCCAGAAAAGATGAGTATTTATAAAAAGACGCACCACGCCGTGCGTCAGTGTGGCCAAGACATCAATACGGTTTTATCAGTTTCTTCAAATAAATTTTAACACTCGTTAGCGTATGTAAGATTGCAGAAGAAACTAAAATACAGCCTATACTGACTACACTAAAAAGTTAACATGGAAGAATAATAAGGCCAGGATGAACAAGAAGAAGGAGATCTCCAGAGGTTTTGACTTTATACGGCATGTCAATATTGGGTTTGTTCTGCATTTGTCCCAACATTACGTCCCACTACCAACGTGTTCCTCATACGCCCCTTTTTTTAAATTATTCCCTTTTCGTCCTACATTTTTATGAAATTATTTTAAATCTTTTCGTTGTTCGGCTCGTGATGTCATGTAATCATAAGCCCAAAGTTTTGCCATCAAGAAATCAACAAGGCATAGATAATTGCATAATTCTAGATAGTGCGGTGTCGTGTGGAGTAGATAATAATGATGACGGTGGTATCATCTCTAATGTCAATTAATTTGATATCTGACTGCTTCGGTAGCGTTACTGTAGTGTATGCGACTGCTGTGCATGAGATCTCGACTTTGATTCTTAGATTGGGTCAATGAAAAGCTATTAGATTTTTCGGTCAAAAAATTCTCGATCTCGAAGTAATAAAGTTGTACACCGTACTTCTAACCTCCTAAGACCCGGCGCTAAAATATTTTTATGCTGGAAACCATAGATAGCATTCGCTAATAGGATAAGTCATATGACTCCTGCGACAATTCAAAACGAGTAAAAGTCATTTAAAAAATATGTACAGAAAACTGTACACTGGGTCTCAATGAGTATAAAGATAAGTTTTTGGTCTGGACTGACTGACCTGAAATATGTTGTACAGAAAAACGTGTTAGGAGGGTAAAACCACGAAAAGCCATTGGTTTTGCAATTGTTTCTTTATGGTTGTGTCGCATTGTCATCTTATAAGATTATGAGAGTGACGGCAGAACGTGCTCTTGTGTTTGTGTAAACAATTCTGTTTTGTTCTGTTTTCAAAAAGACAACTTTCGCACCAGAAATAATTCCTGAGTCGCGGGACTTTACAAATATTTAAAAAGACGGACATAAAGAACACCCAGTCTCGGCACAACCATTTTTGGATCACACAAAGTTTTGTCTCTTGTGGGATTCGAACCCACAACACTCGGCGCAACGGCAGTGGCGGGGCGACCATTTAAACCACTACGACATTCGTGCAATATAAGGAATTAAGCAATATACTTAATATCTGCTACGTAGAGAGCTATTCTCCAACAAGATTGGCAGCCGTGAACGAAACTCTAAAATAGCCTCGTTTTTGTCTATTTATTCGTCCGTAGGTTGCTGGAGCAAATCCACCAGCAAAGACTATTAAGCCTATAAATCAAATAAAATGATACTAACCGCGGTTTAAGTAAGCAATTTATATCTGCAAATTAACACTATAATAACATGGCTTCAGATTAAGTAGACTGTGTTACGATACGATAGAGCCACAGCGGGTTGGAGTCGTAACAATTAGGTCACATTGGAACGAAAATGTTGTATATTTTCTTTGACATTACAGTTCGTTAACTGGATACGCTTTTTATAACAATATTTTCTATAATTAAAAGTAAATTTTGCTCCACAATTTTTAGGGTGTGTTTGTGCAGGATTTTTCTAATGATAGAAGTCATTATTAATAATTTATGACACAGTAAATAAATTTGAAGTTAGTGACTAAATTATAAATAGTTGCATGCTGTATGTCTGATTATGGAAACACTAAATTTTACTGTGACATCTCCGTATCCCACCTATATTTGTAATACTAAAAAAATAATGAATATTATTATTATCTATTTTATAGATTACGGTAATGGCGTGCTTCGTTGATCCAGTGGCATGTTTATGTGCGATTATGAGGTACTGAATTTGATTCCCGGGTTAGCCAAATTGTTATTGTATTTTCTGTTAGGAAGTTCTCAGTAGCAAGACAGATGAATAAGCAAGTGCTCTATTACATGAAAGTAGACGTGTCGAAATGTAGGCATAATACATATCTAAGTTTTCTTAACAATAATGTTCTCGAATGAGTGGCGGTTAAGTGTACTCTTATCAAGCGTAACAAACTATTGCTTATCCCGAGAGAGAACGGAGCTCAGTAATATGGCAATTTATTTACAGGAAAATAATATATCTGACAGGCAAATGTTCGTGAAATCTGTAAACATATGGAACAAGTGTGTGTGCACATGCTTACTGCACGGGCAGGCTACGTGCGTAATCTACATGTACGGGCTAAACGGACAATCTATACATGTACATGATATACTTATATGTAGCCCATTTACGGGAGTTAATTATACGGGTCACTTGTGCGATTTGATCGTTTATGCGATGCGTCACATCATGCATAGTCATCGACAAATATAATCTTGTGCCGTAAATAAACGCTAGGAGCTACTTGTTTGTAAATTTCAATATGGCTGCGCTCTGCCCAGTCTTCACCAAGGTCAAGTTTAAAAAGATCGTTTACAACTTTACAAAGTTGACCTCGAACACGAATTGAATGGGGTACGAGAATTCTTTGGAAACTTGGGCAGTATTAGTATTTGTTTTTTCTTAAATTGATCATTGGATTGTGTAACTCTTTACAAATGTAATCAATTAGTTCAAAAAACTAAATATTCTGTGGGCACATTTATAGACGCCGAGCTTAGCCAATAATCATTTGCAATAAAAAGTACTTCGTTGTGAATCGATCCTAAGCATTATAATCAAAGATAGTGCATGTATTTACGATACGAACCAATCAAGGAGAAATTCATAGTTATAGTAGTTTTAAAAGAACTTCGATCATAGGTGTTATTATTTAATAAAAGTGTTCTCTTTAAAATCTCTAATCTAACGCAGGAGTTCCTTAAACAAAGAAAATTAAGGTGTTATTTGTTAAATGTTAAACTACAATAAAAATAAATTGTTTGTACAACATAGGCACAACACGTACGTGGTACATAAATATTGTAAAGACGCTTCGGTGACGTAGTGAATGCGACTGCATCACCTGAGATCTTAGAGTGTCGATCCTCGGGTCAACCATTTTTATTCCTATTTATATTTATTTGCACAAGGAGGAGTTAAGAAACATGTCTGATAAATTGCATTAGAGTCGCTTTTAAATACGTGCAGCTCAAAAATTATAGCTGGCGAAACTTATGTATAATACACCCTTTGCCTGGTCCTTCAGAGATACAGGCGTGAAACTATATACATATGACGTGTATAAGACATGGATATAATATAGGTACTTTTACCTATCGGTTCGGCGATCCAGAAGCGTGAAGTCTTTCTTTCTTTTTCTTTTTCGTGTGGTTAGTGGCCAACCTGTTGTCAAGAGTTGTTCAAGCCGCCCTTAGGCCTCTGACATGGCTTAACAACTGCTGTCACTTTGACAACAACCGGGATCGACTTTTTACGTGTCCTCCGAAGCACGGAGACGCTCAGATGAAATACCACTAAGTCGGTCTATAGACTGATCGCACCCAACGTTGCTTAACCTCGCTAATCGTTTACCGATCAGTGAGTGCAACTGGCTATGAGCGCCTAGAAGCGTGAGGTTATAACTACTAACAATACCCAAAGATAAAATACTACATATTACGTATACCTAAACTCAGCAACATACACAAAGCGTAGTGTAACTCATTGCGCCAAACTTACCCCATTAAATAATCACGAACTATCACCCTCTCATATTACAATACCTTCAATCATACAAGTAAACCATTAGAACTGATTGGAGATTTCAAACTTCTTAGAATAAATTATTGGTTGCCTTAATCGTAATTTCAAAAGCAATCTGTTATCCAAATCGTATATTGCAGGGGAAGGGTAAGATTGGGTAAGATGGGTAAGATTGGGTAAGATTCGGACAGATCTCCAGGGCCTTCGGGGAAATCAAGTGATGCACGAAGGTTCATTGGGTAAGGTTTTAATGCGAGCCATTGTTAGCTATCACTGCGGTGTCTCTCGTAATAGCGTAATTTAAGTTGGTATGTACTGACGGCGACAGAATCGTTGACTAGTGATTTGTTATCTGTTTTTGTTATGAGAACTGTTTAATTTATAAGTATACGAACGTTGTTGGGGCCAGGAAAGCTATTTCGTTGTATTTGGCAGGATTAATTATATTGAAAATCGAACTTTGTAGTCTCGTTATTATGACAAATTTCGGTGTAATTCGTGTCACATTTTTAAAACATTTTGGCGAGGTAGGAACAAATTTGGACTATTTATATTTTACTAGACTCTGTCCGCGGCTTTGCTAGGGTAAATAAATGTGCGTTAAATTAGGCTAGATTAGTAACTGTTCTTTTTTAGAACGAAAGGTTTTCTGTTTCCCTGACAACGTGTATGCAAAATTTCATTACGATCGGTCGAGTAGTTAAGGCTTGAAAGCGTAACAAACAAACTCACATTTGCATTTATAATATTAGTTAGGATGACTGTTCTTTACAAATATTTATATTATAGACGTACACACACCATAATTAGATCGTTTACAGAAGAGTGAGTTTATACATTATATAGAGAATTATAGTATTCGTTCTCTATCTAATGTGCAGACTCACTCTGTAGACACTTCTTGACGCCTCGATGGCGTAGTGGTAACCGACTGCTACGCCTGCCCGCACAAGTCAAACATTTGTGTGCATGAACATGGATGTTTGTCTTGATCTGGGTGCTTCTATGTATAATAAAATGTATTTACAAAAAAAAGTATATTATGTATGTGTATCCTTTGTCTAGTATCCATAGTACCAGTTCTGTTTAGTTTGGGCTAGATGGTGTTGTGTGTATGTGATAGAATATTATTATATATTATTTTGGTGCGATCTAATGCTCAATATGAGTAAGCGTGATCCCACCAAAAACATAAATGTAAAAAAGGAGAGCCAAGTTCAATACAAAAATTATGCTTGGCTTTGGGCTTCGCCGCAAAAAGAAGGGAAATCTAAATGAGTGCCAAGTTCTATGCAAAATTCAAATATGTATTTATAGGAACAAAATAACATTATGAACCATGTTTGAATACTATTCTTTAAGATTTAATTGGCCATATAAATCACTATCAGATATCTATGAGGTAGCTAAGTATTTACAAGCGACTAAACAGAAAAAATCGCCTATAATCATTATCACTCAACGTTGAGTGTTAGTTCAATAATAATTAAGTAGCAGCGGCGAGCCTTCGATCAAAAGTTAATCGTTAATCAAAGACTTGAGAGCTACTCTGTTAAGAGGTAGCTAAGTATTATTTAGCAATATTTTTATAAATTAGGCTGAATAATCTTAGTAAGAATATACTAATAATGTCAATACTGGCAACACTAACAAGACTATCAATGCATGCTTTTTTATTTATGGCGAATATTTTTTACCTTTATCTGCCCACTATTAGGCGTAAGACACTCATAAACAGGCCGTTCTAAGGGGGTTCTTATGTCTAATTATATACAGACATAGTATACCTGTACGAACTCGTACATTATAATGTATGCAGCGTAGGCTAATTTGGCGCCTACGTGCGTTATATATTGAGTTCAATATGTAATATTATTAGTGAACAATAAACACTCGTTACATAAACATAATTTATCTTTTTCTACATAACACAACAATATTCCATGTTGGGAAGACTACCGCCCCAACAATAGCTATGATATGTAAAGTGCGTTATGTTTTTCTAATCGACGTCATATTGGCGACTTTTGTTTGTGCTATAAGATCGACTCACCATTGGTGCCTTGTTTTCATTCTCTAGATATGACTGTGCTCCATTTGTATATGAGTTCTTTGGCAAATAAAGCACTCTTATTGCTTCATTGAGGACGCGCCTAACCTGGAGGATATATAGGATAACATACTTTGTCATATAAGACCGAGCGTACGATGCCGATAACAAAGAAAACTATTTTTTTTTATTTTACTAGTAATTTTATTTGAACTTCATCTAAAACAAGGAAGATGTATCAGACAGCACTTATTTAACCACAGAAGCCTCATTTAGTCCTCCGAACTTGCGCAAAGAAAAGACGTTGCTCTAGACATTATTCAAAATTCAGTAATCAATCCACTTAAAATTCAAGTTAGTTACTTAAGTCTTAAATTGAATGCCTTTGGCATACTAATAGGGCAGTGCAAAATGTTGGCTAGCAAAATTTTAAGCCTATGTCGAAGCTATCTTTGAAACATAATTATTATAACTCAAGATACCACAATTTATGAGAAAAATTATTCACATAAAAATATTCAGTTTTGAAAAACTTTTAAATTATTTCATAAGTTTTAAGTTTTCGCTATAAAGTTTAAAAGGTTGCCCAATAAAGGTTTTATACGAAGCATAAAATTGACCAATCAAAAATTCTCATTTCGTGGTTCCATTTAATCGAACTTTGTAACATGAGAAAAGCTTTTTATAAAAACTGTTATATTCTTAATATGATTTCGATTTCCACTTAATTCCTCGGTTGTACAGTACATGAGACTATCCGAAATTATCTAATGTGTAATGACAGTGTCCAATCTGATGAGGGTCGACTCTGGGGCCAATCTGAAAGGAATTCCAGTTAATATGCCCGTTATTCCGAAACACCGTACCTCTGTACTGAATGAACCACCTCTACGTCAGGCAACGTACGCATCACATATTTCGATTTCCAAAGCTAGTTTTGTGAGTATTTACTTAGAGGAACGTTATTCATATGTAACAATGAATGTTGCGTGTTGGATTTCATAGTGTTGACGGGATTTGTTTTAGTAGTAATAAGCGATTAAATCTACAACCACGTCTAATGTTATGCACGCATGAATGGTTACAGCAATTCGCAATATTTGTAATGAAAAGTTTGGTATAAGTTTTCATTAATGTTTTGCATTAAATGGGTATGCGTAAAACAACGTTATTATAAGCTCCTAAATACCTTAAACTTCAATATTAAATATAATATGTAAATGTTCTGCTCTATAAAAATTATCCACTTATAATCGTATCTTTAGCAAACTTTTGTGTTGGTATGAAATCCAAAAATTGTTTATATATTATGTTAATAATGTAATACACTGTCATGTTTTAAAAGTATTGGATTATAAGCTAGAGTGGATATGTACTTAAAAATGGTATTTAAAATTCTACTCCTTGCCTTGAAATAATTTCGTTAAAACGAAGAACTTGTACACACAGCGACGCACCTGGACTGTTTGGACTTTGAACTATTAGAAGTTGAACGCTGCGAATCGTGCGAGAAAGTGCGTTATATTTTTGTTACGCTCTATCCTTATCATTACATCGACACCACTATGCACTGTCCCTTTCCGATAATTCTCTATTTTGTATGTAGCGTAGTTATACGTAATGTAAGGTGTCTAACTTGATGTATAGCCGTGTGTACATTCAAACAACGGACAAAAGTAACACTCAGACTTGGAACAGCTAAAACGGCGCAGTTACACTGGCGAGGAGTCCACTTAAACAACTACGTCATCCGTGATGTCAATCATAAGTAGCCGTTATGATTCACAGATCTGGTGAAGCTTTATATTGGCTTTTAACTAACTGGAATTTCCTGACAAGAAGCTCTTATTTTTTATTTATTGGTTTACAAAAGAGCACTATACCTTTCACAAGCTTCTTAAATTTAACCGGTTAAATATAAAGCAGTTTACGCCCTAGTCGATATGATACGCACATCCAAATTACAAAGAAATTAAGGTTTAAGACATTTATTTTCTCAAAAGATTTACAAATCACTTACAGAGAAAATACTTATAATTAAATATACATTAAGCCGATTGGCGTAGCGAGTAGGTATCTAATTATAATAGTTCACTAAAACTTATTTGCTAATTACGTGTTAATAATATAATCCTTACTAATATTATAAATTCGAAAGTAACTCTGTCTGTCTGTCTGTTACCTTTTCACGGTTAGACCACTCAACCGATTTAGATGAAATTTGGTACAGATATAGTTTAAAACCTGAGGAAGGACATAGACTACTTTTTATTCATGTAGGTACCACGCGGGTGGAGCCGCGCGCAAAAGCTAGTTATAAATAAATTCAAAAGTACCTAACTGTCTGTCTGTCTGTTACCTTTTCACGGTTAGACCACTCAACCGATTTAGATGAAATTTGATACAGATATAGTTTAAAACCTGGGGAAGCACATAGGCTACTTTTTATTCATGTAGGTACCACGCGGGTGGCGCCGCGCGCAAAAGCTAGTTATAAATAAATTCAAAAGTACCTAACCGTCTGTCTGTCTGTTACCTTTTCACGGTTAGACCACTCAACCGATTTAGATGAAATTTGATACAGATATAGTTTAAAACCTGAGGAAGGACATAGGCTACTTTTTATTCATGTAGGTACCACGCGGGTGGAGCCGCGCGCAAAAGCTAGTTATAAATAAATTCAAAAGTACCTAACTGTCTGTCTGTCTGTTACCTTTTCACGGTTAGACCACTCAACCGATTTAGATGAAATTTGATACAGATATAGTTTAAAACCTGGGGAAGCACATAGGCTACTTTTTATTCATGTAGGTACCACGCGGGCGGAGCCGCGCGCAAAAGCTTGTAAGTAATAATTACTAGAAACAGGGTAGTACAAAAATCTTCGTACCAAAGCTAAGCAGTGCATCGTCGCTTCGTTCGAATGTGAGTGAGTGTGGCGAGTTATTTGTTAAGGCCTATGACACATTAACTGTTTTATTGCGTTAAAATATAATTACGGTTGAGTACACAATTTAAAAAGTTACATTTATTATTACTAATATGTAGATTAGAATCGCGTAACAGGCGTGTTCTCTATTTGGTAACGCTAAAACTTTGTCGCAAGGAGTTAACATAGCGCCTAGCATATTCATGCAAAGGTATTCACGAAGTAGGTATAGGAGCCTACAACATTCTTACTTGCTGGGCAAAACGTAGAACACTGATACTACTCTTGGTAGACCTACTTAGGTTTCCTGTAAAATAACTACATACATTCAAAATCATATTTTTATTAATTTAGATCACAAAGTAACACTTATGATCGTCAAGTTTACATATTTTCTAAACTATATTATGAATTAACTTTTACCTGTTACCATGTTCAGGAAAGCAATTGCTCGAGTGAGCCAGAAATTAGCTATTTCTACCGTACCGTGAGCTCACTCATATCGTTATTTCGCCTCATGTACATTTTAATAATTAAGCCCTTAAAAAATGTTATTTTGTTAATTAAGAAAAGCAGCACGAAAATTATCCTTCATATTATATACTTTTGTTTAAAATCTCTTTTGCTTTGTGGCAAATTTGCACAAAGTTCATTTTCATGACGTTGTTCTTGTTTAATTGTTAAACTTACAATCTTGCAGTTTTGCTGACATCTCTGTAATGATTTTATTATTTCAGTGCCTTTTTGACGTACATTTTGCATTTAATTATGCCTTCAGTTCAGTTTAAGGGGACTTTGACATATTTTAAGGCAAACGGGGAATGTGTTATTAAAATTTTTGTTTAAAATATTAGTAGCAACACAGCTTTAGAATATCTGCCTGGTACTAGTATCGATGTGCACAAAAGCATTCAAATTATATTCGGATATGTAGACAACACTTACATTTGTTTTATTGCTTGCGCTGCGTCTTTAACCACGCAAAGTAGGCATCGCGTTTTACCTAACTGTATTCGAATAACATTCGAATGAAATTATGCACATCACTATCCAATAGAATTGAACGAATAAATGAAATGAAATGAAATGAAATAGACGACAATAGGCTAGCGTTACTACGTGGAGCCTAAAAGCATTGCTGGTAGAATGTGGATGAAGTAACTCCCTCTAACTCCTTTGCGAATTCACAGGTTTGTATCGTTATATACACAAGTACAGTGTAATATTAGCTGTAGTCGAAATGATCTAGTAAAGAGTCTTTTGACGTGACAACGTCTAATAAATCGATGAACGCCGGCTGCACGCACGAAAAAGGATGACTCATTGTTCCGTTACGCTCATTGTCCCGTTACGCTCATTGTAACGTTACGGGAAAGAAATTTTGTTATGACGTTGTCACGTTAAACTATCGTCCGTAAACCGACTTTACAGACAACCAATTTTTTACTAGGTCATTTCGCTGCTCCACTGCCATGGCTTGTAGCATAATGTTATACCTATTATATGCCTTTCTTATATATGGATAAAATAGCTTTTTAATAAGTAGTGAAAAATAATTAATATCGGTTTAGTAGTTTTCAAGTTTATTTTTTACACTTCTATTCTCTTGGTAATCCTAACTAATATTATAAATGCAAAAGTGATTGTGTTTGTTTGTTACGCTTCCACGCATTAACTACTCGACCGATCAACATAATCGCGTATACTTTGTCACTGGAACAGAAAAGGACATAGGGTACCTTTCATCCAGAAAAACTAGTGTTGTAATCTAACGTGAGCGAAGCCTCGGGCAAAATCTAGTATTAGTATAAATAATACACATTTATTAACCACAATCGTGTTGTCTCCCTACTTCCTCGTATAAGTAGGTTTTCACGATGCAAGTAGCAGGCGACGGGTATATGCTAGGTACTCGTTCGAGCTACATGCGCTAGTTCATCATACGGACTTCTTACGCGGGTGTCCTGCGCCGTTCACACAAGGCATGCAACACGCGTAAATGCCTTAACTTGCACTGTTACCTGTGTCATGTGCAGTTATGTGCAAGGTGCTTCCACTCCAATCACAAATAGGCAGAGAAATGACTGCTTAAATAAAATTACACATTTTATCAGTCGGAACTAAGCAGTCGTGAGATTTTATACAATCTTGTTGCTTGCATCAGGTTGCTGCAGTTTACGCCAAGATACTGTGGTCTCCTAGCTCTCTTTAATATACTGCAGTTACAGCCTATTTGCCGTAGGATAAACAATTAATATAGCCAAAACATTGTTTTTTAATGTAGTCCAATATAATTGAACTTACCTGTTCATTGGTAAGCAAAATTTAATTATATTATTAATTGACGCTAATGGAATTGTACAATTGAATTTTGGACGGAAACTGCATGGAAAAATACAAACAATGAGGATGTAATATCGCCACTGTTTATGAATATTCTGCTATTGAGCACGGACGTACTCTGTGAATAAGAGGGATTATGTTACGGACCATCTATTGATCGAGTGCAAATTCATAGCTTGATAGATACATATTTGCGAATATTTTATGGGAGATTTGAAGTGTGTGGGATAGCGATTTGATAATGTAGTAACTGATCGAAAATTCGAAACAATTGATATTAATATAAGGCTATATTCGAACATCTTTTATTAGATTTTTTTATTGAGTCTACTGTATCGAATTTTGTCTTTATAAAATCACACAGTTAATTTTGTTTTCTATTAAAGAAGGCGATAACCTAATTCAATATTTTGAACTCACTGTGTACACCGAGTGTTGCGGGATCGATCCCGATACGCGACATAAATTTGAGTAATCCATAAATAATATTTCGGAGTCTTTTTGACCATTGTTTCCCTCTCTGCACAAGGATTAAACTTATAGCGAAAGTTACCTTTTTTACCAACAAATAGACAAAATCATATTATGCAATAACGTCGAAAATTGCTTACCAATGCGTTCTTGAAACACAGCGGTCACAATGTGAGGCATTCGAAAAGCCAAGAGGCAGAAACGAATGAAAAGAGTTCTTTAAATCCAATTCTGCACTTCGCAATACACTCGTACATTTTTCTCAAAGGGTTGATTAAGAGGCCAGCCGTCAACACACGCGTCAAGACCAGCGATACCACTACAAAATGCAAAATGATTTTCATTTTAATTATCTCCAACTTGTATGTCATCCAGTTAATAAGAGTTCTGACGTTGTTAGCAAACACACAAACAAAGGTGCTATTAAACAAAGCGCGCAAGTTCTCCACAAAAGGATGTCACAGGCATCCGACCTGTACTACCAAAACACTAACTGCATGCTAATTAACCTCTATTTCCAGACGGTTAAGATTCATATCTGTATGATTTTTAAAATCCTTATTGTTGTCATCGTGAACACTTGGGAAAACAATAAAAATCGCTCGCGGATCACTTTTCCTCAAATATCCAATTTATTTATGTGTTTTATGAGTGTCGAAATGTGAATTGAAGAGTCTTGAATTCGATTCCTGGAGGGAACAGAGTAGTTTATTATAATAAAACATCGTGCGAATGTTTTTACGATAACTTTTTATGATACATAAAACTCGAATATCTATAATAGTGAGCTATTTGGTATAAACTACTCCGGTTATGATTTTCCGTTTATATTCGAAGTGCTTCTTCCAGTTACGTAAGAAGTGCTTTTATTCGATAATTTGTGAACTGATTATTTATAGATAGATAGGTAATATCACTTACAGAATACTGGAATTTTTCGGACACATTGCCCGCAAAGACGGTCACAACATCGAACAGCTGATGGTGACAGGCAAGGTTGACGGCAAAAGACCAAAAGGCCGCAGTCCAACGAGATGATCGGACCAAATCCGATCGTCGCTTAATACCAATCTCCACAAAGCCCTCCACGAAGCAAAAGACCGGAACAGATGGAGGAAATTAGTCCATGAGAAAGTGATCCAGCGGGGGAGTCACGACCCTCAGTAATGAGGAATACGACTCGAGGAGGAGGAGGTAATATCACTTAAATAATGTAAACGGTAACTGTTTATATTAAATTAGTATTCTCTATACTATTATTATATACAAAACTTTGGAATTGACTACATGTATACTTATATAAGGGGTTATCTATAAAACAGCTGTACTGTAATATGGATGCTTACCATAGGAAATATTTATTAGATGGTTATTCGAAATAATTTTGCTGGTTTAGTCAATGTGATTGTTGTGCATTAGGTTCGAAGTTCGAAAAAACTCTTATACAATAGCTTTGTCCGTCCGTCCGTCCGTCTGTCTATTATACAAATTTCAACTCAAGAACAGTAAGGGCTCGTACACGTAAACACGACGCGGCGTAATAATAAATAACTACTATACTTATTTTTTCGTCATAGCACGATGTGACGTCGTTTCGTGTTTATGTGTACAAGCCCTAAAAAGTCAACGCCATTCGACTCAGCATCCGTAACCTCGGATTTGGTGAACGGAATAAGATAAATCATGACTTACATTTTGAGTTAAATCGTAACGTCAAAGATATGGTTAATGGTCTATGTGTTGAGCTCGATCAAACAAATAGGCGTAAAACACATTGCTTTGTATTCTGAAACCCTTAAAAACAAACCCCGAAATTACTATGACCTTTGACCTCTGACCTCAAGGTCACGTGATACCATTTTTTCGAACTCTAAGATTTACGGCATTTCATTGCCGTTTCTCACTTGTAGTGCAATGTCCAGGTTGCTTTTTGGTTTCTATTAAGAAATTCTCAAAAGCATCACAGAGCCTGAACTGTCCCGGGTAGATGGCAATAGGCTTTTTATTTATTATTTGTGGATGGCTTAGTTGTTTAAATGGCCGCCTCGCCATAGTCAGTACGTCGAGTGTTGTATGTTCGAATCCCACACGGGACATAAATTTGTGTGATCCACAATTGGTTGTTCGGGGTCTGGGTGTTCGTGGGTCTGTTTGAATGTTTGTAAAACCGCCTGTGACATAGGAATTATTAAATTAAAGGGCAAAATGGAAACAAAAATTGCGTTTGTAAAACATCTCCCTTCGGGGATAGATACATAAGACTGTAGAGAGATGTATGTTGTTCTAATGGTTTTTCGCCAAACCGGGCGTTATAATTGCTACTCAGTGTCACGAATCCTGACGTAATTGAATCTCACGCTAAAAGCGCAACAGTATTCGATATCTGTTTTTGTCGCGCCGAACAAATCGGGCTGAACTGAAAATACATTTGAGTGCAACCGTTTTTTATTTTAAATTATGAATGTCACAATGTATTCTATATAAACAAATTCATAGTTTACATCATAATATTCTAGATACCCACAAACATAGTCTCACTTCTATTTCTCAGACAGAGAAAGCAGAGTTATCTCACGCTCACTTTGCATGGTGCACCTATTATTATACCACCTATATTGACGGCCTCGATGGCGTAGTGGTTAGTGTAACCGACTGCTACGCCTGAGGTCGCGGGACCGATTCCCGCACAAGTCAAACATTTGTGTGCATGAATATGGATGTTTGTCTTGGTCTGGGTGTTTCCATGTATAATATGCATATATTTACAAAAAAATAAAGTATATATGTATGTTTACCCATAGTACAAGCTCTGCTTAGTTTGGGCTAGATGGTGTTGTGTGTATGTGGTAGAATATTATTATATTATTTGTTTCTCTTTCACGGGTATATTCCTAATACGTTAGGAAATTACCCGGCCCTTTGGGAGGCTTACACGGAGACATGGGTCCAACGTGAAGAGGCCTTTCGAGAGTTTTAATCAAAGGTGGGATGGAACACCTACAGCGGCACTAGCCGCAGCAGGCGTAGGACTATCGCTACGTATGGATTCTAATATATGGGCTATGGGTATGAGTGTTTGATGGACTGGTATATTGGTAACTATGGATGATAAAACGGCGTCTGCCCTGAATACTCTAATAGCATCAATCGAATTGACAGACGGTGACTCGCCAACTCACTAGATGGGCCCCCTAAATAGCCACTATAGGCATACAAGCCAGCAGCAGAGGGCAACACCGGTGCGAGCGGCTAGGGATGTCGAGCGGTGCGGCGCCGGTTTCGCCATCACGGGTCTCGTGAAAACGGAGACCCGGAGCGGATTTCCCCGTAGTTATGCCCTTGAAAATGACACTTCCACCCCCAAGCATGTAGCTCTAGCGGCCCCCCTCTGACCGGCCGATCAAGGCAAGCCAGAGTTGAGAGTCCTACGGGCGCTCTTGAAGTTCCACCCCAGCCAACCAGTAACGGCAAACTGGGGACGATATTATTATTATTATCGGCTACTGAACACAGTTTCAGACTCCGTGTAGCTATTAGATCAAATCAAACTTCAAATCAAATTAATTATAGCTCAACATTGGACACATTGTCAGGCGTGAATAAATACGTTATTATCCAATCCATGTTTTACCATATCGGAGTGCAAGTGTAGCTATTAAGACTTTTTTGGCAAATACCTAAATAACCTGTAATTTCCGACAGGAAATCGAACCTGAGACGTCATGCAGTCGTATTCACTACCGCTGCCCTAACCAAGGCTTCTATAATAAAAAAAACAATATTTAAAGTATGTGTCGTATGGTAGGTCGGTGGAGTTTATTAATATAAACCGTTTTAAAATACACTGGGTATCCTGATTAATTTCTTAAAATATTTGTAATTGTTTTGTATCGCTGTATGCCATAACTGTGTCAAGAGATATAGTCCAAGATCCCAGTGCGATAAGACATAACTTATTTTCACATAGATGAAACCTTAGGTTCTCAGTAGCGTCTCATGTTCTTTGAATACCTGCGAGTTTGTGGAGCTCGCCTAGTGACACCTGGGCAGGTACCAGGTAAGAAAGGTAACTAAAAATAAGAGTTACTTAACTTAAATTTACATGGCTGATTTTTATATATGTTTTGTAGAATATTATTCTAAAGTAGTAACAAAAGTGTCAGTTACTTTCCATGGACCAAAACTTTTGTCAGATGCTTTAAAGCTGCACAAAAAATAGATGAAATTTACTTATTTTTACATGTCTGATTTTTAAATATGTTATTAAGGTAACTATTACAAAGTTATATTTCATTAGTCAGACAAATTGTAGTGAACAAACATTCCCTAAACACAAAAATTATTCAGCCGAGAGAATGAGCGCGAGAGCACTATGCTCTCGCGCTCATTCTCTCGGCTGAATAATTTTTTTGTGTTTTGGTCCATGGAACGTGTCTGACACATATGTTACTATTTTAGAATAATATTCTACAAAATATATATAAAAATCATATGATGATATAATGATAAACCAAATTTTGCCTCAACGAATCACGCGATTGGATTAAACTAATCACGACCGGTCGTATCATACGATAAAGTAATTCGTTTCAGCTGAGAGTACGCATAATTTTTGTGTTATTATCCGTAGTGTTACTTTTTACCAATTGGTTTTTGATATATCCCATTGCTGGGCAAAAGCTTATTGCTTGGGCATCCAAATCACTCTGTTCGTAGATATCACCAGCAGGTTCCATTTAAAGGCGTTCAAGTCATCCCTAGTTTATAAAATTAAATGAAAATATAAATGCTTTCTGATCCCGAGTTAGATTGGACCGTCGTGTAAATGTAAATGTTAGATCTAGCAGCGTTTTCTGAGTCTTTTGTTTCATTATTCATTCATTTTATTACCAATCCGTACTTTTGTTTATTACTTACCCGTAATAGCAGAGGTGTATTGTAATTACTTTGCGCTAGCCTATAGCCGTCTATCGGGATAGTGCCAAACATAATGCTAGTACAACATTTTTACTGACAGAAAAATCCAAAAGCACTTTAAAGGTCATTGGGCATTTTGTTCGGACATTTGACCCACGGCGTACACAAACGAAATAGGGCAAGGTATTTAGATAAATGTATCTGCACCCCAGTGGTACGGGTCGCATTCTTGTAGGCCTTGGGAGAATTGAGAAAAAAAATATTTAGTTTTTTATTATTAAGGTATTTTTAAAGCATTTTTGTAACGAATTAACTCAAAACTTTTGGACTGATTTCAAAAATACTTTTACCAGTCGAAAGCTAGTCATCCTTAAGTGGCATTGGATAATTTCCCATGGGAATAGATATATAATAAGAAAGTAGAATGTGTTAGTTTTATCAAAAGCTATTTAAGGGACGTAAAAATAAAATCCAGTTCTACTTGAATAATATTTTTATTCTGCTTGATCAAAATCTATTGTTATTTCATCTAAAAAGGCTGCAGGTGCATCTATTACATCTTGATGCCTGGCCCATGATAAAAAGTAAACTAGGCTTACAACATGCGCACAGCTTCCAACAGTGCGGCGGCCGTGTATACACGAGCAGTAATACTGATCAATGCCATTTCTTCCAATTCTATTGGGATCTACTAAAATATACGTGTAATATTGTTTACTACGGACGTGTCGCGACTGAATTCGGCCTCTTATTAGTATATTGTTTTCGATAATTTCTTGGTGTCGGTATATTTCGATGTGGTATAGTCCATTCAAACGCATGTGCTCGTGGCAGTATGACCTCGCGATTCTCAAGTGGTACGATCCCAACGTAAATAACATTAATTCTTCATATGTAAGGCGTGGAAAGTCTTCAAAATCCCGATCGTTTCCGTCGAGTCGCACGAACGCTACTCTCTGCCTGTTCAAATTGTGCCTTATCACATAATCTGCCAGCTCATTGCGTTGATTCATCCGCTCATTTATTATGGATATGAACTGTTCCGCATACATATGGTCTTCATATGGATTTCGAGTAGTATTAATTATTGCCGCAGTTATTCTGAAGTCGTCCATCATATGTCTCATAGCAACATTAAAATATACATGGCGGAACATTTTAAAATCTTTTTTAAATCTGCTGTTAATAGTTTCGACTACCCAACGGATCATAGTTAATAACCTAGATTTATTAGCATCTAATGTCGTCAGTTGTTCTCCTCTTGCTCTCGTTGGCGGCATGTGAGGATTATATCCGCATTCTTCAATAGTATTGATCGAATCTCGAAATCCACGATCCAATATAAAAATGTCATCAGTTCTCAAGAACCCATGAATCGGAGAATCTTGTCGCATCAGGTCGAGCATAATTCTTGCGTCCGAAGTATTTGCTGTATATGGTCCCATAGCATCTAGTATGTAGCCATCGGTACATACTAATAAAAAGGGTTTGACTAAGTTCCGAAACTTATGGAGACTGTAAGTTTTCCGCTGAAAAAGGAAATTCGCACTCTTCTGCAGATAAATATATGTTCCATCACATACGACAATGGCTGCGGGATCATTTTGGTTACCACCGAAAAAATGGCTTGGGATTGAAAGGTTTCTGGCTACCACATCTTCTCTTGTAATATGATTTAATCCCAAATGCTGTGGCACAAAATCATTAATTAAGCATTCTCTTGCTATCACCAATTTCCTTTCTAATGTTCTCCTCGACATACTGAATTTAGTAGCTAAGCGCTCATCTGGTTCACTGGTTCTTATTTTAGTTAGGTAAATTCCAAGAACCGTGGCAGGACGCTCTGATCTATCACGCAGAGAAGGCGTTTGGTTTAAAATCACATTAAATTGATATTTTGAAAGACCCGTCCAAAAATGGAATTCGTTGTCATCTATTTGTTCGATATTTTCATAAGCAAATTGATTTCTCCATTCGAAACCCCATTTGTACAGATTCATCATGCCTACAACATGAGCACCATTAAAGTTTTCGAGTGAAGGGGTATTAATTAAGTCTTCCCAATCATTTCTTATAAAATGAGGATTGCAAACCCGAGCTAATTCCGGTATGTAAAAATTATGATTATGCAAAAGTTTAAACTTAGCATACGGTGGAACAATGTGGGCCACCACATTTCTGCAGTTTGGAAAAACACAATGTCTGGCTGTATTTGAAGCTCGCAAATATCCACTAGGCGCAACAAAACCGGGACCCAATTGTGGACCCGCAACATCTCTCTGGTCTGCCTCTCCTTCAACTTGATGGGGTACATGATCTTGAACTGCTTGATCTTCTACTGGTTGATCTTGCACGGGTTGGTCATCCACTGGTTGATGTGGTATATGTTGATTTATTACAGGCTGGTTTTCTATGGGTTGGTTGTGCAATTGACGATCAAATCTCACCCAGCAAGCATGGCATATGGCCCTTGAGCCATCAAAACGAATCTGAAACAATTGATAAAAAATTGCATATACTGAGAAATATTAAAATCATCATCTTCACATCAACCGGAGAACTTCCACTGTCAGCATACAAAAATCTCCGCCAACCGCCAATGACACTCACACACATCGCTTTCAAAGTAAGGTAGTAACTTACAAAAGTAATTATTTTAATTATAATTACAAAAGTAAGGTAGTAACTTGCATGCCATTAAGCTGTATGACTTCTGATTGGGGAATGATACAATGGGATGCCAGCTACTTGCATACTTTTATGCAAGTTACTGGCATTTGTATTGCAGGCTTTACGATGACGCGTGCGGCGTTGCCGTTCAGTGTTCAGTTTCCATCGTTTATGACCAAGCAATTAGCAATAAAAAATAGTTTTATTTTAGTAAAAAAGGATTGTAATTCCTCACAAACAAAGAAAACGTTTGCGATAACTGCGACTATAATCACGGTAAAGGCTACGATACCAAATAAGCGTACCTATAATGACAAAAGCATGGTTAAAAGTATAATTATCTTTCTATCGCTCTTATAGTCGAGGTTTGGTGAGCCGGTAAGTAGGCATAATAACTGTGTAGGTTACTTACCTCGTGTGGAATCATTTCTTGCAACAATAATACTGCATGATCTCGGTATCTTTCTAGAAAGAGCGTTGTCAAAATGTGTTTTCGTCGACGTAACACAGATCGATTACACGACACACAACTATTTTGTCTTTCCATTTCAACGTAAAAACCAATCGTCAAGCAAAGCCAATAGTCCATAAAACGCGCACAAGTAGTCGATAAAATGAATAAATAACAGAAACACAGGTGTAAACGCACAGATTGAAACGACGGATGACGTACGACTGCGACGCGGTCCATCCAAGCGGCGCTAGCGCATGCACACTTCGGTACCTACCTGTTTTTATCTACCTGCCAAATGTGCGAGCGAGAGAGAGATATTTCGTAGAGTTATACAAACATTTATAGTGACTTAACGACGCGTTTCCATAATGCTAAAAGTAAAAACTTCTGTTTTATTAACAAAAGTTTATTAACTTTTAAATGTTAAATAACTTTATTTTCCCATTGGATACTTAAAATAAAAATACATATTTTGAAAAGTGTGATTAAATTCTTCAATTTAAAACTAATTTGGTCTGTGTACGCGAAATTTCATAAAGTGGGTCAGAAACGCCCAATGACCTTTAGGTACTATTACTTCGCCATCCAAATATATCCAATAAAGAAGTAATATGATGTGAATGTGAATGATGAATGCATTAGAAGACCTTTCCATGTACACTGTAAATAAGCTGTTGAGTTTCCTATTAATAAATAAATAAATAAATGAACTTGTAATTAATTAACGCGATCATGCATAATATTGCTTCCCTTTAAGTACTTGACGTTTAACACTGGCTGCTTTTTGAAGCAGTAACAGTAACTACGGATTTCATCTAGCTACGTTTCTTGCGTATCGTTCCTGCTTCATTCGTTCTTCGGCGAAAAATATTCTAGACCTAGACCAGGTCTAGAATATTTTCATATTGTTAATTATAAACAAGAAGAAAGTCAACCCATGTGTGGTTTACGTGGACTTTCTACAACTCAGCTTGTGATTGTCACAATATGGTGTAAACTGGTTGAAACGTTAAGAATTTAAAAGGTAAACAATATGCATGATCGCGTCAATTCCCGTTACAAACTACCTATATAACTATGTAACACTTAGAGTAATAATTAATCTGAATATTTATTAACCTGTCAGTTGTCAGTATGCCAAATATAATTGAACACATATAGTGTCTGACCACGGGTATGCTGCTGCGACTCAAACAGGTTAAGCGGATCTAGCCCGTGCCTGCGTGGAGGTCGAGGAGATGTTGTGGGTTCGATCTCTGTGCGTTACACTATGCGACGTGATCTGATCTGATTCTACACTAAAGAGGTTAACACGTATTATGAACCATTTATCTAGTTACACCGAGTTTATATGGAACGTGGCTTAGATTGTAAGTAGACAAAATCTAAAGGCTAGAAAGGTTGGGATCTCTCTAAATAGTAGATTTCAATAATAATAATGAACTGTCTTAGTGCTAGGCCACGGGACTTTTTTTGGAGTGAGAAGGCCTAGGCCGGGCTTACTTTAGCGTAAAAAGGGCCATGGGAGGCCTTTTCCCAGTATGAGAATGGTAAGGTCATAGTTCACCACGTCGGCCAAATGCGGGGTGGCAGACTTGAAATATCTTCGCGAAGATTAAGCAGAACACTCAGACATGCAGATTGACACACGAAACTTTCTTCGTTAAAGTAACCGGTAATTAATATTCATATAGCTTCGAAAGGTAACAAATGCCTGCTTTGGGTTCGAATCCGAGACCTTTGCGTGCGAGTCAAACGTTTTATTTATTTATTTTATTTTATTTTTATTGAATAGGTACAGTAACAGACTACAGACTAATACATACACACATAATCTTAAACAGTATACAATACTTAAATCTGGAGTCCAATTATAACTATACACATCATTTAGTTAGAGAGAGAGAACATTTCTCACAAGGCCATCGCAATTCTAATAAGTTTCATACCTGAGCAGAGACTACATGGATATTTATAAATTTCTGTTTGGTTTCTTCGGATTAAACCGCTTCAATACTATGGAATCATATCAAAATAAAAAGTAGCCTATAATACAATCTATCTATCACTAGGATACAATCTATATCTTGGCCAAATTTCATCAATATCGGATTAGTGGTTTAGTCGTGAAAGCGTAACAAACAGAATAATTATTTTCGCATTTACAATATTAGTATGTATGTACCGACACAGCCTGATTATAGTTTTATTGTAGTCAAGATATAGATAGAACTAGGCTCATCTTCAGTATGGCCGCGCAATACTGAAGTATGAACTACTTCATAAATCATAATTAACGTATTAAGATATGGATAGATCTAGGATCATCTTGAGTATGGCCGCGCATCACTGAAGTATAAACTACTTCATAAATCATAATTAACGTAAATTACACAGCGCCGAGCACTAGCACGTGCCTGTTAGGCTCGTTGTAATAAAAACCGTGATTTAATTCGGGTGCCTTATGTCATCTGGTAGCCAATTTTTACTGCTATTGATACAACCATGCCGTAGTACATACACGCTTATATCCCTGAAGGGGTGAGCAGAAGTATTATTTCTAAATTATGTCAGCCATCGTTTTTTCACGTAATAGAGAATGAGCCAAGACGGACACATTTCTAGAATTCGGCTACTAAGAATTGAATGACAGAAGAATCTTCTAACATTGCCCGACTTGTTAATAAAATCTAAGACCTCTTGCACAGCAAAACGCCTGCGGTGTCGAGGCAGTCTTGGAAGTTTAGGAGAAGCCTACACCAGTTTACAGAGGACACCGCGATCGCACTGAACGCGTAGCTTTATCTAAATAAGAAAAGCTAGTAAACTAAAAGAATTTGATGATGAGCGGCCAATTCTTTTGCACTTATCAATGGGGCGTTGCCGTATCTACGTACAAGAAATAAAAAATGGGATGAAATTATTACTTACCGTGCGAAATGCAGTCACCGTTACTGCTCTTACAGCGGTTTCGTTTCGTTTCGGTTTGTATTTCCCGGGTAAGCCGGCTTATTCGTATCTTCACCAAATAATAGCCAATGGTGTATCTATCACATAAAATCTATCTATATTTTTACTAAGTGTTTTCTCACTGTGATGAGTACACACAAAACGAAGATAGATACGAAAATAAGAAGATAATGTTATAATAATATTCTATCACATACACACAACACCATCTAGCCCAAACTAAGCAGAGCTTGTACTATTGGTACTAGACAATGGATAAACTTACATATACTTTTTTTTTGTAAATACATACATATTATACATAGACACTCCCAGACCAAGACAAACATCTATGTTCATGCACGCAAATGTTTGACTTGTGCGGGAATCGAACCCGCGACCTCAGGCGTGGCAGTCGGTTACACTTACACTACGCCATCGAGGCCGAAAAATAAATTGTATGTATACTATACAAGTCGAATTAGTTATAATATTGAATTTATGCTTTTGCTAGTTTTCCCGCGGCTTCGCTCGCGTTTTAATACGCGGTAGAAAAACAAACTTACATAAACATTTACAATAATAGGAAGGATGTGTAATGTTATCAAATACATTTAAATAATACATATCGATACATATATAATTATTAATAGAATAATATATAATTAATAATAGAATAGATGTATAAGAATTATTAATTTCCGGCGCCACTTAATTATTTATTATGTTACTTTTTATTGTATAAGTAACAAATAATTGTTTATAAATATTAGGTATAATTAATTACATCATTATATGATTTATATAACACATTCAAACGTTAAAGGTACTTCGTATTAAATAAGGCAGTTTGGATGGTAGCGATATAAAAACCGTTGTAACATTATTATATTTTTCATTCGACTACTGATCGTTGTACAATATACTTGGTATTGAGTGTGCGTGTGGTCTTTTATTGAAGTTTATTTCAATCTTTGATTACAGTAAATTTAATAAGCACGTCAAAATTACTTTAATATACGTACGTAACATACTTTACCCCGTGCCTTCTAAATTCTACATCAGAATGCATTGTCACTATATTTGTTCGAGATTATACAAGCTACATGATTAGTTACTAGCGTGCACGCTAATCAATAGGCATCGAAACCTTTCCGCTACAATGTTCTAGTTTTCATAATTAATACTGTTACGTAATTAATTCAAGCAGATTATTAACACAATTAAATGCACCTAATTGAGAGGTAAACTTTAATCAGTTGCTCTAATCTGACGCCCTTATGAGAAATAAATTTCTTTAAACCGAACAGAAAGTAAAATAACAGCTATTTGTTCATTTCAAAAAAAGTATGCTATATAATGGCATACAGCTCGCTTAATAGTTTTGGTAACCTGTGAGCATTTGCAACACGACTGCGACAGCGACTGCCATCTGACCCCCGCAACCCGAAGGCTAACGATAGCCTAAGGCTAAACCAGTGTCAGGATATTACAGGGCACTGACTTCCCAATAACGACTGCCATAGATGTTCATGGCAGCCGAGATATACGGCTTAACGTGCTCTCCGAGGCACGGAGCAGGCGATAATTGTCAATCAATACGCACATAATTTCGAAAAGTCATAAAATCCGAAAGTCAGAGGTGCGCGACGTGGGTTGGAACCCGAGACCCTCTGCATTGCAGTCTGTTGGTCTCCCCACTGAGCTATCGCTCTTTTCCTATCATGTAACAACTTATAATATCGAGTAATATCCTGTATCCTACGCATTTACAAATTTTCAATCACACAACAAAGGTTTGAACAACGAAACAGCAATAGGTCAATCAACAATAGGTCACGCACCAAATATAAGGAAGTGTTTAGAAAACCATAGTATTCGCTGCCATGTTATCTTGATGTATGACAACGACAATCCTCGGAATAATAACTAAAATCATTATTCGAGCAACAAACGACGATCACAATGTAATTAAAAAATTGCGAAATACTTTTCACTGATCTTTTTTTATTTTCTTTAGTTCCAATTTCGAAATAATTCTGTACTGAAATCACTGGCCTTTTTTATGGTTCAGAAACACAAGCCAGTGCCAAAGGCAAGGTCTATAATCAAGCAACGTCATACGGAACTGGGCCAACCGAGAACCACATATTTTTTGTTTTTCGTTTCAGCTTCAGCCGCGTTATGGCCAACGGTACTTTGTCAACAATGTTTTGTGTGTATATTTACAAGTCTCTGGTAGTAATTGGATATAATTGCTAACGGAGCGACTCATTAAACTCGGACTTATGCTCGGGAATTCCTCCGCTTAGAGTTTATCTGCAACGTAATTCATACGGATCACTCTATGCACCGTAACCTCGGATTTCGTGAACGGAATAAGATAAATCATGACTTACATTTTGAGTTAAATCGTAACGTCAAAGATATGTTTAATGGTCTATGTGTTGAGCTCGATCAAACAAATAGGCATAAAACACATTGCTTTGTATTCTGAAGCCCTTAACAACAAACCCCGAAATGACTATGACCTTTGACCTCTGACCTCAAGGTCACGTGATACCATTTTTTTCGAACTCTAAGATTGCAATTCATGGCCGTTTCTCACTTGTTTTAAATATATTTAATGTTCATGACAGATTCTCTCCAAACTTAAAAAGATTCTATATTGTAATTCCTTTTGTGTTTAATAGGATTAGAAAAAGTGACCGTGAGATTATTGCCAACTAGCAAGTTAATAATCTATACTAATATTATAAAGAGGATAGATTTGATTGTTTGTTTGTTTGTAAGGATTTAACTCAAAAACTACTCAACCGATTTTAATAATTCTTCCACCATTAGAAAGCGATATTATCACAGAGTTTATTTAAAAAAATATACTATTACTAAGATAACCTAATCTAACGTTAAGTTACGTTTACGCGAGTCAAGCCACGGGCAAAAGCTAGTAATTAATAAGTTTGGGCACAGCAGAAGCAAAGCTTCAATTTTGAATTTTGTCAAATTTGTGTTGCGTTCTTGTGGTGACCATAGCATGCCAAGCTCCTTAAGAAGGTGCTGACAGCAACATTGGCTTTCTTGAAGGTCTGTGAATGTGTGAGCGTGAGTGCCTATTGATATCTGCCAACCGGAATTGGGCGGCGTGACGAGATGTGTAACTTTTATAATAAGGTTAGGAACGCCGTATTCAACAGGTCATGAACAGGCTTATAAATATTTTATCCTATCTACAAGCAAACCTTGTAAAGTGGAAAAGCACCACAATAAGAATAAATAGAATAACTATAACTAAACCGATTATTCAATTCAAATTAATGATGAATCAATTAGTCTGCAATCAATTCAAACTACAAACAATATCTGCAAATCGGTATGAATCGAGCAGACCCCCAACCCCCTATTCAATATATTTCAATTTTCTGATATTGTTATCGATAACATCTACGAGCGTTTATATCGATTAATTATCTCTAGTAGTCTGGATAGACTCCCACAGTTTGCTTAATTCGGAGTCTATTGTAAACAATTCAAAGATCTAACAGATTATTGTCCACTTTGGTAACAACTTTGGGACTTCGTGCGTGCTCTCCACGATAATCCTTGTGGACCGATAGTGAATGAAAGTAAGGATTTCGCCTACAATGTAATGTAATATTTTGTACTGCTATTGTTCTCGCATATTAAATCCGATTGTGTTGAAAATATTGAAGCTACTAACTTAGGCATTGTTTAAAAAGAAACGGCTACCCACTAGCAATACTTTATGCATAGTGGAGGAGTTTTCATGTTTTCATTGAAGTAACATCCAGGCTTGGAATAACTATTTGTACCTGTTTGTTATTTGGTAAATGTTTGTTGTGGTCCAGTATCTGATTTGAACCTCGGCGTACTAAAGTGGCAGGATGCCAATCAGTTCTCATATTTTATTAAGATGGTGCTTATTGTTATAATGATCTTTCGTCGTGGAGTAGTCCAGTAGATAGCAATAGGCTTGCTACCTATTACATGAAACCTATAGTAAAGGTCATACAACCTTGTTACTATTATACCTTTAGCGATATACAGGTGGTTCTCTATGTAAGCATATATGTATGTAAGTATTTTTATTATTTAGCGGAAAAATAAAATCAAACAACAATTTTGTTGGTTTGTGGTCACACGTTCATTATTTTAATCACAAGTAATCAAATGAATAATGTGATTTTGTTTCATATTGTATATATGTTTGTATAGGCAAATCATGAAAAGAAATATACTTGGAATAAAATATGGGGCGTCATATTTAAGATTCTTCTGTGTTTATGTAAATATTTTGTAATATGGTGAACAGCTATATCATAAAATATCTACCGATGCTTCCTGTATAACTCAACCCTTACCAAATGTAAGAAATACTATCGCCATAATATCAACTAGCCTATGAGTCTTTTTTGTTGAGAAATTTCGATAAGTAAGGTGGGACACAGCGGGTACCTTCCTTAAACCTGGGTCCGTAATATTGGAGTCGCTGGCTAGAGAGGATAGTTGTTTGGCTGTGATTTTCTGTAGATAGCTACAGAAAACACAGCCAAACAACTATGTCATACGTTTATAAAGACTCATTACCAAAGAATAAAACTATTACTACGTAAAAAACTAGCACTCACTCATGTAGCAGTAAGACTGGCAGTACTGCAGTGCCGTCGTTATTCGCTTGTTCTCCTGCTTGACTAGATCATCAACACGTTGATTAGCTAGATGCTTCCGTAATAGTAGTGCATCTGTAACAAAATGTTTTAGGTATAGCAGTGCTGTCAGCCGGGGATCGGGACCTGAATGCCTCACATTGGCTAATTCCAGTGAGTCCTTTCTTTTTAGTTACCCTTTATGTATTGCAATGTTTCTATAGTTATAGACGCTTACAATATCAAACGTACCATACTTATCTTTCATAGTGCTGTCAGTGCAAGTGATATGAACCGTTACTCTTCACAGAGACTGCTACATATTTAGTTGCAATCGTCAGTGGGACTATTTCTGTTTTGAGAAGTATAGAATCCGATCTGATCCATTTGATTTGCCTCTCTTGAAATATCGTTGCCGTTGTACATTATATAGGCATGCCTTTGACTACAAACTGACCTAGCACCACTAAGTGAAGGCACGAGGAAGCTCTACAACGATTAATTCCCATATGACTATATTCAATCAAGCTCCCAAACTATCAAAATCTAATACGTGTCACGACAATATAGTGTGATGTGTAGGTGTGTCTGAAAGTTAAACAATGTGACACGGGGACAAAGCGAGTGTAGTGGGCCCTCGAGTTTCGAGACCGCCTTTTGTTCTATGACCCTGCCAGTGATGTTTCTTTTGAACGTGGTAGAAGTTACAAGTTGAGAGCGACCGGTGTATCTCTGTGACAGAATACACTTTTTAACCGAGTACCGAGTATAGGTAATATAATATTAGGCAAAAATTATTAATCGCGTTGGTTAGGCATAAATATCTATTTATTTCTCGACGTTTCGAAGGTCCGATTCAGACCCGTTCTCTAATATTCTATGTAAACAAATCGAGATTTGCTTAACATTGTTTATTGTATGTTCAGTACAGCTTAAAATCGACGCTTAGAGATGGAATGGAGAATATAAAGCAGCTGTCATTTCTGAAGTGACTCTCGGAGTGAAGCATGCAATAGCAAATGTAAAATTTACAAGAAAATTAAATGTTTAGCACGTTTGCATGTTTTCTATACAAACAAAAGCATGTTAAATCATTGAGTATCCAAGATACCAAGTCCAAGAAGTTCTTTCGAGACTGACCTTATGAATTTCATTAAGGATATGACTACCATTATGCTAATAAGATAAGATCACGATAAGATAATGCTGTCTTTTGTAGCATGTTATGAACACATTACTATTAAGTGCATCAGCTTAATTAACACGGTTGTCTTTCTATTTTTATAAAACATAATGTCTGAAGACTGATAGTCTGTTTGTAATGGTATGGAGTATTAAAATTAAACTAAGCTATATATTATGGATTATTTAAAAAAAAAACACTAGTTTTATTACGTTATGTATACTTTAATAACACTTTCCCCGAAGTTTTGGTTGCTTTTAAGCAGCCACGGGGTGACTATTTTTTATTTCAATTCTGGATTTTGCCCGCGGCTTAACTCGCGTAAATTTTGTTTAGATTTGTAACTGTCTTTTTATAGATGTTAGTTATCCTATGTTCTTTTTTGTACCCCTGACAATGTGTATATGAAATGTAATGGTGATCGGTTGAGTAGTTGAGGTGTGAAAGCGTAACAAACAAATTCACATTCGTATTACTACATATTATAAAACAAAGTTCTCCGTCTCGTCTGTATGTCTTTCTGTTCACGATAAACTCAAAAACTACTACGGTTTTCACCAATAGACAGAGTGATTCATGGAAAGATTTAGGTATACAATTTGTACAAGGTTTTGTACTACTCTTGCGAAGCCGGTGCGGATCGCTAGTTTATAATATAAGTTAGGATTAGGATATAACACTCGTAAACGTAAGACTACATTAGCATGCAGTACGTTTTAACTATAGTTTTTAAAGAAGGTAGCTATTTGCATAATGTCCTGGAATCAGGAACATAGGTTATGGTTTACGATAGCTTCTAATATCATACGATGGAGCATTTAGGTCTCTGTTTACCGTCTAAGGTCAATAGTCTGTAATGGGACATTGATTTATTGATTGACTGATACCTAAGGCTAAATAATGACAAAACTATTGGATCGATAGCAATTAACGCTACAACCCATTTATACTACCAACGCTATAGCGACAATTTAAGTTGTGTTGCCCATCCAGTTATTTTTGAGTTGGCTTGTAAAAAAGGGCTTAGGGTAATGTGAGCCAAATAGTATCGAACCCAAAAAGCATGGAATACATCTCATTCTTAACGGAAATTGGCCACCAGTGTAGTAGATATGTATTAACCTATTCGCTGTCCCGTGATAGACACAATAGAAAATCTATTGTTATGTATCATATGTGATTCATCAGACAGGGAACCTGTTAAAGTGTACAAATGTGTGCGCACACATAAGTGCTTACTAAGCAGAGCTTGTAATATGGGTACTAGACAACGGATAAACATACATATATACCTTTTTTTTTTGTAAATACATACATATTATACATAGAAACACCCAGACCAAGACAAACATCCATGTTCATGTACACAAATGTTTGACTGACTAACGACTTTACGTTCTTTCAGAGGCACGGGGGGGGGGGGTGTGTAACACTATCAAATTCCCAACTTCCAATATTTTCAGCAGTCGCAAACACTACCACTGCACCATCGAGGCAGAACTCTTTAAACTTCTACTAGAGAAGGAATAAATTATAACTAGCAGTCGCCTAGTGCTCGAAATTCGACCAAAGTTTGCCTGTAAGATATTGCTGACATATTATGTCATTATATATTGATATATGTAACCATAGTTACGTGCTTCGACTGCGTGTGTCAAATGCATGGTTGTGTGCGTGTAGTGTTTTTTCATTAATTTAATGTATTTCTAATGCATATTTGAAAAAAATATTACCATTCGTCACTTCTTCTCTGTATAAAGTATAAGTGTGCGAAATTTCATACTCCTCCGTCCGCCCAATTTTCGTAAAAAGGGGTCCAAAGTTTTCGCTTCACGTATTAATATATAGATAATCGTATGCACGGTGCCAAACGCAAGAAGCACCGTCGTCGTCTTGGGTCTGGATCGGGTAGTTTTATAGGGATGTGTTATCAAGAAATTTACTGTAGCAGCATGGTCCTTGCAAGTGTTCCCGGTAAATACCAAAGGGTCAATGGCAATAGGTTCGACCCTATGACGAGGGTCCTGAAACTACATATATCTGGGGTAATATGGGTGTCGTTTGGGACTATGTATGCAATATTTGTAATGACCATGCCTGAGGTCGCGGGTTCGATTCCCGCACAAGTCAAACATTTGTGTGCATGAACATGGATGTTTGTTTTGGTCTGGGTGTTTCTATGTATACAAAAAAGTCTACAAAAAAGTATATATGTATGTTTATCCATTGTCTAGTACCCATAGTACAAGCTCTGCTTAGTTTGGGCTAGATAATGTTGTGTGTATGTGGTAGAATATTATTATTATTATTTGTATAGTTGTATCTGATGTGATTGTATGCAATAGACAACAAGCCTCTAGTAGGTAAATAGCGTGTTTTGAAAGCGTGTTATGGGGTCAAACTGAAACCTGGTAAATGGTTAGTGTTTGATGTACAAGTGGCGATGAGGAACGAAATTTGAATTGCCTTTTAAACAAAGGGCTCTTAGTTCAGGCTGCATCTACCCTGTCAGTTAGCGGCACGAGGATGAGTGACGGTAACTTGTGCAGTGATTCGACACATGCCTTATTATGACGTCATAGTTCTTCATCGTTCATTTTAACGCTGGTATGTTTCTTCACAGTGGTTTAAAATAGGTCACCGTGAATAAAAGGTTAATTATTCACATGACTTATTACTGAAATTACCGAGAAATAATTGTACATGACTACAATCTTACAGGTTTAATAATTAAGTACATGAATACACATTTACTGGGATTTTATTTCAGGAAATTTTTTGGTAGTAGCTTGAGTGCCAGAAATTTATCCAATTAGGCAGCAAGAGACCCTTTTTGACGTGAGATTTATAACATCTGGCGGTATGTGGGTGTCTATGTATCTGCCTGTCCCTTCATGATTACATAAGCGTGAGGCTATGTGTGCATATCTATACTAATACATATTATATAGCTGAAGAGTTTGTTTGTTTGTTTACTTGAACGCGCTAATCTCAGGAACTACAGGCCCGATTTGAAAAATTATTTCAGTGTTATTTCAAAATCGGAGAGTATTTTTTCCTTTTGAGAGCTTCCGTTGCGTGCGATGCGTAAACAGTTAAAGTTTCGCAAAAATAATGTATCACAGAATTGTTCCCCTTTAAAAGTTCTAAAAAAAAGTCCGCGACAGCATATGTCTATCTTTTAAGGTTGGCTCACTATAACCATTTTTATGCTAACGAAATTTGTTCTAAAATAATGCATTATTTGCAAAGCTATTTTTATAAACATGATATTAATCCTTATCCAAATAAATACGTTATTCATCACAAATATTTAATTTAAAACAAGATTGCCCTTTACATCATTCGATTTCAATGAATATCTTAGGAGATATAGCAGTTTTAAAATAACATCGCAGCTAAATAATTACCCATTACAGACATAGTACAAACGATGTTTCTCCTGGTTTATTCTGCGTGATTACTACTGGTTCGATTTGAAAATTCTTTTAGTGTTGGATAGCCTATTTATCGAGGTAGGCTATAGGCTATATAACATCACGCTACGACCCACGGGGGCGGCGCAGTAACGATAAACGCGGGTGAAACCGCGGGAACATCTAGTCTAGTAATAAAATTAGTTCAGATGTATTTATAGACAGTCCTACAGTTGGCCACGCGCCTCTTCTTACTGTACGAAGAGTTTGGTTAAAGTCCATCAGACTGGCCCAGTGCGGGTTGTAAAACTTCACACTTCTTTGAGAACATTATGAAAAACTCTCAGACCTATAATTTTCCTAAATCTTATGTTTAACTTATCACCACATATAGTAAAATATAACCGTCAGAAATAGTAAATAATCAACAAATTGCACAGAAAAATATATTTAAAGAGATCAAAATAAGTCGACGGAGCTCCGCTTCGCAGGGCTCCTATTTTTGAATGTGTTTAAGAAGGAACCTAACATAACCTAACCCTTCCGAGACGGAATGTAGTGATTTGAGGCGTATAGATGCTCGTTATGATATATTTTAGGAAGCATATTTTGCTGCGCAATTACTATTTTTGGTGGTCGTTATATTTAATCCCGTTTCCTAACAATGATTTCCTTTCTCGGTAAAGCGAGCGAAGCTAACCATTACAAAGCTAGAGTTACCTTAGAATCGATTGCGAGACCTCTACGAGGCGGTCTAAGGATCTCCTACTACGCTATCGCAGCAATTCTTCTACAAGACTATCCATATATTACTCAGGAGCTTAGTAAGTCGTAAGGTGTTCGCTTGGTAAAGATAAACGCCGTACTCTTATGATTGACGCCGTTTACACGCCCAACCAGACAGGAAGCAGTGTCTCTTTAAAACGACCACACAAGATCTCTTTTGTATACGTCGATGTGCTCCCAGACATCACTTGTATATCTTCTTTAATTTTACACTCATATTAAGTCATTCCACTCGATAGAACTTTTGTCTTGATTTTAATTAAATTTGATTCGTTTGTTGATTCGAGTGTTGGAGTGGAATGCTTTTGTGAATATTCTTTGTTTTAAAAAGTACCGCTGTATTGGATTTTTTATAGTCTTGGGTACGGTTGTGCATACAAATGCATAGTACTAGACAGTACAAAGCCAGGAGACTTGGTAATAACAGCTGAAGATTGCCTTCGTGAAAGAATCTTCAGCTAGAAAAGAAAAAAAGGTGAAAACATTACATTACCATGACAAATATTTTAATTTTCAATACTCACAAAATTACATTTTTATTTTTTATTTTAATAAAGTTTACTGGCTATTTGGATCGCTGATGACTAGTATTTTTGTTAACCTTTCGAAGTAAATCCTTGTGTTACAAGGGTTCGTAAGTATTGTAAAACTCACGACCTATCGATCGCAAGTACATTATGAAACACATTAGTAATTTATTACATAAAGTATACATCCAATTTTATTTAATTTATGTTACCAACTTGACCTTCTACGATAAATATTTACATTTGCAAAGAATTAAAAATATTTCAAATTTCAAGTAAAAATATTTTGTTGTAGCAGATTGGTACGGAAACGGTTACGTCAAACAATCTTATATGGCTCGTCTCACTCTAAACTGAATTCAGAATGAAGGGTATTCCCAGATTGAAATTCGCATACACGTCAGGAATAGAGAAAAGGACATAGGGTATCATTCATTCAGTAAAAGGTACTGGCCCTAAGTGAAGCGGCGGGCAAAAGTACTTAAAAAATGCAATGAGAATCTAATACTCCACCGGCATAACACTACAAAGGCGACCGTCCATATTCGGCTTGCACGTGGACAATCGTTTTATAAACAAAGTAAAATATTAAAAGTTTTGTTTTAATATATAAAAAATATTTGTTACCATCCAGTAGTATGAAATTGACACAGCCTGGAAGCAATAAGGCAGTATTACTGCAACTGCATAGTCGGCCGAAGGACTGTTGGTTGCTGTGCTCACATAATGTCTGTAATCTGGTACCTAAGCTGGGCAAGATATGAAAATGTCACTCCACCAGCCCAGTTTTTAGAAAATATTTTAATAACTTATAAAGGTGACGGTAACACATGAAAATAAATATTTATTTTAAAGAATGTGTTTTATTTTATTATTTAACGAACGTGATACTCAACTTCAAAGAATAATGTTATCTACTTAGTTTAGGCTACTCAAAATTAATATTGTTATTACAATATAAAATTGTTCACGCCCAGGCCAGGGTCTCATACAAGGTGGTCGGTCTCCTTTCATATCCAATCGAGCTACAACCCACCTTACAACAGATATATTTGTTTTTTTCGTATTACCATCTCTGTATATGTACTCTGATTAAGTAATTGTTAAAACAGCTCTGTGTCATTCCCATGCTAATGCATAGATATACATACAATTAGATGACTCAACTCAGGGTAATTGTGTTAAGGCGACGTCTGAGCGTGATTAGTTTTTAATTAAAGCTTTGTTAGTAAATAATGTTTGATTATTGTAATGTATGATTAATAAAACAACATTGTTGGAACATAATGTATCTAATATTTGAGTGGAATAGCTCGCTGTTGGCAATTATTTGGTGGTGGTAAAATAATTTATTTATTTACTAGCTTTTGCCCGCGGCTTCGCTCGCGTTAATTTAGAATTTGACAATCAATTCGGGTTGTTCTCTGCTTGTAATAATATAATTCAATCATGATTCGAAAGACACGAGGCGCCATCTATTATCATAAGAACGTTATTGTTGTTTTCCTCGGGAACAGTAAATTTTTCGGGATGAAAGGTAGCCCATGTCCGTTTCTATACACCTGACTATGTATATGCAAAATTTCAGAATGATCGGTTAACTGGTTTAGGCATGAAAAGGTAACAAACAAACAAACTCATTTTCGCTTTTATAATATTAGTTAGGAAGTTAGGATAGGATTAGGATTTCACACACACATAAAACTATTATTACATATACTAACTATCTAATGCAATAGCCTATGTACATAAATATATAAAAATAAAAACAAAAATGGTAACTCGATAATAAACTAAATTGCACAATAAGCGGACCGTGTGAATTTGTTCAGTGTACACGAAAAGAGATCCATTCTGTGAGCCAACGTGTTGAGCGCACGCAGCGCACGAAAGTGATACATACCTCTGGTAATGTAAGCAATCGTAGGCAGTACAATACAGTACAGTAATTGTTTGCCATCAAGTGGGCAGTATGCTTATTCGTCCCCATTTACAAAAAATTACAAAGATAATGTATGGTTTTATGTTGATTGAATATCAATCAGGTAGGTATTTGCTTATATAATTAATTTTAGTAAGATCGCGATATATCAACATTTCTGGTTCTGTCAGACTGATTACTTACATAACATGTACGTTTTCTAAATAGGTTACTTAAATATCATATATTAAAATGGAGATCATCAATATTTAAAGATTATAGCTTTGCCCGTTTGAATCCCATGGGAACGCATACTGGGATCAAAATTATTCTATGTGTTTATTCAGAATATGGTCTTACAGTGCCAAGATACATCCGAAACTATTCAACAATATATGCATGATTGAATGACAAATATCTAAACATCCAAATACCTTCACAAACGTACACATTTATAATAATAGTAGAATATTATTTATTTTATGAGTTACTTGAGTTTATGTTTATTGCATGAGTTGCTGTACGTATCCCAAAAAAAGTAAAATAAAATGACAACCACATCTAAAATAAAATGATTTATAGCTTATAAAGTCTTATTAAAAAAATTATCAGAAAGGTCTTGAGAGCATATTGTATCTAATTTTTTTGCATTCTAATCATAACTTAATATTATAAATCCTAACTTCCTAACTAATATTATAAATGTGAATGTGAGTTTGTTTGTTTGTTACGCTTTTACGCCTTACTTGTACGATCATCATGAAATTTTATATACACTTTGTCTGGGGTTGCAGAAAAGGAATTACCTTTCATCCTGAAAAAAGTACTGTTAACCTAACCTAATCTACTTTTAGGCGAACGAAGCCGCTGGCAAAGTTTAGTATACTAACTATATCTTCTAGATGCCAAGCTGTATATATAAACTATCACTTTTCAAACGGGAAATGTTAGACTGATCGAAGACAAATGTCTTTGTCTCGAGTTCTACTCGTGTCCATAGTTTTTCTGTCTCGCGGGAAGGAAGAATTGATTCTGTTTTTGTTGTTCTTATTTTCTTTTAATTAAATTTGTTTCAAACAAGACAGCTTGGAGTTTCATGTGAAGATGCGCTTCAATTGAATAAAACTATATTGAAAGCCGATTTGATCGCTTTAATGTATGTTAAAAAACTAGTAATTTGTCAATTTGAGACTATAAAGTCAATAGCAATGATAAAAATAATATCAGCGCTGTACATACAGGGCTGATATTATTTTTATCATTGCTATTGATAAAAATAATATCAGCTTTACATAAATGGCAAAACTGCTGATCAGATCATGGGTCACTTCTGAGTATGAAAAGGGTTAGGCCATAGTCTAACACGCTGGTTCAGTTCGGGTTGCCAAATTTCACACATCTTCGAGAATATAATGGCAATCTCTCAGACATGCAAGTTGCCTCACGATGTTTTCGTTCACCGTTAAAGCGAACGATAATTAACTATTTAAATTAGCACGTAACTGCGGACTGTCAGAAATACGTGTCTTGGGATCGAACTGAAGAACTCAGCGTGGCAGACCAACAGTCCCCCAGTAGGCTATCACTGCTAGCATATTCCCAACATACTTGGCTATTATAAGACTACAATGATAATACTGATGATTTATAACGAGCCTTCCCCCTTTTGCCTTAACTGCTTAAAGCAACGACTATTGATGCAAAATGTCATCTTTACGAACTTTAACATATTTTGACAACTTAAGTGTAGGAACTGGTTTTATGTGATCTTTTATCAAAAAGGTTTTATGTCCATGGTGGATCACGTAATCCATAGCCATGTTTTAGAGCGAACTACAACGATTTGGTGAGATTATGTGGCGGTATTACCAGTAATAAAATTTTGTGTTACGTCATAAGATTTCTTATCTTATAGAATTACAATATTGCTTGTAGATGTTGAGAAAGACAGGAGGTCTGGTGAAATCTGTGTTCATGATAATATTTATTACATACTCTCCGCGGTAGATCGCAGCGAAATTAGATTAATTTCGCTGCGATATAATTTCTAAGAGCTGAGCGCTGCTAAGTTAAGCGTGCTAGGAGATTTCCATAGCAGGAGCAGCAGAGATTCCTTTATTGCAAGGTTGGCGGTTGCCAAGGGTTCTAGAGAGTTCTCGGCACGTTAGGCGTTACTAACGTTATTGAAAACTGTATGATTATGAGATGGTGAAACCAAATAGTTTTATTGCTTGTGTAGCCATTAAACGAAATATTGGAACGATGCCGTAGGTACGTTGAAATTATCTTAACGTGTGTTGTGTAGCCGGTACATTTTTGAGAACCCGCATGGAAAGTGAAGCCAGAAGAGGATCAATCATTAACATTTTTAGACCAACTGACATCTTGAATAAGTCGGTTGGGACGGACTGAATCCGGAAGACAGAAACTGGATATCGTCGAACGAATTCAGAGAAGCCTAGTTTTAGCTTTGAGAAAGATTCATTAAACGAAATATCTGAACTTGATACAGGCAAAACAAATGTTCAGCAATTGTATCCAATAAATCTTTTGATCCTGAAAATATCTTACCGAATACAGCGCAATTAATTCGTATACTACTGTAAATAAATGAATATTCTGTTTAATCAAGAAATTTTGAATAGTCTTCTATACAAATTATTTATATTTTGATTTTAAATAGCAAAGCAATTAAATAGCAAAAGTTATTTATAGGCATGTTTACGGTAAAACTAGTATCATTTTATTAAAACAGAATTATTGTAGGTGTATTAATATTAAGCAATGTTGGGCAATGGTGCCAAGCTTTCTCACCGAGTCCTATCTCCTACTTTGTTCGGCTAGTTGCCTAGTTTATGAAAAGAATAAAAGTAGTTCTTATCTGAATGTAACGTCCTGGTCTATGTATGTAATTGTAGATTAAGATACTGGTGTTTTAATTTTGCTATGTTTAGCTGACATATATTAAAGTACAGCCGATATTGTCGCCCAAGAGATCCAATTTAGGGCCATTGCTAAAAGTCTCTCTACAGAATAATCGTTACTCCTGGATTGGACATTGATTTTAAAAAACGAATCGCAGCGCTGCCGGTACAAAGGACAAAATCTTTATGCCTACCAACAACGATTGCCTTAAAGAGGTCTGGAAATTCTCCTCACCACAGGAATAAAAATCAAAGTTATTTCGATGATATCTGGTGTTTTCCATCGAGCTGTTGTAGATATGAATAGAATCCGGGATTTGAGAAATAATTCCTATGTGTCCTGTAAATTATCTTTGCCCCATAATATACTGCCCTGAGCCGTATCTTACGTACCTTATTAATGGAATTACAAGGTATCCCTGTAAGTCCACATAAAACAGTTTTGTTTTTAAATAAACAAATAGAATAGAGTCAGCAGATCAAGAGTAAAACCGTTTGTGTTTTGTGACTGTCCTAAGAAACAGTACAACCTTTTTTTTTTGATTAGCAAGCAGCATTTGTTCAAGTGCCAACGAGGCTAACAATATACTTTTTTACTTGTGAATTCCCTACAATACCTACTTTATGAAGTAATATTTTTTTTTCTCAAGGTTTTGGCAGTAAGTAGTAAGTTGAAGTAATGAATTTTTTTTATATATTACATTAACAATATCAAAAATTATTTCGATAAAAGTTTGGTCATACCTTTATTCTGTAGTACGTTATACAGCCTTAAAAGTTGAATATTATGATATTCAAATATGTTTGACACACATTTCTTATAGCCTAAAGCTTAGTTCAGTAAATGACGATAGATGTAACCTACAAGTAATTATAATTATGTAGCCTTTAAATATAATGTCCTCTTGACCGAATTTCGGTGACGGCGTCCAATCTTAACGGAGACTGGTCATCGGCGCACGAGATATTATAGTCCACAAGTGTGTGTGCAAACACAAGTGCACTCTCTGTTCCCTAACTCTCATGATCCGATGGGACGGATAATCCGACACGATCGGAGAGAGATCAGACGCAGGACCATCAGCTTTATGTGCTTTCCGAGGCACGGGGTGTCTAACACCGCCAACATCCTAACTCATATTGAGAATCTCATATTGATTTCCGAGCTCATATTGAGAATTCTTAAAAGAAAATTCCAATAACTTTTTGTTGGCCCGACCCGGGATTCGAACCCGAGACCTCATGCACAGCAGTCGCATTCACTTCCACTGCACCACGGAGGCAGCCTTTAAATATACTTAGTATATGAACTCAGTATGCCTTCCTCTACGAATCTCTAACACATAAAATTGAAACTATGTTACATGTGTGATATTGTACATTAATATAAACACAAATGACTGTACGGAGTCCAATTAAATACGATAACTTGTTGACTACAGACCCTTTTTATCAGCTTGATAACGCTCTCCATAAAAAATAATAATGGTACCCTGAAAGAGATTGCAAATTGTGATAAAGATACCGGGAAAGGGAAGTGTTGTGACTTTGAAAATATATTTTTATTAACAGCGAACCATTATTTAATAGTGTACTTCTGTTAAGTATAATAATAAATAATAAAAATAAATTTTAAAGGAAAATTATGTGATAAATATTATAAAAACAGCAAAAAATATACAGGCATACTTTATTTTGGATATATTTAATCTAAAATTGTGATACTAACTTCTTATGTTGTTTTTTTGAATTGTATGTTTGTCTTTTTTTATTCCGAACTATTTCTCTCCAAAGGCATGTTGATTTAGTTATAATAAATGACATTGCTATGCATTGGTTAAATTGTTTAATAACAATGCGATAGTAGGTATATTCATGTACTTCTTATATATTATAGGTATAAGGACGAAAAAGTAATCCTTTTTGTTTTTTTTCAAACATATTTATGAGCAAAATAAAAGCGATTAAAGTATAGTGACGTCATAGATCACCATCTTCAAAACAAAATTCTAATCGAAATTAAATTACTATAAACATATTGTATCACGGTGTTGTATTGTAAGCAAAACATAAAAGACTAAATTTAAAGTAAAATGGTCAAAAATATAAGCCATGATAAAATCCGTACAAGTAGTTTAATAATATTGAAATTAAACTACTATATATACGGATTTTATCGCGTTGTTTATTTGACACTTTATTACATAATTTATAAACTGTTACACTACTATTACTATTATAGTATACGAGTATATAGTAGTTTAATTTCAATGAATAACATTCGCGTAAACAGAAAACAATATTATAGTTTAATAATAATTTTAAATTAGAATATTTTTAAATAAAGAGGGGTTTATCTACATATCAATAGTTCGAATATGTTATTCTCTCACGAGTGTTCTCCAAGGTGATTCTTATAGGAAGGGGTGCCTATCAAATTATTATATTTCCTGACGTTTAGCCAATGACGGTATAAGGGCTCGAAGTGAAACGTGGTCAGAATATTGCCCTTCATTGGGTCCACTTTGAACTCCATGATTATAACGGAAAGGGATCAGCAGGGCACTTGTACCAGAGGTCAACGATTGAGGTCTATGTAACTGGATTAGGGCTGGGAAAGATAAAATTACTTTTTGGGAATATAGGTCTAACTTGTTGTTTTGTGGAAAATGTCACATGTGGTATTATAATTAAATTATATCATTTTCAATAACTAGTTTCAAATTTTTGATGTAGTGATCGAACATGCATGCATGTGACAGGAGATTTCGCAATTCTATACCTATTCAATAACAAAAACATTTTATTAAGTTGACAGCAGATCAGTAAAAAATGATTGTATAGTAAGTAATTTTAGAGTACAATTATTATTAGTATATCTATAAAATATGTGTGAACACAAATGTGATGGTAATAGTCATAATATTTATGTATAACATAGTTTATTTATAAATATTATATTTGCTATTAACAAGAATAGGCTGATTCTGCAAATAACATTTCAAACATACCACTCATTCTTTATTTGTCAGATATTTATCTGCTGCCGACAAATAAACATGAGCAATAAAGTAAAGTAATTTTATTGTTTTTATAAAAACACTAATTAAATTAAAAATTACTTTTTTTCAGTGACAACGTTAATAAAATACGTTTTTAGTCTATTATATTATTTGTCATATCTTCGTTTTTTTACTTGGTACTAGCTGACCCGCGCAAGTTGCGCGGGTCAGCTAATACCAAATAAAAAATATCTGCTTCACATAAGAGATTTTTCCCGTTCTGGCAACATTTTTTATTGATGCTCGGCTCCTATTAGTCGTAGCTTGATGTAATATAGCCTATAGCCGTCCTCGATAAATGGGCTATCCAACACAAAAATATTTTTCAATTCGAACCAGTAGTTTCTGAGATTAGCGTATTCAACTAAACAAACAGACAAACAATTAGTTATGACGTTCTAAAATTAATATTTCAGAAAGTAGTTCTTTTTTAACGTAACTCTCTCTATGAATATGTAGGTACATACCGACATTAATGTCCGAAATAAAGATATTTTATTTTATTTATAATTCCTGTGTCACGGGGGACTTTACAAACATTCAAACAACGAACACAAAAACATCCAGACTCGGAACAACCATTTGTGGTGTATGTTTGTCTCCACGGATGGCGTAGTGGTTATTCGTAATATTTGTGTTTTTTTATTAATGAATATAAGGCCTTCATCACATGTTTGCTTACGCAAAAAAGCATCTAACTTAAAAATATATTCGATATGTGTACTATAATTACCTCTGCAATATAAATTATTTTAAATTATAAAAAATATCGTTATCATATCATCAAAAAATATCGTTATCATAGTATCAATTTTAGTCAAAATATGAAACGAATTGTCCAGATTATTTTCAATACATTAATTATACGATAATATCTTTTTTGTTATCAAATCTAAATGAAACATACAAAGGACTAAAAATATTACTTTCGTACTCATAAACTTCAAACAGATTACAATACCTAATTATTGGATTACAAGAATTTGACCCTACAAATCATTATGTAACGCAATTATTACGTACCTGAACAAAAATTATGTCAAAGGTATTAACAATATAAGTCATTATGTATTTTAGGTTAGACCAAAAAGTAAGTCATAAAATATTGCACTAGCTTTTGCCCTCGGCTTCGGTCGCGAACGATACTTTTTTTCTGGATGAAAGGTGTACGAAATTTGATGATGGTCGGTCGAGTAGTTAAGGCGTGACAGCGCAACAAATAAACAAATAAACTTATATTCGCATTTATAATATTGTTAGGAATCAAATGTGAAACAGCTTAAAAAAATAACAGACGCACCTTTAAATAATCATTGACTTATTCAAGAAATGCATTAACAAATAAAGTAAGAAATAATTGATATCACCCAACAGCGATCACTCAGCACGTCCATTCCGTCCGCCGCTTGATGTCAAAGTGAGTCATTGCGTGCCGAGCGCGCTTTTATAGCTCACTCGATCGCATGATTCGTGACGTTACTTGTTTACGTCGCATTCTGCAACCAACACGGCCTCTCCTGACACTCTGACGTCCTCGTCAGGTCTGGAAAATGAACCTGCCTAACCTGCCTGACAGTCTCAGTGTAGAGTTTGGATCTTCATTTTCACTTCAACCTAGTAGGCCTAGGCGTGAGCCTTACATAGCACATCGATTCAAACATTGTAGGCATAGGCTCAAAGTTTGCGTACCTTACAACGATACAACGACTGTTGGCATAGTCATACCTAGATTGACTCGGGCCTTACCCAGTCTGTAGGTCTATATGGGTAGGCGTATGGACGTACGTCGGGAAGTGAGCGTGCCTTATACAGCTCCGGTACCATACTGGAGATATGGGAGGCGGCTTTTCCGTCGGCTTCAGCGAGGTTTTCGTTAGCATCTCTTAGGAGTTGCGAGTGGTGAGCGGCTTTATTGCTCCGGTACCTATCTGGAGAATAGGTAGTGCCACTTGGGCACGAGGTAGCTCGCTTACGAGAACCGAATCTCTGAGGATTTGGGGACAAGACCTGTCTATAACTGGTCCCGGAAGGTGCTTTCGGGCGCTGGAAGGTACAGCGGCTCTCCTAATAAACCGAAAGGTAGGTGTAGGTGAACGCTATATCATAAACTGGACTAGTCATAGAGGAAGGGTGGTGTTGGCATAGGCACAAAGTTCGCATACTACACAGATTTAAACATTGTAGGCATAGGCTCAAAGTTTGCGTACCTTACAACGATACAACGACTGTTGGCATAGGCACAAAGTTCGCATACTACACAGATTTAAACATTGTAGGCATAGGCTCAAAGTTTGCGTATCTCACAATGACTGTTGGCATAGGCACAAAGTTCGCGTACCACACAGATTTAAAGTAAACGTTGCGCGCGTTATGGGAACTTCTCCTTGCGAGGGCAATTTCCTCTACATACTGTCACAAGCCTTACAGAATAAACTTGCCCCAGTGTCTCGGTTTTATATGATCCAGTAACATCTACATCGAGTCTTAAGTGATAACGACCCAGTAACATAGCTACATCGGATCATTTCAGTCACAATACTGACCCACTAACAACTACATCGGGTCATCACACAACATACAAATGTGCAAACACTCACTTTCAGAAAAACGCTGTGCAGGTTTCAGGATACCACTTTTCTCGCCAGGGTACCATATACTCTGCCGCAGCCTGGCTGGTTTTTCCATACGCGCCACTAAGTAACTTTAGTACATAACGTCCGCTAGGCAAGACCTTAATAACTCTAAGGCGCGCGCATTCCTGGGTCCAGCTTGTCTGCGGACTGAGAATATTAAATAACGAAAACAAGGTCATCGACCTTAAACATACGAGGAGGGCGCTGGTGCCGATTGACACGCTGATCTTGCTGAATCGATTTACGCGTAACCGTTCGGCCGTCCTCAATCTTCTATTCAACCACGATCATGCCTATTACGTGACAGCCTCACGTAGTTAGACCTAATCTTAAACGAAAACGATGTGATGTGTTCATTTTATTTGTAAACGCCAGAACCTAGTTCTATTACTTGTGAGCAAAGGAATCTTTATCCTACTTCTGATGTTAGGAATCAAATGTGAAACAGCTTAAAAAAAATAACAGACGCACTTTAACCTTTAAATAATCATTGACTTATTCAAGAAATGCATTAACAAATAAAGTAAGAAATAATTGATATCACCCAACAGCGATCACTCAGCACGTCCGTTCCGTTCGCCGCTTGATGTCAAAGTGAGTCATTGCGCGCCGAGCGCGCTTTTATAGCTCGCTCGATCGGATGATTCATGACGTTACTTGTTTACGTCGCATTCCGCAACCAACAATATATTTATTTGTATACTGCAATAAACACAATTCTTTAAAACTAACTTACACCTAAAATACTATAAAAAAATAAAAAATAAAACTAAAACCCTCTAATAGGCGTCATAGAATTCCTTCGCATTACAGTCAACTGGTAGTGTAATATTAGTAAGAATTAATACAATAATTAATTTATAATATATTATTAATTATTTATTAATAATATATTATATATTTATTAATTTATAATATTAGTTAGGATTTCTTTGTATATTATTCTATTGTTTTCGGTTCGGGCAACTTAAATACCTTTAAATAGTCGTAATGAATGACAGCCCCATTCTATAATAGTAAAGACTAGCATGTGGAATTATATTTAAATAAATAACACAATCAAAAAGCATTTGGACAATGTGGTGTAACTACACCATTGCCAAAAATAATAACCATTTGTACATAGAGACGCAACACTTACTGACGTTGCATTACGACTAGCAGTACTATAGTGCTGGCTTTATTCGATTGTCACCGTTCGTGTGCGAACGAGAAATAAAATTATTTAGCAACGAAATTAGAATTAATATCAGTGCGGGCGTTGGTTTAAAAAAAAGAATAACTTAATTAGAGCTTCGATTTTTTCGCACAGGTAATAAAATTTGTGAGCAGTAAATGAGATCAGTGGCACAGCCTCGTCACTTCATACGGGTGAGCTGCTTTAATTACCTACTACTATTGCTACAAGGACTTCGTTTTCGAGAGGGACAAGAATAACGTTATATGTGGCGTGGGGCAGTGGTGAAGCGACCACTTAATCCACTATGCCATCCGTGCAGTCAGTCACATGATGATCCTGATATTTTTTTAATATTAATAGACCCGATGATAAAATTTGCCTTGTAATTTCGTTGCTATAATTGACAGTCATTATACAGCACATTTTTCTCTTCATCATATTTAAGAGCTTTGCTCTTGTCAGTGGAGTGTACGCCATCTTTCTCGATTTACGGCCAATTCCTTGACCTCCTTATGACCTTCACCTTTTATTTTATTTGATCAGTGAATGTCCTCCTGGGTCTGCTCCTGCCTCTCTTTCCTTCCACTTCTCCTTCTATATGAAGTTATCATGTCTTATAAGGTGGCCAAAAATCTTTCCTCTTCTGTTTTCATTTGTCGTTAATCTAGTTATGTTGCGTTCTTCTTGGACAAGGTTCAGCACTTCCACGTTGCTTTTCTTTTCTGGCCAGCTGATTCTTTCCATGCGCCTCCAGCACCACATTTCAAATGCTTCCAGTCTTTCCCGGTCTTGTTGTCATTTGTGTCAATAGAGAATATTGTACTAATAAAAATAACACTAAAATGTTAATCATAGTTTTTATACGCTGTTGAGATATCACCAACCGGTTTTTAAAACTATGTGTAACATGCGTTAACAATAAAAAAATGGAGGCATTATACAAATATCAAGCATTAGAAATACATAACAGCAATATAACTATTAGTTTATCTGTATATTTATTGGAATGCGGTATTAAACGAAACCTTAGTACTGAGAGCATATATTTCAATATCGCATTTAGTTCACCAGGTGGCATATACCTAATAGCGCTCGTATATTAGATTTTGTGATTATATTACGTAAATGGTGTACAAAATTTCATAAATATTGCAACGGATGTTATCCGTTGCAATATTTATGAATTTTTATACCATAGCGTCAGAGCCCGACCGTTTACCGAAAATAAAATCGCTCTATAAACTGTTACGCACTTTAGTCATTGCTTCAAAAATTTTTTGCTCATTGCTTTCGGGCTGCTGCTTGCTGGTGTTCTGGAGTTTCAACATTCTATTGTTATTTTGGATACGTTCGATAGGTGTACATGCGTACTGGGCTAACTGTTCGCTATAGTAGCCACTGTTAGTTGAAACACTATTACGTATACATATAATATCAGGCAACTAAATTGTTTAGTATGAAAAATACGCAGTAGATGCCCTAGGTAAAATACCCGGCAACACATTTTAACAATGCTAGAAAATAATGCTTTCATCAACACTAACATAATATTACTTTTAAAACTGCTTAGTTAATTAAAATAACCCTCGCACAACTTTATACTGGCAGAAAAATTAAAAGCAACTTGATACCGAGTTTATTTCTGGACACAGTACGTACGTGTTAGAACAAACGTTTCCGTACCGCTCTACAATTTCTCACATAATTATTTTTTACTCCACTAGAGCACTGGCTAAATTAAAATAAACTCACCTTGTATTTAGAGTACGAGAGAGATTTTTTTTGTATATTTTTAATTTTTTTTGAGCGTGCTGTGCACCCTTAAAATTTGACTCGGATGTTTGTTTTACGCAAGAAGTGGCACGCGAAAAGGAGTGAGATGAAAATTTTACGAATGTAACTTATTGATTTCTATCATGTTCTGAATAGAATGTATCATAATATGTCTTATAGATAGTTACATAAGGTAGTAAATTACTAAGCAGCCTATGACGGAATGTAACCAATTTATTTGAAAGCAGCTTCAGCGATTCAAACTACGGTTCGTTCTAGTATTACATTTTATATACATATATTAATATTAAAGTTTAATCATAGCGTATATACTACCACAGATAAGTTCAGGAATTACAGTTCCCTAGTGCATGACATTGACATTTCAATTATAGGTAAACAAAGGCAGCTTTATTCTGGATGCTACAGCTTATTTATTACAGAAACATAAAAATATTTAGAAAGAATATACATATTATGATGAATGCCGCAAGCAATTTACGGAATAAAATAAAATAGAAATATCATTGGTACAAAATAAACACTGAACATGTTTATAAAAGACTTTATATTCCAGTCGATTACTGGAATATAAAGTCAAATTAAAAACTTGTAATCAACGTATTAAAGCAAATAGTATGCCGTTTTCCTAGGACACATACATCAGTTTATATCGATTCTAGCGACCACATTCTGTTGACAACTAATTCCATGTGTACTGAGTGTCGGAAATTAAATTAGAATAAACATAATTAAACAGTTGGCCCCATTCGCTTCGACTTTCAAAATTACCGTATTTAGGGGATTAAACGACGCCCCCAATGTTAATAATACAGGATTTTGGGGCCAAAAAGTATACTGTGCTTTTCGTATGCGACGGGCAATTTCACTAATTATTTCATTAGAATAAAATTAATATTTGTTTGAAGTACTAGAACATGTTGATTGTATTTATATATTGACAGTGTGCCTCATGCTTCTATTTTTGAATATTTTTAGTTAGTACTGTTTAAAAGACTTTGTACAATGGGATTGTCAATGTGTAGATTATTTTGTTGCAAATGCGGCCGCTTGGATGTTTACTCTATCAACAAATTAAAATGTAAGTTATCAGATAATTACTTAGTGTTCCTTCCTTGTAATTTCCTTTTCGACACAGGAAATCATCGTAGTGCCATAGTAATTTTAAGTGTTAATTTGCTTTGTATGATCTTGAGCTTGAGCTAATAAATAATAGGTAGTACGAGTTGGAAGAGCTCGCTGATATTTTAGTGACGGTAATGCTCTCCAGACCGAATTTCGATCATAGCCTAAACGGAGACTGGCCATCTTCGCAGGCGATATTACAGTGTACATGTGTGTACATAAACACAAGTGCACTCTCTGTTCCTTAGCTGTCATAAAGCGATGGGATGGCAATCCGATACTATTGGAGAGAGATCAGGCGTAGGACCACCGGCTTTACGTGCTTTCCGAGACGTGGGGGTGTTTAACGCCACAGCCTCGATGGCGTAGTGGTTAGTGTAACCGACTGCCACGCCTGAGGTCGCGTGTTCGATTCCCGCACAAGTCAAACATTTGTGTGCATGAACATGGATGTTTGTCTTGGTCTGGGTGTTTCTATGTATAATATGTATGTATTTACAAAAAAAAAAACATATATGTATGTTTTTCCATTGTCTAGTACCCATAGTACAAGTTCTGCTTAGTTAAGATAAGATAAGATAAAACTTTATTCATAGATGGCTAGATGGTGTTGTGTGTATGTGTTAGAATATTATTATATTATATATTATTCTTCCTTACTTCAGGCTGCTATTGAGGTTAATCGGTAGAAAGACCTAATAACTTTTTGTTAGTTTCATTAAAAGTTGAGACTTAGTGCATATCAGTTGCATTTAGTACCGTTGCGTTACATAGCTGTCTTGTAGAATTACCACCTTCTGACAGAAGGGAACAAGGGTAAGAGAAATTACACTGATACTGCGTTTCGCCTGGTGAGCGACAGTTCCTTTCATTACATTTCTAATTCCTTTTCCTTAGGATCGGTAACGCGAATGTCATACATCTGGACTATATTTTGCACGCGCGTTGCCAATTCACGGATACCGCTAATCATCCGGTAGACCCTATGTATGTTTACCATCTCGGTAGTATAAAAATAAGTTCTGGTTTTAAGAATATGTGGTTTACTACTCGCCTTATAATATAAATATTAACTACATACAAACATAGGTAGACCCAAGTTTCCATTACAATCACACACGCACGGATAGTGTAGTGGTTTAATTGGTCGCCTCTTTACTGCGGCCGCGTCAAGTGTTGTGGGTTCGATCCCCATACGGGACAAAAATTTGTGTGATCGACAAATTGTTATTCTGAGTATGTGTGTTCTTTGTGTCCGTTGTCTGAATGTTTGTAAAGTCTCCCGCGATACAAGAATTATTCCTAATGCGTTAGTTGCTCGATCCGGATATCGAACGCGGCACTCGTTCATAAACATAAGCGGCAGTATTGGGGCAGTAAATTAAGCGTTAATGAATATTATAAAACATAATTAGGTATATAACAGTGCAATACCTAATCAGCGACGGCTCATATCCCTTTTTGGGACACAACAATTTTAGAATTTTAGAAACTTATTCAAATAATTTTTAGGTGTTGTGGCCATCGAAAGTATGTCTGGTAACTTTATAACTCACATAATTATAAAAGCTTTTGTGCCTGTTTTACCAGTTTAACATAATACAGGAAAAATAACACACTGTAATAATAAGGAAATACAGGTATACAATTAATATTCTCCCTCAATTTTTTATTCTTTCGCAAGAAGTTTTCGGGGCTTGTGTCATGTCAATTAGTATTGTTAGCCTGTTTTGTCCAATTACAGGGCGAAGGCCAATTTTCTGTCAATACAGGTTAAGTGGGTCAATTTAATATAAAAATAACACAATATTATGCACGGGTATGTGGCACAGGTCTATTCTCAGTTTTTGAGAAGGCCTAGACCATGATAGTTCAGTGTAGGTAGACAGATATTACACATCTTCGGGAATATCATGGCGAACTCTTAGACAAGCAGCCTTCCTTACGATGTTTCTATAATATTTAAAACGAGCGATAATTAACTATTTAATATGCATAATATTGTCTTCTGTTTACGCGAATGTTATTCATTGAAATTAAACTACTATATACGGATTTTATCGCGTTGTTTATTTGACACTTTATTACAAAATTTAGCAACTGTTACACTACTATTACTATTTAACTTTACTAATTTTTAAGCTAATTAAATTATTGATAGTAATAGTATAAATAGTTTTAATAGTTTCAATAATTTAATTGGCTTAAAATTTGTAAAGTTTGATAGTAATAGTAGTGTAACAGTTTCTAAATTTTGTAATTAGTACATTGAAATGTTACATGAGCTTTTCATTTTTTAGAGGACGCAATTTTATTTTTGGGACATGTGTCACACAAATTTTTATAGAAATTTTCTCACTTTTTTGCTTATAACTTCTTTAATTTTAAATTTAGGGCAAAAAGTTATACGAATATATTTGTAGGCAAAGCGATTTGCTACAAATTATGTCTTTACGAATTTTTTGTAGGACGCATAGTTTCCGAGATATTGCGAAAAAGGTGTTTGCACCCCTTTTTCCAAGATGGCGGCTGGGGGACAAGGGCGGCAACCCCACAAACTTGGGGTTAAGTTTCTATTGACACATGTCCCAAAAATAAAATTGCGTCCGCTAATAAATGCATAATTAGGTCCTTAAATTGTAACATTTCAATGGACTAAATAGTGTCAAATAAACAACGCGATAAAATCTGTATATAGTAGTTTCATTTCAATATTTAATATGCACATAAGTAATTTCAACATATCAAAAGTGCTGGCCTTGGGATCAAACTCGAGACCTCTGCGTAGCAGTCCAGCGATCTACTAGAATCTAAAAAAATAAATATATAATATATAAAGCTACAATAATCCTAACTAATATTACAAATGCAAATGTGAGTTTGTTTGTCACGCTTTTACGCCTCAACTACTTGACCGAGCACCATTCAATTTGGCATACACGTTGTCAGGGGCATCAAAAAGGTTATAAGGTACGATTCATCCAGAAACAAGTACTGTTCCCGAGCAAGCGAAGCAAAAGGGCAAAAGCTAGTTTATTCATATCCTTAATATTGTTCCAAGTTTATCCGAATATTTATATAATAATGTCAACAAAGATAGTATAACAGGATCTAATAGGTATGGCAAGCGGTAATCTTAGTTTATATTTTATAATCGCTTGCAATACTTATCTCTTAAACGGTTTCAACTCTAAATGAAACACAAAATATATGTTTTTTGAAAGGTATGTATGTGGGCCTTTCTATTAAATAGTTATTTAAATGTTACAGTGCGTTTTACCTTATAAAAATATTTTGATAACAAAATAAACTGCGCTATATAAAACACTACTTAGTGTAATTTCACTTGTTTCTCTTATCAAGATATTTTTCAATCATATTAGAAAACTATCTGGCTCTTTGGGAGGCTTATACGGCGACATGGGTCCAACGTGAAGAGTCCCTTCGAGAGTTTCAATCTAAAGTGGGATGGAACACCTACTGTGGCACTAGGCGCAGGACTTTTGCTACATATGTACTTTAATACGTCTGTGCTATGGGGATGGATGTTTGATGGACTGGATGGAACTATGGATGAAAAACAGCGTCTGCCCCGAATACTCTAATAGCATCAATCGGATAGGCAGACGTTAACTCGCCAACTCACTAGATGGGCCCCCTGAATAGCCGCTATAGGCATACAAGCCAGCAGCAGAGGGCAACACCGATGCAAGCGGCTAGGGATGTTGAGCGGTGGGGCATGTTATTTGTTTTATTATTAGCATGACAAATTGATGATTTTACATACATTCATATTTTGAAGCCCATATTCCTTATAGGGTAAGCAGATATATATTTATCCTGGCTATTGTTTTATCTTCCACGTAATAGGTTGGCGATCTTATAATTGTTGTTTACCGGGCACAGTTCAAGACTCTATGCTGATACTGAGATTTTTTTGACAGAGAAATCTAATAAGTAACACGTTTTCTGGCTCCGGAATCGAACCCGAGACCATCACAGCAGACGCATTAACTACTACGCCACCGAGGTATTGATGATTTTATTAATAAAATAAAATAATATCTCGGTACCTCTCTATACAGAAGATAACTTTAGAATTATACTCACTATTTAACGCGTTAGCAAGTGTCTTTCAATGTGTATAGTATTTCTAAACATTTCGAAGTCTATATGATACAGAATATAAAATAATATTTGTTCCAATAATACAAATGGACGCTGACAAAGTAAACCTTTCGACTCAAAACTCACGTCAAATATTGCTAAACAAAGCAAGAAATTATTTTTCCAAGTCACATAGTCTTGTTTTTAATATCGCCTACGAATTTTTCATTGACGCATTGAAACGATCCGATCTAACTAAAACCTTAACCTAACAAGCAATGTATGAGAAGTAAGGCGAGTAGCACAGGTTGGTTTTGCGCATGTATAGAACATAGTGCAACAGATAATTTTCCAGAGAGGCTCAAATTCAGTAGACTCTGGGCCGCCGTGGGGGAGAAACGTGCCTCGTGTAGGCTGTTTATGAAGTTTCCTACGCCTTTCGGTGTTTCGGAGTTTGAAAAAGCTTTGGTTTTAAGTGGCAGTTTTGTTTATGGACGAATTGGTTTCCTTTATTTTTAAGGTGAGTAAAAATATACATTTATACATTTTATGAAAAAGTTTACTGAAGTTTGTCGACGTAAAGTTTTAAGTTATATTATAAAAAGGTGTATTGTTAAAAAAGTTAAAATATAATATAACGGCTTTTTTATTCTATAAATGGTGATTTTTATATTAAATTGAAAAATAAATTTACATAAATTAGAATAAAATGCTTCTAATATGCTAATAGGCAGGGATATAATTTTAAAATAACATAATATTTAAACAATGACAAAGCTTTTAATTACAAATTGCATTCATAAGAAAACGTAAAATACCTACTTATGTATCTATCTGAAGATGGTACGCGTAATCCTTAGCTTAAAGTTCTAGACACATAAAGGCCTAGATTTATTATACAAGTAATTCCAAGAGATCGTTTGCACGAAGCTTGATCTTGGCTTATAGGAGCTAAAGAAGGGACCGCGAAGTACCGATTACGTAAGGTGATATTATAATAATTAATTGTACAATATATTTTATAGGCTGATATACTCGATGCCATTAAACAAAGGAAAAAGTAAAGTGACAGCGCGCCTTTTGGACAAAGACAATAAAATTTAAAATACTGGTTAAGTATGTAATTAATTTTAATTATTTTCAAATTACTCTACGAAAGCTATAGAATAAAAATAACATAAATGTTAAAAAGGCAAATGTATAATATAATTCTAGCTATACGTTTTAATCGATTCTATTGTATGCCGGTTTTAAATGATAAAGTGTTGACTTAAAGATACCACTAGGTGTCGTTAGCTGTGTAGAAATTGGTGTTATTTTATGTTAAGTTTATAATGTGGCAACAAAGAAAATATAATTTTATATAGCAAAATTATATTGTTGGTAGTTTGACACGATGCTGTTGGGTAGAAAATTTAAGGGTGGTAATAATTTTCGACGTACTTAACAAGATAGTATCAAATTCATCCCGCCATTTCATTCGCGTCATGTCGTCGTTATTTAGGAAACAGATCTTGTACTTTTGTTTTGCCTTTATTTTAGATTAGCGGCCCGTCCCGGCTTCGCACGGGTGGACATTTATTTTTTAAATATTTTCGGATAAACGTAGAGTAAATGTATCTTTATGCAGGACATAGGTCGCACTTTTTTTTCAAATTACTATTTAAGTATTTTTTCTTATAAATTTTTATATTTTTATCTATAAACCTATTTTTATTCTCAACGTTTATTTTTACATTTTACGTACACATATTGTTTATTAGTTTTATGTACTTAAGTATTTTATTTTTAAGGGGTTTCAATTTTTGTTACTTGATCTTATTTTTTTACATTTTTGTACACTTTTATTTTATGGCGTAAGTAATTTAATTTAGTAGATATTTACATCTTAGCATATCTTTTTTAACATTTTAGGATAAACGCAGAATACAATTAAAGACTTACAATCAGTTAAAAATGTCTTCATTAAAACGTCCATGACTCAATTTGTTTAAATATTCAAAATTTCTTAATCCTTTAGCTAATTTTCATTGAAGTCGAAATAGGAACATACATTTGTTTTGGTTATTATATTTTTGTAACGTTTTACATACAAATAAAATGTAACCTTTCTGAAATCATCTTCGCCGTCATATCCACACAATACTGATTAAACAAATCTTTGTAATAATGCAGTGTATTAAAACAGTTGATCCTAATCATTAAACAGTACGCATAATATTGCATACATGACACAGTCTTATTTTTTAAGGAATCCTGCTGAGGAATATTTAAATAATATCCGTCGCCTCCTGATACAAACAATAGGGGATATTGTGTTCTGCGGTGTTGAGTTCGATACTATGTTTAAAACTACATATGTATATGTTGTGACTATTTAACACGGTCTGCAATTCATTAATCAAATCTAGTTTTAGCATGGGGGGCATGTTTAATCGCAATGGTAGTTGATCAGCATCTGAAATAAAATATATCTGTAAAAATTGAGGGCTTTGTCCTGATGGCGATAGAAGGCTACCTATGAGATGATAAATTTGTCCTTCTACCTTAAAGGTGGTCATAAATTTCTCTTTCTTTTTCTGTTAGTATTTTATTTAGAATGACTATTTTAAATTCTTAATATATTTTGAACAGAATGTCCGATTTCAATAATTCAAAAAGTAAAGTACAGGTATTGAAACAGTCTTGATTACGAAATAATTTATTTGGATAAGGATTAATATAAAGGTATAGATAACATAGTCTGATTTTAGTCGGCATTTCTATTAACTTTTAAAATGTAAAAAATAAGTTATACATAACTACGATAGTTGGAGATATGGTATCGCGAAGTTTATTGTAGATATTACTATATGTACTTTAATATTGTAGAACATTTTTATGTTTTATCATCATTAGGAAACTAACTAACAGCGCATGCAATGAAAAACATTTTATAGCAAAGTTTTTACACCTTGGCTTACATTATTGAAGTTTTGGTAGGGATCCCTAATTTTTTTCTTGTAATAAATATAGCCTATGTTACTCAAGGATAATGTAGCATTCTAATGGTGAAAGAATTTTTGAAATCGGACTATTAGTTTTTTCTTTACAAACATACAGAAATACAAATCTTTCCTCTTTATAATATTAGTGAAGACAAAATGTTGTAAGATATGCAAAATCTTAGGCGAATGCTACATACCTAATATTTATTAATGTGATATTTGTACTATATAAGCGTACAGTTTGTAAATATATATATATATATATATATATATATATATATATATATATATATATATATATATATATATATATATATATATATATATATATATATATGTGTATTGTATTGTTATAATATGTTCAATAGATATATAATATCGTGACCTAGAATCATGTCCCACATATCGGAATAAATATTGAGCATGTTGCTTTTGTCTAAGAGTATTAAACAATATGAATTGAATACTTCAGAGCGAATGCCCGTTTATTAATCGCGTAGGTGGAACAGGACGGACGTATTACGTGTTTGAAATGGATCACCACCTACATAATTGTATACTTACATACTGTCCCAACACTGTCCTTCAAGATAAATACAAATGTTTAATGGCTTACTGGGAACTATAAATAAAGTGAATGTTAATATCACTTTACACTTTTTAGACGTAAAACTCAATAAGAGGCTTGAAATATAGTAGTATCTATATCTCTGTAAGAAGATAAAGTAATTAGCATAAATCAAATAAATAATACCTTTATTCATTTCTTCATATACTGTATCGTTTCATCTTGTATTGTACGCTATTTTCTGCAAGGCATTTCTCGCGTAGTAAATAATCATTAACCTCGAGAGTGTTAATGAAAGGTCCAGATTCGTCTACTAATTTCTATATTACTTAAAAGAGAAATATACCATTTAATAAACAGAATGATAACCTATGTTTTTTCTTTCTAGAATTCCATTAAAACTAACTAATAAAATAGGTGCTCTTTTAAATGACCGGACTATTTATTCACTCTCACGTTTCATAAATTGTCAGTCAGTCTAAAGAAGATAATTCGACTTTAGTTTTTAATGTTACTCACAGAAGAACATTTAATTCTATTACGGGATAAAATTATTACTTTCATGTTACAACGTTTCATGGTTCAACGGGATTTCCGATTAAACCTGGAATTGGGCTCAAACTGAAGCACTTTGATTCGAAAAGCATCTCTACCGTACAAAAGATAGTATTTGAATAATTTTGTGGTGTAGTCTTGCGGTTAGTATTATTGTCAAGCTCCTTAAGGAGTAGCGCTGCCAGGTCACTGTGATCATTGCTACTGCAAGTAGCACCTAACTACCAGCATAGCGATTCTTTCTTAAAAGGATAACCTTCTTTTGCGTCGCATAGTCGGACAAAAAGAAGCTTACGAGCATGTTATCCTCCTAGTGCCAAATAGTGCAAAATCTTGCATAATCTGCGGTAACTATTTTAGCGAGTCGTCGTATGCATGTTTGGTACTAACCTATTTTCTAATCAAAGACGTATCAAAAACAAACCATGTCAAAGAATTCAAATGGCTATTGCTAATTTAGTCCGTCAATCACAACAGTTAACATGCGTTTGACCGTCTATTAACAAATTTTTGTGTTGATCTGCCATTTGGAAATCGGGCGTTAGTAACCAGTGTAACAGAAAAGTCAAAAGTTACTAAGGTACTACACTTAAGTAATTACTTTTATGTAGAAAATAAACAAACAGAACAGACTAACTGACTTTCCGCGATAAGTGGGGTGTGCTTCTAGAGAACATTTTTACATTTAAATTATAATATTCTTGAACTTGAACTGCCGACGGTGGAACTTTTGCCAAGATAATGAGCGTCTCTCTCCAGAGACTTGAGTTAATTTCATTCTAAGAATTCTAGTTAAATTTATTTAAGTGCTATTAGGTAATGATATACATGGTGTTGGGGCTGGATGTAGGTCAGATTTAAGACAATGATTGTGGAAAATAATAAATCGTATGTGGATGAGCTGTATCGTTGCCAACAAAGCTTTGATATTTAAATTTATATGTAGCTATAGGTATCACATTTACATACGATGTTTTATTAGAGTCCAGTAATAGCTAGAGAGGGTGTGTATACATAGATCCGGATTCTGCCGAAAATTTTCTGATAGAAACACACAATTTCGCGATACCCGCATCAAATGTGGTGTATCCCAGAGGGCTCTTACGCTTGACATAGGTCTAGTTTCGATAACGCAAATATTTTCTGTTTTATTGAAATTTTTGCCTATTCAACGACTACCTCGTATATATTGTGGTAAAAGATTCCGGCCAACCATAAGGTCTTTGGCTCGAATCCCGATTTGAGCGAAGTGTTATTGGATTTTTCTATAAAATTGAGGAATGTAGAAATTCTTTGAACATGACAACGGGCTCGCCCTATATTCCTCTCTTTATAAGGTTTGTAGTACCTAAAATAGCTGACGAATGTGGGTGTACTATTTCTTTTTCCTCCGGGCATTTCCCTCTAGGGATGTTATGGCGTTGGTTTGCAGTCTTTTGTGCTTCTAGCTGATAAAAATATTCGATATGCTATCAATCTGTACGACAATCGCTGAATTTGATAAATTAGATAAAATTATAATGAATAGATTCTCTTTACAGATCTTATAAGATTATAAATATTAAACAGAGATACATCGACATTGAAACAACAAATATCGATTATAAATATGTAAAACAATGATTTCGGTCGGTTCGGTCGGTAATCAATCAACTTTATTGTTCAGTTTAATTTTAATTTCGACGAGCTCTGAAAATGCATTATTAATTTAAATTGACACAGAAAATTGAATTCATTATGTTATCAAAATATTAGTTCAGCTATTATTTTAGTAAAGCATAATTATACACATGAACATTCATCTATTGCTAGAAGAGTTACGCTTTAATAGTTAGACAGATGTTGACCTGTGGTTTTGCAATATGTGTTTATATTTTAACTTTACAGCAACAAATGTATGTATATTATCGTAGGTAGGAAGAAAGGCCTTAAGCATTCTCTACCAGTTTCCAGTACACATTAAAGAGAAAAATGCGTATTAAATAGTTATTTGTCGCTTGCTTTACCGGTCATGGAAAATATCGTGAAGAAACCTGAATGTCTAAGAGTTCATAATGTTCTTCAAGATGCGTGAGGTCTGCAAACCCGTACTGGGTTAGCGTGGTGGAATATAGCCATACCCTTTTCATATTGAAAAGAGGCCTGTGCCCAGCAGTGGGACAGTTCATAAACAGGGCTGATATTATTGTTATTTCGTAGTAATCTTTTTATTATTAGGTTTAGAATAAGCAAGTTTTAAAGTATTGTGATCACGATCTTCCTACAAATACATTAGTATTTTACTTCTTACCTTTTCCATAGTTTGGTTTATTAGGCGAAGCATTTCTGATTCAAGAGACAGAAATAAACGGTGAATGGCAGGCAATTAATACCTTTGACGGTGTGCAGCGATGTTGACTGTTGACCTACTGATGGTCAACAGTCGATACTGTTGCAAGCTTTAACGATGTTTGTTTTGGATTAATTTAATCAACCATGTCACAGTAAAAAAGCCGTCTTATTTTTAATAGTAATGTTATAAAGAGATAATTTGGATTACAAATTTTAATTTAATTTATTTAGTTTGGCTATAGTAAATATATAATACATCTTTCTTTTCGTGTGGTTTGTGGCCAACCTGTTGTCAAGAGTTGTTCAAACCGCCCGTAGGCCTCCGACATGGCTTAACGACTGCTGTCAATTTGACAACAACCGGGACCGACTTTTTACATGCCCTCCGAAGCACGGAGACGCTCAGATGAAATACCACTTAGCGGTCACCCATCTATAGACTGACCACACCCAACACTGCTTAACCTCGCTAATCGTTTACCGATCAGTGAGTGCAACTAGCTATAATACGTTGAAATAATATACATGACAAAAAATAAAATGTCTGTTACATTCACCAACTATAGGCTAACCAGCACTTATACATAGATACTTATATGACAAATGACAAATCGAGGAAATGTTCTCAATCTCCTAAAAACATACTTAATAAATCGACAACAATGTACACAAATTACTCGCATATGTCCAAAAACGTGTAGATAAATAGTACATTCATCGTCATATCGTGAAGTAACTCAAGGAGTCCCTCAGGGAAGTATTCTTGGTCCATTATTATTTCTTGTTTGTATAAACGATTTACCAAATTATATAAACCAAGATTTGGTACTATTTGCTGACGATAGCACAGTGTTGTTTACAAGCACAAACAAAAATCAAATGATATCTGACATAAATCAAACACTGGACATAATAATTCAATGGCTATTAAATAATAATTTATTAATTAATCTGAATAAAACAAATTTAATGACATTTAGGAATAGGAAAAATAATTTAATAAACCTTAACATATGCTACAACGGATAACAAATTAACGTAGTCGAAAATACAAAATTTTTGGGACTCAATCTCGATTCAAATTTAAATTGGAAATCTCAAGTGGAAGATATTTGTACTAAGCTGAACAAATTCTCTTATGCACTAAATATACTTGGAACAATTGTGAATCAATCTGCTGTCATCACTACGTACCACGGTTATGTAGAATCAGTGCTAAGGTATGGTGTCATCTTTTGGGGTAACTCTGTAGACGATGATATAATATTTAGAGCCCAAAAGAGATGTGTAAGGGCCATTGTGAAGTTAAAACAGACAGATAGTTGTAAAACGTTTTTTATTAGTCTGAAATTGTTAACGCTTCCATGCCTTTATATATATGAGGTAGCCGTCTTTGTTTTTACACATACCTCTTTATTTGAGCGCCTACAGAGTAAACGTAATAATCATAAAATATGTTTTCCATCAAACAAAACAATGCAATTTAGCAACAGCATATTTTGTATGGCCCCTCGAATTTATAACCATTTACCATTATACATATTGAAATGCTACAACACAGATAAGTTTAAAATGCTATTGAAGCAATTTCTTGTTAATAAGGCATACTACACACTGACAGAATATCTCGAAGACAAATATGACATCCAATAATATAATTGGCTTTTAATGACTCGTAACTAAATTCACTTGATTTATATAATATTATTTAAATTGACCTGTATAATAAAAACAATGACATGGTTAACATTTAATTAATTAATATTTGGATTGTTTTGATTATGTTTCACGTGAACTTCAACTAATAAGTAGGTACTCGATCTTGCATGCCTAATGGTGGAATGTGGAGCACCTGTAAATGTACTAGCCATAACATCTGCAAATGTATACCCATATTCGCATACGAATAAATGAATTATGAATTATGACAATACAATATATTGTCACATAAGTATGTAACTAATAATATTTAATAGAAATCAATAAAAGTTACTCCTCCAGCTAAAGTAATTTGCTTCTGTTAAGAGTGAGTTTTCACCTATAGTGCAATGATTTGGATTCAAACTCGCGACCACTCGATCGCAAATGCCTTATCCGTTGGGCTACCACTGCATGTATCGCCATTTGTTTATAGTCATTGCAATTTTCGTGTGGGTTAGTTCGCGAGGATAATTCTAGGATCTAACTTGTATATTTCTACATATACATTTTATTAAGGGATTAAATATAATGACCACCAAAAATAGTAATTGCACACCAAAATATGCTTACTAAAATATATCATAACGAGCACCTATATTCCTCAAATCACTGCATTCCATCTCTGAAGGGTTAGGTTATGTTAGGTTCCTTATTAAACCCACCGAAAAATAGGAGCCTAGGGGCTCCGTCGACTTATTTTGATCTCTTTGCTGTGCAAATTAATATTTTTGGTATTAAAATGCGGTTTTAATTTTGGTGATCATTTACTATTTTTGACTGTTATATTTTCCTATATCTGGTGATAAGTTAAACAATAGCCTTTTATTGATACGCTTTCTCATAATTTTAAGTTATATTTCTGTTAATTCACACTTATACACACATTATATTTATTATAAACATAGATCAGTTTATATGATGATAATGTGTACAATTTAATTTATTAAGGTTATGCTACTATATAATACATATGTTATAGGTTTTCCCCGCGATTATGTCTACATAGAATTTGATTGTATACTAGTGGTTTTTATACTATCGCGAGGGTATATCGAAAATTCCGGCAATAAGCTCGCCATATAACAGCATAGCTGGCGAACTGTGGGTATAAAACCGATCCGACTACCTACCATCGAGAATATAAATGTGACACTATGTATGAAATAGAAATGCGACCGATAGACGATGATAGATCTCGGATCCTTTGACGCGGGACCTAAAATCATATTTGGTGAAAAGTGAGTGCAGCTTTCCTAATATTATCTAATGTCAACGCGAATTTTATACATTGAAATTAACCTGTTTTATACGGATTTTACCGCGTTGTTTATTAACACTTTCATCACAAAATTTTGTAATTATTTCTATTTAAATTTATTAAAACTATTCAGATTTAAATTTACACTTGCCCTAATGTTTCGGTTGCTTTTCAGCTGGCATGTTCACTTAGAGTCTCCCCGTGAACCCCGTTTAAATCTAAATAGTTTTAATAATTTAAAAAACTAAAACTAAAATAGGTTCAGTAGTAGTGAAATATTTTCCAAATGTTGTAATAAAACTGTAAATAAACAACGCGATAAAATCTGTAAAAAGCTGTTTAATTTCACTCCTGCCTGCATCTGCCTTTAGGTGTGATACAAGGACAACATTGCCCGATAAGTCATCATCGAGCATTCCTATAAGAAATTCCCCAGTTATGGCCGCACACGGCACCTGGGGTCAACAAAAACTACTGGTTTATATTCATTCTTCATATCGGGGTTGAGTAGGTACGTGAGGGTAGAACAAGCACAACAGTCTGACGCACAAGGGATACACTTAGGGGAATAATAAATATTAAAATTAAATAGTAATAAGCATAATTAGTTAATATGATGTAGTACTTTTCAGTATTGTTAATGAGGCGACCTCGACCACGATATATTTAGTTCGTGTCATTCTAGGTGTTTACTAATTGGGTATATAAACAGAAAGTCTTTTTTCTATTAGAATTACGATGAATTAGTTTATATCCGCGGCTTTGCTCGTATTTTCGAATAATGTATTTATTATAGTAATTTTTTTTCTTAATCATTCATCATCAATTCATTCATCATCATCATCATCATCATCATCATCATCATGTCAGCCAAAAGACGTCCACTGCTGGACATAGGCCTCCCCCAAGGTTTTCCACACAGACCGGTCTTGGGCCACCCGCATCCAACCGCTTCCCGCGACCTTTATCAGGTCGTCAACAACATTAACAACATTCATTAACTAAAAATAATTATAATTACATCGACTTATATTGTTATAGAAGATAACCTTGCATTCATTTTATCGCAAAAGAGAGCTAGACATACTTACATAATTTCTTTGCATCAATTAGCGAACACATATTTATTATTATGCGAAACAATAAATGCAAATGTGAGTATGTTTGTTTGTTACGCTTTCACGCCTTAATTACTCGACCGATTATCATGATATTTCACATACACGTTGTGAGGGAAACAGAAAATGACATAGGGTACCTTTCATCCAGAAAAAGTACTGTTATCAACTTAACCTACATTTATGCGAGCGAAGCCGCAAGGCAAAATCTAGTAGGTCAATAATTTTGGCCTTTTATTTAAGTTAGCACAAATTTACCATCTATTTTTTAGTAGAATTGGGACAAAAAGAGCCTTCAAAAAGCTAAGTCTAGATAATGAGACCTGCGGCTCTACCACATAATACAGATTCACTCGACCGGACCGCAGTCCTTCAACGAATTAATGATGAGTCTAGATACGGTAACGCAATCAGCTGGAAAGAATCAGGACCCGATCTATCCGCCATCTTGGGACACAATGACAAAGGCCTTTCTTTAGACTAAAATATACGCGACTGATCTTTGAATTTATTTGCTTTGTAGCTTGTGGATTATGAAGTAATAGTATAAGTGTGTATATCTGTGTAGGTAAACTACATAACAGTGCAATTGCAAAGAAGTGCTAGCTCGCTGTTGATCCGAATAAAACGATGGATCTGTGCGTAAATTAGTAATTCCTATAATTGCTAATTTACGCACAGGTCCATAATTTTACACACAGATAAAACGTCACGTATATGTTTTTAAGAGGTGATCCCTAACCTATTAAGATGCAGTGGCATACTGGCGGTCATACACAATAGGTTTTTAAATACGTTTGTCATTTTTACAATTGACAGATTAATTGAAAAGTAATTCCTAAAGAAGTATATTACGACCACATTTGGCCAGCTGTCTATTTAGTCAGCTCAATTGTCTTTGTCTCTGTTTGTCAAGCTATGGTTTTCAAAATTAGAATATGGAAATAGAGTAATAATAATATATGTTTACAGTAAAAAATTTACAGTGTGATGACCATATCGATTGAATAAAGAATTATAAAGACGTTTTTATATCTCAATGGTGGGATATCACAGCAAAATCAGTAAAATTAAGATAGCGTACGTAGAGCACTGTGTTTTCTCCGAAAGCGGCACCGATGCTTAGGAAGAAACAAATACTTATTTTCACAAGACACAAACTGGAAAATACAGGATACAAAAGAAATTAAATAATACTAAATAACGAAACTAAGACAAAATAAAGCTGTCTACATAAGTGCCTGTCTTATAAATGCACCAACAAGGCTCCTAGTTTTCCATTTGCCAGAATTCGGGTACTTGCCACTGATTTTCAACTGGAAGTTATAAACTTCGTGATGTTCGTACAAAGACTAAATGTTCTATGATAATTATCTCGAATATATTTAGATACCTACATTTCAAGTAAAGCAATGGTAATTAAATATAAACATTTTCATAATATTGTCTTACGTATACACATTGAAATTAAATTACTTTATACGGTGTAAGCGTAATCTTAAATGTTGTTGTAGATGGTCAAATGAAATGCTTCATTTAAGATATGGATATATATATATATATATATATTTAGTGGTAATAGTTACAAATAATATAAATACACTAGCTGTCCCGACAGACGTTGTCCTGTACACAGGAAAAAAAGAAAACTAAATCTAAACCATTCTTGAATCCACTTGAACACACACAAAAAATTTCATCAAAATCGGTCCAGTCGTTTAGGAGGAGTTCAGTGATATACACACGTACAGTAGAATTATATATATAAAGATATTGAGGTACGAACTGACTGTGTGATTGCGGGGAGACGACTGACGCGTGGCGCGATTGCTTACTTGTGCCTTACTTCTCCCTAGCCTTTATTATTCCCAAGTCACTTGGGGTCGGTTTTCTAGTCTAACCGGATTTGACTGGATATCAGTTTTTACACGGAGTGACTGCCATCTGACCTCCGCAACCCGAAGGCTAACGATACCCTAAGGCTAGACTAGTGTCAGGATATTAGAGGGCACTGACTTCCCAATAACGACTGCCATAGATGTTCATGGTAGCCGGAACCGACGGCTTAACGTGCTCTCCGAGGCACGAAAGGCGATAATTAATTGTCAATCTATACGCACATAATTTCGAAAAGTCATATAAGTTCCAAAAATCAGAGGTGCGCGACGTGGGTTCGAATCCGAGACCCTCTGCATTGCAGTCTGTTGGTTTCCCCACTGAGCTATCGCTGCTATGCTATGCTATTGCTTACTTGTGCCTGACTATATTAAACTAAAGCGTCAGCAGTGTCGCTACAATGGCTTATAACGCGTTGTTTATTTTAAAACATAAAGATTTATTAAGTTATCGCCCGCACTAGGAGTAATTCATGTATAGAGGGCAACCTTACAAACATTCAAACAACAGCAACAAAAAACACCAAAACTCGAAACAACTTGTAGATTACCCTATTTTTTGGCTGTGTGGGTATCGAACCTATAACACTCGGTGTAATGGCAATGCCGATGCGACGACGTTAACCAATACGCCATCTGCACAGGCTCGGCATGATAAACAAAACAACATATTCTTTGGATGATGAACAGAAGAGTTTACGCTGCCAATTACTTGGTTACGGAAACCATGAGCTGACCGGGCAAATACGACCCTCTTGTTCGCCCGGTTGTTATACCTATAATCATCTCAGTCTTTTCCGTTCGTCCCATGTTTTATTCATTTTCCTCGGAGCAACACTGGGAGAGTGACACTTCTGGTATTGCAAGCGATCATAGGCTTCTGTAATCACTTAAGCATCAGCCAGGCTGCATTGTTGTAAAAAACCTGCTTAAGACTATTTTCTTTTCTATATAGAAAAGTGTCCGAGCAAATTTTACACATTACTAGGATTCTTGTTAGCCCCTCTTAGCTAAGTGTTAGTAGTGGTATGTGTTAGTCAAATCAAATCAAATCAAAATCATGTTAGTAATGGGTTCACGTCAATAACTGGTAGCAATCGATACCACGACCTGTCGATCGCAAATTCAATGTATTTACCATTAGGCTACCGCTACGTTGATGTTAATAATAAATATATAATACTAGAATTTATTTAGTATCATCACTATACAGTTTCACATAGTTACACTTTTTACCTTAATAGATACTGGTGTTTGAATTAGGTAGACCTTGTATCACAGATTACCAGGCTTAACCTCAGAATAGACAAATTACAAAAAACTGAGACGTCAATATACATACATGTTTACATAAAATAAAATTGTAACAATAAAAAACTTTAGTTAATAAAATTCGTACGTGCCAGCCCGCACTTGGACAGCGTGGTGGACTATGGCCTAATCCTTCTCACACTAAGAATAGACTCATACCCATAACCCAGCAGTGGGGCAGTTTAATACAGGGCTGATATTGTTATAAATTGTAACGAGTATGCTATATTGATAGTAATTAAACGTAAATTATTATCTTAAAAAGACCTTGAAATTTATACTTTCGATTATTATTATTATTGAATGTGTTGAGTGAAGTGATTCGATATTTAAGTATACGCCTAGGATACAATTATAATTTGTTGTATCTGTTTAAACTTTCTCAAGTTAGAGATTTTTTGTCAATTCTTATGAGAAATAAAGATATCTCAAACCTTAATTTCTTACTAAGTCAGACTCACCATCAAAAATATTACTTAATATAGACAGTAAATGTTGAAGTAGGTGCGCAAATCGATCCGACCTACATGGTTAAATAACAAGTCCCAGGGTGATCATTGTTTATATATTGAAGCCTCGCCTCGCCTTGGAGAGCACGTTAAATTGGTAATACATTAGAACAGTCTACAGAACAACCATGTATTTATTTAAAGTTACATCGACGTAGATAGGGGTAGAATACTCGTAAGTACTAAGAACGGGCCAGCAAACAAATAATAATAGATCGTTAAAATGTTTGAGGGATTCTCTAAGAATATGTCGTATAAATGGTTCTCATTTTAAAATTTTATGACAGTTACAGCAGTTCTATCTTAGTTTTTTATATTTGCTAATGGCCAATTTCAATTTTTAAAAAAAACTAATAGTTTACGTGCGGGCAGTTAATTTTTGACTATTTATGAAAAAATATGTCAACATGTAACTATCCGTAGCTAAAACTACTCATTTTTATATCATCCTAAGCGAACATACTAACAGATATAATAAGAATAAAAATTACAAACATAATAATTACATGTTGGCAATGTCATTTGTTAAAACTATAATAATAAAATTATAAACAGGAAAGATTTGATTTCTGTTTGTTTGTTTGTAAGAATTTAATTTAAAAACTACTTAATCGATTAAAAAATTTCTTTCACCATTAGAAAGCTATATTATCAGTGCGTAACATAGGCTACATTTCATTAAAAAAGACTATTACTAACATAAGCGCGAGCGAAGTCGCGGGCAAAAGCTAGTTAAATATAAATGTGGAATGAATGTTTCTAGATTGCCTCTTGACATAAGTTTACACTTATGTATGGCCTTGCATTCGATTGCCGCAACGGGCAAAGTGTTATTTGATGACTAATAATAAACTCAGTATGTGCTTGGAGACTGATATTGAAGGTAAACTGCGATTGACTCGTCCTAAAACATAGATAGTGTAAGTTCTTCTTAACCAAGCAACTAATTTTGAAGCGGTCTTCTTTTCGTGTGGTTAGTGGCCAACCTGTTTGAAGCGGTTATTTACTATTAATTAGAGACTTTTACATAATATTTGAAGTATATTGTAATTTAATTAATGAATAGTACAGAAAGCCTATGTTTAGTAATCAAGTCGTTAAATAACCTAGGTTCTTTTACGTGGATTATGCTGGCTAAACCTTATGAATGAGTTCAAAATGATGTACAAAATAACTTAAGGTCTTACAGATGTATCTTATTTGTCAAATATTAAAAAAAATTGTTTGTGAAGCTAATTTGAGCGATTTATGTTCATACAGTTGAAATAAGTACATAACTTAGCTTGGACATGCATATATTAATAGGTAAAGCAAAAACTTTGTACCCCTTTTTATGAAAATTGCGCGCACGGAGGACTATGAAATTTGGCACAGTTAAAGTTTATATGGAGTAGGAGTGGCGAATCCTAATATTTATATAAAATATGCATTAGAAATACATTAAATATAAAAAAACACTACACACATACAACCATGCATTTGACACACGCAGTCAAATCGCGTTCGTAGTATTTCGGTATTATTCGGCTGATATAGTAATATTCTTCGTAACTATGGTTACATAATATTATATATTGATATAATTACATATATCAGCAAAATCTAACAGGCAACCCAAGGATTGGAATAATATATACTATTTATATTATAATATATTATTTACGTATTTAATTATGTAATAAAGAAAAATGAAACAAAGTAGCAAGCTATCGTCAATGAAACAGTTTTGTTTGAAAAAGATAGGCAAATTAAACTGTATAGCCTTGGCGAAATCTAAATGAAATGTGATTATAAGAGTACATTTATAGACAATAAAACCTAAATACCTATCATACTTAAAATTTAAATCAATTATGGTTGAATTTCGATCAATGGGCAACCGCTCGTGTAAATAAATACTTGAAAGATATCACAGATTTAAAAAATAAAATAATAACGCGCCACAAATATAATAAGTTGTTTGCGTGACAAAACTTACGAAGCCGTGTGAAGAGGGGGCGTGTCGCTCGTTAATATATAAATGCTTGAAATACACTTCAATTAATGTACTAGATCACCAACTACTGCTAGAATTGTTTTATATTTTAAGCATGTTCTTTGTTATTTTACTGGAAACGTGTCTAAAATATTAACCTTTTTAAGAACATAAGAAATTTGATATGGCTTATGGCTTGATATGGCTAGAAAAATGATCGTATATAAACAAGGCTTTATCACATAAGACTGGAATGTTTTCTTGGTGAAATGTGACAATTATTTTTCCCTTCCACGTTGTCTGTCTTAACAATCTTGCTTATAAGTCAACTTACACTTGCCTGAACATTATAGTCGAGATAAGGAGACTATTTCTATCTAAAGAGCACGACTTTTATCAAGATCCTTAATATATATTTGAGTATCTTCTAGTGCCAGTTGCAAAGTTATATTTTGCTAGAAATTTCTCAGCACGGCATCAGGTAGTTGATGATACTAGGCTTGCTCATATTGAATGGGGTCTTAAATAGCTGGAGAAATGTAGGTGTTACATACTTCTGCTTACTCATCGACAACGAGTTATCACTGAACCATTACTTAGAAGTGTCAGCGTGATTTTAATATATGTGAAGATAGACAAAACATCAAACACGAGAAATCTTTTGTAAATTATAATGAACCATTATAAAGGGCGAAAATAATAAAAGCACACACGCGGCTGAATAAATTCTCTTTATAAATCTGTCACAATATTTTGTTTATTACATATACTCGTATCGCCTTTTAGAATTTTAATTCAGAGGGCATTAGGTGTGCCCTACAGTCCGGAAATTTAATTTCCTTTATGTAGACTTATACAGATATATTTATAACGGCCGCCGTGGATGTCAACGGGCGGAATGGTTCCATCGACGTTGGTAAATAAATAATATTGTGTTGAAGTCTCTTTGGGGATCGCAAACAGATTCCAATGGACAATCTAAATTGTTTTTTGACTAAATTGCCGAAGTTGAGTTAATGAGTTCAATTTGGTTTTGTATTCTTAATTCAAGTTTTTTTTAATTCTCGTTTTCTGGCTTCACTCTCTGTCTAGGAAAAGAACAACTTTCGAATTTTATTATTTTTAAATACTGAGTCTGCCAGTTTCTTTAGAAGATTATAACAGGCGAAGTTTCAAAGTATAAGCTTTGTAAAAGAAAACAAAGCACGAAAGCCAGGGCGTGGAACTACAGTGAAATAAATTGGGGGCAAAAAGGCTCGTTTTATTTAATCTGACGCAAAAAAGGCAACAGGGAATTATATGATCTAATTACACTTTACTATTTATACATTTAACACAGATTTAAACAGGGTTACATAAAAACAGCAAAAAAGCTGGATAATCGTAAGGCGAAAGATTTATCGTTCAGCATATGCGGTTCAGCTAACAAGGTTTCGTAATTTCAACGTCTTGATATTCGCAACTTTCGCAGTGCCCAAACTCATGTTCCTTTGTGCTTAGATGTACGACACAATATATGTACATACCAAACAATACAAACAACAATATACCATGCCCGAACAATTTTCCTTGATTCTTGTCCAAACCATTAACTCCTAAAGACCACATCTTAAAGACACGGGATCAGCGATTTGAATATTCTTGTTATTCATTTAAATTTCGAAGAATATTAACGGAAAGTACAGCGGCCATTAAGGACGAGTGAATTTTGAAAGATCCTTCGAATTTCGAATTGCCAAGTAAAGCAAATACAGCGAAGTTGCTGGACGTAAATCTGTTTTGGGATCCAAAGCATAAAATTTGTTGTATCCTCAGTCATTAATCTTGTACGCAATTGTGTCTAATTCCTGGTGCTTCCGTTAATGTAATAAATCAACTAAGTAAGTACGAATGGTGTTGTGGAGTAGCTCTTCGCGTTTGTATTCGCGGATATTGATTTATTTTTGAACGTATATTTATTTTAAATCCGGCGTAAATCTTTTTATGCTCCAAGATTTGTTGAAAGAGAAGTCGTGTACCAATTATACTTGTCTATCGAGTTGACATTTTTATATTACGAGAAGGCCATACAAACCCGTAAATGCAAATTCCAAATGATTTTCAGAATTATTCGTATATGAAGCAAAATAAAGATAATTTTATGTAACCAAATTTTAGTAGCAATACTGGATTTAATTTTACTATAAATATGGGATAATAGACGACAGTAACTTTGGTAATAACTCTAGTATTTGTTTGTAACTTTCATGAATAAACAAGTGTTAATAATTTTGATTTAATTATAGGTAGTAATGGTAACGTTACATGATAGCTTATTTTTATTTTGTCTGTAGACTTGCCTCCTTTTTCTAAAGCCTTGTACAATCTTTTATGTAAACCGCTCGGCAACAGTATTAAATTTTGTTGGTCTACTGACTCCTCTTTTAGTAATACTGATATCATGTCTTCTCTGAGACAAAAAAAAAGGAGAAGGAAAGAGGAATCGTATGACATGAGACAGTGCACCGCTGAGATTTTTATTTAATTTTAGGAGCATCATAATCCTATACTATTTCCCAAGCTAGTATTTATTTAGTTATTTACTTAAACCTAAGTACATTTGGCTAAGGAAGTTGAAATGTGACATACTTTGGCTTAACTCTTGGGTGACAAAGTTGATGTATGCTACGCTGCCGCAAGCGAAAATAAATATGGCACAGTGTAAAATCAAAAATATTAATATTACTGTTATATACAGTGATATAATTTACAAAAAATAATAATAACACTGTGAATTATTCGCGTTACTAAATAACGTTGTTTAACATCACTACTGCGTATACAAATAGGGAGGCGGACTACAAAAGGATTTGTCGAAACAATTGTTTAAACTTAGTATTACGTTTTCGGCGAATACAACGCGTCGTGCGTAAACGTCCTAATCCTTAAATAATAGTGATGTATTGCGGTAAATTAACCGAGCTTTTGCCAACAATACAGACTAGTTTTATAGCCATTTTTGGACCATTGTAAGCGATACTAACGATAATGTATTGACGTCTAACGTTTAAGATGAACTATCACTCCAAGTCAACTTCTAAAAGCTGCCATTTTGCAGCTAATGGCGTCTCTGTGTTGGACCATTTAACATCTTTAGCAGAAATATGTGTGTGTTTTGAAACATTTACTTTTATTATATTTTCTTAATATTATTTCTAATAGGAGAAGAGACCATTTTCAAGTTCATTTACTCGGCTTCATGAGGGCTTGGAATGTTTGGAGTAAAATGAATTAGGCCTGAGTACTTAAACCGAATGCGTGCTTATAATTTCATAAGAATATTTTAAAATGGCCTCAGTAATTTATAATTATAATATGAGGCTTTAAAATATTGTTAAATCTTTGATAAACTTGCTTAATGGTGGAAGACTAAACGATTGCAACTTTTATTAGTTAGGTCAGAATTTGAAAATCAATTCTGGTAGAGCATAGTTTTGTTATTTTTCTTGTCAGAAAATTATAAGATGAATATATTAATAGCTTGAGCATATAAGAAGCTTGCACTGCTTGCAAGTGTTTATCTTGTGTCAAAAAGTTATCCATGCGTAGTTCGTAGTCAAAGACACCTTTTTCCCTATCCCTATGTGTGATATTATACTTAGCCAGCAATATAATATGAGCGTATGCCTATATCTTAATCAATCAATAAGTCCAAAGGACATTATTTATTTAATCTGGTAATATCGATTCAATGAAAATTATAATTTTGAAAAGAAATCACAAGCGGTACATAGTTTGACATCCGGTAGCTATATTTTTTTCAATAACGTATATTAAAATAACTAGTAGTGACATAATAAAATGTATGTGTTACACCTCTACTGTATTATTAAATCTTTTTTTTTATCAGTACTTCGGGCAAAGGACATAAATTATTCAGCCTGTTATTTATTCAACTTGATGGTCGACAAAATGGAATAGACAAATGATTTGAGAACGTCAGGCAAATAATTGAATCAGGTGTTAGATTCCCACACATCGTATAGGTTATGCTATAAAAGGTGCTTTATTTTTGATGTTATTAGTATTGTAATATACTACAAATGGGATTACCGGTCACTAGACGTTAGTACTCGCGTGTAAGTCCTACATAAGCTGAATTGTGAAATTACCTTTATGGTTAATAATAAACTATTTGGTCTGTAATAAAATTGGAAAAATTGTTTGAATGTTCACCTTGTCTAGGACTATGCGTCGAGTATTTGATATCGGCAAATAACATATGATCCAGAGATAGTCGTATATCAGTAAAACCTGGTGTGAAAAAGAATATTGATCATTTGCACATGAAGTGTTTTAAGTGGTCGCCTCGCCAGTGGCTACACGCCGATTATTGTAGATCCCCACATGGGACCAAACATACTCGTTATTTGAATGTTTGTAAAGTTCCTGCGACACAGGATTTAATCATAGTCGTGCTATGCTTTCTTTAAATAATTATAGTAATTTATAATCAGTCTATGTTTATAATATTTATTACCAATTGGTAAATTGTTAGACTGGCAACATTAGCCGCCTGATTATTGGCTTGAGATATTATATAATCTGTGGTAGTAACCTACCACATAGTAAACTAACGCGCGGTAAAGCCGCGACTTGCAAATTGAGATTAAAATGATAATAATTTAAATGTCTTGCGGATTGATAAAAACCCAGTGTCGTTATTGACATCTTGTTATTATTTTTCTAAGTTGTAAACCGTGATCTTTCATACGGGAGTAGTAACTTTTTAATCTTTGCTAAAAGTAACTATGTATGTATGAATTTAATACTGAAAGTGCCGATTGTTTTCTTTATCAATGCGTATAATAGGGATGACAACACATCTCTGAAATTAACCTATTGAGACGCAGCGATACACCGGTGGCCCGACACAATAGGTTTTTAACTATGTCTGGTATTCTAAGACTTGACAGATTAAAAGACTTACACAAATTTTAATTTAAGGTACGATAATAACTAAAATATTGTATTTGGTTATAAAAGTTGTAAGTGATGAGTGATGATAAATAAATATAAATAGACATACAAATCACAACAATACACCCTTATGTTATTATAAACAGTTTTGTTGTTGCAAGTAGTTATCTCCATTCATATTTTTTTAAGTATTTGAGATTCAACGGACATAGTTTTTGGGATTCGACTACATTAAAACGTAATACTTATGCATTTTTAGAATTTGGGATCCAACGGCAGTACATAATAATATTTTGTGGGATCCAACTTCAAAAACATTAAATTAGGATTTAAAACTGGGATCCAACGTAAATAAATGGTCAAAAAAGTACCACCCATTCTATTTTATACAAGTGCAACCTCTATGTTTAGTACACATGCTTTTTTGTATATTATAGTATACTTTCTTTCTTTTTCTTTTTCGTGTGGTTAGTGGCCAACCTGTTGTCAAGGGTTGTTCAAGCCGCCCGTAGGCCTCTGACATGGCTTAACGACTGCTGTCAATTTGGCAACAACCGGGACCGACTTTTTACGTGCCCTCCGAAGCACGGAGACGCTCAGATGAAATACCACTAAGCGGTCACCCATCTATAGACTGACCACACCCAACGTTGCTTAACCTCGCTAATCGTTTACCGATCAGTGGTGAGTGCAACTAGCTATGAGCTATACTGCTTTATAATATTACTAGCTGACCCGCGCAACTTTGTTTGCTTCACATAAAAGAATTTCTCCGTTTTTGCAACATTTTTCATTGATGCCCCTCTCCTATTAGTCGTAGCGTGATGTTACATTTCCTTTCTCGATAAATGGGTTATCCAAAACTAAAAGATTTTTCAATTTGAAGCAGTAGTTCCTGTGATTAGCGATAAACAAACTCTTCAGCTTTATAATATTAGTACAGATAGTATAGATAAATCACGGTACCTCTTTTATCTCTCCTAGTCTCTTTCTATCTACCCAAGGCACGTTTCGCACCTAAAGAAATTCTACTCCAAGCAACGAAACATTCCATTTAACCCAACAAAACTCTGCGAGAGCTCGTTAGAGAAATAAGTGGCAGGAAATAAGTACACCAGTCAGCTGTGGAGTTGTGTCATTACATCCTCTTGAGTTGTGTAATTATGACGGTTATTATTCCCCAAGCGCAAATACAAGGGCGTACTATGCACTGCCGTTCCTCTGACAGCGTTACCACCTGATTATGTTGTTTACCTATTGTATATTATATTTCTTATGAGGTAAAACGTAATGTGTGCTAAAAGTGTGTTTCGATCGGCTGACTAATTCAGTGTTGTTCGTTTAACCTTTTGAACGCCAGAGTATAAACGCATCGCCGTACCCCCGACGCCAAGCCACTTTTTCTGTAAAATGACCTTCAGAAGTATTGGGATTCCAAAACTTTATCGAATATCAACTGTGTTTTTATTTTCGTCTTAAATTTTCTAATAAACCCTTACTCATGACACTGATATTTATTTAACCACAAAAGTAATGTTTTATTTAGTTTTATTGTTTATTTTTATGTTAAGGTGCGACGTATTTTTTGTCATACATATGTGACGTTGGCGTTGAGGGCAAGATTTCGTTTGTCACGTATATGTGACAATGGCGTCCAAAAGCCGGATGTGTGATTGATGTCGCCAATCATAAGTTATGGTGGAGAAACAACTGAGTAGGACCGGTGGCGTAATGGTTTAAGTGGTCGCCTCGCCACTGCCGCCGCGCCGAGTGTTGTGGGTTCGATCCCCACACGGGACAATAAATTGTGTGATCCACAAATGATAGTTCCGAGTCTAGGTGTTCTTTGTGTCCGTTGTTTGAATGTTTGTAAAGGTCCTCGCGACACAAGAATTATTTCTAGAGCGGAAGTTGTTTTTTTAAACAAAAAACAAATGATAAATACAAATTACGAAGCCTCACATACGTCCTTTCAGACAATTTTCAGCCAACATTAATTATTTTTTGGACCACGTACAAAGTACACGTTGGATATTGATTCGGCTTGCACAATTTAGTAGCTTAGAACACTTTGTCTACGGTTATAGTTCTTATTACCGAAAATAAAGTATGATTCTTGTAAATGAAATCGAAGGCGAATTGTAGTTCACGCAGTCGTGGAAAATGATAGTATACAACAGGAAAAACGGGACCTTTTTAGTATGAAGCTAGCCGGTTATTTATATTGGTAACATATAAATACAGGTATGCTTTCTTCAAATAATGATTTTGGTTGAATTTCAACCACTGGGCGGCTCCTAGTTAATGTAAAATTATACACTGCTTTTTACTATGCCTGGCTGCACGGTGATAATATTACATACTAACTAAATGGATCGCAATAGTTAAAAGTTATTTATAAAAATTGTCAAGAATTGAAAACTATAGGCATTATAAATAAATATTCGTGGAAACAAAACAATTTACCGCTGAAACAAATACATGGATAAAAAATTAAAGAGCGCGGCATAACGAATGGAAAGGTATTTCGAGTGCTATTTCAGTCTAACTTAGAAACAAATTTGAACACTAAATTCTTAATCAATGAGAAGAAACATAATTCACGGGTACTTCGTGGGTAATAACATAAAGAAAGTACCACGCCAGAAATGCAGCATACCATATTTACCACCTATGTTTAGTCCGGTCAAGCTCCGCGTATTTAACACTAAGCCTATTGTCATCTAGAGGTTTCAGTTCTAAGCAGTAGATGTTTTAGACAAAAAGTTTTTGAACTACAAATCCCAATCACTTTGCATGAATCGTGTATCGTAGCCAGGATCACCATCGGCTCTCGATACTAAACATATGGCTAAGTAATCTTTCAAAATAAAGAATAAAATATTCTTTTGTCTGCCCGCGATCGAGTACAAACGACGATGAAATCTTTCTCGTGTACTAGGCTGCCAGTAAAGCTAGGAGTTCACAAAGCACATTCATTTTCTATCCTGTCACTACTAAGCTTGTGACGTCACACGCGAGCCGCGACCTAACCTGACCTTACCCGACATAAGTAGCAATAAAACTACTAACAGCCCATTAGCCTTACTTGAGGGCCTTTTATTGAACTTCATACCGAAACGTAAAAGTAATTGTTCTACTCAATGTGCCAAGTTTGTTACTTGATTGGTATTTTATTTTAATGGCACGATCAAATGCCAATGCTTTGTGTTTATGTGGCTCGGATTATATGCGAAAATTGTGTAATAATACTGAAATAGCTAAACTCATTTTTAAACAAGCTTAAAAAAGGAGAAGGTTTTATATTGGAGTCATTTATTATGTATGTAACCCGATTTCTCCGCAACGAATAGATTGATTTAGAATTCTTTTGTACTTGAACGGACATACTAAGGTAGTATCTGAATCTGTTGATGGTTTTCAAACATAATTAAATTTCAAAATAAATTAAACGACAGATTTGCTGCTGAATATATTTTGGAAGTGTCTCAGGCTGATGTTAATATGTTTATATAAAATAAATAATATCTGTTTAAGTGTTTATTCTCAGAAGTTGTAATGTTCATATAATCAATGGCATTCTAGTAAATTTTAACTTAGTAAGCAATGAGGTATTTAACTTAGTAAGCGTTGAGTGGTACCTTAGACCGCGATCAATCTTTGGACGCTGGAAAATGTAAAATTACTTTAAAAACACTAAAAAGCAAACACAATTAATCATTAAATCCCTTTTTTGTTTAGGTACCTACATAATTAATTTAAATTCAATGCCAACAAAGTACTTAGGCAGTAACAGTTTGTTACAGCAGAAATATTGTAAGCCGTTGATTTTAGAAAGATTCGAATAGCTTTAAGACTAAAATAAATTATTTTATGAAGTCGGTTTATTTTTGTATTTCAAGGTAATTGTATAAAGCGCAATGATTTTAGAACTCAATCCGTAAATATCGCACAAAGGAAATTTATTCTATTCAAATACTTACTATAATTCTTTTTTAAAAGATTTAAGTGAATTGTAATAAATGTTAATAATTTTATGTATTGTCTGTACATATAATCCGAAAGCCACGAAACACCTTTATATCTTTCGATACTAATATTATAAAGCTAAAGAGTTTGTTTGTTAGTTTGAATGCGCTAATCTCAGGAACTACTGGTTCGAATTGAAAAATTCTTTTAGTGTTGGATAGCCTATTTATCGAAGAAAGCTACAGGCTATATAACATCACGCTACGACCCACGGGGGCCGTGCAGTAACCATAAACGCGAGTAAAACCGCGGGCACATCTAGTCTTTCGATATGTACAATATATGTATATATTTTGATATGACTCTTGCCGCTCTGAGCGTCTTTGCGTCCAGAGTAAGTTTAGTGGCCACTGCACAGATGACTGGTCGCCTCGCTGCTACCACTGCGCCGTGTGTTGTGTGTTCGAATCCCACATGGAACAAAAATTTTACCGATTAACTAAATCTTTTGTGTTCGTTGTTTAAATATTTGCAATGCCCGATACAAAAGTTACCCCAAGAGAAAGAGTCATCTTTCAAGAAAGACATATTTTATTTATGTTCGTAATACATACGTGACACATGCTATAATCAGTCAGTCGTTTGCTTATAATAATAATAATCAGCACTGTATTAAACTGGCCTACAGCTTGGCACGGGCCTCTACTCAGTATGAGAAGGGTTAGGCCTCCACGCTGGCCCAGTGTGGGTTGGCAGACTTCACATATCTTCGAGAACATTATTGAGAACTTTTAGAGATGTAGGTTTCCTCACGATGTTTTAAAGCAAGCAATAGACAATAATCAACTACATATTTAATATTTAATACGCAATGCCTATTTTATATTAATTCGATATGGGTGGTTAAACCATTAGATTCATCTAATCATAGTCGTATAAAATTACGTTATTCTATATAAATTGAAATACTCAATAGACAACATATGTTTCGATTCCGACACGAAAAAAATACTTAAATCGCTTCATATTGTAATAGTTCACCGTTTTAATACATTTGAATTTCGTAATTTCGGATGATCACAGTTCGTAAATGCTCTATTATAGCGTTTATATCAAACCAGGCCTTTAAAACATCACCATAATTTTGTACCCGCGTCGCTGCTAATTATTTGATGATGATACGAATGACGTAGTTCGCTCGGATAATTGCAACGCTACTGCAGTTTGACAGGTAAATAAAGAACTCTGGTAGCTCAGTTACTTGTTTTTACATTTCTATTTGCATCCCATATTTAATAATTTACGAGTAACTATGTAAGGCTACTACTACTTTTTAGTACTTGCGCTTTACTGTCTTGTATGTATGGAGATTCAAATAAAACATTTTTCTTTCTTTCTTTCTACTGACAGCAAAGCACAAGTAATGTTATTGCTATTGCAAGCAATTATACTTGTAGTGAAGTGTTTTATCATCAAATAGGCCGTATGCTTGATAGATATCTGGCTACTTGATTTCTTCCTTATAGATTTTTTAGATCGCTATCATTGGCAAGTGGCAATAGTAGTGGTTTAAAAATCGAATTCTGATAATTTCAACCTTCATAGTCCATTGAAATGTTACAATTTAATTAAGGACCTAATATTGCGTTTATTAGAGGACGCAATTTTATTTTTGGGACATGTGTCAATAGAAGCTTAACCCGAAGTTTGTGGGGTTGCCGCCCTTGTTCCCCGGCCGCCATCTTGGAAAAAGGGGTGCAAACACCTTTTTCGCGATATCTCGGAAACTATTCGTCCTACAAAAAAATCGCAAAGACATAATTTGTAGGAAATCGCTTTGCCTACAAATATGTTCATTTAACTTTTTACCCTAAATTTAAAATTAAAGAAGTTATAAGCAAAAAAGTGAGAAAATTTCTATAAAAATTTTCTTTTTTGCTCTATAACTTCTTTTATACATTTTACAAAAAATTACCTCAGACCAATCTTGTAGATGGTCTATTGAGGAAAATATTTCTCTATGATTTTTTAAAATTTCATTAATTTAAAACGCTGTTACAGCGCTCCAAAGTTGACCCGGTTCGTCAATGCTCATGAGAATCCGGTCAAAAGGAAATGTTTAACTTAGTTTTATGATCTTTCTTTTATTGTAAATACATTTTTCAAACATTTTTTTTTAAATCCGTACAACTTTACTTATTCATTCCTAACTGTTTTTCTTACTATAGAACTTACCAAATTATTGTATCTTATAGTAATTTCTAAGAGGAGTGTACATTTTCGAGAATGTTAAGCAGGTAGAAAAGGTCCGAGTTACCGTTTGGGGACAAATGAACATCTGTGTGCTACGACTATTATTATTATACGTAGCCCTCGAAGGTTCAGCTGTTTCTTCTACCTCATTTTATTCTTTTAGTTGTGCTACATATTTTGCCACGTGTAGACGTATTGAAAATTGTGGATATTATTTTCAGTTTAATCAATTAAACCGCGAGTTTTGTGTGCTGAAATTTTCATTTAGTTATAAACATTGCGACTCTTTTAAAGCGTGAATCACGAGTGATTGTTTTATATGTAAAAAACCTTTTGGGGACATTAAAGTTCGAACTGTGAAAGCTAGAGGAGTGAAAACTTTGCTTGAGCGAGCAAAATTCAAAAACGATGTGGACAATTAATTATTTTTACAAAGTATTTCTGAAGTAACTGTTCATATTCCCAGTTATCATTATTATAGTGATAGTCGAACAGATAATGTTGTTCGTCGTCTCAGCTGTAGCAGTTTATCATCTTCAGTATCAGAAAATCTAGACACTGATTTTGATTTCTCAAACAATTGCTTTATTTGCGGCGAAGTATTCCAGGATCAGAGTGACTTGCGTCAAAGCCGTCAGAAGAATATATGTAATGTACGTCATGAAGGTACAAAAAAAAAGCATTTTGGACCTTGTTTTCAAACGTTCTGATGACATGGCAAAGAGCATTGCTGATCGCATAGCTAATGTTTCTAGCTTAGTCAATGTTGGAGCTAGGTATCACAAGGATTGCAGCAAGCAATTGTACTCCAAAAAATGGATTTAATGAAATCCATTAAAGGACGCTATATTCCAGAGAAGCGTACGGTCATTGAACGATTAAAGGCAAAAAAGATCATAAAACTAAGTTGAACATTTCATTTTGACCGGATTCTCATGAGCATTGACGAACCCGGTCAACTTTGGAGCGCTGCAACAGCGCTTTAAAAGAATGAAATTTTAAAAAATCATAGAGAAAAATTTTCCTCAAAAGACCATCTACAAGATTGGTCTGAGGTAATTTTGTGCAAAATGTATAAAAAAAAAGTTATAGAGCAAAAAAGAAAATTTTTATAGAAATTTTCTCACTTTTTTGCTTATAACTTCTTTAATTTTAAATTTAGGGCAAAAGTTAAATGCACATATTTGTAATTTGTAGGCAAAGCGATTTGCTACAAATTATGTCTTTACGAATTTTTTGTAGGACGCATAATTTCCGAGATATCGCGAAAAAGGTGTTTGCACCCCTTTTTCCAAGATGGCGGCCGGGGGACGAGGGCGGCAACCCCACAAACTTGGGGTTAAGCTTCTATTGACCCCCTCCCCCACACATGTCCCAAAAATAAAATTGCGTCCTCTAATAAATGCAAAGCTCATGTAACATTTCAATGGACTATCAAGAACGTATAACGAGTCATCTATTACACGGGAAAACACTACAGAACTGATTTACTCAGAAGTAACTGAGTCAGTCCAAACTATTGAGATTTTCATAACGGCTTTTAGAATTCAGAACGTCCTGTCGTATGCACGATGCTGTAGATTTCTCAAACAAGGAGCTCGGGTTACCAAGAGTGTGTTCTGTTTTTCGTCCTTAACAAAATATTTACCATGTGGCCTCCTATTATGTATGTTTTTTGTGTGCATAATTTGCATGTCAAATTATGTTCGTGTGCTATCTATGCTTACATACATCGTCTCTTATGAGAGTAAAGAAAATTTTAAGCAAACAGCCTGTGACTCCATGTGGCCATAATTTGATTGCGTCAGAATCTTTTTGGTTGCACGCTATTAGATTTCTTTGGGCAATATGTTACTACTTCAGGTCCTTGATTACTTTTTACTGCTTCATTTGTCTTGTAGTATAAGTTTGCGCTTATGTTTGCGGTCGACTGTGAGGATCGAAATTTGATTTCCAGGTTAAGTAATTATTATTGTTTTTATCTTTTAGTTAAGTCTCGGTAGTAGTCAATAAGTTCACATAATATTATTATGAGACAAAAAAATGGCGAGCAAAATTTGATAATATTTTATTTTCCGAGAGAAAATACAGTAGGTAGTGAATCTATTTAATATAGTAATAATCTTTTTGTGTTACGTTTTTGCTGCATCTGAGTTAGATAGCAGAAATTATTTGCCGACAAGAGTCGTGAAAGGAAAAGCCTTTCATGAGTCTGCATTCCGGAAACCGAAGGATAAACTTTATTTATATTTTAATGGGCGTTTCTTACAACGGCGGATTGAAAATATGTTTTTTAAGTCTGAGCTAGCCAATGGAATGCCTTCATGCTATTTTTTTAATTTACTTGCAGTTTATATTATATTGGTCAACGTTTATGTTACTACACGTATTACTGATGCATATTTTTTATAGAATACAAATAAGCGCAACTTAGTATGTTCATTGTCATAATCACGTATATACGACTGTTCGCTGCTTTATTATAATTATATTCGAATGGATCAACTGATCCATTCGAATATAATTCGAATAATAATATAATATTCTATCACATACACACAACACCATCTAGCCCAAACTAAGCAGAGCTTGTACTATGGGTACTAGACAATGGATAAACATACATATACACTTTTTTTGTTAATATATATTATACATAGAAACACCCAGACCAAGGCAGACATCCATGTTCATGCACACAAATGTTTGACTAGTGCGGGAATCGAACCCGCAACCTCACGCGTGGCAGTCGGTTACACTAACCACTACGCCATCGAGGCCGTAAATATAAAATAAAGTCATCGCTAATTTATTTTTATTAATTTCGACGTAATCCATAATTATTTAATTCTATATTTTAATCACGTGGTCGTATGCCTCAATTTGTACACTAACAATGAGACTTACTGTCACATTTATAGAATAAAATAGGAATATTTTTTTATATTTACCCACCCTTTATATGTCTACTCAGAAGAGTAATCAATAGAAAAAATACATGCTGTGTATAAAACAGTTATTTTGATGGCGTTTAGTTGCTTTATTACAAAATTATAGTACCAGGTTAATTTAGTAATTAAGTAGTTAAAATAATTTTGTATGCTAACAAGGTAGAGAACAAGCTAGACGGTAAACGATTTGCGCAGTTTATGATAGCTAAATCAATTATAAGGCACGCTCGCGTTTTGCTTGAAAGGAAAAAATTAAAGATGAAATGGAAGGCGAAAAGCGAGAGAAATGGATAAACAAAGTTACGGAGCTCAACAAAGTTACTACTCTTATGCCAGTTTGATGCGATAGGTTGCTACTTAATGCAGACGTGAGAGCAGCAATAGCTCAATGGGGAGACCAACAGACTGCAATGCAGAGTGTCTCGGTTTCGAACTCACGTCGCGCACCTCTGATTTTCGGAAGTTATATGACTTTTCGAAATTATGTGCGCATTTGATTGACAATTATCGCCTGCTCCGTGCCTCGGAAAGCACGTTAAGCTGTTGATCCCGGCTGCCATGAACATCTATGGCAGTCGTTATTGGGAGAGTGTCGACACAAAAATACCCACTGGGTCGAAATGTCGCCGGTCTGCACTGACTGGCCCCCACATAAGATAAGATAATGGAGACGTGCAATTGAGCATAGCTCTCACTGCCAATGACTGGTTACCGTACCTGTTTGATTAGTATCACAAAAATCAAAATCACAATATCTCATTTGTGTCACAAAGTAACACTTATGAAAGTCAATGTTACACTAACTAAACAATAATATGTATTTACATTTACATCTACCTGTTGCAACGTTCAGCAGACCAAGGAGAAGAACGGACAAGAAACTCACGGCCACTCTTTTTAATCGCCAATTTTACAATGTTGCTTGTTTTCAAAATTATATTTGCAAGGAGTTGCAACCAATATACCATTTGCCTACTACTGAATTGAACATACTCCCTGACTTCCTGCACATTGCTACGGTCGGGTACAAACTAAGCAAACGATCAGACGAGCGCAGGTGCGTGTCGTCTTGCGCTCACTTGCTTTCGCTGCTGTGACCACATAGAATGAAAACGCGCTGGAACACAGCCGAACACGAGATATGGTCTTTAAACGCATGTTTGCATTTGAATGCTATTCGAATATGGTTCTTTTTATAAATTGATCACAACGCAATATGAATATTATGCAAGTATATGTAAGCGTATGAAGTCATCAACATTATACGAAAATAATTTCGAAAAAAAATCTTATGCAATTGTACGGGTCGCTAGTTTGTGTAGGTACATGCGTTAGCCTTCGCTCCTGCGGTTATTTGGTGTGTTCCCACCTTAATAATTATTAAAATTAGGTACTAAAAGTATGTCATCTGTTCACATTTATGTATTCTGTTCAACGTATCGTCTACAACAAGGCGGCGAGTCAATCATATTATTTCTCAATAAGTATATATGTATGTTTCGCCATTGTCTAGTACCCAAAGTCCAAGTTCTGCTTAGTTTGGGCCTAATGGTGTTGTGTGTATGTGGTATAGAATATTATTATCTTTATATATATAATTCTACTGTACGTGTGTATGTCACTGAACTCCTCCTAAACGGCTGGACCGATTTTGATGAAACTTTTTGTGTGTGTTCAAGTGGATTCGAGAATGGCTTAGATATTTTTTTTTCTCTTGTGTACATGACAACGTCTGTCGGGACAGCTAGTTATTATATAAAATCTGAAAATTACAACGTCATCCTAAGTATTTACATGAATATATTGAAAAAGAGAATTGGTTTTCTATATTTGGTTTACAATGCGTATGCTCTGTAACATATGAATCTACAAATCAAGCTACATTGACACTGCATCTGACATTTTGATGAACTTTATTGAATGGAACAATATTTAGTACTTCAATAAATTACTAAAATACGAATCCTTTGGTAGATTATACATTGACTGACGCCTGAATTTCCCAAAGGGTTGAGCATAAGTGTATTATTACATTCACATTTCTTCAACTATATTTTAGGTTTCACAATATTACGTGTGAGCTTGCTCCTATTTACCAAGCACGTTTCCAGACTCTGAGTAGCTACAAAATAAAATTTTCGCCGACAGAATTAATTCTTGACTGCATGGATGGCGTAGTGGTTTAAGTGATCGCCTCGCCACTGCCATTGCGCCGAGTGTTGTGGGTACGAATCCAACACGGAACAAAAATTTGTGTGACCCACAAATGGTTGTTCTGAAGATGTTCTTTATTGTGTGAATGTTTTTAATGTCCCGCGCGATACAGAAATCAATATAAGAGTGAGGGTCGTCTTTAATAAAAATCTATCTACGTCGCCTAACTATAATAACTAGCGGTCGCCTAGTGCTCGAAATTCGACCAACTGATATATATTATGTCATGTCATTATACTCGTATATTGATATATGTAACCATAGTTACGCGCTTCGACTGCGTGTGTCAAATGCATGGTTGTGTGCGTGTAGTGTTTTTTCATTAAATTTAATGTATTATTATACATATTTTATATAAATATTAGCATTCGTCACTTCTTCTCTGTATAAACTATAAGTGTGCGAAATTTCATACTCCTCCGTCCGCCCAATTTTCGTAAAAAGGGATCCAAAGTTTTCGCTTCACGTATTAATATATAGATAATAATATTCTATCACATACACACAACACCATCTAGCCCAAACTAAGTAGAGCTTGTACTATGGGTACTAGACAATGGATAAACATACATACATATATACTGTTTTTTTTTGTAAATACGTACGAAAAACACATAGAAACACCCAGACCAAGACAAACATCCATGTTCATGCACACTAATGTTTGACTTGTGCGGGAATCGAACCCACGATCTCAGGCGTGGCAGTCAGTTACACTAGCCACTACGCCATCGAGCATCGAACCGACAATTTCAGTATCAACCGCAATCATAAGCAGAAGTTTATGTCTCGAAACCAACGAGGCGGTCTCATCCTAAGTATACCGTAATAATTATATCATGTTAGTTGCTTGTATTTTAATTACATTATTTTAATTACAATCTCGTATTGTATACGAACCAGTCTTGTGTTATTTATAAGAACATAATTATTTCTAGCTGTTGAACCTTTGTTAAGGATGATAATTCGTATAAAGCAGTATAGCTATATCTTGTTGACCTAAAATTTGTCATAATTTTAAATGTTCCTTTTTATGCTATGAGGTGGTTACTGCTGATGGTTAACAGTTATGGTAGTTTATGTACGCTTGTAATACTAGAGGCTACGGTCGTGTGTCACCAACCTTCAAAAGATTAAAGGTTTAAGATCAAAGGTCTACTGCGCTGATAACGTAATGACCAAAATGTTATATGATTGGTTGGCGCCTGACTGGCTCAGCATTCCTGGTGGTTCTTACTGTGAGTAGTGTTTCCAAGCTCCAGTTACAGGAACACAACACAAGGTTGTTTAGTTGTGATCTTCTGTATCTTTGTGAGTAGACCTAATACTAATATCAGCCTATCCGATGAAGCTCTACCTCATAGAGGTTTGCAATATCAAGGTAATTATTCAGATAATCGCTCCTTCAAATAAGGAATAGTTTTGCTATCACTGCCAAAAATCACGCTGGTTAACTACACATCACCAGGTTACTTGGCTGTTATCCTCTTTTATCTTTATACTACTGACAACAAGCATACAATTTGTCTGGTGCTACTCATTTATCGTAGCTTCTGAACGCTAGCAATACCAGAATGTCATGTGTTACCGGCTCTTGAAAACAGGAAAGATTTTGTTATCAGCGCAAGTGCCAAAGAACACCCGGGTTCTCCGCTGCACAACGCCTTTATAAAAGCCTTAGAAAGCTTTCTCACTGCAAGCAAACAACACTTTGTTTGGCTACGATCTTCTGTATTATACTTACTTATTTGAGTGAAATCCCACTAATCATTAATTATTTATTTATTATTTTATCACGTCTCCAAAATTATTCACAAAAGTGGTCTGATATTAAAATAGCATCAACCAAACAATTCCATAAAACATCGATGTCATTTAATATGTATAAACATATTTATAGATCAAAGTATAATTAGTGGAGGCAACTTTGGCAAAATTATGGACATTAGCTATTAAAATGCTGAGCAATGCCCGAACTGAGCTAGAGGGCTTGCTTACCACGTAATATGCAAAGTAGACCCTCTGAGGACATTAAATATTTACCATAGTGTACTGTGAGCTCTGGGTACACGTCTTAAGAATTTACGCTGTGCGGTGAACATTTTTGGTTAAAAGACAACAACTGACGTTACTCCAACATGAAACCGTCAATTCCCTTGATTTGTCACTTATGAAAGGGTTCAAGAGATGTCGGCAGAATGATAAGTGTAGGCAAAATGTTGTGCATTATTAATGGAGGAACTTGAGGCACTTGTTTGAATGTTGATGTTAAGCTACTTTGGTGCAGTCTGTGTAAGGAAGGCAAAGATGCCAGTTTTGCATTAATGTTAAATTTGTGGTTCATTTCTTGTGAAAAAAGAGATACTACATGATATATTTTGAATGTAAATGGCTGCTTCACAGGCGCAGCAGGAATGAATGTATCTGCTTAGCATGAAGTTTCCGAATCAGGCCCCGTGCTACTGGGGTTTTTGTCAAGATATTCTTGGTAGTAGCGTGCAGTCTAAAACTGTACCTGCAATAGTCTCGCCCGCTTATTACGTGGAATCTACCATAGCTGGCTTTATGTGGGTGCAATACAGTGCTTACTTCGGGAATATAGTAGGTGTGAAACTATATACCTATGTATATATTTATATTATTATACTGTGCAAAAGCTGTATGTACACTAAAAATATACTACACTAAATTCAGATCAACTAATGCAGGATTCTTCGTGTCTAATTGCGGCATATGTGTGATCCGTAAATCAAACATTTGTCATAAGTGAAGAATAAATAAAGGTCATCTGCATTCTCATCATATTTTTAATGCACGGTCATTCTATTGTAGTTTGTGAATAATGGACAAATAATTTTAGCAATATATCCGTATTTATCTTTGTGTTATTCATTAACCATTCAAGTTATTTCAGTATACAAACAAGTAATTTGATTACACGTGTATTTAAACCTATACCTATTCTAACGTTAAACGATATTTATTACCGATTATTTATAAAGTGCGCTTAGTAACAAAACGGTCCCAACCATGTCCCAACACAGTAATTGTTGACGTCTAGCCCAGCTGCGATGCGTGGGGATATTCTCGGCCTCTACTCCGTGACCTGAGTCTATATATACGCGTGCACCGGATCATTTCGCGCTCGACCACTAGTATTGTATTCATTCCGCATTAAAAGTAACTATAAGTCATTGTACAGTTTAAATTAATAAACCAGTAGAATTTTGGCATCCTGAGTTTATTTTCAGCTCCGCACACTTACCTGACACACCAAGGCATAAGGTTTCTCCCTAGACATTTTGTGGTGCCGTGACCAGGATGATGTTGACGCCGATGCGTGGGATATTCTCGGCCCCTACTCCGCGACCTGAGCCTATATATACGCGTGCACCGGAATATTTCATGGAGTAGGGGCCGAGAATATCCCCACGCATCGCAGGGCTAGGCGTCAACAGTAATGTTTCATAAAAGAAGAAGAAACAAAAAGTAAATTACACAGGTACCTTAAATTAGACTGTATGTTTTAATACCTTTGCTTCCTCCGAGGAAAAATGGTTAAGGAAAAAATTTTACGACTTTATTTTGTCACAGAAGGTTTAAATCATGACGAAATATTTAAAAATGGAAACGATGTGGAATTGATACAATTCGAAAATGGAACTTATAACAATACACATAATGTACGTAGGTCCATAATTTGAAATTCACAAAACAAATTGTAGCCGCTTTTGTCTTAAATGTTTTGTTTGTTCTAAAAACGTTATGCGCCCTGTCAAAACTTTATTATTTATTTATCCGTAGAACATTTTTAATTAACCTAAAAAATAAGGTCGGGTTGGGGTGTGGAAAGTCACGTTGGATATCGTCAACAGCTGTCAAGAATAGAGATTATAATAAACGGAATATGGCTTAGGGTCGCCATCCCTTACTTTAATTAAGTTCTCAAGTAATGTAATATAATTAAACCCGTAAACAAAACAACTATAGTTAACGAACTATACATAAGTAGTTTGAATATAAACAAGCAGTCCACCTTTGCACCTTAGGCCTGCTGTGATTTTCATTTAATTTAATACTCGCCTAATAAACTGTTGGTCGAGAGGCCTTAAAGTTTATTAACCATTATTAAGACGCCAGGGGATTGATTTCTATTACGAAAAACGTAATTATATAAAGTACGCGATAATCGTACCGCATTTAGAACTGTGACCGGTAGAGCCTATCAAATGTGTGTAGACGTTTGTTTTGATATATACCTAAGTTGTCTGAATGTAATTAAGGTGGAAATTTGTTACTGTTCTGATTCGTTGGTCCATGGCAAGAAAGTTGATTCAGAATTGAAGAAAATGAAAAGAAACTTGATAACTATGTTATATTTGCATGTGATTCTGAGGTTTGCTTTCTGAGTCAGACAAAATGTTGCTGGGTTTGTTTATTGGAAAATTCTCGGAAACACACACTGACGGTCCATATTAATATAATTTCAATAATTTCCAACTAATATACATTTACAACTAGGTAAATAATTTATATAATTTCCAACTCCGTGTAATTTGAAATCATCGGTTCTTCAGTTCAATAGTGGCAATAAGGTGATCTCCTATTACATAGGTACTAAAATATAGATGAACCTAATATGTGGGTGTGTAAACTTCTGCCCACACCTTTAGATTTACACGGGCGTGGGTATACGGTGGGTATGGTTCCATAGGGTGAGTATAGGCTATGTATGTGAATATAAAGTAGACTACACATCTATTTTCAGCCGCCCAACATTATCCATTCAATTTAATACCAGCCATCTTGTTTGGATAAACTTTTTTGGCTATACATTTAATCAATCTGTCCGCTTAAATAAATAATATTAAATGAACGCCTGGGCTGATACTTTATCAGACTTTATTGTAAAACAAAACATCGATTTTTCATCGGCCTCGTACATTCTGTGATGAAACTCATCTAGTTATTCATTACATGAGATCGGTAAACATTTGAATTCATTCGTTGTTACATTAATCTCATATTCTGGCTTTTCTCCGCAAATTCGCTCACGTTTATTCAGATTTTGTTACTACTCCCTTGAGAATAGTATTTTTACTGTATGAAAATATGTCCTATTCTGCACCCTTGACAAAGTTTATACAAAATTTCATGATGATCGTTCGAGTAGGTAGGGCGTGAAAACGCAACAAACAAAATAATTAAAACAATAAACAAACAAACTCACATTCGGATTAATAATATTAGATAGGATTCGGATTATATTTATAGAGAAAATTAATTACAGAGAAAATTTTATGAAAGTGATTATACAATCATATTAACGTAATAAAACAAAAAAATTTGATGTTTGAAATTTTGATGAAATTTACTTCGCGGAACTACGATTATAAATATATATTTCCTGGTAAAACAATAAATGTTGTTGACACATGTCGCTAGATGGTATTGTTTAACACTGTCATGAGAACCAACTATTTAGTAGAATTACACATATAGTCTCACATCTATATCCCAGAGAGGGTAGCTGTTGCACATTCATTGTTACTAGCTCTGGTTTTAGGTTCTACGTAATAAGAGGTCTATTGTCTACCAGACAAAGACTTGACTAAAATAAAATTGCTTGACCAAATAGCTTAATAACATAGCGAGAGATTCGGCATGTATACTTTTGAGATCAGCTACTAAAAAGGTAAAGATATAGGTATATAAGTAAAGGTAAAGGAGTGAATCCAAGGAACGAATTTTAGATTTGTCTGAATGTTTGTGCCAGTGTCACGCAAAGCCCGCTAAACGGATTTTCATGCAGTTTTCACAGTTTAATAACTTGAAATTTAACTTACACTGTAAGCCATGATTCGTCGGATACTGTAAAGTGATTCTGTATATAGTCTGATCAATTTTCTATTTTACTAATTTAGGGAATACCGCATCCGTGCCTCGGAGAGCACGTTAAGCCGTCGGGCCCAGATGCCATGAATATATATGGCAGTCGTTATTGAGAAGTCAGTGCCCTCTAATATCCTGACACTCGTCTAGCCTTAGGGTATCGTTAGCCTTCGGGTTGCGGAGGTCAGATGGCAGTCGCTCCGTGTAAAAACTGATATCCAGTCAAATCCGGTTAGGCTAGAAAGTCGACCTCAAGTGACTTGGGAATAATAAAGGCTAAGGAGAAGAAGGAATTTAGCGCATCTGGAATAATTTCTGTGTGAAGAAGAACAACGGACTCAAAGAACACCCAGACTCTTTCTTTGTCGGGTGATCGAAGTCCCAATACTCGGCGCCATGACAGTAGCGATGCAACAACATAAATTTGCCATTTGTGCAGTAAGTATTGGAGGCAAACCGTCGTATGATGAGCAAATGCTAGTTTAAAAAAGCTTGTCCTTCTGAACCGATGAATATTATCATTACAGCTTCTTAAATTTAATATGAACGCACCTGTCTATTTCACATTGTACATGTTATAAAGGCAAAGATAAGAAATTTCTTCTTATATTATAAGTTAATGAGTTTTGCTCCGGAAAACATGATTACTTTATTCTAAGAAATCATATCTCCTGGTTTTGGTAGGTATTACACGTATTTTAAAAACTTATTTATGACTAGATATTATTTCGTTTTATGTGTTCTTGACTAAATACATATATTTCAGTTTAAAATCTTTAAGATAATTTCGCGTAAATCGTGCAGTAGCGCAAAATATTTTTTGTAATTTGAGGAAATATTTAACACATGATTCGCCAAGACTATCAAAGGATAAATGGAGAACTAGTATTATTTGGAGATGGTTGGAATATGCAGACTTACCAGAGAGAGTACCATTCTCTTACTAGAAGCTGATAATATATATTATGATGCGTTGTGTTGCAATATGTAAGTGTAAGAGTTCATATCTACATCTACCGTTCCTCACCTGCGATTCCATATTTAATACCGATCCTCATAATCGGTTTTAAATATGGAATGGCAGGTGGTTGGTGGTCTACTTTGATTAAATTCTAGAGAACAGAAAAGTCATTTGAATTTTCATTGACAGAAGTGCATAGAAATATTTCTAAAAGAAAATTAAAATGAGTAAGGCAGTTACTGAATTTCATCTGGTAAGAGTACCGGAGACTCACATTTGGCATACCTATCACACCCATATCTTCTTCTTTCAATCCATCTTTAATATAATTTCGTTGCAGACAGTTAGACGTACTTCTGCTCGCGATATAGCAAATATGTGTTTTATTTTTTTTGTTGCTATTGGTGGCAGACGAGCAAGTGGCCCATCTGATGGAAAGTGGTAACCGCTGCTCATGCACTTCAGCAATGTCAAGACACAGCAAAGCCTCTATCTACCGTCATCATCATAGGCTATGATAATTGTTTATCATTAGTCAGATCGTATGCTAGCTTGCCACCACAGCACGTCTAAGGACATTAAAAATCAAAAGTAGATAATATAAAGATCTATGGTGGCTCACATACGTTGGATATGTGAGCCTCCGAAACTCTTACACCCCGTTAAACGTGGTTATTCTATACTACACTTACGCCGGTTTCCTGTAAGAACTCAGTACTTCCTTTGACAAGCTGACCCAATCCCTCTCTTCTTTACCACTTCTTTAGAGCTTTAGGTTAGTAAAGCGAGCGTTGAATACTCATCGATCAGCTTGTATAAAAACAAACAAAGATTACCAGATTGGCAACTTCAAACAAAGTCGCCAACTCCGTACTTTATTTATACCTATCTATAAATTTAAGACAAAGAACTGTTAGCTGTTTGTTTTACTGCAAGTCTTAAACTTGGTAGAGAGCGAAAGGTTTAGAGCTCGTAAAAAATAGCTAGCACCGAACAAAGTATTCTCTGCTTAAAATATTAAACACAAACACATTTGATCTCCAAGAAGGTTTGTTTAAAGGCGCTTGTAAATGCAATGGCTGGAGCTATATTTTTGTAAGATCGTCATTCTGTCCTTGTGAAGAATGTATTCAAGTGCCTTTTAATACAATAAGATTAGTATCTAATCCATGTAAGTGGTGCTGCCATGAGTTTACTGGAAATGTTATTAGTATTTTGGGCGCCAGTTACTTGTATTACTGTTAGCCTCTCCATATATTAAACGTCGCGTTAGTATCATAATGAGCATGGTACTCACGACCTCCTAAAATCAAGGCTTTCCTTAGGACTACCTAAAGTATGTAAAATTAGACAAATAGTCTCTAGACTATTCTTATTTCTATTATAGTATACTACTATATTCGGGCTCGAATTCAAACGTAATAAATTATGAACGAGTATAATTTTTATTAAACTTTTTGCGTTTGACTGCAACCTAAAGAGTTCTAAATCAAATCTGAGGCTAGTGATTTCTCATATCGATTGCTATAGATATTCAAAACAACTATCTTTAAACACCCTTTTTCTAGTCGTTGAAAGTAAAGGAGCATTTCGTCAGATCTGCTTTTGACAGGTTAGCATTTAATTGAGTAGCTCTGACTACCCTACTTATCGCAGAAGCACAACATAAGGAAATGAAACTTCTGAAGGGTAAAGATATTTTTCCAGCTAGGACTGAATACAGTAAATACTCTTTTAAACTCCTCATGTATTATTGAGAGGAAAAAATAAATAAATATGGACATGTAACTGTAGGTAGATACACTAGTATGTCGTACTTCTCATGCATTTCTTAATGGAAACTATGAATACACAAATAACAATACAAATGCACAAACGAATGTTTGCAATATTTGGTGACTCCATCGCACACACAAATAATCATCATGAAATATCTTAGTTTATAGCATGTTTATAAATCCATCCAGCAAAGTTTGAGCTTTGTTTCAGGCGTGAAGTCACATCGATATTGTAATGGGTGAGATTTAATAAAAGACCTTTCAATACCAAATTTAATGCGATGCCATAATAATTGGGTTAACGCAACTGTTGCATGAATATCCAGGCAATCCTACATTTTTAGTACTATAGAGATACGTTATCCTTATCAGATCCTTAAATTTTTGTTACATTGTATTTCGAGAGAGTTAGGGGACGAGAGAATTCTCGTTTAAAATTACGATTTCGCTCACACTGACGCATTCTGGCTAAGTACCTCCACCGCACATAAGAACGTTTCCAAACAATCTTGTCTTATTCCTGAGGTTAGTTGGGTTTCAACTATGCTATGGAGACAAGTACCTAATTTTTGGATCTTATGCGGGAACCACATCGATCTTTTAGAAGTCAGCAACGCAACGCACGAGTTATATCCCTGGTATTGTAACTAACGCCTATAACATTGTGATAACAACATGTCTACGATCAGTCACGCTGTAAATTTGATTGTCGTCTTGGCTGTATAAAAAACAGATCCTTTTAAGTTGGTTCGTGTGAGATAAATTCTTCGTGTAAAACTGTCGTGAATATATATTTTACTTACGTCCATAATAAACTGTCTAAAGGACACAAACGCTGAACTATTTATCATTATTTATTCGTAAACCCGCTCGTCATTGCAATATCTTGGACAGAGCAGCCATTTTTCTTCATGTGATGTCACTATGTGCAATAACTCCGCTTCGTGACACGATAAACGTGCGAGTCAAACACCAGTGAGTCTAGTGACGGTGACGCAAACGAGTAACGCGTTTAACGGAACGTCGGCGAAGTGAATAATGAATAAACGGCCTGTACCGAGAACAGACATCACTAGACAGTACAAACTATAAGCGAAAAGCTTCTTGATGACAAGTGCATAGACCAATGCAAAGTTTAGTTAGTAAAGTGTTATTACTTACTGACCGCCTTTTTAATAATTGACTCATACTAATCTAAGCTTTGTAGAATCCATAAGAGCTCGTATACTTCAATCTTTTAGAGAGGTCATTGATGTTTGAGACCTGTTATTATTTCTTTAAACAAATAGTTTTTTTTGCCTATTAGGGTTAATGAACTAAACAGATATTGAAGAACGTGGAAAAGTAATATTTTTGACCCAAATTTCACCACTTTAGGCCTGACAATTTAATAAAGCGAAGGAGGAGTTCATATTGCTCCTTTTTATCTTAGTACTCTTAAAATAAATGCAAGCCTACCAACACGACGTTATGTTTTATACCCTTCTTTGAATATTACATCATTTTACAACATTATGTTTATAATTCAATTAATATGTATGTAATAAAACTACATTAGTCACAACACGATGACCTCTTTTCTTTATAGGTACACGTTAATATCGAATCGCAACACAACGTCCCGTTTTATTCTACACATTATTATCAAAATAAGAACCGCCATTTTCCAATAACTTATACCATAGAGAAGCACATTTCTGCAACGTGTACCCACGGCATCTGCTGAGTGCCAGTCTCCCGAGATAAAACGTTAAATGGCGATGCCGCTAAGCCCTCTCACCAACATTATTAGTACTAGCTACCTCCGATATAACTTATCATGGTGTTTTATTTACTCTACAGGGATTTTTGGCTTATCTCGGATGACTAGGGCTTCAGAAAACTGATATTTTTAGGGCTGAGTTTCTTTGAGGATTGATAACACTTACGTGGACCTTGAATATGATAAACAGAGTTTTTTGTAACCAATTTTATATTGTTATTTACTGAGGTAGAGTTTAGTTGGTAAGTTTAGCTTGCCTTGCTTGTCTTGTTTCATATGTATGAAGTAATATTTTTCTAATTTGTATATAAACAGTAAACAATTTTTGATTGAAAATAAAAGCCGTGATTTTCTTGCCTGATTACTCACATCTTGGTTAGTGGTATTTTATTGTTTATAAATAAATATACATGATTTAATATAGCCATAAAATAAAATTTAACACTTTTATGGAAATAAAAAAGAAAACTGTTAAATTATTTTGGTTGTAAACAATTTAGGATGTTATCAATCTATATCTAGTTTTATGATAATATTTAAAGTATTTTATGCTAAAAATTATTATAATCGACCAGACTTCCACATAAAACAAACAAACCTATTCTCTGCAAGAGTCCTGATTATATTAAATCATAGCACAAAATAAACAATAAATAAAAAGAACTGTATAGTTATTGAAATAGGAATACTTTCTTCGTGTGAAATTTAGTTAATTATAGAAATTCTTATATCTCGTCATTTGCCACGAATTGTGATATTTTTCCATAAGCCTGCTCTTGATATCCCAAATTAAATGGCTATATATAGATTATAAGAAGGCTTGAACTCCTAACAAAAACAAACATAAAACTATCATCTACTCTGGAAGCGGCTTAACAAGGCATTCTAGAAGGATACTAAGATGTGTATGTAAGCGGCACTTCTATCTATTTGCGAACTACCAACTACTTGCGATCAGACTGCGGAGCGTCGTTGTAATTGCAAATTCCTCCTCGGTTTGTTCAGTGTAAGTCTATAGGAGGGCTCTGTACTTGACAGCGATGGACCGGCTTCTGAATGGATTTTGCAAGGGCTTGTTCACGCTTAAGTTATTAGCACAAGAAAACTTACAAAGGAATAAAGTTAAAGACGTAGAAAAGAGGAAGGTACATACATAGATACAGAGAAAGTTTTCCGTTTTGGCAACATTTTTCATTGATGTTCCGCTCCTATTGGTTGTAGCGTGATGTTATATAGCCTTCCTCGATAAATGGGCTATCCAACACTTAACCGATAGTTTCTGAGATTAGCGCGTTCAACCAAACAAACAAACTCTTCAGCTTTATAATATTAATATATACATATATAGAGAGATATGTCTTTAGAACAAAATGAGCGAAGCCACGGGTAAAACCATTAGTTGTAACTTTTAATAATAGACGGTAAACGACATTAGTGTTATACTAACCAGGTAAATAACAAACTACATCACATAATTTACAAAATTACATGAAGTACACAAATTAATATAATAAAATAATCAAAATTTAATGCCAATAGGTTTCGGTGTTTAAGCCGGTAGTTCGGTGTCAAGCAATATGTTTGGAAGTATTGTTCTTAGAAAGTTTTTAGTAGCAGCGTAGCGTTTAGAAAAGTACATAATAATTATGTACGTGAGACCTAAACATACAGCTAGTGACATTGTATAAGTACCTATATGTTTTCTGTGTTTACTTTGTATTTTTTTATTAATAAAAAAGGAACACAACCATTTTCTTTCTTTCTTCTTCTTTCTTTCTTCTTCTTTCTTCTTCTTTCTTTCTTCTTCATTCTTCCTTCTTCTTTATTTTTCTTTAATAATAATAATACATTACTACCTACAGCTTCATGAATATTTAGACACATGTATACAAAGGTACAGACCCTTCCTCTACTGACTACTCATGTTTATAATATAGCGTTCCCACTCACCCACCTTTCGGTATATAGTGAGAGCCGCTGTACCTTATAGTGCTCGAAAACACATTCAGGGACCAGTTATAGACAGGTCTTGTCCCCAAATCCAGGGATCGGTTCTCGTTATAGCGAGCTACCTCGTGCCCAAGTGGCACTACCTATTGTCCAGATAGGTGCCGGAGCAATAAAGCCACTCACCACTCGCAACTCTGAGAGTTGCTAACGATAACCTCGATGAAGTCGACGGAGAAGCCGCCTCCCATATCTCCGGTATGGTGCCGGAGCTGTATAAGGCACGCTCACTGCCCGACGTACATCCATACGTCTCCCCATTTTGACCTACAAGCCTGGTACTGGCCGAGTCACTCTCACTATGACTCTTACTTGCTGAGCAGGCAAGCGCCCGAGATGCATTGTGGTAGGTTTCACGCCGCCACTTCGCTAAAGACAACTCCGTCCCTCGCGCGAACCGACTGGTTGCACTTGACGCGCATGAGTTCGACGCTCAGACGCCACGTGCTTGCCGAGCAACGAACATGTCGTCCTCTGCGGCTAACCACATAGCCACTACGAGTCCAACCTCAATGTCAGGCACCGCGCACTCTAATCGGCGGCGGCGGATAGAACACGTCTTTCAAGGCGTAGTGGGCTAGCCTGATCCCCTAGTACCCTGATCCTAAGAGGGAGACCCGTAGTTCTGCCCCCGAAACCCTGTCTACTCGGGTCCTGAAGATACTATACGAAGGTACAGTTTATTGAAGATTGTTGCGTTTAGAATCTTTTCACGGCGTAATCTTGTGTTAGCTTATAATAATTCTCATTAAATCATAATGCCACGTTAAAGCTTTCAGTTTCTAATATACTTCGGCATAGTTAGGTAGGACGCCAATAGTAACAATGTAATAAGAAAAGTTCGCTTTGATATTATATTCAGTAGCAATTTTCCGTTATTTACTATTCATAGTGAAAAGGAACAAGCTCCTTTCAGATTTTCAATACATTTATTATATAAGTTTTATTGTAAAGTATTTCTCTTGCCTCGGGAAATGTTTATTAATTCATGTTTATTTATGAAATTATGTTTTGTAGTTGAGTTATAGTTTAGGGTATCCAAAACTGACGAGTGTGCTTTAAGTATCTAATGAGAGTGAATGAAGCAAGAGAAATAGGTATATGGAAATAATTAAATTACTGGACAAGGATTTTAATCCAACGTTTATTTGAGAGGCACTACTGTTTAATAATATTGTCTTGCGTTTACGAGAATGTTATTCATTGAAGTTAATAAATCATTTAACACTCGTATTACATAATTTTAAAAGTATTACACTACTATTGTTAAACTTTATTACTATTTAATTTAATTTAATTATTAAAATTTACATTTTCACTTTTAAGTTTACATTTTCACGACGTTTCGGTTGCTTTTCAGCAGCCATGTTCACGGGGAGACTAAGATATTGGTTGTTTCAACTTACTAGTTTTTTTTTCTTAATTATGCAAACTTCTTTTCGTCAGAGCTTTGCTGCTGGAACTAATTCTATTTATTTAAGTTCTTAAAGTAAAAGGTACAGGTTACGATAATAATATTGGTATCATTTATAATTTTGAATAAATTTCGGTATCAATTGTGAAGTTTATTGGATTTCCTATGGAAAATAAGCTTAATATGAAACGTTGATTATTAATTATAGTATATGTTTATGCCCGCTTTAATATGGGACTAAACTTACCTGCACTCCCAGCACTGTAGCGCCCCTTGCTGTTACTCCGCTGGACTTGGCTACGCAGGCCACGTTCAGCAGGGGTGACCATGGAAAACTCGGAGTTTCACCACTCGTGGTATTTTAGACGTCTGTAAAGAGGTAGACTATTTGAGAACCTGCTGTATTTCTTATCTATACTAATATTATGAAACTGAAGAGTTTGTTTGTTTGTTTATTTGCTTGAACGCGCTAATCTCAGGAACTACTGGTCCGATTTCAAAAAATCTTTCAGTGTTAGATAGCCCATTTATCGAGGAAGGCTATAGGCTATATATTATTACGCTAATATCAAAAGGAGCGGAGCACCAATGAAGAATGTTCCAAAATCGGAGGGTTTTTTTCCTTTTGAGAGCTTGCGCTGCGTGCGCTGCGTAAACAGTTAAAGTTTCGCAAAAATCAGGTATGACAGAATTGTTTCCCTTTAAAAGTTCTAAAAAAAAGTCCGCGACAGCATATGTCTATCTTTTAAGGTTGGCTCACTATAAACTTTATTATGCTAACCAAATTTGTTCTAATATAATGCATTATTTGCGAAGGTGTTTTTATAAACATATTAATACTTATCCAAATAAATACGTTATTCATCACAAGTATTTAATTTAAAACAAAATTGCCCTTTACATCATTCGATTTCAATGAATATCTTAGGAGATATCGCAGTTTGAAAATAACATCGTAGCAAAATAATGATCAAGTACCTACTGCGCGCGCATTAGTTAGCGTTAGCCCAAAGTAACTATTCCACGCGGACGAAGTCGCGGGCAGAAGCTAGTGTATAATATAATAGTAAATTTTTATTCAATAAATAAAAGTCTTTACGAAACACATTACAGGCTACTTATTGTATTAAATTCACATTAAAACTATATATCAACTGAAGGAAAACATGTACAATTTAAATATTGGACACAAGAGACTTTTTTCTTAACAGTCATATAAGTTAGAGAATTTCATGATATTGGCAATTAAAACAAAAATGTCAACGTATCGCTTATAAGCGAATACTATTTGTATAAGCAATAAAATATGGAACGATTTCAAAGATGTAGACTTTTTATAGAAATATTAAATTATTACTAAAGGCTTTGCCAATAACTTATGATATTATTATTTACTTTAATAATATTATTATAACAATATTTGCATGAAGCTCAAATTTAAGTTTGAAATTATCTCATTGATGCCGTCTATATTGTGCCGGAGGTAATGTGAAGAAATAAAGTAATCAAATTTATTACATTTTCTTCAGTCAAAATCAATAGTCTGCTGTAGCTGTAGCAGATGATACAATAAAATAATAAAAGTTGTCTTAAAAATCGAGATATGAAGTGAAGTATGAAAATCTTCTATTATAGTAACAAGCAACAATGTATAATGCAAAATACCAAATGATGGATCGTTTTATAAGCTCGCAGTTCAAGCAGTTCACCGCCGTGCCAAGAGAGTTAAAGGAAATTTCATTCCAATTTTTGCCCATTCCCTATCCCCTTTACACAATTTAATAACCGCAAACAATGAAGGCAGAGTTCGGCTCTGACGTCACATACTCTTAACTAACTAGGTTTAGTCTGAAAGCAAAGACAAGCGTCGCGCCCTCCGGCGAAATAACTTATCGATAACTTCACCGTAGAGCTTCGCCCGTAATATCGATACATTATCGATGAATTTGGAATCGAAGTTCGCGGCATTAATTTATAAATATTTGGCAACGGCTCTAATTAGTTTCTCGTTTTCAGAAATTTCGGTATCAATTGTGAAGTTTATTGGAATAATAATTAGTTTTAAATGTTAAATGTGTTTTAATGGAACTTTTAAGTTGTATTTTAACCAATATGTATTTAAAATAATGCGTTTTGTTCTGTTTCGAATATTATACATAGATTGTATGATCATCAATTAAATCAAAATATTTCTTCATAGAAGTGTGAAAAGGCCCATGGCGCAATGATAATGGTGCAAATGGATCAATCTTCGAGGATAATAAATGTTCCTGCAGTTACCTAACATTTTAGAAAATGTTCATTCTAAAAAGACACATACTTATGTTTCTTGGTAGGAACGTAAGCCGTCAATTTCGATTGTCACATATATCGTTAACCAAATGTTTTTATCTAAAAATCTCGGTATCTCTTTAGAGTTTAGAGGAAATTGTCAGTTCAGGCTCACAAGTCAAAGGAATATTTTGAAGAATTAGGTTACAAGTAAAATTGGAGATGAATATTATTATCACAGAAAGGATTTTATTAATGACAATTCTAATGGATCTTGTTATTCCCACGACTGTCTTACTGCAAACAAGTGAGAAACGGCAATGAATTGCCGTAAATCTTAGAGTAAAAAAAATGGTTCAAGTAATATACAAAGGTCACGTGATACCACGTGACCTTGAGGTCAGAGGTCAAAGTTCATAGTAATTTCGGTGGTATATCGACTATGCTGAGTCGAAAGGCGTTGACCGCGAGTCTCTAGTTCTTACGGTTCTTGAGTTGAAAGTTGTATAACAGACAGACGGACGGACTAAGCTGTTGTATTAGAGTTTTTTCGTACTCTAAAAACTGTTATGAAGCCTAAAGTTAAATAATTAGTCTGTTTACTAGCATTAGATTTAAGGTAGTTGGTATAGTTCTATAACAACCAACTAGCTTAAAGGCAAAATGCAGGCAAAGAGCATTATAAGAAGATGTTCGTAGTTAACGATTAAAAATAATAAATCAAATAATATCAAGCTACATTAATTAGTTACTCTAGTATCGATAGTTAACAGCACGATCACAAACATTTACGAACTATCGACATACATCGTCACTAGTTCAGTTCGCAGAAATTTCAAGTATATTAGCAAATCGGTCACGTCTATAATATAGACGCTTTTAATGCATGACAACGAGTAATGAAGCTTTGGAGGATGAGCATTTGCTGATATATAATATATCGATAGTGGTGAGAGCTATGATTGGTAAGAGGTTACCAAGGACAGGAAATCTATCGGACTATTTTAACTACTATTGAAGCAATGAGGACTAATATAATGATGATAAAAATCTTACTACTGATCTAGCTATAATAATCCTAATCCTAACTAATATTATAAAAGCGAAAATGAGTTTGTTTGTTTGTTTGTTTGTCATCTTTTCACGCCTAAACCACTGAACCGATCATCCTGAAATTTTGCATATACGTTGTCAGGTGTACAGTAACGGACATAGGCTATCTTTCATCCCAAAAAAAATTGCTGTTCCCGAGGAAAACAATAATAACGTTCTAATGTCTTTCAAATCATGATTGAATTATATTATTATAAGCAGAGTACAACCCGAATAGATTGTCAAATTCTAAATTAACGCGAGCGAAGCCGCGGAAAAAGCTAAAATATTTCTAAAATATTTCTATATAATTAAAAAAATTAAGATCGTAATATCTAGAAATTACGACCTTAAATTTTTTATTGATATTGTTGGCGATGTGCAGGCCACTACGTGTAATCAACAGATACTGTCATCTGTCCGCTAGCATAGCCAGAATATTGTTTGAGCTGACATGTTCCCTGCGCACCAGTAAACGCGCATTCCTTTTACATGACTGCATAGAAACAAACGACACGCGACTCACCAAATATCGACGAAACACTATAGTCTCGTGGCAATCTCTTCAGCGAAGGCTTTAAAATTAATATAAGTATCTATATTATATCAAAAATAAAACAATTTTCTTTTTCTATCTATCCATCCAGGGATATACATGTATGCTATGTATGATCAACGCCATGCCATGGCATATCAGTAAATTATGCCACGATCTTCGTATACTTAGTTTGTCGGACGGCAGTTCCTTTTTTCAGAATAATGCCAACTCAAGTTAAGTTATGACCGTGTTTCTGTGGTGGATTGTTGTAAGGAGTGGCTTATATTTTTTACTTAAAGTAAACACTATTTATCATAGTGACTTCGCGTTGTACTAGAGTATCGTACTAAGGCAACTGTACTACCGGCAAAGAAGCGACTGGCGATCGAGATTTCTCCCATTTAAGAAACGTAGAAATAATAAAGTTTCGTTTATTTCTTTTTCTTCAGCGTATTGGTATATGCCACAGCTGGTAAGGCCGCCCCCTTGGATTTTCAAATCGCTTTTAAGTATGCCTTGCCAGTCCGTTTCAAAGACATCCGAAACATCGCGCCATCTCAGTTTAGGTTTGTCCCGTTATCGTCAACAGTCATGTAGCACTCAATCGGTTACGATTTGTGTCTATCTCTCTAAGCGCATGTGGTTGTTGTGTCCAGCCCAGTCCAACTTCAGCTTGGTGGATTCAACACATAAATCAGCTTCCCGTGATTTTGAGTGAAGGACAGTGTTTAAGAAGTAATCTGTCCTTTACTCTCCTAGAATATGCGCATTGTTAACGAAAGCTTTTACTCTACTGCTTTGTCATTGCAATGACAGCAAAATAGCTATCAAAGAAAAGCTCGCGCAGCACCGCTAGGTTGGCGGTCAGAACACTTACTGGGAAACCCAAATAACCAACCATTTAAGCCTATTTGAACATTTTGTCATATTCTAGTGACAAAATTATCTTAACTATATACCCACTTCTGATTGCTTGCGTACTCGTTACAAGGCCGACTCGTTCTCACCTAATGATCGCCGGTGCGACAAGTGCTTATTCAGAAACTGGTATTGATTATTCCTCTTTTACAAGATGGATTTACTCGAATATGCTAATGTCGATAAATAATCCTTGCTTAGAAAGCATTTTAAAGCCTTTGAACAGTGAGTAAGTTTGTTTCGATAAATCGAATCCGATTACTCGATTAATCGAGCGGAATCGTATAAACAAATTTTGCTCCACTGATAATTGTATTGGTTAGGCTTTCAGTAATTAATGTTTTAGCTTATTCTAAATTCTGAAATTTTGGCTGGGCATAAAACTTTGCTAAATAAATTAGAAAATTTTGTGATTTTTGATTAGTTTCAACTGAATTTAATAATAACTCCAACATCTATGCTGACCAGTGGATAGTCTAAAGACGACATTAGAGCAAACCCAATATTTATTTTAAATTAAATAACTTTTCCTATAATACGGTCAACGAAACGAGAGAAATCACATAAACATACATACTTTTATTAAGGTACGTTACGACAGCGAGCGATAATTTTCTATTCGTTTCTCACACATGCAATGACGTGAGGCAAGTATCAAAAGTAGCTGTCGTCATGTCATCCTAATGCATCCGATCTGTGCACGAAATGCCACACTTATATCATAATGAGCCTATTTTGAGAAATTTGTTTTTCTTATTAATATTAACTGTCGTTTCAGCTTGTATAAATAATAGTATGTGCCTATAAATTTATTTTATTTTTGTAATTCTTATGAATATCTAAAAAAATAACAAAATTTTTAAATCTTACTGATTCAAGTACTGAGAATTACCTATTACTTTTACTTACAAAATACATAATAATATATTGAACGTCAAATTACTAAATAGTGAAATTGAGCTGGTAAATAATTAAAATTTAAAGATGTTAAGAAGCGCATATTCTTTCTCTCATCTTAAATCGTACTATATCGTGTGGACATTTTGACGATCAAAATAAAAAATAAAATAGTAAGGTCAATGTCATTATTATATAGTATATAATAAGGCCATTGGTATATATGTAATATATGTATATAGTAGATAGAATTTCAAATAAAATAAAATATTATTTTCCTTAGTAATGAGTTAAAGCAGCAGCGATAGCCTAGTGGGAAACCGTTGGACTGCCACGCAGAGGTCTCGAGTTCGAACCCAAGGCGCGCATCTCTGACTTTTTGAAGATATACGCGTATTAAATAGTTAATTATCGCTTGCTTTAACGGTGAAGGAAAACATCGTGAGGAAACCTGCATGTCTGAGAGTTCTCCATAATGTTCTCGAAGATATGTGAAGTCTACCAACCCGCACTAGGCCAGCGTGGTGGACTATGTCTTAACCCTTCTCACACTGAGAAGAGGCCCGTGCCCAGCAGTGGGACAGTTTAATACAGGGCTGATATTATTATAGTAATGAGTTGATGACTCATTGGCTTTACTACAGTAAGATTTCAAACAAAAAAGAATATTCTCCTTACTGATGTTTACCTATGATACAGAATGGCGTCGTTCTTAAACCGCGCTGTTATTAATAAGCTTAGAACTAACAGATTACCCGCATGGTGTATCGTGTCGGGCGATTACACGATGCATATAAACCACGCAAGTGCCTCTACTTGCGCAAGTTACTTGCGTCGTATACAAGAGCTATAAACGAGATCACGATGTTCTATGATTTATATTATACTGCTTTAACTCTGATATAGGTCACAAAGATAGATGTATGAATGTATTTATGCGCAGTTTTTGCAACCGCCGCCGCGCCGTTTGTTAGCAACATGCAGCATTTGTTTGATAACACTTCCTATTTTACTTCATATTCATGTATGTATTAGTTATGTACAGAATGTCCCAGAAGTTGACGTCTAGCCGGAATCAGGTAACAGGTTAAGTTATATTAGCTATCAGAAAAATAAAAATGATCTAAGATACGTATTTTAAAATTACAGGCATTTAAAAAAATAAAATATATCTATGACGGTCTTTTCACTCTTGTTACTACAGATATTTACATTTTGAATTATTTTTTTTTGTTATGTAATCTCGAATAATCGAAAAAAATCGAGAGCTTAAAAAAGCATTATTAGCACAGGAGTGAAAAGACCGTCACAGGGTGTAAATTTCTTTGATATTTTTTAAAGGCCTATAATTTTTTAAATTTGTATCTTAGATATTTTTTATATTTTTCTGATTGCTATTATAACTTAGCCTGTTACCTGATTCTGACTTGACGTCGACTTCTGGGACAACCTGTATAAGTACATCTAATGTTTGCCTTATAAGTTTACGTTTATTTCTGGGTGAATTGTCAAAGTTGACCGCATAAATGGCGTTTTGGTTTAAGTAATCGCTTCGCCACTGCCACCATGCCGAGTGTTGTGGATTCAGTGTTGTGGAATCCTACACGGGATGAACATTTATGTGATTCACAAATAGTTCCCAGTCTGAGTATTCTTTGAGATCATTGTTTGAATGTTGTAAAGTCTCCCGTGACACAGGCAATATTCCTACAACGGGAGATGTCTTTTATATAAAAAAGCCTATCAAGATTTCGCAAGTGACAAAGAGTAATTTGAATTTTCCTGTTAAGATTGATCGCCGGGTAGATTGCAATAAACTCACTCCCAGTTACGTGAGTATTAAAACGTAGGTTCCGAATTATGTATCCAACCCCTTCAGCGATAAACAAGCTTAGTCTATGCTATAAGATTAAACAAAACATATTATTAAAACCAAATATTGCTGCAAAATAAATATTTCTTTTATCCAAGGCTTATCAGATAATTTACGGTCTATTGAATTTTACTATAACAATCTTATATATGCCAGTTCACTTTGTTGATCAATAAGTTGCTGTACATAAATATACTTAGAACCTTTCAGTTTCAAAAATAACATCTAGTTACGCTTTGCCTTGAAGTTTTCACGGCGAGTAGAAAATGTATGAAAAAACTTTGCGTTATATCGAACAAAAATTTATAGCAGACTGCGTTAAACTCCCTCAAGTAATAAATTGAGAACATATTGCTCGTTGATATACACTCCCTATATTAAAGGTGTAGTAAGGAGGCCTTGAGGTCACGCCGGTTATGGCGTGAAACTGAATGAATAATTAGGTTATTGTTGTGTGCTAGTTAATTATTAGACCTTACTAACGCTTTTTTGTTATTGTTCAGGTAGTCGTTATATTTATGATAGGCATAAATATTAATACATGTGTTTCAGATCACTGCCTTCAGTTATTTATTTCTGTAGATATTTTTTGGTCATTAAAAGTAACTCCCACGTTACTCATATTTGTTTTCTATAGACAAACGTATACATAACTTTAGCATTTAGATTTCTGCTAATTAGTACTTTTCTACTTGACTTGTAGAGAAATTATTTAAATACTAGCTTTTGCACGCGGCTTCGCTCGCTCGAGAACAAGACTTTTTCCTAGATAAACGGTACTCTATATCTTTCTTTGTATGGCAATGATTAGTGAATTAGTTCTAGCGTGAAAGCGTAACCAACAAACAAACTAATTCCCATTCGTACATATTTATATCATTAGTTAGGACTCTCATTCGACTTTATAATATTAGTTAGGATATTTAGAGATTCTGAGTCTTTTCCACTGAAGCAAGATGCTATCGAATGCGGACATAACTTCATAAAGTTTTGGATTCAGATCTTACTTAAACTTGAGCCTTGATAAGTAACTATAGGTACTTCGCAATCTCGTTTCTAGATCTCGTCATAGTTCGTTTAAACGCGGCAAAAACGAATATGTAGTGGGCAGTCTGATTGGATGGGACCGCAGCTTGTGGTTAAAATAAGGAAAACATAACGAATTGAGTACATTTTTGATGGGAATCGACACCAAAATGTGATTCCCTGTAGTTACGTGATATATGTCTTTGTAGATGTAATTAGAGTATCTTTTGATCACTAGTCTCGTTCATACATTATACAATCTTCTGTGCAGATGAGTTTCATAAATATAATTATAGTACCTTAATCTGAATATCAGTTTGAGATAGAGAAAATAAGAGAGAAAAAAAGGGCTGAGAGAAAACGGCAAAGAGAGCTTTTCTCTCAGCCCTTTATTTTCTCTCTTTTTCAAGAGAGAGTATCTTTCTGAATCTTTCTGCTTCCCTCTGCCTTTCTTTTCATTTTGCTCTAAAAAGAAAGAAATAGAATGGATGGATTTCTCTTTGCTCTTTTCAGAGAGAGAAAAGAAAGAGAGAGCGAGAAGAGGAAGAAAGGAAGAAATAACCATTGTGGGCATTAAAGATGAGGGATACGATTTGTGTTAGGAATATGATTCAAAAACATGTGATTACGGTTTTTTTCATCATTCTTCTTTTAGCCGACTAATGTCGAATATATTAGAGCGTTTAATTTAAACATCTTTATTCGACGAATAAAGAAGATAATCATAATGAATGTAATATGTTTATTGTAAATGTATCTGTAGATTAGAAAATATATAAAAATTAAATACACGATTCAACTTTTTTATGCAAATTTATATAATAATCAATACATAAGTTAATAAGTGTTTCGTGGAGAGGTAAAACAATTTTTTTATTGCCATATACATAAACTTCTAAATAAAACAACTTTTATAAAAGTTCTCTACAGAATCCCTAAGAGCAAAATTGCGTTCAGAAACTAGTCCTCAATTACAAGTCAAGATTGCCAAGGTATAAACTACGTTTATCTATTAACATTAACAACTTGGTTCATTCCAGGGGGACCAAGAACCTAAACATACATAATGTATGAATAAAGCCCTTGTAAACAATTAATTACGATATACTACATGATCCGCTTATACGCGTAATAAAATCGTAGCGTTATTATGTTAAATACTGATGTTATTTTTGTAAAGTAGTGTTACTTCAATAGCGCTTGGTAACTTTGTGTAACTTTTGTGGCTATAGTTTTAATTGGCTGTTAAATACTGTGAGCAATCAAAACGAAATGTTTGGCTATATGTACAATGGTTGTTATGAAGTGTTTAAAGTGTGTATTGCTGACAATATTTTGCATGGTTTGTTGTTAATTAAAATTTATGTTGTGTGTCATTTTCTACGAAGGATAAAGCTTAGAAAATTCCATTTCAAACCTTAGATTTTGCATTAACTGGGGTTGTCCAGTAGGGGAAATAGCTCCGCTCTCTGAAGATCACACCCAAGCAATCATGTATCGCATTCTTGCCGTAAGTAGGGTTAGTTCTCTGATTAAACAGGCATTGGTACTGGCACTGACAAAAACATAGAATTAGATAATTAGTGAACATTATTAGGTCTTATGTAAAAAAGGAGAGCCTATCACTGCCTAAACGCTTTCTGCCAGACTCTATGCTACGGACAACTTGTTTACAAAAACCTTCTTACTCTGCCCGTGATTATGTAATATTAGACTTATACCACGAGTCTAAAACCGCAGACTGAATTAAATCTATGCAATTAATTGCTGCACTCATAAGAAATTAATGGATAGTAAGAAATGGGAGAGGCAGGTTTGTTAACTTCCGGCATTCTTGCTAAACGGAATGGAGCAACAATACTTAACTAACGGACTTACGCCAGTGTCCCGTGAGAGGTTGATATTCTCGTAGGCAAGCAGGATTATCCAATCTAAAAGTTTGACTTCTATCTAACGTGTTTATGTAAAGATGGCAGATGATGTACTGGTTAAGGTGATCGCCTGGCTATTGGTACTGCGCTGAGTATTGTGCGTACGCCCCCAGTCAGTGGCGTTACAGAAACAAAAATAATACCTGTATTGTCTTACTTGTCTTATTTGGCAAAAAAATCAACTATAAAACCATTTAATTATGCTTTTAAACTATATTCGTTATTTTATAAAAATATATTACAAAAAGAAGAGAATTCATAGAAATGACACTCTATGTATATTATCTCTCGCTATCATGACGTCATATTTTTTAACTAAATAAGATTAGAAAAATGTACTAGTTGACAAAAAAAGACAATACAGAAGATGTCTCTTTATAGTCTCTAGTTCCCAGTATGTTACATATGTTTTATATATAAGACTATAAAAATTGACTATATTATGACGACGATTGATGCTAATTATGCTCCGTAAAATAATACTGAATATTAAAACGTACCTCATTATCCTTTATAACTGGTAACCGTATCGTCAATAGCTCCAATAGCAATTAGAATTCCTAATATTGCCTTTATCATTATTGTTGCCGAAATTTGCAGCTATTTCAATATTCATGGATTCGAGCAACGTATTCATCGTATTTATATCGCAGTCAATTTGTATGATTCCGCGTTTTACAAACGTCGTCGTCCGTTTAAAAACGCTCGCTGTTTTAAAATATGCCGAAGGCAAAATGTAAATTGCCTTGTCATTTTATAATATGCCACAACATTTGATAGACAATTCAACAGCATAACGAGCCACAAATCACTGCATTCCATCTCGGAAGGGTTAGGTTATGTTAGATTCCTTCTTAAACCCACCCAAAAATAGGAGCCCCGCCTTCCAACCATAAATCAACGAGCATTTTTAAACCGACGACGCCTTTTTTAAAACGCGGTATCATACAAATTGCCTGCGACATTTATATAGCATTCTGTCGTGCCTCGTCGTTTGTCGTTTGCTTAGGATCTTGAGGTCATGGAGTAAAAGTATTATTGGGTTCTTTTGTTAAGTAGTTCCCTAAATAGGACCGCGGAGTCTAAAATCGTGGACGGCAAAAGGCTAATGCTATTTTTTTTAAAACGGCAATTACCGTATTAGTAATAATTTTTGTATCGCGGGGGACTTTACAAACATTCAAACAACGGACACAAAGAACATCCATTCTCGGAACAACCAGATAGTGCATATTATGTCGCACGTAAATCCATTACTACTGAAATGTGGGTTTGTACATACATATAACCCACATTTGCACGTAAATCAACAAATATAATTTGGACTGAGATATACATATATCTCAGTCCAAATTATATTTGTGAAAGTCCAAGAAACGGTGTAAAACTTGCCGTATCGCTACACCTGCCCCATAGTCTCTCATCTGCTTGCAGCTTTCAACCTTATATATACATAGGGAAAGCCCTATAAATATGATTATACTTCATCTATGATAACCCTATTACCCTAGTGTATAGAGTGTAACAAAAAATATTTTGACAACAAGGTCAAATATTATTTATTTTTTAAAAACCTTAAAGTGTAATATGTACCTATTTGCACCGTTGTGATTCGTAACTATCTATCTAACAGACATATTTTCGTTTTTCTGGCTTGACTTAAGAAAATTTTATTTCATTAATACAATATCTTATGTCAATCATGTTATTACACGATATTCTGATTTGCGACACCGAATGAACTTATTTATATTTAGGCCATATACAGTACCGCTGCGAGTATTTTTGAGTCCCTTAAAAATTATTTGTATATAGATTTTCAATAAAGGAACTCGCCTTAACTACTTGACCGATCATCATAAAATTACACATATACGTTGTAAGGAAAGTAGAAAAAACATAGAATAACTGCCATCCACAAAACAAATATTTTCCCGAGCGAGCAAAGCCGTGGGCATAAGCTAGTAAAAAATAATCGAGTCAAACACTCAACAATACGCTTTAACCAGTGACCGTAACAAGAACGTATTTCTCCCTCACAAGTTTCGTTAATCAATTTGTTTTGTAGAGGACCTAGGTATTAAGTAGTAATAAAATTCAGTTCATGCGAGTTCTAAACCCTTTACCGACGGTCTCAAGGCTTTATTCTGAGAAGAGATTTATCGCTGCTTTGTAAGTACTTCTATTGAACCTAGAGATGCTGAGAATGCGTTTTATAAATTAAACCTGAAAACTCGTTGAAAACCCTCTTTTAGCTTAAGTGTAACTATTTCTGTTCAATGCGATGTACAGTCAGCGAAATAAGTCGATAGACACTTGCGAGATTTTGAATGGTTATCATGCAAAGTAGTATTCATTCTGTAATAGATTAGGAATAGTTAAAGTGTAGTTTACAAATTAAATTACAATTCATAAAAATGGATTAATAATAAGACAATTTTGTGCAATGTTAATGCAATGTTAAGCTACTTATGTGTGTCCCTGCCTGTAAAAAATGTAATATAGGAATTGTCTCTCTGTCAATCGTATCCGGCGGTTGGGCCTCGAGGTGGCCCTGTCTAAATCCGAGGCTGTATGTTTTCACGGCCCTCGGAACCGGCCACCTCCAGGCGCCTATATCATGATAGGAGGTGTCCGCATCGGCGTCGAGTCAACCCTGAAGTACTTGGGTCTTGGCCATTCTTCGGGGCGCTGCAGGTGCGCTCGCGCGCCTGCTGCCCAACCTTGGGCAACCTTTTTGCCGAGTAACACCGTTGTAGGTTTAATCGGTATTCTGAGAGGTACATTATTCTTATTCCAACTTTCTCTTTTACCGCAGCGAGTCTGACATAACGCCTCCGCCCGCCCCCGCAGAGGGGTATGCGTCAATGCATTACCCCAAGTAAAAAAAAAAGGAATTGTCTCTGAAAGAGGTGACCAAGGGGTATTTAATAATTTCCCTAGTTATTTTGAGGTTCTAATAACTAGTTGCTGGACACTAGAAATGCGCTTTGTCTCAGAAAATATATCGAATTATTCGAAACTTTTACTATTCCGGATTTTAATTTAGACTTACACGTTATCACTATTCATTATTCCACAATCAACTTTATATTGATAATTAATTAAGATGTTTTCCGTTTTAAATAATAAAATAAAAATTATACTATCACTCATACACTATTGAAACAAGTTCACACAACAATATATCTTACAACTACTGATGCAGTTCCATAGGAATAAATCAGTCTAAACTAGGCCGAGCCTGTATCTTAGACGTTAGAAAAGTTTTCTTTTCAGTTCCAAGACTGACTGTCCCCTAAAGATACAGAACTTTGAAAAGAACCTCGAATATAAAATTAAATAGTTTTAAAAATAAAATAGTTTCATAAAGGTTGTATCTAGAATAAACAACTATAAACGTCGTATATATGTATGTAGGATGTATATTCAATTTCTATAAAGTAACAACTACAACTATCCAATATTAATCAACGATAAATAATTGATGATTGATTTATAATTTAATTAAGTATGCATGTTGCGTCTTTAATCTACTATTATTCCTAAATTATTGCGCCTAAAATTGGATTCGAATGCGCTCTAGTTATTCGAATATGATCTAGTAATAAAAAATACGTCACCATTTGATTTTAAAATAATGCAATTGTCGATACATAGACGGTTTCAGTAAATCGGGCACCACTAACATGCGTGAGTGAATATCCAGCCTGTTTAATGTATTTCGTTTGTATGTGATCGTAATGAAAAGACAACTTCTGTATTATTCCGAATTGATTGTGCAAACACGCATGCCATCATATCCATGTCTTTCGGAAACATAATAACGTGAAATGCAAACCTATACTATATACCCGACATATTTTAGTATCTTTATTACTTTTGAATTTTAAACTAAGAACTTAATCAACACCAGCTTTTAAAACGAGGGAACTTAGAACTTTACGATCGGCCGTAAACGTAAGCGCAGATACCAGAGACCAACGTTCTTGAGAATTATTTGGTCATGCTGGATCCTATATTAAAGGAGCGATAGTCTGCGGAACAATGCCACACTCATATCTGTAGCCCGCCTTGTCTGACAATTCCACCCTGGCGCTGCTTCTTTATTCTGGCCCATTTCGACATGAAGTTCTTTATAAGAGTTTTCCAAATAGACTCAGACATACGTAACCAAAAGGAAGGTTTGGAATGTTTATTGATATTATGCTCACTCACAACACTCGTGTTGTGAGTTCGATCCCCTCAAGGTACAATAATTTGTGCGATCCACAAATAACTGTTTCTAGGTCCGATGTTTTTTGTGTCCGTTGTTGGAATGTTGCAAATCCTCCGCGAAACAGCAATGATTCCTAGAACAACAGTTATCTTTTTTATGCATAAAGAATCTCCATTCTCTCCTAGCTTAAAACATATTTTAAATCTTATATAATTTATTTTAAAAATGAAAGCGGGGTTAAATAAACTTCAAAAGTTGTCAACAAGAGAATTTATGTTAACCTCTCGTACAACATGACCCACTGAAATTTGCATTAGCACCGAGTGTTCTTCAGAGTGATTAGTATATGTAGCAGTTCTCCCGATGCAGTGAATTCTACTGCAAGAGCGCGGCACGTTATTTAGTTGTATTTATAGCTTACTAGCTTTGCTTTATTAGGAAGTTTACTAACAATGTGGTCTAGTCATTGCAACAGAATAATTGGAAGTACAATTCGGTTTTTAGCTTGTAACATCCGAGGTATCATGTTTTAGGTTCGTATTGTGGAGGCTGCGAATAGGGTAATTATTAAACTTTTAATTTGTCCTCTAATTACTGAAAACAGCCATGGCGCAGTAGGCATACGGTTTCTCGCCACTAAGAGGTTATGGGTTGGAATCCCACAGCTATTATGATTTGTGTGATCCACTATTTGTTTCCGTTAATTTTATATTCATAAAGCCATTTGCGACACGAAGATTAGTCGCTAGAGCGAGAGATATTCTAATTAATTATTACTGCTTTGGTAAAGCAGTATTTATGAATGCGGCTGCTTGGCATGCAGGCTCGGATTTGATTCCCAAATTTATCAGTACTAATTACTTGTCAAAATATTGTCAGTGGTACCACGGCACGCGGAGTTTTGAAAGCGTGTCCGGTAAGCTCCAAATAGACTTAATCTGTATTTTATGGGTGCTAAAAACATATCTAGGTATTGTCTATATAGTATAACTTTTCCTACCACTTCGGGAATATAGACTATGTACAGTCGACTCTCGTTAATGCGAAATTCGAAGGACTTTTAAAATATTACGAATTATCGAGAGTTTGAAATATCAAATGGTTCGAAATTTTCGAAAACTTCGAATTATTGAGTAATAATCAATTATTATTTATTATCTGCACATTTTTAACAAAATAAAAAGGTTAGAGATACGATTTAGACATGTGTACAATATGCCTTAAGGATATTTCTATGTTTGTATATAATAGTTATGTTGGTACAAAATGCCCCGTTTTATTTATGCGGTACACCGGCTGACAGGGGTTGCCGTTGCTCGCAGCGACGGGTTGATGGGTCACATCGACCACTTGGGACCGATTATGTGAAGTCTATAAACGTTACCTTAGAGCTGGTTAATTCTTTCTCTACTGGGAATAACATGGATCTATTATACCTACTTCAAATGAAGTAAACTGATCTGAGTATGGGTATCAGGAACGGCTATAAAGCAAGTTTTACATTACGACGCATGCGAGGCGATGTACTCCCAGCGGTGCGCGCGGCGGTTTAAGTAGTCGCCTTACAATTTCCACAGCGCCGAGTGTTGTGGGTTCAAACCCGAATATTTGTTTGACTCATAAATAATTATTGTGCCGAGTCTGGGTTTTCGTTGAGTCTTTTGTAAAGCGATACAGTATTTAATCCTAGTGCGGGCGACGTACTTAAAACAAGAATAATGGTGAAGACGCAGATTTGTCTCATTATTCGATGTGTTATGTGCAGGTTGCAGTATACAATGGCTCCGCGCGCGTTAGCGATGTGCGATTATTGATAAAATATTGAATTAGTCCATTGGTTATTGAACTATATTCGAAACCTCAATAAATATTCGGATATAAGTCTTTGATATTAATAATGATTGATTGTTTGAATTTCATGTCAGTTTGAATGTCAATACTGCCTATAGACGCGTTATAAGGCAAGTAAATTTAAGAGAAGGTCTTGTGGCAGCTCTAGTAGCGGAAGCGTGCACACTCATTGGGCGCATGAGGGGCTGCACTCTAAACAAGCGCGTCAGATGTGTACCTCACCGCCTGCGCCCGCGCACCTACCGGTCACGGCGCGAGCCGGCCGCCCCGCTAACGATCGGTCGCGCACAACAGTGCCACAAACAACTAAACAGACGGCGAAAGCACGCTCAATTATCTTCCATTACTACAGTCTTAAAAAATCCATCGACCGCGACCTATATCCATCGTGCGATGATCGAATAAAATTTCGCATACTCCATTATGATTTGAATTAAACTAGAAGACGCCAAATTATTAATATTCGGATATACAATTTTCAAATATTCGAATCTGCGTAGCAGTCAAACATCACTACGTCGGATTGTGATTGGAAACATCCTTAATTTATCTAAACCCGCGCTTTAATTTAGATCTCGATGTGCCATTCCCCCGCGGCGACACGCGTCTCACTGCAGGAGCGAGTGATCGTGGTGCATGATATTTCCACGAGCGGAGAGGCATTTTTGCTGTTTGAAACGGTGTTTGTTTTGTATAGAAACTCACACATTTACGATCAATTCAACTTAGGTACTTAAACTCTTGTCTAGTCACCTTATAGAGCGCGCCACAGTGTCACATTCGCTTTAGTCTCGATGTTAAGGCGAAACTTTAGGCAATACTAAAGATATGTTGATGATAAGTTACCCTGCTAAATTATAAAAAATAACATGAATATCTAGCCACGTCCTGCAGGAACTGCAGATTCTCAAATAGAATGCAAATACAAATCTACATCGAAACGATTTTAACGATTCCTCATTTATAAATGCGTCAGGTCGTTTAAGTTATAGAGTATACGAAAATAAATGATATGTTTTCAATACATGTGCTCGTGTAGGATTAATTATTCTGATTATATGCCACATCTGTAAATGATATTGAAGTTTTAGTTATTAGCTACGTCTCTACGGCTCAATAGCTACGGCGTAGCTAAATTCTACAAACGCTACACGAACGTAGCAGAGCGTTAGGAATGCACAGGTTACGATATCATAAGTACAGTAAATGATGCTACTTTTTACGTATAGTTTCGACTTGGAGTAAAGAAATATAAGTTCGCTTCTATAGACAAACTCTATAGTGCAGGATTCCTATGAATCCTGCTCGCACTCACATAGTTCCTAGAATATAATTAGTTCAGAAGTGTCAGAGACCAGCCTAGTAAATTAGAGTTTTGGATACATAAATTCCTTCTCTTATATCATTTCTTTAGTTACATCTTTAACGTCTTTTCCCTAGGGTCGTATTTCTGCTGGGTTTTGGCTACAAAACTGCTTCTCATTGCAGAACAATATACATTTGTCTTACGTCCGAAAGACGTGCATTGCTGGACATGGGCCTACTCTAAGGTTTTCCACAGAAACCGGTCTTTGGCCGCCCGTATCCAATCACTTCCCGTAACCCTTACCAGGTCTACTTGCCACCATTGTAGCAACAAAAAATCTAGAATTTGACAGAAAGGCGTTGTGATCAGTCTTGCGGGGGCCACAACACAAATGTAGTTAATAGAAAACAACAAGTTCTCGTGTTGACAAGGACAAAATGTGTTAACAGAGACTTACATAAAATCTACAATTACACTCATCTTATACCGTAAACTGCTCACGTTAATATCCTCCTTTCTTGAAACACCTCACCACTTTATAGTTGAGTAACAAAATCCCGTGACTGAACTTCCTTTTGATATAAATTCTCAACTTGCTTATATCATATGCCTAACAACTTTGTTACACCTTTGGCGTACAATATTACGCCAAGTTTGCGTGCCTCACTTGAGCTATATTGACTTCATAAATTACAAGCGTGAAATCTGCATATTTCCTTAACGACTTTGTTGGTATTCGATAGTTTTAAGACGTATATATGTCAGTTAACACAGGCTGTACTGATATTGTCTTACGTTATACAAATACATATTACACATTAAACATTTTTGTTTATAATAATAATATTATATCACATACACACAACACCATCTGGCCCAAACTAAGCAGAGCTTGTAACATGGCTACTGGGCATGGGTACTATGAGTACCATGTCCATATTGTCCATGCACACAAATGTTTGACTTGTGCGGGAATCGAAGCCGCGACCTCATGCGTGCCAGTCGTCCAATGGTTTACGTGCTGAGTGGTAGAAAAGTCTAAGTATTCTTCGTTTCCATTGTTCCCATATTTGTAAAGTCCCCCGAGATATAAGAAAGTTTCCGTTAGTAAAGTTGGTTTAGAATAGAATAATCAATTTAGTACACAAATTAAATTCAGTTCTCTTTTTATTGATTTTTCATATTTTATTAATATAATATGAACTATAATTATTATAAATTATGTAAATTTAATAAACATACATATAATAAATAATTAATATATAAAGAAAACTATAAGAAGTAACATCGTATAAAAGTGATAGTTGAGGTCAAACTAAAGGCATAATGAATTAAATACATAAAAGTTCTTTACCCCTATTTTATTTTATTTAAAATATTTATGAGAGTTGATTTATTAATAATAGTTCTTATTTTAGCCTTTCGTAAAAGTACATAAAACGTGATGTTGGTATTTGGTAATTGCACAGGTAATAAAAATATTTTTTTTATGAAGGTACTTTCGTCTATTCAACATTCTAAATTAGAAATTAATCCCTTGTTTTCTGAACATTGCAATATTTACATTTTTGCCATATTAGTTGACATTTGTCTATTTGATTTGTCTATGGTGCATTTTATTTTATACATGTTTTCAATTCTTCGTCATTACTGGTTTTACATTATAACATTTCCCTTAATTTAATATTTGTATATACATAACATACATGTCCCGTGTACACTATCCGTTTGTATATTGGCCAAAAACGCTTGTGCGTTTTGATATTAATAAATATTTACACAAAGGCACTAACCAACAAATACTAGCCTGTGCCTTATCATACCAATTAAAATAGGTACTTAAGTAACTACTAGTAATGTTATCGTTATGGCTCTCATATGACTGGAGCACAAAAGAGATAGAATATTTCACATTAAAACTCTAAAAACAATTATCTCTAAAAATAATATAAATAATACATAATGTATTATTTATATTATTTTTTGGCAAATACGCGTGCACATTAAATTGGGGTAGTATTTAACTGCACAGCAAAAAAAAAAAAAAAAAATAATAACAATATTCTACCACGTACACACAACACCATCTAGCCCAAACTAAGCAGAGCTTGTACTATGGGTTCTAGACAATGGATAAACATACATATATACATATTTTTTTTTGTAAATACATACATATTATACATAGAAACACCCAGACCAAGACAAACATCCATGTTCATGCACACAAATGTTTGACTTGTGCGGGAATCGAACCCGCGACCTCAGGCGTGGCAGTCGGTTACACTAACCACTACGCCATCTAGGCCGACTTAAAATACTAATTGCGCAGCAAAAAAAGCTAATTGATCAGCAACTCATGGCCAGCAAACTTTAAAAAGATCAAAGTAAGTCGATGGAGCCCCGCTTCGCGGGGCTTTTATTTTTCGATGGGTTTAAAAAAGGAACCTAACATAACCTAACACTTCCGAGACGGAATGCAGTGATTTGAGGCGTATAGATGCTCGATATGCTGTGCAATATTTGCTGACCAATTAGTATTTTTGCTGATCATTATATTTAATCCCATTAAATTATATGAAAAATGTTATTACTTTATATTTTTTTTGTTTTGAAATCTTAATTGACTGAAATAAATCGTAAACATTTTATAAAAGAAGATAGTTAATCTTTTAGACATAATCGGATTCTCTTAATAAAGACTTACTTTAATTTATAACAATGAATCTTGAATGCACAATTGTTTCTATTTAAAAAGAATAATCAAAGTGATAATAACCATCTGATACTTCATACACTAAATCGCACTAATGAACGCTCTAAATGATAGTCTAGACAATGAAGCTTAGTGAACATCAAATTACTTCGATTAAATACAAAAAAGGATTATCTTTAATATCTTAAATTATTAAGTTAGGAAAGTTTATGCTTTGAGGCCTATTACGAATGGCAACTTCGCAAATAAATGTCATATTTTGAGGATTTTTAAATGTATTTTATTTATTATGGATTAAAAAAAAAATGTTTTTAGTCTATAGACAGTAGTCACAGCGGTACAGCGCCAGCTAGACACATTAGGTGTTTAATTATGTCTGGCATTCCAAGACTAGACAAGTTTTTTTTTATTGACTAAAGTACAAGAGTATCGTAGCTGAAATATAATTATAATTGAAGTCCCTTTACTATGCGCATTACCTACTCATCAGAAACTTTCGTACCAATGTTTACATTGTAAAAAAACTACAAATATAATTATATTCCATCTATGATACACTTATGCCTTAGTCTATAGAGTGTATTAAATCATTTTAAAAATAAAGTCCATATGAAATTAATAATTTTAAAAAGCTTACAATATGACACAAATTTGCGACGTTGCCGTTAGTTCCATGAAATGTGTGTTTTTTGTTTGTCCTTTATTTTACGTTACAACGGATACACAGTTCGATATGTTTTTGGCATAGAGAACCAACGGGTTAAAACTAGTGTGTCATATAGGAAAAATAGACAATTAATGAATTAAAATATATATATTGTAAAAAAGCCAGGTTAAGTATTCTAAAGTGACAAATGTATTTGAAGTAAATAATAAAAATAAAGAGGCAAACCATATGCCAGGTTTCCAGGAAGTGAAATCCGTAATCTCTATTTACCTCTCTAAGTAACAAGCGTCTTTGAACGATCTTCAATATAGGTAAAATTTGCGTCAAATACAACTTCACAAAGCACCAATTTTACATAATACAAATATGCCAACAATTTCCATTTACCTTACAACTCTCTGAACCGCAAGCCCAAACCATTTTCCTTAATATGAATATTATATCACTTTCATCGATTTATAATTACTGAAACCAATAATCGTTGACGATAGAAACCAAGAAATTGTTTAGTGGAATATCATGCCGAAGTAATATGGTTATGAGGTAATGGAGATAAGGCTCGATAGGTTGCTTTTGTGGCTTATTGTTACAAGCTAAAATATAAAATTGCGTTAATTAGGTGTATCAAATAGTTTGAAGTTTTAGTATGTAGTTTAGCAGAAGTATTACTTGTTTTACATAGATGTGTTTCGCTGTGAATAAAGACGTTTCTTTGATATTCTTCTTCTCTCTTAAAATGCGAAGGTTTACGTCAAAGACTTCTGTAGCCGACTTGGTCTGAATGAAATTCTGAATTCAACGACAACTACTTTTATAAGATCCTCTACCTTGTTATTTTCCTATATTCCTAAGGTTATTCTTTGTACTCAAGGTAGCAGAGAAGCTAGCATACCTGATGTTACGTGGTGAACGCAGTTAGGAACATGTTTTTTTTAAACACAAGGTCTAATTCCTGTGTCCCGTGGTACATACAAAGTACACGCAGAACCGGAAAAACTATTGGCAAATCACACAAATGTTTGTCCAGTGTGGGGATCGAATCCACAACTTTCAGCGTAGTGGCAGTAATAAGGCGACCGTTTAAACCACTACGCCACTCGTGCAGTAAATTTGCAGTCTGCCTTCGTAGCGATAGCAATCTTACACATAAATAAATGTTAAAATTACTACTACTACTATTAAATATTATTAATTAAACAGTATCATATTGACTTAAGGCAAATCAAATAAAATCTAATTAAAATAAATCAGCAGTATAGCAGCGATAGCCTAGTAGGAAATCATTAGTCTGCCACGCAGAGGTTTTGAGTTAGAACGGCGTATTAAATAGTTAATTATCGCTTGCTTTAAGGTGAAGGAAAACATCGTGAGGAAACCTGCATGTCTAAGAGTTCTCCATAATGTTCTCGAAGACATGTGAAGTCTGCCAACCCGCACTAGGCCCGCGTGGTGGACTATGGCCTAACCCTTCTCACAGTGAGAAGAGGCCCGTGTCCAGCAGTGGGTCAGTTTACTATAAAGCTGATATTATTATAAATATATATTATATAGCAATATGAGAAGCATTATTCTTAAAACGCTTTGTTCCGCGACAAAATTAGTGTTGGTATTTATGGACATAAAATTGATATGAACTAATACAAAAATACTTTTCAAATGTCATGATGTGTTGTTTATATCATCGTTTATGTTTATCTATTGTCGATCAATACAATATAAAAACATCAATTGTGTCTAAATCACTAACATCTAATGGGGTGATGTCACAGCTACCTGGCTATATCCGTACCTATGGTTTTTATTCGGCTTTAGCTAATTAGAACTGAAAATAACACTGATGTAAATTACGACATTACTTACTTGTTACGACATAGGTCAGTAGTGTTATGTTTATCTAATTGCAGACAATAACGCTTTCACGTCGTAACTTCTCGACCGATCATCATGAAATTTCGCATACATATTGTCAGGGGTACAGAAAAGAACATATTGTACCTTTCATCCAGAAAAACTGCTGTTTCCGAAGGATTGTAAATTTACATAACCTCACCTTAACATAGCATTTTCGCGGGCGAAACCGCGGGCAAAATCTATTTTATCCAATAAAATCATCGTTTCGAATTCAGTTACTGTTGTTTAAAGTATCGTGTTACCGTATTGTGGTTAGTTCATTCATTAGCTTTACCTATAAAACCACACATCAGCAATAGTGGTTCAGTTAGGTATTTAATCGAGTATTGTCGAAGTTTTTAATTAGCTATTTCACGTTATACGTTGTAGTAATTTTAATTTTAGGGCCATATTTTAGTAGCCGGTGTTATTTTTTTATAATACATACATGCAATGTAAATATACTAGTAGATATGTATTTAATCTACAGTTTACAAATTGTTAGTCCCACGCGATATGCGGCCAGCAGTCTAGTAGACACGTTTATAAACAACATTCTACTAATGACAATATCCTTACAGGAAAACCTAAAATATTATGCAATACCCGGCAACTGAATACAGGACCTTACAATCAGGCGTAAGCGTAAAATTAATTATATCTCAGATTGTGACATAAGAATGCGCTTACGCAATAGGGCATTCAACTCATGTTACAAGAACATTTAAAAATAGAATGTTATTTCGAATTCCGTCTCTAAATAGACATCGACCTCTCTTGGGTGACGTCAGAGGTAAGTAACGAATAATATGGGACGCACTATTCCACCTATTACGCGGGTTGTCGAAAGAAATTGGCACTCAATTGGTCCAATATAACCGTATCCGTGCGACCTTAAAATGTAATAAATATGTATGAAAACTATACTACTAGGATATCGTTTGCTTTTCTAAACACGCAAGGCTTATATACTTGTCTACATATATACATGGTCTCATGCCTATATTCTGAAAAGAGTAGGCCGAGGTATATTTAATCATATTTATTATATGGTTTTACATACGTTCCACGTAATAGCGGCCAAAGACGAAGTCTGGAACTGTGCCTTATAGATGGCTAGCGGGCATAGTCTAAGACTCCGTGGAGCTACTAAAATTTGCCTGTCATTAAAATCCAATACAATTTTACCCGACTAGATGATCCCGTGTCCTCATGCATAGCAGTTGCATTCATTCAGCCACTGAGCCGAATGTTTGTAAGTAATATTTTAAGTAGTATGCAATCTAACTGTCTGCCTCATATGCCTGGAGTGGCATAAGTTTGTGGTCATGATTAGTTAGAGCTGTGAAATCGTAAATTACCTTTCATTCCATTTGATACGTAAACAACACTAACAGCTGAATGGTGTGACTTTCGTGAACTCAAAAAAGACAAGGCGCAATTTTGATAGTGAAGTAAAACGTTTGTTTAAATTATTAAATAATAAATAAATAAAATGATCATAAAATATAAAATAATTTATTTTGATGTGAAGATAGATATCGATATAGAGACATAGATTACATTATTTTTAGATATATATATATATATATATATATATACATTACAACCCTAAAATATGAACACACCTTTCTTTTACACGCTGTATACGCTTGATACTATATATATGTATGTATATAATATAATATGGGATCAATAGCTGTTGTAAGCTTATATTGTCACAATAGTGGATAAAGGACTGCGTGTAATGGTGTTCCAATTCCTCCATTTATTTTTTTTGTTTGTGGCCTGTTTTGGTTTCTAATTTAATTAGACAAGTTTTTTTTATGCTCGTGTTAGTTGCATGCATTCTTTGTTGTACGAAAACAATCTTTTATATTTTGTATGGATATAACCTACCCAAAATGGGGTACCATCTTTCTATTATTTTTTTGTTTGTGGCCTGTTTTGGCTTTCAATTTAACTAGTTCATTTTCTACCCGTGTTAGTTGCATTAATTCTTTGTTGTAGAGCTCGATATTCAAATCGGCGCGCGGCCGCCATAGTAAAATTGTATGAAGGATTTGAAATGCTTTTATGATAAATATTTATCTTTATTGTCAACCAATAACTTAAATATTTGGGACGGACAAATTGTAATATAACTATTTATGTTTCGTTTAAGCTGTAAAATAGGATAGATTTCTACTATTATAATCTAAAATGCAAATTTACGTATTTTTGTAGGCGAAAATATTAAAGTTAGTTAGTTTAAGTTTTTTACACGGAGTAATTGTAAACACATTCATTCTTATGGTAAATGTATATTTTATATTTTTATTAAACAACAATGTTGATTTTATCAACTTAGCTGTGACCACCTGTTTTGGCACATTTCGCTCAGCGCAGTCTTAATAGTAGCTATGGATCGTGTGGATGTTTGTATTATTAGGTGTTGGTATCATTCGCACAAGGTGTAGCTATCAGTGAATGAAATAAGATTTATTAATAGGTACTATGATACCGTGCCTATGCTGGGTAGCCCTTGTAAAGAGTAGTCATGAGTTTGAAGTCTGCTTCTTCTCTTGGGAGCTTAATACCACGAACAGGCTTTTTTAATACTACTACACTATTTATATTTCCTTTTATATTTTTGTCGGCCTCGATGGCGTAGTGGTTAGTGTAACCGACTGCCACGACTGAAGTTGCGGGTTCGATTCCCGCACAAGTCAAACATTTGTGTGCATGAACATGGATGTTTGTCTTGGTCTGGGTGTTTTTATGTATAATATGTATGTATTTACAAAACAAAAGTGTATATGTATGTTTATCCATTGTCTAGGACCCATAATACAAGCTCTACTTAGTTTGTGCTAAATGGTGTTGTGTGTATGTGGTAGAATATTAATTTTATTAATGTATTAGTCAGTTGACATGCCTAAATAAAAAGTGTTTGTAAACACATTTTTAATCTAACAGCGCATAAATACAACTCATGATTATTGAAGCTGCGATATTTTATAGGTTAATTTTATATTCGTAGTCTGTCGACCTCAGTTTTAGCGAAAGCCTACGGTTAAGCTAGAGAAGTTCTGGAAGACCGCATGCTTACCTCTAATGTTCCAAGCATATTCCTCTTTTTTATCTTATCTTAAATTAATTTACCCTAAGCAAGAAATGCATAATATATATAAATGCAACAGTAACCTAAAATAAATGCAATGCAATACCAAAGATAAACATGACATTGCAAACGGTATCATAGACTATACTTATATGACCAATAAAGTTCTTTGCTATTCAGTTTGTATAAAAAAACGTCTAGCTATGCTCTATCTTTCGTAATACCAAAATACCTCGCTACCCCAAAAAAATAGTTACAATCCATAATACTTAAAAAGGTGAAGGAAAACATTATAGGAAAACCTCCATGTCTCAGACTTCTCCATAACATTCTCCAAGATGTATAAAATCTGCTTAAATGCACTCAACTAGCGTGTTAAATTATGGCCTAAAGCCATTTCATCCTAAAAAGTGACCCGCGCTGATTAGACTTGACTGCGCTGATGCGTGGTTCAAGTGGTCGCCTCGCCACTGCCACTCCGAGAGTTGTGGGTTCGAATCCCACACGGAACAAAACTTTGTGTGATCCACAAATGGTTGTTTCGAGTTTGCGTGTTCTCTGTGCCCGTTGTTTGAATGTTTGTAAAGTCCCCCGCGACACAGGAATTATTCCTAGTGCGGCAGTTGTATTTTTTTTCTGATAAGAGAAATAAGAAATAAGACTGGTGGGACAGTTTGTATTATTACTAACGCAAATATTTACCTCCACGTAGAATGAGACTAAAACAATATTATTTACTTATACCACAAGCCTAAAACCTAACTAAAATCCATGACACCACAAAACTTTTTACGTAAAATGACATCTAGCGTAAACCTAATAAAACTGCACAAGCTGTTGTTATATTTAATTATTTTACTTTTTACATTAGCCTTCCTTTGAAGCATTTTTACCGTGATTTTTATCACGACCCTCAGACATGAGGAACCGACCATAGAGAGAGAGAGAGAGATCGTGATGTAATAACCACGTCGCACAAATCCGGTTTTAACGAAACAAAAATAATAGATAGAGGCTCTCATACCAGTAAAAATGCATTTTAGAACGGAGCGCACTACTTTTAATCCGCTTTTGAAACTTTAACCAAAAGCAACTTCATAGTTACGAAATCCTGCAAGCCGGTAGACCAAAATAGAGGAAATAACAAATATATTGTGTATGGACATTTCCATTTCAAAGGGATGACAACTAAGTCTCTTGGGCAAAAGTACTGCTTTAAACTAGTGTATTTTTAAATTAGCCTAATTAAGACAAGACTATGGCCTAACCCTTCTCACAGTGAGAAGAGGCCCGTGCCCAGCAGTGGGACAGTTTAATACAGGGCTGATAAATTATTATTATTAAGATAAGATGATATGAGATTAGTTTTCAATAAACTCCATAGCCATTGTTACGAAATGACTAAAATAGACATTAAACCTTGTTAATTTTCAAAATATAGCTTTATTCCATTTTATTTTGTAATGTGATTTTTAATCCTTCATTTCATCTCTAAAGGCAGTCCTTTCAATTTTCCATTATATATTTATATGTTACTTACACACCAAGTGGCTCCACATAACACCGCTAAAATTTCCATCACAGGCCTATTTTTCAACATAAAAAATTCCCTTACTTCTATTTCAATTTAATTAGGTTAAAATTTCGTTAATGGAAGAAATTTTTACGATGCCGTGACCTGTTATGTGTGAAACCGAATATTAGGGATATTTATGAGCATCATATATCAAAAGGGTGACCGGTGCCCTTAGTGGGATGCCTATGTTCGAAAAAATATATTTTGCCTTTATCTGACCCGCCTACAGCACGTGTAATTACTGTATCGCGTATCCTCTTTTAAGGCTGAAACGACTGTATCGGTATCGATTGACTATTAAAACCGGGAGTGTTTATTATGTTTTTGTACATATGTTTGTTTTTACGTGGAGGCGTTTTTGTGATTTAATTTAGTATATGTAACAGATTGTGCGGAGTATCAAGCACGCTTAACTATAAAGCAAATATTGACATGACTTTCCACATTATTTGTAAATGCATAACGACAGTTTGTGGGCCCAAAAACGACATGGCTCATATAAACGTAAAACATACTGGAATTAATTAAACCACTTTATATGGATTTTATCACGTTGTTTATTTTAAAACACTATTATTATACAATTTTGAAACTACTTAACTCCTACATAATATGATCACGGGGAGACCATGGCTGCTGAAACGCAATCCAAACCTCGGGGAAAGTGTAAACCTAAGTCTTAATAATTTAATTAGCTTAAGTAGAAGTAAAGTAGTAGTTGAATAGTTTCAAAATTATGTAATAATAGTGATTTAAAATAAAAAAGCCACAAACAGTAAAACATTCGCGTAAAAGTACGACAATATTACATAAAAAAAAATATTATCTATCCTACTTATCGTCTTCAATTGTGTCTACAGACTAAGTACTGAGACTAGATATAGTAAAGAAAGAAAGGTATAATCTAAATTCATCTTATAGCTATGACACATATTTATCATACAAGTGGATGAAAAGAAATAATTAAATGTTTTCTCCTACCACACATGCTATCAAATACGGCTTCTGAAAGCCAAGATCAGATTCATATTGTAAAAGTTTCAGAATTATGTGCCAGCAGACTTAAATAGTACTCCAAGTTGGCTCTCAGCTAGCAACCATAAATCTTGTCCATTATGTATAGTTTTATTATAATTTTAGCCTTTCTCCCTCGACTCCTAAGATTTATGTGCCGAGATAAGTCACTGATATACTTAACTACTTTTCTAATATTTTCTGATATTATGGAACCAACTTTACTGACTATCAAATTACTTATAACCACTATTCGTTATCTCAACCTATAAAACTATGGCACTTAGAAAGCTTTTCAAACACTATTATTACAGTCTATTATCATATCTTCGCAATATATAACCATCTACGCCTTCTCTTCCAATAATGTCAAAAGAATAATTTTCTACATAAAAAATAACTTTGATAATAATTGAAGTAGAAACTTTCAGGATTAGATAACGTAATCTCAGTGTTTTCAAAGACTGTTTTAATTTGTTTCAGATATCGATTTTGTGAGGAAGATGGAGCAAATAACCAAATACTTGATCATCATCGCGTCACTGATGACTGTGAAGTTAACTGTGACCGAGAGCAAGGACGACACCAAGCCCAAAATGGAACGGCTTTACTACTCGCCTGTCTTCATTAACGTGTGCGACATAGTCGACAGGCGGTCTAAGGTTCATTGCTATTGTGACAGTAACAAGCCAAAAATAGCTACAAGAGCGGATTGCTGGGTATTTGGCGGTGGCATCACTGAGGAGGATCTGATTTGGCCGAGTTTCTCTTCCCAGTCCGAAATAGAACATCTTATGTTCAATGTCCGAACGGACGACGCATTAACATTCATACCAGCGAAGGCTATAATAAGACTAGACAAACTCAAACATATCTCTATACAATTTGGAACTATCAAAAGAATCCCGCCGTACGCATTCACAAATTCATCGACTATCAGACAGATTGTATTGAAATCGAATAAAATTACCGTATTAGAGAAACACTCATTCTCCCAAATGATGATGCTATCAAATTTAAGTTTAGATGAAAATCAAATAACAGAATTAAAGCGAGATGTGTTTTTTGGCTTACCGAATTTACATGTCTTACATCTATCCAATAACAACTTGAGTTTGATACATGAAGGCTGTTTCAAGCACTTGAACAACTTAATTGAACTCAATTTAGACTTTAATTACATATCAGTAGTGACAAGAGAGATGTTGGAGGGTCTTGAAAATCTTTCTCGATTAAATTTGAGGAATAATAAATTGACGATGGTTGGAAACTTAGCATTCAGTGAACTGTGGGGTTTAAAAGAGCTGATGCTTGATAACAATGCGATAGAATATATATCAGAGCGTGCGTTTGGTGGCCTCACGCAACTGAGGCAATTGACGCTATCCGGTAATAAGCTGACAACGTTTTACGAAGATATACTGGAAGATATAAGTAGTTTGATTGTGCTAGACTTGCGGTACAATATGCTAGAAGCGATATCGTACGAAACAGTTCGACCAGTGGTGGAGAATGATAAAGCTGCTTCAACTGCAGTTTATTTGGAAGGTGAGTTAGAACTTTTCTTATTTATGGCTTTAATACCGACTATTAAACGGAATATATGAGCGGTTACATCACACGACTTTCGATTCGGGAGCCGCCGACGCGTATGGGGTTTTTGAATATTTTATTTCCTGCATATCTTTGTACGTGAAATCCTATTATAGTCATCGAATGCCTTTATTTTTGCCCATATCTCTTAGTGAGCATGAAAAACACGTTTATGAGTTTTATGTATATATCAAGACTCAAGTTTATATTTTAAATAATGTTTCCTGAAACTCGTGAACAGTAATAACAACGTACAGAACATTATGATAATACCGATCGTTATAACAATAGCACACCCATTATACAGCATTATCTAAACTAAGGGAATTACCTAAAATATTAATTGGGTTATATCCGTGGCCCTTATAGGCGATTGGTGAGTACCTGTTTTGTTCGCTTTACCTACATTTGTTTTTGGTACTACCCAAGGATTCTAATATGAAAATAAAATAATAATCGCCCTTGGAAACAAAGAAATAAAATTGTTGTTTGTGATAAATTCCAATACATATTTGCCGCCAAATATCTATCGCATATCGGGAATATATGAGAGCGAAAATAGGAGATCATTGTACCTATAAATTTCACTGTCACTAAGCGGAGTAAAATCAATACGGGTACTTTTATCCCATTTTATCGTCTTTATAAAAGATACCTAGTTTGCATCATTCCAAAATACATAAGTTAGAGTGACAGCGGCCTCGCCTCGTTTTGATTTAGATTAATTGGCTACGTCGTTTTAATTTATCGAAGTTAGCTGAACTTCTAAGCTTTTTTCGGCAATACCTTAGTTTTTGTTCTATATTAACCAAGAAGGTCGTCTTAAGAATTTCATTAACTTGGGAATTGCGTAAACGAACTTGGCATTGGAATCGACTGTAGCTTTAGATTTCTCTTTTAATAAAATTATCACTGAACTGGCTCGAATATTGTACAAATACAACAGTTACGAGAATTTCATCTGAATTCTATTGTAATATATGTAAGTTGTTACATACAATTTCTGAGCATGTATATTCAAATAATACTAACTATGATAGACGTTATGACTGAAGCAGTTGATTTTACAAAGGTGCCTGTTTCCAAATATAATAAGCAAAGGTATTACCTTTGTTCTCTGAACCATATTTTATATCTATTTAGTGTAGGTACGTGTGCCTACGGTAAGTTATAACTACCAATTCAATTTCGTAAGGGTCGGCCCCTGATCTGCCTGGTCATCGAAAACGTGTGAGCTCTAAAGGCCATGTCGGCGCCGCAAACGATCAGAATCGATTATTGATTTAATTCTCTACTTCTGAATGTAGTTATTGCCAACAAAAATATGAATAGAAATTCTGAATGACAGTCTATTCAATTTAAAGAATAAAAACCTTTGCTAATCTTTTATTCTATACTCCGAAATAAATTGCTTTAAGCCAACAAAGTACAAAAAGGCGCATGTAATGTTACGGTCGTGGTGGTTGGAGTTGGGTAGGCGCAGCCCTCGGTAAATTAAGACCTGGAATTTCCACGTGAGATGTTTAGTACTTTTCCAAGTTTCGGAGTATAGAGGTAAGTTTAACTCGCTCCTACGTTAACTCAATTGCGGGCGTGCCTAACAAAAGTGACACAGTTCAAATTTCATTCGTTATTCGTAACAGAGTTGTCTGGAAAATACAGCCGCCTCTGAAAAAGTGTATCAGTGAGTGTACACAGCACTCGAGGCGTCAACGGCGCCAAATATATCGGCCGGTGACACTTGCAAACGACACTTATATCTCAATCGCGTTTGATATACAATTTCGGTGCTCGGAAAGATACACAAATCCTTTTATTTCTTACGTTTCATAGACATCGCGTACGTAAATCACCTTTCCACTGTTGGCAGGATTGCACCTATATTTTGCCGAGCGACCCGATAAATTTGGCCCGTCCCACCATCGGGAAATAGCTTTTTATTCGCAAACCCGTTTGTTTATTACGTGTTTTGTGTGTTGTATCGGATACAGGTCGCTTATTTTATTATTCACGAGTGGGTTTTGTGACTTATTTGTTTATTTTTTATATTACTTTCTCGTTCCGCCGGCGAGTTTTATATTCTTCTTACTGTGAATAATAAGTTTCAAACATTAAAATTTTTGGGCATTACGCCCCTCGTAAGAGGAAACAAAGTTTTCGAAAATGTGTGTTTATTTTCTTAATAATAAGAATATTATTTGAAGTAAAATCTCTAAATAAAATTTCTCTTCATATTTCAATATACGAAACATATTTTATTCCAAAATCTTGCTTGTTACTGGCGGCTTTTTGTTGTAGTTCTAAAATGTGATAAAGAAAGGCCAAGTTTCTTCGTTCGGTGCACAGTATAATTTAATTTCCTCCAATTACGGTTTAAACAGTTAACCTTTCAGTAAACTTAATTTTATTAACTGCATCAAAGAAACTCTTAATTCTAATACTCGTAACTCACCTTCAAAACAATTCTGGAAACTCGCCTCCGAGAACGATCCCGGTTGAGTTTCATTTTCTCAATTAAAATTTGAGAATTAGAGCAACGGAACTTGGGCATTTCTTAACTAACTGAGGAAACACTGGGATAACTCGCTGGCTCGCTAGATAGCCAAGTGGTCGTTTGCAGGATTATTGTGGATACCAGTGCGAGGCGCACGCTATCGCCAATGTTATTTTCTTTCTACTCCGGAATTTACAAAAGTATTATTATTTTCTTCTATAAGTAGAGTTTGTGAGGAACGTTTATATAACTTTTGTAGTAGATGTGTAGACTAGGTATTTATGGCTCATTCGATACGTATAAATTTTCCCCTTTTATTTTCTATTAGATATTGATAATTTATTTATTTACATTACAAATTATCATACGGTGCGTGTAGCTGGTGTGATGTGGGACTGTGATCAATTCTCTGTACAACAGTTTATATGACTAATAATATGATAATAATAATAAAATATAATAAATAATATGAATACAATTCTAATTCCATACTAATCACATAAGTTGTTAAGATAATGTTGCTTTATTTTTCGTTTGAATATGTTTACATGTTAAACAGCTTATGTAGTTTGTGAATCGTATATACATACAAGTAAGGTCATATTATTTTATCTTTTAAAAATATTTCGCCCGCACTATAAATAATTTCTGAAACGCGGAAGACTTTAGTAATATTAGAAAAATTATCTAGTTTCGAAATAACTTTTGTTGAATCACATAATTTTTTTTGTTATTTTGGGGTCGAACCTGCAGCGCATTAGAAGACACCAGGGGACTACTTAAATCACTTTCCTTGCCATCAAAAATTAACAGTCGTAATTTTGTCACATATAACATATTACTATTATCTAGTCATGTCTAGTGATAGTAATTTCTCTCCGGTTCGTCTTAAGCCAGTCATGACAATATCTGGTGTATACAGATTATTATCTTTATAGCGGTTCTGTCCTCCCTCCATTAAGTCAATCTCGGTACTCCCATTCGAGTTCATCAGTTTACTAAACTAATTATATTCCACGAACATTTGCTTCTATTATTATAGCAAACAATTAATCTTAGTCTCTCGGATTCCGTGACGTAATTAAATTAAAGAACCCTCTTTTTCTAGAAAGCGAAAATTACCCAAAATATTGTTCGCATAAATTGTATTCCCTTAGATAATCTAGAATTTAGAGGGCGTCGGATAAAGTTCCGGTTTATTTTAATAGCTAAAGTCGACCTGCAGAAGCTGAAATTTTAGTAAGAAGATAAGATATTTAAATATTCTATTAGATTCTGTGATTCGTGAATTTACAACTGTTTAGCTTTTTACTCGGGGTCAGATTTATCTCAATGTTAAAACACTTGATGGAATGAGTCTTTATTAACAAAAGCGATTGAAACAAGGTATAATTCTAAGAAAATAGAGTTCGAACTAAGCACAAAATAAATTTACCACATAGATTTATTTTGTGCTTTGTTCGAGCTCACGATCATTTTGTAAAAACAGTATCAAAATTAATTGCAAAATAAGGAAGTAATTAATATTTATTTATATATTTGGGATAAAAACAGTAGTACAATTTTATTGAAATTTACATATTATAATCAAATACAAATATGCTAATTATACTACCAATAGCATTATCTACTTATACTTAGTAATAAGTATAGAAAAAATATTATACACAATATTATAGAAAAATGGAGCATGCTACATGCTATGAAAAATAAAGAAAAACCTACATTATTATAGTTTTACATTAGTTACAAATTACTTAATTAATTATTATAGTTTTACAATGGATTAACAAATGGGCATTTATTTATGTCGTACGTGCATATCTAACGTAAAACGTATATGGACTATGGAAATTAGGAACATGAGTTGGAAGCAGTTGCGTTATTTATTAAATAATTATCATAATATATACACAAATTATTTACAAGAAATATAAACTAAAGAGAAAAATAAAACTTCAAAATTAAAAATGCTTCATAATATTCCTCCGCATCGTCGTCAATTGGCAACGCGCCCAGAAGACTGGCAGCATTGGCACGTTGAATGGCAATACTTATTCTTTGTGCAAAGAAAAATACCATCCCTCTGTTCACGCGAAGCGTCAATGAGCCGCTTAGCTAAGTCTTTATAAACAGACGTTATTTAATTTTACAACTGTATTTAAAAATAAGCGGTGTATGTCGTAGTGGGAGGTCTCGCTATCTCCCTCGCTTAAGTGCGGTGAAATAGCAGTTACGTCAAATATTGTATCATGCATACTTTTTGTATCATTTGACAATAACACCTAGTATCTTATTTATTATTCAGTACATTTTACATTTTATTGTATTTTATAGTTTGAGTGACGTAACTACTTGACTAAATAATAAAAACAATGTGAGTCAACTACTATTATACTATAATTTATAAATAACTAGCTTCTGTTCGGGCTTAGCTCGCGTAAAAGTAGGTAACGGCACTATTTATTAAATAAAATATAGCTATGTTACTCGGTGATAATGTAGCTTACTTATGGTGAAAGAATTTTTATAACACAGATATTTTTCAATTGTAATCGAAAACTTATGTACCAATTTTCATACTACTAAGTTCAGAAATGAGAAAATTTCGTTACAAATGTTACCTTCCATTTTACCCCTCTAGAGGAGAGTTTTGTCCATTGTACTTATAAGTCCAGAAATGATCAAATTCTATATAAACTTCACCCTCCTATTTCACCCCCTCAGGGGTGGAATTTCAAAAAATCCTTTCTTAGTACACCCCTACAGATTAAAACACACATGCTCTCCAAATTTCAAGTTCCTACGACCAGCGGTTTAGGCTGTGCGTTGTCTCTAAGTCAGTCAGTCAGGACACCTTCCTTTATATATATAGATTGAACTGAGTATAGGTGTGCGTTTTGTCTGTTCATTATATTTTGGTTGAATCCCCCTTGACGCAGGGATTGACAATCGGTGTGTTTGTAAACAGAAATATGATAAAGTAAATCGGTAATTAATTATTCAAGGCTTTCTATATTAATTACCACTGTAACACCGCTAATTGGACACCCATACGCCGCGCTTCATCTACGCACACATGCTGCGCTGACGACGGTCACAGAGCCCGGCCGAACACACACACACCTGCCGTTAGCGTCCCCACCGCGCCAGGACACTATATAAGGCGTTCGCGCCGGTATAATAAAGCGCAGTCCGTTGTGCACGGCATAGCTTCCACACCTAGTGGAACTAGCCGGACCAACTGACACTTAGGGCCAATAGGCGATGGTGTGCGTACATAAATGCTTTGTTCGCGAACATTTGTGGACCATACCATCATTACTATTATACTAGGTATAAAGTTATAAACATAGAAATATAAAGCATAAGTGATTTCATCGTCGTCTTTCTTTTATCACTGCCGCTACACCACATAATTACAGTAATATTTCTTTATCGTAGGTATATGAAAGTACGATAAAATATCACTGTAATTGTTTTCCTAGGAAAATAAGTGCGTTGCGCTCAGATTATGAGATCCCGGATCCTTTGCCAGGTTAAATTAAGTTATATTGGCTTTTTCTAGGAATTGATCTCGGGGTCTTATACCAAGATTACAAATCTTTTTTATGCTTATATTATTACTAGTCACTTCTTAGTAAAACTTAATTGACTTATTATTTGGAATAAAATGTCTTAATCCAGTAGATAGTCTATCTGTATTACAAGTTTCAACTAAATCCGTTCAACCGTTTACGTGTGTTCAATTAACTAACATCTTAATCCATTAATCAGTACTTATTTGCAGGGCGATATACATGTGATGAGATGATATTGAGATATAGTATTTGTACAAGCAATTTTTAATATTATATCGATGCGGCGTCATTTTGCACAATCGGCATATTTTGAACTAGCTGTTACCTGCGACTTCGTCCGCGTAGATTTTAACTAAAAAGTGTTTGTCTCTGCAGAGCCCTATTTTTTTCTAAAATCAATGTAGCCTAAGTTACTACTTATAACATCAGCTATCTGCCAGTGAAAGTCCCGTCAAAATTGGTTCAGCCGTTTCGGAGATTAGCCGGAACAAACAGACAGACAGACAGACAAAAATTTAAAATATAGGTTTTTTCGTATAGGTACCTCATTAGATAAAAAGCTGTTATTTTGACATTACAAACAGACACTTCAATTTTATTTATTTGTATGTATAGATATATTACGTTTTATGGAAATATGTAATTAGCAGTGCATTAAAGGCTTTCGTTCCGTATTGACGTATTTTTACTAATTTCTCACATAGAAATAATACAATCGTTTCTGTCATTTCTGACATCCTAGTTCGAGTATAGTAACTTCGTATGACTTTAGCCCTGACAGTGGCTCTTAATTGGAAAAAGCTGTTTAATTAGAAGAAGCTGTTTTACTGACAGCTTATAGTGCTATCTATTGATTCCCACGTGTATTTTTTCGGCAAAAAGTATGATAGTGGTCTGGTGGGAACTTCAAACTTTTTCCAATTAGGGGCCAATGTCACCCCTCAGGGCTAAAGTCATACGACCTTACAGTACTCATAACGGCTCGTACAGTATAGTTCAATAAATAATAGAGAAACAAAACAAATTCATAATAAAAATGACAAACTTTCGCATTTATAATGTTTGTAGCATTCCGTCAATAATATAATATTATATTCTTATGAAATTGAAATCAAACAGAAAATTATTAAACAGAAGCAATCTTTTCGTAGAGATTTATTTTATGCTGAATATACGACTGAGGCTTGCCGACAGACATTTTTATTCTATAATACAAATGGAATTTAAATGCATGAAATATGTAGTACATACAAGCAAAATAAATTACCAAAGCGACGTTATATGATATCCGTTGTTGTGGCTTATAATATTCTACCACATACACACAACACCATCTAGCCCAAACTAAGCAGAGCTTGTACTATGGGTACATATATACTTTTTTTTTTTGTAAATGCATACACATAGAAACACCCAGACCAAGACAAACATCCATGTTCATGCACACAAATGTTTGACTCTGCGGGAATCGAACCCACGACCTCAGGCGTGGCAGTCAGTTACACTAACTACTACGCCATCGAGGCCGACCTATGATTATGATTTATGATATCTACGTATGAAACTACGTTAGTGTATTGTGATATTTGTACTATATAAGCGTACAGTTTGTAATATATATATATATATATATATATATATATATATATATATGTGTGAACCTTTTGGGTTGTATACACGTAAAAAGTGTATGTATTTAGTAAAAATATTTCGATTGTTCATTAAGTATATTATACTATAATATACTTAATGAACAATCGAAATATTTCTGAATTACTTCCTCTTTTTAAAAATAGTATTCATGCTCTAGGAAATAAGCCTACATATGTTACAGGAACATTTACAAACATTTTAATAACGGACACAAGGAACACTCAAACGCGGGACATCTATTTGTAGAACACAACAATTTTTTTGTTCCGTGTCGGTCTCGACTCAGCGTTTATTTTACATAGACCCACGCCTCTATCCTCACAAGGCAAGCAGGTATGACATCTACATATCGCTATTTAAACTCAAAGTACCACGTAATAGAGTGCTAGCCTATGGTCGTCCACAGTTCACTGTTACAGACTCCGACTTATAAATTTATTGACAGAAAAATCTAATAATACCTTGTTCGACTTGAATCAAACTTAAGACTTCATAACATAAGCACTCCTTAAAATATAGAGCTAAAAATTGGCCTTGATATCTTAAGGTGTTAAGACATCAAGGCATTGAATCTTTAAAATATAGAGCTAAGAATTGTTTTAGCTCTATATTTTAAAGAAAATGTTACCCTTAATATGTTACCTTTCAATAACTATGTCCCAATCCAAAATAAACAATCAATTAACAATCTCATAGTAGTAAATCGTGCACCTAACAAATAAACCATTAAATATTGGCACTAAATTTTCCGATTCCTACTGTCGATTTGTCTAGAGTAAGCCACGAGGACGCGTTTGCAGTCGATCGCCATTTTTCTTGTGGAGACTATCTGACGCCAGCAGGATGCAACGTCGGCTACCCAGATAAATCCACAACTAGGAATGCAAATAAAATAGATCACGAACTATAAATGTTCGCATTTATTGGCTTAACTACATATTTATTATTATTGAAATATTTATATCTTCGTAGGCTGTCCTGTGGCAAAGTTTGTTTAAATGACATTGTTGTGTGCATCCGGATTCGATTCCTGATTTGGACATTGTGTTATTCAGTTTTCTGTTAGTAAATTCTCATAAAAACTGCTCTCTATCTTTCGACTAGTAAGATTTAAAAATAAAAGCACCTGTTGAAATTTGGGTATTCTTTTTTAAGACAGTAGAAGCATTCGATCATTAATAAATGTTATTGCTTTTTATATAGCTTTGTAAATGCAACTTTTAAGTCCTGCATCTAAAGTTGAATTTGCATAGGTAATCTATTTCAATCGAAAGTCCTTAGCCATAACTAATTGTCCTCCGCGGTTTCATCCACGTTTATGATTAAATTACTGCTCCGCTCGCGTAGTCAGAGCGTAATGACATATATATAAAATGTAGCATAAGTTACTATTGATAAAAAATCCTTCTAATAGTAAAAACATTTGAATTACATGAGTCCAGTATTTTTTTTAATTTTATTTATTCATTGCAAACAATAATACAAATCTTACCTCTGTAAGTTAGTTTGTTAAGCTTTCGCCTTATCTTCACGATCGATTATAAAATTTCGCATACCTTTCATCCGTACCGTACGTTTTATCCAGAAAAAATACTGTTCCCGAGAGATAGAAATTTATTGGCGAAATCTAAATTAACGCCAACAAAGCCGCGGGCAAAATCTACTTAGTATAGATAATTTGCGATAGTTTTAAGCTCTATTGTGTGGAGACTATAATCATCTAGTTATTATTAGTGACCAATGAGTATAATATAGTTGAACCTAACCCTATGGCACTATATACGTATGATTCTATATACCTATGGAATATTTAATATTAGCTATCGCTCGTCATTTCACCCGATGTGTAAAAGTTCATAGTAGATTTTTTGCTCTGGGGATAATTATTTGTGACATCATCCTAAATATATGGTCGATATAAATATCAGCGCTTCTGTATTCAGATGTTAATAAAATGCAGATTATTTTATTATTATTATTAAAACATTTATGCATGCTATAGGTAAATAGTAAGCGATAGCCACGCAAAGGTCTTGAACTTGATCCCAAGGCGCGCATCTCTTAAATAGTTAATTATGGCTTGATTGAAGCGCGAAGAAATACATGATGAGAAAACCTGCATATCTGAGTAGAGTTCTCCATAATATACTCGAAGATATGTGAAGTCTGCCAACCCGCTCTGTGCCAGCGTGGTGGACTATGACCTAGGGAGAGGTTATGAGAGACTCTCCGCCCCTGAAGGGAGTCGGCATACACACTAAAAACCTGGGGTGAGCAGTCCTTCCGCCGACGGGGTGGGGCGGGATGGGGTCGCGTTAGCAATCACCATCCCGCCCCGGCGGTTGGCCCGGCTGATGGTAACCGGGCCTCAGCACCTGTGGAAGGGTGGCCTTGCTCACCAAGGCCACCCCTAGACGTGTGGGGCCGTGCAAGCCGGTACAGAGTCTCCCGACTCTGTACCAGTGACCCCACTATACAGGAGCGAGAAGGCGGGCAAATCGCCACCTCCTCGCTCCCGTCCGTCTGCGCCGGAGAGGGTCAGCGAGGGGATTGTTCTCCCTGAACCTCTCTACGGCCTCCTTCTGCGTCATGACAGCCTCGCAGAAGGAGACATGGTGGACTATGACCTAACCCATCTCATACTGAGAAGAGGCCCGTGACCAACAGTTTATAATCAGATCTCATTTTGACTGCAAGGAATGGCGTAGTGGTTTAAGTGGCCGCCTTGCAATGGCGACTGCTCGATCCCCACAGGGGACAAAAATTTGTGAGATCCACAAATAGTAGATCCAAGTCTGGATGTTCTTTGTGCCGTTGTTTGAATGTTTGTAAAGATCCCTGCAACACAGGATTCACTTCCTAGTGCGGGCGCTGTCTTTTAGAAAAAAGCAAACGTATTTATTATTATTATATTATAACAGAAACTAGCTTTTTCCCAACATACTTTTTGGAGAAAGTATTCTCATAGATGGCTTAAGTGCGGTGTTCACTTTTCTTCGACGTTCATAATGACGCGTGGAATATCACTGAATGAATTTTCTATTTTTGGAATTGGCATTTTATTTCATATGGGGCAAGTTATTCTCCATGTTATGTATTCATTGGCATTAATGTCAGGGTTGGTCTTGTAGCATGACTTTACGCTTAAATTTGCGGTTTGAGTTACATTTTTGGGACTGGTTAAGTGTTAAGAGTATTTTCGGGAACAAAACTTTAGCATTTATAATATTACTAGCTATATCCCGCGGCTTCGCTCGCGTTAATTTAGAATTTGACAATCAATGTGGGTTGTACTCTGCTTGTAATAATATAATTCAATCATGATTTGAAAGACACGTGGCGCCATCTATTATCATAAGAACGTTAGTGTTGTTTTCTTCGGGAACAGTAATTTTTTTCGGGATGAAAGGTAGCCTATGTCCGTTTCTGTACACTTGACAACGTATATGCAAAATTTTAGGATGATCGGTTCAGTGGTTTAGGCGTGAAAAGGTAACAAATAAACAAACAAACAAACTCATTTTCGCTTTTATAATATTAGTTAGGATATGTTGGTAAACTACTAAGCTTCTTTCACAAAATAATTTAACCAGGTTTCACCTATCACGCAAATCTTGTTAAGCTACTTGTAATTAACTCGAAACCATTGCACAATGTACTGAATTTAATTATAACTTAGTAATATATCAGTCATGGTTATAAATTAAGCGTCGGCTGGTCACGGCTCTGCTTCCAGAATAGTGTAAGAAGCAGACCACGCCAGCCAAGTGAGGATTTCTTCAAGCACTTTAAATATTTTATTTAGAATTCCCTAGGTATACAGGTTGCTTAAGGATACTTTTCACTATCGCTAAAGTGATTGGTAGGTTTACGAACATACTATGGCATGACTCTGCGAAATGGATGTTTGGGAGCGGAAATGATGACACGTCTATCTTAGTTGAATATCGTATATTGTCTGTATATCTTTATACGAGTATATGTAAATCTTCTATGCGTGTCTTTGTAATTAAACTCCTCCTAAACGGCTGGACCGATTTTGATGAAATTTTTTGTGTGTGTTCAAGTGGATTCGAGAATGGTTTAGATGTGTTTTTTGTTTTGTGTAGGTACATGACAACGTCTGTCGGGACAGTTAGTAAGCTTATAAAATACTCATTTATAATATAGGTTAGATAAACATATGGTTACGCCTACACTACAACTCATATACTAACGAATTCCTCGGTAGCGCAGTGAATGTGGCTGCTGAGCATGAAGTCCCGAGCTCGTTTCTTGAGTTGGGCAAAATATTACTGGGTTACTTTGTTGAGAAATCAATAACAGCAGAACATGACCTAAAAATCATAGTTAGCAAAATGTGGATGTGTTTGTTCAATCAAGGATCAATTATAGTATCTGCTTATCCTCACTGTATATGCTTTTTAGCCACCTATGGTTTAAAATAATATTATGAATAGATTCAGCAAACAATTCATTTTAACAGTACTAGAGTTTCTTTTTTAACGTACACATTTTAATAAACTCGTCCCTAGAGCTATATTTGCATTATTATCGCTCGTAGCAATACCATTATTTTTACGACAACAATTTGAACATTATAAAACACGTATTAAATCATTTATGTTTCATTATTCCCTCAGGATTAAAACCAGTTTTGCTAAAAAGCAGATAAGCCATTGAAGTTGAAAGCGCGTTATTCGATAACAGGCAATGATTCGGCTTATTTCTAAAAATAGCTTCATGTAGCTATTCATTCGAGAGGTAATTCTCTCGCTAGGAAAAATATACATGGGAAAAAAACGCGAAAAATGTTTTCAATGGGATTTTTTTTTGTTTTTATGTGAGGGGCTGGAAAAGGCTCATCCGGTGATAAGAACTGTTCAATGTAACATCAAATGTTTGTACATCCGGCATTCTATTTATATTATTCCAGGTATAATTACTTGCAATGTATCAGGCAATGTACTCGGCGGATTTGTTTGTTATTGATTCAGTGTTAACTGACTGTAGGGTGGCGTAAAAGTGATGAACGAAAGCATGGGAGAATATCATGTTGCTTTTGTTTTTAAAAAGAAATTTTTTGTACAAATAGTTATTTCTCGATTATAGTTATAAGATTTTTTTGCAATAATACTCAGACATGGAATAACGACTGCGGATCGTTTTTGTTTCATTTGGGTATCCAACCTGCGAAACTATTGGCGCGGTATAGTGGCAAAATTACTCCTTAAGCCATTGCGCCGTCCGTATTCGCTATTAATAGAAATGTAAGCCTATATTTCACTAGTTATGTTTCAGTCTATCGTAATAATGACTAGCCGATTGCAGTTGAACCGTATTATCGCCAGAGAGCACGTTGCTACTGAAAATATTCTAACAGAAAATCTAAATAACACATAACACAACCCGCGACCACAATCGAAAACAATTTCTACCTATTGATTAACGAGCCAGTCAAACAAACTACAAAAGGGTCAATATTATAATTACGGCATCTACATTAAAGGTTATTATCCTCCAGATAATTATTTGTTTCAAGTTTCATTTATTCGATATAAACCTGCAAATTAATCCTTATTAATTCCACTCGTATTAAAATGAAATAGTTATACCAACATCAAAACAAACAAACTTTAACACATAAAATTTACGTTTTCACGGAATAAGCTATTAGGTAAAATAAATAGCGTGTAATTATTGCCCGTTATATGTACACCGAAATTTTCTGAATACTATCCGGGTTAGGGTAGAATGGGGTGCCTACCTACGTCTACCTAATAGAGGAATTCAGTATGACCGTTAGCAATTATGCAAATGTAACTGCCATTTCTATAAAATGTTTCGTAAGTAGTCGTTAAACAATTAAATCGTATAATTAACGTGTGCACCTTTTAGTACTTCAAATGTGAAATGTATTTAGTTTTGCTTTCTTATCCTGACAAAAAGGATGAGGTCGTGTTTATTTTATAAAGCAAATTTTTTTAGTTAATCTTTCAATTAATGCGATGTCAGACAGAAATGATAAACAAATGTGTATAGATACCGAATGATCTGCAATTTAAGACGTTAAATCAAAACAAATCTTTGAAACTATGGAATAATACACTTTGCTGCCAAAAATATAGTAATGAATACTCATACTTTTTATATCTTACAATCCATCGTAATACCGGACACGTCTCCCGATAGTCTTGAGACGTGCCCAGTACACAGCATACTGCTACTAAGAACTTTGTAATAACAATCTTATAACATTTACACCAATTGATAGTCAAACAAAGGTCATAACGCTTTGCCGTAGCATATGAGGTAATCAACATCAAGGATTAGTGAGGCACTCATGGTAGAGCATACCAATTAAATATACTAGAAAATAAGTAATTTTATGGTAGTTGACTCTACAATAATATGAATTTTCCTAAAGCCGCTATCAAGGAAATAACATAGAGCCTTACAAATCTAGTAGTAGGAGTAATTATCAAATGACTAAAAAGGCTACACAAGGTATCTTCATATTATTGTGACGTAACCGTTAGTTAAGTTCAGGCATATGACGGATATAGCGATAAATCACCAGTATACTCCACTTTTTGCTGTAGCTAAAATTTAAATGTTAATATTTCCTTTATTTTGCAACCATTTTTGACACTTATATTACAGAAAAAAATCCTCTTACGCTCTTTGCTTATGAAATAACATATGTATAAAATCCAACGTACGATTCATTTACAACATCATTTTCATCGTTCCGTTTACAACTTGTCTTTTTCAAAACAGCGTTGGTGTAACCGCGGGCTGTAACTAAACATATCTATAACTTTCTTAATTGCCTCAACTTGAATTGTATCGAAGGAGGTTTTTAATTCAAAGCAATTCCAGTCGCCATCTTTAAACGATATCGTTCGATCTTTTGACGGCGGTAATAGTAGCATTCAAAGCAATATACTAACGAAATTTTATTTGTTGTATTTGTTTTTTTTTGTTCACCTATGCATAATTTGTGGCTAATGGAACACATGAAACAAAGACGTTAAACATTCAGAAACGGCGCTTACGATAGTAGCTATTCCGAATACTAGATTTTCCAGGCTCCTAGAACTATTAATTAGCCTTAGCATTCAGGCAAATCTACTCACAGCAGAAACGTAATACGAACCTGGGTGACGACAACCTTCTGTAGAGTGCTAGTACTTCTCGAGCAGGGTTAGCCCAGTTTGAAGAACATTACTTCCAGGTTTAAACAAAGACCTTACTGTACCCCAATTCCTTTAAAAACGACTTAAAGGTTAAACACACAGCAATTCAATTCGCCAACACGTTTTCAAACCCGGTATTGTGCAACTATCCAGAGAATATCAATATCAGTGTTTGTAGATTGAATACATGTGCTGCGTTCTAACATTTGGTAACGTGGTGCTGCTATGAATCGTTAGAATTCAAGTCTGTTCGGTGTTCCGGTTTCATCGTCGTTTATATCATGAGTATTTTGATCCGCTTCGATTTTTCGGTAGAGTTTGCCCTAAAATGTTAATAGGTTCTCGGTAAAGTAATTATCAGTACAGAAGTAGCATCACGGAGTTTGGAACTGTGCGGTCTCTCGTAGGAGAGCGAGTCTGTTGCCGTCTACTGGAGACAACAATCGGCTCGCTCTTCTACGACCTAAAGACCTACACTTTAACAGTGTAATACACCTATGTCTTCTACTTCGAAAATCTTTTTTAACGATTCGGGAATATAGCCGTAAGACTAGACCCACGCTTTTATCCTGGAACCGTTGAACATAAAAGAATCGTAAGTTTTATTTGTCAGGAAGAGGCTAGAAAGGTATGACACAATATCCCACGATATTATATAACTTAGATAACTGTTAAATAGGGGCAATAATGGCGAATATCTTACTTTTCAAAAGATAGCACCAATTGCTTATAACAGGTATATATACACTACCTTGCATGTTGATTCTGCAGCGAGCAGGTATCACAGATTATTTTTAAGGATCAGTAGTATTGTGTAGAGCAGTCATTTCGAAAATGTACCAATTGCAACTTGGCGTTTATAGCGCCAATAAGCTACGGCAATCATTTATTATCAGATGCGCATATAGTGTAACATAAAAGTTCGGCATTGTTTAGAGTCGTAAAGTTTTAATCTATCTATATACATATATAAAGGAAGATGTCCTGACTGACTGACTTAGAGACAACGCACAGCCTAAACCGCTGGTCGTAGGAACTTGAGATTTGGCGAGCATGTGTGTTTTAATTTGTAGGGGTGTACTAAGAAAGGATTTTTTGAAATTCCACCCCTAAGGGGGTGAAATTGGGGGGTGAAGTTTATATGGAATTTGCTCATTTCCTGACTTATAAGTATAAAAATAGGTATACAAGTTATTGATTATAATTGAAAATGACCTGTGCAGGTAAAATGGACAAAACTCCCCCTAAAAATGTAAAATAGGGGGGGTAAAGTTTGTATGGAAATTTTCTCCTTTCTGGACTTAGCAGTATGAAAATTGGTACATAAGTTTTCGATTACAATTATTGAAAAATATCTGTGTAGGTGAAATGGATAAAACTCTCCCCTAAAGGGGCGGAGGCGAGGATAAAGTTTGTATGAAAATTTTCTCACTTCTGGACGAGTACGACCCGAATTGATTGTCAAATTCTAAATTAACGCGAGCGAAGCTGCGAGCAAAAGCTAGTGAGAAATAAGATCGTGAATTCTTTATTCTCTATAAAAAGACAACTCCCGCACTAGGATAAAATCCTGTGTCGCTTTGGACTTTACAAACATTCAAATAACGGACACAAAGGACACCCAGACTCGGAACAACCATTTGTGGATCACACAAAATGTTGTCCCGTGTGGGATTCGAACCCACAATACTCGACGCAGTGGCAGTGGCGAGGCGACCACTTAAACCACTACGCCATCCTTGCAGTCGAATTAAATAAATGTTTGTGGATGATCGACTAAAAATATTGTTATACTAATTTGATTTACTATGTTAATATACAATTCCATACACATAATTTTAGCATGTTCTACTTTCATTTAGCTTCTTATTTTACTTGGTAAGATACCAGTTCCCTCAAGACTTATTACTACCTCATAAAATATTAACTGCATACACATTTCTTCAAGCCCACCTAAACATTTTAAAAATACTTGCTTAAATTTTTTTAAGATTGCTTGCAATTTGTCTTACAAATTATTGGTATCCTCGTTAACCCCTTTAGCTAAGCTAGAATGCTTGTGTTAATATTGGGTTCACGTCAGTATACTACACGACAATAATATATAACCACATTTTATTATTACACGCTGTATAGTACTTGCCACAGTCATTCAAATAAAATCAAATAAATAGTTGTTCCCCCGAGAAAGTTTATAGCATATCATTGCCAAATGTGTACCGAATACATTTCGTAGCACTTTACCAAATAACCCAATTTAATAATAAGCATTATTTCTATTAAGGTGTTAATTTAGTTGTTAGCAATTATGAAAATTTAACTGTTATTTCAAAGGGCGTTTAAAAATTAATTTCTAAACCAAACATTAAAATAAATTTGGCATAATTTCAACTAAAATATTCTGTTACAAATTGACTACAATCCTACCCACACTGAACTAGAAGTGCTTAAATAAAATTTAAGTACTGCCCTGAATTGGCTCGTAAAGGTTTAAGTTACTGTAAGAGGCCTTCGGTGTCATAATTGTGATGTAGTGCTATTTATCTATGGATCTTTTCATGTAAATGTGGCTACAGTTTTGTTCGAAAGATTATAATGATTTTTAGTTCACTATTTCTGTACTTACTAAGCGTGGAATGTTTCAGTAATAAGCAAATAGAGTTAGAAAATGGTAGCAGATATTCATAAGCGGATTTATTACGTATTGCGTATATACTGGCGGTGACATAACCTTTAATATTTTGTGCGTATCTCAAACAATTTCATTTACAAGCAATTGTTATTATTAGTAAACATAGATCTGTCAATCAAGAGCCACTCAGAATGTATAAAGAGAACTATAGCGTGTTTGATCTAGTGCAATAATTGGGCTTATGTTTTCGTGCAGTCTGAAGGTCTTAAGTTCAATTTATGATGTGTAAGGGGAATAATTATTTCTTTGGGATTGTTAGGCCTCGGTTTTAATTCCTGGATCGGACAAAGTGTTGTTAAGTTTATCCAACAGCAAATTCTCAGTAACAGTACAGTGTTTGAAAATTTGCACGATCGGCTGCAATAAACTTACTATTGAGATCTGAAAGCATAGTTGGGGAAATGTGTACATAACACACCTATGGCTGGCCCTTTGGGAAGTGAGTCTATGCATAGAAAGGCAGAGTACGTCGACAGTCGAGGCTGTCTTAGACTAACGATACCGGAACTGCGTTATATGTAGCCAGTGGAACATTCCTCTATTGTGCCCTTTGACTGCTATCTAAAGATATACGGTCCGTGTATATAACAGACCTATGCCTGGCCCTTTGGGAATATTCAGGAGTGAGTCTATGCATAGAAAGGCAGATTACGTCGACAGTCGAGGCTGTCTTAGACTAACGATACCGGAACTGCGTTATATGTAGCCAGTGGAACATTCCTTTATTGTGCCCTTTGACTGCTATCCAAAGATATACGGTCCGAGTGAAAGGCTAAAAAAGAGTTCTAGCCATATATTTCACTTTACTCAACCACCTATCTTAGGTCTATTCTATTGTTAAATCCATCTACCGCTATACTTAAAATTGTTCTCGAAACATTCTCTTCGCCCGTTTCATAACACAATCTATCAGTTTTACTTAATTATCCTTACGATTATGACTAATACTCCAATATATAATGTACCGTACACCCATGACCAATTAAAATAATGAAGGCCTATTAACTAAAGGTAATGTACGTAGGTTAAAGAACGTGTACAAAGAGCTAACCGCCTTTCTCTTTACAGGTAACCCACTCGACTGTAATTGCCGGCTCTCATGGATATACGCGTTACGTAACTCGACACGAGACAACACGCTAAGGAGCGCCCTTGAAAAAGTATCGTGTGTCACCGACCCCGTCGAACGACACTTGAACGACCAGGAAGATAACGAAAACGTCAGCGATAATGCCGTAGCTGCCGACACTTACGACGATTACGATAAAAATGACGACTATGTCGAAAGAAAATACACGAAAACAGCAACCAAGCTTATCGATATACCGCTAGAAAGTCTCCCTTGTCCCAAAGAGTTAATGCAAACCGAGGAATACGGACACCCGGTACAGAACGAAATTAGGCTCAAAGCTTTTTCGAACGTTGAAAAAATTTCACCATGTTTAATTCTAGTTGTAATCGGCATGTTGTTGTGTTAATGTTAAGCATGAAACAAAGATATTTGTGATATTAGACGTTAACTAGTAGATATATCCCTTATGTACAGATTTATATTTGTTGTTCTAAACGTAGCTGTGTTTAGTCATACGCTATTTATATTTATAAATGCACGGACGTTCTAATTGTTGGCCCTGCGGAACCTGACATTGCGATTGCGACTAATGTACAATTAATTAATTGGTACACGTTGTTATACAAAATGAAAATTTGGATCCATTACCCTTATTAGTCTTGTTACAGAGGCGGTAAAAGACTAAACAGGCCCTTTGGCTTCTGTAAAAATATAATTCTAGTCTGCTCGGCATTTGTTGAAATTGTATAATATTTTATTGTCTAAAGTTTCATTGTTACATTGAAGTAATTTGTACATAATAAATTGTTTCGTTCTCTAGTTGCTTATCATTCAATGATATATTTAAAATTGTTCTGAAATTCATATTTGTATATATTACTCGATGCTTCATTTTAATTGAATGGTAACTATACTCTCATATCGCTTTGAGCGCAGCTTTCAGCGTGTGGGGTGAAAAGCATGAATGATCACGTATCGGCGTGTGCAATTCAAAAGAGCAACTTATATGACGGAAAAATCCATGTCAATATTTATCCGGCCAGTAATTGGTTTCGTCACCGCACGCCATTTATGTTTTAAAAATAAATGTTCTTTTTTGTTGAGGCTGTCACGTTTCATAGAGTGTACAGGCAAAAAATTTTCATCTCGTTAAAGAAGATCCCCAGGGATTAACCCGATGTGTGATTTGGGCAACATTCCGAATGCGAGCATCGTAAGCCCGGACGCTTAAAATTATCTAGCTTTCGGGAAATTTACTAAAGTTTACTGTACATTTTTAGAGCGGAATGGAAGGAGATTGCTTAAAATTTAAAGCGAAATTGATGTAAATAGTTGTTCTGCTTCGGTCGTCATTATGAACATGATGTCTTAAAATTGTAGTATTAATCAAATTACAAACTTTATAAAGTTTGGCGCTGCGTCCATATTGCAGCATTTCAGATATACGACTGCCAGCTATGTTCATAACATGGGCAGAATTTAATGGAATTAAAGTTCAATGGCGAAAACGGACGGGCACGAAATTCTCTATTTCGACTAACATTTTCGAAATTCGACGCTTTAAGAAAACCACATACCTACGAAGTATTCGTACAAACGTACCACAATAAAACGGCATCGTGTTATTTGGTGAAACTTGTCACGAGACGAAAAAACATTCTGAAATAGAATACACAAAAACTAAGGCCCGAGTTCGTTTTTCAGCAGCGTGTTTATTTTTCCCACAATATTGGCAAACAACTTAATAATAAATGAGTTCAAAACTTTTGTTGGGAAGCAAACAAATAAGTCGTTAATGCTTCGGATAACCTATTTTTGAATTTGTTTTGAGTGTGAGTTCAAACGCGAGGCCGTTTTGTATATATTTTTCAGATAGTTATATTCACACCGATTGTCACGATACGTTCGTAGCTTTTAGGTTAATGTGGGCATATCAATATAACTTTACGGGTTGAATTGTAATTTACTTTATATTTTATTTAAAGTAAGTCTGATATAACTAATATAGATTAATAAATGTGTAATAACTACCAACATATGCTGTTTCTTTAGTTTGTTTTACTTTAAGGCTTACGAATTTAAAGAATAGTTACAAAAGTAAGAGATATTAGTCGATCATAATTTCTTTTCTCGTCTAGCCTTTTAGTAAAGAAAATCATAATCATGACAAATTGTTGACATTTTGCTAGATTTAAATCATGATAATTATAATTATTTTAGCTTCCATTTTGCCATTGCAGGACGAAGTCCTCCCTCTCGGTTTTGCACATCTCTATGTTATGCGTTTTGCTCTCGTTGGCATCAGTCTATCCTATAGCTATATTATTTGTTCTGCCATCGTCATCTCGGTCTACCAAGTTACCGCTCATGATTTCCCCTCACTTTTATAAACTTGGGCAATATAGCATGTTTCTTTAGGATACTGCTAGCAATAGCAATATAGAGATTCTTGAAAATGTCAATGGAACGCACTGAGAATTATGCTGGACAACGTACCTCATGACTTATAAATAATCAAGGTATCTAAAAAGTACTGTATAACAAGAGATCGCTAGACTAACTAGAAGCTACCAGACAAGAATTTCAATTCATATCAAAAGTATTAAAACTCATAGTCACAGGAAATGTCACACATTCCAGATTGAAGCTGCATAGTACACTCTACACTAACAAAGAGATTTGACTCCATTATAGGAAAGAACTCCAAAGACTATCGTTTGCCGAAACGACATAGAACGAGTAACATTAACAGAATGGCTTATTGGGTTAATACAGTTTGCCATGTTACAGCAAAAGGAACAAAAAAACATATTTCTCTTGATGAGCCCGAAGCTAAATTGTAATTGATATAAGTAGTTTCACCAAAAAGCATTCTAATTGATGCTTGGAAAGGTTAAATTAAATGTATTGAAAAAGGACACCGTCCTTTTTCAATACATTTAATTATATTCAACATTATTAATAGCTAATATAGAAATCAGAATGTGTCTGTTACGTAAAATACACAAACATAATAATAATACTCTTCGTGTAAATTCATTCATGAAACATAATGCTGGTATAATCTGAGTCATTAAAATGGATTTCCTCTAATTGGCTGTTTGGTATTTCATATCATTGAAATCATTCCAACAGTAAAAGAGTTGCATATAACGGTATATATACATATACATTATAAAGACTCATACCTACTTCCCGTATGGGTAGGCAGACACCTTCACTTCTTCATTCACTCAAATTTAATTAACATTAAACTGAATCAGATTTGACTAAAAAGCTCAATGCTTATGCTAGCTTTATAAAAATAGCATCAGACAAGTCGTGATTTGACAGGACATTTATTAAAGTATATACATATACTGGTATAAACATCTGCCAAAAAGTTACATTCCTGATTTTAATAAGATATATAAATATAAATCAATACACCTACACATTTCTCATATATATATATTACTCATACATATATTTATTACCCAGTATATTCTACCTAACACGTCGTGCATAAGTATATGAGTGTAATGGGTTAGGCGAGAATATAAAGGCATACTAAACCAAATGTTATCTTGCTCATTACAAACACACAGATACATATAATTTGGACTGGATTTTACATATTTAGCTCATTATTCCGCTGCATTAGTAGAGAAAAGAATATGACTGCAAAGACAACTTTAAGCTATAAATACTCCATAAGTAATTTCACATTCAAAAAAAGAAACAAGCTACTATATAGTTTTATCACTGTTTATTACAAGAGTAAGAGGCGCAACAACATTTGAATATTTTCCGGAGAATATTCACGAAAATAACCAACGTCGAGAGGGGAAAATCCTAGTAAAATTATAAAACAGATTATTGACCATTCGCAAGATAATGGTGCTCCATTTCGCGGGGCACCTTATTTCGTATTATCTTCCGGCTTAACACGAATTCGGACTGGAGGCTTTTACGCAACCTTGGCCTTATAAAACGGAAAAATAGGTACGTAGTGACAAAATTGGAATCAGTTCGTGATTACTTTCTTTTTGATGTTGCTTATATTAATGTTTGGATAAGATTTCTAGAGTCTTGAATGATATTTTATATAATTAATTATTCAGCTGTAGAATATTTTCTTATTACTGCCTTAAAGGAATCTCATTTTGGACTTACAATTTTGATGTCAATTTTTTATACTCCATAAATTATATAGACTCACACTAACGTTTCAGGACTATTTAAATGCTTATAAAAATATATCATTTCATGTGTGACGCGATTTAGAACGCACTCAAACACACACATGTCTCTCCACTGGGCTATCGCTGCTTCAAACAATGTTTTGATTAATCTAGTTAAAGCTGAACTAATCAATTGCAAGCTTCTAAGTTGCAAATTCGAATTATACGGGATGAACGATCTTCTTTATCGTTGGACCTAAAGGATAGTTAGCAAAATCTTAGTGCAATACATCTTTCTCTAAGTCTGTCTGTTCTAGAAACGTAATTTTTCTGTTGTAAAGTAGATTTGTACATAATCCACTTTACAACAGAAAAATTAAATATGTTAATATATTTGTTTACCTAAGACCACACAAATCTCTTAATATTTTAAATAACTCTGAAGAGCGTCTACTAATAATATATTTAATATTTTTAAATTAACTTTTACCAATTACGTTGAGGTGGCATGCTGCTACATTAATAATAACATTTAAATTAAATTTTCTTTAAAAAATATTATTATGTTGTGGCAAATTTTCATAAAATATTTTTAGTGCTGATTTTAAAATAAATATAACGAAATTACATTACCCTTTTTGCACAAATTCAATTATAGAATATAGTAACCATCGAATAAAATTATCTTTCTGCAAATGTCATTATAGTTTTTTGCTCCTAACGTCTGTTATTTTTCGTTCAGAAATATTACGAAAGACCCGCCTTATTATACGCTATAAAAATATGCCAGGCGCAGTTAAAATATAGAGTTGTCTGAAAAATATCATATTATATTTAACAAAACATAGGTTTTAGTCTAGTGGGCGACTGTTGAACATTACCTTTTTAATTCTCATCACGATTACATTTTTGCATTGCATTCAAATACTCCAAAAATGTAATTATCAATTGCCTATGTATATGATGGAGAATGATTAAAGATTGTAACATAAGCATTGTAAATTTGTATAAGCATCCAAATAATCCAGAAATGTAAGTATCAATGCATATGCAGTTGATGGAGGATAAGTAAAAATGACAAGTAAAATGTACGTGGCAAATATACAAACTCTAATCAGAAAACGAATTAATGTTTACAGAAATGACCTGCTTTTGGTAAGTTAATGACCTAAACAATGCCGTAGTCAAACCAAAAGGTGACGAATAAAGATGGCAATTATTTTGACCACTGAGCTGCAGAATTGAGTGCATGCAACGGTACACAGACCAGAGACAAGTATAATGTAGTCAGCCACATTGACATAAAAAACAGCGAATCATCATTTCTTGAAGAATGAATATACTAGGCTTTTGCCTTATAATACACATTAGTCTTTATTCATCTGCACCGCTATATAATTCCACTATCTTTTCAATTGAAGTCTATGTTATTTCAAACTATGGTCATTCCCTTTCTCCACAACTAACCCTGTTTATGATATAGCGTCCCCTCTGCATCACATATTCGGTTCAGTATCAGGTATTAGGTGGGGTGTTCAGTGCCACAGGTCTTGTTCCCAAATCTACAGATTCTATGGAAACTACCGGAGCAGCTTAGCCGCTCACCACCACATAAGAGCTACGTCATTTAACACAAAGTAAATGACATACAATTTCCAAATACCACTACAGTAGTATCAAGTTACATTCTTCATCTAATTATTTAGTTCACTATGTCTCATATTGCACTGATGTGGAGCTAAAATGCAAATAGTCTCTAACATAATTATGATTTAGTAAGTCCACAAACGTTTTAAATTTAAAACAGAGAACTGAGTAGAGCACTACAACAACACTTCAAGTTTAATTCGCTGTTTAATTTACGTTGTCCTAAAACTAGTCTCTTATGACAATGACCCACATCGCACTGAGCTCAAAGTTAAATAGCAAATAAACCACGAGATACGATTAGTTAAGTGAACAAGCATTGTAATTTTAAAACAGAAAATAAGCAGCCAGCTATATTAGCATCCCAACTTTTATTCAAGTTTGATTCTTCATAATTATAACCTTTATTAAGAACATTACCCTTCTTCTTATATAATTATACACGTTCCACTAAACCAGGTAAAGTGGTGGCAAAATTTTATTAAATACCCTGTTAGTTCGTGTACTGAATTTTTATTACATACTTGCGGTACCTTGGTACCCTTTATATCTCTTTTAGAATATGTATTAGGAATGTACGAGTATGTATGTATATAGACTCATAACTGTTCGTATAATTTCTCGTTGGATGGTATATTTAATCTGTATGACTCTTAAATAAAGGTGAGGTTTTATTGAAGCTAAGTGGCGCTAATGTGGATTTTATTAAATTATTTTACTTTTTATCAAAAGGCGGTTGAAGAAGCTTGCATACTAATAAACGATTACTGTTATCTTTTATGAAGAACCTTATATTAGTAACCTCATAGTCTCTTGAGAAAACTACACACACAAGGCTAGATCACTAAATCTAGTCAGATGATTCCCTGCCTGTGTAAGGTAAAAGATCATTTACAAAATCGCTTTCTGCAGTAAGCGATGTTGTGGCTACCATCCCCTGGCTCTTTGCCATCTTGATGAGATCGTTTGACCATAATGCGGCAGAACTTTTGACGCTGCGTTTTCCAGTTTGAAGATACCAGTTTAAAAATGTTCTTGCCTCAGCAGTTATAAGTTGCAGGAACTATTGTTTAGTACTTCACACCTTATTTTCGATAACGGTTTTGTCTTCAATGTTTATTGATATAAAATTGCACATCATCGTATCTAGTAAAGACTGGTCTAGTACAGTCTCGTGTTTATTTTTATACATATGCGTAGTCACAGAGTTCGGAATGCTAAGAGCCTCTACTAGAGAAGAAAGTAATAATATTGTTCGTGTTGATTGATGGAAGTTGCGAAGTTCAAGCAGTATCGTCCCTTCAGCAATACAAGTATCATATTTGTATCGCCTGTGTATTTATCACTGATATGCTTGCATTATGGATTATGCCCGTGGCTTAGCCCAAGTGATTCCCCCAGTAGCGATTGTATTGACAAGAAGGTGTCCTGATTGCCAGGACCTGCTGGCAGGCTGTCGAAAATCATTAAAATCCGTTTAATGCATTACACATTATTGAGTAACAAAGAACTCTCATTTTCTTTATCTAGTCTCTTGTTGGGACCTAGTAAATCGTGCTCTGTACACATAGTCTTAAAAAAAAGCTATTACTTTGAGTTTGTATAATGTCTATATAATTAGTGTCAGTTTTAATGGCATGAGTTTACAACATACATTACTTACAGGCTTTTAATTTTAAAGGTATTCCATACGAAAGTATGTGTAATATACACCTCCATCTAAGCTTTCAGGGAGAACAAGCGTTATATTATGATGTCGTTACTTTCCTATCGGCGCACCGCGTAAGCCGAACTCGAATATCAATGGTTGTTACGCTTCAATGGGTCTTGACGCTTATTGTTTCGTGACGTCACTTTGTCTGATATTTAAAGGGTAAAGACGTGAATATTGTACTCGCGTAATAGGAATAAGTTGGCAGTGTAAATGAAATCCTACACGACTGTGGATTATAAAATTACAACAGCGCCTAAGGCTGTTCTGTTTCTTATAATACATATCTTACTAAAATATTTTATTCTTAATGTTTCTTTGTCTGCTGTGTCGGTTGCCTCTAATGATAATTGGAGGATAGTAGGCGATGGTAATCTTAGTGTAGATAACGATCGCTATGTTAACGAATTTTGCTGGTATATAACATTCGAATTAATTGTAATAATATTTTATTATGTCAACTTTTACTTTATCTGACGATCGATATAGCGATCGCTAAATTTATTGAGACTACCAATCTCAATACTGAGAGTATTGAGATTGGTAGTCTCAATAAATTTTACGTTTTATTATTATTTTTACGTATAATTATACGTTTTAGTTCTTAAGAAACTTCTTTCTCCATAAAAACAATGTTTAATGATTTATTTTGTAACATGACTGAATAATACTATTTAATTTTAAGGTTTGCTATGTAAATTCTTTATCATGGTGTCACATAAAAACATTATTAGGTAAGTTTTTGAGTGCAGCAGTGAGTTCATCATGACTTCTTTAAAACCAAAATGTATTTATAAAATACCTACTATTATAAGAACTTTTTTAGCATTATAAGAAACAAGTCTGCCACGTTGATCCCGTTTTCCGATTGTAAAGTTCCGGATTCGTTTCTCGGACCGGGAAAATTTCAGCAGTAACACGCAGTCGGCAATGTACCCAGTTTGTGCTGGGCTCTCATAGAACCTAAAGCGTAACTGTCGAATTTGAGTCTTATGGACTTCAGCCTACATCATTGGCGATATGTAGATATAAGACAACGTTTGTATGTATAGACAGTAAATAGAAAGATTTCTTTCTTCTGATACCGGCACAAATAATTGTAATAAAAAGATTTATTTATAAAATTAAATTAATTTACTTGAACCGTTCAAGTTCAGTATAAATTGTATCTTTAAAATAAGCAAATTGCTCGATCAATTCATAGATTTCATCGTTGAATTATAAGATTAATTGTACAAAATGTATTCCTGTTAAAAGATATCGTGTATATTAATATAATATTAGGTTGTGTATAGTCTTCAATTCTGTTGTAATAAATATTTCTACCGTGGCATATGGATTTTATTTTATTATCCTATAAAATATACCCATATACATAAACATAGGAATTTACAGACGGCGCCTCTCAAACTAAAAACTGTCCCCTCTCGTCTCGGCCGGACTGCTTCTACATTCACTCACAAAATACATTCATCTACGTCATCGCCATTCGCGCTACTCCATCGTCGTACTAACGTTAATTGTGCTCAGTACAAAAATAAAAAAGAGGCATGCTTACGTAGTCTAGTCAGTCATTGATGGCTTTTTATCACAAAAATACGTAATGGATTGATTATTACTAAATAATAATAATAATAATATAATAATAATAATATTCTACGACATACACACAACACCATCTAGCCCAAACTAAGCAGAGCTTGTAATATGGGTACTAGACTGTGGATAAACATACATATATACCGTTTTTTTTGTAAATACGTACATATTATACATAGAAACACCCAGACCAAGACAAACATCCATGTTCATGCACACAAATGTTTGACTTGTGCGGGAATCGAACCCGCGACCTCAGGCGTGGCAGTCGGTTACACTAACCACTACGCCATCGAGGCCGTCTAAAATACTTTACACATGCTCCCGCCATATGTGTACCTCAAAACTTTGCTGACGATGATGTCTGTAGGTTTCTAAGTCAATGCCGCATACTAATTATATGCAGTTCGTAGCAACCCATAACTTTATGTAGTTCTAACCTTAGCCAACATTATGGCTCTGTATAAGACGCGGGTAACATGCACAAGTTACGGTACTTGGTCGGATTGTGTGCGTCACGCATAAAACCGACACGAGCCACTCGTGTAAATAACTTGTAAGGTTAATCCACGCATGTACCTTACGAAATAGCTTGCGCATGTCACCCGTGCAGTAGCTTGCGCATGTATTGCATGAAATAGCTTCCGTATGCAGGCCGCGCCAGTTACTTGCGTCTATAAGCATCATTATATTTACTTAAAATTATTCATAATAATATACGTTCCAATTTGAATAAATGTAGCTTTGAGTAACAAAAAAACAAGGACATTTTTTTATTTATAAAACTGGATTGAAACTGAATCGAATGAGATTTTAGTGATGCTAATATGAGGTCACTGTATCATTATTTATTCAGTGGTCTCAGTTACCGTATAGTGCTAATTTTAGTGTAATCCATAGTTGGTTGACCGGGACTAGCCACCTGAAATGATAATGAATGATGAATGAATGAGAATTTACTATTAACGTATTTAAATGAAAACCATCTATCAAAAATATGAACTGATTAAAACCTTAAAACGAAAGGAAGCGAAACTATGTTTTAAGTCCTAACCAAGCACCTAATTGAATCAGCCTAATGTGGCGTCTTTATCATAAAATATATCATTGAAATCAATCAACTAATGACAATGATATACGGTACTGTAAAACATAGGAGTTCCATTAAGAAATAACTTCTTCTGTAAAGTCAAATAAAAGGGATATCTACGCATTATGAGGTTTTAGTTGTACAATTTCTTGGTAGTGTTTAAAAAGTTTAATACATAAAGTCACTCAACTGTTTATCAACAAACCATTGAGTAAAAATTACAGTACTAGAAGAATTTTTCGACCTTCAAATTAATGAGTTTAACCTTAAAGAAAAAAACAAGGCATCTCAAACTCGCAAAGAAACTCAAACAGTTGAAAATGTTTATGTTTTTGCAACATTACTTTAAAGTCTTTTTATATTCCGATTAAACAATGTCACGGCGTTTAGGTCTTTTTGCTTTGATTTAAAAAGTAATTGGGTTTCATTTTTCTTAAGGCTTAATATATTAATTTGAGTGTATGTAGCGTACTGTGTATGTGTACACAGTACACTTTTTTATGTGTCTTTAATTTTGTGCAGATAAGTACATATATTGAGTTGATAATCTTGAAAAATAAATAATTATTTTAAATCGAACCTAGTTTATTATTGAGGTAAATCCGTCCCCGATGCCAGTTCACGTAAACCCTATAACTGGAGAGTTTTACAAAAATACCAGAAGTTTGGTTAAAAAATTACTAGTACTTTTATCTCATTTATAGATACCTACCAAAAAGCATTGCAACAGAAACTTAAATAAGATCATTCCATTGAATATAATCTTGAATCTACGACGTCATGAGAAGCTTTGTAAAAACATTTATTCACCTAACATTAAGGAAGCACAACCCTCCTTTTGCTTTCTCGTCTTATTTATGTAATTAATTTATAGACCAGTATCCACAAACCATTAACTTAATAACCATTCCTTACCCGGCCGGTTTCCTCGTAATTCTTCACTTGCTCCCAAAACATCAATTGAAAAAGTTTAATGGAACGAAAAATTAAAATTGAACCTCTCTTAGCCGGTTTTCTTCAACTGTAATACGAATATTTGTTTCCGGTATATTTTGGAGTTCCGTTCTAAAATTGGCAGGATGCTTAGGAATTGCTTTGCTATTTCTCCGTCTGTCACTTGTATTGTTTTGGAAATATTACGACATACAACTAGGAGCTTTGGCTGACTGGTTGCAGCTTGACCAAATGTCAACAAGATTGCCTTAAAACGATTCTTCCATGAGGCTCTTTGCAGACATTATGTTGTACGAAGCAGAACAACTAAACCTTGAATATTGCTTAGCTAGCTCCAGTTCATCAGTTTTTTCCTAATGCATTTTGTCGAGTGTGCGATTGAATTGCCTTCTATGCTTTTTTTGAATAGTCAAATATTTTTACTGGCACTCTATACATAGATAGATATTATTAACTGCTTTTTGGGCGTATACTATTATCGACGCACCCATGTCAGTATATTAATGCTCGTAATGATACAATCAATTTCACCGAATTGGTTTGGAATGACCGGCCGTACAATGAAACATAATCGATATATAGCGGACATCGTTTGGCAATGACAAATTTTCATTTTAAATAAAAGCTGTTCCTTTTTTATGTTAAATATTTCTCGTAAATGCGGTAATCTATCGAGTTAAAGTTGAGAATAAAGAGAATGGTCTATTCGTATCGGTCGAGGAAAGTAGCGAGTATTTGTGCAAATGCTCGCTTGCTTCTTACGATTCAATGTGTTGTTCTGAAAATGCAATTCTACGAGATGCTGAACTTACGAATCTCGTTGGGATTTGGTTTGGTTAAAGTGTATGCATATTGGTTTCGATTCAGCTAAATAATAGTTTCTTCACATACACATTTACAATATGTATTAACGGTTGTATCGACTTTTGGATCCCAAGGCTCAGACAAAACGCTTTTTGCATTTTGTCTAGATATGACTATATTGGCTTATTAAAGACAAGTAGGCATATTGATATTCATACCACCTACAGTTAATTCATTTGGCAGACAAAAGGTAACGACCAGGTCATATTATATTTTTATCTATCTCTTTAGTGTTATATCTACCGACAAAGACATATAAATGTATTGTTTATATGTCTGTGTCTATGTATAAAACTTGTAATAGATCTAAGTTACCATTATAAAGCTTTTATAGTGCAATGTGATTAAATAGTCAGTTAGTTCTTTTTTAAATGCTGTGGACTTGCTAATGTTACTCTACTTTCATTTATCTAAAGAGCCGCCTGCATAGCAAGGAATACTGCTTGTCCCGCTTCAACAAGAAACAAATGTATTCATAATATTCGAGTCAACTGACAGACGGGGCCGAACGCAAAAATCACCGCCAGATTTACGGCATAAGTGACACATTTGTTATCGTCTATGGCGATGAATGTAAAGAATGTAACAAGTAAGGCATCTCTAGTAGAGAATTAGGGTAATTTGGTTTTGCGGTATCCTGGCATATATTCATATAATATATATGAAAGGTTGTATACATATTTTTATCAACATAACAAATGAGAAAAGTCGCGCACTGAGCTCGTTAAAAGCAGAATCCCAATCATCTTGCGTTTGAATCTCATCATGGAAACAGTCCCTTCCAAAACCCGAAAATAATTATCACGCGGCGTTGTTCATAACAGTAAAATTTTATTAACTCGTTGCGGTCGCTAAGAATAATACTCTAATTTATTTTAGAACCCAGCCATCTTTGATATCCCGACTTTTGTAACGTATTCAATTAAAAAATTAAACAAATAAATTTAATAATACTTGGCATACTAACTACAGAATCGCCTTTATCGCTAAATACAATATTAAATTACGATATTTAAAAAAATCTATGAAAACGACTGAATAAGGTTTAATATTAAGTAACCAAGTGACTTTATATTTTACACAAAAGAAAACGAAAACTAAACACATTACATATATATGAGACATATAATGGACGAATACGAACAAAATTTTGCCCTAGGCTACGTATGATTACACAATGTCTTAGCTTAAATTGGGCATTCTACAGAACATTGGCACATATATTAAAATTAGACTTTCGGTAATAGCAAAACTCATCGTTGAGGAGCTGGATAGGGCTCCCAGATTCCTTAAGAAGACGATGTACTTTTGTAGAAATTAGACTCAATAGCCTTTATCTCTTGAGCTGGCAGCACAGTGACTTTTGTTTTGAGAGTTCGACAATACGACTGTGATTCATCTGGAATTGCAAGCATTAATAGTTTTTGTGAACTGTTTGTCATCAAGCAGGTCATATACTTGTTCGGTAACTTGATTGTTTAAAAAATACATAAGCCATTATTTATCAAGAAGTAATAATTCAGAAATCTTATGTCGAATAGCAAAGACTGAACACGTCAATCCACAAAGCTAGTAGTTTATAAATACTTACACACACGACATCCTTAAGCGTTGTTCTAATCGACTTAGGCATTTATTTCCAATTAAAACTTGAACTCAATTGCTCCTACAATAGTCTAGGAGACAACGAGTCAAGGTCTGTTGAAGTTAAAACTTTTCAATTCTTCCTTTAATAGCCTAGGAGTCAAGGTCCACTGATTCCGTTATCATTGCTGCTAGTAGAGGCAAAATAACTTCGGTAAAAGCGTTTGACTTTGGCCCAAATAAGACTATCTTGAGCACTCTCAAGCGCGGAGATAAAAAATTATTAGCTTTGAAACTCTAAAACAAAGTCGTAAACTTTAGGAAAAGTTCAAAAATTTCAACCTTCTAAGACGTTGCTTCTTATCCTGTGAGAGATGATGGATTTTGCTGATTTAGCGAACAGATGAAGGTGTAATATTTTATCATGTTAATCTTAGAAATGGTAAAAGAAATCTTGTAAAATTTTAGCTTAGCTGAACTTAGAAATATTTTAATTAAGACAAAAAATGTAAGGTTAAACAAATGAAAAATAATCATTCATTCTTAAGCATAAGAGTACCTATCGTTTTATTCTGTCTTATTTTATTACAACTATTTCATTGCTTAATCGAGCGTTTATTGAAGTTGTAAATTGCTTGCTGAATGAGGTTAAATATAGTTTAATTGCATAGACGTTAATACAAATATTACACATTGAAATCAAAGTATACTGCTTAGTTGATTAAATAACTTCAGACTATGCACATAAATAACTATGTGCATAGTGAATTAACACAAAAACTAAAGTTAGATTTCAGAAAGATATTTTATTTTATTTAGGTTATTCTAAAAATCACAAACTCCCTTTACATTTAATATACGCATATTTGAAGTATGCATAATTTCGTTGTGCAAATAATATTGTATTCAAAATATTCGCTTTATACATTTTTTGCATAATGAACTGAAAAAGCAGTTATAATGTGGTTTTAAATGATCATTAAACATAATTGTGGTGTTATAGTCGTCGCTTTGAATATCTCTTTTCACCGAAATCGGTTTTATGCTTTACAATAATAATTTATAATATAAAACATAATTATTTCATGCAAACATAACTTTTGCAGCATCGGTTTCATCAATATGAATTTCAAAAAGCTTAATTGCTTGAAAAGAGCTGTACAGTAAATTATTTCATGTAAGGCCTTTTACCTGTCTCTGAAGTCTGACAAAAAATGGCACAGCTTCTCCATAAATTAAAAATGAAATAAACGTTTATTTTATTGTAATTTGCAAACAGAAGCCAACAGTCAGGCTATGTATATGCATGATATTACTGAAATCCTTAAGAGGCGATTCCCACTTACATCAGGTGAGCTGTAAGCTTGGTAATGGTAAGAATACTGGTAAGAAGCAATAAAAAAAACAACGGGTTGCACTCCGGGAGTGTCGGCAGAAGTGAAAACTTGAATATTAACGTTGTGCATTTTGATATTTTGGAATGGTTAGGGAATAATTTTGCACGAATTGCTTTAATTATCAGTATAAAAGTACTATCATTTATGTGGTAAAATACAATATTCATTTATTGCGCTATCGTACACAAACATGACAATTCTCCCTCCGTCTTACGAATTTTCGATCAGGTCACGTGTCCTGACGCGATATTGACAATTCTCCTCCGTCTTACGAATTTTCGATCAGGTCACGTGTCCTGACGCGAGTTTAACATTTTTTACCCATCACAAAAAAATGCACAACGCCGCTAAAGAACTTTTCACTCCAATAACTATACGAAAAATAGTTGAGCCTATGTGCCTGTGAAAGCCTGCCATAGAGCCGGCTATTTCTCTAAACTGAAATGAAAAAGCCTGGGATACGAGAATAAGGAAATATTATCTAAGCAATAATCATAATGTATGTAAACTTTGGTTTCTTTTTTACAGATATTATAGGTACACTTTAATTTTATTTAGATACTTGCATGATTCTATATTGCCCAGCAATAGGTTAATATTAATAATCTGTCAAGTCTTGGAATACCAGACATAATTAAAAATCTATTATGTCTGGCCACCGGTGTACCGCTGCGACTCAATAGGTTAAATTCAGTTGGTGTCGAAAGCTGGCAAGGACACGTGTGATTTAAAATTATTTTATCCTAATCATTCTCAAGTTACTACAGCAGTAGATATTTTTATTTTTATTTTGTAGGACGCAAACGAGCAGACGGATCGCCTGATGGTAAGCGGTTACCGCCGCCCATGGACACCCGTAACACCAGAGGCCTCACAAGTGCGTTGCGTTCCATTTAAATTTGCCCCCAGCAGAAGGGAGGAGGGGTGTGACGGTTGGGCCTCCGGTACCCTCACTCATTCGACGAAACACAACGCAAACGCTATTTCGCGCCGGTTTTCTGTGAAGCCGTGGTATCACTCCGGTCAAGCCAGCCCATTCGTGCTGACCTAATCACAATTACTATATTATATCAAATTACATTAAAAAGGAAGTCATAAAAATTTACAAGGTAGTAGATCCTGGCTGGTTTCAGCATGAATGGGCCGGATCGACCGGGGTAGTACTACACTCTCACAGAATACCGGCGTGAAGTAACGGTACCCGTTCTGTTGCGTTTCGTATCGGTGAATGAGAGAGCCGGAGGCCTAGTTACCCCGATCCTTTTCCTAACCTTTCCTTTGTCCTTTCCCTCCTTCATTCCTTTTTAAAGGGCTGGCAACGCACTTGTAACTCCTTTGGGGTTGCGGGTGTCCATGGGCGGCGGTAATCGCTTACCATCAGGCGATCCGTGTGCTCGTTTGCCCCCCATGCCATAAAAAAAGAAAGCTTTTGGTATGCTGTTATATGTTCAGTTACTTGTGTCACTTACCGTACAGGTTTAATATTTTTTTACGAAACAAAAAAAAATTTTTCATTCTATGTACTATTGGGCGTCCCACCGAGCGTTGTCCGGTGGGTCGTCCAAGGTACCGCTGGAAAGACGAAATAGCTAAAGACTTGAAAGAGATGAATGTGCTCGATTGGTCTGACTTGGCACAAAATAGGAAAGAATGGCGCACTTTAATGTCGGAGGCCAAGATCCACTTTGGATCGCTGAGCCAGCGAAGTAAGTAAGTAAGTAGCTTAACTGGAGGCGTAAACAAGAATAGTACATAGGTACTATTCTTGTTTACGCCTCCAGTTAAGCTAGATCGCAATTTCATGCGATCTCCATTTACCCACATCTAGCCACCTATCCAAGAACCAGCCTCACACGTCGTTACTTAACCTTCACCTCTATCAACTGCAAAGTACATGATATATTCAAAACGGCGATACAAAATTTATATAATTATGCGATACAGTCTCCTATGTCACTTTCATATTCAGATTTAATGCACCGCTTTACGATCAACTATAAAATGTTCCACCTAATACAAAAGCGATGTATAAAAGACATAAAGTGCATTATATCTTTGTGCATGCATAAATGGGAATGAAATGAGGTATTTAATGACGTCAAGGCGTAGTTTGACAACCGCTCATAACTTCTGCTTAGAGAAGTGATGTGCGCGTATCGATAAAACAATCGAATAATTTGAATCGTCGAGCAAATCGAAATTCTCGGTACTTGGTATACCGAATAGTATGCGAATTCACAGCTGATGAGGAAGTTATTATTTTATTTACAAACTATATTAAAGAGATTTTTGTTGTATATTTAGCAACTATGCACATACACACACTAAGTAATATATTAAAAATCTAAGACTATCGTACGTGTATGTGTTCATTTATTACCAAGAGAAATTTACAATTAATTTATTATTAATTTTAACACTAACTATTCTAATATATATTTACAAACGTATAAACAAAGACAAAGTTATTATAAAAATACTATATATTATATTTTGTTTCGTCGTTCTTCTTATGAGAATCCTTTTTCTTGAACTCGAAATTATTGTCCGATTAGGTTTACTATTTAAAAATTTTGCTAGCTTTTAATTATACTTGGAAATATTTATCAATTTTTGTCAATCTATTAAAAATTACGCATCATCACTGTCATCTACCGAGTTCGAAAACATCGACCATGACTTTGTGTCAATATCGAGTCAAGTTACGAATATATATTTACGATTTGAATTATAATCGACTAGCCCGCGGCTTCTTATCGTAAAAATAGTAGGTTATGTTAGTAACAGTACATCATTTTTTTAATTAAAATATGGCCTATTGTTATTCGGTGATAATATAGATTTCTGATGGTCAAATAATTTTAAAAATCGGATAAGTAGTTTTTGGCTTAAATCCTTACAAACAAAAATCAAATCTTTCCTCTTTATAATGTTAGTATAGATTACAATTCGAATTATAATCAGTGAGAACGAATGATCAACATGCGGTTACAGAATTATAAATATTTTCGAATATTTGAATTTCTTTTTCGTAGCAATTGCACATCGCTAGTTTAGGAATATACTGTAAAGTTCAAAATTGGAACGCTGCCAGATAGCATGGAGGTAGTTCTTAAGCTGCTTGAAGGCCTGCAACTCGGCTTAGCGTTATGATGTTTAGACCAGTTGTCGTTTTGAAACTACTAAAATCGCCTATTATACGAGTAGGTCAATATAGTTGAGGAACGGTTTTTGGCAGGTCAATATAGTTGAGGAACGGTTTTTCGCAGCTTTGCTGTTCTTAATGTAAACTATAACTTATTCGTATAGGTACTCACGCTTGTAATATTCCTCAAAAAGAATAGGTACAAGGTTTACGGATTTGAGTTAAAATTTAATCTAGTAAAAGTTTTACATTATCTTTTTACCCAAAGGAGTTAAGGAGTACACTATAGGTACTCGGTGAAAAGTACGTGTATTGACATGTCTGTGCTTCTACTGAAAATGTACTTATTCTGACATCCTTTGCGTCCAGTTCTTTAGTCTTCGGGTTTTATTTTGGAGTCAGCGAAACAAAACCCGAAAAGTAAAGAACTGCAATAGTAAATTGAAACTTAGCTATTCTGTGATCGTTAACTAGATAGGTAACGCATTTTATTTCTTTGAATAAAATTACAAAATATTATAAAAGAAAACCATTCTCCCTCTGCATTACCGTAATGTAAAAATATATTAGAGAATAATAAAATATAAGATATATACCTATTTGTTCTGACGATATTTATCTCAACACATATACATAAAATGCATGATATTCATTCTTCTTTACTTATACTGCAGAATATTTCACTTTATTTAGGGCAGTGCAAGCGGGAACAGTAAACACTCTCCGTGAGATAAAACTCATGCGGGCACCTTTAATAGTCACGCTTTGAGCATAACCATAAGAAACTGACGCTATTGAAGACTAAACCGATTTCCTGATAGTAAAGAGGTACTCAATTCTATGTAGACTATCCTTAGCCTTTATTATTCCCAAGTCACTTGGGGTCGGCTTTCTAGTCTAACCGGATTTGACTGGATATCAGTTTTTACACGAAGCGACTGCCATCTGACCACCGCAACCCGAAGGCTAACGATACCCTAAGGCTAGACCAGTGTCAGGATATTAGAGGGCACTGACTTCCCAATAACGACTGCCATAGATGTTCATGGCAGCCGGGACCGACGGCTTAACGTGCTCTCCGAGGCACGGAGCAAGCGATAATTGTATGATAATCAATACGCACATAATTTCGAAAAGGCATATAACTTCCGAAAGTCAGAGGTACGCGACGTGGGTATTGCTCTCCACTCTCTATTGCAGTCTGTTGGTCTCCCCACTGAGCTATTGCTGCTGATATTTTTATGTAGACTAGGTATATAACACTTTAATGATTGCATGGTTGATATAGTGGTCTAAGTGGTCGTATTGCCACTGCTACCGTGGCGAGTATTGTGGGTTCGATCCCACACGAAACAAAAACTAAGGTCTACAAATTGTAGTTTCAAGTCTGCGTGTATTGTGGGCTCAATGCATTGTGTAATCTATCCGGCGCTTAAGCGGCTATAGATAATGGTTAAAGCATCGGACTTGCAAACGAGAGGTCGCGGATTCGAATCAGATCCATTGCACTACCGATATGAGCCCACTTCTAACAAGCGTCCTAGCTTAGCTGTATGGGTTAACAAGAATGCTAGTAATTTGTAACCCAAATGGGAATAATTCTTTAAGAAGACACAAAATTTGAAATATTCGTTTGAATGTTCGTAAAGTTCAACCTCATTCTATAGACTGAAGCAACCTTTAAAAAAATAGAATTGCTGGCCTCAGAGACACACGCGGTTTCAGCAAGACTATGAAGACAATGAAGTGTCGAAATTGTCGAAATCAAAGTCATGTAAGTGATTTGTTTAACTGTTGCTAATTAATTCAGGCAATACCACAGCAGACATGCGTTAGTCTAATTAACAAATTTTTACGTTGATCTGCCAATTAGATAACGAATATTAATAATTACTTAAGCGACTTCTTACAAATATTTTTTCTTAGGCAAATATAATTTCAAGTTTACACATAACTCCTATTATTTTAGCTTATAAATTACTAGTATTATTCCTAAGCTCTCTATGTATTATGAATATGATCATATGCTTTTGCTAGATGTAGCTTTACGTTGATAGTACAATGAGTGAGATTCTAATTCACGACCTCGCAATCACAAGTTCAAAGGCCTTATTCATTAGGCAACAGTTGCTTTATTCTATACTAGCTTTTGCCCGCGACTTCGCTCGCGTTAATTTAGAATTTGACAATTAATTCGGGTTGTACTCTGCCTGTAATAATATAAATCAATCATGATTCGAAAGACACGTGGCGCCAACTACTATCATAAGAGCGTTATTGTTGTTTTCCTCGGGAACAGTAATTTTTTTCGGGATGAAAGGTAGCTTATGTCCGTTTCTGTACACACTGACAACGTATATGCAAAATTTCAGGATGATCGGTACAGTGGTTTAGGCGTGAAAAGGTAACAAACAAACAAACAAACAAACTCATTTTCGCTTTTATAATATTAAGTTAGGATTAGGATAAGGATACATATATGGAAATGTGCGCTATAGAAGGCTATACATATATACATGCATATACGTACATAACACAGGGTAGGCACCCTGTGTTACGTGGGAAATAAAAATATGGCTGTCAAAATGTGGGTATCATACACCTTTTCTATAACAGACGCAATATACATATCTATCTAATTATACACAAGTTGAACTAATCAGGGCTTGACCCACGACTTAGCAAAACAGCGGTATGAATTGCCAAGATCATTTTACATCTGCCATACTTTATCCAAGTATTATGATTGCTTTAGGAGTTATATTAATGTGCATTTATTATAGAGCGCTACTCAGAACGTAATAACTAACGTTTAAATAAACTGCTGTGTATATTTTCAAAACATACAAACGATTTACATTCTATGCTCGTTGCGAGTTCCGGCTAAAGCAATAAAAACATACCCAAAAAAAAATACAGGTATAACACATTTCTCGCAGTACAACAAAACAAACAAAAAGTTAAAATACATAAATATTAGCCACGCGTTTCCTCCGCAGCACGAATATTTAACTTACAAAACATACCTACAGAGTACAAATATTACATACGCTCTCCAGTGACAATTTCAATGTACCAGACGGAAAATATTGTTCACAGGTTTGTAAGACACACACAGACCATATTTGATAGTTTCACCCAATATTACAAAGCGGAACACGAAATAAATAAGCCTTCAAAGGGAATGAAAGAGCCACATCTCTTTACGCCGACGCGGAAATATTAAAAATATCTTTTGAATCGAACGAGCTATTTGCAGGTGTAAGGAAATTGGACCACGGGATAACGTAATGGCTATATTTCCTCGACCTTTCATTTATTTCAGTTGAAAAAGGCACAGCTGGAATCATATTTGGTCCGCCGAAATTATCTGTAAGGACTTCTAACTAAAGCCACATAGCAATAATCCCAACGAGATCCTGATTAGAAATCCGCCTAGGCAGGGACGACCCTTATTTGAATTGTCATTCGTACCAACAGATTCTTATCTCATCATACTTGATATAATTCGGATGGGTTTATTCATTTTCAATTCAATGAAAACGTCAGCCTGTTTTGTGATTGCGAATTCAGATTTTCGAGTAGCTCACAATTTCTAAAGATGTTTATAGAGACCATTCCGAATTGATAATAATTTACCTCGCTATATTAAATCAGCAATTTTGTAAAAGCACCATAAGTGCTGCAGAAAATTACCCAAGTGGAATTCATGCCTGTTAAGCTTATTTGAGTTTCGCAATGTATGTAATGGGAAATATTTAAGTTACTATAGGTCCCCGAAGACGTCATATCTTATGCACGCAATATTCCATCTTGTAGTTTTCTGAAAGCAACATACAGAGCTTTGGAAGCGTACTCTTTTGCTGGCAGAATAATAAACAAAGTTAGATTAGAGCTCTTACTAATGTCCGATAAAAAAGTAGGGATCGGCGAGGTATCCAAATTGCCGAATATGCTGCCAAGCTGGACCGGTTCCAAAATCAAGTCAGAACTTGAACATTAATCTGACTGTAAATTGGTAGGATTATAGTTTAATACAAAATTATATGGGTACACAGGTGCTTTACATAATAAGTAGTAAAGTCAGCGGAAGGGTTATTAGAAAATACTATGTCGAGATTGGATTGAAATGAGATTCGCAAACTTGAATGGAATAATCTAACGCGAATAGAAAGTTATTCCCGTGTATGTCGGCCTCGTCAAATGAGGCTAAATTGCTTTCAAGATTAACTTCTGATAAGTAATGAAAGATTCGTGTAGTTGTAGTTGTAAGCGGCTGTGATTGACAGAATTGGAATATTACATATTATCTGGGACGATAAATAAACTCTTTATCGCTTTCAGGCTTTAGTTGCGTGACACTTACGCCTACAAGTCTCAAGAAGTAATTAGGCTTCGAGTTTTAGCCTACGTACCTATATATCTGCTAGCTGTATTCGATATAGCCGTACAATAACCAGTCTAACTAAGCCCATCAGTGGTATTGACGGGCCTATTAACGAAAGGTCAGCTCTTTTGACCTTTCCAAAGGTTGTAATTCGAAAAATCGACATAACATCGCTAGGTTATGTGGATTTTGATGTGCAAGCAAAGGGTTAGATGGAGGTACAATGTACGGAAACTAATTAGGTTTAGAATTTGCTTTTATTATGAGATATGTGATTATTTTATTGTATCAGGTTTGGTTTAAGACTGTAAGCGTTCCTGTCATTTAGGTAACGAACCACCAGACCAGCAACGTGGTCATAAAATTCTATCAGTACGTAGTAGATTTACGTAGTAGAGCCTCGCTGATTTCAACATGTATGGGCCGGCTCGACCGGGGAAGGACTACCCTCTCACAGAATATCGACGTGAAATAGCCGTATTCCTACTGTTGTGTTTCGTTCGGTGAGTGAGAGCGCCGGAGGCCCAATCACTCCCTTTCCCCCATTCCCGCTCCTTCTCATTTCAGCTTCGTTTTCTAAAGGGTCGGCAACGCGCAAGTGATGCCTCTGGTGTTGAAGGCGTCCATAGTGTCATGATTTCTTATTTTTATTAATAATTCTGTTCGGGAGCTTTTATTTATTCAATTGGCAACACAGCCAATTATAATTTTTAAATAGTGGGGTTATTGTAGAGGGGAAAAATAACTCGTTCTCTCGGCGAAAGATCGCTCAGCAGTAAGGAACTAGCATTCAACTGAGTAAGACGTTCTCAATAGTCCGTGTAATTGCTGTGAGTTTGGTAATATAGTCACATAATATTTTAAACGATTGAGTTTCATTATATTTCAGAAGTGGAATTCGAACCCACGTCGCGCACCTCTGACTTTCGGAATTTATATGACTTTTCGAAGTTATGTGCGTATTGATTGACAATTATCGCCTGCTCCGTGCCTCGGAGAGCACGTTAAGCCGTCGGTCCCGGCTGCCATGAACATCTATGGCAGTCGTTATTGGGAGAGTGTCGACACAAACGATCACACTGGGTCGAAGTGTCGCCGGTCTGCACTGACTGGTCCCCACATAAGATAGGATAAGATAGTAGGCGTACAGTCATGATTTGAACAAAACAGTGGCCATGAGTTTCTTGCCCGTTCTTCTCATGAGCCCTACACCCTTGCCTTGCTGAACGTGGCAGTAAATGTAAATTCAGAAAAAAAAAATGTGTAACTTTGACATTCATAAGTGTTGCCCTGAACTTGTGTTATTAGATAGTACAAATAAAACAACAATAATTAATAGACATAATATTTATTATCAATAGGAACAATAATTATAAATATGCGAAGGAAATAAATAATATCGTAACTGTAAAAAAAAAATAGTATATACAATGTCAATTTCCATTTAATAATTACATAAGTCAAGATAAATTAAAAATAAATACATCGTATAATTTTATATAGTACTTAATATTATATTGCTAATAGACATTTCGTTTTAAAGTATGTGTGAAATAACAATATTCATTTAATGTATAAAAGCAATTCTTCAATAGTAATTTTTTTAATTTTGTTTAAAATTCGATGATCGGGATGTTTCTCTGTTATGCATAGGGAAATGGATATATACTTTTCATTCTTGCTAACACCATATCTTGATCGTGTGATAATGAAAACTGAGTGATTTTAGTTGAGGTTGTGCTCCAGGAGTAGCATGGTATCGGATGGCCGAATGTCATGATTTCTTATTTTTGTTAATAATTCTGTTCTGTGTGTTTTTATTTATTCAATTGGCAACACAGCCAACTATAATTTTTAAATAGTGGGGTTATTGTAGAGGGGAAAAATAACTCGTTCTCTCGGCGAAAGATCGCTTAGCAGTAAGGAACTAGCATTCAACTGAGTAAGACGTTCTCAATAGTCCGTGTAATTGCTGTGAGTTTGGTAATATAGTCACATAATATTTTAAACGATTGAGTTTCATTATAATAGGCTACGGTGACCACTTACCATCAGGTGGACCATATGCTTGTTGGCCACCATAATTGAAAAATAAAAATTAAGTTATAGGCTGTCATTACCACCTGCCTCCAAGAGGCATTTGTTGGCCGTGTGATGATATCAAAAAATAAACATATAGATTTTAGATGAGAGTTATGACGTCTAACCCTGAACACGAAGCACGTTTGGTGGAGCCCGTTTGTTTACCCGTTATGAGCCTGCAGATGTAACGCACCGCATACGAACAGAGAAACTACAGAGACTTTTATTGTTAAAGCGAAATATAAGTATTTTATAACTGCACGGAAAGTAAAGTGGTTGCTTTATCATTGGCATTACGGTGAGTTCTTTGGGTTCAAATCCCGCACGGAACAAATATTTGTGTGATCCAAAGCCAGTTGTTTTAAGTTTGGGTATTTTTTCTGTCTGTTGTTTGAATATTTGTACAATTGTCGCAATATAGGACTTATTTCCAGTGCGGGAGACGACTATAAAAACCATCGATATTTTTTGCAATGCCAAGGTTCCGTGCACAGTACTAATTTCACAAAAGACATACTTATACATATGTACTTAGTCACATAGCTAATGTAGCAATACACGTTAATTACCTTTAACAAAATTATCTGATTATACTAATATAGTAGATATTGTAGATTGACAGACTCACAGCCATAATTTCTGTTCACGGTTTTAATAATATATGTATAGAATTATAAACAGTAATAGCAATGACAATGTAAATGTACATTTAAATAAAGGTGACAGAATGAGTTTATCACCTAGAATAGAATCAAATGGATTTAGAAAGCGGTGAGTCGAGAATATCAGAGTAATGTCTGGCCAGTGGCGAAGACATTGTGTACTTAGATTAGTTAATTCCATTTATCATAATAGGTTTCGGATAATCGGACCTTAATATTAAGTAACAATGTTAAATTAATGAGTACTACAATACTAAGATTTCAATCGCGTGTCTAGAAGAGACTGTATATAGATTGGACTTTAGTTATAGAAATATTAATTGTATTCAAATAATTGTTACTAATGAAACTGCTTCGTTCATCCACTAGCATAAATATACGTTTATGTGTTACCGTTGGTCGTATTTGTGAGGCTCTAAATTTAAATCTTGGATCGAGTAAAGACTAGCTAGATTGAAAGGCTCTCTTTTAAAAATAAACAGTAACAGAACTACGAGATAGTCAGAACAGGTGAAGATAATCTGTGTGTCTTTCGAATACACTTTCTCCATACAGACTGAAACTGTGGAAAAAGGTTTCGTGGTACCTAAAATGTATGGGATTCATAGCCCAAACCTATTCTCAAAAGCAAGCAACTCCCTAATTGAAACTTATAAAAATTTTAACTGACTTACAGCAGCAAAATTATCGTGTTGCTTACTACAATAGTCACAAAATTTCCAAAGGTAACTACGGCCCATCAAATCTTATCCTTCACAGTTTGCAGACAATTGAAACGGTTAAAAAGGGAGACTCCGAAAACATCTTCAAAAATCTCAACAGCACTTCACTGCGGCTTCTGCGACTTTATAATATAAAACAATGTTCTGAACAGGCAGTCACACAAAAGAGTGTTACAAACTCTCATTCTGTATCTGTTTCGTAATAAAAAACACTTTTCGGCTGACTCGCTCGAGACACCCATTATCTTACTTTCCTCAATTTTCCGCGGCTCAATTTATCTCACCACTCAAATCCGACTGGCATTCGGCCAGAGTTCAGCCAAGATTTGAGCGATAACGTAGCAAGATTTGGCATTTACATAAAAAAGCTTTAACTGCGCTAGTAACTGATGCATTTCTTGCGGAACGAGCAAATATTATGAGAATTGTATGTGCTGTAGAAACGGAGAAGTGTTTTCGATTATGACGATAGTTACATACATGAACGGTATTTTTGTATTGCGATTACACGGATGAGTTGGTTTAAATGCTCTTTCAATGCGACGTAGTGAGAGTTTGATCTTCGTACGGAACAGAAATAATTCACTGATAATATTTCTGATTTCGGTTTCTTTTGTGTCTTTTGTGTATTGATATAATGAATAAGTATTTAAGAATGGGTAGATAGACGTGTACCACATCTACATTTTGCCAGCCATGGTTCAAGGTCCCACGTGATGGAGGGCGAGACTATGGACGTTTACCGAGTTACAGTTTCAGAGTCCTCATGCTTATGCAGCCTGAATCGAAATCTTACGCATGTTACTTTGTAATTTTTTTTTTATTTTAATGCGGGAACTATTACTAGAACCAAAAGAAGTATAGCCACTGATTTTCGCCTTTTTATGTGGAGTACAACATTACTACTAAAGATTTCTATTAGCTATGGGATCAAAATACTGCGATAGCGCCAATAATTCTCAACATATTTTTAAGATCGCTCGTAAGTTTAAATATTCTTTCGTCTTCCTCGTTCTATAGACCAAAGTGTAATTAAATCTGTTGATACGGAATCATAGCCAGCTTAAGCATTGTTCACAGATTTTATGACATATCAGATTTCTTTTGTGGAAGGCTGTAAAAACGTGGCCCATTTAATAATCGTCCTAAAGAACAATGATTACATTTGTTAGTTTTGCCGATAAGAAATGTTTTATACCTAAAGTATTATACAGAAATATGTCTGATCGTGGCTTTTCTTCAAAAGTCTTTGATTTGGTCAGAGAACGTTTACCTAGATCTTTTCTTTTCTATAATATATCATCATATCTTATTTATAACTAGCTTTTGCCTGCGCCTTCGCTCGCCTAAAAGTAGGTTAGGTTATGTTAGTAACAATCCTTTTTTTAAATATGTCCTTAGTTACTCGGTGATAATAATTATTATCACCGAGTAACATAAGACATATTTTATTTTAAAAGAGTATTGTAGAAAGCTATATAGTTTTACCGATTTAAAAGAATACTTTTAATACTTTTAAATCGGTAAAGTAGTTTTGATTTAAATCCTTACAAATACACCATGTGGTCTTTTTGCATAAAGTAATTAATAACGACATCGATTGCAGTGATATATTTAACCCTATTCAGTTATCAATTTCTAGTAAGCCACTCCGCCATCACATGACTAGATCCTTCTGCCGACCATCTATCCAGAGGTTCCCAGACTTTTTTTCTCATAGACCACTTTCAAAATTTAGCTGGTTCCGGTGGACCCCCTGCAGCTACATTTCTACCATATTCCTTGCCATTCGTATTTATATTGGTGAAGAATCAAAAAAGTTCATGCAATTAAAAAATTTAATCAAATTTCATTTTCGTGGACCCCTATTTTTTTTGTTAAGCCAACGTAGGGCCCCGTCGAGTCTCTCGTGGACCCCTGGGGGTCCACCTGGACCACTTTGGGAACTTATGATCTAATCTTGGTCTATTTTTCACCAATAGTTCATGCATGCAGTAAATATAATTTGTTGAATAATAATGTGAAACATTTGGATATTTTTCACGATTCTCTTACGAATAATAACACTTAAATTTTATTAATATTTTTATTTTAGTAAGTATCTATTTTCAGACTTCTTCATATTTTAATTTCGTTTTGTTTACTGTATAGGATGTTTACAACTTTAGCTTTCCACCTAAATGTTTACTCAACATCTTGGTGCATAGTGTACATGCCTATCTTAGTATACATATGTATAAGAACTAGTTTTAAAGTACTGTATTATGTACTATATTATGTATGTTGTATATATTATATACTGTTGGCGTGTCTAAAATAAATAAATAAACAAATAGAAAATAAAATGTTTCCACTTTATAATATTAGTATAGATTACGTGATATTTCTAGTTTTTGCGATATTATTGCCTCAGTGGCGCAGCTGTAGTGAATGCAACTTCTGTGTCTAGGTTTCAGGAGGCTCAATCCCAGGCAACCTGTTATTTGGTTATGTTATTGGGTTCTTCTGTTAAAAATTCTCAGTAGCAGTACGGAGTCTGAAACTGCACCCGGTTGACGACGAAATGTGAATATAAGCGTGGGGCCATGCAAAGTCATTATCCCCTAGTGTACACCTAAACAAACTATCCGAAAAAGAATAAAAAATGAATTCCTCTTAGTATTTTCATTACTATTGAGGCATAAATAATGTTGTCTTACATATTATGTAGGTATATTAGATACTTTCGCCTCCTTAGAGACCTGACCGCAATATACGCAAGTATACAAGCAGAATGAATATTTCAGTGATAATTACGAAACAGTACGAACTCGTAGTAAGTGTTTGAAACGAGAAACAATAAGGATCACACGTAAACAAATGAACCATCATCGTGCATAATTTTGCGTAACTACTCAATGTTACCACCAAGGCTATGTACTCGAATGTTGAATGAAGTAGGTAGTTTCTTTAGTAAAATAATAATAGAGTAAGAAAGGCTATCACATAACACTTACTTATAATAATACTAGATAATAGAATTTTCAATAAATGTTTTTTCATACCACTAAGGTGGCAAACAAGCTTACGGCCATCCTGATGGTAAGTGGCCTAGGGACGCCTGCAACACCAGAGGCATCACTTGCGCGTCGCCGACCTTTTAGGAAAGGAAGAAGAGAAAAGGGAAGTGGGAAGCGGAGGAGCGGGCAGGTGGAAAGGGGAAAGAGGGTGATTGGGCCTCCGGCACTGCCACTCATCGAACGAAACACAACAGTAGGAATTCTGCTATTTCACGTCGATATTCTGTAAGAGGGTAGTCTTTCCCCGGTCGAGCCAGCCCATTCATTCTGAAATCAGCGAGGCTCTACTACCTTACTTATACCTTACTATTCATCGGTAACCGTATTTTTTTCTGGACGAAAGGTGTCATTTTCTGTACCCATAATAGATAAGGCATAACAAACAAACTCACATTAGCATTCAAAATATTAAATAAACAAATAAAATTAAAAATTATAACTAAAAAATAACGAAAAAATTAAATAAATTAACTAAAAAATAGATGGTTCATATTATATTTATCAGCCTAGCTGCCATCCACGTTTATGATTACTGTTTAGCGTCTGTCACTCGTAGCGTGATCTCCTCCTGGATAAAGTAGTTTTCATTTATACTTTTAGGCTAAGTATTAGTGAAAGAATGCCGAAGTTAATCGTCAAATCACAATCAGTGGCCACCATACAAATGGCCTACTACGTAATACTTCGTAGTTGGCATCAGAGATACCAATTTATGGAAGGATGCCGTGGTACGTAATATTGCGTATACGTTATATTGCGTAGGTAGGCACCACTAACATTTATTTTATCCAGGTTGCTTACCAAATTACCAAAAAATACCAAAAAGACTATAGGGAAGACTTACGTAATATTACGTAGTCGACATCTGCCATTATTATCAGCTACGTAATATTGCGTAGTTGGCATTCAATGGGTTAAAAAAATTTAGAAACAACAACAAGCACAAATATCCGAAACTTTTCTCTTTATTTCATCATCATCTCAGCCGAAAGACGTCCACTGCTGGACATAGGCCTCTCCCAAGGTTTCCCACACAGACCGGCCTTGGGCTACCCGTATCCAACATTCCGCGACCCCCAGGACTAGTGTATAAAAGCGATAAGATTTTAATAAAGTTTAGTAAGCTAAGCTTAAGAACGCAAGTAAACAGTCATTATGTATACTTACACTTAATTCAACTAATCAAGTATAAACATTTTTTTTTATAAAATACATTTGTACAGTTGTCAGTTGCGTAACCGTTTAAAGCGATATTTACTAAGTTAACCACACTTAATTAGTGCATGCTGGGGCCGCCGTTACGCAACTGACACAAGCCTCACATTATAAAATTTTTGTTGTATTGTTGTTGTAATCACTGGTGGTCATAAATAAATAAATACCGTATGTCCTTTTCTAAACCGCTGACATCATGTATGAGAAATTTCATGATGATCAGGCGAGTGGTTAACGCTTAAAAGCGTAATAAACAAACTTTCGCATTTATAATATTAGTTAGAACTAGCTGTTACGTGCGACTTCGTCCGCGTAGATTTTAATTAAAAAGTGTTTGTCTCCGCGGAACCCTATGTTTTTCCTAAAATCGAAGTAGCCTATGTTACCCCTTATAACATCAGCTATCTGCCAGTGAAAGTCCCGTCAAAATCGGTTCAGCCGTTTCGGAGATTAGCCGGAACAAACAGAGAGACAGACAAAAATTTAAAAATATATGTTTTCCTATAGGTACCTTATATACTTTCTTATGCATTAGATAAAAAGCTGTTATTTTGACATTACAAACAGACACTTCAATTTTATTTATTTGTATAGATGTATAGATAAAGCAATTGCTTTACGTGTAATAAAATAGCAATTACTACGCTTTAATTACATTGAACGCAACGGCACAGAGTTGCAATGCGTCAAACGCATATATAAAAATAATTTATCTTCATAATATTCGGATGTAGTATTCTCGTTTATAGCACGGACCGTTTTGATTGCAAAAAAATTTAAACGCTGTTTGTAACGCAGGGTTGTTTACATAAAGACCGCGGGCGGGCGAACGGGAATCTCCTGTCCGCTGACCATTGAGACGGAGTGACGCTTTCTGTCGATGTCGTGCCGGAGCGTCGCCCAGGAGCCGTCGTCCGCAGGCATTTCTTGCCGGCGTTGGGCACTGCTGGGTGGGTCGCTAATGTAGTTTCAGTTCCAACGACCCACCCACCATTCAAGGCAGCGAGTCGGTACACCGTGATAGGCTTAGTCGGTAGTACCTGGGACATTCCATCCTTGCCCGAGTGAGCCCGATATAACCCCTCCGCTCCCCTTTTCTGCCTAGAGGCATGCGTCAACGCAGTCTCTCAAGGTAAAAAGAAAAAGTGGGTTGTTTGTAAACAACCCACTTTTTCACAACTAGTTTAGTCCATATAGTATTTATACAATCCTTACTAATATTATGAATTCGAAAGTAACTCTGTCTGTCTGTCTGTCTGTTACCTTTTCACGATTAGACCATTCAACCGATTTAGATGAAATTTGGTACAGATCTAGTTTAAAACCAGGGGAAGGACATAGGATACTTTTTTCATGTAGGTACCACGCGGGCGGAGCCGCGCGCAAAAGCTAGTAACAAATAAAGATGTAAAGCAGCGTTTAGCGCGCAAAACAAATGGCATTTTTAGCGACGCAAACGCGGTAAATGGAGTGCGTTGGCTGCAGGCGTCTTCTACAGCGAGTGCCTCACAAAGAAACCGCGCGATTCATATTAAAGCCACGTAATAAATACCATAATAAGTATTTAACATTTGTATGCTGACCAATAAGTATAATTGACGTCTATACGTAAATAGTTTATCTGAACGTATTGTTTATTATAATAAACAATAAGTTCACATAAACTATTTACGTATAGACGTCAATTATAATTACGGTATATTATAATATACCGTTACTATAATTGACGTATATGCTAAGTGTCGTCATTTAAATTATATTATTATATATTATAATATTATATAGATTTTTTGTTTGTTTGTTTGTAAGTGTATAACTCAAACGCTAAACAACCGATTTTAAAAATTATTTCACCATTAGAAAGCTATACTATTACATAGTAACATAGGCTATATTTTAGTTTAAAAAAGAGTATATACTGTTACTAACATAACCTAACCTCTTTTACGAGAGCGAAGTCGCGTTCAAAAGCTAGTGTATTATAATATGCTATTGAAGTCTATGGTAAATGTTATTCCCATTCAACTTAAAGGTCTTAAATTCTGTTCCTGAGCGATTTTTTAAAGGCTAGTAAAGCCTTTAAATAATCGCTCAAAAACAGATCTTTTTTTTCTAGATGAAAGCTAGCCTATGTTCTTTTCTGTACCGCTGACAACGTATAGGTATGCGACATTTCATGATGATCGGTCAAGTAGTAAAGGCATGAAAGCGTGACAAACAAAGTCAAATTCGCATTTATAATATTAGTTCGGATTAAGGTAGAATTATGCACAGTGAAAGTTTGCCGTAATAAAAAGACTATCTTACATTGTATCTTTGTATTGATTGCAAAAAAGGTTGCAAGGAATAGGCACGTGGTAAATATGATTAAATAATGCAGTAAGATTCTTAATAAATTTTATATGTAATAATATAGATTGCATTTTACCAAACCATTAAACATCCATCCCCTTAGACCAGAATAATTAGATTCCATATGTAGCAATAGTGTCCTACACCTGCCGCGGCTAGTGTCTCGGTAAGTGTTACATCTCACTTTAAACTAAAACTCATGTTGGACCTATGTCCCCATGTAAGCCTCCCAAGGGGCCGGGTATTTTCCAACGTATTTGGGAAATACTCGTGAAAGAGAAACGAAACATTATAATAAAAGACGAAATAAATATAGAAAAGAGCTAGCCCATAAACTGTTTAATATGCTTTTTTAACACATACCCACCAAAAATCGTAGCTATATTATATTACATACATAGATTCACGCCTGTTTCCCAGAGTGGTAGGCAGAGACTACTGATTTCCATTTGCTACGATCCTGATCCATATATATCTCTGAAAACGTTTTTAATTGAAACACATAAACGAAATTTAAAGATAAAAGTAAAAAAATATATCCATCTCATTTACACACTTCATATTATACTTAAAACGGGTGTAAGTATCACAAAGTGATATTGTGAAGCTGTATATTTTCATTTTATTTGTCTTTATTTGATTACTTTCAGGCACGTTCGTGTATTAAATGTCTGTAGTACATTTAATATACGTGTGTAGTTTCCCATGTGTGTGTACATGTCTGGTCTGTAATTATATTTGTTTTGCGATATTAATGAGCTCAATACGACATCTCATATGAGCATTGTAGATGATAAAACTTCTTATCTTGGATAATTGAAATCGTTCGAACTAAGACGGAATGTACATCATTATTCTTTACATCATTCCTTTTGATTTCATCCGAGAAAATCTCCAAACATATTATAGTTGAATATGTTATAATGATTTAGTCTTGACATTATAGAACCGTTGTGAATCAAATAATTCTCATATAAGATTTCCTTGTTAAATTTGTAATGCTTATCCTGCTTCTACCTCATTTTCCTTACTTATTACGTCAAAAAGCGCAAAGGTAAATCCTTCCTTATAAACCAATCTCAAATATTTGATAGGTCGCTAAGTATTTACTACAGCCAATTAGAAGAAACATTTATAAGCATTACTCAATGTGAAGTATTAGTTGAATAATAGATAAATAACAGCGGCGGTCCGTTAATCAAAGGTTAATTAATAATCAGTTGAGAGGTAGTTAGCTACCTCTCAATTGATAAGCATAAGCTTAGTATAAAAAGTATTAGTTAGCAGTATATTTATTAGTAAGGTTAATTATGCTTACGTCAGTCTGAACAAATCCTTCAATTCTTGTCAAGAATAACAAATCACAGAATCTTGATATAGATCACGCAAAAGCCCAGAAGCAAAACTCTTTATTTCACAATTTCACACCAAAGTCACGGAAATGACATCGCAACGTTACTTTAAAATGTCCTTTTAACATTATTTCCTGCGCATACCGAGGTAGGTGGTGGAAGTTAATTTATTTACTCCAACAAATTCAATTTGGTTGCTAAGTAAACAGATGTTGATTACTCTCTAGTTGTATTTTGGGTACTTTAAACAAACTCGTTATTAATACTGTGTAATCTTTAAAGCTATTGCTTATTTTGATGATTTTGTTTGGAGTTTGACTTGCTTTTCAAACAATATGAATAATTTGAATGTTATTTTTGTGGGAAACAAACGAAGGATTATTTGATGTTCCTTTCTTTCCTTTTTTTAAATAAGCTATCTGGCTGGAAATGTATACGTATATAACGTATATTGATTTATAGGTGAAATTATTGTGCTTTTTAAATACCACTTTCAATGTATATATGGAGGTATCTAGTGAATGCGACTGTTGTGCATGAGGTCTCGGGTTCGAATCCCGGGTCGGGCCAATAAAAAGTTATTGGGTTTTTCTGTTAAGAAATCTCAATAGCAGCCCGGAGTTAGGAAGTTAGCGGTGTTAGACACCCCCGTGCCTCGGAAAGCACGTAAAGCCGTTGGTCCTGCGCCTGATTTCTCTCCGGTCGTGTCGGATTACCGTCCCATCGTATCATAAGAGTTAGGGAACAGAGAGTGCACTTGTGTTTGTGCACACACTTGTTCACTATAATATATACCTGCGTAGATGGCTAGTCTCCGACTGGCCGCCGTGGCCGAAATTCGGTCTGGAGGACATTACATGGTTAATTGGTAGATACTAACAATCTTTTACTTGTGGATTATTTATAACTTTTGTTCTACTTATTATATTATATTATTATTATTATTATCATGAGTTTGCTACTGATATTTAATCGAAATTGCCAACAAATACCCGGCCCGAGCATTACACCTGGGATTTCATCATTTACTATTCCTATTCACTTTAAGCTACGAGACCAGCAAGGCGGTCGGATTGACAACAAAAAGAAAAAGTATGTTTTAAGTTCATTTAAGATTTAATCTTACTTTCATTTTATAATAAAGTATCTTTATTGCATTTTATATCCTTAGTAGGATATAAAACAGATAAAAAAGTATGCTCTAGTTTTCATCCCCGCTACTTGCAAGAGACTTAAGAACTTAATTCATTAGGTGCTTGGAAGCAGGCTGTGTCTACCTGCTTAACTAAGGATTTATAAAATGGTAGTATAATATCTAAATAAAGTAGTAAATTATCTAAATCCTAACTAATATTATAAATGTGAAAGTGAGTTTGTTTGTTTGTCTGTTACGCTTTTATGCTTTAACTACTCGACTGATAATCATAAAATTTCGCATATACGTTGTCAGCGGAACATAGGGTATCTTTAATCCAGAAAAAAGGTCTGTTCCCCAAGGGATAAAAATGTATTGACATAATCTACATGAACGCCAGCGAAACCGCGGCCAAAACCTAATCCTAACTTCCTAATCCTAATCCTAACTAATATTATAAAAGCGAAAATGAGTTTGTTTGTTTGTTTGTTACCTTTTCACGCCTAAACCACCGATCTCCTGAAATTTTGCATATACGTTGTCAGGTGTACAGAAACGGACATAGGCTACCTTTCATTCCGAAAAAAATTACTGTTCCCAAGGAAAACAACAAAAACGTTCTTATGATTATAGATGGCACCACGTTTCTTTCGAATCATGGTTGAATTACATTATTACAAGCAGAGTACAACCCGAATTGATTGTCAAATTCTAAATTAACGCGAGCGAAGCTGCGGGCAATAGCTAGTAATATTATAAATGCGAAAGAAAAAAAATTGTTTTGTTTGTTACGCTTTCACGCATTAGTTACTCGACCAGTCATCATGTAATTTCGCATACACATTTTCAGGGGTATAAAAAAGGACATAGGGTACCTTTTATTCAGAAAAAAGACCTGTTACAAACCTAGTCTAACCTAATCTACATTTCCGCGAGACAAAATCTAGTAATAAATAAATATAATAATCAATAGGTAGTCAGAGGTATCTGAACAATACAATCGCTAGCAGTTATATACTAATATTATACAGAACAAAGATTTGATTGTTTGTTGGTAAGGATTTAACTCAAAAAATACTTAACCGGTTTTACAAATATTTCACCATTACAAAGCTGTATTATTAACGAGTTAACTGCCTCCGTGGCGTAGCGGTATTGAATACGACTACGGTCTCAGTTTCGAATGCCGGGTCGGGCCAAAAAAAAGTTATTGCACTTTTCTGTTAAGAAATCTCAATAGCAGCCTCAGCTCAATAGGAAGTTGGCGGTGTTAGACACCCCCGTGCCTCGGAAAGCACGTAAAGCCGTTTGTGCTGCGCCTGACCTCTCTCCGGTCGTGTCGGATTACCATCCCATCGGGATCCCATCATGAGAGTTAGGGAACAGAGAGTGCACTTGTGTTTGCGTATATACTTGTGCACTATAATATCTCCTGGGCTGGCTAGCCTCTGTTAAGTTTGATCGAAATTCCGTCTGAAGGACATTATTAACGAGTAACATTCTATATTTATAAAAAAGAGTACTGTTACATAACTTATCCTAACCTTACCTACTTATACGCGAGTGAAGCCTGAGGCAAAAGCTTGTAAGTAAGAAAGAGCGGACTTAGTACCCTCTAACAGGTACATTTACAGACGTCGAGCTGCTACTGAGAATTTACAGCAATAGAATCTAGTACTATTTAGTCCTACCTGGAATCGAAATTAAGTGCTTACAACCGAGCCCATACATAAGAGTAAACTTATACTACGAGGTCAGCGAAGCAGCCAACTTTATAATGCTTCTCTATTTAATAGTAGATGGACTGTTAACCTCCTTATTTTGAGGTTTCAATTTCCACCTTATGGCACGAATACCGTACTTGGCTGAAGGGACGGCGCAGTAGTCTACGAGATAGCCTCACCGCTGACAATGTGCCAAACCTTGTCGGGTCGATCTCCACACAGGATAACATTTTGTGTCCTTCACAAAATGGTGTCCGTTACTTGACGGTTTGTAAAGCCCTCGTGATGCAGGATTTAGACCAAGCGCAGCAGTTGACTTTTTGTAACGATAACTAAGAATATGATTTTAGACACTAGAATGTTACGAATCAACTCAAAACTCCAGAATGGTATGCAAGCCATCGCTGTTTAGAGCCGGGGTTCCTGGAAAACTCGAATACGCTTATGTGTATAAATAAAAATATTTGTAATATTTTAGGTAGATAAACAATTAAACGAAAAGCTGTTTATTTATCAATCCACTCAAAGCTTTACGAGTATATGCCTCGCAGCCAGCACTTTGTAAAAGTTGAGCGAGGTCGGCTTTAATGATAGTAATATACATTAAAATGGCTGTTCAAAACAAATTTGTTTCACTCGCAGCGCAAATCAAATGTCCAAAATTATTTATGTTTAATGCTGGTATGTTGCTTTGACTGGGTAGCCAGCTCGTTGGCATAAGTTTGCGATTATAATCCGATTAAACAGTTTTGAGTTCATAATCGGGTTGTGCAAAGTGTTATTGGATGGTTTGTAAGAGATTGCCTCGTTGGTCCCGTGGAATAAGTTTGTGCCATGTTTGCGTACGATGAGATCTCAGGTTCGAAGCCGAGGTCTGCCAGTGATAATAAAAGCCTAAAATTGTGACCAGGAGATGACTATAGGCCCGCTCTCTATGACATGGTTCCAATAGACATCGCTGGTGAAATTTGTGTTTACCACACCTCTCACGCCTTTGGGGTTAAACTGGTGTCGAGTCTATGGAAGAGTCTATGCAAGAGAAATTGCGGTAGCAATACAAAGTAGAGGGACTTTACAAATCAGCTCAGGTCAAATAGTAAGCTACTCAGTTAGTTGAAAGGTAGGTATTATATTTTATGTTTAAATAGCCTCCACATTTATAACAACCTTTGTGCCACTTACATCGCACAGGAACAATTGATACATATTAAATCCAAAATTGAAACAGTAAATTACACAAATTTTCATCCCGTACAGAGATCAATTGCCTTAGTATATATTACTTGCTTGTCACTCATTTCCATTAACCTCAGTCAACTACAAAACAATACTCATCTACATCAGTAAAAATATTAATATAGAGCTACTCTCCTTTGATTTTCAAAATTATTACTGGACTACCAATCTCATTTCCACCCTATATTTAATCGATTCCGAAAATCAAACCCCTTTAAACAAAGTGCAGCCTTTGAAATTTGAAAATCGAATTTAATTTACAATATGCCAGTGTTCGATATCAAACGTATTTTCACCGTCATTTGAAAGTTAATTGAGATTCACTGAGTCAAAGATAATGTCTATCGGTTGAAGACTTAATTATTGACATAGCTTTATTCGTGTAACCTTGGCCGAAATATTTACACAGTTTCTGATTTTGTATCACCACGTTGACGCGTTTGCAACCAGTCCAGTCAAAATTAATTTCCTTTGGGTCACAATGTAACACTTATGAATATCAAAGGTGACCTTGTCTTAACCAAATTAATTACTGATAAAGGTGGGTTAAAAATTTTACATACCTGTAACACGCACACCATCTGAATTGTGCAGTTGACTGCAGAAAATACTACCTATATATGCACGTTATATTCAACGTTATCAAGCGGTGGTTGATTAGGATAAGACCTCGGATTTGTGATCGATGGGTGGTGGGTTTTAATACCACTTTTGTAGTAGTACAAGAGTGCAATTAAAACCAGTTTAGTATCAACATGAACTCACTCTAACTCAAACTTATTAGCTTATTTGAAAGGATTTACAAGAATACGAATATTTTGCAATTCAAACCGCTAGTAATATTTTTAGAAAAGGAAAACGACTTATTTCTGACAAATTATTTTTTATTTCTATCCTATGTATGTTTAGCATATTTATCCCACACGTATGTGTAGGCGAATATCATAAGATATAATCTGTTTGTAAGTATACGTTCCATTGCAGTGACTTTTAAACATTAATCTTTGAATAAGGAAAATTTTTACGAAAACAATTTTAACCCAAGATTAGAAGGCAAACAACACAAAATATAAAGTAACTTTTACAATACAGTACAATTTAAAATCACTCTTATTTTTATTTCGGTTATTTAATTTGAGAAAATAAAAAAAGGTTTTTTCAATTTTTAAATAAGCAGTAGGATGGAAAAAAATTGCGTTGACTCGGCGCCCGCAAAGAATTTAATGAGAAAAATTTCAGTTATGAACGTTTTTTTTTTGTATATTTCATTCAAAAACTGATCGTCTAATCTATGTACATAATTTTGTACGAATTACTTCTGTTGTACATAGTACAAAGAAGAGTAACTTTTTACCAACTTTACCTCAAACGACCAGTGCCTCTAAGGTATCCTATTCCAATATTCATAGATCCAAATTCTCATAGGGCCATTGCGTGTTGAACCCATATCTATCATAGGTATCGTATTTTCTGACGGTAATGGGAAGCACCCGAAAAAAGAAAACATAAGACTAATAATCATAACTAGCGGTCGCCTAGTGCTCAAAATTCGACCAAAATTTTTAAGGTTGCTAGTTTGTTTTCTTTTTTTTTTTTCTTTATTACAATTAAATAAAGTACTATTTATTGTAATAAAGAAAATTTGTAACTATGGTTACCTATAGGTAACCATAGTTACAAGTTTTCTTATTAATTTAATGTATTTCTAATGCATATTATATAAAAATATTAGGATTCGTCCCTCCTTCTTCATATAAACTATAACTGTGCCAAATTCCTCCGGCCGCGCTATTTTCGTAAAAAGGGGTACAGAGTTTTTGCTTCACGTATTAATATGTAGATAATAATATCCCTCTAGGACAGTTGTTATCTCGCCATGAGACTAACGCGATATCGGAGTGCTAGTGCACTGTGCCCAGTACAACAAGCTTTTAAATTATCACCTTCACCTAGTAAAATAAAGAAAAAATGTATCAGCAGTTTAAATAAAAGCCCACAAACTGCAGGGCAGCTTATGGCGAGCTGAATGCAAGTGGCGACACTGCGGGCCTGAAGGCCTCAGAGAGTTGGTAAGGGCCTCGTCCCCGACTTGCCGTTACTGGATGGCTGGGGTGGAACTTTTAAGAGCCGTAGGACTCTCAACTTTGGCTTGCCTTGGTTGGCCGGTCAGAGGAGGGCCACTAGAGCTATATGCTTATTGGTGGAAGTGTCATTTGCAAGGGCATAACTACGGGGAAACCCGCTCCGGGTCCCCGTTGTTGTGTATTTAGGGCAGACGCCTTTTCTCATCCATAGTTGCCATTATACCGGTCCATCAAACACCCATTCGCATAGCCCACATATGTATATTTGTTAGAATTATAATAATAATAATAATAATTTATTCAATAATAATAATTTACATTTCATTGGATACATTTATAGCTGAATAATATTACACTATGATATTTTATAATCTAATAAATAGTAAGTACTTAACATATAGCTAAACGAGCCAGTATAGGTTCATTTTACTTTACGATCTAGGTTTTACAAATTAATTGCCTGAACTAGGTTTACACCTGTGTTTCAGGCTATTTTTCTTCTCAATAAATATGTATTGCACCAGTAGAGTAAATGTGCATACGCTTAAAATAAATATTGGTGCAATAATAAAATAACATTGGGGCCACTTGATAGTAATTATTTCATGACTATAAGCAAATTTTCCGTATCGGAGTAGGTCAATGTTTGCAAGTGCCTAGTAACGATTATATTACATTGTTTATAACTTAATTTATATATATCTAATAACTTATTTAATTTATTGTATACAAAAGGGCCTATGAATAGGAAAAATCTATTTATAAAGGCGTTTTTACCATGAAACTTAGTACAGACTAAATCTTTTCTTCTCTTGACCGGAGGGAGTGGTTTGAATGGAACTAATGCATGTTGTTTTAGTATGGTGTGCAGAATGAACAATTGACGTACAGTTAGGACATTAGTTGACTGATATAATTCGCAGGTAGGAAACATGTAAGGTCGAAACGTCGCCACTTTTAGAACAGCTCTTTGAGCGCGTTCTAGTGGCAATAAAACCGTTTTTGATGCTCCTCCCCACGAAGTAATGCAGTAGGATATGATAGACTGACACAAAGACAGATAGATTTGTTTTATTAACTTAAAATTAGCAGCACTACGCATAGTTTTAAAAATAAATATTAATTTACGTACTCTTTTACATAATAAGTCTATGTGATTGCGAAAATTAAGATTAACGTCAAGTGTTATTCCAAGGTACTTGATAAATTGTGTAGAATCTAGAGTAGGGCAGGCGCATGCAGTGTCAGCATGTGAACGACATTTATTATAGTGAACGAATAGTTTGTTGTTAGGTGATTCATTAATGTTATTGTTACGTATTGAGAAGCGGATATATTTTGTTTTTAGCGTGTTAAGGGTTAGTATATTGTTAAAAAGCCAATTATTAACAGTATCGAAACCACGTTGAGCATGTGTATATACCTCAGCACGAGTGTTTCCTGTGAACAACAGACCGTATCGTCCGCATAAGACACAATGACACCATTGTGAAGACTTAGGTTACATAGATCATTTATATAGATTAAAAACAATGATACTCCTAGAATACTCCCCTGTGGCACCCCAAAGGGAGCGTTAGGGATGTCCTCGCTGAAGATTTTACCGAGTTTTACACATTGTGATCTGTTGCTAAGATAGTCGGCAAGTAGTTTCAATTGTGTACCTCTTATTCCCACATATTCAAGCTTTTTTAATAGAACGGGGACCGAAACAGAGTCAAAAGCTTTGGCACGGTCTAAGAAAATCCCAATGGTATGCATCCCTTTATCCAGGTTAGACACTATGTGATCAGTTACCACATGAACGGCCTGGTTCGTTGATTTTTGGGCTCTAAAACCAAACTGTCTGTCTGAAAGTATATTGTTCGATTCCAGGTATTTTACTAACCGATTGTTTATTAGTTTTTCTAAAACTTTAGACAATGCTGGCAAGATAGAAATGGGCCTGTAGTTGTTTACACAACTTTTATCGCCAGTTTTGTGTATTGGGATAACTATAGCCTTTTTCAAAGAGTTCGGAAATATACCGTCAGACAAACATATTTTAAAAATATGGGTTTAGTGGGGCTGCAAGAAAGTGCTTAAATCTTCTGATTATACTGGTGAAGATGTTATCCCACCCTACCGCAGAAGTGTCCCTCAGACCTGTTATTATTTGAACCACTTCGTCAACATCAGTGTCTAATAAGAAGAATAAAACAAAAGATTTAAGCTTGGAATTTAATGATATGTTAGATGTGTGGTGCGATAAAAAGTTGCTTTGGTGCAAGATTCTTTCCCCTAGTGTTTTACCAACGTTAGCGAAAAAATGATTAACTTTATTTAGTGCGAGGGTGGGATTTGATTCTGATTGGAGTAAGTCTAGTGCTGGTTCTTGATTTTTAGTGGTAAAAGTACATTTTTTTATAAATTGCCATACTAATTTGCTATTATTCCCCGCCCTTTCTATTTCTGCTTTGTTATATTGGATCTTTAATTTTTTCAGAAAGTTGTTACAATAGTTACGGTATCTTTTGTAAGACACTGATACAGTTTCATTATCGGGTGTTTTCTTAGCCTTCAAATGCAATTTATCTCTATGTCTTATGCATCTCAAAAGACCCTGTGTAATCCACGGTTTTGTTGTTTTTTGCCTGTTAGATAATTTTATAGTGGATGTATTTTTACGAATGGCACTTTGTAATTCGTTTATAAGGTAATCGAGTGAAATGTTAGGATTAGCACAACAGTAAACGGGGTCAATATCTATGTTAGGTATATCAATTGCAAGGTTCTCCATATGTATTTTAGTATAGCTAGGTGTGCATTTATGTTTAGGTAATGATAGTTTTAATGATAATAAGATGGCGTGGTGATCTGTGATTGTTGAGTTAATGACCAGAGTACGTGACATATACATTGTCTTGATAATGAAGTGGTCTAAGCATGATCCACTTTGATGAGTAGGAAAGGTATGGGCTGGCAAGAGACCGTGAAAAGAGCACACATTCAGATAATCATGTCCTCGGACGTCATTTCGCCCAGACTGTTATAATTATATTTTTGTATGAAGATAAACTGTTAAGAACTAAATCAAGTGAACTAAGAAACTTATCTAGATTTAGAGACGGTGGCCTGTATATTGACAATATGGCAGTGTCATGATTAATTTTGAGGAGCAGGCAGTTACACTCGTCAATATTTGGTTTTTCTATAACTGCATTTAGATGTTTTCTTATACATATATACTACAACACCGTCATTTTGGTTAATTATATTATTACTACAAAAAGATCGATATCCGTCTAAAGTTGGTAGAGCATTGGATCTATTAGATTAGATCATTAATCGATTTCGTGATGTATCGATTGAAACGGTCCTAGTAACAGTTCATAAACAGAACAAACTACTTACCTTTGAAACCAACATCTGCAGGTTAATAAACAAAAGAAAGCTAAAACAAAAAAGCGAGTTGTCTCTCGTTGACATAGCCTTAAGAAATGAATGAGGAACGACAAAGGAAAGTGCTCTATGTTAAATGTATATAAGTGGACAATGGACGAGTCTACCTACTGCAGTATTATGGGCTACAGTAATTACTTACAAAGTCTTGCCTGCCTACTATTATGAAGTATTTCGCTTGCAAAAAAATAAAAAGTGTGCCTTTACTACCTGCCATCCACAGCTAAGCTTCGCTAAAAAGGAGTGTTGTAAAAATATTGCAACGTCATTTAGAACAGTGTCATTATGTATTTAATATCGCAGTTTGCGTTTTAATATTTTCTTGCGGTAAAAAGGTATTGACTCTCGGTTTTTCTGCTAGCATAAAAGGATGTTACTTTTTACTTTTTGTTTAGCATTTCTTTTGTTTTGTTCAAAAAGACAACTGCAGTATTAGACTTAGACTGCACTGTTGGCATTGTGGTTTAAGTGGTTGCGAGGCATTGATACTGCGACGAGGGTTGTACGTTCGATCCCAGCTGCCACAAAAATTTGTCCACAGATGGTTATTCTGAGTCTGGGTGTTCTTTGTGTCGGTTGATTGAATGTTTGTTACGTCTCCCGCGGTCCTGAGGTCGCGGGTTCGATTCTCGCACAAGTCAAATATTTGTGTGCATGAACATGGATGTTTGTCTTGGTTTGGGTGTTTCTATGTATAATATGTATGTATTTACAAAAAAAGTATATATGTATGTTTATCCATTATCTAGTATCCATAGTACAAGCTCTGCTTAGTTTGGGCTAGATGGTGTTGTGTGTATGTGATAGAATATAATTATTACTAGCGGTCGTCTAGTGCTTGAAATTTGACCAACTGATATATGTATATTATGTCATGTCATTATACTCGTATATTGATATATGTAACCATAGTTACGCGCTTCGACTGCGTGTGTCAAATGCATGGTTGTGTGCGTGTAGTGTTTTTTCATTAATTTAATGCATTTATTATACATATTTTATATAAATACTAGATGTTCCCGCGGTTTCACCCGCGTTTATCGTTACTGCGCCGCCCCCGTGGGTCGTAGCGTGATGTTATATAACGTATAGCCTTCCTCGATAAATAGGCTATCCAACACTAAAAGAATTTTTCAAATCGAACCAGTAGTAATCACGCAGAATAAACCAGGAGAAACATCGTTTGTACTATGTCTGTAATGGGTAATTATTTTGCTGCAATGTTATTTTAAAACTGCGATATCTTCTAAGATATTCATTGAAATCGAATGATGTAAAGGGCAATTTTGTTTTAAATTAAATATTTGTGATGAATAACGTATTTATTTGGATAAGGATTAATATCATGTTTATAATAATACCTTCGCAAATAATGCATTATTTTAGAACAAATTTCGTTAGCATAAAAATGGTTATAGTGAGCCAACCTTAAAAGATAGACATATGCTGTCGCGGACTTTTTTTTAGAACTTTTAAAGGGGATCAATTCTGTCATACATGATTTTTGCGAAACTTTAACTGTTTACGCAGCGCACGCAGCGGAAGCTCTCAAAAGGAAAAAAATACCCTCCGATTCTGAAACATTCTTCATTGGTGCTCAGCTCCTATTGATCTTAGCGTGATGATATATAGCCTATAGCCTTCCTCGATAAATGGGCTATCTAACACTGAAAGAATTTTTCAAATCGGACCAGTAGTTCCTGAGATTAGCGCGTTCAAGCAAACAAACAAACAAACAAACAAACATACAAACAAACAAACAAACTCTTCAGCTTTATAATATTAGTATAGATTAGCATTCGTCACTTCTTCTCTGTATAAACTATAAGTGTGCGAAATTTCATACTTCTCCGTCCGCCCAATTTTCGTAAAAAGGGATCCAAAGTTTTCGCTTCACGTATTAATTAGATTATATTATTATTATAATTTTACTTCCATAAATATATACATATATATTTATAGTCTCATGCCTATATCTCCGAAAGGGTACGAACAGGTGTGCCCTTATTTCTCCAGCTATGGTTTTATATCTTACGGAATAACGAGCTTCCTGCACAGCTACAGTCTCAGTATAGCTACTAAGAATTAATTGAAAGTAAAACCCAAAAAGACTGCTGGACCCACAAATTGAACTTTCGAACGCACAGCAGATACTGTCACTATCGATGTTACCTAACGCAGGCAGTGAATGTGTGTATGTCAAACTAATTTATAATAAAGCGTTTAAAATACATTTCACTAACTAAGTAGTAGAAATGTCTACAAAAAAGTCATAATACTATATTACCACTGTCTCATATTTACTTCGAAATTTTCACTTAGACGTACGGTCACTTGACTAAACTGCTCGCAACACTAGGTCACTGACCTCCGTCCATTGTTTCCGATCACTAAAATAGCACAGCTGAGAGCGCTTCCATGTTACAGGCTTGTAAATTGATAGGAGGGTGCTTCTCTCGTAAATCGGTACGCGACAAGCAATCATGGGGAATATTGCTTGATTCATCATATTGACAGGTGGATTATGTACACTGTACGTGAATAATATATAGTACAATAGTTCATGTTCTAAATATTCTAGAAGATTAACTCTATTTACAATATTGAATACTTTAACGAGGCTTTTACATGTACATCCTAACTAAAATTTGCCATGCAATCTGTGATTCAGTTAAGTTTGGGAGCCTGGTAATCTGTCTGACAGGATTTTCCTATTTGAGATACCAGTCTCTCACAAAGATGCATTTGGTTACTTTTATGAAAGAAAAATAAATAATCTATAATAATAAAATATATAAATGCGAATGTGAGTTTGTTTGTTTGTTATGCTTGAAATTTTATGATGATCGGTCGAGTAGTTCCCTAACTACTCGACCTACTATCATGAAAATTTGCTTACACATTGTCCTTACAAAAAGGCACTCTATGTCCTTTTCTGTACTCCTGAGTACAGAAAAGGACATAGAGTGCCTTTCATCCCGAAAAAGTACTGCTACTGTTCCCGGGAGTTAGACAATTAACATAACCTACATTTACGCAAGCGGAGCCGTTGGCAAAATCTAGTAGGAGATATTTTTGAAAAATGAAATGCAATGGACTATTTGGAGGAACCTGGTCTATATTCTAGGAGTTCTATAATATTACACCTGTCTATACTATTATCAAACTATAACGTAATCCTAATCCTAACTAATATTATAAATGCGAAAATGAGTTTGTTTGTTTGTTACGCTTTCACGCCTTAACTACTCAACCTATCAACATGAAATTTTGCATACACGTTGTCAGGGGTACAGAATAGGACATAGGGTACCTTTCATCCAGAAAAAATAACTGTTGCAAACCTAACCTAACCTAACCTACATTTACGCGAGCGAAGCCGCGGGTGAAAACTAGTGTACTTATATACTTCGAATATATTTTTTGAAAAATTCATCGTAATCAACTATTAGAAGGAAATTGTATCTAGATTGAAAATTATGTGATCTGTAAGTCTTCAGTCTAAATGTATTTTATCGTCTGATAGTTATATTTTATTTGTTCTAAAGATTGCTTTAAACATAAAAACATAGGTAACAAGACGTTGACACTTTAGCAGTCTCGCGTTTATCCCACGGGAAAGATTTTCTGGATAAAAATATCCATTGTGTTAATCCAGGTCAAGATTTAAACGTTTAACGATTACGCATGAGTAACGAACATTCAAACATCTTTACTATATTAGTTAATTATTATATTAGTAGGATTTACTCCTATGGTTTCAGTAAAAGTTAAAATAATTTATAAATTTAGGTCACAAAGTAATATTTATAAACGTCAATTTATGAAAATCATAAAATCTAAATCAACATCTATGTTACTTTTGAGTAAAGGAGCTTATTAATGGATTTTTTTTAATCAGTTCCGTCGTTTTTGAGTTAATTCATTCAACATTAATTGTTTGCATTTTGCAAAGAAAAGGAAAAATACAAATCATTTTTGTAAATCTATACAAATATACAAATACTTCCTCTTTTTCATAATATAAGTATTTAATAATATAAGTAGTTATCAAAATCAGAAAAATACGCTTGTTATAGAGATAAGTTTAAATATATTAATAATTGCCGGTGGCGATAATAAAACCAGCTTGTCTAAATGTCAGGTGTAAATTTTCTCATACCTTCTAGACTCCTACGATGACTAGAAAACAGTAACCAAACAAAATAATTACTACGTATGCCGACTATTTAACATTCGTTCAGTCATTGTATAATTACATATTTACGTACTAACATACGGTAATTAACTTGTTAATTCGATCCAAAATAGAATTGCCCTAATTTTACATTAGAGTCGTATGAAGCAACTTGAATTGTATAAATTTGATTTTATAAATTTGAATACATAATGTCTTCGTTCTCGATATAGATAAAAGCATACATATACTAGCGGTCGCCTAGTGATAGAAATTCGAAATTGATTAAAATTGTAAGTTTGATAGTTATTAAGGACCCTTCAATGATGCGTCTCACGCCGCTACGACGCATGTCACTCTGCTAATGACTATGAACACCGAGTCCAAATTTGGTTAGCTAAGGCTTGGGGCTAGCCCAAAAATATTAACCGTACTATCCATATTAATATTATATATGTGAAAGTAACTGTTTGCTTGTTTGTTACGCTTTCAGAACCGCTTTGATGAAATTTGGCAAGGAGATAAATTACAGCCTGGTAAAAGACATGTATTTTACTAGGCTGTAATTTGGCATGGGCAATCGTTAATTCCAATATGTTTTCTCGAGGGATATAATCAGGTGGTGCCGTGAGCAGTTACTAGTTATTTGTGTAATAAAATAACTATATTTTACCCGCGGCTTCTCTCGCGTAAATGAAGGTTTTGTCAATTTTCTATTCCTTTGTAACGATACTTTTGCCTAGATGAAAGGTACTCTATGTCCTTTTCTGTACTCCTGATAACATGTATGCAAAATTTCATGATGATTAGTCGAGTAGTTAAGGCGTGAAAGCGTAACAAACAAACAAACTCACATTCGCATTTATAATATTAGTTAGGATATCACTTATGGTAGTTATTAGTCCAGAATTGTGTATAGTATTATTAGCTAAATCCTGACTTAAGACGGTACAATAGCCCAAATAAATGTACAACATTACGAGTACTGAGATGACGTCATTAAGTTTCATAGGCCCAGGCACAAGTGAGCACTAATATAATTAGTAAGATGGCCTACTCTTGTACTAATAACGATAATAAGTAACTTGGTGTGTGTCATGTTGATATTTCTTCATTTTGAGTATTAATGATTGCTTATGTACGGAATTGGCTCTATGAAAATGTAAGAACCGGAAAGACTTATATTATATAACCTTACATATCACGCCTATATTGCTGTACCCTAAGCTTATTGCCGTTTAAAACACCGTGCTGCTTCTGCAAATTTCTTGACAGAAAACCCACATAGCACTTTTTCAACCCGGAATCGAATCCGAGACCCCTTATGCACAACAGCCACATTCTCTACTGCTACACCACCGCAATTATATTATTTAACTTATATATGCAAACCACATTTTGCCTGCGGATTCGCTCGCGGAAATGTACGTTAGGTTGGTACCAGTACTTTTTCTGGATGATAGTTATCCTATATCCTTTTCTATTCCCCTGACAGCGCGTAAGCGAAATTTAATGATGAGCAGTCGAGTCGTGTAAGTTCAGTAATAAACAAACAAAGAAATGGCGCCTCAATGGCGTAGTGGTTAGTGTAACCGACTGCCACGCCTGAGGTCGCGGGTTCGATGCCCGCACAAGTCAAACATTTGTCTGCATGAACATGGACGTTTTTCTTGGTCTGGGTGTTTCTATGTATAATATGTATGTATTTACAAAAAAAAGTATATATGTATGTTTATCCATTGTCTAGTACCCATAGTACAAGCTCTGCTTAGTTTGGGCTACATAGTGTTGTGTGTATGTGATAGAATATTATATTATATTATTCTCATTTATAATATTAGTTGGGATGTACTTATATAAAAATATGTATATATTAAATTAAGTGCATATATAATTATTGTTTGTGTTCATAATCATCATTTAAAGATAAATTAATAAAGAAATAGATAAGGTAGGCCGCTTCCACTCTTTTTTTTTCATCAAATTTTATTTTCTTTCAAAGGTTCCGAAACCCTGTTTTTGGAATAACAAGCTGCCATAGACAATCGTAATAGCTTAACATGAGGCCAGAACCTATATTCATTTTCCATCATATTAGTGTAAAAGCGAGTTCATCATACATCCTTACTAAACTGCTTAGCTTTTGCTTCTACAGTACTATACAGTCGTAAAACACCAAAATTACCATAGCAATAAGCAAACTACTATTTAATATACATCAGAAAATCCCCAAAATAACATATCCAATATTACTTAACAGATTAAACAACATGAAACATGTATCAAAAATCAAACAACCGTTCTTTAATCCCTAAGCAGGGCGATATTATAAAAGCCTTTAATGTAACTTCGTAACAATCAGGTAAGCCTGACATTGAACTTTCAAAAACAGACAACACACGTTTCAGTCCCTCAAAATTTATAATTGAGCAGTTGTACAAAGTTTAGCATACAAATTTCAACTCTATATACGTAATTATTAAGTTTAAAGTCCAGGATTATTGTTATAAGTTTGACAAATACCAGTTCCTTATTTTAACCGCAGGACGGTTGCATGCCAAAGTCCAGTTTTGTACGGTTTTTGTATTACGAGTTATTCCTGTTCTGTGACAGTTTTAGGGTTTACGCTTCGAACTCACAAATATACGGAATTTAATTTTCAAATAACAGCCCGAGTTTTGTGTTACCGGCAAAATTTTTAATGATCACTTTTTGTGTGGCATTTTCAGTCGATACTTCGCTTTGACAGTAAATTCATACACAAGTAACATTCGGGATATTTGAAGATACTTCTAAACTTTTACACTGCATGTAAATAAAGAACAAATTTAAACAGTAATTGCCGTGACTTATACGAAGTGTTTTTACCTTTGGATGGCTTGTCGTTTCATGGGAAAATAGTCTTTGCGTAGAATATTAATAACCTGTATGTGTTTAATTTCTTAGTGGTCATATTGATACCTGCGGCCAGATACAATTTTTCCCTTGTTTCTAGATAATATGGTTATATTGACACATTAAAACGGGTGTATAATTTAAAATTAGGTGTGTATTAATATGCTATGGTTAAAAGCTTTTGTATCAGGTTTTTCTGATTATGTATCTAGAAGTACTGATTGACGTTTTCCCCGATAATGTAGTAATTTTAAGATGAAATTGCGCACACGGTCAACTTGTCCACAAATATACAATATGCTCTGTATATAGTGGATCCATGTTCGCTATGTGTATCTCAGTTTGCAAATTATGAGAGAGTGAAACACAGCATTACGAACTACACTTACATACTACTGACTCACCCGCGTTTATCGTTACTGCGCCACCGCCGTGGGTCGTAGCGTGATGTTATATAGCCCTCCCCGACAAATAGGCTATCCAACACCAAAATATTTTTTTAATTCGAACCAGTAGTTCCTGAGATTAGCGCGTTCAACCAAATCAACAAACAAACAAACTCTTCAGCTTTATAATATTAGTATAGATAAATCGCTATTATGCGAAAGTTGGTTTTTGTTTTGGTTTTTGCATTGGGTTTTTTTGTCTATAGCATTGTGTCTAACTTTCAGTACCCACTGAACAATGCATTCGTGAGCTTACAGGAATGGGCCTTCAGATCTCTATGTGGCACAATTCCGCTGAAGTAATAAAAATTTTGTCGTAAATACAGGCATGTATATCGAGCAAATTGTAATTGGGTTTTTCTGTCAAAAAAATCGCACCACCAGCAGAAAGATAAAACTGTGCCTGGCACATCTCATTTCCAGGCACATCTTTAATTTTAGGGAATTGACATCAAACCAGGCAAGGGCAAGTTTTGAGGTAAGTTTGCTTGCACCCAATAACATGGTCCCTAACACCAAGGCAGGCAAAATAAAACACTGCCTATTCCTTTAGGATATAGACTTGAGACCATGTATGTATCACATATCATTGGATAAAGGTTTTCCATGAAACGAGATAGTAAGTTTTCATTTGAAGCGCCAATTTTCGAGCTCACTTTAAATGACTGAACACGTACTTATGTAAGCATAATTGTTAGAAAACCGTCGAGACGTGCATCTGACGTACGAGATTGATAGGACCTTCCTACAGATATAAAGCTGCTGAATATGACATGGAAACAGTACTGTACTTTAGATGTAAGTGGTCAAATGGAATTTTTGTGTTAGTATAAATATGTATGTATATAGTCTTCTGTTTACGCGAATGTTATTCATTGAAATTAAACTACTATATACGGATTTTATCGCGTTGTTTATTTGACACTGTTACAAAATTTTTTGAAAACTGTTACACTACTATAATCACTATTTAAAAAATTTGTAAAAAAAAAATTTAATTAAAAAAAAAATTTTTTTTTTTTAAATTTAAAAAAAAAAATTGTAAAGTTTAATAGTGATTATAGTAGTGTAACAGTTTTTCAAAAAATTTTGTAACAGTGTCAAATAAACAACGCGATAAAATCCGTATATAGTAGTTTAATTTCAATGTATGTATATAACTGATTTTTAAATAAAATTATTCATGTTAATCAGTTTATTTATATGAATCATCTGATTTATTCTAATGAAAATCAAATATATTATTACGGCGATTACAGCTTTCGACTACGATAAACATTATACTCAATTTACTACGACAATTTACTAATCGCGTTTAACTTCGGTGAAATACGATATGAAGAAATTAATATGTCTGTAGTGGTACAGTGAAATGAATAATAGACAGTGTTGTGTGGAAGCTTGCTCGGGATAAGACGGGCGAAGTACGTACCGACTAACTGTTTGATAAGCCGGTATTTACCTCAACCGTAAACAATCATTAGCAGACTACGAATAAGCCTAGCTTAGCAGATAACTATTTATCTGCTAAGCCCGGCTTAATCGCAGTCTGCAGTACTTCTACTAAGGCAACAGAAGCTTATAGCATGTCTATTGAGATACCGCACTTGTAGATAAGTGTAATAAAATAAAACAGTTTTAAGCTGGCGATTTAAAAAGAGTGGTCGTATGTTTCTTGGCAGCATTCGTCGCTTAAAGGCTTTATACCTTTGCGAACCTGGCAACCGTAACTAAATAGATGAATCTTTTACATTCATGACAATTGCTTGGAAACTTACAAAAAAGCTTTTATTTCTGCCAGTTTTTAAAACATCGGTAGCCTAATGGGTGAGTATAAGTCTTGAAATAGTGAGGTCGTGGGTACGATTCTAATACAACGCATCCCAAATTAGTAGTAAAATTGCTTCAAAAGAGTGTAAAATGTACATAATTAATATTGTTCATAGAAACAAGGTTTTACTTAACTAGGAAATGTTTCTGTATCATAGTGTGTTCAAAAACCACAGCTACGAGCACTTAAAGTCAAAATAAATAACAGAGTGTCACGAAATTATTTCTTCCATCGAAGCCGAACAAAAACGAACAGAGCAGCTAGACCACATCTTAAGGGCTCGGTTACTTACTGCGTCATACGCTGAATAAGACGCGGCTAACGCACTCTGATTGCCGCATCTGCGTTGCTTAATATGATCGTCTTATGCTGGGCATTACGTTCAACGCAAAACCTAACAAAATATAAATATATAATAATATACGCGGCTATCGAAATGCATTCAGCGCAGCAACATTAACGAACCGAGCCCTTTACTGTTCATTTTATTTTAATGAAAAAAAACATACGTTCAACTAATACCTGCGGCTACGATCTATCGTGTTGTTATTTCACAAAACAAAGCACGCAATAGGATTAATTCCTGAATGACACAGGGAGCTTTTCAAACATTGAAACAACAGCGATTGCGGATCACACATTTTTTGTCTCGTACTGGTATCACACCCGTAACTGTAGGCACGGCATAATAGTGACGTGACGGTCAAGCTTCTTATATTCGATTCCCGGGTCATAGTGTGTGTAGGTGTTTAGAGTTATTGGAATTTTCTAACAAAAACAGCTCAGTAGCTGCAGCTATAGACCTGTGTACAGTTGACAGCACTAGGCTTGTTCCCTTATTACGTGGGACTGAATACTCATCTGGTAAAATGTGCCTTTATTCAAGCTGAAATAAAAAAGGTGTTGTACAGACCTCTGCCTACCTATTTTAGGGTATAGGCGAAGAACTTTATATGTATGTAACAAAAAGACAATTACATTTGCATGTATAATACTATTGGAGATACATTAAATAATTAATAGATGCGTCAGAAAACATCTTTTAACCTATTATTCGCAGCGGCATACCGGTGACAAGACACAATAAATTTTTAATGATATCTGGTAGTTGAAGATTCAGTACTGATTAAAAACAATCACCACAACAACGAGCACACAGATAAAAACTATCTTTTTATCATAGGATTTCTTACTTCAATGTGAACGAGTCTTATATAATGTGTCGCTTGGCAACAGCGAAATGACTTAATTAATCCATCACCAGCGCAATCAAAGTCTATCTGAAGAAAAAATATCTTTACTCTAATGGGTAACTTGGAATGGACGTAAAAAGCCTCAAAGAATACTTAACGAAGAGCTTATACTAATTAAAGGGAAATTACGATCAATTCACGAGGCGTGGTGACAATAGTTTTATAGCCGCCGCCGGCATAAGACTGCCTACGTCGTCGCGCCGGTTCCGACGAAACGTAAAGGAGGATTACGTTCATTGGACTATATTTCCTGACTGTCGGCGACTAAGGGGCGAAGCTATTTGTGCTTTGTGTCTGCTTTCAATAGAGGCCGGTTTTTACCTTCATGGTTAACGGTTATAGTAGAGATTTATATAATGATGCCGGAAAATCAGTGCGATACGGTTTGTGCATTGTGCTATCGTATTATTACTTTTGAAAGATTAAACGAGCAATATTTTTAGCAATTTGGTGTCGTAATTACTACTATATCAATTTGTCACTATATTAATATAAATAAGTTAATTATTATAGACGTGTGTGTAAAATTGTTGAACTATATTTAAAATAAAATATTTTATTAATTGATAATTTATAAACAAGTTTGAATTAATCACACTAGAGACGCCTCTATAGTAAAGTATAGACGCCTGTATTTATGGGCATTAATTACATTTTCAGTTCGTTACTAAGTAAAAGAGTCTATATAGACAATCAAGCGATCAGAGAAACAAACAATTCTTTAGAATTTTAGTTAATATTTTTATAAAAGCGACCCATAAAAACACAATACATTATTAAAACAAAATATAATAACTTCCTTGTAATTCAAAAACTTTTTAAGATAACAAAACATGTCTGAAGTTACTTCAATGTTCTTTACGAAAACATTATTTTGCATGAATAAAGTTAGGCGTAATTGATCAAAACTTTTTGTATTTAGACCTAAAGCCTCACTTCCAGACAAACAAAATACAGCTTCTTATTCAAAGTACTGCGAGCGTAGTCGATGAAACTTGCCGCTTCCATTTCCCTTAAATTCTTTTATGCCCGAATTTACCGAGCTTACTAAATTAATCTTCGTACCGATCGGGACAATGGGGTCTTAGCAACATAATACAGAATTCTTGTTGGCAAAATTTCACGCTTACAAAAGATTTGTTCTAAATAAATAGAGCTTACGGTTTAGGGAGCTCTTTATAGCCCTTACCAGTTACCTACTGTTGCTATTTGGAAACAATGATAGCGGAGTCACGGTCCCACCTGCATTGTGTCTTTTGGCCGTAGAGCACCCTCGTACTTAATTATGTGCTTATAAATCGACAGGCAGTGTGACGGCGGTCGTAAAATTCCTTGTGAAAAGGAAATGAGCAAAATTGTACAGCGAAAATATTCTTTGGCCTTTCATTTAGAGAAACTTATTCACTCGGTGTACTAATTTTGTAGAAGCACCGGATATTTGGGTAAAACTTTATGTTTTATTCTTGTTTCTTGGCTACTTTCAATTCTCGGTCTTTGTGCGAGTTAACTGAGGTGAGTATGGTACTCGTTAATGTAAGGACTTAGTTTCTATTTATCGGTGAATTTTACATTATATTAAGTCGTATTGTGAAGTTGTCTTGTTGATTGCTTTTGTTATTTAAAGTTTCACTTCAGTGGATACCAGGTTGTAAGCTTTTCAGTAGTATTATTCAAAATAATAAAACGGAATTTACTGTATAAAAATCAGTCTAAAGTTTGGTGTGTGTCATTGGTGTAGGGATCGATTTAATTGCCTTATTTACCGATGCGATCATCACTTCTCATGGTCAAGGAAGCAATACATGCAGTTATGATATGACAATATCGAATATAATTCTGATGCAATTTTGCTAAATGCTATGTTGATTCATGGTATAAGTATGTGACCAATCGCAATGTCCCAAGTTTGCTTACCGGGTCCAGCACTATTATGGGATTTTTGTCATAACATTTTAATAGCAGCAGTAGGTATGACCTTATTCCCTATAGATCGGTAAGAACTCACTCACCATTACATGGAACATAAAAATATGGTAGGTAAATATGAATGTCATACAACTCTGCCAACCCCTTTGGGGATATACAGGATAGAATCCTAACTAATATTATAAATACGAATGTGAGTCTGCTTGTTTGTTACGCTTTCACACCTAAATTACTCGTCCGACCATTGTGAATTTTCGCATTCACGTGGTCAGAGGTATAAAATTGGACATAGAGTATCTTTCATCCAAAATAAAAGTACTGATCCCGAGGAAAAGAAATTTGCTATCAAAATCTACATTAATGCGAGCAAAGCCGCGGGCAATATTTAGTCTATTTATGTACGTAATAAAGGCATATTTTTATTGCTCAATAAATAGGTGCTAGTTTAACACATCGTCCTTGGTGAGTGACAACAACATCGCGGCAAGTGTGTAAATATTATCTATACTTACAACTTGCCTGCGTCTCCTACTCGTAAATCATTTGGCGACGCACGCGATAATACAACTATTATGACGCGTTAATGGGCTGATGAGACCATTGAGGTATAAATCAACTCGCATAGTATTGCATAGCGTCGCTTGACGACATAATTTAGATAGGACACGAAATGCGTGTGTTTTTAATCGTCGTGTATAATATCTCCTACCAACAGTATCTTCATCAGATTATCTGGTACCAATTACTAAATACTAATAGAATAGGTTTTGTTGACTGTGGAATACTAGTGAGTATCCTTTCAATCTAATTTGATTTGCGTGGGCCATAAAGTACGGGATGGCGATCCAAGAATTATTTTTAAGTTTTTCATTGATTTCCTGAATAAGGAAGTTGGCGAATTTATATCAGCGTGCTTCAGAAATTTTCATTTAAAGCTGCTTGCGTATGATCTCTTCTCTGTAGACATTTTGGCTTGCCGTCATCGAACTTTGAAAGAAAGTTTAAGTCAATACACATGTGCGCACTTAAAAATATATAAGACTGGCCGTCGTCAAATTCTACTAAATTCCACCTGGAAGACATGATCACGACATTATATTCTCCTCGTAGCTATGGCTGTATAATTTTAATAAAATACAATAAAATCCAAATGTAGCAGGTAGTTTAATTTTAATATATAACATCCACGTAAACACACGATAACATTACAAAACATATTATTATTACTACTATCTCTGCTCATATCATGGCCTATAGTGTGCTGCGTTATCCACAATGCCGAATGCAGTTTTCCAAGGTTAGCAAACATTGAAATCATGACGGTTACCGCAGTGTTTGATTATATATATGTATGTATGTTATGTTAGGACAATCAAAACAAACCGCAATTAGCATTGAAGCATGTACTATATAATAATACGTGGATATCTAATTAGACAGGTAGCCGTTTCCATAATAATTGTGGTTAGGCATATCCGCATTAACTTGTCTTCAGAACAAATAGATACATACATACATAGTCTCACACTTCTGCGTCCAAAGGGCAGAAGTCAATTATATCCACACTTCACCACCAATTTCTTTTTAAATGAGCATTCCCGCCCTTGGCATAATTCCTGTGTCGCGGGGGACTTTACAAACATTCAAACAACGGACATAAAGGACATCTAGACTTGAAGCAAATATTCGATTCGAACTCACAACACTCAGCGTAGAAGCAACGACGAGGCAACCACTTAAAACCAGTACGCCATCCGTGCAGTCGGTGAACCTATGAGTTTAGATCCCACGTAGTTGTAGACGAGCCTATTGCCATTGATATGGCACAGCCCCAGGCTCTGTGCTATCTCCGAAAACTTCTTGACAGAGCGTTCGCATTCAATACCACTGCACTACTGAGGCAAAAAGTCTCGCACAAATTCAAATATTACTCCAGCAACACAAAAAACTACAAACTTTGTTTAATAAAATAACTTGACAAATGCTTCATTTAATATTTATATACGTACATAAATTAGTAGGTACGAAAGCCTCTGAGAAAATTTGGCTATAAAATTAGAGAATTGGAATATTCTAGGGCTATTCAAGAAATTAATTCAAATCGAATTGAGCTCTATTCATAATTGTATTACTTTTCGGCAAGCTAATTTTAACTTCAAATATAACAATGCATAGTCTAGCTAATGCTAATAAAGTGGTTAGCCGGTAATTTCCTCGTCCGTCTTCGCCCCGCTACCCCCATCCCCCTTAACCTTGCTTTCTTCACCCCCGTTATTATTTTAATGTAATCGTTAGTAGACTGTATGAATTTTATTGATGCCTATATCTCATGGCAAATAAGCACATGGGTTATCTGATAGTAAACGGTACACATAATCCTAACTTAATATTATAAATGCGAATCTTCTTTTCGAGTCGATGGACGTGGTTTGATTGGGATCACCACATTCACACTATGCTTTGTGAGGCTCCCTGATTCCCTATTTTACCAAGTTGCAACCGCAGCGGCCGACTTGAAATGCGAATGTAAGTATGAAAATAAAAATGAAAAATGAAAAAATGAAAAAGTGTTTATTCACTGTTTAAAACATGTTACAATAATTTAATACTTCTGCCAAACTGCACAGCAGTTTAGTATACTAACTACTTGACCGTTCATAGTGAAATTTCGCATACATATTGTCAGGTTAGAAAAAGAAAATCAAGTTTCCTTTCATTGAAAAATGTTGATCCCGAGCGAGTCGTGGAGATAAGTTAGCAGCGTGTAATCGCATAATATACCAGAGGTATCACTCGCGCGTCTCTGATCCTAAAGCATTTAAGCATGCATGTAATTAACAATGCACCTATTTGATCCATCAGTGCGATGAATATGTTTGTATAGTCTTAGATTTCGTCCCTACGTTATAAGTAAATTTTTCATTATTGTCTATCTTTAATAGACAATAATGAAAAATTTACATTAAGGATACAAATGATGAACTAGCTACGCCGTAGCACTTCTACGTAGCTACTACATAATCGTAGCACGTGTACATTAAACCATCCACCAACGCACAGACCCTATTCAGCGAGCCTGACACCAGACGTTAAGCCTATTGTACATGTTTAATCGAGACATTTTGACTTATGATACGGTTTAACATATTCACAACATAAATAACCTGAATGTCTATTACTAAAATGTATGTTTTCTTTTCTTTCTTCACATGAAATATGTATTAATCTTAGCCACGTATCTAGAATAATAAATAGTAAGAGAAAATTATAGTCTTTTAGATCTAAAAGATGAGCAATATCACCGTTCTCCTTTGCTAATTTAGTTTCTGTAATAAGTATTTTACTTCTACTTATTTCTATTAGTCGTCGTTTTAAGAATCCCCTTTGTGGAGGAACGAGTTTGATATTCCTCCAACAAATGGAAGTTCCAATGACCAGGCTGAGTAATCGTAAATAGCAGGCCACGGCCTAATCATTGACGTGGAGAACTTGTATATATTAGTAACTCGTAGCGCAAACTTTGATAGCGCGATTCAGACCTAGTTTAAATAGTATGAAGAAGTGTAGAATCGAGTACAGCGCCATCTTTCTTTGTTGTCTGTAACAAATGTAATATGTGGTGTCACTTCAGTCTCTTTTTATGCATGTTGTCTTTTACTCGATGCATCCAGTCTCCCATTTATCTTTCTTTGCTCTTTGAGTCCATAGATATGTACGTAAAAAACTTTTCAAAAAAAAAATCCGAAATAAAAAAACAAGCACCAAAAAATTATTTTGCTTTTACATTTAAAATTTCACTGCTGAACCACAGTGTGTATATAGATATAATGAAATCATAAAGATTTATTCGGTATTGATATAACTTACAAGTTTTAAAGCTTTATATGAAAATTCAGTTGCCGTATGAGAATTGACTTAATTTTGTACACAGCGTGATATTTCAATATAAGAGTATTTTTATTAACTTTTTGACGAAAAATGCCTACGATACCGAGAAATAAAAATTATTAGACTGAGTCACAGTGACACGTGGCGAAGACGAAGCCGTGTGTTACTACAAGTATAAAACAAAACCAATCTATACTAATATTACAAAGAGGAAAGATTTGATTTTTTGTTTGTTTGTAAGGATTTAACTCAAAAATTACATGACCGATTTTAATTGTTTCACTTTGTTTTAATAGTTGGTTTTTAAAAATAAAATATAGAATAGCTTTCTATTAGCTATATTATCACTAAATAACATTTGCTATATTTTATTTTAAAAAACCTACTGTTACTGACATAACCTAACCTACTTTTGCACGAACAAAGCCACGGGCAAAAGCTAGTAAAATATAATTATAGTAACAAGTGACGTGCGATGTTATAATATATACGCTGTCACAGTTTCAAACCCACTCAATTAAGCTCATAAATACTAGAATACGTGGAGTCATGCCAAAAGTTTAAACATAAAGTGACCATTTGTTAATATTATTTTAAATCTATTTTTATTTTACTTTCAATTATGTGAGTGATAAAGCAGTATTCCTTTTGTTGTGTTTCGTTCGGTGAGTGAGAGTACAGGAGGCCCAATCACCCCCTTACCTCCTTCCCGCTCCTTCTCCTTCCCACTTCCTTTCCTAAATGGTCGGCAACGCCCAAATGATGCCTCTGATGTTGCAGGCGTCCATAGGCTACGGTGACCACTTACCATCAGGTGGGCCGTATGCTTGTTTGCTACCTTAGTTGTATAAAAACAAATATATATATATATATACTAGCGGACCCGACAGACGTTGTCCTGTACACACGTCTTTAATTTCATACTTTTTTTAATGAGCTGAAACAATCTGGACCGCTTTGATGAAAATTATTATTGAAAAGTTATTACTTTGTTAAATAAATAACAGCATCGTAAATGAAAACTTTAACTCATTTTAATGAAAGGTGAAAAAGCTTGCACTCAAAACATTTTATAACATATATATTTATTTATTTTTAATTTACAAAAACTTAATTTAGCGTAATGCCATTGGATGTACAATATTTTTAGTTAGTCCATGAGGAGTATAAACAAACAAACTCGATGGTTTTCCAACTCTGGAACACGCAACGTACAATTGGCCGTGAGAAAAACACGGATTTTCTAAATCTAAGCCACAAAATGTCATCGTTTGACCTTGTGACTTATTAATAGTCATAGCATATGCCAAACGGATCGGAAATTGTAAGCGTTTAAATGGTATAGGTGAATCTGAAGGAATCATTGGGATCCGCGGTAAAAGTACAATTTCACCTTGGAATTTTCCAGATAAAATATTCGCTTCAATAATGTTGCCCATGATTTTTTTTATAACTAATCGCGTGCCATTACACAATCTCGGGGCATTTAAATTACGAAGCAAAATTATAGGTGAGCCAATCTTCAGTCGCAAATTATGTGGTGGCATTCCAGGTAAATCTAAAGAATTCAAAAATTCTACTGGATAGTTGACCACTTCGTCAGGATCAACAACGGTGTCAATTGATTTAAATGTAATTTCATTACCAGGCAATGACTGTTGTATTTTAAAATTGATGGCGTCTACATCTAAATTTTTTGCAGCTAAAATAGCTCGCTCTCGTAGCCATTCATGATTAGTATAGTTATATCTTAAATCTGGAAAGATACTATTTATTAATTCATCTTTGGTAGCCACCATGTTGCAAAAGTTCTCTGGAAATTTAATAAATTGGGTATCTTCATACAGTTGAATTTTACCGTTGCCAATGTCTAACAATTGTTCAGAGAATCCTGACGCTAATGGATCATTTTGTAGTTGAACGCGCATATTGATAGTAAGGCTCAATTTACTGACACTCCGCCATAGATAAGATTCCTTCAAACATGCGTTTACTTCGTCTGCATATGTCGCACGTGGAATTACTGGCAATGTTTGCCTGAAATCACCAGACAGTAGCAGTAGAGCACCACCGAAAAGCCTAGTATTATCTTTGATATCCTTCAGGGACCTGTCGAGAGCTTCAAGCGAATGCTTGTGGGCCATTGTACATTCATCCCAAATAATAATTTTGCATTTTCTCAAAACTTCAGCCATGCCGGAATGCTTCTTTATGTTACACATTGCTTCGGGATTTGTATGAACATTCAAAGGTAACTTAAGTGCTGAATGCGCAGTCCGTCCACCATCAAGTAACGTCGCTGCAATGCCTGATGAAGCAATGGCCAATGCAATATGATTTTGTGATCGAATGCGCGCAAGTATCAGTGAGATGAGAAAGGTTTTACCAGTGCCACCTGGTGCATCCAAAAAAAAGAATCCACCTTGTTGTGCTGCAATTGATACGTTAATTTGATCATATACATTTCGTTGTTCAGCTGTAAGCAATTGTTCATTATTAGCAACAAAAGTAGCCAACGAAGTCTTATCAAACTGGTGTTCACGTTGAACATCACTGTTGATGATATCTACTGCTGGGCGGTTCGGCGCCGGCATGCCAAAATGGATGAGTGGCATGTTTGAAATAAGAATACAAATATCCTCAATCATAATTAAAGCCTCATTGTATATTTCTGCGGAGAATTGAATATCAGGATTTTGATTAGTAATTCTAATCCGATGCAAAATATCTTCACTCATTGAGTCTTTATATTTGTTCCAGAGAGCAGATGCTTCAGACGGAAAACACGTTGTTAATATTATTGAAAATAATTGACGAATTTGTTGTGGAGAAGAGCTCAGTGCTGCATCTGCAAGTGTGAGATCCCAATGGTTATCATCCTCCAATAAATGTAACTCACGACACGCATCGAAGAAAGTGTCGTATAAAATACCATTGACTTTTCGTAAATATTGGAAGGATGTCGGTCCAAGAACATTAACCAATAACAAACGCAAAAAAAAACATTCGCGTTGCTTAGGATGAACTGTATATAGTCGACCTAAAGTATTTGTCATAAATATGTCGGCGAATCCTGGGACTGGAATCCCTCGTTTTCGTGGTTCCCAATTTTTCGATTGCTTATTCCATGTAAAAAATTTAGGAACATCAGTATACATTAATGTTTTTGCGAATTGACCACCAACATCTTGTCGATTACAAAGATTGAAAAATTCAGTAAGAGTTGTTTTTGGAGCCGTTAATGCTTGTTGTAGTGCAGTCTGTTCTGTAAAATAAACACGCTGTCCGTTTTCAAGATGCACAGCCAAATGTATAACTGCAGGATCCCTTTCATGTATAGGAAACGTAAAAATGCGCCAGACAGCTTCATTGCTACTTATGTATCGACCCATTTGATAACGTGTTATTTCGTCATTGTCATTTACATTTTGAACAGCAAATATAGCTTTATCACTGCCCTTGTGAACGTACTTACAAATGTATTTGATAGATTTCACCGAACTGCACAGTTCAACGTTTATGTGCGCTTTATAGGTTTTGCATAGTAATGGCGAATATGGAACCACCCACCGATTATCAATATCTACTCTTACACCGTTTGACAGTCGCAATTCATACGATTGACCGCCATTATCTACGTCTCTGCGCCGGTAAGATGGATAACCGTCAATATTGGTGATAGTATCAGTTTGACATGGTTTTGGAAAACGTTTCGTACATTTTCCATCATTCATGCATGGTGACATCATGTTTAGAGTACCGCATGGACCATGAATCATATTAGTAGTAACAATGTTAAACAGTTCTTGATCAACATTCGGATCTGGAATTTCCGCTGAAATAATTTTGTCAATTTCTTCTGGGCGTACTTTATCCACCAACCAAATCAAAATATGCGCATGAGGTAAACCTCGTTTTTGCCACTCAACAGAGTAAAGCCAACAACGTGTTTCACCAAAAACCGAGTAATGTGTGATCAAATTCATCAAAGGTTTTAATTTTTGTTTAAAGACACGCGCAGTGATATCGTGGCGATGCATCGATGTTTGACCTGACAACAGCAAGTTTTTGATTTCATCCCAATTTGGATTACATGTAAATGTGATAAAAAGATCTGGTCGACCGTATGCACGTACGTATGTCATAGCGTCTTGAATATATTCTTGCATATGACGCGGACTACCAATATATGATGATGGGAGAATATATGTGGTACCGATGTTGTTAATGACGTTTGTTGCATCTACATTACCGATTACTGCATCACGCAAATGAATATACTCTTCAGCTCGAAGTTTTGCTTGATTGAATTTTATATACCTTAATCTTTCACTTTCAATTTTTACATACATATCGACGATGTACTGATGAAATAGCTGTCTACAGCGGAGAATATTATTATCTTCATTAGCACGAATCATTAACCGATATGCGTAGAAATTCATGGCACTAACTTTCTTGGTCAGTTCTTCACCTGTAAATAAATATAATTATGAGATAAACAAAAATTATTTATTCAAAAAAAAAATTGTAAGATAATCTATAAGTTGTACCTGTAGTTGGATTCCGTTGTTTAATATTTAAATGATATCCGTCTTCTCCTTCCCAAAATATTAACGGATACTGCAAAGCATCGTAAGAACGATGATTGTCTTGAATTATTTGCATCGTATTATCTCTGCGTTGTATGCGAATGTCTCTACGTTCACATGGGTCACCAGCCATAACAACTGCCACTTCATTAATGGTTGGAACATTATATGTGCCTGCGTGCTCTCCATAGGGTACTTTGTCTGCTTTAATAACAATGACATAGTTATCGTTTTGCAGTCTGTTAGAAAGAGTCTTGAACAATTGTACTAATTGGTTATGGTTTTGCAAAAACCTTTCCAAAATGTCCACAATTTCTCGTTCCTCCATCTGTTCTATATGGTTGTAAACGCAGCGTGTATGTGATTGTTGCTCTTCATTCCCCATAAAATAAATTTGTAAAAATTTTGGATCGGCATCAGGCATTGGAAGTAACGAACCAATTTGGTGATATACTTGGCCTTGAATTTTGAATGTGGATTCAAAATTACGGCCATCTTCATTATGAATAATTTTTGTTGCTGCAAATGATGTCATTTGGAAGCATGAATTTAATTTACGAATTTTCCGTAAAAATAATTTCGATTGAGATGTGATTCCAGCTAAAAGCGTTTTTAAAGGTTCTGGTGGTGGTTTTAGCGGTGGCAGTGATATTTTTCCAGATGCGCAACATAAACCAGCTGATTCACCTTTGTACTTGAAAGCATGACAATGTTGACACTCTTTGTCCATACTACCAATCGTGATCAATGCATGTGATGAATAATCTATTTCAGGATCATATTCAAACGCGAGACGATTAAGTGATACTCGTGCCAATGCTCGATTATCTTGTACTCGCTGTTGGTTACGTTCTCTATGTGCGTTGGTCGCTCGTTGACGTGCCTCTCGTTGTCTTAATGTATTAGCACGAAGACGTTGAGCACGTTGCTCTAAATTTTCATTTGCACGTGTACATGCAGCTCGATCTCTTAAATTTACATTATCCATAGAATGTTCTTCTACTGTTCTATTCAATCGATGATCATGAACTAATTGCGCGTGCTGAGTACGTCGACCAATATTTCTTGCTCTTCCACGAAGACGTGGCATTTTTCTACAAAAATAAAATATTGCAAAATAATATACAATGAATATGAGTTACTTATTGATAATGAATTTTTAATTAATTAACTCAAAAGATTTATTATGACAAATTTTAGATAAAGAACATGTAATCGCATTTTGTGAGTTTTTTTATTTAATATCTCCAAAAATGAATTAATTGTCAATAAAAATAATTAAAAAAATTCAATCCTCTAACTACACAAATAAACTTGAAGGTTATGTTGGTTGTTAATAAACGCACGTGTAAATTAAAAAAGATAATTTATAAAAAATATACTCACTTCGATTCCGCACTAAATTTACAAAATGTATAAGTTATTTATATACACTTCAGAACTCTTCGAAAACTAATTACATTAAATATTTTAATTAGCAACTTCACTTGAATAACACAATTATAACACAAAATAACGAAATACTTTTTCAAATTGATCGTAGCACTATCTGTCGGGACAAACTAAAATTAATCAGCGCCATCCGTCGAATCTGATGTAAAACATTCCAAAATCAAAAACTCCTTACAAATAAAAATTAATTAAAAAAACATCTGAATTCACAAAATTATTTATACACACTTCAAAACTCTTTAAAAAATAATTACATTTAATATTTTAATCAGCACATGAATTGAATAACAAAATTTTTTTCAAATTAATCGTAGCACCATCTGTCAGGACAAACTAAAATTGAAATAGAATAATATTGAATGCGATGATAGCGCCGTCCGCCGGATCTAATGTAAAACATTCCAAAATCAACAACTCCTTATAAATAAGAAATTAATTGAAAAAACATTTTCCAGTAGACCAAACTGTAAATCTAAACCATTCTCGAATCTCCACGAACACACACAAAAAATTTCATCAAAATTGGTCCAGTCGTTTAGGAGGAGTTCAGTCACATACACACGCACACAAGAAATATATATATTAAGATATATTTTTTTTTTTATTATTTTTGCTCGTCAATATATATACTAAAATAATTTTTATTTATATCTACACTAATATTATAAAGAGAAAATATTTGTATTATTGTTGCTAGTGAATAAGCTTAAAATTACTAGACCGATTTAAAAAATAATTTCAACAGTAAATTCTTTTATTATCTCTGAATTACATAGGTTATATCAAATTATGCTACAGGTCACGGGAGTGAAGCAGTTTTTATGAAACCGAGGCGGCTATCTTGTGTACTAAATATAAGTACAACTAAATCATCACCTCAGAAGCGATAGTTAACGCTGTGTACAAAGTCTCGGGTGCGATTCCAGGATCGTGTAAAATCTTAATGGATTCTTCTGTCAAGAAGTCAGTATAATTAGCAGCAGAACGGCGTCTAAAATGATGTCCGGTAAACACTACAATACGCTCGCTTCTATTACACAGGACTTAATATCATAGCTAAATAAGCTAGGGTGTACACACCTATAGTAAATTTGGGCGTATGCATGTATATTAATGGCAAATTTCCAAAATATATTGTAGCGACATTGCTGACGCTTTAGTTTTATATAGTCAGGCACTACTTGCGCCTGACTATATAAAACTAAAACTACAGTAGCGCCGCGCGGCAGTCGTCTCCCCGCAACCACTGAGTTAGGTCATAGCTCAAATATGTATTTATATTATTTATATCTGGTACCAGTGCTACGTTGGTTCGAACCCACGTTGCGCACCTCTGACATTCGGAAGTAAAAAAAATAAAAAATAAAATAAAAATAATTTATTACCAAAAGAGTACACATAGAATATGTATATATATGTATGTACGTTTTTCTAATCTATAGGTAAAAATAAATATTTGTAGATATATTATATATATATATATATATATATATATATATATATATATATATATATATATTCTTAGATAACCCAACAAATCGGACTGAGTGAAAGGACATAAATAAAACGGAGCGGTTACAACGCGGGGATTTCATTCTGTGTTTGGCGTTCGGACGTGACGGACGTTTTAGTAGTGCTTAGTATTCGTTATAAATTCTTTCGGTGCTGTGTAGCTATATTTGTTTTTTTTGTTATTTGATTCTTTTTGTTAAAGTAAATCTTTTGTAAGGAATAAAACTTTCTAGGTTGATTAGTGCTTTGTTTTTTTTTTTAAATATTAAACGCTTCTGATCCCTAAGAATATATATCCTTACTATATAATACATATATATTTATGTATATAAATAAAATACTTACTATTTTATTATTATGTGTAATGTAAACTCAAGGTTATTAATTGTTCTAGGCTAGGTGTATAAGTAGTTTTCCCGTGGATTCATAATCCAGAGACCTAAGCCAATTAGTTGTCTTAACTTTTGCCTCTTTAATAGACCACTGCCGAATATCACAGTACTTAACTACTTTGTTGTATACATAACAATCGATAAATGGACTAAAACGTCTTGCAAAGGATGTATTTACTTTGGGTACGTTAATTCGGTACACCCTACGCCTTAAAAGGTTCTGAAGTTCAGCTGAGTTAGTTACTACTTTGTGCATCTTCAGAAATGTTGATAAAAGAAATAACTGCCGCACGTTAAGAAACTTGCAATATTATATCATTTTTCGAAATTATGTGCGTATTGATTGACAATTATTGCCTGCTCCGTGCCTTGAAGAGCACGTTAAGCCGTCGGTCACGTCTGCCATGAACATATATTATTATGGCAGTCGTTATTGGGAAGTCAGTGCCCTCTAATATCCTGACACTGGTCTAGCCTTAGGGTATCGTTAGCCTTCAGGATGCGGAGGTCAGATGGCAGTCGCTCCATGTAAAAACTGATATCAGTCAAATCCGGTTAAACTAGAAAGCCGACCCCAAATGACTTGGGTATAATAAAGTCTAGGGAGAAGAAGATATCTGATAGCAGTAAATATATATCCATATTATCCATGCAATATATCATAAAGTTATTTTATTTAACTATTCACAACAATTACACTTAAGATGATGACCCACGATATTATTGATCACAAAAATATACAATCCACATACGCTCAAGTACGTAATCATAGTACGAAGCACAGAAACTCGACGATAACTGCTCTCATAAGAACAAAAACTTTCAAACAAATCTCCAACGACACAATGCTGAACAAAAACGTATTGAAAAACACTTTTAGTAATACTCGACGTGTTTACAATGGAAACATTGTTCACAAAATATTGACACTTGTGTTAACAAGCCGACCTTTTTGTAGTACTTGGCGAAGGCTTCGGCTAACCTCGACGATATCTAGACACAACATAGAATCAGGACCATTTGTTTTGAAGGGTTAGGCAGAAGTACTGCACCCACTTTTTGGCTGCTATAAATCTCAGTAGTAGTATGAACTGTGGAACTGCTTTTATTTATGGAACTAAGATGTCGAACAAGTATAGAACTCACCCAGTAAACGCATACCGTAGCCTAAAATTGTTTGCTATACTAAGAGTATCGCGCGTTTTCATTCTCCATTATGCAAGTGGTAGATGTGATCTTATTAAAATATATGGTGATTAAAAAACAGACTCAAGAATGTATATCCTGGAGGAGAGCAGAGTGTTTCATACCCACACTCCGTCAGCTAAGTGAAATCTCTTGCAATGGCGGCTACAATTTTAGACTCCATAAGTACTGCTACTAAAAATTGCCTCACAGGCAAGAAATTATAGATGGGATAAAAGAAAAGGAAGGTACGTGATTCTCCCAAACTATTACTTATCATGAGAAACAAAGAGTATTACTACTTTTTTGTCGGTTTTCTGTATAGGAATAATTTTCTATCATAAATTATCACAGTGCTCGACACGGGCTTTGATTTCAGTATGAGACGAGCAAAACCATTACACCACGCTAGCCTAATGCAGATTAGTAGACTTCACTTACTTATCTTCGAGAACATTATCCAGGAGGGGGACGCAGATTTTTAAATTAGGTTTATGTTTATATTTGTTACTAACATAGTTTTAAGGAATTTGTATGACTAACATTTATGGACAATAGTCTGAAATAAAAGTTTATTATATTATATTATATATTATATTATGGAGAACTCTCAGCAAGCATATGCAGGTTTTCTTACGGTGTTTTCCATTGCATTAAAGTGCGGCCATTAGCTTCGAAAATTCGGAGGATTTCACTCGAGACCTCTGAGTTGCAGTCTTCCACCAGACTACCACTGCTATTAGTGCGTACAAAATAGTATTTTCTGCAACAATAGACCTACATAAATATCGACGCGGTACCAAGGACAACACCTTCTATCGGATATTTACACGTTCGGCCCCATTGAGAATTCGTCTATTTTTGTCACTCATAAATAAACGTGTCAGAATGGGTATCATCGTCTGTAATAGAACCCTTATATTATAAATATAGGACACGACATTTAGTACCCGTAATGCGATTTTAAGCTTTGTTGTCTTCGAATAAATGGTTCTCTTCTCTTTGTTGTCCTCATTGGTTCCGTAGCAAGTATACATATGCTGGTTTCGATGTAAACAAGCAGTCCTGGTTTCTATTTACGAGTCGGGTGCTAGGTTTTGCCTGTTACGTAATTAGCAGTAGCGGTATGAACTCTGGATAATTGCCTGGTAGATGACAATAGGCCGGTACCCTTATAAGTCAAAGAATTCTTGCTAGGGACAAAATAACTTGAATTGCTAATGATTTTAAAAATACTAGGGGCCACTGGGTAGTAGTCTAAATTCGATCATAATTGATTTGAATTTTAAGTTTGATCGTTATTAAGGTTTTATTGTATATAACTGTATCCTTATAATCACATTTTATTTAAATTTAGCTAAGGCTATACAGCTTAATTTATCTATCTTTTTTAAACAAATATTATTTACTTAACTACATGTACTCTTTCATTGACGATGTGCCTAAGCTTGCTACTTTGTTTTCTTTTTCTTTATTACATATCAATACGTAAATATATTATAATATAAATATTATATATATCATTCCAATCCACCCAAAGGTTGCCTGTAAGATATGGCTTTAAGCGATAAGGCCTTTTGTGCATCTACTTTTTTTCCACTCCTCAACTTTTATTGTCATAATTTGTACAATAAATAGTATTTATTTTATTATAAAAAAGAATAATTATAATACGATAAATAAGTTTACAATTAGAAAGAAATTATACCATTACAACATAACATAATATAACAAATTATATTACTGTAACCACAACAATTATATACAAAAGGATCATAAAAAGTATTAATAAATATATTTTTTGTATAATTATGGTATTGTAAGACGCTTCAGATTACTGCTCTACAATTTTCTTTTTGCAATACGTATGTCTATTGAGCAAGCTATATTTCACAAATTATTATAACTATGAATAGAAGTGATCGTTATAAACCATAAACAGGTATTGTATCTAAGCACTAGCCAAATATGGTACTCTGTTTTACAATAATTAAAAAATTTAATGGCCGCATACCGCGAAATTGCAATAGATACTTAAGGGAAACCATAGTTACAAAGAATTGTACAATATCAGCCTAACAATGCCGAAATACTACAAACGCGATTCGACTGCGTGTGTCCCAAAGTATATTTTATATAAATATTAGGATTCGCCACTCCTTCTTCATATAAATTTTAACTGTGCCAAATTTCATACTCCTCTGTCCACGCAATTTTCGTAAAAAGGGGTACAAAGTTTTTGCTTCACGTATTATCATGTATTTACGTTTATCTAGTCTAATAAATATCTGTAAAAATGTAACCTGAAATGCAACTTATGATCACATTCGTCTTTTATTTCAATTTATATCATATTTTATACTAGATTGAAATCTATGTTTAACAGTCTCTATTGCGAGAATTAGCCTTCATAAAATAAACAACGCGATAAAATCTGTATAAAGTAGTTTGATTTCAATGAATAACATTCGCATAAACGTAAGACAATATTATGTAAATATATTCGAGGAAACGGACTCTATATTGAATTATAAATACATATATTCACCCGGCATATAATATTCAGGACTAACGGCTTAGTATGCTCTTTAAGGCAGCGATATGGTAGCACGAGCGTCTTTTTTTAAGATCACACGTCCATTGATGTACGATTAGAAATCGGTCAATCTACGCGTTCACATACTATATCTCGAACAAAACATTAATGTTACAACTAAATAAATCCGAATTTTCCCTTGAGTGAGTCTCACAGGGAAATTTAGCGAAGCATGTCGATCGAATTACTATTAACCCACCGTTCCGAACGTTTTATCTCATAGCAAATAACAAAAACATCAAACCCGGAATTCCTGGTAAGAACTGATAAAGCGATTAGAATCACCGCCAACGACTCTCGCCACACGCAAATGTCGAACTGTTTGATCTCAATCTGACGTATCAAATAGAAAGATCCAACACATAAGCTTCGCGACGCCTGAAAAATGAAATTGCAAGGGGGCCATATAATTCGTCAATTTTACGGATTTCCGAATTTCGATGTGCGATTAACCGTGAACGTAAAAATGCTTGGACGAGCGAGAACCTACAACAATAGACAATTTCCTTGAGCGTAAATCTACCTTTTGGTTGTCAACCCTATTTGTTACGAATCCGTGTGATTTTCTATTTTGTGGTTTAGTATCGGTTGCTAACTTGCCACTTCTAATTTTATGTGACCTTTCAAAAGCTTTGTGGTGCCTGTTAAAAATACCCGCTACTGTAACAAATTACTTTGAAATTTAAACTCTGGCTTAACATTTTGTAAAGGTCACGAGGACAAATTTGGTTCCATTGACCGACCAGCTTCATTGAGGTACCGACCAAGCAGATAATTTCTCTCAGTCACCTTTGAATAAATGTCAGATTATTACCGTTTTACTTTTAGGCATTGCTTTGTCCTTCATGAATTATTGTGAACTAGTTTCTGCCTGTAGGTTCGCCTTAACGAATATTCAGAATTAAACGTATTATTTGTGTTAATTCGAACATAATCTATATAATAAGTACATATCTATGTGCAACGATTCATCCAAATGCGTTTACCGTTTAATACGTGATTGAGTAATATTATGCGGATTATATATAGTCAGTTTATATTTATATTTTTAAATAATTATGTATTATTTTATGTTAAGTACTTCATCAATAAAAAAAATAAAAAGTCCGGCTAAAAAGCTAAAGTTTCATTTTTCGAAATTCGAGATAGGAAATAAAAATAGTTTTCGCCGTTAGTAACTTGCCTTTGATATACATTCCTATAGATATATATTATAACTAAATTATTTTAATTAGTACTACATAATTATGTAACTAGCAACTAATCATAATTTATAGGTTTTTAAAACTTGCCGGCTTAGCAAAAAAAGCTGCTAAGAGTAGTTTAACGCTTTCGCTGTCCCTTAATAGACACAATAGAAAATCTATTGTTATGCTTACATATGATATGTCTGACAGGAAACCTGTTAAAATAAACACCTGTTTCGTTTCGTAGTCGTGATTCATATAAATAACAGTCGATTTAAGCACAACTTCACTCTTGTCAGTAATTTCAACTACTCAGTCGAGAAAACTTTCCAGCATAATTATTTTCTAGCGTTCATCATCATAAAAATAATTAATACCACCAACGTATCATAATCATAATTTTATTTTGCCTAAAGCAATATGTAAATTACCAGCAATTAGAGCAAACAAGAAGAAAGTAGGCAAAGATAAGCATCTTACACTATGTGGTTCACGGCTTAGCGACCAAGGAGCCCCAACATTGTTGCCAATAGCGTACTAAAATATTCTTACCAATAAAACCCTGTATCACAAAACTCTTAGCAAAAACGGATGTATTTAAGAGCTTTACAATTAGGTGACTGGTTTTTATGTACGTGGAATTAGAGACCAATCGAGGCGATTGAACTCTCAGACATGACATGACCATATAGAGTACAAGACGGTTATAACGTTGTCATAAGTAATTTTTTTTTAAATGATTGTTCATAATAATGTTTAAGAATGCTAGCTAGCCTTAAAACGATTTTGTATATAAATTAAGGTTCACAAAAAAACTATTAATAAAGTATTTCTCTAATGCATTTATTAGGCATACTAAGTATTTTAATTAGCTATCGTATTAAACATTTAGTTAAATTTTATTGGTATATTGGTATTAAAAAACAATATTCTGCTGTGTATATCTTAAAAATACTAGATATAGGTAGAAAAAATTATGAAATAGGTACAACTCGATGTGTATCAACAACATTTAAGATAAAAGCTTAATTTAAACATTTGCAAAATAGAAGCTTATAAATTGCCCGGCATTATATTTCCTATATTCAAAATGCCTTTACATTTCTCTCGACAAAAGAAATTTCTCCCTTCGTTTATAAATTGTCTCCGCACAAGAAGTTGACCGCGGCAACAAAGTATAATGTCGTCGATGGATCCATTTGCGTAATTACCGCCCGAATCTCGTAAAAAATTCTTAGTGCTACAGACTACAAAGAAACTTGTAATAGTATAAAGTGGCAAGTGCCTTTATCCGTAAAGTTCATTATTTGTTAATATCAGCTTACATATTACATATGATGAACTATACTTATGATGAAAGTAGTCGTGTTACTGTCATTAAGTTTTTTATCTACAATTGTTAGATGTCAAAGCTTGTAATTGGCCATAGTTTAATTATAGTATCTTATTTAAACTGTTAACTAACTGTAAGTTTTCTAAACTTGAAAATAAAATAAATAGTTCCGCTTATGAATGGTTAACATCATACCTGAAAACAAAACACACCAATTAGAAATAAAGAAAAAAGACATTTAATTTTGTGTCTCATTAGCACATTATTGTAAGCTAGATTTTGGCCGCGGTTTCGCTCGCGCAAATGTAGTTTACGTTAGGATAGGAGAGTAACAGTGTTTTTTTGTCTTTTTCTGCACCACTGACGACGTATATACAAATTTTTATGATGATCGTTTGAGTAAATAAGGCGTGAAAGTATAACTTACAAACTCACATTAACATTTATAATATTAGGATATAAAACTCTTAACAATAAAATAATGTAATATATAATACAAGAAACTAACGGATGGTTATTAAATTGTGACAAGACAGGACCGAAAAGGGGCCTTGTCTCAGCTTATGCTACAACAATGGAGTGTAGCAGCGCTGATTTTTAGACAAGGAATATAATATATCCAAAGAATTGTTTGCTATTGTTTGTTACGCTTTCACGCCTTAACTACTTAACCGATCATTGTAAAATTTCACATAGAAAAGGACACAGGGTACCTTTAATCCAGAAATAGTACTAATCTAACCTACATTAACGTGAGCATAGCCGCGGACAAAATGTAGTTGACATTATAAGACCTGAAAGTAAAACTATAAACGCCTCAATTCCACAGAGAAATATGATTGGATGTCTCCTATTTCTAATTTATATTAATGACCTGCAAAAAATATTTAAGAACCTTGTGTATCATTTGCAGTTGATATACCAATCCTGACATCATACCAAAATATAACCACTTTAACATATAATCTTACAAATTTAATACACTTAGCGATACAGAAAACTGACTAAACCATCATAACCTAGATATTTCTTTTACTTTTTGATTGTTAATATTTTCGTAATGCTTTATTATGCTGTTTACACAAAAAAAAAACATTACAACACTAACTAAATGTCGTTCTGTCCATACCAAAAAATAAAACAATTTCTTGTAAGAATAAAAAAACTGAAGTAGCTAATGGGTTTACCATTCTTTGTACATTAATTAACACAACTATTACTTGGAAATCGCACATAGAAAATTTGATAAAAAGTATTAAAATGAGACGAATTTACGTGTAGGCGAATTTTAATCTTTTAAATTTAAATTCGTTAAAGAAAACTTATCTTTATATCTACTACCTAAGCTAACATCATGGAATGCAAGTGTCTATCACAATTTTACTATAAAATTCTTGTGCATTATTTTAACATAATTAAAGGGAATTAAGTAAAAAATTATCATAGTAACAGATAGTATAGTCAGTCATAGTAACATCAAAATTGTCGAAATATACATCATACATCTCTAGCTACCCCTTCGGGGACATAGACTAGACGAGACTATGTATGGAGTAATACTACACACAGGTGCTCTTTACGATTACAAGTATAACCAAAATTAATTAAAAAGTCCCACAAAAATGTACACTTTTTAATATCAAGATGACTAAACGCACTCATCCCAAATTACGTTACTTTCATCCTAAAGCACAAAGTACCAAACATGCATCCATCTAAACTTTTGCATCTAACTCGTTGACGCTCTTAGCTCGCATAGTGATAAAACTATTTGTACTACGAGCTTCTTCCTGCTACTTTTAATGAAACTCGACGCAAGAGCTAAATTATGAACAAAGAAACTATCAATTATAAAACCCAATAGCAATTATAGTTCATAATATAATTTATTTCTAGATGTTTACAATTTCTTTTCAAAGCCAACGTTCCCTGTTACTACACAGGGATTCTTTACGAAAGCAAACTTTAGAAATATGCAATTAACAGACTAAGGACACCCAGACTTATTTGTAGACTAAAACATACTTTCGCATCCGCCATATTTGTACGTCAGAACTTACGAACTAAATAAATTGAAAACCCTTTGTTTCAACAATTTTTTTTGTCCTTATTTAATTTGGCATAACGAGTTAGGCATTTTTTTGTCATAATAATACTTTGACATAATTGTTTTTTGGTATACTATTTCAGTAGGCATAAATATCATTTAGTCTAATGCTTTTTGCCCTAATTTTGATTGGCATAAGGTTATAATATATAATATAACTTGGGTACCATAGTGTAACAATAGATTAGGGTGCCGCAGTGGTGGCCCTTCGGCCACTCCTAAGCCGCCATGTTTATTTTATATACGAAAAGTATTTTATTACAAGCAATCACCAAATTTACAAAACTTTTAATTTAAGCTTTAGAATAGTATGCTTAACAATTATTTTGCTTATAATAACTATGCTAAAAAGTTATGCCAAATGAATATTGTGCGTAATTATTATTAGGATAAGTGAAAATATGCCATGTTAAATTATGACATATAATTTTATGCGAATAAATAGGGAATTAAATAAATTTCTATATCACATATAGGTATAAGGTTAAGCAAATAAAGCCATCATACATATAAAAGATCGCTGATAAATAATTTTGTATAATGTGGTACTACAGTGAGAGATATTTTTATCTTTTGAGTCCACAACGCATAAAATACTTACACAACTGCTTACCTCCAGGCGGGCCGTTTTACTTAAATCTAGAAGTAGGTCAATATTATATTTATAGAAGCTAATACACGTAAGTAAAAGTGTATCTATAAATACAGGTCAACTTATTAAAAGCGTTTATAAAAAAATCCAAATTAATATGCATCTTTATTTACAAATCAACTTATTAAAAACGTTTGTAAAAAAATCCCAACTAATATTATAAATGCGAATGTAAGTTTGTTTGTTACGCTTGCACGCCATCACTACTCGACTGAGCATCTTGAAATTCCGCGTAGACGTTGTCAGGTGTAAAATCAAATCAAATCAAATCAAATCAATCTTTATTTGTATTAATGTGGTGTATACAGATGTTTGGTTTAGTTTACAGAGTTCCAACATTAGTCATATATTCATGACATACAAATATAAAATACACAAAAATAAAAACAAAAACTTATAACTAAATTAATTTAAATTCTAACTTAATAAATGTAGACTATCACACTGTATCTTACATGCAAAATATTCCTGTAGTGTGTAGAAACATTTATTGCAGAGCCATCGAAATAATTCTGCTTTGAATTTATTTATACGCCACTCATAAACACCCTGTGGCAAGTGATTGTAGATGCGCACCGCCATTGTGTAGCTATTCCGATTACATACATCAGTTCTTATGGGAGGAAGCATTAGTCTATTTGGATAGCGGGTGTTGAAGTGGTAATTATCCTTTTTTAATGAAAACAGGTTACAGTTAGACTTAACAAATACACACATTTCGAATATATAGAGACTTGCGACGGTTAACAAAGACAGTTCACGAAACAAAGGTTTACAGCTTTCCCATGGAGCCTTATTGCATATACCTCTGACACATTGCTTTTGGGCTATAAATACCCTGTTAATATTTACAGAATTGCCCCAAAGAACAATAGCATATCTCAGATTAGCGACAACAAAACCATGATAAGCTTTTAATGCAGTCTGTTTATTTGTAATTTTGGTGAGTCTCCATAAAGCATAAGCAAATCTATTTATACGATTACAAATTTTATCTACGTGTAGTTTCCAATCACATTTATCATCCAAAGTTATACCCAAAAAAACAATGTCTGAAGCCTCAGTTAATTCCTGGTCCTTGTAATTTAAAGTAAGATTAAGCTTCTTGCCACACCTATTATAAAATTGTACGTATTTTGTTTTATGAATATTAACATTCAAGTTATTATTATTCAAATAGGTAACTATATCAGAAATTGTATTATTTAGTATATCATTATAATTATTTTTCGAATTATTTGGTACTATTATAGATATATCATCTGCATAGAGAATGGATTGATGTACTAAAAAGGACATTGGAAATTTCATACAATTTCATCAATAAAAGTACTGTCCTCAGGCGAAGCCTTGGGCAAAAGCTAGTAATTTATAAAAATCTGATATTATCAAAAAAACATATTGTTAGCACAACAAAAGAAGCTAATAAAACCTTTCACATATATCTTTCATTGGGAACAAGTCTCTTTAATTACGGAGCACAATAGGTAGTTAAGCTAAACGTATCGCTTGTAACGAGATTATCCGTGTCTGGTGCATTATTAATTGCGTTGTTCGTTTCCTTGAACAAACAAACCGGGAACTCGACAGGTCGAGGAGAAGAATACGACTCGCTACTCGTGTATATCTTACTGCTTACTGATATTTATAATATTAGTAAGTCGTAGTGTATTGTAGTTGTTGTAATGTTGAAGTTTATACCGATGTTTGCGACTCAAACATGAGTAAACCTTTGAACGGCTTTGGAAGTACATCTTACGTTTATGCGAATGTTATACATTGAAATTAAACTACTTTATACGGATTTTGTCGCGATTTGTTTAAAGAGCGTTGCTTTTAAATAATTTTAAAATTAATAAACTACTAGGTACTACTACTATTTAAAAATTTGACATACAAGGTATATGAGTCAGAGAGGTAACAGTTTCAATCCTTGTAAGAATTCTGTTGCCAATCATCACTAAAAAGAGTTCTTCAGTTCCGATTAATTAAGTTGCAGATTAAAAAATATTTACTTTTCGGGACTTCTTGAGTGTCAGAACTCAGTACGGTACGTACTGTACCGTACTGAGTTCTGACACTCAAGAAGTTCGGTCACCACTGCTGAACCTAGCCACACAGGTGTTACAGTAGTGGGAGAGCGAGTGAGATTATACCCAACGAAAAAAACCTTATTAGAAGGTAGTAGTTACCCAACCAAATCAGCACTTTCGTATCGTCAGCGAATATTTGACATAAGCTGGCTTTTAAACTAGTGGCATTGATCCAAAAATCGAACTCGAATCCTTACGTTAACATAGCTAAAACGTATGCCTTAGAACCGAACCTACAAGCCGATTACTATTATCACAAGTACACCTAACATAATATGCTAGAAGAACATTCCAGAATATTCAAAATAATCTTTCCAATTTCATCCCTTCCCTCGCCAAAGTTGGCGTTCCCCAAGGTGAGTTCTTGAACCAATTTTGTATTTTATTTCTCTCTAGTGAGGGATCTAATCAATTCACATTATGCCTCAAACGGGTTCCGAAGTTAACTTGCCCCAGGATACAGGTAAATACATCGTGTTTATAATAGGCGCGTGATAAGTGGAACTTGGATTCTATTCTATCGCTATATAATAATTTATGTGCGTTGGTTGTAAAGCTCTATCTTCTTCTGGACTTCGTTTTGTGTAGAAAGTCTTATTTGCATTAGTTAGGCTACTATCTCAGTTCCAATAAAAAAATTTTTTTTAGTGCTAATATGTTGATTTCTCGATTAACTTAATTATAAGGACTGCCTCAAAGATTCCGTGGTATAAGTTTCCCTTTAGTGTATAGTCCATAAATTGAGTTCCCCAAACAGCTAAAACATTTTTGAGTGTTAGCATGAAGTCTTGAACTGGCCACATAACTAGCAAGGTGGGTGTAATACAATTCTATCTTCACCTTCGTGAATATACAGACGTGAATAAAAACTGCACGATAAGAAAAGGCCAGATGTTATAATATAGTGTTACTAGCTTTTGCCCGCGGCTTTGCCCGCTCGGGAGCAGTACTTTTTGTAGATAAAAGGTACCCTAAGTCCTTTTCTGTACCCCGTACAACTTGTATGCGAAACTACATAATGATCGGTCAGTAGTGAAGGCTTGAAAGCATTATAAATAAAGAAACTCACATTCAAATATTTTATAATATTAGTTAGGATTTATAAATATCAAACAATAATTCTCGATACACCAAGCCCTAATTTCCTACCATTAAACGCATGTACCGCACGAGTTCCACGAACCATTATTTTGATTACCAATAACATAAATTTGGAACAATTTCCAAAGTGTATATGACATAGAACATATGCCTCATTATCTTCACTTGAGAGACATAAAATATTCAGTGCTTATTTTCACTTTACAAGAATGATTAAAGTATAGGCGATATATAAAATTGTCATCAAACTTTGTATACTGTTTAGTAATACTCAACACAAGTGGTTCTTCACTAAAATATTTTTCGATAGTATTACTAACAGTGGATATTATAATATTAAAAAGCTAATTGTGTAAAACGGATAACATAATATATATATTGGAATAAAATTACTGTGCACGGATTTTACCGTGCATTATCAATATGACTCTGCGACAATTTAAAAAGAAAGTATTTGATTGCCTGGTAGGACTTGCTTATGAGGAAACTGAGACCCTGTTAAGGATATAGTGTTGTGAGCTTTAATTCTTTAATGCTTAAATAATTAGTATGTGTAAGAATATACCAATTAACATGACACACATACACACACGCCCCCTCTCCCACACACACACACCCACACACAAACACACACACACACACACACGCACACGCACACGCACATGCACATACACACGCACGCACACACACACACACACACACACCCAAACCTCTTTTTTTATTTATTATGTTGTTATTTGTGGTTGATACTTAACACTCGTTTATACTGAACCTGTTTTCCAAGACACAGGGAAACCTAATGTGGGAAACAGTGTAACAATCTTGTACCTAAAATAAGCCAGATATAAATATCATTTTCATTTTTTCATTTTCATTAAATATTCTGTGCAAAGTAATATAATTTTAATATGTAACGTTCACGTAATAATATACATATAAGATTTTCATTACCATTTCACCGTGATTGCTATTTTTTTATAAGTTTATCCTTACAATTTCTCAGTTTATTCTCAGTATCATATATGGCTTACATGAGGCCATGTGTTGAACATTAAGATGCACAAATATGCAAAATACAAATAACATTAATTATTAAAGACAATATTTATGTATTTTAAAATACTTATTATTAACTTATTATTATGGGATAAACAGAGTACCTTACCTACTTAGGTAAGGTACTCTGTTTATCCCATAACTTAGGCATTAAAACACACAAAAAAGCTGTCTTGTAATTTTGCTTTGCTTTTTATACTGTTCATATTCTCATTCGATACAGATATCCCTTAACCTTGTAAATAAATAGTCAATAAGCGTATTGAAGCAATATAATTGAGTTTATTCGCAATCTGCTAGTAATAAGAAAATACGAGTATGTTTGACATAGAATATTCCAGAAGTACTATAACGTAAGAAAGTTTTTCAGCCGTGCTTGTTCAGCAGTGTGTCATGTTTAATCTTTTAATCCTATTGCCTCGTGTTGGCGTGTGAGGTATTTTACCACGGGAAAAATATGCGGCTAATAAAATAATAAAACTGTCTCTGCTAAAAAATGTGTCGGTTACATTTTTATACGGATAAACACCATGTATTATCCACCATGGATTTAAACTGACATATACACTCCCACATTTTATTTTTGCCAACAAGGTTATGTTCGTACGTGATATAGTTTTACACCCCAAACAGTAAAAGCCTGAGTTTGAATTTTATGACGTGGTTGATAAGTAATACGCCTGCCTGGTGATACACGATAACCGCCTTCCTGTTTACTTGACATTGAATGTAATTAGAGATAACGGCCTCGATGGCGTAGTTGTTAGTGTAACCGACTGCCACGCCTGAGCTCGCGGGTTCGATTCCCGCACAAGTCAAAGATTTGTGTGCATGAACATGGATGTTTGTCTTGGTCTGGGTGTTTCTATGTATAAAATGTATGTATTCACAAAAAAAAAATATATATATATATGTATGTTTATCCATTGTCTAGTACCCATAGTACAAGCTCTGCTTAGTTTGGGCTAGGTGGTGTTGTGTGTATGTGGTAGAATATTATATTATATAATAAAGATATTTGCTTAGCTACTAAAATATACAATACGAGAACCAGAGATAGGAGAGACAGAAAGGAGTTGTGTCTTAATACCGCTGACGGAATAGAGTATGCGGCAACCATTATTCCCAATCCTGATCAAAAGTATTACAGTTTAGTGTAAGTGCCACACAAAAATTCTTGCCACACTAAGACTATTTACGGTAGTGTATTTATGGTACGACATAAAACTAACATACTTTATTATTTTAATGTTTATCCCTATCTCATAACTCTTTATTCAATTAATTACATTATATTGGCGTCATACATGTAAATGATTTAAAAAACAATAGAAAATTGTAGCAAACGTAACAAGCATAATAGCCTATCTATTGGGAAGCAGTTACCGCTATCTGTAATTGCTTGCTATAACAGATGTAACACTCGTGCATTGCCATCCAAGCCTTCAGCATAAGCACCAAACTTGCTTATCTAGAGTTAAAGGTATTGAAGATGGTATAAAAAGACATATAACGAATTGGCAATTACTATATGGTTGCAGCACAGTCATGATTTGTAAACAAAATTTTATTGTAAACTTGGCGATTAAAAAGAGTAGCCATGAGTTTCTTGCCCGTGCTTCTCATGAGCCCTACACCCTTGCTTTGCTGAACCTAGCAGTAAATGTAAATTCATAGAAAAAATTTAGTGTAACTTTGACATTTATAAGTGTTACCTTGTAACCTAACTTGAATAAATTTATTTTTGATTTGATTTTGATTATAAGTGTAAAAAATTTTAAGTTTAATTTACTCGAGTTAAACGACAAAGATACAACAAATAAACCCACATTCCTACTGTTAAACTTGTTACAGCAGTTGTTACCTACGAAAACATCGACTAGAGATACTCAGAAAACTTCAGAGAAAGTAAATCTTCTTGAAACATAGAACAAATTTAATCAGAAGGAACTCCAAGGATATGTCATTACAGAATATCACGATAAGATTTTAGAGTATTATTGTTTGAAAATAAACGACTCAAATGTTTATAATACATAATCCATATAATGTTGGTAACAATTTACTTAAAAACTTTGTTAGTAAAGTAGTTTATATTATGAGTTTTTAGATATGTTGAGAGGCTAACAACCTTTTGCTTCTATTCTGTGCTTATATCTAAATACTTTTAATTTATAGAATTCGAGTACGACAAGTGGGCTTCAATTCAAATCCAATCTACAATCAAGACAGGACAAGTGATTCGGTCTTTATCCCATTTGCACTGACTTCGATAATCCAACTTCCAACAAGAAATATAAGGCGTTTCACTCCATAATGAGTATTCAACCTCCATCCTAAAAATACGTTAAGTCCGTCCCAGTTAAGTGATGTTGGTCGTTAAGGCATAGGCCAGATAACTGAAGGAAATAAAGTAGGGTATTAAGTGGGCGGCTCCTGTCAATTATCATAACACGGTAATGCCGCGTTCCTTTTCAATATAAATCTGTAGAATTATAGTATATATACAGTATGTAACAGAAAGGTGATATTTTAGGCTCGTAATGTATATCTGAAAAATAACCTATCTGGCCTATCCCCGAACCAAAACAAATTAGTTTAAGTTTTATGAAAATGTTAACATTTTATTATTTAAACATCAACATCAAAACTAACGTTTTGAACCTAGTCACTTTTAGGTTCACAGAGATCATTGACTCGGCTGTTAGTGTTGTTTAAGTATCGGCTAGAAAGTGCTAATATTGATAAGTCGACAAAACGAAAATGTATATCTTACTGAGAACTGTATATATGAATTTATTTTCTTTCGGTTTTCCATTGCAAAGTAGCTATATTACGTGACGCTTAGACTTGACCACACGTTGTATATGTCGCAGGTAATTTGTATGATTCCGCGTTTTACAAACGACGTCGTCCGTTTAAAAACGCTCGTTGATTGTTATAGTAGGGTGACCGTCGACGGAGCCCCGCGAAGCGGGGCTCCTATTTTTGTGTAGGTTTAAGAAAGAACCTAACATAACCTAACCCTTCCGAGACGGAATGCAGTCATTTGTGGCATACAGGTGCTCGTTATGCTGTTGGATTGTCTATCAAATGTTGTGGCATATTATAAGGTGACAAGGCAATTTACATTTTGCTTTCGGCATATTTTAAAACAGCGAGCGTTTTTAAACGGACGACGCCGTTTGTAAAATGCGTAATCATACAAATTGCCTGCGACATATATACGATTTAAAAGTTATGAATAAATGTGTGCGTGTTATGTACCTAAAGTCTTTGTAACAATATAGCGATGTGCATTCGAATGAACAATAACACAATACATTAGCGCGTGCGTTACGTTTGAACATTCCAAGTAGGTGTATATAACTGGAATCAATAATCATTCGAATGCAATTGTGCATAACTGGGTCAGCAACATAACATAAAAACCTAGCTGAACATTGAAAAGAAAATTCACTAATATATTAAAAGTTTACATTATTTCGTATGGTAAAATGTCTCACAAATATTTACTGATATATGACACAAACTGACTGTACACATGAGTGCGTTTGTTTGTATATGTGAACTACGCATTTAAAACAATATAGGTTTAATTTACATTTATATTATACATGTTATAACCTTACATCTACACCATACATACATACATACATTGGTTTATTAGTTTTATAAAATAGGAGGTCTATTGGCTTCTACCAGATGACAGACTCCGAAAAACTGACCTGCGAAACAGACCCAAGACTTCATGCACAGCAAGCGCACTAATTACCGCTACGCCATCGAGACATTAATTCTATAGTCATTTATAAAAATGCGCCGAATATGGCAGGTTCAAAATATGTTACAACAATTTCTGTTATCCAGATTGCTATTCAAGTCCCGCAATGTTTAAATGGTAATTTTACTATTACGAATGCATGTAAATATTGGAATACACGTTGTTTATAGTTTTGCATATACGGGTTGATTTATTTTATTGCCTAGCTATAGGGCGTAGCAGTAGTTAATGTGCCTAATGGTGATGAAGATTTGATTACTATATCAGGCAAAGTTTTACTGGGTCTAATATCAAGCAAATCTCATGAAAAGCACCACTGAGTATTGAATTGCACCGGGTTGACGGTAATAGACCTCTTCTATCTGAAACCTAAAAACCATAGCTGGCGATGGATGTAATATACCTCAACCTACTCTTTCGATAATATAGGCTTTAGACTATGTATGCGGACATCGCACGACAACTGCCGATACTACTATTTTTCATCGCACCAACTACTCATGCAATAAATTAAAATGTTTTGTTAAGTAGTGAACTAGGGTAATGTAAACTCTTTAAGTAGAGCCAGAATGTCATTGACAACACACATGCGCCTTTAGCGCGGAAACTCGTTGTAGGTGTTTTGTTTCAGAGCTTAAGGCTCGAGATGTATATAGCGGTTGAATCTCGCGGTTTACCTATGTTTATAATAAAATAGACAATGTCATTAATCCCGTCAGTATAAGTGCGTGTGTTATATCCAGCATAGGGAAAATATAAGCAATAGACAATTTATTTATTTTGACTGGACTAAATGAAGGATATTGGAATTTATGTTGTGTGTTAATGAAAGAAACTACAAATAACATCTTACAGTTTTATATTTATCAATTATTAAATATGTATTATAAATCATAAATACTACCTTAAACAAATAAATCAAATCTGTTTATTAATATCAAAATTAAATTACATATTATATATAAATTATATTACATTATTTTATATAACAACAATATATACAAAATAACAATATACTTAACTTATTGTAGAAGTGATTCCTTCGGCGGCCAAACAAGAAGTGACCGGATAATCACTGTGCTTTGCTTTTATACCATATTCATAAGTCAACCGATCTACTAATAACATCCAACTAATTTAAAAACAATTAATATTATCTATTGTAAAAATATTAAAAATAACAGTAGGCAATCTGTAAGTATAAGTTATTTATATTCTGATTAATTTTAATGAGCAAAAATTACTGACATCCATTAACAGTTGGCAACATTGAAGTGAATAATCAAACAATAATTATTAACCTATTTTGTCACGTGCTTATATTTACAGACCATCGTGATGTATCTCGTTTGAATCTTTTAGTACCAGTGCATCTGATATGAGTACACAGCAGATAGCAATACGCCTTCGCCTTATACGTTTTAGAATCCACATAGAGGTAAGTGGGTATAAGAATAGAAAAATAGCGTGATTCTATATAATTATGTTTGTAATTAATTATCATAAGTATCTGAGTTTCCTTTCTTTTATTGGCCATGTACAACAGGATGTATCACATGTAGAATTTCTGGCAATAATTCCGATGCTCATCTAGAAAAGTACTACCACATTCCCGATACTACATTACGGATGGACCAGGCTAATCATCGTAGAACTGAACTCATCGAGTGAAACAAAGACAACGCTATATGTAAGCAATGTTTGTAACCGAGCGGTGATAACTATATGCCGCTGATTCTGCGGTACTGCCAGTCGTACTGCTACGTAAGTGAGTGCTGCTTCTTTACGTATTAGCTACTATTGTTTTATACTACAGGTAACTGTTCTCAGTTTACAAGTACCCTCTTACAGGTAACCGCTGCAAAAGTAAGGAAACTTTAAGTAAGTTTTGCCCGGTGAGATATTGTGCCAATGGCCCCACATACATACATTTCCTATTTGTATCATTTTATTCCATATTTAATTCCTATTTTCTGTTATAATTGGTATTGCTCTCGGTTTCAGGTTACGATAACCGTCTACCATCCGACTCTCCGTTTACAACGATCATCTGAATATCTTCAAAATATTTTTATTTATAGCTTTTATTCAATAAATACTTAAGATATATATGTATATATATAAGTATTACCAAAAATACTGCATAATATAGTTAAAAAAAATTAAGATCTTCTAATCATATTTTTTTGTACTTTGTTAAATTTTCTATATATCTTAATTGTGAGAATACGCGCGTCTCCAAAATAAACGCTACTTATTTACAATATGGTCGCGCGTCCCACCCGCTACATATGATTGTATCCTAAGCGTAAGAGCATAACAATACTTGCATAATTAATCGAATTTCACTTGTTTTTGTCTAGCACGCCTTTCTGGAACATTCTAACACGTCTTCTTAAAGAAGAAAACATCAGAGAGAGGGTAAAATTGTACACTAATGCCTTTTCGTTTCGTTTCATCTTGCATTAAAACATAAAACACTTTTTATGTTTTGCAGAAATGCTTTTATAGGATGTAAAAAACAGTTACAGTCATCAGCAAGAATGTTTTTGAGAACATTTTACCCAATAATAGGGCAGGCAGAGCTATAAACGATTATAGTCTGTAATTTAGGATGAGACATTGGCCAGTCACAGGACTTGGATAGGATCAAGATGCCTATCTTGTACTTAGTGAACAATAACACTTACATATAATCTTTGTAATAATGAAGAAACAATCGTCAAGTAATCTGTATTTACTAGAGCTTTTCGTCATTCTTTCGACGCGACCGCGGCACTCGTTTGCAACATAGCATGCCATTTCACGTGATGCCATATATTTTGTACAAAATGAATAAAATATATTAAAAAGGTTGCACCGTGTCTACGTCATACGCTATTTAAATATGGATTGCTTCTCATGGCTCTTGAATACTAAGATGAGAACACGATAAATTGAGGTTCTTGCGAAGGTTGTACGCATCATATAAGCGATGGACTTTGAATTTGTATGATTAACTCGCGCATGTATCTCGCGCAAGAAGCTTGCGCATGTAACCGAAGTTAGCTAATAAAGCTACACAGCAGTTCATTTCTAATTGTATAATTATATTAGGTTGCATATAACTAGTACGTTTGTGTACTATTCCAACTAAGCTAAATAATATCAAATATTAAGTTAATTTAAATTACCAACGTAGTATGTGGCTAAAACTGTGAGTAACAAGTCCAATAAATTATCTAATAACTGCTTAGCTGTAGTTTCAATTGGTTCGTATGTTTGAATTGAAATCCCTGAGTAATATACCAAGCATATACAATTTCGAATCTCTCTTTACCGTGAAATTAATATAAATTATATATTCAACGTTCAGTAAGTACATTAAATTACTCTGCAAATCCCAAGAAATATCTTAAATTTACAAACGTTGAAACTTGTTCATACAGAAACCCCAAGGGATTTCGATATTAACCTAAGGTTTTGCAAAAACCTTAAAACTTGAACTATACTTTAACACAAAATCAACATCTTACTAAATTCAGGAGTGCTCGGTGACACGTCTGTCATAACTGTCTTGAAACGTCAAATTTCATAACACAAATATAGAATGCAGACATCAAAATGCGTCCATTAATCCATTTTCAACTCTATCCCTTTGATATAAAAGCTAAAAAGGGACTTAATTAGTTTACCCAACTGCGAGCGCAAGTTTGCCACGGCTTATGTTAACTAGGTTAGCCAGAAAATGTATGTCAAAGAGATTTCGGGCGATTGTCGTATTTTCTGACAGAAGTTTTTTAAATAAATATGAAGGCGAATGTATGCTTTTTATTCATGTTTTAATTTCATTACGAGAGCACTTAGTCGCGTACCTGGAATGTATATTTAGAGCTTACAGTAAAAATACATAATTTGCCGACAGTCTAAATGTCAAAGTGTAATTTCACGTACCATGTATAAATAATATTCAGCATAATTATTACTAGACCAAAGTAGAGATGTGTCTGATTATCATACATATTTAAGCTGCTTTTTTGTAGAAGGTTATTAGTGCAAAGGCATTTTGTTGTGAAGATATTTGGCGACAGTACGAATAAATTGCCTCGCCTGACGAAGTACTAATCTCTTATATACGCAACAGGCTTAAGGTTTTGTTCCTAACACTGAAACTTCGTTTCCTCTGGTTAGTGTTCCGGAGGCTTATGTATATACCTATTTTTCCATTCCCATTTTTCATTCCATTTTTAAGCCTTTTTCTTTAGACTAACCTAAACTAGCAACATGAGTGATATTGTAAGCTATTATAGATTACTGTAACTGCTAATCGCCACGTATACTATTATCTTATTGGCCACCTTTGTACGGGACGCAGAAACAGCGACCCGCGTCTGTCTGTGATCGGGAACACAAATACCCAATAAATCAAATCAATATCATATTTACAGACACACACACACATGCATAAGAAAATAAATGAACATTGATATTATTTTATTATCGAACAGGGAAGCCCAGAGGCGTCTTGATTCTAAGTACAGAAATTTAATAAATATTATTCACAAACAAAACTACGGTTACAAACATTAAGAAAACTACTACGTACTAGAAAAGACAACTCAATTAAATTGTTTTTGGCACGCGTTAGAATGCATTTTCTCTTGCTCCTTTATTTTGAGTCATGTGCTTCCTGCAACGACACGTCTGAGTGCAAAATGAATTAAGCAGTACCGCAAAACATAAAGACATGTATTTTGCATATTAAAATGTCACACTCAAACTTGTTGTTCTAGTAAGCGCTTAGCTCAGGCTAAATGAGTTAGAGGGCTTGCACCCTAACGCTTTAACAAACAGTTTAGTTGATTTATCTCTTCTAGTACTTCTTAATTCAATGATAAAAACAGATACAGCAAACAATTTACGTATATTCCATTTAAAACATGGCCATTTTTTAGCCCTGCATCCCAACCCAATGTAAGTGATGATGTATAAATGTTATAGAAAAACGGTCGTAAGTGAAATATGAACTCATTCTGTGCCAAAGGAAATAAGACGTACTATTTCATTTCATGTACATTCCATAGACATAAATTGGATATATATGCGATATATTTGGGGCGTGTGTTCTATACAAATCTCAGTATGAAAAGGAAAATATATTGCTCCGTGTAAATAGTAAAAATCAAATGACAGGAAGAAAACTGTGTTTATTTGTATACAGACGTAACTGGAATACAAACACATAATATTATATGAGAACATATTAGTACATACCTATCAATACATTGTCTCAATATGGCGGAACTACTTTTTTATTTAGCTCGTCAATTAGCTAATATTATATTTGTGGGTCTAAGTTACCAGATGAGCCGATAAATACAATATTATTAAAAATTTATTCGTACTGACAAAATAAAGTTGAAATATCAGGCACAACGATGTTACCCCGTTCATATATTATATAGCCATTATACAAATATAATCTCAAGCATCATCAACACTCATTCCTGAAGGTTATACAAAGGTGTATTACATCCACATGCCACCAGCTAATAGATTTAGGTCCCAAGTAATATAGGGCGAGTCTAGCGGTTCTGTGATCCCAGTCTATTAAGTACATACATACATAGATTCACGCCTGTTTCCCAGAGGGGTAGGCAGAGACTGCGGATTTCCATTTGCTACGATCCTGAAACACTTCTCTGGCTTCATTCACTTTCATAACATTCCTCATACACGCTCGCCGGTTTAAGTTGCTCTTAACCTGACCTTTATTCAGAACGTCTCCGTTCTGATCAAGAAACGTTCGCCTAGGTCTTCCCCTTGCGACTGTTCCATTCACGTCTATTAAGTAATAAGGCTTTTTCGAGCTAGTCAAAGAGGCGCTGTTGTGTCAGCTGTTACCACTAGCTTATGTCTCTTATACTGATGGGTCATCAGCATTGAAGGCTAAAATCATTATGAATCATATGTATATACTTGTAAGTGTAAACAAAGATTAATTACATCCACATTACGTTAGTTATTTTATTACGTGCCGCGTAATATCGAGCTTATTACAGTCTAGCGGGATCCCAAATACCTACATTCTTCTGCAAAGAATTTCTAACAGAAAGGCCAAAAACACTTTGCCTTCCCCAACAATTGAACCCGGGCCTGGGTTCACTCACAATCGTAAAATTATACCAAGGGACGTTTCTTGCCAAACCAGATAAATACTAGATTTTTTTTTTTCAATAGAATGCCGAATCAATACTTGCCACACCTATTAAGATGTTAGCGCTAAAATTATATGTTCACGTAGGTATATAATATGTACGTTATTGTATAAATAATTTGAGCCTTATTTCAATATTGCCTTGAACTTCCACGTACGTCATAAAAAGAGGCATTTGCGTACCTCATACGTCAAAAACGTTCTTTATAGTAACATATATTTGAAAATATTTGGACCCAGCAGGGTCGGTCACGGACATGTGCCGATTTATTATTAAAATCTATCTATCGGACCCGCGTTCACTTATGATCGAACTTACGTCATATTTGATCCAGTGTTCTAGACTTTTCGATGGCTTCTAGCAATTTCGATAACACTTGATACAAGACCCACAGGAAATTTCTCGCTACTTCAGGGAAAATTGAGAATTTTCGTAAAATTATTTCGTAAATAATTCTGTTATTTTAATAAATAGAAGTACGAGTGTCGGTTACTTGACCAAAGATGAATGGTTTTCTTAAGTGAAAAGTGAAGTCAAGATATAATTTGCACGCTTAGTTTCTTACGTGAAATTCAATTCGAAGCGTTGTAATTATAAACAAAATGAAAAAGAAATAAGCTTGAAAATAAGTCGAACATACGAACACGACATTATCCAAACCAGGAGTTTTACAGGTAAACGGTATCATAAAGCAACGACGGTATGTAAAGAATGAATGAGAGAACTAAGCAAACGAAGGAATTCAAAATCGCCGCGCTGCTTCATTAGTCAGCACAATTAGTGAGGTCTGCCAGCATGTGGCGTGCCGGTGTCTGCTGGGGTCGCGGAACAATCCGAAAGGAATCCCGCGGCTCTGGAAAGTAAACGGCGAGAGAAGGACCACGAGTGCCGTTTTAGTCAATACAGTCTAAAGTATGAGTATCTATATTGCTGTTAAAAGGAAAGAAGACGTATCTAAAATTGAAATTTCACGTATTTGGAAACAGTAAAAAACGACGCATCCGCCAGTATTTTTATATTAAATATAAACACAGACAGACAAACATCCATGTGCATGAACATGGATGTTTGTCTTGGTCTGGATGTTTCTATGTATAATATGTACGTATTTACAAAACAAAAAGTATATATGTATGTTTATCCATTGTCTAGTACCCATAGTACAAGCTCTGCTTAGTTTGAGCTAGATAGTGTTGTGTGTATGTGGTAGAATATTATTATATTATTATTATTATTATTATAAATATACTGGCAGATACGTCTTTCTTCTTATAACGGCAGTATATAGGGAATGCGTTTTCTTACTCTTAATTCAGTTCCACTAATGGCGTTTAGAATATATTTGGAACGCCAACATGCCAACGATCAAACGAGGTGAAATAGGGAAGACAATGAACATTAATTACTAACAGAGCTTTATTTTAAATTTATCGGGTGCAAACACCAGAATAGGTCACAAGCGTCTGCCGATGTGCTTATTAATATGTTAGTTTAATCGATAATTGGTCTATCAGGCGTGTTGACAGCCGTCGTCCATGATTAGCTGTGGCCATTTGCGGACACGCTCACCCACCCCGAATATAGAACAAGAAGAAAATTTATGGCGAATTTTTTAAAGAGTTTCTTTACACTCTCGTATGTCATGGCCACCCTACAAGGGTACGTATGATATTATGTTAACTTTGAGGAATTTATGTGACAGGCGTAGTAACGGGTGGTGTTACGAATTAATTACCGCGTTCAAGGGTTGCGGTTAATTAAACAGGTAACGGAATCCGTAACGTGGGTTAACCACTGAATTATGTGTTAGCTCTGTATTTGGAAAAATGATGGACGACGTCAAACGTCATCGCGACCATTATCTGCGAAGAATAAGACATACGTCTATCATCCACCTGACTTATTATAATTTTTATTGTAATGACTTATATAACCTGATCATTTCTGTTTTACCACTACGGTAGCAAACAAGTCTGTAAAACAACTGAGTTTATAGATGTCAACATCATTGTAGTCGTTTTATGTCTAATGCTTAAGGGCCTTCCTCATGGTTTTAAAGCGAATAATACACCACTTATAGACACTATACATTTTCATAAAAATTAACAGTAGCTGTATAGATAATACCTCTTTCGGAAGTCGTATAAATACTTAAACTATTATGGTCTGTTTATTTTCTTTTTTCTAGTTCTAGTTTTGTCGGACTTAATGGCGTTCAAAATAAGTCAATTATATTTGGTTTTAGGTCTTACCTTTTTTACGACTGGGTCTGTTAGACCACTACTGTCGACATAAGGAAAAAAGACGTATCTAACACATTTTTTCGAAATTAAGATCTTTACATATTTGGAATCAGTAAAACAAGACGAATCTGTCAGTATATTTATAAAGAATGTTTTTTTCTGGCAGATGTCTTTTTTCCTTATTACGGCAGACTAGTTTAGGCCGAATAAGTGCAGGCTGGGAAATCTATTATAGAATACCCAATAGAAAATACAAAATGTCTGTTTGTTTGTGTCGTATACCTTATATAAGACGATGATAATTATTATTGATTATTATATTATATTGAATTTTCGTTAAGTTCCCCGCGACAAAGTAATTAATCTCAGTGCGGGTAATGCCAGTTTATAAACAAAAAAACTTTTTTAAAAACGGCAGTTGTCGTACAGGGTTCTTTATGTAGAAATAGCCTATGGGTGTAAGTAGTATAAGCGTGCAACAACAACTCTCGGCGTACTGGATGTGGCGAAATGACTACTTAAACCATTACGGCATCCGTGCAGTAAATGCATTAACCTTGACTTAAAGTAAATATTAAGTATTTAGCTTACGATCCGATCTCAAAAGTAAAATAAATAATCGTACGGTCTCAGTGAGACCAACGGTTGTCGTCGACGACCAAACTAATTTTACAAAGAGGAAAATATACTTTGATAAGAGAAAATTTACAGAAATTACGAAAACCGCGGACAGAGTGGCCTTAATTCTAATCAAAATTAGGAAATTAGTTTTACAACAAGTTTCTAGTTAGTCAACTTCAAGATCAGAAACCACACGGCGAAATTGGTTCTACTTAAATTAACTTGAAATATGTATCGCGTATGTGTTGGACAAGTTTGTTGGAGCGTTCGTGAGTTACAAACATACAATGGCAAGACGGTCAGTTCATGAAGTAACCCATATCAATCGTGACCTTTATCTTACAGACGTGTAATAAGTTTCACGTATGTCTAAGATTTCATTGCGAGTGTAATATTCATTTTATGTGTTGAATGTGTGCTTGCAGCACATTTCCTATTTTGGTATTGTTACTCATCAATCGATATTGCATCAGATGTACCTAGAATGTAATCATAATTAATATTGTATAACCAGTCGATCAATACCCGTTGTACTGTCGCATTGTGTCACAGAAATAAATAACAGAACGTATTTCGGTATTTCATTGAAGAACCTTAAGTAGGAACCCCCGCACACATACAGCCGAGTGAATAATCACTACAGTGGCTGTTATTTATTTCTGTGACACAATGCGACAGTACAACGGGTATTGATGGACTGGTTATACAATATTAATTTTGATTACATTCTAGGTACATCTGATGCAATATCGATTAATGAGTAACAATACCAAAATAGGAAATGTGCTGCAGGCACAAATGTTTAGATATGTATGGCTATTACTATATGACTATAATATGTAAGGGGAATTAACGCTGGGTATTGACTTAATTCTTCTTGCGTCTTGTGATCACGGTCAGTTTAACCTGGTCAAAATGTCAATACAAAAAGGAAATTAGTATGATCACATTACATAAATTATGCAACGTGATCGTGTAGTCACTAGGAGTAATTGCTCTATCGCTTGGGACTTTACAAACAATTAATAGACACAAACCACATACACAACACGAAACAACTATTTGTGGATCACACAAATTTTTGACCCGTGTGGGATTCGAACCCACAACACTCGGCGCAGTGGCAGTGGCGAGGGGGCCATTTAAACCACTACGTCAACAGTGCAGTCAAAATATTATCTACATATTAAGATGAAACTGTACCCTTTTTAAAGCATATTGCGCGTACAGAGGCTAGTGAGAATTTGCATCGTTAAAGTTATGGTTTTTTTAATAAGATATACAGTCAAATTTCGACTAATGGGCGACTACAATCATATAATAATTTAAGCAAAATGTTACAATTTTTTTTATTTTTATTTTTATTTTATTTTGCTCGTCAAAATGACCACACTCCACCTGATGTTAAGCAGTCGTGTGGTCTAAGAGCAGTGGCCTCCACATCGCCCCCACAGTAGCCGAGGCGATGTTGAGGTTTCTACTTTGACGGCCTGAGAAGATGCTTTTTCACGCCCCGCTTAAAGAACCCAGGATTGAAGGAAGAAGGAAACACGTGCCTTGGCAGAGAATTCCATGCCTTGGTCGTTCGGCAGAGATATGAGGACCCAAACTTTTTGGTACGCGCTCTAATCGACTCTACCGTGTAAGGATGGCATCTGAGCCCAGCACGCGTTGTTCTGGATAGGAAAGGGGAGGGCGGGATAAGGTGGAATAACTCTTCAGAGCACTCCCCGTGGTATATTCTGTAGAAACATGCCAATGAGGCAATGTCCCTACGGAGTTGCAGAGGTTCCAGTGAACTCGTGACCTCTGGATCTCCGATGATACGGACAGCCCGCCGCTGTAACCGGTCGAGAGCGTTCAGCAAGTACTGCGCGGAGCCATCCCAAAGATGAGAACAGTACTCCAACGCAAGGGCGCACTTGTGCCTTATACAATAGGCACAGTTGCCCAGGCGTGAAGAACCGCCTCACCCTGATCAGAACTCCGAGTTTTCGCGAAGCTTGCTTAATGACGCTCTCGATATAGGTTTTCTGATTAAGGGAGCGGCAAAGATCCATACCTAAGATGGAGAGACTGTCACGTATCACCAGTGGAGTGTTCTTCAGAGAAGGGAGGGGAAGGAACGGAGACTTTTTTGTTGAGAACGCGCATGCCTGGGTCTTCTTGGCGTTGAACTCGACCAAGTTCTTGGCACCCCATTCATAGATGCGGTCCAAGGTCTGGTCAAGTTCAACGACAAGATTCTGCCTTTTCCCCTCAACCTCAGCCTGTTTGGCCCCAGGATGTCCGAGATATCGCCCATGCACGGTACTGTCGTCCGCATAACAATGTATGCTGCCGAGATTCAACATATCATTGATATGCAGAAGAAAGAGCGTAGGGCATAAGACAGAACCCTGAGGCACTCCTGCATTGACCTGCATAAATTTGGAAGCGCGACCGTCGCAAAGGACCCGAATACGACGCTTCTGCAGGAAACTTGCAATCCAGGTGCACAGTTGAGGGGGCAAGCCATAGGCCGGAAGCTTGGAAAGAAGAGACCGGTGCCAGACTCTGTCGAAAGCTTTGGCTATGTCAAGGCTGATAGCCAAAGACTCGCCGTGCTTGTCCATAGCCTCACCCCAGAGGTGCGTGACGAACGCTAGAAGATCACCCGTTGATCGTTTAGCCCGAAAGCCGTATTGGCGATCATTGATCAACGATTGATCCTCCAGGTAGCGGACAATTTGGGTGTTTATAATCCGCTCGAACACCTTGAAGAGCACCGAGGTGATAGCTATGGGACGATAGTTGCTTGGCTCGGAATGGTCCCCCTTTTTGGGAATCGGTTGAACGTTCGCCTCCTTCCAAGCCTCAGGCACAATGCCTGCGGCGTAAGACGTCCGGTATAGGCGCGTAAGCGTGGGAGACAACTCCGCTGCACATTTTTTAAGGACCACAGCTGGGATGCCGTCAGGTCCACTGGCTTTCCGAACATCGAGAGACTGCAGTATCGCACGAACGGTTCGTTGCCTGATACATATATCAGGCATGGTGTAGCCGCAGTTGGCAATGTTAGGCGGCTGCGAACCGCGGTCATCGATTCGAGAGTTGGCCGCAAAGAGATTTGCAAGCAGATCTGCTTTCTCCTGCGGCCGATGAGCCAGTGATCCATTCGGATACCTCAGAGGGGGCAGCAAGGTCTGGCAGAAGTTGGACTGCACGGCTTTGGCCAGGCGCCAATAGCTACGACTGCCCGTAGGATGCGCCATGAGTTCCTGGCCGAACCGTGCGACGCGCTGGGCATCCGCTCTTAAGTATGCCCTCTTGCAGACCTTTGTGGCTTGGTTGAACGCTGCCTTCAGGTGATCCACGTTAGGGTCGTGGAGAGTGCGAGCCCTTGTCCAAGCGCGGTACGCTGTCTGTTTGCGTTCAACAGCATCAGCGCATTCACGACCAAACCAGGGCCTTTTCCTGCCGCCGCTCGTGACATCACTGTATGGAATATAATATTCCATACCCAGGGTGATTTCACCAGCGACAGCAGTAGCGCTCTCTGATGGATCCCTGTTCTCAAAGCAGCGTTGAGCCCAAGGGATGGATGCGAAGTACTCCCGCATTTCATCCCAGTCTGCCGACGAGTAGTGCCACAGTCGTCGTCTTGCCTCCTCGGGTCGTGGGGGCGTAACAAAAACAGCTGTGGCACAAACCAGACAGTGGTCTGAGGTGCCCAGAGGAGCACGAATTGACACACTGTACCGGTTCGGGTTACTCGTCAGCAGCAGATCGAGCAGAGAGGGCGCCTGACCTGCAATGTCTGGTATCCGGGTGGGCTGGAGTACCAGTTGAGACAGGTCATGCGTGAGAGCGAACGCATGGGCAGTTCGTCCCGCGTGGTCTGTTTTGGGAGAACCCAACCAGGTCTCATGGTGGGCATTGAAATCTCCCAAGAACACCAACTCAGCGTTCGGAAACCGCTCCTGCGCGTCGTGTGCCGCCTGACTCAGGTAATTGAAGAGTCGAGTTGACTCAGCGTCTCCTGAATGGGATCGGTAGAGGCACATGTAGATTTGGCTGAAAGAGCCATGATCTACGTGTACCCAAAGCACAGAGAAGGAAGGGTCCTCTAGGCATTGTAGACGGCGACAGCAAATATCCGCCCTAACAAACAAGCATACCCCGGCTTTCGCGAGGAAACACTCCTCTAGTACGTAGCCGGGATATTGCAGGTAGTTCGTGTCTGCAGGACGGCGTATTTGTGTCTCCGTTAGAAAAAGCATTGCCGGCCGAGCCGTCTCCAGGTGGTGATGGACGGCATTAAGGTTAGCGTGGAGTCCTCTGATGTTAATAAACTCCACGATACAGGAAGCAAGCAAGCACAATGCTTACCCAAAATCACGATATATACAATTTTTTTCTCCTGTGGAATGCATTGGCGCTTACCCCTCCGCGGGGGCGGGTGGAGAGGTTATGTCGGACTCGCCGGAGTAAGACAAAGATGTAATAAGAATAATGTACCTCCCGGAATACCGACTATACCTACCACGGTGTTCCTCGACAAAACCCTTGTCGGCAAGGCCACGCGATTTCACGCCACGCGGCCTCAGCACCTGTGGAGGGGTAGCCTTGCTCACCAAGGCCACCACTAGACGTGTGGAGCCGTGCAAGCCGGTAGAGAGTCCCCCGACTCTGTACCAGTGACCCCACTATACAGGGGCGAGAAGGCGGGCAAATCGCCTCCTCCTCGCGCCCGTCCGTCTGCGGATAGGGTCAGCAAGGGGATTGTTCTCTTTGACCCTCTCCGCGGTCTCCTTCTGCGCCATAACAGCCTCGCAGAAGGAGACCACCGCATGCCACGACCTCTCGCCGCCGAGCATGGCGATGATCACGCTCGGCAGGGAGAGATCCCCGCCTATTATGGCCGAAAGCGTGTGCCGCTGCGGCCTCCACGTGGCACACACCTCCAGCGTGTGGAGCGCCGTCTCTTCCGGCGCCCCACACTCGTGGCAGGCCAGAGTCGCCTCCCGTCTCGCGATCTGGTGCAAATACTTTCCGAAGCATCCATGCCCGGAAAGCACCTGCACCAGTCGGAAGGTCAGCGACCCGAATCGCCGCCCTATACACCCCCGGAGGATCGGGCGAATGGCCTCCACCGTCCACTGACCCGGGACCGGTGAAGCCAGGTCTTCCGTCCACCGCCTCAACAGGGCGGCCCGCGCCTGTCGCCGCATGCGTGCGACCTCCTCCCACCCCGAGGGCTCCCCGCGGGACCTCCTCCCGCCACGAAGTGGTAAACTTCGGCGAGGACCTCCGCTTGTAGCTCCCAGGGGGGGTCATTGTCCAGCACGCACGCCGCCGTCCAGGACACCGTCCGGTAACCGCGTATGGCCCTCGTCATGACGACCTGCTGCGGACGTCGCAGCAGGGTCTTATTGTCGCGACTGAGGGCGTCCGCCCAGACCGGTGCCCCGTAAAGGGCCATACTCCGGATCACTCCGGAGTACAGTCGGCGACAATTGGCGCTTGGGTCAACCACGTTGGGGAGCAGCCTCCCTAGGGTGGCCGCCGCTCCCAGAACTTTTGGGGCCAGCTGGGTGAAGTGTGCCCCAAAAGTCCACCTCCCTTCCAGGACGAGACCCAAGTACCTCATTTGGGCCCCAACCCGGGCCGGGACTCCGTCCAGGGCTATTCGCGTACCTGGACGAGGTCCCCCCGAGGCCCATGGAACAATAGGGCCTCGGTCTTGGAGAGGGCAACCTCCAATCCCAGGGCGCGGATACGGTCGACCACTAAGGCAGCTCCCACCTCGGCCAACCGCACCGCCTCTCCGAGATCCCTCCCTTTGACTACGACCAGGGTGTCATCGGCGTAGCACGCCACCCGCATACTCGCGGGAAGCGTGCCCAGAAGCACCCAGTCGTAGCCAACGTTCCACAGGAGCGGTCCCAGCACCGACCCCTGTGGAACCCCGCAGGATACGCGACGGCGCCTCAAACCGTCGCGTCCCTGCACCAGGACCTCGCGATCCTGGAAAGTATAAACTAACCTACATTAACACGAGCGAAGGTGCAGGCAAAAGCTAGTCGTATATAATAAGTAATTTAAAAAGTAAAATTGAACTATGTATCACGCGACTGAAATTCGCTACAAAACTAATAGCTTTATTCATAAAATCCTGACTGACGGCTTAAAACGTTCAGTAGTTAAAATACTCATTAAACTTCCACGTTTACATTCAGTAAAAAGCATCATTCATAAATATTCTGTAAACCTTCAATAACCAATTTGTATAAATCTGTATTCAACAAATAAAAGTAATATGAATATGAATTTGGAAAAATATCTAAAAAAACCACAGCATCGCTAATAGACAGATTAGCATTTTTATGTTTTCGCGCTGACACTTGACGTAACCATAGACAATTTTTCCGGTAGTTATCGGTTTGTATTATTCAATGCTCTACTCGATGTATGTATGTATGTAAAAATCTATATATTATAACATCCCAAGAAATACCATAACGGAAAAAATAAATACCATAAAAATCTTTACTATATTTGAGAACATCGGCTCCAATTTACCGATTTTCTTGCCAATAACATACATTTATAATAACAAACTTAGTTCGTATTATCAAAGATCTTTTATCCTTATAGCGAAGATAATAAGACCTACAATAGCGTGTCTTAATTTCGTATCTAAGCTCATAACGAATTCATTAGTAGGAAACTGACTCGGCTTCGATGTAATAGTTTCTCGATGTTACAAGCGGTTCGATAGTAATACTATTACAACATTACTAAGCAGTTCTCTTTTTACAGGATTGCCAATTATATGTTTCTTTTAAATATAATAAAATAATAATATTAGCTCTGTACATAAACTGTCTCACTGCTGGGCACGAGCCTGTTCTTAGTGTGAAAAGGGTTTGGCCATAGTCTTTCACGCCGGCCTAAGCTGGGTTATCGAAATTCACATACCCATACGACGCTTGTCTTCGCCGTCAAAGCGAGTAACAATTAACGACCTATTGAAAACGCCCACAACATCAAAATTCAAACATGAGACCTCTGCATGCTAGTCGAACGATCTCTCACTAAGCTATCGCTGCTATTAAGAATTATAAGAAAAGTACATATACGTACGCAAAAGTCAAATATTAATATATCATAATATACGCCCCTCATTGAATACCTTTACTGACCCATAAATATACAGGGCTCAAGATTACTCCTTAATACAAGCGTTTCTTACAAAAACGGGCACACCCACCTCTTTATACCGGGTGGATTAATATTGGATTTAATGAAAACCTTTAGAGAGACATAAATCACTGAGCCATTGATGGCGGGCCTTATTAGCCGGGGATAAAGACTGTCACGACGCGGCAGCCATTCAACGTAAACATTCTCACTAATAGATTTATTGAATATGTTTCTCGCACACTTAGCGTAAGGCTCGTGGTAGCATGTGGATAAAAGACACACACACACACACATATAGACTACGATATATCTTATTAATGATTAAATAATTGACTGCACGAATGGCGTAGTGGTCGCCGTGTCATTGCCACTGCGCCGAGTGTTGCGGGTTCGAATTCCACATGGGACAAAAATGTTTGTAATCCACAAATGGATGTTTCGAGTCTGGGAGTTCTTTGTGTTCGTTCATCATACGAGTACTATCCACTATATATCTTGAAATTAAATGGAACTAGGCTTAATTTTAAGGTGATCTAGAATTCAACTTACTAAATAATAAAACTGCACGACAATCTGCTCAGTGATTTTCAGACATCAGACGAACAGATTTGAACATTGATTTTGGTTCAAATGCCTCTAAATAGCAAAAATAAAATATAAATAAATACCAATACTTTTAAAAAAAAATATCTATAAAGAAAGAAAGAAAGAAAGATATTTATTTTGGCACACAAGGGCACACGCAAAACACGAATAATAAGAAAATAAAAAACAAAAGTATACAAATTACAAAATAAAAATAAAAAGCAGAACAATAAAAAAACTAGAATAATAAAACTAACACTGTAATTTAATTTAATTTCTACAACTTACTTTTGCCAATAATTTCGCTCGTTAACACTACTTTCTTCTTAATGATACCCTATATCGTTTTCTGTACCTCTCACAACGTGTATGCGAAATTTTCACGATAATCGTTCGAGTAGTTAAGGCGTAAAAGCGTAATAAACAAACAAACTGATATTCGCATTAATAATATTAGAGGATGCAATCATCATCATCAAAAGTGCAGTATGACGACTCTCCCACTGATTGCAGTGGGAGAGTCGTCATACTGCACTTTTCACACCTATAAATATGCTTATAAATAGAACTAAAATATGGAACACCAATGTTGTGCCCATGTGGGGATCGAATCTACAACAATCGGCGTATAAATCATTTTCTATAGGCCGAGTATTGTAGGCTCCATTCATGAAAACTCCGTATATGTAGCAATGACGTATATAGCTCCATGTCTATATAATAGTAGGAACTGTTTCACCTCTCTTCGGTTCTACGTAGTAGGAGGCGAGCTACAACACCGAACACAGTAACAGACTCCGTCCTTCTACGGAGAAATTCAACACAGAAAAGTCAAATAACATTTTGCCTATGCAGGAAATCGAATCTAATACCTCATGCAAGTGAGCATCAATTATCGCTGCGCCACTAAGGATTAAATATTATCTGTACTAAACACATTTATGTTACAAGCACCAGTTTAGTTTCGATATCTTATTTATAATTCGCACTTCATGCACTATCGGCGCAGTTAATTCGAATTTAGTTCCGTATTACAACTGAAATTGTTGAACTAACTCAGCACTAATTGCCTGATTGCAATGCCTTACAATAATATTTGAAATATTATATTGATCATTAATGAACAATCCATACGAATACGCATAAGCATAGTGGAATAAATTGGCAATCGCAACGACAAAAAATTCAATTTGTTGTTACTAATTCGAATTATTATCGAATATACGTATCTTGATTTATAATGGTTCGATATTATTGCGACAATTGACGAAGATATTTCGTATATCGCTGGAAGCCAGTGACGACCTTTTTTAAGTCATCTTTTTAACAATAATAATAATAATAATAACAACTTTATGCACTTTCTTGAAGACGTGTATGGGGCAATGGAGGACTGTCCTTCGCTATCCGGGATGTCGGCAGATCCAGAGTGATTGTATGTCTATAATGATCAAGCGGGGTATATTCCAGGGTGACAGTTTGAGTCCACTGTGGTTTTGCCTGGCTCTAAACCCTCTTAGTACTTTACTGGAGAATTTGGAGCTAGGCTACCGGTTGCAGAGTAGAGGCCAGGTCATATCTCACCTTTTTTACATGGATGACCTTAAATTATTTGCCCCCACCCATCTTCAGCTGACAGAGTTACTAAAGGTAACTGAAAACTTTAGTAATTCTATCAGAATGGAGTTTGGTGTGGACAAGTGTGCGGTGATGTATGTAAAGCGAGGTGGGATTGTAGAATCTGATGGGATGGAACTATCGGATTCCTCAAGACTTAGGACTCTCTCTGCAAACGAAACATACAAATATATGGGTATGTCGCAGGCGTTGGGCATTTCACAGACTGGCATGAAACAGACATTGTAGGATCGCTTCTTTGGCCGCCTGACAAAGATACTCAAAAGTTATTTGTCGGGCGGTCATAGGGTGCGTGCTTATAATGGCTGGGCCATGCCGGTCTTAATGTACACCTTCGGCATACTCAGATGGACTCAGACTGAACTGGAGGCCCTGGATAGAAAGGTCCGTACACTGTTGACCGCATACCGGATGCATCACCCGCGCTCGTCTGTAATGAGGCTGTACATCCCGCGGAAATACGGGGGTCGTGGCTTTCTAAGTGCCAAGACCCTCCATAATCGTGAGGTGTGCAGTCTTAGAGAATATTTTCTCCAGACCGGCTTGGGTGTGCATCGGGCTGTAGTCTCAGTGGACAATGACCTTACCCCGCTGGCTCTGGCTAAGGAGAACTGGCGCAAACCTGTGGTACTCAGTACTGATGACCGCAGGGATGTATGGAAAGGTAAAGAGCTGCATGGACGCTTCTATCGGGCCTTACACGGGCCCGATATTGATTTAATATCTTCTGTGGCCTGGCTACGTTTCGGCGATATTTTTGCCGAAACAGAAGGTTTTGTCTTTGCAATAATGGATGAAGTTGTTATGACAAATAACTACCGGCGGCATATCCTGAAGGATGGGACGGTCGACATATGTCGGGCGTGTCACCAGCCCGGTGAATCTCTCAGGCATATTGTCTCTGGGTGTTCCCGTCTTGCCAACGGCGAATATTTGCACAGACACAACCAAGTGGCCAGGATAATCCATCAGCAACTTGCCTTAAAGTACAATCTTGTGGATTCAGAGATACCGTACTACAGGTATGTGCCCGATCCAGTTCTCGAGAATGGTCGTGTCACTATGTACTGGGATCGATCTATCATCACTGATAGAACCGTTGTGGCTAACAAGCCAGATATTGTGGTGATAGATCGATTAGAGCGCCTTGCAATGATCATCAATGTCACCATCCCTCATGACGAGAACCTCGTGAAAGCTGGAAAAGATAAACAAATTAAATATCTGGACTTGGCTCGCGAGGTTGTCGACATGTGGGATGTAGGCTCGGCGATCATTGTACCGATAGTCGTTTCGGTAAACGGGTTAATTGCCAAGAGCCTCGACCACCATTTGAAGAGGCTCGCGTTGAATAGCTGGGTCAAGTCCTCGATTCAGAAGGCAGTATTGCTCGACACGGCGCGCATAGTGCGGAGGTTCCTTTCTCTGGAGCCCTAACCACCGATAGCTTGGTCCCTGCACCCGATATCGGTGGGTCATTTCAGTTTTTATATTTTTAAGTATATATAATTTTTATATTTATATTTAAAAATCTAATTATTAGAGAAAATAAGTAATAAAGAGAATAATAATAATAATATTCTACCACATACACACAACACCATCTAGTCCAAACTAAGCAGAGCTTGTACTATGGGTACTAGACAATGGATAAACATACATATATACTTTTTTTTGACAATGACAGTGATGACCTTTTTAAGTCGTTCCTTTCATATTTCCATGATGGCATAATTATGTCAATAATCGAATAGTAGTATTGCATTCGTATTGGCGTAGACTTAATATGTAATTTTTTTATTATCTTTTTTTTAATTTATTTGGATCACCAAATGATACACATTTCTTACTTCTAAATAATAATTTACAGAGATGCCTTGTGCTCATTCACTTACAGGCAACCACATCTAACAAAAATAAAACTTTCGCCACAAAAACTCAGTAAAAAGCTCTAAATACATTAACATAATATAACATTATGTAATCAAATAATCAATCATAATGAAGTATAATGCATTCGAATATTTCTCAAAGTTTCGAATATGTCGATTTGTTTCATTGTGTATTTGAATTTCAATAGATAATCGGCCAGCGCTCAATGGAATACACATTGACCAACGATTGTATATCCTTGAACTACCTTTGAGGGATAGAGCAGTTATATATTATACACAATACGGGTATAATGACAGCAATTTTTGAGTTGTCGCATGTAATAGTGGGCAAGCCTGTTTTACTCGACTTCCATTTCCAAACAAAATTCTGTTACTAAAAGTGTCATATCAGAATCGCAGCGGCACCAAAGAGTGGCGGTTTGATTTTAAACAAGATAGATTTTGCCCGCTGCTTTGCTCCTATTAAATTAAGTTAGGTTAGGTTAGTAACAGTACTTTTTCCTGGATGAAAGGTACCCTGTATCCTTTTCTGTATATCTACCAACGTGTATGCGAAATTTCACGATAATCGGTCAAGTACTTAAGGCGTAAAAGCGTAACAAACAAATAAACGTAAATTCATATTTATAATATTAAGTTAGGATATATAGCAACCAAACATAAGACCTCAACATCGCCTTGGCTGCTATGAGGGCGGTGTGGAGGCCACTGCTCTTAGACCACACGACTGCTTACCATCAGGTGGAGAGTGATCATTTTGATAGTTATCATAGCCTAGGATCATTTACAATACCCGTGATATCACTCATATATTTTCGAACCAAATATGCAACGCTTATTATCTCGCGCCGTAAACTGTAGTTCAATAAACAAAATATTTGTTTTTATATATATTACTAGCTTTTGCCCGTGGCTTCGGTCGCGTTAATTTACAATTTGATAATCAATTCGGTTTGTACTCTGCTTATAATAATATAATTCAATCATGATTCGAAAGACACGTGGCGCCATCTATTATCATAAGAACGTTATTATTGTTTTTCTCGGATACAGTAATTTTTTTCGGGATGAAAAGTAGCCTATGTCCATTTCTGTACACCTGACAACGTATATGCAAAATTTCAGAATGATTGGTTTAGTGGTTTAGGCGTGAAAAGATAACAAACAAACAAACTCATTTTCGCTTTTATAATATTAGTTAGGATTAGGATTAGGATTAATTTGGTGTACGAAATACTATTATTCTTCATTCACTCCTTACTAGGCTAGAATGTTGTCTTAGGAATGGGTTCATGTCGATAGTGCAATGGGTGCGATTCAAACCGGCGACCTTGCGATCGCAAGTACCTTATCCATTGGCACTTTTATCAATGCCTGGCCTATACATTTGATAGGTTGATATAAAAGCACACTGGAGTTTACAGAAAACTTGGAGGAACTGAAGGTGGTCAATCCAGATGCAAAGACAGGCTACATCTATCTATAATAAGATTAGAATTATTTTAATTTACCTAGCAACCTTATAATATTATTTCTAATATTAGTTTAAAGTAGTTCATTTAACATATTCGTTAAGAAATGTATTATTCCGTAAATAAAAATGTTCCTGGCAGATATAAAAAGTACACTATGACACCAAAGAACAAGTGCTTTTACTTGTTCTTTGGTGTCAGAGTGTGACCTTTTCGTGTTCTTCAACTTCAAAAAGTTGCTTACTAAGTACTCGTCAGGCTTTCCAGGGCAATTTCAAAACTGTTTTAGAGCCAGAGTGGTGGTGTATATGACTGCTGTGCATAACTTCTCGGGTTTGATACCCGGATCGGGCAAAGAGACATTGAATTTTCTGTCAAATAATTCCCAGTAGCAGCACGAATTCTGGAAATATGCCCGGTAAACAGCAATAGGCTTCCACGTACGTGGAACCGAATACACTACGTTGCAAAATGTAGGTGTAATACACCTCTACCTACCGTCGGAGATATCTCCGACGGCAGGTATTACATAAGTCCAAATTTACATAAGTATCACGGCTATATAGCCGATAGTGAGAATTACGTAAATTTAAAGAGTAAACGCAGGTTCCACTGCCACACCACACTGGAAAATTGTCTTACATATTATATGCATTTACGAGACAACGAGAGCTACAAATATGTGTGCAGTGTAAATATTTTTGTGACACTTAGCACAGGCGGGCGCCTGTGTAGCCGTTTAGCTCGTCGCCAGTGTACATACAATGCTAGCATTATTTCACACCCCAGTGATAAATTTGCACATAAACAACAGCTGACGAGGCTTTTAAAAATAATAACGGCTAACTGCAAGGTGTTCTTCTACAATCAATTTTCTACGTTGTGTATTATGCTTTAGTATGTATAGAAATAATTATGCAAGAACATTTTTGTTGTTGTTTTTTGAGGGTCGAATAGTCGAGGAATTCTTAAGTTTTAAGCTGGTCGGGCTAAAGGGTTAAACATATTATTCATATTTAATATTAAGAGCAAAAAAAATTTATTATTTATAAAAAACAAAAAAAAAATCAACGGATTGCACTCCGGGCGTACCGGCAGAAGTGAAAACTTGAATATTAACGTTGTGCATTTTTGATATTTTGGAATGGTTAGGGAATAATTTTGCACGAATTGCTTTAATTATTATCAATATAAAAGTACTATCATTTATGTGGTAAAATACAATATTCATTTATTGCGCTATCGTAGACAAACATGACAATTCTCCCTCCGTCTTACGAATTTTCGATCAGGTCACGTGTACTGACGCGAGTTTAACATTTTTTACCCATCACAAAAAAGTGCACAACGCCGCTAAAGAAGTTTTCACTTCAAAAATATGAAAGCAGCTACCGCTCCAAGGAAAATTCCTTTAGTGCGGGGGACTTTTCAAGCATTCAAACAATGGACACAAAGAACATCCAGACTCGGAACAATAATTTGTCAATCACACAATTTTTCGTGCCGTGAGAAAATGCTCACAGCACTCTAAACAGTTGCAGTCTAATCACACCAACAATCATTCTCATATCGCGGTGAACTGCACAAACATTGAAATACCAAATACACTATTTTTCCTTTTGTTTATATTAGCAGTGCTCACTAAAACTGTGATGTCGTCCGTATAGCTCTTCCTTTGTTTCGGCAGAGGTCTTCTTCTTACTGTTCTTCATCTCCCATCAATACCTGCAAGGTAACGATAGAAACGTCCAACTCATCGCACCATCACTTATTTGCTCTGCCTTTCTCTGCATTCGACAGCGACGTTGAAAACGAATAGATGGCGGATGACTGGCAGTAGATAGCAAAGAAGAGAGGGATTTGGAAATCTAGGGGCCCTTACCCAGAAGTGGGACACACCAAAACGCTAAAGAAAAGGAAAGGGAAGGTAGGATAGAGGTAGTTTCTAAAAGTTATTGGAGAACAGTATTACTAGGTACTATTATTCCGGTTAAATGCAAAGTAACTTCCACGTGTGAGCCAGCTCATTCGTTTTATTACCAAATGATTGCCAACGTCTTTCAATTCTCGTTTTCGACTTTTTCTATTTGATACGATATTTACTGGACATTTGATACTACAATCGTTCTTCGTTCTGATCCCTCGCATGGAGCTAACATTTGTGTAACCCACAGAGGCTCGATCTGTTGTTTGACATGTTTCAATATTTGTAGAGATCCCCGCGGCATGAATTATCTGCAGCGCAGAACATTTTAAAAAGAAATTACATACATAAGCTCACAGTTATTGATATGTTCCCGGAAAAGTAGACAGAAGAGTCAGTGAATGACGCATATTTTATCAGATCATTTTATTTATGTACAGACAGCAACTGCAAAACCTGAACATTTAACAACGTAAAATATATTTATTAATTAAAAATCCTTATTATTATTCTGTGTTTTTGAACTGTATTTATGTCAAATATCTTTAAACTATCACTGATTTAGAAACTATCATTTATTATAATATTGAAAGATAGAGGCAGTTGCTGACTCTTCTACGTAAAATTGGCCTAATGCATTTATTAGATACACTTCTCAGCTAAACTCGACAATACCTTACCCAACTCGGGAATCAAATTCGTAATGTTAATGTAAACCATAAGCATTAGTCCAAACTTTACAGACTCAACAAGACAGAATGAAAAGGAACTAAAAGCTACATGTAGTATTATTCAGTAGAATGCGAATGTTCACATTCAACTGAAAAATAGTAACAAGATTAAACATAAATTCAAATAACTGGAATCGATTCCGCGCAAACTACTTTCAGCTTCCCATTCAGTTAGCTTAGTATATTCTTTTAAATCCCCATAGGGACGTGCATGTATGCTCAACGACGTTTGTATATAACAAGCCTTATCATGAGTTGACCGAGTTCACGATGCCAGCACTCAGCTGATTGCACAAGTTAAATCGAATTCCCTGGACGACAAACACAGACACACACAGAAAAATATCAGTCCTTTTTAAACATATTAATATTAATATGAGGTTCTAAGAGTCTTTAATTTAATAAAGTAGGACTCACCAGCTTATCGTGGCCAATCAACTAGACACGCTATGCGCAATCTTTCAACCGAACACTGCAGTTAAACTATAGACTAAGTTTGGTTTTTATATAGGTTATTTGTCAAATCGGTTTTTACAAAACAAAATAAATAAGTAAAAATTTCAATGTGTGAAAAAAACAGTAGAAACTGTGCGTCCCAATGAAAAATTCAAACCTTTTATCCTCTCATAAAACCCATCATATAAAATATAGAACTAACACAAACATAATTCCCCCTAAACATGCTATCCGTTTAGCGTATGTATACAAAAATAACAAGCAACAAAAACACCGTTTCAACATCGCGTTATTGATCAAGTAATATGAAACTGTTATTGAAAATGCCTCGCAAATATGTACAGAAATTTGCGAACTCATTTATATGTGTGTGAGTATTTTCTATACACACACATGCACATCCACACACACACATACGGATGTACGTGTAATATACATGTAACACAAAGGTGTCTTGGGCGACTTGAAAGAAGAATGGGTTTGAGTATGTCCGTGGGTGCTTTAAATTCACAATTGGACTCAGTAAGTAGTGTCGGCAACACAACATTCGGGCAAGACAACGTCTGTCGTGTCCACTTATAAAGTAGTAGTTCACGTGAAAATGTAGTAATTTATTTTTTATGTTAATCCTCTTGCTTAGGTTTATATAAAGCCATATCTACTAGATGTATCTATAAAATCCTACGCAACAGGTATAATAAATTGTAATTTTGATAATGACAAATACATTTTTGTGTTACTACGACTTCAGTTGTAGCATACGTCTATTAAACAGCATATATTATACTATTCAAGAATAAAATTATTATCTTCACTAACCCAAAATTTAAGTGCTATGCTCTTGTCGGTGTAACATTGTGCATCTTTCTTGATCCATTGGCCAAATATATATATTTTTATGGTATAGGAGGCAAACGAGCTGACGGATCGCCTGATTGTAAGCGATTACCGCCGTCCATGGACACCCGCAACAACAGAAGAGTCACAAGTTGTCAGCCTTTTAAATTTGCCCCCACCAGAAGGAGGGGACGGTTGGGCCTCCGGTACCCTCATTCACTTGACGAAACACAACGCAAGCGCTATTTCACGCCGATTTTCTGTGAGGCCATGGTATCACTCCGGCCGAGCCGGCCCATTCATGCCGAAAAAATTCAATTCATCCATCAATTCTCTTTATGTCTCTACATTTAATAATTTATCTATTAGTGCGATATTTTAGAAACAGCCGGTTAGTACAAAAAGTTGCCCTCACATATAAACATACGAATTTTACTGTAGGTAGACTGGCTTATTTAGGCAGTGACGTAATACGCCCACATTTCACCAGCTATGATTTAAGGTCCCACAGTTCCAGACTCCATAAAAAATTTATTCAATATATCCGATATTTCATTAATAAATTGAGTATAGATTTTGAGACCCTCGTATATATGCAATCATCTTCTTTCAGGTTGATAACAAATGATTAATAAAATCATACTATATCAACAAAATGTTAAGTAAATATTTATAAAGTAAGAGTTCTTACGCCTGTACACTTCTAATATATTTAATCGGTGGTTGTCTAATGGCTAAGACATTGGAATTAAATCAAAATATTTTCCTTTCAAAATCTACCATTACCCTTTTGACGTAAGCCTCCCCGAAATAAACATTTAGCTTAGTTGCTTTAAAAAGTAAAAGGTAAAACTAGTTTATAACCCAAGGTTTAATAATGATTTCCGGAATACAGTTCATTTAAATTAATGCAGCTTAACTCCTTAGTCGAGTTACATCTAATTGTGTCAAGTATATTCCGCACTAGTCTAGCCTACACAAAATCACAGCCAACCTTGCATTGTGTAAGAATAAGCGCTATAGCACAATTTGTTGCTTTCTAAGATAGCATAGCACTCTCTAGAAATATAGTAACGCTATATTTCTAGATCAATGCAGACTCTGGCTTTGCGATTGTAGGCTTTGGTAGTTACTATAGGTTATGACCACAAACGCAAAGCTTTATGGAGTTATTTGAGACTTTCGTAATATAAGAACCATTACGAATCTTACAATTATAAAATCTTTGACTCTGTATACATTAATCTGTTGCTCATTATCATCAAAATAATAATTAGAACGATACCGAAGCGGGCAGCGATAGAAGCTTTTAAAAAGGTGGTATATCAATCGTTTGATATTAGACTATCGCAACAATGGCCTACCTATAGAGTTACAAAGTAAAGGAAACTATCTGATCACTATCGTGGACGTCACAGTAACATGCGATTTGAACATCATTTTAGAATGCGTTCCACTATAAGTATACTCCATAGATTCAAACCAACATAACCAGTTGAAATATTCACGATTCACTTCAAATTTCAAATAAAGAACTTTTGAAGTAAGTAGTTTTTACGTGATTCCACTGGAAATCACGCGATCCAACTATCTGAACGGTTTTCTATCGTTTTTTGATGCGCTTACTTCTGAAATATTATTTCTGGCACGTAAATATAGCCACTTCCAGATGTTCGTTATCTTATACCTATAATAACAACCTTCATTACTTATTTAACACACGTAAACTTCAATGTATAACTATTATTTCCTTTCGTACAGACCACTTATTTTCAGTCCTTTTAAAAAGAAATATAAATTCAAAGACACGCCTATTGGAAAATTAATAACCCACGTATTTCCCTTTGTTTGTTTTTAAATACAAATACTGCGCTGTGCATTATTTTTGCATTGTAGAGGACTTTTCTAACAATGACGGACACAAATAATAACAATACTCGGAAGAACATATGGATCTCTCAATTTTATCATTTCTTTACTAAAATGGCTCTAAAGTTGACCACGCACGATTCACACTTTGATATGGCAAGCAATCATAGGCTACTGTAATAGTTCCATCAGGCTGATCGTATACCTGCTTTACAACAAACACACTGAAAGTGAAAAATATGTAATATAAAAATTAACTTTGAAAGTATATGCCCAATTACAAAAAGTACACTATCAAATCTACACTCCCAATCAATAGAAAGCGCCTAACTAAAAGTACAACCAGTTGTTTCAATTCATGAAATCAATAGCCCTATTTACCCACTACTCTGTATACAACTTACATACAGTATAGCAATCTACCTAATCTAGATATATTTGATTGAACGAGCAAGTTTACTAATTGAAGTTCTTTACACAATGCTCCTTAGATATATAAGTTTGTCCGCTCGTATTTGCTTAACCCACATATGAAACTTGAACTCTATCTTCAATTAAATTGATCCTAAGGGTAGTACAGAATACAGATATATACTTACGTCTATATTTATCTGTAATTCTGTCTAGCGATTTACAACTTTGTTTGTTCGTTAAGAAAGTACTTTATAACTAATCTCAGGGCTACGAAACATACGCTTCAAGCCAATACGCTCAGCGTGTGCGTTATGTTTCTGACGCTTGACACTCTTTTTTGTCGCGACGAACGAGGAATGCTTTGTCTATGGTTATACGCTGATGCGGTAGCAGGCGATGTTTTGAAATATCCGACAAATACACATAAAATACTCTCACTAGTGTATTTTGTTACTTATGTATATGTTTGTAAGGCTGAATTCACAGTAATACGGGGATACTGCCACATTTATGTGAGTTACACTTACTCACTAACACGTCTCTATTGCCGTACAGGTGTGGCCTCGACCTAAGGCAAAGCTATCGTCATCTACACCGATCACATGCTAGCTAACTAGATTTGAACGCAAAACTCAATAACTATGCACCACCAGCACAAGGAACTGAGATAATTTGTTCCATGTCAGCTCAGTACCAGTTAAAAGAGCCCGAAATCCTTATTCATAGCAGGAACAAAAAGCATTTTGGTTTCTTCTGTAGATTTTACGTACTTTTCGAGTCCAGTACTTACCATATTTCTACTATAGCTTAAGCGAGACGATTTCTACCTCTGCCATACTAAATCGAAAAATACTCCGCACTGCATATGACACGTTTTCATTCTAAAGTACTAAAACGTCAAATCGGTACTTTAGAAATCTTATACAAAGACATCTGCAAATGCCATCCCTGACATGCCGAAGGTCAAACATTCAATGACAAAGACTTCGTTTTGAAGGTTATTGCCCTCAAAGCGGAATAAGAAAGGATTTTTGTCTCCCACAAAAAGGAAGGAAGCCGCAATTAACTGCCTTTCCCAGTACTATTTATCTTCCGATTAAGTTCACCACCTTCATAGTAATTTGGTGTTGTATTGTTGGAGCGTGTAGTAAATCAAAATTACTGTATAACATTAATATAATGTATGATACTTAAGCTCTTTGGGAACAACTAATTAAAACTCCAATTAGTATAAATCTCAATTTCACAAACACTACTTTAAGTTTTAAATTTTATTTTAAGCCTTTACTAATTAGTTATTGCTTACGTCCATTTCGATTTAGATTTATAAAAATACTGAAAATACATATTATTTTGTCTCAAGTCTCCTAGAGAGGTAGGCAGATCCTAAGGTTTTGTACGTCCTGAATCAGGCTGATAAGATCATCTTGATATCTCTCTAGTTCTTTCACTCAAAATCTTCATGCATGCGTTAGTTTATAATACTCTTAACCTGATTCTACACCATAATATCATCAGTCTGCTCAGAAGACGATATAAATTAATAATATCGACCCTGAATATAAACTGTCCCACTGCTGGACATGGGCCTCTTCTCGTATGAGATGGTTTAGTCCATAGTCCACCATGTTGGCCCAGTGCGGATTGGCCAATTTCAAACATGTTCACACAGGTTTCCTCACGATGCTTTTATTTAATGTTAAAGCAAGCGATAATTAACTATTTAATACGCACATAGCTTTCAAAAGTCAGTGCTTTGAGATCGAACTTGTGAGTATACATATCTCCCAAGAGGCTATCGCTGTTTATTGAGAGATCGCTCGCCTGTGTCTATTACTTTGGACACTCTCTAAAAACTTTTAACATCTATACTTTCCACGTGCCCAAACCATATTACAGTAAATCTTGCTCTAAGGAAACATACATATGTATATGGTTAAGCCATGAGATGCAATGAGATGGCGTAATGGTTAGTGTAACCGGCTGCCACGCCTGAGGTCGCGGGTTTGATTCCCGCACAAGTCAAACATTTGTGTGCATGAACATGGATGTTTGTCTTGGTCTGGCTGTTTCTATGTATAATATGTATGTATTTACAACAAAAATAAGTATATATGTATGTTTATCCATTGTCTAGTATCCATAGTACAAGCTCTGCTTAGTTTGGGCTAGATGGTGTAGTGCGTATGTGACAGGACACTATAAAAAAAAATGTATATAAAAAGTGTAACGTCTAACGGTTAAAATCGTTTACATAATAATTATTTATGCGTGTATATTTGATTTTCACTAGCTAAACTCCTAACACTCAATTTTGCTTTATTTACTATGATATCAGTGCAAGCTGCCTCGATGGCCCAGCAGTAGTGAATGCAATAATAAATGTGCATGAGGTCTCGGGCTCAATTCCTAGGTCGGGCAACATATTTGTGGATTTTACTGTCAGTACGCAATCTAGAAATGAGCTTAGTAAATGGATTGCAGTTTAATATCATCATCATCCACCATCATTTAGAATCGCCCCAAATAATGTGGTACCAAAAAAAATTTGCCAGAAATGTGGACGTACTTTTAGGGAATGTTGTACTTTGGACATATAAAAAAAAGATGATAAATAGTCTTCTAATGAAGCGTATATTATTTGCTTGATCTTGTACATAGTACCGGGTATGGCCGCGTCGGGATCCGAACTGTCAGCCTATCTCCGCAGCCAGCGCTATCACATAATACATTTGCTGGCAATATTGTTTCATACGTACTCATTAACATACAATATCCCTACATACTATTACATACACCTCTGACTACCCTTTCGGGAATAAAGTCGTGACGTATGTGATTTTATCCAGTTCAGTGTTCTTATGCAACAGATCAGCGCAGGCCTAATGCATCTGTTTTAAAACGAATTAAAAGCGTTCTGATGTACTAATGAGTGGAGCTGGGTCAATTGTTTTGCTTATTCTTTGGATAGTGAACTGTATACAAATTGCACTTTAAGTTTCTAACTAAACGATAATGCCATTAGGCAAAACAGGTGTCTACTATTAAATGAACGAAACGCTTTTGCATTTATATTTGCGTTTACTTATAATTCTTCATATTTTACGTAAACTAAGTCCTTGGCCCCGTGGAAAATACTTGTACTTGTGTTTGCGTTCCACCATAAGGTTCTCAGCATACGGTAAGGCTTACTAAGGCCAAAAATACTACTACAATCATGAGCGGAGTTTTATACGTCATATGTATTTTAACCTAACCGAATTCAAAAACGAAACAATTGAAGCATTTCATTCACTAAACTGTTATGTTTAGATACTTTTGTTATGCTGTTCTTTATACATTTTCTCTTTTTTTCAATTAAAAAAGAACAATTCTAACTTAACCTACCCTAACATGCATCTATCAAGCTCGATCTACGTACATACATACATGCTAATGATCAGGCAGTAATATTAACGACGCATAACAAGATAGACCACTATATTTTTTGTATTATCTAACAAAAAGTTACGTTACCCATATTAAAATATATATTTTCAAATAGATTCTAAATCAGAAGTATGGTTTTTTAAATCTGTTAGTCGGAGTAGTTCTCAAATAACAGACAAAAGACACGACACAAAGTTAATAGCCGCTATTTAAGTACAGATGTGCGAGAGAGATAGCAAGATACATTTAAGCAGTTACCTCAGTTTTCCTAATACCCAAATTAAAAAAAGTTAATTGGTTTTTTATTTTGTGACAAATTTAAAATGGATTTCAGGAAAAATCACTTGTAATGCTTTATATTAACAATTATGTGCGTATTAAATAGTTAATAATTATCGCGCAGTTCTCTATCTAATAAAAAATAAATAAAAACAGTGCAAACAGTGAAAGAAAACATCGTAAGAAAACCTGCATATCTGAGAGTTCTCCATAGTGTTCTCGAAGATATGTGAAGTCAGTCCAATCTAAACTGAGCCAGCGTGGTGGATTTTTCTTGCTCGTTTACATGTAGGTTAGGCTAGATTAGTGACAGTATTTTTTTCTGGATGACAAGTACCCTATCTCCTTTTTGTAGCCCTGACATCGTGTATGCGAAATTACATGATGATCGGTCGAGTAGTTAAGGCGTAAAAGCGTAACAAACTTTATAATATTAGTTAGGATTAGGATACTATTACATAATTTCGAACCTATTAAGCTACTACTGATAAACTTTGCGTAAAAAAATGCACATCTTTTACGCAAAGTTTATATTCAGAATTGGCAACTATACTATTACCGGACTAATAATACTGAGCTATTACTGAATACATACGGAATACAGGCACGTAGTGAATAGGACGAGGTGGCATCTGTCACCCGTCGAAATGTTGGCTGTCTGAATGTATATGTTAGTCCAGTAGACAGAGAATCTAAACAATGATCGGATGAAAACGTTTTTGTATGGAATAATGCACAAGTCTACGATAAAAAGTTACCGTGATGACGATACTTGACTAAAGTATGGTATTATACGATTTAAGAAAAATATCTGTGAACAGTTATTTCATTAAGACTGTATAATACTTTTAGAGTCGAATGCTAACAGTTACAATCAAACATTAGAAGAATGAAGCTCCTTTTTCCGTCCTTCGTAGACAGTTCCAGATTTCGTTTCGCTACTAAGAATTTATAATACATAAATCCCAATATAAATTGTCCAAACCAATACTTGAACAAGACAGCTTGTGACCACGGCCGGTCTAACCTGGTCGAAACGTCAAGCCTATAAAAGGTAAACATTATGCATGATCGCGTTAATATCCGTTACCTATTATATATATATATATACATATATATCATGCAACGCGAAAGTTTAAAGTTATTACTTGAACAAGAGACCTCAAGCAGAACAGCAGTATTTACTACCGTTAGACTCTGAGTAACTGACTTTAATCCCTAAATAAATATATATATTTTTTATCCATATTCTACCTTTTTTGACGATAAGAATGTATGAGTTGAATAACTTTGAAAATACGTAAAGCTATGAGCTAATAATATTACCCTTCTAGTAAAAATACTAGATAGGCTAGGCTATAAAATCACGCTGAGGACGGCGCCCGTTGTGTGACACGCACGCCGCGCTTACGCTCCAGCGACGACCCGTTGACGTTACGCCTCGCCTGCTATGTGCTTTAAGGCTTATACTCGAGCAAAGCGAATCGGAGATGAGCGAAGCGGCTTTATTTACAGTCAAACTATATTTATTAGAAACTCAACAGCTTTTTTCCATACACATAGATAAAAGAGTAGATAGCACTAGCAACGCGTTAAATACTAGGCAAATTGGAACCGAGCAGAATAGGCTCTAATATAGAATAGTGATAGCTTCATTATTCTACGGCACTTATTACTTTCATGTATACTTAGTCTCAGACATATACCGATCAAGAGGTCTACCTCTGGCCTACCTCCTCTATCGTGGCAATTTATGGGTGAAATACGTTTATGTATTATATTTAAGTATCTCGTAATAGGAGGCAAACCAATTGCCGTCAACGAAACAGTTATAAACTTAGTGCCACTGCTAAGAATTAGTTATAGATAGAAAATAAGTATTATGAGATATCACTGGTTTGATGCCACGCTTATCTGTTTGTTTCATTGCATTTAATGCTTTCAATTAATTTCATAATAAGCATACTAATACATAAAGGAAATATCTTAAAACTAAACCTGTTTTAAGGTTTGCTTCAGAGCAAGGCCCAGATAATACATTTATGCATATGCTCCTATAAGTTTCCAGATAAATAATGTTTGACAATATAAATTTTCATCTAGAAGGTACTTATAGCGATTTTCATAAGACCGATGCTACCATCAAATGTAGACAACTTACATAATATGATAATTCTGCACTTAGCTCCGTTCTAGCTCCTCTTTCCTTCAGTGGAGTATCAGTCTAAGCAATGACTAATCCACAGACTATCACAGAACCACAGTCATTAATGTTACAGGCTGTACTCACTGATCGGTAAATATCAGTCGGTGAACACAGCTTGCTATGCAAGACTTAGTGACCGACTACTAAAGAAACAGTTTCTGCAGGGGATTTCAATAGGATCCACCTTAGTATACTTAAGACTTCTTTACTATGCATTGTAAATAGACAGAATATAATGTTAGTATACAGAACAGACGTTATATTATACTTTTTACTATTTCACAATAGGACTTTGACTATAATTTGTTAGGAATGCTTCAGTGGCGTTTGACACTTCGTACGATAGACGGCAATAGGTCAGATGCACATAACGCGGGTACATAACTGTAATCAATAAGTTATGTTATCCAAGATTAAAATACAAAGGTTTTTAAAATACCATTTAATCTATACTTTCTATACTAATATTATAAAGAGGAATGATCTGATTTTTTGTTTGTTTGTAAGGATTTAACTCAAAAACTACTCAACCGTTATTACAAACTCTTTCACTATTAGAAAGCTATATTATCACCGAGTAACAGATCATATATTTTTTTAAAGTACTGACTCTAATATAGACTTACCTACTTTTACGCGAGCGAAGCCGCAGACAAAAGCTAGTCACAAATAAAATTGACTTATAAATCTAGTTAAAGAAGTAATTGTAAAATGACAGAAAAAGTATGTACGTACTTATTTATGATGTAAATGCTGTTTAAGTGTAAGCGTGCATGAGAATAGAATAGAATATCGTTTATTTCTGAGTATATGGTATTACAGGTGGTACAATAACAGAATAGTTCACATATACTACCGTGTACACGGTGTAGAAATATTAATTACTTATTACAAATTCACTACAAATACATAAATAAAAAAAAGAAAAGAAAAACAATTAATACTATTTAAATTAACATTATTATTATTATTCCCCATTATAACATAACATATCTATAACTTATAATCTAGGAACTCTTTATTAGTGTAGAAGCACATATCCAGCAGCCATGAGAAAACTGTGCTCTTAAATTTATTTAAAGGCAGTAGTCTGATATGTGGTGGCAGTTTATTAAATATAGTTACGGCCATGAGAAAAAGCGCCAATAGCCAAATTAAATATAATAAATGCTCCTTCATTTTCCAACCACTTTTAAAACCGTTTTTACTCAAAGGTATCTTTTGAATACTATTTGCTTTGCGTGAATAATCAAAAATAAGCAACTACCCTATTAAATGTAAGCTGTCGATTTTGAAAATTAAAGACATACCATACGTGACATAATGTGAAGCAAATATAAATGACATTTAAGTATCATTGAATTCGGATTGTCTAGTTAACAATTTAATTAAATCGATTACTTGCAGAAATGTTACCAGTTTTCTTTAAACGAAACGACTATTTCATAGATATATACCTATATCAAGACCTATAATAAAAATATTATAGTCTTAATCTAGTGTCTTTTTATGCTCTCCACAATGTCTAAATCAAACTGACTTGGTTTTCAGTGATATATGAAAGTAAAGGTAGTTGAATATTTTGTGATTGTCTTTTTTATCATTTGATAAATGATACTTATTTAAATAATTATTAAAATACGTTAGGATACCTTAGACGATTTATGTCTAATAGTACGTATATATAAAATAGCGGGCATGAATTGCTTTTATATAAAAACATGGTACATAATTCAATCGAACTTTTTATTCACCCTATTTATAAACAAATCTACAACCATTTACCAATAATTAAGTTTTATTTTGAAAATAGTTAATGAACTATGAATGAATTCATTCGAAATTTATTTGGGAACTGAAAAGTTCTGCCCAATCAAATGAGTTTAAAATTCAATGCATTTTTCGTGCTTCAAAAAGCCGTCCAAATGGGTCGAAGTATCTTTCTATTTCAGTGAATCAGTTTGCATTTAATTAAGTGCATTTTTGAGTGGTATAGTGCAATGTATGTATGTATATGTGTCATTTTCTTTCCATTACAGAAATTTAAGCCTCTTTAATAAAAAAGTATTGCTCCCAGACGAAGCCGCGGGCAATAGCTAGTACTATATAATTAACTTTAAGCCAATGTGTTATAAAGTTTCTGTGGATAAAACTAAATAAATTTATAATTTGCATGGTAATTAAGTCGCTACGGATCACTTGCACCTAGTCGACCCCAAAAGGAACGGCTTTGAAGATAGGATATAGATGGATAAATATATTATTTATATCGTAATATACTATAAAATAAATAGAAGTAGATTTTTTTATAACTTAATTTCTATAAAATACTTCAAACAATTTTTAATCTATATTCACAATAATTTATTTAAAAAAAATTGTTTGTCTGTAAAGTCGGTTTACGGACGATAGTTTAACGTGACAACGTCATACAAGCCGATCGTGCCTTTCGCTCGCTTGTGTAGCGTTCTCGCTCCTATCGTACCGTAACGGGACAATGAGCGTACCGGGACAATGAGTCATCCTTTTTCGTACGTGCAGCTGGCGTTCATCGATTTATTAGACGTTATCACGTCAAAAACACATTTCAGGGCAAAACAAGAAGCAAAGAATTACAAATGAATTTATAAATTTATAGTGGGTAGTTTATTTTATAGATACTTTCAATGACTCGCTATTCTGTTCGTACCTACTACGCAAACATTATTCTGTCCCTGTGTTCGAGTGCCTTTTCGGTTGAGATTATAATTTCTTATAAATTTCACCTATTTGCTATAACGAGTACGCGTTGCAATATTTATAAAACAACGCCATCTAGTTAATTCATATTTATTCTAATTCCAGTGTTCACAGGATTTTGGACCTTAAGGTATCCATGCACTATTACGGGTGACTGAACATATATAAAGATATAATAATAAATACGCGTCAAATCCCGGCCATAACTTACATCTTACCATTTCATATATCCAAGGACACACACAGAAGCGTTAGTCCTATTAAACTACCATTAATATAAACTGTCAGCGTTCCGTCAGTTCTTCAACTCGTTAGTAGTCGTAGTCTTGACGTTTAGCGCATTAATCAATAGCTGTCATCGTGACAACATGTCGTCAAAATACAGCGGGACTTACTAAACATTTTTAGACTAGTATTCGTAAATTTTCGCTTTATTTTGCTACTATGAGTACTATGAGTAGTTAAAGTTATGACATATGAGTCAGAAACTGTGTTCACATTTGATCTTAATTTCTTTTGATTATGGCTTCTTCGTGTGTATCCCAGTCAGTCCCAGCCAGTGTTGTATTATATCCAGCAGTGGACTATTATAGCCTGATGATGATGATAATGATGATGTGTGTATCCCAAAGTAATGGAAAAAAGATCCTATGTGTTAAGGACTGTAGCCTATCGTTTCTCATAATTAGATTTTTCTTAGTGCCCATGCCCAGCTCCATGGGACAGTTTATATACAGGGCTCATATTATATTATGTTAAGTGTTAATGCAGAACAACGTGTGTGCCAAGCTTCAACGAAATCGGTTGAACGGTTTAGGCGTGATTTAGTAACAATCATTCAAATTTCTTCTCTGTCGATGTACGCTTCGTGTAGATTTTGGGATTTACTGTGAAATACTACGTAAATGTAATAATTGTAACGTCTTGAGCGACACAGGACTGATTCTTTGGCGGTAGTTGTATTTTTAAAGAAATAAAAAGTTATCTTGGTAGCAGCACAGAGTTTTGAAGTGTGCAGTAGACGTCTATTGGGCACAATATATCAATAGCCTGATCCCTGTATTACGTGGGACCTGAAAACATAGCTGGTATAATCTTGGTTTAGAGAAGCTAAGCTCAAAATCTTTTGACTGCAATAAGAGGCTGCGATATTATCAACTATAGTCTAACTACATCGGATATGTCAAAAATAATTACCTGGCAATACAGCCAGGCCAGCTCGTGCCGGGTATTGCACTGTACGGGTGTTATTTTAGGTAACGTTGCCAAAAACTATAATGCAGCCACACATTGCAGTGAAATAATATACTTTTAGAAGCTCCTGAATATAACTTTGGTAACCTATAATAAGGCAATCCGTTTTATAATTATGGATATAGCGCGGTGCAAACTATATCTATACCAAATTACACGAAAATCAGTTTAGTAGTTCATACGTGATTGAGTTACTAACACGCAAACTTCCACGTTTATAATATTACCAGGATGAAACATTAACCTGTACGAAGTGCGCGTAAACTTATACGAAAATGTATAATCCCTACGTAAATTTTACCTCCAACATTAGATAGAATATGCAAATGTTACAGTTCGGTAACTCATTAGCAGTACGTGGGTTGTGATGCGCATCGATCAGCCGCTTTTGACGTCATACGCGTTCACAAGTCACATTCCTCTGTGTGCACGTACCTCACTGACTTGAGGCAGATTGTACGGGCAAATTGTTTGTCGCTGACTGTTTGCCTGCTGACTATAAGCGGCTAACTATATGCAAACCGTTGTTTCATTAAAGTTTGTATTTATTGTGCTTACTATGCTTTAATATATTTGAAGAGCTTGACGCAGGTGTAATTTTTTTAAGGATTGTTTCAGGGTATTGGTTTTGCATTCCAATCAGTCTGCCTATTTATTGTAGTGATTTGCATAACTAGCATCCAGCAGTGGTCATGGGATTGATTGCTTTATCAAATTTATACTAAAACAACCAATCTGTCGCTTTCAACATCCCATCCACTTTTTTACCTTACGTGTTTTATACGAAAAGATGACTTGGTATAATTGTAATCTATATATCAACTCAACTGGTATAGGTTTCCATGTAGCTGTCCATGTTATATCACTACGAAGCAGGAGATTTTGATTAAGACGTAACCGATTTTGCTCTAGGTCGCATCATGAGACTTCTTTCACGTCTGAATACGTTATTTTACGCCGATTTCCACGAACCTTAGATGACTTCACGAATATACACATTAGATGACCCTACGTTAACATGATTACAGCTCATAGATTCGGTCGACGACCTATGTATATTGCCAACTAAGTCGGCCTCGATGGCGTAGTGGTTAGTATAACCGACTGCCACGCCTGAGGTCGCGGGTTCGATTCCCGCACAAGTCAAACATTTGTGTGCATGAACATGGATGTTTGTCTTGGTCTGGATGTTTCTATGTATAATATGTATGTATTTACAAAAAAAAAGTATATATGTATGTTTATCCATTGTCTAGTACCCATAGTACAAGCTCTGCTTAGTTTGGGCTAGATGGTGTTGTGTGTATGTGGTAGAATATTATTATTATATTATTATTAACTAATTAGACATTTGGGTATACATCTATACATAGAATAAAATTGTAACTAATCAAAATCTGTACATAGGAGATATTTAACGAAAGAAAATATAAGAGTTCTATAACTCTTATAATTTATATAAAAATAATTAACAATTATTTTACAATTTTTGTGTGTTTGTATCAACGTATATCACGCAAAAATTAATCCACGAAATTGAATGTGGTTACCATTGTTGTATTGCTGAAGGTCTAGCCTAAAATCTAGTGCATGTTTTATCTTGATATTTCGCATAAAAATATATCTGTGTATGTATGTTTTATCTCTGCATCACCCTACGGTTGACTGGTAGAGAATGCCCTTGGCATTAAGTCTGCCAATATATTGTTTTGTGCATGAAGTTTTTAAATAAATAAATAAAAAATAAAAATATCTGTAGATCCACTACTCACTGCTCGCATTTAGCAAAGAAAGAAAAATATAGCTGGTGTCTACTTATTACTTTTATGTATCGAGTAGTATGAAACTAACTTAATATGAATGGTGCTTTAACGGCACGACTAGTCAATCACGATAAGGCTATGTATGGCGAAAGCCATAGTATATCATAGTATAGTATAGTACATGCAAACGTGATATATATAACTTGTTATTAGCAAAGCAAAATACTACGTGCCGTAATACATAATAGTTAATATTGTTAATTATGCAAATAAAGTAAACATCATAATTTCCCTTTCCTATATAGGTCCGTACTAGGTATGTATAATAACTTAGTATATAAGCCTTAATTAAGTAACAATAAACCAGTCAATATTCAATCACCACATCGTCGTTTTAATTGGTTCATAATAATAATAATAATAATAATAATTAAAACATTTATTGAATATAATACATTACACAAGCTAAATATACCCACCAAACTGTGTGACAGTTTGTCGGCGGGAATAGCGCTCGATAAACATTTGGTATGAGCTAACAACAATAACAGTTTTATTTAATAGCTACAAATATGCATATATCCGTGTAGGTACTATGTTTAGTGTTATAATATAAGGTAACAATAAATACTACAATAATTCTAAATTTTTATCTGCATGCCGTACTCTGTGAGTAAAATATTTTTGTACTTATATTTCAATGTTTGTTTACTCGTTTTATTATTAAGTTGCCGAAGGCAATTATTATATAAAGCAACACGCAATAATTCGTGACCCGACGTGATCTATTGGTCTCTAGTGCTGATATAATACCGGGACGACCGGAACCCAATTTGGTTTTCAGCGGTGAATCTAGAGAACAATAGTATTACGATATTATCACATCCTTATAACGTCAGAAGAAAAATGGCTCCACCAATAACTCCTTCAAAAGGCGACTCAGGCTGCGAAACTGTTGCTGCAATCACGGTTACGGAAAAACTACCGCAATTTTGGACAGACTCACCACGATTATGGTTCGCTCAGTTTGAAGCCATCTTGGCACCACAAAAACAGGGCGAAGACTACAAATACAATATGGTAATATCTAAATTACCAAAAGAGGTAGTCCATCAGGTTAGTGACATTTTGACTAATCCTCCCAGCGATAATAAGTACTCCACCATCAAGGAACGTCTAATAAACTGCTACGAAGAGAGCGAACACCGACGTTTTCACAGACTACTATCAGAAATGGACCTCGGAGACCAAAAGCCTTCCCAGCTCTTGAGAAAAATGAAGGAAGCGGGATGTGGAAATATAAACGACGACACTATTCGTCTTCTGTGGCTAAGACAACTTCCCGCTTCGCTAACAGCGATTATATCGGTTAAAAACAATTTATCATTAGACAACTTGAGCGAGTTAGCCGATAAAATATATGAAAACTTGACCTACAACAAGAATGCCACTCAAGAGACATCGGTTGACATTAATTTAATAACAAACATATCGTCACAACTTGCAGCTATGCGAATAGAAATAAATGCATTACGTAGCACACGCGAGCATCAACCTATGCAACGCAGCAAATTCCATTCACGCCATACGTCACACTCACGGTCAAGGTCGCGCCACAGAAGCTCGCATAATGGAATTTGTTATTATCATAATCGTTTCAAGCAAGATTCGTATAAATGCAAGAAGCCATGTTCGTGGAATATGAACAAAAATATCAGGCCGTCGGAAAACTAGAAGTAGCACAGAAAACGACGGGTCTCTGTGCTATTCACCCAGCAAACCGTCTAACTATAACTGTCTCAAACAGTGGTTATAGATTTTTAGTCGACACGGGTGCTAACATTTCGGTTATCAATCGCACAAATAACGAGAGCAAAGCATGCGAATACAAATTATTCGCCGCCAACGGCAGCCCTATAAATACATACGGGGAACGCACTTTAATGCTTAACCTAGGACTTCGCCGAAGCTTTAAATGGACATTTACCATTGCCGACGTCAAGATGCCAATTCTGGGAGCTGATTTTCTGGATCATTATCAATTATTAGTAGATATACACGGAAAAAAACTGATCGATAAAAAGACAGGTTTGAAAACGCCTGCCAAAATAGTGAGAGCAAACATTGCATCAGTCCGATCGTTAAACGCTTCTCTACAGGAACCAATAAAGCGATTGTTAGAGAAATATGAAGACATTACAAAGCTTAGATCGATGAACCTACCTACCAAGCACCAAGTACAGCATCAAATAATAACAAAAGGTTTCCCAGTATTTACTCGAGCGCGTCCATTACCTCCTGATAAATACAGAATTGCAAAACAGGAATTCCAAGACATGATGGATATGGGAATTTGCCGACCGTCAAGCAGTCAATGGGCATCGCCACTTCATTTAGTCAAGAAGAAGAATGGCGAATGGAGAGCATGTGGAGATTACCGCGCACTAAATAAAATAACAGTACCAGACAGGTACCCACTTCCAAGGCTACTTGATTTTACGTACGTGGCAAGCGGAAAAGGAATTTTCAGCAAAATAGACATAAAGAAAGATTTTCACGTTCTGCCCGTAGCTGAACCAGAGAAAACAGCGATTATAACCCCTTTTGGACTTTTTGAATTCATCAGAATGCCATTCGGGTTACGAAACGCAGCACAGTCCTTCCAAAAATTTATGGACTCCATATTCAGAGACTTGGACTACGTATTCGTGTATGTAGACGACATATTTATCGCTGATAAGAAAAATAATATTAAGGAACATTATGAACACTTAGAAGAGGTATTTAAGCGCTTGCATGATCACGGCATAACAATAAATACAAACAAATGCGAATTTGCCAAGTCGGAAATTGATTTCCTCGGTTATCATATAACGAGCCAAGGGTTGAATCCTACTATGGAAAAAATTCAAGCCATAAACAATTACCCTAAACCACAAACGATAAATGAATTACGACATTTTTTGGGTATGATTAACTTCTACCGAAGCAGTATTCCACATGCAGCAAAACATCAAGCACCATTAAATAAATATTTAATTAATTGTAAGAAAAATGATAAGACAGTTATACAGTGGAATACCGAAGCAAACCACGCGTTTGAATGTTGCAAGCAGGACATTCGACAATTAACTACATTAGCATGTCCGGACAGCAACGCGCAAATAGCTTTAATGATGGATGCTAGTCTCAAATGCGTAGGCGCTGTACTACAGCAGCGAAGAAACAAAAAATGGGAGCCGATAGCTTTTTTCTCCAAATCACTAAGTGAAGCCCAACCAAAATACTCTACTTACGATAGAGAGCTACTAGGAATTTATATGGCTATAAAACATTTCAGAAGACTCATCGAAGGACGAGAATTTACGGTCTACACGGATCACAAACCACTAATGCATGCTTTCGATAAGAAGCCGTCATTGGATGATACCCCTAGACGAATCAGATATCTGGATTATATATCACAATTCAGTACGGATATCCAGCACATCAGCGGCCACAAGAATTTGGTAGCCGATGCTTTATCTCGAGTTATCGAAACGATATCCTTACCCTCTGCAATCGATTGGTACGAGGTAGAAAAATATCAAAAGAATGACAGCGAGTTAAAACGATTAAAAGCCAATAAATCGTTAAAAATAGAATTAATACATTTTCCAGATAAAAATATTAAGATTTATTGTGATATATCAACAGGAAAACAACGCCCTTTTATGCCCCTCAAATTCAGGAAAACTATCTTCGAAAGTTTTCATAACATTAGCCATCCTGGTAAGAATACTACGAGAAAACTGATTTCAACTAACTATATATGGGAAAATATGAATAAAGACGTAAATAAGATGACTGAGACATGTTTACAATGTCAACGAGCAAAAATACATCGTCATACAAAATCACAATTCGGAAAATTCATGCCAACAGGAAGATTTTCCCATCTTCATATTGATTTAGTTGGGCCTCTACCCACTTCTAAAAACAAACGATACATAATTACAATGATAGATCGTTGTACTTCATGGCCAGAGGCATTTCCCATAGCTGATATAACTGCAGAAACCGTAGCCAGAACGGTATATGAAGGCTGGATAGCCCGATTCGGATGCCCTGAATACATTACCACAGACCAGGGACGCCAATTTGAATCTGAAATATTCAAAAATTTAGCAAACTTAATGGGAATTCATAAAATTCGAACCTCCCCATATCATCCACAGTCAAACTCTAAAGTAGAACGACTGCACAGAACATTGAAAACGGCATTGATAGCAAGAGGTAACACAATCAATTGGACAAAAGAGTTAGCTACCGTTTTACTTGGCATACGTACGAGTTTACGGCAAGACACAGGATACTCGGCAGCTGAATTAGTATACGGTTCAACAATTAGATTGCCTGGAGCATTTTTCGAGACACATAATAACTCAACATACGCAGATTTTATCAGAGAAATTAAGGACAACTTAGAACACATGATTTCTGTTCCACAAAGACAAAGTAAGAACGACAAGATATTCGTGCACCCACAGTTATCGGAATGTAAGCACGTTTTCTTACGTTGTGACCGATTACGGCCAAGTCTTACACCGCCGTACGATGGTCCTTATCTTGTCATCAGTCGAAATGATAAGATCTTCACGATCTTGATAAACGGACGACAAAAAAGTGTAGCTATCGATAGAGTTAAACCTGCATTCATGTTAAACGATAGCAAGATAAGCAAACGGACAATAGACGACCAGATAACGAAAACTTCACAAGCAGATAAGAAAACAGAAACAAGAACACGTTCTGGTAGAATCTCCCGCCCGACGGTTAGATTCCAATTATAATATATAAGCTAGAATAACACTACTTTATGCATTCACTTAGCACAGCGTCGAAACAACACATAGCATGGGATCAAACTCGAGCCACGAGAAGGAACAAATCAACATGGTGCAGAACAATGCAGTAAAACCAGAAGATTTATTAAACCTGCACTCCCAAGTGGTCGAGGAAGTACAAGGGATCCGGAGCTGGATAATATTCATGACGATAGCAGGGGTTGTCATATGTACAATCGCAACCATAGTCATAGTATTCAAATTCGTAAGCAATAAGATCGAGAAGAGGCTTACGAAAATAATTAGAGACGCAAACGTTGTTTAGAAACGTAGGCATAAAATTAATCTGTATTATTATTTTTTTCTAATCTAATTATTACTATGTGTAATTTAGTTTTTTTCTTCAAGGGGGGAATATCTATGGCGAAAGCCATAGTATATCATAGTATAGTATAGTACATGCAAACGTGATATATATAACTTGTTATTAGCAAAGCAAAATACTACGTGCCGTAATACATAATAGTTAATATTGTTAATTATGCAAATAAAGTAAACATCATAATTTCCCTTTCCTATATAGGTCCGTACTACGTATGTATAATAACTTAGTATATAAGCCTTAATTAAGTAACAATAAACCAGTCAATATTCAATCACCACATCGTCGTTTTAATTGGTTCATAAAGCAACACGCAATACTATGCATAAAATATTTATACGATGATCGGCGTCTTTATGTTAAACGGGCAATAAATGTTCTTTCAAACTTACATATAATATTATCCTTATTTTTATAAACTGTTCCACTGCTGGGTATGGCCCTCTTCTCGTTATAAGAAGGGTTAGGCCATAGGCCGTACTTATATCCGGTTTGAGAAAAAAGATATACCCCGAAATCGAACATGCTACTAGACTCGCAATGATATTATGTAATTATTGACAAATTATATATGTATGCTAATAACAAGCCTATAGTTATCAACAAACAGTTCGCCTAAAGAAGTCACGACCTACATCGTATACTAATGTAATTAACTTTGAACTTACATTACTTAGCTCAACTAGTTAAGTTTTGTAAACGGGCTCAAAAGGACCGGTATCTAAATGGGAGTTAAAATTTGAGAAACTTAACTGAAACGGCCGAAAAGTTTCGCGGCAATAAAAATTCTCTGATGTCGTTAAAATATCCATTAGATACTTAGGTGGGGAAAGGTTTTCAGGGCGTCGTGGTAATTCTTACTTTTCCATTTTTTTATTATCTTATTAGATTATTCCTTCGACTTCGTTGGCTTGGGCTTTAGTTTAACCAGATTGCAAGAAGCGTCATTTATTTATACTAGCAGTCGCCTATTGGTCGAAATTCGACCATAATTATTGATTCAAATTTTAAATTAGATAGTTATCAAGGTTTTGTTGTCTAGAACTATACCCTTACAATCATATTTCATTTAGATTTCGCCAAGGCTATATAGGTTAATTTACCTATATTTTTCAAAAATTAATTATTATTAACTATACTCTTTATTATTAACGATATTCCCAAGCTTCCTACTTTGTTTTCTTTTTCTTTACTACATATAAATACGTAAATATATTATAATATAAAAAGTATATATCATCCACCCAAAGGTTGCCTGTAAGATATTGCTGATATATGTAATTTTATATTGATATAATATATGTAACCATAGTTACGAAGAATAGTAATACATCAGCCGAACAATGCCGAAATACTACGAACGCGATTTTACCGCGTGTGTCAAATGCATGGTTATATGCGTGTAGTGTTTTTTCATTAATTTAATGTATTTCTAATGCATATTTTATATAAATATAAGGATTCGCACCTCCTTTTTCATATAAACTTTAACTGTGCCAAATTTCATACGCCTCCGTCCGCGCAATTTCCGTAAAAATGGGTACAAAGTTTTTGCTTCACGTATTAATATATAGATATGGTTTGCTAACAAACTTAACAATAATACAATCATATCCTTACTAATATTATAAATGCGAATATGAGTTTGTTTGTTACACTTTCACACCTTAACTACTCATCCGATCATCATGAAATTTACATACACGTTGTCAGAAGTGCAGAAAAAGATGTAAGGTACCTGTCATCCAAAAAAAATAACTGTTTCCGAGGGAAAATAATTTATTGAAAAATTCTACATTAATGCAAACGAAGTCGTGGGCATTATTTAGTTTTAAATACATAGTATAGTATATATATAGGGTTCGCAAAAAAATCATCATCCAAATAAATAATTAAAATAAATAAATAAAGTAAAATAAAATAAAATAAAATTATAAGCAAATACTACATACATGCACGTAATAATTAAGGAATTGAATGATTATCATTTACGATAGAGTGATTTTTTATTGCATTAAGTACGGAGGTAGATAAAAGAATCTGCGTATATGACTTCTAAACCACTATAGTGGTTAAATATCTTACACAATCGAGGAATAGGAAGAAAGCAAAGGCATTTTTCTAAAACTGTTTTTATATGGATCATGTCTGCACCATATCTCCGGTTCTACCAGATGAAATAAGTTGAAACGTAAAAAACGCAACTTTAAAACGAATCTTAGGAAAACCACATCAAAATTGTACCGCTAGTTTTGCATGAAATATGAGCCAACAGAGGCACAGACAAAAAAAAAAGCAAAGCAAAGCTTCAGACTCTGAAACTCTTAGTAGATCTTCATTACTTTTTTCTATATTTAATGTACAGTGTTCGTATGTTCTTTAACATATATGTATAAATAAACATTTATATTATTAGTAAATATAAGCAGTCTAGCTTATAAAAACTGTGGCGTAATTATGTACTTTCAACATTTTTCCAGGAAGACTATCTAAATAAACCGCTGCCTTTGCGGCGCAGCGGTAGTAAATGCCACTGCTGTCTTCAAGATCTTGGGTTCAATTCACTGTGCGAGCAAAGGGTTTTTGGTTTTTCTGTCAATACTTTTTTTTAAGTAACAACGCGGTTACTGTAATTTATTCCAGCAGGTTTGCCTCTTACTACCGAGATCCCATTTAATAGCGAGCACCGCTGTCAAAATCATAGGTAACGAAATGTGAACGTATCACAAAACTGACTAACCCTTTCAGCAATATAGTCGTGAATCTATGTATATATTATAACTACTTGCGAAACATGTAGATACTATATGATACGGAGGCCGGACCTGTGGATGACGTTATAAAGCATCAATACCAGTGGAAGGGTTAACCGCAGCTTTCGCAACCAAACGCGGCTTGGACGCCGGATGTTGCTTTAATGCATGATCCTTTGTATACATTATGTGAAGCTGATTAGGTTTATATAATAGCGGTCTGTGCTGAACTCTTTAGAGAGTAAAGTGTATGTTTCTTGTTATTTACCTTACCACTATCTTTTAAAGCATTATAAGTCATCCTTAAAGCATTCATATATACATCCGATGTACTGCCATGTTGAATGCTTTAAGGCCGATTCTATAATCGGACGACCAGATGTACGGCGATGAATGGGCTTAGAGGCATTAAACTGTACAATTCCATCGTACACTCGCCAAAATGTGTCCGATGAAACCCGCTAATCACTCTACGTCGATATTCAAAGCTTTGCTACGAACAATGCGTCGTTACAGATATGCTTCCTGGTACTTTTAGAGCTTTGAGTGTCCTCCAACCTCAAACGCAATGGCTGAACAAATAACCTTTGATGCAATAGAATTCTGATCTTCTATGATGAAGCTGCTCTTTAAATTTGGCGTTGAAATGGTCGCCTTCGGTCTTTTCCTTCCCTTTCAGTTCTTCTTCATCCTTGTACCGCCTCTTTCGTAGAGGCTACGGCAACTGCTTAACAACAAACAGGACTTAAACAGTTGTCGCCACCAACTTAACTGCATGGATGGCATAGTATTTTTAGTGATCACCTCACACACTGCGCCGAAAATTTTGGGTTTGATTCTGGCACGGCAGAAGAATTGGTGTGCTACAGAAATAGTTGATCCGAGGCTAGCTGCTCTTTATGTCTGGTGTTTGAATGTTTGTAAAGTCTCCCGCGACAAAGGAACTACTTACAGTCCGGGAGTTGACATTTCAAATTAAAAGAAAATACTTAAAAGTTATTATGAGTAGTAGAGCCTCGCTGATTTCAGCATGAATGGGCCGGCTCGACCGGGGAAGGACTACCCTCTCACAAAATATCGACGTGAAATAGCAGTATTCCTACTGTCGTGTTTCGTTTGGTGAGTGAGAGTGCCAGAGGCCTAATCACCCTCTTTCCCCCTTCCCGCTCCTTCTCCTTCCCACTTCCATTGCTAAAGGATCTGCAACGCGCAAGTGATGCCTCTGGTGTTGCAGGCGTCCATAGGCTACGATGACCACTTACCATCTGGTGGGCCGTATGCTTCTTTGCCACATTAGTTGTATAAAAAAAAACGTGGTTGCTTTTTTTGTAATATCGTCTGTAATGATATGTCATGTTCAAGAGGTTACTACTACTTACAATCAGGTGGAGCGCAGCCTAGTATGCAATTGGCAGCAATAAAGAACTCTTCGTATGCCGAAGTCGTATACATTATTCTTTAAACAAAAGTATGCTTAAAGTACTCTTATATTAATTTTGAAGCACATTGTCTACTCTGGAACGATACAGTCGTATGTACATGCATTATATTTTACTACAAATAAAATTTGTGAGTGATCGATTCCATTTGCGGTGGAAAATATTGAAACAAATGTTCCAATGTTCGGTCGACGGTGACTTTGAGTGGCTGCCATTCATCACGATGGATTTATTGTGAGCGCTGAACGTTTGGGATCCGATGTGCTCTTGTGTGTACCTTCGTAATTATGTATTTTATTTTAAATAGCTGTGCCCTACGTTTTCACTTGCGTCTGGTATTGATCTGCTAGTATAGTTAATTTCAAGATGTTTTATAGCAAACTAAATTCTGCTCATGGCTTCGCTCGCATAGATTTATCAATAAATTTGTATTCCTCGTCAACAGAACTTTTTCTTTGGATGAAAACTCAGTCTTTTTCTGTACTCCTGACAGCATGTATGCGAAATTTTATAATGATAGGTCGATTATATTAAGGCGAGAAATCGTTACAAACACACTCACATTAACATTTATAATATTAGTTAGGATCTTCGACAAATCTATACTAATATTATAAAGCTGAAGAGTTTGTTTAGTTGTTTGGTTGGTTGAACGCGCTAATCTCAGGAACTACTGGTTCAAATTGAATAATTATTTCAGTGTTGGATAGCCCATTTATCGAAGAAGGCTATAGGCTATAATGTTATAACAACACGCAGCAAACAATAGGAGCTAATCATAAAGGAAAAATGTTGTAAAAACGGGGTAAATTCTCTTATGTGAAGCAGACGAAGTAGCGCGGGTCAGCTGGTGGAATAGGTATAAAAGGTTTTGAAATAGGGCTGGTAGTTCTAGAGATTTATTGCAAGATTAGCAGACGCATACCAACACTTTAGCTTTATATCATTAGCACAGATTTGTATCAGTGGCTAAAATTTATATTCTTAACATCTAAAAATAAGGTACTAACCTTCGGTTTAAAGAAATTTATTTCTCATAAGAACATAATAGTCCACTTATAATGAGATATACACAGAGTTAAATACAATAAAATTAAAATTACCTCTGGAGATTTAGAAGCTACAATGTTAATACATATTGCTTAAGTCTATTTTAAATGTATTTACGTTATCGCATGTTTTTATAAACCTTACCAGATTTATCTAAATACAATTTAAATGTTGCATACAAACTTCGCTGTTATCTTAGGATTCTAATTAGATAAGAGGATATTGATCAATACACAAAGCAACAGATATTATCAAAAGCAATAGCTACCGATCAGCAATCAGATAATTCATTGTAACTTTGTATTATTACTTACTACTGTTTGCCTTATGTTTTTTCTGTGCCCCTAATAATGCATGTGAAATTTCATGATGATGATCTGTCGAGTAGTTAAGGCGTGAAAGCGTAACAAATAAACAAACTGACATTTACATTTATAATAATATTACTACATTTTGCTTGCGGCTTTGCTCGCTCGGCAGCAATAATTTTTGCCTAGATGAAAGGGGGCCTATGTCGTTTTTCCCTACTCCTGACAACGTATGCAAAATTTCATGATGATCTTTTGAGTAGTTAAAATGTGAAAGCGTGATAAAAAAAAACTCACATTCGCATTTATAATATTAATTAGGATGTACGAAGTCGTCATTCATAACGCTAAAGTTATGCATACCCAAGACATGACCGAGGCATTATAATTTTATTTGTCTAAAAACCTTCAGAGTTATTGTATTTATTAGAGATATTGTATTATATCCAAAAACTAAATCTCTAACTCGACAGACCAACAATCCTAACATAAAGTTAATAAAATCTGAAACACAATTCTGTATAAACTCGTGCCACTGTGGTAAATCTAGTATCATTTGAAACAAAATGTACGTGAAGTAACTTCTCTCCGTATGTTCTATCAGAGGTCCATTTATAAAGCTCACTTGACAACAACACGCTGCGTTGGAATCGCACAAAATCACACCAATGTTTTTGCCGATATATTCTCGTATTTGAAAATTGTAACAGTTTGTGAGAAATAAAATTAAATAGAGAATGCGAGGCTTGCATATTTTACTATATTATAAAAATATTACAAACTGGATTTTGTCCGCGATTTAGTACGTGAGGAATAAGGTAATAATGGCTTATTGTCTTCCTCTCCGACCCTCCGATTAATTCTTATCGTTACGGTTTCTAGGCGGCGGTGTATCAATAATTTCATATGATTTATACTAGACTTCTAGGCACCGTATCAAGATGAAATATGCACCAGATTTTAAGTTATATATCCAGCAAGATAACTGTAAAAGCCGCATACAATTTCATGCAGTAGTTTTTGTGTGACGCGCGTACAAACATACAAAGTAACACAAAAATTAATCCTATGTAATCTAGCTTTTTAATCCTATGTACAGATATCGAAGAGTTACAATTTTATTGTATGTAGACATAAATGTAAAAGCTTTTGAAGATGACTTATAGTTTTGAGATGGATGATTTATATAAACTAAAACAGGTAACAGAGCTTAAAATAGTAACAAAGTATAAAAGAAGTAATTTAATAGTTTCAAAATTATGCGTACCAAGGCAGTTTAAACAAAATTCTAAAACATAAATAACAGAAAGGATACAATGAATTAAATGAACGGTGAATTAATTAATGAATCGAAAAGAAAGATGGCTACCCGCTATGCAAGCCATTACTTTAACGTACAAAAGCATTGTGTGTAGTATAGTGGACTACAGAGATCTAACGAACTACGAGCGAATCGACTGCAAACTACTCGGCATAGTTATGCTTCGGAATTGCTCTTTCGAAGTTCATTCGTGAACTACAAAACACTAGTTATAAGTGGAGATATGTACGGCAATTGATGCCATTTAATGTTTCAAACGCTAGTCTGATTGACGTTATTGCTTTGTATATGTTTTTCTAAGACTGCATCAGTGATATTGCATTATTACTTTCAGCAACAGATATTATTTAACCCTTGAAACGTCTGTGACTTTGATATTTTCTTGTATCGTTTGTCTTTTTTCTAAGTCTACTGCCGCCACAATGAAAATTTTAGTACCGCTGTAACACGGTAATCTATACTAATATTATAAAGCTAAAGAGTTTGTTTGTTTATTTGGCTGAAAGCGTTAATCTCAGGAACTACAGATTCGAATTTAAAATTTTTGTGTTTGATAACCCATTTATCGAGGAAGACTATTATATAGGTTATATAAAATCACGCTACAACCAAAAGGAGCGGAGCATCAATGAAAAATTTTGCATTTGGTAAAATTCTCTTATGTGAAGCAGACGAAGTTGCGCATACTGTTAGATAATATTACCGTGGCTGTAGTCTTTAGAAATATGATTCACTAACAAATTATTTATTCATTATTTTAAGACCTGTGATTGTACATTGTTATGTTCGGCGTTATATGTATATATTATATTATTTAACCTCTCAGACGCTACTCTAATAATATATTTTTTCCATTGAATGTGTTTTGTCTTTAAATCGTGTTTTGCCCCTACACCGTATATATAGGTCAGCCTCTGTTTTGTTGGTATTTAACCTATAATAATAAATATTAAGTTGTTTACGCAAACTTAAAGTACATCAGTATTATTACTATTGTCGTATAAGGTCACAACCTACGCGAGAATGTGATTACCTTAATCTTTTACATAGATGACCTCAGTACACTTTTCTGAGAACTTGCCAGAATAAACGTCGAAAAATATAAGCGAATAAATTGAGACTAATGAAAGATTTCCTCTGTAACTGTATTTGTTACACGCCTACGTTAGAAACGAAAGTATCTACTTAAAACAACTGTCGGTTGAGACGGTCGAGTGCTGGTTATAACAATGCCTAATTGTATCCTACGGTTTTACCCGCCTCGCTGTACAGATTTTACAGACAATCAAAATACATTTAGATTCAGAACAAATATATAAGTTAGTTATCTCATTTTTTCTTTATAAAGACAAGTATTGCATTAGGAATACCTGCTGTGTCGCGGTGGACTTGACAAATATTTAAACAACGAACACATATAACATCCAGACTGGGAATAATAATATTTTTAATAAATACAAGTCTCTATCTAGGCTCTATTTTTGGGTCACGGAAGAGTTTACAATTTGTGGTTCACACAATTTTTTGTCCCGTGTGGGGATAAAACCCACAACACTTGGTGCACTGACAGTAACAAGGGATCCCACATTCACACAGGATTTATTCCTACTATTACAGGAGTAGTCGTTTAAAAAACAATCCTTCTCGAGCTGATAAGAGCCCTTCAGTTGAACAGTTTATATACAGAGTTGATATTACATATTTATAATTAAATATCTTTCTTGATACAATTGTCTGCCAAATTGTGTGCCTACAACCATTACTCAGACTTTACATCATAGTAAAGTCACTAATTTCCTTTTTAGAAATTAGAAATTAAATCGAACCTTTTACCAACATACTTTCCATAGAAGAAATGTACACTCGTGTAACCTACTATCTTGTTATAATATTTAATTAGTTTGTAATGTCGTATAATAAATGTTAACCATTATTTGTCACAACCTTGTACACACAGCGACACATCAACCTAGACTGTTTGGACTTTGAACTATTAGAAGTTGAACGCTGCGAATCGAGCGAGAGAGTGCGTTATATTTTTGTTATTTTGTCTCCCTCACGCTGAACGGGACGCGACGCTCTATTCTTGCCTTTACATCGACACCCAATTACCCTCTTTCCCCCTTCCCGCTCCTTTTCCTTCCCACTTCCTTTTTCTCCCAAAGGATCGGCAACGCGCAAGTGATGCCTCTGGTGTTGCAAACGTCCATAGGCTACGGTGACTACTTACCATCAGGTGGGCCGTATGCTTATTTGCCACCTTAGTCGCATATAAAAAAAAACAACTATGAACTGTCTGTCCCTTTCCGACAATTCTCTATTTTGTATGTAGCGTAGTTATGCGTATATAATTTATTAATAATAATTTATTTATTTATTTACAGAAATGAGATTGTAGGTTAACATTCACTTAGGCTATTATGTGTTACAGGTATTCATTTATACTCTTAATAGACAGTATGCGTAATCTACAATAAGTTATGGGTAGAGTACTGTTCTCCTAGATAGGCTACTGAATAGCCTGTGTTTAGGAGCACAATGCCAATCCCCGATAAATATTTTTTATTTTTGATGCACGTGCCATGTTGAATTATTAGAATTAATAACAGCAGTGGTAGTAAGTAAAACAATTAGACAATTACATTTCTTATTAAGTAGCGTGTGTGTGTATGTGTGTGTGTATGTGTGTGTGTGTGAGTGTGTGTGTGTGTGTGTGTGAGTGTATGTGTGTGTGTGTGTGTGAGGGTGTGTGTGCATGTGATTGTGTGTGTGTGTGTGTGTGTGTGTGTGTGTGTGTGTGTGTGTGGTGTGCGCGTGCGTGTTAGGGCGAGTGTGTGTATTTATTTATTTATGAATTCTTCGGTGCTTTCATAATTAAAAGAGAGGAGCAATTTTGTAACAGTATTTTTGCAATGATGGTTTGACAATCCGTAGATAGGACATATTGCGTTAATTTTGTTATAGAGAGAAGGACCGAGATAAATGGCAAATTTTTTAATGAAAGAGGTGCGAGCGGGTTTTAGTTTACAGATCCTGTCTTTCCGTCGTTTGGTAATTTCTATAAAAGGTGTCCGATGATGCTGTAATATGGTAAGGTGTAAAATAAATAACTGCCTTACATTAAGTAAATTACACTCTTTGTATAGCTCGGTTGTTGGGAAGAATATAGATCGGAATGTGAATAGTGTGAATAGTGTCTAACTTAATGTGTAGCCGTGTGTACAAGTCAGTGGTCTCTCAATAAAATCATCACTTCGCTATCTGCGTTTAATTCGTCGTCAGATGCATAGAACACGCTCTACACTACATACACACTGAACACAAAGAATCTTGCACAATTTTATTGTAATCTTTCGGCAGTATTCTCGTGGATACATAAAACATTGATGTGATGTGATTCTACTTTCTAGCCGATACGTAGCATAATTAATTAGGAACTAAACTTAACAGTATAAGCACAGTGGACAATCAGAGCTTAAGACTTTTTCCAATTAGCATATATATATATATATATATATATATATATATATATATATATATATATATATATATAAATATTATATATATATATATATCTGTTTCTGTTCAAATTTTACGAACATACTCGTATTGTATACAAGTATGTTCCCAAAATTTGTCGAGAATGGAGACCATATGTTGTATGAAATAGTATTCTGCGAGCCTCTTTGTATCGTTACATAATAAATAAAGTAACTTATTGTTAGAATATTTAGGTCATATTAACAGTGATTCCGGGGATAGGCTTAATATTTAGTAGCCGGCGATCAAAAGTCTATTGTTGACGATCGGTATGGTTATGGTTTGCAAATAAAACTGCACAGGCTTTGGTTAAAATGGTAACGTTGCCAATACTAGTACGCTGAGTATTGGAGAGTGTTCGGCTCGGGAAGAATAGGTCCAGCTTTAAAACTTAACTAGTGGATTCTAGGTGTAATACATATCTTCTTACTCCTTTAGCATAAACAGGCTCGTAAATCACACACTGTTTGATTTACGTACATGATATTTTTTTTTAATTTCTTGCTGTTTGAGTTATTAATTACCTATTATTATTCCTGTCTACCTATTGAGTGGCAGCGGCACACCCGCGGCTTTACAATAGGTATTGAATTGTTTGACATTCCAACAACTGACAGGTTAATACTTGTTTGGAATGGGTTCACATTAGTTGTGTAATACTCGAGATTCGAATCCACGACCCCTCAGTTGCAACTCCAATGCCATATCTATTAGAATACCACCGCATAAAATTTGTAAAAAAACTGCATTATTACTTCATATACCTAATAAGAGACCAACTCAAGGCTGCTTTCGAATGCATACTATAATTTCCTTATGTTAATATTGCTGTATCATGGTTCAGTCGCCGCCTGAATCAACACCTTCATCGATGTCACATGATCTCCGCTCCAAATTGCACTAACCACTTTGAATAACAATATGTATATTCTTACTATATAACACGACACTTTGCCAATAAAGAATAATATTATAGTTGCCTATGTTCAATTTTGTACATTTTCTACATAATAGCAAATAGAAACCACAAGAAATCTTTTTAAACATTATATTTAATAATACGGATAGTCTATAAAATTATGTCAGTGCAATGTATGCATAAACTATCCAATTTACATAATATTGTCTTCTGTTTACGCGAATGTTATTCATTGAAATTAAACTACTATAAACGGATTTTATCGCGTTGTTTATTTGACACTTTATTACAAAATGTTGAAAACTGTTACACTATTATTACTATTAAACTTTACTAATTTTTAAGCTAATTAAATTATTGAAACTATTAAAACTATTTATACTATTACTATACTATTATACTATTTATATTTGTGTTCACACTTTCCCGGACGTTTCGGTTGCTTTTCAGCAGCCATGGTCAAGGGGTCCAATTTATTAAATAAAATGTATTGGATATAGGCTACAACCTAAACCTAGCTTACTTACGGGAAAGCTCGCTTTAATTTGGAATTTATTTGGTTGCTAATAAATCTTTTTATATCAGTTACAAAGATGAAGCAACTAGCCTTTGTCTGTAAGGAGGAGCTGTCCTTCCACGCACCACTCTACTCTTACGATAAAGTTATGGTCGATGGCTATAAACATATGTATATACTAATAGAGCAATAAAGTTTGCTTTCTAACACTACAACCATAGTAAATGTAGCTGCTGGTCAGGTCACGGGTGCGATGCCCGAGGCAGGCAAAATATAATTGGGATTTTCTGTCAAGAAATTGAAGTAGTAGACGGCAATAGGCTCGCCGCTATCACGTAAACAAAAAAAAACATAAGCGGAGAAATGAGAGTAATACGAGGTACTCTACTGCCTACCTGATCAAAGACTTGGGTGTAAGATTGCATATATATAAAATCATATAAGAAAAGATATGTGAAAAATCAACGGGTTGCATTCCAGGAGTGCCGGCAGAAGTGAAAACTGGAATATTAACGTTGTGCATTTTTGATATTTTGGAATGGTTAGGGAATAATTTTGCACAAATTACTTTAATTATCAGTATAAAAGTACTATCATTTATGTGGTAAAACAAAATATTCATTTATTGCGCTATCGTACACAAACATGATAATACTACCTCCGTCTTACGAATTTTCGATCAGGTCACGTGTCCTGACGCGAGTTTAACATTTTTTACCCATCACAAAAAAGTGCACAACGCCGCTAAAGAATTTTTCACTTCAAAAACACAAAACAAAACGTATATTGTAGATATAATACCCAGGCATATTACAATTTCAATTACGAAGCATTTATCACAAAAAAGCTTGTAAGAAAAAAACGAAACTAATATAACAAAAAGGGTGTCACACAAAAAAGTTTCCCGCACAATATTCGCAATAAGAAGGCAATACACGTTGAATGTAGGCTCTAATGCGGTGAGCATGCCACCCGCAAGTGATAAATAACGTATCGGTACCTAATAACCACAGACAAAAATAAACAATATATTATCGTCACCACAGCCTCGTTTGTAACCCACCTATTACGTAAGTTTACGAGCTATAAACCGGACAAATGAAATAGTTTGTCGCACAAACGCAATAGCTGAGCGTCGGTCCGTCAATTTGTCAAGTCGTATGTTTCACTGGTTCCCTCAAAATTGCTTTTGTGTGCTCCATGTTTAGAGTTGCGCGTAAAGATAAGCGAATGTGAGTTATATTGCCTAGATCGTAAAGCCGTCTTCATGAAAGAGATAAAATGATATTATTGCAATGTTTGCGAGGTTCGCGTGTTATATTCATTCATACATTACGTATGTGTGCTGTGAAATACGCGAATAGGACATGCACTGAAATTTTATGTTACTTGTAATACTTGTTCATGGTAATATGGTAGTTTAATATATGGCACACTTAAAACTCGTGACCTGTACCAACTAGTATAAAGTATACCCCATGGTTTATTCAGAATACTGTGGAATGTGCCCAACCATAATCATGAAATAATAATATAATGTACTGTAAAGGGCGTTACGTTAAGTCGCTTAAAGGAGGCTCATCCGAAGGGACTGGTGAATGGTAGTCATTACTTCTCGTGAAGATGACACCGAAATATATTCAGGGTCAGAATATACGGAATTATCAGTGATACATATTTTATTAGAAAGGTGTGACTGCTTCCGTGGCGTAGCGGTCGTCAATGCGACTACAAGAGGACTTCAATTATTTTAGGTTTAATAACAACTTTATTTCTCATAAAGAATTGTATACATAATTCACTTACTGAGAAACAATGTTTAAAACTAAGATTAATATTTTTAGAGCGCACATGGGTACATTATTAGGCCTAGAAATCGAAATTGATAATCTTCATTTATTTTGTAAAACATAGGTACATAGCAAGAAAACAATATTAATAAATCAACATCAAAAATAAATTTATTTTAGTTAGGTTACAAGGTGACACTTATGAACGTCAAAGTTACACTACATTTTTCTGTGAATTTACATTTACTGCCACGTTCAGCAAAGCAAGGGTGTAGGGCTCATGAGAAGAACGGGCAAGAAACTCATGGCCACTCTTTTTAATCGCCAAGGTATATTAGGTTAATAATATTTTTTTCGGTAGCAGCACGGCGTTCAGAACAGTGCTCTGCAGATGGCAATATGCTCGCTTCCTACCACGTAGGACCTACAGGGTTTATTATATTGGATGTAAAACACCTCAGCTTACCCCTTTGAGAATATACGAGTGTGAATAAATAATATAATGATGATTTCACATAGTCCACACTTCACACCAACAACCAACCATTTTCTTCGAGCCTAGAGCCGGTCTTAAGACTACGTGAATATAATTACAATAATTATTTGGATTCCTCAGTAACTACGACGTTATTTTTTGGCCACACATAAAATTGTTATATCATTCTCTAGTTTTTGCTTTTAGCTTGTTAGGATATCGTAGCACTAAATAGTTTGAACATATCTATAATAATATTATAAAGAGGAATGAATTGTTTGTCACCGATAAGTTTTAAAACTACTGCTACTAGTATTACGAGCCACGGAAATATAGAAATAATGATAAACGTGTTTGAAACTGCGGTGGACAGTTAGCTTGAAATATAATCACATTTAATCATGCCATGATACTCAAAAGACGGAAAGCTCTATGCGACCGCCGCTTAAAACTGAGATTTTGCTCAAACTCAAGTAAATTGACTGCCAATCTATTTCTTCCCTTTTTAATAACTCTTGCACTAGTATCGCGGAGGATTTTAAAATCATTCAAACGGCACACAAAGAGCACCCAGAATCGGAACAACTATTTGCGGATCACAAAATTTTTTGTCCCACGTGGGAACCCAGTAGCCTTTGACTTTTACACTGACAACGCAGCCTCTATACTTTAGTTATAGTAAATGCCATTTATCAGGTGGGCCGTACTCTCGTTTGATATAATTTTGTAAGAAAGAAGTAAGAAGTGCCGCACAGAACATAAATTAAATACAGTCCATTCAATTTACCAGTTTTAGAACGTCAGTATTGTATCAGAGAATATTACATTTTGCATCATTGTTTTACGTACTAGAGGAGAACTTTCACACAAAAAAATAGCACGACAGAGATTGCCAGCTCTCTAACTCACTCATGCTGAGCCAAGCAACTTCTGGAACGCAGCATTGAAGTGCTGTTAGTTAAGTGGTAGTATACACATGATGCCATGTTTTAAATACATCTTGCAACGCGTATTAAAAAAATATATTTCTTCGTCACCTTTAAATTGTCAATTGTTGGAATGCATGATATACTTAAAAACCTATTGTGTCTAGCCCCCAGCGTGCCGCTGTGATTTGATAGTTTAATACGTAGCACATTCAAACATAATATGTACCTACATGTTTTGAATTGGCAAATTATAGTAAAAATAATATTATACACAAGCAAATAATGCAACTGATACTAAAACATATAAAGTTATTGCGACACACGCTTGACCATTGAGTTTTTACTAGTTATCTTGTTGACAAGTTCTTGATACTGTGATGTTAATCAAAATCTCGTTACCTTTGAATGTGGCTTCTTCTTATAGAAAGTAAGGTTGTAAGTTCGTCTTTGTAAATAATACTCGATACTAATACAAGAATCAACTCTTACCTTCCGACATTTTCTATTGCTTCCATTATTATTTTAGTTTGACGTTTATAAATAGAAAAACATCAAGAATATTCTTCGTAGAACAATCTACAGGAAAATTACTCGTGGAAGACTAGATTTTACTAAAATTGAAACCATTTGTTACTTTTAATTTGGCTATAGTGAGTATTACTTTGTCTTTTAAATGAATGTTTAATTGATTTTGAACTTAAAAAACACAATTTATGAAACAATATCAATATAATTATGTAATCAAACTGGTCGACATCTGTTCAAAGAAGATTAAAAAGATAGCTACAGAAGCTAAAACAATTATCTTTAGAATTTTTGTTTTGGCTATCTGTTTGTACGCGCATTACGCAATAACTACTGCAAGAATTGAATGCGATTTGACAGTTGTATTGCTAGAGGTTCAACTTAAAATTTGGTTCATAATTATTCTTGATACGCCGCATAGAAGTCATGTATAAATAATAATAAACTTTTGATACGAGAAGTTGTACTAACAAGAAATAGTTGGAGTGTCGGAAAGAGTGTAATAAGATATTTTTACGTTATTCATCCTGGAAATGCAAGAGATAAAAAATATTAAAAGGTGCCTACTTCCAAATGCCACGCATATGAAGTCTCTACGGGCAAAACTATTTAATAATATTGGTGGTACTTGGCATACTGGGAGTAGTATGCTTCTTGTGTCGTGGACAAGCATCATTAAGTGCTTCACTCAAAATGTGATTGTTTTCAGATGAATTGCAACTGAGAATTATTAAACAGATGTTTAATAATTCTCAGTTGCAATGCAAGCCTTGTAGTTCTCAGTTGTAGTGCAAATGGACAATGATCTCTGCAGTTTCAGTACCGTACCGTACGGTATTGTGCTAAGCCTAGACATACACTAACTTTAGTGGAATGATAATGTAATGTTAAGATTTGTACCTCTGCTTGCCTTTTAAAAATATATATGTAGATGTGAATCACATATGCTAACTTTTAACCGATCGATATTAACAACTGTCAATAAAAACCCCGAATCCATACAAATTGTATAGACACATTCATTAAAACAACCCTCAAACAAAGAATGATCATTTATTTCAGCTTTTTAATCATCCGAACTGGCATTATTCAGGACAAAGTTGTCCGAAACAGTTCATTACACGTGCGTGCTCCAACGTACAATGGAAACAAAGATACTTTTGTGTACCATTTGATATCGTTGAGTTTTATAGAGTACGGAATTGTGCGCTCAATTTAGAATTTGTAGCAGTTTACATGATAATATAGATTTTCTAGCGAATGTTTCGCTTGAGTACTGCTTTAGTATTCTGTATTTGAAATATTTTATTTTTAAAAGGGAACTTCTACAATAGAAATAATATCTGTGTGTTTGACGACTTTACGAATGACTTATTTTTCGACTTTACATTTATTTGTGCTGTGCAGGGATCAAATTAAATTTAAGCATTCGCGAGGCGACCACTTAAACCACTACGCCATCAGAGTATGATCCTTTCTTAAACTTGGTATTTTGCTTAAACTGCAAAGCTGCACTTCAATACTTCCTGCTTTTTCAGGAAATGTTGAAGTTGCAGCGTTGCAGACATTAGGCTCTTCCTTTTACAATCATTCAGATAATTTAAAAAGTAATAGAGTCATGATTGCATGTACGAAATAATTAAGGGGTCTATATTAATTAAACTAATTAAACAGTATTAAAAATTAAAGTATCAGCTTTATTGGACAAGGACAAGGAGCGGACCCAGAAAACGTTGCTGCCAAGCACGTAATTAATTTACAAAAACACCCAGGACATTAATTAAATACTTTCTAAATACCGACCGAGAAATACCCGGCCTACTTTTTAAACAATATTTTTAAACAACTTATACGGGCGAATATTGACTATCATTTTTAATTTCGTTCAGAAAACATTGCTATCTTATTACATATGACATGTTTATGTACAAGCAATATATATCCCGGCTTTGTTTGCTACATTCGAACGCCATCATAATAAATAACATGATAACAAAGAAAGTCCCGATACATTTATTTTCATAGCAAATCAAAGCGTTCATTAATTATGAACGGGCCAGAGAGTACGACCGATGAAGAGTGTGTAAACGAGCACGACGTTGATAAATTAATAGTCTGTTGCAAGTTTGTTTATTTATTTTTGCTATAGAAAAATCGAACCGATATTCTTGAGGAGTTATGATTTCTTCAAACCATGTCGAAATTTACTACCTGGTAGGTAAGACGTGGCTGTTCAATTTTGCTCACACTGCATCACAAGTCTATTATTTCTTTCAATCTTTTTTAGAACCACTAGAATAATCTAGATAGGAAAATAAGTGTTCAGAATGACAAAAGAAAAGAGATGCCAATTCAACAACTATTTGAAGAAAGATAAAGCTAGGTAATTTTATTATTATTATTATATTTATTTAGGAGAAACATATTTACTGAATTGATTCCTATGAATAAAGGCAGTACAAGATTCAGTAAAAGTTAGGCTCGATTAATTTTAATTCAAATTTTTAATATTAATTCAAAAACAATAAACACAGGCATCAGTACCTTGAAGGTTATGGCCCCTCTGCCTGGTAGATCATTCCAGTGGTTCCGCTACTTTGCCTAAGGCAGTCCCTCCATACAATTGTTATTATCTAAGTTTGATGCACATGCAAAATATGATGGTAGGGGTGGAGATTGTACTTGAGATGAGATGGGGAATCTAAAATAAATTATTAATAGGTATAGTACAAAAAGTATTCGAATAACTGAAAAGATGGATATGTATATATATATCGGTGTGTATATGTGTATGTATGTATATATATGTAATATATGGGTATATATATATATACCTATATTATTGTTATTATTAATATATTGAATAAAACTTACCATGATGGTTTGCATAGGTTACGTATATCATGTAGCACTGTTCTTCTTTGTTCTTTTTTTTTTGTTTTTTGATTTTGTACTGTTTTATTGTCTTTTCTGTTTTTATTTTTGTTTTGTCTCATTTGTCACGGTCTATATTTTTATATTTGTGGACGTCGCCGAACGACGTCAGGTGACACGACACGTGGTTGGAACTGAAAATCAGTACTGGGGTGGGTTATGCCCAACTCAGTGTATGCTGAGCGTCCATCCAGATTTCTTAAACACGACGTATCTTTCGCTAATAACTTTGATTAATATTGTTACTATTCCTAAGGTAATTTGATGCAGAGACTAATCATTGGCATTAAACTAAAAATGTTTTCAAGATATTAACAAGTAAGGCCGTTAAGTATGTATGTAAGCAGAGTTTAGTGTATAATTGAATTCCTGCTTAAGTCTGGTTGGTCAAACTCGAGCAGGATTGTTTAATAATTACCTCCATCCTACATAAATTTAGTTAATTATCGCTAAAGCGAGCAAAGGAGAACATCGTGAGTAAACCTGCATATCTGAGACTTCTGCGTAATGTTCTCGAAGATATGGGAAGTCTGCCAATCCGCACCGATATCTGACTGAACATTCTACTTACTATTCAATTAACGATTACTAAATTCGAATATAAAAAATTCGAATACATTTAAATTACATAGATGCGTATTCGAATATTTGTTACTTTTAATTTATAATCGAACATCACTATTTTACATTATGCAGTAAGTGACGTCACATCGGTCGACATTATGCTATAATATGTCAGCAGCAGGATGTCGCGGCAAACGTTTAATATTTACTCTGTGGCTTAATTTACAGATCCCGGCACAGCAATTTGGATTTAAGTGACGTAATGAATTATTAATGCATTTATGAAGCCATGATTTAATTCTATTAATTAATCCTGTCCGTGTCGTTGCTATTCAATTAAAGTGTTCGATATTTTCAACTATTTATTACAGCAATTTTGGTGATGATAATAATTTAAGCCACAAAATAAATGCGGCGTGCTTGCCGGTCGAATGTCAAATATCGCATGCATCCAAATATCGACATCACACTTTTGTAATTATTTATTCTATGTATCTGTTTTGTTTTGCTTACGAGCAAGCAGTGGTTCCCATTCATCAGTTATTTTAAAATAAAGCTCATAATTGCATTTGAGTACAAAAATAAAATAAAGGCAACATGTAAACAAAATGTGTACCAAAAATGCGACTTAAGTTTAATAGCAATGCTAACTGAAGCCAAAATAACAAATACGGGCATACTATTGTTGACGTATTTCTTGTAAAACAATATATTATGTAAGCGAACTATAACCAAAGTAAGTTGACCATTCAATAGTATAAACTGACTGCTAATGTGAGGTTCACAATTTTGCCAACATATGAGTTGACATCAGGTTCATTTATATAATGTGCGTCTGCAACGTCTGTTTTACAGTTATCTAATTTCAAGATTGAAAATGTTATTATATGCATTTTCAACAAGTAGGTACTCTGGCGCTATTCGAGCTGTTAAGGTGTGTATTTTGTATCCGATAAGAAGCTTTAAATTTTCAGGGTTTTGTTCGAGGTTCGAATTAAATGGACAAACTAATCAAAGTCGGGACAAAGTAAATCAATCGCTGTGGAAATTTTTAGGACAAGTATTTTTTATTTTTTGCAAAATGCTAAGGTCTATTACAAAACAATAAGACTATTGCCGATTACCAATAATATTCCTACTACCGATTACTACTACTACTACTACTTACCTACTAACTATTCTACCGATATTATCCTACTATATTGAGATTTCTGACAATAAATTGAATAACAGTTTGCCTGACCATCGACGCAAGAACACGATCGATCTAATTCAGTCGAAATAGCGGCAAATAAATAGGATCAACAAAGCCATGGCCTACCAACAACTTATCACAAAAAATTACTTATTAATAAAACCATTTTGCAACAGCACATTAAATTTTATAACCCTAGCATTCAGCCCCATATATGCATAATACCCCAGCCCCATTTGAAGGTCAGTTTACCCAATGACTGTTACATATTTACCCAACCAAATAATCGGACCCCAACCTCAATCCTCATACTTGACCTTTATACTCAGTAAATCGGGGACATATAGCTTTGTAAATAAAAGATGAATTATGTGAAATTCGGGAATAATTTACAACTATATCTTGTAATGTAATAAATCATATTAATATCAGCCGCAGACCTGTTTGTCTGTCTCAATAATGTATTAGTATAATACACTAATATATAGGTCTATTACTCATAATACTAAAATTATAATACAAGTCTATTTGGATGATTCATTTGGCTATAAACAAGTAGCTGATGTGGTGATCCATATGTTTGGGGAATATCCATGATCAATTACTCTAGCTATCCAGCTAGAGTAATTTATTTAAAAATCACTGATTAAAAATGATATTGCAATTTTTAACAAAATTAAGTTTTACTTTTTATAAAAAGCGTCCTCTCTCGTAATAATTTCTGTGTCATGGGAGACTTTACAAACGATCAAACAACGGACACAAAGTACACCCACCGGAACAGCCATTTGTCTAATTAGGTTAAGATTTTTTTTGGTTTTTTTGAATTAGGGGGCAAACGAGCAGACGGATCGCCTGATGGTAAGCGACAACCTGCAACACCAGAGGAGTTACAAGTGCGTTGCCGGCCTTTTAAAAGGAGTACGCTCTTTTCTTGAAATGTTGAAGGTCGTATTGGTCCGGAAATACCGCAGGCGACAGCTCATTCCACAGTTTTGTTGTGCGAGGCAGAAAATTCCTGGAGAAACGCACAGTTATGGACTGCCAACCATCTAAATGATGGGAGTGAAAATGCTGTTGCGTAGGACGATAATCTTGTAATTAGGTACGATGGGACTGCCATGTATTTTATATAAAAATCCCTAAATTAAATAAAGAGAATAAAAAAATAAATAAACCATTTGCCGATCGCAGAAATTTTTGTCCCGTGTGGAATTCGAAGCCACAACACTCGACGCAGCGGCAGCGACGAGGCGACCACTTACATCACTACTGTACCAGCCGTACATTCTACCTATACAATGATTAAATGAAAACCAGGTTACAGCGTTCGCGGTGGACATTTACATGCAACGTAGTGATCTTGAACAGTGTCCACTAATCTTAGGGTACTTTATACACATGTCATCCATCATACTGGCCTTTTAGTCTAACCACATTTAGCTGAGTATTAGTTGTTCCACAAAGCTTTATCTAACTTTCACAGTCCACAAATTAACGGTTTTATGTGTAATATTTGTAAAATGAAAATTAATAAAAATGATTATAGCTTTGTACTGTCTATCTATGTATATAAAGACAATTTCCGTACTAGAAATAAATTCTGTGTCACGAGAGACTTTACAAACATTCAAACAGGCATAAATTATACCCACTCACCTAACAATTATTTGTAAATCAAGTATTTTTTGTCTCATGTGGGGATCGAACCACCACGTCACTGCCACCACTCCGTGTAGTGGCAATGACGAGGCGACCAAGCGATCTCTTAAACCACTATGATGATGACAAATTATGTAGTTCATCTCGTATGTATCGATATGTACAGTTGCCACTACTTCACAGGCTCTATACAGTTTATTAAAACTATTTTGTAACTATAACAATATTTAAAAGTATATAAATTCTGCTATCTCTGAAAGCTATTCGTTTGCGAACCAAATGAACAATTTTCATTACCGGCCGGATTGTTTTAATAGTAAATTAAGCCGAATAGCGATTGCAAATTCCGATCCAATACATTGTAAAATATTTATAACAGGTAATATTATGTATTGCAACTATCCTGGTATTAATTTACATGGTATACGGGTGAAAGGGAATGCATAATTAAAATGTATTAATGATTTAAATATACGCAGTCTGTGAATTGATCATGTGGTCATAATTCAGAGATTTTTAAAGGGTAATAATGTCCGCCGGACTAAATTTCGGTCACGGCTGCCAATGTTACCGCAGACTGGCCATTTGCACAGAAGATATTATAGTGCACACTGCAAAAGCTTGTGCGCAAACTCAAGTGCACTCTATGTGCCTTAACTCTCATGTTCCGATGGGACGGTAATCCGACATGACCGGAGAGAAATCAGGCGCAGGACAACGACTGTACGTGCTTTCCGAGGCACGGGGGTGTCTGGCACCTCTAACTTCCTAACTCCGGGGTGCTACTGAGATTTCTTAACAGAAAAACACAATAACTTTTCATAATAAGGAAACGAGGTTGTATTATTATATAAAAGGTTATCCTTTTATATAATAATACAACCTCGTTTCCCGCTGCAACTGTTGCACTAGGTTTATGCCCTGTGCTACGGCACACTTGACAAACATAGAGACCATGGACACAAAGAATACTCTTACTCGAAACAACTCTTTGTAGATCACAACATTCGGTGTACTAGGTGTGGCGAGGCGACTACATACGCCATTGTAACTGTAAGTCAGTTGGATTTATATTTACCCTAAAGAGTGCAGATAAAGAATCCGTGTTGTATTCCTCTGATATATAGGCCACAATTCCTTGCAGAACCGCTGTACTATAAGCAGAAGACCAAGTTTTTCTCCTTTAAAATGATATCGTGTAACTTATCTTTGCAGGATGGTAAATAAATCAGAGAGGTCGAAGCCGATACCTTTGAATAAACAGTTTAACAGTAAAATATAATATTATTTGAAATACTTCTACACCAACAAGGGTGTAGCAGTATTTAAAATAATATTACTTTGACTTATTTTTTACGATTTGTTAGCTAGTGCATTTATCTGATTTTTTAAAATCTTTTATTAATTTTCTAATGTTATAGTTTACTTGTAACTTACAAATCTTTTCCATTTTGATTCATTTGTAGATGTAGTAAAATATAATAAAAATAGATGCATAGAAATACTACTGACAGTGTGTTCGGATGTTATTTTGACGATATAATTATCGCTGCAGAATAGTAATCTAAATACAGTACGATGCAACATCAAGTCTACGCCGCCGTAGCATGTTCTACGGCGTAGCGATTACGAGTTTGTCTCCTGCTACGCTAGATAATTTGCTATGTATAAATGGCATGCAAACATAATATAAAACAAAAATAGTTTTTAATATTATATAGCCCTTTATATGTTATGTACGTATATACATATAAAATAATAAATATATGTAGACTATAGACGTAGAGGTAAAAGAGGGTATCCTTTGTACCTTTGGTATATGAAATATATTATATATAATGCTAGTTACGGCATCGGTAGTGCAAAAATAATAAATGTAACTGCTCTTCAAGTCTCAGGTCCGATCCTCAGTAATATACAGGTAGCAGAATGGAGTCTGGAACTGCGTTGGGTAAACAGCAACCAAAATCGGCGAAATTTAGGTCTTATAATTCAATTCCAACCTCTTCCAGGATATATATATATAATTATATATATATATATATATATATATATATATATATATACTTTTAGACATTTTTACCATTCTAGTTGTATAGAAAACATAAACTAAGAAAACACCAGAACCACATAAATACCTTCATAATACAGCCTTCATTCTCAAAGAATACGACATCGCCTACTACAAATGCCTGTCACAAAATAGATAGTATCTGAACAACGTAGAATTGGACAGTTGATTCCTGCCTGTCTCAAAATATACAAGGTGGCCAATTAAATTCTTTTATTTTTTTTCACAGCATGATGTCATTCCGTCGCAGTGGCTATTTGCCGCATCAGTGAATACACGATTCACTGTCTTGAAATTAAACTACGTTCGGGAATGTTCGTTTTAAACGAATCCGGACGAATTCACGCTTAGAGGACGATTCTCTTATTTGTTTCTATTACGGGGTCAGCGGGTAACTTTGGCTGTTCGACATGAGAGCATTGTATCAAAAACTCTTTCGTAAAACTATTTTTGTTTTGTTGGTATAGTTAAAAAGGATTGTATTTTTTTTATTTGCTGGCACCGAATCCTCATATGGGCAGATACTATAGTTACATTCTACTAGCAATGATTTAAATATATAGCTAAAAATATTTTCGTCTAATAAACTTGATTGGACGGATGGCGTAGTGATCTAAGTGGTCATCTCGCCACTGCCACTGTCCTGATTATTGAAGGCTCAATCACTACACGGAACAAACATTTGTGTGATCCATAGATATTTGTTGTACTGAAGTTGTCTTCTATTTTTATTTTTTTTATACTACTAGGGTGGCAAACATCTCCTGCCCGCCAACCATTGAGTCGAAGCGACGCCCTCTGTGCCGGGGCGTTGCCCAGGAGTCGTCACCCGCAGACCTTTTTAGTTTTTGTATTGGACCCTGGTCCCTGATGTAGTTATAGTTCCAGTGACCCACCCACCTCACAAAGCAGCGAGGTGGCACAACGTGGTGATTTTAGTCGGTAGGCCCGGAGTCTCGGGAGAGCCCGACATTGCCCTCTCGCATCCCCTTGTTGCGAGGGGGTATGCATAAGGAGCATTTCCCCGCGGAAAAAAAAAATATGGTGGCAAACAAGCATACGGCCTACCTGATGGTAAGTGATCACCGTAGCCTATGGACGCCTGCAACACCAGAGGCATCACTTGCGCGTTGCCGACCCTTTAGGAAAGGAAGTGGGAAGGAGAAGGAGCGAGAAGTGGAAAAGAGGGTGGTTGGGCCTCCGGCACTCTCACTCACCGAACGAAACACAACAGTGGGAATACTGATATTTCACGTCAATATTCTGTGAGAGGGTAGTTCTTTCCCGGTCGAGCCGGCCCATTCATGCTGAAATCAGCGAAGTCTTATTAATAAAGAAAATAAAACAGTAATCTATCGATTCCCTAGGTTCCCTAGGTTACGCTTATAATTGCTGCTGATCTTTAATTATCAGGATTGATTTCGGGATGAGCCAATGTGTAATTTAAATATTTTGGTATCACATTCTCAATAGCAGCATGAAATCTAGAAATATAAGGACTATTTAATTGCCGTCTACCCGTAGACCCGTAATCTACACGTGATACGTATGAACATATTACGTGTAAACAAGATCGTGAAATATGAGTTTAACAACTCTGCACGCGCGACCGCACTATAATGTATCGTCACGGTACCTGCACTCTTATTTGTATTTCGCATAATTTCCTTAAACTATCTCCTCTAGTTCTAGTGCTTACTACGTATACCTATAACTTAATAATTAACCCTTAATACAAAATGTATTTTTTTAGAAAGAAAATAATATTTACTATTGGCAGTAAAAACTACGGTAATAGCTAAAGAAAGTCCTAGTTTATTTAGTAAAATAGTAGAAACAACAAACATAATAGCGCTAACAATATAATAACATCCCATTTTCCGTTAAAGCCTTAAAGAACACAACAAGAGCAGCCCACCGTACTAATGTACGATATTCTTATAAAACGAAGATTGGAATAAGTAAGAAACCTAAGTTCCGAGCGCTTTTTGTACCTACCTCGGGAAAATTCTTTCTAACAATTTATAAGTTCCGAAAAAACTGCCTTCAAGTTTAATGCGAAGGGAATTCTTAACGAAACAGTTCCGTAGAAGCCCATTTGTGTGTTATCCCTGTAATAAGTTTTGATTAAAAATGTCGTTACTTCGCCATACTAGTTATACGCACAATGTTGGCGTATAAGTTATAATTAAGTCAAGTCAAAGGGCTTCGGGCGGTCTGAACAAGTCTGACGCAAGCTTTGTCAGTAACTATGTAAAGAAGAAGAAGAATTAACCTTAAGGGCTTGAAAACACGTATCTGTTTTTTATACCTACTATTGCGCAAAACGCATACGGCCCGTCTAATGATAAGCAGGGAATCATTCACGTGTTACTGTTAGAAAATAAATTCAATATGTGATAGAAGACTTAGAAATATACATGACCCTGGATATATCTAATTCACCGAGCGAAACGCAGTAATAAAGGCATTGCTAAGAGGAGTACCTTGTTACTGCGTTTGCGCTGGTTTTCGGTTTTTACTTTAGAGTTTTATCTGAATGTCTATATACTATTAATATGATCGATATTAGTTATAAATAAAATAATTTAAAAAAAGGTGTTTTGCCAACAAAACGTACACATTTGACCACAACTATATCTTTACAAGTTATGCTAGGCATACCTTTGCGTACCCCATCTTCTATATTCTAACCTAAAAATATTAAAATTTTGGGGATAATACCCTAGTACAATTACTTGACGTGAAACGTAATAAGCGGCGAGCCTCGCATTTCACCAACTATGTTTAATGTATCACGATAACATATTACATATAAAACAGATCTGGATTAAATATTGCCAGCGGGGACAAGCATATTATTGCCTACAAGAAATTTCCGGACTGTGTAAAAGAAAACTTAATAACACTTAGCCCGGCACCTCAAGATCGCTCGAATACAAAAGCGTAAAGTTATGCTACGGCGCTACGGGAAGCGGTAGTTTAGTTTTATGACCTACTGGCTTCTGCCAGCGGATTCGGTCGCTTGCATCTCACAGGAACGCAAGGGGAGATAAAATGTATTTTGTATTTATCAAGGACATGGTCACAATCCGTTGAACAGGTAATACATGATTGAATAATAAATATACATACAAATATCTTCACAAATTTTCATTAGTGTAATATACTTTTCATTACTTTCCTTTTCCAAAATGATAATTTCCGCGCATGGTTATTCTGTATTGTGGAAGACTTTACAAATAGGTGTTCAAACAAGGACCACCCAGATACAAAACAACGTGTTGTCGGTCATACAAATGTTTATATCGTGTGGGATTCGAAATCGCAACACACAGCGTAATGACAATCTCAATGCGACTACTCAAACCACTGTCATTCGTGCAGTCAGTCAAGATAATTAAAGTAGAGTTCTCACTTTATATACTAGCAAAATCTGACCACGCTTCACTGTAGCAGTAAAATTTTTACTATTAGGGAACTAAACAAAAGTATTCTTTATTCCATTCTCATCGAAATATCGGAATAAAATCAATATAGATTTATAGATGCTTTCATCTATACTAATATTATAAAGCTGAAGGGTTTGTTTGTTTGTTTGGTTGAACGCGCTAAACTCAGGAACTGCAAGTCCGATTTCAAAAATTATTTTAGTGATCGATAGCCCATTTATCGAGGAAGGCTATAGGCTATATAACATCACGCTACGATCAATAGGAGCGGAGCATCAATGAAAAATGTTGCAAAAACAGGGAAAATTCTCTTATGCGAAGCAGACGAAGTTGCGCGGGTCAGCTAGACTTATATATAAATGTAACGTTATGTAAAAATGTTAAGACAATCCATTGACTATTATTCGGGTTTAGTAGACACAAACACACGGAAGCTGAACGTTCATATACAAAGATAATATTATGTTGTAGGTCCTTTTGACATAATTACCTAGCGCCCACAGGATACGTGCTTTGCGTCGAGTCATATTAATTGGTCAATTTGCCGGCGCGTCGCTGAAACCGGACCGTAATTGGTATTAACATTAGATGGCACTACAGTTACACGACACCAATACTAATTGTTAATATGTACTGACAGCACTTAGTTACTTTAAGGTTTGCTTTTGGATAGGTTCTGCAGAAAGGCATGGGTGTACAGAACTAAGAAGTACAATGTTATTCGTACTACTCTATAATATGTGAAAACTTTATGTTATAATGTTCTTAAAAAATATAGAAAAGTACTACTATATATATAACGTAGTAATATAGAAACACCCAAATCCATTCAACGGCTTTCGCGTGATTAAGTTACCAACTACCCAACATATTTACAGTCCTTCAAATTTGTAAGATATATAATAATATAATAATCAATATTAATAATAAAATAAAGCTGAAGAGTTTGAACGCGTCAATCTCTAGAAATATTAGTCAGTAGTAAATTTAAAAATACTAGCGGTCGCCTAGTGCTCGAAATTCGACCAACTGATATATATTATGTCATGTCATTATACTCGTATATTGATATATGTAACCATAGTTACGCGCTTCGACTGCGTGTGTCAAATGCATAGTTGTGTGCGTGTAGTGTTTTTTCATTAATTTAATGTATTTATTATACATATTTTATATAAATATTAGCATTCGTCACTTCTTCTCTCTAAACTATAAGTGTGCGAAATTTCATACTCCTCCGTCCGCCCAATTTTCGTAAAAAGGGATCCAAAGTTTTCGCTTCACGTATTAATATATAGATATTATTTTATCTGAAGCACTCATCTAAATAATATGAAAGTACGAGACACAGGAACAGCGCAGTAATTATTAGGGTATGTATATAAAGGATTTGTAGCCTCACTACCAAAAAATGCCTAGACTTACATTGAACCGTTACGTTCCATTATTAAGAGCGAATATTATATTTGTTTTCTAAGGAACATAATTACCTAATTTTAAGCAGAGCTAGTTTCGGGTATATTCCATTCGCTTTGTCAACATTAGCTGAGTCTTACTAGCAAAAGATTTTTCTCCTTATCTAATTCTGTGTCCAAGTTATCAATGTAGGTAACGAACACGATCGTGTAATGGATATTATACAATTCTTTTGTGTCCGCGCGCTCGAGGGCGAGCCCCAAGCCATACCATATTTTCCTTTAATTTACTGATTACATATGTGCGTTGTGGTTACATTTAATTGTGTTTTACACTTCGTGAACAAGAATAGACAGTCTCATATAATATAGCATAATAGTATTTCTCAGGTTTGTATGAAAATATGGTTTGCTTATTACGGTTTGTAGGGTTTCTTGTCGTAGGATGTTAATCACGATCGTTTTAATGATCCCGAGTCGACATTCATACATCGATGTCATGGAAAATTCTGGAAGATTACATTGTTACCGATAGTCATCATAGCCAGAGAGGCGCTCATAGCCAGTTGCACTCACTGATCGGTAAACGATTAGCGAGGTTAAGCAACGTTGGGTGCGGCCAGTCTATAGATGGGTGACCGCTTAGTGGTATTTCATCTGAGCGTCTCCGTGCTTCGGAGGGCACGTAAAAGGTCGGTCCCGGCTATTGTCAAATTGATAGTAGTCGTTAAGCCATGTCAGAGGCCTACGGGCGGCTTGAACAACTCTTGATAACAGGTTGACCACTAACCACACGAAAAGAAAAGAAGAAGATCATTTTCTTTTACACCATCTGCAATTCCTTATGCCTAGAGTTAGCAAGGTGATTGATATTTCTAGTATTCTAAGCAATCATAAGCTATTTACCACTTATAATTAGGCAAATCATCTGCCAATTTGCCACTTTTGTTACAATCGAGTATTTTGATAAGAAATTTTCAACAACAGCAAGAATCTGGTACTGTAAGACAGTAGATAATGACAAACTCACCTCCTACATACGACCTAAATACGGCAGCAAAATGTGCATATTTAACATTTATCTTGATCCTGAGGTATGATGCTAGTTTTCGGTGAATATGCGCAGCAGGTATAGCGCGCAATTGTATGCGCAAATGAAGGTGCACTCTTTGTTCCCTAACTCTCATAATCCGATGGGACGGCAATTCAATATTACCAGAGATAAATCAGGCGCAAGACTAACGGTTTTACGAATTTTTCCATACATATTATGTACATAGTCTCACGTATGCGGGTAGGTAGAGATCTACCTACCCCATGCGGATATAACTAAACTTAAAGACATATAGGTCTAATGGACCACGGCCTCGATGGCGTAGTGGTTAGTGTATCCGACTGCCACGCCTGAGGTCGTGGGTTCGATTCCCGCACAAGTCAAACATTTGTGTGCATGAACATGGATGTTTGTCTTGGTCTGGGTGTTTCTATGTATATAATATGTATGTATTTACAAAAAAAAAGTATATGTGTATGTTTATCCATTGTCTAGTACCCATAGTACAAGCTCTGCTTAGTTTGGGCTAGATAGTGTTGTGTGTATGTGATAGAATATTATTATTATTATTATTATTATGACATAATATACCCACATTTCTCTAAGTATAGTTTTAGATCTCACGTAGTAGGGCGCGAGCATATTGCCGTTTATCGGGCACATACCAAGACTCTACACTGCTACTGAGCCCAGAATACGCTACTAAAAGACACAGAAATCGCATTCACTAGAGCTGGCCACGCGTCAGCCACTGCTATTTTTGTATCAGAGCAAAACAGTTATATAGCAAATTAGCCACACCAATGGATCGTAATTCAATCACAGCTGTCTATCGATAGTCGATCAACGACTGGACTCGGGGTGTGCGCACGTCCATTTTGGTGTTCGTCTATTTTCGTGCGTTGTACTGAGTAAGCCATTTCTATTTGTCTATTCTATTCTGCGGTTATAATCTTGGATTACGTAGAAAGTATTTAAAAATTATATCTATGTTATAAAATTCTTTGTATTATTTTTTAGAATGACAATTCTCGCATCAAGAAAAAATCCTGTGTCACGGACGACTTTACAAACATTCAAACAACGGACACAGAACATTCGGACTCGGAAAAACTATCTGTGGATCACATAAACTTCTGTCACGTGTGGGGATTGAAGTCATAGCACTCAGCGCAGTGGCTGTCGTCAAGTCAAATATAAAAGAATAATACATTTACAGGAAAATCATAAATAATTGATTATAGTATTTTGGACACTAAGCTATATTATAATATTAGACTTACACCGTTAAGCTGTTTCTTTACTTACACATCATACACCAACACTAAAAGAAACCTTCTGAAAATATTTACCTAATACTAAGATTAATAAAATAAATTAGCCACTTAGGTTTCTTTTGCAGATAATGTGTTGTATACTTGTGAGTTTTCGCGTATAAGTTTGTCGGCGTGCATGAGTGTAAGTTTACGCGCTACAAAAACGTAATGCATTATTATTAACATTGTTAATATCTACTTAAACCCTTTCAATTTAAAATCTGATAAAGTGCATTTATTTTTTTACAATTATTAATTGTTAAAACTTGGAATTCTCTGCTGCGGCGCTAGTTTCTGTCTTCGATCCTAGGTCAGTTAAACGGGGCACAAAAAACGCCTTCTTAGGCCGTCAAATTAGAGACCTCGGCACCACTTAACGTTCGGACGTGGTGTGAAGGGCTCTAGCGTCGTAGACAACACGACTGCTTACCATCAGGTGAAGTGTTGTCACGTGATAAGCAATAATAAAAAGAAAAATCTTTTGTTTTGTTGTGTTGTCAAGATTATACAAACCAGAATTACTCTGAGATTCGCCTAAGTATGCACTTTGCGCAATCACAATTCATAGTTCTGAGAGAATTATTACCCAAGTTTGAAAAGTCACCCGAATATGAGCGAATGCGCGGCGGTTTCTGCATATCATGAAACAAATTTCCGTGTGACATTTTTATGTGCAGTGTAGTCGTTGTTAATAATCAATTATGTTTATTTGATGGTCGCTATTTTAAAACATACGAGTACACAATGAATTGGACCATTTTACATTTAGCATACTTTGTTTTAGCTCCTACGGTATAGGAGCGAATCTATAATTTACGAGGATCCTTTATGGAATTCATGATATGATTGAGAATTGTGTCCCCTATTACGTGAGACCTTCAACTATACCTAACAATTGATTTGAAATATTATCTTTGTGCCCCGAAAAATACAACTGAGCACTAGGATTAAATATGTTGTCTTTGGGGACTTCACAAATATTCAAACAACGAACTCCCAGACTCGGAGCAACTATTTGGAGAACCCACATTTTATTTCCGTGTGGGGATGGAATCCACAACACTTAGCGCGTGTCAAGGGACGAGACAACTACTTAAACCACTAAACCATTAGTGTAATGTAGATGTAACACCATTCTGCCTACCCCTTCGTATATAAGTGTGAAGCTGCGTGTATGTACTAAGACATTTGAAATCCACAAACGCGTAATGTACAACGATTATGTCAATACGCAATGTCCTGTATATTGGCATTATCGGCACGCCTGGCCGGACCGTTAATTGAACCGATTTATGAGACAGGCCTGCGTGCTCCACTACCGCACAATTACACGATTTTTGATTTACTGCTACACTACATACATAGCCTCGTCCCTACGGCCCCGAAGGAGTTGGCGAGGTGATGTCACGTAAAACTACTCAATATGAGTAGCTATGGTCACGGGGAGATTAGGATAGTGATTGTGTCAATGTCTTGACGTGTAGTTATTTCAAAGTACCCGAACATAATTAAATGATTGGTGTTCCTATTTACGACGAGCTCAAAGTATTATAATTAAATAAAAATATAATCATGACGTCCAGCTGTATCTCGCTTCTTCTTGAAAAAGGAAAAAGAAAGAAAGAATTAATAGTGTATTAAAAATAAAAGCGCTATAAAATGTATAACATTTGTGTAACCGTAAGACAGTATAATGCAGTTATAGAGTTCTCGTACGCTGATCCTGTAATAGTATTCTGTTCTGTGGACGAGCCGAGTCTTTTGTACGATTACCAAATAGCAGTTACTTGCAACAGCGAGCTCCTGCACGCAATATAAGTCCACAGCTGTGCGGTTCTCCAGGAATTTTCTGCCTCGCACAACAAAACTGTGGAATGAGCTGTCGCCTGCGGTATTTCCGGACCAATACGACCTTCAACACTTCAAGAAAAGAGCGTACTCCTTTTTAAAAGGCCGGCAACGCACTTGTAACTCCTCTGGTGTTGCAGGTGTCCATGGGTGGCGGTAATCGCTTACCATCAGGCGACCCGTCTGCTCGTTTTCCTCATGATACAATAAAAAAAAAATATAAATGACTAATACTAGGTATTATTTTCGCCTACGCTGTATTTATTAGTACAAGCCTGAAGGCTTGTAAAACTGCTTTCTTACATCTTCTGACTATACCGTCTATATTTGATTTACATTTAATTAACAGAGTTGGCCAAATATTTTTATTACTAATATTTGACTGTGGCCTGAGTCTTGCCCTTACCTCACATTAGATGCCATTATTTACCCACCGTACTAAATCAACATGCGTCGGAGGCCGTAGCTGTCTATTTACATATGATTTGCCCCAAACTCGACACTTCGCCGATTACAAAGAAATTGGAATCGAGTCGTGCCTTTTTCTTTGTACAAACAGTAAACTGTTTTGTATGATTTTCGGTGAACCATTTCAATGTACCGTTCACATTTGAGCGGGAATGTCAATGGAGACACTTATTTGAATGTGTGACCTTTTTTTATTTGCTTGTACGTTTCACGAGGCTGACTGTCATGATTTTTATAACTTACTCGGTGGCGAGTTGGCATTATTGTTGTGTTTAAATTGTTTGATTTGTATCGTCCATTATAGGACGTGCTTCTTGTCGAAATATGCATTTTTAGGTGTGACGCGCGCTCTCTATTATATAATGTAAAGATTCCTTATAAGTGCAGACATTACAGAATAGTACACTGCTAAAGCAATAACTTTTTATTCGCTTTTTATATGGGTTTTAAATAAAAAAGAAACGTCAAAAGTATTTTAAAATATAACAGATTGTCGCATGGCACTGTACCCTTACATACATAACAACATTATAATGAATGGGCATATACACTCAGTTTTAGAAACATTTGTGTATCCTATCATAATTATCTCGTGTGGGATTCGAATCCATGACTCTCAACACGACGTCAGCGGCAAGGCAACCACTTGTGTCACTATGCTACAGCTGCAGTCAAATGGGTTACGTGCTTCGTTTATACATTGTACAAAAGCATTTCGTTCTCCGCTATCTGACGATTTAATGTAAAAAGTAAACTAGTTTTATGACGTGACAAAGTCTAATAAATCGATGAACGCCGGCTGCACGCACGAAAAAGGATGACTCATTGTCCCGTTACGCTCATTGTAACGTCACGGGAAAGAAATTTTGTTATGACGTTGTCACGTTAAACTATCGTCCGTAAACCGACATTACATACAACCAATTTTTTTGCCTACCATACGAGTAACTAGTATTTTGTAAAAAGTTCGCAGAATGTAGGACATAACTTTTATTCTATGTGCTTCTATTCGTTTTAGTTCTAGGAGCTAGAACAGGAAACATCAGTCTCGTGTAATAGTAGACCAAGTGTGAAATTATGTAGTACATATGTTCTGTCCAATTCAAGGAAAGTATACCGACAGAATCATGTAGTATTAGTTCATAGAAAAATATAAGGACCACTTTTATATTTTCTTAAAAAGCTTTTAACACGGCGTGTATTTGCAACGATAACATTATCTCCTTCCGTTAGTCGTAGTTCAGTCGTAGTTGAGCACGGGCCTCTACTCAGTATGGGAAGGGTTAGGCCACACATCGTTCAAAAAATTATGAAAGATTCTTAGCCGTGTAGGTTGCCTCACGATGTTTTCTTTTGCTGTTGAAGTAAGCGATAATTAACTACACACACATATAACCTCGAAAGGACAGAGGTGCGTTCTTAGGGTTGAACTTGAGACCTTTGCGTGTCAATCCAACAGTTTCTCACTAAAGTAGGTACAACAAAATAAATTAATAATATACCCATTACACATTATATTTTATGCAATAACACAGTAGATTATGAAAACATAAAATAGCTATGACTACATTTTTACTGTGTTTAATATAATACTAGCTGAGCCGCGCAACTTCGTCTGCGTCACATAAGAGAATTTTCTCCGTTGTTGCAACATTTTTCATTGATGTTGCGCTGCTATTGGTCGTAACATGGTTATATAGCCTTTCTTGATGAATGGGCTATCCAACACGGTTCGAACCAGTAGTTGCTGAGATTAGGGTCTTCAACCAAATAAACAGACAAACTCTTCAGCTTATAAATAGCTTATAAAACTACAACTAAGGAAAATCAAATATTTACCTATGCCTAATAATACTAAAACTAAAGAAAATAAGTCTAACACCTATATATAGCTAATACTGAAAAATTACCTACTATATCTACAGAATAAAATTCACGCTGATGAGGACGGTTTATTTACGATTGCTAATTTTTTTGTTTTTTATTGTTTGTGTTAACTAGTTGTTGGCCTCAGATGGCCTTTACAACTTTACGCGGACTATGGGTGAGCGCAAAAGGCTCCTAACACGCTAGAAGGTCGCGCTTCAACGCCCAGTTCTTATATAGTTTTCGCTCCGGGCTGTGCCATGCGTTATACAGAAATCAACCGTATAGCATACGTATTGCACGTTGATACATTCGCAAGTCGCAAATCACCTATCACGCCGTAATTACTTTAAATTTTTATTTCATGAAAATCTTGTGCGTTTATAAACCGATTTCTACATATTTTTTTTATTAATTAGATATTAAAGTCTACTTTCTGATCGTGAGAATGTTGTGAAGAGACAGCTATGTATAACACATTTTTTAATACTTTAGTACATTTTGAACGAATACCTCGACTCTCATTTTTTTGGTATTAACAGTATCCTTTAACCTGCCCAGGATTAAGAATTATAACTGTGCCAAGTTAGATTAAAATCCCTTCAGTAGTTTTTGATCCATGCGTGCACATACAGACAGACAGGCAAAAAAATTACTGATTGCATTTTTGACATCAGTATCGATTATCAATCACCCTTCAATAGGTATTTTGTGAATATATTCAATGTACAGAATTGACCCCTCTGCAATTTTATTATAAGAATAGATATTCGACACTTGGTAGCTTTTCAGCAGCTATGATCGCAGGGAGACTAAAGTTATTTTGCTTCGATGTTTGTTTGATTACAAAACGTTCGTACTTCATATTTAATATGAATTTTAAATATATTTTATTAACTATTCTATTATGTATGTTCCGTAAGCTAAGGCGAAGTATCAAACGAGAAACCCGAAATTCATACAAAGCTACCAGAGCAAACCAAAATAAACATGACAAGACATCAAGATACTTTACACTTACGCCGGGTAGATGTACCAACAAATTGAGTTTCATTCTATAATATATAAGTCACACTTTATGACATTGAGACGAAATGAGGTATTAACCTCATTCCTTTTACAGCATTAGAGACTGAAACAAAATAAAACCGCAATGAAAAATGAATGTTTTAAAACATATTTTTAAAACATTTACGTCAGAAAATGTTATACAGTCAAATGAAAAGTCTATTAATAATATTGATAAAAATATATTTTTGATTACATCTTTTTTTTTAATATCTTATAGTTTGATAAACTTTAAAATAAATATCCAATATGTGTCATTTTATTTGGAATTTTATCAAACGACTTCGTGGAATTATCAAGCAGTGTCATTTTGAAAATTTACCCTTGCTTACCACGACGAACTCAGAGCAACGGTGTAATATTTGTAATGCTCTTCACAAAACAGATATTGGTACAGACAGCGACATAAGATGCTAAACATTTTTAAGATTTTAAATTCTTCGATCATTCAAAGTAATCATCGTACTTACATAATAATATGTCATTGAGTGTACCAAGTACATCATTTATACTACGATTATGACTAACAACTTCAGGACTAATCTGATGATAATCAGTCACCTAATCAATGATCGTCTGAAAAATAAATATGAATCTCATCTCGCGTCTCTTTCTCACCGGGTGAAATGCAGTGTATTTTTACTACAGTGACATGTTTACACAAAGTCGGTATTTTCTGTAAAACAATGGTATTTCCCCGTAGAATCCTATGTATTAGTTTTTTATGACAAGAAATTCTCCATAGCAGAACGGAGTCTGGAATAGTGCCCGGCAGGCAGCTACAGGCCCGTAGTCATCATCATCATCATCAGGCTATAATAGTCCACTGCTGGACATAGCCCTCCCACAAAGAGCGCCATAGCGCCCTGTCTTCAGCTTGCCGAATCCAGCATCTGTCTGCAGTCTTTCGCAGATCGTCATCTCACCGTAATCGGCCCGTAGTAGTGGTACGTTAAAAAGCTGGCAAAATAATAAACCACTCCTTATCCTCTCAAAGATATCGACATAAGGCTAAGCATGTACGACTAAACTATACCTAAGATATTGAATAACACAAATAAGTCACGAATATTAAAGAAAATATATTTAAAGAACCCTTAACATGTAAATGTAAAGTTTGTTTAACTATAGATAACGAACATAGATCTCATTTATAACTTCACTAGAAAAATATACTCGATTTAGTTCCCTTTGCTTTTTCATTTGTTCGCTCCGTTTTTATAACTGGTGTAGAGTTCTTGAACACACACAGCGATCTTTATAACTTTCCTGATATTGCTAATTGGGTTAGTACGAAGCTATCCTGGTTTAATAAAATCAGCAATAAAATGCTATTAGTTTCGATATTTCGATACTTGATTCCTGTTGAAAACGATATTAAAGTTATAGTTGATAAAATTAGTACGGAGCTCATCGGAGTCATTTTGATATACTAATTATTTGTTTTATAATAATTGCCTTACGTTTACGCGAATGTTATACATTGAAATGAAACTATGTACTTTATACAGATTTTATCGCGTTGTTTATTTAAAAAGACTAATAATACATAATTTAAAAATTATTAAGCTACTATTGTTAAAATTTACTACTCTTCTTCTTCTTCTCCTTAGCCTTTTATTATTCCCAAGTCACTTGGGGTCAGCTTTCTAGTCTAACTGGATTTGACTGGATATCAGTTTTTACACGGAGCGACTGCTATCTGACCTCCGCAACCCGAAGGCTAACGGTACCCTAAAGCTAGACAAGTGTCAGGATATTAGAGGGCACTGACTTCCCAATAACGACTGCCATAGATGTTCATGACAGCTGGGACCGACGGCTTAACGTGTTCTCCGAGGCACGGAGCAGGCGATAATTGTCAATCAATACGCACATAATTTCGAAAAGTCATATAACTTCCGAAAGTGAGAGGTGCGCGGTGTGGGTTCGAACCCGAGACCCTCTGGGTTGCAGTCTGTTGGTCTCCCCACTGAGCTACTACTATTTAAGTTAATTAAATTATAAAACTAATTAGATTTCATTTTTCCTGACGTTTTGGTTGCTTTCAGCAGCGACGATCACGGGAAGTGTCCTCTTTCAATATATGTAATATGTATGTTAAATTTTAGTATCTAATAGTTTAAGTGAAATGCCATAAGACAAAGTAACTTCTAATGACATGGACCTACATTTCTTGCAAATAAAAGTTGATTGATTGATAGATTGATGTACTTACTAAGAAATTAATTGGCATTAGACAGAAATTACGAGTGCTGGTAGGTACCAGCCGAACCTGCAGGATGAATGCACGAGCGATCCCTGCGCTCCAGCCATAGACCGTGTGAAGGAACACCGTGGTAGGTTTAATCGGTAGGACTGGGGACTTTCTATCTATCCCCGGGTGAGCCCGACATAACCCCTCCGCCGGCCCCCGCGGAGGGGTATGCATCACAGCATTACCCCACGTAAAAAAAAAGGGTACCAGCTGCACAACTTCTGCCTAACTTCCTTTAATTATTTAAGTGTTTCGGTGGCGCGGCGGTAGAGGATGCCGCTTGCTGTGCATGAGATCTCGGGTTAGATTCCCGGTAATACTGGGATATGCTTGAAAAATCTTGGTAGCAGTATGGAGTAAGAGGCTGCGCGGCCGGCATACGGTATGGTATGGTATGGTATGGTGGATAGGCAGTGGTCTGCCTATACGTTTGGTGATATAGACGTAATACTATGTAACTATGACTACATAGATGGCGTTTAAGTGACCACCTTGCTTATATCAAATTCTATGTACTGTACAAATTGTAGGTTGTTTAATTATCCCCATCCCAATGTCCCTAATGACAGTGAACTCTCGTGCGACATACAACTGTCGTTTTAAGAAAGAAGAACCAAATAAATAACTTATATAACTTATATACTCGACTGATCCGAAAATCCAACCCTTACAATCATCCTTACAACATAATGCAGCACACAACACCAAAACATACCTACTAATTTACTGTTTGGCAAACATTATTTCCTAATGTTCTTCATCAGAATTCTAATGTGCCTATGACGGGTAGATAAGCACCGTTACAGCAACACAAGTCTTCAGACAGCGAATCCCGAACTCAATAGATTGAAGATTACGAACTGTCGAAGTACTTTAAAACTCCTTATCATGGCACCTATCACTTTTATTGACTTTCGTTTCATTTGTATGGGAGCCCATTATTGCGACGTACGAAGGTCTATCGGCTTGATAAAAATTGGACGTGATCAAATTTTAGGAGGTGCTTAAATGGATGTCAATAATGTCTGCATGACGCAGTGGGATAAGTGATCGCTTGCGGGTACTATAGCATCGAGTATTATGAATTCAATATTTAATAATATAATCTTTATACTTTTTACAGGTCTAAGGTTAACCCTTAGACCTGTAAAAAGTATAAAGATTATATTATTTTATTAGAATATAAACAATAAAGGCCAGCACATATTCTAACGAAAAATAAAGAAAACATAGGTTTCCAAAATACGAGATCTACTGAGTTTAGAAAACAGTGAGCACATTTTTCGTAACTTGCCATTGTACAATTACGTAACTAGATACTCCATAATTATTGATGCAAGTTCTATACTTTCATTTTACATTTACGTTTTACTCTTACCGTTAACCATGTATGCATGTATTGTACTTTCTTTGAGAGAAATAAATAATTTTCATCATTAGTTATCAAGAAGATTTCTGCATCCATTGTTTCAATAGGAATCTTAGGCGTACAAAATATAAAATGTATAGTTTAATGTAGATACACTAAACAATTTGAGCACCTTATAATCTTGCATATAGTTATATGTGTTAAATAAACTATAATTATTTTTAAATAAATTAGTTTATTTTATCACTTTGTAGTCCATCAAGGTTGTTAGGGTAGTAAAATACTAAATAAACTTTGGTATAAAAATAACCATATTGGCCATAGGATCCGCATATTATTTTAGTTTTATTAAATTAGATACTAGCTTTTGCGCGTGGCTCCGCCCGCGTGGTACCTACATTAACAAAAAGTAGCCTATATCCTTCCCCAGGCTTAAAACGATATCTGTACCAAATTTCATCTAAATCAGTAGAGTGGTTTAGCCCTGAAAAGGTAACAGACAGACAGACCGGCAGAGTTACTTTCGAATGTATAATATTAGTAAGAATTAGGTTATTATACTGAAGATTTCTCCTGTATTTTTGTGTCACTATAAATATACATAGTGCTTAAATGTTACTTTATGAATTATTTAAAACATAATTAATCTGTGTGTTTGTGTATGTTATATAAATATGAATAATTATAAAGTTAATATCTGTAATAATATAATATAAGAACCATGTATGTTTAAAATAGCAATTTAATAATTTAGCGAAAAATTAAGTATTTAGACCAAACGATCGGCCCAGTGGTTTAAGTGGCTATACCGGGCCTACCGGTTGCTCTGTATCAACATTTTTGCATGTATTATATTAGAAAAAAGTTAGTGGTAGAGATATTAATATGCTGAGATTGTCTAGAGTGCGTAATCCATAGTGTCATGTTTGTAAGATCTAATAAATGAACGTTGCAAGAAGACTGTAAGTTACAGAAGAGTTTAAAAATAATACCAAGAGTTAACGAGCGGCGCAGTGGTTTAAGTAACCACCACGCCGCGCTAATTTGCACGAGGCACAAAATTGGGTCACTCATGAATTATTGTTCCGAGTCTGGTATTATTTATGTCCGTTGATTATATTTTAATAAATTCCTGGTGACACAGAGATTATCCTGTAGGAAGATATTTATAAGGGGAAAAATGATCAAACTTGACTAATTTAAAGATATAAAATAAGTAGGTTTCATCTCTCATCCAACCTCTTCGTAGTAGCGACTATTATAAAAATATTTGCCTAGTCTGAAGACCACAGAAGTGTTTATGTTTAATTCTTCCAATACTTGGCAAAATACCTAATTATTTAAGGTGTTTTAGATGATATCTTTCATTTTCATTATTATTTTTATGAGGTTCTTATTATACTTTAAATAATTTAATAATCTAGATTAGATTTAATTTAGATTAATCTAGATCTACAGCTAGCTGCAGGACATGTCAAGCAAATGTCTTTTATATAATTATGGCAGTCCTATATATGAACTGTCCCACTGCTGGACACGGGCCTCTTCTCATTGGAGAAGGATTAGAGTATAGTCCCCCAGGCTGCTGATGCTGGCCCAATGTGGGTTCGCAGACTTCGCATATCTTCGAGAATTTATGGAGAGATCTCAGGTTTTCTCACGATTTTTTTCTTTATCGACAAAGCGAGCGATAATTAACTATATAATACACAAGTAACTTCGAAAAGTCAGTGGATGCCTTGGGATCGAACTTGAGACCTCTGCGTGGCAGTCCGACGATCTGTCTTTATATTTAGCTTAAGCTTAAGTTTTGTATAATATGTTATACAGAAAATTAGTTCCATCCAAAAATTGCTTTCATAATCTCTCCTACTATGTAAATTCTTGGTAAATATATAATTAGTAATCGTATCTCGAAACATAAAGGTCTTCTGTTACGTACGCATCACTCTTGTCATACGTTTTATTTACGTTCACATCAAAAAGCGGTTTACGTAGAATTACATCGTTTGTAGCACCACGAGCGCGTATAGCGGTATCTCCCGTGTTATGGGAATAACAACACACGATTACCTGTACCGCAGATTATTGATATTACGAGGTTTTGTTAATATATGAAAATTTTAATCCTACGTCTTATATTGTAAACATAAAATGTTGAGTAGATAGATATTTGAGGTGCCAGTATCGCGTACGAACATATAAAAAAAAAATTGTCCCCTTATTAAAACAGTAAATATTAACAACGTCTCTCAAAAAAAAAATTCATCATCTAAATAATCTTTTGCCACCCTTTCAAATTTCGCGAATGTACATGTGAGAAAGTTGCTATTTGTCAACATAATAGTTTTATAACTATCTTAGTACTACATTGTTGTATTAAGTTAACCTGTGAAAGCAATGTATATGAAAATTTCAATAAATAAAATAAACAAATCATTCGCTATTATGTGTAAACCGTTGCACAAATTTACATGAAACTTTGCACACAGACTGCGATATCAATACCATACATTACGTTTTATCCCAGGATGCATTCACGCGGGTGTACCCCCGGGCAAAAGCTTGTTAGTTATAAACTACTGAACAGATTTCATAAAAATGTACCTTCAGATACAGTTTCCTAATCAACTGTGATCGGACAGCTAATGTTGTTGACCTGAGAATTCTAAATGAGTTTGCACGAATGCTGCGACGCAAAATCGACGATCTTGTACTTCCCGCTGTTGCCGCGTTAAGTGTTGTGAGACAATTTTATTGTTTGTGTAATCCACAAATAATTGTTCTGAGTCTAGGTGTACTTGTGTCTGTTAACTGGGTGTTGGAAAGAGTGGAAGTATGAGGGAATCCTAGCTAATATTATAAATGCTAACGTGAGTTTGGTTGTTTGTTAAGCTTTCACGTCTTAACTACTCGACCGATCATCATGAAAATTCGGGTACACGTTTTCAGGAGTACAGGAAAGGACATAGGGTACCTTCCATCCAGAAAAAATATTGTAACCGAGGGATAAAAAAAACATAACTAAAATTAAAGCGAGCAAAGCCGTGGGCAAAATCGAGTTGTCTTATAAAGAGAAAAACGTATTCTTAGTTTATAAATCTAATCTTCTTTACATAATATATTTAAATGAATACATCGAAACAAAGTGGTACAATGAAGAAGCTGCTACTACGAGTATATCACCGAGCGAATCGAGTAAGTGTCATCACGTATGCTCCGTTTACGAAGTAAGCACATACTCAATCAATTGTCATTCGAGAGTACTCAATATATTCGATGCATCGGCACCAAATACTAAAGATATCAAACCGAGTGCAAAACTTGATGTAAGCTAAAATGATTATATTTAGTTTTTATACTAACATAGTTTCTAAGTAATTGTTACTAACAAAATATAGAGTTAATTTCCGAAATAAATGTTTATGTAATAAATGTTAATTTGTTTTCAACTAATAATATAATAATAATAATAATAATTTTTATTATATTATTAGTTGAAAACGGCTTATGTATTATTGAATTTTCTTCATTAATATTAATAAACTATGAATAATGAAATATCTATACTAATATCTAAAGAAGAAAGATTAATTTTCTCTTATAATTAAAGACTCAATAATTAGTGAAACAATTTCATTACATTATTTTACCATTAGAAAGCTACTTTATCCAGAATTTACATAGGCTATATAACATAATGACTTGTGCCAAGGAAGCAGAGCAGATATAAACTTAGGAAACCGCTGAATTAGGAACTTAATATATAATTATTAACCTACCAACTTTATACCTATTTCATGCCTAATAAATTACGGTTGTTATTCAAAATCCTGCGCTTGATCTCATTCGGCCTTGTCGAATTGTAGTCACATCGGATTATGAGAGTTATGGAACAGAGAGTGCACTTCTGTTTGCGCACACACAGTCATGTGCACTATAATATCTCCTGCGCATATGGTCAGTCCAGACCAATATTCGGTCTGTAGAATCTTACTTGCTTATACCTAGACATATTTCTTATTTACCCCGCCTCAATTTATATTTCACATTTATAGGTGTGAGATTATATTATACACGGTAGGTACACGTGTATAGTAAAATTGATTTTAATAAAAGAAATATCAAGTGTCTCGAATACTGTATTGTTGATATTACCGCTCGTATTTTTACACTATCTGAGCATAATCGGTTTACTCCCAAGAATGGAGGCGTAATAATTTTTAGAAAAATGTTGTAATGTATTTAGGTGAAAGTAATATTATGTAGTCTCAAAAAATCTTTTATAATACGTAATGACAAAGGGTGGAAATGTTTGCGTAAGTCTATTTTTCTGATCAATACAATCTGGCTCTCGTCAAGTAACGAGTGGCTTCTAGATCTTAAGTGATATAAGACAAATGTATTGCCTACATAAAAAAATAATGCATAACACACTTGCCTGCTTATTACCAAAGGCATACACAAGGCTGCATTTCTTCATATTTTGCTGGTTCAGATTATATAATATATAGGAAACATGAATCACGCAAAAACATTGCAGTCAACCAGCCAGGTTCCCAAAATTCATGGTGCTACTAAAATGTTTCAAGAGTCTTAACTAAAATTTGTTGTTCTCCTCTAATCCAGAAATCGAACTCGACTCACTACCAATAAGAGCAAAATGCTATTCGACGAACGAGGCAATTTACAGTAAACATAATAAAACACAACACGCAAAAACTGCACGGAATTATTCCACCCAATTCTGACGTGCCTACTCCGAAGCCCTAGGATTTCGATAAATCCAATTGATTAATAGCTGCTTACGCTGCAAAACGGGCTAAACACGAAATTAAGTCGCGTATAGACGCGTAAACACTGAAAGGCCTTTTATGCAGCATAATGCATGCAAATTAGTCCGGTCATCGTATAGCTTAAACTTTGTAAGTGACTACAGAACATTAGGTACATATATTACGTAAAATCGCTTCACAAAGTAAACTTAAAGTCCTTTGTGGGGAAAGTCAAACGTTGGCGACTTTACTAAGGAGGACTTTTGGCCAAAGGGTGTCATGTTCCGGCGTTCTCGCGAGTGCAGGCGATATTCTGTTATACCGAATACGTGTTATGACATCTTGTGAGGGTTATTAGGTAATAATGTACGAATATGTTTGTTGGTAAAGTTGGTCGTTATGGAATATTATTTTACGCTATTGTATATGTATTGCTACTTTTTTTTATACAACTAGAGTGGCAAACAAGCATACGGCCCACCTGATGGTAAGTGGTCACCGTAGCCTATAGACGCCTGCAACACCAGAGGCATCACTTGCACGTTGCCGACCCTTTAGGAAAGGAAATGGGAAGGTGAAGGAACGGGAAAGGAGAAAGGGGTGATTGGGCCATGCATATATCCTACTACTACGAGGGTGAAAGTTTGTGATGATATTTGGATTTATACTCATAATATAATAATTGGAGAGTTCGTTTATTTTTTGTTTGGACGCGCTAATCTAAATAAATACCAGTAGTATTATTCGCATTGAAATCCTATAAAACAATCATTGCATATATATCTATGTCGGAGAGATTGGACGGCCGACTAGCTTTTAACATGATGAAGCAACAAAATATAAGCGCGGTATTATACTTCGTACGTATAATAATGATAGGCAAATACAATAGAAATAAAAGAATAAAGGTTGACTGTGATTATCTCTGATTTGATCCGTAACGCAGCGAGTTCGTCCACTGAATGTGTCCGCGCACGAGTCGCCGGCGCTTATATAACGTCAATATGACACTGACAGTTATAACTGTCACTTCAACTGACACATTGGCTCTATGGCGACTTCACTCAAGCTTACGCTTGACGTTCCGAAACAAACCAATAGATACCGCTTTATTCAACTCGAATATTACAGAAATAAATTGCAATCCAATGATTATTTTCTTGACGCTCCGACATCTATATAATTATACAACGATTGTTTGTAATATTATATTATATTATATACAACAAAAAATTGTCACTATGCAAATTGAACAAACATAATTTGAAATATAAATTGCAAAACTGGTTACAGTCCTTGACCTATAAAAAAACAGAAACACTAATGACACATTTAATAAATACATAAACATTGTTTTTGTTTTAGTTTTAGTTATTACTATAGCATAAATTGTGAAGACTTTTACCTACCTACAACAAAAAAAAGAGAAAAAAAGAATTTATTAAATTGTATTTATTTTCTATCTAATACAGAAGCGAGATGAAGTGTGATGGTACATTTATGATACTAAATGGAGTGCCATCGGTTTCTAAAATACGAGCAAGTCTCAGTTTAGGAATCGCTGTGTCCCTTATTATGTTATTGTACAACCATCATAATGTATGCTTTCTCATATTTTGTTTACATATTATTTGTTGTACTTTTTAAGCAATAAAATATTATTATTATTATTATTAATATTAAATTAATGTTCGCCCTATTTATATGTAAAGATAAATTTGAACGCTTCAATGCAAAACATAGTTGGATAAGCATAGGTGAAACCAGGGAATACAGCTCAATATTTGTTACTCAGTCACGTGTTAACTGTTGAACAAATTTAGCATACAGGTAGACCATGTTGTGGGTCTTTTTCATAAGATATTTTTATTCATGGAAAGAAACTAGTGCATAGACTACTTATTTATAATTTGCTACACACTAAAAAGGACGAGCCTAATGCTGTCTACCGGAAATAATGCTATTTTCTATGCTACTATAATTCCTTGTAAGATAAGTCCTATACCGCTTTGTCTGATCCGGTAATCGGTCCCGAGAATTCGCATTTACTACTGTGTGATTTTCTGTATAGTTACCTAAAAACATTCAATTTGATCAAAAACGTAGAAAATTGAATTCTTGCATCTGAATTATTACAACTACCTTTACCCGCATCTCTACTTCCAAAATCAACTTTGCCATCACAGTACAAAACTCTTACACGTGATGTTTTAATAACAAAATGTACTACACAGTTTTTACAAACGAAAAGTTTGCTTGTTAGCAACATCAAAATTATGTGACAAGTTGTTCCGAAACTGAGTTTTAGTTAACAAGTGCCTAGCAAAAATGTGTTTGATCTCAATATAATTAAAATACTAATATGAATCAAAATTTTACAAACATATAATTATATCAGTATATAAACCTGTATATAAACGACCCGACTGCTGGGCACAGGCCTCTTCTCAATATGAGAAGGGTTTTACGATAGTCCGCCCACTACGCTGGCTCAGTGCGGATTGGCAGATTTCAGATATCTTCGAGAACATTATGGAAAGTTCTCAGACACTCTTTACTTCAGCGTTAAAATTATACGCACATAACTTCAAAAAGACAGATGTGTGCCTTGGGATCAAACCCGAGACCTTTGCGTGGTAGTCCAATAGTCTCCCACTAAGCTATCGGTACTTACAAACATATTATTACGACTATATTCTCATACGAGTAGCTAGAGATGTATTTCATCTACATTTCAATATATGTGGTACCAGAAACCACGTGATTCCGTGCTTCTACTGACAAAAAAGAACCAATAACACTTTGTCTAGCAGACATTTAACCCGAAAACTCATGCAGAAAAGTCACATTTACTACAGCTGAGTCACCAAGTCAATGTAAATACATAATGTAATTTTATTTAAACAATATTGGCAAGTGCAAATCTTATACCATTTATCATACAATATCTTGTCACATGTTCTTACTGCGCTTAAACAAAACGAGCAATTGGCTTTCATGTCATCGCTTTGCGCAGTAGCGCAGGCCAGTGGAACTCTTTGTCATGTCCGTAACATATCAACCGATATGCGTTGTTTTCATGTTTTCATACAAAATTGTAAACTGATTTTTATCATCTTTGTAAGTCAGCATGTGTAATTGCCGGCACCACAGTGTGGAAAAGAAAGGCGTGGCCATATTTTAGGACCGCGATGTATATATCTGATAAATAACCTATGTGCGCTAACCCGGATCAAAAATAATAATTTTAACTTGTTGACAATTTTATGTATTTATTCTAGTAATAAATACATAAAATTTTGCCCGCGGTTTCACTCGCGTAAATTTAGGTTAGATTAGATTAGTCACAAAACTTTTACTGGATGAAAGGTACCCTATCTCCTTTTTTGTTCCCCTAAGCTTATGCGAAATTTCATAACGATCGGTAGAGTAGTTAAGGCATGAAAGCGTAACAAACAAACGCACATTCGCATTTATAATATTACTAGCTTTTGCGCGCGGCTCCGCCCGCGTGGTACCTACATCAATAAAAAGTAGCTTATGTCCTTCCCCAAGTTTTAAACTATATCTGTACCAAATTTCATCTAAATCGGTTGAGTGGTTTAGGCGTGAAAAGATAACAGACAGACAGACAGATAGACAGAGTTACTTTCGAATTTACAATATTAGTAAGGATTAGTAAGGATTTGTACTAGGGCTATATTATTTGACATTAAATATAACCATATCTTTCCTTTACACGTGGTATAAACTACTAACAACAAAACTCCTAGTACGCGGAGTGACAGTTCTAAAAATTATATATGGGATTTCAATTTGTGCAATCCACAAATAGTTGTACAGTAACTGAGTTTTCGTTCATTATCTGAATATTTGTAAAGTTCTCTACTACATTTATTCCTAAGCTCAATAAGTCTCATAAAAAATCTGAGCCTTACTTCTATATATTTACGTCTATTAACAGGATCCCTGTCCGATAAATCACATATGATACGTAACAATAGATTTTCTATTGTGTCTATCACGGGACAGCGAATGGGTTAAAGCTAATTATTAAAACTATTTCTATTTAAAGTTTACACTTTCCCCGACTTTTCCATTGTATTTCTGCAAGCCATGTTCATGGGCAGTCATGTTCCATTTTTGTTTACTTTTTTGTTTACGCATGTTATTGTAAGCGTAAGAGCGAGACAAAGCTATATACTCTTTAACGCGCTGTCTCTCTACGGCATAGTCATCAGCTTGTTACCAACCTAGAAGACTTTAGTCGACGACACAACTCTAACGCAAACTAGCGAAAGCACGTGAACGAATGCTCAATGAAGCAGAAAACAAAGCTACTATGCCAGACCAAGCTATAATTTCCCGTACCCTAACATTTTAGTATTCTAATGGTTTACAAAATTCACGTACGCCTCTGAACATTAATGGAACTAAAATACCAATGACATAGCGTTCCTATTACCGAATGTAATATCGTGATACATTATATTTGTATTCGGGTCTCGCGTTGAATCAATGTACGTGAATTTTTCGATTGTATTTGTCCTCCGCTAACGATAAATCTTTTTACCGAGAAAGCCTAGGCTTTTAGGCGTTTGACTGAGGCGACGGGCCTACGTGTTCTCTCAAAAATATACGTTCTATTTACATAAAGTATCATGTGCTTAGAGCCTAACTGTATCGCCGACGTATGAAGGTAATGACCTGCAGACTACGTACCTAACGTTGACAAAGGTTCTAATTATTTAGTCTGTCTCCAGATTAGTTTCTTAAGGCTTTGTGAATGTCGAAAATATGGTAATCTTGTGTTTATATTAAATTCACGCCTGTATATTCCAGAAATGGTAGGTAGAGGCACAGCTCTACCTCTTATCTAAGCATAGTTGGAAAATGTAAATGTAATACAGTAGATTTTTCTAGATATGATTAGGTTTTAAGTATTTGGAGAGGAATCTATTGCCGTCTTCTGGGAAAATTTGGAAACACGGAGGTGCTACTGAATTTTTTTTAATTTGCCACTTTATGTACTATGCTGTTTTTAAGGATATACATATCTATTTTAAAGGAACCTAGTGAAAAAAAATTGTTAGTATTAGAAGTATCCAATTCTCAATTGTTATTATAGAAGATAATTCATTCTATATTAAAGGCAGATAAGATAGTAATTATGAAATCGCAATTAGATCAAATCACGCTTATGTGTTTACCAATCTAAGTTACAAGAAATAAGTTTAGGACTCACGTATTAGCTTCAAAACTTATCTTTCTCGATCTATTACTTGCAGGCATCTACATAGCATATTTTCAACCTCCATACTGCTACCGAGATTTTGTAACAGGAAAACTCAATAGCATAGCCCTCATGATAAACTGCTGTGACTTATGGTGACTCTGACCCAACCATTTCACAACACTAATTATTTACGATTTAGACTGAGACCTCAACATCACCTCGGCTGCTATGAGGGCGGTGTGGAGGCCACTGTTCTTAGACCACACGACTGCTTACCATCAGGTGGAGAGTGGTCATTTTGACGAGCAAAATAAAAAAAAAAATTTAAAAAATAACTTCGGAGATGATGTAGTGGTTTAGATGACCAACTCAGCATTGCCACGGCCCAGAGTGTGGTGGGTTCCCTGGATCCCCACACGCGACAAAAATTTGTGCGATCTACAAATAGTTGTTCCAAGTTGGGGTGTTTTTGGATCCATTGTTTGAATGTTTGTTAAGCTGCCCGTGACACAGAAATTATTCATAGCTTGGGAGTTGTATTTTTAAACAATTAAAAAAAAATCGACATTTGAAACTGGTTCACACGATAAGCTAATTTGACTTATCGTTCCTTTTCCTCAACACTAACGATAAAGCCTTTAATTTTTTCATTAGCGGTAGAACGCCGGCGTCCAGACACAATGCTGTTATCCTTATATCTCGATAAGGTTATGCCGGGAGGTTATAACATTTTTGTCACTACTATTTTACACATATACAACTACAAAATACTTCATTTGTCCATTAAAATAGACTTAAAATCGTAAGACATTTCGTGACACTAAAGTAAATGCCTTTTTATTCAATTTTCTAAGCGTCTATCTGCCTGTGTCTCCTCTAAATCAGGTATGAAAGTCAGATCTATCTCAGAACATAAATCAGGCGCTCGGTCAAATTAGATTCCAACCTTAATAAACTTTGAAAAGTTGTGTTCAATGTAAATTATACGTATCTCACATATTGATACAGTATTCACTTCAGTAAACTCATTGAAAATGGATTTTTAGGTGAACAAATATTCTGAACAGCCTTGTGGCCGGCGAGGCGTTTGATTCATATTCGATGAGTATAGCGTGCATATTATTGAAAATAATGGGTCTTGCATACAACGCGGGTAATATGCGCAAGGCACTTGCACGGGTTACGTACGTCGTGTGAATCAGTATATTTTTGGGGCGGAATTATTGGAACTCGAACGCCTTTGATCCCGTACCAAGGCTCTATGACAGCTAATTTGTATAAGACAGCTTTTATTGATGGCATCATCAGACTATTCAGGATAAATTATGGTAACTAATCCGTATTGGTCGACGATAATACGCCGGCACATCGAGCTCAACGTGTGAGCGCTGCTCTCCGGGACTACGAAATCACGCGGTTAGACTGGCCTGCCGGCTTTCCGGACTTCGAGAAACCCAATTGAACATGCATGGGACGCTCTTAAGCGAGCTGCTTAGAGTCATCAGCCACCTCCAAGTACTCAGTCACAGATCAAGGAACCTGCCATTCAAGAATGGGACAGGTTACCACAAGAACTATTGGACAACTTGATCAACAGCATGCCAAGGAGGATTTCCGCATGCGTTCAAGCCAAGAGTCATTCTGTATTAAATTTGTAGATAAAAGTATATAAATATTAATAAAATTATTTACTTTAAACAAATCTTCGCATTTCTTTAAATTACAAATTTCACAGAGATTCAAAACTACTTATTTAAATAAAAACTAAGAGAACATAGAGATTTTCGTATTAAAATTGTGTTTTTTTTTAATGTTAAAGCAATAAATAATGCATTCATTAATTATATTTTGACACGAGAAAAAATATCTCAACTTTTCCAAGTGAACGCGGCCTTTTTTTGATGTGTGTATGGCCACACTACTTAGCGGCGCGGGTTAGTTTGGATCAAGTGAGTCTCGTCGTCGGTGTGAGACCGCTCGAATTAATTTTCTAAAAATTTAATTTGATAAATACTGTCTCCGTCTAAATAGCTTTTCAATTACCACATTATATGATTTTTTTTTTTTGAAGTTTGTTTCTGTATATTAAGCTCTCGTTAAAAGATAGACATATGCTATTGCGGATTCTTCCATAGACGTATAAAAGAGGAATAATTCCACCATACATTGTTTTATTATATCTCAAAGGGATTAGGCAGCGTTTTCGATGAAAGCTTCCAGTCGGCTTACTTTCCCCGACATCTTGAACGAACATAGGCATATAATAATAATAATATCAGACCTGTATTAAACTGTCTCACTGCTGGGCACGGGCCTCTTCTCACTATGAGAAGGGTTAGGCCATAGTCCACCCCGCTGTCCTAGTGCGGGTTGGCAGACTTCACATATATTCGAAAACATTATGGAGAACTCTCAGACATGCAGGTTTCCTCACGATGTTTTCCTTCATAACATGAACATCAGCATATTTCAACCAATTTAAATGAAACCTTTATGAATTATACACCTTAACCTTCCTCATAAATATGTCTATCGGTGAAACCCGCATGAAAATCCGTTCAATAGTTTTTAAATTTATAGCGAACAGACCGATAGACAAACGCGGCGGGTAACTTTGTTTTATAATAAGTGGTGATGTAGTGATTTCTAAAATTTTAGTCTGTCTATCGTTGTCTGACAGCACGCAAAAGTCCTTGTATGGATATTGATACGGTTTAACAATTTTGTAACTTGAAGCTCAAATTAAAATCTGAGCTATGTTTCATTTAATTCTGTTCTGCACAACCTAAGTTAAAGTGCATAGTGTGATCTGCTTACGTAACATTGCGAGTAAACAATCGTCAACGCGGACCGTAGACATTAAAGTTATTATTTCACACGGACTAAGTTGTGGCCATGTGGTCACAAAAAATATATCTTTTAAACCAGCTCCCGCTCTGGATTTAATTTCTGTATTGCATGATACTTTACAAACATTGAAATAACAACACAAACATCCAGACTCCGAAGAACCATTTGTAGATCACCATCTTCCGTGTAGGGATCGAACCATTCGACGCGAAGACTGAAAGCACTACGCCATCCATGGAGTTGCTGTAGATGGGATTCCAACCCACAAAACTCGCTGAAGTGGCAGTGACGAGATGACTACTTAACCCATTCAATGCGGCAACAAATTTTGATTTCACTAACCAGAATCGGCTCATATTTAACGTAAACGCCGATCGGCGTCAGCCGCACTTGATGAAATAAAAAATCCAAAATATCTAAAAACTACTCATATCAGGCATTTCATTAGTAAATTCCAAACACATTTGTTGTTTTATTAATATAATATCTTTAAATTTGGGTAAAATATAAAACAACTATACATAACGCATCTGAGTATGAAAAAATAAGACGCCGATCGGCGTCCGCCGCATTGAATGGGTTAAACAAATACAAATCAAGATAATTTTCTTATAAACGCTGTAGAAGAACAATTCAACAGAAGAATTGTATGCTTTAGAACGCAAGTCCTCAAACATGCTTTGAAGGACGCGCCGCAATCCGCTCCACAGGACAACCGCCAGAAATATGATCAATTGTGGCTCCCACTTAAGCCTCTTCTCATACAACGGCGACCACATAGTTTGTCGATGCAAATAATATAAACGATGCCGTATGAGAATGAACCTATACACCACACATAAATCAGGCTCATAGCTCCAATACAGCAATAAATTCTCATTATGTACACTCAAACAAGCCGTCGCCGATACAAGTATATTTAGTTAAATAAACATTAATATTACTAGGTTGGACCCTTTGGTTTATTCTTATTTGACATTCCTTTCTGCCCGGGGTATTTCATTACGCATTCTCCGGTCTGTCCCATAGTCTCCCATAGTCGGTTATCGGATGAAAAAATCGTTTGCTGGATGTGACTTTCACTTACTAATATTATAAATCTGGAAGCTTGTAAAGATTTTTGGATGTTTGATATCAATCATGTGTAAACCGAATGAAACTTGGCACACCGATAGATTATCTCGTGGATCAACATATGTATACCTTCTTTAAGTATGCGTTCCTGTCTGATTTACCCGGAAAGAAAGAAATAAATAAACATTTATTTGTAAGAATATATAGTTACAATAAGGTGTTATTAGAATTACATAATATGTCTCTTATATTTTACCATGCCTGGCTTAGCCTTAGCCAAAAACTAGTCATTAGTAATATTATGAATGTAAATAGTTTGTAAAAATATTTGGCGGTTGAATGTTCGTTTCTTAACCACGCGTAAACCATAATTTTGATCGTACCATAAAGATGTAACATATGCTACACTAACACATAGGATACTTCTTTTATCTAGGTGTACGTTCCCGTAGCCGTTATGCAGGCAAAGCCACAGGCAGAAGCTAGTAAAGTATAATATCCATCGTTCTATTTTTAAATATCACTTGTTTTAACATCTTTACATTGATTAAAAACAGATAAGTGTAAATATTCATTTGCTTGGGATTCCACGTAAACGGTAAATGTCAAATGAGATTATTTTTAGAGTTCCGTATCCAACGGGACCGTGTTGTAAAATCTACGCCGTCTGTTTGTCTGTCCTTCATTAAAAAGGGTCTTATTTATAACTGTCATCGGCACCATTTCATAGAATATTCTGAATAATAGAAAGAAAAACTAAATGGAGGCATTAAAGAAGGTTTCACATGCCCTTAAAATAATTTTGATCTCTTTATTAAAAGAAAACTAACAATAAGAAATAATAACCAAAAACAAGATTATGTTTTTATATATTATATGGGTAAAGCTGTAATACTTATGTAAAATCTTTAAAGTTGGTAATAGTGTAAAGTAAAGCACCTTTAGAACGTTAGTCTGTATGTGTTATGTGTGTTCTTAGGTACTGTGTATAGGAGCGTAAAATGATAACACTAAACAAGTATTCAAGTTGGATGCTTTAATGCGACTAAACTTATTATATGATTGCGGACGCAACCGCACGTAGGCACACACACTAATGCATTATGCATTACATATTAAATGCTTAGATAGCAATATCAAACATGTGTCCCTACACACCTAATAATAAAAACCGGACAAGTGTAAGTCCGATAGCACCATTGTGTACCTACTAGTACGGAATCATCAACGCGTGAGACCACGCGATCTCTTTCGATAACATCGCTAGGATAAACAGAAAGCAGACGATGAAAACTCAAAGGCTTCAGATTAAGCTTATTCTATCGAGCACAGCTTTTGATCTCGAATGACTATCTTTATATATATATCAATCTTCTGTGCGAGTGTTTGTAACTCCTCCTAAACGGCTGGACCTATTTTGATGAAATTTTTTGTGTGTTCCAGTGGATTCGAGAATGGTTTAGATTTGTTTTTTTTTTTCGTGTGTACAGGACAGCCTCTGTCGGGACAGCTAGTATTTAAGCTATACATAACAGATCAACATGAATTCTATAACCGTACAATCCATAATACAAATAATAGTGGGTTCATCGGTCGCCTTGCTACTACCACTGTGCCGAGTGTGGTAAAATCCAACCCCACACAGGACAATGATTTGTGTGATCCACAAATGGTTGTTCCGGATCTGGGTGTTTTTTGTCCTTTGTTTGATTGTTTGTAAAGTCCCCCGCTACACAGGGATTATTCCTAGTACGGGCATTGTCTTTTTGCAAAAACAAACAACAACACAAAATATACGAAAACTATATCATATGTAAATAAGAACTAAGTACAGTAACAGTCGGCAATGAATCGTCTTTTTACGATATATATTTTCGGATATATTCATAGCGTCACATTTATATCCCCAAAGTGTAGATAACGGCATATTTCAGCATATTTCGACAGATGTAGTTCTAGGGCCCAAATAATAGGGGCCGAGCTTAATGCCATCTACCGGGCACAATTCTAGACTCCCCGTTGCAACAAGAATGTTTGATATAAAATCCGTTAATGCTTTACTTAACCCGAAAATTAAAATAAATATAGTCTGCTTGTTACCTCATTAAATAAAACCCTTTCTCCTGGCATGCGTTATCATGGGATTCACGCAGGCTAAACCACCTGTAGAAACAAGTTATAAATAAACTCAAAAACATTGGCCTTATTTTTAGTGTAAACTTTCGCCTTATCTCAAATATAGTGTTGACGCAACAGCTCTATATTGTACGCTCTCGTTCAAACGTTCGCATTTTTACGACACAACTACGGAAATCACTCAACACTTCCTACTATGAGGACCGCTTTTTTACTCCTATTTACTTAATACGAAGGAATTGTGTGAGTGGAATACAAACTCGAACGGTGACGTACTAATATTACAAAGAAGAAACTTTTTATTGGTTTCTATTCTGTCAACGTTAGGGGCGGCTGGAAGGCAGTTTAACAGATTGATACAAAACGGTCGAACGATAGTTTCAGAGTGATATATTTGAAAGAAAACTGGTTGTTTAGACAAATATATACAAATGGTTGGTCCTATATATCAATGTGTATTGCAAACAGACATTATTGGCCTATCACCGACATGTGTACATTTACATATTCATATGATTGGCGACGTTAGGCTAACTTTGAAGCCAATATTTAGTCGATACACTCACAATACGTACAAAGCGCTTGCGGGGCCATCGACTAACTAGTGGAGTGCAAGACGAATGAGAATTATACCGATCCAACTAAATTCGTCCCAGTTTGATACTCGTATGCATGTGTAAATTGACATTTGCCGAAATTGTCAAATATTTGCCAGATACACCATGTATATTTAGACTATAATTCACTATTCGCATAGTAATCAATCAATCTCTTAAAACTAACGTCAGAGGCAAATCAACGAAAATGTCGAAGACGCAAGGGGAACAAACGCCAGAATCACTAGAAAAATCGCAGCATGAATGACATTAACTTATTACCAACTAGCGATCCCTCCCGGCTTCGCACGGGTAATGAAAAACCTTAATAAATTATAGACGTAAACCTTCCCCATGAATCACTCTGTCGATTGGTGAAAACTGCATGAAAATCCATTCAGTCGTTTTTGAGTTTATCGCGAACAGACAGACAGACAGACGCGACGGGGGACTTTGTTTTATAATATGTAGTGATAAATACAATAGGAAACCTTACATCGTTTGGTGATTATCTATACTAATATAATACAGAGGAAAGATTTGTTGTTTGTGATCGATAAACTCTGAAACTACTGAAACGATTTTAATAATTTCACCATTAGAATGCTATTTTATCCAGAAGCAATATAAGCTATTAAATGTCACGCCACGAGCCACGGGAGAAGAGCAGTAATCATAAACGTCGGTGAAACCGCAGGGTATAGCTAGTAATTGAAAAATTTATATTTTGCCGAAACCTGATCGCAAGACAAACAAGTAGCTTTTCTATTTTGTATTTGTAACTTCGCTTTCCTATTCGTTTGAGTATGTCGTAAGAAATGAACTGTCAATACTACACTTAATCAAAGTTTGGCGTTTCTTCACAACAAACAAGACTATCTCATCCCCGTTGAGCGGATACGAACGATAAATTGCTTAGTTAAAACTTCCCCATATCATCTAAAACCAATATCCTTTAACTTGCTGGTTGCAGAAGCACTTCACTTCAAAAGCATTCTTCAAAGTTGCCACCTTTCAATTTTACGTGCATACTCAAAACTTTTTCCCTTGCGTGTCGTCAGCGGAACTAGTCGGGAAGTGTCGAACTAGGAAACTACCAAGTTTGATAAATTCTATATCCTTGGTGGATCTCCGCGAAATAAACACGACAGCTTTATGAAAAGCTTCCTTAGAATGTAGCACGATTCGTAAACATGGTTGTATCTTATGTATTTATGTTTTTAAGTAAAGTACTCGGCTTAGAGAAGTTTGGTAGTCAGTATGTATATCGGTTCTGACTATCGATGGAGTCGGATGCCATAATTTATCTAACAGCATTGGACGTCTTCCTCAATATTTGGAACCTAAACCAAATAAGCATTTCATCATAAAGCCCAACACAAGTAATCAAAAGTATTTTGCTCTGGGCGCCTTCAGTAAGAAATTTAGAAACACTATTTTTGAGTATCTACTATCGTAAAGACTGGACTTGTATGCCCGGAGCGGAAATAATATTACTATGTTTTTAGTCGCAGAATTTTAATACTAACGCCGGTTTTGGACATTGGCTCTTACATTGTTATAAGCAGGTTTTTTTGTAGAACCCAGCCATTCCCAGCAACATGTACTTGGGTGTAACCAAGCCTTATTTTTAAGGATATACATAAACCTTACTGTCATACATCCATAAAATGTGAGCATGAGCAACAGAGGGTTAACCATTACTTGAGATTTATCATACCACAGGTACTTGCGAAAATACACCGACTCCTGCCAAGAATGCTACAAGGCTGATAAATAAGCAACCATAATAATTTTACTACAGAAGATGGTTGGACTGTACCACCAGTTCGGAATCCAGTTATTTCTTCCCTCAAACCCAAGAGGCAACATAACATACAGCGAGCTCATTATGCCTAAGTAGGTACACCAATATTTAAATACGGTTTGGATACTTTGAAATAACTCCAATTTAAGACATTGATACGAAGACCACCTTAGGCGCTTAGACCAGTGACCGTTGCTGCTAAAATGCAATCGAAGCAATGGAGAAAGTATAAAAATGTTATACAATACATATATCAATATAAATTAAAAGGAAGGAGCTATTTTATTTAGTTCCAGCATATGACGTTTCATAAAATTTGTCCAAAAAGTATTTCGTCGCAATTTGCAGTATGAACTCATAAACTACTTACTGCTATTGTTTAGGAGTAGTTTTTTGACGTCACATAGTAATACGACCGGACCGTATTATCCTAGTTTAGTACAAAGCGTTTATGTAAATGTTCATAATGTTTGTTTAGGTCAAGATATACACATTGCCAATGGGTTACTGTAACGTAAAATAAAATAAATACCCTTAAGCTGTTAGCAGTGTATATTTTCCCTATGAGGCGAACAATTAGGCCACGTTAACCGACCTTTGAATCTCTGAGGTTTCTTAGCCTTAGAGTTATTTTTGTAGCCAACATAATGACGTAATGATTTTGAGGGAGTGTTGACCAGCATTATCATTGCATACGCGGAAGAAGATAGTGGGTTATAGGATAAATAACTGTCTCGTTCTTACGCATACTATGACAATGCTTTGAGAGCCGGTTTTAATTATTCTTGTTAAATTGTTAATATAAACCATTATCTCTAAGTAAAATACTTCTTGCTTTTATTGACCTATAAATTGAACTTTAAGTATTATTTGTTCACAGTTTCATAACTCTAGTGGTAATTATATAACAATCAAGATAATACAAACAACGCCATCTATCGAGTTCGAGGTTCAACATTTATAAAATTACATTATTAAATTACTGGTATATTAAAAAATATGCTCTCTCTTCAACCGAGTCAGAGAATAAGTCAACTTAAAAATTCTACTACGAGTCTACGTACTAACCACACAAAGAAACACAGACCATTGCACATTCATTCCCTGTACATGACAGTTTCTTTCATTTCGAAATACATATCCGTATTTACGACTTTTCATCGTGATTATTCTTTGAAAAACAGTAAAACTACGCCATGTAACACAATCTCATCGCATGCACCGCATATCGTGACTACAAACAAAAATCGAACTAGAATCGAGTTCGTTCTTTGCATCAGTTCGACAGTTCTGTAACTTCTATATCCTTGTTTTCAACGTTATAAACAGGGCAGGTTTATGAAGAGTTCGGTTATTTATACTATATGTACACGTACTAACATGGACACGTAAAATTATACAAACAAACGTATCCTTCAAACCGTAAAATACATAAAACTTTGTTGTTCTTGTTCATTGTTTTGTTTTCCGCATATTTGGGGTTCGGGCATATATTTTTGATGGGCAACCTCACTAAATTTAACAGGCTGTGAGAAAATAATGTAGTTTGTCATTGCAGCTTGTTACTATCGTAATGTTTAGGACGTGGACGCACTTAGAAGTGTATTCGTGGTAGACCGTTTAAAGACCGAGTGAGATATATTTTATTACCACATAAAACTCACTAATTAAAATACCACAGCATACGTGTTTTGTGAGTAAATAATTCTAATGATTCTTCAAAAAGATAAATTATGCTAGACGTAATCATAACGCGTACCTACTGTTGCTAATAAAGTTGATAGGTACTTCTTATTTCAGGTGAGAATGTTTACCTGATCGTAGCTATAGATTCTTGAGTAATGGATAACTCATATACACCGTGTGCTATTCACGACATTGAAGTATTTGCAATAGGTGATATTTCTTTGATTTTATATTTCATTACCTCTTCCGCATTCAAGTTATCAAGGTATCAAAACCTAGTTCGCGGGAGTCTTTACGAACATTCAATTTATGGACACAAAGAACACCTACACTCAGAGCAAGTATATGCGGATGACACAAATAATTGACACGTGCGGGATTCGAACGCTTAACACAACGAGCGAAGCGGGGCAACCGCTTGCCCGCTGCGTCAGCCGTGCAGTCTATCTTCAACCGCTTGCCCGCTGCGTCAGCCGTGCAGTCTATCTTCAACCGCTTGCCCGCTGCGTCAGCCGTGCAGTCTATCTTCAACCGCTTGCCCGCTGCGTCAGCCGTGCAGTCTATCTTCAACCGCTTGCCCGCTGCGTCAGCCGTGCAGTCTATCTTCAACCGCTTGCCCACTGCGTCAGCCGTGCAGTCTATCTTCAACCGCTTGCCCGCTGCGTCAGCCGTGCAGTCTATCTTCAACCGCTTGCCCGCTGCGTCAGCCGTGCAGTCTATCTTCAACCGCTTGCCCGCTGCGTCAGCCGTGCAGTCTATCTTCAACCGCTTGCCCGCTGCGTCAGCCGTGCAGTCTATCTTCAACCGCTTGCCCGCTGCGTCAGCCGTGCAGTCTATCTTCAACCGCTTGCCCGCTGCGTCAGCCGTGCAGTCTATCTTCAACCGCTTGCCCGCTGCGTCAGCCGTGCAGTCTATCTTCAACCGCTTGCCCGCTGCGTCAGCCGTGCAGTCTATCTTCAACCGCTTGCCCGCTGCGTCAGCCGTGCAGTCTATCTTCAACCGCTTGCTCGCTGCGTCAGCCGTGCAGTCTATCTTCAACCGCTTGCCCGCTGCGTCAGCCGTGCAGTATATCTTCAACCGCTTGCCCGCTGCGTCAGCCGTGCAGTCTATCTTCAACCGCTTGCCCGCTGCGTCAGCCGTGCAGTCTATCTTCAACCGCTTGCCCGCTGCGTCAGCCGTGCAGTATATCTTCAACCGCTTGCCCGCTGCGTCAGCCGTGCAGTCTATCTTCAACCGCTTGCCCGCTGCGTCAGCCGTGCAGTCTATCTTCACCAACCGCTTGCCCGCTGCGTCAGCCGTGCAGTCTATCTTCACCAACCGCTTGCCCGCTGCGTCAGCCGTGCAGTCTATCTTCACCAAACAGCAAGTACAATATTCATCATTAATGTCAATCAGTTTGACTAAAATATACAGAAATTTAACTCGAGAAAAGATTTTCCCGGTAAAAACAGTAGAACATACATACAACATAAAATTAGGTAAATGCAATAGCGACGAAATTGATAATAGGCTTAGCACAGTTTAGAATCAGCTGATACGAGGCAATACGTTTTCTCTTTTTACTATGTAATTTCTGCATTGTGAAACATCACAATTAATACGTAAATGGATACTCCAATTTCTCCTTCATACTTTACACGGGCTTAGGACCGTCGGAAATACTTTATCTGAACATTACTTTTCGATAAATAGCTAACTTTATTTATTATGTAATAAAATAAACACAGGTAAATGAACTGTGAGTATTTCGGGCGTATTTCAAAAATTGGAGCTATTTACAAAATTATTAACTTACATACCTATGGACAGTTTATTAAAGGCCTCCACTATTGCACTACGTAGCTCCTCACGACTTTCACGTTCACGAAAATACACAAGTCTTTTTATTTCCGACATTGAGGCTTGTCTGGGCTTCTCGGTGACCAAGCCACGGGACCGCCGCGGCCTATTGTGTACCTATGTGATAGGTATCACGTATCACCAAACTGATTGTTGAGATAGGCACGTACTGCACTTGCATAATGAGTGGGATAGCCGTTGTGCTAGTAATACATATCGTGTATTGATAATGGCACTTCCTTCAATAGCTCGGATATTAGTTTGTAACATTTCTAAATACGAGCTGCCCGTTAGATGACCTTCAATAAAAACAGGCCCTATTAAATGGTCGTTTATAATATCGGCCTAAACATTCACACTGAACCTCACTTGGAGGTGGTCTTCCTGTATTAAGTGAGGGTTTACAGCGTTGCGATTATAGCGTTTTACAGTCCCACTCGAGTAAACAATGACTCATCTGTCCACGGTATGTTCGCATTCGTATTATTTAACAACCACTGCACTGACATGGCGATCCTTGCTGGTGTATCGTTGTTGTTAATTACGTGAGCCCGTCATAAATAATAAGGGTGTTATCTATTAGTATTTAATGTTTTCCATACAAAGTATTGGCTAATATTAAATTCTCAAGCCGCCATTCTCGTGCTTCGCCGCGGATCCCGCTCTAATATCCTCTTCGATCTCCGGGGGTCATTCAGGAGTCCTCGGCCTTGCGCATGAGTCGGCGTACGGAATTGTCCATGGTCGAGAAGGCGCTGAGTTGCAGCTAAGATGGTGGGAGTGGTCGGAACTTGAGGACTTTCAATCCCTCGTAGCCGCAGCACATTCAAATGCTTCAGCTAGGAGTACAACCGTCTGGCCTCTTCCAAATTGTAATTAGCAACAGCATACAGCTGAACCAAGTAGTCAAAGAGTTTTCGTACTGACGACTATGTAATTTTCGCGTGACAATAAACAATGCATTATGCAACCATTTCGCGCGTCGGTTGCCGCGGTACTGAAGGGCGGGCGGGGTGCGGGGTCGGGAGCGCTCGCCGCCGTGCCTAGGCGCCTCGCGCCTGGGGTACCTACATTAGGGTAGTTAGTGAACGCGGATTAGCGGGCGGCGCGGGCGCGGCGGTTTCTGTGTTGTTATTGGCAAATGTTTTACCGCTTAGTTAAACATGAATGATATCGATCGTAGTGACACGCGTAATCGTAGTACGTGAAATTGAGTGGCGTTACCCCGAGTTCTCATTTATTTTTCGTAAACGACATTAAATTTAATGTTTATAAATAAATATATTTTTATTTTATTAAAATAATCACTTTTATCGATTCTATGATTGATATAGAGTATAGGATTTTCGGTTCCAAAACGACTACAAATTCACGGTGTATATAATTTGTGTCTTTTTCATACAAACATACAGTTATGGAAATTGGTTGCTCAAATGGCATGACTAAGACTTAAGACTATACTCAGTCGTAAAAGAAAGCAGCGGCGCAACGAAACAAGAAATTCTAAAGTCATAATAATAATGTCTTCCAGATCGAATTTCGGTCACGGCGGCCAGTCTTAACGGAGACTGGCCATCTGCGCAGGAGATATTATAAGTACAAAAGTGTGTGCGCAAACACAATTCCACTCTCTATTCCTTAACTCTCATGATCCGATGGGACGGTAATCCGACACGGCTGGAGAGAGATCAGGCGCAGGACCAATGGCTTTACGTGCTTTCCGAGGCACGGAGGATTTTAACACCGCCAACTTCCTAACTCCGGGCTGCTATGGAGACTTCTTAACAGAAAAATCCAATAACTTTTTGTTGGCCCGACCCGGGATTCGAATCCGGGACCTTATGCACAGCAGAAGGTAATTGGTACTTATTATATAGCTCTGTATATATAGACTTATTTTATTATACTTACTTTAATAAATAACTAGATTCTGCCCGCAGCTTCGCTAGCGCAAATGTAGGTTAAGGTCATGAGTACTTTTTTCTCGATTAAAGGTACCCTACGTCGTTTTCAGTTCCCCTTACAACGTGAATGCAGAATTTCATGATGATCGGTTGAGTAGTTAAGGCGTGAAAGCGTGACAAATAAACAAACTCACATTCGCATTTATATTTAATATTAGTTAGGATAAACAATAACATGTAACTACTCATTACAATTCGGACTAAATTTGGTCTTATTCGCCTAAAGGTTGCCTCTTTAATAGAGTAGTCATCATCATCAGTCATCGTTAAAAGGCGAGATGGCTTTTAGCCATGACATGAGAGCGATACTCTTTATTCACTGATATATGCCACTTATATTATGTATACTAAACTTACATTTGTTTACCATTGAAACTATTCGTATCTTCTTCCTTTCACACAAGTAAAAGAAAGGTTATATCACTTACGGTCTTATTCTTAAAATATCTTTGTGAAGGTTTAATACGATGGATAGTGAAAATACTTAGTATGTCAAGTAAACGAATTGTAAAAAATCTTTATTCATTCAATTACTGTAAACCTTTTTTATATAAAGCATCGTAATTAGACAATTTAGCATTCTTATGTATTATTAGAATTTTTACTTTTAACGACATTATAACCTTCTATATATTACCAAATTTTGCCCGCGGCTTCGCTCGCGTAAATCTAGGTTAGGTTAGGCCGTGTCTTCGTCTCCTCACAAGGGAACAGTAGAGGGAGTCTTTTTTATGTAAAGGCCTGCCGTTTCACACGGCGGCGGCGCCGGCGCTGCGGGCCGAAACCTCGGCAGGGTCACGATTGCATGTAAAAGCGATTCGCACGGCACCGCTGTCTATGGTTATGTTGAGGAACACCGTGGTAGGTTTAGTCGGTATTACCGGCTATTATCGGTATTACATGCCCACACGTAAAAAAAATCTTTACCCTGGTGAGTCCGACATAACCTCTCCGTCACCCCGCAGAAAGGTAAGAGTCAAAGCATGCCCACACGTAAAAAGAAACTAAAAGATTTTTAATGTATTTTTTTAGGAAGAAATGTACCCTATGATCTTTTTTGTACCCCGGAAAACGTGTATACAAAATTTCATTATAATCGTTTGAGTAGTTAGGGCGTGAAGAGCAGTGATAGCTTACTGGGGAGACTAACAGACTGCAATGCAGAGGGTCTCGGGTTCGAACCCACGTCGCGCACCTCTGACTTTCGGAAGTTATATGGCTTCAAATTTTGATTATATGGCTTTCAAAATTATGTGCGTATTGATTAACAATTATCGCCTGCTCTGTGCCTCGGAGAACACGTCAAGCCGTTGGTCCCGGCAGCCATGAACATCTATGGCAGTCGTTATTGGGAGAGCGTCGACACAAAATATCCCACTGGGTCGAAGTGTCGCCGGTCTGCACTGACTGGCCCCCGCATAAGATAAGATTATAGTAAGGATAAGGATAGCTTACCCTGATGGTAAGCTATCCATAGCTAATTATTTGCTATGCATGACTACAGATTCAGTTTCGTTTATATTTTGCTGTAAGTTAAGTGCAATCTAAGCCCAGGCATTTCCTGTAATTAGAACGTCATATCATACTACATGTAGATTAGAATATACCAGAAATTATTTGGTGAAATTCTATTTCTAGGTCAGAGTTTCAACTTAGCGGTGGGATGTTAAGCGATAAGCGAAGCGGAACATTTGTATCACTTAACATGTTCCAGAAATGAGGTAAATAATATACCTCTCTGTAATTTCACAACTCTAATACTCTCTAACTCTACTTTTGCGCGAGCGAAGCCGTGGGCAAAAACTATTATTAAATAATTTTCGATCAAATGAACGTTACTTCCAAATTTGCTTTTATGTAATAAAAATATATCAACAGTTGGTGCTTACATTTATTATACTTTGTGAATGTTATTGAAATAAAAATCCCGAGAAATGCGTGAAATAAATACAAATATTTATTTATAGACAAATACGAAATGCAAGCTCCTGTTACACAATATTTGGTCTGTATTATTACGTCACAGTCTGATATTGCCGGTGACAGTTCAAATAAGCTGTCCACACATACATGTGTAATAAATGCATGTCATGTCATATGGAACATGTCACGCGATACATTTTATGTTATAGCAAAGTGCTGTGTGCTTATAGAATTCTAAATGAACTGCTTCAAACATGCATACTTGCCAGTTGTGTTTGACAGTCTGTTTTTTGTCCTATGTATGAATTGAGCCTAGGGTAACTAGAAATATATATAGAAAAATATTGTGTGTAGTCTAATGAGAAGCTTAGTCTTCCCAATATTTCGTATTATGGCATAGAAACGTGGACGGTTCGTCTCAAAGACCGGCGCAAAATCGATGCACTCATGATGTGGTGCTGGCGGCAACTGTTGCGCATCCCTTGGACAGTGTTTAGGACCAACGTATCGATCCTGGCGGAACTAAAAGTATAGCAGAGATTATCGTCGACTATGCAAATACGACTCCTCAAATATTTTGGACACGTTGTTCGAAACGAACACTCCATGGAACGACTCGTTGTCCAAGGACAGGTGGAGGGCAAACGGTCACGCGGTCGATCACCTACGTGTTGGACTCAAAACTGCGACACAAACCTCCATGGTCAAAAGTTCCAGAGACCCTGAAGACCGCAACAAGTGAAGGCGCATCGCAAGGGCTGTTTTAGCCAATAAAAATGCAGCGTCATCAACCACGACCACTCTGTCAAGAGTGAACGGCTAAGGACGAAGGAGGAGTCTATTATTTTTAAATTTTCTTCAAAGTGCTTTGGGTTGATAAATCATTTATCAAAAATAAATTTTCTTTTAAACCATTTTAATTGCACGTATGGCGTACTGGTTAAAGTGCTCGCCACTGCTGCTACACCTAGTGTTGTGGCTTAAATCCCACACGGGGAAAAATTGTATAATCCACAAATTGTTGTTACTAGCCTAGATTTTCTTTCAGTCCGTTGTTAAATCCTAGTGAAGTCCCCCACGATACAGGATATGCGCCCATAGTGATAGACGTCGTTTAAATAAAAATATTCCTCGGTACTAACTAAGCCCTAAAGTTTAACATTCGCGGTTTAGTTTTGGCTGTGTGGTGTCGGCCAAATAGAATAGCACCAACCCAACTCTTCCTGTGGGTGTCGTAAAAGGCAACTAAGGGACACAAACCAGGGAGCGGGCAGCAGCGTTCCCTGTAATACAAATCCACCACTGAACTGCGATTCCCAACCCGCATGCCCAGCGTGGGGATTATGGGCACTACCCCCTAATGATTGTACACGCCAAAAGAAAATGGCCCCCAGTTCCCGGCCGCCTCGCTATTCCTGGCCATGGCAGCGGCCACGGTAACAGCGGGGCAGGGGGTGCTAAGAATCCCCGGGCTACATTAGGCTGCCATTCATTACAAAATTGACCCTGGCTACGTTTAACGGACGCACTCTGAGGCTTGACCACCATCTAGCGCAGTTGGAAGTGGAGTTAGAGAACATTAAATGGTATGTTCTGGGGTTATGTGAAGTCCGTAGAGAGGGGGAGGACACTCGGGCCATCTTCTCTACTTTCGCGAGGGTGATAAAACATTCCAGGGCGGCGTAGGTTTTCTCGTGAATAAGGCCCTCTCTAACAACGTTGAAGAAATCTCCAGTGTGTTGACCAGGGTAGCGTACCTGATCCTTCGGCTGTCCAAGCGCTACAGCATGAAGGTCATACAGGTTTACGCACCGACCTCGACACACTCGGATGATGAAGTGGAGGATATGTACGATGACATATCCAAAGCCTTGCACAACACCACTAAGGCTCACTTCAATGTTGTTATAGGGGACTTTAACGGCAAAGTGGGATCCCAGACTGGCAACGAATCCCGGATAGGCCCGCATAGTTATGGAGTTAGGAATCACAGGGGGCAAATGCTTGTCAACTTCCTTGAGAAAGAGGGATTATTCTTAAGGAACTCCTTCTTTAAGAAACGGCCTCAAAGGAAGTGGACATGGCAAAGCCCCGACACTGTGACTAAAAATGAGATCAACTTCATCATGACGGATAGCAAGCACATATTCAGAGATGTCTCAGTGATCAACAGGTTCAATACCGGTTCTGATCACCGACTCCTCCGAGGCTCTCTGATTAAATTTGAACTTAAAGCTTGAAAGAAACCGCCTGATGAAGTCCACGCTCCGACCTAACCCAATCCAAATCATGGCGGGTACCGAGAAGTTCCAGCAGCTTCTCGGGGATAGATTTGTTACCTTGGAACCCACCGATGACGCTGACGAGACCCTACACAATCTGGTCGAAACTTTGAGGGACGAGGGCATCAAATTCTGCAGAACGCAGCGGACTGGCAAGAAATCCAAACTCTCGGCTGAGACTCTCGGGTTGATGACAAAAAGACGGGAAACCACCCAAGCGACGTCGTCTGAGAGGTCGACCTTCGGAGCTCCAACACACGCCTCATTGAAGAGGCGATAGAGCGAAACCGAGGGTCCAAAGTATTCACTCAGCAGCTTGGCAGGAGCCACCTGACGAAGCTTAAAACGCACGACGGGAGGACCGTATCGTCAAAGCCGGAGATCTCCGCCGAGATAGAGGATTTCTATGGCCGATTATACGCTGCACATGACCCTCATTCCAGACGAGATGACCACGATTCCAGAGCCACCCTGATACGCCACTACACCGAAGAACTGCCAGACATCAGTCAAGACGAGATCGTGTTAGCTCTGAGGCAGGTTAAAAATGGAAAAGCCTCCGGTGAGGACGGAGTAACATCAGAGCTTCTAAAAGCTGGAGGAGCCCCTGTTATACAGGAATTACAGAACCTCTTCAACACCGTCTTTCACAGTGGGAGAACTCCAAAGAGGGAGTTTTATGGTGCTCTTTTTTAAGAAGGGTGACAAAACCCTCCTTAAAAATTATAGACCCATCACGCTCCTGAGCCATGTCTATAAGCTGTTCTCACGAGTGGTCGCGAACCGTCTCGCCAGGAGACTCAACGAGTTCCAGCCACCGGAACAGGCCGGGTTTCGCAGAGGATATGGCACCATAGACCACATTCACACAGTGAGGCAAATTATACAGAAGTCAGAAGAGTATAATCAGCCCCTGTGTCTGGCCTTTGTGGACTATGAGAAGGCCTTTGACTCTGTCGAAACATGAGCTGTTCTGGAATCCCTACAGTGATGCCAAGTAGACTATCGTTATATCGAGGTGCTGAGATGTCTGTACGAAGCCGCCACCATGAGTGTCCAAGTACAGGGCCAGCAGTCTAAACCCATCCAATTGCGCAGAGGAGTGAGACAGGGGGATGTTATATCCCCGAAATTGTTCACAAGCGCGTTGGAAGATATGTTTAAGACGCTGGACTGGAAAGGAAAGGGCATTAACATCAACGGCGACTACATCTCACACCTGCGATTCGCAGATGACATAGTATTAATGGCAGAGTCGCTAGAGGAGCTGAACCAGATGCTGGACGGCCTAGCTGCAGTCTCGCGACGTATCGGTCTTGACATGAATTTGAATAAAACCAAAGTCATGATCAATGGCCACATTGATCCAATACCGATCGTCGTACATGGTCACCCTCTCGAAATCGTTTACGAATACACTTACCTCGGGCAGATTCTGCAGTTAGGTAAAAACAATTTCGAGAGGGAGGCCAGGAGGAGGATCCAGCTGGGCTGGGCAGCGTTTGGGAAACTACGCCGAGTCTTCTCGACATCCATATCGCAATGCTTGAAAACGAAAGTTTTCAATCAGTGCGTGCTACCCGTCATGACCTACGGAGCTGAGACATGGACACTCACGGTAGGGTTGGTCCACCAGTTCAAAGTCACTCAGCGAGCTATGGAGAGAGCTATGCTCGGAGTTTCTCTGAAGGATAGGATTTGTAACGAATATATCCGACAGAGAACCAAAGTCATCGACATAGCTCAGAGAATTAGCAAGCTGAAGTGGCAGTGGGCTGGCCATATCGCGCGAAGAACCGACAACCGCTGGGGTAAGCGTGTTCTTGAGTAGAGACCGCGACTGGGCAAACGAAGTGTAGGGCGCCCTCCGACCAGGTGGGATGACGATCTGCGAAAGACTGCAGGCAGATGCTGGATGCGGCAAGCTGAAGACAGGGCGCTATGGCGCTCTTTGGGGGAGGGCTATGTCCAGCAGTGGACTATTATAGCCTGATGATGATGATGATGATGATGGCTTAGACTTCCTATGTTTGAATAAATCTTGGTGAAATAGTCATTGTCAAAATACATGTAGGAAACAGACAGACTGAGAGTTATACAGAACTAATAAGTTTTTCCATACAATATGAATAGGGAATGTCGGACGTGCAAACAAAAGAAGATCGGATAATATTGTGCCGATCGGAGGCCAACTTTGGTGATTTTCGCACAGGAGCTTGGAAAGTGTGATCTCTCGCCCGCAGGCCATTGAGTTGAAGAAACGCTCTTTGTTATGCCGGGGCGTCGCTCAGGAGTCGTTGCCTGCAGGCGGTAAACCTGCATAGGAAGGGCTCTGCTGGGTGTGTCACTGAAGAAATTCCAGTTGCGGCGATCCACCTACCATTCAAGATAACGAGTTAGCACACCGTATAAAAAAGGAACGTGGCAAGTGTCACAAGCAAATAATGCCTATGTCTACCAGTAGGTAAAGTCAGTCTATGAATGATGATAAATAAGAGTATTTCTTTTTTTATATTACTTACTACTTACAACTGCTTAGACTCGTTACACCTACCATTGTCCCTTTGGATTACAGACAATATATGGTCTACGTTACAATCGAATAAACAGCAAGGAGACCGAGGTAGTGACAATGTGCAGAAAAAACAAAGTTCACCATAAAGCAATGTTTTGCACAAAATAATACCAATATTATATTGATAACTCGATAAAATCTGTCGAATATAAACAATGAACATTTAATAAAAATGTCAATTTTCGTCCAAGACCATGACATAAAATTATGAAAGTAACATTTAGAAATAAGTTCCCTACCTTTCGTTCGTATTTCTTTAATTCCCCAAGGCTTGTCTTCGGAACATGAACGTAATTTTTTAAATTCTTTAATTAACTTGCCACAGACATAATAACATAATAAGTTCAGAAAGCTTAACAGTGAAAGTTTTCTGATGTCATAGACAAGCGTCAAAATTATAAAGGTTAATTGAAAGGTCGTGTCTGGAAACATTATAACAATGGGAATTTTTCGTTTGGAAATTCATGATAATTAAAACAAACTTTTCTTTGGGTAGCGTTGTGTATTATAGGAAAATTATTAATATATATTAATAATAATAATAATAATATAACTTTATTTCGGACCAATGAATCCATAGACTGTTAGTAATACAATTTAACTTATTTCCTACTGTTAGTATAAATTAACCTAGAGACAATTATTAATATTAATGAGGTAATGTTTTGTTTCACCTTCAGTGATATCTTTAAAGACATTACATAGTTAGGAGACTATGTATGTATATCTATATCACGTCACTTGGGATTACTACTGTGCGGTCACGTTATACTCTGCTCCGTTATAAAATTCTCAAATCATAGTTTAAAGTACAGATTCCTCTATGTGTTATTAATATTTCGTTAAATAAATGCAAAACTATTACAAGTATATAATTTGCTCGGCGAATATAAGTGTTTGCGTGTGTTAAATCAAAAAACTATTGTGTATAGTGGTGGTGAACTTTAAAAGCTTTAATAGTTACAATAAGCTAGAAACAACAATCTACCCACTATACCACCGTTTATTTAAACACTATAAGTGATTCCCTATTTCGCTAAACTGCTACACGTAGCCAATAGCGCGGTGCGTAACGCGTCGGCTCTGGGTCAGGTGGTTGACGGATCGAATCTGAGCTACATCGTCGTCTTTTTGGAATTATTTCTACATTGTCGATTTCTACATAAATAAACCACAATGTCGAACTGTGATGTATGTGGAAGACTTGTATCAAAACATGAACAAATAACTTGTTCTAACTGTGAAAATATCTATCACCATATGTGCGTAAATATAACTGCTACTAAGTATAAAAGGCTTAGCAAAATAGCACGATCGACTTGGAATTGTCCTAGCTGTCTGAATAAACATCCCAAAGATACTTTAAACATAGCGGGGGCTAATTCCGACGATGAGGAGAAGGATAACGACATTCGGAGTATTATAAGAGATGAAATTAGGAACACAATGCGAACCGAAGTAAAACATTTGATTCGTGAACTAAGAAGTGAGATTGATGAAATCAGAAAACAATTTGAGGAACTCAAGTCATCTGGATGTTTCGATATTTCGCAATACAATGAATTACGATCGGAATTCGTAAAACTGCAAACTAAGAATGTTCATCTTCGGTCACAGAATGCAGTTTTGCAGGAATCAACAGACCAGTTGCGAAGCCAGGTAAATATCATGGATCAAAACTTACGCAAAGCTAATTTAGAGCTTCATGGATTACCTGAAAATAAGAATGAAATACTGCCAAATATCTTATCTCAGTTATCTGAGGTTGTTTCTTATGAACTCAGGGATTCTGATATTATGAAATGCACTAGAGTGGCCAGCATCAATAACAACAAGACTCGTCCACGCACGGTAGTGGTAAAACTGCGCAGTCCTAGATGCCGCGATGAATTATATTCCGCAATTACCCGATATAACAAAGCACATAAGGATGAAAAGCTTAACACATCTCTTTTGGGCTATGGCGGCAAACAACCGATATACGTATCTGAACACTTATCTCCAGTGTACAAAGCGTTACACGCTGCCGCTCGACTGCGAGCAAAAGAGAAGTCCTACAAGTTCGTCTGGGTACGATACGGTAAAATTTATGTCGCCAAAAATGAAAATTCGGGCAGTATATTAATTAAAAATAGACAATGTTTGGAAAAGATTATCTAATTATTGCACTTATTGCAATTCGTTTAACATGTCATGTGTACTGTATTTCTCGTTATGAAAATATCCATTTTTTATCAGAATGTAAGAGGAATGAAAACAAAGTCACATGTTATTTATATGTCAATAATAAATTCAAGCTACGATATAATATGCTTTACAGAAACGTGGTTAGATGATTGGTTCTTGTCATCCGAGTATTTTGATAGAATGCATACCTATGCATACCAATATATGACAATTCATTTAGAAATAAGGAAGCCATTACTAAAATTTGTGTAATTGTACTGATGGTGTGCTTATTCAATAAAATAAAAAAATAGAAATAAAAAATATGTATATAAATAGTCTCATACCTCCGTTTGTCTCATACATGTATCTCTGCTTATAATAGGCAAAGGTCTAATATACACCACAATTCGCAAATTATTATTTTAGGCCATAAGTATAGAGGGCGAGCCTATAGTCATTAACTGAGAACATATCCAGACCCCGTACTGCCACTAACAGAAAAACGCAATAACGATTTGTCCAACCCGGGAATTTAATCCAAGACCTCACGCACATTAGTCGCATTATACTGGTCGTATACACGCACGTATACTGGTCATCACAATATATAATAAAAAATGTTCGATAACATAAATCAATTTATGGATTCTGTAGAATCTTTAAATGTGTCACAGTCATATGTTAGCATGCCAGACCAATGTTTGAAGCACTTAAATACTACCAAACCAACCATAAACACTTTACACGTCAACATCCGAAGCTTAAATCGCAACTTTGACGGTCTCAATGTCTTGTTGCACTCTATGGATATTAAGTGTGACATAATCATTCTCTCGGAGTGCTGGTTAAGCAAGGTAACAGACATTCCCGTGTTAAGTGGTTTTAACTCAGTTAGGTCTTCATTTAATAACCAGAACGATTGTGTGGTAATTTATATAAGATCTACACAAATTACACGGTAGCCGAACCGGTTTTTGTAGATGCTAATTGCCTTATCTTGAAGCTGGGTATCGATACGGCCATTGTTGCAATCTATCGTACACCATCAATCCGAAATATAGATATGTTCCTAAACTCCTTAAACAGTATTCTGGAATCCCTGTCGTCAATAAAAACAGTAGTGGTAATGGGAGATTTAAACATAAATATTCGCCCTGATAACAATGACCCAAACTCTGAAGACTACTTAAATACGATGGCTTTTCACGGACTCCTGCTTGCTCACGTTCTTCCCACTCGTATAGATAACTGCCTTGACCACGTTTTCTTAAAAACGGATAAACCCTCAACAACTTTGATTCTAGATTCATACTTTACTGACCACGCACCTATCTTATCTTGCTCTGAAATAAAACCCCTGCAACCTAAAAAACCTAAAGGCATGATTCGACACTTAAACCTTCCAGGTATCATTAGTTGCTTAGAAAACTCTGACTTTTCAAACGTGTTAACTAGCACAGATCCAAATGAAAGTGCGGAACAGCTTATTTCCACAATATCAACCGCAATAAACAAATACAGCACATTAAAAAAAGTCCCCCATAGAAAGAAAATGATTAAGCCATAGGTAACACCTGGCCTTCTAAAGTGTGTACGCAATTGGGACCAACTTCATAAAAGGGCAATGCAAAACCCTGATGATTCTGTTGCTAAACTAATCTATACTCGTTATCGAAATTACTGTAACAGTTTACTGAAGAGTATTAAATGTGAGTTTGACCAAAAAGAGCTCCTGAACGCCAATGGTAACCCTAAACCAACTTGGGATATCATAAAGACTACAAGAACAACTCATCCACAAGTAAAACCGAAGAACTACTTAATATGTGCAACGATCCAAATGCTTCTGTAAACATTATAAATAACTACTTCGCAAATGTTGGGCCGAATCTTGCTCGGCAGGCGACGCAGGCACAGTGTGAAGACCGCCCAAATTTTGATTTTAACTGTATAATAAATTCTCTAGGTAACTCATTCGTACTACTTGAAACGGACAACTCAGAAATAGATAGCATTATTAGAGAATTAAAATATAACTGTGCAGTAGGCCATGATGGAATACCAGCCTCTGTTATTAAATCTGCTTGGCATGTTCTTGTTCGTTCAATCACCCACATCTGTAATTTGTGTATCTTAAGGGGTATTTTTCCCGACAACTTCAAGAAGGCATTAGTCACCCCTGTATTTAAGGGCGGGGATGGAGATCGTGTCGAAAACTATAAACCTATATCTGTGCTCACCACATTGTCCAAAATTATGGAGAAGATACTTAATAAAAGGCTGTTTGGATATCTTGAACGTAACAACATTATTGCTCCAAACCAATATGGTTTTAGGAGAGGCACATCAACTGAGGATGCTGTCCTTGAGCTGACAAGTCAAGTTACTAAGAATCTTGATAAAAGGACTAAAACTATAGGTATATTTCTTGATTTAGCCAAAGCTTTTGACACGGTCTCTACTCCCATTCTCCTACGCGGCCTAGAGGCCATAGGAATAAGAGATAACTGTCTAAACCTTTTCCGTGACTATCTTACGAACCGTAGCCAACGAGTTAAGGTAGATAACTACATTAGTGACAATGTAAAGCTAACTTTTGGTGTTCCACAAGGTAGCGTCCTAGGTCCCACACTCTATCTTGTATACGTCAATCGGTTGTGCCAGCTATCAATTCCAGACTGTAAGATCCTCGTTTATGCAGACGACACAGCGCTTATTATAACTGGAGAAACATGGACTGCTGCTCACTGCGCAGCTGAACATGCTCATGGCATAGTTATGAATGGGTTTTCCTCAAATTTGCTTACCCTAAATATCGCTAAAACTCACTATGTCCCTTTCTCAGCGAACCTCTCTACACAGCCTATTATGCCGGATGTGAAAGCCCATAGTTGCTACGCTGCACACAACTCTTGCACTTGCCCCTTGATACATAGAAGCTCTTGCGTTAAATATCTGGGAGTGCACATCGATAGTACACTGAGTTGGCAGAAGCATATCGATGTGACAGTGTCACGCGTTCACAACATTATGTTCCCCATGAGAAAATTAAGAAATGTGGTTACGGGCCCTCTGTTAAAAACTATATATTTTGCCTTAGCACAGTCACTTCTCACCTACTGCATATCTGTTTGGGGTGTTACATTTAAAACCTATTTGCTTCGCCTTGAGAGGGCTCAAAGAGGTGTCTTAAATGTTATGCTTCACAAACCATACCGCTACCCAACAACCCAGCTATATACAGACATATCTGTACTTACTGTTCTACAACTGTGCGCGCTCAACATCATAGTACGTAAACACTCAACATTAACTTATGACCCGATGTTGCTAGATCATAAACGTCGAAAATATCTCGTATGCCCACCTGTAGCTACTAAAGCTGCTCTGGCGAGCCGAAACTACACAAGTCTCAGCTGCCACCTTTACAACACTATTAACAAATGCTGTAACATATATCCGCTACCAAAACTTAAATGTAAATGCGTTGTAAATAGTTATCTCCAAAAATTAACCTATGATGAGACTGAACAACTCTTTGCAAAAAAAGCTTGTTAACTGTACCACACATACACACACACCCTCGCACACGCACACACACACACACACACCCTCATACATGCCCTCACACACACATACACACACATATACACACAACACTCTATGTATAGCTTTAAATAATTTCCTAATATATATTTATATAGTTTACCTTTTAATAGATGATTACCATAACTACCATAAATATCAGTAATGTTATTAGTAGTTTATCAACTTATCAATGCTTAATCAATATTGTCACACGAATCTGTAAGAGGAAGGCGCCAGTGTCTGTAACACAGTTAATACTAGCACAGGCACTGACGTTCACTCTATCCCTAAAATACATAGCGTTGTACATAATGGTACTTTTATATATTATGTGATTGAGATGGACAAACTGTATTTGGCTTTTGATAATTAATTATTATTATTATTATTTACTACCGCTGCACCTCCAAGGCAGACAAACATGTTACACTCTCTTTTTTGTTTAAGATATTGGATAAGATAAGATAAGATAACTCCTATCCCTGTGGATAAGATAAGATCGCTGTGGATAGGTTTTACAGAGGTAGGACTGTTCCTACGACTGTGAAACCTATGTAGCCAGGTTCAGTGATGGTGACCATGACAGACGCCGAATTGCACTTGTAGTCTAAGGAAAAGTTAAACTAGACTCTGGAACTCATGGAACCCACAACAAATTTAAACAAAACTATATAGTATATAGAAATAAAGGAAAGAATTCGATGATAGAATTACATCCTCATACATGTATGCGATTGTAATCTGCGACCGCTGCGCGTTGTGTTAATCTATTACTGTAATGAAACAGTGAACGTAAATAAATCATGGAAGCAGTACTTTCATACTATCTATCTATGCTAATATTATAAAGCTGAAGAGTTTGTTTGTTTGTTTGAACGCGCTAATCTAAGGAACTACTGGTCCGAATTGAAAAATTATTTTAGTGTTGGATAGCTCATTTATCGAGGAAGGCTATAGGCTATATAACATCACGCTACAATCCACGAGGGCATCGCAGTATTTATAAATGTGGGTGAAATCGCGGGCACATCTAGTAATTTATAAATTGACGTTAGTACAACTACCCAATCAACTCTACTACTCAAAATGAACATTACTGTTAATGGGCAGGGTAGCTATTAGCTGTTCTATTTTACAGTTTATTTACTTGTTGTCAATGTCGACAACTCAAACACAATGATATTATTATACTTAAGTGACACGCTAAGTTTTATTAAGCTTTGTCTAATTTGTGTTCGTTCCGTGGAGTAATTTTTTAGCGATCAGAATACTTCCGTTTTATTTCGGCTTACTGAAAATATGGTCGATTGTTGATAGTTATTAGAACTTATAGATTGAGCTTTAATCAAGCTTAAGGTAGATTAAAACACGTTCCCACGTGCGCGTCTGTGTAGTGTCTTTGTCCCCCCAGGGGGCTGATGGAGGAAGTATTTTTGTGTAGTGGCCTGCCGTCTCACACGGCGGGCCGAAACCATGGCGGGGTCGCGATTGAATGTGAAAGTGATTCGCGCGGCCTCGCCGTCTATGGTCATGTCGAGGAACATCGTGGTCGGTTTAGTCGATATTACCGGGGTATACTTTCCCCGGTGAGCCCGACATAACCTCTCCGTCGCCCCGCGGAGAGGTATGTGTCAAAGCATTCCTCGAAGTAAAAAAAAAAAAGATTAAAATGCTGTCTTAACTTTGCATGACAACTATCCATTTTTGTTATGATGTTACAGCAAAAGATCAATTACTAGTATAATGAGAATTATTTTAGTATTTTTCATGTTTAATAAATAGCTTAGTTAGTAAAGGTCAGGGACGTAAATCCTACTTTATCAATTCACCTGTTCCTCACTTATTTAAACATACATAAGCACAAAGCCGTGAAATTGACAAAATCCTTATCCCCGAAGGGATAGAAAAGGTATGTAAAACACACATTTCACTAAATATGATTTTAAGTTTCACTTAATAGGGAGCGAGACTATTGCCATTCACGGGTTACAGTTCTAAACTCACTGCTACTAAGAATCATTAGACTGAGAATCTTAGTAACTCCGCCCAAACAAGGAATAGAAAACAAGATCATACATTCGCTACCGAAGACCACTACGAAGACTGTCACATAATCACCATGTAAATAAACTTTTACTATTTATAATATGTGCTACCTTTAATTACCCTATCAATTGTTAGAATGTCAGACAAAAACCTATTGTGTGTATCCGCCGTTGTGCCACTGCGACTCAATAGGTTAACAGTTAGAGTCATAATTTTTTGTTAGAAATAATTAAATTAAATTAAAATATGTAAACAAATCATTGTTACAACCTTAGTTTACATTTACAATTTTTATCTTCTGCTTGTTTATTATTTTTTTCTATCATTATCTTTGTCGATGTAATAAATAATATTGTCACTATACAAGAGGAAGACGCTGGCACCTGCAACACAGTGTTTACTAGTGCAAGTGTTAGGAAATTCTGTTTTAAACTGTATCAAACATGTCAATAAAGATTATAAGGTCACAATAGAGTTAGTCGTCGCAATCGTTAAAAAAAATATTATTTATAAAATTCACTCGTACATCTCAACTAATTAGGCTACCTCCTAATGCCTTCGACGAATAAAAATGGGCAGCATTCCTCGTATACAAACTGTACAAAATGTTTTATAAAACGGAAATTAAATTGAACACGCGGCGTTTCCATTATCTAATGCGGAAGAAATGACGGCCTTTGAGACCGAGGCCTGGCGCGAAACCGTTAAACATATGGGCGGGGAGAATCATGGCTGTTGAGCATAATGCTTTTTGCTAAATTAGAAGCTGCCGAGTCGAAATCATCCGTACTATAATATGCGCCCTTTTTCATAATGAGATTAACCCTCTAGCGGATCCAAGCACAACAAAGAAAAACATCGGCTATTCTGGTGGGAAAAGTTTACCGTATTTTTATGATGGTAATTATGGTGATAGAAATATAGGGCTATATTTAAAAGCGTTGTCGCCTTGACATTGCTAGCGCCGAGTGCTATGAGTTCTATATCCGCATAGTACAAACATTGTGGGATCTGCAAATAGAATCTAGATCCGGAACAACTATCACAATTTCTGCACTAGGAAATTTCTGTATGTGTTTGACTTTACAAACATTGAAACACGTGTATAACACCTACACATCGCCAGCGATGTTTATAAGTTCCATATTATAAGCACCCATGCTTATTGAGTGCAGTTCATGTTGCTATTGAAAATTTTCCTAATCCAAAATCACGTTTCCCAACCAATACATCTAAACCACAACCACATGCAATGCAGTCGCACTCATTACCGCTGCATCAACGAGTCAATATACTGATTATAAAACCCAACATATCTGTCAATCTTAGAATACCAGATATAATTATAAATCTATTGTGTCTGGTCATCACTTAATAGGTTAAGCAACAGTCTAAAAACAATCACAGAAAAACATAGCACATAAAAAAAAATTGGGCTACTCTCTCTACTCATAATTTAAAAACCATTTGCTACAGTCGACAAATTAAACAAGAACCTCAGATCTAATTTGTTTGAGTTCCTCAAGCAGTCATATCGAAACGTTTCAATTTGTTACCGGCACGACATATTATAAACTTTTCTGGCCGCTGAGTACCTACCCTACACGTTGAAGAAGTCTTTTTAAAACTTGTTCTGAACGAATGAGTAGCATAATGGGGTCGCCAGGCTGCGTTGCACTACTCTAACATGCTACTTACGAGACGCGTATAAAAGGATTTTCGTACGAGATTTCTGGAATAACGTTGCATGTAACTAAACTTAAATTTAGCTGGAATCTTCTATAAAGATATACCTAATCGTAAATGTGGCATTAGTATGTATAAAATGTTTTAGCAATCTCAACTAATATTATAAATGCGTATGAGAGTTTCTTTTTTGCGCTTTCACGCCTTAACTATTTGACAGATCATCATGAAATTTCGCAGACGCGTTGTCAGTGAAACAGAAAATGACATATGTAACCTAACCTACATTTATGCGAGTAAAACCGCGGGCAAAATCTAGTTTATAATCAATTCAACTGATAACACTATGATCTTACAGATTTCCGCTTTAACTCTCAGAAAGGGTTTGCAGAGGCGCCTTGAAACCTATATTTTGGCAGTTTTGTGTTATGAACCTCGTATCGAATGGAGACAAGTAATAACTGTCTACCGAACATAATTATGTATATCCAGACACCATGCTGTTGTTAACAATTTTATAACAGAAAATCCTAATAGCACTTTGCTTAACACTGGAATCAAACTCATGACCTGACGTCCACACGTAAACTTATGCAACGTTTTTTAAATGGTCACACACTATAATTAAACCGAGCCATCTCGTTTTAATCATGGTGTGTGACCATTACATGGTAACGTTGATCAAACTTGCGGATCGAACTATCTGCACGCTACTGTCTGGCAGGCCTCTCTTACAGATAGCCTCATCTTTATATTGCCAAAGAAAAAGGCATAGGTATATAATACACATGGGTGTGTATTCTTCTAGCTATAAATTAATAATAAGATGCATGTTCAAAACCCATTAACTCTTTGCCCCACCCAGGCATTGAACTAGATACCTCATGCACAATAATACATACTGGTGTATTGTTCAATACATTGTAATGTAATATATTGTATAGCCTAACCGTCCAATGTTCATCCACCTGAGATAATGCCTTTGTCGGCCTACACGTAGGCAGTGGTTGGGTTAATGTTGTCTGAAGAAAGAAACATTAATTTGTAAGATAATGTAGAAATCTTGATTAAAAAAAATATGATGTCCCGTATATTTATATCAGAGGGCAAATTCTTGTAATAAAATATGTTCAAAATTGAAATGCAATTTATGTTCACTTTTGTCGTTTCTTTTAATTTAAAAGAATATCATTTGTAATATTTATAACACTGAGACGAGATCGGAAATCTATTTTTAACAGTTTTAATATATACAATTAATTTTTCAAATGGTATATCGTAAATACACTAAAATATTAATAAAGAAAATCATATTAATAAAAACACAAAGAAAATGAAGATACAATCATACGATATCATCATTTAAATTAAGGATATAATCTTAACTAGAATAATAACTTACACCTAATACGTAAAATAATTATTTTATTACATCTTTTACACAGCTTTCTCAATTTCCCAAACATAAGTCAAGGTCAAATTATTCAAGGTCACAACACAGCGAGAGCACTCCCGCTTATGAATTTTTTGAAGCGTAATTTAATATACTACGTAAGTCTTTATTTAATAAATGTAAGTGCTAATCGTAAGGTATCGAGTTCAATATGTGTGTCGGAAAAGAATCAAAAAAACTTTCTGTCTTTTAAATTTTTGATTGCATCGATTGCGTAGTGGGTAAGTTGTCGCCTTGCCGCTAATGTTGCGTCGATTATTATAGGTTCGTATAACACGCGTGAATAGGATTTTTTTAGATTTACTGTCAATAAATCCTCAGACGCAGCACCTGCATCTGCAACTATGCCCGATACACGGAAGTAGGACCGCCTATATTACGTGGGATCTAAAACCATATACCTCTGCTTACCCTTCGGAAATATAGGCATCAGTCAATGTATGTTATGAAAATGTAAATGTATGCCATCCTAATCCTAACTTCCTAACTAATATTATAAAAGCGAAAACGAGTTTGTTTGTTTGTTACCTTTTCACGCCTAAACCACTGAACCGATCATCCTGAAATTTGCATATACGTTGACAAGTGTACAGAAACGGACATAGGCTACCTTTCATCCCGAAATAAATTACTGTTCCCGAGGAAAACAACAATAATATTCTTATGATAATAGATGGCGCCACGTGTCTTTCGAATCATGATTGAATTAAATTATTACAAGCAGAGTACAACCCGAATTGATTGTCAAATTCTAAATTAACGCGAGCGAAGACGAGGGCAAAAACTAGTACAAAATAAACAAAGAATAGAGTACGTACATTGTCGAAATCTACATATATTATTCAAGGTCAACTAACACTAAACTCACGCTAAAGCTGAAGTACATTCGGCGCTATTACAAAGTGTAGTGGTATATAAACAAAACTGTCACTGTCTTTATTCAAATCCAATGAACCTTCCGATTAACTATTAACTAGGAGCTGAACAACGTCTACGCGTGTCTCAATCTGTGTTATGCTCACCGCTAACATTATTACAACACTATTGTAATGATCTTCTGAGCGCGAACAATGTTAGGCCTCGAGCCCACGGGAGGTGACGAACAAAATTGTCATTAATTATTTCACACCCGCTTAATTAGCCGTCTTTAGTACGTCGCCCACATTAAACACGTTCTTTGTAAGTTCTCAACGGCTACGTACCACTTTGATATACTAACGACGCTAATTAAATTTATATTTAAGAGCTAAACGTATCAAATATACATTGAAGAAGGCAACGTTTGTTGGTGTCCCGTTTAAAATTGCTAGAATACAGTAAACAGAGCGAGCGCTTGAACCCAATTTTTTCACTTGTACATTTCTGAGTATTTCGTGACTTTATTTGAAATGTAAAAAGTAATCAACATAAAATAAAACTCTCTGTAAAGAAAACGTGGCAACATAATAAATTTGAGAATGCCACATCGATTTTCTTTATTCTGAAAGCCGCCTGAGTAATAAGTCAAAATAGATTCGCTATTACTTCTTGGTTCTTGATGAGTATACTTTTTTCCGTGACGGAAACGGGAATTCAATTTAAACACCGGGAAAATAATAAGAAAACATTTTTACGTCATGATGTTGCAATGTCAGAAAAGCGCAAGATATTACTTATAAGATCCACAGCAGTTTTTCGGCGAGTCACAGGGGACATGCGTGGAGGCTGGTATGCGGCACAATTTGTTTTTTCTTGTATCGTCCACACACACATAGTGTGTCCATACCTCAAGCGAACGCATTAAGAGAATGGCACCATTTGTGGGGAATTTCATTAGTCATTCCCTGCGGTGGGGGTATTCCATCATAGATTCCTTTCGCGTCTCACGTACCGCGGATACTTCGCAGACAAATATGTCGAGAATAGGGTTGAATTTTCAATTGGATCTTCATTAATTATTTACTGAGCGAGTTCCTTGGATTGTTCGGGTAAATAACGTAAATTGGACGCGTAAATATATTGTTGCGAAGGCTTGTTTGTTCGCGCTAAAATCCTATTAGCGAAGTCACAGTGAAGTTTACCCTAGTTGAGTGTCATATCTGGTGTCTCAACTTTACTTGTTAATAACAACGCGAATCAATCTGGGCCACACGAGCCACCTTGTACTACTCGAGTTAATAACGATCTCGTTCAACCGCCCCTACTCGCAGCCTACGAGTGCATAGCCTCTATAGATAGCTGCCAACGATTTTATCAAGAGTGGCGATTTAATCAAAGGATAGCCCTCACGGGACGTGTATTATTTATTATTTTATAAGATAGAAACAGTTTTAAGTGTATCAATCTAGAATTGATAAAAGAAAACTTATATGGCATCATCGCTTTTTGCTTCGGTGTAAGATTTCGCCTGATCTGTTTGTCGTTAACCTTATGACGAAACACTTAATTGGCTTTTTATTGTGTATTTTTATAAGGAATCATACATGTATATGTTACGAACATGTGTCAAATACTTTAGGCTACTGCAGCAGATGACTTAAGTTCGAATTTACGGCACATACCCTTGACAAAAAAGTCATCGTAAATGTAATACCGTAACGTTGCGAAACGTATATTAAATTTAATAAGCGTAGTAAATCCAATCTCGCGTCTATCAGAATCGCAGACCCGATTAAAACAATATTGTGTTTTGTATAAATCTGCGTTTCGGCGTATGAGAGAGTATTAATTATTGCTCGCCTTAGTGAAGAAATAAAACACCCGGAAGACACCACGTAACCTCAGGTTAACTAAAAGAGTGCCTGAAAGTAAGAGTAACATTTAACCAGTCTAAAACTAATATATGTATATCATACTAGCTTTTGCACGCAGCTCCGTCCGCGTGGTACCTACAACAATAAATAGTAGTCTTTGTCCTTCCTCAGGTTTTAAATTACATCTGTACAAAATTACATTCAAATCGGTTGAATGGATTAGCCTTGAAGAGTTAACAGACAGACAGCTAGAGTTACTTTCAAGTTTATAATATTATTAAGGATTACATAATTATATGTATATCATATTGTTATAGGATGTTAAGCAATTTGTTAAAGTAATTTACACATTGCGAGACATAACTGGGTATATTATCAATCGATTTGAAAAATACTACAGTACTATAGTGCTATAAATAAGTGTCAATTAATCTTTCGAAACCATCCATTTACTGGAAACTATTTCAGCTGATATTTCAAAACCTACTTTCCTTTACCTTTCTGAACACCCATTAATTCGGATTCTATCTGAAAGCGCTTACTTTATTCATAATTCAAACTATACCATATTTAAATTTAAGCACGTATTCAGTTACTCGTGTTATAAGCAAAGTTTAAGGGATATTTTGCGGTCAGTAAATATATCACGCTGCGGCGCACTAATTGCGCAAGTTTAACTTGCACTTGACCGATTGCCCTACAACAGGTGAAGCTTTGGAAATGTTCCATTAACCTCTACAAAAGTTACATCGGTATCAGATATACGTACAATAGCACTTAGATACTCGATATTGAACAAACAATACCGTAGCATAAACTTTATCTACAGGTTTTATTACATTGAAACAATTGTAGCTGGTGTCTCGAACGGCAAGTCGTAAAAACAACCAATAAAAAATATTTTTTTTTTGTCTTAAGAAATCTATGAATTTAGAAAAAGCCAGGAGTAAAAACCATTGCGCTAAGTCGCCTTTGCATATGCGAATTGGACTGCAGAGGACAATTTCTTCTTATACCTTGGGACACAAACAGAGTCGGTTTTTTGCGATGCATATTCTGACCTAGTTGGGATCGGTTTTCTTATAAACACAGCACGTCAGCTTAGATAATAGTAATAAAAATTTGGGACGTATCTGGCTCCATATACCTAGTTGAACGCCGTTCCCGGGAGACGGTCAAACTTTGATCGGAATGACAGTCGACGAAACGTTTGGACGTGCAGAACATTCCCCCAGTCCCGAATTCGTGGCAATATAAAAACAAATTTTTCGAGCAACCGTCTGATTTAACGATCAACTTGAATTCATGAAGAATCTTTGCCCGAACGAAAAAAGTTTTTTTATAAAACGGATTACGCTAGGGATATAGGACATAAGCCCGGGGCGTTAGCTCGAACTCAGAGGCGAATACTAATGTACTTTTTAGACGTAAACTATTTATCACATGCAAAATCTTCGCAGAAGTCTTTAAATAAATGATAAGGCAGTAAATAGGGCGAGAATATCAGAACGAGCTGAACGGGACACCTGTTACGTTAGGAATATGGCGGAATAATAAAATTATATTACATTGTGAGCTGCTTAACTCAGAGCTACTGTGTCGAATGAAAATATTTTATCTTTTCAATATCGTGAAGCAAACTTTATAAGAGAAAATTATGTTGATGCAGCGAACGTAACTTAATGTCATCTGCAGCTCAGAGTATAGCTAAAATTGCTTCTCAAAATATTTATTATGAAAGTCGAGCAAAGTTTGGTTAAGTTAAAACTTATTGGAAGCTTGGAAAGTCTCGAGAGTCCCGTTGAGAGGTGTCCAATAGCATCGACCTCGCAACTTGTCACTTTATCACAACAATCGCAGCAGTTATTTTTGAATAAGATTAATTTGTTTGCTGCCTCTTTTTATTTACCCTTCGGCGTGGTAATGAGTTTTCTCTAGAGACCAACATCAGGCATAAAATGCTTTCATGCCTGACATCGGCCATTTGTTCGGTTCATTCCTAGTCAAACGGTTATACTTATCTACGAAAATCAAGAACATTCAGAAGCAGCTACACTACATAAAATGAACCGAGCGAGCCTTTGTATAAATCTGGCCCTTTTTATTTGTTTGGATGTTTGCGATGAGTATAGTTCTGTGGCAGTAAGATTTCACTTGATGTGCTGTTTCGAAGCAATCCTTTCAGTTATCTTAGTACGTGATAAGCATGTTGTAATGTCATACATGTACCGCATGACATGGTTAACAAATATAGACGTTGAATAGTTCGATGTTACAGTTTAATGCCTGAAGTGGGTTTACGCCGAAATAATTTTTAGACTAACATATCAGGTGATACTACACACGCTACACATAACTATAGAATAAAATTTTGCATGCCACTACTATGGTCCAAATACTTGCACCTTTAATGCCATCATTTGTAACACCATTTGTCACAGTATTTCTGCAAATAAATATGATTTTGATTTTGATTTTGATTTTGAAAATATATGTGCACTACCAGCTGCACCGCACGCCTTGCACAGTCGGAAACTTAAATAGCTAAACAGTCAACAGATTCTACTTGTACTTTATGAATAAAACATTACTTATAATTGTTCGACACTAATTATTTGTGATTGAAATAACTGTTACTGCAGTAAAAGATAAAGAATTACTAATATTGTGTATGATAAAGCAATTTAAATTCTCGCGAAGGTCTCTGACTGTGTCTTCTAAATACCAGTACGACCGCGCGTGCACTTGCCATGAAAGTTAAAATTCAAAATGTCGTATCGTAAGTACACCGCCCATGATTAGAACCCGTTCATACAACCCAATTATTATTGGGTTGTATGAACGGGAAGTCTTATTAGAATCACCAACTTGTGCGTTGTGCTCTCTCCATATAGACGAACCATTAGCAACCATCAAACAAACCTCAAAATATGAGCATAAGTTAACTTTATATTCAGTGCGTGAAATTTGCAATTTATTATATCTACAACATTAAACTAAAATTCTTCATAAAGAGTTTTAATGGACTTAAAAAGGCAAATGGTTTTGATTAAAGGATGCTGTAGGCGATGCCTTTTTTGAATAACCGTATTATTTATTTTAAAGTTTCTTTATAAGTTTTTTGCACTAGGTCATTTATTATCAACTTATTTGATTTGTTGCTATACTTTATTTTTAAGAGGTGTAATTATTTGCTTAATTAATGTTCTAGATTAGTAGCATTTACTTTCTAAGAAACTAGTGTCAGAGCCATGGGAAGCCAGAACTGAAATGTACACAAATAAAGGAGGTACCGATGTACGTAGTACATATAGCCACAAACTACAACTAAACGAGCGTGTTACATGTAGATAAAATTACAAAAAAGATATCTAAATTGGTGCAAAATAATTTTCGTCCCGCGATAAAAAAATCATCTAACGCGAATCGAGTTACTACAGCTTTATTATTACCTACGCCTCGATACATAAAGCCATAATGTAGATATTATTAAAATGACAAATATTTGACTTTTTAAAGAAACTAAGTGCCATTGTCATTGTTATTCATAAGTTCAAAAATCCTACATCATAATGTCTACGTGTATGATTAGAGTACTTGTAGATGAATTTTTATTTCCAACGGTATCGTAAAAGTTATGAAATATTTATAACTGCCAGTCATCATTACACTGTATCATAACACTCATAACTGTAGCTGTGTACTGTCTTGTCACTAAAGTAAAGTTCATATAACAGAATTTTTGTAAATATAAATAAAATACAACGTATGACGTCAGTACCGTGCTCCGTTAAGAGTGAAAAGACCATTTTTCCATTCTGTATAGTTCAAAAAATACACCAGGGAAACTCCGTGATGTCATTCAGGATATCCTTCACGACCGTGCCACGGAAAGCAATAAAAATTCGTATAATCCATACAAAGCTTTATGGTCGGAGCTGGCCGCTGCAATTTTTTCGTTCCGACAACTTTTTGTCTTGTAAAACAGGATATTTATGTGATAGAACACATGTTGTGCCAAACAACCGGGAGCGTCTGGTCCAGTGCGACGTTATATTGTTTTATTCGATATGAATCGTGTTTCAAAACAACCAACTGATTCAGTTGCGTCTCGCGAGGAAATATTTTCCATTCCATATTTGTAAAGCGACTCTTGAGTGTTTATTGAGAAATATAACCAAAATATTTTTGTTATTTTTCTATGTTTCTTGATGTTATATTCATAGTAAATGTAAAGTAAACCGAAATGAATCGGTGTACTATGTTAAGATGAAACTATCGCCCTATATTCTAACTAATATTATAAAAGCGAATGTGAGTGTTACTACTAACCCAAAATAAAAAAGGCCTTTTTGACCTTCAGTTTGTTTGTTTGTTTTTATGCTTTAAAGAGCGCGCTGTCTCTTACAGATCCTACTTCCATCATTTCTCCTATTTTCTATACATATCCTTACTTCTAACTATCCTAACAAATATTATAAATGCGAATGTGAGTTTGTTTGTTTGTTACGCTTTTACGCCTTAACTACTCGACCGGTCACCATGAAATTTCGCATACACGTTGAGGGGTACAAAAAAGAACATAGGTAGATGAAAGTCATCCATAAAAAAGTACTGATCCCGAGGGATAGAAATTTAGTGACAAAACCAACATTAACGCAAACAAAGTCGACGGCCAAGTCTAGTTTTATAATAATTCAGTTTATCCCAAAAGGATTTTGTGACTAAAAAGGCTTCTAACGCGATCATTATTTTTGTAAAGATTTATAAACATGTACAACAAAGAGATATATGGACTATTTTCCTTTACATTTTCGCGTTTGTCATAGATAGATTTGGGTAAATGATGGACGTTTTTCTGATAAAACTTGTTCTAAACAACGATCTAAATAGATTACCTGTTATGACCATTCTTTAGAAACAATTTCATCGGGAAATCTATCGTCTTTATCGAGGGAAAAGGCATTCGAAGTTATGAATAACCGTCGAACGGGTGATCCCCCAAAGTGTATGCAGTGGCAAACTGCCGTATATCATGTAAGACTGATTGTCACCATACGAGCTGGTTTGGTGAGTCGGTAGGTGAGACTGCTTGTGTTTACTGTGGATAGATGCAGACGGTAAATACAGAATTAAATTAAAAATAGGAACTAATAATATCTTTAACCCGTGTCTTCTTATACTTTACAACTTTTTTCACCACTTTTCTGCAACAGTCTGTGCAGGATTCTTTGTGTTCACTGTGTATGTAGAGTAGAGCGTGTTCTATGCATCTGAAGATGAATTAAACGCAGATAGCGAAGTGATGATTTTATTAAAAGACCACTGACTTGTACAAGGTTGTGACACAGAATGGTTAACATTTATTATACAATATTACAAACTAATTAAATATTATTACAAGATAGTAGGTTACACGAGTGTACATTTCTTCTATGGAAAGTATGTTGGTGCAAGGTCGATTTAAGTTCTAATTTCTAAAAAGGAAATGAGTGACTCTTACGATGATGTAATGTCTGAGTAATGGTGGTAGGAAAAAAACATATTTTAACAACATTAATATTTTAAATTTGTGGTCCTTTGCGTTGCTTGCTCTTGTGACCACGTGTAGTCTTAAGACTTATTCGTGCGATTAGAGCAACCAATAAAATATTTATATTTTTATATGAGTCTTCTTTTTTTTTTGTCCTGTGTTTAGTGGTCAACCTGTTATCAAGAGTTGTTCAAGCCGCCCGTAGGCCTCTGACATGGCTTAACGACTGCTATCAATTTGACAACAACCGGGACCGACTTTTTACGTGCCCTCCGAAGCACGGAGACGTTCGGATGAAATAACACTAAGCGGTCACCCATCTATAGACTGACCGCACCCAATGTTGCTTAACCGCTAATCGTTTACCGATTAGTGAGTGCAACTGGCTATGAGCGCGTTTTTGTATGAGTAAAATGAAATAATGAATTATGAAAAGTGGTGGAACAAAAGTTATTACGTAAGTAATAAATAACTCACGACAAAATTACAAGGAATTATGGTTTTAGGATCCACGTAATTGGAGACGAGTCTATTTCCGTCCACCGGGCATAGAGCACGGATTGACTGAGAATTTATTTACAGCAAATCCCAATAATACTTTGTCTAATCCGGGAATTTTACGAATAGTTTGTTTTAATTCCGGGTGCTCTTTGTGTCCGTTCTATGAATGTTTATATAGTCACCCGTAGCACAGGAACGAATAACTAGAGCGAGAATTGTCTTTAAAAATATTTGTGGTTCAATATGCCTCTGTAAATTGTTATAGATCGAGTTTCTCACTTTATGTACACAGAGACCCACGCGTCATTAGAAATCTATATCTCTTCCCATTCAAAATCTCGATTAAACAACCCTCTATTCGAATACGCAGTCTAACTCAACCGGCTACCAGATCCGTCAAAAACAAAACAGTGCATAAGTTAACTCCTTCTATCATACAACACGTATCTAACAACTATCTGTTATACAGACACTGGCAGCCACAACTCAGCGACCTGCGATACAAGATACCCTCACAGATTATTCTCTATTGTTATTGGTACAATACATACACGCATCAAATGTGCATTGGATTCGGTCGTAGTCGCTATCAGTATTCAATATGGACGTGTAATTCGTTGTGAGGTGACCAGCATCGGTTAGTTCGATCAAAATGGAGAAATGCATATTGATTGTTGTTAGCTTTACGGAGATTTGAATTGTGTGAGATTGATTGGATTTCCATTTGCATGAGTATATGTACTCGTATATACCACTCTACATATATGTACAAATCACGGATTCCCCTTCGCTAAAAAGTAGTGAGATCATTAGCTTCTTACTATTTTTTGTGCGAGAGATCCTTGGATTTTTATTGACAAGTTCAGATCTAAAGTAATCTATCTGCATCTATAAAGAGAAAATATTTACTTTTTTGTTTGTTTGTTTGTAAGGGTTTAACTTAAAAACTACTCAACAGATTTAAAAATTCTGTCTCCATTAGAAGGCTATATTATCACAGAGTAACATAAGGTATATTATTATTTTATTTAAAAAGAAGTACTATCACTAATTAACATTTTTTTTTTACCTGGGGGAATGCTGTGACGCATACCCCTCCGCGGGGGCGGGCGGAGGGGTTATGTCGGACTCACCGGGGTAAACGAGAAAGATGGAATAAGAATAATGTATCTCCCGGAATAACGACTAAACCTACCAGGGTGTTCCTCAACAAAACCACTATCGGCGGGGCCGCGCGAATCACTTGCACATGCGGTCGCGACCCCGCCGAGGTTTCGGCCCGCCGTATGAAACGGCAGGCCACTACACGAAGAGACCTACCCTAAGGTCTCCAAAAATCTCTACTGTCTCCCCTCTAGAGGGGAGACGGACACGACTCACAGGCGCGCGTGGGAACACGCACGCCGCCTCTCGGACCTGGTGCTGAACGGATGGCAGGCAGGCCCACAAAGCCCGCCACCCCCAGGTCAAACCTCAGGGTGGCTGGAGGTCGTCTCGCGCCCTCCGGCGCCCGGTTCTGCGGTTGGGGAGAGGGTTTAAACGCTCCCTCTCCCGCTCCGCCGCCTCCTTGATGGAAATCACTTCCTCACAGAAGGAGGCGACGGCGTTCCACGACCTCTCACTCCGGACCATAGACTGAACTACGGCCGGGAGCGAGAGGGCAACCAATCCGACTGCCGCGATCAATTCACGGCGCTGCGATGCCCAGGCGGGGCAAACCGCCAAAGTGTGCAGCGCCGTGTCCTCAACAACGTCGCGGCAGTCGCCGCAGTGGTGACAACCGGGCGTCTCTTGTATACGACACAGGAACCGGCCAAAACAACCGTGGCCAGTCATTACCTGTGTCAGCCGGAAGGTGAGGGCGCCATGCCGCCTCTCCATCCACTCCTCAAACACGGGACTTACCGCCACGATCGTGGCGTGCCCGATCACTAATTAACATAACCTAACGAGCGAAATCACGGGCAAAAGTTAGTTAAATAATAAAGTAGTTAAAATATTAAAGTGAGGCCAAATCCTTCTTACACTAGGAAGAGGCCCGCGCCCAGCAGTGGGACAATTTATATAAAGGGCTGACATTGAAGTGTAACTCATCCATCGGGATGAACCGAAAACGAAATGTTTATGTATGTGATATTCCAGAACATGGTTTATCCGTGAGCCAAGTTTCATCCAAATCCTTTGGAAGATTTAGGTGAGACTGTGTAACAAACTTCCTAACACCGAAACATCGTCACAAACTTTCACATTTATATTATTAGTAGATAGTAATGTTGTGTTTTATCCGAGGTATTTAGTGAGAAATTATGTTCATTGAAATTAAACTACTATATACGAATTTTATCGCGTTATTTATTTGACACTTTATTACAAAATTTTGAAAATCTGTTACACTACTATTACTATTAAACTTTACTCATTTTTAAGCTAATTAAATTATTGAAACTATTAAAACTATTTATACTATTACTATACTATTATACTATTTATATTTATGTTTACACTTTCCCCGACGTTTCGGTAGCTTTTCAGCAGCCATGGTCACGGGGAGACTAAGATGGTAGTTGTCTCAATGTTCCAGTGTAGTTATTTCAAAGTACCCGAACATAATTTAATCATGGGTGTTTCTTTGAAATTAAACTACTATATACGGATTTTATCGCGTTGTTTATTTGACACTTTATTACAAAATATTTGAAAACTGTAATAAACAACGCGATAAAATCCGTATATAGTAGTTTAATTTCAATGAATAACATTCGCGTAAACAGAAGACAATATTATAATTATTTTCATGTTTTATTTTACGATATAGGTAACATAAAATATACTATATATACTATTCAGAAATAAATGTTGTAAGAGGTGAGGTACAGCTGATGTTAGCCTCAAAGGAGATTTTTATAATCTACCGATTATTACTAAGGGCAAATCTCTAAGAAGCAGAGTGATATTTTTTATTAGAAAGGAAAGTCCACTTCCGTAGTAGGAATAGTTTCATATGTGTTACAATCGGGCTACAATCAAATGAAATATCACTTCATAAATGGAGTACAATTTTGTGTAACACAATAAATAGTGCGATCTAACAACGCTCGAAAGAACTTTATATTAAATTGTTGTCTTACATATATTAGAAATTGCATGCTATGATAAATATAATATCTACCGTAATATAGCGAATGAGTTATATATATTATAAAACAATGTAGATTTTGTCAATACATTTTAACCCTTCGGGAGCAGTACTTTTTTTGGATGAAAGGTACGCAATGTCCTATTTTATACCCCTGACAACGTATATAGGATATACGAAATTTTATGATGAACAAATATATATGCAATATTATCGAGAAAATAGATAAAATGAGTTTAGGTAGCTATTTATGTGTTATCCATAAATTTCTGGTAGTTACATAAAACTGTACTTTGATATGATATAAAAAATAGGTATTAATTAAAACAAAAAAGAATGCGGCGTTGTTCCCAAAATACTTTAAATTTAATGAAGGAGGTAGAGTCGAAGCCGAAGACAATTTTGCTATTTTAGTTATCCGGAGGTTACTTGTCGTTGAAAGGCATTCTATATTATTTGGGTGACTTTTGTAAGCCTATGTCTCGGACAGCCCATTACGAAGACTTTCAAATACCTGTAGCTATTATATATGTGTTATATTACACATAAGCTGTAAATTAATTAAAACCAAAAGTAGCTAGGCTAATATGAGGTAGAGCTGGCGGCTTCGTAACCTTGTACAAACATATAAAGCACGTAGTACCGCAATCCTTTTTTAAAATTAGAGTGTGAACGACAATGATTACCGATTCGTGAAACAACAATTAGGTATTCAATTGTATCTTTAATCTCCGTCTGTCCAAAAAACACATGGCAGACAAATAGAGCCAGCCACACACAATAATTTATAATGTTGAAATTGTAAATGTTCTTTCTTTCAATCGTAAATAAAGACTTAGAATTCTTCCAGTTTTCTTATCTTATTTTTAACAATGAAACCACAACCACTTCATATAAAATTCATTCAATATGCTCCGTTCTGCAGTGACTAAAACTGGATTTTATCTCGTTAGTACAATATTGCGATTTACACTCGATTCCGATTTTATTATATCGCATGTAATTGTTGTTGACACCGATGGCCATGTTAATGCATTTTAATGCTAATTCCAACGAGTGTGTTTTGTGTTTTGTCGCTATTTACGTATAAATATTTGTTATTGATATATATTTTTCATGTGAGCAAATGCAACAATTATAAGTCACGAACAAAAATCATCATCAAAACCGACAACTTTAGGATTACAATAATAGGAATTACATCGAACTCAGAAGGACCATTTAAACATTGCATTACAGTAAATAAGAGCCAAGTAATGGTACTACTTACCTACAAGAATAAAATATAACATACTTAAAAGGATTCCGTTTAAACAAAGTAGTCGTATGTTCAAAATTGTATAGCAAAGTGGCAACATCTGACATTTTAATCGCATGCCAGTGCCTCTTAAACACTTTAAATGCTATGTAGGAACCAGAATGGAAAATGTATTATTTGCGGTCATTTGTGGCTGTTTTATATGTAAGGAAAAGTCGAGAACCTGATCACTGCAGGTACTTTAGTTGTGATCATGGGTGCTATAAATCTAGATGCTATAAATGGGAGCGTATTTCCAGATATCAGCAGGGTAGTACTGGATTCTATTCTCTATAAATAACCTTATTATCGTTAGCAAAATTACTTAGTCTCAAGTTTTGAAAAATAATAATTGCGGAGAGCAGATCCAACTATTGTAATAGAAAAAGGTTGACAAAAGGCCACCATGCGCTTACACTTTTTGAACACAAAATATGCTTCTACACCTGTTTTGCCTCAGCGCTAGGTATCCTCAGAACAGTTTACAAACAATAATTATTTTTTATTGGTGACCTATTATTATATAATAATGGGTGGAAATCACGTCATGCCTAAATCGGTCCAACTTGAATTTTCCACCACTTTACTCTCTCTGCTGACTGATTTATTATTATTTTGTTTAATTTTGATATAATAGCTGACAGTTTGACAACCCACCAAAAAACTAACATTTAATATCCTCCGTACACTTGTCGAATACGTATGATTACGGAAAGTCAGAGGTGCGTGCCTCGGGTTCGAAACTTGCTTCTTTTTCATTTCACGAACCAAACGTCCCCTATACACTAATATTTTTTGCCTAGCCACGCAATTCAGCAACTTCTGCCAGACTGTTGGAAAAGAGATCTAATGTGCGAAATAAAATGTTGGTGAAATATATTATGGAGACAAAATATTATGTTGATCGATAATTTGCCTGCGATTCGATTTAAAATACCTACCTCTCAGTTTTCTTTATCTTGTTGTTGTTGTGTTATAATTTTTTTTGTTAGTAATGATTACGTAACTTCTGTTTCGATATTTATCCGAAATATGGCGTCAAATCAAAGTCGTAATGTAATTTTAAAATAAAATCTAGGCACGTATATAAATATGTTTATTCATTCAAAACGCATGTGTAATGAGCCTGCAACTAAATAAATATTAAATAGCTTATAATTCACGGAGTAGTCTGTGAATAAATATGTTGACGAATGTACATATTTTAATTGAGATATTTAAACATTCATTAAAAGAACCTTTTAGGTAATCATACGTAATATTAACATCATACGAAGAATTAATTTTATGATCCCTATATAGGTGCTTTTGAATTGAGCATAGTCAGTATTTAGTTAACAAAGTTATAAGGTTAGCAAGTAGACATACTTGCTAGCTTTATAACTTTAATTAATTTTAACCGTATACCCGAACAAATATTACAATTATTTGGTCGGGTATTAGCTATTGAGTACAAGTTTGAATACCTTTTTTAAGTATTAGGCATATTTGAGTTCAAATATGCTTCGCGAGTACTGAGTAATTTGTTTAATTTACTTTCTCTCTTTATTAGGACAAAGACTTTCCAGGTTAGAAAAACTCCTTTATCGTGACTGTTTATACTTTTGGACATTAATTATTACAAATGTGGCATATAGCCAACTCAATAGTAAACGGTTCTCTATATCGATTGCTTGCAATAACAGAGGTTATCACTCGCATGTTACCTGTTCTATGGCACAGTAATTAAAGATGGGATGAAAGCAAAGAAAGGCAAGTATGTGAGTTTTCGGATGTCTTACTCGTCTTCAAAGCGCAGTAAAAGGTAAATGAGCTGGCTCTTCCGCACATCTTTTAAAGTATTCATCATACTGCATATCACATTTTGTACTTAGATCATTTAGAAACGCAATGAAATGTTATAATACAAAACAACACGAGGCTCAAACTAAATAAAAGACTGCGAAAGATACCATTACTTGTTCCTAACAAACACCGCACCTGGACAACAGGAAAAAACGCGAGCAAATCCGAAGACATAAACCTCCCCACGCACGGAAAATAAGCCCCATACATTATGCGCAATTCTGTGAATAACGGGAATACTACAAACAAAGTGCATGCTATATAAACACTCATGTTTTTCAGCTCCGTATTAGAGATCCTTCCATTAGGTCCGCTGTGAGCCAGACGGGTCCCGAAGTTTTTTGCCTGCGATTGCCTATCTCTATAAATCTTTGTAAGTACCTCGTTAGTTGCTCTGGTCAATTCACGTCCAGTTTCCACGTTGAGATTTTTTATTCATCCAATTTAGGTGGGTATATGTAACTATTAGTGAGAAATACAGTTCCCGAAAGGCCGGCCGTTCTTCTGCTTGTATTTGCATCTTTGGATTTTATTGAACTCGATTATTTTATTCGTAAATATCGTATGCCTGGTTATTTATTTCAGTTTCGAACACTTATAAATTATAGTTATATTTATCTTATCTTATCTTATGTGGGGGCCAGTCAGTGCAGACCGGCGACACTTCGACCCAGTGGGATCTTTTGTGTCGACACTCTCCCAATAACGACTGCCAGAGATGTCATGGCAGCCGGGACCAACGGCTTAACGTGCTTTCCGAGGCACGGAGCAGGCGATAATTGTCAACCAAATACGCACATAATTTCGAAAAGTCCTATAACTTCCGAAAGTTAGAGGTGCGCGACGTGGTTTCGAACCCGAGACCCTCTGCATTGCAGTCTGTTGGTCTTCCCACTGAGCTATCGCTGCTCATAGTTATATTTACTCGGACCTGTATGTCGAAAAAAGGGCAGACATAGTTGTCATTTATTTTCCAGCAGATAATGGTGTTTGAAGTCTTACCTAATAGGGGACGGGCTATAGCTATCTATCAGGCACGTTTTCATATCCGAATTATGACGAAGAATTATTGAACGATAGCCTTAATAATAAACACTTTTCTAGCTCGGCCATCAATACCTGGACATCTCAATAATTCCTAAACATGAGGGCATAATTACCATTTAGTCGGCCCCTTAGTATAAACTAAATTGAATGCTTCAATAACACGAATCCAGATTAGAATAAAAAATAACATTGTGCCTAGATCGCGATCCGCGCCGCGCGGTCAAAACATTGTCCAAGAGATTAAACCGTTATTCATTATAAACTGTGATTCATCCATAAAAACAATTTTCTATTTTATTTGACACTAGCTTCTGCGTGTGGCTTCACTCACGTAAAATTTCACGTGACTTTTAAGTAAGGTTAGGTTATGTTATTAAAGGTACCTATAATAATAATATTGGCCCTGTATTAAACTGTCCCACTGCTGGGCATGGGCCTCTTCTCATTGTGAGAAGGGTTAGGCCACAGTCCACCACGCTGGCCTAGTGCGGGTTGGCAGACTTCACATATCTTCGAGAACATTTTGGAGAACTCTCAGACATGCAGGTTTCCTCACGATGTTTTCCTTCACCGTTAAAGCAAGCGATAATCAACTATTTCATACGCATTTAACTTTGAAAAGTCAGAGATGCGCGCCTTTTCCACTACCTTTTTTTTTAAATACAGTGTTGCTCGGTGATAATATAGCATTTAAATGGTGAAAGAATTTTTAAGATCGGTTGGATAGATTTTGAGTTCAATCCTTTCAAACAAACAAAAAATCTAATCTTTCCTCTTTATAACATTAGTATACCTAGATATTGCAACATTTAAAAGAACCTTCAGTTAATTTTGAATAGATATAAGTAGACACTCTAACTAACACACTATTAGAGTTCAAATTGCCTAACTTCCAAGTTTCCAGTTAAGTCTCTGTTTTATCAAGACAACGAATATGCAGTCTTCACGACTGTTTCTTGGAAGCAACGAGGTCACGGATTTCCACTTGCTATGAGCCTTGCAAATCTCTTTTACTACATTCATTCTCCTAAAATTCGTGATGCATATGAATATAAAACTAGTACTTGGTTTCTGTTTGAGGTTCGTATCACCAGTTCGTAGCCCACTAGTAGCTTGCACATAATAGTTTACACCTAGAATAAAATCTAATGTAAGGGTATCTTCCAATGATTGCTCTGCTTCTTTTCAAATATCCCATTAATAATATACAATTGACTGCACAGATGGCATTGTGGTTTAAGTGGTCGCGTCACCGCTGCCACAACACCGAATCTTGGCGATTCGGTCCCCACACGGGATAAAAATTTGAGTGATCTACAAATACATGACATCTATAGAGTGGGTGAGGTGTTCTTTACATACGTTGATTGAATGTATGTATGTACTGTCTTTCGCGATACAAGAAATAATCCTAGTGTGGGATTTTTCTCTTATAAAAACAAAGAAAGAATTTGAACTTAAAGCCCCACCTCTACTAGATTTCAAATTCGTATATTCTAATAAAGTTCAAATAAAGTTAAGTTTAACACCACATAAAAGACATTATCAAGCTATATTAAAGCTTAGTTTCAAGGTGAACGGCACCATTACTAAGAAATAAATCGCAAGTTAAATCTAAACAGTTGTAGATGTTTGTGTTCAGTACATTCTGATCTGTCATCATTAATCATTTAGCACGACTTAATTATACGTCTCTGAGGAGTTAATCACGTTGATAGTACGCGAATCTGAGATTTATGAATAGTTAGTGTGTGATCGTGGTTTTACCTGCCTCTTGCTTCATCATTTTGGTAGTTTCGTTCTACTACCAGTTCAATCAAAATAAAAAAATCTTAGATTTGCATTTATTGTTCTAAGATTGCACGAAAAAGTGTTCACACTAAGAGCTGAGCTCAGATATTACATTTAAATGACAGAGACCGATCGCGTACAATTTTTAGTATGACTAAGCGTGATGTTACGATAGTTATAATTCAGGTGACATGTTGGTATTGCATGCCAGATGACAACGTACAGGAAAGGTGACGTAATTTAAACGTAGTACGCACCTATGATATATATTTTTGGTTCAAGTTCATTGAAGTCTTTATTTTAAACCATTACACGAGTTATGTCTGAGTTTTGTTTGATGGGCTTGGCAGATGTAAGCATTTCACACATGTATGTATGTTATGATTCTACACAACGTCACTTAATCGCAGCATAACGCATCTTTGTCAATCAGTACCGTAGAAGATAGAGCACAAATAAATTATGATCAGTAAGTCAGGAGTGTTATGGGCTGGAACAATCACACAGTGGATGCCAAGCAACGGGAAGCGACAACGAGGCCGGCCCAGGAGGAGATGGCGAGACGAGCTCGATGCATTTAAAAGGGATTGGCAACTCAGAACAAGCGATCGAGATAGATGGAAGTCGGAAGGGGAGGCCTTTGCCCAGCAGTGGGACGCCAATTAGGCTTATAATAATAATAATAAAATAATAAGTCACTGCTTTACGAAGTGAGACACCTAAAGTTTTGTTGACGTGATTCATGTTATTTGATACAAATATATACAGTCTCAGGCTTATATCGCTGAGTATGCAGAGCTGCATTACAACTACAAATCGCCAGCTATAGTTTTAGGTGCCACGGCACAAGTAGCGCAGCTATCTACGGGATAGTCTACAGAACACAGTTTCAAGCTCCGGAACTCAAATCTAAGACTGAATGCACAGCAATGGCATTCAATATTGCTGTGCCACCGAGATGATATGAAGTAAATGAGACAATCCCTATTTAAAACATCATGCTGAAACTATTTTGAGGCGTGAAATGAAATATCGGTTCTCCAAAAAAAAATACAACCCCAACGTTAACTGACGTACAGATGCTATATGTTGTGATGTTGATGTCAATGTTGATGTTGTTTTCCTGTACCATATAAGTGGCAGTTTCACGCTAAGATAAAAATAGGATCACCTTATCCTTCATCCTATCACGCCCGTGGGGAGTGAAAGAGAAAACATCAAATCAATGAGCGTCATTTACGTGAAACATTACGCGGCAAAAGTAGACTGGGGATTTTTATGGAGCAACGAAGTATTGATAAAATATGTATATATATACGGAAGATTTAGGCAGTGGTGTATTTCAGGCACACTGCAAGTTTAGCTGCACGTAAGAAAGTATGACAGCGAGAAGTATATAGAGCGAGCCAATTATCGTTTATGACAGATTCCGTATTGCTACTTAGACTTTAGTAACAGATAGATAGACTTCTAGGAATTGCATATAACTCCCTTGTTTCAATGGAATACCAAAGATATTTCTAGAAAATATGGTAGAATAATGCATAATACTAGAGATAATTATTGGAATCTAAAACTCATACGAGTGGTACAGCACGTCGAAATCGTCGTTACAGCGGGATGCGTAACTATTCCATAATATATTATTTAATAGTCAGATCAAGTATCTTGATCGAGGAAGAACTTCCATACTACAGAAAATTGCAACTACATTAACGGCCTTGTCTTGTCTTCCTGCGGTAAGAGACACTGTGCTGTAAGCAGGGGTCTTAGTGCGAGAATTGCTACTTTTTGAAAGCTACATTGCGGGACTTATACCTCCGGCGACACAAGCGTTCGTGTTGCATGCCGTAACTTTTTGACGGTGATGCATTGTGCGACTTATAGTTTTGAAATGTTTGCCCTTTTAATAATAAATGAAATATATTTTTATGCGACTAATTTAACTACTACATTTTATAAAATCAAAAACTTTGGAAGTATCAAAATTATTAAATACTATCAAATACTTCAAGTTGCGTGGAGAGCTATAAAATTACCATCAGCATGTTCTAGCTTGGCTATAAATATTTTATTAACATATAAGAACTATTATAAAATGCTTAAATACTGATTCTCAAGCTAAGTAAAACGTGTATCATGGATAAACAGGCCTCATTTCCATAGATAAAGTCGTACATACCACAGCAATCAACAATGCGTTCAAGAATTTTCACAAACCATTCACACGCAATGTTGCAAACCACTAATCAGGTGTATCATGCGGTGCGCAATCAGTAATGGGCGTCGCTAACACGTTGATTGAACTAGTTCATCGTTCGGCTAACTAGTGGGCGTTGTACCGAACATGTCCATCCACCCACAAACGTTAAAGGTTCTTCACATAACCGCCGATAAACGTGGCGATTGCTTGCGAGTGGTAATACAACGTTCACTTGACGCATTTGATTTTACGGCCATTTACTTCGCGCAGAAGCAAATAGATTTGAGAAGATAAAATACAAAATCTGTATGATGTCTTTTTAGTATTTGGGAGTAGGTAAACTCTAGATAATTTATGCATTTTGACCCTTAATATTATCAGCCCTGTATATAAACTATCTCACTGCTGAGCATGGGTAGCTTCTCAGTACGGGTTGGCAGACTTCACATATTATTATATATAAGAACATTATAGAGATTGCCCAGATATACAGGTTTCCTCACGATGTTTTCCTTCACCATTTGGATCCTTAACTGTTTTTTTATTGATTTTGTAGTTTTAGGCAACTGTCGCCCAAGAGAATAACTGTGTCACAGAGGACTGAACAGACATTCAAACAACGCTCACAACAACCAGTCTCTGATAAATTAAATTTTGTAGATCACACGATATTATGTACAGTTAAAATCAACTGTGTTTAAATTACATAGGTTTAGCGGACTCTTAGATCTTGTACTATAATATTTTAATACCACAACGAAAAACGCTCGTGTGAAGCTACTCTTAGCAAAATATTTACTTCTGCTAGCAATGCGAATAAATATTGCCAAAAATATATCGTTTTAATATCGTTCGTATATTCGTAATAAGCCGCTCGCCTAAGACGCACAAGTTTTATATTAACTGGGCACATATTATGATATACTCAAATAACTAAATTATATGTTATTCGACTTCGTAAGCCGGCAAAAACTTAGTACTTTATCTAGATTAAAATAATATGTTACGTGGGCTTAAGAATATACCTTTTCTTTTTTGCTAAGCTAATGTCTTTTTCACTCGTTATCTGCGCCGTTGACGCATATTGCTGCTTTTGAGAACCTTAGAAATGAAGTCTGTTTTTTATACTTACTAAAAAAGTATTAAAGTTGTGAGCGGTTCTTGTAGCCTATTGCAATACCCGGAGCATCACCCACGCGTCGCAAACATCAGGAAATTAGCATTAATTATAGGATTAAAAGAATCGAATGTGAGAGATAAGTATGTGCCTCTAGAACTCTTGTTCACCTGGTGGAACACAGTAACTGTGGTACTCTTACGCTTACATTTACGAAGTTAGTTCCTCGGACGGGCCGGCACTACATAATTAGCAAGACAGGTTTTTCCACACGTGAATTGAACTTGTGGCCAGTTTTAGTTGGATGCTTAAACTAGTCGTTAGAATATTTGGAGGTAACTGCATGCTCACCGTTACATGTTGCTTATAATGACCAGTATTGCACATTGTATTGTCACATTTGTATAATATGCCCGTAGGTAAGGCAGATACCTTCATATTATACCCGAATTTCGTCGTTTCGGTTTGTAGTGATTTCAAAGTATATAATAAGGAACAGTGTCATAAGAAAGTGCTGTGGCGTAAAAGAAGACATGGTGATAAGAACTAAGAAAGGTGTTCTGAGATGGTTTGGGCTTGAAAAATAATGCACTATAAAATACCAAGACATATATAACGGGCCTGTTGATAGAAAATGTCCTTGGTGAACGCTCTCTGATCACATTGGAGACATTTTAAGTAAGTCCAGGTTATACTAACTAAGACGCGACTAATAATTTCCTAAATGAATATTTAAAGATAAAAACGATAGACTTGTACGTAATAATATGACATGTCCGTGTGCAATACCAATTTAAATGCCGATATAACACAGAAGATAATGCGAACTAGATGTTTTTTAAATGTTACCTTGATGCTCGCAACACAATTATAACATTTGTATGTTGCCGAACTCTGATAAAATGCCAAACCATTAGTTTTTTGGTCCACGCCAATAGCTAACCTAACCTCTTACCATCAGACAGGCTGTATGACAAATTGCCATTTGATATTATTTATATATTTATTATAATAAAAATAATTACAATCATAATATCAACCCTTTTTATAAACTGTTCCACTGCTGGACAAGAGCCTCTTCTCGGAGAAAAGGGCATAATCATAATCCGCCACACTACACCAGTGCGGGTTGTCAGACTTCACATATATTTGGCAATATAATAGAAAACTAACAGACAAGTTTTGTCATGATGTTTTCCTTTGCCGTAAAAACAAACGATATTTTATATAAACTTGTCTAACGCAATACGCTTTTGCGTTAGACATGTTGTGATGCATCTGTATTATATATTTGAAGAGTAATTTAAATCGTACAATATATAAACAATTAATCATTTATTTTATATTGCGAGTTTTACTAATCAATTGTTAAAATGTTTACTAATCAATTGTTAATGTTATATGCTAATCAATTGTTTAAATTGTGTACCAAATTTATACAGCTATTGACTATGAAAAGCCTCTAACCACATTGTGAATTTCAGATTTACTATTCAATATATTTTTTACAGCTAAAAACGTAAAATCCATTGCTAATGCGCAAGCCCAGCGTTAATAAGCATAATAGAACAAAACTATTAAAGCGTTTATCGAAAATAACATTAAATACAATTCCACAGTAATCATGCGGCACGCCACTAATAGTCGGTAAAGCCGGAAAAACGAAATACTAAAATGATTTTACCACGATAAAATTTAATCCGCCTATACAAAATAAATCCGGCTGTCACGTTGTGTCAATAAGTCGTAATAATATTTCCACGCTAGCTTACGCCGCTGACATGGCTTCGACGGATTTAAGCGCGCGGAGCACTGTTGAAATATACAACTCAATCTAATTGTTTTCCTGAATTCACCGATTTCGTTTTGGACTTTGAATCACTGGAATACATATGTATATGTCAGCCATTAACTCTGGAAGATAATAAAATTGAACCTGGGAAATCTATAACAACTGTACAATGGTTGCCACTTCGAAAATAAAAATGGTTGCTTTATGTGTATGTATATTTTATTTTGTTTTCATTTTCATTTTTTATTATGAATGGATTTCCATTTTGAAAGGTAAACATAGTAAGTAGATGAAGCACTCGTGTGACAAGGGTAAAAGTCCAAATGTTGACATTGCCCGCGCCATGCTTGTTCCTTTTGACATGTGACAGTTGGCACCAAGATGGCCGACAATTGACATAACTTTCGGCTTTTGGTTTGTTAAGCAAATGAACAGTAATTTGAATAGTAGCATGATGAGTTAGTTCTATGATAATATTATTTATACCTATATACATGCATAATTCTATACAATGCTACTAATATTAATGTTTAAAGAAAATCGATAACATCGTTTATTTATGTTCGATTAACTGAGAAAATTATAATCGAGATATAGTTGTTATGTTATTTTTTATACCTAAGAAAATAAGTACCTAATAAAATATAGAGCTTTATTTCTTTAACCACTTTATCACAGCTATTCAGATATTAGTTTATCTTTAATACTAGCAATATGTATACAATACTAACTATAAACCGAATATAAAAGGCACGTAACTATAAGCGATATCATCGACCAAAAAGTCAAATTATTTTTTAAATACATCGATTTATTCTAATCTATACTAATATTATAAAGCTCAAGAGTTTGTTTGTTTGGTTGAACGCGCTAATCTTAGGAACTACTGGTTCGAATTGAAAAATTATTTTAGTGTTGGATAGCTCATTTATCAAGGAAGGCTATAGAGTAAAGACTACATAACACCACGCTACGACTAATTGAATCGGAGCATTTGATCATTTACTTTACTATTTGCAATATAGAATCAATGTAAACATATAGATCTAAAAATCTCATCACTGTTGTCCGCCGCATCCAAAAACATTCACTGTCATGAATGCACAAGGTATAGCGCTATTAAGACAACGATTTATAATAATCATCCCTCATCTTAAGAAAACAAATTACCTAACAACTTTTGTACTCATTAAAACAGGGACGGTTTTATAAACTATTTGAATTGCCAAAATTCTTAAAGACATGTAATATCGTTAGTTTAATAACAACTGGTGTGTACGCCATTTCACGTATAGTGGGGCCTCATTTTGTGCAAGTTCGCTCAAATATGGGCAAAGTTTGGCAAACTCCGGCACTACACTACACTACGAAAATATGGACTAAGCGTTGTACATTACCCAAGTAATTACTTGCACCAAATGAGTGGAAGCTGCTTCGAAGAACTTGTTGTAAGATTGATGGGTTATGTGCTATTGTACTTTATTGGCTGGTGCCGACTCGCACTTGATAACAGTCGAGGCATAGACCATTTAATAGAAAATAGTAACTGTAGCCGTATTGTGTTTCGAGGTTAAATTACGCTCACAGTAATTCTTCAGTTCCTTTTAGTCATAGCATAATGTTAAACCTTTACCTACAAACACACTATGTAATAAAATAATATGATTATCATCGGCTTAGTAATTTCTAATTCTAACGCGTTTGAATACACAAGTTTGTCTTTTATAATATTTTTATAAATTCGGTTTTATCATATTTGTACTAGTATAGGCGGATTGAAAGGTAATTAACTGCGCGGATGGCGTAGTGGTTTAAGTGGACGCCTCGTCACTGCCGCCGCGCCGAGTGCTGTGGGTTCGATCCCCACACGGGACAAAAATTTGTGTGATTCATAAATAGTTGTTCCGAGTCTGGGTTTACACAGGTATTATTCCTAGTGTGGTAGTTTCCTTTTTAAAAATAAAAATGATATGACTATAGCGACGCTGCCAACGTTTTTAGTCAGGCGCAAGTAAGTAATAGCGCCGCGCGGCTGTCATCTCCCCGCAACCCCGCAACCACTCAGTTAGTTAAATATGTATTTATTTCATTTGTAAATGGTAATAGTACTATTCATATCTACCATTATAACATTACTCCTATAATGATAGGGTGACGTCTAGATACCCACAAAGTAATCAAAGATTTATCTCATACATTTCAGAGGCGTTAAATAAAACTAATAGCTCTAATTATTAGCTCCAAGCTACGTATTACTACTGAGAATTTCTAGAACATAAGTCTTATAAAACATTTCCTTAATCGAATATTGAATATACACACCACAGTAACCGTAAATGCAAACTTACGATTATGCATTAATAGTACTGTTCAGCGTTGTACTACATTAACTCGTTGAACATCAACGAGAAAATCCATGACCAGGACGGTGTTTCTTATGCAATACCCTCAGCTGATACTTAACGCTTGTTTTTATCGTTTTAGTTGACAGACAAGCCAGCGGCTGGTACCACACATTGACATACCTGTGTCTTTCGTATATCACAGATTTTAAGGCAACAACACATTGACGATGTAGCATAATATATGTGCACTTGTAATACGGGTTGGGTCTATCACTGAGATGAGATGTGCGGGCGATAAGAAAAAGTTTCGAGGGGATCGTAACACCAGTCTTCTCAAAGATGAATACCATGTGTTTACTCGAGTGTCAAAGGAAATAATATGTTATGAAATATGTCACCTTCAAATGGAATAGTCAATTTACTTATATCAAAATAATGACAAGGCATTAAAGCAACGGAAACAAATTGGGTGACATATTTCAGTGATTTGGACACGATGAAAGTGACGAGGAAAGCGGCTTAACCCACGCACGCCGAAGGGGAAATGTTTACAAATTATTATTATGCTGCCATCATTATAAATATGACTTTTGAGTAGTTTGACATTCCAATAATGATCGTGATGGATAGAAAATAGGTGATAATGGTTAAAGTTTCTGTTAGAACATGTAAAATTATTATAGTTGAATTAAAAAAAGAAATACATTAATTTTAAAAAATAAAGTGTGTAGTTATTGCCTGCGACATCTGTGGCATTATTTGTGTTAAATTATAAACTTAAATATTTCAGGAACTGTACCTTAACACACACAAAAGCGCATGTGGCTTTACCGGTGTACAATCAATTGAGTCTTTTAGATAAGTACGTACAGACAGATCGATATTGTAGAAACTTAAATTATATTTATACTTAGATATAGGTATTTCAATCTGCTTTTGGCAATGTAAAGCGATTTATATTTCTCAAGCTAATGAATTCTATAATAGAAAGTTTGATGCCTGCAAGTTACATGTATTTCTGTTAAAGCCTGCAAGAAATTAGATATTGATCATTAGTTTAACATTCTGTCTATAGCATAGCGCTCCTTAACACCCTCACCGCCAAGCCTCAATCGAATAAAAGTCAATTTCTACCATAATTTATTTTTTGCGCTAACATGGGTCATAAGTTCATAACCCAAACATTTTATTTCTTGTACAAAAAGTATGAAACTCGAGTGCATTTAAGATACACAATGTGCCAAACACTATGGGCCCTGTGTATCATTTTTGATACACAATGTCATAACAAGTGTGTGCAAAAATGATACACTGGCGCTGAGGGTGTTAAACCTACAACTCACCGAAACACTATGGCGATGTCCCTAGCTGGGTATCCAATCCTGCGTATGCAAATCGAATCCAATTTATTTTATTGAAATGTTAGCTAACTCACTTGGAGATGTATTAGACACGTCGTTAAATTATTCTCATCATATTCATAGGAATTTAACACAAGGGTAACTGGTACGTTCTTCTATAAGATACAGATACTTTCGCAATACGTCCAGTTTTTAAAGAATCTCCAAAGTGACGACTAACATATGAATACAAAGAAACATACGTCCTGCCTTATGGTAAGCAGTTATCCTAAGCTGTGTTCAAACAGAACCTAGAACATTATTAATCTACAAGAGACGAAGGCTATAATAATCGGGCCGAGTGACGGGCGGCGCCGAACGCAGCTAGGGTCGCCAGTATTTGGTCAGCCTGTATAGTTGTCTCAAGTAGAATTCTAGCGTGTTTCATGCTGTTATATAATAGTGATATCAGCCCTGTATAAAAAATGACCCACTGCTTGGTACGGACCTTTCTCAATATGAGAAGAGTTAGGACGTAGTATACACGCACACTGGCCCAATGCGTGACTTCAACTACACTACTGATAGGATATAAATTAACAAGATAACCTTTAAGATAATATTGTCTTCTGTTGACGCGAATGTTATTCATTGAAATGGTTGGAATGTACCACCAGCTTGGGATCCAGTAATTCAAATAGTCAAACCCAAGAAGAAGCAAACCACAGCTAGACTTCATGATACTTTGAGCTCATTCCGCGTAAATAGAAACACCCATAATTAAATTATGTTCGGGTACTTTGAAATAACTACACTGGAACATTGAGAGAACTGCCATCTTAGTCTCCCCGTGACCATGGCTGCTGAATAGCAACCGAAACGTCGGGGAAAATGTAAACACAAATATAAATAGTATAATAGTATAGTAATAGTATAAATAGTTTTAATAGTTTCAATAATTTAATTAGCTTAAAAATTAGTAAAGTTTAATAGTAATAGTAGTGTAACAGTTTTCAAAATTTTCTAATAGTGTCAAATAAACAACGCGATAAAATCCGTATATAGTAGTTTAATTTCAATGAACCTTTAAGATGCTTTTACAATAATACAAAAACCAATACAAACAAAGCAACTTTTACATTTTAGTCACAAAATTCGTTGATTACAATCTGTTTCGAGAACCAGTAACTTATTCTTCAAAAGTATTCGCGAAGTAAGCCAAAAGTACAATAAAGTCGGGCTTCCGTTCCGTGGCGGGTCGTCGCGTGCCCGGTCACGGACTTAGCCTGTCCTACGATTTGACAACCGATTACAAACGAAAATAGCCGAATATGCGAATAGAAATTGCATAGTCTTACTATAACGGTATTCTGTGAATATATTTCTTTAAAAATGGAGAACATACCTAGTATTCTATACATGCCTGACAGCGTAAAATTCGTGTGTGCAAAAGTGTATCGATTTTTATTTCATGTAAATAGTTCGACGATAGCCTATATCGTTAGACTACCACGCACAGTGTCTCGAGTTCGATACTAAGACGCACACCTCAACTTTTCGAAGATATGTGCATATTAAACAGTTAATGATTGCTCGCTTAAACGGTGAAGGAAAACATCGTGAGAAAACCTGCATGTCTGAGACTTCTCTGTAATATTCTCGAAGATATGTGAAGTCTGCCAACCCGCACTGGGCCAGTGTGGTGGAATATGGCCTAACCCTTTTCTCACATTGAGAAGAGACCCGTGCCCAGCAGTGGAACAGTTTAATACAGAGCTGATATTATTATATATGTATTTTTATACTTGGCTACATGCTAAACAAACAATTTTTTGCCTATTGATAAAAATTCTTAAATGTACATAGATGAAAATATTTAAACAGATAAATCAAGATACAAAAACACATTAAAATACGTACAGAGGCTAGTCTTATCGCTAAGAGCGGTCTCTTCCAGGTAACCTTACAATGGATAGGATTGCTGAGTACATAAAGAGTGAACTCTTAAGCCTCGGATACTGTTTATATTGTCGAATAAAAGAAAGAATTACGGTAAATCAATGTGTAAGTCCAGTTCATAAGAATACTTTTGCACAAGACAAAACTTGAATGAAAGCTACAATTTTCTTCGTAAACATGTTCTTTGTTTAATCTTATTGTGCTTATAATGTTTATAATAGAAAGCGAATAATGATTTATTTTAAAATTAAAGTTACTACCCGTTGTTCCATAGCAAGCTTTGGTCTCTCTAAACATAAATTAGTGCTAAATTACTAAAATGCCGTACTTAGACTCACGTCTACATATTTTGGCCACCTATAGTATCCCTGGTGTCTGCTGGGCACATTACCTATGACGCCTAACTTTTATAGTTGCTTAATTTTGTGATGCTACTGACAATTCTGAAGAGAATATCTCAAGAGCATTATAGGGTAAACTTTCGGAGCGGGCTTTTTTACGTCATTGCGGTGGCGAATTATTTTCCTCACATTTCATCCAAACCAAATGCTTTATATAATTGATTATGATGCTGTCAATCTAATAATTTGTGAGGCACCCTTTGAAACACAATACTTTCGGAGAAATATCTTTTTAGAATTTTGCGCCACCGTAATGACTATGAAAGCCACTGAAATGACTCTTAATGAATTAAGTAAGCAAATGTTCTTTCTTAAATATTCAAATAAAAAGCACAGAAGTTCCCTGGGGTCTTCGCAGGCTTCGCGGAGTGACTTCAGGTTGTTGAGGTTTTCCTTACGTTGTGCTGTTACTCCCACACATTCCAGGACTACATGGACAGCAGATTCTTCTTCGGTCAGACATCCCCTACAGAGTGGCCTGTCTGTTGCTCCGATATTGTACAGATGTTTGTTCAGGGGACAGTATCCTGTTAGGATCCTCGCGATGGTCCGAAGGTCCAATCTTTGTAGGTTGAGCAGGCGGTGTGTCAGACGTGGTGAGATGACCGGTAGGCCTACTCTCGACTGTCTGCAGTCCGTTGTCCGTGCTCAGCGTTTATTATGTTGGCTCTGAGTGCCAAGCCGCATCCATGTTCTTAGTTGTGAGAATGGTAGAGGGAGGAATGGAGGTGGGCCTTACGTGGTGGTAGCCAACTCACACAAAATATACTTAGGCTAGACAATACATACACCGTCATTTAGCCCCAAACTATGTCACATATTATACATAATTGTGCTTTAGGATAAAATAAATATTAAATATTGAAAATGTGTGTATTTAAAGTACATTAAGTATTGATTGTACAGGCATTCATCATTACGGTGGCCCACTGCGCCACCGCAATGACGCCACCGTAATGACGACAAAATGTTTTCTTCATGATAATTACCTAACTACCGAATTAATTTAGTATATATCTACAGGTCCTAATATCGAGGCAATTATCTACAACATACTAACTTGAAGATACAATACATCACTCTGTTCATTATTTAAAACATGCCACCGAACTGACCGCACACGGTAACCAAAACACATATCATGGAAAACTTACCTCGGGAGCATGTTAAAACTTGCGTAAACACCGTCCACCCTATACACAAGTTGGGGCCCGACTAACGCTCAGGTGGTACGATACAAAAATATGGCTTTACATCGCTTGACTAATAAGAAACAAGTAGTCAACTGCGAGCATCGGAAACACAGCTTTAAGCGGAACAAAGACATATTGGCGTCTCAGCTTTTTAATTTAATAATTATTAAAGATTTTGTGTTTCAAACTGTGAAATGGTGTAAATATCTTTAAAATGAGATATTTTGATAAAAGTTACGTTAAAATTTCGTGTAATAATGAGTGGTTTTGTGAGCGCAATTTGAAGTGGGACAAGCCTCCCAGTGGTAGGCCGCCTATACAAGTCGGATATTCAACGTGGAATTTCTTGTAAGTTTGTAATATTAATTTTAATCTGGTTTTAATATACGTTTAAGGTACGAAGAATATTTTCAAAAACGCATGGTTTAGTCTGTTTTGAATTATAGTTTCTTTATAAAGGTCATAGGACGCCTAAAAAAGTACGCTCGAAAATTTACCCTATAAGCGTTTCAGTACCCATATCTTCGGACGAAAAATCACACAAAAAAATGTATCGTAGATGTCCCCTCACTGTACTGAGATCGCAGGAAATGTGTCCACACGTAACACTTAAGTAAAGTGAACTCACATGAGCAGTAACACGTAAGTAGAGGAAGTCACTCATAAGATAGAGAACGATAGTACAGAATTTTAAATATGAGTAAGCGTGATAATACTTCATTTATAAATCAAATATCTTGTTGGCATTCCGTGTCAGATAATAACTTAACAACCAGAAACGTAGCAAACCGCATCTAAGATTTAAATGTTATCCCATGTATAAAAAATGCTATCACAAATGTAAACACACATGGCACAGATACTACAGTGACCACATTTCACACGCGATTACAATGAGTTATTAGTAAAGCGGTTATTACGTCACACGATCCCTTACTACGTTATTGTGCAATATAATCGCATTTTGGGCGCCCGGGGTCTCACCACAACACGCTTTAGCGCCCCACAAATCGTATAGTATTATACACACTTTGACCCTATAACTAATATTATAGTTGCGACATGTGTCTGTTTGTACTTACATCCTTTCTTTAGTTGTAAGGGGAACAATGAATTACTTAAACAATGCAGTTTTATAGATAGACATAGCCAGAGGGAACAGTGGTAATTTTAAATGGTGTTATTTTATAAAAAAAGGTTCGCCATCACGCAAAAAGTTATGACAAAAAGTTAACAATGAGATACTGGCTGGTTGCCTCCAGGTTATAAAATGAGATTGTTTATGAGAAAAATATGGACATTCCAAATTTAAATTTTCCTCCAAACACACCTTAAAGTCGCGATTTGGCACTGCGAAAGTTTCTTATTTCCCACACAAAAAATTTGGCACCGTGTGACTTTTTTATTTTAACACTAAAAAACATGTTAAAGGTAAAGTTTTCGTTGCCAAGGTATGCACTTAATGCACATGAGAACGCAGTGTAGGAGGTATTTTGAGGCATATTGCAAAATATTTGATTTATACATGTAGATCTTTGTATAAACGCCGATGGAAAGTTTTATGAAAATATATTGTAAAACAATTTTAACCTCAATCTGCAGAATATTATTTTAGTTTCACAAAATAATCTAATACTACATATCACGTATATATCAATCGCGATATGTCAACATAAGCTTCTCAGTTTGCAAACTTTTAATGATATTACCTTGAACTTTGCAAGAAGGAACATGGAGGCGAGCATTATATTACATCTATAATAGATGATTCTTTAGGCGGGGTGTCAGTCTAATTCTTATCACTTAGTAAACTAACAAAAGTAGTTATTAAGAAATTATATCTGTGATATGTCAATACAAACTTGTATAAAATTAATACACATATTAGTCTAAAGATCAGCGCCGACGGATGGAGTGATGGCGAAGAGACTGATTAAAATGACTGCGCTTTGAGTCACTCGCCGTCATTTTATTTTGTTGTACCAAATACAGTCGTATTCTGAAGCACTTTAGGTTGAATTTAAATTGTTACTGGTTTAGTCTCTTCGCCACCACTCCGTCCGTCGACGCTGACCCTAATGATATTTTTCACATGGCAGACATTAATATGTTTAGAAATCTCTGTATTCAGGTACAGTGTTCCTAATATATTATGTACTTTGTTTTAGGATCATTATGTATTGGTTATTTTTCATAATATTTTAGCAAAATCATTATTTTTGCTTTCTTATTAGAACTATGTTATTCCGTTATTATTTCTTTTTTTGGATTAATTATGTATGTTTGTTTTTAATCGTAAGTATTGTATACACCTGTCAAGGCATTTCACCTTGTACCATTCTCTAACTGTTTTAAATTATAATTGTATAGTGATGTGTCGATGGTGTAACTTTAAATAAATAAATTACAAAGCCTAGTTATTAATATCACTTACAGTATATTTTAAGATTGGCACTCGCACAAATTACCTGCTAGATTAGCTCACACATGTATGTATCTTACGCATGTAGCTCACGTCAGCTACTTACTTTACGTCGAAGCATTAGCTTGGATGCAAGTCGCTGACATGGCGTACCGTAGCTATAAGTTACTAATAACTTACTTTCTATATTCCTCAACTCGGCATTTAAGCATCAATATTTGATTTAAAAGTATATTTTTACTTCTATCCGTCAGTTTTTTGTTTCAAGTTTTAATTTATAACTCAAGTTCTCATTTTCATGAAAATTGCAATGCATTTAAACACGTTCTAACAATTGTATACACTGAGGAACGCATACAGAATAGGCACTCAGAACTGCAGGGTTATAAAACTGAACCCCACTAGACAGCGGTGGTAAAATAAAAACTTAAGTACAGTTGTATGTATATATGAATTTGAATGCGTACTAATATTATACATGAAAAATAACTCTGTCTATTTGTTGTGTTTTTATGGCTAAAAGGATTTGAATGGAAACAACATTTTGCTCGCGCCTATATTCATGATCTGTGACGCTATGATACTATTATACACCATATCTTTGGATTAGATGGCACGTCATTCAGATTTATATTGTAGGTACTTTAGCTAGGAAAATTAGTATAGATTTCTAGATTATCATAAAACAACATATTTTTTAAGTCTGGTAGCATTTCTTTACAGTTTCAAAGTAAAAATTGTAATAAAAAAACGTATATCGTGTCCAAATGACAGTTCTTCTTTAAATAATAAAAACTAAGTCCCCTGAGCAACCAAACTTCCATACTGGGTAAAAGATTTCTCATGGAAAACTCTTAAAAGTTTATATTCGATGACACTTAAACTTTTTATACGTTTTTATTCGACTCTGAATAAATATAAAAATATAAGAGCTATTCTATTTGATATTATATTTTATCTTATTTTACGGCTACTGTTTGACTTGATTTTAAATCTAAACTTTTATATAAAACTAGCTGTTACCTGGGACTTCCTCCGCGTAGATTTTAACTAAAAAGTGTTTGTCTCCGCGGCACCCTATTTTTTTTCTAAAATCAAAATAGCCTAAGTTACTCATTATAACATCAGCTATCTGCCAGTGAAAGTCCCGTCAAAATCGGTTCAGCCGTTTCGTAGATAAGCCGGAATAAACAGACAGACAGAAGACAAAAATTTAAAAAATATATGTTTTCGTATAGGTACCTTATATACTTTCATATGCATTAGATAAAAAGCTGTTATTTTGACATTACAAACATACACTTCAATTTTATTTATTTGTATAGATAATGCTCTTCAACCCTGTGCACATTGCTCAAGAAATTTTAAAGAAAATTGTAAATTATGTGATGAATGTGTGATGTAAACAATATAAATAACAATTATTAAACTAGATGAGATTTAAAAGAGTTTCTAGTGAAAACAGTTGAGTGGAATATTATGCAACCAGCTCAAACGTATGGCTCCTATACACGACATGGGTAACATGTATCACATAAATAGGCAAAGCGCATATTCTTGTTTGTTTGTTTTTTAAAAAGACAACTTACACACTAGGATTAATTCCTGCGTCGCGGGGGATTTTATAAACATTTATATAACGGACACCATTTATGGATCACACAAATTTTTGTCCCGTGTGGGATTCGAACCCACAACACTTGGCGCAATATAAGTGGCGAGGCAACCACTTAAACCACTACGTCACCCATGCAGTCACCACGTGCTTGTAGCTTGCGCATGTAGCCTGCGCATGTATGTCGCGCATGTAGACCTTGCATGTAGCCCACGCCAGCTACGTGCTTACGCATCTTTAAAGTGATCTGGCAGACACTCACGCTCTTATACTGCATTCCTATATAGTAGGTTCTCTAGAGCCGATACAAACTAAAATATGATTAACTTTAATTAAAATGAATATTCAAGTTATCAAATTTTGTCTAAATATTATGTGAATAGAAACAACAATTTTATTCATAAATTGTATCTGTTAAACATCTTTATTCAAATGAAACCACGAATAGAATACCACCATAAACAAAATTATTCTGAATACAAATTTTGTTTATTCTAGTGTTGCCATAGTAGCGTAACTAGACAACAAGAAATAATAATAAACAATCATACTTATAATAATAATAATATCAGCCCTGTATACAAACTGTCCCGCTGCTGGGCATGAGCCACTTCTCAGTATTAGAAGGATTAGGCCATAGGTCACCACGCTAGCCCACTGCGGGATGGCAGACTTCACATATCTTCAAGTACTTTATGGAGTAGTCTCAGACATGCAGGTTACCTCACTATGTTTTCCATCGCCGTTAAAGCAAGTGATAATTAACTATTTAATACACATATGACTTCGAAAAGTCATAGGTGCGCCTCGACATTGAAATCAAGACCTATGTATGATACATAATAATAATTAAATTTGCATTTATTGCAATTAATGTCCTCCAGACCTAATTTCGGTCACGACGGCCAATCTTAAAGACTGGCCATCGGCGCAGGAGATATTATAGTGCACAAGTGTGTGCGCAAACACGAGTGCACTCTCCGTTCCCTAACTTTCATGATCCGATGAGACGAATAATCCGACGCGACCGGAGAGAGATCAGGCGCAGGACCAACGGCTTTAACACCGTCTGTCTAACACCGCCAACTTCCTAACTCCGGGTTCGTATTGAGATTTCTTAAAAGAAAAATCCAATGACTTTTTTGTTGGTCCGACCCGGGATTCGAACCCGAGACCTCATACACAGCAGTCGCATTCACTACCAAGGCAATTACCGTGGTAATAAACAAACTTAAAGAGAACATTTGTGGTACTCTTGCCAAGCGTAGTTAAAATAAGACCTTATACAATTTGTCTCACGAGATCGACAAACAAAGTGAATTTTTGAACGTAAATGCTTTTGTCAATGAAATGTTAATCGTCAGCATGAGGCTGTAACCCCTTAAGCCTTTAATCCTCAGAAAACAGATCCTTTTCTTAACCTTATTAATCCCTTGCGCATTGGAATCGGCTTTTAGTCTCTATATACACAGCTAAATATCGGTTTTCTCGCAAAACGATTAGACGTATAAGCTTAGCGATCTAAAACAAAAGAACCTGGGCAGCTGGACGAAAAAGGCTAGGTTGTCGAAACCTGGTGTTTGGTTTTCTGACGTCATAAAACAATCTATTGCTGCGGGCAATAGATTCATATTTAATAGTGAGAGATACAAAGACATTGCCACTAGGGATAATATTTACTATTCCAGTGGGAATTGTATGAGATGAGATTATTGCAGCACAGAAAGTGTCACAAGCGAAACATTTGTGGGACATCCCCTATCTCTACAACTAGTCCAGTTTATGACATAGCGTTCCCCTACACCAACCGTCAGGTTATATTAGATGAAGCCGCTGTACCTTCCAGTACCCGAGAGCACCTTCCAGGACCAGTTATATACAGGTCTTGTCCCCAAATTTCGATTTCTCCATCCTAACCTCAGAGATCCGGTTCTCGTAAGCAAGCTACCTTGTGCCCAAGTGGCAATACCTATTCTCCAGATAGGTACCGAAGCAATAAAGCCGCTCACCACTCGCAACTCTGGGAGTTGCTAACGAAAACCTCGCTGTAGCCAAAGTCAAAGTCAAAGTCAAAAATCATTTATTCATTTAGGTCACAAAGTAACACTTATGAACGTCAAAGTATATAGGTTAGTGAGTTTACTAAGTTACTGAAGCTACATTTAGGTTAGTTGCTAGGTTCAGGCAAAGGGTAGAGCCTATGAGAAGAAACCTGCAAGAAACTCACGGCCACTCTTTTAAATCGTCAGTTAAAATATAATTTCAGTATTTTACAACTCAGATTAACAAGGTGTTACAGCCATTATGCCATATACTACTGACTATAAAAGCTAAAGATAATAACAATAATAACTTAATAATATTATAGGGAGGAAATAATTTGAGCTAAGATATATTATTTAATATAAATCTAAAATAGACAGTAGGATGGCATGATGGCGCATACACTTACACTTTGTGACTATGCAAAGGCTTAAATTGACTTATAAGTAATACAGATCTTTGAATCCTGTATGCAACAAGCAACTAGCTCCATGAGTTTTTGTCATTTAAGTAGTCGTTGACTGAATAATAACCCTTCCGAAAAAGTTGTTTTTTAACAGCGTTTTTAAATTTAAACAATGGTAAATTAATTATGTTAATAGGTAATTTATTAAAAAAACGTATACCGAGTCCCGCAAATGTATTGTGAACTTTATGTAAACGATGATATGGGGCTACTAAATTATGCTTATTTCTAGTGTTTACGTTATGAATATCACTATTCTTATTATATAAGTAAATGTTATGTTTAATAAACATAATGTTAGCAAATATATATTGCGACGCAACAGTAAGTATGCCTATTTCTTTAAATCGATCTTTCAGGGAAACTCGTGGTCCTAAATTATAAATGCTACGTACTGCACGCTTTTGAAGAATAAAAATTGTCTCAATATCAGCTGCCTTGCCCCACAATAATATACCGTAGGACATGACACTATGAAAGTAACTGAAATATACTAGTCTTGCAGTATCTATATCAGTAAGCTGTCTTACTTTCCGAATTGCGTATGCGGCTGAGCTAAGTTTCCCTGCAAGACACGATATTTGAGCGCCCCACTGAACTTTATGATCTAAAGTTAATCCTAAAAAGACTGTAGATTGAACAAAAGTAATAATTTCATCATTTAAAATTATATTCACGTTAGGACTCTTTACGTTTGGCAATGTAAACTTGATACATTTAGTTTTTGTAGAGTTAAGTAGTAAATTATGTAGAGTTAAGTAGTAAATTACCGAGCCGAGATTTTGGTCGACGCCGAGCGATTAAAAGCCGACGGAGAAGCTGCCTTCCATATCTCCAGTATGGTAACGGAGCTGTATAAAGCACGCTCAAGTGAGCGTGCTTTATATAGCTCCGTCCCAACGTACATCCATACGCCTACCCAAATAGGCCTACAAGCCGGATGTGGCCTGAGTCACTCTAGCTATGACTCTTACTTGCTGAGCTTGTCCAACACCAATGTCAGGTACCGAGCACTCTAATCAGCTGTCTAGAGAACACACCTTTCGAGGCGCAGTGGGCTTTCTGACCCCACAGTACCCTGGTCCTAAGGGGGAGATCCGTAGTTCTTCCCCCGAAACTCTATCTACATGGGTCCTGAAGATAGAGACGAGACACATTTGTGGGACAAAAATGTTTTAGCAAGAAAACACTTGAACCTCTAAGCCATGCAGGTCTCATCACTATCACTACATATTATAAAACAAAATCCTTCGTCGCGTCTGTCTGTCTGTTAGCTTTAAACTCAATAATTACTGAACAGCTTTTCATGCAGTATTCACTAATAGACAGAATAATTCATGAGAAAGGTTTAGGTGTATAATTTTTAAGGTTTTTTACTACCCTTGCGAAGCCGGTGCAGTTTGTTAGTCAATAATAATTGTAGAAATTAATGAGAATTTAAATTAAATCTGGGTGAAGTTCTGTTCTATAAAATACTTTCTATACTAGGAATTATTTTATTAAAGGCGAAAAATTTCTATCGTACAATAAAGTCACAATAGACTTCTACGAAATCTATTGTTGATAATTATGTAGCCGTACCAATTTATGTTATTTTGCTTGCATCCAATTTCCCATCTCACTTTTTAATAAAACAATTTCATGACTTCACTATAATATTTTGTCATCCTGATTTTTCCTTTAATTCGTGTCGCTGATACTTGGAAGTGCGATTTTTTGTATTCCCATCCCGTCCGGTCCCACATTCGGCGAAATCCAATGGCTTCTCGTTTGTCAAATGGGTTCGATAAACGAACCTTCATATGCAAGGGATATCATTTCCCATAGATATATCTTCCCATAGGAGTCATAGCAAAACAAAGGGTATTTTTTGTTCTTTAGTGAACATGGCAATAAAAGAAAAGGTTTGTTATTGTTTCGAGAATAAAATTTGGTTAACTAGAATCACTTATCATCATACATCACATACCTGTATAGGAAATGTACATGGAAACGTTGTAAGGGAAAGGCGTAGAGTCTAGGCCTCCACTTTGGACTTTACTAGGTCCTAGACGAACGATCCAGCCCAACAAGCTGGATCAGAGATGTCCTCCAGAAAATCCAGGTTAACATACATACATATAAATATAGACAATCTCACGATTCTATCACCAAAGGGGTAGTGTATTACACAGAATTTGTAGACATAAAAACCGCATAATATTCTACCTAAACCCGGCAACGAACCCGAGACATGGCAGTAGCAATTACTAGCACTACAACCAGCTACGGCTTGATAGGATCCTTAATAAATAAATCAATGAAAATTAATGTTACTGATGACTTATCAAGACAGAAATGACATAAAGGTACCAAGTGTCAATCCGGTGCTCTCTACATACCTACAAGAAACAGGCATGACTATTCAAAAAATCACTTCGGTTTCTGTCAGTCACAATCTATTTTTCAGTATGGACAGCATTGACCTAAATGTATTTTGCGAGGTGTGAGCTATCCATCAATCAAACCGAGCAATTTATTTAACCTGTAACATATTTATTTAACCAGAAAACAGAAACCAATTTATTCAAAATTATTAACTGACGCCAATTTCATGAGGGTTACGATTTTCTGTTTGCTTCATCCTGACATATTGTATTTTAAATTTCGTGTTCCTTTTGCCTTTTATGAGAATACGTATTGGCTTAGCAAATGAAATGGAAAGCTTTTTCTCTTTGAAAATTGCAATACCCAAGGTGTCAACGTAATTATCCTTTGTCGTGGTACACTTTTACAAACATAAAATTTTAGGAAAAAAATAACACAAACTCAGAACAAATATCTGTGGAATACCAAAATAATTGTCCTATGAGAGATTTGAGCCCTCAAACACTCAGTGGTACTGAAGTGGCGTGGCGACCGCTTGCTTTCTGCGCTATCCGTGCATTTAAACTTGTTCGGTATGATAGCCTCAATAAGTACCACATCTACTTTTCATAAGAGAAAAGAGGGAAGCGGTAGGACAACAATACCGCGGCAGGAACAGTGACCGGCGCGAGACCGGCGGAGTGACGCGGCAGGACCTGATTTACCGCTACTGTAATCGAACAAGGTAGAAATAGGATATCCTTCTCAATTCACGTTATAATCAATCATATCGCATTTTATAAATTAACATTTTTATACATTCAAAACATCAAAGTACAATTATAAATAAACATAACCCTAGTAGTGAGTCTTCTTTCGAATACGGTAACATGGGCTAGGATAACCGTTTACCATCAAATAGGCCACATGTCTATCTTCTACCTTAGCAGTTTAATTTTGCAACGTAACAATAATGGCGTGCCAACAGGAAAATAATTTAAAGAATATGCAGTAGTTCAGCTGACAGAGAAACAAAAATATTTCCTCGCAAATACTGTGACTTTTAGTTCAGGTTAAAATATACAGGATTCAGGTCCAGATTTTAGCACTAACGCAATCAAAGTAACCCCTTTTCGTCTAGTCATGTACATAGGTTACGTGACAACACGTACATACATACTAACACGTTTTGTAGCGATTCCTTGATGTGTGAGAACAAAGAATGTAGTTAACGTACGTGCCAATTTTATCTTGTAAGAAAATGTTGGAAAAGAGATGGAAGTGCTGAATTTCAAATGATGACATTATTTGTATTTTCTTTTATACTTATTGTACGTAGCAGCGCGTAGCTACGTAGCCTGTAGCGTAACATCGTAGACAGTCTCGTAGCTAATCCGCACTCATGCAGAAAACTCTTAAGAGTAGTTACGAAAGGCTAGAATACGATGTATAAATATAAATACGTCATAATTAAAGTCGCATGACATGAAGAATCTTATATTATAATCTTTTCATATTTTTACTAGGTTTTGCTCGCGGCTTTGTTCGCGTAAATGTAGGTTAGTTTAGATTAGTAACATATTTTGTCGGATAAAAGGTAACCTATATTCTATTCTATTTCCCAGACAACCTGTATGCGAAAAACGAGAAATCGTAGCAAACAAACGGTTCCCTATTTATTCGCATAACATTATATGTCATAATTGAACATGGCATACTTTATGGCATATTCATCCTAATAATAGTTACGCACAATATTCATTTGCCATAACTGTCTACGCACAATTTTTTTAAGCATAATTACTTACTATAAGCATAATAATTGTTAAGCATACTATTCTAAAGCATTCATTTGAAATTTTGTAAATTTTGTGTTTGCAGCGTGAATATTATTTATTATATTTGAATATTATAACAGCGTCGGGGGTGGCCAAGAGGCCACCCCCGCCGCACCCTGACCTATTGTTACACTATGGTACCCAAGTTATATATGTCTTATAACTTTATGCCAATCAAAATTAGGGCAAAAAGCATTAGCCTAAAAGATATTTATGCCTACTGAAATAGTATGCCAAAAACAATTATGTCAAAGTATTATTATGACAAAAAAATGCCTAACTTGTTACGCCAAAAAAATAAGAACAAAAAAAAATTGTCGAAACAAAGGGTTCCCCAAACAAACTCACATTCGTATTTATAATATTAGGATTATCCTAAGTCACCTCAGCTCATACAATCTTTGACCACGGTCAGTTGATTTATTTTTGGGAATTCTAATCCATATTTTAAGAAATTAAAAAGCTTACCACTCGCTGTTTGGCTTAAGTAATCAGCTCACTACTACATCAATGCGCGTGTTGTAATCACTACATGGGTCAAGTGTTTAAACGTAGTTTTCTCGAGTTTGCCGTAATATTTGTAAAGCCGAAAGTATAGCGAGGTACTTAGTTTATTAGGTAATAGTTTTGTGTTGACACGAAGGTTAATTGATTGACATAAAGGTATAAAATTCTTGAAATATAATACCGAAACATGATCAGAAATATCATTAAAACATCATGTATTTCATTATCTTTTTCTTTTCCTGGCTATATATATGTATGTCACCCCACTTGGCGATAGAGCCTTTCTTATTTTAGCTCTCCTCTTCGCCTATCCTTGACATTGTCGTCGGACAGCTTGCACTCTCTCATGTCTCAATTTACTTGTAAAGAGACATTGGTTTTAGCTCGTAGTGAAACATACCTACAGGCCAACAAAGACCTTCGGTTGTTATGTGCCGCGTAGATCATATTTTCCATAATGTAGGCACAATCTGGAAAAACTAGTGGTCACTGGCAAAGTGGAAGGAAAAAGAGCGAGGGGCCGCAGCCCGATGCGTTGGTCCGACCAAATTCGCACTACACTCGACTCCACTATCTACGATGCTCTCCGAGTGGCCGGAGATAGATCAAGATGGCGTAATATCGTGAGAAGATTAATGGATGGAGGAGGTCACGACCCTCAGACATGAGGAATACGACTGACGGAGGAGGAGGCACATAATATAAAAGTAATCGCAAACCACAGCTAAGACCAAAATGGCGACACAGCAAGAATTTTAATCATAGATATATCCTCACCGTACTTAGACCGCACGAAAAAGTGTCCACTATGGATAGTGAGCTTTCGTATTACATTTACATGATAAGGAAAGATAGTGTATAAATTTTAATAGGAGTAAGCGTGATATGTTCACATGTGTGTTAGATAACAACAAAACGTCCAGAATGATGACCATAATTTCATGTAGAATCGTATCTATGATTTAATTCTTTACAGCAAAGTACAAAAATAAAAGATGTTAATTCAGACATTGATAGTATCTGTAGTATATGTTTCCGACATTTCGAGCCGCACCAAAGCGATCACTAACAATACAACTCATTACTTAGTAATTCAACAACAAAGCTCTGCAATCATTTTCCTTTTAGGCTGTGCTATTACCAACTAACTAGTAATCGACTCTCTATGTTATGTCTTTGTTCTTGATAAAACTCTCTGACTTATGTAAAACCCACAATGCTTCTAGGGAATAGCAATAATATCTACATAGCGCATGCTTGTTCTAGATTCTCTAAACAATTTATTTAAATAAACGGCTGACTGTTAACAATATTGAAATGCTTAAATTCGAGTCATTAAGCTATAAGCATAGTCGTAACGTGAATTTTCTACGTCTACCCACATGTGGAACAGGGCCAAAATGAAATGGCGGTACGCCGACATTACCGAACGAACGTTTTAAACCTCCAACTAACAGTTTTATGAGACAATTTGCTTGGCATTTACATACTTGTTGAAGACATGATGAGTTCGTACTGGTTTCTAGTTGTGGGTAATGCGACATTCAATACAGGACTGAGTCTACTGCCATATTGGGCACTTGAAATCTCACTACGGTTAAACTAAGCTACTGAATTCTTATAAATCATAACGTCAGAATGACTAGAATGACTTGCTTGTCTTTTAATTCGTGTAGCTTGCGTGACAGAGAAGACGTGAAAACAGGGTATAGTCACTCGATACTATACTCAAAGAAGAACGGGTAAATAATACACCGCGCAATGCTGTTTAGAACTGTTCGTCAGAAGAATTGTACTTCACTTAGAAACAAGATAATGTATGTTTCATTGTCACCAAATTCGCAACGGAAAGGTAGTTTTCTCTTTATTTAACAAATCTGGCAGCAGAACTTAAATCTTTAGCAGACATTATTTCTGTGTCATCTTAGTTAGGTAGCGTCCCAGGATAGTAATATATTTGCTACTAAATATTAAATATTATGATAGTAATGGATCAAAGATGTCGAAGCACACATTGAAATATTAGAAATAATATTGTCAAATTTTATTACTAATGCTTCAATGGAAATTATGGCAATACCTACTTAAGATATTTGCTAATACATACATATTTTTAGTAACATACAACAACAGAAGATAATTAATAAATATATTACATGCTGTAATCATAATCACATCGTCATAAGTCCTTCATTTTTTTGTTTGTTTTTCGTTACTTTCGACTGGGTGAACCGATTTTGATGATTCTTTTTTTATTTGAAAGCTGGTACTTCCCGTGTGGTCCCATTTAATTTTGATCAAGATTTGGCTACATTGATGATGTTCTCATATTTGGCAAGGTTCACTAAAAACCGAGAAATAAACAAAATTTTAACAAAAAGATAACTGACTTCATAAAAGAATATTCTAAAACTTAAAATGCACTAAAAAGTTAATAAATAATTGCATATTCTTGTGAATAATTAAATTATTGTTATTATTGGAGTCGGTGTCAGCCAAGGTAGGTTTATAACTAATTAAACATGAGATGTCTTACTATAATCATAACATAACATTGGTATGCACAATTACACACATAGACGCAGCACGCGGCGCGGGCGGCTGACACCGACTCCAAAAATAACAATAATTTAATTATTCACAAGAATATGCAATTATTTATTAACTTTTTAGTGCATTTTAAGTTTTAGAATATTCATTTATGAAGTCGGTTTTCTTTTTTGTTAAAATTTTGTTTATCACGTTCATCCGTTAGTTAAATTTGAGTAAACAAGGTCACAATATATAAACTTTATAGTTTAGCAGTTTTCAATGTTCTATAGACTGGTCTATAAAAACATGCATCACAATGATGGTCTGCCAAATTCGCCATACGTGAGGCAAAAGGCATGCCGGATTTGGGTCGCAGCTGAGATTTATCTTTTAGCAGACCCCGTACACGCCATAAAGAAAATAAGACTATTGTTTCCAAATGTAATCATGGAATACATACCTGCTTTTAAACAAATTGAATTCTTGCTGGCCAGTTTTGTTGCAGGAACGATTCGGGAATTCAAAACTCGCTCGCGAGTTCTTACATCCGAACCAAGCAAAATATTAACGTATTATTATCAAAACTTTGTCAACGAAATCGTAAATTAGAAGTGAGCATAGAATGAACATTCCACACAAAGATAAGAAATACTGCATCCGATTAAACGTCCAGCCTTACTCTAGGCTACTGAAAGCCAGACCAACTCAAACATCTGTTAACAGACGGCTAAACGCATCTCAACTGCGGGGATTGGCTGACAAAATTGATATGACAACAATTTTGACGTATCGCTTAATTAGTCTTTTAGAAACCACTACAAAAAAATTAATTGAAATATTACTAAAAAGAAGTTACACATGGTATCGTATGACGTTAATTATATTACCACAGTATTTTATCAATGTAATTATTATATTTAACCTCTTTGAAGAAGAAGAGAAATGGTGACTGGGCAAGTACGTCGTTGACACCTCACGGTACAAATGAGCTGACTCATCCGGTAAAGTAATACAAGCAGTACAGGCAATCGGCAATTGACTTTTACAACACTGTTACTGTGTTTCACCTGGTGGGTACAAGTTCCTGTAGCTCATATATCTGCTCTCCCATTCCATTCTTTTCAACCTGTTTTTAATTCATTCATTCTTGGATCGGGCATGCGCTTATTGTAGCCCTGATATTACAGGCAACTAAATTACTATAGAAGTTACTATAGCCTATGTAGTATAGTAGTAGTCGTATAGTGAGTAACTATAGCTTATGTCTATACTCTATAGTATAGACAGCCTGGTATTAAATGTTTACATAGACTATTCTATGTAAACACTTAATATCAGGCTGGCCAAATCTGTTAAAAATGATTCCCATACTAAAATCTATTTCTTTGGACTAAAATGATTTATCAAAATAAAATATTATCAAATATTATAGCTACAGTATATTACACGGTTATAACAAAACAATACAGTTAACTAGTAAGTATGATTTATGAATAATTCTTACATTTAATGGAATTACCCTAGTTACAGTGAAAACAATTCAATGAACGCCTGACCTCGATACGTCTATACACAGGAAACAAAAGCGGGCCAACAAACGTCGAGCTCGACAAATATCGCGCAACCAGATCTTTTAGGAGACACAGGCTATTGAACTTTACGCCCACATGTTAAGTGTAGACTTGCTACATTTTGTCCTTAATCTATACTAATATTATAAAGCTGAAGAGTTTGTTTGTTTGAACGCGCTAATCTCAGGAACTACTGGTTCGATTTGAAAAATTATTTTAGTGTTGGATAGCCTATTTATCGAGGAAGGCTATATAATATTACGCTACGACTCACAGTGGCGCCGCGGTAATGATAAACGCGGGTGAAACAGTAGGAACATCCAGTCCTTATTAATATTATAAATGCAAATGTGAGTTTGTTTGTTACGTTTTCACGCCTTAACTACTCGACCGAGCGTCATGGAATTTCGTATACTCGTTGTGAGGGGAATAGTAAGCAAAGCCGCGAGCAAAATCTAGTAATCTGCTCTTCGTAAAGTTTCGTGTTCGATTCCCCGGATTGAGCAAAGTGTTATTGGATTTTTCTATCAAGAATTTTCCTATTCACGTTAAAAATTTTGGGACTGCAGCTCCAGTAACATGACCGTCGATCCACTATGTGATTTTTATTCCTAACAACTTTAAAAATTCAGGAAACGTATTCCAGTACTTGATACTGGTACACTTACCACATTTTTTTCATACAACGCTGAAAACGTAACGTTGTTTCAAGAAATATACAAAATAAATAATCACTCTGTTTTCTAACGACTTAGACAAATTGTTACAAATTTTCTAATATTTCTATCATGCTGTTGAATCGGGCCAATGCTTCGATGCGGCTACGACTTCGGCCTAAAGACATACGTTTATATAAATGCAATGAACTACATATTAATATTCTCTTCCATATTTTTAACATAATACTGTTTCAATACAGATGAACAACTAAATCACGCGTTTTTGCAAATACAAAAAGTAGCTCGTCTGAGTCATCGCTACGTGTGCTTACCCTGAGTCCGACCATTTTTCTCAACTAATGTCACTTGCTGCGTTAGTAGTAAAATGTTTTATTCAGCCTGCCTCACCACATCTGACTACGAACGATTCCGTGAACTAATCTGTTGGAACGAAAATAAAATTACTGCCATTAGGACGCAGAACTAGATTTGTATATAAAACAAAATGTTAGCGTCATATGTGCAAAGATTCGGTTCCAAAATTATTTTATTTATACATATTATAATGACATTTTGGTAATTCTTTAGTAGTGGGTGAAGATTTTTGTTACTGACGTATACTTATACATATGGTGAATTAAAACAATTATTAATATAGATATTATTAATTTATGGTGTAAATGCTGAATTTAGCCCCAGTGGCGCAGTAATTATTAATGTGCATGAGGTCTCGGGTTTGTATCGGGCCGTTGAGTTTAACTATGGGGAAATTTTTAATATCAGCCCTGTGTTAGGAAGTATATGGTGTAACACACGCCAATGCCACGAAAATCACGTAAAACCGTTGGTGCTGTGCCTGATGTCTCGGCAAACTAATACGCCGCAATCGAATATTGCCTGCGTAGATGGCCAGTCACCACTAATATTAGCCGTCGAAATAAGCTCTAGAAAAAAAAAATTATGTTTAGTGTCCCTTAGGAGCAGCGATAGGTCAGTGGGAAGACCAATAAGCCTGCAATGCAGAGGGTCTCGAGTTCGAACCCACGTCGCGCACCTCTGACTTTCATAATTTATATGACCTTTTCGAAATTATGTGCGTATTGATTGTCAATTATCGCCTGCGCCGTGCCTCGGAAAGCACGTTAAGCCCTTGGTCCCGGCTGCCATAAACATATATGGCAGTCGTTATTGGGCGAGTGCCGACACAAAAGATCCCACTGGGTCGAAGTGTCGCCGGTCGTCAATGACTGGCCCCCACATAAGATAAGATAAGATAGTGTCCCTTACATGGACTGCTCAAGCTTCGTATTTGCAAACATGCAACACTTTAATGATACTCTTCCTTCACACATCAATATGTTACGGTAATCACTCAATATGCTACGGTAATCACTCAATATGTTACGGTAATCACTCAATATGCTACGGTAATCACTCAATATGCTACGGTAATCCCTGGCTCATAACGTCGTAACTATATTAACCCTTTACTCAAATCCTCGATCAGTCTTAGCGGTTTTATAACCAAGTTATATTATAAGTTCATTGCCCACGATAAACTGCCAAAACATTGATAGACGGGCAGGCGAATTTTACTTATTATATGTATGGGCAAATTCATCTGCGTCGATACATGGTCGAATTTGACATGGATAAGACACGTGTCAGAGATAGGCTATTCAAGATGGCCAAATACACGTGCCATCTGTAAACTGGCACTTATACATCGACTATTAATGGGACAGCTTCATACATACAGTCTCACGCCTGTAGCCCTAAAGGCAGGCAGAGATGACAGCCAAATTTCGACTGCAGTAGTTTTAAATCTCACGTAAAATAACGCCACGCCTAACGCTGGCATAGATACAGGCTCCGTTCTGCTACTGAAAATTACTACTACGCTACCCAGGCAGTATAGCAATCAGCAACGCTTGCCGTGCCGCCTCTCCAGCCACTCCTCAAACACGGGACCCTTTTCAATAGCTGATGTTGCATACTAAAGTAATCTACTCGGAATTGTAACTCAGATTCTCAAGCCATGTACATCGCAAAGCTGGCTCCTATATTTCCTTTTATTTATTGCTAAAAACTTTATGCAAAGGAATATCAAATTTCAAAACTGCCCAATATTTTTGTCACATAATATTATCGTAAAAAAACTATCAAGCCATACCATACCATACGCAAAAAGACTACCATAAAAATAGTACGGGCAGCATTTTTCGACTAAACAGTAGCACTCTATTTGCAGAAAACCTATATTTTTGTTATTTCATCTGTAAGTATACAAATCAAAGTAAATAAACCAATAAATGTATATTGGTCGTAAAACCATTTATCGTAAAAACACTTTTGAGAAAATATATAGAAATGTAGCGTTAAATATATTATATGTATTTCGTAAATTCTATATTGGGCACGCTACCGAGAAAAGTGCTCTCTTTTCAACGCTCGATCAAAATAGGAATTTCTAGAAAATTCTCCAAATATAAAGCAGAAATACATTTGGCTGGGGAAACTCTTGTTGCTCATAAATTTTACTAATGGTTTCACTGAATTAGACAGAGTTTTAAGATATTATCATATTAATAACTGTTAGTTGGTTTTGTTTGTAAAGGAAATCTTTCTTAGGTTAAGTACCCCTAGAATCTCTAGATGAAGCTATCATTACAGTAGTTAATGTGCAATTGGGAAAGATATATACAATCTCGGTAAGAATTCTAAGACAACGCATTGCATCTTTTATCACATCTGGCATGCCGGCGTATTTTAAAGATCGCCAAACACGCGTCGGTTTCTTTGTATTATTTTAACTATATGAAACAATTGCGGCAATTATTGTGATAATAACAGAATATTTATGACTAATAGACTTTATAGGATGTGTTTAGTGTACATCGTATTCTATACGATGACAGGTAGCAGTACATTACAAAAATTACTGCTGTTACACAAGCGAGCACGCTATGGCTCTGTCTATAGGTTTTTTGTCTAAGGAATCTTTTGATCAACTTGACCAATTGAGATCAAATATAATATTAACGTCATATTTATTTGCTTTAGCGAGAGGTATTTTTTGACAGTCGAAAGTCCCTGTTGCATTAAGACCCGATTGGTAAACATATTATTATGCCACGGAAGCCTCTTTTATAAGCCTTTATTTAATTATAACGAGTTTGCTACATTAATATAGGTAATTTAGCTGTCCCTCATTTATCCCATTTCATCCACGTTCATGGTAACTGATCCGCTCCTATCGATCATAGCGTGATATATATAGCGTATATACCATACCTTTGTTCAAAGAAACAACAGACAAACTCTTCATAATATTAACGCTTTATAATGTTAGAATGGATAGTATTGATAATTATTATTAATATTTTCGTTCTTCAAAATTAGTAATCTAATGATAAAACTCTTCTTCAAATGTAGATAGATTATAATTACTTACAGTAACGCAATCAGTAATGGTGGCTTGGTAAATACCTGACGCAGGGTGAGTACGCTAGTTAATTATTCGAATTTCTTGTGATGGTAGTCTCAGTCATTAACGTGATGCATACAATCCTCTCAAGTGCCTCATCTTACGCATGTTACATATTATACAAGAGGCTTAAACTAAAACTGTCAAAAAAAACGCGGTATGTGTCTGGTAACCGGCACGCCGCTACATATCGCGAAAAAGTTATGGAAACTAAACAAAAGACTATCTACGAATTTTTTGAAATTCGAATGGCTTCGTACATGACATCACTATCCACTATTGGCTAGCTAACGAAGCTGACCTCAGAACAAAATTACATTTTAATATCCACTTCGTGTTACAGCCCTAATAACAAGCTTCGATGCCTACACATTCCCGTCAAGGGCGAGGAAATCTCGAAGTAAATATGCCGGCAGCGAATTATATTACTCAACCGTCCTCATAACGAATGAAAAGACAAACAACAGAATTGTCTGGAGAAAATTGTGTGTTCAACGTTAGACAATTATACAATTCAACACAAGAAGCATATACGCTGTAGGTATCTATTTGTTACCTTCAAGCTTAAGATTAATGCTAGCTATATGACTATACAATGACGCAGATGTTTAAGTAGACACTTTGCGTTGAAAGCCTCCAGTTGCCTTCTTGTACGAAACAGTGTGTGGTTCTATTAATACTTGCGAGATCGATAAGTATGTTATTTCTATGTTTTCAAAATCGTTCCGATATTCAGATCAAACAGTTACTATTTACCTTTGCGTTATTGCACGCTAATCCACAATTCACAATGTCTGTCTGAATTTAGATGTCGTTTACGATTATATTAACTTTAGGTTGACATTTTGCGCGTATTTAATTTTAATCGGTTGACCAATAAGATAAATGTCTATTTTAAAGTGTGTACCATATCTATATAAATAGAACAAATATTAATGCAACGGTCACTGTGTCAACAACTGTCTTAGGTGTTTGCGCCTATGCAATCGTGAGGTCTCAGATTCTATGCCAAGGTTGAGCAAAATGTTATTGGGTTTCTCTGCTCAAAAATTCTCAGTAGTGGCACGTACTCCTGAAATGCCTGCGCTTGCTGCCATCATATGGAACACAAGAAAACATTGCACATAATGTAAGTATAAGATAGGTCTATCTACAGTTTACACGTTTTACTTTGTATACGGGCGTAAGATACTGCAACTGTCCAGCAATAAACAAATATAACACACAAAAACGAACATACATACAACGCGTGTGTAGTGCTCAAATATACGGTCTTTTAAATTCTAACAATTAAAATAATTATGAGCGTAGCGAAATATTCTAAGTCTATGAATTAAAAGCATAGACTTAGAATTTTAGTGCAAATTTATACTATTAATGCGAAAAATTTATTCCGCCTTACAAGTGACCGTTTGGCAATGGGCTCTTGATCGCAAAAAATATGACATGTACGTTTGTCGCTATCTCTTTTTCACTCCAGTAATGTATACTTAATTTGGACTTCTCGCTCCAACACTTCGTTGGTCTTTGAGCGTAGCGAAAAATTCTAAGTCTATGATTAAAAGTGTACAGAACTATCAGATGTCAACAGCCAGTCACGTCGTGGCAGCTGTCAGTTATATTGTACATTACGTGGGTTACATTTTAAACATTTAAACACAAGTTTATTTTAATAAAAAGTAACCTTTTACATAGTAACAACAAACCGATTTACAATGTGTGCTATTCGCTGTCTTGTTGTAAAAGGAATACGAAATAATTGTATTTAAGTTTTATAATACTAATACTGATATTGATACTAGCTTCAGCCAACGGCTTAGCCCGTGTCAGTTCTACTGACACGCATACCGGGATAAATAGAATCCTATGTGTTTGTCGTAGACATGAACTATCTGTATATCAAGTTTTATCTAAACGTATTAATCAATTTACGCATGATTGAGTATAATATCTCAATCCTGATAAATATTATAAATGCGAATGTGAGTTTGTTTGTTTATTACGCTTTCACGCCTTAACTACTTGATTGATCATCATGAAATTTTGCATACACGTTTTAAGGTGAACAGAAAAGTACATAGGCTACCTTTTATCCAGTAAAAGTATATTATTTATATTTCATTTAAAATATTAGTTGGATTATAAAATGGCGTAAAATTTTCGAATATACTACACCCGGTATATTTGAAGTACTAAGAATAAAATCACTACAGTATCCGTACAGTCCATATGAATCAATTAACCTTTAAATTATAGTCAAGTTTATAAACTAGAATAATTGTCTTAACAAGGTCTTCGATGTTCAAAGGTTAACCTGTATTCGTAATTTACTGGAGTTTTCAAAGATGAAGGGGCTTGTTCCACTGCACACTACCGGCGAGAAAACAAAAAGCGATATATGAAACGTACAAATTATATAAGATTTTGTGTAAATAGATGAGATATGTACATATATTTATAGTTAATAAATTTTGCCCGCGACTTCTCCCACGTAAAGATGAAAGAAGAGTTTAATTGAGGATATAGTCAATCTGTAAAGCAAATTTCATGTAAATATTATTAAGATCCAAATCGATTCAAGAGTTTGCATATAATTGAGTAACAAATGTCTAGACATCACTTTTACATTATAATATTAGGATATTATTCAGATTGTTGGAATCCCTAATCCGTTACCTATCGCTTAGTGATATTTGCTTGGTTCATACCATGGAGCTAATATGAAGTAGCTTCATGGTTCATACGGCTACTTACTTCGGCAGAAGATGACTGATGCGAGTAATTGTTCGACCTACTCGCACACACTCTAACAGCATAGCGACAAAACTATTTTAACTAAACGCTTATTTTAAATAGACACTCGCTCCTCATGCTCGCTAGTTGTTATCGATGGAACCAATGCCTAAAATCATTAATTCTCTATGTACCTACATCTTTGTAAAATTGTGGCCATATCTCTTGAAAATACACAGCCTCACGCTTATATCTATAATGAGGTATATAGATGAGTATTACACAATCACATTTCAGCTCTGGCTTTAGTTTCACATAATAAGGGGCGAACCTATTGACGTTTACTGGATACTGCCTCAAACTCCGTGTTGCTACTGCCGATTACTCGACAGAAAAACCCACCAAGTCACCGCTCAACCCGAGAAGCTAACGCAAGATCTCATGAGGCAGTCTTCGAGAAATCGATATTAAACTGTAAAATATATTATTTATATATTTATTTCCACTTTCCATCCTACCAATTTACGTGTAAACCATAAACTTGAATGGTGTTCGTTTAGAATCAGTAATAGAATCGATAGGTGTGGCTGTATCTGGTGCGAACACGTGTCTATAGAGAATGCTTTCGTTCAAGGATAAAGCCTAATATTGGATCCGTCAATTAATACTACAACTGGAATTGGATCCATCCTCTTTATATAATAATAGGCTGTTGCCTAGATCCTATAACCAGCGGATAACTTATATGCGTATGGACAAAATTGCTCGAGTCAAGTTATTAACCTGTTAAGACGCAACGGCACATCAGCGGCTAGACATAAGGGTTTTTGATTATGTCTGGCATTGGATTTCCACGGGCATCTCTGACTTTTTGAAGTAGTACGTATTAAATAGTTACTTAACGGTAAAGGAACACATCGTGAGGAACCCTGCATGTCACGCAGTTCTCCATAATATTTTCGAAGATAAGTGAAGTCTGTCAACCCGCACTAGGCTAGTGTCTTGGACTATGGCTTAAAAGAAGAGGCCCGTGCCCAGCAGTGGGACAGTTTAACACAGGGCTGATAATATTATTATACATATTTCAATAACACTGCATTAATTACGTAAATGTATGCTGTCGTTTGTACATACGACAATCAGTAGGTAGACATGTATTACATTTTAAAATTCGCTATCTATCTATTAAGATACTACATAATAGTGTCCGAACCTATTGCCGTTATTAGGCATTGCAACTAAGCATTTTTGAACAGAAAAATCTAATAACACTTTCGAATCGACCCGAGATTTGAAACCTACGATTGCACGAAAACAGAAGCGCTAGCAACGAGATCAACAAAGAAATGTATAATTTATATTAACCAAAACAGCGACAAATAGATTATAAATAATTGTTAAAATATTAATATGTGGCGAAAGTCTACATAAACCCTCTCATACCACAAGCAGCAAGCATCGCTCAAAGGCTTTAACGAAAAAACTATTTACAATCCAAAGCCTTCATTTAAATATTTTGGCTTAACCTAGATTTAGAACCGGATGGCGTAGTGGTTTAGGTGGCCGCCTCGCCACTAGCATTGCGCCGAGTGTTGTGAGTTCGAATCCCACACACGACAAAACTTTGTGTGATCCACATATGGTTGTTCCAAGACTGGATGTTCTTTGTGTCCGTTGTTTGAATGTTTGTAAGGTTCTACGCTACACAGGCATTATTGCAAGTATGAAGGTTGTCTTAAAACATATTGTCTGAGACTTTATTTATTTTTATTTACTTTGAGCTATAGCTAGCAGTAGAAACGTCAAAAAGTAATAAATAGGTAAAGTTACTTTCACATTTACAGTTTCTAATCTGCGATTTACTCTAAATGGTAGGTGTATTATTATTACACTGTTTTACCAGTTATAATCCTGCGTAAAATACCCAATAACCCTTCGGCCGGCCGGTGCGTTAATGGGAATTTTTGCACAAAAATACCCAATAACCCTTTGCACGAGCCGGGAATCGAACCGGAGTATTCATGCACAACAGTCGCATGCACTACGGCGTCTCAACCGAGGCAGTCAATCATGTATCTATTACTGTTGCTTATTTATTTCTGATATGTAAATTATTTTTCTGTTCATTCAGGCAAATTTTCAAAGATGGCATGTTTCCATACGAGTTCAATTTTAGAAATGTTGGTCCCAAATACTAAAAATAAAATAATATGGACGTAGGTATCTATTTCGTAAACTACTCAGGTTATTGCACCACCCATGAATATTATTACAGCACTATTGGTGCGTAGGTTGCTACGCTTATGAGATTTTACTGAACAGCTGGCACAGTGGTTTAAATAAAACCGGGACTTTTATAAAACTGAGAGTTGTACTTCGAATAAGACATACATATACATAGATGAGAGTAGTACCTATAGCCTCGCTGATTATAGCATGAATGGGCGCGACTGGGGAAGGACTACCACACTCTCACAGAATATCGACGTGAAATAGCAGTATTCCTACTATTGTGTTTCGTTAGGTGAGTGAGAGTGCCAGAGGCCCAATCACCCCCTTTCCCCCATTCCGCTCCTTCTCCTTCCCACTTCCTTTCCTAAAGGGTCGGCAACGCGCAAGTGATAACGTCCATAGGCTACGGTGACCACTTACCATCAGGTGGGCCGTATGCTTGTTTGCCACCTTAGTAGTATAAAAAAAAGATTATAAAACTTCCAACTGAAAGCCAGTGGTGAATCATACCTACGTTATGCAAACAAGTTTTAAGGACCTAGGTAATAATGGACGGTAACATTTTTTAAAGACTTCACCTTTACTATAAAACCTGTATCCCAGAGGACACCATTTCTTGTTCCGTGTGGTATTCGAAGCCATTACACTCGACGTAGTGACAGTGGCGAAGCGACCTGTTAAGCCACTACGCCTTATGTACGCTTTAATAGCGCCATCTGCGCAGTCAGTAGTCAATGATTGAACAATGAGACCAACAAGGTACACAATATATTGTGTTAAAAAATCAACGGGTTGCACTCCGGGAGTGCCGGCAGAAGTGAAAACTTGAATAATTATTAACGTTGTGCATTTTTGATATATTAGGGAATAATTTTGCACGAATTGCTTTAATTATCAGTAGAAAAGTACTGTCATTTATAGGGTAAAATACAATATTCATTTACTGCGCTATCGTACATAAACATGACTTACGAATTTTCTATCAGGTCACGTGTCCTGACGCGAGTTTGACAATTCTCCCTCCGTCTTACAAATTTTCGATCAGGTCACCTGTCCTGACGCGAGTTTAACATTTTTTACCCATCACAAAAAAGTGCACAACGCCGCTAAAGAAGTTTTCACTTCAAAAATGAACGCGGTCTTTTAGTACTCGCATATTAAATGCACGGAAGCACAAAGATCACCTCACTGCCAGTGCGCGAAGTGTTGTGGATTCGACTTCCGCATCGTGGTTTAAACATTTCGTTTTCAAATTCCTTCTCAATATACTAACTATATTGATGTTGCAGACATATATATAGGCTATTATAATCATTACAATCTGGTTAAATCAACGTCTGATTACAATAAAACATAAAAAAGATTATAAATTTAAACTTGCGTAGCATTCTATAAAGTAGGTAAACTGTTACAAGACAGTTTGGCAACCATAACTGTGACCGAAATAAAAATAAGTAAGAGAACTTCAGAATGTTAGAAATAACTGACCCTAACACACAAGTTCACCTGCCATATTATCTCATAATAACACATGATTGCTAATCCTATTAACTTCTTTTATGGCAATCACTGAACGTGTACGCAACTGCTGGCCTTGAAAGTTTGATTTCAGGGTCAGGCAAAATGTAATAGTAAATATATGTCGGAATTATTCTTAAATAGTTCATAGGCTGGCAATATAATTATTATGTACGTCTTTGTGTAAAACAAGCTCGCCTTCTATAACATACAAGGCAGTAACGTATTACCCACTTCTGCCCAGACTGGTATACACGTATGTATTGTTATTTAAGGGTTCTGTTCTATACTTAAGTATAAACTTAAAACTTACGATTGATGGTAAGTGTAAACATAAGCGTTTTGTCGATCGCGAGTCTTTAGAGTACGACTCCCAGGTCTAGAAAAGCAATATTGGGTTCTTTGTAAAAAAATCTCAGTAGCAGCTTCTGTAAATGTTAGAATAGCCGGCTATAGGTTAGGGGTATGTCTCTATACGAACATATTAGATATTTTTTAGATTTGAATAAATTTCACTATTGAATGGTCCGCAATCCTTTATAGATAACTAGCTTTTGCGCGCGGCTCCGCTCGCGTGGTACCTACATCAATAAAAAGTAGCCTATGTCCTTCCCCAAGTCTTAAAATATATCTATGCCAAATTTCATCTAAATTGGTTGAGTGGTTTAGCCGTGAAAAGGTAACAGACAGACAGACAGACAGATAGACAGACAGAGTTACTTTCGAATTTATAATATTAGTCTTCTTCTTCGTGTCAATGTACGAACACCCCTAAATTTTGTCTGCCCAAAATCCCGCCACAGCCACGGCATCGTCCGTTGCTCTCCACAGATCCTGCACAGTGCAGCTGGAGGGGCACATTGGACAAGAGAGCAAATGTGGCATAGTTTGCAGTGGAATTATAGTAAGGATATAATAAGGATTTATTATTTACACTAATACGGTGGTATTCAAGCATATAATAAACATAATTAATTATTAGCGTCCTCACTCATTGTCGAGTCTACACAACACAATGGGAGTGGGAGATAGAGGCATGTGTGCGGCTTACTCATCTATCAAAACGCTGTATCAATGTTACTCTACGCAGATTTTCTTTAAAATGTTGGTACTGGTTGGTTGAGTAAGTGCTCAAGGTGACACTTGCTCACCAGAGTGAGTAAGTTTTTTGCATACTTGTGTGATTTTTGCAAAACTTAATGCACAGGCAGGCGTATTAATTTTTACATTTATCAGTATTTATGTTATTATGAAGCTGTCGTATGGCGTAATGACGGGTTTCAGGTCGAATTGCAGTAGTGTGAGTGTGAATGTACAAACCATCGGCCGGATTGAGAGAGTCTCTTACGTCTATGTTTTAAACAAATAGTTTAATACAGCTGGGCATCTCTAATGGTAGATAGTACAGACAGTTGGACTGCCACGCAAAGGTCTCGAGTTTCATCGCAAGGCACACACTTCCACTTGATCATGCTAGACGTACATACTTTGTTGAAACTTGAATATCCTATAACACAAGGTATAAACAAATCCGTTAAATCCACGAAATCGTATTTGGCATACATTATTTAATTAATTTTCCCTTTTCAATGATGACAGCGCTTGCGGTCGGCTCCACCGCGGTCTGAATTAGTTTGACACTATCGTGCCAACTCCAGTATCTGTTTCCTTCGGTTCAAACTTACTTGTGTGATACATAATACATGTTACTATTGATATTGTTCTACATTATATATGTGTGTGTGTGTGCGTAAATTGCTATTTACATACAAAACAGGGCTTTGTTTCGTCAATGATTGAGTGTTCGTATACGAATAGAGAAGAATAGCAGTTTTTTTGTACGGGCTCTCACTATTGACCTCGCTACCGAATCAGCTGTGAAAATTCTATTGTGACAGTTGTATTTGGAGTGAAAACGTTACAGAATAGTAAGTCGGTTTTATTAACTATACGCGTAGCATCTTGGCTTAATTGATGATTTCGCTACTACCAATAATTGTTATTCTGATGACAGGTTCTCCAGTACAAATTTCGGCCAAAGGCTATTTTTCAAAAAATAAAGACAATGTGGTACGGTCGATCTTTTTATAGCTAAACGCGACGGAAATAAGAAAAGACCGAAGACATATCGGACCTAAGACCAACGGCTTTACGTGCTTTTCAAAATATGAGGATGAAATATTAAATAAAGGTAATCATGGCATAGCATAACGGATAGCTCATGGTCATTTTTTTTTTCACTGAAATATTCTTTCATATCGTACAAACATTTATTTAGGAGTAGTGCATGCAACTACTAATATTTATTTTTGATCTGTCTCGAATCTAGATCCTCATGAACCGAAGCCGTATGCTCTACATAGATCAATGAAGAAGTGACTAAGTATTGATTAAGTATTTACTAAAATAAACACTTTTAATTATTTAGCATCTTCGGCACTACTTAAACATCAATTAAGAAGATAAGACTTCCAATATTTTTGAAATCACCTGTGTCGATTTCAAAAATGTTGCAAATCTGTTGTTCGGAAATAAATTTTTTAAAATTGACATTCTAATATTGTGGTATTTTGAGAATGAGGTATGTATGTTTAGATAAAATTTGCAATACTTTGCGTGAATAACAACGTTTCACAATTACTGTAAAGAGAAGCAAAATATTGGCGACATGAATTTAAATTTCTTTTTGTTTAAAACATGTAAAACTTTCGTTAGATTCCATGTTATTTAATTATGATTATTATGGATGTTTTCAGTGATAATAATTATGTCATTTAAACTCGTTTTACGTCACTCACTAAAAAGCAATGATTGAAATTATTCATTGAAACAAAGGATTGAATTTCGGACATTTTGATCCTGTTAACCAAAAAGGTGGGGTTGGCGTTCCTTCAATAAATTGGATACCCGTATTGCAGATGATATTGAAGCCTCTGAATAATGGAGGATGTATTGAGTGATTGGATACCAACAAGACTAAAATATAGATTCGGGAAAGTTGCAATGTCGAATATTTATGCTCTAGATACAAATACAAAATATTTACTGAGGTACTTTAAAGAAAAATGATTTCTTATGTATAGCAAAGGTGGCAGAAAAGTTCACGGCTCGCCTGATAGTAAGTAGTTATCGTAGCCTCAAATGGTTTGCAACTTACAAACAGGAATATCAAGTTTTCTTTTTTTTTGGTCAGCACTTCACACACTTCGATTGAAGCCCTAAGTCACCGGAATGTTTACAAACGAACGAACACAAAGCAAATTCTGATACAAAACCATCATTTATCGACCACAAAAATAACTGGCACAAAGATTCGATCTCACAAGTAAGGCGAAGCAACCGCTTACGCGCTGCGCCATCCGTTCAATCAAACTATCTATAACTCACGCAACGCTGACTAAAAGTAAAATAAACTAACTAGTATCTCAGCTTCTTTAGCCATATTCAACTGAATATTTGCTTTTCACGGAGCGACTACCATCGGACATTGAGAACGCAAAAGGTTAAAGGCATTCTAGGGTTAGACCAAAATAAGTCAGAAAATTTTAAGGTACTCCCCGTATTGACAGTCATAGGTGTTTATGACAGGGCCGAGGGCTTTATGCAATCTTTGTGTTACAGAAACAAGATAATGATTTTTTTTTTCTAGGTTCTCTTTATCAACACTGCCGTCTAAAACGATTTTAAGTGCTTAACATATTTTTAGTTAGCGGAAAGCAGTACAGTGGGTTTGTCTAAAATGGTAGAGAACTGTTTTCCCTCTTTTATCAATATTCTAAAATAGTAGATAGCTTATGACTGGTGTTCCCTTCATTCGCAGACAGAAATTTAATAGAATTTCGTTTCGCAGAAAATGTTTCATATAATAATTATTTGGTCCTTGTATTTATATTTCGAATATTATTGCTACAATGACTATTGACTTCAATGAAACATATTTCACAGAAACACAATTCAATGAATTTTGAAATTCATTCTTTTATTTAACAAAATAATCAAACAGTAGAATTATTTTTTAACGAATGTTGTTTCTTCGGTTTTTCCCATGGTTAGGTTAGAACTGCGACCCCGTCAGAAACGACTTGCTATCAGAATAGAAAATATTAGGTTAGGTTAGAACTGCGACCCCGTCAGAAACGACATGCTATCAGAATATAAAATATTAGGTTAGGTTAGAACTGCGACCCCGTCAGAAACGACATGCTATCAGATTATAAAATATTAGGTTAGGTTAGAACTGCGACCCCGTCAGAAACGACTTGCTATAAGAATAGAAAATAGTAGGTTAGGTTAGAACTGCGACGCCGCCGTCAAAAACGACTTGCTACCAAAAAAGAAAATAGTAGCCTAGGATAGGTAACCCACGTGAAAAAAAGAAAAAGAAGCTTTAGAACTGCGGCCATTCAACGATTGCACTTATACAAACAAACAAAATTATCTCAGCCTGAGTATATATTCTTGGTAATAACTTTTATATAAACTTAACAATATGAGGATCAAGAATATTTGATTTGTTTTTCTATGACAAGAATATCAAAAGCAAAAAAAAAAATATTGTACCAAAAATCATTGAGTTGAATTTATTTAAAGTAAGTATTCAATGTATTGATTATTCTATAAAATGATAATATGAGAAAAATTAAGTGAAACTAAATTCTATAAAACTATTGTCTATAAAATAACGTACAACCCTTATGACTATTAAAGTCACAGTTTACCGGTAATAGTAACAGATAAACAACATCAACCAAACATTACTGCAGCACAAAATACTACGTCAAAATATGCCAACAACGCAGTTATAACATCCAACAAAATTTTATCGAACACACACACGAAAATTGTCAGCGAAAACTTCTTATTTAGTTATACGCAAATTCCTCTTACTCCACAAGGATTTCCAAGAAAATGGCTAGGGGTGGCAACAAAGCATTTTGTCAACGCGTAGTTATTAAATCAAAACGGAAATGAGTTGCGAAATGTGACTTTTTCCATACATGTATCCAATTTTAAGGCTCCAGTTGAGTGGTGACGTAGTGTTTTTTGACTAGGTCATCTGATAGGGTTGTGTGTTTTTAGGTTAGAGTAATTAACGTGTTTAGTATATGACAGGTGACACGATGGTTTTATTTAGGGTTACCGCAAACATCAATGCAATGTAATTACAGAGCTTTGAATTTATTTATTTATTATTTATAGATAATAAATTTATAACTATAAAGTACTAGCTTTTGCCCGCGGATTAGGTTGAGTTAATTTAGAATTTGATAATCAATTCGGGTTGTACTCTGCTTGTAATAATTATATAATTCAATCATGATTCGAAAGACACGTGGCGCCATCTATTATCATAAGAACGTTATTATTGTTTACCTCGGGAGCAGTAATTTTTTTCGGGATGAAAGGTAGCCTATGTCCGTTTCTGTACATCTGACAAGGTATATGCAAAATTTTAGGATGATCGGTTCGGTGGATTAGGCGTGAAAAGGTAACAAACAAAAAAACTCTTTTTCGCTTTTATAATATTAGTTAGGATATTACGTGTATACGTAGATTCTCATTTTATTGTTGAACTAGCTGTAAGTTTTCTGAACTTGAAAATAAATGAATATTAAGGCTTTTAAACGCGATTTTCCCTTTAGAAATAATCTCAACGTTCAAGTAAGCTTAATATAAATTAGAATCACAGGCATTTATAATAAACATACTTAGCACGACAATTTATCGATTGCATAATCCCCTGCCGCTCCCGTAGTTTGTAGCATAATTTTATATAGCCTACGTTACTTCTGGATAAGGAAGCTTTCTAAAGTCGGTAGAATTTTTTAAACTGGTTTGGTACCATTTATGTTTATTCATTACAAACAAATCATTCTACTTTATAATAGTAGTATAGATAATACATATAATATTAATACAAAAGCGTAAGTGAAAATTCGCTTCCTTTATTAACTACTGTATGTTTGAGTATATTGCAATGCTACGTTTCTGACTTCTGAGTGTTGTTAAAATCATTTAAAAAAGTTGTTAAAGGAACTAGCAAGCTTAAACTGGTCTCATTTATTTATTGACAAACAACTAGACGTATGAATAGTTTCTGAAATGTAAATTAAAAAGGGTAATTTAACTTTAAAACCTTAGTAATTTCAAAGCGACACTAATGAGAGAGTTTATACATCCTTACAATTTCTTATGAACTTTTAAAGTTTGGAAAAAATTTTACTATAGTAAATATGATTTAGAAATCCAGGTTTGCAGTTAAAAAACGCCGCTTAAATCTAAAACCTCGCCAAAACTGTGACAACTCAACTTTCATAAGTACTTTCAGCATAGGGTAAAGGAGCTTTCAGGCTCTATCAGGAAGCGGTGTGCTATGAGTAGAGTCTAAACTACGCCCCGTCTCCCAGCTACAGCAACTCCCTTTTTTAGCGATTTACGTCTAGTGCAGCTAGCGTCTATAGTAAATCAATAGCCTACCCGAGACAAGTGCAATTGAAAAAATCCATTAATGAATATTTAATCTTTTCCGGTAAAACTCTACATTACTAGCTAAGCCTTCACGGCAAGCATGAAACGGTTTCACAAATCAAAATGCAAAACACAAATGTTCTTAAAATTAACAGTCACTTCTGACTATTTAATATTCCGTCACTGAGAAGGAACGCCTACACAACCTGTTACAAAATCTTTAAGCAAATAAAGAACTGTAGAGAAAAACTGGGAACCCGAAGAAAGATATAATAGGCCATTTTTTATACACGCCCGAATTTCTCTGTTCATCGACCCGTGAGGGAAGGACTCGACGAATGAAAAGTTGTCGTTACTTTTTGAAAATTTGCATGTTTTCCCCGTAAACCAAAAACTCAGCTCATTTTTACTGCAACTCCCTTTTAGGTCGAGTCCCACTTTTTTTAAGTCAAAGTTAAGTATTTTAATTATACCTACATTAAACGAGGACATACTATACAATATTATACAGCAGCCATAGCCTAGTGGAAGAACGTTGGACTGCTACGCAAAGGTATCGAGTTCGATCTCAAGGCGCGCACCTCTGACCTTTCGAAATTAGGTGCGTATTAAATAGTTAAATATTATCGCTCGCTTTAACGGCGAAGGAAAACATTGTGAGGAAACTTGCATGTCCGAAAGTTCTCCATAGTTCTCAAAGATATGTGAAGTCTACCAACCCGCACTCGGCCAGCATGGTGGACTGTGGCCTAAACCTTTTCACACTGAGAAAAGGCCCGTGACAAGTAGTGGGACAGGTTAATATAGGGCTGATATTATTATAAACGAAAACGAATTAAACAAATGCTATTATTACTTGTAAAGAAAAGATGCACGCAACTGCAATATGAAGCGTTCTTCTAAATTGTAGTTGCCTTTATCTTTCCTTTAATAATACATCACGCATAATAGTAATAACAGTTTTCATGACCTGGCCATTGTACCTGGAGTCGTACAATAGGGCAAACGCAAGCCACCAATGGTCATGTGTTTCACGCTTAAAAATCTTCGTAAATCGAGCGACAATTAACTTTTGACGTGACAACGTCTAATAAGTCGATAAACGCCGGCTGCACGCACGAAAATGGATGACTCATTGTCCCGTTACGCTCATTGTCCCGTTACGCTCATTGTAACGCTACGATCGGAGCGAGAGCGCTACACGAGCGAGCGAAAGGCACGTTATGACGTTGTCACGTTAAACTATCGTCCGTAAACCGACTTTACAGACAACCAATTTTTAATACGCATATCACTCGGCCGCATTTATACAAATAACTCGTGAATGACATAAATCATGGCAGCCACGCAAATTAACATACAAAAGAGGCAAATTAAATTATTTATTTTAATCATTTCTGCATAAATAACTCACTGTTTTAATATAATCTTTTGACAACAAAATTTTATATACAATGGTGAAATGAATGCTATGACATAAAAGATTTATTGCAGCAATTGAACACTTGCAATAATATACACAAAATATCTCAATAGTTCGATTGTTTGTGAAGCTGACGTCACGATACTGATTGTATCTATGAACACGTCTATATCATCATATCGGGCCGTCTATTGTATTCTTATTAATCCAACTGACTAAGTTAGAATGCTTGTGTTAGGAGTGGGTTAACGTTTATAGCGTAATGCGATTCGAATCCACGCCCTCTCGATCCCAAGTTCCAATAATTACTCCATTGAGAAAGTACTTCCACTTGAGGAAATTATGTCAGGCTAGTGCAAGTTTCGGGCCTACCAACTAAAACCAACACGGTGTGCCTATTCGCTGCTTTTGGTGGTGGCTGGATTGCTGGAACTATAACTACATCAGCCATCCATGCGGAGCATTACAAATCGCGAGGTCCCTAAGTCAAGTCCCAGAACGTTCAACCTTTTTTCCAAATTACCACGAACTATTTTTAACAGCGGATATTACGGTTTAAGACATCTCATCATTCAAAAAAATAAAACTCTCAAAATTTCTGTATCGCGGAGGGCTTTACAAACATTCAAACAACTGACACAAAGAATACCCAGGCTCAGAACAACCATTTGAGGATCACACAATTTCTCTCCAGCCTGGGATTCGAACCAACAACACTCCGTGCAGTAACAGTACTACTTACAGGATTAGTATGTACATTCAAAGTCCATTAGTTGTTTTGTAGTTTGGCAAATTTATCCATCTCGTGGAAATATGTGAGAATAAATCATATCTGGTAAAATGTAAGTGTTATACAATACTGCCTACCTCATCAGGAATATACAGTCATTGGATTATATATCATATTTGTACTGTAAAACAATATTCTCTCGATATCATCGGTTTCAGCTGAATAATAATTAACGTAGAACAACGTCCGTCTAAACGTAGATATTGAAAACTGATATAGATAGCTTCGCAGTGCCTTTGTTTCTTTAGGTACATAAATATAAAACCAGTGAGAAAGCATTGTTGAGAAGTTTAAAATAAGATATAATAAATAGAAAATGAGTTTGTTTGTTTGTTAGCTTTCACGCCTAAACCTCTGAACCGATCATCCTGAAATTTTGCAGACACGTTGACAGGTGTACAGAAACGGACATAGGCTACCTTTCATCCCGAAAAAAATTACTGTTCCCGAGGAAAACAACAGAAACGTTCTTATACAAGCAGCGTACAACCCAAATTGATTGTCAAATTCTAAATTAACGCGAGCGAAGACGCGCACAAAAGCTAGTAGGACTATAAATAAAAATGTAACTGTATCTTAGCGAGCAGCAGTCTAGTGGGGGAACGATGGACTGCTATGCAAAGGTCTCAGGTGCGTATTAACCTGTCAATTGTTAGAATGCCAGATAGAATTGAAAACTTATCATGCCTAACCGCCGATGTGCCGCTGCGTTAATAGGGTAGAAATCAAAGACAATTTTAATAATGTTATTTATGAGCAAATATTCCTGAAGTGTCTGTCAGCTAGACAAACAACTCTAACAGGCTTTGAACTCGAAGCAAAAGACATAAAAATAATTTATTTTTGGCACAATCAGTCGTCGTCATTATAGGTATAATTATAATACTTGAATATTACATGTTACTGATTTCATCAGTGACAACGTTCGTACTTCGAATATCGCACTGAATTTATGATTTGATATTTTTGTTGGTCACAATCGAATATCACTTGATAGATAAATACTAAATACCCACAAAACTTACAAAGAAACGCACTACTAAAATATAAAAATGCATAAACTTTTACGACCCTGTTCAATGTCTTGCATGCCCACAACTTACGTACTAAAATAACTTGTTTGCCAAGTTTTAAAATCTTACAAGACAATTTCATTCGAGCTGGGTCCAACAAAAACAGTGTGAATTTACCCTTAACTGACGTTAAGTTAAACCGCGTCTCACCTACTTTAATTAATTAGAGTGAGTTAGCAACAGTGTAGACGAGTGTAGACCGGCGTCAAACCAGACTAAGGTAAGCCAACTGAGCTAAGCTTATATACATACCTTATTGTTCTAAGACTAATCTTTGGACAAACATTTCACATCTTTAATCCAGTGTATTTTATGTTTATTACTTAATTTAAATGTATATAGTTCTACCGTTCTCACGTTTTAGAGGATGTTTGGGTTTGCTAACATAATAAATATATAACTAGCGATCGCCTAGTGCTCGAAATTCGACCAAAGTTTGGCTGTAAGATATTGCTGATATATATTATGTCATTATATTGATATATGTAACCATAGTTACGCGCTTCGACTGCGTGTGTCAAATGCATGGTTGTGTGTGTGTAGTGTTTTTTCATTAATTTAATGTATTTTTTAGCATAATTTTAAAAAAATATTAGCATTCGTCACTTCTTCTCTGTATAAACTATAAGTGTGCGAAATTTCATACTCTTCCATCCGCCCAATTTTCGTAAAAAGGGATCCAAATTTCACGTATCAATATATAGATATTGTCTTCTGTTTACGCGAATTTTATACATTGAAATTAAAATACTATTTACGGATTTTATCGCGTTGTCTATTTGACACTTTATAACAAGATTTTGAAAACTGTTACACTACTATAAGCTTAAAAATTAATAAAGTTTGATAGTAATAGTAGTGTAACAGATTTCAAAATTTTGTAATTTAGTGTCAAATAAACAACGCGATGAAATCCGTATATAGTAGTTTAATGTCAATAATAATAATTATATGCTAAAGTATATTTGTCAGTTTATTTTTACCATTTAACTAGCTGCTGTGGCTCGTGGCGTAATTTTATAATCTATGTTACTTCTGGATAAAGTAGTTTTCTAATGGTAAATAAATTTCAAAATCGGTTTAGTAGTGTTTTGAGTATATTCATTAGAACAGAATTTTGTATTCCTCATTTTCTTTCTCCTTATATAGACATTGAAGCGATGGATTGATAGGTTTTTTGCATGAAGATAGTATAAAAAAGTATGAGTAGATAGAGATTGTTAAATTACCCGCAGTTATTAATCGTTTGAATCACAGCGGAACACCGGCGGCAAATTTCGGTGAAATTAACTAAAATAGGTTTTGAATTATGGCTGGCATTCTAACAGTTAACTGGTTAAAAAAAAATACTCTTGAAGACAGTACTAATAAATCGGCTCAGAGAAGTACCACCTTATAGAAAACCAGCGTAAGAATAGTTATACTAATATTGCGTTCAGGACGTTGTCTTTCTGTTCACCTAATATAAAATTTCTAGCTGTCTCGCTACCCTTGTGTTGCACGCGATCATGTTTTAGCAATAAATCTTAACTCCACGCTGCTGCCACAATCTGCTTAAATCAATTTATATAGTTTGCTAATAATCCCACTAATACAATCGTGCGGAGAATGCCGAACACGACGGGTGACGAAAGCACCGCCTTACCGTTAAATTTAGCGCCTCCTACTTTACCTCTAAACGGTCGTTGACAGACAGTTGGATTGATTATTATCAACTAGTTTTGCCCGCGGCCTTGCTCGCTCGGAAACAGTATTTTTTCTGGTTGAAAGGTACACAATGTCGTTTTCTCTACTTGCAGCCTCGCTTGCTTAAGATTAGTTTTTTTCTGCGTAGAGTACCCTCCACCCTATATCCTTTTCTGTACCCCAGATAACGTGTATGCGAAATTTCAAAATGATCGGTAGTTAAGGCGTGAAAGCGTAACGAACTACCAAAATCATATTCGCTTTTATAATATTCAATTTAGAATAGTATAGTATGGATAGCTAAACTATGCAGCTCCTAAGATTGTAAATCTACATTATTATAGAGTAATGTTTTAAAGTGCTGGATCCAATATTTAAGACCCAATCATCGGCAACGCGCGAGTATTACAGCCGATACTTCTAGTATTGTAAGCATCTTAAACAGCCTAACTGCTTACCAACCGACGCACAGTATTCTCGTTTCAACTTTTATTGTATACAAATAAATAAAATATAGTCTATTTTTTGGTTAGTATTTATTGTCAGAAATTATCAAATGTTCCGATACTTAATTTCTTAAAGGAAGCTTTGTATTTTTTGCATTTATTTCTGAGATCCGATTCCCAGGTTGAGCAGTAGTATTGGCGTTTTATTTTTTTAGTTGTAGTCTCTGCTTCTGAAGACAAATCACGGGTCTACGTATTACGTGTTAACGTTACAAGTACGACGTACGTAGATAATATTACAACATAGTAAGCCAAATTTATTTGATTGAGGTTTGTTTATTAATTGTTTTAAAATACTACTCCCGAGCTAGGATTATCTTCTTTATCGCGGTGGACTTTACAAACATACAAACAATGGAGACATAAAACACCAAGACTCGGAATATCCATTTGTGGATCACACAATTGTTTATTCCGAATGGGATTGGAACGAGGCGACCACTTAAACTCTACGCCAATCAAATTTGGCTGTTACTCTACTTTTGCATGCTCCTTTAGAAACATACAGGCCCGAGTTTTCTTTTGTTAGCATCTAAGAATACAAGATGTTACCCAGGGAGCATAGCACTCGCGCGCTATAGCGAACGTAATTTGGTGTCATGCTCTGCTCTACTACCTTACCGAGAAGTTTTTGTCCATGTTCAACGTTCCTCTACTTGAAAATTATTGTCGAGTTTCAAGTATTTTGAATAAAAATTTCAAGATCTATCTAAACTTCAGTATTGTGCTGAGACCTGCTTGTTTGTTGTTGACTTTATTATGTAATAGTAACCAAATTGTAAATTATAATAGAAAATAATGTTTACACTTAAGATTTTAACATAACATTAACTTACATAGAACACGATCGATCGACCCATCATCGATTGAGATTTCGATTATCCGACTATGATTTGATTTTAATTTAAAAAATTCTATATTTTGTTGCAATTGCTTGCCATTTATTTTAAACGAGCACATTTTTCGGGTAAAGATATTCGAATACAATTATATGCAAAGCGATACCTACTTTACAAAGTCAATGACATCTGTATAAGAACAGTTTTGTTGTACAGTCTATCGACCAAGAAAGCTGAAACTTTATACAGAAGTTTACTCTATAAGATAGACTAAGAATAACAGATGTTCCGAAATCCTTACCGAAAAGGGAATCAAGAGCAATTTTACTTTTAAGATGCTTTATGAATATTGAGTTACATATTATGATGAAAGTCTTCAAATTTTCAATATAAGTATGCAAAAAGTACACTCGAAAGCAAAATAATCGACTATATACTTTCCCACTGAAAGGGCCCTAGCACTTTCACTGCCAGCTGAAATGCCTGGTGTCACGCGGGCGACCAAAATATTTTTAGTCTATTTTAGGTACGTACGTACGCTCCGCAGATACGCGGGACTGGCATCCCGCGCACGTCTCACACCCCGCAGATATGCGGAGTTGACAGCGAATGTGATAGAACTAAAATAAAAACTTAATTTTATTTTAGGTTTTAAATTCTTTAAGTTCTGGGTCTAGCCTTAAAAAAATTAGCAATTACTGTAGTTTTATCTTATAGACTGTCTCACAATAACTAATAAAAGACTACCTGCCCCTTGCACCCTTATCAGTTGACCGTGAAACGTCGTACACATCACATAACACATCTCCGCCATCTCCAAGTAAGAAAATTTCTCTAAAATGGTCACTACACCTGAAACAGCGGCTCAAGCAGTCATGATATTGCAACAAGACCTAAATCAAACTCAAATTCCTCGTACACTTCATATGAGCCAGTCAACGGTTTCAAGGACTTACCGACGACACCAAGAGACTGGTGGCTATAACCGGAGAAGAGGATATGGCAGAAAATGATGCACATCGAAGAGGAACGATAGATTCATCGCATGGAGTATAAGTGTGAGTCGATGTTTTGCTCTCAAGTGTATTTCAAGAGCACTCAAAAGCGGTGGGCAGACGCGTTTTAAAGCTTGTAAAAAAATTTTGTTATATTTACAGATACTAAGAAACAATGATATGCTTGTTCTTATAACAGAAAACATAACAATAAACAAATTCTGCAGAATAGGATACCATCTATGACTAGCTATATTCAATTTGAACAACACGTATTTCGGTGAAAACGCACTTTGGTTATTTCAGTGATTAAAAGGCTCTGTAAATAGCCTTTTGATTCAGCAAACATGCTAATTAATATATACCTGGTATTGGTCAAAACGAACAATGAACAAATGTAAATGGTATAATCGTATATTTGCTATTATTATACAGTAACAGGCCTGAGTTTGTATATTAGAAATACTTTTGAATAATGATTCATATATTCTAGCGTCTGAATTAAAGCAATGTCGGCCTCGATGGCGTAGTGGTTAGTGTAACCGACTGCCACGCCTGAGGTCGCGGGTTCGATTCCCGCACAAGTCAAACATTTGTGTGCATGAACATGGATGTTTGTCTTGGTCTGGGTGTTTCTATGTATAATATGTATGTATTTACATAAAAAAGTATAATTATATGTATGTTTATCCATTATCTAGTAGGTACCCATAGTACAAGCTCTGCTTAGTTTGGGCTAGATGGTGTTGTGTGTATGTGATAAAATATTATTATATTATATTAATGGCTTTTAGAATTTTTGTTTTTCTAATGTCAGCGATAGCTTAGTGGGAGACCGTTTGACAGCCGCGCAGGGGTCTTGAGTTCGATGCCAAGGCGCGCATCTCTGACTTTTCGAAGTTAAGTGGGTATTAAATAGTTAATTATCGCTTGCTCTAACGGTGAAAGAAAACATCGTGAGGAATATGAGATTTCTTCATAATGTTTTCGAAGATATGTGAAGTATGCTAACCAGTGGCCTAACCCTTCTCACGCTGGGAACAGACCCGTGTCCAGCAGTGGGGCAGTTTAATATAGGGCTGATATGATCATTATTATTTATATGTCTGTTTTTTGCAGTAACACGCAAAAACGTTGCACGAATATTGATGTGGCATATCGTATGATATGCTGCTTGTCCTGGTTATTATACTTAAATTTTCTAACCCTCTTTGGTCTCCTGCAAGTAAAGCTCTACCATATTACGAAAAGGGTATTACTTGCACATCACATGTTTGTTTTTATCAACCTGTCAATAGGCATGATGACTAAAAAAGGTTTTTAAGGGCGTCTTTTAGCCCTTAGCAAAAAATATTGGACACGTATTTTTCTTTTGTCCCACAAACGAATAACAAAGAAGATATAATGCGTTTTAATTTCGTGTTACGTCACTTGTCGGTACAAATTTTACAAAACAGTGACGTCACAACTCGCAATCTTTATTTTATTTCATTATACATTTTAAGAAAATTTACAGCTATATTAAATAAGTAAACAAAACAATATGGAAAAGCAAGCCCAATTACAAGTTTTCACTTATAGATACATGACTGAAAAATAATTACTATGGTAAACATTAAACGTATTACTTACTAACATAATAAACGAAAACAAGATATGACATTCAAATAATGTGTCTAGTCTCTAGTACATCTTTTGGTGTTAAGGTCTGACGCTGAAGTACCACAGTATATTTTTCAATGTCAAGATGCTAGTATTAAAAATATATCGATGTCAACATCCTGGCTCGCTGCAAAGAGGTAGAGAGTGCGACTGTTGTGCATGAGGTCTCAAGTTCGAAGCCCGGATTAGGTGAAGGTGATGTTAAAAAATTCTCAATAGCAACACGGCTTCTAAAACAGCACCCGGTACAGCAATGAGATTCACAAAAAAGCAATACGGTAAGAAAGGCTTGCCCTCAAGTTGTCACGCGGACCGAGCGTGTCTCAGCGGCTGCGCTCGCGGTGGAGTGGGCACGCCTCTCTCTCCGCGGTCGCAAATAAAAAAACGGCCACACCTGGATCGCCCTTCTCTTTTTTGAAATTTTTTTTATTGCCATTGTTGGCAGACGAGCAAGTGGCCCACCTGATGGAAAGTGGTAACCGCTGCTCATGAACTTCAGCAATGTCAGGACACACCAGAGCCGCTGCCTACCGTGAAAGAACTCTCTTTAAGCCTCGTTTGAAGAAGGACATATCATAGCGCTCGGGAAAGCTTTCGCCTGCCTTCGTAAGTTAAGTGCTACATCTGTGCTCCAGCCGGACCTTGCACCGAAGCCTTTACAAGAAACACGCCCTGTTATTTATATTATGCAGAAATTGAATACGCGTACTTTTGCCAATTGTATAAAACTCGTATTAAAGATCGTGTAATTGCGAATTATAGTGTTTACTTTATCTCCGTTACCTTGAGTTCCCTGGTCGACCACACGCTAAAAAAGTGGCCGACTAAGAACTTCGTTGCAAAGTGTAAAATCATAGTTGCCAAAATATGGTTGTAATACACCTCTGACTGCCCCTTCGGGAATAGAGGCGTGAGGCTATGTATTAATTACTATATTTTGCCCGCGGCTTCACTCGCGTTAATCTAGAATTTGCCAATAAACTTTTATGCCTAGGGAACGAGACTTTTTTATGAAATACCTCATGTATTTTCTCTGCCCCTGACAAAGTGTATGCGAAACTTGATGATGATCAGACGAGAGGCGTGACAGCGTAACAAACAAACAAACGCACATTCGCATTTATAATATTAGTTAGGATTACCACTGGCAAAAGTTTCTATAATAATATTATTTGCGAACTGCTGCCTCCGTTCTCACAAGGTTATTCCCGCTGTCTAAATGGGCCCTTAGATTTGTTAAGAGACACACAAATCCGAAAGTATAATGGACGACCTCTTCGTTAAACTAATCCGCTTACGGCGTCAGTTTTTGTTTACCGGGCTACGCTTATACAGATTATCAGAAAAAGAAATTAATTCCAACGATAATCGCTTTGCTTTGAATGAATAAGGAAGAATAGTAATGTCGTTGTTTTTCGTGACTGTAACTGTGAAATAATGTCTAATAAGTACTGAAGGGAGGGATTTACATAATTCTATAGAGGCAACCAATAAAATATGTTTAAAACAGAGTTCCGAACTTGCTAAATAAATGAAAATGCAATTTTTGTTCACATTTGACGTTTACTATAATTTAGGAGAATACCATTTGGGATATGAATATGACATTAAGACTAGATCAGAACTCTATTGTGAATAGTATAAATTACGAGGATTGACCCTCTCGTCTCATATTATAAAATTGATAATCAAAGCCACGGCCTCAAAACTGCGTTGACGCCTAACTAACTAGGTTAAGCCAGTATAGTCGGAGCGACGCCCTCTGTCATGCTGGGGCGTCACACAGGAGTTGCTGCCCGCAGACTTTCCCTGCCTGCATTGGGCACTGCTGGGTGGGTCGCTTATGTAGTTTCAGTTCCAGCGACCCACTCACCATAAAAAGCAGTGAGTTGGCACTCTGTGGTGGTTTTAGTAGGTAGGCCCGAAATCTCGGGAAAGCCCGACATAACCATTAACAATACTAGCGATCATGACAGTTTTCAAGGTGATCTTGATCGTTTTTCAACTTACTGCATGAAAAATAAGTTAAATTTAAACATAAATAAACGTAAAGCGATGACTTTCACTAAAAAGGTACAAATATTAAAATTTAAATATAGACTGTGTGATGTGCAAATAGAAACTGCTCAGTCAATAAGAGATCTTGGCGTCACATTAGATAGTAAGCTACACTTAGATCTGCACATCGATACTATAATAACTAAGGCGTTCAAGATGTACGGGTTTATTATGAGATCCTCCTCAAAATTTACTAGGCCAACTACTTTTCTCCATCTTTACAGAGCCTTGGTAAGGTCCCAGTTGGAATATGCTGTGCCAGTTTGGAATCCTTTTTATGAAAAATACAAGCAAGGACTGGTATGTAAGCTGTGGTAAACACCTTGTAAAAATGACTCCTTGTCTATATGTATTGCTGTCACTGTTTGTTTACCATAATAAAGAAAAAAAAAATTACCTTCTCGCGTCCCCTTGTAGCTAGTGGGTATGCATTAGAAGCACTTTCAAACAATAAAAAAAAGGTCACGCTAGTTTCAACCCAGTAAAATAAGATTAATCCACTATCAGCTAGTCTATTATTGTTTTTTAATGTTGCTTTGTTTCGAGGTCGCAGATTCTAGTCTTGCTTTAAGGATTGTATTGTTCTCGTTCATAATTTATAATCACTCATAATTTATTAGAAGTATTGATTAGGTCAACGCACACGGTCGCCATTCAATTATACCTATTAATAGTTTACTCGCTAACTATCTGCTAGTACTAATAAAATAACCATCGAGATCGCCGTTACTAATTAAATAGTTACCAGTAGAATAGCTGATATACTAATGGTCTGCTTCACAATTATCTAGAGAAAATTATTCGATATATTGATTGATATTTAAACTAACAAGACAAAGACTAGCGATTGCTAGTCTTTATCTTGTTAGTTTAAATAAAAGTGATGACGTAATATTTACCTTATAGATAAATGCTATAATGTCCTCCAGACCGAATTTCGGTCACCGCGGCCAATCTTAACGAAGACCGGCCATCTGCGCACGAGATATTATAGTGCACTAGTGTCTGCGCAAACAGGGAACAGAGAATGCTCTTCATTCTCTGTTCCCTCACTCTCATGATCCGATAGAAATGCAATCCGACATGACCTGAGAATCTGAGATAGACACAGACCGGCACAGGTCCAATGGCTTTATGTATTTTCCGAGGTACGGGGCTGTCTAACACCGCCAACTTCCTTTAGATAGAAGGTTGCGTGTTCAGGTCACGTCGGGGTCAACACTTTAGATATATTTATAAGATTGTCTCAAGTACTCTACTATTGTACATAATATATGTGTTCTGTCTTAGGGTGTGTGTAGCGGAGAGGATAGAAACAACGTTTCACAAACACAGTTTATTTGCGACTAACATGTCGCTCCATTGCTTCGCGAACGCAGCCGCGCGTCGTGTCAACTTACTCTACTAAGTATATGAATTACAAGTCAGCAAAATGTGTCCCTACATTCCTAATTTCTTAACAGGAAAACGCAATAACTTTTTGTTGCCGCGACTCGGAATTAAAAAAACCGAGAACATGCACAGAAGTTGTATTTACTAACGCTGTGCGACGGAGGCAGCATACCTGCTATATGGAGCTTGTGACACAGGATCTAAATATAACTAAGTTAAAACGGCAGATCAACCAATTACCAGCGCGTACGACCTTACGCCACATAGCTTGATCTGAATCTATACTAATATTATAAAGCTGAAGAGTTTGTTTGTTTGGTTGAATGCGCTAATCTCAGAAACTACAGATTCGAATTAAAAAAATATTTTAGTGTTGGATAGCCCATTTATCGAGGAAGGCTATAAGCTATATAACATCACGCTACGACCAATAGGAGCAGAGCACCAATAAAAAATGTTGCAATGACGGAAAAAATAATCTTATGTGAAGCAGACGAAGTTGTGCGGGTCAATTAGTATATGTATAAATAGGTAACCCTTAAACATATAGGTATTCTCGAATAAGGTATATACATATTCCCACGCCCATATGTCAACGATCCGTTATGTAGAAATGTATTACACCTACATTCAGCTTGCTTATTTTTAGGTTCCATTCAATAAAGGGTGGATCTATAGCTGCTTATCAAGCACAATTCTCACACTGCGGTACTCCTACACAGATATTTCTTAACAGAAAAACCTCTATAACTCTGTCCAACACAGAATTTAGAACCGGGACTTCATAAGCCCGAAATAGAGGCACAAACTTAATCCACGATAACATCTTAAATGCACTCTGTTTACACGTTAGAACTTATCTTAAATTACGTACATAATAATATCAGCCCTGTATTAAACTGTTCCACTGCTGGGCACAGGCCTCTTCTCACTGTGAGAAGGGTTAGGCCATAGTCCACCACGCTGGCCCAGTGCGGGTTGGCAGAATTCACATATCTTCGAGAACATTATGTAGAACTCTTAGCCATGCAGGTTTCCTAACGATGTTTTCTTTCACCGTGAAAGCAAGCAATAATTAACTATTTAATACGCATTTAACTCCGAAAAGTCAGAGATGCGTGCCTTGGGTTCGAACTGGAAGTCTCTGCGTGGCAGTCCAACGGTTTCCCGCTAGGCTATCGCTGCTCATAATTAGGTACATATTATAACAAATCAAATTTCAAATCATTTATTTCGGGCTGCATAGGCCCATAGATAACCTAAATTTACATAATTATAAAATTTTATAATACATACACACAACACTATCTAGCCCAAACTAAGCAGAGCTTGTACTATGAGTACTAGACAATGGATAAACATACATATATACTTTTTTGTTTTATAAATATGCATGACGCATAGATAAATACCTTATAGACTAACATACATACAATTTGTGATAACATATAACAGTTGTGCCCCAACCTAAGTAAACCTGTATCTTGGTAGACAATTTAGTACTTATTCAATTAAGTACTACAACAAACACTTTTAATAGTACTTAGTCTTATGTTCTATTATTAGCATCTACTTATATATCAGCCTGTGTAGTCTAACATGGAACGTAAATGACGATGCTTCGAGTTATTTGTACAATATTTACGTGCACTTTACATTGTCTAATAATAAATTGTCCATAAGAAAAATCCGAGCAAATTATATGGTAAGTATATTTTAGAACGTTCGGCCCAAAGTTTCGGATAGACGTTTTCATAGTAAGCGTACGTACAATGTACGACCACATTGTTTTAAAACGGCACTATAGAGAGTAACTTTTAAACATCAAGTACCGCTTTGGACTAATTGCAACCGGACTTCCCCATTTAGAAACTCTCAAAGGCGCATTCTACGTGTTTATGTACGTATATATACATAAATTATGGCATAACATAAGGGAAAACTTAACTGATGCAGCTTTAACGGTGCAAGTTGTTGACGCGAGCTTAATACGCAAGCTACTCGCGTAGGTTATATGCTTAAGCTGTTCGTGACTACATGACTAAGGTACTTGGACAAAACTTATGCGCAAGGTACTCACGTGGGCTATATACGCAAGCTACTTGCGCGAGCTATATGTACAAGTTAGTCGCATGGATTACAAACTCAAGCTGTTCTTGCAGGCACCATGAGCAAGCTACTCGCGCAAACTATATATACAAACTACTTGCATGGCCTATATGCAAAAACTTATTGCATGGGCTATATGCGCAATCTACTTGCGTAAACTATATGCGCAAGCTACTCGCACGAGCTACATGAGTAAACTACTTGCATGGGCTTTATGCGCAAGCTACTAGCGCGAGCTTCTTACTTACTTATATTTACATTAATGAATAATATAATTAATATCTATAGAAGGCAAGGTGTACTTATGCCAATTACAAATATAAATTGCCCACAGACATCAGAGTACTTCACCGAAAAATATGTCGAATATCATGTCTGTTGAAGTCTGATTTCTGAACAATAATTCGCAACTGAGAGTTAGCTTTTGTTCTATTCAAATCATTGCTCTTGTGTTTTGAACGTTATTGTGAATACTTCAGTGCCAGAAATACAATGTATTATTAGGAAATAATATTCCTTACTAAAGGCAGAATATATGCAACAATCTATCATATATGTACGTTGCCGACATACGGCAACGTACATAATACTCTTTTAATATCATTCTAACACGACGCGATGTTCTTATTCATTACGAAGAATGATAATAATATTATTTTGCAAAAAAAATTTTAACCAATATATTCCATCAGCCGTATAACATCAATTGCAAATAACAAAATATTACTAAGGGTTAAAGCGACGCAAATATATTTAAATACGCATGTTATCCGAGGCGTAAAGAAAAGCTACAATGCCAAAGAAAGTCACAGTATTAGTATACCCAGTAATATTCATAATACATTCATTACGCCGTCCGTCCATAGTTTGGATGGGTGGCGTAGTGATTTATATAGTCACCTTATCACTACTAAAGCAGGAATAGGAACCGGGTGCTATGAATTCCCACGCAGGCTAAATTTTGTATGATCCGCAAATAATTGTTTGTAGACAGCGTTTTCTTTGTACTCATTCTTAGAATGTCGAAATGTGACACAGAGATTATCCGTAGCTCGAAAATTGTCTTTCTTACAATTATTATTATATTAGTACATACATTATTTAATATAAGAGAAAGTGTTTTCTTTTATTTCACAAAGCCGAAATACTCTCATAGTCAATTCCATGCACGTTACAATTTTATTAAAACTACCTACCATACTTACTACTACTAGGAAATCGAAAGTATTTTAAAAACTTAGATAATATAATGTGTAAGTTCTACCTCTTTGCTTTAATAACACTCGCATTTTAATTTTAAAAAAGAATCATGCTAAATGTCTAGCTCCAATAAAAAGTACCAACAAAGAGAATACGTGTGCTATTCGGTAACTGGCTACGCATAATTTCTCTCTGTGTGCGAAATCAAACAATATATAGCCCTATAAAAAACGTTTAGAGACTCATATCGTACAAATTTTAAGTAAAAGAAAATATATATTTTATTTTATGCGCAATGAATATATCGATAGCTAGTTTGGATACCATTTATTTAGAATAAAGGTCTGCTTAGGCCCGTACCGCTATATCGCAAGGTCAAAATTGCTTCTCTTAACATTCCGAGCGGGTAAAGACGCAAGCAAAAACTAGCAAGAAAATAAATCTAACTCTACGGCGCGAGCGAGAAGCGATCTCACCACGAATTTGACCGTACTTGGAATTTGTTACAATTAAAAGCGATTCCGTCTAAGGGTTTGTCTGTTTTCCTGTAAAAATGCGTATCTGATTTGCTTCAAGCCTATATCGCCAATGGGGTAAAAAGAGGATTTAGGTTCCACGTAATAGAACAAATTTCCAAATGCCGTGCTGCTACATAAAAAATCTTTACTCAAATCCCGAGCCGGAGCTCGGACTCAGGACTTCATTCACAGCAGTCCACACTATCGCCGAGTACTACCGAGATAAATATAGCCTACAACAAAGGCATAGCACTTCTATTAGAGACCAATGTACGGTACCTGACTGATAACACAGCGCTTCTTTACGCAGCTTAAGTACACCATATCTTATTCGGGGGCCAGTCAGTATAGACCGGCGACACTTCGACCCAGTGGGATCTTTTGTGTCGAAAGTAAGTTTAACTACACCATAAGAATACAATAAATTTTTCTTCAGTTGCATTATTGAATAAAGCAGCATATCCTAGGCTGTATAAAGCGTACGCACGGATGGCACACTGTGTTGAAACATGCCTTTGCGCTGAGTGTGTTTGTAAAATCCTCCGCGACACAGGAATTGATTCTAATACAAGAGTTGTCAATTTTATTATAATAACAATCTTACTGCGCGCACTTTAGTGGTAGAATTAAAACAGTTATATCTACTTCTTTCTTCTTTGTACATAGGATGCATTAGGTTTTAAAATTACTGAGACCTTATATTACGTGTTCAATTTGCCAAGGGAGCCAAGGCATAGTTCCTCTAATTTTGAGCGAATATTTACGTACAGTGAGCTGCAAAATTGCATACCCATTTCAAAACTAAAATGGTATAAGCCGGTAACTGATGCCATCTAACGGAATCGATACTAGAACTGTAAAGTAGTTTATTTATATCGTAATAGATGGCCGTGCATTACTATAAAATAAAAAGACGTAGATTTCTTAATAACTCAATTTTAATAAATTTACATTAAACATTTTTTTTTAAATCTATTTCCAATAATTTATTTAAGAAAAGAACACATTTTAGGGTAAAACAAGAAGCAAAGAATTACAAATGAATTTATAAATTTATAGTGGGTAGTTTATTTTATAGATACTTTTTCTTTTTTTTTTTTATTTTGCTCGTCAAAATGACCACACTCCACCTGATGGTAAGCAGTCGTGTGGTCTAAGAGCAGTGGCCTCCACATCGCCCCCACAGTAGCCGAGGCGATGTTGAGGTCTCTACTTTGACGGCCTGAGAAGATGCTTTTTCACGCCCCGCTTAAAGAACCCAGGATTGAAGGAAGAAGGAAACACGTGCCTTGGCAGAGAATTCCATGCCTTGGTCGTTCGGCAGAGGTATGAGGACCCAAACTTTTTGGTACGCGCTCTAATCGACTGTACCGTGTAAGGATGGTATCTGAGCCCAGCACGCGTTGTTCTGGATAGGAAAGGGGAGGGCGGGATAAGGTGGAATAACTCTTCAGAGCACTCCCCGTGGTATATTCTGTAGAAACATGAACACACATTTTCGATGACTCACTATTTTGTTCGTAGGCAAACATTATTCTGTCCCTGTGTTGGAGTGCCTTTTCGGTTGAGATTATAATTTCTTATAAATTTCACCTTTTTGGTTAAATGAGTACGCGTTGCAATATTTCTAAAACAACGCCATCTAGTTCATTCATATTTATTCTAATTAGAGTGTTCACAGGATTTTGGACCTTAAGATATCCATGCATTATTACAAATGACTGTACATACATATATCTTTTTTATCAATACTTGCATTTATGATGATGACGTCCGGAATTAGAACCCGAGTCTCTATCACAGATCGATCCATCTATTAGCACGAGCCCTGAAGCGTAATCACGATTGCACTATCAAGATCATTCCGCACTTAAGGAAAGGAAATTATGTTCCGTCAACGTCCATCCATATCGCTATCGTGTTACGAGTAATTATCACAATCGTTATGACAGTCGAGTCTGTTTATTTTATGATATAGAGAATTACTTCAAGTAAACTTGAAATCATTTAGAATTTCAACGTTTTATAACTTTCGTTTTAGTGACGGCCAGATCTTTACGACGTTCGACGCAGGCTTCGCCTATTTTATTGTCTTTCGCAAGCTCAAATAATTACTTCAGTCTATTATCTTCCTATTGCTTCTTTGAGAGTTTTTAGGATCTAGCTAAGATAACTACTCAAGTGTAGGTTCCTACAGTTGTGACTTTTCACAAAGATCAAACAAAATAAATACACTCGTGACTTTTTAAATAACGATTAAAATGTAACTACTTTATCATACAAATAAAATGGTATTCTTTCAGTCGCGCACTCTTATTTCTTAGGCCGTAGTATAAAGAAACATTCTAGAGGCGTCAAAGAAAAATCGTAACAATTTATTTGGCGGGGTCGCCTCTGAATAGAGAGAATTTTCGCTGTCCCACCATTACGAGCCTTTTCACTCACAATGCTGTATTATGTAATCTCCATCATTAATTTGTTTCATTTTAAAATTTGAGCGTAAACTCTGGACTAACTTCCAACTTTTAAACTCCGTGGTCAGTAATAAAAGTTAAATAGTCTTTTGCTTGGGGTCGGTACAAGCTCGTTTATTACAGGAGGATGGTACAGTTAGTAAATGGGACAAGTAGTTATTCTGAGACAAACATTAGGGTCGGTTTTCAGTGGTCCTAGAGGACTTGATGTGCTGTAATGAGCCAGGGTGGGATACATGTGTTTTTAAGGGTTCAAGAAATCTTGTGGACACAAATAGGTCGACTATCTAGTCTATGTATGTGAATATGTAGGTGGGAGACGGCGTAACACCTGCGCCCGTAGTTACGTCACTTAAGGAGCGCACACGTGAATATCCTTTGTGTTGCTACAGGAAAATGACATTTACATACGCTTAAATGTTCCATGTTAGAACCAGGAAAAACTACGTTTGTTGTAGGTATTTTAATCTTGGGCTTTTTACGTTAAACCGCGGTATAAAAATTGTAAAGTATGCAGATTTTATATCCGAAGCTTGACGTTACATTATTTTATCTTTGTATTTGTTTATGTTAGCAGTTAAAGCTTTGGGCGAGCGTACTGAAAACTGCAATGATGTAACGTAGTTAATTTTAGGTTTATGCTTATAAAACAAAACATTTACTTGACAATGGCTTGTATCTACATAGAATAAACACTTATGACATCAGATTAATAACTAAGGTCAAGCGACTATTTTGAGCTTTTAATATTCAATTCAGTGATGTAATTACAGTTCAGTTCTTAAAGTCAACATTATTATAGTATTTAAAAGTAGTTTAGAGTTTCAAAATTATGTAATAATAGTGTTTTATCAAAAATAAACAAAGCGATAAAATCCGTATAAAATTTGTTTAATTTCAATTGAAATTATTAATCAATATAGTCGAAATTATATATCAAAACAATTAAAACAAAATGCGTTTGGAGGTCGCGGAGATATATTTATATTTTAATTTAGAGCTGTGTATTTTGAAATTGTTCACAATGATATGTAAATACTGCCAACCCGCTCTGGGCAAGTGTGGTGGACTAGCATAACCCTTCTCATATTGAATAGAGGCCCGTGCCTAGCAGTGAGGCAGTTAATAACCAGGACTGACATTATTATTATTAAGACCCCGAGTACAAACAGATTTATTTTTTCATAACAGCATCGCGGCAAAGGTAACATAAATATTATGCCACCCTACAATACGAAAAGCTGACTCAACTATCATTTTGAATGTTAACCGCGCCATTTGACATGAACGAACGTTGACAAAATAATAATATATGTCGAAATGTCACGTCAAGCGTTTCGACATTATGATAATATGATAATATTGTATTGATCAATATTGACTTTAATATGTAGTATGTTGCTGTGATTAAATGTTATTTCAACGGCTCTATAATTGTGGTTGCCTTGTCATAAAAGTCAATAAATACCTAAAAATATATGTAGGTAAACATTATCTACCTTCATCGTCAATAAATAATTCATCGTCACCATCATCCTCAGCTAAACATCAACAAACTTCAAAGAACACCATGAGGCCTATGTAGAGATGTAAACCTCAGCTATTAAATATATATAATATATATACCTGTACCTAAAAATTATTTTTGCTGTGATGCATATTAAATATCATAGCAAAAATGGATATTTACGGTGCATGGAACAGCGAACAAAATATAATTTTTGCATGGAAATACTCTCCGTTGCGAACTATTTGGCTTGGTTTGTTGACGGTCCCAAATGGTCCACCACCCTATCACGGTTTTTACCTCTCTATTTCCTTTTCTTTTATCCTATCTTTGAATCTTCTCCCATAGGTTTACTTGGGATACTACTCCCACGTAAACCTATTGAGAGAAGATTTAAAGATAAAATGATCATTTACGGGTTCTTATTTATCACCTGTATCTCGTAGGAAATCCCTTATCGGATAACGATAACTAGAACAAATCGCTTACCTAAATGACTTACCATGTTAAATAAAAGCTTGTAATATCGAAATATGTTGTAAATAAATTAAATACATCTTCTAAAAAGCCGTTGTTCAAGGGTTCAATCGTGTCTAAATCTTCAAATATTTTTGTGTACGACATGACCTTTTTAGGTTCTAAAAGAAAAGGTATTATAAAATTCCTCAGCTATCCACAGTCTCCTAGTGACGAATCAAAGAAAAAGAAATTCTTGTTGTCTAACTTATACCTGGTCAATACCTATACAAAACTCCATTGATGTATAAAGGATAATGCTGTTAGGTAAGATAAGGTGTTCCGTCTATTACGCCCACTTTCTCAGTCATCTGTCAGTCTAATCAGCACCTGTAGTTTTTCAGCATATGTCCGTTTTAATGCTTAGCGTAGCCTATGAACGCTTACAATACCAGAAGTATAATTCGAACAAATAATTCTACAAAATGCAATATTTGGCTGCAATATTCTGGCCGATAATGATATAAATATTATAAAAATACACGTCTATACTTTACATACGTCTATCCAAAGTAAAAAGAAGAAAAGAAAGAAAAGGGTTATTAAATAAATTATGTTTGGAATCCTAAACATGGAATTCCAAACATAATTCTTTGGAAAGCATTTTTTCACCAGCTTAAAACACTGCAACAAGCAACAACAAGTACACAATAAACACACTTTTTTATACCATGTGGCGATCTAGCATATACTCAGCGCAGTGGTAGTAACAAGGTTACTACTCGAAACTCTACGCTATCCGTGCAGTCTATGTACATATAATATACTAGATGTTCCCGCGGTTTCACCCGCGTTTATAATTACTGCGCCGCCCCCGTGGGTCGTAGCGTGATGGTATATAGCCTATAGCCTTCCTCGATAAATAGGCTATCCAACACTAAAATAATTTTTCAATTCGAACCAGTAGTTCCTGAGAATAGCGCGATCAAACAAACAAAGAAACAAACTCATCAGCTTTATAATATTAGTGTACTAGATGTTCCCGCGGTTTCACCCGCGTTTATCGTTACTGCGCCGCCCCCGTGGGTCGTAGCGTGATGGTATATAGCCTATAGCCTACCTCGATAAATAAGCTATCCAACACTAAAAGAATTTTTCAAATAGAACCAGTTGAACGCGCTAGTCTCAGTTGGCGCGTTCAAACAAACAAACAAACAAACACTTCAGCTTTATAATATTAGTATAGATATAGTATAATGTTTATAGGCTTCCTGTCAGAAAATTCTAATCCATAATCTGAACTTGATTGTAATTCAGTTAGCTACTTATTCTAGAGCACTTTTATTTGTGGGAAGTTTGTTTACAAAGGCACGATGCCTTTTTCCGACGTGAAAAGCTAATCCAAGACAAATCCGTCCAGTCGCCTCAGTGAGACACGAACTTATCTGAAGTTACGTACCAGTAACAGGTATCAGTGGGATTATTGGTACGGAAATACACATTAGCGTTAAGTATGTTATCGCACGGAGTAATAATCCTGTTCAGCTTATGGAAACTTCGTGCCATACTTTTTATTTTATCTTTAATATTAGAGCTTGCTTTTACCTATCGCAAACCAATTATGAAATGCTTATTATACAGGACGTCCCAGAAGTCGACGTCAAGCCGGAATCAAGTAACAGGCTAAGTTATAATAGCTATAAGAAGAATATAATAAAAATCTAAGCTACGCATTTTAAAAACTATAGGCATTTTAAAAAATTTAAAAAAGACCATCACAGGGTGACGGTCTTTTCTCTCCTGTTACTAATAAAATTCAAGAAGTAAATATCTGTAGTAACAGGAGTTAAAAGACCATCACAGGCTGTACATCTTGTTAATTTTTTAAAATGCCTATAATTTTTAAAATACTTAACCGAGATTTTTTTCTGATTGCTATTATAACTTAGTCTGTTACCTGTTTCCGGCTTGACGTCGACTTCTGGGACAACCTGTATATAACCCATAATATACATATACTTATCGTTAAAGGTGGCACAGGGGCAGCGAATGTGTCTGCTGTAAATGAAATATTGGGTCTGATTCTTGAGTCGGACAAACTGTAATTAGGATATTGAGTCTGGAATTATGCCTAGTCGATAGAAATGGGCACGCCCCTAATTACATGGGACTTATGACAAGAGTTTAATACGCTGCAGGGCCCTTCGGAAATATAGGTGTGAGTCTAAGTATGTATGTAAAAGACAATAAACTCACTATTGTCATCTCCGTGCTGCTACTTACAATAAGCTATCGGATAAACCCAATAACACATCGTTCGAGCCGGGTATCGAACCTGAAACGAAACATGTTTTTTAAATGAAGGTATTACTAGTAGTGAGCGATCGATCGTCATAAAAACTAGTTTCAGCCATAGTATCGGTTCGAGTCAAAAATCAGCCGTAAGTTCGGCCGCACGGAAACTCAGAATTCGTGGATTGTCGCGCTCCGTTCGAGAGAGTTCGTGCCTCTACGTCTTCCATTCATAAATTCAATTATAATCGCTACTCCAAACAGCGCAATAAAACAATTTTTGCTGCGATACATATTATTTGTAGATTTGGACACGATTTTATATTCCTTGAACAACGACTCCTTAGCAACAAAAACGTATCTAATTTGTTTACCAAGCATTTCGATATTATTATGTAGGTCATTTAGTTAAGCGATTTGCCCCAGTGTTTGTTTTTCGATAAGGGTATTTCCATACAGATAAATCAAGAATAAATCAAGAATCAAGAATCACCAAGTATACACCTCCCACGTAAACCTACGGAGAGAAGATTTAAAGATGGGATTCAGAAAAAGAAAATAAAGAGGTAAAAACCGTAATAGGGTGGTGGATCAGTCGGCTTATTCGGACCGCAACGAAAAAGTACGCAACGGAGATCTTATCCATTAAAAATTCTATTTTATTCGCTATTTCCTTCACCGCAATAAAACAATTTTTATATTACATATTACAATACAATACGATACATATTACAATACAAGCTTTATAGCTAAGATTTAGGACTGCATCCTGTGTCGTGGCACAGGATGTTTGGATCTTAACAAGTATTCAAACAACGGATACAAACAATACCCGGACTCGGAACATCCATTTGTAGCTCACACACATTTTTGTCCCGTGTAAGGAGCTCCACATACCGAACACGGTGCGGCGACGCGTCCGGTGTGCATTGCCCAGCAGAGACGCGGTGCGGCGTGATTTATCGGCAATGCTTACTGGCGTTTCGTGTTAACGTTAGTACTACTTCAAGCATTATACGCGATGGACGTAGAAGAAGTAGCTTACTATATTTATTTATATAATAGATATTTAAAAATAAACAGTAAAAGAAGATTGTGGGTGCATCCTATAAATGCAGCAAGAAAATCTATTGGGCGCGGTGCGGGTGGCAACCGCTCCGCCTCTCGCCGCGCCGCGCTCGGTGTGTGGTACTCCATATATACGCATACAAAATTCGACAGCCGCGGTCGCCGCGCCGCACCGCATTTGATGTGTGGAGCTCCTTACACGCGGCGTAGTGTCAGTGACGAGGCGACCACCTAAGCCACTAAGCCATTTCTTCTCCCTAGCCTTTATTATTCCCAAGTCACTTGGGTTCGGCTTTTCTAGTCTAACCGGATTTGACTGGATATCAGTTTTTACACGGAGCAACTGCCACCTGACCTCCGCAACCCGAAGGCTAACGATACCCTAAGGCTATACCAGTGTCAGGATATTATAGGGCACTGACTTCCCAATAACGACTGCCATAGATGTTCATGGCAGCCGGGACCGGCTTAACGTGCTCTCCGAGGCACGGAGCAGGCGATAATTGTCAATCAATACGCACATAATTTCGAAAAGTCATATATCTTCCGAATGTCAGAGGTGCACGACGTGGGTTCGAACCCGAGACCATCTGCATTGTAGTCTGTTGGTCTCCCCACTGAGCTATCGCTGCTTTTACCACCACAAAGCCATCTGTGCAGTCAAATTTGATTTGGTCAAACAAACTGTTCAGCTAATACAGTATAGATTTAATTTAATAAGGGCCTACTTTGCCCGTCTTAGAAGCCGATTCCTATTCATAAACTTGTTCATTAGGCTCTCAGAAATTGCCACCTACACACAGCCAATTAGACATAAATCAAATTTGAAAGCTAAAGTCCCAATTATCCTGAGTCCTATTAGATAGTCACTGTTTAATTAATTGCTCTATGTAACGTATAGATGTATTAGCTTGCCGCTTAGGGATGATTCATACTCGGTCACAGTGGCTCCAAGCTTATGGTGCGCGACAGACGTACCTACGGGATGAAGATGTATCCCACTCGACTTTGAGTAGGGAGGTTTGGTGTAATGTTTACTGACGTCATTTGAAACAAAATATCGCTGTTGCGATTTTTTTGGGACTAATACCACCCACACTCCACTGTAACACTTCCGTAGTCAGGTTCAACAATGGTTACCATACAAAACGAAGACTTTTGACACTCATGAAGTCCTGGGATAAGCTAAGCTACCTTGGCACCCACAACGAATTTAATCAAAAGTATATAGAAGGAGACGCGATAGCATCAATGGGGATCTGTGAACTTTTTGTCCACAAATCCCCATTGACCAATCATCAACTCAGCAATGGGGATTTATGGACAAAAACCAATATAAAGTCCACAAACCCCCATTAAGTTGGCTCATCAATGGGGATATGTGGAAATCGATGGATTTTTCATCCACGAATCCGATCCACGAATTTCATCCACGGATCTGCGGACAGAAAGTTCATAAAACCCTAGAAATGAAATGAACAAATGAACGTTTACAAAACGAAAGACTATCGGAAAGCGATCAGCCATCGATATTGCTTACAAAATGCAGATGCATGCTATTTTTGACCTTATTGAGATTACCTATAATTTATCATTTTATTAACGTATTAATGTCAGAAAGCAAGAAAATACCAAAAAAATCATCTGTCATGAATTGTCAATAAGGTCGAAAATCGCATGCACATTTTAGTAAGCACCATCGATGGCTGACCACTTTCTGGTAGTCTTTCGTTTTGTAAACGTTCATTTGTTTTATAGACACGTTCATTTGTTGTACACAATTTTTTTCTTACTTATTTAAGGTACCTATCCCCGTGGTACAACTAGTTGGACATAATTCCACCGTTGTACTACGGGTCATAATCATAAACAGCAAAAAAAATATGTTACAACAGCTATTGAACTATGGGTAACTTTACTACAAAACCTACAAACCTTCAAGAAAAGAGCGTACTCCTTTTTAAAAGGCCGGCATCGTATTTGTGACTCCTCTAGTGTTACGGGTGTCCATGGACGGCGGTAATCGCTGACCATCAGGCGATCCGTCCGCTCGTTTGCCTCCTATCTCATAAAAAAAAAAATAATATCCTTAGATTCTGCCTACTACTCTAGAAAGTAGGCGTGTGTTTATGTATTGTTGTTCCGAGTCTGGGTGTTCTTTTTGTCCGTTGTTTGAATGTTTGTAAAATCCACCGCGACACAAAATTTATTCATAGTGCGAAGTAGTCTTTCTTAAACAGAAAAAAAAACATAAGAGAAATGTTAAAAATTTATTTGGTAAGGTAGTGAGAACATAAAAACAATAATATTATTACTGAAAAGTAATGCTTAAGATGCGTTTTGAAATACCTTATATATATTCGAATACGTTTATGATGTTGTATATTATTCAGATCTAATAAGGACTCTAAGGGTCAACGTATACAAGTATGCTTGTGATAGAATTGAAACTTAACATAATGTCTAACAATGATGACTCAGATTACAAACTAATCTAGACTCGCGCCATACTCGACCTAAATCCTTCATCAACATGACTCAAACTCGACCCACTTCAACTTGCCCTCAAAGTCGCAACCAACTCGTCCCAAATTCGATTGAAACTTAGGTCCAACATCGCTTGATCCCTACAGGTAAAACATCCTCCCACAATCCTATAACCTTTTTATCTATGTATGTGTTACTGTAAATAATATAAATGTTCACAAAACATTGTGTCCAGACATTGAATTAAACATGACCTACCTTTGACAGACCACCTAAAATGATAAAATAAAAGGCTAATCTCGGTCACGTAGGCAAAGGCTATTGTTGGTCAAAGTAAAAAAAATATTATTAAATACATTTACATTATGATTTCGTACTTACAAATAAGTATATTATAAAGTGGCACAAGCAATGTAAATGCCTGTCTTTAAAGAATTTTCTATTCAAGCAAAAAGTTTGAACGCTTTGTTTATTTTTCTAAACAGATATAGATTACTTGGTCTTTGAGTTGCAATTTCATTTTTATTGCGTTTGCAGCAGAAAATTTAGCAATCCCCAGAGAGAAGTTTGCGGTATGCACGAGTTATGAACTACTCTTACGACAAGAAGACGCAATACTTATAAAAGACCACCAAGTGGCTGCTTACCATTAAAGAATAGGAACAAGTAGAGTTACTACTTGTTCCTATTCTTTTACGGTAAGCAGCCACTTAAATGCTAATACTGCGCTTTGGTCGGAATGGTCGGAACGTACCAACCGACTTGACCAGCATTAAATGGGAAATCTAAATTACTATTGGACCTTGCCACCATTGAGAGCAGTGTTGGTAGTGGTGGCAGAAGTGAGATACCAATACCATAAATGAGATAAACTATCCAGCATTGATGGTTCGAAAAGCCATGTTCGCATACCAAAGTCACCAGTTGAGGAATCGGAAAGATTACAATCACGATAACATTCCGATTATAAACAATATAAATCTATCAAGCTCACATTTTCGTGACCAATGTAACCATCTAAATACCGCCTGAACATTTTTCTATTTTGAGGATCTGCATTTGATCATCTAAAACGGCAGATTTATCCTACTAAATCAGTAGACTGACATCTATAAAAACTGACATCTATAAAAACTGACATCTATAAAACTGACATCTATAAAATTATAGATGTCAGTTTGTGACGATGTTTGGATGTTAGTTACCCAATCACGCCTTACCCGCTTATCGGAATTGGGTAAAAATTTACACACAGATAGGCCATGTCTTTAATGGGAAAAATGCAACATTTTCATTATTTTATTAAACTAGATTTAGCCCGCGGCTTCGCTCACATAAATGTAGGTTAGGTTATGTTAGATTGGTAACAGTACTTTTTCTGGATGAAATGTACCCTTTGTCCTTTTCTGTTCCCTTGACAACGTCTATGTTAAATTTCATGTTGATCGGTCGTGTAGTTAAGACGTGAAAGCGTAACAAACAAACTCACATTCGCAATTATAATATTAGTTAAGATTAGGATTTCTATTAACATTACCCATACTCTAATTTAAAATAAATTAAAAAATCTGCTTAATAATATTTAACATACAAACGTCAGGTAGTAGTGGTAATTGTCAAATGTCAGAAAAAGGATGCAACATGCAAACTGTTACGCCTGAACGCAGAAAATGTGGACAGCACCTTTTAAATAGCGTATTCGCTATTTAAAAAGTGCTGTGCTGTCCACATTTTCTTACATCTAAAATATTAATTGTTGCCTTATTTTGTAAGCAATTATTATAATACTGTTTGCACAAAAAGATTTCTTTTGATTGCTATATGCGTGTAAAATTATGTACAAAATCAAAAATCAACTACTACTACCAGCAATGCGGTCCGTGGTAAATAGTCGGTCAATAGGGAGAGATGGCGAGAGGTCGTGCGAAGAGCTGTGTCCGCCTCTATGCCTGAAAGTGACCACGACTACTCTGCCAAGAGCGAAACTACAGAGAAGAAGAAGAATGCGTTCCGATGGAATTCTATAATTTTTAAACCTAGAACTATATTCAATCGTAATAAGACAAGGTTATTCGAAACAGTTTCGTCAAAAACGCGATTACTTTACCACAAGATATAGAAAGGGATTATTTTATTTTTTATAAGACCACAAAGAGCGCTTGCCTTTTTTGGCCTGAACCTTTTTCAGATTTGGGTCTTAGATTGAACTTGATTTTCGTGATATGAAAAAAGGATAAGAACGAATTTAAGACTAACGTTTTTCATTCGGCAAAATAATTTATTGGTTTCATTTTTATTTATTAGGTTTCTATATAAATGATAGATGAACGTAACGAACCAAATTTGTATCAACGGAATTCGGATCCGCATGGTACAACTGAAGTCCATCAGTCTATATGCCACAGATCCTTTTTAGCAATCATTAATGATCACTTGAAATTTGGAAATTAAGGGAGTTTAATCGTCTAATGTTATACAAATATGATAAAATAATTTAATTAACCAACCATATTGAACTCCGCTTAGTATGACAGCTAATATTAACGTTTAGGTTAAATATTTATATAATTTATTTATTACTAGGTACCCGCCCCGGCTTCGCACGGGTAGCAGAGCATCAGCTTGTTGCATCTCCCATCTCCTGAGATATCTAATTAAATTATGTAGTATAAATGCTACCATAATGTGCATGAAATGCTTTTGATAATTAACGTATTTAAGTCAATAAGGATTAACACTGTATCCGTCTGAATAGATGTCCAATTACCGCATTGTACGTGACCATTTCTTTAGAAGTTAGAATGGGTATAGTAAGCTATCCTTAAAAGATGCCATGTCATCGCGGACTTTTCTGTAGACATATAAAAGAGAAACAATCTCTCCATACACTGTTTTGTTATATCTTAAAGGAATAAGGCAGCGTTTTCGATGAAAGCTCCCAGTCGGCTTAATTTCCTCCGACATATTCTACAATTATCGTCATAGTTCATGCAATTGACACAAAACCGTAACAAATTATACACCTAAACCTTCCTCGTGAATTACTCTGTCTATTGGTGAAAACTAGATGAAAATCTGTTCAGTAGTTTTTGAGTATATCGCGACAGACAGACAGACGCGGTGGGGGAATTTATTTTATAATATGTAGCGATGATGAATTAAAGCAAGTGGTACTCGCCAGCACCGGCTGGCCATATTTTTACTATTGTAAGCATTTATTTTACTTTTTTAATACAACTTACGCAATAGACATTTTTGCGGGTACTTGACAAACATTCAAACAGCAGATACAAAGAACGCAACCTAGAAACCACTATTAAGAATTAAACATATTTTATCTAAATACAGAACACTCGTCGCAATGGCAGTGATAAGGCAACTACTTAAACTACATATTACACCATCCGTGCAGTCAAAAACTTTGGATCATATGTATTTACTATACCTAAGTATCTATCAGGTATAACGTAGGAAAAGCAACATGAATATAGCAGCATCATATTTCAAATTAAGATATATTACGACTCATGCCGCATAAATAGTTACTTATTTATTTATTTAAGGATTCCAACAAAGGAATATACAATAACATACATTATAAAGCAATAGTACAATTCTTAGCGTGTATAATCCCTCAATTATAGGAAACCACAGCTTCCAAATTATAAGTGCAACTAAACTAACAAACTTAATTAAAGAAATAAACATAAAAAACATAAAACATAAAATTTTTGAACATAATATTCTGCCTCTAGAGTAAACATTGGAGAAAAACAATAATAGTTAATTAGATAATAGAGTTATATAAAATATGTACAAATTTAATTAAGAAAAATATTTACCTATATATATTTTAAGTGTATGTAAAACTAAGATAGCAATCTGCGAAGACGCTTTTTAAATTGTATTGTTTGTTACAAACATATTTTAAATTAAGATACATTACGAATCATGCGTTCAATATTTTTAGACAGGATTTAATTTCAAGTTTTATTTTTGGTGACACTACACAATTCGTACTCATGATATTTCATGCCACTTCTATAGGATTAACAAGATGGGGTATCTTATTATATTAGTATGTATTCTATATAACGACAACATCGAGTCATGAAGCCATTGGCTAGTTTTCGATAACAGATATATTATTTTATTTGTTTATTTATTTTTTAAAAGACAACTGCACTATGTATAATTCCTGTGTCGCGGGGGACTTTACAAACATCCAAACAACGGACACAAACAACATTCAAACTCGAAACAACCATTTGCGGATCACTAAAATTTTTGTTCCGTCTGGGATTCGAACCCACAACACTCGGCGCAGTGGCAGTGGCGAGGCGACCACGTAAAACCACTACGCTATCCGTGCTGTCGATTGCATCAGGACTTGAAATGTAGATTTATTCAAATATTTTTGATCGCGGTATGTTCTAATTCTAATGCATAATTGTATGGCACTGATCTCAGCGTAAGTGTTAAAGTTAGAAATATTTTGGAAGTATCTGGGTACAGCGAGTAATCCAATTCGGCCAAATCTGGAACAACCACAACGGGGAAGTGCTTTAATCGTACAGAAGATCGGCTTAGAGTAATCTTGTAGTTCCTGCGATCACAATGGGATTTCAGTGCACTTTAAAGGGTTACTAAGTTATTCGTAAGCAGTTTTGTCGTTTCTGTCCAACACTCATACTTTTTTTGAAAAGCTGGCGAATTGTAAGTGGTATCTCTAACTTGCCTAAAAGTTTTGATAACCACCTACCATCATGCGAGCTTACTGTATATGTTTAACACAGGAAGTATTATATACTTAAATAAGTTACTGTGAAACGTTTAAAATTAAGACGTAGCATGCAAAAATATACCGATAATAATTTAAAAATAGACTTATGGCCCCTAGAAAATAGATTTTGCAATATTAAAGAATTTATTAGCTATAAAAGAAAAAATATATAAATTTTATAGATATTCTAAGTTTTGTAATATGTAGAAATAAGTATAGTAAATACTATCTAATTTAGTAATAGTATTAAATAAATTAAATATTTTCGCGTGTCCGCTGAGGACGAAATGTGTTCGAACCTTTATAACTTGTAGTACCTTGATTGTATACTATGTCTCAAGCGAATAAAGATTTCTTTTGTATTCTGTTGTAAAGAAGTAAAATTAGTTTATAGGGACTAGCTGTCTACTGCGGTTTTACCCACGTTTATGATTACTGCATCTCGCCCGTGACTCGTAGCGAGGTAATAGCCTATGTTGCTTCGAGATAAAATACATTAGTAATGGAGAAGGAGTTTTGAAGTGAAAACTTCTTTAGCGGCGTTGTGCACTTTTTTTGTGATAGGTAAAAAATGTTAAGCTCGCGTCAGGACACGTGACCTGATCGAAAATTCGTAAGACGGAGGGAGAATTGTCAAACTCGCGTCAGGACACGTGACCTGATCGAAAATTCGTAAGACGGAGGGAGAATTGTCATGTTTGTGTACGATAGCGCAATAAATGAATATTGTAGTTTACCACATAAATGATAGTACTTTTATACTGATAATTAAAGCAATTCGTGCAAAATTATTCCCTAACCATTCCAAAATATCAAAAATACACAACGTTAATATTCTAGTTTTCACTTCTGCCGTCACTCCCGGAGTGCAACCCGTTGTTTTTTTTAATATGTTCTGTAGTTATTGGGTTTATTCATTACTTTCTTTTGCTCGTGGCTTCTCTCGCGTAACATTAAAAAATACACTTCTGTTATTAACATAACCTAACCTGGTTATGTTAATAACAGAAGTGTATTTTATTAATAAAATATAGCCTATGTTACTCGCCGATAATAGCTTTCTAATGGTAAAAGATTTTTTTTAAATCGGTTGCGTAGTCTTTGAGTCAAATCTTTACAAACAAACAAACAAAGGATCGAATCCTTCCTCTTTATAATATTAGTATAGTATAGAAAAACAAGAATTCAATAATAATAATATTTTTTATAATAGCAGTAAGCGTATAGTATAGTGTATACTAAGTGTATGTATACTATAGATATAGATATAAGATAGTCTAAGTTCAGCTACTCTATCGCATTAGGCTTGCCTGTAAAGATAGACGTAAGTTTTATGGTCAATAAATAAATAATTAAACTTCTGAAACTACAGACCCGATTCCTAAAAGTTAGCTAGGATTAGAAAGCTACATCTCTTCCTAGTCCTCCTAGGGGAACATAAGCAATGTTTTATTACAACACTGCTTATGTAAATTTAAGGTTGTGTACGGTATGTCACATTACATACCGAGCATTCGAATATGTATATACATACTAACTTATGAAATGAAATGAAATGAAAAATTTATTGTTTGTCACAGGTGCAATATATATACAGGTGTTAAGATTTATCATGTTTCACTGCAACATACCTATAAGGTGTACAATAATAAAAACAGTTAAATACATGATAATTAAGTTAAATGCACATACAATAATAGTTTATCAATATTCTTTACATGTCAGATAACATAGACAATTAAATTAAATATATTAATTAATAAACAAAATCAATTACAATTATAAGAAACATAAACAAAGAAAAAGTATTACTTACATTTTAAAGTCATTAATTAAAAAATCCGAGATACTGTAAAGACATTTCTCAGCTAAATAACATTTCAATCGCTTATGCCTGCAGCTTTGCTCGCTTAAGAAAACCATTTTTTCTGCGTAAAGTGTACTCTATATCCTTTTCAGTACCCGCTCGAGTAGTTAAGGCGTGAAGCGTAACCAGAAAACTAACAGTCGCATTTATAATGTTAGTAAGGATTATGTGTATTTATATGTAAGTATGTCGTAAATATAACAACTTTCTAAGAAATAATACAACACCTAGAACTTTGTGTTCTACGTTCAGTACTTAGAACATTAACTTAATACGTACACTAAACATAATGTCCCTACTATACACTCACAAAAGCCTCTGTAAGTTAATATACCAATATGTGTGAGGGCTAGATTACGCCTAAGTGATATTAATACGTCTTTTGTCCGGCCAATGTAGCCTGCCCACTGTATTTGTCTTGCTGTCTTTCTATATGCGAATGGATATAAAATGCTTTTACCAACAGAAGTGTTTGCTTTAGTTATTTAAAGAGACTAGCGGTCGCCTAGTGCTCGAAATTCGACCAAAGTTTGCCTGTAAGATATTGCTGATATATGTCATTATATATTGACATATGTAACCATAGTTACGCACTTCCACTGCGTGTGTCAAATGTATGGTTGTGTGCGTGTAGTGTTTTTTTCATTAATTTAATGTATTTCTTATGCATATTTTATATAAATATTAGCATTCGCCACTCCTTCTCCATATAAACTTTAACTGCCAAATTTCATACTCCTCCTGCCGCGCAATTTTCGTAAAAAGGGATACGAAGTTTTTGCTTCACGTATTAATATATGGAGATGTACATACATAGTCTCATGCCTATATCCCTGAAGAAGTAGGCCAAGGTGTACAGCTATTTTCCGTCGGCTATGGCTTTAGGACCCCCTAGGTCAGCGGTCGGCAACACGCAGCTCGCAAGCCGCATGCGTCTCTTTAACTTCTCGGCTGCGGCTCTTCCACGAAATGTTTAGTGCAGGCACGGAATATTACTTAATATCTTGCCTTATAAGTATGATATTACATTTTATTTAATTGACTGTTACTTAAACTAAGACTTATTTGACAATGGCAAGCTCGAAAGAGTACTTTTAATCTCATCCTAATTTTTCCGTAAAAATGTTCGTAAAGCAAAGCTTAAAAAAATGACTTTTTGAACAGATTTCGCTTGTGATTTGACTATATTTTGCTCTTTTGGACGACAAGGTTGCCGACCACTGCACTAGGTAATAGGGGCAAGGCTATTGCCGTCTATCGAGCACAGTTCCAGACTTCGTGCTTAGAATATCTTAACAAAAAAACTATATCACCTGGGTCGGCCTTTGCCTGATCAGCGACTTTGTATCGAAACTGAAACCCTATGCACAGTACTCGTATTCACTACCGCTGCAGCACCGAAACAGTGAGTAAAGACTTATGTATACATTTCTTTCTTTTTTTTAAGTCTCCAAGCTAGACTTTACAAACATTAAAACAACGGATACAAAGAACACCCAGACTTGGAACAACCATTTGTGAATTACACAATTTTTTGCCCCGTGTGGGATTCGAACCAACAACAGTTGGCGAAGTGGGAGTGGGGAGGCGACCACTTAAACCACTCCGGCGACCGTGCAGTTCACGTACATATACGATGCCTGTTTCCTAGAGTGATAAGCAGAGATTACGAATTACCCATTACTATGATCGTCACGAATCTCTCTTGCTCTATAGTTTCTCATCAATTTCTTCATGTGCCCTTCTCTGTTCAGTGTACATACCTTTCTATACAAATTAAAGGAATATAATATAATATGTATAATATAATATTCTACCACATACATATCTAGCCCAAACTAAGCAGAGCTTGTACTATGGGTACTAGACAATGGATAAACATACATATATTTTTTTTTCTTTTGTAAATACATACTTATTATACATAGAAACACCGAGACCAAGACAAACATCCATATTCATGCACACAAATGTTTGACTTTTGCGGGAATCGAACCCGTGACCTCAGGCGTGGCAGTCGATTATACTAACCACTACGCCATCAAGGCCGACATATATAGTCAAAGTAAAAATTGTACCTGTAAGGTAGAGTAATATTAGCCACAAATCAATTTTACGTGGCGACTGAGGGATTATTTATTGATTTGACATAGTTTCAAAATATACACATATTGAAGACATGAAAGTATAATAAATTCACCGTTGTGTGACTTTAATATATACTAATAACCAATTAAACCTTAACAAATTATACACCACATCCTTTCTCATGAATCACTCTTGCATTGGTAAAAACCACATGAAAATCCGTTCAGTAGTTTTTGAGTTAGTGATAATAAAGCTATATTAGATTTTTTGATTAACCGCGATAATCTCTGAAACTACTGGTAAATGAAAAAAGCATTGTGTCTTGACACTAATGTCTGATTGACGACCTCCTAAGTCTCTATTAAAGAACAAAATGAGGACTCGTGTGATAATCGAACACTGTGGTCTAAATAAAGCTATAGAGATAACATTTAAGAAGGCGTCCTTAAATAATTCAGGCACGTGGAAAGCACAGACGACAAAAAGTAGGCGAACATACTTTGTCCAGGTCAGAGACTTTTGGAGAAAGGCCAGGTTAAGAGTATCTTAAAGCGACGAACGTTTATGAAAAATATCCGTAGATTACGCCCACTACTCTATATAATAGGTGTGGTGTGTATGTAAAGTATACCAAAACCATGTTTCTTTTTATAAAGACTCTGAAGACACTTTATGAAATAAATCAACCTCAGCAGCGGCCGAAGCGCGAATTTGTTTATCAAGGGACCAGCGAGTGAATCTAATTAATTAAATTATTAAAATGAAATGATAATGTTAATTAAGATGATAATTAATTACTTTATTTGTTTATACGGTATATAAACTTTTTGCAAACACCATAATGTAATGCAATATTACATTATGGTGTTTGCAAAAGTTTATATTTTTTACACAATACCTAAAGGAATGCAAATATTATTAAAACAATTATTATCAGTGTATTCTGGCCAAATAAAAGTATAGAGACCGCTGGAGTGCCACGCAGCGTTTTCGGATTCGATTCTGAAGCACTTCTGACATTTCGAAGTTATATGCGTATTAAGAAATAAGCATTTCCACCTTAATTATTATTCACTTCGGCCCGTTTTAGCTACGGACAGTTAATTTTTGACACTTATTCTATAATATTCAATACCTAGTAGTTTAAAGTTTCAAAATTATGTAATAATAGTGTTTTATAAAAAGTAAACAACGCGACAAAATCCATATGAATTTGTTTAATTTTTAAACAAATTCATACATTCATTCAAAAATATATCCAAATTCGACTGTCCGTAGCTAAAACGGCACATTCATGCATATATGTAGAAACGGGCGGAAAAATGAAAATGAAGGCAGAGATCCTTTTTTTTAAGAACTCTCACCATTGGAAAGCTATTATTATCACCGAGTAACAAAATTATATTTAAAAATAAGTACTGTTACTACATAACGTAAACTACTTTTACGCGAGCAAAGCCGCGGGCCAAAGCTAGTGTAACAATAAATATAACTTCTATCTTAATACCAGTCCAATCTAACAAATAAAACATTTTTTACTTGACCTACTTTTCACTAGAGCGCCTCACTTGTCTACGGAGTGATACACAATTTTTGTGCTAATCCATGAATGAAAAAGAAATACAGGCTGCATCAGCTTATCGCAAGCAGTGAGCCAGGAGGCGTTCAATCGAGTGAATGAACTCGACTGCCAAACAAACGAAAAACACATTTACTACGACTTGGGAACTGCGAGTAGGTACTTTCATTCGATTTAGTGTACGTAGACATTTTGGTCACACAGTCAAGTCAAAATCAAAAATCATTTATTCATTTAGGTCACAAAGTAACACTTATGAACGTCAAAATATATAAATAGCTTAATGATTTTACTAAGTTACTGAAGGTACATTTAGGTTAGTTGTTAGGTTCAGGCAAAGGGTTGAGAAGAAATCTGCAAGAAACTCACGGCCACTCATAAGACTGCTTGAGGAATTTACTTATCTATATAGTGATTTACGCCTATATATTTTGGAGGGATAGGTAGAGATTTATTATGTGTATCTCCATCTATATAATACCACCAACTAACCTTTGCCACCTATTTCCGTTTACTGGGCACATTTCCAGAATCTGTAATGCTATTGAGAAATTCTAATAACCCTTTGACTGAACCGCTTTACGTACTCGGTATCTCACGATCGACAGCAAGCTAATGCAACGTGACCAATGCAATATTCAATAGAAAGCAAATTGGTTATTGTGATGACATAAAGCTAAACTGTGTTTAATATCCCTTAAATCTATAATAATATTATAAAGTGGAAATATTACATTTTGTGTTTGTATTTTGTAAGGATTTAACTGAAAACTAAGCAACCGATTTTAAATATTCTTTCACTATTAGAAAGTTATATTATAACCAAGTAACGTAGGCTATGTTATATTTTAAAAGAGTTCTGTTATTAACATAACCTAATCTAGCCTACTTTTTCGCAAGCGAAGCCCGGGGCAATAGCTAGTTGCTAATTAGATTAACCGACGGTAGCTTAAATACATCGGAGTGATCTAGAACTACAAATGTAAGCTCACTCTTAATATTTTATAGCATTTAACTTACGTAGAAGGTTCAATAACAATAGTTTGCAACTTATACCAATAGTATAAAGAGAAAAATAGTAAGTATAACAACAATACTGCCACGCCCGAGGTCGCGGGTTCGATTCCCGCACAAGTCAAACATTTGTGTGCATGAACATGGGTGTTTGTCTTGGTCTGGGTGTTTCTATGTATAATATGTATGTATTTACAAAAAAAAGTATATATGTATGTTTATCCATTGTCTAGTACCCATAGTACAAGCTCTGCTTAGGGCTAGGTGGTGTTGTGTGTATGAGGTAGAATATATTATTATATTATATTATTATACTGTAAACTTGGCGATTGAAAAGAGTGACCGTGAGTTTCCTGCCAGTTCTTCTCATTGGTTCTACGCCCTTACTTTGCTGAACATGGCAACAGGTAAATGTAAATTATCATTAATAAGTATAACTTTGACGTTCATAAATGTTACTTTGTGACCTACATGAATAAACATATTTCGATTTTGATATTTGTATTTGTCATGTATAAGTTAAAAAACTAGAACGATTTTAATAATTCTTTCATCATTAGATTTATTATCGAAAAATAACATAGGCTATAATATAACAAGCTGCAAGGCATGGTAGCAGAGCACTAACCATAAACGTGGGTGAAACCGCGTGTAGCAGCTAGTTACAAGTAATGTTAAAAAATAACTCAAGCCTCTATTCCACGTTTTGTAGATATAACTATACATTTTGAACTAAAACCCATATATATCAAAATGAATCCTTATTTCCCTTGATCCATAACTTGAGAAAAAACGACTGATGGACGGATAGAAATATGGACAATTATTTAAGTACCAGCTGACCTGATAGACGTAGTCCTGTTTTAGACGAACTGTCAAATACGCGAGATTAAAGTAGTCGTTAAGTTTTCTGAAATTCTCCAATTTCCTGCAACAAAAAAAAAAATATAGTTATTTATTATTATATCTATCCTATCCTGTTATTTCTTTTTTTGTTTTCTTATACTTCGTAGAAGGTTCCTACGGAAAGAAAACTTGAAAAAATTGCGCAGAAAATTGGAGATTTTCAGAAAACTTAACGACTACTTTAATCTCGCGTGTTTGACAGTTCGTCTAAAACAGGACTACGTCTATCAGGTCAGCTGGTACTTAAATAATTGTCCATATTTCTATCCGTCCATCAGTCATTTTTAACAAGGTACTTGATTCAACATCCACTTTTAGCCGTTCCGGTAAAGTGCGCAATTTAAAAGGCATATAACAGGATAGGAGGCCATCATGACGCGGCAGAGATAATTATTACAAGTATCCCGCTGATAGCATAGCGCCTCCTTAACTAGTCTGAAAACCATACTTACTGCTAAAACATAACACAAGATATTTTTGCCTGCGATCTTTTCTAGGAATTTTCTAAAGATTTATTAAGATATAATCTAATGGCTGCGCCCCACGGTTTCACCCGCGTAAGTCCCGATACCGTAGCAATATCGGCATAAAAATCCTATGTGTTAATACAGGTCGCCAGCTATCTACATACCAAGTTTCATCGCAATCGATTCAGTAGTTATTCAAGTATCCCGCTGATAGTACAGCGCCTCCTTAAAAAGTCTGAAAACCGTATTTACTGCTAAAACACAATACAAGATATGTCTCCGATTTTCTCTAGGAATTTTCTAAATATTTATTAAGATATAATCAAGGGCAGCGATAGCTCAGTGGGGAGACCAACATACTGCAATGCAGAGGGTATCGGGTTCGAAACCACGTCGCGCACCTCTGACTTTCGGAAATTATATGACTTTTCGAAATTATGTGCGTATTGATTGACAATTACATGAACATCTATGGTAGTCGTTATTGGGAGAGTGTCGACACAAAAGATCCCACTGGGTCGAAGTGTGTCGCCATTCTGCACTGACTGGCCCCCACATAAGATAAGTGATAAGATAAGATATAATCTACTAGCTCCGCCCCGCGGTTTCACCCGCGTAAGTCCCGATACCGTAGCAATATCGGCATAAAAAGCCTATGTGTTAATCTAGGTTTATCTACATACCAAGTTTCATCGCAATCGATTCAGTAGTTATTGCGTGAAAGAGCAACAAACATCCATCCATATACCCATCCTCACAAACTTTCACATTTATAATATAACTAGCGACCGCCCCAGCTACGCACGGGTAGTACAAAACCAACAAATTATACACCCAAACCTTCCTCTTGAATTACTCATTGGTAAAAAACGCATAAAAATACGTTTATTACTTTTGAGATTATCGTGAACACACAGACAGACAGTCGCGGCTGGGGATTTTGTTATACAATATGTAGTGATCTATATCTACGATTGCCACGTCCATATATTTGCCTTCTTTTCATAATTTAGTAATTATAAAGACTAGGGTACTTCAAATATTACAAAGTTCGCTCGGTTATAGTTTCAGACAACCAGCAAACAACGAAACTAATAAAGTAAATAAATAAATACATAAACATTTTTTTTACGAATAAGGTGGCAAACAAGCTTACGGCCCACCTGATGGTAAGTGGTCACCGTAGCCTATGGAGGCCTGCAACACCAGAGGCATCACTTGCGCGTTGCCGACCCTTTAGGAATAAAAGGAAAGTGAAAGGAGAAGGAACGGGAAGGGGGAAAGAGGATGATTGGGCCTCCGGCACTCTCACTCACCGAACGAAACAACAGTAGGAATACTGCTATTTCACGTCGATATTCTGTGAGAGGGTAGTCCTTCCCCGGTCGAGCCGGCCCATTCATGCTGAAATCAGCGAGGCTCTACTACTCTAAAAACTAAACATAGCTAAAATCCTGTTTATATTGTGTATAAATAATGTTAAAATCTGGTTAATTTTCGAGGTGGAAACAAAATTATGATTTTAAGGTTTAAGTGGTCGCCAAGCCACTGCCCCTGCACTGAGTGTTGTGGGTTCGATCCCCACACGAGGCAAAAATTTGTGTGATCCACAAATATGTTCCGAGTCTGAATGTTCTTTGTGTCCGTTGTTTGAATGTTTGCGAAGTCTCTGCGATACAGGACTCATTACTAGTGCGGGCATTTTCTTTTTAAAAAGAAAATAAATAGGTATATACAGTCCGAGCTATATATTATCTCTTTTACACATTGATATTTCGTTCGAATCCAGCGCGACAGCAATAGAACTATTGAAAAGTATTTCTTAATGTTTTGGTGCATCGCATTTACTTAAAGAGATGAGAGGTATAAGAGCTAATAATTTATTTGGAAACACAGGATTAAGGAAGCGGTGTACAATTCAATATGTCAAATCTGTTATTAGGTATTTTTTTAGCTTTTTAGAAAGGACTACCGATTGGAATATTCCTGTGTCGCGGGGGACTTTACAAACATTCAAACAATGGACACAAATAATACCTAGACTCAAAACAACCATTTGTGCATCACACAATTTTTTGTCCCGTGTGGGGTCCGAACCCACAACACTCGACGAAGTGGCAGCGGCGAGGCGACCACTTAAACCACTACACCATCCGTGCAGTCAAGGTTGTAAGTTTCCCTAAAATAAATAAATATACATACGTCATCCACTATGTATATGGTTCGCAATCACGTATCCTGAATCTCCGTCTACCCTTCATATACAGTTTGTCATTATTTATACATAAACATATTTTAATATCGACGTTCGACTCGACGAACGACTCGGATAAGTCTAATGTCGCTTATGTTCATGGCTTTGCGTTTCAGTAGATTCTTATCAAATAATAGTCAGTTTCCGTGTGAGTTGTATCAAAATCAAACATAATTGTTTTTAATGTGTATAATTTGAAAGTGGCTGTGATTTCTGTTATTATAAACTGTGTGTAGTTTCCTCAGTTAGCAGTTAAATGTTGCTTTGTATTTTCAGATTGTTATGTTAGAGTAAAGTATACAAATTATGCCCGGTATTATGTTTACGTAAACTCAAGCTAAATTTAATAAATAATGTTTGTAAAAATGTTCACAAACATATTTATTTATTTATTTATGTTAAACTAATCAAAAATGAAGCCGAGGTATGTCATTTTGTTTACAATCAAATATTGTATTGTCTTACAAAGCAATTTGGCATTACCAAGGCTTACAAAGGTACAAAGTACCTTTAACGTATTATTTGTATCAAGGAACAAGTTGTTAAATAGGTACACTTTGACCTTTAATTTGAAGACAGTTTATTTATAAAAGATCTTACATGGAATGTCGCTTAATTGTAGATTAAAATAGGAATGTTATTTAAGATTCTCTTCCTAGACGGAAGGTATTTTGTTGTCTATGGTGTGTCTAATTAAACATTAGCTCCTTACTGCTATGATTGCGAATAAATACACAACTCGCTTGAGCGGTCACTACAGTCGAAAGACGCTTACATCTCCCAACATACAGGGCTGATATTAATAATAATAATAATATTCTATCACATACACACAACACCATCTAGCCCAAACTAAGCAGAGCTTGTACTATGGGTACTAGACAATGGATAAACATACATATATACTTTTTTTTGTAAATACATACATATTATACATAGAAACACCCAGACCAAGACAAACATCCATGTTCATGCACACAAATATTTGACTTGTGCGGGAATCGAACCCGCGACCTCAGGCGCGGCAGTCGGTTACACTAACCACTACGCCATCGAGGCCGACAAGTACATATTAATAAACTTCATGCCTGCCTCTTCTGGAAAGAGTTCAGTGCAGAGAAGGGTTAGGCCATAGTCCTCCACGTTGGCCCAGTGTAGGCTGGAAAACTTCGCACATCTTTAAGTACTATCAAACTGAGTAATATCATGATGAAACCAGCATTTTCCTCGTGCCGTTTCTCTTCGCTGTTAAAACGCGTGATAATTACTTATATGGGTAGTTCTTCAGAGACAAAATTTTCGATTTCTATTGGTATATTTCTGTAACCAACTAACAAAACGAACTGTAATTTTTTTTTGTATTGTTTAGCTTTATCCGTATCTGGGACAAATGATATTTTTGAAATAATTGCAGTCTAGGTACAAAATAAATATATTTGAACTTCGTTCTTCTAATTCATATAACGCGTCCGTCTGCCATTTTCCGGCACAATATGGTCGATGTCGCATTTTCCCTTTCAGAAATCATTATAAATTATTATATTATCGAAAGGAAATAAATAGTCCTCTTACAAAAAAAATATGTATTAGTTATAAATACCTTAGTGTGTTTATAAATAAGTAAATAAGAAGTGTCCGGCGTATAAAACTGATTAATATGGCGTAAGCTGCGCTTGACCGTACTTGGTCGGGTAATAATAATAAGAGTCTGGCTTTCTGCGTGGGCGGAAGCTAGTCGTGCAACGGAGGAGCTAGAAGGAGTATGTGCGGCTGGTTGGCTTAGAACCCGGTGTTACGAAGGTAAATATCTGATTCATCTGTGCTTGGTTCAGTTGCCATTCTGATTACAATGCCTACTTTATAAAATGTATTTTATTGTTTTACAGCTTCAGTCTGTGTTTCGAGTGATGCTTTAAAGTTATAGATTCGGGTAGAAAAATGCCAATACTAAAGTCTGTATGTACGATGAGTTATGCATGATTGTACGCAAAATCCTGATTCATATGTGCCTGATTCGTATGGTCAAAGCACCATATGTATCATAAAATAAATTAGTTCTTCCCCTCTCTAGCACGAAAGGATCACTTTTGTTGCGTAATTCTCCTTGTCCAATTTTTTACCGTGTACAAGTCAGTAGTTCTTGTCTTATTTATTATATTTACTTAGCATAACATTTTAAATAATTAAAAAATCACAGGAGTATAAACTTATTCTACATAATTATGACACTTTTGTAATGCCTTAGTCTTAGTTAAGAATTTATTATTTATTATTATTACTTAAAATTAACTATCATATCAGTGTATTTATTATTAACAATAATGTAATAAAATTGATATCGGTATTAATTAAATGGCACTTTCGACATTAATCTTCCTTATTAACAATCATAAAAAAGTCAGCCTCTTTCTAATTTCTGTTATTTTAATATCGCAGTTCACAACATGCTACAAACTGAAGACAAAAAGAAGGAAAAAAAGAGACTCGCAGAACGCAGAAGGATGGAAAACATAAGAAAGATCCAGACAAGTGATCTCATTTTTGTTACTTTATTTTTAGTAATAAATACGGTAATGTGATAATAATAATAAAGATGACTAGTGAATTGTACACGGAAAAAATTAAACAGAGAGAATAATATACTGTAGCAATTAAGAATAATAACTTTTTAGTACCTAAAAGAATTTATTGTATTACAAATAATCATTAGCAAAAGTTAAAATTTTTGTTTTAATACGATATTCTCGCTTGCCCATAAAATACAAGAATATACCTACTGTTTTAGAGTTTCAGAAGTGTTTTACAAGAATTATTGTTGAATTCACTAGATTTTTTCGTAATATAATCACTGATAATTGTTTTTATATAAAGAGATTATTGTAGTTGTTAAAACATGATTATTTTCGTAATAAAGTTTTTCATTTTCATTTCTGTTTCTGATTCACCTGTGTTACGGTATAGGTCTATAAGTGTATGTAAGCATGTTGTTCGTGAAGCGTGTAAGTGTTGAGAGTGAGACAAACAGTTCCAATAAGAACATTGAAGCTATCACACGTCTTTTACCTGCAGTTTTCTGTGCCAACCAAAAGTGAACCTTATTTTTTTATTTTTTTTATTTTGCTCGTCAAAATGACCACACTCCACCTGATGGTAAGCAGTCGTGTGGTCTAAGAGCAGTGGCCTCCACATCGCCCCCACAGTAGCCGAGGCGATGTTGAGGTCTCTACTTTGACGGCCTGAGAAGATGCTTTTTCACACCCCGCTTAAAGAACCCAGGATTGAAGGAAGAAGGAAACACGTGCCTTGGCAGAGAATTCCATGCCTTGGTCGTTCGGCAGAGATATGAGGACCCAAACTTTTTGGTACGCGCTCTAATCGACTCTACCGTGTAAGGATGGCATCTGAGCCCAGCACGCGTTGTTCTGGATAGGAAAGGGGAGGGCGGGATAAGGTAGTTCCGTTGAACATATGGTCCAAACGACCCGGATCTATTAGCGGACAGCAAAATACGACCGACCGTTTGAATACAAAAGGCATCGCATTCCACAGCGATAGTTCATAAACAAACTCATTAGTGAAGTTTTATAAAATTGCAAGTTATTACGAAGATATTATTCGACATATTTACGTGAATTGAAGGTCTGAATCAACAGTTTAAAAGCGCTTTTTTGCGAAAATGAGTACTTCAAGCACCCAGTTACTCAATATTCTAGAAGAAACGGCTAGCAAGATGCAAAAAGCGCAAGTAAACTTGAAAAAATGCCCAAAGTTAAGATTAACAAAAGGTTATATCGAAACAAGATTACAGTCCATAGAAGAATATTGGCAGTCTTTTACAAAAACACATCAAGAACTTGTTAAGTGTACACCAAAGGAACAAAGGCCAAACATACAATATTTTGCTAATGAAGATTATTATGTAATTGAAGACTTGTATTTGTGTTTACAAGCTGATTTAAAGGACATGTTCTCGACATTGTCAGCCACGTTAACAGGTGGAGGAACGATTAACCAAACCCAAGTTAAATTGCCAAGGATCCAACTCCCTGATTTTAACGGTAAATATGAAGATTGGCCTACCTATCACGACTTATTTATGTCACTTGTGCACAACAACCCGTCGCTAAGTATGGTTCAGAAACTGCAATATCTGAAGTCTAGTATCACCGGTGAAGCTGAAACGCTGCTGAAACATATCATGATTACTGAAAGTAACTACGAACAAGCATGGACTATATTGAAACATCGTTTTGGGAATAAACGAGTGATTGTAAATTCCCTGCTGAAACGACTTACTGGACAAAAGGCAATTAAGACACCTACAGCTAATCAGATAAAGTCGTTGTTAGACACTACAACTGAATGTTTACATAGTCTACAAAATCTTCAAATATCTACCGATGATTGGGACCCCATTATCATCTTTTTGGTGGTTCAGAAATTAGACCCTGACACTCATAAGGATTGGGAAGAGCAGGCATACACTCAGGAGTCTAACAAGCTGCCTACTTGGAAAGAACTCAAACTATTTTTGGAGTCTAAGTTCCGAACATTAGAGTTGGTGGCACCTATTAGTTTAACAACTGCCTTAAAAGAGAAAAATATCAAAGATAAGTCATGCCATGTTTCTACAACCCCATTAGTGAAGACGTGCACAATGTGTAAGGAAGAACACACTCTTTGCCATTGTAAGGATTTTATAAAGCTTCAACCTATAGAGAGGAGTGAGTTTGTAAAGAAGAATAACCTTTGTTACAATTGTCTGACACCTGGCCATTCAGCCTGGAAGTGCCGCATAAGTGTTTCCTGTCACCGATGTCATCGCCGGCACCACTCCCTGTTGCATCAGTCGAGATATTTCAAACAGTCAGACAATGCACAAACTCAGCACAGCCCTACCGAAGGAAATGTACAAAACAAAGAAGATATAAAAGCAGACGTCGCAATGTCATCACACTTCGCTTCGAAGAAGTCCACAGCTTTGCTGGCAACAGCACTAGTTTATGTAAAGGATGATAATGGACTAACTACAGTATTGCGCGCCTTAATAGACCATGAGTCACATGAAAGTTTTATTAGTGAAAGAGCGGCACAAAAATTAAAGGTTAAACGAAAGCCCGCCAGTAGGACAATAACAGCAGTTGGAGGGAAACAAACACATATACATCACGTCGTAGAATTTGATCTTTTCTCTAGATGTGAAGACGATTTCAAAATATTTATGAAGGCATACTTCATACCAATTAGGATAACCTCCAATCTACCACCAAGACATTTCACCAATAATAGTAACGCGTTGCCGCATTTACAAGGCCTCACCTTGGCAGATCCAAGTTTTAATCAACCAGGGCGAGTGGACCTATTATTAGGAGTTCAAGTTTATGACACTATATTGAAGAGTGGTCTGGTTAAGGGTCCCTTGGGCTCTCCTAATGCTCAAAATACACGCCTAGGGTGGACCTCAGCTTCAAGAAGAAATGAGATATTTAGTTATGAGATGGAGAATGAAACCAATCTGTTTCGTTTCGGACATAGAAAAAATGTATAGACAGGTGTTGGTGACACAGGAAGACGCCGATTACCAGCGTATACTTTGGCGTTCTAAGGCAACAGAACCAATCCAAGACTATCGCCTTTCACGAGTCACATTTGGTACAGCTTCGGCCCCTTACCTTGCCGTAAAGACACTCCAACAACTAGCAGAAGATGAAAGCAAAGACTGTCCAAAATCAGCTGAAGCCATTAAACAAGACTTCTTTATGGACGATTTGATGTCGGGACACGATACCGTAGAACAAGCTGTAGAACTAGCAAAAGATATCACTCGTATTCTATAAGCTGGAGGATTTACGGTGCAGAAGTGGGCGTCCAACAGTATCAGGTTCCTAGAACAATTTGAATCTGCACAGCATAGTAAGCAAGTAAAAATTGACATGAAGCTGCATGGTATGGTCAGAACGCTAGGTTTATCCTGGAACATGGGTAAAGACACTATACATTACCATCTTGATTACCCCCTGATGTCTGGAGTTGTGACTAAGAGGAAGATCTTGGCTGACATACACCGGCTCTTTGATCCACTGGGATGGCTCGCTCCTGCAATAGTACCTGCAAAAATATTAATTCAATAATTATGGCTAAAATGCAGTGCCTGGGATGACGAAGTAGACTCTGAAACAGAAAAGGAATGGATTAGTATACGGCAAAGTTTCACACATTTAAAAGAAATTGTACTGCAAAGATGGTTACAATGCACAAGTCAAGGTCTTGATAGCGCTAACGTTCACGGTTATTGTGACGCTTCAGACAAAGCGTACGGCGCTGTTGCTTACCTCGGGGTGCTGGGAGACGACGATCAGTATAAAACGACTATAATTGCTGCCAAGTCCAGAGTTGCGCCTGTGAAACCCATGTCACTACCGCGACTAGAGCTTTGCGGTGCAGTACTCCTTTCGAAACTATTAAAACAGATAAGCGAAGCGATGAGAATTCCAGCTAGTCAAATATTTGCATGGACAGACTCCACTATCGTGTTGTCATGGCTGCAAGGAGATCCTACAAGGTGGCAAACGTTCGTGAGGAATAGAGTCGTTACTATAATTGATAGTATAGGCAGTAAGTGATATCATGTCCAATCTAAAGAAAACCCAGCCGATGTCGTATCCAGAGGTATGCTACTATCCGACCTGAAAAATTGGAGACTTTGGTGGGAAGGACCAGAATGGCTAAAAGAAAAAGAAATAATGTTTAAACTCATAAGCACATCGACTGACTTAGAAATAAAAAGAAATATTAATGTGAATCTGGTAACAGAAGAGAAGGTTAAGGAAGGAAAAGCTTGGTCCATCCGCTTCGACATTTGTGACACACTGAAGGAATTGTTAAAAACCGTCACGTACTGCAGACAGTTCTTAAACCTGAAAAAAGAAAAAACACAGCTTAGTTTAAATACAAAAGAATTAGATAAATCATTACACAAATGTATACAAATAGTACAAAGAGAATGTTTTGAAGAGGACGTAGAATACCTGAAAAATAAAGGAAAGGTTAAGAATAGAAGAGTATTGAAGTCACTCAATCCATATTTAGATCGAAACCATATCCTCAGGGTGGGCGGTAGAATCCGACACGCCAATATGGACGAAGATAGAAAGCATCCCATCATTCTAGATGATGAGTCGTATTTGACGAAACTAATTGTTGCTGATGCACATATAACAACTTTGCACGGAAGTGTACAGTTAATGCTAAATTACATTCGATCTAAATATTGGATAATAAAGGGCAAGAAATTAGTAAAGGCTGAAATACACAAATGCTTGATCTGTGCAAAACAGCGAGCTGATATTAGAAATCAATTGATGGGAGACTTACCCAAGGAGCGAGTGACACCAGCTCGACCATTTCTACATTGTGGTGTGGACTTCGCAGGTCCATACAAGATCCTCATGTCTAGAGGTAGAGGCGCTAAAACGAATAAAAGCTATATATCATTGTTTGTATGTCTGGCGACCAAGGCTATACACTTGGAACTTGTTGGCGACTTAACCTCTGAAACCTTCATCGGAGCCTTCCGAAGATTTGTCTCACGTAGAGGAAGATGCAGTCACATATGGAGTGACCAAGGCCGAAATTTCATTGGGGCCAATAAGGAACTCGCAAAATGCTGGAAGGAAGCTAAATTAGAATTTGAAGGCGATGTTGTAGATGCGCTAGCCAGGGACGGTACGCAATGGCATTTCATACCGGGATACAGTCCGAATTTTGGAGGCCTTTGGGAGGCTGGCATAAAATCGACCAAATACCACCTGAAACGAATCTTAAACAGTCACCTGACATTTGAAGAGATGAGTACGCTTTTATGCCAGATCGAAGCATGCCTGAATTCTCGACCACTATGCCCCATCGATGACTCCAACACAGATGATTTGGATGTTCTCACACCAGGACATTTCTTAATTGGAGAGGCACCTATCACTGTTCCTTCACCTAGCTTGAAAGACGTTCCTGTTAGCAACCTGACTCGATGGCATCATACGCAGAAACTATTGAACGACTTTTGGCAACGATGGCAGCAGGAGTACTTATCAAGACTACAGCAACGACCCAAGTGGTTAAAAAGAGTTCAGGATTTAGATATTGGACAAATAGTACTCATAAAGATGGACAATGCTGCACCTGGAAAATGGCCACTGGGACGCATCGTAGATAAACACCCTGGTTCAGATGCAGTCACTAGAGTTTATAGTGTAAAAACTGGCAACAATATAGTTAAGCGATCTATTGGTAAATTATGTCTTCTGCCTATAGATACCAATGTTTAGTTAATTAGTTCTTTCGGTAACATTTTGAGTAATAAGTAACAAAAATTTGCATAGCAATTCATTTCATTAGTTACAGTTTGTTATAGTTCTGACTATGATACAATTTTGTACAATGATATTTGGGTTTGCTAACATAATAATTTATATAACGGTAAAATGTTCAAGCCTGTTGATTTTTTTGTTTTAAAAAAGACCTTTCAGCCCTTTTTGGTGGGCGGTATGTTACGGTATAGGTCTATAAGTGTATGTAAGCATGTTGTTCGTGAAGCGTATAAGTGTTGAGAGTGAGACAAACAGTTCCAATAAAAACATTGAAGCTATCATACGTCTTTTACCTGCAGTTTTCTATGCCAACCAAAAGTGAACCTTATTCTGATTCATCTGGGCTCAAAATATTTGAACGTCGATATCTTGAAAACTACTTTATAAGAACGAGTCCCTCATTCAAATATATGTTCTTTGGGATACCTAGTTTCATATGAGCATATATTACAGAGCTGAAAGTGAAATTAAATTTTGTCCAGATGAATCAGTCGAAGAATGAAATTTCGAAGAAATACCCATATAATATCGACAAGACTTCGAAAAATCAAAATTCCGTGCCTGGGCTTCGAGCTTGATTTCTTTCATTGGAAGTCCATCGGATTTCACTAGGCTATACCTGTTTTAACATAAATATATATGTGATACTAAAAAACGTAGATTATTAATTGACGTCAGTATAATCTGTTAAGTTAAATTTTTACATATTTTTGATGTTGTGATGTTATGATTTTTTAGCGATAGACGATAAAAATTGATTTTTTAGTGTTGGGATTTGAGAACGCATCCATATTATTTCTATGTTGGCTTTACTGGTAATTATGTTAAGTGCATTATGTTGGCTGAATCCTTGTAATCCTTGTTAAAGTGATTATAATAAATACGTGTTGTGCATTTTATCGAGTTCTCTATAATCATTCCTACTTATATCAAACCCAATATATCAACAATTAGAATGCATATAATCTAATGATCGGTCGACCGAATTATCAAACCTAACTACGAATACTTGATTTTAACTCAAATTATAATCATCAGTGACCACAAATTCATTAACATTAGAAAGCGTGGTCATACAATTTTTGACTATGCAATTTATTTTCGTTGCTATTGCCCATCGCTATAATTTTCCTACGCAGAGAATAAATCTATTTATTTCACCTCATAAAAGACCTTACACTAGTACAGCAGATGTGCGTTAATATACATATTTTTAAACGCAGCCTGTAGTTGACTAGGACTGAAGTAGATTACCCTGTATTATACCTCAATACTATAACAAAAACATAAGAAAGAAATTAATTAAAACTTATATATGGAGCATTGCCTTATACGCTTTTGAAACCTGGACCCAAACCAAAGGAGATTGAAAGCTTTTTGAAATGTGATGTTGGCGCCTAATGGTAGTTTCATGGACAGAAAAAGTGACTAATGAAGTAATATTAATAAGAGTACATGAAAACAGACAAATACTACTTAGAACTTATAGAGAATAATATTACTTAGACATGACAAATTTGTTATGGAAAGAAATATAGAGGCAAAGAGTAAGAGAGGAAGACCAACAAGAAAGTATGCATATCAACTGAAATAAAAAGCTAAAGTAGAGACATATCGAGAGCTGAAGGATTTAGATCAGAATGAGAAAGATGGAAATTGCTACATCAACAAGTATATAGCACTTTAATATTGGATGGATGGACTATAGATAGCGGCTCTATATGTATCAAACGTTCAATATTCGATCATGAATAGCTATTGGCAATAACGTACACAAACTAAACGCTTATAAGCACTAACCTATAACTAGTTAGCGAAGGTTACACTGTTATTGGCATACAGCCTCCGATTAATGTCCAAACACATCGAGTTCACACTTGACGCGGGTGTGACGCGTTAAACCTTCCTGTTTGTTTGGCAAAATTAATTACCTATTCATCTACCTAACTACATTATTAATATTATACCTACGTGTATGTATGTAAATAGGGTTAACGTTTAAACGATGCTTCACTCTGGTTCTAAGAAAATTAACTGTCCCACAGGAATCGTATATTTTTCTTGGGGAAAAGTAGCTTATGTGCGCATTTGTGTAATCTATCTCTTCTTCTATCCTAACTAATATTATAAAAGCGAAAATGAGTTTGTTTGTTAGTTACCTTTTCACGCATAAACCACTGAACCGATCATCCTGAAATTGTTCATATACGTTGACAGGTGTACAGAAACGGAAATAGGCTACCTTTCATCCCGAAAAAAATTACTGTTCCCGAGGAAAACAATAATAACGTTCTTATGATAATAGATGGTGCCAAGTGTCTTTCGAATCATGATTGAATTATATTATTACAAGCAGAGTACAACCCGAATTGTTTGTTAAATTCTAAATTAACGCGAGCGAAGCCGCGGACAAAACCTAGTAATATAATAAAAGTGTGCGTATTTTCATGTGTAGTAAAAGTACTATTTTTTTTTTAAAGTCAGTCAGAACTAATAATAATTCGAGTATCGCGGGGGACTTTACAAAAATTCAAACGACGGACACAAAGAACATCCAGACCCGAATTAACTATTTGTGTATCACACAAATTTTTGTCCCGTATTGGATTCGAACCCACAACGCTCGGGGCAGTGTCAGTGGCGAGGCGATCACTTAAACGACTACGCCATCCGTGCAGTAGTTAATTGAGTAGTTAACTTGATTGCTTAAGATAACTTAGTAATAATAATGTTTCTTAAAAACTGTATAATAGATTCTGATAGATAACTTGACCTTCATTTTAAAAAAGGTGCTATATTTTGATAGCACATATTTGAGCCTATAAATACAACGTACCAGAGATCGCGTTAATAGGAAAAGTGCCAGTGGAAGAAGAACGGCTTTGTAGAATAAAGTTTAACTGGATAAAGTCAAAGAGTAGCGCCCGCTGGCGACGCGATAAATCTCACACATACATAGAAGATTGTGGTTTGTTAAATTGATATATAGCCCTTTGAACTAAAGACAATTAAAAATAAAAATAAACTATAATATTGAAGACTATTGACTCACAGGTATGAAATGTAGGGATGATCCGTGATAATAAATATGGTAGTTGTCAATGTTTGATTTCGTACAATAATAACACTCAAAAGCAAATAGCAACCAAATTTTTTTTATACTCAACTACAACAGTATCAAAATTGCTTCCAAAATAAAGGAATGATATTTTAAATTAAGATATATCATAAAGTGGGTTCGTAATGGGGATATCTCGTTATCTCCCTAAGACAGCAGCATTTAATTAGCGGTAACGTCACATATTGTAACGCGCATCCTTTTTCTGTTATTTGATATTTACCCTTACTACCAGATTTGAAAGACGTGTATCATTGTTTATTTCGAATAAATTTTAAAAATTCTTTGTAATTTAGAGCTCGGTTGATGTAAATATTTGACTTAAATAATAAAAAAATTGAGTCGACGCTATTGTTAGATACAAAAGAGAGATTCTCTAGCCAAGCGTTATAATCATGGCTGCCTGACCGCGACCATAAATAGACTGCCTAAAGAACCTAGGTATACATGTTTAAGATAATAAAACATCCTAGAACTATGAACTCGATCTTGTCAGTATTATTTTTTTAAGTCTATGTATTTATAACTATGTAGCTCACTACACTAAAAATTTATCGGAACATTTTACTGCTTCCTACTATAGGTATACTATTCATTTTATTACGCACTACCAAATACATACATTAAAGTTTCAGCACACACGGACAAGTCTACTGCATTTTAATACAACTGCGGTATTGAGGCTACAATACTGTTTTATGAGGCCACAAGTGGAACACAACGCGATGCTTTGATTGCTCAGTAAATCATGGAAGCAGAACTATTGTGTTGGACAAATGAATTTTTTTGAGTTACGATCTAGCGTGCTAAAAACTTGTTAACATGCTGACTGTGAACGAAAGCTACTTTTTATTTTGGAATATATAACTTTTAAAGCTTGTAAACAGCCAGTTGTATATCGTGTTCAAGTGATTTTCAAATGTATAATGCACATAGTGTAATTTTGGCCATATTTCAAAGTTATAATACAAATATGAACGCATGTGGAACTGCTGATCCTCAGGTCTAATATTCGATTTCAGGATCGGTGATTTATCACGACTTAGGTTAACATATGAGTAGCAACAGCAATCTGAAACCTTATAGAGTTCCATGCAAATCCAAATAGTTTGCAAGCTACGCTGCAATAATATTATTATTTTTAAAGGTGTGAATGTAGCATCTACATAAAAGGTATCCCGGTGCGTCGTTGTTAACATGTACGACATTTTTTCAAAAGGCTACTTTATGGAAAGGCTGAATGCACTCTTGCCTTTGCCACTCAGCCAGAACGCATCTTGACGTTCATTTATTTTTCCCGCGCTATTTTAAGCCCTCACTTTGTAGGATGCTAATTGAAATGCGCCAAGCGCCAACTATTTTGTAGTGCATCTTTTAAGTAAAATGTAAATATTATTCTTTATGTTTCAACTTTCAACCACTATAAAATACTGTATATTTTTTGTTTCATTGCGCGCATATTTGGGTGATATCGAATACATATACATATTTTATATAGTATACAAGCATAGCACCAAATTCCCGAGGGGCTACGGACGTATACAATAGGTACCCACATTTCACCAGCAAAATTTGGGTCGTATGTAATATGGGGCAAATCTATAACTATATAAAATGGGGAATAACCAAGTTATATTATTTTCTATGCGATTAAAAATATTAATTCGTTGATCCATTTTGGTGTAAATATAGGAGGAGTGTACTTTAGCATGTATTGTATTATGCATATATGATAACAAGTATAATCGGACGTTGATGATAGCCCACAATTTGCTTGGAAAAATAGGAAATATTAAAAATTTAAAAACCCCCGACACAAAATAATAAAAATAGTATGAACGTAAAAAGCCTAAAACAAGTTTAAAAAACTATGACAAAATAGCCACAAATAGAACAAAAAAGGGAAAAACGTGAAAACCTATAAAAAAAAAAAATTACCTTGAAATTCAATTTAAAAAGAAATGTAATTCGCCATTCTATGGTGGCGGCCATCTTGGATTTGTCATAATGTATAGTATTCTACTAGCCCTTTCATTTGAAACCCATATTGAGGGAGTTGTGAAAAATATGTAATCCGCTATTTTGTGGCGGCGGCCATCTTGGACCCATTTTCATTAAACACACACACACACACACACACACACACACACACACACACACACACACACACACACGCGCGCACACACACACACACACACACACACACACACACACACATAGACACGTCAAACTTATAACACCTCGTCGTTTTTGCGTCGGAGGTTAAAAACAAAGTACAGAGCAGGTAGTGGTTGCGCAAAACGCAGCGGGTGGCGTAAATTCGGCTGATGTAGAACAGCTGCACTATAATCAGATAGTGACAAATATAATAATAGGCGTTCTTTTACCTATAAATCACATTCAATGACACTTATAATGCAGCTTATTTAACATACTTGCTTTTCATATGAAATACTCGAAATAATTCATAATTATAATACCTATCATAATATCAGCCACGTTTATAGACTGTCCCACTGCTGGGCACGGGCCTCTTCTCAGTGTGAGAAAGGTTAGGCCATAGTCCACCGATCTGGCTCAGTACAGGTGTTCATTGTCAGCAACATTATGTAAAACTCTCAGTCATTTAGCTTGCCTTATGATATTTTCCTTCACCAACATTTAATACACACATTACTTCGAAAAATCAGAGGTGCGTGCCTTTGGATCAAACTCAAGATGACCCTGTGTGACAGACCAAAGGTTTACTACTAGGCTATCGCTAATATATATTGCTGTTCTTAAGCATTCTAATAATATTCTCCTTATATCTGCAAGAAATCGTCAAAGATAGAACTGAGATAAATAGCGGCAAACCTAGGTTTAGTAGCAGTTGCCATTAGCGGTGTTACTAGAAAATATATGGATAATATAAAAGGAAACTTTGATAGTTTCCGTAAACTATAAAACTTTAACAAAGGAGTATAGGATGTGAATCTCACACACTTGCGACCAACAGTAATAAACAATTATTAGGTAGATAATACTATTTTACAAAATAGTAAACATGCAAATGGAAAGCAAGAAAAGTTTAATAGCAAATGACGGATTCTACTCAAATTTTATTCTCCTAGTGATCTATGACTCTGAGGCAAAATTTACATGCTTATTAAACAATTAATTATTTTAAAAACAACATAAGAAAAACTGCATATCTGAGAGCTTACTATAATATTCCCGAATATTTTAAAAAACTGTCAACATGCACATAGCCAGCGTGGTGGCCATAGAAGATTTTTTTTAAGTATAGGCTCTGATTTTACTACAATCTCATCTGACGTTTAGCGACAATATGGATAATGCTGGAATGTGTAATAAGTTTGATATAAACCTTTCGTTTCGCATGCAAAAAAACCGCTGCTGCGACCCAACGGCTTAACTTTGCTAATGTCTTAACCAAACTGCATTATCTCTCCTTACAACCTACGTTTTCAAATATAAATTTAAACTTCGAACATAAGAGAGCAAAATAATAGGTATGAATATTCCCGTTCCATTGAAGTCTAACTGCATTAGTTTGCACTTTCGACATAAACAAGTCGAACTAAATTCTTCCTTGCAGGTACTACAAGTGTAAAGTATGGCCAGTAATTATTGCTATCGAACTATTTAATCGATACCTATTAGGTAAATTGTACTTATTACGCTTAGTAGTTCATTTACTTCTTGTTAAATTTGATTTACGAACCGTTCGTAAGAGAGTTTGCTGGTTTTGACAATTTATGAACGATTTTCAAATCAAACTAAATATAGTAGGATTTTCAGTTTTAAAATTCATATTAGCAATAAGGATTCTTGATTCGTAATTTAGGAACGTCTGCGTCAGTAAACAAGTGTTCAGTAAAGTGTCACCTTACGCCAAAAGGTTTCCTTTTGGTTGCATATTTGAAATACAGTGTGTTATTAAATAAAGTACGGCATAGCACACTGCTGATAATATTTCATCTGTCGCTCAAGTACTGGTGACTTAGAATTCTTGCTAGGTCATTTATTAATAATTAAACTAACCAAACACAATAATTAATAAGTTGCAGACCTGAATGAAATTTCTTCAACATTCAACCTCTACTCCAATAAGTATGATTATACAAGTATGCGAACGCCTTATTAAAACTCATATATCGTTGCTCCTTGTATAGAGAAGTTGGCGAGGCGAGACTCAGAATAGGTTCCCGGCAGTTGTAAATTGCAAGGTTTAACGGAAAAACTTTGCTATCGTCGACCGCCTACCACGCACCGGCTCTTAGCCCCCGCTCGATTTACTTACTTTAGATAACGAGTTTGTACTACCTTCTGGAGATATTTTTAATTTTCTAATCAATATGCGATGGAAAAAACCGCTTAATTTTGCGAGACAACACCTTTTGTGGTGGTTACTAACTTTCCCTTGGAAGAGGGAAGGTTTAAAATAATGGACGACAAAGATTCTTAGATAAGCATTGATGGAGGTCGGGATATTACTGGCTCAAGTTTTAATTTTTTAATCAAGCTGAATTATTATTTTCCAGGCGAAGGAGTAAGTAGAGTAAGTTATAAGGTCTCCCAAAATTGTTTAGCAAATATTTTGCCAACAACACGTGTATAAATTAAAACTATATTGTAAAAGCTACCTTTATACTGGTAAAATATTATCTTTCAATGTTCGTTTAAAACTTATTAAGGCTTTTACATGCGAAATATTTTGTATACCAAGCGTAGGAGCTTTTTCATGTTTATTGAAAATAGTTTTGCATTTGACCTCATTCTCATCTGATGTTAAGTGTTTTTGAAAAAGTTGTTTATAACTGATTTTTCTCTTTTGTCCAATATTCTCATGCAACATGCTTTTTCTACTTCGAATACTGTATTGAATTACTCAGACATGGTGCCACATATTTTATACTAGAAAACTTAGCTGGCAAATGAAAATGTGTGTGATCACTTCTGCCTTTCCTTCGGAGATGTGTGAGACTATGTATGGCATGCATCAGTAGCGATATTATATTATTATTAAATGTTTATTAAAAAGACAACTCTCGCGCTAGGAATAAATCCTGTGTCGCGGGGGACATTACAAACATTCAAACAACGGACACAAATAACACCCAGACTCGAAACAACCATTTGGAGATGACACAAACTTTTGTCCCGCGTGGGATTCGAACCCACAACACTCGGGGCAGTGGCAGTGGCGAGGCGACCACTTAAACCACTACGCCAAGTAAGTAAGTAGGTAGTAAATATGAAGAGTGCACCATTGTCAAAGAAAAATCGCTCAAATATTTGTGTATATATATATATATGTAATTTACTCCATCAATTACTCCTACTCGCATATGAACCCAAAATGAGAAATAATACGCCAAAAAAATAATTAGACAAATTACTAACACGCCAAACGACAATTGTGCGAGCTTTTATGGTGCCCCATGGTTTTCGATTGTACGTCCAATATGACACGGTATAGCCCAAATTGCTTTGTGACTGCAATTACAGCTAATAATGATTGATTTATAGATCTGAAGTGCATTTATGGCTGCATGGATGGGGTAGCAAGCCATCCGTGTTGTCAAGAAGTCACCTCGCCTTGCCTGTTGTGGATTCGATACCCACATTGGACAAACAATAATAATTGTGTAACGCATAAATAGTTGTTATGAGTCTGGGTGTTTTGACGTTGTTTGAATGTCTATAACCTCTCCCGCGGAATCATACCAGACAACAGGCGTGAATCTATGTATGTATGTTATTACCGGCCGGTATATAGCAGCCACATATTGTAAAAAAATTAAGCCCGTTCACGAACCATTCCTAGTGTGTGAATTGTCTTTAAAACAAAAGCTATAAGCAGAAATTAAATTACAGTGTTAGTTTTTATTGTTCTAGTTTTTTATTGTTCTGTTCTTTTATTTAATTTTTTATTTTTATTTTGTAATTTGTATACTTTCTGTTTTTTTTTATCTCTTCGTGTTTTGCATGTGCCCTTGTGTGAACGGAATAATTTTTTTCTTTCTTTTCTTTCTTCTTTCTTTCTATAATTTCGCTTATTCGAAAATGAAATGGACAAAATGTTTAGTCGAGCGATGTTTAGGTAAGTATCGCGTTAAACTTTAGCGACTAAAAGCGTCTTCGAAGTTGCGGATAGTCTATAAATAAAAGCTCAGTCAATGAGGAAGTTACTGCAACGAGAAAGGTAACGCTAAGTTTGTTTGTGTGGTGGCGTGAAAATAATATAGCAACCAATTCGTGAAGAAAATGTATATGACTAGCAATCTCCCGCAGATCTCTAGCTCGTAGCGTGATGATATATTTGCTATTTCTGCTGTGCTATTTCTGGATAAAGTAGCTTGCCACTGGTGAAAGAATTTTTAACATCGGTCCACTAGTATTTGAGTTTAGCCACTACAAATAATAAAAAACCGTACCGTGATGGTATATGCTATTTCTACATAAAGAAGCTTGCTTATGGTAGAAAAATCGAAATCAGATTCAGAGTTTATCGATAACAAATAATTAAACAAATCTTTCCTCTTTCTGTATGAAGAACCTAGTCGAATCCTCCGTCGCAAAGGGATTTCTGGTGGCTTAGCCCAACAAGCATGCATAAAGAACGTGATTACAATGAATGAAGCAGAGGAGCCATGTCAAGATTGTAGCAAACCCAACTCCTCTGAGAAACAAGCGTAATAAATACAGTCAAAAGATCACGTCGTGTATTATTTATAGATTTATGGCATAAAAACAGGAAGTACGTGGCCACTTTTCCCAAAACAGACAAAGTTACATGTTGCATGATTTCGCCCCTAGAGGTAAACTGTCAGTCAACAAAAATCAACTTATAAAAACCGCCTACGGAAACATTTTATTTATTTTTATGTGGTTTCACCTCTCTGCGGGTGGACTTCATAACGGCGGAAAAAATTAAATATCAACTTTTTTTCATCTGTGTTTGGATTCTGATTTTATTTATCTTTTTAACAAAAACTCGCCATTCGTGGAAACAGCAACGAATAGATAAAAAGGTCTGGGGAAAAATTGGAGCATGGCGCTGTTTTCCTCGTGGGAAAAGCAACTTTAATCAGTATCAACATTTCGAAATTGGCAGCCGTGAAAAACATACGCGAATTGTTTTTTTACTGTTTTATAGGCACTCGGATGCAGTTTCTGGCATATTTTGCCACGTGTGACAATAGTATAGTCGTCCTTTGTTACTGTAGCGCCACATAGTGGTTTATGTGGTTAAATGGTCCCCCATTCAAGTCATATGACAACAGAGCCGACTCTGAATATTTGTAGTATTCGTTTTATCAATTATTAGCTTTTGCTCACGGCTTCGCACGCATAAAAGCATATTCTTTTTTATGCAACTAAGGTGACAAACAAGCATACTTCTACTGATGGTAAGTGGTCAAAAGTCACCGTAGCCTATAAACGCCTGCAACACCAGAGGCATCACTTGCGCGTTGCCGACCCTTTAGGAATAAAAGGAAGTGGGAAGGAGAAGGAGGGGGAAGGGGGAGAAAGAGGGTGGTTGGGCCTCCGGCACTCTCATTCACCGAACGAAACACAACAGTAGGAATACTGCTATTTCACGTCGATATTCTGTGAGAGGGTAATCCTTCCCCAGTCGAGCCGGCCCATTCATGCTGAAATCAGCGAAGCTCTATTACTCCTATTATATCATATTAAATATATATATATCAGGCTATGTTCTTTTTTAAATTAAATGAAGTACCTACTATATTTAAGAAATTTTAAAATCAGTTGAGTAGTTTTTAAGTTCGTTCCTTACAAACAAACAAAAAAAATAACAAATATTTCCTCTTTATAATATTAGTATAGATTTTAAGTCACTATCGAACGCAACTAATATGTTGCAGTGTGCAGTCAAACATGAATGTCAAAAAGTATATATGCAATGATACCTATTTTATTAACATGTCATATAAAGCTGTCTCTGGTGTTTCCCGAAACAGTACGCAATTTTAAAAGCAGTCGATTCAGGTTAAGAATCGACTGCTTTTTTTGACCCCGCTGTGTGATTGAGCCGCAGTCACACAGCGGTGGCCAGACACAAAAGGTTTTAAATTATGTCTGGCAAAGGTACTGTTTTATCCAGTACCTTGTTCTCCTCTGTTTGTCAACAACATTTTTTTGTTTAGCAGCTACTGACGAGCTTTAGTGTCATCAATAAATAATTATAGTCAAATTTTCGACCACTAGGTGAACACTAGCATAAATAAACCATCTTCTAAACAACAGAAATGTGAATATAACTTCAATCGGTCAAGTAACGTTTTAACTTTTCAAACACACATTGATGTAATTGTCTTATTTTAATGTTTCAAATAATCTAGTCTAGCTTTATTTTTCTGTAACGTGAAGTGCGAGGGCTCCAAACACAAGTTATTTTCATACTTAAAAGGCGTACTAAGAGCTAGTTTACATTAGTTATTAAACTGATGTAAACTAGCTCTTAAGTAAATGAAAATAAACTATTTTATTCATTATTATTTAATGTTCTGAATAATCGATTTATTGCTTTTGAATAACACAAACATGCGGTGAAAAGTTTCCCCGTAAATGTAACTAACATCCACCGAAACCAAACCTCAGGAGCTGAAAACTTGGAAGCAAACACAATTTGTCTGACTGTAAACTGTTCTTAGTTGGTTTACCTTCATTTCGACTGTTTTTGTACTTAACTGGCTTTTAATTAACTAACGGTAAGTCCCAGCGCGGCGCTTCGAACTCAGAACTTGTCAGAAACAGGGAGTTTTAGATGTCTAGTATAAATAACTGTGGGAAAAACATGTCCGTAAGATTTCTAAGAATGCAAAGAGCATTTAACTTTTGGGATGTTAGCAAAATTAAATTTCCTCAATTGGGTTCTTGTCTGCTTATCAAACTGTGTATTTAATTTTCGCAACTGATTAAATTTATACGAATTTAATTTGTTTATTTTCCCCGAATGTTCAGTGTTGAGGAAATAACGTATAAACAGCTTCTGTTTAATTATTGTTGATTGAGAAGGTATTTTCATTTAATATTAATAATAATTATGATGAACAAGGTTCTTAGAAAGATAGACGGGTGATGAGCTTAGGGTCAAAGCTCAGTTCTCTTATAATTATAAGGATCTAATTATACTATTATAAAACTGAACCGAGGCTCTGTTTATACATTATGCGATTTTTATCAATATTATTTTGATGACTTTGCCGAGGGATCTGAATCCATAACAGTTGTTTTCAAAATGTTTACTAACTGCACAGTGGATTTTGATGTGGTTTTTACAATTAAGTAGCCACGATTGTGATGTTTGCAATTCTATTTCTATAAGTATATCTCATTTCATTCCGTTCAATAGTAAAATATACGTACAAATGTAAGTAGTAAATAAAAGTACGTATCCATTTACATCCATAGTCTCACGCTTATATTTCTGAACGGGGGTCTAATACCACCACATTCCGCCAGATTTAGCTCACAAGCAATAGAGGGCAAGCCTATGCCCGTTTATCGGTCACAATTCCAGACGTGCTGCTGTTGAAAATTTCTTATGAGAAAAGTTAAAAAAAGACGCGGTAATTAAACCCGAGCACATACAGCAGTCGTACTCACTCCGGCAGCAAGGCATGTTTATAAATATTGCATTAATATATTTGAAAAAAGTGCCATGGAAAGCCAAGAGGCGTCGTAGCCAAGCCAAGGCGAATACTGGCACAAAAGAGGGTATGAAGATTGATCTCGGCGATAAATAAATAATGAAAACGTCGACTTCGAGTGTCTGTTATTAATATTAGCTTGATATCTGCAGCATTTTATAAGAAAATTGATCTTAACTGACAAACGAACTGACGTTGGGACAATTAAATAATTTTAAAGGGGTCCCAGGACTGCTTTATTTATACCATGATATAAATTTACTTTCACTCTTGCGCTAACTGCCGCAATGACGCAACCGTACTGTATTGTTGCTGTGCATGAGGTCTCGTGTTTATCCGGCAAACTGTTATTGCTTTTTACTGAGTAAAGTACGATACGGCAATAGGCTTGCCCACGATTACGTGGGACGTTAATCGTAGTTGGTATAATATGTGTATTACACCTCTGCCTAGCCATTCTAGGACAGAGCTCTCTTTGGGCTTACGGTCGAACATGCCTCGATGATTGTATGTTGGTTAAAATGTATGTTCCTAGAATGTAGAAATAATTTTTGCATCATAGAAGACTTCACAAAATCCTCTATCACAGAGGATTTTATAAAGATCATACTCAGTGTCGGGGTTCAGTTCTCTTATCTAAGAATCTAACTATACTATCATAAAACTGTGTGAGATCTAATTTTTAGAGTGATCTGAATCTAAAATACTAGGTATCTTTCTATTCCTGCCGGCATTTGACAAAAATCAGAGCAGATTGTTATGTTGTTTTCACAGTTAACTAGCCACGTCTCATTTAATTCCATTCATTTAAAAATTATACGTTCAAAGCTTAGTTTACATATACATATTATATCCCCGAAGGGGTAAGCAGTAAATGTATTAAAACTATATGTACAGAGAGCGAGTGTATGGCTGTCTATGGGACACGAATCCAGACTTACTACTACTGAGGATATTTCATCATATAATAGAGGATCCGAGAAAAATCCTTCATTTGCGGGAGATATTTAGTACAAAACAATCCCACTTTCCGTTTCAAAAAGAGATCTAAATTTCAAACAATACAAACCCCAAAACAGAACAACTACCTCAGCTATATTCAAATTTCCTTCCTATATAAACAACACTATAGTCACGTGCTACCAACGATTAATATAAAAGGAATGAAACACGTAAACACCGGAGGAGTTGGCGCCAAGAATCCCAAGTGTATACTTAGCGGGACAGGCCACAGCTCGACACATGAGACGGGGCGAATGTATGAACGTAAAACACAAGATTACACAGTAGTGTGTACAGACGGATAACTGTCAGTAGTATCGTTAAACAGTTACAATGTTACATTTACATTGTATTACAGATGGTTCTGTGGCTTTTGAGGTTGTAGGATTATGAGGTGTCGCGTTCGATGTCCGAGTAGGTGATAATTTTTGTAATGGGATGTTATCTAAAGCATAGTCTGAAAATATGTATAGTATATAATATATTCTTATTATACTCCTATTTCACCTTCTCCGCTTCAAAGTGTCGTAACGTGATGTGCGTTGTTCTCAATGGGCGAAATGAAATAAAATGTAAAATAATTTTTAAATCGGACTGGAAGTTCTTGAGATTATACCGCTTACAAAAAAAGGGGCGGGTCGGATGCTAGTTCCTGATACTCTCTTACGGGTTATTAAGGTGGTCAAAATTTAGTTATTTTTTGCGTAGGACGCACAATTTCTGAGATATTGTTAATATTCTAAAAAAAAAAATAAAGCGTGGAAGCGTGACGATGATGACGCGAGTTCCATGATTTTTGTTCACCCAAGAAGTGCACAACGCCCTTAAAGAAGTTTTCACTTCAAAAACAAACAAAGCAATATTTTCAATTATATGTATAATATTTGCATAATGTACACAAAATGAAATTATGTGTTTCACTATATACATATACGGCAGTACATAGACGACTTGCGTGTTTCGGTACATTGTGAAAATACCTCAACCTAGACCTTAATGAAAACCTAAAAGAAACATCACCAAAAAGAAACACAGACAAATATTTATCTCGTCTTTTACAAAGGATGAAAGAAAACTATAAAAACAGTATCAAAGGTTTTGTAAGTAGAACCACCTGCGGCAATCCTGAAAAGCCTTCTCACAAAAAATATTGTTCAAAGCAAAAAAAGCAATGGTTAATAATAATTATTGTATAGAATTATCTCTCATCCACGCGTTCGCCCACGTGTAACACATAAACAGCACACATTGATAGCAACGTAGCTTTAGAATAGACCAAATTTTGCCCGCGGCTTTGCTCGCGTAAATGTAGGTTAGTTTAGGTTAGTAACAGTCCTTTTTTTGGATGAAAGGGGTGGGGTGGGGTACCTTACATCCAAATAAAGTAGGTACTCTGCCGTCATAAGGAAAAAAGATGGAGCAATACTTTTTCGAAATTGTGCACATTACTTATTTGGAATCAGTAAAAAAATACGCATCAGCCAGTACATTTATATAAAATATATATTTTTTTGCAGATATTTCCTTATGACGGCAATTCTGCCTTTTCTGTTCCCATGACAACGTGTATGCAATTTCATGTTGATCGGTCGAGAAGTTAAGGTGTGAAAGCGTAACTAACAAACAACCAAACTCATTTTCACATTTATAATATTAGTTAGTATTTAGAAGCTAAAGCAATTATTATATAATATTTATATATTATTATATAAAATTAAGCTATGCCTCAATTTCTAAAACCTATTAACCCATCAAGCAACAAAGAATGCTAAAAAGAAAAAGCCACATATAAAAACATCACTCTTTTTCTAACACATTAAAAAACATACTGTCGTTCTACGCTGTTTAAAGCTTCGTAAACTTATATACATTTGCTATCTACTTAAAGTTCTAATACGCAAAGCTTCGATATGTTTGTGTAAAACAAACACGTACGCGCGGCCAACGAATGAATTTCGTGTTCCAAATGCACGCTCACATTGTATGCAGTGAAGATTTATTTGTATTGCCTTGTTCTGTAAGAGAACCTATGTTTTCATAAGCTGACACGTTTGACACTGGTTGTTGATTGACCGAAGCGTCGAGTTGGCAGCTTGATTAGTGACCAATCGTGCGGAGTTAAGGCTCTTGTATACGAAGCGGGTAACTTGCGCAGGTTGAGGCACTTGCATGCATAGTTTAAAGGAGCGATGCAAGTAGATAGTATACGCTTATGTCGCTCGCAACGTTAGTGATAGTAGTTTGAAAACTGCTTAAATGCGTGATAAGGCCAAATTCTGTTTGTAAAATTAAAACTTGCTTATGTCCTGATTTTGACGACTATTTGTCTCTTTTTAATGCGTTATGTTTCAGTTGAAAGTTGTATTTAACCAATATGGTTCTTATGCTAGCAATTACAAGTAAAAATTATTAAATAATATTTTGTATCTTTACAAATAGTAATATCACTTACTTAGACGACATATTGTAAGAAAATACACCCCTCTATTACCCAAACCTTGTTGTTTTACTACTTACAGGTTACCCTGTATAATATGTAAATAAACTATAACAGTAAAATGTATACTTATACTAAAGTCCAAGTTTAATTTCGTCTTAGCACACATATGACATAATTTTCAAGGTACGTTTCTGAGACTTGCAATTGACGATAAAGGTCGGCAGGTGTCGCCGGCTTGTGTCGTGTTGGCGGACAAGCCGGCTGCCTTTGCTATATTAATTTGTATGCTACCGTCATAATAATGCAAAGGATACTTGTGTAACTGCTCTAGTTACATACGTAGAAGGGAAATACGATACTTAATGATTTTGTATCCAAAAGTTGTCACGCCTAATTATCACCACTGGAATAAGCTGAAGTGTATTGACTATATTATCAACGCACACATACACACAAACGAATTTAGATTTTTATTATCATTGCTAAATTTCCTTCAGCTATGATATCAAAAATTTAAATGCGTTTGTGTTTATAAAAAATTATTGTTTATAAATATGTCTGCGCTACTTGCGGCCAAAGATATATTTGGTAATATTATTACACCCACATTTCTCTATCAATTTTAGCACCCACGTAACAGAGAACTAGTATTTCTATCTAAACGGACATATTTTCAGTTTTCTTGCTGCTACTATATATTGCTACCAACCTACCGTATACAGAAAAATTTAATAACATTTTTCGACCAGGGAATAGAACATGAAACCTCAGGATAGCACACAACCTCCTCAACCATTGTATAACTCCGCCACACTATTTATCGACGCAATCCATTCGACGAACCCGCATCACTTTTAGAGCAACTGATGGCAAATAGCCCGGCAGCTTTTCGCAGAAAGGTAACACACCAAAACGTCACATAAACGCACGAATCAGGCGTAAGCAAATAAAAAAGTAAGGATATATTGCCAAGTTTACGGGAGCAAATAAATTACTTCCGTGCCCTCTTCGCTAATGGAGAAATGCTTCTTTGTATGTGAGCTGGAAAGCCCAAGGGATTTGGTGCCATTACCCTTTGATCATTTGGACACTTACAAGGTCGTTAGGCGACATTCGTAACGGTGTCACGTAAATCCCTAACAAAACATGAAATCCTTAGCAGAATATACGTGGAGTAAAGTATTTCAAAGATTTGATTTTACCTGCAGTCTAACTCTCTTTAGTTCTTTAATTTACGTATTATTTTGATTCACGCTTACGTCTCCAAAGGGGTACGCACATTTCGGGCATAGTTCCAAACTCCGTGCAAATCATCAGTGTCTAGTGGTACCTACTGAGAATTTTTGACAGAAAAACCAAAATTATTTTGAAGTGAAAACTTTTTTGGCGGCGTTGTGCACTTTTTTTGTGATGAGTAAAAATGTTAAACTCGCGTCAGGACACGTGACCTGATCGAAAATTCGTAAGACGGAGGGAGAATTGTCATGTTTGTGTACGATAGCGCAATAAATGAATATTGTATTTTACCACATACATGATAGTACTTTTATACTGATAATTAAAACAATTCGTGCAAAATTATTCACAATGTTAATATTCAAGGTTACACTTCTGCACGGGTTGCACTCGGTTTTTTTTAAATAGACTTTCGTCGCTCTAGGTATTAATTCTGTGTCGCGGGAATATTTACAAACATTTTAACAGCGGACACAAAGAACAATAATTTGGAACTCACACAATTTTTTGTCCCGCGTGGGGATCGCACCCACGACACTCAGTGCCACCGCACTGCCACTGCAATAAAGAGGCGATCACTTAAACCACTGTGGTGTGCAGTTAAAGTTTGCTGGGAGACCAGGTTGTACTGTGTTACCTGAAACTGCCTCCCGGACCGTCATATACGGAGGCTATGGCACCCACAACTGCTAGCCGTATAGTGAAGGAAGTTCACTAGAGGATTGATGTATTTTATTGCAATGGGAGTAAACTCACAGAGAAGATATTTTACGAAATGTAGTTAGTTGTGGAAAATAAATGATTTCTACTAAATATATGTATAAATTATTTGATAATATTGCCAACGTATAAAAGTTTCTTGTATACGTTTACTAGGTAAGTATTAATAAATATAGCTGCTAACCACTCTACTGACAGCCTCGGTGACTTAGCGGTATTGAATGCGACTACTGTTCATCGGATCTCGGGTTCGATGCCCGGGTCTTGCAAAGTTTTATTCAGTTTGTTTAACGAAGCTGAGGGCAATAGGCTCGCGCCCTATTACGTGGGATCAAAAACATAGTTCCCTTGTGAACTCTGTGAGCGTGAGACAATTTTTGATATTAACTTGCTATATGTTCCTGCTGTAGACTCCAATTACAGACAAAACTCATACTTAATCAGAGCGAGTCGCATGTACAATGCGACATGCCGAAGTGTTGATATTGATATTTTCTTTACTAGTGTCACTAAATTAAAAAACAATTGAGTACCGAGTTCTTTAATTAGATATAAAGAGTGATATCACAATATGTCTACTTCTACGTGTAATTATATTCACGGTCATGTATTTTATCAGTGAAAACTTTTAATTGGCCTTCACCTTATTGTTATTATGTTAATAATGTATTTTAGCAGTAAGTTTTCCTAAAATGTTAAAATAAAAAAATAAAAAAAATGCACTAGGATGTTAGGTTACGTCTGTAAAGGTTTTGTATAACGATTTATAAACAAATAAATAAAATGCTTTATTTTGATATAAGCTATATCTTAAAATGTTACAAATGTTTATATAGGCCTAATAATATATATTACTTGCACAACATAAGAGAGATTAAAGCCGCCTTGCTCTAATCCCAGACACGAACCTTTGAATTTAGTAATCATTGTACCTACTTACTAGAATTTAATTATTAATTGCACGCTTTACGGATAAAGCTAAACGTAATGAGAAAACCTACATGTCAGTCTTGAAAGTGTTCTAGAAGATCTGATGAAGAGTCTAAATGTAGGTACATAACTAGCATGTTAAACTATGGCTTCAACGTCACTCATTTGATGTTCTTGCATGCGTTATCGTTTAATTTATTATTGTTAAGTAATATTTATTTAGTAAGTTGATATATGTAGAATAATAACTATAAGAAAGCGCTGTATTCTTACCTCCGCAAATCCATGATCAAAATCCTAATATTATAAATGCGAATGTGAGTTTATTTATTTGTTTGTTTGTTATGCTTCTTCTTAGCTTTTCGGTGGCAATCATTGCTCATTATACAGATGCGGCCCAGAACGCAGACACCTTGATTGCATCGTCTGAAGCAATCATAGTCCTCATGCGTGTTGTTGTGGTCACTCAGGGCACAATATAAGGTGCGACATCGTTTGGGTTGCACCGCATAAGCAGCCCAGATTGGGATCGTCTACGGATCCCCACCTGAACATATTTTCTTTGCACCGGCCGAGCTGAGTTCGAAGTCTATTTAGTGCCTTCCAGACAGGCCATGATAATTTGTGTCCAGGTGGAAGATTCTCACCCGGTGGTACGAATGGGAATGGCAGGGATACTTCTTCCCTCCACAGGTTGTTAGGCTTTCAAGCCTTAACTACTTGCCCGATCATGATGAAGTTTCGCATTCACGTTGCCAGGGGTACAGAAAATGACAATGGGTACCTTTTATCCAGAAAAACGTACTGTTAATAACCTAACCTCACCTAGTCTATATTGCCGCGAGCTAAGCTGCAGGCAAAATCTAGTATTATATACTTTTCGTATTATGGTTAACCATATGCAAAACAAATACAATATTTTTAGCAATTCGTAGCCTCTACTTACCCTGGGGAAAACAGTTACCAGGTAAAGGCTACGAATTGTCAGTTGCTATTTTTCTTGTAACTTCACATTATTCATGCACGCTCGTCCATTTTGGACACTTATTACCTGTTGTTACTCCAGTAAGTCTTTAAAACCGAATAAAAAGCGACTTCGCTCAATGTCTCGATAATCCGATTAAACATTTTAAATGAACATCGAGTAATATACGAATACATCGAGTAATACATATATAAAAGAAGACTGACGCTTTAGTGCTATTGAAGTTATTTATACTTGGACTAGTCTCAGACTACCTTTCGGTACCGAAAATTTCTGGCAGATAATTTCAATAGCATGTTGTTCAAACTTCATAGCTCGTCACAACATGTCAACGAGTGATCGATGCAAACCGTCATGATGATAAACCTAAATAAAGAGTGCCGAATCAAAATACAGAGGAATAATTTAAAATGTATTGCGTGTTATTACAAGTGGAAATGACATGCACCGACAAAAACTATAAAGCTGGGCTATCAGCGCGCACAATGTACGAGCAAAAACAATATTTTCACACGGCAGATTAAAAACATGCATTTTTAACGAACCTTTGTCGTCGCTTGAGTATTATTTTAATCGAAAACAGAAGTTTTAATTAACGAGACACTTTTGTAACACGAAAGCTTTATATAACATAATCTGTAAAAATATCATTCTGCCGGCGAATAGGTGCGCAAACAATTTGTAAAACAATTTTCTCAACAGAACGGATTATATCGAACATTTCCTGAATAATCCGTCGTTTCGTTTCCGTTGAATATTCAAATGACTTGTGTTATTAAATTCTGCGGATCGCCTTTTAATTTGTTCTGTTGGTATTTTAGATATTATTCTTGACAGACTAAAATATTGAGATCAAAACAATATTGCTTGATACCGTCAACAGGCGCTCCACATCTAATTAACTAAAACAGTCAATCTAAATATTTTTGTTAATAAATTAATAATAAACAATATCCGAATGGAACACTTTTTTACTATATTACAATAAATTAATCAATTAGAATATTTGGATTATGCCCTTTTATTAAGAAAATAAATAGAAGAATTTCAATCTAAAGTGTATTATTTAAGTTTGACTATTTAAAAAGAACAGTATTTACTGGTAAACGAGCTTTAGCTATGTTTCAGTGCAAGAAGCAATGGTCTGCAGATGAACACAACCAAGCCATGGCCTATCGTAAAATAAGGCAAAACAGGATTCTATACTGCCCTTCAGCCAGCAGAACTTATCCTGCTTGCCAACTGAAATACGAGTAGTTTGAATCTAGTACTAACCCTTTGAGACCAGTATTTCAAAAGATCTCGCAATTACCACTAGATTCGAACACCGGTAATAATACATAGAAGAGGTATTAGTAGGACACCAATACCTCGCAAAGTACAAAAAATACAGCATTGATGGCTCGAAAAACTGAAATCACATACCTAAATCACGCAACCCTTAACCTAATAACAACAGATCTAAGTTGCTATCAAGCCGAAACCAACGCGCTTTTTCGACAAACACACAGAACCTTTCGCGTACATAATGATGTTATACATGGTATAGTGCTACTTAAATTCATTGTAAGGAAAAATAGTGTATGTAAGGGCACCGTTTACGAGGACAATTAAGCAAACCCTTTCAGTCAATTAACTTTTACAAGTTGCGTGGGACGACAGCTAGTTAATAGCCACTATGTTTCTATTTCGCTCACACATCAACACCGTTTTAAACACACGTCTAGAGTAACGTCCATCATGACGTATGTCGGAGGCAATTATTTTTTAAAGTACCCATGTGCCGGGCATGTGTGGGTCGGACTGACGTATCGAGGATTTCGTACCAGCAGAAAATGAGGTGATTTATTTTATTCAAAGTCAATATAATTTATTCATTTAGGTCACAAAGTAACCCTTATGGAACTTCAAAGTAAAGTAAAGTTATTTAATTTACCTTTATTTTAGTTGGTACGTTCAGGCTAAGGATATACAGCCTACGAGAAGATGCCTACGATAAAGACATTAACTTTTTTTTAATCACTCTTGAATAATAATTTCTGTATTCTTATACTATAAGGCAAATGCCGCACTAAGATAATTCCTGTATCGCCGTGAACTACAAACATTCAAGCAACAATTACAAATAACGCCCAATGTCGGATCAACTATTTGTAATTCACAGATTTTAGTTCCGTGAAGGATTCGAACCCATAACACTTAGCGTCGTAGCATGGTGAGACAACCACTACACCATCTCTTGCACTCTCACACTTAGCCTCATACTTTTATTTGTTATCAATTCATTATTGTCAGATATCTGCCGAAGTAACACAATATATATTCTGTAATATTTCAGCTTGCTCCCTGAAATGTAGTAAAAAGAGACTAGGTTCGAAAGCTTAGTACCTAATAAGGTAGCGCTGGCAACCTTTGGGCACGTCAGCCTAAAAAAATTACTAAGACTGTTATTTTTTGGTACTTTATAGAGTACCGTCAATTGTCCCCGTTTATAAACCGGTATAAATCTTCTATTAGAAGATATACATAATGTCCCCCTACATATAACACGGAACATGCGTATCCCACACCGCAAAAGAGAGGGCAGACTCTGTTAATGCTCCTGGGAATTTTCTGGCAGAAAAACCCAGTAACACTTAGTTCAAAAACACACACACACACTTTTGAGAATATTATGAAGAGGTTTTAGTCATGTGTGTAACCTCACGATATTTCCTTCGACGTTAAAGCGAGAAGTCATTAACTTTTTACTACGCACATAACTCCGAAAAGACAGAATTACGTGTCGTGGGTTCAAAAGCCGAGACATCTGACTTTGTCTAGACTTATATATCCAATGTTCTCATTAATAGACACAATACCAGCTGCTTATTTGTTTTTTCATAAATACCTTGACAGATTGAGAGAGTTCAATGAAAAATTATGTTAATCTAAATTGTGTATGAGCGCAAAGTTACGCTAATTTTCCACAACAATTCTACATAATTCAAATCAAAGAATCAAAAATATCTATTGATTATTACTGTTGTCGCAAGGGTCTTTTCAAACAACGTACATTTTTTTTTTATGGATAAAAAAAATAAAGAACATCCAGGCCCGGAACAACAATTTGTAGATCACACAATTTTGCCCCGTGTGGGAACCGAACCTATAACACTGGGCATAGTGGCAGTGGCGAGATGACCACTTAAACTACTATGCCATCCAGTTTTTTGGCGTACCACCCAAACTCAGACCGTGGGAGAGCCACGCTTCGGCACGAATGGGCCGGCTCGACCGGAGTGATACCACGGCCTCACAGAAAACCGGCGTGAAATAGCATTTGTGTTCTGTTTCGTTGAGTGAGTGAGGGTACCGGAGGACCAACCATCCCCCCCCCCCCCCCGCACACCTTCTGGTGAGAGCAAACTTAAAAGGAACGCAACGCACTTGTAACTCCTCTGGTGTTGCGGATGTCCATGGGCGGCGGTAATCGCTTACCATCAGGCGATCCGTTTGCTCGTTTGCGTCCTATACCATAGAAAAAAAGTCTAGCTTTGTCCTAGACTGGAATTAAATCCACGATAAATGTCCTAGACTGGAATGAAACCCACGACATTACTTATCTTATTATTAGTATTTTCTGAACAGCAATAATTATGACGGGTAGATGGCAATTATTGCCATGTGTAATAGGTTACCTAGGATCCGAACATGGTTGACGAAATGTGATTATGATATACCTCTGCCTTAGTCTTTGGAGTATACAGGTGTTATATTATGTAAAGGAGTTGAGTACAAAGTCTTAAAAAAACAATATCAAACATGATTACCCAAAGTATTTTTGGGATTTTTAACCTAAAGAGTGCATGCTTTGGTCTATTACTAAGGTATGTTGTCTATCTGTTCTAAATGTAAAGAGTTCTGTCTCTTGAGCTTTAATAGGTAGCCACCTTAAATGTTTACAGAATATTGTTTAATAAAAGACGATATTCTAACAAACAAAACAGTAAAAATTTAAGAGATTATAACATACAAGAAACATGTTTCTTTTTCAAGTTTTATGTATTACTCTATCGTAAAACCACAGGCTACAAACTGGGGTTAAGGTAGTGTAAACTTTAAAGGAAAACAACAAATAATAAATTCAGGCAAGTGTGAGTCTATATCGCGCCAGTCTATCTGCACCTGAATCACCGAAATTTTTTTGTTTTTATATTTTTACGGCCTCGGATTGACGTACTTCACAATGAACAAATAGACATATTTGCAGATACTTCTACTCACTTTCGCAAAACAGGAAGAAAACTTAATATTTCACTCGTTTGTAAGTTATGTTGTATATTTTTATTTATTATAGGTATCGGTGCATGTAATGCTTGCTGGTAATTGAGTGAAACTTTTTGTCTAAAACCTCATGTGCTTGTATATAATTGTGCATTTGTATTATTGTAACATTTGCTAGCAAACCAAAAAAAAAACCCGGAGACATCCCATAATTATTTACAACGGTTGTTCTGAGAGCACAATATTTATATTATGTAAAAAAATATTATTGGAGATGCAATATTATTTTGTACTAGCTGTTACCTGCGACTTCGTCCGCGTAGATTTTAACTAAAAAGTGTTTGTCTCCGCGGAACCCTATTTTTTTTCTAAAATCAAAGTAGCCTAAGTTATTCCTTATAACATCAGCTATCTGCCAGTGAAAGTCCCGTCAAAATCGGTTTAGCCATTTCGGAGATTAGCCGGAAGAAACAGACAGACAGACAAAAAATTTAAAAATAAATGTTATCGTATAGGTACCTTATATACTTTCATATGCATTAGATAAAAAGCTGTTATTTTGACATTACAAGCAGACACTTCAATTTTATTTATTTGTATAGATTTATTGGGGCTTTAAGCTATTGTTACAGTGAAAAATACATAAACAATTTACAAGACAAGTTCTGATACAATAACTGCACAACCTTTGTATATAAACACCATTACTATAACATGTTTAAAGGATAAACAAAAAGCCAACTAAGAATAATCACACAAATATTAAAATAAAAAAAATAAAAATTTATTGGACAGTTATTGACAAATCGTTGGCGAAGACCGTGGTAGTTTATTGACAATATATTTTTAAAAATCTTTGTATTATTTTTTTTAATTAATCTACTTTATACGAATTTTATTGCACTGTTTATTTACCTAACACTTTATTACATAATTTTGAAACTGTTACATTACTATTATTGAACTTTAATACTTTTTCAGCTAATTATATTATTAAATGTATTTATATTTAAGTGTACACTTTGCCCTACGTTTCGGTTGCTTTTCAGCAGCCATGTTCGCGGGCAGACTAAGATGTAGTTGTCTCAATGTTTTGAAGTGTAGTTATGTTGTTATTAGTACCCAAACACAATTTAATTACATACATAGATTCACGCCTGTTTCCCGTAAGGGCAGGCAGAGACTGCGGATTTCCATTTGCTACGATCCTGACACACTTCTCTGGCTTCATTCTCTTTCATCACATTCCTCATACACGCTTGCCGGTTTAAGGTGCTCTTAACCTGGCTTTTGTCCAGAACGTCTCCGATCTGATCAAGAAACGTTCGCCTAGGTCTTGCCCTTGCGACTGTTCCATTCACACTAGCCTTATAAACTTTCTTAGTCAGTCTTTTCTCGTCCATTCTTTCTACATGCCTGGTTTGGTTTGGGCATAATTTAATTATTATTGGTGTTTCTATTTACCCAGAATGAGCTCCAAGTATCATAAAGTCAATATTTTTTTTTAACACATCGCTGATATAACCTGCTCTCTGCTAACGTTACTGTTTAAACACAACCTATTACACCTCTGTTTGTATTCGAACTCAACGCGTCTACACCGTACGTATACATGGTGGAAATATTAATAAAATTCAAAATGGACATATAAAGGGAAACTATTGCGGAATGGGGTTTGTTCATGCGGAGCATACATGTTTTGTACCGCCGCTGCATATTTATGTCTTAATCAAGGCAGGCAGCTGTTGCCTACATGGCACATTACCGAGATGTGTTTACATGTCTTGAACGTATGTCTTGGAACAAAGCCTAGGAGTTTAATATTTTGGCAACTGAATTACAATATGTTTGCATTCCCCCTATTACGTGAACAATGTCTAAATTGAATATTGAGCATAAGTACAGGAAGTTCTCGTATTATTATAGTTGAAGGGATGGATATTGCAGAGTCTATAAGATAAACAGTTTGTGATGCCAGTTTACACAAAGCTACCCAATGTTGTGCCTGTTTAAACAAGTATAAGTATGAATAATCATGAATCTTCAACATAGAACAGAAATTTCTTATCCGCATAGACTAACTAACTTTTTATATAGGTACCTAAACCGAAAACTTAACAAAGTTTGGACGTCTTAGAAATTTTAACATATCTTTGAACATTCAATAGTGCTTGTACCTATAAATTTATTTTAGTTTATTAAAAACAATATGTTGAGTGTAACGAGATGAAAGGAATTTATCGCGTAAAGAAGAGCAAACAAATGCCACAGACCGTAAAATAGAAAACCATAGAGAAAATAGAACTATATATTTAAGAGGTACATTGCTTGTCTCGCTGTTTTTGTTTCATCTTGATAGATCTAAAGTTAAATTAATATAAAATCGAATTAATAAAACCTTAAATTACGGAGTACCATCAGCCAAAGTTCTTTATTAAATTCTCAAGTTATTTTAAAGACACGCTCTTTTAAAATGTTGTATCGTAAATTATAAAATAATAATATGTACAAATAATTTACCTTTACTTCTAAACACAAAAAGTATTTTTATATATTTACTCTTCGTTGGAAAACACGAAAAGACCTACATTGATTTTAATTTAACAGCGGTTTTTTACAAAGATCATATTTTTAATAATATTCGCTCATCGGCATTTGGAACTTTTGGCCAGACACAATACTTGTATCGTTAAGTCTGGTTACGGCTATCCTGACACGCTAAGTATCTAATAGATATCTATTTTCTGCTACAATCATGGACTAAGGAATTTTCAGACGCGATTGCCATATTTGTATGTCAAAACTTTGTTAACGTGATGGTCATATTTTTTTAAATATTATTTGTAACGCCATTGATTTTAATTTGACGCCGTCGTATCACGTTATGTCAGCTTGTCAGCCGGTTGCTATGAATTCTTGTCTATGGATACCATATATATTATTTAATATACACATTTGTCCTTCGCGTACGGACGCCGACGGCCGCGTACAGACACAATACTTCTATAATAATTGTGGCTGGTAACGATTAAGCTGACAGCTTAAAACCTAATAGATTATTTTTATCCTACAATATTGTTTGTCGAATTACATTCCAAATTCAAAACGACCGCCAAAACTGGCCAGTGACGCAAATGGCCGTCATATATTTTCAGCATCACCTTTTCTGTCTCCTGTTTGATTAAGTGTCCATTCCGGCGAAGCGTACTCACCCTAGTTTATTGACTTTGCGAATCAAACTGGATTTTAGTGTTCATTTTGGAAATAGGCGAAACCGAGAAGGCATTTGGTTAATTGTGGCAGTTTAGGAGATGCCGGAATGCTTTCAACAATGTCCAATTCGTCCGGCTAAAGCATTCCTTAGTAATTATTAGACTGCCCGATGATGTGCTGGTTTACGTAGGCACTATGTTGTGTTATCTGAGGCGTGGAAAGTTACTGGTGCCCCTAAACATGCACGTACTGTCGGAACAGCAAACAATCAATGCATAATATTACATACATAGGTATATAGACTAACACCTATAATATACGTATATTGTCGGTCTCGATGGCGTAGTGGTTAGCAAAGGGTGACCTCTGCCTTAATCATACTCGTATCTATACTGATATTATAAAGGTGAAGAGTTTGTTTGTTTGTTTGCTTGAACGCGCTAATCTCAGGAACTACTGGTCCGATTTGAAAATTCTTTCAGTGTTAGCCCATTTATCGATGAAGGCTATAGGCTATATATCATCACGCTAAGATCAATAGGAGCGGAGCACCAATGAAGAATGTTTCAAAATCGGAGGGTATTTTTCCTTTTGAGAGCTTCCGCTGCGTGCGCTGCGTAAACAGTTAAAGTTTCGCAAAAATCATGTATGACAGAATTGTTTCCCTTTACAAGTTCTAAAAAAAAGTCGACGACAGCATATGTCTATCTTTTAAGGTTGACTCACTACAACCTTTTTTATGCTAACCAAATTTCTTCTAAAATAATGCATTATTTGCGAAGGTATTATTATATGCATGATCCTTGACCTTATCCAAATAAGTACGTTATTCATCACAAGTATTTAATTTAAAACAAAATTGTCCTTTACATCATTCGATTTCAATGAATATCTTATCGCAGTCTTAAAATAACATCGCAGCAAAATAATTACCCATTACAGACATACAAACGATGTTTCTCCTGGTTTATTCTGCGTGATTTTAAATTAGCACTGTAGGTATATTTATAAAATGTTGTTCAATGGTTCTTATGTGGTTCGTGGATTTAACAAAGAAAGTTTCAGCTCCTTTAAAATTGTATTATAGGTGCCTACGACCCACTCTCTCTCAGTCAGGGTAAGCTATCTATACTAATATTATAAAGCTGAAGAGTTTGTTTGTTTGTTTGTTGGTTTGAACGCGCTAATCTCATAATAGCCTATTTATCGAGGAAGGCTATAGGCTATATAACATTACGCTACGACCCACGGGGGCGGCGCCGGCGCAGTAACGATAAACGCGGGTGAAACCGTGGGAACATCTAGTATGTCATAAACTGGATAAAAATCTAAACATTTCTTATTGTAAAATACTAGGGCGAGCCTATCACTATCTATCAAGCACAATTGCAGACTTTGTAGTGCTAATAACAATTTATTTACAGAAAACTTTATAATATTTGCCTCGACTATCAACCGATCAGAATCAAACCCAAAACGAACACAGTACTCGCATTCAGTACCGCTAATTATCACCTAGGTATTATATCACTATATACAAAAATCTATAATATACGTAAACAAATGCATTGATATATTTGTATATAGCTAAACCGTTAGATACATAGATATACCTAACATTTTAACCGACATGGCCTTCGAATCCCGGACTTCACGATTAGCTGTAACCGGATGAGCCAAATAATCTTATATACAGTAACTGTGAACACTTAGGACGTGGGTATAATACGCGTATTGAGATATTAATATTGTATGCATTGTGCAAACGACCGATGCGAGTCACTCGTGCAGCTAACCCGTATGACTGAATTGCGCATGTAGCGCGCGCAAGTATCTAGCATATGTGACCTGCGTTAACAGCTTGCGTCGCTTATAAGCGCATTAACGCATGTAGCGCACACGACTAGCTTGTGCATGTTACCCACGCCAGTTACATGCATAATATAAAAATTCTACGCATGTAACTGTAACATAAAAAGAAAGCAAAATTCATTTTAATCAACATTTAATCTATTTTTTATAGAAGATATTCTATCAGATTGCATAATATTTACATTACATATGTACAAAGCAAATATGTTGTACGAAATTACACAAACAACCACATTAATTAACAGATTACGTGGGACAAACAGACAAATCGATGTTTTAAATGTATTACACGTAGTCAGACCTATTTAAAGATCTAATACGTGTAAGAGTAAGCAATACTAAAGGTCAATTGCGTACTGAATAAAGCCTTTTTCGAAACGATCGTGTAAGGGAAATCATTTGTACTAAGATATATTTACGCCTAATGCAGAAAAAGGTATAGGTAGAACAGAATTTGAATTGATAGGTATGTATTGTATATCATAGCGAATTATGTATTGCGTGTAAATGAAAGTAATGGTCATAACATGCTAGCTACAAAAATAAAAATCAAAGATTTGATAACTTCTTAATGCAAATTAATAGTTAAACGTAAATTTTTATAAAAGACTAGAATTTGCCAGCGGCTTCGCTCACGTAAATTTAGGCTATGTGTTGACATAACCTAGCAAGCGAAGACATAAAAGATTTTATTCCAAGTTGTATAAAAGATCCTACCTAATAATATAAATGCGAATGTGAGTTTGTTTGTTTCTTACGCTTTCACCTTAACCAGTCGACAGACTATCATGAAATTTCACTGTTGTTCATGTTATCAGGAGTTCAGAAAAGGACATAATGTAACTTTATCTAAAAACAAAGTACTTTCGGAAAGATAGGTAGTCTATAATAGTTTATTTTATTTTCATACAAATCAACAGCGATATCGTAAACATCTTTTTTCAAAAGTAGTTTGGCGGCCTCGATGGCGTAGTGGTTACTGTAACTGACTGCCACGCCTGAGGTCGCGGGTTCGATTCCTGCACAAGTCAAACATTTGTGTGCATGAACATGGATGTTTGTCTTAGTCTGGGTGTTTCTATGTATCTTATCTTATCTTATGTGTGGGGGCCAGTCAGTGCAGACCGGCGACACTTCAACCCAGTGGGATCTTTTGTGTCGGCCCCAAGATTTAACCCTTAGCTATCTCCTTATGAATGTACTGCATAAGCCGCAGTGTACAATTCAGAGGGAGAAGCCTGAAGTCTTCAGGGCTTGGATATGCCACCCCCATCAGACCCGTCCTCAGTCCAGCCAACGCGTCGCATTCACACAATAGGTGCGATATGGACTCGTCCTGTTCACCACAGGCCCTGCAGATCAAATTGTGTGCCAATCTCAATCTGCACAGGAAGTCGTTGGTGCCAAAATGGCCAGTGAACGCTCCTGTGAGCAGGCACATTTGGCTCTTGCTATATCCACAGAACTTCCGGGTGAAGCCTGTGGCTCCCTTTGCAATGAACTTCTTGGAGTGTTCCAGACCCCTAAGGGCCATCCACTCCAACCTGTGTTTGTCATTGCCATGTGCATTCAAAGCTGCCTTGACGGTGCTCTCAGAGAGTCCCACGAATGGCTCGGGGCCCACAAACAGCTGCTCCGAGCCCTTTCTGGCCAACTCATCAGCCTCCTCATTGCCCTGCACCCCTGCATGTCCCGGAACCCAGACCAGTCTGACTGTGTTCTTCCTGCCTAGTTTGTTGAGGATCTTAACACAGTTCAGGACCAGTCTGGAGTCCACCCTACACGAGTCCAGAGCCTTGAGAGCAGCTTGACTGTCACTGAGAATATACACAGTCTTGTCAGTTACACCACTGTTGATATTCTCCTGAGCACAGGCAATTATAGCGTAGGTTTCCGCTTGGAAGACCGTTGCATATTTGCCCATGCTTTGGCTCACCTTACAGTCACTGGCATAGATACCAGCGCCTGATCCTGTTTCCATTTTGGAACCATCGGTGTACCAGATGAGACAACCCTCGTGAGGGGATTGTAGACCTTGTCTCCATTCATCCCTCGTGGGGACCTTTATTTTAAAATTCTTTTTAAATATGTGCAATGGTTGCATTTTGTCGCATCCCATGCTCATAATCCTTTTGAGATCCTTTGAAGTCTCCAGTTTTGTGTGTCGAGTTACCGGCATGTTGACGCTCCACAGCCCATGCACAGATAGTCTATGTAGCGCCTTTACCGCCTCTGACTCCACAACAATGTGTAGCGGCGTTAGATCCAGCAGGACCTCTAACGCTGCCGTTGGCGTAGTCGGGAACGCCCCTGTTATAGCCATGCAGGCCAATCGCTGTACCTTCGACAGCGCGTTCCTGCATGCAGCTAGCTTGGTTCTTGGCCACTAGACAATGCTCCCATACGTGAGTATGGGTTTTATCATCATCGTGTATAGCCACTTGATGACCTTGGGCTTTAGCCCCCAGGTCTTCCCATAAGTAGAGCGAATCATGCCGAAGACCCGCTGGGCCTTCACTATGACTTTTTCTACATGAGGTTTCCACGTTAGTTTACTATCTAAGGTCATGCCTAGATACTTCACCTCCGTGGACCATTGTAACTGCGTACCATATATGGAGAGAGCTCCCAAACCTGTGAGATCCCTCTTCCTAGTAAATGGCACGACAGTAGTTTTCCCTGGGTTGATAGATAAATGATTGCTACTGCACCATTTTTCCACCATAACCAGGGCCTTCTGCATGAGACTGGATACTGTACTCGGAAACTTTCCATTGACGAGTATCACCAAGTCATCCGCATATCCGACCGTTAAGTACGGACCTTTGTTGAGTTGTTCTAGGAGTGAATTGACTACCAAGCACCATAAGAGTGCTGAGAGTACTCCACCCTGAGGGCAGCCCTTGGTTATCGTTGCATACATTTCATCACCTAACAACTCAGACCTAATAATTCTACCCCTGAGCATACAATCGATCCACTTGCAAATGGTTGGCTCTATGCCGTGATTTGCCGATGCCACACTAATGGCATCAAAGGTGGTCCGATCGAAGGCTCCCTCAATATCCAGGAATGCGGCAATGCACACTTCCCGGTTATCTAATGCATGTTCTGCCTTATTTACTACAAAATGTAGTGCCGTCTCAGTGGATTTACCCGACTGGTAGGCACATTGTAGTCTGTGGAGGGGGAATTTCCATAATGCTCCCTCCCTGACATGTCTATCTACTAACTTCTCCAGGGCTTTCAGGAAGAACGACTTAAGACTAATAGGTCTGTATGCCTTGGCCTCTTCATAGTCTTCCTTGCCCGGTTTCGGTATGTACATGACTTTAACACGCCTCTAATATATCTAAAAGCTATGCAGGCTCTGTATAATCTGCACAAATGCGGAACCAAGAGTGCAGCTCCCTGTTGTAGGATGATGAGATAAACCATGTCTGGACCAGGTTTCTATGTATAATATGTATGTAGGTACAAAAATATGTATGTTTATCCATTGTCTAGTACCATAGTTCAAGCTCTGCTTAGTTTGGGCTAGATGGTGTTGTGTATGTGATAGAATATTATTATATTATATTATTATTAATCCTGTTTTTGGCTTAAAGTCAAGAATATTTCTTTAAAATTTATTTAGTTACTTAACTTTTCATACTAGTCTTCCCTCTATATTCCCGAAGGGGTTGGCATATGTGTTCACAGCTATTGCCATGCATATACAGACATGAGTCTGTATAGTTAAACTTAAAATAATAACATACATACATCAAAGCTCGTATACCATAAAAAAAATGATGCCTAATAAAATAAATCCAAATTGTAGACCACAAAAAGCGTCGATTATTTTGTAATCGCGTGTTGAAAATGAGTAAAACACCGCATTTGTTAATATGTAAGTTTTAATTAACCATGCGGTTTCACACTGAATCATTATTTTTCAATAAACTCGAATATTATTCGTAACTGTTTTTGTTTTGACTGCCACGGTCCCGCAGTCGTAGTGAATGCGACTGTTGTGCATGATCGTTTGCATGGTCGTTTCGTCATCTGAATCGGTCGTTGTGTTTGGGGTTTGTTTCAAGAAAATCTCAGTAGCTGCACAGAATTTTGAATTGTTTCCGGTAAACTGCAAAGCAGCGATAACCGTTGGATTTCCATGCAGAGGTCGCGAGTTTGATCTAAAGTCGCGAATCTCTGACTATTAAAAATAATATGAATAGTTAATTTTATTATAACTCGTTTTAATGGTGAAGGAAAATATCGTGAGGAAACCTGAACCGGATTTCAACATTCGCATTATGGAAAACTCTCAGATATGCATCTGAGAGTTCTCCATAATGCGAATTTTGAAATCTGCCAAACCGCACTGAGCCACCGTGGTGGACTATGGCCTAATCCTTCTCACAATGAGAAGAGGCCCGTGTCCAGCAGTGAGACAGTTTATACTAAACGTTAAGCTTTTATAACTGGCGAAATTTGAATGAAAATTACCTCTACCTGCGACTTAAGGGATCTAGACGTATAGCGTGGGACTAAGGGTGCGTTTCCACTGATGCGGAGTTAGACGAAGTGGACAGGAGCGGACCGTGAACTGGCCAATCACAGTGCTCGAGATCTCCACTCCGCATCAGTACAAACAGTTCAAGTAGAGCGAAGCGGACTTTCAAATAAAATATATGAACATGCGGCCCTGAGTCGGACAGAACGGAGTCGAGCAGGCTGTGGTGCCGAGCGGAGCGCACGAAACGGAGGGTAGCGGGACGGTGCGGCACGGCGGCTAGTGTAAACTTGTCAGAAAAGGACTCGTGCGCTGCATTTTAGTTTAGTTAGCGATATTACGTCATACACTTCACACGTCATCAACATAGTATGTGAATGAAAATAGATGAGAAACAAATAGAATGTTTCAAAAAAGTCCATGTTTACGGGATACACGACTGACAACATACAAATGCAATGAAAACAAAGTAATCAGCAAACATATGGCGTGGGAAATCATAGTGAAAGACACCGGATTACAAGATCATTGCAGCTCTGGTTTGCTTAGCTTCGCTCCACCCCGCTACGCTTTGCTCTGCTCCGCTTCAATGGAAACATTTGCTTCTTTTTACTGCTCTTCTTCGCTCCACTCCATCCAGCTCCGCGTCAGTGGAAACGCACCCTAAGGATGATTTAGTCTGCGTTTATGTTCACGGCTGATCACCAGGTTCCAGGTTTAGTACCCGGTTTAAACATAGTCTTATAATAATTAAAGGCTAATTGCCTGTGTTTGTTTAATACGTTATTTAATACGCCATATCTAATAGCATACGAAAGAATCTGTTTTGTAAATAACATCAAAATTGGTAGAAATAAATATTTGAAATTTGGATATCAGAGAAAGTGGGGACGTAATGGGGATATCTCGCAATCTTCCTCTCACACGTACATTTGAATTGCGGTTACGTCACAACGTGTACTGCATACCTTTTTTATGATTTTGAGGCGCTTCAATCCTATTTATTTGAAAGTGGATTTAAAAATTCTTTGTATCGTAGATTTGGTTGACATACATTTTTGATTAAATGAATAAAAAATAATCAACGCTATTCTCCGTAGCAGTAAGGAGTCTGATAAATGTCAATAGGCTCAGCCCCTGTTACATAATTAAAACATAACTAGCGAAATCTAGGTTAATTTTATGTTTAGTTTTTGTCTAACTAAAGTATATTGTCGGCCTCGATGGCGTAGTTGTTAGTTTAACCGACTGTCACGCCTAGGTAGCGGGTCCGATTCCCGCACAAGTCAAACATTTGTGTGCATGAACATGTCTTAGTCTGGGTGTTTCTATGTATAATATGTATGTAGGTACAAAAATATGTATGTTTATCCATTGTCTAGTACCATAGTACAAGCTCTGCTTAGTTTGGGCTAGATGGTGTTGTGTGTATCTGGTAGAATATTATATTATTATTTGTTTCTCTTTCACGGATATGTTCCTAATACAATATTATTATTCTTATTATTATACCCGCGGGTGCGCTCGCATTAATATAGAAGAATCAATAAATTTCTATACCTCGAAAACAGTACTTTTTTGTATGAAAAGTACCTTATATACATGCAAGTGATGCCCCTGGTGTTGCAGGCGTCCCTAGGCTATGGTGACCACTTACCATCAGTTGGGCCGTATGCTTGTTTGCCACATTAAATGTATATAAAAAAATACGTATGTAAGCATTTATAATATTAGTTAGGAAAGTATTTCTAGCTGCTCACTGGCTTCCTGATATAGCTTAAAGACCTTTTTGGTCTGATATTACGCCTTAACAAGTTCAATGAGATACGAGGTGCATGTTACTCTTCTTTCGTAAACCTCCTCATACACAGAGAAATAAATAAATTTTATTTTGTAAAAAATAAATGAAATGACGTATGCATTAGTAATGTAAATTAGTAAGTTGGAGATTTAAAACACCCTCGTGACGCTGAAATCACGTAAAGCCGTTGGTTCTACGCCTGATCTCTCTCCGGTCGGAAAAATTGCCGTCACATCGGATCATGAAAGTGAGGGAATAGAGAGTGCACGCGATACTATAGTGCACAAGTGTGTGCGCAAACACAGGTTTTCACTATATTATCGCCTGCATGCTGGGCAGTCTTCGTTAAGGTGTGATAGTGCCGAAATCCGGTTTGGAGGACATTATATCCACATTTCATCAGCTATGTTTTAGATCCCATTTGAGAGTTGGCGAGCATATTGTCGTCTATTGGGTATATATCCAAACTCGTCTACTGAGAGTATCCTAATAGAAAAACACGATAACACTGGCCGATAAGGACCCGAATGCAGCATCAAAAATTCTATTTTCAAAAATCAGATTTTCTTATTGAATATCGCAAACATATACTAGTATTAAGACACGTATTCTCACCAAATACGAATTCGGACGTTCAGCATTGGCGCAGCTCTTAAAATCCGAAAGTGCTTTCGCGAGCTATTTTCTCAGTTTACTGCAAATACCTTCGCAACTCCAGCGTTTCTTCTCAAATTATATAGATCTTATAAAAGTATAATGTCAGATATATTTTCGCCTCAGTTAATGTGAGATTTAAAATGCGGGGTTTAAAATATCAGAGGTTTACAACTGTGCATAAATCTGTGGCAAACTCGTGCAGGTAAGCAAGACACATGAGGCGGTGTCACTTTGCATAAATTCTGTGAGGTATATCGTGTGTCGCGTCTTGGAAACATGGCGGAGACACGTTTATTGGGCTTGTTTTGACAGTTAATCGTTTGGTAACAAGCTCACGTACGTACAGTTAGTATTAAAAATGTTTGGCTGTGTTTAGGTTTAGAAGTTGCAAGGTATTTTACTATGATGTGTTGTGTGTGGTAAACTCTCTTCTGTGTTTATACATTTTATTTGTATAAAACTATTTAGAGACTGTTTTTCTGGCCCCATGGTACAAATTTGTATGCGATCGTGACATCCGAAGTTTTTTTTATGGTTTCAGCAAAATATTATTAGATTTTTATTGGATATTTCTCAGTAGCCCACTATCTAAACTTGCTACCAGTCAGCAATTATAGGCACATCTCTTATGGAACTACCTAAAAGTCAGTTTGTTAAATATAGGTGCAAAACACCATTATCTACCATTTTGAAACGAAACAGTTTTGAATCTATGTTAGGAGTTAGAATGTTCTAATCCTAAAAGCGAAAATGAGTTTGTTTGTTTGTTACCTTTTCTCGCCTAAATCACTGAATCGATCATCCTGAAATTTTGCACATACGTTGACAGGTGTACAGAAACGAACATAGGCTACCTTCATCCCGAAAAAAATTACTGTTCCCGAAGAAAACAATAATAACGTTCTTATGATAATAGATGGCGCCACGTGTCTTTCGAATCATGATTGAATTATATTATTACAAGCAGAGTACAACCCGAATTGATTGTCAAATTTAAATTAACGCGAGTGAAGCCGTGGGCAAAAGCTAGAAACTCATAACTCCCTTGAGTCACATAACGCAAAGCATATTAAATTATTTATAAATGTCAGCACTCGTTTCTACTGCACTTTATTTTGAGATAAGGAAAACGCTTGGTCAGATAATCCACTAAACTACAAGTCAGTCGCACTGTGCTTGGCTTTTGCATCCACAATTTACGACAAAATGCAAATACAATTTACGATAAAACGCCTGTAAAGATGAACCACTACAACAATGTCGACTTATATATTTTAACCGATACTCTAATATATGCTACGTCACCAACTTCGTTAGCATATAGAATAGTTACACTTTTATATCATACTTGTGAATGTTTGTGTAGATGTTTTTATAATAATAACTAGCGACCCGCTCCGGCTTTAGTATAAAACCTTAACAAATCATACTAAACCTTCCTCATGACTCACTCTGTCTATTGATGCAAACCGCATGAAAACCCGTTCAGTAGTTTTCAAGTTTAACGAGAACAGAAAGACAGACAGACGCGGCGGGGGACTTTGTTTTATAATAATTAGTGATAATTGTTTATTATCACTAAGTAGTATTGTCTTCTGTTTACGCGAATGTTATTCATTGAAATTAAACTACTATATACGGATTTTATCGCGTTGTTTATTTGACACTTTATTACAAAATTTTTAAAAACTGTTACACCACTATTACTATTGAACTTTACTAATTTTTAAGCTAATTAAATTATTGAAACTATTAAAACTATTTATACTATTACTATACTATTATACTATTTATATTTGTGTTTACACTTTCCCCGACGTTTCGGTTGCTTTTCAGTAGCCATGGTCACGGGGAGACTAAGGTGGCAGTTGTCTCAATGTTCCAGTGTAGTTATTTCAAAGTAGGAATGGTATGAATGGTACCCTATGTCCTTTTCTGTATCCATGACAACGTGTTTGCGAAATTGTATGATGATCGGTAGAGTAGTTAAGGCGTGAGAGCGTAACAAACAAACAAACTCACATTCGCATTTATAATATTAGTTAAGATGACACAATATAAATGTATTGTTTAAATAAGTGCTGATACTGATTTCCAAACTAAGCAAGACTAACTAACTAACTACTAACTTAGATGACTAGCCAATCACGCATTAAACGCTAAATGGATTAAGATGAATTTTGGCATTATGATAGGCTACTGGACTTGGATTTAGTTTTTCAACTAGCATAGGGCACAGGTAACCTTTTCCACTAACAAAACAAAACAAATTGTAAGTAATATTAACGTACATTTCAATAGTGGAAAAATAATTGTTACCTGTTTTTTTTGAGCCCAATAAAGTTTATTATTATTATTATTATTATATAGGATACCTTTTATCCTGGTATGCGATCCCGTGGGATAGAAGCAGGCAGACGTAAGCAGACTATTAGGTACATAATAATTTGTGTTACTTTCTTGATCTCAATTACTATTACAATGGAGTACCATAATTTTGAAATAAGCTTTTTATCTTTACTTGTATTGAAACAATCTAAACTGTGACACATTAATGTTAACCTACAAAGACTGTTGTACTTTTGCATTTACCGTTTTTTTTTTTTTATTTTGTTTGCAGAAGATATTATAATCTTTTATGTTTATTTATTGTTAGCACACGTATACGACCGTTGCTTAAAAAGGAGAACCTGTACTATAATCCTGATATACAACGAATATACTAATCACTTTAGTTAGTTAAGATTTAAGACCATATAAACTTTGACACTGCGTCAACGAAAGCAGACAGATCTTTAATATATTTAACAGATTTATACCAAGGTTATACCGTTAGCAACTGGGATCAATTAACCAAGCATTATATTCCTGCAGCAGGTTTAGGCCAGAACTTAAGTTCTTTATGTTTTGTGATATAAGCAGAGATTCCAGTGATATCCTTCTTCTGAAGTAAATGCCTCTGATTCTCAAAGCTTACAGCTTAAACAATCAACCGAGCTGTGAGCTACCGTATAAAGAAACCTGCTGCGTTGGACAGTCTCGGACGTGACCTTATACACACTATAGTCTAGACGTCAAATAAAATTACTCTAGCTAGGGAATAACCACAATCTGTTCAATGCAATACGAGTGTAAATTAGATTGCTTTTGAATCTCTAGCTGTATTGGTCGCAGACGAGATACTTTATTGTATAATAGCTTCTGCCCGCAACTTTCTCGCATGAATCATACAGAAACGCATGTTGGGATAAAAAGTATAATATAATATGTTATTGTAAATATAATAGTAAAGGTTTACAAGTGATTAACTTACAAATATCTAAATAACATTTTCTGCCAGCAATTTCACTTGCATACATTCCTGTGTTCTGCACCTATAGGAATGTATGCCGGGATAAGTCGTCGTGTAAATCAAATAGAAAAACACAGCGGAATAAAAGTAGATGTGTTAATTCAAATAGTCTGTGTGCTAGGAGGATACAAGATTCAAAGATCTGTATTACTTAGAAGTCAATTTAGTAATGTAAAGGTACCTCGTGATTATTTGTTATGCTATCTAGGATCTTGCTTCTCATTTCGAGTATTATTAAAAAATAAAATATAAATTCTTAACTGCATTTAGTCACGGTCTGCCTCCGGTTAAGCATGTATTGTCACAAAATGTAAGTGTATGTGCCATCCTGCCATCCTACACTCTATTATAAATTCATATTAAATAATACTACTAAACCCAAATCATTTCGTCTCCATCATTTTATTAAGTTATCATTGTCATAATTTTAGTTTTTTATTAGTCGGAGGAAAACTAACTAAGGAGTTCAAAGTCGTTACCGAACTAAAACAGGGAGACGCTCTATCACCTATACTATTTAATTTTGCTCTCGAACACAATTCGGAAAGTCTTGCTAATAGATGGGGGTATAGAACTTAATGGGAGACACAAAGTTATAAGGTATGCTGATGACCTTACAATCCTAGGGCAGTGTGATATAGATGTATGAGAGTATGAGCATGGCAGAGGTATTAGAAGAAGAAGGCAAACAAGTGGTTCTCAGAATCAGTCGCGAAAAGACAGAGTATCTCCATATGAAGAGATACAAAGATAATAGAGCAAATAGAAAAGATCTTATAGAGGCGTCAACAAATTTAAGTAGGTATCTCGGGTGCACGATCACGGATACCAATCAAAGGAAGGACGAAATAACCATCCGTCGCCATGTGTAACGCAGCCCTTCATAATGTGTTAGTATCTAAGTTGATAAGCAGAACCACAAAAATTCGCGTCTATAAAACAGTAATTAGGCCGATTTTAATGTACGGTACTAGTATAGTATTATATTATCTGTGGTACGGGTGCGAGACTTGGACATTGACACTGAAGGAGGAAAATAGACTATTAGTCGCGGAGCGAAAGATATGCCTTAAGATTCTGGGACCGACAAGATGAGAGAAGGTGGAGTGGCGACAAAGATTTAATAACCAGATTGAAGATATAGTGTCAGAGTCGAATATCATCGGGGAAATAAAAGCTACCCGACTTCGCTGGCTCGGACATGTGCGTCGCCCAAAGATGAACTATCTAAAGACCTGACAGAGATGAACGTACTCTATTGGTCTGACTTACAAAATAGGAAAAAATGCCGCACTTTAATGTACGACGCCAAGATCTACTTTGGATCGCTGAGCCAGCGAAGTAAGTAAGTAGTATTATATAGTAAAATGGCTGCAACACCTTTTTGATATGAGTTGTAACATAGTGAAATTATATTTAATTGGCGATTTAGAAACTGGCCGTGAGTTTCTTGCAGATTTCTTCTTTCATTTTTTTTTCCCCGGACCGCGAAAGCGAACAGACGTGTAACCCGTATAATTTTTAATTTAAAATATTTGTTAAAAATATCAAAAAATAAATTACGCGAAGTACTAGGCTCGCATAACTCTGTGGTGAACGCGGAGTACCTGCGGAAACAAGACAGAAACAGCGGAGACGGCAATAGCTAAAACGCACATATAAAAATACACATATACACACATACACATAATAGTTCTTAGTCATATCCTATTTCAAAATTTTGCTCATTTATTTTTATTTTTGTCACTATTTGTGTTTTTGATTATACCAAGGTTTAGTAGCAGTAAAGTACAAATTTACGTAAATAATAATATTACATTATGCTTGTAATCAATTGGGGGAATCGGAACTGTCACTCCTTCATAGAGGTTATACTGTAACCTAGTTAGGAGATCAGAACTGCACCCACTATTAATTGTAGCAAATCAGTAATCTTACCATGTATATACCGTATACCCATGTACTGCAATATTTGAAAATGATAAATAAACTTTATTATTATTATTATTATTATTTCTTCTCATAAATCTCAACCCTTTGCCTGAACCTAGCAACTAACCTAAACGTAACTTCAGTACCTCAGTAAACTCACTAACCTTTATATTTTTAAATTCATAAATGTTGCTTTGTGACCTAAATGAATAAATTATTTTTGACTTTGACTTGATTTTGACTTTGATGAAAATCTATGTCAGTTTAACGGTTTGAATTACAGATGTCCAAATCTTCTAACGTCTACATACTTCCACATTAAAAATATTAGTTGTATTAATTGTTTATAATCTAAACAGGCCAAGATAAAAGATATTATTATTATCTTGTTTCTGATTGGCTTAATATACAAAAATAAAAGATGCCCTGTATGATTGCGAAGCTTAATAAAATTATTCAGTTTCATATAGTTTCGCTTGCGCGCTTCAGTGTAATGCGGGCATAAATAGGTACCACAACGACACCGCGAAGAAAAGTAATGGAAAGAGGATAATAAAAAAACAATCAAATGCGCGTCCTATTCGCGTGGCAAGTATAATTTTGATGCAATTACTTTTTTATTGTCTTCAGCCACAAAAAACCTATTTCAATGTTGTGAAGCTATGAAAGAGAGTTGGTTTTAATCGGAAAGTAAACAAAGTATTCGTGAATTTAGAGCAAGATAGAAGTAAAAATTAAGTATTTTGTTTTTTCGAGTTTTTTTTTTATTGTAACCAAAGGAACCTTTGTGCTACCAGTGAAACAACAATTTAGGTACTCGCAGTTTGTAGTTACGAGTATGGTTGTTAATTATGTCAATTATATACAACATAATATTTCAGCATACATTCGTACGTACATAGTCTCACATATATTATGTATGTATATTGCATATTTTCTTTGTAAAATATTATAAGAAATAAGAGTTCGCGGTCAACTATAGTTTTAACTAATAATAGGGGACGAACTTATGGTGTTTATCGAACATAGTTCCAAATCCCCTGCTACAACTGCGACAGATATTAATTATTTCTTGACAGAAATATTCAACAAGGTTTCGGGTTTTATTTTTCGATCGGACATTGAACCGGAGATCTTTTTAGATTTTTGCACATACATAACAGCCTAATTAACTATCGCTGCGCTACTGAAATAGTAGTAAACAACTAATGATTAAAATTACTGAATTTTAATCATTAGTTGTTTAGTGCTTGAATATTCTTTATTTTAAAACAAACTGTTCATTAAACAAGCTGCTGGCACGCTTGTTTTTTGCAATTATTTAATCACCTCTTTAATAAGCGCTAGTAAACAGTGAGCTACGCGGCAATGCTAAACTCTGTATAAAAACATAGCCATCTTTCTATTTAAATTAAAAATATAATAAATTAGCTGCTGAAAAGGGGAGTTTCAAAAAGCTATCAAAGAAATAGTCTTTAGTTAGACAGGATCGTACAGTTTAAGGGGTGGATGTTTAATTTTCCTCTCAAAACTTTGACTATATATCTCGGAAAGTATTTTCCTAAATTTAAGTTTTATTGAAAGAATTATAGAGTTCAACTTTAACAACGTCATTATTGTAAGAGTTATGGGAATTGCGTAAAAAAGGAAATTAGTATTACACTTTTGGAAAGCCCATGGTTATTATCTGTTATTAACTTATTATACGCGATCTTTCCCTCTCTTTTGGTTATTTCCTATTTCTAATAGGGAGTGCATGTAATTAAAATATAATGTCAAGTACTTTAATTTAAAAATATATATTACGAAAGATATTCTCATTTCACACTTAAAAAAAGCCCGTACCCAACAGTAAGACACTTTAATGCAGGGCTATTATATAAACATTCACCAATAACTAAATTTATTATTTATACAGGGTGTAAGTGACGGTTCACCGAAAACTGAAATACTAGCTTCGGACCATCATTCTGAGTTGGAAAACGTAGGAATTTTCCACCGGAAAATTATCGAATTTTCTTTCAAAATTTCACATTTTTCTAACTGATTATGATTACATAATGAGTAAACGACCCATTATACTAAATAATATCAATAAAAACTACATAATACCGAAAAACAGCTATGTAATCCAAACATACAAAATAAACACAGTTGAACCAATCAGCTGATCTTGCGCGGACAAGGCAATGACCAACGCAAAAAAGTTTTTTTACGCACCGGCAATAGTGTGCTGTGTAAAAACCCGCCCGCATCGTACCTACTACCACTGAACTAGGGAAGATCTATGATCAATGATCGATATCGAAAAAAGTGTATTAAACAAAGCGGTATAGGTTAATAAATAAAATAGTTGTTTTCCTTTTAAAAGTAAAGGTTACATGAACGTGTTAGCACTATTTATTATTAAATTAGTCACGTAGATTGAAAAGATTGTAAGGATTAAAGTAGCCTGTAATTAAATGTTATACTACTATCACTTTACAATACCCATTTGCATTTTAAATGTAAAAAAATATTAATTGTTTTGATATTTCGTATCGTAAATGTACATGTATGAGTTTATTTAATCACTTTTAATAATAATTAATGTAAAAGACCATCTAATTGTTTTAAAACAAAGCTTTTTGTACACAGCGATTCATACAATGTAATGTAATCTAGTAAATCTTTACTTAACTGTTAAAATACAAAACTGTAACAAAAATTTGTTAATAGAATTAGCCATAAACAGTTTATTACTATGTATAAGTATAAAATTAATCGATAGCCGATAACTCTCATAAAAATATTTTATGAGAGTTATCGACTATGGATTTATTTAATTAGATAGATGTATCTCATCCCTATCTAATATGACTACAACTGCAAAAGAAATTTATTTTTGAATTCTTTAGTTCGGTCGCGCTACTGTCAGGAATCGGAAGTACTTGACGTAATCTCTCGTATTCGCGAGTGTTTGCTATTTTGTGTACTAAATTGTGTTTATTTACTGTGTTCATAACATTTTGTTAACGTTTTTGTTTTGTTTATAACTTTTTTGTGTAACTACAAAGTTGTGTTTGTACCTAATAAATAATGAGTCAGCCATTTAGTGCACGTGAATATGGACAAATGCTCATGGCATACGGGGAGGCACGAGGCAATGCTTCGTTGGCGCTTCGCATTTACATCCAGCGGTATCCTGACGCTCGTCACCCTATGGACAGTCGTGTGATTTCTCGTACGTATCAACGAGTACTGGATAATTTACACATAGTACCGCATCAGGAGGGTTCCAGCAGGCCGATTAGAGTTTCCACTGAGCGGATAATTCTCGATGCCGTTCACCGTAATCCACACCTTGGTACGCGAACCACCGCTAAACTTCTGCGCCGTAACCACGGAACTCGCCTATCGCACTGGACTGTGCATAAAATTTTACGCAGAGATCGACAACGGCCGTACCGTATTCATAAAGTGCAAGCTCTCGTGCCTGGCGATCAAGTTCGGCGTATTGCATACTGCAGGTGGTTGATGAATCAGCAGCGGCAACATCCAAGTTTTATATCCCACATAATCTGGACTGACGAATCCACGTTTACTCGGAATGGCATGTGGAATCGACGTAACTCGCACGTTTGGGCGCGAAGTAATCCACATGCATCCCAACAAACGGGTCACCAAACGCGTTGGTCAGTAAACGTATGGGCGGGGGTCTATAACAACAAAATTTTAGGGCCTTACTTTTTACCGGAGCGCTTGAACGGACCCCGATACTTGGATTTTCTACAGCAAGACCTGACAACTGTCCTGGATAAGTTACGTTCCGACCTTGCCGCAGAATAGGATCAAATGGAAGATTTGCCGCTTGCTCAATTACCTCAAATTTGGTTTCAACACGACGGTGCGCCACCGCATGTCGTGCTCAGAGTGCGCCAATATCTTGACGACACATTTCCTCGGAGATGGATTGGGCGATTCGGACCCCACTCGTGGCCAGCCCGCTCACCGGATTTAACACCGCTGGATTTTTTTTGTGGGGCTATATCAAGGAAAAGTGTTCGTCAGTGCACTACTGCGGACGAAATGCGGAATCGTATAACGGCAGCATTTGTAAAGTTAGAAGCTGACATTATCGCAGACCCCTCCATGATGCCTCGCCTTCACGCCGAAACAATCAATCGTGCGCAAGTTTGTGAACAAGTTGGAGGCAGCCATTTTGAACCATATCTTATAAGGCCCGCGAGATCTTAAGGTAAGGTTTAATTACTTTTACAATTTACTGTTAATTCAAAGAATATATCGTAAATCACACTACCTTTTTATTTTATAAACACATTTGGCTTTCTGTTTTTACCTACACAAACATTAACGAAATGTGCGTATAAGAATAATTTTATAAGACGTTATTCAGTTTATTCAAATTTTTTGTAAGTACAATAATAAAATTGTACAATCCGATTGTTAGTCACAACGTTTACATTATTATTGTAGTAGATCACTAAAATAGGTGATCCGGGCTCCGTCAGATAATGTGAGCGCGCGTAGCGTTGGTGCGAGGGAAGCGCGATACGATAGCGCGGGCGGACACATTGCATTGGTAGCGATACATTGCGTAGTGTAAATTACAATGTACTAGCATAAAACTTTAATCGTACGTTTCATTTTTGAATTGACATTTCCATTCAGTTGTGTACTTATGGACAAACGATTGTGCAACGTTTTCGGTACACCGTCCCTTTCACCCTGATATATATATATATATATATATATATATATATATATATATATATATATATATATATATATATATATATATATATATATATATATATATATATATTTAATATAATATTTTAAAGCGATTAATTATTTAAAGGTAATAAATACCTATTTATTGCCCGAAGTATATATATATATATATATATATATATATATACTTCGGGCAATAAATAGGTATTTATTACCTTTAAATAATTAATCGCTTTAAAATATTATATTAAGTATTACAAATCGCAAAACTTTAAAGACCTTAATCAAATATGATAAAATACGCAGGAAAATTGACATCATAAAATGCAACGCTTGTGGTCAAACGGAATCGTGACGACGATGTCCAAGTTCAGATTGTCAACAAAAGCGTAATGTCTGGATGTTTTTACTGTATTTATGTGTGTCTGGTCACTTTTGTGCCGCTTGGTCAGGTTAATGCATAATTGATTAATTATTGCATTTCTGCGAATGACTAAAGTCTGTTTCGTAAAGGCAGAGCCGCGAAATATTTAAAAAAATATGTTTTCATGGTAACTACGTATTTTGAATCAAATCTGCAACTTCGATTTAGGAAACTAAGTTATAAGTATGTAGGCACATTGCTACTGTGTAACCTCAATATTTTAGATATACTTACGACCTCAATAGTATCGACTCAATTGTGCTGAATATTATTTAATATTCTACTTAGTTATATATTACTGTTTACATGTGTGTATATGTGTATGCTCACACGTACTTAATATTGTATTATAATATTATAGGCATTCTGAACACGCAATCGTAGTTTTCACTACAAGTAGTATTCGAATATTGTTATGTATTTTTACTACTATAGTATAACAATATAAACGCTACGTTTAAATTTAAATTACCTATTTTAAATTCTTCTAATTTACATTTAAATTATCTTTAAGTAGTTGGCGATACTTTATCTTCTCTCAAAGCGGTACACCACACTTTTATTACGTTCGTACTCGCGGCATCCGTATAAAATCACTTTATATGCTACATTTCGTATCGTATTTTTGCACACAGCTCCAAAACAGAACTTATAAATCTGTTCCTGAACTCTGTCCATTTTTTTTTATGAATTAGGGGGCAAACGAGCAGACGGATCGCCTGATGGTAAGCGATTACCGCCACCCATGGACACCTGCAACACCAGAGGAGTTACAAGTGCGTTGCCGGCCATATTGTAATTAGAAAAAAAAACTTTGATAACTTGAAAAAAAGCACTCCGCGGTATACAAATTATAATAATAGTCGCGTCAATGTCCACGTCCACGTTAAACTTGATGACAGCGCGCCAAAATGGCGGCGTTTGAATTTGAATTCGAATGCAGATTAAAAATATTTCTTTTGATGCTACTCAGAAAGTATTGAGAAAAGGTTTTATATATGAGACTCACCAGTTAAATTAGAAAAATAGGAACGTTCAAATTTTTAAATTTCCCTCCACATTTTTTGCATCTTCTTTGCGTGAGGAACATAGTTTCACGCTGGGTGCCGCACAACCTCACCGATGCTCAGAAGCAGGCCCAGCGGGTGGAATGGTGCCGTGATATGATAAACAAATTTGAAGCAGGCTTGTCTCGGCGTGTTTACGACATCATCACAGGTGATAAGTTCTGGACTTATCAATACGATCCAGAAACGAAGCGTTGCACGTTGTTTTGAGTGTTTCAAAACGAATCAACGCCTACCAAAGTGAAGCAATTTAGAAGCGGGGGAAAGAATTTGATCGTGAGCTTTTTCAATTTGATTGGCTATTTGGTGTCAATTCCTTTACAGAACCAAAGAAGCATCAACGCCCAATGGTATACTACCAAATGCTTGGCAAAAGTTTTCTCTGTTGTGAGCAACACCGCTCCAGGGCTCCGCAACAGCAAAAGGGCTCCGCGGTCTACTGCTCCACCACGACAACGTGCCCGCGCACACCGTGCTCAAAACGAGGGACTTCCTAAACAGTACGCCGCCCAAACTCCTGGTTACCCTCCTTACAGCCCTGACCTAGCCGGTGCTAGTCACATGGTTGTGACGTCTTTTAATTCCCGAAAATAAAAAATCAGCTCAAAGATACAATTACATACATACAATTTTCGTCGCCGAAAGATGTGCTGTCAGCGTACGAACAGACTGTAAACGAGGTGCTGCAGCGGACTGGATAAAGTGTTATAAAAATTGGTTCTGACGCATGAAACTTTGTATAGGAGCTGATGGAGATTACTTTAAAAACATTTAATAAAAAAGTATTTAGCTATACACTTTTCTTTATTTTCGCAGAACTTTCTGAATGTCCCACGTATTGCTCAATAACCGCAATCCATGTACTGACTCCAGTTGCAGCATTTATTTTGTCATGTCTGCATCAAGTCTAACTAGTAACAGAAAAGTTCTGCTTACTTTTTTTGTTTGAAACTACTTACCCATTTTCAATTCTAAATTCAAGTATAGAATTATTAGTCGTTAATGTATGACTTTACGAAGAAAAACGGACAACAAAAATATCGAATAATTCGACGGTTTCATTTTACATTCGAAAGTCGATATATGTGTAGGTATTAATCACACTTGGATGATAATAATCGAGAATTTAAATGCAATTATACGTAGCACAATTCCTACATTACACATCTGACGAAAACCAAGTCTGATGTCTGTCTATAGCTACGTAGCTTCCAAACGGATAACTCTATATCAATGAAGCTTGTTTGACATTTTGTTTTTAATCGACAACTCCCGCACTACAAAGTAGTGGTTAGTGTAACCGATTGCCACACCTGAGGTCGCGGTTTCGATTCCCGCAGAAGTCAAACATTTGAGTGCATGAACATGGAAGTTTGTCTTGGTCTGGGTGTTTCTATGTATAATATGTACGTATTTACAAAAACAAAGTATATATGTATGTTTATCCATTGTCTAGTACCCATAGTACAAGCTCTGCTTAGTTTGAGTTAGATGGTGTTGTGTGTATGTGGTAGAATATTAATTTAATTCCAGAGTCACGGGCGACTTTACAAACATTCAAACAACGGACACAAATATCACTCAGACTCTGTACAACTATTTGTTGCCCACTTAATTTTCTGTCACACGGCTCAGTCGCAGTGGCAAAGCGACCACATAATGGTTTATGTGGTCGCCATCATTTTAAATATTTTTTGGCATCCATTATAAGTAGTACTTTAATAGTCTTTATAAACTAAGATAAACTTGGCAATCCTTATTCTAACTAATATTATAAATGCGAAAATGAGTTTGTTTGTTTGTTTGTTACGCTTTCACGCCTTAACTACTCAACCGATCAACATGAAATTTTGCATACACGTTGTCAGGGGTACAGAATAGGACATAGGATGAAAGGTACATCCAGAAAAAAGAACTGTTGCAAACCTAACCTAACCTAACCTACATTTACGCGAGCGAAGCCGCGGGTGAAAACTAGTACCATATAAAACTAACTTTGCAAAAGTAACATAATTTTAATTTATGTTATTCACATAAACGAAAGACAATACCAACAAGCTTTTGTATCGCAGAATACAACACAAAAGTCCAGTCATTGTTTCTTCACACACATATCCGTTTGTCGCGAACAATACAAAACTACCCACACAACTTATATACGTAATCTTTATATGAGATAAATTTATTCATGACGCGAAAGTTTTCGACTTGCTACGACACTTACATGGGAATTTAATTAATTAATTCCATTTTGCTTTGTGGTTCTTACTCACTAAATAAAGCTAGCTCATCCTTACCCGTAGATGTTGCATTTACAAGCCAACTAAGAGAATATATTAGGGTAAGGGTGACAGGCAGCCCATTAAATTCTTCTCCTACATCAGAAAGCAATGTCATGATGATTAGGAAGTTGGTAAGCTGTGTATTTATAGAACAGATGTAATGAATGAATGCTATAGAAGCATTAGCCTAGTGGGAGACCGTTGCACTGTCATTCAGAGGTCTGGAGTTCGATCCCATGGCACGAATCGCTGGCTTTTGGCTGCTGGTGGGGCTCCCGCGCTGCTGTAGTGCATCTGCGATGTGCATCGCTTCGCTGATGTTCCGCACGCGTGGGAGCGCCAACACCATCCTGAACGTGCTTAGCCACAAGCTGGACAGCCCCCTTCTGTGGCACTGGGTTCAAGCACAAGTGCGTGTGCCCGGGGCCCCAGAGGGTGGTAAATAATTAAATTAAATTAATTTCTAAATTTAACTAACATAGTTTTTAAGTTGTACTACTAACAATATTATGGGCCTAAAAATGTCTGAAATAAAGATATTTTATTATTATTATTTATTTATTATTTCAAAGTTATGTGCGTGTTAAGCAGTTAATTATCACTCGCTTAACCGGTGAAGGAAAACATCGCGAGGAACCCTGCATGTCAGAGTGTTCTCCACAAAGTTCTCGAAGATATGTGAAGTGTGCGAACGCGCACTAGCCAAGCGTGGTGGACGATGGCCTAATCTTTCTCACACTGAGAAGAGATTCGTGCCTAGCAGTGGGACAATTTATATACAGGGCTTATATTACTATTAGTAATAACGAATGAGACTTCACACAAAAATCCTTTGGATTTTTTATTTATTTATTTGGATCGCCAACAAATGATACACATTTCTTAGGTACATCTAAATAATAATTTACAGACATGCTTTATGCTCATTTATTTTTTCTGCCAACATATGTTTTTATTTTGGCAGGGCGGAGTATGGACTGTGATCTTTATATAATCAGATCGCCATCTACTAAGTGGGAGCTACAATCATAGTTGAATCGAAGTAAATAAATATTATAAATAAAGTCGTGATACCACGTATCTATACAAATAACACACACTAATATATAAAATAACAATAAGACTAAAGGGCTTAACAACATATTCTTACCCCTCATCTACTAAGTGTACTTATGTTACTTATCGAAAAGATATCTTAATTTTCGTCAAACATAGCACAGATCTATATTTTAATTAAACAATCCTCATTGAAATCGATGTATCCGTTTTTCGTCGGAGGTTCAAAATAGGAATCGCGGTAGAATTTGAATATTCGATTATCGTTCAATTGTGATGCAATACCGACACGTAAATCGACGTTCGAATATGAACTGAACAACACTAACTGTCGAATCTATAGATTTTACGTCCTTTTTAGTTCGAATGTTATACAGTAACAGCAAATAATTCGACGTTTGAGTTTGGAATGACACGACTGTCGAATCATTCGATTATTATTTATCGATAGTTCGATTGTCCTTGGAATGTGATGCGGTAACAACAAAACAATTCGATATTCAAATTTGAATTTATACAAATGCGGATCAATTCTGTTTAATCTTACTACCAAACTCGATTCTTTATCGACAAACAGGTATTATTTGTGATTTTTGACACTAACCATAGCAATAACAGTGCGTAATGAGTTTTTAGCACAATTTCGCGACTTTATTATTGACTAGCTGACCCGCGCAACATCGTCTGCTTCAAGAATTACACAGGTCTGCAATGGTTTTCCTCTCTGAGATCTGATTAACGTTTTCTATAGTTTCTAATGTGCTGATTACGAGAAAAATAATAAAAAAATTCTATCACGTCAGGATTCTTTGATATTGAATATTTAAGATTTTAACTAAAAATGTCTGAGCGCATACATTTTAAAATCTATAAAACGTCACTTAATTACTTCAGCTTAATTTTTATTGCATTTAATTAGTTTAAGACGACATAGAAATGAATGCAAATCAGTAATTTGTTAATTACTACATAATAAGTGTAAGTAATTCGCATTAACCATTTCGAAAACGGGTCATTTTGGCTTCATTTAGTAATGAGCTCATTAATACACGATGTTTAGGTGATATTGCCTAATTGTTGTTAATGTTGTTCAAAAAGGGTATAATGAAGAAAACAAAAGGTTTTTTATGTATAAGTACCTACTCTGAATTAGAAAACTAACAGTCGAAGTGCGCATCTTGCAACCTAAACTTTAAAATGTCGTCGCGAAGTTGTTTAAACTCTTCGAATTGTTTTTGTTATATTTGCGGGAAATTCATGGTGATAAAACAACGAAACAACATTACAGACTATGTGAAAAATATTTACAAAAGTTATTTTGGACATTCTATAAGTAACCAAGACAAAACTTGGACACCTCAAAAAGTTTGTTCGACTTGATTACTTCCCAGAAAATCTAGGAGCCGTTAGCGAAGAACAAGGTGAAAGATTTCACCAAGATTTAAAAGAGCTTGAAGTCCGGTATCAAGGAAGATGGAATGTCAGCATGATGGCGGACTATTGTTGGTTGTTGAAGCGTGATGATCCAAACCGGAAATATAAGCGAAAATCGCACAACAGAAGCTTCCAGGAAAAAAGGACCAGGTTCCACAAATAAAATTTAAGTGTATTTTAACCCAGCAATAAGTTGTTATTACGTGTTAATAGTTTTTTAAGTTAAAAATTAAGTACTTTTTTAAATATATAATTTTTTAAGTGAAAACTTGTCTTTTTTCTCAATTTTCTATCTGTAGCTTTTTTGAAAAATCGGGAGGTGATGGAAAAAAACTAAGTACATATTCGTAATCAGCGCATCAAAATACTCCAGAATCAGCTATCAAATTCCAGAGAGGAAGTTATGACCTTCATTTTGCAGGCCTGTGATTAATTACTAGCTGTTACCTGCGACTTCGTCCGCGTAGATTTTAACTAAAAGTGTTTGTCTCCGCGGAACCCTATTTTTTTTTCTAAAATCAAAGTAGCCTATGTTACTCCTTATAACATCAGCTATCTGTCAGTGAAAGTCCCGTCAAAATCGGTTCAGCCGTTTCGGAGATTACCCGGAACAAACAGACAGACAGACAAAAATTTTAAAAACAGATGTTTTCGTATAGGTACCTTATATACTTTCATATGCATTAGATAAAAAGCTGTTATTTTGACATTACAAACAGACACTTCAATTTTATTTATTTATTGTATAGATGTATAGATTTATTCAAACAACATTATTCATTGATGCTCTGCTCCTATTGGTGGTAGCGTAATGTTATATAGCCTATAGCCTTCCTCAGTAAATGGGTTGTCCAATACTAAAGGAATTTTTCAATTCGAACCAGTAGACCCTGAGATTAGCGCGTTCAAGCAAACAAACAAATAAACTCTTCAGCTTTATAATATTAGTATAGATTTTATCTTTGAATGCCGCAGATGTAATGTCTTTTATATAGATTTTAAGCTGCGTCTGTGTACAAGAGTTTACGTCATAAACACGACCAAGAATCCTAACGTAAAATATGCTTGTAAACACTTAAACAGTGAACTTAATACTATGAGCTATCTTAACTGTTTCGACAACATTACCTTTAAGCTTAGTCTTTGTTTTTCACTTTACTTGTTTCAGAGCGAGAGTTTTAACACTTGCTCATGCCTGCTTAAATATGGTCCACTTTTTAATAGCAATTATGTTTTTTTTTATTTATTTATATAAGGTACACCAACGACATTTTTACAAAATAATTAATATTACACATTTATTAACTGGGATGCAGAGTAAAAACATCACTTAAAGGTGTGCACAGCATTCACAGTTTTCATTACATGATACTCAGGCAAAAATTAAAATTTAAAACTACAATTTAAAAAAACTACAATTAAAAAAGTGTTGCGGAATTAGTGTGTATAATTTACAATCATGAAATACGTTAGTAAGTTTAACTATCCCTTTGTTGTTTTTTTTTATAATAGGTGACAGACAATGATTATTTTGCAGATTTGATATTTTTTTAAGATATAATAATCCTAACTAATATTATAAAAGCGAAAATGAGTTTGTTTGTTTGTTACCTTTTCACGCCTAAACCACTGAACGGATCATCCTGAAATTTTGCATATACGTTGACAGGTGTATAGAAACGGACATAGGCTACCTTTTATCCCGAAAAAAATTACTGTTCCCGAGGAAAACAATAATAACGTTCTTATGATAATAGATGGCGCCACGTGTCTTTCGAATCATGATTGAATTATATTATTACAAGCAGAGTACAACCCGAATTGATTGTCAAATTCTAAATTAACGCGAGCGAAGCCGCGGGCAAAAGCTAGTAATAATATAATAATAATATTCTACCACATACACATAACACCATCTAGCCCAAACTAAGCAGAGGTAGGTACTAGACAATGGATACACATACATATAATTTTTTTTTGTAAACACATACTTAATAGACATAGAAACACGCAGACCAAGACAAACATCCATGTTCATGCACACAAATGTTTGACTTGTGCGGGAATCGAACCCGCGACGTCAGGCGTGGCAGTCGCTTATACTAACCACTACGCCATCGAGGCCGACAATACGCCGACGATATTGGGTTTGCGAATAAAATTTTCTACCTAAAACATCAAAAATAAAACGATACATTTTAAGCATTCTACGTAAATAAGGATTCAGAAAAAGATCGTATAAAAAAATCTTCGAGAACAATATGGAGAGCTCTCAGACATGCAGGTTTTCTAATAATGTTTTCCTTCACCACTAAAGCAAGCAATAATTAACTACTATTTAATACGCCCATAACTTCGAAAAGATACTTAAGCGGCGGTAGCCCAATGGATAAGGCATTGGACTTAGGATCGAGAGGTCGCGGGTTCGGATCCCAACCATTGCAGTACAGACGTGAACCCACTCCTAATACAAGCATTATAGTTTAGCTGAAGGGATAACAAGAATACTAGTAATTTGAAAACCATTTTGCTAATATTATTATTATTTTTTTAAATTGGGGCAGTCTTTGGGGACTGCCGATAGAAGGGAAAACTTTAATCCTTAATCATAAACACTTCTTTATCAAACAAAAAAAAGAAAAAGGGGCGGGTCGGATGCTAGGTCCTGATACTCTCATAGCGGTTATGAAGGGGGTCAAAATTTCGTTATTTTTGCGTAGGACGCACCACTTCTGAGATATTGTTAATATTCTAAAATAATTAAAAAATGGAAAGCGTGGAAGCGTGACGATGACGCGAGTTCTATGATTTTTGTTCACCCAAGAAGTGCTCGACGCGCCTAACGAAGTTTTCACTTCAAAAAGTCAGAGGTGCGTGCTTTGGAATTGAACTAGTGACCTCTGCGTATTACTACGCAGAGGTCACTAGTTCAATTCCAACGGCTTTCTACTACGCTATTACTGCTCATTCGTACAATTCACTGATCGTACTTATTTATAATGCTCATTCGTACACTACACTGGTTGTATTTATAAATCTATTCTATAGAACTGCTTAGAGATAATAAAATAAAATATCATTTGTCTCAATTTAAAACATAAAGATTTTTTAAAGATCATCACAGAATTTCGTTATTCCATCATCGCATTGAATAAAATTCCGTCTGAGAACTTTCTATTGGATACAAGTTGCCAAAGGGTGGTTCACATTTACATAATGTTTAATATTCGTTTCCTTTGTAAATTAAATAAATTGAAATAATAAATTGGATAAATTTCTTGAGTAAATCAACTGAGTTTTTTTACTTTTGTTGTAGTTTTGTTAGTTTAACAATAACCCTAATCCTAATCCTAACTTCCTAACTAATATTATAAAAGCGAAAATGAGTTTGTTTGTTTGTTTGTGTGTTACCTTTTCACGCCAAACCACTGAACCGATCATCCTGAAATTTTGCATATACGTTGTCAGGTGTACAGAAACGGACGTAAGCTACGTTTCATCCCGAAAAAAATTACTGATCCCGAGCAAAACAATGATAACGTTCGTAGATGGCGCTACGTGTCTTTCGAATCATGATTGAATTATATTATTATATATTATTACTAGCAGAGTACAACCCGAATTGATTGTCAAATTCTAAATTAACGCGAGTGAAGGCAAAAGTTAGTTCAAATATATTAATGAAACATAATTTATAACATGAGCCGTTGATTTTTCCATTTGACAAGGCAGGCAAACAAATTGCAAACAAGGTGACATACGAGTGGGTTGCAAACCTATAATACTATTAACGTAAGCACACATAACATGAGATCATAATTTCGTTGATGCAGTTCATGAGTCGAACTAAATGTAATATAATATAATAATAATATAATATTCTACCACATACACACAACACCATCTAGCCCAAACTAAACAGAGCTTGTAATATGGGTACTAGACAATTATGGAGAAACATACATAAATACTTTTTTTTTGTAAATACTTACATATTATAAATAGAAACACCCAGACCAAGACAAACATCCATGTTCATGCACACAAATGTTTGACTTGTGCGGGAATCGAACCCGCGACCTCAGGCATGGCAGTCAGTTACACTAACAACTACGCCATCGAGGCCGACGTATAAATTATATTTGTCAATTACGAACCTTCCTTTACAGAATTTTACAGTCTATATTATTCCGCTTGCATCCAATGTAAGATTATGCATTACTACTAAACATCTCTCGTTTCGTTAGCAGTAACAGCATTTCTAAAAATATACGTTTAGCAATCAATAGATAGCAAAGGCCATTCAAGTATATTTACTTATAATATTAATACTAACAGTAATGTTAAATATCATAATAATATTATATTGAGAGTCGTTTATGGTAAAACTTACGTGCCAGTAGTAATGAAAGCGTTGATAAAAATGTGTTTCTCTAAAAATTATAATCAGGAACAGTCTTTTATGAAAACGTTGTGGAGTAACGCGCAAGAATTAAGAAAGGTATACTAAACTAAGATAATATAGAATGACAAAGGAGTAGACAACAAAAGATTTTCCGGGAGAAAGCGCGTTAAGGAATCCCTGAGCAGACGAGCATACGTAAAGATTAACATCGAGCGAAACATGCGAGGTTTGTCAAGATTATAGTAAGTGACAACCCATAGTATACCTACCCTTCTGTACAATAACCATGAGACTGGGTATATACGATTACTTTTTATTAATCCCACTCAACAACAAACTACAAGAAATAAACATGCTGAAGACAGCATTACAACAGAAGCAACACAATTCTCACATAGTTATCACTGCTTACACCTTGCTTTAATGAAATTCCGCAAAACGAAAACTTCCAAACGAAACCGCATCTCTTGCTGCGGAATGATACAAAAGCCGAGGAACATTTATGAACAGACCTATAAATAACTAAATAGTTGCGTAAGCATAAGAAACGGGTGAATTCGCCGAGTTCTTGACTTTATAACCGGGTTGTTTTGTTTAGTTCACCACAAGCCGCGTACCGGCCGCGGGCGAGCATGCCGACAGATATTTGAGGATAAAACAGGAAAATTCTACCGAAATATTGTTTGTTATTTACTTAGTAAGATTATACAAAACTTGGATTTACAAGATAAAGTCCTGTGGGCAGTATACGGAATAATGAAGACATGTTATCTTTATGATCGGTGATTAACCGACTGTAACGATATAGATGTCATTCCATCGATGCTACAATCTATTTTCGCGAGTCTCTGTGAATGCATACATACCGCAATTCGCGTTTATGCGTATGCAAAGTAGTACGTTTTACAACTGCAGCTTCCCAAACCTGGCACATTACCTGTCATCGATGCTAACATTAATGAGACACTTTGTTTCCTGAACCAAGCAGTTAAACTAAATGTAGCATCAATAACTTAGTAATCTCACCAACCAATAGATATTGACGTTCATAAGTATGTATTACTTTATGACCTAAATAAATAAATCATTAATGACTTTTACTACTTCTTCTTTGACTTGCATTTATGTATAAACAGTGTACCTCATCTATGTACTTTTAAGTTTTTGTTACCACTCCAAAGTTATCTTAAAGCGTTTGATTGTAAGACAACTTTTAAACGATTAAAAATAACATTGAAATGGTTAGAAACAGCTAGACTGTCCGAGGCATGTATTTGACCAGGAATAAAATAAAGATATCGCGCAAGTATTCCATTTCCTGACATTTATTTTTAAATAGCACTTGAAGCAATTCCGAGAAGCACGTTTTCAGCATAGTGGCCGATAAAATATAGAGTTGTATGGTCCAAATAAAATTTATATAGTTTGGTATATTCTGTTCTCTGTATGTAATGTAACCACTTACGCGGGGTGAAGTCCCTACGGAGCCTTCTCGGATTTGTCTGAAGCAGAACTACTATACAACTGAAACGTACATAATTGGATAGCAAACAAAAGACTTTAAAATTAAAATAAAGTTTATACGGTAAAATATGGATATTACTTCGTATATCGTTCTTATGAGAAGTCAGTTTAGTTTCGGATGGATTCAATTAAAACCTGGACGACATAATATTAATCGTCTATCTTTCTCTTTGGCTTATTAACCGCCGTTTTCTGTGTGAAAAATGATTGAGACAGAATGTAAGAAAATGAGTTGTGAATAAGCAACAGCCACTCAAATTACTAGATATAAGTTTGATTTTGACACGCCGTTAACAGGTTTTTTAGAAACCAGGTGTTTTAAATAATATGTATCTACGATTTTGTCCAATAGACTAAATACTTGAATCGCAGCATCGCAATCGCAGGACCAGTCAGCTTGTGACCACGGCCGGTTTAACTTGGTCAAAACGTCAAGTATAGAAACAGTGGCGTAGCGTGGACTAATATAGACGTAGGCAAAGTCGCATCAGCGAGGCCCCTTTTCTTTCGTTCCCACGATCTACCCAATAATTCTATCTTACTAAACATGCTTTGAAACGACATACCTACTTATGATAGTGAAAAAATATAAATGCGCGATGGGAAAATATTGGAAAGCATATAGATTTGAAAAAAAGGTTTTATTTTGTAACTTAAGTGATTAAATTTTTACAAAAGTAATGGTCTTCGGCTTTTTGCTTTACAGAAGTCCTCTAATAAGGATTTTATTTTAAGTCTGGTGGCATCGCATTTAAAGTGGCCTCGCGAGGCTCCTTTAAGTGCGAGGCCGTGGGTGAGGGCCCACTTCGCCCACGCCTAGCTACGCCACTGCATAGAAAGGTAAACATTATGTCTAATCGCGTTATTACCCATTACGTATTAACATATATCATGCAACGCGAAAGTTTAAACGTTATTACTTGAATCGCTTCACAAGTTTCTTAAAACAAGACAATCAAAAATAAACTTATAGTTAATTTACTCACCATAATGTTCACTAAATTGCGAGTTCATTAATATGTAAATATAAACACAAAACAGTTGTCGCGTAGACACAGGAGTCATCGAAAACTGCCGGGTGTGGGTATGTCACAAGAGACAACCAGCTAGAGGGAGGAGCACTTAGATTTACGACCGCCAACTTGGTCCGCACTTAATTTATGACGAGAAACTTTCTTCGCGCGTAAATAATAGTGTTCAAACGAATTAGCAAATTGGTTGACGAGTTGCCAACCGTTATTTTGATGTTACGGCTTGTGTAATACTCTCGTTTATAATCTTGTGACTTGAGTTCTTTGGTACGCTAAGACTTTATCGCTTTATTGTTTTCTAGCTAGCTTTGAAACAATACTTTTTCTGGATGAAAGGTACCCTATGTACTTTTCTGTACCTCTGACAACGCGTCTGCGAAATTTCGTGATAATCTATCGAGTAGTTATAGTTAAGCCGTGAAATTGTTACAAGCAAACTCACATTTACATTTAAAATATCACAAGATTTTACCCGCGGCTTCGCTCTCGTAAATGTAGATAAGGTTAGGTCTGAATGAAAGGTATTCTATGTTCTATTCTGTACCACTGATAACGTGTATGTGGAATTTCATGATAATCGGTCGTGTAGTTAAGGCGTGAAAGCGTAATAAACAAACAAACTCACTTTCGCATTTATAATATTAGTTAGAATAGTTAGGATTATATGTTTAACAATAATGCTATTGTAGGTTATACGTTGCACTTGTACGCAAATATATCGAATTTTGTCGCCAGTATCGCGCACCACCGAGTTTCCGAAGTTGTGTACGTATTAAAAGATTAATTATTCCTCGTTTAAACAGTAAACGACATTATCAGAGAGAAACCAATATGTCTGATAGTTCGCTTGAATGTTTTCGAATGAAGTAATCACTGTCGTTCCGCTGCTAGTAATATAAAAATAACGGCCCATAGTATCGTTTCTTATAAATTCGTAAGTGTATTTATAATAACAAATACTTACATATACATACGCTTATTTACTCAACAAATTTAGTTATATACCTAGGTTTATATTTATTAACCATTTGTTTAAATATTGTGAAGCTTGTGCAATTATATTATTACTGTAATGTGAAAAGCGGAATCTCCTAACACAGGTAATGTTTTACGTAAAAGGAGTACCCCAATTACTGATTATAAGATTGTAGGGGTGAGCATAGTCACACAAGCCACGCACACAAGTGAATTGTATAACCTATATAACTGAATGCAACGTTATTATAAGTGCACTCTCTCGTACGCTGTCGCGTCGTAATCTTAGTAAACAATAGTAAATAACCAGTGCCCAGGTTTTACATCCGAACTTCTTTCATTGACATACCCCACGGAGGACCTAAAAGATAATGATAATTAACAACATTTAATTTTAATTTTCATATCAGTTCTGTTCATAAATTGTCCTGGCTCAACCCTTTGCCTGAACTTAGCAACTAACCTAAATGTAGCTTCAGTAACTTAGTAAACTCACTAACCTATATACTTTGACGTTCATAAGTGTTACTTTGTGACCTAAATGAATGAATGATTTTTGACTTTGACTTTGACTACTGTTGAGCACGGTACTGTTCATCTTCTCAGTATGAGAACGGTAAGGCCATAGTCCACCACGCTGGCCCAGTGCGGGTTGGCAGAATTCATGTATCTTCGAGAACATATGGAGAACTCTCAGACATGCAAGTTTCCTCATGATGTTTTTCTTCGCTGCTAAAGCGAGCGATAATTAACTATTTAATACCCACATAACTAATAGTGTAATAACAATGAAATTATAGCAACCTACTAATGATATTATGCAACGCGCATAGTTTGACGACATCGCCCAGTTTTAAATCTTGCCAGTATTTTAATAAGGAATACGTGGATATTTTATTTTAATTAATTTGTAGAGTATTAAGTATTGTAGTAGAGTATAGTACGACATCTATGTCTTTCTATTTCTTTACAGCTAATTTTTTTTCTTTTAACGGCAGCTCCCGCACGAGAAATAATTCCTGTGTCGCGGGGGATTTGACTAACATTCAAACAACGGACTACAACCAGACTCGGAACAACCATTTGGGGGTCACACAAATTTTTGTCACGTGTGGAGATCAAACCCACAACACTCGGCGTGGAGGCAGTGGCGACCACTTAAACCACTACGTCATTTACTTTTCTATTTAATTGATTAAATTTCATTAACAAAATTATCCGTAGATTTACATTAAACGTAGAAGGCAAATGAAATTAAGACCTTTATATGACATTCTACCAAAAGCTACCGAGCCCAAACTAAAATAGGACTGGGCGGGCCACGGGTGTCGAGTGCCGGATAAGTTATAGCCTAAAATAGCCTTAACCGCAGCCGTAGCCAACTAGTTAACGATATGATAGATCGAACGTAGACGCCGGCTCTACCTCGACGATTTAATGGACTGTTGAATGTCCAGAATAAGTAGGTACAATAGGATGGTAGGAATAATTAGAATAGTCCGAATTATTGTACAATAGAATATCATCATATCTATACTAATATTACAAAGCTGAAGAGTTTGTTTATTTGTTTGTTGGTTTGGTTGAACGCGCTAATCTCAGGAATTCTAATTGAAAAAATATTTCAGTGTTAGATAGCCCATTTATCGAGGAAGGCTATAAGCTATATAACATCACGCTACGACTAATAGGAGCAGAGCATAAATGAAAAATTTTGCAATAGCGGAAATAATTCTCTTTGGGCAGCAGACGAAGTTGCGCGGGTCAGCTATTATTAGATATATGTATGTATAACAATATAATGGTCTCTTTAAAAATCAATTTACATGCGTTATTGACAGCGCATTTTTAGTAAGAAGCTTAAAGTAATCCAGACATCATGTCTCTTTAAATGAAAATAAGTAATTCATGGTTCTTAAATCTAATTATAATATAATAATATCAGCCCTGTGTTAAACTGTCCCACTGCTGGGCACGGGCCTCTTCGCACTGTGATAAGGGTTAGGTCATAATCCACCACGCTGGCCTAGTGCGGTTTGGCAGACTTCACATATCTTCGAGAACATTATGGAGAACTCTCAGACATGCAGGTTTCCTCACGATTTTTTCCTTCACCGTGAAAGCAACCGATAATTAACTATTTAATACGCATATAACTTCGATAAGGGAGAGATGCGCGCCCTGGGTTCGATTTCGAGACCTCTGCGTGGCAGTCCGACGGTTTCCCACTAGGCTGTCGCTGCTCATATATAATCTAATTGGTAGACTGTAATAGGTATACCTAAAACAAGAATTTAATGTTCTGAAAGGCGTTGCGGTCATTTTGCCACTGGCAATAAATCTTCTTTTGTGAATGCCGTTAAATGTTCTATACTATGTTACTTTAAATATAAACGCAGACATCAGACACTATATAAAAATATAAATATTACGGTTTATAAAACCAACGGTGGTTGATTATAATTTGGTATCAGAACATTTGAACGTATATCGGTCAAGGTGACCTTCAGCCTCCTTAGAACTACCAAGTTCATTCAATCGTGGTTGGAAAAATTGTTTGATGCACGAAAAGTACTCCGTGTGGGGTTTTTCTTGTAAAGTATAGCCGGTATATGCAGAGACCATACTCTAGAGAAAGAATTGTTTGATAAAGATAGGTATGTACTAATAAACATAAAATTCTACAATGCTTTTTTAACCTTTTGTCTCATCCACAGTACCGTTGCGTATTCGCAACAGCTTTTGCGATAATATTCTATATACATTTCTCTCTCTCCTTGACATTCGTTCATACCTGTATGTACTATGTGCCTCAACATAATTACATGCAAACGTGTAACTGCCTTACACGGGCAGCTGACCATCATGTGTCACAGCTGCGGCTACATAGCAAACTACAATTTATTCGTTTTATTGATATATGAGACCGCTGAAGTCGACTGTTGAAGTCGCGACTGAGCCAAATAGTCAGCGCCATTGCAGAATCCTGTTATGCAGTCAAGCAGTTGCAAGATTTAAATATATGGCTCATGGCTGTTTCAAAATATATACATAGGCACATCTAGTTTGCCACCCGTTTTCTTGTTCTACTACCTGTTCTCGCTGTTAACTTTTTATACAACTAATTAGGTAAATAAACACATGAATTCCTGATGACAAAAGGTAACCATAGACTATGATCTCTTGCAATACCAAGGACCTCATTTGCGATTTGCCGACCATACAAATAGGAATTAAGGATTAAATGAAACTCAAGAAATGGAAGATTGTATGTATGCCTTCGGTACTTTTACTCACTCGCCTGAAAACCCAAGGTATAGTAACTTACTCAGCCACCAAAATGCAATAAAAGAATTATTATTCTGTCGTCGGTTTCCTGTAACAGAGTGGTAAGTATTACATCCTCACTCGCTAGATCATTCATCACCAAATAATTGGCAAAGTCGAATTTGCCACTCCAAGTTGCTTCTAGTTGTAATCCTCTTTTCAACCAGATGCTAATGATTGCAAGTCGCACGTTACGTAACGGTTTAACTGTTAAAGCTGCCTGTTAAGGCCGGCCTAAGTATAAAATTAATATATAATTCCACGTATGCTCCAAGGTAAGGTGACTTTGAGTACGCTAACAACGGTAAAGCCTAACACTAAAACTTTACCAATTTCGGACTTGAATCTCAAATTCTAATTGCCAAATGATTTGTGGGCTATTCCAGCTATGTTTTCAAGAAATTTGATTTTCTATAATGCTTGTAAACTTAGCTCCTGCGCTCAAGGCTTGACTAAACATTAATAAGCTTTGAAATCTAATAACGGCCATATTAACAAAACTTAAAGCTGAACTTGCGCATGAATCTATTTTCAAGTTCGCCGTTTGAAAGTCTTCTTGAAAGCAAATACCGTTATTCTATCTGAACTTGATTCATATTCAATTAAGTTAATAATAATATTAGCTGTTGTAAACTATCTCAGTGCTGAGCGATGACCATTTCGCAGAAAATAATATATTCGTAGTGTCGCAAAATAACGCGCGCCGTGAAGTAGAGGATTAGTAGGTATGCCAGAGTCACATTTTGCATATTTTAAGTCCTGCTTAAATAGTGGCAAGCTTATTGCCGTCTTCATAATACATGTGCACTTCTTTTTTACTGTCCTACTACTGAGAATTTCCTAACATAAAAACTAAATAACTGCCTGACCCAAAAATCAAACCGGGTAATGTACAATCGGATGCAAAACATAAGCGCAAAGTTATGCTACAAGGCCAATAAGGCCAATAACCTTCTATTTAGAATACGTCAGACTCAGCCCACTACGGAGCTAAGTGCAAGTTGGCAGACCACTTTGAAAACGTTCTATACAAATAATGTTTACAAGCAGTAAGCGTCTCATAGATGTGAAGATTTTCTCACGATGCTTTCATTCGCCCTTACAGTTATTTAAAAACCATAAATTATACAAAGAAATTAATGTTGCTAATGATCTTACTGCACCTAATGCTTATTGTCAGCTTGTATAGTTTGTATAGGGGTTGAAGATTAGAGGTCAGTAATTTTTTAGGTAGAAAGCGACATTGACTCATGTTTTAAATATCGTGTCCTCTAAATTATATTAGATTATGTATATAAAGCTCTTCTGAAATTCTAAGGATACTTTGCACTGTATTTACATCGTATTCATTTTAGAATTTTCAAAGACAAAATATAATAAAATTATACATACCTACATACATACATACATAGATTCACGCCTGTTTCCCAGAGGGGTAGGCAGAGACTACGGGTTTCCATTTGCTACGTCCTCACACCATTATCTGGCTTCATTCACTTTCATGAAATGCCTCATACACGCCCGATAAAATTATAAGAATATGAATTAAAATTCTACGTTATTTAGATCTTATTAAAAATTTACGCTACTAATCCTAACTAATATTATAAATGCGAATGCGAATTTGTTTGTTGATTTATTTATAACGCTTTTACGCCCTCACTCCAATCATTATCAAATTATGCATACACGTTGTCAGGGTTACAGAAGAGCACATATGGTACCTTTCATCCAGAAAAAACTGCTGTTCCCAGCGACAAATGCTAGAAGAACATAGGTAATATTTATATATTATTAAGGTATTGCAAATATTTTTGCTTTGTCGGTGGTGAAATTTTAGAGGCATAGATTTAAAAGTAAAATTTGTTATATAGTAGTGTAGCATTCTTTCCACTAGACTGTCGCTGCTCTTCCCATAAATGTAGAACTAATAAAGAACCACCAGCCAGCAGGAATGTTTTATTATTAAACGCTTAATTTACCAAAGTTCCACGGAGCATGACCTAAATATTCCGAAGTTAATTTATTAAGTTATTAGTTTGAACCTTGAAAAATAATTATGAGACAAAATCATAGCCTTAAGAATTATCTGAAACTAATAAAATATTTCTTATTAAGGGACAGTAAATCACATTTCCTATCAAAAAGTTTAAAAAAAATTATGTAAAATTAAAATGACATTTGAATGTCTTGTCAACGGCGAAATATTTTTAAGGACATATTCTGCACTTCCAAATTTTTTGTGCCGCGGAAGACTTTACAATCATTCCAACAACGGACACAAAAAACATTTAATCTTGAAACAAATGTGTCACAGAGGATCACACAATGTATTTCTCATGTTGGTAAAATGAGCACTTGAACCTATGCGCCATTCGTGAAATCAAAATTTGGTTTTAAAAACTAAACACACTCGCCATAATGAACTAAAGCTTTGAAATATATATTTAAATAACATAAGAATATCGTGGAGTATCTTGTCATCTTTTATTATTTGGTCTCCATACTATATACTGTTCTGTATATATTTATATTGTATTGTATTGTGTAAAGGCGATACAAATAAAAATATTTTTCTTTCTTTCTTTCTTATCCTGATATTGTAAATGTAAATGCGTGTTTGTTTGTTACGCTTTCACACCTTAACTACTGCGCTGATTATCATGAAATTTTACATAGGTACACATTGTCAGGGGTACAGAAAAGGACTTTTACACCTTTGATCCAAGAAAGGTACTGATCCCGAGGAATAGAAAATTGACATAACCTACATTTACGCGAGCGAAGCCGCGGGCATAATCTAGTATTTTCATTTTAGCTATTCGTAAAAATAAAAGTCATGTAAAAGTAAATAGAAAGCATCCCACGCCTGTAGCATTAATTAAATGATACTTAAGGATTGTTTATTACTTTTTAGCTCGTTAAAGTTGACTTCTTAAATGTAACTTTGAAAATGCTAATTGATGACTCAGTGGATAATCTGAAGCGGATAATCACCGATGCCACCGCGTTGGGTATTGTGGGTTCGACATCAACACGGGACAATTGGTGAACCACAACCGATTGTTCAAAATCTGGATGTACTTTGTGACCTTTAATTGTATATTGTCATTCCTAACGGGAATTAAATCAAATTACCTTTAGTTGCTTGACTTTCCTAACAGGTTAGATTGGCCGTGGTCATGAGGTACAACTTAAACAAAATGCATGATCAAGTTATTTCTCGTTATGAATTAAATTAAATTAAAATTTACGCATATTTTTATAATATAGGACTTAGACTTTAAACTTAACAAACAGTTAAGTAAAAAAACGTTCAATTAAATTTTTATAAAGTCCCCTGCAACATAAGGCATGATACCAAGGGCGGAATTATCTTTTTTAAAGAAAAAGTAACTCAGCTAACACATACCAAGATACGACTGCTATAATATTTTAACGAATATTATACTAATGATACCACACTCTTCTATAATAATGGCCCTGTATTAAACTGTCCCACTGCTGGGCATGAGTCTCTTCTCAGTATGACAATTGTAAAGCGATAGACGACCACGCTAGCCCAGTGCGGATTGGCAGACTTCCCATATCTTCGAGAACATTATGAAAGACTCCCAGACATGCACCTTTACTCGCGATGTTTTCCTTTACCGTTAAAGCAAACGATTATTCATTATTTAATACGCATATAACTTCGAAAAGTCAGAGATGTGCACCTTAGGATTGAACTCGAGACCTCTGCGTGGCAGTCCAACGGTCTCCCACTAGGCTATCTCTTGAAAACGGTAACTGATGACTCAGCGAATTATTTGCATACTACTTCTTTATACATACATATTCTCACGCCTGTATCCCAGTAGAGGCCGGCAGGGGTTTATTGTACCAACATACCATCAGCTATTTAAGGTCGCACATAATGGCGTGTTACCGTCTAACCGGGCACGTCTAAGATTCCGGGCTGCTATTAAGACTTTATTGACAAAAATCCCAATAGCACCTTGTCCAAATTGGGAATTCGGGACACAGCTGTTGTATTTGCCACTGCAATGCCACTGAGGTAGTTATTTTACTTATATATCTACATTCTTCTATCAAAACTTAATCAACGAGTAATTCGAAAGCCGAAACATTAATGAAATTAACAAACAAAGATGTCTGCCGCGTACAATCGGCGAGGAGTGTCTCTCAACGTTATCGATCAATCGCGCCGAGATCGAATCAGCACTTTACCTAATGTGTTCAACTGAGCTTCACCAACCACACGATATAACTACAAACATTAATCGTATTTTATGTTTGTATTTTGCACATGCGAGGCGACGGTATGAAGCTATTAATTCTAGTTAAAACCTCATACTAGCAAACGAAATGATAGCAATTTCCAAACTGTGATAAATAACTGTGACTCTATATGACTGTTGCGCAATGATACTGAATGCGACTACTGTGCATGAGATCTAGGTTTTATTATGCTAAGTATATCTCTGTATTATCTGTTAAGAATAATTTCTTAACAGGAGACTCGTAAGAATAATTTCTTAACAGAGATATACTTAGCAGTTCTAGAAATACTAGTTCCAGTAATTTCTCAGAACAGCCCAGAATGTTACTACTTTTTTTTATCCCGCAAATATGCGGCATTGACCAATCCCGCAAATATTTGCCAATACTGCATATTTGGATTACATTACGTAAATAGTTTAGCTATGACGTTATTATAGAAGGCTAACCTTTTGCTGTCTACCGGGCATACTTAAAACTTCTAGGCCGAAAAAGCCAATAACTTTTAGACCACCTAGACCACCCCGGAGATAGTATCCAGCACGCCACTATAAGTCACAAACATAACAGTAAACACGCCACAGTCCTACAAGAACCAATACAGTACATTTACATAAAACTCATACACTTAACATTTATATAAATTAAGTAAATACATTCACAAAAAGCTCATTGGCAACAATGTGCGCCCGCGTGTGTTAATTAACAGTATTCAAGTTCTTATTCTTTTTTTAAACACGAAACAGAGGCAAGTCGGCCGCTAACAAAGCAATTATTTTCTTTGCGAAATTAATTATTTCCCTTGTATTGGTGTTCTGTTCTCTCGCTTTAATTACCGAAGTGCTACGTGTTGCGACTTGCGACTAATTGACCGTAACGCGCACTAAAGTGAACCGCTACGCCGTAGAGGGGAGGTACCGTAGCACAATCGTAGCACAAACAAACTTACCATATCGTTAAGGAAAATAATTAATATACGTAGCAGTGCATTGAACCGGGAAATTGAATTGAGACATTATATTAATTACGTTTTGCTACGTTAAAATGTATTCAAAAGAAGAATATACCTACTCCTCGTTGATGACAGCAGGCAGTATATTCTTCTTTAGAATACATTTTCTCTAAGTCACTAAAGATATCATATGTTTGTGGTGTTTAATATGTATAACTAAATAAATATACCAGATTACTGCAGTGGCTAACATGAGCGACTGCAAATGTTATTTCGCACATAAAATATTTTATTATTTCTTCGGCATAAAATAGAAAAAACATTTCCGACAATGGCGGTCACATGAAAAGAGTTAGTTAACTGTAATTTCTCTAGGTTGTTAAAAAGTTTTGATTTATGAAAATTGTTATTAGCTGCAGAGTTGTATTTTGGCCTCGACGACTTCAATAAACTTATATATTTAGGCAGAGAGCGATATATAAGTATTATATAGGTACCTCCATATCCTTGAAAAATATCGGTACAATACTATGTTATCCCCAGATTTCTTAAAATCTAGTCAACAACGTGTCACAATGTAACTCATATGAAGTGATTTGATTGGCTCTTACTAATTGAGTTAGCCAATCACAGCAGTTGATATAGGATTGACCGTTTCCTTTGAAATATTTGTGTATACTTTTAGTCATGTAAGTGCAATAAGCTTTATCTAAAGTTATCATCAGTCAACAGTGAATCAAATAGGGCCAAGATACAGTCTAATTAGAAAACGAAAACATATTCAAATTATGCTCAAACCTCAATTAAAAATATACAGACGAATTCGAAATTGAGTTATGAAATTGGTAATTATTTCAAGAAATCCTCAACGCAACGCGTAATCCAAGAATTTAATTTAAAATAAACTTATCTGTGGACTTGGCTTACTGTTTACCCGCAGCTGTAGTACGAAACACAATTTTACCAAACAACAAGAGCCAAGCTAATGGAAATTAGCTTCCAGGGCTAATTGCTATGAATACGTTTAACATAAATCAACGGTGTTTTAAAAAACATGACGTGAGAAAATGAAAAATTTGCCGTAAAATAATACCATTCTAATGGAAAATCTTTATCGCTCCTGTATTTGAATATGGTAATGTTAGTTTCACTTAGTTTTCACCTGTTTAGAGGAATAATTTGTGGTTAAAACTTCTTATTAGCATATTGATCTAAAATTATAAGTTTATTGGAAGAAGCTATATAGGCGCAGTAATTAAGACAACTGTGTGTTAAGGCTCGTGTTAGACTCCAGAGTCGGGCAGTGTGTTATTAAATTTTTCTGTAAAGAAAATCTTAGAAACAACTCGGTCTCTGGAACTATGCCCGCTAGACGGCAATAGGAATATGTCGTATTACGTATTACCTAAATAGCTGACAACATGTGGGTGGATAACATCTACTCCTAAGGGATATAGGCGCTGGACCATTAAAAATTACCACACTCTCTCTCGTATGCAGTGTATACGACATAAACATTTGACGAAGTGCAATAGTCATCCGCTTGTAAAGCGGCAGCTGCCGACCAAACGTGTTCTTTTTACTAATTACTACTAATTTTCTTCTAGCATGCAGTGATTTAGCTGTACATACCTTGATATTGAAGAAGTCCATGATCGGTTAACACTTACTATCAAGTCGGCTGCTAAGTCGTTACTTATTAAAGGTAATAAAAAAGATAATTTGCTAGATTCTCTAGAGTTCGATACTGTTCCTTGTAGACAGCAATACATAAAACCTTATTGACCTAACAAACCGAGTAAAATGTGAGTGTTATGCACTTCTGACTTGACTTTTCACAGATATTACTCGTTGTAATATATTTTGAACTTTATATGACTCGCCGCTTGGGATCCTAAATAATAAATGTTCTATTGTGTTTGCTGCACGGCGCGGCGTTCAGTGTTAATAAATAAACAATATTGTGTTATTAATGAATAACTAAATTGAAAGCAGCATTCTATAAAATTATAATTCATGATTGAATCTCAATGGCATTTTTTATTAGAAACGTAAATTTAACGTTTTGAGGTTTAATCTGCACGCATGATCTCAAAATATTGAACTTAATTAAAATTGTTGAAATAAAACACAGATTAAATTATTTAAGTGGATTGTATTGTTAATATATTTTACAAATATATCTTTGTAAAGGTACAATAATGAATCAATTAGTCGGTTACACTTAAAATGGCGGCGAGGCCGCAAAATCTCGCTACAATTGTTTTAATGCTGATTAATTGTATTTTTATTAATTTATTAACCGTGAACGAGATTTGTGGGCGCCGACGTCTTGTTAAGGTTTTAATTTAGATATACTTTATTTGCGTAACTTCTTCGTCTTACTTAAACTACACGTCGTTCAGTAATCATAATCGTACAGTAATTTTAGTAGTAGATACTTAGCCTTATTTTATTTTGTTTTTACGGCTGTCAGTTCGAAATAGAATACCTGTATCGGAATAAAATTGTGTTCTTCACAAAGATAAGTAGACAATACCGAACTATTGCAATCGAAATGACCATACACAATTGCGCTGCAAAATCTGTATAACTTGACATTAGCTTGTACTTTACATTAGCGGCTATGAATGGCCGACGAAGTATAGGATGTAACTAATAAAAAGCCACTGGTATTTTGGTTAAATTAGTCTAACTAGTTCATCACGGTCTTGGTTTCAGCAACTATACTAAAATGGCATAGAATGATATTGTAGTGTTGTATATGTCAGTTTACGTTTTACAATTGAACTATAAAATATTATATACCACTACCCACACATCATTGAATTTTGAATTATAGCTTGGTACTAGGCAATAATATTTAATATTATAGATATATTACATAAAAATAATATTGCGCGCTAAGTTCAATAAGTTCTACAAAAAAGAAAGAAAATCTACGAGAGTAAATATGACATCTTTCTATAAACGACACCACTTTGAAATTAATCTATGTTCAACAGTGTAACGCTTGCTCGATATCTTTGTCACACACGTGAAATATATTTGTTCATCTCGATTGACTTGCTCTAGGCGAAATGATTGAAAGTTGGACAATTGGGTTAATTACATATCTTACTATTAGCGCGCATGAAACATATCTACAATATTTTATGTTATAATTGGGGCTAGGTTTATTTTGTGTCAGTTTAGACCTAATCGACCGAGCTTAGAATAATTAAAGGCTTAAATTAAACAAACAAGTTCACGCAAACAGTAATCTCACTGGTTTCGCCATTTTATTTTTACGTACAATATAGTGTCATGTTCCCTTATCTACACGGGCCAGATGTTAAAAAACATTACTCTTAACAGAAGTTAAAATTAGCCGTCTATTTAAACTCAAATTGTTAAACTTAATTTACCGTTTGTTTGCATATTTACAGCGAGTCTGTTACTCATTAATATTTATATCTGCTTTCTCGAGTCCTTCAAAAACAATTTCATGTTATTCTTTTTTAGTCTTAATTTTAAGTATTTTTCCTACTTTATGTACGTTAATATAAAAGTTGAGTAAACTCTAAATATTTCAGTCTTATTTGCGAGCAATAATGAGTGAATTCATTGTTGTGCATATATTTTTATGTGAAACAAAAAATTAGGTGCATTCGGCTGTATGGTTATTGTTTTCCTTTGCTTAAAATTACGTTGGAAAAGTAACTTATATTATGGCGCTAGCAAATGTTTGAGTTTAGTACACAAGCTAGTTGCGAGGGTGCACCACCGCTGCAGTAATAAAAGGATAACTGGTATAATATAGATATGATTTTAATATCAACATCTATGTTAATGTAAACGTTAAAATTTGAACAGCCATTTTAAGAAAACTCAATATCTAATAGTTTATGTTTTAATATATTCCTTTGCCAGAAGCTGTAATTTTTTGTTCCACGTTAAAATAATGTTTTCCATTTTAATATTATCAAAGGCAGCGCACGATCTTATACCCTATTTGCATTAAGTTTATAATACTAGGTCAGTATCGTAATATAAGTAATATTTATACTTACTCGTCACCGTTAATCCGAAAAAGAAAACACTCCTAATATCTCCAATAGATAGCAAATAATATATAGCCAGTGATACTGTATCCATTTTGCCTTTTAAAAGAACTTATAATTTATGTGATGTAATAAGAAATACAATTCAACTGTAATTTTGTAAATGCCTTCACAACCTTAAAAATAAAAATATTATAATAAACAAAAATGTACAAGAAAACAGAATGATACAGAAAATTACGGAGTTATACGTATACGTATACAATTTTGTTTGAAACAAAATTTATAACAAATCTTAAGTACATTGCCTTTTCTACCGTTTTTAAATTTCGCATTTCCTGGCAACACTGAAGAGATTCTTAAAAGCAACGAGGCACAACGCTTCAAGTAGTGCGTTGCCAACGTACATAATACATACTTACTACTAACTTCAGATCTACACAATTGTTCTCAACACTTTAATAAATAAAATAATAGTAAATCTTGCCTTATAAATAGTCCTTAATAAACCACGCTCGAAACAATTATAGTTATTTCACAAAAGATATTCATATAACAATAATTATTTCGATAACGAGACATACATATCAAAATTGGTTTCGTCATTATACCGGAATCGTCAGTGCTCTAACATTTGATACTAAATAATCACAAATAACTACACTAAGTAAATATTATAAATATAATTTTGTACTGTAGTAAGTCCGTACACTTTGATATGGCGATAATAATGATATCACATTTTCAACAATTTATTCTACCAAAATGGTAGGAATTTAAATGAATGCAACACAGGTATAGATAGATGATCCATATCTATATAGCGATGAAGTCTATGTTCACACGTACTGTCGCGGCGCGGGGCCGTTCTTCCTTGAATGTGGTAATGTATCGTCGTTGTTGCCAGTGTTGTTATTGTGTAGAAACGACATTTCTACTCCTGCATCTCCTCCCTGGAGAACAAAAATCAATATTGTAATATTCTGTAACTGCATTTGCTGCTTTCAAACCGCGATGTTCCAATATTAGTTATTCTTTTTACGGCACATACGTTATTTGCTTTTGAAGGCGGATGTTTAATAAAAAAAAATTTAACTCTATTGTCGTCGCAAAATACAATAACATTTGATATACTTTTGTAGTCTTTATAGAGAACGTCCACGCATGAACAATTTTTGAATACTTCATACTTTCAACTACTTTTTACTTTTTACTCAACCATTTTCTGTGTGTTTTAATTATACCTGTGTTTAATTATTTTGTATGTTTTAAAATTGTTTTCCTTTTCTTATATTTGTAGATTTTGCTCACACATGTTTTAATTTAATTTAAATAATTGTTTTTTCTTAAAAATGGGTATATTATCACTTGTTAGTTTTATGTTTAGTTTATATTAGTGTAATAATAAAATGTTTTATTCATCTGTCTAAGTGAAACTGTCCCTTATCATGTCGTGGCGACTTGTAAGTGAAACAACACTTAGCACATATTTGTATATCATGTTTGTAAACCCTGTATAAGTGTATGTTTTGTAAGTTGTCCTAAATAAATAAATAAAATCATTAATTGATACAAAAGGCTTGGCAGTCCAGTCGTTTCTCCATATGTCTATTAAATTAAAACTCACTGCCATATACATCATTAATACTATTCTCCTAAATTAAAAAGCACGTCAAATCCGAACATCAATTGCATTGTTGTTCACATTTGACATTTATTATATAAATAAGATAGAAACACTATTTTGAACAATTTTTAATGCGTGAATTGGATTGATCCGCTGCTTTTCTATCGGTAGGCATTCACAACAAAATAACTTTCAGTGTCATTCAAAAATGTAGAAAATATATGTATGTGAATAGAGTGTGTTACCTCAGAATGCATAGGATTCGCAGTAATGGTAATTGGCACTTTAGCGGGAATGTAGCCGTTGGCAGCACCGCTTTCAGTCACGTTGCCTTTCTCCTCTGTAACAAATAAGCAGCGTCAATTATTTTGTAATTCAGATTAACTGAGTTTAAAATTAATTTACCGTTTTATAAATTAAAAGGATAGTCTTGTAAAGTTAATATCGATCGAAGTGTATCGGTCGAAGCAGAACCCGATTTTTTAACCGGTACTTTCTATTTGACTCTAGTTTTTCTTGGAGCATATCGAAGAATACAATTTAAATGAGGAATTGAGGAACAGACTTATGAGCATATATAAATCTCGTTCTCAGAGAATTTGTAAAACTAGGGATCTGATCAGACTTGCTACGATCGTGTATCGTGACGTATCTTTCTTGCTTTAATGAAACTTATTACATACATCATGCAAGCTTCTATTTACCGTAATTTTAATGTAGTCTTTCTCAAAATATCTCTAATCTCACCAAAGCACGACTGCGTGGATTTTCTTTGTTCGATTTTATAATACCATGAAGTCGGACGTCCGTCAGCGTCCTAACAAGCTAATATCATCTTAATAATCTAATCATAATCTAATAGTCCGTAATTGGGATTTAGGAAACATAACCAAGGCTCACTCAATTATTTTCAATATTTTAGACTAATGTCACTCGTGGATACAGTCTTGCTATGTGATATCAAAGTCAAAAATGTCCTAACAAAATAAATCACAAAATCGGCTTTTTAGCGTCGCTCTGACAAAAAATGAAACAGTAACAAGCCTCGTTAGGTTTGGCCAGCGGCTAATGGTCGTTAAAAGATTGTTTCTGATCCCGAATCATATCAAATTAAAACAAATAACTGTCCATTTCACTTTACTTTGTACCGAAATTGATTAAATATGTAAAAGGATAACTACATTTATGCGTGTCAGTTGATGGAAATTTAAAATTATATCAGAAACAAACAACTACAATTTGTTAGATCAAAACTACCGAACCTATTCGTTACTTGTGTTGTGTTCACGCGGTGTTCAGCGAGAAAATAAATAGATTGTATATTATGCGAACAAAGGATAGTTTAAAGTTTAATTCTATATTAGTAATTTAAATGATATTTAATTACAGTTATGAACAACATGATAGGTGGATTATTTGTAGTCTAGGACGCCCGCCGTAAGTCTCAGCACGCAGAATTACAGATTTGTTGATTCGAGTATATCATTCGAATGTAGACGTGCGCCTTCGAATGCTATTCCATATTTAATTTATTGTTTTCCTTTCGCAGTTAACACCATCACTTGAATTGTTGGGGCATAGCTACATTGCATATCTATACAAATAAATAAAATTGAAGTGTCTGTTTGTAATGCCAAAATAACAGCTTTTTATCTAATGCATATGAAAGTATATAAGGCACATATACGAAAACATATATTTAAAAAAATTTTGTCTGTCTGTCTGTTTGTTCCGGCTAATCTCCGAAACGGCTGAACCGATTTTGACGGGACTTTCACTGGCACAAATAGCTGATGTTATAAGGAGTAACTTAAGCTACATTGATTTTAAAAAAAATAGGGTTACACGGAGACAAACACTTTTTAGTTAAAATCTACGCGGACGAAGTCGCAGGTAACAGCTAGTTAAAAATAAATCTACTGCGGAAAGCTACCCGTATCCCAATAAAAATCGGATATCTCTATGATAAAGTAAAATTGTTATCAGAAGGCAGATGACATATATGTATATTATGTATGTTGTACATCTACGTGTGTACACTAAAAGGATAAATAAAATATGTATTACACCACCACTTCGCCAACTATATTTGTAGGGCAACTGTACTAGATAAGTTGATTGCCAGACTCCGCGTAGCTACTGAGAATATCTATTTGACAATTCTATGTAGTAGAAACTGTGATAGCAATTGAATCACTCCTTATTAACAAAGCTAACGAAATGTTGAAATAAACACATTTTTTTAACTTCTTTGAGATCTAAATGAATCCTGCCAAGAGTGCCAGAGCCCGCCATTACCAATTATTTTGTGGCAGTACGGATGAGCTAATTCACAATATAAGACTATAACTATTCTATGACTGCGTTTCGCCTGGTGGATCAAATTACCGAAGGCTCAAACCTGAGCCTGAATCACCGAAGGAACCTCTAACATTCCTTTCTTTCCCATGTTTAATTCCTCTACCCAAGAGTCGGTAATACGCTAAATCATGAGCAACTATAGATTAGGTAAAGCAATAACTATCTACGGCTTGTGTACCAAATATAAATGTACACTTATCTAATAAAATCACCAAATAGTAACAAAATAATTAACACAAAAATCAATAGCACTTTTACAAAATGGTTTGGATAAAGCAAATGGCGGCATTGGCGCCCTCCCGCTGGTGAGCTACACCGCAAACACGTGTTAATTAAGAGGAAACTATTATTAGTCGCGCTATCTCTCCTGAATATGAAGTTACAAATTGTACAGTTTCATGTTGCTCTGTTAAATTAATATAACAGATTGTGTAAGCTAAGCTTTTATTGTGACTATTCTACCTCTGTGGTTTTGTGAAAACACAATGAACAAGTTATGTTTTTCCGTTATTCGTATTCCATATTGTTCAAATAAGCCGCCATTTTGGAATTTCTATGCAGTCTTTTTTAAGTTTATTCTGCTTTTTATGTTATTGCCGTTTATTATTTTAATTGCATGTGTGGAGTTTGTGTTTATGTTTCTTTGTGATCGTGGGGTTTCGGCATGTATACTCGTGTTAGGTAAAGTGTTATTGCTCTATTATGAAATCAGTAGCGACACGGAGTTTAAACGGTAATGGGCTTGACTTCTATTACGTAGTACAAAATATAGCTGGCAAAAGTCCTCTACCCCATCGGGGTTACACAGATGTAAGTCGAAGTTATATTAATTATACGGAGTAAGTACTCCGTATAGGATATATTAGCATTATTTAAGTCGATGTAAGAATAATGATGAATGAAACAAAATGGTACGGCAACTGTAACACCCGGTTTCTGGCATGCTAAACAACACAAAATACAGTTAACTGGCCAAAGGTGATTGGCTGAAAAAATTAGCATCAGCCAATCATATTACTTGACATGGTTTTGATTTTAACGCGTCATTAATTTAGCATTAAAAAAACCGGGTGTTATTTTGACATATGTATCTCACCTAAAATAATCTGATATCTGAATTAATCTTGAAATGTTGCTATGCTTTTGGCTTAAGTAGCAGACGTTCTGTGGAAATAATGACCCCGATGTATACATCGGGGTCAGCTTTCTAATAAATCACTAGATAACCAACTAGAGTACATTGGGAATAATAAGACTAAGAATTCGAGAAATTTACAATAGTAGCTGAGGCACAGCAACATTGTTGAGACAATAATAATTACAAAGTCAATAAACTTAAACACAACAGCAGCCCCCTAACATTCTAACGTCTACGGCGCCCGATCTTAACTTAACTTATCTAGTTAAGACCCTCCTACATCATGTTCTTCTGTTATAAATCTAAATAGGACATTATATTTGTGAGACTAATACCTACCCCTATGTGTTTTTAAGCTAAGAATTAACGATAGTGATAAATAAAATAATAACTACGTAATACTGCTACCGCACGACACCGTAGTAGGGATCATACTTTTCGTCAGGAAACATTATGTTCATTCTCGGTAATTGATATAACATCTTATTGTTCTTGTTATCTTAACTGGGTCTAGTGTAGTGTTATAAATGAATTTTCTGTCAACAATTTCTTAGTAGCAACACGGATTCTGAGAATGTGTCTAAAGGACGGCAATATGCTCGCCCTATCACGTGGGACCTAAACTCACACTTGACGAAATGTTTCAAACACCTGACTAAATGCCAGACTCTATGCTACTTCCAAGAATTTCTTGACAGAAAACCCCAATAGCACTTTGCAAACCCGAGAGCACAACACTAGACAAAGTGTTTTCAGCATAATGCGGTACCGTAACTTCGTATGACTTTAACCCTGAGGGGTGACATTGGCCCTTAATTGGAAAAAGTTTTAAGTTCGCACCAGACCAATATCATACTTTTTGCCGGAAAAATACACGTAGAAATCAATAGATAGCACTATAAACTGTCAGTAAAGCAGCTTCTTCCAATTAATCAGCTTTTTTCAATTAAGGGCCAATGTCACCCCTCAGGGCTAAAGTCATACGAACTTACCGATACTTGGGAATTGATCCGTCTAAACCATGCACAGCATTCGCATTCACTACCACTGCGTCAGCGAAGCAGGCCTTAATATCCTAATATCCTAACTAATACTACATATATGTAAATGCGAATGTGAGTTTATTTGTTTGTTTCGTCTTCTCACCTAAACAACGCGACCGATCATCATGAAATTTCGCATACACGTTGTCAAAAGAACAGAAAAGGGCATTGGGTACCATTCATTCAGAAAAAAGTGCAGTTACTAACCTAACCTACAGTTAGGCGAGCCAAGCCGCGGGCAAAATCTAGTACCGTATAAAATCAAACAAAGGCAATTAGCCAATTTGTTTTAATTATTATAAGATTCCATTCAAACCTGGTATTAGACTTGAAACCTGGTCATCAACCGTACATATGAACGCAAACTACTCGTGCTTACGACTATATCCCTTTAGTTGCAGGTAGAGGTGGTTTTAATCCAAAAAAGTGCAGTTATCAACCTAAACTGCATTCACGTGAGCGAAGCCGCGGGCAAAATCTATATTCAGTTGAAGCATGTCTTGCTGTAAGTACTTACTGTGTGCAGTAGGTCTCCTAGCACGTCGGCATAGCAACAGCGCGGTAGCCAGCACCACAAGAAGGGCAGCAGCCCCCAGTGCTCCTCCTGCTGTCACCAGGGCGCCGCCTCCCTGCGCTTTAGTGCTGGGAGTCTCTCCTGTAGGCGCTGCACTCGTGGAACTTATAGCGCCCGCAGCAAGGCGAAGAGTTTTCGCCGTCTGTTGAAGATGAAAGAATTTTAGAGTAAGATTGACTAACATCTATATACTCGCTTGGATTTACGTCTATTATTCGAAAAGGTGAATAGATATATTAGTAAATATAGTCTATGTCTGCATTTTCGATAAACAGACGTGAATCTCGAATCGATCGGATATTTCTTGATCGATCGATTATTTCTTGTGATACGAACCTAGCACATCACATTTTTACACACGCACGCTGGCTTAAGACTTTTACTTTCAGCCTGGAGTTTCTTTATAACGTCTTAGTTCTAGAACCTTAGATAAAATGAGCAGAGATGACCTAACAAGAAAATATTGGTCTGCTAAATCAGTAATCCCCTCGTGTCGACGCATCTCTGATTTATTGAATTTCTTTACCTTTTTTATAAGATACTATCACTCTCTATAACGGTGTATCCACACAAGCGCGAGAAAACCAGCATGTAAAAAGTCTACCAAACTGCAGGCAAACAAGCTTAATTATTCTCAGCGAAATCCTATAACTAGCAAAGCACCATTTCAAAATCAAAGTTGTTATTATTATTTATTTTATAAGAATGGCTGCACTACCGTGATCTATATTAGATGAGAAATCAACCCGTATCGCGCGATTCGCAGTACTGATTGCGTTGCGTAGCTTACCCTTAATTTGCTTTCATTTGAATTGTGGCGGAAAGCAAAAAGAGGTTAAACTAAAGAACAGGACTACTTCTAAGTAGGCCATCTCCGTTACAACAGCGCTGTTTAAGATTGACAAAGATTTTGAAAGCCAGGAAGTTACATAGAAGTTTTTCATTAATCATTTTCAGTTTACCCAACCTACCGTCCTAAATAAATAAAGGAGTAAACAACTGAATTTATAAAATAGAACCTTTAGATTGTCCCCGTTAATACGAAAGATAATAATGGAAGAAAGATCATTTCAAAATAAAACAGCGCGGATTACGGATTGTTTACTTTAAGTCTGCTTGCTAATGAACATCACGGTTTTCAATTTGCAATCTTAAGAAATCTTTCACTATTGATGTACAAAAAGATCTTTCGTTTTTTTTTCTAAATCAATGTTTTTGGAGTATGATTGCTGCCATGTATCATGTATGTTCGATAGGCTTTTACTAGCGATAGGAGTTAAAAAAATTTGTTTATGTCTATCTTTCATCTCTAGTACGGATCAAAACGATAAGTTATTGGGCACTGTCATTACGAATTTTCTTAGCGACACGCATGAATTACTAAAAGCCCGAAAAAAGATAATAGTAATAATAATATTTCTGTATCTTCTTGCCGTATTATCGCGTGAGTCTTATCGCTTGTTCCTGATAGTTTTTAAATATATTAGCTACGAACACCTTTAAATTTCAATCGCAATTCAATTCCAAAAAGTTTATTGTGCAGTCAGACTAATACGTAATTACGTATTTACACTTTATTCTAGATAGAATGAGTTATGAAACTACTTTATTCGGACCTGATGGATTCATTGTGAATTTTTACACACAATATCTTAACTAATATTATAAATGCGAATGTGAGTGTGTTTGTTTGTTACGCTTTCACACCTTAACTATTCGACCGATGATCATGAAATTTTGCCTACACATTGTCAGAGGTACAGAAAAGGACAACCCTTTATCCAAAATAAGGTACCGTTTCCTTTTTTCTACGTGTTATGCATTCCGCATTGACGCACACTTCTCCGCGGGGCGAGAGGTTATATCGGACTCACCCGGGCATGTCCCGGTCTTACCGACTAATCCTACCACAGTGTTCCTCGACGTTACCAGATGGGCGGCGCCGCGCGAATCGTTCATCGCGCGGTAATACCGCACGCCGCCGTCACCACCGCGCGGTAGTACACGTACAAGTGTGGAGCTCTACATACTTTGATCCCGCTGAAGTCGGAGGCGGCCTGCGCGCTGTAGGCCTGCAGCTTGATGTCGTAGCCGGTGTCGGGCGCCAGGTGCGCCAGCAGCAGGCGGCGCGCGCCGCCCGCCGCCGTCACCTTCTCGTACACGCCCGCCGACACCACCGCGCGATAGTACACGTAGAAACCTTCCGCCTCCACCTCGCCGCCGCTCGACCACTACACACACATTGACCATAATAGTATTTCGTGGTATTGAAGAAGCCTCCAACACAGGTCTAACCAAGTGCAAGCTTTACGTGTTACGTATTACGTGGGTCACACTAAAAATTTTTAGAATAGGCCAGTACGAAAAGCAGCCGATGAAAAATTTATTTAAATTTCGAATTAGGAACTCTTTGGGAATTTGTAGATGTTTAATGAATTCATATGTCATTTTTGTTTTTACAAATTGGCGGCAATTGAAAACATGTTTGTCGTGCGTCGTAATGGATTCGGCTAGAGAAAATTTTTGCTCAATGATTTATTACGACTTTCGTTGTGGTCTTATTCAACAACAATGTTTCGACAGACTTCGATTGTCATTTCATTACGAAGCCCCATCTCATACCACTGTTTACAACCAGTTTTATGAATTTAAACGTGGTAGAAGCAAACTCACTGATGATTCTCGAGAAGGACGTCCTTCTACGGCGACTACTGAAGATAACATGAGTGCTAACGATAGAAACCGATAGAAAAGTGAAATATCAACAAATTTGGGCAGCTTTAGGCACTGGTATGAATCTAGTACAAAAAGTCATACATGAATATTAGGCGTTAGAAAGTTTGTACTAGATGGATACCTAATAATTTAACGGAAGATCAAAAACACAGTCGTGTGAATTGGTGTCGCTCAATTCTTGAAAAGTATGACATGACGGAGGTGACTCGAATGCTGTATATGACATAGGTGATGAAAGCTGGATATATTGTTACGAACCCGAAACCAAAAGACAATCTGAGCAATAGATGTCTCCATTCGAAGATTTGCCGACAAAATAAAGGAGGGCAATAGTCAAGGGAAAAAGATGATTGCCTTATTCTTTGGACGGACAGGTCATTTCGCAGCAATCATCCTAGAAGATAAAAGGACTGTTACTGCAGATTGGTATGTCAGTCATTGTTTAGCAGTTGTCTTGGAAAATGTTAGACAGCAGCGCCCAAGAAGCAGGATCCTCCACCACGACTACGCTCCAGCACACTCCGCCAGACGGACTATCGAATATTTGTCTATTGAAGATGTGGAGTAAGTGAATCATCCTCCTTGCAGTCCCTACCTGACACCTTGTGACTTTTATTTATTTCCAAAAGTAAAAGATAATCTTAGAGGAATTTGTTTTATAAACCCGGAAGATGCCGAGGCTGCGTGGAAGAGATCCCTAAAGAAGAGTGGGTTCACTGCTTCCGTCAATGGTGAAACCATCGCATGCTACGGTGATTAAAAATATATTAACAGGCTTCTACAACATTCTGTTTTCTATTGTCTACAGTGTAACTCCGTATGTTTTGAGAATATTGTATAACTAGCGATAAAAATGTTAATCCTAATAGGAGTAGGATTAACAATTTTAGTAATATTACTACCTAGCTGTTACCCGCGACTTTGCCCGCGTGGAATTTAACAAAAAAAATGTTAATTGTTTTCGCGAAACCCTAATATTTTTCTAAAATAAAGCTTATGTTACTCCTTATAACATCAGGTATCTGCCAGTAAAAGTCCCATCAAAATCGGTCTAAGCGTTTCCTAGATCAACCAGAATAAACAGACAGACACTCAGACTAACAAACATTTTAAAGATTATTTTATTAATATATGTACCGTATTTACTTTCATATGCATTTAGTAAAAAACTGTTATTTTGACATTACGAACAGACACTTCAATTTTATTTATATGTGTAAAACATAACGTAAAAGAATACCCTGCATCTTTAAAACGTTACTTCTCACTAGCTTTTGCCCGCGGCTTCGCTCGCGTAAAAGTAAGTTGGGTTATGTTAGTGACAGTGATCGTCGCCCTGGGACCTAGAGGCCAGGCTCCTGGCGTCGCTACTTCAATGGCGCCAGGAGGCACTGGTACGGGGTGAAGTGCCATCGCATCGCGTTATCGAGGTGCGGCGACGCGAGCTCCGCGGGGTCCTAGTGGCAGAATGGGAGGAACGACTTGTCAATCCCAGCGCCGGGCACGCCACAATCGTGACGGTAAGACCCGTACTTAGAGAGTGGCTGGAGAGGCGTCATGGCGCCCTCACGTTTTGTCTGACGCAGCTGCTGACCGACCACGGTTGTTTCGGTCGGCACCTCTGTCGAATAGGCAAACAAGAGACGCCCGGTTGTCATCACTGCGGCGACTGCTGCGTCGTTGTCGAAGACACGGCGTTGCAGACATTGGTAGGTTGCCCTGCTTGGGCCACGCAACGCCGTGTTATGCACGCGGCAGTCGGTAGGGTCGTCCTCTCACTCGAAACTATGGTTCTGTTCATGGTTTCGAGTGAGAGGTCTTGGAATGCCGTCGCCTCCTTCTGTGAGGAGGTGATGTTAGTGAAGGAGGCGGCGGAGAGGGAGAGGGAACGTTCAATCCCTCTCCCTAACCGCAGAACCGGGTGCAGGAGGGCGCGAGACGACCTCCAGCCACCTTGAGTAGAAGCCTGCGGGCGGTGGACCCATTGGGGCCGTCCACCGCCCGATCAGCGCAGGTCCGAGTAGGCGGCGTTCGTGTTCCGTGCACGCCTCTCGATGTCGGAAGGGGGCACAGGTCCCCCGCTTTGTCAGAGGGGACTGGCTCCCCCAATTTTTGTTCTGTGTGATGGTTGTGTGGGACCCGCCACGACCATCGGCGGGTCGAACCTTCTTAAAGGTGTGAGGAACACCGCGGTGGTTTTAGTCGGTTCAGCCCAAACCCATCGTAGGAGCTGGATCCCGACATATCCCCATCGCCCGCCCCAAAACCGGCGATGGGGAATGTGACTGCACATTTCCCAGCGTAAAAAAAAGAAAAAATTTAGTGACAGTAAATTTTTTAAATAAATATAGCCTATGTTATGGTGAAAGAATCATTGTTTAGTTTTTATGTTAAATCCTCAAAACAAACAAAAAATCAAATCTTTCCTTTTTGTAATATTAAATATAGATTAATCAACAAATATATGGAATATATGCAAGTTGGACTTGCGCATCGAGGTGACGTACAGTAAAATACTGGAACGCATAAAATTCGATTACATAAGACTAACTAAGCTTACTTCTTTAGAAGCGATACGACAACTCTTGTTAAACATTTGTCCTTTGTTTCACAAAACAGTATATCAAAAAGAAAGACTTAATTTTCATAATATCGTTTTACGTTTATGCTAATGTTATACGTTGAAATTAAACTACTTTATACGGATTTTGTAGCGTTGTTTATATTAAAACACTTTTATTGCATAATTTTGACTGACCATGGCTGCTATAAAGCAACCGAAACGTCGCGCGTCGGGGAAAAATGTAAGCTTGAATATAAATAACTTTAATTTATTCAAATATTTTAAATTCCAGCAAAGTTTAATAATAGTAGTGTTAAAATTCAAAATTATGTAATAAAAGTGTTTTAAATAAACAACGTGACAAAATCCGTATTTAAGTTCAAAGTAGTTTAATTTCAAAGAAAGGCTTAATTTCACTATACTTACAGTCCAGTCTAGCTGTATAGTGGTGGGCGACATAGCCACGGCGTTAGTGAGGACCGGCGCTCGAGGCGCTTTGAAGCCTCCGCGTTGAAGGTGGAACCGCGTCGAACTCTTGCCTTGCTTGTTGTCCTGGTTGGAGTACACTGCGGCTATGCGGAACCTACACCGTGTGGGGCAGGCCATACAACATTTAATAAACAAGCAATAATAATCATTATGCAGAAATATATAAAACCGGTTAAGTGCGAATCGGACTGGCACACGAAGGGTTCCGTTCAGACAGATGGACGGACGGACAGCGAAACATGAATAATAGGGTCCTGCAGGCGCCCTTCGTAACCCTAATAGACAATAAAGTAAATCGTAGCACTGACATTCGAGTAGCTTAAAATAACGTGGAATAGAAAATCAAATTAACCAAACGTTTTTTTATAATTGCGATCTAGGTTCTGTGGCTACTCTCAAAATTACGGCAAATCGGATGTTTGATTCTCGACAAGCGTTAGAAACACTGAGCTAAGAAATGTGCCCTTTAGACAGTAGTCGTATACTACTGTCTACAGGGGATATTGCTAAACTCGAAGCTACTGTCGACGCGCTTCTATGGTACACAACCTAAACATATTATATATCTATCATAGGTACATATCAAACTATGAGTGAATACTCATAGTTTCAACTCATTTTTAGAACTCTGTCAAACATGACACTTATATACTTATAGCTATATTGTATCTTATCTTATCTTATGTGGGGGCCAGTCAGTACAGACCGGCGACACTTCGACCCAGTGGGATCTTTTGTGTCGACACTCTCCCAATAAGGACTGCCATAGATGTTGATGTCATGGCAGCCGGGACCAACGGCTTAACGTGCTTTCAGAGGCACGGAGCATTCGATAATTGTAAGTAAGTAAGTATTTTATTTTTCTAAATATAGGTACACAGAATACAATATCATAATATTATAAACACAGCAAAAAAAAAAGTACTTATATAATGAAAATCGAGGTTACCACTCAGGTTTATTGTTGGTTTGCGGTTTATACCTCAAACCAACCCTGATGTTATGTGGTAACCCATACTCATTGTCAATCAATACGCACATAATTTCGAAAAGTCATATAACTTCCGAAAGTCAGAGGTGCGCGACGTGGGTTCGAACCCGAGACCCTCTGCATTGCATACTGTTGGTCGCCCACTGAGTTATCGCTGCTCTTAGCTATATTGTAACATATCATAATAAAATATAGAAAAACAGGGATAATAAATAGTTTAACTGTAGCTCGGAGATAACAAATAAACTGTAAAGTAGCATCGTATGACCGCGCACTTTAATCCAATATATTTAATTGTGTAAGCTTGAGGCTTAATGAACGCCGGGCCGGCCGCAACCAGCCACAATACTTCTTATCTTATTAAGCTCATATTTTTAATATTATTTTATAATAACATCAGTTTTTATCAGATTAAAATGCAGCTTTTGCGAAACGAGAATTATTTTGTTAACCTCATTTCGTAAAGCGTGCAAGAAACAAAAAGCTCCTTTTATTTTTAAATGCATGTCTCGTCAGCCTGGTTTAAGCATAGCCGATCATGGCGTCTTTGATTCGAGCTCCGGGGTAGTCAATGTATTACAGACTAATTTCTGAAATTACTCTCATTACATTTCCAGACTCCACCATGCATCAGCGCTAGCTAATATACTACGGAGGCTGGAAGTATGTTAACACTTCCAGAGTCATTTACTTATTCATCTTATGTTGACAATATGTCTATCCCTGAAATATAGGCATATCACGACTTTGTCTATCCCTTTGGGATAAACATGGATAAATTTAAGAATCTTCTAATCTTTCTTCTTTCCAAGCATCTTATAATCTTGAGGTCTCAGGTTTTATATTGACTTTTCCTGTCATAATATTCTCAGTAACATCACGGCGACATCTTTATTTTTTTTACAGGTTAGCTTTTAAATATGACTTAAAGCTAGAGTATTTGGTGTGTGTCAAGTTAAGGTTACATAAAAATGTGATACAACAATGCTGCACTTACAACCATATTTACAGGTATTAATTAATTAATATATGACCCATGCTAGGAAATTCATGTGTTATGAGAGTCATCCATCCGTCTGTTCTAATTTAGTACATATTTGCTTTTAAAGTGAACTACATTTCTTATAACAACAAGTCTAGAACTGTGTACCCTATGACCTGGGACTTAAAAAAATAGCCTTAAAAAAAATCTCGGCTAAACGTATTTAGGCAATAGACTATGTATATATGTAGTCTTTAGACTAATAATGTCCTCCAGACCGATTTCGGTCACGACGGCCTATCCTAACGAAGACTGGCCATCTGCGCAGGAAATATTACAGTACAAAAGCGTGTGTGCAAACACAAGTGCACTCTCTGTTCCCTAACTCTCATGATCCGATGGGACGTAATCCGACACGACCGGAGAGAGATCAGGCGCAGGACCAACGGTTTTACGTACTTTCCGAGGCACCGGGGTGTCCTAACTCAGGGCTGTTATTGAGATTTCTTAACAGGAAAACCCAATAACTTTTTATTGGCCCGACCCGGGATTCGAACCCGAGACCTCATGCACAGCAGTCGCATTCACTACCGCTGCGCCACGGAGGCATTCTTTAGACTATGTATGTAAACAAAGCCGTTACTCACTTGTAATATTTGCCAGGACTAAGTCCATCTATCTGGTAAGAGTGGATGTATGAAGGTATCTCCTGGTTGGCGGTGTTCCATTGCACGTTGCTTGCGTTGCTCACCTCTCGGTATTGTACCTTTGGAATAAAATATAAATTGTTATAGAACAAAGGCAAGGCTCCTCGGTGGCGCATTGGTAGTAAACATGATTGCTGTACATAAGGTCTCGGGTTCAATACCTGGTTTGGGAAAAGTGTTACTGAACTTTTCTGTAAAGCAATTCTCGGTATTAGCACGAAGTCTAGAACTGTGCCTTTAGTAGCTAGCGAAAGATGAATTTCATACATCTTTGCCTACCCCTTAGGGGAAGGTGGCGTGAGACTTTGTACGTAGAAACATGGGAAATGTTATTTTTTTTTATTGCGTTCATCGGTGACAGACGACCCAGCGGCTCACCTGATAGTAAGCGAGAACCGTGGCTCATACACATAGCTGTGTTTTCTTAGCATTACAGAAGCAATATCAAAAAAACACAACCAAGTCGCTGCCTATGGGAAGGAAAAGAGAAATGGAGCAGTATGGGTTGGGAAGGGAAGGGTGATTGGGCCTCCGGCGCTCTCACTCACCGAACGAAACATAACAGATACTGTTATTTTACGTCGATCTTCTGTGAGAGGGTGGTACTTCCCCAGTCGAGCCGGCCCATTCATGCTGTAACCAGCGTGGCCCTTATTAACATTGTTGTAAATGCTAGTCTAATCTAAAGTAGTTAGTGTTGAAATTAAACTACTTTATACGGATTTTATCGCGTTGTTTATTTCAAAACACTTTTATAACATAACTAGATTTTTGTAGGTTAGGTTATGTTAGTAAAAGTACTTTTTTCTGGATGAAACACACCCAATGTCGTTTTTGTTTCCCCGACGACGTTTATGCAAAATTTCATAATGATCGGTCGAACAGTTTAGGCGTGAAAACGTAGCAAACAGACTAACTTTCGCATTTATAATATTAGTTAGGATTATGATTTTGAAACTATTATACTGCTATTGTTAGATATTTCTAGTATTTAAGCTATTTAAATTATTAAAACTATTTACATTTAAGTCTCCCCGTGAACATGGCTGCTGAAAAGCAACCGAAATGTCGGGGAAAGTGTAAACTTAAATACAAATAGTTGTTATATGTTAGTAAAAGTGTTTTCTAAATCCGTATAAAATTGTTCAAACGTAAGACAATATTATTTAGTCAGTATTGGTAACAAAGATAATTATAATTAAAGTACGTAGCTTAAAACAGAAAAAAATAAGACAAATCTTATTCACTGATAAAAATATAACGCATCTTAGCTCAGAAAAAATCGTAAAATATTAATCAACCTTCAACCCAACATCGATTACATAAAAATGTCGAACTAAAGCAACTCAAGTTTCCAACCAATTTGAACAAATCGTTCGTTTGAACGAGCACATCCGTCGAGTTTTGGGCTCGACTACAAAAACTCAAGCGCATAAAACGCTAAATCCAGCCTACATTTCCGTCGACAAGGAACAAGCCAGCCACTACCGACTTCTAATAAAAACCTCCTTATTTACAAAATTCGTCAAAGAGAGAGACTCCTTGACGAATTTGTTTAAGAACTTGTGCTATTGTTCTACCAGACTAGACGAGTCAAATTTTCAATACCTAACTATTCAATTTCTAGAAAAGCTTTCGGCTTTAACCGTTTGCAAGACTAAATTGTAATTTTAAGAAATAATTTTCGTACAGTCAGCGATATAAAAAGTTGAATACTTAACGACATTCTAAATCATGTTTTAACCTGTAGTTATAATTTGTGTTTTAAAAAACTGTAAGTAATCTAGTGCTTTAGGAAACTGAGAGTATAGAATATTATCAAAAATTAAAAAATATACAAACTCCAGCAATTACTAATTTATTTATGTCGCTGAATGTACCTATTAGTAAGACCTTAAGCGAATATTAGGCTTCAAGGTTTATTTTAGTTATTCTAACGCCAAAATCAAGGTCAGCGTAGACGACTAAAATTTCGGCGAAGCGACTAATTTTATTATAATTAAAATGTATACTTTCACTTAAGGCTGAAATTATTCATAAATATTTTATATAAAATTTATTTCTAACTGCTATATGATTATGAGCCGTATGCAAAACTAACAAAGTTGAGTTTGCAGTGATATCTCTAGGCTGCCTGTTTGCTATCTGCTATACCCATTAAAGGCTTCAAAACTATATAAAAATGCAAGTGTTTAATATCGCTGCCGCATAGAAAATATCAGTACTAACAAAGTTATTGATTGGTACTACCAACCAACTAGTTTGCTAAATTACTAGTAACTATATTGGATCCTGTGTTACCAACGCAAACCAACCGGCACAGACATCAAAACGCCTTGTTAAGTTCAGAGATAGTATTGACCGCAGGAACACGAACATAAGGTTATTTGTCAGCAATCTTTCCCATAGTGCAATCCCAAAATGTTGTGTGTTCAAAACTTTAGATTTAAGATGTACCCTAGGTACGTAAGTCTCTTTTAAGTAGGTATACTATAAAAATATTAGTTTGTACTCTAGACTAAATACTTGAATCTTGCAGAAAACTAACATAATAAATATTGGTTTTTACCTATGAAATTTCCGTTTTGTATGAAGAAGGTAATGTTTATGTTTATTCAAACAAACTATTGTAGCAATAAATTAACCAATAATACATGCTGTTAAAAATATATAATGGAAATTATCGAGAAATATGAATTTTTATGAAATAGTAATTTTACGACCTACGAATGAATTTTTATGAAATAGTCATTTTACGAGTCTTTAATACGGCATTCAAATACTTAGTTATCTTGTATTTTTAAAAGATTTCGAAGTAAACAAGCAGTCGAGATCTAAGTAATGTCTTTGTCAAAGACATTACTTAGTTATCGACTGCTTGTTTACTTAGAAATATTTACTATTCGTTATCATTTTAATCCAATGCCAACGGTCTGACCTTCGAACTGAGAGTTATAGAATATTTAAGAGGTACAATATTCTGAATAAAGATCAACTGATGAGATAAGATCACTGGATTTTGTTCTAAAGGTAAATTAATAGTTGCTAACTAATCTTTACTGGATATAAAACCCGATTGATGTCAATTCCGTTTCACTCAAAACCTACTGAATTAATTTTCGTCTGATTTCTACCATTTTACGATATTTTATTTTTTTTTCTTTTTTTTTATTGCCATATCTATTTCCGTGTTTAAGATTTCAGCTTTACATAATTACGTGTCCTACTGGATTACTATAGTCTATGATCCCATGAGCACACAAGATATTAGAAGTAAGTTCCTTACTCCGCAAAAATAGGTGCTGCCAGCTCAAGGGAGAGAAAGACAAATTACTAAGGCAATGCGATTTTACCGCTGTCGACAAAAGTCTACCAAAACAAATTTTTGTTGCTGCTATTACAAAAAGTTTATTTGGAAGTGGTCTACTATGGGTCAGTTCACACCGCTATGACAGCAGCTGGGAGTGAAGCGGCGAGTAAAATCAGTGCAAGTACTGCAGCATAATATTAGGTAAACTTTATCTTTTTACTATAAAACATAGGCTCAAGGGAATAGCAGCGCCCTAAGCACTTGCGATCCATCTCTCTTGGCATCAATGCTTGCCGAGCTAGGCACTGCCGCCATTTCGGTGTAAACTAAGCGCAATGACCTGAAATGTGATACTATCCTGGTTGAAATATTTTATCTTTGAGCAGTAAGTTATCCACATGTCAACGACAACGTTGCATGCAATACATAGGAAAAGGTAACTCGTACTCTGTCCTTAGAAAACGCTTACGGAAGGAGCAATCAGTTTTATTGTAGGGATTAACGTTAAATTAAAAATATATTTTCTTTTACCTTGAAAAATCTGATAGGTAATCCTTGGTTGTCGTGTGACCAAGACACCATGACGCTTTCGTCATTCAGTCGCGTGACGTTCGGCCGAGACGGCGGTATCATAACAGCTGAAACAACAAAGGTTAGTTTAATAAATGAATTCCAATGAAAGATGGTCTGATCTTTTATTCTACCTAATATAAAACAAAAAAATATAATTATTGTGTTCTGAATCCATTACTATATGTACATATATGTTAGTTCATTTGAGCTTTATGCAAAACTACTAAACGGCTTTTAAAGTGGCTTTCACAGTTTTACTTAAGTTTACGTATTCACAGGTGGACTATTTCTAAATAGTCTGCGTAGTATTTTATAAACACATTATTAAAATATATGATAACATGTTTTTAATTATATTTTCATTTTGTTAAAGAGAAAGTTAGTAATCATTCCTGTGTTGCGGGGGATTGTATAAACATTATTATATATACAAGACTAAAATTTGTGTGATTCGCACATAGTTAATGTGCGAATCACACAAATTTTAGTCTTGTGTAGTCAAACCCATACCAATTAGATTAGAAACAGTCACTATCTGGCAGGAAGAGATCCGAACAAACTAATTATTTCACTTTGAAAGAAAGATTCCAGTGAAACTGAATGGTAACGAATGATGAAAATGAAAATTCGTTACATTATATTTCGTTCGCCATGAGTTTCGGATATAGATCTACGGTCTTAACCATTATGAATAGAAAGGTGCAATCTTCCGTTTAATTATTCAAAGTTACTTAAGGAAATTTGCTGCTGGGAGATCCAATAAACATTTGAAGTGCCTGCAGATTATTCTTAAATCATGATAAAAGAATATCTTGTACAACACAAGTATAAAAATTAAATCATAGTTGTACCTTATACTCCATCCATTTAAATGTAGACGCATAAATCTAGTCTACAAATTCAGAGAACTACTACCCAACAATTTCTGATTGATACTTAACTCGATACGTTTAAACTAAGGTAGCTATTACAGGCGGCTTTGCATAAGGCATTCTCAGAATAATTAAAACAGCATCTTTGCATTTCTCATAGCTAAAGTAGCCTATGATTCTCTATTGCCAGTTAATTATCTCGATGCAAAGCCGTTCCATTACATACTCGTTGTTAAGCCAATAAACACACATTCGTATTTATAATATTAGTAAATAATCAACTATATCCGATGTTCTAGTGGCGTCATCTACTTATATAGTTTAAAGAACATATAAATATTTATTTACCTTTATGTTTTCTAGGATTCTTTCTGTTGTGCCTCTTTGGCGGCTGTAAAGGATATCTCGTCTTAGGAACTTCAGCCGGATAATCCTGTTAAAATAAAAATACAATACAGTATCGCACTGGATTACGTTATACAAGTTGGAACAGTTTAACTAACACAAACTTAAAGATATTAATACTAATCTATATGCCCTTAACCTGTCAGCTTAACCATGTCGAGACATAATGATAAAAGTATTGTGTTTGGATGCTGAAATGAATGAATTCATCGTTCATCGACATCCGTACGCCATTTGATGCTATCGCACGCATTCAATAGATTAAATTTGATATAATTTCAGTCCACTTGATAGTTGCAGCAGTTGATTTAAAAGCTTCTCATAATACCAATGATATTAGATGTACAGGATTTATGCATCGATGTGTAGTAGAGCTGTCTACAGTACCAAATACAACTTTACTAGCGGCCTACTGGAAAATAAGTCACTTACAGTCCGTAAAACGTTAAGCTCAACAACCTTGTATGCTTGTTGTTAATGCTACCAGATTTTCTTAAAATGCAAGCGGAGCATTCAGTGGTATCTCTTTCACTAGCAGACCTGGCAGAATCGAGTGTAAGCTTCCAAGGGCTTACAATCTGTTTTCTTTTGCTGCATGTGATGTTAGGTTGTGGTATCCACTAACCATATGGCGGGCTGTATACGTAGTATAATAAGTATAGTATACCTGGTCGGGTATCTGTATGGGCCACACGGAGAGCATGCCGGCGCCGTACGCGCAGCCGAGCGCGTTGCACGCGAAGCACTGCACGATGCCCGCGTGGCGCTTCTGCACGCGCTCGATGTGCAGGTCTGTGTCTGTCGCACACAACATTACAGATGTTCACAAAACGTTGGGTTTAATCCTTTAGCAATACCTTAGAAAAAAATTATCTATAAGTTCTTAAAACCACTGGACTCTAAAGCAGCTCGACCAAAAAAATAAGTAAAATCTACAGCAGTTCGCAATCATGGGAATACGTAATAGTAGGTAGGTATATCCTGATATAAATAGTAAGTAACTAATTCGTATCCCATATATTGAGTAGTCAAAACTTTACTCATTCACAGTGCACAATCATAAACTATTGCACCGACCGTGAACAGATTTTGCAACTGTGTTCCAAAAGCATTTAATATTATTTTCACTTTTCTCTCTTAAACTCAATTTTATTACTTAAATCGGATATCCTAACTTCCTATCCTAACTAATATTATAAAAGCGAAAATGAGTTTGTTTGTTTGTTTGTTACCTTTTCACGCCTAAACCACTGAACCGATCATCCTGAAATTTTGCATATACGTTGAAAGGTGTACAGAAACGGACATAGGTTACCTTTCATCCCGAAAAAAATTACTGTTCCCGAGGAAAACAATAATAACGTTCTTATGATAATAGATGGCGCCATCTGTCTTTCGAATCATGATTGAATTATATTATCACAAGCAGAGTACAACCCGAATTGATTGTCAAATTCTAAATTAACGCGAGCGAAGCCGCGGGCAAAAGCTACTATTAAATATTTATGATTTTAATTATCAACTGCGCTAAACCTCATACTTAAAAATGTGCGCTCAAATATTTTAAATATAATTTATGCGTTAGAAGTGTTATATGTATTAATTCCACACGGAACTAAAAATCAAGAAAATACAAAACTTGATACTACTTACTATTAAACTTGATACTACTTACTATTAAACTTGATACTACTTACTATTAAACTTGATTCCTTGCTCGTTCTTTATAATATCTCCATTCAGAACCCAGTACACGTTGGGTGTTGGTTGTCCATAAGAGTTCCCACAGGTAACATGAGCTTTGCCTCCTTCATTAGGCGTGGACACTGAGACGTTGCCTTCCCAATGAGGAGGCTGGAGAGCTATCACCTTCCATGATCGACGGATGCCATTGGCTGAGCAAGAGTAAACGCCCTACAAGGAAAAAGGACTTGTAATGGTTGTTTAGTATTAGTCTATGCTGTCTATACTAATACTAGCGGATCCGAGAGACGTAGTCCTACTCAAACGTTGACTAGCATCCCGATCACAGCGCCACCAGATCCAATTTAATCTAAACTATCCAGAAACCCACTCAAACATACTTAAAGAGGTGTTCAGTGACATCCACACGAACAGAAGAATTATAGATATAAAAGTAATGAAGCTAAAAAGATTGTTTGTTTTGTTTAGAAGCACTTAACTGTGAAACTACCAGTCAGATTTGAAAATTATTTTTTGCACCTGATTCTTTAGGAAGGCTATAACATCCCGCTACGAGCCATAAGAGCGGATCAGTAATCATAAACATAGGTGAAACCGTAAGGGATAGCTCGTCCTGAATACAACTAGGGAGCAGTGAGAAAATATATTGAGAGGATTTGCATTGACAATATAAAGCCAAGGTAAACAAGTGAATATAAAACCATATTAATGGTTAGTGCAACGAAGTATAATTATATTATATCATCTTTTTATTTTAGTGATTTTATTGTTTGCTACTTACTGTTCTCGGTGCTGCGCGTGTAGCATGTCATTAAAACTTGGTGATGATGATGATTGATGGTGTCATTTTATATACAATACATAAAAACATTTTCAAAGTCGGAGAGTTAATAGGATTAAAGAATACTCCATTTTATATCAGACATATCTACAGTGTGTCTTTGTTATTACAAAAGCGCTTGAATATTTCTCTTTCATCATAAACATGATAAATAACTAGACTTTACAAAACAACATTTTAACAAAAAAGAAAACCGACTCCAAAAATAACAATAATTTAATTATTCACAAGAATATGCAATTATTTATTAACTTTTTAGTGCATTTTAAGTTTTAGAAAATAATAGTAAAATTTTGTTTATTTCTCGGTTTTTAGTGAACCTTGCCAAAAATGAGAACATCATCAGTGTAGCCAAATAAGCATTATTAAGGATAACTCAAAAACGAATGGTTGAATCTTGATCAAAAATTTTAAATGGTACCACACGGGAAGCACCAGCTTTCAAATAAAAAAAGAATCATCAAAATCGGTTCACTCAGTCTAAATTTATGAGGTAACTAAAATAAAAAAAATAAAAATAAACATACAATCGAATTGAGAACCTCCTACTTTTTTTGAAGTCGGTTAAAAAATATATTGTTTTCCAAACTATACCAGGAATAAATTATTCATTAATTAGATTTATGAATATATATTTTAAGATGTTTTTTATTTTCGTTAACACTATAATAAAGAAAGCTACAATGGATAAAATTAAAATAAAAGCTAACCTCATTAGCCGGTGTGAATGATGATATCATGAGCAAGTTCTGATTGTTAAATTCTTCTAGTACTGCTTCTCCCTCTAAGGTCCAAGAGATCCTCGGCGGAGGAGTGCTGACTGCACCGCACCACAGACGTAAAGCCTCGTTAGGTTTTATAGGCATCGTAAGAACTCCTTCGTCATCCTTCACTCCAACGTAATCTTCTGTTTCTAGAAATCTGAAATAGACAATAAAATTTAATTTCGTAAAATTGAGGGCTTTTTTTTCAATGTTCATTTATTTATTTATTAACTTAATTAGAACGGCCGCAGGTCACTTATACTAATTAAGGACGCAACTATCATACTAACTTTTCACAATAGTCCTTACACACTGACAGTATCTTCTTCCATTGTTGTCCACAAGGAGAGCGTTGAGTGTGGCGAGAGACCGAGGTATAGGCGACTTAGCACGGGCTACTGTGCGACAAGCTGGTAAGGCAAACAGTTTATGCTTTCTGCCGCGGCGGTAATTATCAGGAACAAATATCCTCAATAGCACGTCATGAACTTATTACTTCATAACGTTCTTTATTTTAAATGCATTCGAAGAGCATTCGCATGATAAGAATATTTTTACATCAATCTCATAAGTCCGCTCATTAGAGCTTGCGAAATCAGTCGTACATACATACATACGTACAACGATTACGAATTATCAGTCTAATATTAGTGTGCTTGTACAAGAAGGATGTAGCTGCCGAAACCCACATGCGCAAGCTACACAGATTATTTGCACAGGTGACTCGCATCTTTCATTGACACAATAGAAACATACAAACGATACAATAGTTTCGACATGCGCGTCGTGTACAAGAGCTATTACTGCAGGTTTATAGTACAATCACTAGAACCTACGTTCTACTGATAGTAATTGTAGATGCATATTAAGAGTTTTATTTTATCAAGCTATTAACAAACCTGACTTCTCTACTGGCTTCACGTTGTACTTTTAGGTGCGTTCTTTGCGCGATTTCAAGAGTCTCTCCACTGAGTTCATTGGTAGCTCTACAACTGTACAAGCCACTATCATCGACTGTCGCGTTGTGAATCACCAAGACACCGTGAGGAGTTTCCATTTGCTTCTTCTTGCCCTGAAAGTATAGGAAATTATTTACGGTCTGTTAAAATTAAATAAAAAACCTTTTCGATACATGAGATACTCAAAGTGCCGTACCCACCCTAGAGTTAAATATAGTACCTACTCCACGAAGATAGGATTTTTGCACACTAGGCATAAAGCCTGTGTCGTTTATTCCGATCTGTCACCCTGCTTTGTCCCCTTAGGGGGACAGATCGGAAAAAAAAGTTTGATCTGTCCCCCTGTTAGCAACGAGGGGACAGTTCGAACTTTATTCACTCATTAACGGTTTCATTTGTCCCCCTATTACTGATAGGGGGACAGATTAAACTTTTTATTCCTGTTTGTCCCCCATAGAAATTAATGTATGAATTTTTAAAAGTAATCCCACGCATTATAATCAACATTAAGTAAAATAAAACACTAGCGTTTTGGGTTTATAATCATCTGTATTTAAATATGTTTGTTTTTCCATCAATCAGCCACAGTTCCATAAATCACAGTAGATATTGTAGGTATAATTACAATCAGTCTTTTGTTTTGACCTAATTCAACTTAGTTACAATCACAAATAAAATAATTTACTAACAATAAGAATATTTCTTTTGTTTCTCTATCAATCACAGTCACAGTCCGATAAATCACAGTAGGGATTGTACATAATTATTACAATCAGTCTTCTGATTTGACTTCATATTTAACCTAGTTACAACTTTTAAATTCACTAATAATAAAACTTAAAGTTGTAAATAATCTTAAAACATAAATTAAAGAAATAAAATGTGAAACAAAATTTAAAACTTTTCCAAAGTTCGTAATAATAATAATAGATATATAAAATATCTATCTCAACTTCTCCAACAAATGACCAATAGTAATTTCACCAGCTACAAACTGCATTTGACAATTATGTATATATTCGTCTTTCATAATGTATCTCTTTGTGCGACAATTTAACGCCGGAGTTGATTGGTTTTGGATCTGTTGTGATATGAGTCTATAAAAGGCTGCATCCTTTTCTAGAATAACTAACAGCATATATAAGTTGGGTTTGTTTTTTCCAACTGCATTATTTAATCCATGATGCCAGCCTTCAAGGAAGTTTGTAGTACGATGACGTTCATTAAAAACACACCATATTTTTCTAAATTCGGCATCGTGCGGTTTAATCCATTGTTTGATCATATACAAACGAAATTTCTTGCTTTGATCATCATCTGGACTATCTGATGCAATGTACGACCATCCATTCAAAATTTCATTATGAGGAATCAATGGAAGTACGGCACTCAATGCCACTTGTCTGCTCAAAAGTTTCGACTTAGTTAGCCCAAGAGCTGCTCCTTTCTTCCACACAGCTTTATTATAGTGATAAAAACAACCTTTAACTGTTACAATTGGAAAAACCGTTTTGATAGCGTTCATTGCTGCTATTTCGTAATCGGATTTATAGGTTTTGGGTTTCCACTCTGGAATTTGTGACCTAATCATATTGAATAAAATTTCATAGCTCTTCTGATCCTTATGACTCATTAGTGCGTAAACTACTGGCACAATATCAGTAGTCATATTTTTACTGCCGAAGTCTGCATGTATAGTATAAATCTGTAAAAATAGTTTCGGGCAGCTTTTAAATGTTCCGTCGCTCAAAAAGTCATCTAATGTACTTAACAGGTTTCTCATGTCCTCGGCACTAAAAACTATTATTCTATAACCTTCATAACTGTAGTCAGCTAATACAAAAGGTATAAATTTGGGAGGTATTACTACTTCGTCAATATCATCAAAAAATATTTTTTTCATTTGTATTGCTTCATTCCGATGTTTGTATAAGGTACTCTTAATATTTTTAAAGGGTGGTATTTTTGTTATTAAATTCAGACCATCATCTTTCATAGAAGTTAAGGCCTCTTTGTAAATTCTTGGTACACTTTTACATGCTCGAGATGCGGAAATATCTTGTTTTACTTCATATAATTTTTGATCCATAATATTTTTGGCGAAATCAGGGGCATGTGAGTGGGCAGTTTCTTTAATAACAGCATTATGCTGTAACAAAATATAAGGTTTTACTTTAAAAGTTGTTGTTTTTTGCAACAAAAATAGGTTAGTGCATGACTTAAAAAATAATAATAATATTCTACCACATACACACAACACCATCTAGCCCAAACTAAGCAGAGCTTGTACTATGGGTTCTAGACAATGGATAAACATACATATATACTTTCTTTTTTGGAAATACATACATATTATACATAGAAACACCCAGACCAAGACAAACATCCATGTTCATGCACACAAATGTTTGACTTGTGCGGGAATCGAACCCGCGACCTCAGGCGTGGCAGTCGGTTACACTAACCACTACGCCATCGAGGCCGACAGAAATAAAGAAGATGTTGGAAACATAAAAGAACAACAAACAACTTACACATGTAAGTTCTTTATCGTTTTTTTAGGCGATATGTATATCCGCCTAAAATAATGTTATTTCTTGATTTCAAATTTCGTGTATCCTAAGCATCCTGAATATTGTAATCATTGTATTAATGGGATGTACATACATATCCATATTTTAATTATAGTCATTGTACATAATATTTCCTGCAATAAAACTTAATGAATCACTAAACAGTTAAATATATTTTTCTTACCAGAATCTTTACTGATCCACGACAATGTTGCCTCCTTTGGTTACACTCGTAGACAGTTACTCCATTTTGTAAGCTTTTCTTTTTATAATATTGATGACCGGCGTGTAAAAGCACCTGACCACCACCTCTTTTTATAAAAGACCATTGCTTGTCTACTGTAGCAGAAGTACCAGGTAAGTTTTCCAATTCCGACATGTTGTAATCTAAAAAACAAATACTGGTGCTTAATGACCTTTGTTCTAGGGTTTTGCATAATTTGCATTAAAACTTGCTAACAATTTCAAATAGTCGCGTTGTGTGTAGTGTACTTTCTATATGAACTTACCACGGTCTGTAATTTCCTCTCAGTTTATTGATAATGTCCATTAACTCACTTGCAAACTACATACTTCGTGGTATAAACATTTCGTCCAAATGATACTGAAATACTGAGTAAGAAAGGGAGAGAGAATCGAAATTTGTTTCCTTGTTTTAGAATCTATTGTTTATTTGCACCGAGTAAATTCCCGGAAGAGCCGGCTTTTTTGTAAACAATAATGCAGTGCGAGTAATTTTCAACCGTATTTTATAAATCTTTAAGTTGTTATTCGCAATATTTTGCGAATAACGACTAAATATTAATATTACTTATGCTACTGACATACAGAGCACAATTGGAAATTTTATAATTATATGTTTGATTACTCTTATAGGAATGAAAACTTGTTTTTTATTAAATAATGTCTTGAATAATACACAACCACCTTAAAAGATGCTGCAATTTAATATTTTCTTCTTAGTAGCATTTTACTCATGTAAAATTTATCATATTGTTAGTTAAAATTAGCATTTCTAACTAAGTTGTATGAAGACAAATCAGAAAAGTGATTGTAATATGTACAATGCTTACAGTAATTTTTTCGACTTTGTTTGACTGATTAATTGAGAAAAAAAAGAAATATTCTTATTGTTAGAAACTTCATTTTTTTATTGTAACTAAGTTAAATTAAGTCTTACCAGAAGACTGATTGTAATTATACCTACAATATCTACTGTGATTTATGGAACTGTGGCTGATTGATGGAAAAACAAACATATTTAAATACAGATGATTATAAACCCAAAACGCTAGTGTTTTATTTTACTTAATGTTGATTATAATGCGTGGGATTACTTTTAAAAATTCATACATTAATTTCTATGGGGGACAAACAGGAATAAAAAGTTTAATCTGTCCCCCTATCAGTAATAGGGGGACAAATGAAACCGTTAATGAGTGAATAAAGTTCGAACTGTCCCCTCGTTGCTAACAGGGGGACAGATCAAACTTTTTTTTCCGATCTGTCCCCCTAAGGGGACAAAGCAGGGTGACAGATCGGAATAAACGGCCTGTGTCACGGGGTACTTTACAATCATGAAAATAATGGACACAAAAACACCCAGACCTCGAACAACTATTTAGACCATAGACCAATTTTTTGCCCCGTGTGTCGATTGAACCCAAAAATACTCGACGCTGTGGCAATAGCGGAACAACCACTTAGACTATAACGGCATCAGTACAGTCGAAATATAAGGCATATATGTAAAGGCGGAAACATACTTACGTGTCGTGGTGTGTCGTGGCGCGCCAGAAGCATATCCGTTTCATACATTTCACAGAACGCGTCGCGACACAACACGACATGCAAATATGTCCGTAACTAATATGTGGTATGAAACCGATATGCTTCTGGCGCTTCCCGACACGCCACGACACGTAAGTATGTTTCCGCCTTAAGCGATCACTGTTTGGTAAATAATCCTAGATATGTCAATGGAAAACGAAAAATCAAATGCGTACAAATTCGATCTTTAAACAATGTCTTCATTACTTCATACAAAAACTGTAGATATTAATTCAGACCTCTTGTACGTAAGCCATTAGTAATTTATCTTACAGGTAATTTGTAACATGAAAAACGGTTTGCTTGACATATTTTACTGTCCATAACTAAAACCATTAATTATGAACCAGGCAGGGTCTTTTATTAATTGAGACTTCTCACTTAATGACGAGCGGTTTGGTATAACAATTCTGCTGATTGTAGTCACCGAGCAAATTTGCTTTCGAACTCAAGGGAAGCATAAACGTTACTTATCCGTCGGTACTTTTATAATAAGCGGGGGCTTGTTGTATTGCCTTGGATTTGCTTGCTTTTGTTGTGTAAATACAGCATGTGCGGCAGTTATCGTTCGTCATCAGGTATGACGCTAGCTGCCTACCATTAATATAAATGAAGGTGCCGAATGAATAGTTGTACATAAAAGAGATCTTCCTGTTATTTGATATATACCGTATGATATTAAAATAGAAACATAATAAATTGTGTTTGGAGTCTTCAGCAGGCACAAGCAAATTATATAAAAATAAAAGGGTTTGTATTGTGCATCGTTGTAGAGAAGAACCAAATTTTATATAAAATTAACGTTTTGGATGAACATCCAATATATTTATTTTGAACTTACAATACTAGTTTTTGCAGATACATTGCGATCTTAAATTATGACCAGAGCAATCTGTTACACGCCGTATATATACTAACTAATATTATATATGCAAATGTGAGTTTGTTTGTTTGTTAATCTATCACGCCTTAACTACTCGACCGATCATCATGAAATTTCACATGCACATTGTCAGGGTACAGAAAACGACATAGGCCATCTTTTATCCAGAAAAAAGTACTGTTGTTAACCTAACCTAACCTTACCAACATTTACGCGAGCGAAACCGCGAGCAAAATCTAGTAGGTATATTATATAAAAAGAACTAAGTTAAGTTCTCGACGTTTCTACGACTACTGGGGAAAGACAAATCTCCGTAATTGTTTCATGCCACTTTTTTATTTCTCAAAATCTTCTTAAGTGCCCGTGAAACTTTATTAAAAATAATCGGATATCAGATCGGCGTTCAAACAACCACAAATTCTGGAGAACTCGCTTTGATTCAAAGATAAAAGCTAAGTTTGAAATTAGTTCAGCAACTATTCACAATCTAAGCAGAAGTCTGTATAGACGTTCTTTAGAAATATAAAAAGCTTTGTAGAAACAATAAGTTTAAGTTATATTCTATAGCATACAAGGACAAATATTAACAACTAAAACAAACTTTCTATTAGTTTCAAGTACTTGCTACAAAGATAAACATATTTATTTTTCAAGATAATTACGACGTTATTAGAGTCACTAGAAACATTATAAATATTGAAATAACTGAGACAAAAGTACCTAGGCTAGGTTTGTGCCTCCTAGCCTGAGTACTTTGGCTTTACTAACTCACTAGATCACATAAAACTCATACGAGTTAAACATTATGTGATCTAGTGCCTATTCGATGCCTATACAGGTATCGAACAGGCAATATTCGGAGCAATGTAAATAACCATGTATTTACTAAAACCACTGCGTGCCGGCTGATGTCTAATTAGAAGGCGATTAAAAATATTTTTATAAATCGAGAAGATCTTTAGACTGTAATGCAGTGATCTCAAGTTCGAATTTCTCAAATTTGGTGAAAGAAATCGAAGATATGTGCAATCTGCGAACCCGCACTTGGCCTTGGAACGTGGTAGACTATGCCCTAACCTTACTTATACTAAGAAGAGATTAAAATGAGGCCCGTGCCTAGTAGTGGGACAGTAATAAACAGGTCCGATATTATATAAAACATGAAACCAAGAACTACTTAAATGAAGTTACCTTAGGACTTTCCTTCCACCAAGAAAGCACGGCCGGCGGCTCTGAAGTAGGCTCCTTACAATGTACCACTATGGTATTCTGTACAGGTGCTATGATCACTCTTTCATCTGCTGTAATCTTGGCAGGAGAATTGATCAGTCTGGCTACTGTTAGTCGGGCGGGCACTGACGTTAGACTCACAGCTCCGTACCAGATGACGCACTGGAAAGAAAAAGTAAAAATTACAGTACAATATTTGTGCCTGCGGCATTGCCCGTGAATGCCACGAGAACATAAACCGGGACAAAAGGTAGTATTTTGCCATTTTTTCATATTTATAACATTACTATGTAGTCTATGGTATGGATAATCTCAAACTTAATAAATGGAGACGCAAACACATTGTAGTACAAGGTACCCAAAATTCTTCAACTACGAGTTAATTCTTTTAAAATTCTAATAGGGGTAAACGTGGTGCTGTCTACCGGGCGAAGTTTCACCATTCCACCAGTTTCAAAGTCAAAGTCAAAAATCATTTATTCAATTAGGTCATAAAGTAACACTTATGAACGTCAAAGAGGTTAGTGAGTTTGTTACATTTACTGAATTTACATTTATGTTAGTTGCAAGGTTCAGGCAAAAGGTTGAGCCTATGAGAAGATACCTGCAAGAAACTTAAGGCCATTCTTTTAACCTCTTGTGAGACAGCTGGATGTTTACATTATCGCCCGTTATCGCCACGTGCCACTTGAGATTTTGTTATTGTTAATTACCGGCCCACTCATAGCTCGTAGAATCAAAAAAATGGTACTACAGAATTTGTTATGATGTCAGCTACGTAGTAAAATATAAACAAGAGCTTTTTGCTGGCTCGCATGCGAGCCCCTGGCACACTAGTTACCATCAAATTATAATTTCATTACTTTACAACTCATTTATGTACCAGGTGTTGCAGTCATTATGCCATATGTCACTGTTCATATAAAACTAAATTCTAAAAATAAAGGAAAAGTTAATAATATTAGGTAAGAAGCATTTCAGGTTTGAAATAATATTTATCTGTAGTCATTTGTAATCTTTCAGTCTCTAAGTAGATTTGCGTGCCAACCAAAGGGCAGAATAACGATACCAATTGATTCATCCTTTATATGCATTTTGTGGTTGTGTTTCTTCGAAATAGCCAAGCAAAAACAGCACAGTCGCGGTGGCTAGCATCTTACCATCGGATAAGCCGTGATTCTCGTCTTTCACTAGTAACAATAAATAAGATGCAGTTTATTTTCTTCTTCGAATTTATGGTCAAATTAATGGTAAAACTTTTGAAATAGATTAAATTAAATTTCACAAGTCAACATATTAACTAAGTATCTACATGTTGTCAATATTTAACATGCGGATGCTACCGGCCATCCCTTCGGTGTAATCTCTTAGTCACCTTTTACGACGCCCATGGGACAATGGAATAGACCATTCGTAACGGGGCCTATTGTTAATCTCGCTTGATTTATTGACCGTTGAGTTCGACATCTGATTGAAAACATTGATTTCTCTCTCTAAATTCATTAACAAAACGCCATCATCACAAAAACATACTTGGAGATAGATTTATGACTAACCCTAGTTAGAAGAATATATTGTCGTTGATATACCAGGCTCTCATTAAAACGAACGGTTTAGATGCTTCTATAACGATAGCTGTTACTTTAGTGTTACAGAAATGTAATTATCTCAAAACAAAATATGAGTACTTTATTCGTGTTTTCTCGTAGTTTGGTACCTGAATCTTTCAAATAATATCATAAGCTTTAGTCCAGACAGCCTTGATAGGTAAACCATGTTGACTAATACTAGTCTGTTAAGAAAATCTCTTTAGCAGCACGAAAGCTTGAATTATCATAATACTTCTATCACGTAAATCTTAAGACGTAGGTAGCAAAATGAAACGACAATCAAAGGTAGCGGTGTATGGAATTATAATACACTTAAACCCAAAGACTTTAAATCACAGATGTGCCCTCACCGTACTTAGATCGCACGAAAAAGTCTCCACAGTGGAGTAGAGTGAGGTCAAGCATTGCATATTTATAATAGAGAAAGATAATATATACATAATTATAACATGAGTGAGCGTGCTAATACTATATAATAAATATATTCAGATAATATGTTAGCTGGTATTGTAAGATAAGAAATTTACTTCCAGAGTGGTGACACATCTATGATTAAATCTTTGCCTAAATCAATCTCTTTGGGCATATACAGCATCAGTAAGTAATTATTATATTTCTTGACTTTTTTCAATGCTACATTTTTATTTCCTTCTATTTATTTTTATAATTATTTTTTATTAATATAATAGTGAATTGAATTGTCCAAGAATTGTTTGCACATTTTTATGGAAATAAAGATTTTTGACTTTGGCTTTGACTTTGGAATAACACATACCTGGTACAGAGTCACTTCCATATTCATAGAAACCTCAACTTCCAACTTCGTGCTTCTGTTGGGCACTGCTGCGATGATCTTCCGTCCTTCTTCCTCGAACTCTATATCATTCCATTGTTCTTCATCTCTTTCTAACTTCCAGCGCCACACGAATCTCTCACCGGGCACGTTGACTTCACACTCGAATGTCACTTTGTCACCAAGGGGGGCTATCACCGATTCCGGATATTTGGTGAATTTCATCTCCAGTTCTGTAAAGAAATGTATGGTTAAATATCATATTGTAAATAATCATATAACATAAATATATACTGTCCCACTGTAGGGCATGAGCTTCTTCTCAGTATGAGAAGGGTAAGGCCATAGTCCACCACGCTGGCCGAGTAGAGGTTGGCAGACTTCACATATCTTTGAGAACAATATAAAGCACTTCAAGATATGCAGCTTTCTTCACGATGCTTGCTTAATAATTAACTATTTAATTTCAGCGATAAAGCGATATTTGAAATTGTAAATATTGTATTTCAATTAGCTACCCTGATGTAGCAGTAGTTTACGCCACGTCTATGCGCTAAGTGTAGCGAATTTGAATCCCGCAAAAGACAACTTTTTAACTGATCTTCATCCGACGGCTATCCTACGTGTGGGTGTGCACTATCAGATTTGAAACGCTAGTATCTTATTTATTTTTGAATGGATTCCAAAAATTCTTGTGTTGGTCTGCCATCTTTATTAAATTTCATACATTACTTTAACTATAACCTCAGTTACCAGGTAGTAGAGCCAAGCTGGTTACAGCAGGAATGGGCCGGCTCGACCGGGGAAGTACTACCCTCTCACAGAAAATCGACGTGAAACAACAGTGTTTCACTGCTGTGTTTCGTTCGGTGAATGAGAGCGCCGGAGGCCTAAGCATGAGGTGACGATTCTCGCAGCTTATGAGGGACCTGCAGAGTATCCGTAGAGTGTGGGTGGCGCGAGTCGATCCGGCGGCCAGGGAGAGCCGTAGAAACGGTGCTCTGCTGGCCGCCCGCGGTATAGTCCAGAGGCCCAACCGAGTCTAACCAACTAGGTTGGCTGCCTTATCATGCCGCGCATAATCTCGAGGTGGCTCGTCGTGCCGGATGGTGACCGGAGGGTGGGTCCCGGCGACCACTTTCGGGACGGTACGGGGGTCCTTCCGTCCGTCGGATCGGCTATCGCCATACCATACAGTTATATGACAAAACTTGCTCTGCGCCTTGCCCCACTTTGCTGCGAGAATAGCCGCCTCTTTTTTTTCATGCTTCCCCTTCCTTTCACCCTATGGCAGTACGAACAAAGCATTGTCGTTCAACAGCAGCCAATCGCCGTAACCCCACTGCTGCTTCCTGTGTCGTGGAGTTTATTAACATCAGAGGACTCCACGCTAACCTTAATGCCGTCCATCACCACCTGGAGACGGCTCGGCCGGCAATGCTTTTTCTAACGGAGACACAAATACGCCGTCCTGCAGACACGAACTACCTGCAATATCCCGGCTACGTGCTAGAGGAGTGTTTCCTCGCGAAAGCCGGGGTATGCTTGTTTGTTAGGGCGGATATTTGCTTTCGCCGTCTACAATGCCTAGAGGACCCTTCCTTCTCTATCCTTTGGGTACACGTAGATCATGGCTCTTTCAGCCAAATCTACATGTGCCTCTACCGATCCCATTCAGGAGACGCTGAGACAACTCGACTCTTCAATTACCTGAGTCAGGCAGCAGACGACGCGCAGGAGCGGTTTCCGAAAGCTGAGTTGGTGTTCTTGGGAGATTTCAATGCCCACCATGAGACCTGGTTGGGTTCTCCCAAAACAGACCACGCGGGACGAACTGCCCATGCGTTCGCTCTCACGCATGACCTGTCTCAACTGGTACTCCAGCCCACCCGGATACCAGACATTGCAGGTCAGGCGCCCTCTCTGCTCGATCTGCTGCTGACGAGTAACCCGAACCGGTACAGTGTGCCGATTCGTGCTCCTCTGGGCACCTCAGACCACTGTCTGGTTTGTGCCACAGCTGTTGTTGTTACGCCACCACGACCCGAGGAGGCAAGACGACGACTGTGGCACTACTCGTCGGCAGACTGGGATAGAATGCGGGAGTACTTCGCATCCATCCCTTGGGCTCAACGCTGCTTTGAGAACAGGGATCCATCAGAGAGCGCTACTGCTGTCGCTGGTGAAATCATCCTGGGTATGGAATATTATATTCCATACAGTGATGTCACGAGCGGCGGCAGGAAAAGGCCCTGGTTCGGTCGTGAATGCGCTGATGCTGTTGAACGCAAACAGACAGCGTACCGCGCTTGGACTAGGGATCGCACTCTCCACGACCCTAACGTGGATCACCTGAAGGCAGCGTGCAACCAAGCCACAAAGGTCTGCAAGAGGGCATACTTAAGAGCGGATGCCCAGCGCGTCGCACGGTTCGGCCAGGAACTCATGGCGCATCCTACGGGCAGTCGTAGCTATTGGCGCCTGGCCAAAGCCGTGCAGTCCAACTTCTGCCAGACCTTGCTGCCCCCTCTGAGGTATCCGAATGGATCACTGGCTCATCGGCCGCAGGAGAAAGCAGATCTGCTTGCAAATCTCTTTGCGGCCAACTCCCGAATCGATGACTGCGGTTCGCAGCCGCCTAACATTGCCAACTAGACCATGCCTGATATATGTATCAGGCAACGAACCGTTCGTGCGATACTGCAGTCTCTCGATGTTCGGAAAGCCAGTGGACCTGACGGCATCCCAGCTGTGGTCCTTAAAAAATGTGCAGCGGAGTTGTCTCCTACACTTACGCGCCTATACCGGACGTCTTACGCCGCAGGCATTGTGCCTGAGGCTTGGAAGGAGGCGAACGTTCAACCGATTCCCAAAAAGGGGGACCGTTCCGAGCCAAGCAACTATCGTCCCATAGCTATCACCTCGGTGCTCTCCAAGGTGTTCGAGCGGATTATAAACACCCAAATTGTCCGCTACCTGGAGGATTAATCGTTGATCAATGATCGCCAATACGGCTTTCGGGCTAAACGATCAACGGGTGATCTTCTAGCGTTCGTCACGCACCTCTGGGGTGAAGCTATGGACAAGCACGGCGAGTCTTTGGCTATCAGCCTTGACATAGCCAAAGCTTTCGACAGAGTCTGGCACCGGTCTCTTCTTTCCAAGCTTCCGGCCTATGGCTTGCCCCCTCAACTGTGCACCTGGATTGCAAGTTTCCTGCAGAAGCGTCGTATTCGGGGCCTTTGCGACGGTCGCGCTTCCAAATTTATGCAGGTCAATGCACGAGTGTCTCAGAGTTCTGTCTTATCCCCTACGCTCTTTCTTCTGCATATCAATGATATGTTGAATCTCGGCAACATACATTGTTATGCGGACGACAGTACCGTGCATGGGCGATATCTCGGACATCCTGGGGCCAAACAGGCTGAGGTTGAGGGGAAAAGGCAGAATCTTGTCGTTGAATTTGACCGGACCTTGGACCGCATATATGAATGGGGTGCCAAGAACTTGGTCGAGTTCAACGCCAAGAAGACCCTGGCATGCGCGTTCTCAATAAAAAAGTCTCCGTTCCTTCCCCTCCCTTCTCTGAAGAACACTCCACTGGTGATACGTGACAGTCTCTCCATCTTAGGTATGGATCTTTGCCGCTCCCTTAATCAGAAAACCTATATCGAGAGCGTCATTAAGCAAGCTTCGCGAAAACTCGGAGTTCTGAACAGGGTGAGGCGGTTCTTCACGCCTGGGCAACTGTGCCTATTGTATAAGGCACAAGTGCGCCCTTGCGTGGAGTACTGTTCTCATCTTTGGGATGGCTCCGCGCAGTACTTGCTGGACGCTCTCGACCGGTTACAGCGGCGGGCTGTCCGTATCATCGGAGATCCAGAGGTCACGAGTTCACTGGAACCTCTGCAACTCCGTAGAGACATTGCCTCATTGGCATGTTTCTACAGAATATACCACGGGGAGTGCTCTGAAGAGTTATTCCACCTTATCCCGCCCTCCCCTTTCCTATCCAGAACAACGCGTGCTGGGCTCAGATGCCATCCTTACACGGTAGAGTCGATTAGAGCGCGTACCAAAAAGTTTGGGTCCTCATATCTCTGCCGAACGACCAAGGCATGGAATTCTCTGCCAAGGCACGTGTTTCCTTCTTCCTTCAATCCTGGGTTCTTGAAGCGGGGCGTGAAAAAGCATCTTCTCAGGCCGTCAAAGTAGAGACCTCAACATCGCCTCGGCTACTGTGGGGGCGATGTGGAGGCCACTGCTCTTAGACCACACGACTGCATACCATCAGGTGGAGTGTGGTCATTTTGACGAGCAAAAAAAAAAATAAAAAAAAAAAAAAAGTTAAACACTGCACATGGTTGCAGTGCCACGCTGAGGTCTATAGTTCGATCCTAAGGCACGCACTTTGAATTTCAAAGTTATGTTCATAGTAGTTAATTATCGCTTGCTTTAACGGTGAAGAAAAACCTTGAGAAGAAACCTACATGTCTGAGAGTTTTCCATAATATTCTCGGAGACATGTATTTTTTTTTGCCATTTGTGGCAGCCGAGCAAGTGGCCCACCTGATGGAAAGTGGTAACCACTGCTCATGGACTTCAGCAATGTCAGGACACAGCAAAGCCGCTGCCTACCGTGAAAGAAGAACTCTCTTTAAACCTCGTTTGAAGAAGGACATATCATAGCGCTCGGGAAACACCGAAGCTGGCAGTTCATTCCAGTTCATTCCATTCACATGTATGTGAAGTCTGCCAACCCGCACTGAGCCAGCGTGATACGTATAGTCTATACTCTTCTCACACTGAGAAGAGACCCTGCCACCGAGCTGATATTATTATTTATTATAATCTTTGAAATTATAATTATTTATTGTGGTGTTGACGTGGTGGATTACATTGACGCGCACCTTGCCGTGGAATGGGGAGTGGAGAGGTTATGTCGGGCTCACCTGGGATTAGATGGAAAAACCTACCACGGTGTGCCACCTTACTGCCTTGAATGGTGGGTGGGTCGCTGGAACCCAAACTACATCAGCGACCCACCCAGTAGTGTTAGCACTAACCATACGACGACTCCTAAGTGACGCCCCGGCACGACGAAGGGCGTCACTCAGACTCAATGGCTGGCGGACGGGAGAACCCCGTTCTCCCGCCCGCGACCTTCACTTTGGAGATAAAATGTCATACACTACCTTAACTATACCTTCAGGTACACACTGCACAGGGTTGCGTTATTCATTTAAATAAGATAATTACGCCTTTTTATATATTTTACAAGGTCTACGAGTCTTGCCAATAACAGGCGTCTTGCATTACGGAGGTAAATATTGTGCTGCGTGCAATCGCATTATATGCCGAATACTCGATAGTTATTCGAATAACTGTTAAAGAATAAATCGACAAAGCTGTGTGTTTTTTTTGTTTGTTTAAATATGTAACACAGTATTATGTATTGACACAACACGGCGATTTCGAATCAAATCGGTTGAATGCAATAATAATTGATATTCGACTAGTACAGTTCATTTGAATGATGATTATGAATAAATACATATACACATAATTATGATTAACTTGAATAATATTGGTTAGCCCGTGCATACAATAATAATTATTATTATTTATTTATTTTCTCACCACAATATAAATATTATTTACATTTGGTAGGTTACATAATTATTTAAATTAGATATTGTGGGGAGACGGGTACCTAAACTAGACTCGAGGCCTATTTCAGGCTACCAGGTCTTACATTAGGCATTAGGCGTTAGGCTTTACATCTTATTATGTACAGCTTACATTAGTTTGCAGTAAGATATTTATTACAAAAACCAAAAATAAAATAAAAAGGTAATGATAAAAAAAAGAAAATAAAAAATACAAAAAAATCTGCGTGTGCGCGTATATTTGAGTGTGTGCGTACGTATGTGTGTGTATGAGGGTGTTTTTGTGTGTATTTGTGTTTATTCTAAGTCTGACTAGTAAGAATTTTTTCAGTTTCTTCATAATTGAATTGTTGGAGCCAAGCAGTTAGTGTCTTCTTACATTTGTATTTTGTGAGTTAAAATATATTTAGTACTTTATTAGACTTGTTGTATAGGAACCCAAACGACAGGAAAATCGTTTTAAAAAAATATTTATCTATCCACTAGATAGCGCCTAGCGCCTCTTACCCTGAGATAGCGAAGGGTTATAGGTTAGTAGATTATGTTGTCTTAGAACCGTGTGTAATATAAATAATTTGCGGACTGTTAAGACATTGCATTCCTTGTATAACTGTTCTGTTGGGTGGGTAGTGAGTGTGTGGTATTGTGCGTGTAAACTATTTAAAATGTAGACATCATTGCATAACAATAAAATAATTATGATGCTTCAAGTGAATTATAATGGATAAATAGATAATGTAATTAGTAATAGATATAAATTGTAGATACGTTTTGAAAAGTATACGTACATATAATTAGAATTATAATGGGTTTTTCGATAAATAACATCATTGGTAGATGAAATTGGATGTAAATTAGGATTATTTTACTCTGAATAAATTAGACATTAATATTATATGTAAGAAATTTATAAGAAATAGAATAAGAGCAGCGATAGCTCAGTGGGGAGACCAACAGACTGCAATGCAGAGGGTCTCGGGTTCGAACCCACGTCGCGCACCTCTGACTTTCGGAACTTTTCGAAATTATGTGCGTATTGATTGACAATTATCGCTTGCTCCGTGCCTCGGAAAGCACGTTAAGCCGTTGGTCCCGGCTGCCATGAACATCTATGGCAGTCGTTATTGGGAGAGTGTCGACACAAAAGATCCCACTGGGTCGAAGTGTCGCCGGTCTGCACTGGCCCCCACATAAGATAAGATAAGATCAATAGAATAATTAAAAATAATATAGAAATTTGTATGAAGGAAGATATAGCGAAAATGAGGAAAGAAAAATTACTAAGAAGTAATTTTTCTTTCCTCATTTTCGCTATATCTTCCTCACATTTAATAAGCCGACTAGACATGCCTTCTTTCTCTCGTAAATATACCTTGCCATTAGTAGTCCAACATTGCTGATAGTGGTTATATTTTACTAATTCTCGTGCGAGATAAAACAGGCGTTTGGTCCTCACCGTAAGCACTTCGGAAACATACAATAGTTGCTTTGTAACTCCATTAAATATGTGGGTTGAGCAAAGGCGGCTATCTTTATTTTGTCTGTTGTAGTCTCTGGTTGACTTTAGAAACTACTCCTTAGCTTTAGGTGTCATAAATTCAACGATAGTTGTACCAACAACTGATGCCGACTTACTTTTCAGGCGAAAAAAGGCTTATATTTCGGTCTTACTTATCGGGTGACTCACGATATTGCCTAATGCAATGTTGTCAATCCATTTGAATATAATTCTTCGCTTAATCTAAATCCTAAGCTCGCGTCTATGTGTATAAATCCGGCCATCTATGATTCAACTATAATTTTGAAGCGGTATAGCCCAAAGGATAGGCATATGCCACAGGTTCCCTAGCACTACCAACGTAGTAATGCCCAATTGTAACACAGCCATGTAACTTAGTTATTATAATAATAATATCCTTCAGACCGATTTCGGCCACGGCGGCCAGTCTTAACGGAGACTGGCCAACTACGCAGAAGATATTTTAGTGCACAAGTGTGTGCGCAAACACAAGTGCACTCTCTGTTCCCTAACTCTCATGATCCGATGGGACGGTAATACGACACAACCGGAGAGAGATCAGGCGCAGGACCAATGGCTTTACGTGCTTTCCGAGGCACGGGAGTGTCTTACACCGCCAACTTCCTAATTCCGGGCTGCTATTGAGATTTCTTAACTGAAAAACCCAATAACTGTTTGTTGGCCCGACCCGCGATTCAAACCCGAGACCTCATGCACAGCAGTCGCATTCACTACCGCTGCGCCACGGAGGCAGTTAGCTTAGCTTAGTTAGCGGGGTTAACAAGGATAGTTACAATCTGTAACACAAATTGCAAAAATCTTATACATAAATTACAACTGCCTATCGTTCAATTTTTTTACGAAAACAATCGTGCATCGCTACACAAGACGCCTTGAAACTTGCAGCAGAAGCCTTAATAAAGTCGCAGTCATGCCAATAATTTATACGAAGACAACATTTCACTTAAATTAGCATTTATCATCTAACTCCCAGTCGATAATAACGTAATCAATGTTTTAACAAGATTAAAGGAAACACAATTAGATTTTTTTATTTGCATACCAAAATCCCGGCTATAACAATAAAAAAAGAAATCTTGGCGGCCTTGATACCTTGTTACCCACACATTTCGATCTCGGATGACGCATCTGACTGGAACGAAACAAGCTTATGATAATAAGGTGCACAAACTACTTACGACCTTACGTTATGTGTGAATGGGTCCGTATTGGAATGTAACCCATAATTGAGATGTAACATTTTATTTTCTCTTTGTAGTCGGGCACCAATTTATGTGAATTCAGTCCCGTCAGTCATTGACCGTAACTTTATGGAGTGTTTTTAAAATTTCATCTCGTTGCCGAGTGAATAAGAATATATAGAATTGAATTAAAGCTCGATATTTGATTTACGCGTGTTATTATTTGGGGTTTCAGAATTCGGCAAACCAATGTCATTTTTTAAAGTAAATGATGTGAAGCCATTCTGTATCTCCATTATTCGTCAATTTCACATGCAAGTTGAAAGGTAGCTTATTTAAACACACTGGTGTACAATGATAGTGCCTAATCAAATATAATAAACTATAATAGGTAGGTATATTCTGGATCGAGCAACTTAGTAAGGCAATGGCTTTGGACTTAAGTAAAGGTGCCTCCACCGACTATTAATAAGTATATCATGTAGGGTGGATATAAAGAACAATAAATTCTAATATTACTAACAAGTGTTGATAATAACTATTGCATATTATGTACCTAACAATCCTAACTGCATGCGCATTGAAAATTTTATATTTTGATGCCCGTATAGAGTTTTATAGAACTTATAAATTATAAGTTCTATAAAACTCATTATAAGTTATAATGTTAAGACATTCTTCATAAAATCACTAAATATTCATATACTTATTATAAGTATCTTCACACGTCAGGACTTCCGCAAACACATACTCAAACAATATACGAAAAGAGCAATGCGAATACCTAAACTAAAATGACTAATGGTTAGTACGATAAGGGTAAGCGTAGTCTCATGATTGATTCTCGAGACAATCAAAGTATTATTCTAGTAAGTATACCTACTAGAATAATATGTATATATAATCCTGCCGGATATGCTATCGATACCTGGAATAGTAGGTACCCATGAGACAACAACATATTCCTCCTTATAACGAGTTACCTTAACATAACTGTCGATTTGTGGGTATATATCTCTGCTTATATGCCACCACAGTCATACAGGCGGTATATACTTTATTACATAATGTATTAAATAAAGGAATTCCCTAATTACGTATTTCATTCGTATCTACACTTAAAAATGATGAATATTTAAACTTCGCAAGTTTCCTTTTTGTTTGACTTGACTCAATTACCTTAATTGTTCAAACTTATTCAATTTGAGTAAAAACTTGTGGTCATTTAGTGCACTCATTTGGAACGAAGCCCGCTCTTTATTCTTTAAAGCATGAGACAACGAACAATCTAATTTCAGAATTTTTTATCTTTTTATATAATAATTACCATTTTTCATATATTTATACTAGCAGCCTTATCAGCGCAGCAAGAGTTTTTGCAGAGTGTCATTGACTTTTTCTAGTATGATTGAATGATGAAGCAATTTTCAGTAGCAGCACAAGGACTGGAACTGTGCCCGTTAGACAGCAATAGGCTCTTCACTAATCGTGAGACCTAAAACCACAATTGGTAAATTGTGGGTAGAATACACCTATACATATGTATGTCTTAACATTGCAGAAGCAATACCGACGAAAAACAAAATATTCTGCTATCTTCCCAAAAATAAGCAGGTACAAGAGAATGGCTCTTCTGAAATTTGGTCGGTACAAAACCTACTTATTGGCGGATAATGGTGGAATGCCTTGTCTTTTAGCAAAACTGATGAAGCAGAACCAAGTATCTTCCTAACGTAAAGAAGGGGGAACATGATCGGCTCGACATGCCAAACGCATATTTCAAAAGCAAATCTAATTAGCGATTGGAAATGGAAGGAAAGCTGCGGCTCTTAGTATCGCAGAAGCTAAAGCTTTGCTGTCGCTACCGTATAGTAAGATGTAACATGAATAGCTTGACTGTCTCCGAGTTGACATGCAAATCTACTGTTCTTTTCTTAAGTTTGTTGGTATGTCCCATTGCTGTGCAAAAGCCTTTCCCTTAGACATCCGAATCACTTTGTTGGTGGATATCCTCTGCTAATCCCTTTCACAAGCGTCCAGGTCGCCCACCATCTCCGTTTAGATCTGCCCCGTCGTCGATTGTCTTGCAGCACCCACTTGATGACAATTGGTACCCACCTCTCTGGTTGCATGCAGAAGACGTGTCCGGCCCTGTCTCACTTAAGCCTGACTGATATCAGAGCTCTCAGTTGAGTTTCAGACGTGTTCCATTCTTTTGACTCCGAGAATACTACGCTCCATAGCCCTCTGGCTGATCTTCAATTTGGACTTCTGATTCTCTATTAGGAACGATGTTTGGGCAAAGTAGGTAAAAACAGGCAATATACACATGTCGACAAGTTTCCGCGAAGTTTTAAGTAAGACTTTACCCTTCAAAAGCATTCTGCTTAGAGACTGAAAATTGTAGGAAACTGCTTCAACATAATAATATGCACAAAGCCACGACTATCAGCTAAACATTAACAACCTGTTAAACTTTCTAACTAAAACTGTGCGAGAGTTAGTGTAGATGCATATCAAGCATTCAAACACTATAATAAAACGCAACAGAACTTGTGTCGGTCTATCTGCATTCCGACGAACGAACCGGTCCGCGGTATCGTCGCGTCGCTCTGATGTGCTCCGAGATTGCCAATCATTCGTTGCTATGGTAACAACTGCCTTCACGGGAACACGGCCGTAAATCTTTATGGAAGTATACACTACGGTGCTATAATTTAAGGGAATGTCTTAGGCTGTCAGTCTAATGCAAATAGAAAAAATATCATTGATAGTATTACACTAGTACTAATGTATTTTCAATTTATCCATAGTACGTAAACTTAAAAACACGCGCGGCGCGGCGACGTCTCAAAATATTCCCTGTATGGTTGTACTTTTTGTTTAAATTAACTCTTCTTCTTCTCCCTAGCCTTTATTATTCCCAAGCCACTTGGCTTGCTTTTTCTACTCTAACCGGATTTGACTGGATATCAGTTTTTACACGAAGCAGCTGCCATCTGACCTCCGCAACTTAAAGGCTAACGATACCCTAAAGCTAGACCAGTGTCAGGATATTAGAGGGTACTGACTTTCCCAATAACGACTGCCATAGATGTTCATGCTTTTTGTTTAAAATAACTATTATGATTATAATTGGGTGTATGTAATATGTTGTGTGTATGTGATATAATATTATTATAATTATATTATAATTCATCAAGACAACCCGGTGTATCATATGTATAGCTATACCCACATTTCGCTTGCTTTGTTTGAGGTACGCGCGTAAAAGTCCAAGGTAAATTACTAAATTCAGTCCTGAGATTGAAATCCCAACATAAATACTCAGTTACATTTATCTGACCCGGTGATCGAGCCCGGTACCTTCAAAGCAGTCGCTTAAAAATATATTTTTATTACGTATTAAACTGTTACTTTCAAAAATGTAAAGTCTGCAAACTTGGGCTAGGCCCTATTATATTCTTTTCACTATGACCCGTGCCCTGCAGTGGGAGAGGTAATAAACAGAGCTGGTATATTGTAATAGTTCCTAGAAATATATTTTATTAACATCAGAATATAATAAAGAAATAGTTAAATGTTAATTGCACAAAATTATAATATAGGTACCGGCATTTATTGACTATACAAATAACCAGTTCAAGAGAAGTAATTATACAAATTAAACAAGATCCCATTGAAAAACGCATCGTAAAATCAGAATCATAACAAAATAATTTCCGTTTCATTTCATATCGCAATTATAATGAAGTAAATATTTAATTTATAATGCACCGCTTTTAATTGATATGTTAAAGTATTAAACAATGAAAATATGAAAAACAGTGGTAAATTTATGACAGAATACTTACGTTACTTGCTCACGTGACTTGTCGTTAAAACATCCTATGTCTATTATTATTTCTTTTTTTAGCTTCATTTTCAGTAACTTTATTAGTCATTGACTTTAAAGTAATTATAGAGTTTATGGCTGATACAATTGCCAGTTACAGACAGACCAGCAAACAAAAATAAAAAAATATATTAACGTTAACAAAATAGATAATATGCATTATTAATTTATTACATATATGCAAAACTAGATGTTCCCGCGTTTTCACCCGCGTTCATCGTTACTGCGCCACCCCCGTGGGTTGTAGCGTGATGTTATATAGCCTATAGCGTTCCTCGATAAATAGGCTATCAACACTAAAAGAATTTTCGAATCGAACCAGTAGTTCCTTCAAACAAACAAACTCTTCAGCTTTATAATATTTGTATAGATATTTACCATAAGTGTTATCAATATGAAATTTAATTATAATAAGTAGCATCATAAATTAGAACATTTATGTGTGTGTACTTTTAAAACAGATACGGGTAAATACAGATTTTAGTTTGTCCTGTCATTGTTCATATAACTTGCTGTTATTATTATATACAGCACTTACTATTGGGTGTTATTTAAATGGTTAGCATAGTATTTTCTATTAGTGTTAATAGAATTTTTCAAATCGAACCAGTAGTTTCTGAGATTAGCGCGTTCAAACAAATAAACTATTCAGCTTTATAATATTAGTATAGATTAGAATCCGAATTTAGGTAAAGGTAATGATAACAAACAAATGATGACAAAGAGATAAAAAACAGTAACTTAGTTAATATTTACGACGATTTTGTTATTATTGCTGATTGATCTAAAGGGCTTAAAAATGTTACCTAAGAATACGTAGTATAGCTTTCTATTATAAACTGTTGCCAGATCTACGTCAGTATTGCAAAGCTGAATCTTTTTACTCATTGTATCGAAAACAGATAGGGAACTACGACAGTCAAAGAATATAGATGTACACAAAGTTTGCCCGACACTGTGGCTAGTTAAAACACGACTGAACAAAAAAGCCCATTAACACTATTGGTTACGCAAGCCAATGAGCCAAATTATTTAACTATATACTTCAATACATTAATTATTTTAACTATACATAATTAATTACTGCGGATATAATTAATTATTTATTAAACAGCGCCGCGCATAGGATTATATTAATGACGTTCTCACTCTCCGATAGATAGTTTATTCATGATGCTGTAAGCATACAAATACACATGTTAGCACTTACCATGCATACCTTCAAGAATCGCATTTGTTTATACAAAACAAACATCAACAATTACGAAATTTCATGCACGTGCGAAATGACAAACACGGGCTATTTGAGTGCAAACAACGCTCAATTTGTGTACAAAACGTCTCTAAACTTGTCTGCTTCGTAGGTCCAGACATGCTTGCGGAATTATCGATTGCTAAGTGTTGAGCTGAAGACAGGGCGCTATGGCGCTCTTTGGGGGAGGGCTATGTCCAGCAGTGGACTATCATAGCCTGATGATGATGATGATGATGAAGTGTTGAGATTGATTTATCGACCAAAGTGATATGAATTTGTCTGACGATTCTTAGTTTCCACGACGTTTCGCGGCGAAATCGGACTTATCCGTGCCTTGGAAAAATCTGAAGATCTCATTACCATCTCTAGCAGTAGATAGAATATGAAGAACAAGATTGACTGATGGCAGATCAAGCATCCGAGGGCATCCAAATCATTCTGATTTGCTTTGATTGACTTAGTATAATTATTTTGTTGCTTCTAAGTGAATGCTGTGCATATTTCTAATTGCCGTAAGCACACAACCTTGCCTATGATAATAATCATGTAAATGTATGTGTTTATTCTGTTAATTTGCGTAATAAATAAATAAATTCTGACGCTACATTAGAGACCCTTGTCCAACAGTAGGACAGATCATATACAGAGCTGATTTTATTATTATTAGATTTGCCGCTAACCTCAAGTAAAGTGGGATCAAAACTGTGAGGCTAAGACGCCTGACCATAGGGACCTATTATAGGAATCACGAACGAGAAAAAATAACAAGTAGGAGGTTACTAATGACTTCGCACAAATACTTGGACAATATAATGACGAATAAACGTAAAATTTGTTCGGCACACACCCACACAAACAAACTCGAAAGCATAATCGTTTTTTGGGTTCCCTCGGTGTAGATGGAAGTATTAAATATCCCTTTCGTGTATCTGGTGAAAGCTACGTGGATTATGTACTGCCTTAATATGCATATTTGAATTTGTTACCGTTTTATATAATAAAACGGCAATGTAAAGCAAAACATTGTCTATATTGTTTATCAAATCCTTAAAGCACGTTGATGACGAGTGATGAACCTAGAAAATGTCTTGCGTGGAAACCCCTCTTCATGTGAATGTTTTGATGATTATACAAAATTTATAATTATGGCACATTAAAGAATTTCGAAGGCTATTCTTAAATTTTAACTCAGTTTTATCAAATAAGTAACACCATCATGTATTGTTACTGTCAACAGCTATTTATATATATAAAACACATTATACTTTGAAATAACTTTCCATTAAATTCCAATTTCTAAGTAAATGTATTTTAAAGTTTTTTCTCTAGCTTGAGGTTTCTGGCAATAAATTGCAAAATTTCCATCTTTTTAACATTCTATTACATTTACGTTCATAGACGAATACCGATATTTTATTTGATATTCATCGATAGAAATGTTACCAGCCATTATTAAATTTAAATTACTGAGTATAATATACAATTTTAGAATCAAACGTTGTGTTACGACACAAAACCGTCATGGTTGCTGACGACAGGACCCTATAATCCGTATATTTTTTTCTCTTTGTGCCGTCTCTAAGCTCCGTGTCAATGTGTGAGTAGCTACCTGCGGTATCCGGGAGCTTACCCGTCGCGCCTGTTATACTTCTAAAATAGACGAAAAAAGTTATCTTTTTACACCTCGTACATTATCGTTTATCTTCGTTTCAACACCAAACGCGACTTTACCGAACATGCAATGAAAATAAAATGGTAATAAACTTTAAAATCTCGTTTGAAATATTTAGTGGGAATATCTGTGAGTAGTGACGCTGGGATGAGCAATTTGTTCTAAATTTGAAAGACAGTTTGATGTTACGATTAATTTTAATGTCAAATTTTAATCTGGTTTTAAACACATTAAACTTTGTCTTAAATTTCGATGTCGCCATGGGCAGCAGTTTTAAATACTAATGACTACTAATTTAAACTCTGTCAACAAGCACACTCCATAAAACTATTTCTGGGTAATGTTCAAGTAGGTATGCAAATGAACAGGCAATGCCATATTCTCTAAAACTATAAAATCAAAAATACTTACGCGCTATTGCCGGCACGAACACCGCTAGAAGCAGCTGTATATGCAACGGAGTCGCCATTTTGCCAATCTAAAAAAAACGAAAAGAACAGGCTTAACATAAATACAAAAAAAACATTCAACAATTAAGCTTAGGTAATTGTTCAGAAGTCTTGTACCGTGTACGTAATCTTATTGCGTATTAAACCTTGTTTTTATAAAAGTATTCAATAGAAAATCTTTCTGTAACTGTCATAAGAAAATAAATGCTACTTAGAAAGGATTAAACCACCTAGCAAGAAAATTTATTGCTAGAATAACTAGAATATCTTTAATAACTGCAGTAAATAAAATACAAAATATAAAATCATAACAGTTTTAGTACGATATGGGGTAAGTGTTAAATGGAATACTATTTATTTCAACTACTTTGTATGCGACGAGATTTCTGATGCAACCAAAAGCAATAACAGTCATACCTCATAATATAATTATGATATTTTAATAATTAGACTTCTTTACATTTCGAAAACTGCAATTAAAAGGTGAACAGGCACATATCTTACAGGCTGTGTACTAGTAATCTATATCTATACTAATATTATAAAGCTGAAAAGTTTGTTTGGTTGAACGCGCTTATCTCAGGAACTACCAGAACGAATTGAAAAATTATTTAAGTGTTGGATAGCCTATTTATCAAGGAAGACTATATAACATCACGCTACGAAAAAGAGACATTTTGCAAAAACGGGTAGAATTATATGTGAAGCAGACGAAGTTTTGTGGGTCAGCTAGTATATTATATACAACGCCACAAATTCAAATACAATGCACATTTAACGTATTTAGAAATTTTTTGATCATGTTAGCAGGTACGACGTCTTACGGCCCTTTCACGACCTCGCCGCTGTGAGCGGCAGCTTAGCGCGGGGCGGCGAGTGGTAAGATCAAATGTATTATAATGTTTGAAGCACGCCACGAGACGCAGCTCTAGCGAAAACGCGCGCGGTTTTCTCCGAGCGAATCGCTACAGCGGCGCGCGGTTTAGGGAGCGGCGGTTACAAAAGTACAAGCGAATGAGTGCGACGCGAAGACACAGAGCCACAAAATAAATACATATTATTTTGTGACAGAGCGGCGCGGACAGCGGTGTAGAAGGGCCGCTGCAGCTAACCGCTACTGAGGGTACGTGGCGTGCACAACTCTCCGCCTGCCGCCCAGCTCGCCGCGCCGCTCGCCGCTAAGACCGAAGTCGTGACTGGGCCGTTAGTTTTAATTACTTGAACACCTTTGTATTATTACTTCTTTACTGCCTTGGTGGTGCAGCGGTAATAAATGCGACTGTTGTGCATGAGGTCTAGGGCTCAATTCGATGTCGGATATAGTGTTATTAGGTTTTCTCTCGAGAAATTCTTAGTAGCAGCCCAGAGGTTGAAAATGTCCTCGGTATAAGCCTATTGTCATCGGCTTGCCTCAATAAAATGGGACTTAAAATCATACTTGGCGTAAAGTAGTTGTAATAGACCTCTAGGTATCTCTTCGGGGATATAGGTATGAGGATATATATTATTTGAGTATTATTGTTTTTTTTTTAAGATTACTGGTTCTTTGGGTTTCCAATTACTAGTATTCTTGTTAACCCATCCAGCTAAGCTTGAATCGTATCGTAATCTTCGGTAGTGCTATGGGTGGGAATCGAACCCGCGACCTCTCGATCGCAAATCCCGCGACCTCTCGATCGCAATACCAATGCCTTAACTATTGGGGTACCGCCGCTTTTATGTATGTGTGTATTTTGATGAGAATTGTTATATATGTACTGTGTTATTTTATGTATACTTACCTTTGTGAAAGAGAGAAATAAATACTTATTATTATTATTATTGATTATGATTTGATTCGTAATTGATATCAGTATCAATCGGTGTGTACGGTATAACTAAATCGGCCTAGTAAATCTATTACGTGCAATCAGGTGTAAGTTCACCTTTAGACCACCACGGTAGGTAATAAATAACAAAATAACACTAAAACGAAAGTGACAACAAACGCTTACGCTTTAAATAACGTTGCGCACATTATAATTTATTAAGCAACTTCAATAACAGTTATCGTCATTGTGAGGTACAACTACAGCGTTTAACCAATATTGGTGTGGTCATATTTTAGGGCCTTTATATATATATATTTGATATATAACCTACGTGCGTTAACTAATTTTATTTATTTATTAACTAGCTGACCCACGCAACTTCGTCTGCTTCACATAAGAGAATTTTCCTAGTTTTTGCAATATTTTTCATTTATGCTCCGCTCCTATTGGTCGTAGCGTGATGTTATATAGCCTATAGCCTTCCTCTATAAATGGGCTATCCAACACTGAAATATTTTTCTAATTTTTACCCGTAGTTCCTTAGATTACCGCGTTCAACCAAACAAACAAAATTTGAGTGAAGTCGGCGCGTGAGCGCCCCCGCCTTTTTATAAATGCAGCGGATGGCCGTTTCGCGCGTTAAACAACAATCAACCGTATAGCCGTACCCATACTGGCGCGGCGAGATTTGGAAGTTTTATTTCATCTATATCTTGTGTGTTTATAAACCGATTCCTATATTTTTTTTTATAATATAAATATTAAAGTGTACTTTTTGAATATGGGAGTTTGATAAAGATATATCTATGTGAAATACAATATATTTATGTATTTTAATACACTTTGAAGAAATGCCTAACGATTAAACACGTTATTGTGGCTAACTTATAAAATATAGATATATACTATAAAGGACTTTTTTGTAGATCTTTTGAAGACCATCATCTTTGTAATACATACTTTTGGTGTATGATCAACGTATGCGAGGATAAGAGCTCGAAAGCGCATTTTCGTCCGACTTGCTTCAAATTTATCGTCACTACTCAGCTCCTATGTGTCTTAGCGTTATGTTATATAGCCTATAACCTGCCCAGGAGTATGGACTACAATCGTACTAAGTTTGGTTAAAATCCCTTCAGTAGTTTTTGACCCATGCGTGCACATACAGACAGACAGACAGACAGACAAAAAATTTACTGATTGCATTTTTGTCATCAGTATCGATCACCATTTATCCTCCAATATTAATTTTGAATATATATTCAATGTACAGAATTGACCTCTCTACAGTTTTATTATAAGTATAGATAGCTTTTGCTGGCGGCGTCTCTCGCTGAAAAGAAGGTTAGGATACGAAAATAACAGTACTTAAAAAATAGCCTTTGTTACTCGGTGGTAAAATAGCATTCCAATGGTTAAAGGATTGTTAATTTTTTTAATATCGGTTGCTTTGTTTTCCAGTTAAATCGTTACAAACAAACAAACTAAAATCAAATCTTTCATATATAGATTTAAAAATCGAATCAAACGCATTACATCACTATCAAAATTACGTCTGATGATTTTCGGGTTCACGGAGATCACCCGAGTCAGCTGTTCGTGTTGTTTGAGTATCGACTAGAATGTATAACATTTATAAGTCGATAAGAAAGAAAATATATCCAAATATATATTTCTAATCAAGCGTACTCCATCGTGAATGCATCGTCAATTCAGGTAAGCTCGCGGTCAAACGCCTATTAAAATTTTAAAGAAAAATAATTATTTCTCGCGGTTTTTCATTGTACAGGGGCTCTATTATATGATACTTACATATGACCACACCTTTCTGTTACACAAGGTATAGGTATAAAAAATATTTTTCTTCTATAACCCGTGTCATGTATGTTCATTGCCATAATATACATCTTGTATGGCTCTCCTTTAATGTTCCATAAGTGTAAAAAGATATGACATCAAACAACGCATAATAATAAATGAAATTTCAGATATAAAGAGGTTTGTACCGCATTTGCCCCTACAATACGTCCCACATTCCAAAATGCTCCTCATTCGCCCCTCTTTTTAAATTATTCCTTTTCGTCCTATATTTTTGAGCATATAGTTGGCAAAACAAAACATTTTTTTAAATTATTTTAAGTCTTTTCTTCGTCGGGCTCGTAATTTCATGCAATCATAAGCCCAAAGTTTCGGCGACAGTTCAACGAGGTATTTTAAAATATTTTTTGGCTGACGGTATAACAAAAGCTAACATACCTACAAAAAAAACAGGGACGCAAAAGGAACATAATTTGGGACGAAATAGGATTTAATTTAAAGGCATATAAGAAACAATTTTTGGGACGAATGCGTATTTTTACGTTTGGGACAAAACATGAAGGTCGAATGCGGAACAAACCTATAAAGCTTGTTTAGGCGTGAAAATAATATACAAGATAAGTCATTTGTAAGGACACCGTTTTGTTTTGTACTCTGTAAATTTTTATAATATAAATTTCTTGTATAGTAGTAACAAAAATGCTTAAAGTTTGTAAATTATATCTAACTAAATTTTGTTCGCGAATTGGCACGCGTAAATGTAGGTAAGGTTTGGTTAGGTTATGTTAGTAACAGTATTTGCTCTGGATAAAAGGTACCTATATGTCCTTTTTATTCTCCTGACAATGTGTTTGTGAAACTTCATGATGATTGTTCTAGTAGTTATGGCGTGAAAGCGTAACAAACATACTCACACTGGCACATATAATGTTATTAAGTCCTGTTAGAGTTATTATATTAACATGCCGAGGGGTTGGACGATATTGAGTATATTCATTTATAGATTAATGTTACTGATGTGTGATGAATGTGACGGTGAGCGACTCAAAGCGCGGTCATTTTATTTCGTTGTACCAAATACAGTCGTATTCTGAAGCACTTTAGGTTGAATTTAAATTGTTACTGAATTAGTCTCTTCGCCGCCACTCCGTCCGTCGGCGCTGACCCTAATGCAGGACTCAAGCTATTTATTTTACGAACTATAAAAAGTTTATTTCAATTATAAATTTGCAATTTTATAAATGTGTATGTGAGTTAATTGTTCGTTTGTTACACTTTCACGCTGTAATTACACGACCATCATGAAATTTCGCATACTCGTTGGCAGGGGTACAGAAAAGACATACAAACCTTTAATTCAGAAAAATATACTGTTTCCGAGCGAAGCCGCGAGCAAACCTAGAAATATATAAATATCATGACGTGAACGTAAGTACTAACAGAAATATACGTTTATATTTATTATTTATTTATGTTACAGCTTACAGACTAATAGCAAAATAAATATTTATATCGAAATAAACGATAGTCTACTTTTACTTGGCCGGCCTCAATGGCGTAGTGGTTAGTGTAACCGACTGCCACACCTGAGGTCGCGGGTTCGATTCCCGCACAAGTCAAACATTTGTGTGCATGAACATGGATGTTTGTCTTGGTCTGGGTGTTTTTATGTATAATATGTATGTACTTCCGAAAAAAAAAAGTATATATGTATGTTTATCCATTGTCTAGTACCCATAGTACAAGCTTTGCTTAGTTTGGGCTAGATGGTGTTGTGTGTATGTGATACAATATTATTATTATTATTAATATGATAATGTTACCTTTAATTTAAAATACTTACTAAGTTTATAAAAGGATCATTCTAAGCGTGAACTTATACTACGAGACCAATGGTTTGTGACCGCGTGTAAGGTCCGATTCTGATTTGAGCAATGATTTGTTGGAGTTTAAGTTGTAAAGGACAATAAACAATTTGGCCTATGAATCAACACACATTCCACCTAAACAATAATTTGTATTTTATTTTATGACTTAATAATCAATCATTACAATCTCACGGACACTTTCGAATCGTATTTTCGTTTTAAAAAGTATCCATTGTTTACATCTGAGACACGCAGTGTTGCCATGCCTACAGTTTTTACAATATGTGTACGGTTTTATCAGAGAAGTTATTCCCTATTTAGCTCTGTAGTTTTTCTTACGTAGGTAATACGAATAGCATTATTGAACTTCATCATAGATATGACTAATTTCTTAAAAAATCTCATGTTTTAATGAAAAGGACCATATGTTTTAATGAAAAGGACCATAATAAATACCACTTTCTCGGTATTATACGCTTTTCTATAGTGCAAGCATGGCAACACTAATCCAAGTCAACTAAAAACATTTATTGTTTTATTTTATCTGTATTTTCAGTTGCTTTTCAAACATCGATTGAATGTCATTGTACTTATTGCGCGTGTACTTTGAGTATCTACATCTTATTTTGCGACATTTTATGTTAAACTAATTTATTTACGACTTTGCTTGCACATGTGACTTTGGTTCTTCTCGAAATATCGACCTCCGGCTGTGATTTACGAATCTATTGGCACAACAACTTGGCATACAAGTCAAAAAGTATATTTTGTTTACATTTTAGTAGATTATTCTAAATTATTTTTGAAACCTACAAAGCCAGAATTTATGACGTTTGTGGATTTATTTTCTGATTAAAGTTGATGCCAATATAGCTATAACCAGATTAACTAGACATTTCATAAGACATTACAAGAACAACCCACTTCTTTAGTTGATTGGTTGACCAATTGCAGTTGTAGGTCTTAAGGCACCTACCTACCCCATAATGGTCCATATTAAATCCTTATTTCTTATGCGACCCGCATTGCCAAACACACTAATCAATTAAAATAATAACCTCAAAAACGGTACATAAGTATTTTACTTACTATGCAATATTCAGAAGTGTCCGTGACTTATATTTATATTTAATTGACTGTGGTCATCCTTAACCACATATTTATAATTTTTTTTGTGGCTATTGTTTCTTAGGCTAATAATGTATGGCAGCTGAACAATGTCCTTTACAGTAGTATTTCTACACTCAATGTAACTCAGCCCGTAAACGGCAATATGGCTTATTACGTACCTACCTAAAGCCATAAATAGCAAATTGTAGGTGTCATACACCTCTGCCTAGTCCTTCGAGCATGTATAGTCTATAAATATTTGGTATTCTTATATTTCATACTCGATGTCGAAATATAAATATGAAAGATTAAGATCAGACTATGCAGTACAATATCTGTTCTTTACTATTCTTCATACCGCCAATACACTATCTAGCTTTCATTGTAATGTTTTCGTTTAAATATTAAAATAGTTCTTAAGTCCAATATACTATAAGTATCTAATAAGCCATAGAGTAAAAAATCATAATTATAGCCTCAGCGCAGTAAGCAACAAAAGTTAATGTACTAGACCACTCTGGCCATATACATATTTCTGTCAGAAACCATGTGAAAAAGCAAAACACGATTTTAAAATTAGAACGCGTTGTTGAAATTGGAAACCGACGCGTGCCAATAAACCAAAATAATACACACGTTAATAACGAGCTAACCGTTACAGCCGACCGTTATTTATAAACAACGAAAAAAGCCGATCGCAACAATGTATATGTTATTGCATAACTATGCTAAATTCTCTATCGACGGTACGTTCGTAGCTTCGAATATTTGTACATTCATTCCAAGATACAAATTTGATCGTAAAATAGCCGTTATCACATTTTAAGAATGGTGAACTGGGATGCTAATTTATGATAATTATTAATTTATAGACAGCCATGATGTTTTTGTGGACTATTTATCACAGAGCTGACATTAAGTCGTTCGTAATGGCGGTAGTATATCGTAATCATCTTGTAATAGCCAGTGAAGAAATCGCCGATCGATAACCACTTGATATAGCTGGCTAATGGCTAGCTAATAACGTTAATAGCTGTTAACTTTAACGTTATAGCGCGAGTTATCGAGCTGAGAATATTATTTTGTAAAACTAACCACAGTTTTGCTAACACACAAACTAGTTTAGACTGCGTTAACGTAATTTAACTTTCCTAGTTCCAAGTTTATTTTCATATTATACCTAAGTAGCTGAAGACAGTATTAAATGCTGTTTCGTCTGCCAATTGGAACAAACCTTACTGTGGTGCTTATAGATATTACCTTTGCCAAATGTTATTATGCTAAATAGTCTGCATAATGCCGCATTTGCCTGATTCTTTTGAACTCGCCAGAGACATTCTGATAAAGAAACTATATTATATAACTAGATGTTCCCCCGGTTTCACCCGCGTTTATCGTTACTGTGCCGTCCTCGTGGGACGTAGCGTGATGTTATATAGCCTATAGCCTTCCTCGATAAATAGGCTATCAACACTAAAAGAATTTTCGAATCGAACCAGTAGTTCCTTCAAACAAACAAACAAACTCTTCAGCTTTATAATATTTGTATAGATATTTACCATAAGTGTTATCAATATGAAATTTAATTATAATAAGTAGCATCATAAATTAGAACATTTATGTGTGTGTACTTTTAAAACAGATACGGGTAAATACAGATTTTAGTTTGTCCTGTCATTGTTCATATAACTTGCTGTTATTATTATATACAGCACTTACTATTGGGTGTTATTTAAATGGTTAGCATAGTATTGTTATTTTTTTGAGCAGAAAAATATAATCTGTGAGCAGAAATAGCTAATTGGTCAGCAACTCATGGCCAGCAAACTTTAAAGAGATCAAACTGAGTTGACGGAGCCCCGCTTGGCAGGGCTCCTATTTTTGGATAGGTTTAAAAAAGAAACCTAACATAACCTAACACTTCCGAGACGGAATGCAGTGATTTGAGGCGTATAGATGCTCGTTATTCTATGCAATATTTGCTGACCAATTAGTATTTTTGATGAGCATTATATTTAATCCCCTTACTATTTATGTATCTTTCACGTATCCTTGCGCACTTTATTATAAACATGCACATTTTATAATAAAGTTATAATCTATACTAATATTATAAAGCTGAAGAGTTTATTTGTTTGTTTGTTTGAACGTGCTAATCACAGGAACTACTAGTTCGATTTAAAAAATCATTTTAGTATTTGATAGCCTATTTGTCGAGGAAGGCTATAGGCTATATAATATCACGCTACGACCCCCGGGGTCGGCGCAGTAACGATAAACGCGGGTGAACCCGCGGGAACATCTAGTACTTACATGAAATTAAGAGAATATACACATTACTGAAAAGTTTCTGCGCTATCAACATGAACGACATAACGATCCCCTGCACGTAGCACTGCGAACCTTAAGAACGCGCCTGGGCCTGCCAACCCTACTAAGTGGAAGAACACAACACAAGGTTACGATCTTCTATATACTACGTGCACATCAATATTTCACAAAACACACAAAGCTGCAAAAGATGGCTTTCTAAAATGAAATTATTAAATAAAACGTCAGCTTTACGTTTATCTCACAGAAATGCAGAGAACACTAATATAGCATGGTGAACGCATGTGAAATCTGTGTTATAAACTCCAGGGCGATGACGTCGGCGTTTCTCAAGTTATACTTAATAAGAGTATTAAGTAATTTATGATTGTAACCTCAACTGTGACGCAAAAGGTTGTAGTGCTATAAATCACACTGCTAATTATTATGCTTAATAATCTTTTGCCCATCACTCATTTATGCTTTCGTGGTACTATATAAATGTAAGTAGTTTCTGTTAGAGGTAGAGAACTTAATGTCGTACTACAAATAACTGCACATATACTCGTAATAAAACGTGTATACATATTACTAGATGTGCCCGCGGTTTCACCCGCGTTTATGATTACTGCGCCGCCCCCGTGTGTCGTAGCGTGATGTTATATAGCCTTAGCCTTCCTCGATAAATAAGCTATCCAAAAAAAAGGATCTTCAATTCGAGCCAGTAGTTTCTGAGATTAGCGCGTTCAATCAAACAAACAAACTCTTCAGCTTCATGATATTAGTATAGATTGCGACTGCACTGATGGCGTAGTGGTTTAAATGGTTGCCTTGTCAATGCCACCACGGCGAGTGCTGTGAGTCGATTCCCACACGGGACTAAATGTTTGTGATCCACAAATAGCTGTTCCGCGTCTGTGCATTCTTTGTGTTCGTTTTCTAAATGTTTGTAAAGTCCACTGCAACACAGAAATAAATTCTAGTGCGGCAGTTGTTTTTAAAAAAAAAATGTTATACGTAAAGCTCGCTGGATCGTAAGCGGTTACTGCAGCCTATCGAGGCGCTCATAGCCAGTTGCACTCACTGATCGGTAAACGATTAGCGAGGTTAAGCAACGTTGGGTGCGGTCACTCTATAGATGGGTGACCGCTTAGTGGTATTTCATCTGAGCGTCTCCGTGCTTCGGAGGGCACGTAAAAAGTTGGTCCCAGTTATTGTCAAATTGATAGCAGTCGTTAAGCCATGTCAAAGGCCTAAGGCGGCTTGAACAACTCTTGATAACAGGTTGACCACTAACCACACGAAAAGAAAGAAGAAGCAGCCTATAATCGCTTGTCACACGCTTAACACTCATGTTCATTTAAAAAGGGAGTCACTGTTGTGGCAGTGTAAAGACAAAAAATACTAGTAAACCCCTACTGTACTGGCAGCATAGTACTTCTTTAAACCTGGAAACGAAACCGCGAGAACTCAACCAAATTTGTTTGATTGCAAACTCCCAGTTTTAAATACCTGACCCATACCGAAGATTACAATCAAACAATCTTATGCAACCTAGCTGACTGCTCAAGTTTAAAGAAAGATCCTAATACTACGGCAATAAGTTATTTGACTAGTTTCTGGAAACCATCTTACATCATTTTGTGGTGTCTATAAAGCCTACAAATAATGATTATTTTAATTGCTTTAAGTATTTCAGAATAAAAAATATATTAAAAATACACTGATTATTTAAACTGTCAAACTGCTTGCTCCGGCAATATGGCGTCCAGGTCGTCAAATGACATAACTTGTTATAATCGCGAGAAATAAAATACGCGATAAAATCCGTATATAGTAGTTTAATTTCAATGAATAACATTCGCGTAAACAGAAGACAATATTATAACATGTTTGTAAATAAACATTGGACAGCAAGCGACGAAGACAGCGTTTACAAACGTGTGTCGTCAAAATAAATATAGCCAATAAAAACTATTATCACGTGGCTCCAACTAATAATAAATTAGTTGATTTTGGGATTTTGATAAAAATATCTTTAATTATTATCATAACACATTTCATAGCTAATTGCTTTTCAAATCCATTATCTACGCAGACTGTATTAAATCCTAATCTTAACTAATATCATAAATTCGAATGTGAATTGGTTTGTTTTTTACGCTTTCTCACCATAATTACTCGACCGTTCATCATGCAATTTTGTATACACGTTGTCAGGGGAACAGAAAAGGACATAGGTTACCTTTCATCCAGAAAACAGACCTAACCTAAATTACATTTACACGAGTGAAACCGCGAGCAAATCTAGTAAGTCATTTTTCATACTATACAATAGCATATTCTTTCAATTTTACAGTGTAGTACTAAATACAAATAAAAATAAAACACATTACTACAGATTACAGTCGCAAGAGGAAAACCTAGGCGAACGTTTCTCGACCAGATCGGAGGCGTTCTGGACAAAGGCCAGGTTAAGAGCTCCTTGAACCGACGGGCGTGTATGAGGAATGTGATGAAAGTGAATGAAGCCAGAGAAGTGTGTCAGGATCGTAGCAAATGGAAATCCGTAGTCTCTGCCTACCCCTCTGGGAGACAGGCGTGAATCTATGTATGTATGTATGTACTACAGATTAACTTATGCCAGAGAGGCAGTGAGTCCGTATATTTATTTTTGTTTAGTACAAACGAACCGCCAATTATCCACAGAGTGCGAATGTTTGCAATGTAAGTATTGATCGATTTCTCATCTCGTTATCCACACAAACAAACATCAGACATATTAGCTAAATAGTGCATTGTAATTGTTGAGTTAATAAACGTTTACGATGTGGACATCACATGGTTATTATAAACAGATCAAAAATATGTTTCATGTCGTGGCTTAAATCTTTCTTCTATTTATCTTGTGGTTAATAGCTGTAGTGACAAAGTACTGACTCTTGACGTGATAGATGTTTATGCTAGCATCAACAGCTTTCAACGCAACTTTTCTTCGACTATTGACTTTCAATAGGCACAAGGCGTCGCGCTACTGTTGAGTGAAAGAATACAAACAAACACAATTATGCACAAAATAAACGAATACAATTATGCACAATACGACACTTAGTTTGCATGGTCAAGAACACAGTGTGAAACACAGTTTTGCTAATTCATTCGAATATAATTCGAAATATTATGAATTTATGCTTATTTTAAAACACATCCATTATCCATCCAATCATCGCATTTGAAATCTAGCAGCTTACTTAAATTCAGAAAGCTTCTAGAAAGTCACAAGTCTCTCGTCTTTAGTGATACGCATTGAATGCATCCGAACGATTTTCGACTACAGTTGTGCACAACGCGATGCCTATTTTGCATAGTCAGGAAAGCACTACACGTTATTATGTACAATAGTATTGTCAACACATTTGAACATAACTCAAAAGCAATTCGTTCTCTTGAAAAGTAAGATTGCAATAACACTGCTATAAAAACCATGTTATGGCCCCCTATCTGATAGTAAGACAGGAACATTGTTTTACTTTAAAATCAGTCTAAAACGAAATGCAACTTTCTCCCACACGAAGTTCCAAAGAAGACTATACGATCCCAGTTCTTGCTGTTAAACATATGAAACCGGAGCAAGCAGTCTGCACCCAGTTCGTCTGTTGCGGTCAACATCTATGTATTTCCTGCGTTGCCATCACGGCATGTCGCTCAACCACATTACTGAGCCGAACAGTTTTTGTGCCTCCCCTCATTCAGGATTCCACTACTAATGTTACTGGTTTACTGGTCAAGTGCCCGCCAATTATATGAAGGTAATTTCTTGACTGGCAGTCTGACGTATTTAAAATGTTCTAGCTAATGTATTCTGAGCAACAATATCATATGACAAGTTAGGAGAGTTCGAGGATGATAAAATACTGCAATGATGTGTTTAAAGATCGAATTGTGCAGTAAGTATGGTGGCTTCCACATCGCGTATACCAACAGGTTGAGTCGATCATGCCCTTTGTGGCAATTTTGTAGGTTAACTTGACTAATTGCGAATCCAGAATTCTTAGGTATGTTATAAATATTGAGAAGAGCCGTGTCCAATTTACAGATTAAATAGATAAAAAAAAGATGTACCGTAAATTGTTCATATTATATAATTTTGTTATTGGAAATATTTTTACGCTGCCATACTGTGAATAGGATTAGACTATATTCCGCCAAGAGAGACTAATGCAGATTGGCTAACTTCATCTAGGTTTCTAATTAATTAAATCAAATTGGTAATATACACATAACATTAGAATACAATTATTAATAATATAATATGTAAAAAATATTTTCCTTAATTTTAGATCTTGATAATGTGACAATTCAACAATATCAAAAATATTGGTTTTAGCCTTGTTTTCCTACTCTCTTTAAAAAATATAGATATGCTTTAAAATGAACTTCGAATACATAATCGCATGTGCATGGAGTCAAACCCATCTACCCTGAGTAGTCCCAACGCCATCACACAACACTATCGCTCCTTTTGATGTATGTCAAGGGAAATTAGTAGATATAGTTGACCGTCTCGTTAAAATGCTTTGGATGCATTTCGAATGTGTAAGATTTAATTTTATACAAATTGTATTGGAGCTCTGCCAACAATTCAGCATGAATTACTTTTTTAATCCGATGTCAACTTCAATGTGACACAGGATTTTCTTGTAAAGAACTTATTAAAATTCTCTATAAAAGGAGGCTAACGTTATAAAGAGATTACATAGCAATAACAGACTAAAGAAAATTACAGAACAAACTTTCATCGCAATATGTAAATAGTATTCAAAATTTGAATATTACCTATTTTGTAGACAGGATTTCTAGAAATTACGATTCATCATCATCATCATCATCATCAGGCTATTATAGTCCACTACTGAACATAGCCCTCCCCCAAAGAGCGCCATAGCGCCCTGTCTTCAGCTTGCCGCATCCAGCATCTGCCTGCAGTCTTTCGCAGATCGTCATCCCACCTGGTCGGAGGACGTCCTACACTACGTTTGCCGAGTCGCGGTCTCCACTCAAGAACACTAGAAATTACGATTGTCCATTTCTAATTTGTTCTTTAAAAATACAGATTTTACGTATGGCACTTAGGAAAAATGTATGAAAAGGTACATTTTCAAATACTATTAATAAAAATTCGGACACCTGTTTACACAAACTGAATCTCTATACTGTATTCGAAATTCTACTGCTACTATTCTACTTTCAATTTGCTAGTTCTACTTAGGAATTATTTATTTAAAATAAGTATTTTTTAATCATAGCTCGCTCATTTATTGTGGTCAGTTCTTACACTACATATTATTTTATTCTTCACTAGCTTTGGCTTCGCTTGCGTAAATTATAGCCTATGTTACTCTGTTTTGAGTTAAACTCTTACAATCTTACGATCTTTATATTATTAGTATAAATAATAAAAACTAACCTACGATTTCCGGTGATTCACTTACATACATTCCTTTCCTTTCACCTCATCTTTACCAACGGTGAGCAACGCCGAAATGATATATTTGATATTACATTATAGGCTACGATAACCATCATCAACCATGCCGTATTTTTGTTTGCCACCTTGCTTGCATAAAAAAGTCAAGTACGCTCCGGTCAACTGTCTTTGTCCAAATAAAGGTGCCGCTTAATAAAGCGGCATCTTTATTTGGACAAAGAATAGAACCAATAGGTTCTATCCAAAATAGAGATAACAAAAATCAACCAGTTGAAAGAATAATAGAAATTTGAATTGAATTGCCCAACTTAGAATGTGTTACGAACTTAAAAATATTTCTCATTATTTACTTGACATCCTAACTGATGTTATAAATGCGAATGTGAGTTTATTTGTAACACTTTCACGCTTTAATTACTCGACCGATGATCCTGAAATTTCGCATACACGTTGAGACGGAAACAGAAAAGGACATAGGGTACCTTTCATCCAGAACAAATTACTGTTACTACATTTACGCGAGCAAAGCCGGGCAAATCCAGTAAGTTATATACATAACTCAAAAGATATACCTACAGCAACATTATCTCACTCGCAAAACACTGGTGTATTTACCGCGGACATGTTCCAAAAGGCTTCTAGGTTTCAATGAAATAGGCCGTGTCCGTATTCCCAATAGCAGTTATTACATGTAACGCGACTGTAGGCAGCTGCAGCAAAATTGGCTACGCGTGCGAATTTTAATGTATTTTAGTACTTACTTATGCAGAGTCCGGTATTTAAACTGAACGTACTGCCAACATTTGGCTCCAAGCACCTAACTGATCGTAGTGTCCAAATAAAGCCACAAAATATTATCGAACCTATGTGTTTATGCTATAACACATATTACTGTGGCAATACTGACTACATCGATAGCGAATGGCGAATGCAGTCGTATCATCGCTACCGCCGCGCTGAGTGTTGTGAGTTTGAAAGTTTGAATCCCATACAGGACATTCATTAAGGTAATGCAAAATTTATTATTCTTTGTCTGGATATACTTCGTGCTCGTTAATTGTTTGTTTGTAAAGGCCCTAAAGATACTGAGCTTGATACCGAGTGCAGGAAAGGCATTGTATAAAAGAATGTAGACTGAGATTTATTTTTCTGTTACTGAGCATAGGAACCACCACTTAGAATGAGACACGTAGACTCATCTCTCTAATCTACCCTAATTGTCAAGTAACAACGAAGTTTTTACAGCGTCGGCAACAACCGACCGATTACACAGATGTTGCAACCATTTTTAGTCAACAGGAGCCCTTTGCAGTAGTATGCTTCTTTGCCAAATTAATAGTAAGAAGTAAAGGTTAATAATCTTATTACTGCCACTGCTGATGCTGCTCTGCTCTAGAGCGTGATAACAAAATATTACGAGAAGGGTGACGCCGGCGCCGTATAGATCACAGGTTATTAGATCAAGAGCTTCCTTCGTAATTTTCATCGGAATTTCTACCGTTAAAGCCAGTGATTTGGTTTTCTATCACACAAAGAGTTTTGCCATCTCTGAGCTAGACACATACTGCTAGAGGTTGTCTCCAAAATCCAAGTAGTCACATGCATATAAACAACTGCTATCAATCTCACAAACTTGTTAGAAGGATTTGAAAAGCCTAGTTTAATCCTACATAACACAGGCAAAAATCATAACCTAGCTACGTTACGAGGCAGGATAATAAACAAGGAAGCCTAGACAAATAAAGTTTTATGTTTTTACATACGCGTCGCACAACACTGCGTTGGCGAAGTGAAATGAAAAGTGTAAATAGTCATGTCACAGGTACTACTACCATGTTTCATGTTATATTCAGGACATTCCGTCTACGCAGCTTGAAATGTCTGCTCGGTTTAACGAGAAAAGCTATCCTCGACAATATGATCGTTTACTTTTAATATTAAGGCAACAAACTAAAATCAAACTTTAATTAAAATTATACGTAAGTTACAAATTGACTGCACAGATGGCGTAGTGGTTTAAGTGGTCACCTCGCCAATGTCACAGCGCCGAGTGTTGTGGGTTCGAATCCCACATGGGACAAAAATTTGTGTGATACACAAATGGTTGTTCCGAATCTGGAACTTCTTTGTAGATATCCGGAGTTTAAATGTTCGTACAGGAATTATGCCTCGTGTGGGTGTTGTCTTTTTAAACAACAATTTAAACAATTTTACGTCATCACTATCATGTCTGTATTTCCAATTTAAAACCATACATTCATACACGTAGCCCCGAACACACGTGAATTACACGCATACACAGACAGGTATAAGTTTAGATCCCACGTAATAGGGACAAGCCTTACCGTTTGCCAAAACGTTTTTACTAAAAATTTCTTGCCCAGGGAATCCCGAAAGCTAACACACAGCATTCAAAAGTTCAAAAATCTATTTGCTAGTGCTTAACTAAGACAAAAATTATACTAATAGTTGATAGTAATTTAAATTCAGTGAAGTATTAGTTTGTCTTTGTCTTCTTTTTTGGGTAAAGACCACCATTTTTACATTAGTTGGTAACTGTAGTGGCAAGCGTAGCCTATGTCACAGTTAAGCTAAACTTGCCTTGACACTTCACATGTCATTGTAAATACACGTCCCTACACGAGAGCGTTATAATAGATACGGACAGAATTCTCTCTGTAAATATTACACTCACGTTTTTAAAATATCTAATTTCAAGTTACAAGAAATCTCTGGGTTTCTGTTAAATTAGATTTTAACTGCGCCGAGACGTTCTAATATAGAAATAAAGCATAATAATCTATACTAATATTATATTAAGAAAATATTAGTATTTTTGTTTGTAATGAATAAACGCAAAAACTACTGCACCGATTTTAATAATTCTTTCACCATTGGACAGCAAATTTTTTAGAAGTAAGATAGACCTAAATACCTTTCTAAAAACCCCGTTACTAATTATTTATTAACAGGAGAATGACGAAGCCAGGCATTAGAATTTAGAACAAATCTATTTAAAAACGAATGTACCAATGTCTAAAATGTATTCAATATCTATAATCTATCAAGCATATCATAGATTATATAGACGACGGGTGAGATCATGCGTCGCTCCCAAAATTGTGGTAACCCGTTACACTCACAATTTTGTAGGCGTTTCCAGCAACTTGTAACCCTGTGCCCCTTTATCACACCTGTGTCTCCTGTATCACTGTGAGGTTAATGCCTTTCACCACAGAACACAATAATTCTCGATACAAAACAAAAACAAATGAGCAAAGACAAAATGCTAAAATCGTTTTCTTAACCTCTCAAGCTTAAGAATGTCACACATAATTAAAAACCTAATATATCTGGCCGCCGAGGTTCTGCTAAGGTTCAATAGTAAAATTAAATATTCAGAAACTAGCTCAAGTACTCATTCTACTGTCAAATCATGCGCGAATTTTGACACTCTCTATAAAACACATGTCTCCCACCGGGATTAGCATCGGTATATTAAGTATGTAGGCTTAGCAAGACGTGCTAAAGTAAATGACTGGCACTACAGACAGGCTTTCAATCAAAACAAACGAAGCCACGATTGATGGGTGACACATTAATCGTTGACTTAACATATCATTACAGTTAGGCTAGGCGTCGCATTACTATTCCATGTGTGTCCCACACCGAGGACAACGTTTACGTACGTCGGTGTTGTCAACTACTATGTTTCAATTAACAATAATTAAGGTTCTATCGACCGAGTTGGCTACAGCAGCGGCCGTCAACTCTCTCGTTCTGACAGCCTGCCAACACTCACCATAACAGGTGTTGATGAGGTTAGAAATCTATATTAATATTATACAGATGTGATTTGTTGTTTGGATGATTCTCTAGAATTATAAAACCGATTAAAAAAAACCTTTCATTAATAGTCAGCTAAACTATCCTTGAGTAACAAGGACTGTTTTGAAGACATACCACACGAGCTCAGCTGATTCGATCTTCGATTTAACGTCAAAATTATCGCTAAATAGTAAGCTTATATGAGGTCAACTTATAAAATATAAGTAGAGAGATGTTATTAAAATATAAAATTACATATTATTATCTGAATAGCTACAATAAAATCGAAACATAAAAAAACGCGCTAAAATCTTTAAGTAGTTATGTTCAGAAGTGGACGTCATATAAATTATGCCGACGAAAATGATCTGAATTATAAGATAAGCCAGCACATTCTTCAATCTCTGATATAATCGTACAAAATGATGTAGGCATATAGACCACACGAGAATTAATTCTTGGAGCATTATCAACTTTAAATGAATAAATTCTGAATCATTTTTCGGAACATGTTAATTTGGCACGATATTTATTATGAATACTGGAATGAAGGATTAAACGAAGCTGTTTTTGCAGAAGTCCACACAACTGTTATACTTCGTTTAATTTTTAATCCATTCAGTTTTCAACACAATATAAAAACAAGTTCAAATTAATGAGATTAAACAGACGAATACGCATGCGAGTAACCTGTGATCTTATACGTATTTAAGGCACGTAGCGAGTGGAAATCTTTAGTCTCTTAACTAGATCTCCTAGAAACAGACATGGGTCTGTGCATGCATAGACTATATAAAAGAATTAATGATAAATAAATGCCTAGACCGGTTGCTTACTTTGCCAAAACGTTTCAAATACATTGCGTATTTAGAACAAGTTCAGTTGGCTGTAGAGGTAATTGCAAAACAACATGCACAAATTATAGATCATATTTAGTGGTTTCGTTAACTTTTTTACACAAATCTTTGTCTTGCATCAGATTTTTAGCTCACACCACATTTGATCAGCGGTTTGGCCGTGAAATAGTAACTAACAACAGACCACCTAGTTGACCGGTTGGCGTCTATAAAAACAAAAACATTACCCAACAAATCGCATGTTAATGACAGCAAAATTTATGACATACAAAAGAATATTTTATGTCATAATCCTGATTAGCGCAAACCACAAAAGTCTAGCTGTCACTATTTATGGCAACACCGACGCCTGCGCCGCTGACGTTTCCTCGCTAAATTCAAATCATTTTGGACATGGTTTAGTGCTTCCTCAACAGACGCGCACGTCGCATTCGGATTATTGAAATGCGAATTTATGACCGTTTAATTGACGGGTGTCGGTCTGCCAACGTGTCGCTCCATAGTTCGACACATACCTTCTACCTTACGTCATAGAACACTTCGAAGGATGTTACGGTCATGTCCTAAGCGGTACGTGGTGAGGAATACTGGTACGTAGTTTACGAGGCATGAAATACTTCAAGCAATTACATCAGTTTTATGCTCATTCGACATAGTTGTATGCGTAAAGATCATAATTATGGGACAAATGTTAGTTATGCTCCGTTTGAAGATTGTATTTTGAATTTGTATTTTAGATATGACGTAATCATTTAATCTGCTGTTAATGTAATTTTATTTTAACAAGCAATAACTGTGCGGTTGTAAAAGTAAAATTATATTAAGACTAATCTAAGACCAAAACTAGACAAGAAAACCTGTGGAAAAGTGTGAGGTAGATTATTGCCCAAAAAAGGACAGGCTAAATAAAAATACCGCTTGCAGAGGAGATTGCTGGTAGCATGAATCTTGATAGCACAGCACTCTTCCCGAGAGAGTTTCTACTCTTTCGGGAAGAGTCGTTAGATAATAGACAGCGTAACTATGGGACCAGTACACCGGCCAACTGAGACCTTCGTTTCCTATTTTTTACTGGCCACGCCAGTAGTTCTATTAACGGCCGCTATTTACATGCGACATTTTTTCATTCGCGAAATATTAATAAATCTTAGTAAACAGCGACTTAACCTAACCTATCAAGGTGAAGTAGGCAGGTATGTCCTTTTACTTGTAATCCTGGTCTCTATAAGCGGGGCTAAAAAAATATATCTCTTGAAGCCGCCACTTTCGTAAATCCGTTACTGGAACTTTTCTATTAAACCTCAGTAATTGCTAACAATCAGACGGAGTGAAATCATTTTAACAGGTGGGTATAAAAAAAGGTCACTATGTAGTCATGCATTAATCTGCGAGTATAACTTACGCCTTATAAAGAATAATTGAGTCAAGTTTGTAACTATACTTAATTCCAGTTACTTGGAATAAAAACGGGAACAAGTTTATTTCTTGTTGACAGTAGTTCCCGATATAAATAGATTATTGGAGCGCACCATAGTCTAATGCTAATCGGATAACAACTCGTTGACAAGATAATTAAGTGATTTTGACATGTTATACAATATTTGTTTTTCACACGACAATAAGTAAACTGCGATAAATATTGCTGAATAATTGTGCAAGCACTTCTAAATTTAAATATTGCACATTCGAATGTTAAATATTAAAAATAAACTAGTTGTTTACTTTTTACGCTACTAAATGGTAAATACTCTCTTGACGTTAAGCGATTAACTTAGTCTAAGGATGCTTGCAACACTAGGGGTACCACTAGTGTGCTGCTAACCCAAAAAAGGAGTCACTGTGCTGCCAGCGCTAGGATCAAAGATTACTGGGTTACGACTGACAGCGTGTCCCTCAGGAACCTAGAAACCTTGCTCAGCATAGAAATATAAAAAAACAGGTTGTTTGGCTGCTATCTTCTGCATTTATAAGATACTTTCCAAGCTGTACTGCTCCCATTTATGTCAAATCATTAGTTCAAGAAAGGATCTCGCTGTGTTCTATTCCTTTCAAAATGTATCGCAAATTATTATGTAGATCTGGGCATTTTAGGATATCTAGTATATTACACACTGATTGATATATTATTATTGCGACATTATCACATTATATTTAGCTATACATAGTTAATGCGATGTGTGCTGAAAACTATTCGTATAGAAATTAACTGTTTACAAAATAAAGTGTTATTAAAGGTATAAAGGAAGTTTATTCTTATTGTTACTTTCATATATGATGTAATACGTGTTAAACATTCAAATAAATTCATGAAAACGCCAATTAACTGCAAGTCAGCTTTCAACTTTTCACTGGCATAGAGTTAAAACCTGTATATTACGGTTTTACTACTTTTGCAAATAAAAAAGTCAGCCATAGTCATTTATTAGGTGACGGTACGAATAAACATGAGGTTCGCCAGAAGTAGACCACGGTTACTGCGTTTCGCCCGGTAAATTACTGCGGCTCAACTAATCACCTTTAACATTCCCCTGATACTGCAAGTGATCATAAACTGCAGTAACCGCTTATTCTAATGCAGGTCGTATATTTGTTTCTGCAGGATGAATGCTCGAGCGATACCTGCACCCCGGTCATAGACCGTATGAAGGAACATCGTGGTAGGTTTAGTCGGTAGGAACCGGGACTTTCTATCTTTCCCCGGAAGAGTCCGCCATAACGTCCACCACGTAAAAAAAACGGTCGTATGTTTATATACCACATTCTATTAAATTAATTATGTATTTCAATCAAAAATAAAAAAAATAAAATCATATCAATTTCTATTAAAAAGTCTTACCTACCACCAGAAATCCGCGCAGCATTTCTAACGTCATTAAATCCAACACCAATTATTGTTTATACCCAAAATTATGATAATAACCACTCTTTCTTGTCTTCTACTATTTATTACTAAATCAGACTTAAATGTCACCGTAGTAAATATAGTGTTAATTGCTAATTATATTACGCTTTATCTTAATGACAATATTAATTCGGATGATAAAATTTATAAGATGTAATTTGCATTTTGTAGTACCTACAGATTTTGTATGTTAAATTCAAAATACACTTTCGAAACTAGCAAATAAGAGTATTTCATTTTGTTTGTAATTCAGATGAAAAGGTTTTGCAACTGGTTGCGACAGAGTGGATGTCGACTATAACTAGTATCCAGTACAATAACTGACCTATTATTTCTTTACTGAATCAGTAGGCACTTGTTACTTATTTACTAATTATTTATGATGGCTTTTATAATTTGTTAATGTTTTCCATGCAATGTAAAAAAATCTAATGACAAGTTATACGGTAAAAGATTGGAGAATATAAATATTCCGGAGGAAAAATAAAAATTATTTGTAAATCCAGGCTATATTCTATCTGTATGCTAAATATCATCAAAATCCTTTTAGCGATTTCAGGGTTATTGAGTAGTAAACATCTGACCATCTAAACTTTCACATTTAAGTCATTAATAGATAGTTGAGAAAGTAAATACAGCCAGGGGAAGGGCTTTAACAGAACTAACCTATCACGAGCAAATAGAATGTTCGCCTAATTGCCTAGACTTGCTTGCCTAGTCGTTGCTAAGCTGGATGTTTAATAGATTCGTACAAGTATTTCTGCCAATCACCCTACACAACTTTTCCTTGCGGTTTTCTTCTTAGTTCGTAAATGGTTTTAGTAGCCGATTTATTTGGTAAATACTATAAGACATGTGAGACAATGATGCCAATTATTTTGAAAGACCTATGTCCCGTATAATACGCATAGTTCATTTTCTTACTTGATACTTGACTATTTGGTAAAAATAATTCATTTCAGTTTGTATTCGTTTAGTACTGGAATATTATCGAACTAATTACTAAACAAATAAAAAGCAATGCCAAAAAAAATAACGTGAATACACAGAGGTGGATCTATAAGTGTTCTCTTTTTAAAACAAGAAAAAAAAATCAGACTATGTGTACTATAACCCCAGAGAGATATGCATATAGTCAGCTCTATGTAAGTGTCACGTAAAAAGGGTAGGGGAAGGCGTATAGATGAAGAAAAAGAAGACTGCAGCCTCTTGTGCGTCTGACATTTTCCAAAAGGAAAAACCAGAGAGAAAACACAATAACACTGGCCGTTACAGATATTAATTTAGTTTTTAAGTTGCTCTATACCATGTCCTATTTAGTTGGTTTATTTCCAAATGATAATACAAAATACAATGTAACATTGATCTCAAACTGGGGAAGCCAGTATCTTGGTAGCCAATATAGAATGTTAAATAATTTAAGAATAATAAATTAACGTAAACTTTAGCACTTATTAAATTAAAACTAGTAACAAAGCTAATCTAAGACATGTAGAAATGAAATAAAACAACACAAGATGAAATTTAGTTCATTTGATTGTCATAAAAGTTTGTCATTAATTTATATCGGTCACAATAATAAAAAAATGAAGTAGGTTAAATTGACAGCTTATAGAGATGTACCGTGCAAGGCCACAAGTAAGTATATGTTTGAATGTCTTCCAGGTAGCAGCTCACAACATACTTCAACCACGTAATTCGATCTAGAACATTACGTATTCGAGCTGTCGTCGTTTAGCCACAAACCTCACGATCACCTGGAATCTTTTGTGAGTAGGTACAAAGGATACCAACTATTATTTGACATAGAGAACAAGGCAAACATTACATTAAAGAATTCCCCTCCACAGTAATATTATAAACGGGACAAAGTTTGCCGCGCAGTCTATAATTTAGCTTTTTTATGTATGACGTACGCTAACCCCTTAAAAGCTTGTTTTAATATCAAGGGCGCTTACGTTATACACTGTTCGATCTAAAACACCTTTCTGTTACAAGGTGTTTTATAATAACATGCTAAAATATAATAAACACCATTTTCTTTGTGCCGTTGTTCCGAAAGCAACTTAGTCGACGCATTAACGGACAGCTTTTATAGCACATATGCGGTACATTAGCAGCTATATAATATTCAGAAAGCAATCTAAAGACATGTAATCTTGGTGCTTATAGTCGTTCTTCAAAGTAAATCTTCCGCATTATCTTTGGTACAATAACTTTCTTTTATCGAGACGTAAGAAACTTTTAAAATGATGGATAAACTTCGTAATATAATATTCGTTTTATTCACACAGGGAGTGTGAGAATTTTGAGTGACGTCAGCTGGCAATATTCCCTCTTAACACACTCTATGGCTTCTTTAGACTCCCACAAAATACATTAACTTTTCGTGCCACCATTTTGAATTACAATATTTGAACAGAACGTTCTCCTTTCTAATTTCAAAGCACAACACGAGTGATTTTACATTGAGTGTTTTAAAACTTTGACCTCAATTTTCGAATGCATTGTAAACTCAAATTGTAAACGGTGTAAGTACAATTTAATTGTAGCTGTTTTACTGCAGCCATAAAAATCTACTGAATATTCTTAAACGTTCACGTAAAAACTGATCTATGACACGGACACCGCATTAAAAATCGTTATAAAACCAGAGCTTTTATTATCTTGAAAGTGTTAAAAGGATAGTAGGAAAAGCACCATTGTTGTCGATAAATGTCTCGTAAAACAATTGTATGGGCCCGCATACCACACGGTACGTGCGTCTATAAAAATTATTACTTTCATTTCTTTGATGACAGGCTCTTTTATCACATACCTACTTACATAATATAAACGTGTTTAGTGCGAATTAAACCAGCTGTATAATTCTTTCGGTAAATGTTTTACTTGTTTCTGGTATAGGTTGAAAGCTTCCAGGCCTGCAGGCCTACCATGAAACGTAAATGCCGAAGTTTCGGGCATATTGTTAGTACTACTAGTACCATGAAACACATGAGGTAACACTTTGATGACACTAAACTCTACAGTGAAGCAGTCCTTAGCAACGGAAAAATGACACTTGTAAAGAACGAAATCCTAAGAAACATCGTGATAGGTATAAACTTAATATTTCGTTCGTCCAAAGATTCGGTAAAGCATTTTCGTGGTAGACCTACTGTTCATACTGAACATTTTCTGTACGGCTACTAGTCTCCTTTACGACATGATATCCTGGTATAATAAACAGTACGGAGCGGCAACATGTGCGTTTATGAGTGCGGTAATGAGACTCAAATGTGTATTACTCTTGTAGTGTCGGTAACGAACCGATTACTCGTCTGAATGAAAGACTTTCATGATATGATATTGGCGCATATGGTGCACTAATTTGTTGTCAATCCTGCTTGTATTCTTACATTTACTTACTTAGAGTGACAACAAAATAATACAAGCAGATAAAGAAGGCCGAGGCAGATAATTAATTGAGTATGCAAAAGATCAAACAATGCCTCAAAAATACACACTAATACTTTTAAATAAAAATATAAACCGGAAAATACGAACCGAAGACGTCTTATACTTTTTATGTACAGGGATATTATTTTACAATTTTCAGTGACGTTTACTACGGTTAAAATCCAGATGGTATCTCACTGATACTCGTAAACCAAATAATGCTGATGGCATGCACTACCCTTCTTTTGGTTAATTTAAAGAAGATCAAGCAAATCTTCATATTATGTAAGTAATATAACATTTCCTGATGTAACTTCGGAATGCAAGACATGTAAAATAAAATTGAATGGCGAAGATCACAAATATTAAAAACAAAAATTTTAACAAAAAGAAAACCGACTTCAATATAGAATATTCTAAAACAAAAAATTAACTAAAAAGTTAAAATATAATTGCGTATTCTTGTGAATAATTAAATTATTGTTACTTTTGCAGTCGGTTTCAAAACACCACAACCAATTTGGAATTGTGTAAACAATACGTATCTTATACTTGTGATTGTAGCAACCACTGCAGATTTGCTGTCATTTATTAAAGAATTCCGTTGTATAAAACTGAAGATCTTTATCAGAAGATCACGAAATTAGAATGGGGCTACCTCGAAACACTACGAGGGGCTTCCAAACCATCCTACACAGTGGTTTATTTTGTTGTTGCCAAAAATTATAACATCATCAATATAGCCCAAGTCAACCAAATACGCATTATTAAGGATAACTCGTAAACTAATGGCCAGATCTTGATCAAAATTAAATTGGACCAAATGGAAAGTACCAGCTTTCAAATAAAAATCATCAAAATCGGTCCTCCTAGAAAAAAGATATGAGGTAACACACGTAAAAAAACATACAGTCGAATTGAGTACAACCTATAATAAAAAAAATTGCATCTCACTCTAACGGGCCATCCGAGAAACCAAAAATTGCTTATTAAAAATGTAAAGAGTCTACATAAATAGTCTATAAGTACGAGCCGTGTAGGCTACTAAAAAGATAATCAACGGCAATGCAGAAGCGACGTCCGTAAAACGTAGGAAATTGCGCTGAAAGCACTAGAATTTAGTTTTATCGTCAATATTAGTCAGACACTTTTGAAATGAACCGTTTGCCGTTTGAGCGAAAAATTCTGATCGACTGAAATGACGGGGAAATAATTTGTATTAAGCGCCATATTGAATTTGATTCTTGGGATTAATAAGTTTACCTTTAGAAATGAGTTGTTTATTTAGATGGCTGATGTTTAGAGTTTGCGTAAGTAGTATTAGGATTATTTGAATACTTACTAGACTTTGCCGTATTAACAGTTTAGAGAATAGTAGAATAAAAGCAAGTTTCACTTATGCTCGCAACCAGTTGTTGAGATTATGCGATGACAGTACTTCTTTTTTATAAACTAAAAACTATAACAAAGCGGCTTAGCTTCAAATATTAATCATGTATTAGAACGATAAGATACATGTACGGCATGAAGGAATCAATTCAATTCGTCTACTACACATTAAAAGTCTATTAACTCAAACTGGCCGCCATGCTATAAATAATGATGAGCGAGCTATAATTAAATGAATTAACGAATACATATATAATAAAGATTACGAACGTACAATAATTACCTATTAAAATTAATATGCCCGCTTGAGTCGTAAAAGTCAAATAATTAAGTATAATATCCAACTTGACTAAATGTATGGCTTTTAAGTTTTTACTGGCTGGTATATGGATTGATAAACCTACGCAGTTGAGCAACTTGGTAGTTCCACATAGGTACATTTGAAACGACCTCTTCGAAAGAACCGTTAATCCATTGAACTTGACCGAGTGATTAAAGAGGCACACGTTTACTTCAACTTAATAGTAATTAGGATTAAACTCCAAAATTAAAGAAAATTGGCTTTTATAGGTTACCAAAAGTATAACAATATGCTCGGATTGTAACTTAGAAAGTGCATGAATGGGAGCATGAAGCAGACCTATTGAAACACGTAGGGTTGCACAACAAAACAACAGGTGGCGAAAATAACGTATAAACTCAAGTAAGTTAGATTTAGTGTTTATTGCAATCAAGCGATAACAAAAGTCAGTCCGATTTTACTGTGACACCCCGTTCTATACCAAAAATTTGTAATGGCGTCACAATAATCAAATAACAGTCTATAACAACCAAAATATATCCTAATAGTATAATATCAGCTCAAGGTTAATTAAATAAATAAATAATTAATGATATATCCTATCTTATATTATTATATTTTATATCTTATTTATATGACGTGTTAGAGGAGTGAGCCGGTGCTTGTAACAATATGCAGCCTTCCTATGCTAGATACATACTGACTGTTTCATGCTAATTTATCGTCAGATGCTAGACATACAGCATTGAGTTCTGTAAACATATGAGAGTCCAATTGTTGTTCAGTAGTTAATCTATATTAATATTAGGTATAAAGCTGAAAAGTTTGTTTGGTTAAACGCGCTAATCTCAGGAGCTACTGGTTCGAATTGAAAAGTTACTTTAGTGTTGGTTAGCCTATTTATCGAGGCTATATAACATCACGCTATGATCCACGGGGGCGGCGTTTAGTTCAAGGAACCAGAAGAATGAAGACCTTTACTGAAATCGAAGGATATTGTCAATACACGTGTATTATAAGGAATGGCAGCACCGGTTCCGTAGCATCTAAACCTGCCTTTACAAAACTTCACACTTCACCTGTCGGCTTTCGCAGGGACAATTTCCGGTGGCTATTGTTGAAAATGGCGGCTGAACGTGCCATCTTTAACATTAGGTGAATAGTTCGAGTAAATAGAACATTTTAACCATTAATCGAGTGAAAAACCTCGTTACGACAAAATTTGGAAAAACAGTTTTGTTAAGAGTACGATCATGGTATATAAAATAAAAGATATTAAAGTATCAACCGCAATTTCTTATTAACAACTAACTACAGATATTACCAGCCCGACTAAGTTAACTTTTATTCTATAGAAGATCGCAGATGTCTATGCGATGTATTGGCCTGTCAGCAGGTTTGATAATACACTAGAGATACCTGAGTATCTTTAGCTCGCGCCTCTTATTGTTTGTCTATGAATGACCATAGACTACGATATCCGCATACGTAGGCTACATAAGGTGTGCTTTCTGTAAGTTTGCTTTCGTAGTTAAAACAGATCTTTCGCTAGCCTTGTATTATTACTAAAATATTTTGAAAACATGTGGCATTGTGACAAAGATTATTATTTCTTAAAATTGATATATAAAAAAATACTCATTTCCATCTTCTTATTATCATACTCGACGAAAAACGTTTAGTTGCACATACTACGAATAATTCCTGAACCGCGGTGGACTTTCCAAACATTCAAACAACGAACACAACGAACATCTTTTTATGTTTGAGTGTGATCTCTGCTACTATTTTGTGTAAGTACTGAAACGAAATTTGATATTGGACAATTACAATCTTTGTATTAATTTACATAAACAATTTATTTTTATTTCAGAATAAATTTAGATTATTGGTTAAGTATAAGTAAGGATAGTTATTTCTTTCAACGTCTTTGATTATTTCAATAAAATGATTATTCTAATTGCGCAACGTTAAGCATATTCTCCAAATTAGACTATAGTATCGTCATATTTTATACTTATGTTCGATACTTAAACTATATAAATAAATAAGTACAGAACTAGAGCAGAGAGTACTCGATGAAACAGAACTTGTTAATAAACCAGGTCAATATAACATAGCTTATTATCGGAGAACAAACTCGCGTACCAAACCGCGTCACAGACCACGATGTCACATTATCAGTACATTAAATTGTTTATTAAGACTTTTATCTTTTTATGAGATTTAATATATGAGACAATTGTCTGCATTTGTGCACACACTGTTTTATATTAAAATGTCAATGTTTATCCTGACTAATTATAAATGTGATGTATATTTATTGAGTTGTCCTTTCTTCTCTTGGGAATGCGTGTTGTTCACATCAGACTTTACATTTACGATGTTTATATACTATTTATAAAAGCCTAGGTTATAAGACATTTTATTTTTAATACTGCTGCTAGTGACTGCGTCTTTTTAATCTCAATTTCGATATTATATACTGCATTTACAGATGTCAAATACGTTTCGATACTTGAACGTTAACTTGCAGTGCCAATATGTCTGCAAAAGAACAGATAACTAAATTTACAAATAGTTATAAATATGACTCAATAGTTTGTTTACTACACAAGCCCACACTTTGCATATTGCATCCATTAGGAACCAAGACAAAATATTGTAACGCATTTATTCACTGAGCCCAATCACGAAGTATGCTTCCGAGTAAAAATATAATACTGCCCGTTGATAATCTGCTACGTAATGCAACATCCAACTTCCAAATTATTGTTAAACAATGGTTAAATTAATTTGTGCTTTCTTTCTTTAAAGATAATACTCTCAAAATAAAATCTTAAATTTAAAAGATTAAAGAAAGGCTAGAAGAACTAATCGCAGTATGACTGCAAAACCCTTTCTACTACGACTTGACTATAGTTTATGTATTGTTTAATACGCTAAGTTATCGTTTATTTGTCTCTTACGGTTAATTCAATAAATGTTTCTTACTTTTACTAATATCATTACTATTCTGATGGTAAACTACCAAGATCACAGTAAATTAACAGCGTTTGAAGAAGATCACAGCCATTCAACAAAACTAGAACATTTTAGTTCAAACCGGATACAGTAGAAACTACTCTAAATGTTTCACTACTACCAATATGGCCACTTCAAAACATTGGGTCGTACGGAACACTTCCTCATTTTGTCACTTACCCATTTCTAAACACGAGAACACTAAGTGCATCGATCACCACGTGTACAATACATTCCAGGGCTGCCTCTTACACAATCGTAACACGAGATCTGTACCATGGTATGCAGTTAACTAGTAAAACTAGCACGTGTCACCTAAAAATCTAAATTGCGCGCCACACAACCGACAAATCCACCTACGCGATTGTTAGTCGATAGAAAATCTTTTCAAACAATGTCATACAAGAATAATGTAATTTAAGCCAACAGAAGAAGCTCGAGCTTGAAGCCTGGAAATCAATCCTTTAAATGATGAGTGCGTGGGATAAAAGCTATCGCACGAGCAACCCTACATGCATTGTGGGTAATACGAACTGGGCAAGTACCCGGAACTATACGGTGTGTGGTCCCGGGAGGGAGGCGCGGAAATCGATGACACGCCGATCCAATTTCAAAACAAACACGCTTTTGGAACTGGTACACCTTATTGATTTATAAGACTAACACTAACTTCAGATGACGTATTTACTGAGCCAAACTATGATTTACTTCATCGTAAACTTGTTACATCAAATTAATTTCAACGCTTCTAATACTAGTTTAGTTACTAACAGCGCGTACGACCTTCACAGGACAAAAATATATTTTCTGATAATCTAATATTTTTCTTTGAAACAAAAATATTGCAAACTTATCTACATAACGCAATTATCTAAGCGCACGTGATCAAATTTTCAAACAACACGTTACAAATTAGGATAACAAGATTGGCGAACTAACTAACAACAGTAATAAAAGCATTTGTAACAAATAATTGGTAGAATGCTTACGAAACAATAAACCATATTAAAATAGCTAGTTATTAGGGGACCGTACCTACAATGGACGGAAATGAGCACAACCATTGATCGCTGTTCCTTGTTTTGTAAAATGGGTTTAATGCTCCACCAAACTAAATAACTAATAATTCAGATTGTTTAAATGAGGAATACATAATGCTTCCAATGTCACAACACCTAGCTTTAGCTTCTCTATCTTACATTTCGTTAGATGTGAAAAGCTTAAGCAATCGGTGTCCTCATGTAGGATAATAAAATGAGTAAATATGAATGTGTCTAAAATGATCTAGGCTATCTTTTGTACTCACTTTAGCTGTATAATATGGTTCGCGAGTACCTACACCTGCTTGCGTTAGCAAATTCAAAGTTGCAGCCAGCATCGCGTCATTTCTAACTAAAAAGTTCTCGTTTTTTCTGAAAGTGCCATATAAAATGCATTTGTATGATACGCCGGTAAAATGACGGTCGCACTAGAGCGTAAAATGTTGTCCCATCTTTGAGTAAAAGCCGTTGTTCGTTTGCAAGTTTACAACCCGTTTCCTCAATAGTGTTAACAAGCTTTGCTCTCCGTGGTTGGTCTCGCGTTTTCAGATCATGCATGGAACTAACAATTTAAGTGTGAACTTTGCTTAACAAGCAAACGTGAACACCATTAACTGCGGTTGCATTTTCTCCAATAACTTCCGATTGTATCTGACACTGTAAGCCATTGTTTATCTATTGTGTTGTGAAGGGTGAAGATGTATGGCTCTGATAAAAATAACGTTAATAACGTTAAGAGAGTTGATACTAAGCGGACTGCCTTTCACTGGCACGATTGTTAGCGATCCGGTCTTAGGGCATGCCTTGGCATCAACTTTGATTTAATACCAAGTACGTATAACGCGGAAATATTGCAGTCGAAATGGGTTGGCTCTTATTATTTTGTTTTTGAATGGTTAACCTATGTTTTCAATCGCCTGTAGTTTAAGTAAATATACAACGTTTCGTTGATCTCCTTAGATATTTCTTAAACTAAAGTAATATTAATATCACAATATTTCTTCCTAAAATGTAGACTATATGGACAGAACATTTTCGCCCCAAAAGCGAATATTAGTAGATGCTAATATTGAACATTCTTACAGAATTAAACATTAAATAGAAAATTGATAGAGTAATATAATAATCCTTATAAACCTGTATTATTTGCTTATTATCTTTTGGAGTGACGTTCAAAAGTTCGATTCATATTGCTTCAATATATACCTATGTTTACTCTAGTTAATACGTAATGGAAACTACTGTCCTCTTGATAAGTCCTATATCCCGGGCTCTCATTTTATTACTTCTCCATTTTCAAAAGAAAAAGGTCGTTAAAGCAAAGTTGTTAGTTAATCTAATATAAAAAATGTAGACCCATTACTTATTCGTTCTTACAAAAGTCTATTTTCCATGTGAATTGTTATAGATAATATCAGGCGCGCTTCTTAGTACCTAATACGGCGTAGGCACTAAAGTACAGTGAACACAAAAAGAAGTCCTTATTATAATGAATACCGTCGCTCTCATTCACAAAATCTTCACGCTATATTTTTACGTTCATTTCTTTTCTTTTATGTATTTCTACTGTAATTTTATGTATACTGTTGCCTATTTTGAATAATAAGTCTATACAGTTTACGTAATCGCCGCTTGGATGCAAAATTATCAAGCGAATGTTTTTGGAATAGGCGCGCAGTCGTTCTGTAGGATCAACAATGTAATGATAATGATCTTACGAGAAGATAAATGTTGAGGAAACGTTGAAAAAAGTATTATGAAGATTTACATAGTATTCCATGACGGGTGTTTATATTTTCTTTTATATTTTATTTTCGCACTGCTCAGATGAGAGCTCTCGAGACACAAAGCGTCTTTTCAACACACATGGTTCGTGAAGTTGTGAGATAAAAGCAATAATGTACGGAACAAATGAAAGCTGCGGACTGTCACCAAAGACAAAATCGGTTTATCTCATAATAGTTCTTAGTTAACTTCAAAGAATTTTAGAAATAAAACACTCAAAAGCTTCTCTCATTCGGTTCTTAATAAGTGGGACATGGATAATATCGGACTTCTTATATTCTTTTTCAATAGAGTAATAATTGTAAGCGTAAATACACTCTTTGAATACTGTTTTTATTAAATTAAAGTGATGTTTGAATTACTACTACCACTGATAATTATTTTATAATTGAATTTATGTTCTAGCATGAATTTCTATAGAAATTAATTTTGAAATCAATCTCTAATAATTTCTTTCGTGTTTCATTTTAATTGAAATACTTGTCTTATCTTTACGTCACATACAGTTTTCATCACCTAACATGTAGATTAGACTTAATGCGTAAAAGTTGTTTCTTTCCCATGTGTAATATTTGCGGCAACAACAAAAAGCACTATAATTTTATTTGCCAAGTCACAAATTTATACAACAAACAAAAACCGAGATACAATCTCGCAATTTTCTTCAACATTGCGATCAATAAACATACGTATAAAAAATACAGGCTCGCATTAAAGCTGGCAAGCGGACGCGGAAGGTCAAACACCTACTTGAAGCACTTAATCCACGTGGTACGGACCACCGTGAAATAGGAACTATTTGTACAATAGTCTGATAACGATCTGCAAAGTATTGTTTTACCCAGAGCACGTGCTTAAGTGAACACGTGTTTAATAATAACGATACAGTTTACACAAAATTGGTAAAAAATTGTAGGGACGTTTATAGTTTTCGCTAGTGGCTGGATGCGAAACATATTTTTAAACGGAAGGAACACAGGATATAACATATTGTTGAGTTTAGACAGAAAATTTTGAATTTCTGTTTAGCTGAACGCAGATAGCGTCGAGATGTATTTGAAGGCGCTTTTGTAAGTAGTTGAACGCTTGCTTATGTTATGCATACAGAAATTGGAGGAAATGAAATGTTATTCTAGTTACCAGAATACTCGTGTGCTAAGAAATATTACTTGTGAAATGTAGATATAGATCTAAAAGTAGATGGCGAGTTAACTATGGCGTCATCAGCTATAAGTGGAGAACGCGGAAAGTGAAATTTTGAAGCTTAAACGCTTTGCTCAGCAGACAAACGCTAATAGTCTTACCCAAAATAAATAGTATAGATGTGAACAAGATGATATTGCTCGTTTTGTAATGGCCTTATGTATCCTACTATTATAATAAATATCAAAGTTTAGTCTCTGGCTTGTCTATTACTCAATCACGCTCCAACCGCTAAACAAATTTTGATTGTCGGCCTCTATGGCGTAATGGTTAGTGTAACCGACTGCCACGCCTGAGGTCGCGGGTTCGATTCCCGCACAAGTCAAACATTTGTGTGCATGAACATGGATGTTTGTCTTGGTCTGGGTTTTTCTATGTATAATATGTATATATTTACAAAAAAAAAGTATATATGTATGTTTATCCATTGTCTAGTACCCATAGTACAAGCTCTGCTTAGTTTGGGCTAGATGGTGTTTTGTGTATGTGGTAGAATATTATTATATTATTAAATTTAGCAGAGCCATCTTGTATCACAGCATGCACCATTACAGAAATGCAAACGTAATCTCAGATAATATCGAACGATTTATAAATGAACTAGCGACCCGCTTCGGCGTCGCGCGGGTAGTACCTTAACAAATTATATACCTAAACCTTTCTCATGAATCACTCTGTCTATTGGTAAAAACCGTTCAGCAGTTTTTGAGTTTATCGCGAACAGACAGATAGACGCGGTGGGGAACTTTTTTTTATAACATGTAGTGATGAAGTGATAAGAATCAAACGTAAACGCAAGCAAGTGTACGGAGCTTCAAACATTCATATCTGAAGCTTCAAGCGCTTACTGCATAATTATACAAATTATACCTTACTAACAGGTATACAAACTCATCATAACATTAAAGCTTGGTATGTCGCATGACTCATAAAAAAAAATTTAGGGCTGTCTTTGGGGACTGCCGATAGAAGTGAAAACTTAAATCCTTGATCATAAACACTACTTTATAAACCAAAAAAGAAATGGGGCGGGTCGGGTGCTAGTTCCTGATACTCTCTTAGTGATTATTGATGGGGTCAAAATTTCGTTATTTTTTGCGTAAGACTCACCATTTCTGAGGTATTGCTAATATTCTAATAAAAATTATAAAGCGTGGAAGCGTGACGATGACGCGAGTTCCATGATTTTTGTTCACCCAAGAAGTGCTCAAAGCGCCTACAGAAGCTTCCACTTAAAAAAAAAACGTTACCGTTGCGCGTCCGTGACGAGGGAGTCAAGAAAACTTGTGATTGGTCGCGTAAAAAATACTTACCAAATATTGTTGACTCCCCCGTAGGGGTCACGGACGCGCAACGACGTCAACGTCCATGACTCCACCGTAGGATTCATGGAAGTTAATGCCGTTAAAAATTACCTACCACATACATATATTATGTATCATGCCTTACTAACTTCTAATATAGCAGAAGGCATATCTCAAGCGAGATACCTCCCACATAGACAAATTCAACTACAAAATATAATTTACGTGAGTTAAATGAACAATTAATTCCATTGACATTTTAAGTGCCACTATTTCAACTAAACGAATGTATATTGCAGATTATTTAAGCTGTGCTGTATCGACTAATGAACTAGCCTCACTAGTTATTAATAGTCACTATGTATAGCAATGACGATAAATGCTTGTGTCATGTAATAAAAGAATAAATTTGATCACTCTGCTCAGACAAAAAGTTGGTACTGCATCCTTCAACCTGATCTGTAAGGCAACAACTTTTTGCTTTGAATTTTGATTGAATGGGAAACCGATGTTGATAGAAATAATTTATACGGATACCTGTCATATTTATACTTTTTTATTTTATAGCTATTTATGTTTTATGAGACGCTGGCTGGCGAGAGATGGTATAAAAATGAGGCATGCATACCACAAGATTCTTGTCAGTCAATGAACAGGGAGCATGAATGAAAATAAAAAGAATTGAACACTTGATATTCTTTTAATTAACTTAATAATAATAAGTATTTATTTCAAACTTGCGTAAAAGTAGGTTAGGTTATGTTAGTAACAGTACTATTTTTTAAAATTAAATATAGCCTATGTTACTCGGTAATAATATAGCTTTCTAATGGTGAAATAGTTTTAAAATCGGTTGAGTAGTTTTGAGTTAATTAGTTACAAACAAGCAAAAAATCAAATATTTCCTCTTTATAATATTAATCTAGACAGTAGTTCCCAAAGTGGTCCAGGTGGACCCCCAGGGGTCCACGGGAGACTCGACGAGGGCCTACGTTGGCGTGACAAAAAAATGGAGGTTTACAATTCGTAAGCGGTCCACGAAAATTTATTTGCTTTCGATAGTGAAGAACTAAAATGTTGGCTTGACTTCACCTATCAATGTAGACAGATAATATTTATAAGGTCAGCCCGCCTACCGTGGTAGGTTTAGTCCCGAGAATTACCCGTAGTGATTTGACATCAAAACTGCGACCCCTACCGGGACCAACTAAATTTTGAAAGTGGTTTATGAGACAAAAAGTCTGGAAACCTATGATCTAGACAAACAAAAATAAAATCATAAGTCTCATGCCTATGTAAGCAGGTAGTAGGTTGAGGTTACATGTACATTTCAGCCGGTATGTTGTAGGTTCCACGTATTGGTGGCGACGCTATTTACCAGACCATTTACCGAACATTTACAGATTCCGTGCTGTTACTCAGAATTTCCTAACAGAAAAACTGAATAACACTTCGACAAACCCGCAAACTTAGGCACTCTCTTTAATCTTCGGTTGCGTCTTATTTCATTGTACATACTTCTTTGTATTCATGTAATACGGTGTCAATCATAACGATATACCATCAAACTGTGTTACAAAACTACAAAAATATATTGAAAAAAATCAACGGTTTGCACTCCGGGAGTGCCGGCAGAACTGAAAACTTGAATATTAACGTTGTGCATTTTTTATATTTTGGAATGGTTAGGGAATAATTTTGCACGAATTGCTTTAATTACCACATAAATGATAGTACTTTTATAAAGTACTATCATTTATGTGGTAAAATACAATATTCATTTATTGCGCTATCGTACACAAACATGACAATTCTCCCTCCGTCTTACGAATTTTCGATCAGGTCACGTGTCCTGACGCGAGTTTAACATTTTTTACCCATCACAAAAAAATGCACAACGCCGCTAAAGAAGTTTTTACTTCAATAATATTAGTTAGGATTTGAAATACCAGTGGGATTTACAACTGTAAATGTACGAATATCTCTAGAACTAAACTCAAACTAATTTTAAGTCTTACTAGTTTCTAACCAATAGTAATTTCCTTGAGTGAACGTGAAAGTTTCCGCTAGGGATATCTTTCGTCGACCACAAGCAGTGGTGTCAAACGCACGGCCATTATCAAATAAAAATAGGTGAGAAATGTTCCCGCAAAACTTGAAAGGATATTTCTGTTTCCAAAAGTAGGCCAGACACATTTGAATAGTCATATTTTTCTTGGAAAAGCTAATTTTATTACACCCGGGTGAGTTTTATATAGTTTATCTGCACTACACGAAACGAGTTCTAAAACTTACTTCATCTGAAAGAATATTTTACCTTTAGATCAATGTTGCGAATGATGCACGGCGAGGTTTAGGTGGTAGCCTCGCCACTGCCACTGTTGTGGGTTCGATCCCCAGTTAGTAATAGCATCTATGTGAGCGAGAAAAATTTTAATAAACCACGAGTAATTAAAATTGTAAACTTTACTGCAACACTGGAATCATATGAGTATTATACTTATGATATTTTCAAAATAAAAGGACGCTTTATTTCTTATAAAAGTTTACGCTCAATAGGAATGTAATAGATGAACATAATGCTAGAAGGTATTATCTATTGGCTATTTCTTTATCTGTAATAGATCCTGACAAGTAGCCATACACCTGGATAAGCGCAACGCTGTATAAAGCGCATTTTATTATAAGAATTATATACCAAAGTTTTTGTTATTTCCTGGGCTTAATTCATAGGTGGAGCAAAGTATTTTTATTTTAGGAGCTTCACGAGCAGCACAGCGTCACGTATTGTGGTACATAAATAGGTAGGCAATAAGATCGTCCCTTATTACGTAGAACCTAAATATATACATCACTATATCAGGGGTCTAATAACAAAGGCGGCAAAGTCCCCTCTTCTTCAACTGGACTTTGCCGCCTTTGTTATTAGACCCCTGATATGTACTATCGACTCCAGCGACTGATGACCACTCCTAAGGTTAAAATCGCATAGCAGGCCAACACTTGGTACCCGTACCCGTGACACGCCCCTTTCTTAGTTTGAGTTTTTTTACACTTTACATTTGTGTACTGATTCTAAGGCGATACAAACTCCGCTGGTCAACATGTGCAAGCGAAAATTTTTCTGAAATGGTCATCCGTCGCTCAAGCCGATAGTACATATCACAAGCGGCGGCATTGGTCTTGCGATCGAGAGGTCGCGGCTTCGAATTCCACCCATTACACTACCGACGTGGAACCACTGCACACAAACCTTCTAGTTTAGTTGGTGAGGTTACAACAATACTATACTTCATTTGGTTAAGTACTTAACTAAAGGTAAATAATCTTGATGTGACTTTTTACACAAACACATATTAAACAAATAAAGTACTGCTTAAACTAACGGTTCAATTGATTTAGTAACCGTTATTGTTGTATTTACTTTGATCTTTAGCAGCATTTTATTTTTAAACTGAGTTTTTAGATAAAGAGATTATTTATGTACAAAATACTCTCATTGCTTATTTATCAAATAATATGCCAAACAAATAAAACAAAATTAAAGACAAAATGATTTAAACATTAAACCAGTTCAGAAGTATAACATTTTATTGACATAAAAACATAACGACGGATGTATTTTCTTTTTAAAATTGTATCGACATTGTTGTTCGACATAAATAAAATATGAATTCCCATTCGTTCGGTATTTATAAGTGTTTATTTTATACAGTGCGGAGTATCTCGGTTACACTAATTTCGAATAACTCGTTTGTATCTCGCGTCTGTACCTATAACTCTATATAACTATGAAATGAACCGTCAAAGAACAGAGAGACTGTTTGTTCGACAGTACATATTAGCCTTTTAATCACACTAATGTATTATAATCGTGTAGGTAGGCGTATTCACTTGTGATTTGATTTATTAGGTATGTGTGTAAACGATGCTGTATTGAATTTGTTGTAGTTACGTGGGAGTCTAATGTAAAGGATACAATTATTCACATAAATATATAAGATACTATACATCGCACGTCTGTCTTTGGTAGGTTAGGCAGAAAAGTATTATTTAAGTATTATTATAAATATACTTACTAAAATATATCATAACGAGCACCTATACGCCTCAAATCACTGTATTCCGTCTCGGAAGGGTTAGGTTATGTTAGGTTCCTTCTTAAACCCACCCAAATATAGGAGCCCCGCCTCGCGTCGACTTATTTTGATCTCCTTGCTGTGCAATCAATATTTTTGTTATTAAAATGCGGTTTTAATTTTGGTGATCGTTTACTATTTTTGACTGTTATTTTTTTAATATATCTGGTGATAAGTTAAACATAAGCCGTTTTAAATGAGAGTGCTTTAGGTAAGGCTGGTAGGCACTACACTGTAAACAGTGTAAACTTAACGACGCGACAATCACTTGTTTCTCTATACCGAATTTCTTGCACTGGAGAGACCTGTATTTTACTCTCACTCAAGATCATTTGCATGTGGTCTCCTGTATAACAAAATCCCGGTCGAATAGGGACCTTACCACCATCTCCTCGAGTACGCACGAGAGGATGACATGATTTGTCTCGCTCTCGCACATGCAATGACATTGCTGGTAATATGGCCCCTGCTCCGTTTGCTCTTTGCATATACATATGTCTTTGAAGCTTGTTTCTAAGATTTCTAAGACTTAACCAAATGTTAATACGAAACATCATTAATTATTAAACATATAAAAACATAAACTTTAAAATAGGCAACAAAGTCGTAAAACTAGATTTTAATCTCAATTTGCATGATTTAAGAATTCATTATTTTATTCTTGCATTATTCATAAGTTCTCATAGGTACGCATATTATTTAGGTGTATTAACATATTCTTGGTTAAAAAGTAGTATGTATCAAAACTTGTTATATATATACCTACTATCTATATAAATAAATAAAATTGAAGTGTCTGTTTGTAATGTCAAAATAACATTGCATATGATACCGCATATGCAGTACATATACGGTAAAATAACACAAATAATTTTCTTTTTAATTTTCTCTCTGTCTGTTTGTTCCGGCTAATCTCAGAAACGGCTAGGCCGATTTTGACGGGACTTTCACTGGCAAATAGCTAATTTTATAAGGAGTAACTAAAGATACTTTTATTTTGTTTTTTTTCCTTAAATTCCACGCGGACTATGTCGCGTGTAACAGCTAGTTGACCATAAATATCATGTAGGCAACGACAGAAGTAGATAAACATTTGCGATATAATGAATTGTTGATTATAATTTGTTTTATCATTCAAAGTATCGATTATTAATCGATGCTTATATGTGAATCGATTATTCAAAGCAATAACCATTTACATATTTGAACAGCAGTTTTAGTTACATGATAGTTTAGTGCCAATTCATAGAAACAGAACATAAATCTATAAGTTAATATTATAAAGCTGAAGAGTTTGTTTGTTTGTTTGGTTGAACGCACTAATCTCAGGAACTACTGGTTGGAATTGAAAAATTATTTTAGTGTTGGATAGCCTATTTATCGAGGAAGGTTATAGGCTATATAACATCACGCTACGACCCACGGGGGCGGCGCAGTAATCATAAACGCGGGTGAAACCGCGGGCACATCTAGTGTAATTTTATAAAATGGTGTTAGTTATTCAATGTTTATGTAGTTATGTCACTAATTGCACATATTATGCGGTGTCTGAAACCACGTACGCCTCGTGTTATCAAGTAGGTAAATACGTATCGTCACTTATCTGCTATATCTATTATTAAATGATGATTAATAACAACATCACATGTGATTAATTAAAGAATTTCAAGAGGTCAAGTCCGTGGATAGCGTGAAAATCTGACACGAGAATAAATAATACTAATATAAGCAAAAAGGTAGAATTGAAAATTTAAAACAATAATCACATGTTTATTTACTTACTAGCTTTTGCTCGCGGCTTCGCTCGCTAATTTAAAATTTGACAATCAATTCGGGTTGTACTCTGCTTGTAATAATATAATTCAATCATGATTCGAAAGACACGTGGGGCCATCTATTATCATAAGAACGTTTTCGGGATGAAAGGTAGCCAATGTCCGTTTCTGTACACCTGACAATGTATTTCCAAATTTCAGAATGATCGGTTCAATGGTTTAGGCGTGAAAAGGTAACAAACAAACAACCAAACCCATTTTCGCTTTTATAATATTAGTTAGGATATATCACTGAGTTACACGTATGAAAGTTAAAGTTTTCTGGTTACATTTATACAGATACTAAGCTTGCTGAAGTTACATATTATACGTAATATTATTATGTTAGTTGCTAGGTTCACACTAAAGGTTTCTTTAAGAAGAATCCAAGGAGAGTTTACTCTGCCGAACTTTGACTTCATCGTTAGTCCCGTGGCGTTAGTTTGTGCTTGTTTCTAGCAGAATTTGGAATCACGAATTCGATTACCGGATCGAGTAGTATTATTGTACCTATTTAGTAAGTAATACTGATTAAGTATTTTATTACTTACTAGCTGTTACCTGCGACTTCATCCGCGTAGATTTTAACTAAAAAGTGTTTGTCTCCACGGAACCCTATTTTTTTCTAAAATCGATGTAGCCTAAGTTACTCCTTATAACATCAGCATCTGCCAGTGAAAGTCCCGTCAAAATCGATTAAGCCGTTTCGGAGATTAGCCGGAACAAACAGACAGACAGACAGACAAAAATTTTAAAAAATAGATGTTTTCGTATAGGTACCTTATATACTTTCATATGCATTATATAAAAAGCTGTTATTTTGACATTACAAACAGACACTTCAATTTTATTTATTTGTATAGATTCGTGAAGACCTGTAATTGGCCTTTTGTGTCTTATTGTGTTTGTTTCGAAAGTTGTATGTGCTGATGGTCTTCCAAAGATAAAAAAATAAATATTGTTTATCTCTATAGCGACTAAACATCTTGAAATGTGTTTATTATTTCATCGTTGGGTAGCCTTCACCTTCCTTGTCCAACCTATAACGCCTGCAGTAGCAAGCTGGCTGGCTACACTGGTAGTCATGTAAAACATAACTGATGAAAGGTGGATGGTATTACTCTTCTGCTTATCCCTTCCGATATACTCTGGCAAGAGTTTATAAATGTGCCTTTCTGTATTGACATCATCAAGTTTGATAAACTAATATATTAAATAGCTTTGGTCACACAGCAAAGAAATGTTATACATATATGTAGTTGGTTTAACATACTTAAAAGTGATTACCTATTCCCAGTAATATTCTCGCCAGTTTGCTCGTCCTCAGATGGATAAGATAATGTTACGATTGACAATATTGACGATAAAATAATTATTGTGAACAACATATTGTACTGTCAACACAAGCGCCATTGTTTACATTATCGTCACAAAACAGATAATGATAGATGGCCGGCTGAACGCGACGCGGCGACGCAAGAAAACTAACACATTCACGCAAAAACACGTGGGTTCTGCGATATTGAATCAAGTCGTCTAAACCTCAATTATTGCTATGGTCCGAAACCTTAGTCTTGATAATACCTGGCTAAAATTCTGATGACAAGTTCGGTCTTAATTTTCGGTTAATGCATTCTCGACTATCGGAAATCGATGTATTTACGTAAGCACCAGTTACATTACAATAGGCTTACTTGCGATATAATGAGCTAGCCATCTGTATCTTACTAATTTGTGACCTCGTCAATATTCACCGTTTAAGAAGTGATTGTATTCGTCCAGACACCACGTAAGCCGACTCGTTGTCTCAATAGTATAAAATCCATGAAAGATTTCGATGTAAAACTTTGTCCTACTGTCTAATCTTTCCAGGCTCCATGCTGCTGATACAGGACATTGAAATGTGTAGTTGCGTCTATAGTTATGTTACTAAACTAATGAGGCATAAATACATTTTATATCCATACCTTTGTTTTTGTTATGCAAGATAATTGTATGGCGTCTTTGTTTTCTAAAATACTTAGGCTGCACTGGTTGCTTTGGCTCTCTTGACCAAAGCATTCAAAGCAAAATATTCAAAGCGTAATCAGAATAATTCCCGTATCGAATTTGTGTATACGAATTTACCTTTAGCAAACATAAAGTGTTAAATGTAACAACCATTTGGAACGTATAACAGTCCAAGTAACAGGTGGGTAGACCGTGCCTACCTGCAGAACAATAACAATACCTTCTGACCAAAATTCTTGTACAAAAAATATACCAAGGTAGCTGATACGACCAATTTGTATTCTTTCGTTTTCTTATCGCGTTTTAAATGATTTTTATTCACAAATTGCACTTTTAACACATCGCTACGTGTCCTACGTGAAGGTAGGAAGGCGACGTGACGTAGAGATTCAGACGAGAAAATATAATACTCTGCCTCTACTCGATTGCGCACCGGTAGTAAATGCGACTGCCGTGCATGAGGTATTTGGCTTTGATTCCTTAGTTGGGCAAAGCAAAGAAATTCTTAACAGCAGTACAGACTTGGAACTGTGCCCCGTAGACGACAATAGGCCCTATTAGGTGAGATTAAAAAAAATGCTTTTGAAATGTGTCGGTAATACATCTCGGCTTAAGTCTTCTGGTAAGCCGAGGCGTATAAAAAAACAACGTTTTTATATAATGTATGTATAATAAATATATTATTCTTATGGTAGGTAAAATATGGATACGTACTATACTTATACCTGGATACCATGGCCTACCTATCCAAACTATATCAGAAAGTAACGCCATGCGACACGATGTAGTGCCTATATAAAGCTGTGCGACCTTATGCGTCATACACAACAATAAAAACTAGTACGTGTCGCGTCGCGTCACCGACATACGGCATACGGGTATAATATATGAAGTGAAATGACTCGGCGCAAACTGATTTACGCGAAAACGCGTAATGTCTCGGCGTAAACTGTTTTATTCGACAACGCGTAGTGCCTCGGCGCAAACTGATTAACGCGAGAACTCGTAGCTTCTCGGCGCAACCTTTAACGCGACAACTCGTAGTTTCTCGGCGCAAACTGTATTACACGATGCGTCGCCAAATAGCAGCTTGTTGTTCCTGACAGTACGTAATCCTATCAATGCTCAATAATTTATGTATGACATCATCGCTATAATACAAACTTTATGTAACAATCATAAATAACCAAGCATTAAGACAAGGATTATCATTATTTGAAGAAAACATCCTAAGTTTTAATCAAACAGCAATTAATCAAACTTATTTAGATATTATTTAGAAGGAATATTTTGTATTCTGTCGTGTTTAAATGTTTTACTAATCACCTTGTGTACTAATAAATATAAATTTAAAAGAGATTACTGATTCAGATCGCTACTGTGATGATCCTTTGTAGAAAAGACGTTATGGCGTCGAAGGTCGGCCCTAGAAGTCCAAGGTCAATGGTGATTTATTACTGACCGCTTTGATATTAATTACCCTTGTCAACTACAACCCATTGCGGGTACGCACAAATTATCAACATTCTCATATCTAATAAGTACATTGTTTACGCGAATCATGAAAGTACTATAATAAGATTCTGGAGCTATGTGTGGAAACAAATATAAAATTGTAAATAGACGATAGAAGATGGTGCGGCGGAACCATCAGAACAGGTCAGTGTGAGGAAGAGTTAGGCTATAGACCGCCACGCTGGCCGAGTGCGGGTTGGCAGACTTTACATATCTTTGAGAACATTATGGAGCACTCTCAGACATGTAGGTGTCCTTACGATGTTTTCCTTCACCGTTACAGCGAACGATAAGTACCTAACTATTTAAAAGTCAGTCAAGCCTAGGGATCAAACTTAAAAGATCTGCATGGCAGTTCAACGGGCTTCCACCAGGTAATCATAGCTTTTTAAAATATATTTTAGCAGAATGGAGCTGTTGTTTTTAAAATTAACAACTTTATACGTATAAAGCTACGCTTCACAAAAATTTAGTTAGTTAACCGATGCCCGAGATGATTAATTCGAATACCGCTCACCGGTGCGGTAGTGTAATAACTTAATAAAAAAAGAATACAAATTTCACGCAACTCTGAAAATAAACATCAGACATGCCTTTTCGACGTGAATGTGTCTTTTATCTTTTTTTATAAAAGTAATTCAACTTTTTGTTTGTTAATTAAAATGTTGTTTTTTATTTCTACATGAAACGACATAATATTATACAACATCTGTATTACACAATAGGAATTCACACGTTTTACAGCTATTAATAAAATAAATGTAGCTTCAAAATGTTTGTAATTAATTTTATGTCGTACATTGATAGGATTACAAATAAAGTAACTCATGCATTCTGTAGGTATATATATTATGTGGGTTATCAAAATTGCACAAAGCCAGATGTTATTTTTGTTGAAGATCTTCGTTTAAAGCCCAAAAATATGAATTAAAATAGCTTGCGTTATCATTATCACAAAGATGTAGTGAGATCGAACCACGGAGTTGTATTATGAAAACTGGTAACTGACTATAGACAATTATTATTGTCACGGATAGAACAACTTTTATGATGACGATATTTTTAATAATTAATTATAATTAGGTGATACTAAGGTATTTGATTGAGGTAGAAGTCTTTTAATTACAACAGTAAAATCCTATTACACGCACTCAAAATTAAAGCCATTATCACATTTCATCTGGACTGGTCATTTAGACTGGTTTAGATTATAGATACGATGTATGAGAAACGAATGTTGCTGTTGCAAACGATTCAACGAACGCGAAATATCATTTCTGTTTTGGATTATTCGACGAATGCTGTCGTTTCTGTTGTCACAATCAAAGGAATGACGCGAGCTGAAGTTGCTGCGGTGGACGATTCAGAATATATTTCTGTTATGATTGAATAGATGAAGGTAATTGTTGGTAAAACTGTCATGGAACCTATGTTCTCACATAGGTTCCATGACAGTTGTTATTTATATAAACAAAAAACAAAAAACAGTTATTTATATAAAGCTCGAAAATGCACATATCTCTATTTGCATTTTCGAGCTTTATATAAATAGGGTGTAATTAAGTATTTACTTTAACATTAACGCAAAGTCTATACCTATTATCGAACTATCACTGAATATTTCACAAGACAAAACATCTTTATTATTAATCATATCCAATTAACCTTCAAGACCCATCAGTCAAAGCGAGGTGTATCAGAACATTTTAATGAAGTTGAGTCGGAGTCGGACAAGATGTTCCGATAAAGTCTACCACGTCCACCTACGATTTCACACTATTTCGTAATTAAAGTTCTTTGGCCTACCAAAATAACTGCTTCGACGATAACCTACCAATTTGAAATGGCCAAATGCTGAGTTAATAATCACGTCGTGCGTGATATCCGGAAATTAAGGTCGTATTCCATCTCAAACGAGATTTAAGCACAGGAGTATTAAATAGATAATATTTAATAATAGAGGGAGGAGGGAACTGAGAATGAGTTTACTTGCAATCAAGTAAATTACGTGAGGTTAAGGAGGGTGCAATGATGAGATGGATAGAAAGGTTATTTACGTATGATGTGATAATATGTTGTACTTCTCGTTGAGCAGTCAGCAATATAAATCAATACAAACCTACGAGATTTCGAAAATTATAACAAAAGTTGGTTTTTACAGAAGTTATAGTTATTGCTGCACGGATGATGATAGTGGTTTAAGTGGGCGCCTTACGATTGCTGCTGCGCCGACTGCTATGGCCAAGTGTTTTATTCGATTTTTGTCTCGTGTGGCATATAATGAGGCGCTCATAGCCAGTTGCACTCACTGATCGGTAAACGATTAGCGAGGTTATGCAACGTTCGGTGTCAGTCTATAGATGGGTGACGGCTTAGTGGTATTTCATCTGAGCGTCTCCGTGCTTCGGAGGGCACGTAAAAAGTTAGTCCCGGTTGTTGTCAAATTGACAGCATTCGTTAAGCCATGTCCTACGGGCGGCTATGAGGCCTACGGGCGGCTTGAACAACTCTTGACAACAGGTTGGCCACTAACCACACGAAAAGAAAAAGAAGATCGAACAAAAATATTTGCGTGGCTCACAAATAGTTGATCCGAGTCTGGGTGTTCTTTGCGCCCGTTGTTTAAATGTTTGTAAACCCCCAGGAGAGAGGAAATATACAAATTGCGGGAGATATCTTTTAAAAAAAATATATAGTATATTTAATTATGTCTCAATATTAGGATTTTTAACTCATAAATTTCTTTTACTTTGTTAAATACTCAGCTATTCGTGTTGCTGACTGTGACATAAGTAGGCAGGCAATCGAAAGCTGATGTTTTCGAGTCAGAAAGTTCTCAGTAGGAGCACATAGACTTGCATAAGTGCCTTGTGAAAAACAATAGTTTAAACCCCTATTAAAAGTAGGCCTAAACAAACCCGGCAAACTATAGTAAACTTCTGTCTACCCCTTACGTTTGCGTAATATTTGAACCAAGTTATCAACTCCAGTTCTGATGATAAACTTGTGCTATATGTAACTCTCTATCTAGTGCGGTCGCATGTCGAGCGAAGTTATGATTGAGTATTGGGATTTCTATCCAGCAATCTTCGATACTGGGTCAAGTCTGGAACGAAGACAGCAATAAGCTGCAGTGTGATAAGGCCGTGCCGAAATCTTCGGAGTCATGCTATGGTTATAAAAAAGTTAGGTAAATAAAGGATACAAAACGAAAACATCGTTTGTTAATACTAGTCCGGACAGTTTGTCAACGATTGTCTACGTAGTTGAACGTTGTCAGAAAGTACCGGCTAATTAGGCAGTTTGCCGGTACTACCGTCACCCACCTTAACCCGCATACGATTGATACATTTTAGAGCGATCGTAAATAGACTGTATAAATTGGTTTAAGTTACATTTATGGAAGAACCAGGTGTACATTTTAACTAAAATAAAGCGTATTGGTTATTTAATTATGTTATGAAGAAATTTTCCAGCTGATCATGTATCTGATATAATCAGTTTAACCATCAGGCTGCGTTTTAAACAACGATATAAAACCTTTACGCAATAAAATTGCTATGGTGATGGATGACAATGCCAAAAGGTTGAAAACAAAAACTATATTGACCCACACTGATTATAAAGCTTTTAAAATTCTCCTGCCTCTCTATTGTTTCTTGTTGTAAATGCATCTATATATAGTGTTCTGAATTATGAAAATTGTATGAAAACGATCCATGTAACATATTGGGCCATTGTTGTACATGTTAGTACATTATATGAATACGATATTGTTGCAATATTAAAAACTTTTAGCAATAAAACTAGTTCCTTTTGGTTTTGAGAAATGAATTCTTAGGGCAATTCACCTAGTACGTAAATTTACCTACATGTTTAGGACACCGAGAACCAAAATAAAAACTAAATAACAGAATATGAGTAGGTTTTCATTTCCAAATATGGGATAATACAAATATTGACAAAACACAGTTGCTTATTGTTTGAGAAATGTTGAGAACGAATGAATGAGAACTATTGGAACAAAAGAGAAACGTTGCTGGAAGCCAACCACTGGCTACCCTTCTAAGAAACAGACATATTATATGAAAGTATGTTACTTATTTATGGTAATTTTAGTTTCAAAAGCCAAGTAAGTTTATTTATAGATGAATGTTAATATACCGTATTCTTCTTCTTAGTCGTACACTCTTGACAGAGTGGTCGTGGTCATTTCTCGGTCGAATCTTGCGCCACCGCATCTCTCGTGATGCGACGTAATTCTATGTTTGGCGGCCTGGGAGTTGACATTGATGCTCGAGTGTGTTACAGATTTGATGAGGTCCGTCCACCTTGTTGGAGCGCGCCCACGAGATCTTTTGCCCTCGACTTTCCCTTGCACCACCAATCGTTCCATCGAGTCCTCATTACGGGTGATATGCCCGAAGAACTTGAGGATTCGTATTTGCACAGACGACGATAATCTCTCTTTGATACTGAGTTCTTTCAGCATCAAAGCGTTGGTTCGATGTGCGGGCCATGAGATTCTAAGCACACGTCTCCAGCACCACATCTCCAGTGCGTCAATCTTTCGACGGTCTCGCATCCTCAGCGTCCACGTCTCAGCTCCATATAGAAAAATTGGAAAGACCAAGCACACAGTCGAACCTTTGTTTGCTCTTACGATCTTTAGCCATTTGGGACGACACTTAATCATCTAGCGAAGATGATAATTTCAATAAATATCTCATAATTATTGTGTTAGCACAATTACATGTATAATTGGCTGCCTTGAGAAGCGTTAGCTCGTTACCGAGCATTAACAATCTAAATATTTACTGTTTACACATAATAAAATTAGCGATGTAATCATGTAAGCGTGCACAGAATATTTTACATACGATCTTTGACTTCTGACTGATATTTGAGGGACAAAAACAATAGCATAGGGTCATTATTGTTTGGCTATTCGATTGACGACGGTTTGCCAATATTTCATTGTCATTAAACCTTTAACCCTCCACATTTCTGTCACATGCGATTCCAAGAAATGCTCAGACTTCATAGAATATTGAAAACCCCGCAGGCAAAAAGTATAGTTTAGCAAACGTAATTTATAAATTATAGCACGAACAGCGTGATATAAGAAATTTTTTGTACAGTAAAAGTTCCTTATATTTTGCAATTATTTCGGACTCCATGCCCGAATTAAAACAAATATGTCGTTAAAATAATATAAAAACCGAAACGATAAGCGTGCATTATTTTGGCGGTTGTGCTTGACCCCTCACCTCCTGCATTAATACGAGTAGTTTAGATTACGTAGATGCGGAAGTGGTTTTATTACAACTAGGTATGTATATAATTAACATCACAATCTTTGACTCGAATAAAAAAACAGTCTGACCATAAACACCCTATCCGACCCTTCCAAATTATACGATCAGAATAATTTTGGTGTTGTTTTTATTCACGTATTTTCATCGCTAGTAATTATGGAACCAGCGCACATGGCTTGGAATACATGAATAAAATATCTGTTTACAAAAACAATACAGTAGGTAACGATAATCAATAATGTCCCTCCTGAATTTATTCCATTTGTCTTCCAATATTTTATCACAAATCTTAACGACTTACAATGTGACTAGCAATGTTCAATAAAATGTCAGTTATTATATCGATCGGACAGTAAATTCGATAGAGTCGCAAGGTGCGCCGGGGCACAGCGAGGTGCATTGCATTCCTCCAAGAGGGACGCGAGAGGGAATCGGCTGCATTCTTAGTTATTCTTACCTTGTCATACACAAATCCCGCCAGAATCCTCTTATAGTTACGTATAACCAACTTCAACACATGCTGTAGTCGTCACTCGTGTTACAAGAGTGCATTGATTCACTGAAAAATTCAAGTTTTATTGTTTACATCACTGTCAAAAACACACAAAAGCGGCACACACCCGACCGACCGGCGTATAACAAGCAAACTGGATTCATTTGGCTTGTCTGTCTGTGACGCGGAATGCTATTGCGTTGTCTCTTTCCAACCTCGAAGGTAATATATAGCCGTCTCACTCGCCTAAGAAAGGCGCCAGTGTACGGCGCGGGCGCCGACTTCTTCCTTCGGGTCTTAAAAAAAACAAAAGCTCTTTTGAAACAAGTTACTGGTAATGGGGATTTAGGTGCCTGTCAAGATATTGTACGATTTAAAAATTGTTTGAGATCCCATCAACTAGCCCAACGTAGTCGTTTCGCTGTGAGAATATTGGATAAATTATAACGAAGTAATTATAACGAAGAGATTATCCGTAACGATTGCAAATGATGTATGTGCGTACTCGGTATTATATTACATTAAACTATTTATAGCTCTAATCAACTAGGTATGACAGTGCAATCACAAACCATATAAAAAAGGTATGAATACTCTGAATGTAGTCACATTTCGGGCGCCAAATTTATCAAAAGACACCTACCTACTTAAAAACTAGTCTGTATGTCAGAAGCTATCGATTACATCAAGATCAGGTAAACATATTTACCATGAAAACATAACATATAGTTATATCTGTATATAGTAGTTTAATTTCAATGAATAACATTCGCGTAAACAGAAGACAATATTATAACATATAGTTATTTATACCTATGTAGTTGAAAACCAGCGCCAAGGCCCTCAGCCCTAACATATGTTGAACTGAACTCCTGATTACCGCAGGTGTAAGACAAATTCGCTTACATGATTATTTTGTATTTACATTTTATGGTTGCTTATGTTAGTTACAATATTTATTAATCTTGTTTTTTAGTGAACCTTACTGTAGCTTGTTTCATATTTTAACATGAAGTATGGATAAATTAAACTGAGCTCCACCCTTCATCATTGCACGCGGACAACTCTAGCTTATCTGCCTGCCAATCAGAAAATCCATATTATTTTGACCTTTGATATTATTATGCTCATCAGATATATATAATCGGAGTAGCCAACTGCTATTGAAAGGCTTTGGAGTTAGAGGAACAACTACTGACCCATGACTACAACCGCGAACAAGTATTTTCATCCAAAAAGCATGTCAATCTATTTCTATGCATGATACTAATAACCACAATATGTACCTATAACAAAGTTATTGATTTTACTATAGACTTAAAAATTATTTTCGTTAGTACATTCTACGTCTATGGAATATACAGTCTGATCCAATTTGATCGAGATATATAGCCAGCAACTTAAACTGTCAAATATCAACGAGATTATTTACAAAATCATACATAGGTCTGTGTACATAGTCTCATGCCGCTATACCAAGGGGCGGAGGTAAATTACACCATTTTGCCAACTATCATTTCCTACTGCCGTTAACCGGTCAGTTTCTGATTCCGATCTCCTACTGACCAAAAAAAACAATAACACTTCGTCTGACCATGAAATCAATCCCGGGACCTCATGCATCATTAATAAGGTAGTTATAGAAATAAACTTAATTACAATTCACAATTGAGTTGAAACTCCAGAATAAAAAATGGAGAGAATAATTATTCATATACGTTTTCTTCAATATCCAGCTATTTAATCGCGTAGCGTACGTAATAGGTAGGTACTTACATTAAATCACACACACAACGATACCAAATATTATTACAAGTCCATTATTATGTTATATTTGTCTCAAACGTAAATTCTGCAAATCATTCATTACGCCTTTACAAAATTAGGCGATAATTTATTGCTTTTTACTATTAGAGTGGAGGCTTAAATTATACCTAGCTATACCTACGTACTTACTGTATATATTTTGTGAAAACTCTTCATACCATACCTACATTGCCGATTAGGTATAATATTAACAGTACATCCAGTAAAACACTTTTGTTCTACCCAATCTCCCCTTCGGTTTTCTTTTAGATACCTATTTCCTTTCCCTCATCGCCTCCACGTAGACCATGGAAATTGTATACCATCGGTCAGGCAGTGACTTTGTTTGCCATATGCTAGATATATGGTTAACGCCTAACGGTAAGCAGTGGTTTCAGTCCCAGCGACCCACCCACCTTACAAAGCAACTAGGTAGCCCACCATGGTGGTTTTAGTCGGTAGGTCCGAAGTCTCGGGAGAGCCCGACATAACCCTCTCGCCACCTTTTGTAGCGAGGTGGTATGGATGCATACATCAGGGGCATTTTACCACGTGAAAAAAATATAAAAGGCAGTGGCTTGTTTAAAACCTTTAAATCTCAAACGAGTAGTCTATAGTGTGTACCAGGCAATACCAGAATGCCACCGTTGCTATTAATATTAACATAACAGAAATACTCAATAAGTAACAATACTCATTCATCGAAACTGGAACCAGCTCACGATCGCAAACATTTACGAAAACTTATGTCACGAGACCACTGAGCAGAACGAATGTAGAACTTAACATGTATTTGAATCTTAACAATCATAGCCAATCTAAACCTAAGTATTGAAATCAAGCTGTGTTCCATCCAGTGTCGTCGAAAATTATAACATAAAACATAATAATGTGTGGGCAGTTTGTTATCATAATTTCTACATCAAAAGTGTAAACAATAGTTTGCTAGCAAACTATTACTGAATGGAGATCACGCTAATTATTTATTCTGTACAGTGCCGATATCACAAACTGCATAAAACACTGCAATTATCATATTTATGCGGATGACATACAAGTTTACTTCTCTTTCGAACCAACAGTGCTATCTATATCAACTGCAGTTCAGTTTATAAATGCTGATTTGGACAGGATATTTCAATGGGCCCAAAGAAACGCACTGGTTTTAAATCCTGCTAAGTCCAAATATATGATACTGGGTAGCAAAAATCAGATAAATGTTATAGCGGAATCTCATCCTTCCCTGAAAATTATGGGAGATGACATTGACAGAGTGTTTGAGGCACGTAACTTAGGAATAAAAATTGATCCTGTATTACGATTTGAAACTCACATAAATAATGCACTAAGTGATTGTTTTTACAGACTGAAAATATTATACAGAGTACGTGAATTCCTCTGTGTAGAACTAAGGCAAAGTCTTGTAGATACACTAGTATTATCAAGGCTTAACTATGGCGACGTCGTATACGGGCCATGCCTTCTGGCAAGAACAGAAAAACTGCTGCAGCGTATACAAAACGCATGTGCAAGATACTGTTACAAAATACCTAAACGAAGTCATGTAACGCCATTTCTCAACGAAAATAACATACTCAAGATGAGATACAGAAGGAAGTTGCATTTTGCTACATTGATCTATCGTCTCATGTTCAATCAGAAACCGACACACCTGTATGAGAAACTAACTTGGACGCATGACTATTTCACATACTCTTTGAGACCCAGTCATGCTTTAAGCATCCCGAGTCACAATACGTCAGCCTTTAGAGGAAGTTTTAAATACGCGGCTACACGATGTTGGAATGATCTCCCTCCACCCCTTCGTAAGTTGAAAACTATTGCCAACTTTAAAGTATATATGAAAAGGTATCTTTTAAATATACAAAAATCGTCTTGAATAGCCTGCCTTTTAAAATAATAATTAATTAATATACCTACTTAAATTATGATATTGAAGTATTTTATTTTTATTTATTTATGCCAAACACGCATATCATTTTAATTTGATTATCAATAATTTTAATTATATTATGCAATATTATGTTTCATAATAATAATATGTTCTCATAACATTTTTGAATTCTTATGGAAACACTGTACAAGAATTGATTATATGTTCCACACTCAAACGCACCACATTACATCAGTCACCAAGGTGTTGCTGAAAATCAGCGCTGTTTCCCTTATGCGGACACAGCTTCGGGCTGAGCAACATCTTTTTTTGACAGACACTGCGACGCACACTGCATAGGTACGCTAGGTTATATATTTATTAAATGGACCGAGCCAAGAGTTTAATTGTTTTCTTTTTTTTTGTTTATTTGCATATTTGTTTTTTATTTACTATTTGTGTTTATCTTTTTATTTTATTTTTTTTTGCTTTAAATTATTTAATGTAATAATTATTTTAATTAATATTGCCATAAATTTATAATATTATTGTGTTTTAAATTGTCATTTACTTTTGTCATAGTGTCCTATTATCTTTTCCTTTATAACTGTATACTTATTATGTTCATGCTGTCTGCAGTATGTGTTGTGTGTTTTCTGTTGAAATAAATGAATTTTCTTTCTTTCTTTCTAATTAATGAGATATAAGATATAGTCAAGAAACTAGTTCTACTTGTAGACTTGAAATTATTCAAACTACGAGCTAGTACAATGGATGAGCAAGGATTACACTGGATATAAAACCAACTGAAATATTGTAAAATAACGTAAGTGTACGCTAATAAAATTGTAGATAAGTTTTCCTATAATTTCCAACCTAAAATTTTTTGTATATACGTTTGAGTTTTGTTACATAAATCCGCACCTTTACAGTAATTTTTCATCATCCTCTTAATAGCTACACGACAAGCTAGTTTCTTTTTTATACACCGAGGTGTCAAGCAAAGATATGATTTGCCTCATGTTAAGTGTAATCCCTTAGGTCTTAGGACGAGCAGTAGCAAGTGATAGCTCATATAACAAGCGCACTCGCATATTGCTGATCCTATAGGTAACTAAGAAGTCGTCGTGATGTCAGTGCAAGGGACATTGACGACTTTGACGAGTAGTACCAAAGTTGACAGCACACGACCTGCAGAAGCTGTAATTACTCAAATACTAGAGTTAAGTAATGTGCTCATAAAATTTTAGCTATTTAAGATTTGAGCGAAATTCGAAATTCTCGCTAAGTTCTAGTACCTACCTACTTACTCATAAAAGTGTAATTAAAGCTAATAAAGCTGGGTCTCACCAACTTCAACCTCCTCAAAATAATTAATTAACCTTGTTTAATTAAACGAATGTAGGCACATGTATTTGTATAAATACCGTTCTTTACCAAAAATAACTTAGTACCTATTACCGTCACGGAAGCAATAGAAAAATGAAATAAGTAATACAAACTATTTTATAGCTACACTACCCACATTCATAAGTCCATACAGCGGTATAAGAACAGGGGTTTCAAGTGTATTTTGCGTTCAATATTTACTTTTGAACAAAGGTGTAAAGAAAGCCTTCTGTGGAAGCACAAAACCGTGAAATTGTGTTGCTACTAGTTTCCCTTCAGTAAATACTAAGTTTACGTAGCTTTTAAAACACTCGCACAATACCTATCTCTGTTTATTGCTTCTGATGTTTTATACTTCTGTATTTCTGTTTGAGAAAGTACGTTTTCTTAACATACACTTTCGATAAAAAGCTATATGATATGAGTATGACCATAAATACCATCAGTCTGTCTTTTCCGTACGTCTCGAAATTTTGACCACAGACCGAAAAATACGACAAAAATAATTCCGAAAAGAATAATTATCATTAAAAAAAAAGTCTTAAGTAGGTATCTTGATCAATAAACGGTTGTCGTAAATCGCGGAGACGTAACGTGCAGGCAGACAGAGATACGGAGCCGCCGCCGCCGCGCCGCCCGGTTCCAGTTGTCAACTGCCATCTGTGTTTAAAAGTAATTACAAGCTGTCAGAACTAAACATTCTGGCAACAGGTTTAACCTCGAGTTCCCCACGGTTATCTGAGGTTAAGCACGGGTATCAATCTCCCCATCAGTATGGTGTCGAAGGTTATACCGCAGTAGTTTCATATTATGAATACCGTTAATGAGCCGTTCGGCAAGTTAGGCGAGATGGTTCAACATTCTTGGGATAATGTTGAAACAAAGATCATAAGTAGATACGAAACATTGAGTACAGCTATAAATACCTGGTTTAATTGCAATCAAAATGGAATAACGTTGGTTCAGTGGCGTGAATGTGAGTGTACACTGCACAGACAGATCGTTCCTAGGTTCAATATTCAGAACAGGCAATGCTGTTAGTATTTCTTTAGCGAAGTCTGGAACAGGGTGACGTCACGTGAGGCACTATAGACTTGTTTCATATCATGTGAAACTTAGCATAGCTGGTTAGCTAAAATAAGTAGTAGGAATAATAGCATTCATTTAATATGTGTGGAATATTATTTAGTAATGGCTCTGTAAAAACTATGATGCTACTTATGTTATTTATTTAGGGTTTATAAAACTTATAGCTATTGACAATGTGCAATAACATTAGTACGAGTTTTCACTGATAGAAGCATGATATAGAACATGTTAAATAAGCCAAGTGTACGCTAATAAAATTGTTCTATAGTAAGAAGATGCTAAATGTTTATAGATAAATATAATAGATAAAAAGTAAATAACTTTATAGAAATAGCTTCCTAGAAAGCTTAGCTTTTTCATTTCTAAAAAAAGAATTCGTTCAATCGATTATGTATTTTTATACAACGGCCTAGTTCGTCCGTGCAATTAGTACTAGGTTCGATTCCTAGATTGTGTAGTGAGATCGGATTTTACCACCAATATCAGCACGACCGACGTCTAAAACTGTAATTGATAGAAAGCTCTATGCTATTACGTGGACCCTAAAAGAATTGCTAGTGAAATGAGGATGAGATAGATACCTCTCCCTACATATACATACATAGGTTACACGCATAAGTCTATGTACACCTGCACGTATGAATATATTAATATACAGGATGTTTGGTACATCGTTTGCCAAATTGAATTGGCTGAAAGGGAGTATCACTTGCTATAGTTTAAGCATCCTAACCCACTTTTCACGCCACGAGATATGTTTTAAATAACGAACATTTATTTTTTGAAAATTACTATACTCAGCTTTGTCAGTAAATAAAAAGGAGAGTTCGTGTTATTTGTAAGTAATTCTAAATTTTATTGAGAAACATAACGGTAAACATAAAACTAGAACAAAATTTGAAGACTATATTAACAATTTTCTTTTAAATTTAGGTTTAAAAGCTGAGTGTAGTAAGTTATTTAACCAGTTGGTAACTGTTTTTTACATTCAATTTTAGTCATGGGATACACATTTAAAATGTTGTTAACCTTGTTGTACACATACCTACCAAGGTAGTAAAAACATCGTTGAGCTAGACTTGTTTTGACCGATATCGAGGGACATACGTAATGTTTTCGACGTACGGAATGAAATTTGGAAGGGTCATAAGAAGTCTGTGAGTTAATTGTAAGGATAACATTGAGAATAAATATTTTGCAAACAGAGAGAACATTATAGATTTTATAAAGATCAGTTGTAGGAAATCGGTATGGTAGCCTCCAACCAACTTTTAGAACTGCTCTTTGGGCGCGTTCTAATTTTAGGAGATGTGTTTTATGTTTCCCGCTCCAGGCGACGATACAGTATTGCGTGAGAAATTGGCAAAGTGCATGATATGTGGTTCTAAGGATTTGTGCATCAACAACATGTCCGAGGGCTTTTAAGACAAAGATTAGCTTTTGCAATCGGTAATTAAATCTATGTGTGAGTGAAAGGAGAGAGCATCGTCAATCTTTATCCCCAGATATTTAACAGAATTGGTTTGGGACAGAGTGGGGCAATTACATAAAGGTTGAGATAGGGGATTACATGAGTGAGCGGTGAGAGAATAGGATAAGGAAGTGAGTGTAGCGGCTGCTGACGGAGTATTTCGCTTTCGGCACCTATGGTTTCGGCACCTAAGCTATTCCACTTTCAGCACCAATAGGTATTTTTGCTTGGTGCCGAATGTGGAATAAAAAAATATATTAAATTTTATTCCTCATTCAGCACCTGCGGTAGTGTTTAGTGATGATATTTATAACAAACTTATCGATAAAACTTGCTAGTGTTTTTATAATAAATAGTCTGTTTATAATATTTAATAATATACTCATTGACAGTTATTACTACTAATCAAATTAACTCTCCTCTCCTTTGTTATTCTCGATGCATCTATCTCTGCAAAACAATTAACAAAAAGTAATTCACAGACTATATTCATATTATTATAATAACTCTAAATAAAATAGAAGTTCAGGAAGCAGAACATTGTACCTAGTGAACATAAATTATTGATAAAAATATGTGTATTTGTTTTAATATTATTTAACAATACATATTAGGTATGCGATATGTTAAAATTGAATTATTAATAAAAGTACAGATGATTTTTATCGACAAGTTTTATTTAAGAACTTTGTACAAAAGTACATCCCATCACTAATGAATATCGTAGGTGCTGAATGAGGAATAAAATTTAATATATTTTTTTATTCCACATTCGGCACCAAGCAAAAATACCTATAGGTGCTGAAAGTGAAGTAGCTTAGGTGCCGAAGCGATAGGTGCCGAACAAATTGGTGCCGAAAGCGGAATACTCCCTGCTGACGCTACAAATTTATACACAAGGCGCGCTATTGTGTGTGCGCAGCAGCGTTGCCAATTTGTGAGGAATTCCCCAAACTGCGGGCAATCTCAAGTTGGTTGGGGATTTATTGGGGATTAGCATTATGCGGGAAAATGCGGGGATTTTGAAATTTTCGTGTTTTTTATTAATACATATAATAAATTGTAATAAATATAAAAAATAATAAAAAATAATACGTTGGCAGCACCTAGTAGCTACTGTAAATATTAAAAACGGTGAATAATGTTCGCAAACATAAAAATTATGACGTTCTTGTTGCTCATGCTGCCAATTTCAAATGCATTGGTCTGTAGCGGCTGCTGACGCTACAAAATTATATACAAGGCGCGCTATTGTGTGTGCGCAGCGCAGCAGTCGTCTCCCCACACCCGCTCAGTTAGGTCGCGTAATTATGTAGTTTATTTTTGTACATCTATTATAAGTTTGTGGTACCAGTAAAGAAAGTATAATAATATATCAATGTGACCATAATTTCTTCCACCTCACAACTATTATATCAACCCTACATTGGTGACCCCGACGTTTCTGTTGTGTCTTTGTATACTTATTTCATATCGTCACACTGTTAATCGTAATAATTCCACGTATTGAATCAGTGTACTATTTCTGCATATTTATTTTAGCTGTCATTGTTATTAGAACGAACGCTCGGTAACAGGATGCGATTGTTTACGTTATGATATGAGGCGAGCGCCAGTTTTGTTGTTCTATTATATATAACATTTTTATATTTTTATTGTTATAAGTTATAACATTTATTTTGTTCTTTTGGTTTGTTAGATATTTTGTTAAATAATAATTTTAATTTTTTTAAAAAGGGGTTTATTGTAGCGTCTTCTGACGCTACAAATTTATATACAAGGCGCGCTATTGTGTGTGCGCAGCGCAGCAGTCGTCTCCCCACACCCGCTCAGTTAGGTCGCGTAATTATGTAGTTTATTTTTGTATATCTATTATAAGTTTGTGGTACCAGTAAAGAAAGTATAATAATATATCAATGTGACCATAATTTCTTCCACCTCACAACTATTATATCAACCCTACATTGGTGACCCCGACGTTTCTGTTGTGTCTTTGTATACTTATTTCATATCGTCACACTGTTAATCGTAATAATTCCACGTATTGAATCAGTGTACTATTTCTGCATATTTATTTTAGCTGTCATTGTTATTAGAACGAACGCTCGGTAACAGGATGCGATTGTTTACGTTATGATATGAGGCGAGCGCCAGTTTTGTTGTTCTATTATATATAACATTTTTATATTTTTATTGTTATAAGTTATAACATTTATTTTGTTCTTTTGGTTTGTTAGATATTTTGTTAAATAATAATTTTAATTTTTTTAAAAAGGGGTTTATTGTAGCGTCTTCTGACGCTACAAATTTATATACAAGGCGCGCTATTGTGTGCGCAGCGCAGCAGTCGTCTCCCCACACCCGCTCAGCTAGGCCGCGTAATTATGTAGTTTATTTTTGTATATCTATTATAAGTTTCTGGTACCAGTAAAGAAAGTACCTATATATCAATGTGACCATCATTTCTTCCACCTCACATCATTATATCGCCCCTACATTTTTTTTTTTTTTTTTTTTTTTTTTAACCAGACATTATTTGAACTTATAATAAGAGGTTGCCGTCGACGACCGTACTAATATTAATTGTGTTACAGTCGTCAGCGTCTTCCACCCTAATACAAATGGTTTCATATTGAAAAAATATTACATATTAGAAAGTTCTTCATAATAATTACAAAAACAATAAATTATCAAATAGATTAACAATATTACATTATAACAGAAATAAAAATAAAAATAAAAATAGAAATAAAAATAATTTATAAGTATAGTATGAATTTGAAGTATTTTATAGATTAATTTATTATTTGGAGATTAATTATAGGTATAATAATAAACAGCTAAGTATGTCACTGAACTTCCATTTACCACAGTCGAGAGTTGTGTGAGTGTATGTCAGGGTGTGTATGTGTGTGTGTGTGTGTATGTGTGTGTGCGTTTGTGTGTGTGTGTGTGTGTGTGTGTGTGCATGAGCTTACTCTGTGTCGTTAATGAGAAGGTGAGATAATTTGTTTTACCAACATTTAGGTCGAGGTGATTTCTAGCCAACCAGTTAGGCAACGCATCGAGACTGAACTGAGCTTTCCCAAATGCAAATTTCTAAAGAGTCACCATAAGACATAATGGCAGTATCGTCAGCGTAGATGAAGATAGTGGTACCTATTGTATAGCTGTAAATGGCAGAGATCGTTAATATACAATAAAAATAAGGTCGGCCCGAGAATACTGCCTTGTGGGACTCCGTTGCTTAGAGGAAGCTCGTTGCTATAGCAATCGCTAATCTTAACATACTGTCTTCTACTCGTGAGGTAACTTTTAAATAGGGATAGTTGAGTACCTCTGATTCAGATTTTCCAATTTTGTGGTAAGGATGGGGACAGAGATCCTGTCGAATGCTTTAGCTATGTCTAGAAAAACACGTATGACTTTCTGCTTTTTATCAAGTTTAGCTATAATTTCATTCGACAGGTCCAAAACTGCTTTACTTGTGGATAGACCAGAACGAAAGCTATATTGGCGTGGGGACAGCGGTTGTTTGCTCTAGAAATTTCACAAGCTTGTTGTTTATTGATCTTTCTAATAGTTTAGAGAGCGTGGGTAAAATAGAGATGGGTCTGTAATTATTCCGCTGATCTCTGGCACCACCTTTGTGTATCGGGTGAACTACTGCTAGCTTGAATGCCCTTGGAAATCTTCCTATATTAAAAGCAAGATTACATAAGTATGTAATAGGTGGAATCATGTAGGGTCAATCATATAGGTGGAATCATTAAAACTTTTGAGAAATTTACCGTAAATGTTATCACTACCCACTGCACAGTCATTTTTTAGGTTCATAATGAGTATCTCGAGTTCAGATTCATCTGTTTGCAATAAGGCGAATGTATGATGATTGCAAGTGAGAACATCGGCTGGATGAAAATAGGTACTGATGGACAGTAGATGTTTTGCCGACTCGTGTTCGTCCAATATTAGCGAAGTAGGCGTTCACTCCATTTACATAGTGTTTGAAGTGAACGCCTACTTCTCTAATATTGGACGAACGTTTTTATTTCACATTGCGAACTATTGAGATTTCAGTTCAGTTTGTAAAACTAGTTTAGTTGAGCGGGGAGATACTAGCTCTTCGTTGCTCAATTTTATAGTTACTCCTCAATCCATTATTTGTTTTACTAGGTTACTATATTATATCCAGTAGCTCAGCTAGTATGACCGTCATGCTCTATAGTCTAACATACTGTCCTCATATTAAAGCTCACTGATGTGACCGGCATGCGCTATAACTTTACAATTTACTAGCGCAGTATCCACTAGTTTATAGCTCGTGATCTTACCGCGCCCTTATACTTAGGCTGATTGAGAGGTCTCAGTTCCTAATCTCTGCTTGCGCAATATCTATGTATTTTTGAGATTTACCACATATCATGGCACCTGCACAGCCTTCTTTTATAGTGCTGCTTACGAACGCGACTTTGTTTCGTACTCGGTATATATGTTTTTCTATCAGGTAATTGCAAATAATACCTACATCGATCCATTACAATACCGTTCCGGCGCCGCCGCAACGGATACGTATACGACCCGTGTGACCGCTAGTGCGGTGAAGTCAGCGTTGCGGCGCCGCAACGCATCATGTGATCAGTCTTAGTGTTGGTAGACTTAACACATTTTCGAAAACATTATGGATCAAAACAAATTAAAAATATTACCAATAAGATAGTTCAGGAATAAGGATCAAAATTTTATATTTTTCCATATTTTAATTTTTAAACTGATAATAAGGTTCATAATATAATGAAACAACAATAATTCATTCATTGTATAATTTATTTCCATTTGCGACAGGGTATTGAACGAATCTCACTTAAATTGTTATATGACCTAAGTCGACACACTGTTTCATTGCTACACACAACACTAGTTCGCATACATCCCACGACACCACAGACGTACCTTGTTCACTATACAATGGAGCATAGGATAATAGTGATAACACAAGATTCATATAGTCGTATATACTTATTACAGTCTATAGGAAGTTTGTGGTTTGATAATACCTAAACAAGTATTATTAAAATTAATTGTATGACCAATTTATTACATGGCTTATACAGTTGTATCAAATATTATAATTATATTGAAGAATTCTACCAAATACGTGACATTTATACGTCTGATGTAGAAAAACTGTTGGATGCGATCTGACAAAAATCCGTGTTAATCACTTATCGTATTACCCCGTGCTAGGCCTGCAGAACATACAGAATAAAATTAAAATATCTCAGAAATTATAAGCCTCTTTCTATTATAAAATTAACTACTTAGGTCCCACATTTTGACACATAATTCATTTGAGATAAATCTCTTTATCACATGACGATAACGAAATTATATTTCATTACAATCCCAAACAGTATTCTTATTTTTGGGATGACGTGATGTCATTCATTCTGTATATAGCTCACAAGATAAGTCCGTACTATCGCACATTTATACTTAGTAAGTATTGTAGAAGAGTATTGCTAATATCCAAAATAACTGTAGGTATCTATTACATATTCTGTGATCAATTACGGATTATTGATACAATTATACACCTACATATCGCTTAGAAAATAACACTTTTTGACGGAAAACAACCTGTACCATACAATTTGTGCAACATATGTGTCTGTAGTAGAAAAACAGCATAATACTCACACAAACTTATAGCCTTTTAATATATCACATAATGTTTAGGTACAATAATACATATATTACATACTCGCGACGTTACTACTGGGGCCACTGCAAATGTAGAGAGAAACGGCTCTTTTATTTAAAAAAAAGTAATAAAAACGAATACGCATAGATAACAAGTAATTGTTTTTTAAATTCAATTGTGGAATAAGAGAGGCGGCCACAAATTTTTATATGAGATTTAATTGCAAGTGTATGTTGAATGGCTTGTTCGTTTTTCGAAAATAATCGAAATTAATTGTCATTTTTTTATAGAAACGCTATTTTCTTTTTTAAATTTGTGCCGTATACAACCATGACGCCAACAATGACCAAAACAAATAAATGACGATTATAATGAGTGAAAAAACATTCTAAACTAATAAATATTATGACTTCAAGTTTTATATAAAATGTGCAACTAAATACACAATATAAATAAATTAATCTTCAGTAAAACCAATGGTTCTAAGCAACAAGATTAAATTTCCTGTAACATCTGGACGTTTTTTTTGTTTGAGATCTTGTTATACAAGTATATACCCAATTTATTCAATATACAAACATACAAAAAACAAACAAGCCACACAGTCATATAAATAAAAAATAAATTAGACTAATATATTAAGTTACTCCACTCAGTTATTATAACTCGGAATGTTCATCTTTGCCGTCGGACAGTTGTAAGGGAGGTTCTGTGCTCTCTTTCTCACTCTCTGTCTCTGCTTCCACCTCTTTCTCGGGCGACTCCTCCTGCGTCTCTGATTTCTCTTCTTTCGTCTCAGATTCTGACTCTATAACAGTTTCTTCCGTTTTATTATCTGTTTCTTTCTTGACTGGTTTCTTAGGCCGCCATATTTTCATCTTATTCAACAAATATTTCATCTCTCTATCTAAACTCCCCATCTTCTCTCTTATGCTCTCAATTGTCAATTTAATATCCTCGTTCTTCTTCGTAGCATCTTGTTCTGCAATTGATTTTGTGAGCCAATTGTTGGTCTCATCAATTTTCTTCTGCAGAAGACCGATTTCAACGTCAGTGAAGATGTCCTTGTCAGGGTTCAATTCTTTCGTGAAGTTCTGCGCCATTTTGAGGAATTCCTTTGAGCTATTCAGCATGTTGCGGATAGCGGCGACGGCATCGGGTCTTTCTCTATGCTCCCAGTGTTTGTAGAATATCGGGTCAGTTTTCTCCCTTAATGCAGCTAACTTCTCTTCGAACAATTCTGTAGCCGAATCATAACCATCTTCGTACAACCACTCCGAAGTCTCGCTGCACAGTTTTCTGATTTCTTCTATCTGTTCTTTAGTGCCACATTCAGCATACTCTTCCATATCAATTTTCATTTGCGCGTCAACGACGAAGGCCTCCAAATTATTCAGAGCAGTTTCTCTTTCAATACGTTTCTTGTCAATAGCGTTCAGCTCAGCGATTTTTGCTTTAGAAGTCTTGTACTGTTCTGGGCTGAGTGGCTGTAGGTTAACCACTTGCTCATCAGACTTGATTGGTTCCTTGATTATCACAATCTTAGGTTTAGGCTTGCTCTCGAAATCTGTAGCATTCTGTTTATCAGTCATTGTTTCATTCACTTTCTTTGTTTCGTTTTTAGCTTCACCTTCCTGAGGTTTGTCTTCAGCCTTGTCATCAGCCTTTTCTGGTTCTTCAGCATCAGATCCAAATAATTTGCTGATAGTACTACCAATCTTTGACAATGTGCTGTCTTTATCATCATCGTCTTCAGTGACAGTCTTTTCAGCAACAAATTCTACATTAACCAAATTAAGTATACCAGAGTCGTCCATGTTGAAATGCGCTTTGATTCCTTTGTGTTCGATATTATCGCCTGTGTGTTTGGCTAGGACTCCGCTGACGCCGCTTAAGATAACTTGGGTGAGGTTCAAAGCCCCAACGTATTGGAGCTCGTTAGAGGGTATGTGGTCTAATTCAGCATAGTTAACATGGAAGGCGAAGTCGTCAGTGTGTTTGTTGAAAGTTATTACCTTCTTTTGCGGGTAGGGGTTCATGGGACCGAAGAGAGTCCTCTTGATCTGTAACAAATAATTTACCGAATTAGATATTTTATAAAACCTTGTTTGTAATAGATTATTTTCGCCAGTATGTTTTTTATGTGATATTGAAAGAAAAGAAAGATATGTATGAGAAAATAAATAAAAGTATATTACCGGATCCTGCAAAAAACCAAAAATATTTGTTATTATTTTAATCAAAATGGTGACGTCTGATATTGACAACATGATTTAGTAAATACTTACCAATTTGTCGCTTCCGTCGACGTGCCTAGAGAAGGTCACTTGGATGGGCAGTAAGACCGCATCACGCACGTTCAACGGTGCCACCTTGTAACCAGTAGCGAGAGATGCCGCCCTGCGAAAATAATATGAAATATTAATGCCGCCACTATTAATGGTATCCCATTCGATTTATTCATAAAGTTTTTGTGATCGAGTAGCGGTTTATTTACAAAATAAAATGTAGTGCAAATTGTGTGAGAATATAGTTACTGTGCATTTTAAGTGGGGTTCAATGGACTAAATCCTATGAATATAAAATGTATAGTGATCAATCAGGAGTCAAGATACAATTAATTTACACGTTATTTGTTTGATTATTAGAACAAGCATATATTTTAAAGCGTACAATTCCACAAAACTAAGGACCACCACAAATTTAATCGCCACAAATTTTATCTGGAGCATATAGTAGAGTGTAGACGCTCTGACAGCTTTCGTACAAAGAATATATCAAACTGCTATATTTCCCAGATAAATGTTATCTGACTACTGAAAAATCGGCCCTGAGACGAATTACTTCATATAAAAGTGAATTATTATTTATTCATTTTAACACAAATCTTCAAATATTGTCGTCTGCATTGTTTGAGGATTTGTTTTAAAATGAATAAAAGCTTTTTATATTTTCTGAGGAGGCAAATCTATTTTATTGGTTTGGCTCCCCAGAAAACTCTTCCAGACAGCTGAGACTTTCAATCGCTTCAGACAAATCAAGTACAACATAATCCTTAGGTCAGCATATATACCTGTACACAGTACCCATGGTAGCGGCCTCATCAGCATTATATATTTTGGAGGAAAATCTTTTTTATCGGTATAATTTTACCAGTTAGCTGTGCCTTTCAATCGCTTTAGACAAACGTAACACAAGATTATCTTCGGCCAAAATACATACCTGTACACAGCACCCATGGTAGCAGCTTCATCAGCATTAATAGACCTCGCGGGCTCGTGTCCCACGGCCTGTTTGAGCGCGTGCAGCGCGGCCGGCACACGGGCAGCGCCGCCCGCCACCACGAGGCGCGCGCCCGACCCCGCGCCCCCGCCCGCCGCGATCGCTCGCTGAACAACACCGGATACGCGCGTCCATAGATCCGCGCATAACTCTTCTAGCTCAGCGCGCGTTACCTGACAAGCCACATATTTAATTTATTCAAGTGTTTTATAAACAGCCAGCAAATTTTCATTGTCTTCTGAATCGTATGATATCATAGTTTATTTCAAGTCTCTTTTTTTATTGCTATTGCTAGTAGATGAGCCAGCGGCCCATTAGTGTAAGATAGCCGCTTATGAACATAAATGTGTTAAATTAATGTCCCAATTTAACACATCCATGACCATTCTATCCATTAACTGCACGGAGGGCCCGTGGGCGAGGCGACTACCTTAACCACTAGGTTAAGGTAGTCGCCTCGCCCACGGGACAAAACTTTGTGTGTCTAGGTGTCCTTTATTTATTTATTTATTCATAAAAAATATAAGCTTACAGTATACACCAAATTGCTTATATCTATGCTAATAATATTACAACAAAGTACTTAGAATGTTATCTAAAACATAGACTAACAAAAGAAATAAGGTAAAATAATATTTATAACAACAAACAACAAAAACAACCTTTTATCAACTTAGAAACTATAAAATAATTTTTATCATTAAAATATATAAATATGTTTTAAAATTATATTTTGCAAATCAAAAACACCTATATCTGCATCTGGACTACATTGAAGGAACTCATTGATAAGTCTAATTGCTCTAGCAGTGGGGCTATTGTCAGCTTGGGGAGAGCGCCATATAGGCAGATAGCACAGAAGTCTATGTTGTCGTCTTCCAACGCCACGCATATATTCGTCGGGAACATAGAAATGTATTGATTCCCGTACAGCAGCGCTATCAACCTTATCCGCTAGTATTAGACAGTAATTTATTGTGTGGATTCCCGTCTTTGTGTCCGTTGTTTGAATGTTTGTAAAGTCCCACGCAACACAGGAATTATTCCTAGTGCGAGAATTGTCTCAAAGAAAAGAAAAAAAGAAGAATTCCAAGGACAACCAAGACAACCAAGCCACCGCAAAAGGTTTGGCAAAAATAAGAACTGAATGGGTCTTCTAGAGCCTTCTCACTTTCTTCTCACTCATCGAATGGAACATAATGACACTATATTCTGGAAGAAGGTAGTACTTTCCTGACCGAGCATTACATGCTGAATTCAGCAAACACTTTTTTTGGCAGCCATAAATAATCACAGAAATAGTTGATGAACCATACTTAAAAGTATCGTTATCTAAATGGTAGTCAAATTTGGATCGTATTTCAAAATATAATATATTCTTTTAGAATTTTCACCATAACCATATTAACTTCAAATCCTCATATTAACAGCAATACTGCCAAATTGTATGGTAATTAAAAATTCATGGAATGTTAATAAATCACCATACAATTAACATTCCCCGGCAAAATAATAGTAATGGTCAATATACAATACACCTGATTACACAGCAAACGAAACAAACCATACGAATTTATTAAAAAAATTAAGAACTGTTTATAGGTTACAACCACTACATATTATAAAATAAGGGCGTCTGTCTGTTCGTGATAAACTCAAAACTACTGAACAGAATTTCATGCGGTTTTCACCAATAGACAGAGTCATTCATTACGAAGGTTCAGGTGTATACTTTGTTACTACCAGTGACAAGACGGGATGGGTCGTATACATATAAAAACAAGATTAATAAAGTCATTTAAATATATCAAATACATACCAGCAGTTTAAAGTCCTTGTCGTCGAGCAGGCTCTCAATCTGCGCGTAGTGTTCAGTGTTGGCAGACAGCACAATCTTTAGTCTCTCAGCTTCTCTGAGCAGTTTCTCCATAGAGCGAGGTGAAGCTCTGACGTCACCGCCACCATTCGCCTCCCACGCCTTGATTAGGTGTTCGCGAAGACGGAGGGTCATCTCATGACCGCCTAATGTCCTGAAGAGTACAAAAAGTTATATAGGTATTTTCCTAAAATATTCAATATTGATTAAATAAGCTTATTATAAATTATACAGGTATTATCGCGATTCTGTAATTATTATTAACTTTGTTTTATATGGTTTATTGGGTGTTATGTTACCATTGTGAAATTATAAATATATCTAAAATTTTGCGTTGTTTGAAATTTTCGCACTGGCGGCTAGACACAATAGATTTTGAATTATGTATGGTATTCTAAGACTTGACAGATTAAAAGTTTACATCACCATAATATATCAGACCTATCATTTCAATCAAGCTATAATTTACAGAGTATTCAAAGTATAGTACATAGTAATCAACTGCACGGATGGCCTAGTGGTTTAAGTGGTCGCGTCGCCCCTGCCGCCGCGCCGAGTGTTGTGGGTTCGATCCTCACACAAATATTTATGGGATCCACAAATGATTGTACCGAGTTTGGATGTTCTTTGTGTCCGTTTATTGAATTTTTTTTTCATACAACTAAGGTGGCAAACAAGCATACCTGATGGTAAGTGGTCACTGTAGCCTATAAACGCCTGCAACACCAGAGGCATCACTTGCGCGTTGCCAACCCTTTAGGAAAGGAAGTGAGAAGGAGCGGGAAGGGGGAAAGAGGGTGATTGGGCACTCTCACTCACCGAACGAAACACAACAGTAGGAATACTGCTAATTCACGTCGATATTATGTGAATATTTGTAAAATCCCCCGCGACACACAAATTAATTATAAATAGTGCGGATGCGGTCTTTTTTAAAAGAGAAGTAATCAAATTTTGTCATCTATGCAAGTAAAAATTTTATATGTCATTAATACATACCTGTCAAATCCAACGCCCAACACTTGCAACTGAGGCACAGTCTCCACGTAACCCTTGTCCTTTATCTTCACTGTCTTGTACTCGACTAACGCGGCTTTGGTTGACGCCGCACCCATGTCGAAGAACAACGCATGCCAGGCAGTATCGTTGATTTCCTAAGAAAAAAAAGGTAAATTGAATATGGAATGATATTTTAACACGCGTTCGAATTGAGCCAAATGTTACAGCAGGCATACACTACGAATTAAATAGTAATAGGTGATCTCGGCTGTATTTGGCCGAGCGCGTTAGCCGTGGCGCGTAGAATGACATAGTCAGGTGTCTTTGTAAAAATCGTTAACATTGGTACTAATAACCGATCTATATGTGGTTTATATTTCAACTGATTTTCTGACGATAAACTCATTAATTCTTAGCCTAACTAAAATTATAAATGGCAATGTGAGTTTGTTTATTAGGCTTTTACGCATTAATTATTCGACCAATCATCATAAAATTACACATACACGTTATCAGAGGTACAGAAAAGGAGATGGAATACCATGCTTTTATATATATTATTATAATTTTTTTTTTGTTTTTCTTTTATGATTTAAGTGTGCCCTTTTGTATGCCAAATAATTAGATTTTCTGTCTATTCTTTCATATAGATAAATGTACTGTTTCCGAGCGAACAAAGCCGCGGGAAAAAAGCTAATAATTAATAATAAGTACTTCCAGTATGTTAGACTGACCTTTCTCCTAAATATTCCATAGTTGATAGCGATAGCGGTGTAATCATTGATGAGTTGCAGCACATTCAAGCCGGCGAGCGCGGCGGCATCCTTCAAGGCACGACGCTCGGCTTGGTTGAAATAGCCGGGGACTGTGATTACACATTCTGTGATTGGTTGTCCTGAGAACAAAACACATAATTAAATGTATATACTTATATTATGTAGTAGTAGTAGATAGTACCGGTATATGATATAATAATAATATAATATAATAATAATAATAATATTCTACCACATACATATAACACCATCTAGCCCAAACTAAGCAGAGCTTGTACTATGGGTACTAGATAATGGATAAACATACTTATATACTTTTTTTTTGTAAATACTTACATATTATACATAGAAACACCCAGACCAAGACAAACATCCATGTTCATGCACACAAATGTTTGACTTATGCGGGAATCGAATAAATACACAGAGTGAATATTTCAAGTGTGTGTGAACAACCGAATCTAAAACTATAAGAAATATCGAAAACTACTCGAAGAAGATATAGATTATGATTATAAAAACTAAAATGCAGACATAAGATTTTTGAAAACGATTTTGCCAACTAGGTACCTAGTGGTTCTGGCAAAAAAGCACTTACTATTGTTATGTAAACAATTTCATTATATATCCTTTGTCGTAGAACTATATCACTCTACAAAAATACACTTTAGGCGCTCCTCCTAAGTACACGAAATATAGAGCCATCTTGGCCGACCAGTTACAACGGCTAATTGAAACTCGGTAAATGGAACAAAAAGACGATTGACACAATTTAAACAGCTTGAACAATATCAGTACGTCAGACAATACATAGCTACTGTTTGATTTTCCTTTTATAATATTTTTTTTTAAATTGATAAATAATTGGTAATAAGAATTGAAAATTATGTAGTGATATTGAGCATGTAAAACTTATGGACGTCAAAGGATTGAACTAAAACATAAGACAAATGGGACTAACTAAATATTTTCTGGCTAGATATTGAGAAAAGCCTGAGAAAATCCAGGTAAAAGTGATTTTAAGCCGCCAAACTTGCATAAAGATTGGGTGATGAGAATCAATGAAGGAAAATATATTCCCAGGTCAAGTGGAAAATACATAGTCACTATTTACGCTTCCAGAAGTAGTCGTAAGTCTATGTACCTATGTAAGGCAGACTCTTTAATACGTAAGTTCCTAATTCAGGCACATAATATTTGGTACTACAATAATATTACATCACAAAACAACCATGGTGATTACGATTTTACATGACGTGAAAAATGTACCATCATATCACAGTCGGCCCCGATGGCGTAGTGGTTAGTGTAACCGACTGCCACACTTGAGGTCGCGGGTTCGATTCCCGCACAAGTCAAACATTTGTGTGCATGAACATGGATGTTTATCTTGGTGTCGGTGTTTCTATGTATAATATTATGTATGTATTTACAAAAAAGGAGTAGAAATGTATGTTTATCCATTGTCTAGTAAGCTCTGCTTAGTTTGGGCTAGATGGTGATGTGTATATGTGGTAGAATATTATTATTATTATTATATGATTGCCTTTATTCCAAAAATTCAAAAACTATTACATTTAGTAATCATCCATATTCAAATCATCATCATTCATCATTATCACATAATTTTTTTTAAGCAATAAATCTCCTAAGTGCCTTCTACCAGTTCTCTGATAAACCAAATTAGCAATATAAAATATTTATTTATTAGAAGAAAATAGAATTAAATAATTGCTTGTGCACACTAGGTATGTTATTTCCTAAAAGGGTTGGACTGGATATAGAAAGTATAAGTCCCAAGTGTTGTGGCACAAATTGAAGATTTCTGTTCAGAAGTTTATTCCAACAGTTTAATAGTAATATTTTACAAGTGGACAACTGTTAAAAGCTGTCGTACATGAGTGACTCTTGTGACAAAAACTGTCTTTAAATTTTACTTATGTATTTAAGTATATGCGAACAAAAAAATAACGGTAATTGGTGACGTGACACGTCTGTAGGAGTTACGTGTCCGTCTATTACAGCGCGTGTATATATTACATCGCCGTGACGTGACAAAAGCTCATATCACAAACAGGCTCTGATTAGCTAAGTTTAAATATTCAGTCTAATCAGAAATGTTAAATAGGAATTATTATTTCGAAATAACTGTTATATCAGATATCGACTGAGTCTTTGTAAAGTAGCCTGCCTCCTTTAAGCTTCTGAGACCATAATATGGAAGTCTGGTATGACAGAAATAGGGGTGTATTTAAACCCACTGATGCTCTGCTCCGATGTCTCTATGAGTGCCTCGGTAGTGAGTGCGTCTCCTGTGCCTGTTTGCTATGTTCGGTTCTTAAGGAAGGCAACACGTTATTGGGATTTTTATCAACAAATTCTGAGTAGCAGCTTGAAGTCTGAAACTGTGCCCAGTAAGCGTCACGTCAATAGGCTCGCCGGTGGGTCCGAAATAGTTGGCGAAATGTTGATGTAACACACCACCGCCCTACCTCTTCGCAGACATAGGCGTGCGACTTTGTAAGTGTAAGTCGACTTTATATGATTTTACCTCGATGGCGTAGTGGTTAGTGTACCCGACTGCCACGCCTGAGGTCGCGGGTTCGATTACCGCACAAGTCAAACATTTGTGTGCATGAACATGGATGTTTGACTTGGTCTGGGTGTTTCTATGTATAATATGTATGTATTTACAAAAAAGAAAAGGTATATATGTATGTTTATCCATTGTCTAGTACCCATATTACAAGCTCTGCTTAGTTTGGGCTAGATGGTGTTGTGTGTATGTAGTAGAATATTATTATTTATCCCTAACGTAATAATATCCATTTTATTTATATTATTATATTGATATTTGTTGAAATCTTAAGTACATTGTAAACCACACGCAATCAATTTGTGGTGAGTGTTGAGTGTCCAGTAATCATTAATCTACTATGCGGCGACACGCTTCAAGCAAAATCACTTATTGTAGAGACCATGTTTTAATGTTAAACAAATTACACATTGAATTGTGATAGAAGTTCTTTCCCAGTTGGATTGTGTGATTGTATTTTAAATATTACTACTTTTAGCCTTAAAATTAAATACTTATCTCAATTCTACCTAATAGGTGTAAATTATTAAATTTACACTTTGACAATTTCTATAATCCTAACCTAATATTGTAAATGCGAATGTGAGTTTGATTCTTTGTTTGTTACGTTTTTACGCTTTAACTACTCGACCGATCTTCATAAAATGTCGCATACAAGTTGTTAGAGGTTCAGAGGTACAGAAAAGAACATCCATCTATAGATTCATCCAAAATAAAAGTACTGTCCCCTAGGGAGGCTAGTTCACCAATATTGTTGAAAGGAGTGTTTCTTATGTTCCTCTAAATGGAAGTATGTATGGAAATACATCGGATTACTTCCATGTTTTTTTACATCCCAATGATATTACTAAGATGTAATGTAATTAGTGCAAGTTACCACAAACTTATAAGTAGGTTTGTATACAGTATTTTGTATATCGACGTTGGAAAGGCATAATGGATTAATTAATTTCATAAAATAATATAATAATAATATTATTTTAATTAATTTCATAAAATAATATAATAATAATATTATTTTAATTATTTTAAAGGACATCATTCATTTCGTACCCAAAAACAAAAGTGCCGGCCAGAAAAAAAATGTTAGATACTTATAGAAAATAGCATTCTTAACATTTTTTTACACTACAGCAAAGCTGTATGTTTACCCCTCCGATTACTACATTAGTTTGAAGACACCAACATCATTATTGTTTCATACGTAATTAAAATTCTGTAAACAAAAAGTATATTGTATTTTTATACGAAATAACGTCCTAAAAATGTTTACGTATTACAGGAAAGCTTAATGTTTAACCCTCCGACTGCTACCTGGGTAGAAAAATGCAAAAATCAATATGAGTTGGAATTACAAAAACGTAAAAAGCATGCATGCAAAAATAAAGCTTTGTAAGTTTTCTATTTTAAGTTTAGTTATTCATCGTTTAAGTAGATATAATATAATAAGGTGACAAATAAAGCAAAAATAAACATAAAATGTCTTTATTATTAGATAGGTTGCTTTACATTTCAATAGACCTTATTATAATGCTTTCTAAGCCAGCTGCAGGTGGTCTTATACGAGCCTCGTGTCTAGCAAAACTCAAGTACCAAACCAAACACATTGTATGAGAACAACAACCAACGGTTCGTTTTCCTATATTGCAAGTGCAATAATAATGCGCTATGGCTGCCCTACCACTTGAACCTCTATGCCAACCAATATACACATAATATACCCTAGCCCTTACATGTCGAGACTGGATTCGCCCCCTTATCAATACAATATTTTCACCTAGTTCTCTAATATGTTCAGTTAGTTCGCTTATTTCTATAATAAATGCTCCATTTGGGTTTAAATGTTCGCCATAGTAGCTTTTTGCTTGTTTTAACGGGTATACACCTAAGCTAAATAATATTAAGTCTTCTTCAGTGAGCCTTGGGAAATCTTGGAGCTCAGGTACATCAGCCGGCAATAGACGAAATTGTACTCGCCTTCTATTATAATTATGTCTTATGACTATATCCGCAAGAGAGTTTGGCAGCGACAATCTTTCATTAATGATAGATAAAAAGGTTTGTGCGTGAATGTTGTCTTCTATTACCCCGTGATAGGCATTTAATAGGGCAGTCGCTATTTTAAAATAATCGAACATATAATACAAAGAACGATTTACAATGATATTCCGCAGAAGCCGAAAATCCATTTTAAAACGGCCGTTTACAACCTCGACGACCCATCGGCAAATAGTTACTAGACGAGATTTATTAGCCTGGTCTGTCGTCAATTGTGCTTCATTTGGATGTTTTGATTCTGGCATGTGTACTGGGTAACCATGCTGTTGCATTGGTACAACCGCGTCTCTAAAACCACGGTCTAAAATAAAAACATCACCACTTCTGTAAAGCCAATGAAAAACGCCGTCACCGTTGTTTGCTTCACTATCTATTATATTGTTCATTATTTGAACGTCACATGTAGAAGCACCCTGAGGACCTGACACTTCAATTATATATCCATCACAGCATACCAATAGGAATGGCTTTATAAGATTTCTATACTTATGATTATATACTGTAAGATATTCTTTGGAAAAATAATTAGAACTCTTTTGAATATAAATGTATGTGCCGTCACAAATTGTTATTGCTTTCCTTTCTTCAACGGCGCTGTTTGGATTACCGAAGAGATGTTTTGGCACAGTTAGATTTCTTCGAGCTACGTCTTCTCTGCTTAGATGGTCAAAGCCCAAGTGCCTCGGGACAAAATCTTGCATTAGTGCAGTCCGACCAGTGTTGAGTAAGCAGGCGAAAGAAGCCTCGCTTATTTTAAATATTGATGCCAACCTAGCGTTAGAATCTCCTGTCCGTAATTTTACCAGTACAGCTGCCAATATTACATTGTTGTTACTCCTATTATTAAGGCTTGGAAGATTAGTTTGTAAATCAGTAAACTGGTCATGTGTAAGGCCAACCCAGGTACGAAACTCGTTCGGACTTATCAATTGGTATTGTTCAAAGTTTAAAACATCTGTAGTGACATGCGCTTGTAATAGAGACAAAGCTCTTACAATCTGATCAGCTTTAAATACGGTAATATTGTTTTGCTGTACGGCCAATGTGTGCCATAAGTCTTGCTGTAAATGTTCATTACAGACACGACTGTTTTCACATATAAGTAAATTATATCGACACAACATCCGCAAAACAATGTCATCTGGGATATGATGTCTTGTATCGTTATCGCAATGTTGGAAAACACAACTGCGCCTAGTGTCCGGTGTTCGCACATACCCAGGCAAATTAATCTGAGCTGGTTCTTCACCTGCTACCGGTTCCATCTGAGGAACATCAGCATCATCATCTTCTTGGCGTGTCTCCCGTATATTTCTATGGTATGTTCTTTCTGCCCTTTGCCAACAAGGTCGACAAATAAAATCTGTTGGCTGGAGCTGTAAAATAAAACAGATTTGTTTCTTACTCGTGTCGTTCCACTTGCTCCTCCGAGCATTATATTATACTATGCTTTATTTTAGATTTTGACATGGTCAGATGTTAACTTCCCTAGAACATTATAAACGTATTTTCTATGACTTATTGTAATTATTGTTATAATAAAAACACTGCGGGAACTGGAAACCTTATCAATTAAGACAGTGTACGTATTATTACATCCAAAGAGCTAGTAAAATGTAAGACAAAACTAGATATCAAAACATAATAACTGATGGTAGATATTCAATTCAACGCGCTATTATTAAATAAGACGAGATAGAAGTAGGACCCATAACCTCAAAGATTACATACCTGTAGCTCCAATATTTCTTGAATAATAATCTGCGCTATATCAATATGTATTTCTTCTCGAGAAGCCCAAGTGTATCGCCTTCTGTTTACAACAGACTCACGACACCGAATACACAGAAACACAACACAATCACGCATACGTTTGTAATAAGCCGTCCGATGTAACAGGAGTTGCATGGATAACTATTTAACTAAATATTTAAAACAGTGCAAAGCGATTAGTGTTCGTCGCGCAGGGAGAGGGGAGTACGGGACGCGAGCGGGCAGGGGGCCGGGCGATGGGTGCTTGTACGCACACACATAACAATAGCAGGTAGCTAGCTTGTTTATGATTACTAACTAAAGTAAATAAATGTGTGTCTATTAGACAAACGTACGTAAAAATAATGATTTTTGTATTTTTAATCACATGTAGCAGTTGTAGGGTTAAACTTAGAGGTTCGCTGTAATAGAAAAAAACGCTTAGAGACATATTTTCTACAAAACCGCAGTTTTTTTTTTTCCTGGCCGGCACTTTTATTTTTGGGTACAAAATGTTCGAAGCTTGAATGATGTCCTTTCATATTCCAGTAGTATAAGTCTACTATGCATAATTATTTTTTAATTAATACTTGTGATATCTGATCTCTTTAGCTTTAAATACTTATATTTTAACCACCATTCCATTCTAATAACACTAATTGATCTCAAAATTGTGTATTTTAAAAGTATTTAAATTCCTATTATTATTACAGTTTTATTATTAGAAGTCTACTATGCATATTTATTTATTTGAATTAATACTTATGATATCAGATACCACGAGTATTAATTCCCTTTAGGTTTAAGTACCTATAAAATATTGCCCTTCCATTTTAATAAGACTGATTGATCTCAGAATTGTGTACTTTATTTTTACCTGTCACTTACTTAAATGGTAACTTTAGTTTAATGCAAGATAAGATAATCTGGTTTTCATCGTTTGACTTGACCGCACCTGTTAAAATATAGATGTGGAAGTATGCTGAACAGAATATAACACATTTTTCTAGTTCATTTTATGCAGCTATTTGATCATTCAAACATCTTTTACCGGACCATAGTGTTATTGTGATTTAAGTCAATTTTACCTAACCAAGATTATTTATTGTATTGTATTATCTCCAAAATATTGGACAGGAGGACACATACAATATTTTCTATGTTTACATTTCATAATAAACGTTACTCGTAATAACTATTCTGATTTTTAATGAGAATACTCAAGTAGTTAATTAAATACGAATTTTTCTTAAAATTTGAATCTTTAAATCGTTCTACTGAACAATTCATACAGTGGTCGATAATACAATTTGCCTTTCCAGCGTCGATATAGTAGACAATCAAATATCTGCCTAATTGGTTATTGGTTTTAGATTACTATGCCAATAATCAGCTGGCAATCCATAGCCAATTGTATAATTCAGCATGCATTATAAATGCAACTAAGAGCCAATTTTCCCTTATCATATATATCTTGGGGGATTTTGAGAGATATCCTATGCAAATGTACACATTTATTCCTCTGTTAAAGATTATCTGGTCATTGCAAAGTTTGCCATAAAACATTCAGTCTTACAATATTTAAAATTCTGTGGATGTATCCATTTGTAGCCAACTTTTACTAGGATTTACGAGATTTAGTTACTTATTAATTTTGAATTTTTTTTATTTTTTTATGAGATAGGAGGCAAACGAGCAGATGGATCACCTGATGGTTTTATTTTATAATAGACAAATCTGCAACCAAACTTAGCTCAACCTAGCTACATCTTATCTTATGTAGGGGCCAGTCAGTGCAGACCGGCGACACTTTTACCCAGTGGGATCTTTTGTGTCGACACTCTCCCAATAACGACTGCCATAGATGTTCATGGCAGCCGGGACCAACGGCTTAACGTGCTTTCTGAGGCACGGAGCATGCGATAATTGTCAATCAATACACACATCATTTCGAAAAGTCATAGTAGTAGTAGTGGTTAATTTAACCGACTGCCACGCCTGAGGTCGCGGGTTCGACTTGTGCGGGCACAAGTCAAACATTTGTGTGCATGAATATGGATGTTTGTCTTGGTCTGGGTGTTTCTATGTAGGTATAAAATGTATGTATTTATAAAACAAAAAAAAAGTATATATGTATGTTTATCCATTGTCTAGTACCCATAGTACAAGCTCTGCTTAGTTTGGGCTAGATGTAGGTGTTGTGTGTATGTATTATAAAATTTTATAATACGTAAATTTAGGTTAAAGCATTTATCTATGGGCCTATGCAGCCCGAAATAAATTATTTGAAAGTCAGAGGTGTGCAATGTGGTTTCGAACCCGAGACCCTCTGTATTGCAGTCTGTTGGTCTCCCCACTGAGCTATCGCTGCTCTTAACCTAGCTACATACTTTTATTTATCTTCAAGCAAACAATATGATTATTGTGTTTGACTTTGTTGTGAATTAAATTTAGAATGATTAAAAAGTAATACTTACCATGGCTTATTTCTGAAAAATCTTTAGCCTTAGCCAGTAGTTGTGCTACAAGCTCCTCAGGAGAGAACTTTGTCTTCTCATCATGAATGAACAGGGGTGTACCCCTGTCTGATTCTACTATTTCATAGTATGGGTAGCGAGCTCTGAAATTATATTAACAATCATTAAATTATTATTTTTTTAATAATAATAATAACTATGGGGAAACCCATTCCGGGTCTCCATTGTCACGAGACCCGTGATGGTGAAACCGGCACCGCACCGCTCAACACCCCTAGCCACTCGCTCCGGTTTTGCCGTCTGCTGCTGGCTTGTATGCCTATGTATAGTTAAAATTGGCCCAACTATTTTACCTATAGTCATGGTTTGAATCAAATTAACTATTTATAAAATAATAATAGTAGGTATAAAACTATGCTTATTTCTTACTTTTTAAACAACACAGCTTCATATAACTGCTTTTGTGTTAACATGCATGTTTAGCCTTGGGAGAATTTGCTAACATGTATGTTATATAAACCACCTAGCATACCTTATACTTTCTAGAAAAATATTTGCATATACTGTTCTAGACTCAATTATGGCCAGATAACTTAATGATAAAACAGAGGATGGAAGATGTGTTATTTTTATTAAAAGAGTATGTACCCAATTAATCCTTACTAATATTATAAATACGAAAGTAACTCTGTCGGTCTGTCTGTTACTTTTTCACGCTCAATCCGCTAACCCGATTTAGATGAAATTTGGAATGAAGATAGCCTGAGACCCTGGGAAGGACATAGGCTATATAACATCACGCTTAGGCTCGCGGGAGCGGGGCACTAACCACAAATACCAATAATACTGGTGAGACCGCGGGCACAGCTAGTGATATATAAACTAGATCTATAATTCTGTATAGATAATCACTAACACTTTCATATACCTACATTATTATTATTATTATAAGCCTGTAATCTCACAGCAGGGCAAAGGCCTCCCCACTCTCCTTCCATCTCACTCTATCTAAAGCCTCAACAGTTTAAGGCCTCTAAGGACCAGTATTTTATAAAGTCTATATAGGCAGAGGAGTATAAATATAATTTGAAAGGAAATTCTAAATTCAAATAGGTATTTAATCTTTCAAGAGCTAGAACTAGAATTAAGACACAATGGAAAAGCATGGTCTCCGGGTCCTGAATGTTGGACAAGTCATGAAACATGTTGTTGGTATTCATAAAAATGACACTTTCTTTTTTACAATATGTTCATTTAAAAGATATAATAAAAATAATACAATTAGAATAGAGTTAATACACCCACTTGCTTACTTATTAATTTCATCATCCTTATGATCATAAATTTATAACAGAAAACATTATTGAAAGTGCAACCAACTGTAAGTAATGGTTCAAGTTGATGAAATAAGTGTTTTATTACTCTCTCTAAATGATTTTGAGGTGAATAGATGTATGTCACTGACCTGTAAGCTTGCACCATTGGGTGATTATAAGGCTTTCCAAGTAGATCCAATAGATACTTGTACGAATTCTTCGGAAACCTGACCCCGACAGTAACGGCATCTTCTCCAAACGTTCTCACGTCATCTCTGAACGCCACGACGGCTGGAGTCTTTCTTAGAGACTCTTTATTTAACACTATCTCCATCGGTACACCGGGTGACACAATACCGATCTTCATCCATTCTGAACCCAAATCAATGGATATTACAGCTGCTGCATCTGTGTGGTGACTTAAAAATAATGGTAACAGCACTACACACAACACCCCGAACATTTTCTGTAAAATAAAATTGATACAGTAAGATAAATCTTGAATACCGAAAAACACATCAGCGATTCCGGAAAATAGGTTGTCACAGCAAAAGTTTAATTTATGAGGAAGTATGTACTTACGATATTTAGAAACATTTTCTTTTATAAACCTAACATCTAGAATAATAATTTTACTCTATCTCTACTCTTGTAATAGCATGAAATAATTGAAATCTTTTATATTTTATTTCACTACAGTGAGCCAGCTACTTTAGTCCACGTCAAGTTTAACGTGTTTTCTTCTTTTTGGTTAATGACATTGTTGCCAGATTATTTAGCCACGTACGTGGAAAACATAATAATATTGTTCTATGGTATTTTGCTTTCATATAAATTCTAGAGTATTAAAAAATCTAAAGAAAGATAAATATATAATTTAATTAAATAAACTATTCTTCAGCAATATATTAAGATGAATCTTTGTTAATATCGCCATAAACTTACTAAAGTGTATCACACCTCTATCCGATTCGGAAACGGAAGGTGAACCGTAGACATTTACAAATCATATGTTTATTTATGTAGGTTGTTCTTTAGTTTATGGTTTGATTGGGTGTTGAGGAAGGTGTTTGTTGAATGTTGATCGCAAGTACGGAGGTCGCGGAATGCTGTTTATTTATTGTTATTAATTTATAATTAGTGCGTTCAACAAACAATACAATCTAAAGGTGAGTGAATTACATCATATCAGACTATTTTTACTAGTATCTATGGGAAACCAAGCTGTCCTATAGTTTTGTATCATGATTACATCTGTTTTTTAGCTTTAATATAATACGCATTTTGGATTATGCATCCTCAGTAACGCTATTGTAGGCTGTAGATCTCCACAAATATGGTGTTTAGCGTTAGGTAAAAAGTATCGTTTACATGCGGATCTAAAAATGTGACTAGACGCATGAATACGTCTGGACGCATTGGTGGCGCTCCTTCTAAATATGGAACGGGTGTTAGTCAACGATTGTCTTGTCCTCGGCGTGGTGTCAGTGGCAGTCCCTGCGGTTATGTAACAGCCCTTGGAGGTGCGCGTCGGCACGTGCATAGAAGAGTGCACGCGGCGGTACTTCCACGTCGGAAGCACGACATACGACGCACGGGCACGACGCAATCGCGCACGCGGTCGCCGCGCTGGCCTCACACCAGTTTCCTAGCAACACGTTGTTGATGCCACTGCTGACCCAATGAACACAATAACACATGGTAACTAGCTGTTACATCACACCTCAATTGCATCGCGACCGTATTTTCGCTGCTTACGTTGCTAAGGTGTTTTTTAGCCATAACATAATTGCCTATTCAAATAGTACGGATTTCTGTTAGACTGTGGTTACCTACTGATCTGAGTAAGTATCTGATTGGATATTTTCTTTTGAATTATTATTTATACATAAAAATGACCTTAGTAAACAATTTATTATTTTCTTGTTCAATTAAAACTTTATAGTGCAGTCAGTGGTGCATAGTCTAGAACCTGCTATTGCTGACTATAAATAGAAGCTAGACCTTTGTGTGACCTAGATTTCAGTTCACACTTCCTGTAGGATTTCTAATTTTAAGTGTCACCTAGAGACAGTGTTCTAGTTTCAAATCTGGATTTAGTTACATTCTTAGTTTGTAACATTATTTTTAAACCTAAGTACTAACAGACAGAACACTGTATAAGGAAATTCAATATATTTTTACATGAAGATAAAATACATACAAATCTATTCTTGTATTATAGTAGTACAACAGGGCAAAGACCTTTTAAATAGTGTAGTACAACTTCAATTTTACTGATGTCTAGACTGTTGGCACCATCAATTATATTTAATGTTATACACAATTTGCATATTATGAAGCAAGGCAACCTAATCTTTTCCCAAATGATAAGTATTTTACACTTCAAGCTGGGAATGCCTCTGACTATCTTGCTGGCATAATATATCTTATCTTAGTTTTAAGCAATCAATACAGAAGACATACTGTTATGTGATAATAACACCAGGAAATGAACTAAATCAGGCAGACAGGTGAATAATTTAATATAAAATCTAAAATATTAAGTAATAAATCAAACTGTCCATTGTCTAAAAAATATAACATTTTATTTAACATTTTAAATTAAAATATTAATTATATGCTTATTAGTTTTTATTTATTTGGCTTAATATTCTAAAGGCATAATTTAAATAATCCAGTATTTTGCATTGAATAATCTCTCAGCAGTATTAAAACAAAACAAATAAATAAAAACATTTAACAATAATGACATCATTTCCTCATTGGATGTTGAAGTACCTACCTATGTTGAGCTAATACACTTGTTGTGTTTACAACACCTTCAATTTGACTTGACTTTAGATTAATATACTCTATGATTAATGCCTTGTAAACAATTTTGAATAATTTCAAAGATTTTTAACATCAGGATACCTTTCAAGTGTGATTTTCCTTAATTTTTCCTGTTAGTGATTTATGATGTTGATTTATGTTAAAAGATTTTGTCAGTAACAATATTAATATAGTTAAATTTGTTACCACAAAATCTTTATTTATATTGAGCATAAAATATGAGATTTAAATTTTATATATTGGAAGGTATCCAAAACTCATCTAGAAACCATACAAACAAACCAGGCTTTCTATCTATCTTTTTATTTAATACCTGAATTACAAAATTTTCATTTATCCTAATTAACTACTTTCTAAATTGGCCAATGGATTGTCAACATTTAATTTACCTACTTTACTATAATGTTCTCCCCTTGCTAAACTAATATTCATTATTACAAAACTCGTAAACAATGTTCTTATTTATTTCTTCAACAAGATTGTGACAACCTCATCATTTACGTTAAGATAACATACATAAGGCAGAATACGGTTTTATCGCCAATTAAAAATGATATTTAATGTCATCGTCAGATTCGTATTGCGTGATAATCGACTAATCTAGGGATGTACCTCGTGTAGGGCCTGTAATAGGGCATTGTAAATAATCTCGTATTAGATAATTGCGTTTGTGTGTCAATCGTTGTCTCACAGCTAGTTCAATTCGCTGATGACACGGACGCTGCGCCGACCACGCCATTACATTTAGTCGTTTGTTACTATGCCAAGGTCACGTAATATTATGTGATTGTGTCGCTACTTCACGCGATAAATTATAGATAAAAATACTTACATTTATATTATTTTCTTTTCTGCGAGTCTGTTTTTTGTTGCCTACGTAAATTCTTTCGGATAATTATTTATACGATAATCTGTTCGAAGATTATGTTACAAACTGATTTGCGCATATCTATTACGTATTATGTTCGCACCGGTACCTAAGTATACCGAAGTGCAAAAATAACACAAGATAACAGGTCGACTGAATATAGAATGTTACATTGACTCGCTAGATTCCGCGATGCTCTCTTTAATTTCTCACTCTAGCCTCTAGAAAATATTTATTTACACAGTCAACTTTGCGTTGGAATCAGTAAATGTGTAACAAAACATCGTGAAACGCAGAGTCTGAACGAAGTTCCAATGAGTCGAGCTCACTAAAAGACATAAATAATTTGAGCGGTTGCTACATCGCTTCCGAAGGTTCGTAGCGGCGCTTCGCAGCTTATTGCGTCAAACTGCCAAACAATGCTTCACCGTCAACAAAGATTACTAACTTCACATTTATACCTCATAATGGGATCGCTATTACATTACGCGTGGTGTTAGCTACTTAGGTGCTTTTATTTATCTACCTATCTGGCTTATTCGTTATTCGGTTTCTTTGTTATAGGTATCACACTATATTTTCTCGAATGAAAACATGTGAGAAGTGTGTCTTGTTTAGCTCCAATCGTATTTATTATAGAACGGTTTTTTATTTTAAGTAAACATTAAATAAAATTGATTCATTAGACTAATTAATATGTTTCGTGATTAACCTATTTTTATTAGCTTTGAGTAAAGCGTTAATTTGATTACTTTTATTAATACAATGTCACACTAAAACAAAGTGTTTAAATACAACTTTAGTATTAGGACTATCTAACTAAAAACCTAGATCAATATTTATTCAGTGTTAATAGGGTTGACCCAAATATTACGTTTTAGAACGTCACTAATTCTTAGGCAGTGGTCTGTTTATATAGACCACTGCCTAAGAATTAGTGACGTTGATCGATGATATTATGGCACTACATGGCCTTATGGCCATGTAGTGCTGGATACATAACTATCATCACAGCATCTTCTGCCTCATCATCATCAGTCACGGAAAGCAACTAAAATTAAATCCAGGATATACTGCATTTACGCTAATGCTATATAGTGTACTACAGATAAATAGGTTACCTGTATGTTTTAATAAGGTGGATCTTAAGGATAATTCCAGCAGTCTAAAGTAATCTTTCACACAGATTTTACTTTTCCAATATTTTTCATAATTTCATCACGACTTATAAAATTAGGTAATCCGAAATGTTGTATAGTCTTATAAGCTGTGGGGTACGAGAAACCTCATTATCCCATTTGACTTTCGATAGGCAATATAGGCATCCCTATGTCAGCCTTTGCGTAATTGCCATGCTGGTTGAGGCAGTGCTGTTACGATAATACAAGAATTTCCACCTACCCTCACGCATCTTTTCTTTCTCATAATCCATATTGTGTTCAACAGATGGCGCCAATGCGCGGCGAGCGAGGTGGTTCACCAGCACGAGGCGCGCGCGCATCTCTTCCATTGCCGCGACGGCTGATCCGACAGATCGCCCGGCACGTGGCCTCCAGTGGCCGCTCTCTGCGTCGCCTTGAAGTGTCCGGCAGGGTCATTGACAATTTCGACGATATTGATGATGCTTCTGACGAGTCGGACATGGAACAGTCTCAACCTGCGTAAGTTATACTAGAAGTTCTTACTGTAGTATATTAGGCATATTTCATTGTATGCCATAAGACTTCCACTTGTTATGAAGCCTCCTCTAATAAGACATCTTTGTAACTGTTTTGCTTAAGATTTAGATACATTATACGAATCTATTTAAGAGATATTTTACGAAATAATTACATTGGAAACGTTAATTGTTCCTAAAATTATCCCTGGAACGTACCCAACCAGGTAGTAAGAGATAATTGGTTATTAATAGTTTGTAAGTATGTCGTAAACCCTTTGAATACTTAAAGACAATGCGCCAAGATGCTGCCAAGTAAACAAAGGAGAACTAGCAATCACGATGGCAATATTGAGAAAATAAATGTACTATGAAATTGCATTGATGTAAATTACACATTGAAAACTGTCCTTTAGGAGAAGTAGTTTGATTTGATTACATCTATTCATGCAGTGTCTCAAGGCGCTCCACAGTGCCTAGTTCAATATGTGTCTATTGACCTCATATAATAACGTACCTACACTAGGAAATACGCGGCGCCCGTGTAAATGCACAGATAACTAATCAATAACGTCTCAGATGTAAAGGGCCTTCAAACAGCCTCGTTATCTAAACAAAGGAGACTTACTGTTAGGGTTGTCAACTTTTACAATTGTCAATCTGCATATCATAGGCAAATTATTACAAAACAGTTTTTAGGCCATGCACGTAAGATCCTGTGCATGAAATTGATTGCACAAAAAAATACATAACTGGAAAAATAATAAGACGTCAAATGGATCAAAATACGAGATAGGACAATAAAGATAGATAAAAGACGATTGATATTATAATAGATATTCTATAACATTTTAACCATTATCTACGACTTTAGCTTGATGATAAATAATCTGGTTATATCGTCTAAAAACTCGACACATTGCCATCCACAATATATCATTTCCCCAATACCGGACAATGTATTCTTGGAACCTGACAATTTTAGGTCAAAGGGCTGGCATCGCTAATATACACGACTGTTGAATATCGTTTAGTTCAACATAATTAATAAATATCAATGGAAAATAGTTGCTACGTCCATACTGTATTTAACTTATCGTTCCTAACGTTTATTATAAGTAAGGAAGTGCATGTAAATGTCTGCCTGCGGACTGTTAGCACGACGGATGACGACGAATTTAAATAGAGGAAGCTTACGTCACACAAAGGACGTACGCATCTTTATTCTGACTAAATTGGTAGATCCCCTGTCACGTGAATGAATACTGCCTTGTTAATAAATCATATTTGTCACGTAGCTTACGGTGTATATTTATTTTCGCCATGCAAATACAGATTGTTATTTCTAGCTTTGTAATGCGTTTTATTTAAAACTGGTTACGCTATTGTTAATATTTATCTATATAAAATGTTCAATAAAATACCTAATCCATGTGTTACTGTATACATAATATTATTTATTTAATAGAAACAAAACATTGAGCTCACGTGTCTGTGAGATTAATTTAAAATCACGTGTGTCAAACAAACGTGCTTTGTATGATGTAATATCATTCGCGGACCGTGGCTTGTTAACTGTTCAATCGGCGTTGTCATTTTGAATCGGCATTCAAGACGCGCTTTAATTACTTCCTATATTTGCAGAAAGCAAAGCATTTAATAGCTGTAAAGTTCTTGCTTCTCGGAGCTTGCGACAGATACTTCGAGCCTTAATTGCGTATTTCGTAGTTAAGTTGTTGGTAGTTAATTAGAGGTTGTACAAAAATTTTACAATGTTTAAAGTGGCAGGGGTTTTGCTTCTATTGTTACAAAGAAAACTTGTGATAATCTAATTACACTTGACAATACGTACAAATGCAAGAATAGTCGATTTGATTTTAATCGACTAACTTATCGCTAACGAAGATTGGTTTTGAATATCTATTTGATCTTTCGATTTTAAAAGCAATGGACCTCTTTCTTAATAATTTTATTTAAATCTTTATGCTTATATAAATAAAAAAGGGCGAATGCGATTAAAACCTGTCTAGTGAAATGGGCAACCGAGTTAACAGCATTGTTGTTCAGGCTTAAGGAGAAATAATACTGCAACTTTCTCCCGCTAGGTGAGCTGCTAGCGCAATTAGTAAAACGAAAGACCTGAAAGTTGAAATTTCGTATTTGATAAATTTCAATAAAACTTAATACGTTTTTCATACATATACAAACTAACGGTTTTTATAGAAAGTAACATATTATATGCTTTTCTGTTAAAAAATATATTAATGTAAAAAAGGTTTTATAGTTATAAATTGCGTACATTTAGGTCGTGGCAAAGGACAACCAACACAATATCAGGTCATACTAAGGACGTGAACTGTTTAGGTTATCACCTTAGAGACCGAGGAAACGCGATCTCGAGGTACCAAGGTTACACGAATCGGGACACAAATTTTAAACAGATTGTTACTATCTCGCGTATCAACATGTTTCAGGTCATCAATCAAGTGTAAGTCAGTCTGATACTGATAAATGCTAACTTGTTATCATTTCGCTAGGTTAGTGGGCAAGACAAATGCGATAAAGCAGGAATAGATACTGTGATTGATAAGTAGCTGATTACGAAATCGTAGCCTTCATTGTGATGTGCATACGTCGCAAAAAATCTACGAGAAGTTGCACAATTGTGGAACAGTCTGCAAAACGTTTACTGTTGTAAAAATGTACAAGTTATTAAGATTATATTTCAACTATATTATTACATCAAAATTAATGATGCCTCTTTATTCAACTGTCATGTTTTATCGAAACAAGCTGGCGTAATAACCACTTGTTATAATTGATCCATCGACGCGAATTCCCTGACGAAAATGGTTGTACAGTTAAAACTCAAAAGCCTTCACATAATTTTGTCGGCTGGGATTTTCATTCCAAATTGGAACAAAAATAAACTATCGACTAAATATTTCTGGAATTCGACCTCGACTTCGAGATATTCAGCGCAATCTCTTGACGGGCACTACATTAAATATTAATTTAGTCGATTCCAAATCTGTCTCTATACAGTTATGAAGTTCGAAAGATCAATAGGAAATTCACTAACTATAGACTGCGCTGAACTTTAATGTTCTGACTGTTAGGGTCGCTTTATTAGCTTAATAGTTACTATTGTGAACTCTTACAATAGCTTGAAGGTTAAGAATAGGGCGTAAATTTTTTGCAGATATCTTTTCATGGAACACATCTGGTAATTATAATTGAAACTTATAAGTACTAGTCAAACTTTTACAAGAGCCATTAGGATATAATGACGACAAAGTGGGACTTTGTGTCGTGACTTCGTAGTCGAACATAGTGTTATTGAATTTTGCGGTCAAGAAATATTTAGTAATTGCGCAAATGTCTGAAAATATATCCGATAGACGGCAATAGACTTGCGCCTGTTACGTGGGACCTAAAACTAGCTAGCCACAAGTTGTGTACCCTATCTATACTAATATTATCTAGAATATAGGCGTAAAACTATGTAGTATATCATTCGACATAGGTTAGAACACTTCTCTTTATTGACTCGATGAACGAGATATAAATCTATTACCAATAGGAGTTCGGTTCTGATCAATAGGTAATAAGTTAAATCTGTTAAAATTTTCCAAACATATAATAACCATTTCTGTTTTGGTATGTACATGATAAAGTGTGCATCATAGCAAGTGAGAGTCAGCCTCGTATGCGATTTGGCGCGGACACGCCCATGTCTTGTCTCGCTATTTCCATGTAGGTATATCGTCTGCTATTTCTGGCCGGGTTCCATAGCTTATGTACTTCGTGGAGCCCGATCTTTAGACAGTCAAATGACGTATGAGTTTTCAAACGTAATTGCTGTGAGGACGGCGATTTGGGGGTAATCAATAAACACAAGATTCTACTCTTCTTTTGGGAACATACGCTACATGCTTTCAGAAACATAATTATGTATATAGCTTATAGTGACATAAGCCAAAAGATGCCCAGACGTTCCCATTATTCTTACATATCGCGATTCTAAATTGCTCGTTTAGATACGAATTTGTATAAGTGTGAAATTCATATGAATTTACTTATAGTCTTAAGTACAGTACACATTATATTGTGTATCTTACCTTGTTAATATGTCTTAAATGTTTACGTCGTACCTAATTCTTCCGAGTTCCTGTTCCAAGTCCTACTTAAGGAGCTATTCCAGATACATCATCTAATTGTTGCTCCAGTCGACGAAGATTGGTGGACAATCTTGAAATCAACAATATGACTTCAAATAGTCCCAAATAAAAAAACAAACTATCTAAAACATCGTATTTACGATCCGGCGATTGCAAATTTGATCACCAACTATTATCTAACATAAATATTAATATTTTTGGACAGGTTATTTCCAACGTAAAGGGGGATAACTAGGCATAACTACAGTAATTAAATTTTAAAATAATATACAACATAATAATGCGTAGACTTACCTTGAAATGAGTTGGACTGATCTTATTGAAATCAAATCAATTTTTGATTTAACCCGTCAAGTGTCGAGCGGACATACGCTGTCCGCAAAAATGAGTCATCAAAATTAAAAATAAAAAAAACTACTAATGCATGTCCGCTGCACACTTGACTCGTTAATGAGTCAAGTGTCGAGCGCACATACATTTGTCCGTTTGTGTATTGTTTGCACAATGAATTTTTAATTATTTTTTATGTATTTCCACTCGACATTCAAGAAGTTAACCTGAATTAAGTTTTTTTTAATCTTTGTTTAAGGAGCTTTGTCAATTATATGACTAAGCCGCTCCATTGAACGTACTCTTACACTATACTTTACAGCAAAAACTTAAACAATATGTAACTAATCACTGTACACGTCGTCAACCAACGTAAGGCAACTTCTACAGTACGATACAATAATTTTACTGTCTTAGACAGCGGATGTCTATGCAAGAACACTATTACAACATCCGACATTTTTTAAATCTATTACTTGGCTCAATACATCAAATCTAATGTCTTCGTTTCGGACACACTCCAACAAATTTGTAATACATCCTCTATTACTCCGCACTCGGAACAAAGTGGTGATGGCACTTTTTTTAATAAAAAAGCAAATTTATTAAGCGGAATGTGTCCGGATCGAAGTCTAAGGGCTGTTATCAACGTATCTCTGTTTGCAGTGAAATGCTCAAACCACGGATACTTCAAAGGTTCATTTTGCAATGTCCTATACCATATTCCTTTATCCCTGGATGTTTCACAGAAGTTGGACTGATTTTATTTGAGGGTAGTTGGCAAACCATAAATAGCATTTTTCTACGGAAGTATGTTCTCGTTCATCAGGGTGGCTTGCGGAGGCAACGCCGGCAACCTGCCCCCGGCAGACCACGACGATGACCTCACCAGTCTCAGCTGGCTACAAGACAGGAATTTACTTAGAGGTAGAATAAATAGAACGGAAAGTTTAACTAGCGAAAGATGAAACTAAACAACCAAGAAACTTATATTGCACTTGTTTATCTAACATTCCATCATAAATTATGAATAATTTTGCTCACCATGGATGACATATTTTAGTGCGAACTTTTTTACATTTGATATTATTTATTACTAGATCTTCCTGCGGTTTCACCCGCGTTTATTGTTACTGCGCCGCCCCCGTGGATCATAGCGTGATATTATATAGCCTTCCTCGATAAATAGACTATCCAACACTAAAATAATTTTTCAAATCGAACCAGTAGTTCCTGAGATTAGCGTATTCAAACAAACAAACTCTTCAGCTCTATAATATTAGTATAGTTTAATGTCATAAAAAAACGCCAATATTATGCGAAGTATACATTGGATAAAGCCCCATAAATTTGTGCTGGAATTAGTTTTAAATAAATAATACTGAACACGAAAAATTGATTTAAATCTATTGAAATATATAAATAAATAGACCTATACGTCAAGATATCAGGCGAATGCTGAAATTCATCTTTCGCTGGTCAAACTTTGATACATAAATACGCCTCCGCATAATGCGGACATCACAAACTAGTTATACTTCAAAACGCATCCAGGCCATACTACACATGACCTAGAAGCCGCACTAATGTGAATACAAGCGGCCAGTGCTATTGGAACTTACTTGTTGAACAGTAATATAGGAGCCATATTCCCATCACCTTTGAATTTTAGTCGTATGTGTTTAATAGCCTAACCTAACAACGGCAAGGAATAATTGGTCTACACACAAAAAATATGCTTTATAGATTCATTTTAAGTAGTATTGTGTAAGGTTACACATACTTCAACGAGTGGCTTGTTGAGTATCAGTAGCATTTGTGACTGCTGATTAAATTATAATCTTCAGTGTTGGTTAGCGTAACTATTGAGTACGGGGAAAATGATCAAATCGCACCATCGGTAAGACAAGGCCATAACTGCACTTTTTGTAATTACAGAAAAGTTGAATGTGTTTTTTACATTTTGTGACATATTATTTTGCTCATACTGATAAAGTAAAATTGTTCTTGACATGCAATAAGCCCTATACAATTTTTTTGATTCGGTGCATGTTCTTTACTGAAATTAAATATTTTTTATTTACTTAATTATTATGTATTTTTTTAAGAAAGGGCCCTTGTCTGACCGAAAATGCGTAATGTTCATCAAAATTGGATTTAACTTATTTAAACATCCCCAATGTTAGTACTTATAGTAGAAACAATACCACAATATATTTTTTTTAAATTGAGAACGAACGATGATCCCATGACCGATAAATCTTTTGGAATCCTAATTCGTTTTATTTCGATAAATTTAGTTCCTACCGGGAATTATGCAGATCATTAATTAAAAACCTAAGAAGGTTTCGCCTAATAATAAAAACTGCAGCGAACAAAATGTTTATAACAAATCAATTCCAAATGAAATATCTACATTCGATTAACCTTTTTTTTGCTGTGACTAATAACGTGTATAATTACAAAAATTCTTAGTAGATGTAAATTAAGCAAAAACTTGTTCTATTCCAGGTATAAATTTGACAAAAAGCGACATGGAAGATACAAAGATGGTGGAAAACCAAATCATTGTGAAGGTGAGCGAATATTCAGTTTACAATACACATTTTACCGTTTTCATTAAGCCGTAACACTTATTTACAATAGTAAAGTAAATATTTAACCAAAATACGATATACGACTTTATGCTATGGTAACATCGTGAGTTGTTAATTTGTCGTGAACCGAAGTTATGTAATTCGCGTTTCTAGTAAACATTATCGTACATATTATAAGTGGAGAGGCCGCACGATCTTATCTGCTTGTAACATATATTAAGGATGACGAGTGCTTTTTGAACCTTAATAAGATTTGCTTCCCTGTTTTGTCTAAATGAAAAGCATCGTACGGATTTTGAAGTGCTTGTCTGCTAATTTAATTAAAGTAGATTTGATTCTTGGTTTGTAATTTTAAATTTAGGTACCTAACTATGGTACGAGAGAAAAAAAAAATATTTAAATATTTTATTAAAAAAATTGCCATTGACTACATGTATTACACGTTAATATAATATGAAGTATTGACTGAAGAATCAAAACATACAGGAATTTTACTTGGTAGTGGCCTGAAACCTTGTCTTGAAGCTAAATGAGAAGCGAAGCCACATAATAAAAAAAGGAAACTGTTTCGTTGGTCTTGTGATATAAGTTTGCGTAAGACTGTGTTAGCGCGTTCGGTTTTTCGGATCTGGCTGGCTTAGTACTTTCGTTAGGTTACGTTAGCAGCACGTAGTTTGAAAAAGTGCCTCTTAGACAACACTAAGCTCGCTCTCTATCACGTGGTTCGTAAAAACAACCAGCGAAATGTGAGTTTAATAGAACTCCACCTACTCCTTCGCGGTATATAGACGAGTGCGTGTAATGTATAAGATTAAAAAGGCACAGAACTTACATAATGTGAATCCTATTCGGCGTTGGCTTTATATATTTCCACGGTTTTGAAGACCATTTAAATTCTCTTTTCATCCCTAAACCTCTTTTAGATATTATGGGATTATGTCTGTTATTTTGCAGAATGACCGTGGCCTTAGAACCTCACTATGAAAGATAGGTAATTACCCTACGTATATCTCCCATATTGGTTTAGCTTGACAAATAAATGGATGACCGCAGCTTAATCTTATTACTTCACAAGTAAACGCTAAAACAGCCTTTACTGTTGATTATTTAAAATCTACCAATATTGAAAAGACAAAACTCGTAAAGATAATTTTGATAAAATTATGTAAGATAGTAAAAACTCTACCATTCCAATTGATAAAATACGGCCACTATTACATTACTCGGTCCGATTTAAACGAAATTATCACGTCAAAAATGTCAAATCCGTCACATGGTTGTCATGGACGGTTTGAGGACAGACCTAAGAAGACAGGCCGAGTTGATCTAAATTACTCTAAAAAGAAATGGCTCCAGATTGCAACAAAAGGGCAAGAGTAAGAAGAGCACTTTTCTCCTTTTATTCTATGGTATGTGGTCTCTCCTCTGCGCTGCAGTGTGACAAACAAAAGGCTCATAATAAAGAAACAAGTAGAATAGAATTCGTGTGATTAGTTACTCACCTCTCGTCAAGAGCTATTAAGCCATCAGCAGTCTGCCCTCTCAGTTTTAACGTTTTCAGGCTTAGGCGGCTCGTCATCATTGGCATATCTAAGGTTATTCTGAAAGGGGCCGGTCATTAAAATGCGATCGTCTACATACTACTCTAGAATTTTGGGTTAAAACCATATTCCTCACTGTTATATACGCCAATGCTCGTCAGTTTAAAATTTATATTCCGTAACACTCCTAAAACGAGCCTGGAACATCAAGTCGTCAGTCGTACGCACATGTAGATTGAGAAAAGGAAATCTATTAAAAAATTACTAATAACCTTGGCCTTAAAATGCATTCTTATAATTACCAAATATTATAATAATTTTGATTATATTATCCGTATTAATTAGGATTTGTCTTACTAAACCTAATATCGTAAATATTATACGTGGCCTACGTATAATATTTACGATATTAGGTATTCATACGTGTTCGTATCTGCAATAGATACGATACATAAATCATTTTATTGGATTGTTGATCTTCTGACGTGTCCAAGTTTGCATATTATGTGAATGTGTGGCAGATAAACTGTACAATTTGTCATACAACAAAGTTTCAGCACATTTTTGACACACTAGATAACAATACGTTACGTATTGTAAACAGGTCTTAGCGACCACCTGTACTTGATCGGAGTTGTAGTTCTATATAACATATAACATCAGTGTATTATACACAATACATTTTGATAAACGTATCAACCTATCGAGACACTATCAGAAAATGTATAGGAAAAGGGATGTGATTTTTGGGATGACGTCGTACATCATAGTCCAAAGCATTGGAACTTCAAAGTAAAGATACGCAATATGCTAATTCAGCCGCCAAGAGCTTGTTGCAAGAAAGGTTATTTGTAAACGCACATAATAGCTTATGGCTCAACGAGAGGGTCTGCTATCATTAAAAGAGAGTCAGCCTCCTTTCTTGACTGATCTTTGCCTCGTGTGTTGGCAGCATTCTCCATTTTAAGCGGTCGATAACGCACTTAGGTCTTGCGTGCGTTCATATTCCACAGTAAACGTATCAGATAGCCCTTATTCTTGTCTACCCTTCAACACTTCAATATTGCGTAAAGGCTAGGAATTTTGTCATATGACGCATAATTCAATTTAGATGCAACTGAAACATATTTCACGGTATCCATGGTTTTATAGTATTAAAAACTACACGCAGTGTCCACATGCGGTGTAAAGTATGGCATGTACTTGAGATAATTCAATTACTACATCGCGTTTCACTATTAATGTACTATGTATACATAGTTATATTTTCATTCTATTAACTGCAGCTGCTTTAATTCAATTTGGTTGAGAAAATAGCAATCAATGGAGGCAATTAAAATTGTCGCTTGCAGAGTGCTACGATAGACTAACGTTGATGTGTATGTATGTGCTATGTTCACATGGGTTGTTATCGATCAATTGCTAAATTACACGTGATTCTGACCCGTTTGAACAGATTTCTAATACAATTGAAGAACAATCGATTCTATGTCAAAGAACAAATGTTGATTACGTTAAACGGAACCGTGTGAATGCGGTACTAATTACGAATCATCATTATCCAGCTAGTTATATTGAATATCGCTCGCTTTGACGATAAAGGAAAAAATAAGATAACTTTCATGTTGAGAGTTATTATTAATGTTCGAGAATGTGTGTGATGTATGTGATGATATCGATTACATTTAAACTTTTGATTTTAGCAATAAGTAAAAATGGTTAAGACAAAATGGATAACCTAAGGTGCCGATTCTTTGACCAATTAAAGAAAAAACATTGTCTGATGCTCCATCAAGTTTGTCTTTGTTACACAAAAGAATCAAAAGATAGGATTTTTTATTTTGCCCATACATAACGGTGACGAGTAGGTAATTATTTACTGCTATCTAGCGACTTTATATTTGCTTTCAGGCTAAAAGATTGTCTATTTTCTTTTTATAGATGATAGGTACTCTATGTCCTCTGCACCGCTGACAAAGTCTATACGAAATTTCATGACGATCGGTCGAGTAGTTCGACGAGAAGCGTACCAAATAAACAAACTCATATTCACATTTATAATATTAGTTAGGATAACAACTTTGCTAATATTTTGTACACGTCGATTGACTTTTGCGCCTAAAGGCGTGATTATTATTATCATGACGCCACATTAATCGGCGTAAATAAATATCCATACAACAATAAAAATATATATAGAAGTTCTCGAACGATCAATACAATTTCTTTGTTACAATCATTGTTGACAATCAAACTGTGTTATATTTACACAAGTGCATAGTGCTTGGCACACAACTCGCAGAGTTATGATACGATGAAATAAAAGAAGCACTCATTTGTCCCGACCTAGCGTTTCATTTCATGTCATGGCTTATGAAATTAATTTTTGGACCTCCATATCTGATTGGAAAGGTCGTTACGAGTTCCTTTTTATCACGTAACATGACTACGACTATATGACAGCTTACATTGATCATTTTCTTTTTTTACATGCTTAAGATAAATGCACCGTATGTGCCGTGCTTGTATGAAGGGACCAAATATAGGTTATATTCCGACCCTTCATACAAGCAGGAGTCTTGTCAGCTATTATCAGTTTAAGAATATGACGGTATCGCGTAATCATAAAACGATAGGCATCGATCCAATGTGTAAAAATCTCCTTACTATATTTGGCGTAAGCATCGTTAGAATAATAAGTTCCATGTTCCATTCATTATTATGCTAAACAATTTACGGTACTTGAGCTTACCAAAAAATATCCACTTCTGTAAATACACATCAATATTTTTTGTTAAGCTCTAGTAGTTTCAGACTCAATGTATTGACGCGCCTAACGCAGCCGCGTTAACTCACAGTGCACATGATTAAATGCCCTTGTTTGGCTTGAAACTAGGCGGACTATTTCGCAAATAACGTTATGAGTACAACCATAAAATAGTTTATATCATCGGTGATATAACAGCAATAAATACTCACACATAGGTAAATGTCCTCCGTATGCTAAAACAAAATATCGTTAATGTTTTCAAAATTATCAATATAATGTTACCTACTAGAAAATCCAACGCCAGCGTAATGCTAACTGGTTTTTATATTTATATCATTGATATAATATTTTTATCGCAAGTTTACGATAAGCACGTGACGGTTAAACATTTCTTATTTATCTTAAGAAGTCTCACGACGTGCCTCACTTGAGTGAATGTGTAGCGTGCTATGCACTCTGATATAGTAATTGAATTGTACTATTGGCGTTAAGGGTAAAATCGAACGGTTAAAAGTCGAACTGGCAATTGATTCCTACAGAATAAATAAACCACGATAATAGATAAATCATTTATTATTGAAAAAGTAGGACAAAATTTCGAACATATTTTAGATGCTTCTGTGAGAATACAAAAAAAGGATGATTTAATTACAAAAAGAAATTCGATACTTTAAAAACTTAGAGTAAGATAGTACGTTAAAATTTCCATATTTTGAGGGACATGAAGAGCATACTCACGGTCTACACTCGAAACTACAAAGCATGAGCAAGAAAATCTACAAGTACGTTGCGTTCTTTTTCTAGGACATTACTATTAGGGATATCCCTTCGACGCGAGAGTATTCAATAGCGATTAATCACATTACGATTATAGAGACAACGTCATAGTCTATATCATTATTCTTAAGTATATATCATTACTCAGACTCTGTAAGTGCTAGTATTTTTATTCTTTAAAATAAAACTATTCTCATCTAAAATCCTAATCAAGACCTGAGATCGATCCGCAGTCACTTGTATCTAAAAAAAGACCAAAAAGAGTCTGTAGGCTAATGGTAGACCGTTGGACTGCCAAGCCAGTTCGCTCTGAAAGTAGGTCGCGTATCTTCGTCTTGTCGAAATTATGTGCGACGTCATCGTGATTACTCAAATTAATTATCGTATGATTTTACATGGAAGGAAAACGTTACGCTGTAGAGGTAGACAGATACCTGATAACTCTCTATGATGTTCTCGAAGGTGTGACGTCGACGGCGTAACAATCTACATATATCTTTAACCAATACTATTTAGGATTAAGAATCGAATTAACCGAATTTAGCAATGACCGATTTTAATGCAGATATAATATGCATGTATCTATTTTATTTCTTATAGCGTGGCATTATTACTTGTACCTACGTTAAATGAATACAAAAAAATAATTAGGATTTTCACCTTTATACGTTCCTTCGGACTTTGCTACTAACAAATTTGATTACAATCATGATGTCATTACAGTCATTGAGAAGTACCTACTAACGGCGTTTTTTCTTTAAAATATGTAATTTTAGATGCATATTAGTATGTCATTATTTATCATCTAGTATCGGATCTTTACATACATGCAGTGTGAGAGATATCAAATTGTTCCGGCAGCTCAAACAGTATCTATGAAGGACTTTTAACACGTTTAATATCTTTTATATATTAATTATTGTTGTATGACGATCCATAAAGAAAAATGCTAACTAATAGTGAGTTTGTTTTTCCACGCCTGAACTAGTTAACCGATCATCATGAAATTTCGCTTACACGTTGTAAAAAGGATACATTGCATCCAGAAAAACTTTTACTAACCTACCCTACATTTACACGAGCAAAGCCGCGAGCAAAATCTAGTAATAAATACTTTGTTATTTGATTACATTTCTATATTTCGTTTCGGCTGGTAACGGTTTCTTTATAAGTCAAATTGACGTAAGTAATAGAGTTATGGATGGAATCCTTAGTAAACTCTTTCAATAAAACATGAAGCCATTAAAAACGTCTTTGTATTGTAGAAGTGGCTAGATGTTGAGTAATCGACTATTAATACTTATTTACATAATTACGAATAGAATTGCGACGTGTTTATTTATCATTATGTATGTAAAACGCTACATATTAAGCCAAAAGCACTGGTACTTGAAAAGCAACCAAAACGTCTGAGTTACTTTAAGAATAAATAGATTTATTAAAATATTTGATTTTTTTTTTTTCAAATAAACCGATAAAATTCATTTATAGAAGTTTGATTTTATTTAAATGTATAACAATCGTGTAAACTAAAGTCAATATTTATATTATATATAGTGTTGGAATCCAGTATCCTCAAATATTGTTTAATAACCTAACCTGTAAATATGGTTGTCCTTTTGGCTTGCTATGGTCAGACCGACAACCATGTCGGCACTCAACCGTATTTGGTTTATAACGAAACCTATGCAATAGGATATTAAACGGCTGAAAAGAAAATATATATACATAATAGTATCAGTACGCTTTATATAAAATGTCCCACTGTTGGGCATGGGTCTTTTCTTAGTGTGAGAAGAGTTAGGTTAGTCTACCACGCTGGCCCAGTGTGTATTAGCAGACTTTATGTATTGAGAACCTTATGAAGATATTATATGTATGTATTCACAATGTATTCCTTCACCGTTAAAGCGAGCGATAACTAACCTTTTAATACGAACAAAACTTCGAGATTTCAGAGGTGCTCCTTGGGATCCGACGCAAGACCTCTACTTGGCAGTCCAACAAACAACAAGTTTGAAAAATATTAACAATATACTTCCATACATTATTAAATACTAAACGCGTCTTTTCTTTTTACAGACACAGAGAGAGACCAAGACTCCTCCCCCAGTGGCTCGAGTACCATCCCCACCACGCACCCCATGCAAGGCGCCACCTTCACCACCAGCCAACACTCACACCAAGCCGCCGTATTCCTTCTCCTGTCTCATCTTTATGGCGATTGAAGCGGCCCCCGCTAGGGCTTTGCCCGTCAAAGAAATATACGCGTGGATTGTACGGCATTTCCCGTACTTCAGACACGCTCCGCAAGGCTGGAAGAATTCAGTTAGGCATAATCTGTCGTTGAACAAGTGCTTCCATAAGGTATGTATTTACCACTTTTATATTCATTCCTAATCAAATGTTTAAGGCCCTGTTTCATAATCTCCAAGTAGCATTTCTCCATAGGATAACAGTATCGCCATCTTTACCCTAATATGAGAAAGATCAATTTATAATTCGGATAACTTTTAGTTGATAGTTGTAAAACTGGCCCTAAAAGAAAAACTATATTTTGTGTTTTAATGTGTATCTTGTATTGTAAATCATAAATGTACATAAACTTAAAAAGATAGATAGACATACACTTAAGAAGATAGGCAGATTTAAAAATATAAATATATATTAACTTAAAAACTCAATTGATAAATGAAAGCTTGGCATGCATCAGTTTACAGACGCGTAAGAACTGAAATATGATAAAATTATCTATACTTATAATAAAACTGTAGAGAGGTCAATTCTGTACATTGAATATATATTCAAAATTAATATTGGAGGATGAATGGTGATCGATACTGATGACAAAAATGCAATCAGTAAATTTTTTGTCTGTCTGTCTGTATGTGCACGCATGGGTCAAAAACTACTGAAGGGATTTTATCCAAACTTAGTACGATTGTAGTCCATACTCCTGGGCAGGTTATAGGCTATATAACATAACGCTAAGACACATAGGAGCTGAGCAGTGACGATAAATTTGAAACAAGTCGGACGAAAATGCGCTTTCGAGCTCTTATCCTCGCATACGTTTATCATACACCAAAAGTATGTATTACAAAGATGATGGTTTTCAAAAGATCTACAAAAAAGTCCTTAATAGTATATATCTATCTTTTATAAATTAGCCACAATAACGTGTTTAATCGTTAGGCATTTCTTCAAAGTGTATTAAAATACATAAATATATTGTATTTCACATAGATATATCTTTTCTTAGTGTGAGAAGGATTAGGCCGTAGTCCAGCGTGGTGGACTACGGCCTAATCCTTCTCACACTAAGAAGAGGCCCGTGCCTAGCGGTCGGACAGTTAAATACAGGGTTGATATTATATCTTTATCGAACTCCCATATTCAAAAAGTACACTTTAATATTTATATTATAAAAAAAAAGATAGGAATCGGTTTATAAACACACAAGATATAGATGAAATAAAACTTCCAAATCTCGCCGCGCCAGTATGGGTACGGCTATACGGTTGATTGTTGTTTAACGCGCGAAACGGCCATCCGCTACATTTATAAAAAGGCGGGGGCGCTCACGCGCCGACTTCACTCACATTTTGTTTGTTTGGTTGAACGCGGTAATCTAAGGAACTACGGGTAAAAATTAGAAAAATATTTCAGTGTTGGATAGCCCATTTATAGAGGAAGGCTATAGGCTATATAACATCACGCTACGACCAATAGGAGCGGAGCATAAATGAAAAATATTGCATAAACTAGGAAAATTCTCTTATGTGAAGCAAACGAAGTTGCGCGGGTCAGCTAGTGTATAATATATTGCTTAATAACATCATGAATAATGCACTTCAAATGCATCTTTTTTGAATTGTCCGAATATATAACAATCTGTCTTCTTTCGTAAATAGAAAAGTCACTGCACAGATTGTGTAATGGTTTAAGTGGTCGCCTCGCCAGTCGCCACTGCCATTGCGCCGAGTGTTGTTGGTTCGAATCCCACATGGGACAAAAAATTGTGTGATCTACAAACGGTTGTTCCAACACTGGTTATTCTTTATGTCCGTTGTTTGAATGTTTATAAAGTGCTTCGTGATACAGGAATTATTACTAGTGCGGTGAATTGTCCTACAAAAAGTAAGTAATGGCATACGATAGGCGTGTTTGTCAACTTAGTAGCATTAAAAATGGACATGTATGTTTATTTAACCTTCATGTATTATCTAGCTGTTATGGTCAGTGTATTGTTGGAGGATATTTGGCAATTACTATGTCATGATCTTTCAGAACCTTTCTATTACACATAAATAAGAACTAATATTATATGGAATTATAAATTAACTAGTTTTTGCCCGCGACTTCGCACGCGTTAATTTAGAATTTGACAATCAAATCGGGTTGTACTCTGCTTGTAATAATATAATTCAATCATGATTCGAAAGACACGTGGCGCCATTTCAGAATGAACGGTTCAGTGGTTTAGGCGTGAAAAGGTAACAAACAAACAAACTAATTTTCGCTTTTATAATATTAGTTAGGATTTAGCATATCATTAATGTATGTGTTTCCTTGCGTTATAGGTGGCGGCTGCACCAGGACTTGGCAAAGGTTCCCTGTGGACAGTCGACCCGCAACACCGTGCTTCCTTACTCCAGGTTAGTTATTACTACAGTTTTTACGTTGATAAATGATGGTCATGAATTATGTTTAGCTATTGTAGCTTAAGTAGATAAATCATAAATAATTGACACATCTTCAATCTTCATTAGTTTAGAGACACGTTGCATGCATTGATTTAATGTCATATTTCAAATCTTGATATTAAATTGGTGCGAAAAGATTTGGTAGATTTTGAAAACAAGAGTAACAACTATTTTCATTGAATAAAATTGTAACCGTTTAACAAGAGTAGGGGAAAGTAACCTATATTGAACCAGCGCTTAAATTGTACCACTTCTATATTTCTACCAAATTGGCGCTATTTTTTTTACACTGGTAACAGAAAAAGAGGCATCTGTGGCGCCACTAACACTTGTCATTTTGTATCGACGTCTGACAGGTATTACGATTGTGAGAGAAAACAATTGTTTTTGACCTGTATCGATGTTAATTTTCTATATGTTGTCCAAGGAGATTGTTCATTGTAATGATAAGTTATAATTTTGTAAGATATTTCATGAGAAAACATATTTTATACTGTTTTAAATACCGGCAAATGAACACGAATCTGTAGATAACCTCTACAGATATGTGTTTTTATTTTTTATGACAATTTGTAAATCTACCATGATCCGCATATTGGACCACTCCTAAGTTCCTAAATTGCACCTGACAGCTAACCCTAATATATGTGATAATTGCTTGAATCAATATCATAATTATTATACTATTCAGAGTTATAAATTCTCATTGATAATAGATATGATGACTACAAAAATATTTTTCGTCCGTCTCTTAGATCAGCAAAAAGTATTGGACACGTATTTTTCTTTTGTCACACAAACTAATAACAACGAAGATACAATGCGTTTGAATTTCATGTTAGTCACTGTTCGGTACAAATTTTATAAGAGAGTGACGTCACAAGCCCCCACTTCAGAACTTTAATGCGTTATATCTAAGTCAATGTTTATTGTTTTGTTAAAACGAAAATATAGGTGTACAATATTTTTTGCTAATCTAAATGATGAACTAATTATAATCACTTATTGTTAACGCTGTCATCATGCCTATTATATATTTTTGAGTTTATAATGACTTTACAATTTGTTAGAAAGCTTTAAGATATTGTGTTCATGTTGATTATGTAAGATTTTTAAATATAAATGTTAAGCAATATTGTTCTTATTTGAAATACTGATTAAGCTCAAAGGCTAAATACTGATTTACATAATATTGTCTTCTGTTTACGCGAATGTTATTCATTGAAATTAAACTACTATATACGGATTTTATCGCGTTGTTTATTTGACACTTTATTACAAAATACAATTATAGTAGTGTAACAGTTTTTCAAAATTTTGTAATAAAGTGTCAAATAAACAACGCGATAAAATCCGTATATAGTAGTTTAATTTCACTAAATACTGATTTTTATGTTTAAAGAAAAAATGATAAAAATTTATCTTAGAATGATTTTGGTGAATTTGGATATCAACTTTATAAATGGTCACCCATCTTAACCTTCAAATTTAAACTTTATTGTATTCCATAATGTCTAGAAGTTGATATACTTAGGTTGTTAGGTAACAAATATGAGCCCTGTCGGTCATAGCATACTTTTAAGGTTACAGTAAGATCTAACCTTAGATTAGTTAGTTGTTGGCTGGGTAACTTAAGTTTTATGTACTTACATAGAAAGCTAGTATTTATATATATATGTTAATGTCAGAATAGTTGCTTGTGCGATGCGAAGCTTGTGACGTATATGCATATTTTATAAAAATTTGCCTAAAAATAGATAAAGTTTGACATTGTAATAGTTGTCTAATTTAAATATTTATGGTTACAATATCTTGTATTGTTAATTTTTAGTTGGTATAGTAGTTTAGAGTTTTAAATATGATATCATTCGCAGGCATTCGGTCGCCAGCCGATCCCCGCGCCAGGCGAGGCGCCGGAGACGGCGGGTGACAGCGGGTCGCCGTCGCGAGTGTCGCTCCTCGCGCGCCGCCTCGCCGACAGCGAGCCCGGCGCCGACGAGTACCTCGCCGCCGCCACCGTGCTCGCCATGAAGTACGGGCCCGCCGTGCTCGATCAGGTACCGTGACCATACACTTACATACATTCAGTCGCCAGCCGATCCCCGCGCCAGGCGAGGCGCCAGAGACGGCGAGTGATAGCGGGTCACCATCGCGCGTGTCGCTCCTCGCGCGCCGCCTCGCCGACAGCGAGCCCGGCGCCGCCGCCACCGTGCTCGTCATGAAGTACGGGCCCGCCGTGCTCGACCAGGTACCGCGGCCATACACTTACATACATCATCAATAGTCATTTTTATTATTACTTTTATTCTTGAGTCATGGCAATTTGTCCCAAAAATAATAATTATATTGTGTTGTCCAAATCCAGTTTTTATTTTATTATGAGAGAACTTTCATTAGTTATCGTAACTCGCGTCTCTCTATGCGAATCTAGTCTAAACTAGAGACTGGGAGATGACTGATCAATAGTATTGAGATAAGTCATTTAATGATTTATAGGGGCCATGAAATAGTTTGAATTCAATTTAAGTTAGATAATTGCTTGTTGCAAATATTTGTTATTATTCTCTGACTTAAATGTACGTTTGTGTCGGTGCAGTTGCCGCCAGCGGCGCACCTGGTGATCTCCCGCTGCGCGCGCGACGAGCACTCGTACAGCGGCGGCGAGGAGCGCCGCACGGCCGAGGCGCTGCTCAACCTCGCCGGTGTGCGCTCCGAGCCCGCGCCCAGCTAGCCGCTGCGCCCCATCCCGCGCCCCCGCCCCTCGCGCCCGCGCCACGTGTGATATGCGCCCGCCCCGTGTCGCCCCGATCCCGCCACGCCCCCTCCCGGGTATGCGTCCGTTTACTTTGCGACCGCCTCGCGCGTGCACAATTTGTTTTAGATTTCTCATATAATGTGGAACGATCTTCAGTTATGCTTCGTCGTCGACCGGCTCCCGGGGGCGCTCCCATTACCTTCCGTTTTGGTTAGTCTGTCGATTTTAAAATTGTGACTGAGTTGTTAAATTTTAAATTACGAGTTTCGAGATAAATTAAATTTCGGGGCCAGGCCCTCTAAAATTTCAGTGATTCTATATGAGTTCATGGAACAAAAAGTAATGAGAATTTCTATTGCATCCGATGTCGCAGTGTGTATCGACCGATAATAGAATAGACAGAAAAGTTTACCATTCTCTAGTCCACCAAAGACGACCCGTGTGACGTGTCTCGTCGAGACGGGGAATGTCTTTGCTATATATAAATTATTCAATTATGAAATAGTAATCGTGCTTAGGTAAAATGGCTCACTCGCTGTCTAATTAGGACCCGACTATTTTCTCATTCGAACGTTATCCATGTGTAAAACATCACATTTATCGTACACTGGAGTACCCATGATGCCTAGAATAATTACACTTTTACATAATAGTAGATACTTATAGTGATAGATGTGATACTACTGATACTGTTTTAGTATGAAATATTATTTAAAGGAATGGAAAATAGTTGAATAGTTACTCCCTATATGCATTTAGGTTTTCCCCCATTTACTAATAGTCAATCAATCGTAATATATTATAAGAATTAATTATTCATAATTTTAAAGTAATATTAGTGCCGTGTTTCCGTCGATCAAGATTTGATTTAATGCCGTATGTTGCCAGAGTAAATATATGATTTATAACATTTAGTAGTGTTGCTGCTGTGCATAATTACATGACGGAAGTGTGGTGCGAATAGGTATTAAGTTATAATAACTCTTTATTATATTATTTCGCTTTATCTTCGACGGTACTTTTAAGGAACACTACACCAGTAATTATAATAAAATTATCGATTTCTAAACTGAGCAATATCTAATGTAAATTATCTATATAATATACCTTGTGATCTGAACATACAAATATTGCATACAGGGCGATCAAAATGTATTTTTATCTATTAAAATTTTGTTACTTTCAAAAGTGATAGTACATGTATATATTTATATTATAGCATATAGTTGCATTAGCCATAAGCAAGCCGTATTTTGTGTTCATAAACCAGGGGATCTACTTCATACAATCGCCTACAGTGTTAACAAAATCTTATTTATCATATTGATAAGGACATAATATATCTACGTATCTGTGCGTGATTAGATGAAAAATGTACTCAAATAATTTTACCGGTATATTTAATAGACAGTAGACAGTTCCCATTGTCTCGCAATTAAGACTTAGCGTGTAATGGCAATAGCCACAAGTATAGGGAAAATTTATTCATGTTTAATAACTTATAAAGATTAATTTTCGATATATTGCGTAGCTGCTTCCTCTCTAGACTTACAACAATCACTACCGTAAATTTATTAATCTCTAGTATATAGATTCAAAACGTTTGTCTAAATCAAGGCGCCATTTTGTAATTCTATTTTCAAAATATACCAAAATGGCGTAGAATACAACTGCGGATGGCGTATGACTGTCGCTATATATGCAGCCAGAGAATTTATCAATGCCTAATGGTAATGATATGATTAAAATCGTAATTTATAATCTTATTGGTAACTTACGCAGTGTTTATGTAATATATACGTGGCCGTTTTCTCTCAAGTGCCTACTAAAATGCTTCTATTCTATCGTTAAAGAATTGTAACTGGAGTACGGAGTGTTGGTAGAGGGGACGAGTGCCGGAATAAATGCGTTTTAAATAATTACTTTTTATTGTGAGGGACGAACATTGAATGTTTACATACTACTTTGCGCAACATCATATTAACAAGTGATAAGTAGGCTGTGACACACTTTTAGATAAGCTTCAATATGAAAGTCCCTTTTTATTGTTATTTATTTAAAAATAGCTGTATTAAGTTTCCACTTTTGGTAACAAGTGTGTTTATAACCGGCACTCACGGCAAAGCCTTGAAAGAATACACCAAATAGTGTTTATTGTGATATAAACTTCAGTTTAGTTTAACGTTTGTCTCGTAATATTAGTTGGGTTTTTGGTATAAATATACTATCCAATAATAAGTAACCCACACCACAGTTTACTGACTCATTCTCTGTATCCCATACAAATGGTTGAACGGGTTGGAAGAATTGTCTATTTAAATATAATTTAAATGGTGACGTATGAGGCAGAAAGGCACGGGTACATGTAACCTGTGGTGTCGCGGAATTTCTTTATTTTATGTGTAAGCAATTGTAATTTTTATTTGAATGGCTTGATTAGTACAATTTCATTGGTGTTTCGTCGTGTTTATGCGTAGGAGTACTAGACTGATGCAATGACTGATTTGTGATGAAGCAATATTATTTATTAGTAAAATTGATATATTTTTCGTTTCCCCATAACCTGCGGCTTGTTTCACACATGACTGTGACGTAATGTCAGAATGTTTTTGATTATGCCAAATGAATATTTATTAGCTACAAGAAAAGTTGAACTTTCCTATCAGTTTAGTTTTTACGGAAATCTCAAGTTTTATAAAAGCACGTCTGCGGGCTATTTATTTAATTGGAACAAAATGATATTTTAAACTTTGTCACGAATGCTCCCGCTGTTATATAGGCGGGGCAAGGTATATAGTGTGACGACTACCCTTCAAGGTTTAAGTGCTTCGAAATCAATGGCGAAATGCTTAGAAATATTTTCTCCAAGCCGAATTTGTGTTGACTTCCTCGTGACTTTGTTTTGTAGGCAAATGAATGGTCTATGTGTGCCAAATGTTTATGAAAATGATTACATTATTACCATATTATATCAAGCAAATTCAAATACCAGTAATATGAATGTATTTATATTAATAAAATACTATGTAACGCATAGATTAGGTCGTAAGTGATATTATAGTAATATAATTTAATTGCTAAATAATTAAAATACATACATTTTTGCTGTATTTAGGAGCGTCTTCCATCTTACTCGTATTGTTTTCTCTTAGATAATTACTGTTGGAGAAACAAGTTCGGGTGATTAATTATTTGTTTAAGGCACTCTGAAGTAATGTCAGTATTTAATATTAGACTTACTTTTGAGCTGAAACACCGGTGACTGTGTAAAACACGTCTAAGATATGTAAAAGAGCTGTGTATTGTGTATTGTAATTGTAATACAATGTTTGATTCAAGAGTCTTCACTTGGACGTGAACTTTTTTCTCTAACCGTACACACTAGCCTTTCTTTCGGTGGTATGTAGATGAAATTTTACAGCAATAATTAGTACCTAATAGTAGTACCTTGCTGGTAGATGCTACGTATATAATTATGTGTGATAAAACGCAATTTATTTATTAAGTGCTGTGTTTAATTAAAATTTTGTGATCGTAAGCAACTTACACAAGCAATATTGGCTTTTGCCCGTTATCATGGTCACAGACCAACCGCTTTTATGGAACTAATCATAATAAATAGCATAGGTACTTTTGGAGCCACCTACGTACACTGCACTCTACATGAATAATACTTCAGCCAGTTGTTTATGATCAAAAAATTAATTTTAAAAGTTATATCGATATGATATTAAAATTGTTACGGCTCATGTTCTATTGTCAAAAAGATTTTTTTATCAATTAATTTATTTTAGTTTTAAAGATGCTGTTATTATTTGTTTGTAAAACGGAATTTTTAAACAAAATGTATGTCTTTCTTTGAATTAAGTGATTTTTGTTTGGAATAGTCGTTTTACGGACGAAATTATCGTGTCACCTCTGTAATTATTGAATACAGACATGATGGGAAATATCTTGTTGGTGTAAAAATATATCGGTAAATCGAGTTTATATTCAGTGTATGAGTGGACATAATAATTTTTTACAATGGTGACATAATAATTGTTGAAACCTAGCCCTATGTTGTGTCCGAACTATATTTAAGTATACAATTTAAATTATTGTTGTTGTTGATATTTTGCCTGCTTTTGAACGACACCACTCTTTATTAATATTATTGCTATTGTTGAGAGTTATTGCCAAATTTTTATTTGTCCTAAAATCTTTTGTCTTTGTACATATCCATTAAATAAATTATGTACCGAGGATATTGTGTTTTCTTTGATATTTTCAAATGTTATAAGTAGGACCCATATCGCACGCTTAATAAAAGAGAGACTTATCTGAGTATTTTGCATTAAGCTAATCTAAACTCTGTTGCAATTACTTAACATATATAAGTTTAAAATTTATAGTCACATAATTACAGTTCAAATTGCCTTGCTTCCAAATTTTGAGTTAAGTCGCTATTTTGTTATAACTGCGAATTATGTACGTATTTTGATTCTCAGTGGAACTATGCACTGTTCAGATGACTGCAAACATCTAATTGCCTGATACGACTATCAGACATAGAGTCTGTGTGTATGCTGTAACTAGTAATGGTTAGTGCCAACGAACCAGTCAAAGATTTAGGAATTTCCCGCGATGAAATAGTGATACTCAGTTACGCCCCTGTACTTGCTATTTCGCGGACATTTGATCTCTCTCCGGTCGTGCCGGATAAGCCCATCTGGTAATGAGGATTAGAGAAAGTGTGTGTTTGCGCAGACGTTTGTGCAATTCTGGAGGACCTTACCTACCTCTTTCATGGGCAGCTAGTAGCACCGCCGTTACATTGTCCCTGTCCGGCGGCAAATCTACACAATGACTCTCCACTGTTCCAACGCAACAAAAACCACATTCTCACTCTATCCAGCTGATTCGTGGCCGTGTATCGAAAAGCGAGCTAATCAAGTTCGAATTTCTTGTCTAAATTGAACCAAAACATATTTTTTATTTCTTCCTTTTTATTATTATTTGTTTCTCTCACGGGATTTTCCCTATTAAGTTAGGAAAATACCCGACTCTTTGGGAGGCTTACGGGAACACTTGGTGAAACATGCAGAGGCCCTTCGAGAATTTTAGTTTAAAGTGAGATGGGACACTTACCGAGACACTAGCCGCGGCAGGTGTTGAAGACTATTGCTACATATGGAATCTAATTATTCTGATCTATGGGGATGGCTGTTTAATGGTTTGGTAAAATGCAAACTATAGGTAGTTATTCGGAATAGCAGATGGTGACTCGCCAAATCACTAGATGGGCCCCTGAATAGTCGCCATAGACATAAAGACCTTAAAAGCAGCAGGGGGAAACACCGGTGTTAGCGGCTAGAGGTGTCGAGCGGTGCGGCACCGGTTTCACCATCACGGGTTTCGTGAAAACGGGAGACCCGGAACGGCTTTCCCCGTAGTTATGCCCTTGAAAATGACACTTTCAGCCTTCCACCCCCCAAGCATATAGCTCTAGCGGCCTCCCTGAGACCAGCCAACCAATGCAAGCCAGAGTTGAGAGTCCTACGAGCGCTCTTAAAGTTCCACCCCAGCCATCCAGTGAAAGCAAGCCGGGGACGAGACCCTAACCGACTCTTGAGGCATTCAGGACCGCAGTGTCGCCACTCACATTCAGCTCGCCACAAGCTGCCCTGCGGTTTATTATTGTTATTTCTTTTTATCTTCATACACATTGTGTCCACAAAACACTTTTTTATTTTTAGTTATGTTTTTTGTATATAAAATAAGTAGGTACTCTATTCTCCCACTTTAACCACTGCCGGGGCATATGCTACTCAATCTGTGCTATCCGCCTCGTTAAAAAAGACACCGGGGTAGATGATACTTCCCATCCCATCTATCCCGTTAAACAACGGGGTCGATGAAACAATTTTTCCAACTGTCCCGTTAACGGGGCGGGACGACCGGCGTGGATGGGATGCACCCGCTCCCTAATTCCTAATATCTCCACCTGATTCCTCCATAGTAAGTAGATATCAGTGCCATATTGAAATGTAAAAAATCTCCATAATCTAAACAGGGATTCAGAATAAAATATGGGCTTTATTTATTTTAGTGATATAGTTAACATAATATTATATAGGTAGGTACACAAATTATTTACAAGAAATATAAACTAGATAACAATAAAACTTCAAAATTAAAAAGCGTCATAATATTCCGCATCGTCGTCAATTGGCAACGTGCCCAGAAGACTGGCAGCATTGTCGCGTTGAATGGCAATACTTATTCTTTGTGCAAAGAAAATACCAGCCCTCTGTTCACGCGAAGCGTCGATGAGGCGCTTAGCTAGGTCTCTATGAACAGACCTAGCACTTGGACCCCATGTCCCCAGTGTTTCGACACCAAATGGCTCAAATATGTACTCACCAATAAGGATTTGATGTTTACGCCGTTTGAGCATTTCCGCCAAAGCAGCACCTGTACAACCCGCTGTGCTAGAAAGATGTGATGGCGCAAGGGCGTCGACACAAGTTGCGTCCCACACCAAAGGCCTAGCCATTTTCCATGGCAGTAATAACATACCATCTGGTCTCTTGCCATCGTCGCGTACCAAGCCGTGAGGTTCAAGCTGAGCCGGAAATCCGGCGGTGACAAGAGCCCGACGGAGTATGTTATAAAATATTAGCTTATAATCTAGTAATTGCTTCACACAAACCCTAGGATAATTTTTATCCCATTATGCGCAAATATACTAAGAATAGCTAAATAAGTTTCCGGTACTTAACCAAACATTTTTCTATTGGCAATAAATTATACTAGTTTTTTTGTAAATAATCATTACTTTCAGTTTTATTCAACATGGTCAATGTCTAGAGGTATAAATGTATATTCTAAAAAGACCGCCGGTGCATCTGTTTGTTCTTGATGTCTGGCTCAAGATAAAAAATAAACCAAACTGGCTATATGAGTAGTTTAGTTTCAAAATCCTCTAAAATACTTTTCACAAAATAATGGTAAATCTCAAAAAACCATTTAAGACATAACTATTTTAGCGGTGTTTGCAACAAACTGCTACTTTTGTGAGCTGATTTAATAGAATTTGAGTGGGTTTTGTTGAAAACTATCAGTGCTATGCGATTGAAGCAACGAAGGAGCTTCATATTCAATCGGGACATTATTTTTGTTCTGATATCGTTTTGGCGGGTTTTGAAACTATTATTTGCGTTATATTACTCCTCATATGCGCGCAGTTTCCAATGGTGCGGCGGCCGTGGATGCGAGAGCAGTGTACCCTTCGATACTCTGTCTACCATGTAGGTACTGTTGGGTTCACCATTAGGTACATATATATATATATATAATAATGTTTACTCCTCACGTGTCGTGACTGCATTCTGCGTCTGGTTAATATTTTGTTGTTAATCAATTCTTCGTGTCGATACAGTTCCACAATAAAAAGACCGTTTGGTTGCAAATTCTCATGGCAGTAGTACGATCGAGCGATCCTTAAATGATATGTTCCCAAAGTGAAAAGAATTAACTTCAATTATGTGAGTTGTGGAAAGTCATCAAAACCAGCATTATTGGCGTCAATTGGCACGAAAGCAACTCTTTGCCTATTTAAGTTGCGCTGTCTCACATAGGTACTCCGCCAGTTCATTCTATCTATTGATATTTTCATTAATAATAATAATGAATTGTTCGGCGTAAATGCTGTCCTCATACGGACGTCGAGTTGCATTGATGATTGCCGCGGTAATTCTGAAGTCTTTCATCATGTTTGGTAGAGAAACATTAAAATAGACGTGCCGAAAGATTTTAAAATCTTTTTTGAATTGACCATTTATGGTCTCGACCACCCAACGGGTCATTGTAATGAGTTTCGACTTATTCGCATCTGGCTGTTGTCATTTGTGCTCCTCTAGCTCTAGTTGGTGGAGGTAATTGAGTGTCGTGCAAGGATATCTCGCATAAACAACGTTTTTTTTTTATTGCAATGAAAATAAAAAAGTACATGAAATTAAAATGGGGTAGGTATAACTTAACAATTTAAATCTAGTTTGGTTTTTGTACGCAAGTTTTCACAAAAAGGGTCAAGTTACGCCCAATGACCTTTCATTCCAAGAATATGTAAACTTTAGGGGACATCATTACACTATCATGAGTGCGCGTCACATACTCTTACAGCACCGTGCCATGCAAAGCGCAATGTTCTTTTTCTCTAGCTTTAAGTGTCAGTGTGTGTCACGAGACACATTCTTCTGCTGCTGTTGTTAAGAAAATGTATGAAGAAGAAACAATATACTGGAGGAATCCAAACCTTTGTTATTTTAATACATATCATGATAGAATTTTAAAAAGAAAATATCATGCATCGCATTATTTTCGCAGTATTGTAGTACATAATAATTCTATTGATATCAACAATGGCATGACTATTTATTTACTCCCAAGAAAGACTTCTATAAACACAAGAGAGAAACAAGTAAAACAAACAGCGATAAATACTGAATCCATTTTATTATAAAAAGAACAAAAGCGCGTCTCTACAACAGTACGTCGTCCGCACTGTAAACATACAATTATAATATTTGTCTTAAAATTACAATATAATGTAGTCTACCTTATATAACATCTATTATAGTATTCCACATTTCGCAACATAGCACGACTAACTGTGGAGAAAAATTCGGAGAACCATTTTAATTTTAAGGAGACTAATTTCTAATAATTTAAAGCGCGTACTGCACTCATTCTCGTCTTAGACGCAAATTAAACCATATGGTCTTATACAACACTACTCCCCGTTCAATTTAAAGTTAGAATATCTTAAAAGTTACGGAGCACAGCTTTTGTAAGTCACCAAGAATTAAATATACTACTAAAAGTGATTATAAGTTGTACAAGTATAATTTGATTTAAAAATAGCAATTATTAGCTTGTAGCTTGACTCTAAAGTGTCAAATGTTCGGGAAGTGGCGACTGGAATGAGTGCGCTGTAGCCCTAAGCGTCAGGAGGACTAAAGATTTGCAAAAAGACAATTGACGCATTCCTCAAATTTTACTCAAAACTACATTTATGTTTATCGGTTGAATCTAATTCCTGTCAGTATACAGTCTACAAAAACGTACCATTACTTTCACAATGCTATCGTCTCCTAATTTGGATTAAGTATTACACAACTATCCAATACAATCAATCACTCACACAATCAACGACTTATAAAAATATCTAAATCAAAAACAGATGCCATTCCTCATAGTGACTGTTTATTTTTTGCGTTTCATTTGTATCGCACCTGGCAACAATCTTATTTTTGCCACTGGTCACACACAAAATCCTTACGAAAATTCGTTATTAAATTTTAAATTATTGCAAAATTAGCGATACTTAATCAAAACTTTTTTTATATTTCAATCATTCTTTCAGTTCATTGTCACTTAACTGTGGCAAGTTCTATGCCTTGTGCTACAATCGTTACTTCACGATCAAAATAACGTTAGGGTAGCGCGACCCAACTGTTCACGAGAAGTATATTTGCCTCGCCTCCGCCGGCGATTGTTCCATGGGGCAATAAGGGCATTTCAATCTAGAAGAAAAGAAAATACTATAATCTTTATTAAGTTTAAATCATTTACCCTAAAAACAACACTGGTACCAAAAACAGGCTTGCCTAGTTTGGAATCAATGTAACTCTGTATTTTGCATTTTGCTTTTTAAATAAACTAACTAAAATGATTCCTGTAGGTCTGGTTTGGAGGCTTATTGCATATACTGTCTGGGTCAAGAATTTCAATGGCAATAAAAAGCCCTGAACTACACTCTAGCTAAAGCTTATCTATCTGTAAAAAACGATTATAAGTGTGAAAATGTTTCGATGTTACTCGGCGCATTCCTTGCCATCCTTAGCAACCTGTACCTGCAATTAGCTAAAGTGTGAGCAGCAAACGGGTTCACTAAAATAATATAGATACACAAACAAATTATATAAGAGGAAGAAATCTTCAATAGATACGAGATTGCCTCAATAGTGTTGTACGAGCAAACCCGTACATATTAATAGTTTCCGTTTTATGCCGACAGCGACGCGCAGCGAAACACATAATATTACATATAAAGTAGTAATTGCAAACAGCTTTCCGGGCGATCTATCGCACAATTTACTCTTTCGCCGCGTATCGATCACTATCATTGTAAATCTATGTAATTCTTTTCATTTAATATAATTATTTTTATTCTATCATTACATTTATCTTTCATTTATCATACGAAACCGTACAAGTGTAATATGATGTAAAAACTAGTAAAGTTCAAGGTCAATTAGCGTACGATGGAATGTAAGTATTATCTTATCTTATGTGGGGGCCAGTCAGTGCAGACCGGCGACACTTCGACCCAATAGGATCTTTTGTGTCGACACTCTCCCAATAACGACTGCCATAGATGTTCATGGCAGCCGGGACCGACAGCTTAACTTGCTCTCCGAGGCACGGAGCAGGCGATAATTAACAATCAATACGCACATAATTTCGAAAAGTCATATAACTTCTGAAAGTCAGAGGTGCGCGACGTGGGTTCGAACCCAAGACCCTCTGCATTGCAGTCTGTTGGTCTCTCCACTGAGCTAATGTAAGTATTACTAAACATTGAATGTATAATTTTTACAGTTCTATTCAACATCTTAGCGGTGAAAGTAAACATTGTAAAGTAATCTACTTAAAAGAACATTATATAATGCTCTCGAAGATGTTTGAAGCTTTTCAATTTGTTCTGCGCCAGCATGATGGACTATGACCTAGACCTTATCATGCTGCAAAGATGGCCATGAATTGGTCTGATAATATTTTCTTTATTTATTTAACCTGCGAATTGTTAGAATGACAGATATAATTGCAATCCTGTGTTTGGCTGCCGACGTGCCGCTGCGACTCAGTAGTTAAATTTAATTATGATTTGATTTTTATTTTTAGTATTGATCAATATCTTTACGTAAATAATAAGATTGACTTTCATAAATCCTCCTTATTTTCAGATCCAGACCTTATGATTGTTTTTCTCGGGAAATGGGGCCTTATGAAATCGCTTTAACCTGTCAATTATTGGAATGCCAGACATCATTGTAAATCTATAGTGTCTGGCCGCCGGTGTGCCGCTTCGATATAATAAAATATATATACTAACTTGGCACCCATAGCGAGTTTGTTAAGCGCGTCCCGCGAGATGACGTGCCCGCACAGCAGTCGCATCGGCGGGTTCTGTTCGGACGCCTGCTGGCGCAGGATCGGGCACGCGAACACTGAGTGGTAGCCGCCGCCGTCCTCGCCCAAGTCAACCTGCAACAAAAAATACACACATACAATCTGTTATACTCATTATTGTTTTCAGAGGGCTAATTCTTGTGATAAAATATATTGAATATAGAATTCCGATGAGGAAAATTTATGACCACCTTTTAAGACATGACCACTTCATAAAAACATCATAGAAGGAAAAATGGAAGGAAAGACAGGAAGGGGCAGACTCAGAAGGGCATTCACTGACCAAATAAAGAATTATTGTAATGGCCGAAAATCTAGAAAAATTGTGTATACTCCACCGGCAACAGTAAAGCTCAGCAGTATGAAGAAGAAGAATTCCGATCTAGTCTAAAAAACGTGAAATGTGATCTGAAATGCAATTTATGTTATAGTGTGGTGATATTTATGACACTAATAGTATACAAGACTGGATCGACTTATTTTCTGTTTCTTTATTAGGTACGAGATTTGACCCTGAGATTGTATTTAATAAACAAAATTTTAACAAAAAAGAAAACCGACTTCAAAAAAGAATATTCTAAAACTTAAAATGCACTAAAAAGTTAATAAATAATTGCATATTCTTGTGAATAATTAAATTATTGTTATTTTTGGAGTCGGTGTCAGCCGCCCGCGCCGCGTGCTGCGTCTATGTGTGTAATTGTGCATGCCAATGTTATGTTATGATTATAGAAAGACATCTCATGTTTAATTAGTTACAAACCTACCTTGGCTGACACCGACTCCAATAATAACAATTAATTATTCACAAGAATATGCAATTATTTATTAACTTTTTAGTGCATTTTAAGTTTTAGAATATTCTTTTTTGAAGTCGGTTTTCTTTTTTGTTAAAATTTTGTTTATTTCTCGGTTTTTAGTGAACCTTGCCAAATTTGAATTTGAGACCATCATCAACGTAGCCAAATACGCATTATTAAGGATAACTCGAAAACGAATGGTCAAATCTTGATCAAAATTAAATGGGACCACACGGGAAGCACCAGCTTTCAAATAAAAAAGAATCATCAAAATCGGTTCACCCAGTCGAAAGTAACGAAGTAACAAACATAAAAAAAAAAAAATGCAGACGAATTGAGTACCTCCTTTTTTTGAAGTCGGTAAAAAATGATTTTCAGATATCCTTAATTTGTCGGTGTAATGTGAACCAGGAACGTAGTGAATTTTATGTTTCTTCAGTATTGCCAACGTTTTGAATATCGATAAGGTAGGGCACCTTCTATATAACCTACATAAATCTGTAACATGACTTAATCGATAACATCAGAAGATCTTAAATAGTTTTCATTTTGTTATATTTTGTATGACTTATTGATCCTATGAATAAGGTGCAAATAGTGCGCAATATAACTGTCTCAGTTGATATTTTCGGTTAAGATGTTCATCGAGATCATCGCGTCCTGCTAACCCTGCTTCATAAATTTTTATTTATAAATCCTTCGAGAAAGGTATTGTATATTTCAACTTAAAAATATAGCTTCCACATTAGGATTAAATTTAATACTGTGTCGCTCGTTACTTTACAAACATTGGACACAAGGAACACTACAACCAGACTCGGCACAACTATTTGTGAATCCATAATATTTAGCGCATGGCCAGGGACCATTGCTGTACGTACCTCGAAGGGCAGCTCGTCGTCGGACCAGGCGGCGATGACGTGCGGGTGCGACATCTTGGCGCGGATATCGTGCAGCGCCGGCAGCACGCGGCAGCCCGCCAGCACGGCGCCCGCCAGCGGCGAGAGCGGCGCCAGGCGCAGCAGCGCACACGCCTCCTTGATGAACAGCTCCGCCGCCTCCGCGCCTTCGTAACATATGGACAACATAACTGTATACACTAAAAGTACAAGTTAAAACTTATGTCTAACATAACTTTACATTAGCTTTTAACCGCGGCTTCGCTCGCATAAAATTAGGTTAGGTTACAGATGCTGAAATGGAGGCGGCTGTTTTGCGGATCCGATTCAAAAGACCGTCCCTGGACCTGACGGTGTGCCTTTTATCACCTGGATGTCCGCCTCAAGGAACTTTTCGAAGCCTGGGGTTAGGACGATTTCCTGAGTGCTGGAAGGAGGCAAAGCGGGCAAGATGCTGGAGAAAATTCTCGCCACCCGCATCGTTCGGCACCTGAGCACGGTCGGTCCCGGCCTGTCGGATGCTCAGTTTGGATTCCAGGAAATGCGTTTGACGGTCGGGGTCATTATGCGCTTAAAGCCGCGGCCGTGGAGGCAGTCGCTGGCGGTGTCTTTAGATATTTAACAGTCTGTCAAGCTGTGTCCAGGAAACACTCCGGTATCACGGAGTACCTTTTACTTAGAGCGGCTGGCGGCAGACTACCTGAAAGGTAGGAGTGTCCTCCTCGAAGTTCGTGACGAAGTTTGGCGGCCTCCTCCTTTCCTCTTTATAATATTAAAATAGAAGTACCTATACAATGTCGCCCATGGGCATGTGACCACCCGTAATTTTCTTAATATTCATGAAAAAATTTCGAAAATAAGCTTTGAAAGGCGGGGTCTATCTATAATATTTTTCATGTTATTCAATTTTTTATTTTTTAGGTAGAGTTTGTAGACTTGCTTTTCATTTTTTGACACATCTCCGAAGTTTATGGGTCGATTTGAATTCTGATTATTATTTCTAAAAGCTTATGAGTTATTTTAACAGATTAATTAACATTTTTACTAAAAATTATCGACTATGGAGTTGGACTCATTTTTTTTAATTAATATTCACGAAGAATTCAGAATTCAGAATAACATGAGAAATATTATAGCTAGATTTATATATTTTAAAATTTATTTTCGATATTTTTCATGAATATTCAGAAAATTACGGGCGGTCACATGCCCATGGGCGACACTGTATATGGGGCGAAATAATGAGCGACCAAACTTGTTAATGTCTCACCGTGCAGCTTACTCCGACCTGTGTTAATGGTACTTACCTAGGGCTTTCGGGTCCAGCAGATGTTGGTAGTGTATGGGCGCGGGCCCAGCGCCGGGTGTGCACCAGGCGAGTGCGCACACGGCGGCCTGCAGCGCGCGCTCGTGGCGCGCGGCGTGCGCAGGAAACTGCCGCCGCGCGTATATGATAGCCGCGCCTACGCCTTGCTCACGCGCCAACTAGGGTACACACAGACTAAGCGTCATTGAGGAGAAGCACAATATCGACAGAAATGGTAGCTCTAATAAAGCCACCGATAAATCTAATACGAAAATCGTTCAACAATTCTTCAGATATACCGATAAATCTCGATGATTACAAAATTACAATCAAGAAGTTCCATCACATAGTAAACTTAGTAAGTAACAATGATGTGCACAATTGCATTCGATTAATATTTAAATACAACTTCTTCAGAACGCATTATACCTTGCGTCAATCTTCTAATTCACCCTTCTAAGCTGTTATAATCGGGGCAGTTCTACCCCCTCGCTATCACTTTATACGCCTGTTTTTTGTCAGTCATGTTACTCAAAAAAAGTTCAAACAGATCTTAGTTTGACGCAAGATATACCTATGTACCTATTTTGTATGGTCAAGAAAGCAATGTATTGTTTCAGTATCATCATTCGAATACAATTGTACACATCTCTTGTAAGTCTTATGAACCACGTACTTTAAGCGCTTGCATCCTATGCAAGGTGAACGGCAGTGGTGAGTTATGTAGCTCGTGAGCTCGCCTCTCAGCCCAGTGAAGCGCCGCCGCCGGCTCGCCTTCGGCCAACGCCGCGGCACAACGTTGTAACAACGCGAATGTACATGTTCGCTCCACGCCAGTGATCTTTGCTTCCTCCACGAACGAGTCGCCGACGTCTTCGAGACCCTGTAGTACGAAATTACATGAATGTAGGCCTGGGTGTCTAGTGCGAGTTGTTTATACGTTAACGCGATCGAAACGTTTACCGCGTTTGGCTCTCTTATTGGTTAAGAGCTTGGAGCGAGCCAATCGGAGCGCCGAACGTCATAAACCAGTCGATCGCGTTAACGTAAAACAAACTCGCACTAGGCACTCTTTTAGTTTCTTAGTTATGAAGCGATGAAAAGATATACACTGGCCGTGTATTGCCCGCTTCTTACCGAACTTGGCGGACAAGCTACCGTGTCTTGATTTCTACACCGCCAGTTAATCACAGTGTTCAGTACACTTTTATAATATCAGCCCTATATATAAACCGTCTCACTGCTAACACAGGCCTCTTCTCAGTGTGAAAAGGGTGAGGCCAAAGTCTACCACGATGGTCCAGTGAGTGTTGGCAAAGTTCACATATCTTCGAGAACATTATGGAGAACTCTTAGACATGTATGTAGGTTTCCTCACGATGTTTTCCTTCGCCGTTAAAATAGGCGATAATTAACTAATTAATACGCACCTAACTTCGAAAAGCCAGAGGTGCGTGCCCTGGGATCGAATTCGAGACCTCTGCGTGGCAGTCCAACGGTCTCCTAGTAGACTATCGCTGCTGCTATCAGTTCAGTACATTAGTACAGGTTATTTGTACCGGTCTTCTCAGACTTAATGTTCCAAAGACCAGTTATCACTATCCATACAAGAAGTGTACATTTGATTGACTTGTCGTAAGGAAAACGTTGAACATTTTGTATCCGCCGTGGGGTACACAAATTAGGTTTATATGGCATTGAGCCTTTTGGATGCAAGCAGCAAGCCATATAGATTGCAATGGATATTGATCAGTGGATGGTAGCAAAGGCTATATGCCTAACGTAATGATTCTGAATTCATTCTACCTAGATAAAACTGAATATTCCACTAAGGCCCGTTTTTAAATCAAGAAACGAGTTTAGTTACAGATAGCAAAATTCCGACATATTTTTTATAGAACATGACTTTCAAAATTAACTGTCCGTAAGTAAAACTACTCGTTCTTTTATTATAGGCACTGTGTCTAAGTTTTGACTGATAACCATCATCTAAAGTCAGAGAAACTGTATCTGAAGGTATTGAAAATTGTTATGAAAGCAGATATATTTAAATATTAAAGGCGAGTGAGCACATAGGCAAATATGCCTGAAGTTCCAATTTAGGGAACTTCAGGCATAAGAGCTCAGTATATAATAACAGCCTTGTATTAAACTGTCCCATTGGTGAACACGGGCCTCTTTACACTGTGAAAAGGGTGAAGTCACAAGCCACCACGTTGGCTCACTCCGGGTTCCGGTAAAACAAAGCCAAAACCTGATGCAAAGCAGTTGAATTGCGGCGCCAGCAAGGCAGTCAGTTAAGCAGTCATAAAATAAAGTGTAAAATAAAAAAGATAATCCATTACTTTGAGAAACCTTTACGCAGTGATATCATACATAACACGTATACTACATATATACCTACATATATTATTATGTCGGCCTCGATGGCGTAGTGGTTAGTATAACCGACTGCCACGCCTGAGGTCGCGGGTTCGATTCCCGCACAAGTCAAACATTTGTGTGCATGAACATGGATGTTTGTCTTGGTCTGGATGTTTCTATGTATAATATGTATGTATTTACAAAAAAAAAGTATATATGTATGTTTATCCATTGTCTAGTACCCATAGTACAAGCTCTGCTTAGTTTGGGCTAGATGGTGTTGTGTGTATGTGGTAGAATATTATTATTATTATTATTTATATACATATATAGCATTCATCAAATTATAACCGGAGCGAATTCGAAAGTCTTGTGCAACAACTAGTATTGTCTGGTCAGTAATTGATGTAGTGGGTCACATAATATCATTGTACTCATGCAATGCCACTTAACTCAATAAGGAAAACCTGTCATAAACTGCCCGGCACAATGCCATACCTGTTGGTAGTTAATTATTCAATAATTTTATCATGTCTCTGTAATATATACGTTCATAGTGCTCGTTTATTCTTGAAAGGATAGGCAGCAGTGTGTAACACTTTCATTTTACAAATATCCCGGGTCTGATGTCATATAGGATTCGCTTATTGTCTACCAGCAGGCTCATTCACAAATTCATCTGGTATCTACCTACTGAGAACTCCCTAATATGTCACAGTAACTATACGAATTACGATAGATGATGTATAGCATCGTCTTAGATGCAAGACCTGAATCACTGTCATGGTATCATGGATCCCTTAGTTGAGACAGCGAAGAGAAGATTCGTCGATATTGTAAGTGCATAGATTGTCTTTTTACTCGTTTATAATTTACAATAACACTTTGTCTTCCCAGTGGACCAATTTTCGTAACAAAATCTGTTCAAAATAAAGTTCCTACCTAGTCTCAGTATCACAAATATCTCAAAAGGTGTACACTGAAAATAGGCTCATGGCCAACATGGGACAGTTTATATACAGGAGTTGATAATATTATTTACTACGCATTTAAAAAATATTGGTAGTGCATTACTATGACTTATGTTTCTTTAAAATAAATAAGTTTTCATTATTAATATCTTAACTTACCTGTCTATACAAATGTTGAGCTATGGCCTGTTCCATAATGGGTCTGTTGGTATCATTGCAGAACGATTCAGCTTTAGGTGCCACTGATGCATAGTCCGCTATGAAATGTCTATCGATTGACTTTCCGACCCTCGATACTGTTGCATGTAGTTCTCTATGCTCTGTAATTAACCATCTTTACATATAAAAAAATCAGCATACATATGTTTGTGTCTGTTAAACTTGAAAAGTAATATTGTCATACGTTTGCGCGAATGTTATTCATTAAAAATAAACTACTTTCTACAGTGTGGGTTGGAACGTTTTTGAGTAACTGCGTCCAACTATGAAAATTATTTTGTTATCATTAAGCCTCGTATCCATCCAACATTTGACGCGTGACATGTTTCATAACATTGTTGTTCATGGCAACGCGGAACTTGTTTAGCAACGTTGCCTGTCCACGCGTGACCAGTCGTCGGCAACATATCGCTGAGAGAACTAGTGTTGATTGCAGCGGCGTTTTCACGTCTCCACTTGTCAACATTTGATGCTCAACTGCATGTTGCCCGGAAACAAACAATAAGTCGCGCGTCATGTTGTCCGCCAGCTGGCAACGTTGCGCGATGTTGTGCGTCAATTGTTGCCTAGTGGATACAAGTATTAAGCAGAAAGATACAAGAAAATATATAACAGGCTGCCCATTTATACTTTACTATGATACACATCTAGAGCTAAGTACCTATTTAGTAACATTTTTAGTAGCATTATCCTATATTAATACTCGCATCTTTGTACTGCTTCGTAAGTGTTGTCATGCAAACAAACTCTGTTTTGTTTGACCGTCATTTTAAGGCTATATCTTTTAAACTATGTATTTACTTACTTAATATATATTTATGATGTAAAGGGCAAGGATCAATATTATATCAGCGAAATGAGCTTTGCAAAAAACCTATTACTTTGTATTAACATGTGAACATATTTGTAATTTTTCATTATTTTAATATGTTTACAAAACCTTAATACTTATCAAATTGTGAATAAGAACGCCATTTAGATAACAATATGATTATGATCTCTGGTTTGTATCAAACCAAGTTACTACTTAACCGAATGAGATGCAACATACCTATCTGTCTTTAAATTATACATTAATATAAGTTTTATTAACCTCTGAGTCTTCCTTAGAGGTTAATGAAAATACTATGTGGGTCTGTGTGTCTGTCTGTTAGTGACAGGCATAACTCCGGAACCACTGGACCGATTGACTTGTAACTTGGTGTGCAGACACCTTGGGGTCATACCTCGGTCGAGTTTGAATATGGGTCCTGTGGGTCAAAAGACCCTCGAGATATAGAGGTCACAAGGTCACATGATGTACATTTAAGACGAAGAGGTTGAATCCTGGGTTTTTACACCCATCTCGTTAAAATCATTCTTAAGTTTTTTTAATACAAACAAACAGACAGACACCAATTAATAAATTATATATTATCATATTTTGTTGCAACTATATATATTTTCTCTTTGAAATGTTTTTAATTAAGAGGCTCATTGACACATTTAGCTTTGTTTGTGATACGGAATAGATAAATATCTTTATGTTTACTACTGTATTCAAACACACAAAAGTAGTAGTTACTAACATAATATTGAAGAAATTATATTTTACCAATAATTTATAAAGTGGATGTTTCTTTTTCGATAACAAATTCTTGCAAAACCTGTTTTAGGCAGTTTTGGTAGCTAACTTTAAAATATATTTTAAATATTCTATTATTCTTGAGTACATGCATGTGTTTCGAAATTCAGAATACATATATAACATATTTGTATATTTAAGAATGATTTAATATTAAACGTACCAGTGGACATTTGGAAGACACTTTGTTTGACTGATCCTGCAAGGTCACTTACGGACATGGCCAGTGCAGGTGAGAGAGGTGCGTTGGCAGGTTCTGAAACAATTATATTAAAATGTATGTTCGCTTCTACTTTAAAAATTTTTTAACTCTGCATCAGCCCATCATAAGTATAATAAGGGTTAAAGTTTAGAAATCGGTCGCCATTTTAGAGGGTTGCGTGGGGGTGGAGGGGAGGTACGATGTGAGGGATAGTCGCCCCTCCACCACGTCCGCCCGCCGGAAATATATGTATACATAGTCTGGTCATAAGTTCTGTCACACAATAAAAACTTTTGAATTTAAAATGCTGGCACAAAAAAGTTTATTAAATTAGAATTTCGAATTTTTCATGAATATAAAAATGTGTACTTTGTAGAATTTTACTAATTTTTAAATATGGAGTGGACACTTAAAGAAGGCCGTGTTGCGGTTATTGCGTTGCATCGTTGCGGTAACGCGCCAATTCAGATTTTTGACATATTGAAAAATTTTATTATAACCAAAAGATTCGTTTATCGTACCATCGAAAGATACAATGAAGACTCTAGTGTAGATGATAGGTCAAGAAGTGGTCGCCCTCGCTCTGTTAGCACTCCAGCAGTGACAAAAGCTGTAAAGGCGCGAATTCAAAGAAAATGCCATACGTAAGCAAAAACTTTTGGCCCTTCAGATGGGTTTAAGCAGAACCACGGTGAAAAGGGTGTTAAATGAAGACTTAGGGCTTCGGGCATATCGAAGAAAAACAGGACATCGTTTGGACGCTCGTTTAAAGGACCTGAGGTTGAAGAGATGTCGTGCTTTGTCGAAGCAGTACGCGGGAAACAAGTATCGGGAAATTCTTTTTAGGATTAAATTTTTTTTTATGTAGAATAGAGCTACAACAAACAAAATGATAAGGTGTACGCACACAGCAGTGAAGAAGCGAGCAACCGTGTTTCGCGTGTCCAACGAGGCCATTTTCCATCCTCACTCATGGTTTGGTAGGGAGTCTCTTATTTGGGGCTTAACTAAGGTACATTTTTGTGAGAAAGGCGTAAAAACGAATGCAGTTGTGTATCAAAATACAGTCCTCACGAACCTTGTGAAACCTGTTTCTCATACTATGTTCAATAACAGGCGCTGGGTACTCCAACAAGATTCTGCGCCAGCTCATAGAGCGAAAAGCACTCAAGACTGGCTGGCGGCGCGTAAAATTGACTTCATCCGGCACGAAGACTGGCCCTCCTCCAGACCAGATTTGAGTCCGTTAGATTACAAGATATGGCAACACTTGGAGGAAAAGGCCTGCTCAACGCGTCATCCTGATTTGGAGTCACTCAAGGCATCCTTGACTAAGGCAGCCGCCGAAATTGACATGCACCTGGTTCGTGCTGCGATAGACGACTGTTACGTCATAACATGGTTTAAGGCCTGTATTCAAAATCGCGGGGGTCATTTTGAATAAATCTGTGTTTTATTAAAACACTTAATTATGCACAAGTCAAACATTTGTGTGCATGAACATGGATGTTTGACTTGGTCTGGGTGTTTCTATGTATAATATGTATGTATTTACAAAAAAAAAGTATATATGTATGTTTATCCATTGTCTAGTACCCATAGTACAAGCTCTGCTTAGTTTGGGCTACATGGTGTTGTGTGTATGTGATAGAATATTATTATTATTATTATTAAGTTCTAATTTAATTAAGTTATAAATATTTACATCAATAATAAACATGTCTCAATTATTTCATATTAAACATGACCTGACTATGTATATACATACATATAATCCAATCTAATATAAGGTCAGTGACCTTAACCTCAAAAAACTAATTGGAATAAACATATCGTCTCTAGTAATGTGTCGACGGAGCCCCGCTACGCGGGTCTCCTATTTGAGGGTGGTCAAAAAAAAAGATAACTACGAAGGCTACGGCGGGAGCAGTGCTCCCGCCGTAGCCTTCTAACCTAACCTATCCAAGTCGGAGTGCTAAGAGTCGGGACTCGGGGCGTTTACCTTCCGAAAGAGATTCTGACCTTGATCTCAAGTTCAGTGACCTTGACCTCAAGTTCTGTTAACTTGCCTACAAGTTGTCGTAGTCGTTAGTCGTTTCGCGAGTTATTCGAACCGCAGTGCGACTCACCCAAATACTATTTCTGAATGGGACCATTCGCACCGCATTGGTTGGAGCGGTGCGAATGACCCAAGGTATCTTTGGTATGGGTCGATTCGGAGCATGGAGTGAAACTACCCAATACTCATATCGTACATTCGATATGAACTCATATCAAAAATTTTAGGATTTCAATTATTTATTCGTAGACGATAAGAAAAGTGGTTAGTAAAAAAAGAAACAAAAGATGCGTAGGGTTTTATTATTATTATTTGTGTCTCTTTCACGGGTATTTCCCGAATACGTTAGGAAAATACCCGGCCCTTTGGGAGGCTTACACCAATGTGAAGAGGCCCTTTGAGAGTTTTAATCAAAGGTGGGTTGGTACACCTACAACAGCACTAGCCGCAGCAGGCGTAGGACGTATGGATTCTAATATATGGGCTATGGATAAGGGTGTTTGATGGACTGGTATATTGGTAACTATGGATGATAAAACGGCGTCTGCCCTGAATACTCTAATAGCATCAATCGAATGGACAGGCGGTGACTCGCCAACTCACTAGATGGGCCCTCTGAATAGCTACGATAGGCATGCAAGCCAGCAGCAGAGGGCAACACTGGTGCGAGCGGCTAGGGGTGTCGAGCGGTGCGGCGCCGGTTTCACCATCACGGGTCTCGTGACAACGGAGACCCGGAGAGGATTTCCCCGTAGTTATGCTCTTGAAAATCACACTTCCACCCCCAAGCATATAGCACTAGCGGCCCCCCTCTGACCGGTCGACCAAGGCAAGTCAGAGTTGAGAGTCTTACGGGCGCTCTTAAAGTTCTACCCCAGCCAACCAGTAACGGCAAGCTGGGTCGCCACTCACATTCAGCTCGCCACAAGCTACCCTGTGGTTTGTGCGCTTTTTTTAACCTGGTGATAAATTTTTTGTTTATATCACATGGCGAAGGTAGTAGTTTAAAAGCTAGTGTACTGTGCCTTCCGATATCGCGTTAGTCTCATGATGACATAACGACTGTCCCAGAGGGGTTTATTATTATTATTATAAATATAAAATCTCATACACAAAATACATAAAGAATTATATACAAAAAGCAGATTAATATAATGCTAAGAATTAAATATAAAAATTACTTATTTTAATGCTATTGCTATAAAGGGTTACTACATTAAACTTGCATATTGAAGTCCCAGCTTGTATAGATATTTGAAAAATCAAGTGACCCTATTTCGTATTAAGATATTACCTAAACTATAATAATACATAAATATTTATGCTATAAAGATTTAATATGGAAAAAGTAATACCAAGCTTTCTTCTTCTTTCTATACATAATATTTTTTATATCATAATGAGTTCAAATTACTATGAATACATGAAATAGAAAGTAGCCTGAATGGATCTAGAAAGTATTAACAATACCGAACAAAATAAATAAATATTATCCACTTCAAAGTAACTGAAAAATAAAATAATTAGCTTATTACTCTTTTACAAGCATAATATGCACTCTTTGTTTATTATAATCAGAAATAACTTCACAGATATAACTTGTTTACTGAATAATATCTAAGGTATGATAAAGCCTATTACAACCGCACTGAGGAATGTTAATAAACTGTTTTAATTACGACGATATGCGTCTTCTAAGAAAGGAGGTGAAAGGCACAATCAATAAAAGACAATTCAACTAGGTACACTATGTGGTTAAATGTATAACAACCATAGATTATAGGCAAATCTACTAAAACAATATACGGTCAAGAGTTACCCACATATTAAAACTTATCAGCTGGCACATATAAATATATTGGAAATTACTTTGTCATGGCCATAAACTTGTTACTTATTGTAGTGAACAAAGGAAGGTATAAAAAGCACTTACGTTTACTTAATTCTTTCCTAAGATCTTCCACTTGTTCAATTATATCTTGCAAAACTCTATTTGTATGATCGTTTATGTTATTAAATTTCATAATAGCTTTGTCCAAGTCCTGTTCAACCCCAACGCAGGAATCCATGGTAATTTGATTAAATATTGATATTATAACACTTAAATAATGCTACGTCTTCTATGAATACAGTACAACGAACACTAAACAAATGACTCTATTCGCGTGTCTACACGTAAATATTTTTAGATATACAAGAAAACAGACATTTTCCTTCTGCTAAATTTCTAAAATACAGATACCTTAAAAAATTTAATGTCATTTTCAAATTGTTGATGGTTCATTCCAATAGTGGTGTGCAAATAAAGTACTTAATGAAAAAATCTAATAATCAACTAAAATTATCTAAATGTAATGTGAACGACGAGTTTCTATCAAAATTAGGAGTTCTTGACTGAAACCAACAGGGATTTCGAAACCGTAGAATGCAATACTTATAGCAATAGCAACTAATGCGCCGCGCAGTGGTAGAAAATGAACTATGCTAGGTGTTGCGCACAGACAGTACTGCGCCATGTAATTTCAAATTTTAATTGATCATTATGCAAAATAAACATGACATCTTACTGGCAGCATTTATCCACTATTTTCATTTGTGTTATAGCTACGACATATTTCTATAATTTCGTGGAAAATACGATTTTAATTATTATTTTTATATTTTTTAATACAATAGCAATTTCAATAATTACTTTTCAATTTACAAATAAAATACAAAATGGCCTAGGTACTAGGTACATATTAACCTATAGAGTGTTTTTAATTGTCTGGTATTCAAAGATAATTGTATCAAGGATTGCACTTAGACTAGTAAGATTCTTCTTTGATAAAAATACTTATGAATATCAGGTACTTGTATTTTCTAGAATATAGTCTATGAAAAATAAAAAGATTTCTTCAGATATCTGTTGCATAGATAATCTGTTGTTCTTTCTGTCTATGGTTATTGCACAATTTGTTCGATCTGCCGATTTAGGTTAGAATTTTTGAGTAGAATTTTTTTTAAATTTGTTAATAATATAGTTGCTGATATTTTACAAATATGGCGCAAAGTAAGCTGAATGACATGGCGGGTAAATTCGCCAAAGGAGGACCGCCTGGTCTTAGCCTCGGCCTGAAAGCGGTGGCTGTCGTTGGTGCAGCTGCATACGGTATCTCACAGTCCTTGTTTACCGTCGAAGGTGGTCATCGCGCCATCATGTTCAACAGAATAGGAGGTGTGCAGCAACATGTCATGAGCGAGGGTATGCACTTCCGTGTTCCATGGTTCCAATATCCCGTCATTTATGACATCAGGTCTAGGCCCCGAAAGATATCGTCACCGACGGGATCAAAAGACTTGCAGATGGTAAACATTTCTTTAAGAGTACTGTCTCGCCCTGACGCTAGCCAGCTCCCCACCATGTACAGACAACTTGGCACTGACTATGATGAAAAAGTACTGCCATCTATTTGTAATGAAGTTCTAAAATCTGTTGTTGCTAAGTTTAATGCATCACAGCTAATTACACAACGTCAACAAGTTTCTCTATTGATCAGACGAGAGTTAGTGGAGCGTGCCGCCGATTTTAATATTATTTTGGATGATGTTTCTCTCACGGAGTTAAGTTTTGGCAAGGAATATACAGCTGCTGTGGAAGCTAAACAGGTTGCCCAGCAAGAGGCTCAGCGAGCTGCTTTCGTTGTTGAAAGAGCTAAGCAGGAGCGTCAGCAGAAAATTGTTCAGGCTGAGGGAGAAGCTGAAGCTGCTGAAATGTTGGGCAAGGCTATGGGAATGAACCCTGGATACCTTAAGCTACGTAAGATCCGTGCTGCTCAAAGCATCTCTAGAATGATTGCTCAATCTCAAAACCGTGTCTTCCTGCCTGGCAACAGCTTGATGATCAATCTGCAAGATCCCACCTTTGACGATTTGTCGGAGAAACTGACTAAGAAGAAGTAACATGAGGCTGAGAGTGAGTATGCAGTAAGCCAAGAGCCTGCGACCACTCTTGCGGATATTGATACCGCTGTTATTATTAGTGGTGCTGTTTCAGTTACTGTCTAGTGCATTTCGTCATAGGTACCTTGCGCATTGCAATTTGTGTAAAAAGTTGAAGCCATTTCAATATGTAATCTTGCATTTTACGTTATTTAGTTGTAGGCTACTAGTATGTATGGGAATCTAATAATTTGAAATAAACAGTTGAAAAGTCATTGTTGTTCTTATTTTCCAATTCTGGATTCCACAAAACTGCTTTTGTTAGTCATGTTTAGAATACAGCTATACAGTTTAGTTCTCTTAGCCAGTATACAAACAATTTAATTAAAAAAAATGCTCCCTAATAACCTGCTTCTAGTTTTATATGTATTCAAATTCAAGCTTGTGTCTTTTTGCTTAGTAAATCCATATACGTAACTACAAATCACAGATATGATATTACTATAGAAACAAATCTGTAAAATCAGCGTACCGAGAGATGTACAATATTATCTTAAAATCTTCTTGAATGCTTTCTTTAAACATACCTGCAATCATGTCAGAAATATATGCTCTTGCTCCCTATAATGCTCTTGTTTGCTGTTGGAATTCCTAATACAATATTCATACTGAAAGGTTGGAGTGTACCTTTTCCATGTAACTTGTTTTCTAGCGTTTATCAATCTTCAGCAACCATATTGTGCTGACTACAATACCAGAGTTAATCATTTCAAAATAAAGTCATTAGAGATAAAGCAACAAACCAATGACTTAATAACGCTTCATAAAGTCATTTAAGGAAAATTAATTTATCCAGTGTATCTTATGGACATAGTCACATTTATGTTATACTAGTTTTTGCCCGCGGCTTCGCTCGCGTTAATTTAGAATTTGACAATCAATTCGGGTTGTACCCTGCTTGTATAATAATATAATTCAATCATGATTCGAAAGACACGTGGCGCCATCTATTATCATACTGTACGTTATTGTTGTTTTCCTCGGGAACAGTAATTTTTCGGGATGAAGGGTATCCTATGTCCGTATCTGTACACCTGATAACGTATACCTAAGCAAAATTTCAGGATGATCGGTTCAGTGGTTTAGGCGTGAAAAGGTAACAAACTCCTTTTCGCTTTTATAATATTAGTTAGGATATGTATATATCTCCCCAGACGCCTTTAGTCCATTGGGCAGCAGAACTAATTTCGGTAAACATGCTACTTTGAACAGACTATGAGCTCATACAATATCACTTCAAAACATAACAATATGGTCATTTTACACATGACAGACATTGATAAGTTTAGAACTCACTACAATCAGGTACTGTGTTCTTAATATATTTACTGTCTGTTAGGAATATACGATTTAGTTTTTGATTAGGTACTCATTGTATATATTATAAGTTATGATGAAAAATATATCTAGTATTGTTCATAAGTCATAACTAAACTCTTTTCAAGTTATTTTATTGTTTTATCATGTATGTTTGCTTGTAATTGCAAATGTTGTTTACCTGTAAAGGAATTTCACTTCTTACCTTTTTTGTTTTGAATTATGTTAATTGTATAAGTAGTGATGTGTTGATGGTGTGACTTTCAATATAATTACATATATATAAATATCATAGCCTAAAGAGTGTTTACACCTTTTGGTCTGCTATGAAGCCTATAAATACCAATGAAATAAGTTGTATATTATGCTTATTATATAATGTAATTTTTGTACTTATATAAGCTTTATTTTAAAAAACATTCTATTGACTAAGGTAAAAGTGTATCATAGATGAAATATAATTGTATTCCTTTTACTATACATGTTACACATCAATAATGTTTTACTCAATATTTACACGGTAGAAGGACTACAAATTTTAATAGAATTCTATATAAGATGCAGTTTTATCTTATTCCTTTATTTTCAAAGTATTAAAAATAAAGCACTAATAACTTAGATTATACCAATACCAAATTCTTTTTTAGCTATGTAATCATGTGAAATGCCTTAGGATGTACAATATAATAAAATGAGATTATTATAATAATTGTATATACTCTCTCAGAAGCAATGGCATGGGCCATTATGCATTCGAATTTTAGAAAATCTCATAAATACATAGTCCTGTGCTGCTGAAATGCCCGCTTGCTGGCTGTGGGGGAGTGGGCCCGACGCCTTTGGCTCCAGGCACTCCCTTCGTGCAACATAGGTACCATGTTGGACGATATGACCTTCCACATTGCTTCCTATTTGTGCTTAGGTACTCCTTGTGTTTCTCCACATCAGTGTCTTTGTGGAGAAGCCATTGACAGTCTTGGTTAAAATAGCCTGTCATACAGCAGGAGTGCTGATCATATATTATTACACGCCAACCTGAATAACAGACTCCGTCGGCTCCTGTCATCGCTGGCACTCCAGCTCAGCTAAAACCTCACGGCTTGGTATGCAACAATGACAAGAGACCAGATGGTGTCATTACAGTCATGGAAAATTTGGTGTGGGCTGCAACTTGTGCCAACACCCTTGCACCATCACATCTTTCTAGCACAGGCGATTGTGCTGATGATGCTAGGCCGTTTGAGAGTCTCTGCTGATGAGCAGAGACGCTCAAATGGCCTAAATATTTAAACCTTATTGGTGAGTGCATATTTGAGCCATTTGGTGTCGAAATGCTGGGGCCATGGGATCCAAGTGTTAGGTCTGTTAATAGAGATTTAGTTAAAGTGCTTAATGATGCTTCACATGACCAGAGAGCTGGTATTTTTTTTGCACAAAGAATAAGTATTGCCATTCAACGTGGCAATGCTGCCAGTCTTCTAGGCATGTTGCAAATTGACGATGATGTGGAGGAATATTATGAAGCTTTCTTTTTAATTTTGTTGTTATAATTTATTAAGTTATGTAAAGTTTATACCATGCATGTAAAAAAATAGAAAATTAAATGCTGAGGAATTTTAGAATATTTAACCACATAGAAATAAGAATACCACATTTAGATACTATTTATGTAAAAATCTTATAGTAGAGAATTCCAAACAAATAGTACTTACCTTAATTTTAGTGAATATTTAAAAATAAAAGACAAGTAATGTAAAACTTCTCTAATAATTTAATATATTTATAACTAAAACAGGTCGGTTTAACATATTTTCGTGACGTTCTCAACAGTTTACTTTTTAAGTGCAGATGGTTGAGGACATCTAAATTTAGACATTTCAATTTCAGCTTCGAAGAAACTTGTATTGTTGTAGCAGAAATATTCAGGAACTTTATAGGCACCAGACTTGTCAGGTTCAACGTTTGGACCCACTGGTGCAGAAGCTGGTTCCACTACAGCGCTGCTCAGCCCAGGAACATTACGGACCGCTTGTTGGTTAGAAGACGAAGAAGTACTTTGTGCTCCCTCGCTATAGTACCTGGATAAAGCTTTTAACGTATTTCTTCTTAGGGCATTCATTTTATATTACACAATCTCAAAGCCTATGATAATACAAGACAGTGACAGATTCTTTTAGATAACTGACAGATCAGAGGATCAGACAGATCAGATGACAAATGACATTAGCTGATAGTGAAGTGAATTCCTGTACCATCCACCATATTAAGCAATATGTAACATATAGATGTAATTAGTGTCTGACGGAACTTACGGTTTCGGCCCAGTTCCGACAAAAAAACAAGTTTCGGTTACTAAACTGAATTTGATTTCGCACTGCGATCGGAAATATTGACACGTCATAGTCGTGTCATAACTTGTTTGTGTTTGCGCCGCGAACTTTGCGGTAGTTGATTTTGTTTGTTGTGTAATGACGAGTGAAAAACTTATTATGAATACTAATAATTATCAGTCCATTAAAATTAGTCATAATTGGAGCTCAATTAGGCTTATCATAGCTTTTTTAATTCGAGAGAAAACTATTTTTTTATCTTGAATATTATTTGCAAATGTTTAGTGGTTGTACTTTTAAATTACTACTTACTAATTTTAATTTTATTGTAGTTCATAAACAAGAGTGCCATACAAAATGACCAATGTTTAGAAGAAATTATTTTGTTCTTAAAAAGATTTTTTTAGTTTTTACCTTTTTTTTTCACATAATTCGTAAATATCATTAAGCTCTCAACCAACATTAGGAGGATGGCATCCGAGCTTAACCAGACTATTTAAAACGTAATTTTTGTTATGAGAGTCTTCTTTTGTTTGAATAGCTTTTTTGTATTTTTGATAACTGGATTGGTTGAGAGCAGGGGCCGCATATCGAAAAATATTGGTTATAAAGGTTAACGGTAGAACGTCATACCTTTTTATTTTAATATAATTAAGATACACAAATTTATCGCTATCGTAAAATAACCATACCGTTATTTTTTACGCTACCTAAACCACTAGCAATAAGGACATTTGTCATAAGTTTTGTTTGATGACAATCGCAATGTACTCGTCGCTGAGAGCTGACAACGTCGCATAGGTCGTAGGTTCTCATGAAAGCACTTTTTTTGAGTGAGTGTAGGTTAAATAAAGGTATAGCCATACATAAAAAATAGCGCTATCAATATTTTGCACCGGTAGCGTAACCGCAAATCTCAACCGCTTTCAGTGAACCTTTAAAATAAAGCGCTACAGTTATTTCATACCGGTAGCGATACCGTATATGTACCTTAATCGCTATCGGCTGAGAGTTGTAAAAGCGTAAAGTACGAATATTTACTTTAAAAAATCTTCTGATTTCAAAAAGCACAAATAATTTATCTGAAACAAGCAGCCATAATAAGTTAAGTCATCAATCATTAGTTTATTAATTAGTACATTAATTTTGCCACGTAAACATGACTTTATATGGAAGTTTCGGTTTCGGCCGTAAAAACTAGTTTCGGTCGGACACTAGATGTAATACATATTAATTATGTCAGTTTACATTTTATACTTCTATAACAGCTTTCAGCTTGGTTAGAAACCAAAAGCCATTTTTTACTGGAGCGTCGGACACACCACTTACATATTAAAATATTTTTTAATGTAATATTTTACAATGTATTTACAATTTTTTTTATAAAATTGTAATTACATTATTAGGATTTTACAATCCTGGAATGAAATCTAAAAAAAATAAGAGAGGTAGGTAGGTTCTCGACGCCGGAACAAATACATACCCAATTCTAAAATTGTAATAATGTCGTGGTGGTTAAATGCATGTATTTAATATTTTTAATTTATAAAGATTTCACCACTAGGCTTTGTGCCGTGGACCGCGGGGCATATTGCTAACATTCGTGAATATTCGCAGTATACGGCCTATAAAATAAAATAATCTGTTTCGAGAGATTTGCGTGAGATTGTATCTAAACTTGTCTGAAAACAAACCTACATTATGCTTGTGTCATAAAACACGCTAAAAAGTGACTGACTTATTAACTTGGCGTAATTTGCTCACAAGTCACCTTATTCAATGTGCCGAGTACAAAATTAACTAAACAATAACAGCGGAAGTGATTTAGAGAGTATGCACTCTAAGGCTTATTACAATCTAGTTCAGTTGTTTAGTGCGTAGTACAATATTAACGCATTGCTTTCAATTTTATTTATTTTATAACATACATTACGCGTATATCTCCGAAGGGTAGATAGAGCGCTATTACACCCATATTATGCGAGATTTGTTGAACAAATGATTTGCCTACTATTATGGACTGGACATAGTTCCAGACTACGTGCTTCTACTAAGAATTTCTTATCAGAAATACCAAATAACAGTTTACCCGACCTGGGAATCAAACCCAAAATGGCATGCTCAGTTGTCGCATTCATTGTCGCTAATCACTTTATAGACCCAAAGTAGCTGAGCATAGTATTATTTCTAAACAATTAATTATTGGACTTCTGTCTAAGCATTACTTTTAATTTCGAAAAGTTTTTTTAATCTTACAATCAGTACGCATCGAATTTGCATAAGTTACGAGTCAAACATACTTGTTTCACTTTTTACTCACATCTAATAGGTACTTTGTATAGGTGGTTAATCCAGGGCATCTTTCACCCGATCATTCTTCATGAAATGCTATTCTAGTCGTAAAAAACTACTAAGCCATTTAATAATCTATATAGTCGACTATCTACTTTGCAATCAATTGATCATCATGTTCTAAAATAGCAAAGTTTTTATGTAACCTTTAAATTATTCTAATAAATGGAGGGCGTATAATGAATAATAATCAAGTTATTGTTATATCGAAAATAATTTAACGTCAGCTTCACTATTGAAGAAATATTATTTATTCATCAGCTGAAAAAAATGATGATGGATGGATCGTTACACAGGCATTCTGAACTTCCGTGGTACATTGCGTCTCTAGTGTCTATGGTTCTTTTTCACGACTGTTTTGGATAGTTTACCTACCTTGCCTATATTGCCGATTTTTCGGTCTGGAACCAGAATATGTGTATAATTTCTTTGTGTAATCTATATTACAACGTGTAATAATGTGTTTCAATCACAGTTAGGTCTATTTTCTTTGTATGTTTCCGTGAAACACAAGTTCAGCCATTTACATGAAAGGTGAGTACAAAAAATTGGTACCTCTATTTTTTTTGTAAAGCTTAGGTTTCACCTTAGTGACATTAATATACAAATGAATTAACTAATATTGCTACGTAATTTACTGAATATGTTTGAGTTAGTTAATGTGGACTATTATTCATAAGGCGCTACATAAGTTATAGTTCATATATATACCTATTTGCCGCTATTTTGTATGTTATATTTATGTATAGCTAGTGTAACCCGACCAACTTGAATAGGTCATGAGGAAGCAAACGTTCCGTTTCATGTTAGGTTATTTTACAATCGATAGAATAGTAACTATATTCTAAGCTTACCTTAGTCCTGGGGTTTAGGCCATCTTCTAGATTATCTCCAGGTTATAGCACTTTACTTAAAAATTTAAATGATAATTAATTTTTTTTATATTTCTTATCAAAAGTGGAATTGTGTTGCGTTGATTTAGAAAAAAGGGGAATGGAACGTTTTTTAGTCTATGGTTTTTTATTTGCTTTTCGTAAATTGGTATTTGTTTTAGCAAAAGCGTTTTTCACAATTTGCGTATTATTTGGTCGTATGTTATAAGAAAAGTGAATATTTATAATAATAATCTTGTGTGATTACGTCGATGTATCAAATTTACTTGAACTTTAGTGCGGGATAAAGACTAGACTGTTTTAAACGTGAAATGGCGGCCGAGGTGCCTGTTAGCGATGTACTTTGTGAGGCAATGGAATATCTATCTAAACTGGGATCAAATCTACGAACTCGTTCTGAAAACTTAAAGGAAAAAAGAATATGCAAGGCGAAGCTAAAAAATGCTCATGCCGTGCAAAAAGCTGCCAGTAAAGTGCTACTAATTTGCGAATTATCAAAAAAATCACTTGACAATGTCGAAACCGGTGTGCGTAAAGTGCTATCGATGATTGAAGCGTCTCAAGCGTCATCAAACATTGGCGGGAACACATCAGATAACAAAAGTAGAACATCAAATCATTATATTGAGTACCAGTCAAAAAAATTACGTATTGCGAAGAAAATTTCACTCAAACATTATATGTCAGTAAAAGTCCATGCCAAAGGTATGTCTGCGTCTATGCATGATAAGTATCCAGTTTATTATGATTGCAAATTAAAGCGCCAAAGAAGGCGATTGGCAAAGAAACAAAAATCCGAATTGAAAAACCCCAACCAGACAGTTTCTGACAAAGAACATGAAAGTGAGAAGTCTGATACTGGTGAATTTGAAAAATTGGATGACGATAATCTTAATCGCAGTGAAGAATCTGGTCATAAATTAGAAGTTAACAATTCACAGGAAAATGTAAATGATTCTGAACTCCATACAGAAGACAAAACACCTAAGGTTAATGATTCACAATATAAAAATGAACACAAAAGTACTAGGCCAGGCAGTCCTATAAATGCAAGTGAAGGAAAAGAGCCTGAACATAGAACAGAAAGTGATTCTGTTGACAATAATATTAGTGTCAATCATAAAATGAGGAAGTCATCAATTGAAAAATGTTCAGATGCAGAAGGCAGTTCTGATAGAAAAATATCTGATAAGGATTCACATAGAAAATTAAAAGACCGGAAGGCTAGGCATGGAACTCATAATAAACATGATAAAGAAAATGGAAAGACAAAGGCATCAAGTAGGTCTAGGTATGCTGCTATATATAGTTCAGATAGTGACGCTGGATCACTAAAAGATATAGTTGATAAAAGTCAGGTGGAAAAAGTTAATTTATGCTCAGATGCTGAGAATGTTAATTCGAATGATAGCCCTATGCCCATGCATGGGGCAAAAAAAAAGAATATCTGGGAATCAGATGATTCCAAAAGTCAAGCTGATTCTGACTGTGGTAAAAAAGACTTGGAAACAGAGAACAAAAACATAGATAAAGATAACAACAGTGATAGAGATAGAGAATCAGATAAAAATTCTCTAGATACAAAAAGTTGTAAGGATAGTCAAAATGAATCTGGTAGTGAGTCTAAGCCATTAATAAGATGTGTCAACTTAAGCAAATTACTTAAACCTGATATTTTAAATATTGATAATCGTTCAAAAAATGACTACAACAAGATAGATCCAATAAAATCAAAAAATAACAAATTGTTATATGAGAAAAATACAGATTTAGATAAAAAAGAAGGAAAAAAGGATGACAAGAAAAAAAAACAAATGAAAATTGATGATAAATACTGGATGCAAAAAAGAAAAGAAGTTAACGAATTCAAGGCTAAAAAGCTCTCTATTAATATTGTAAAGTTACCTAATTTCACTGAAAACTTTTTGGTTACTCACAATCTTAGAAAGATAATTCAAAGAGATAACACTATCTGTGAGCTAAAAAATAATTCTGACACACCAAATTCAAAGAAAATTGATGAAGTTAAAAATGCTTTGCTCAATGATTCTGAATCAGATGAATGTATAGAGACAGCTGACACAAATAAAGTAAAAAAGTCCCTTCTCAAAGATTCTGGCTCTGAATGTGATAAATCTGAAAAAGAAGAAAATAATGAATCAAATAGTAATGCTATAACTAAAAAGCAGAAAAGTATTGCTGTCCCTATAAATACTACCATAAGTAATTTAGATTCTGATTTGGAAAAGAATGGTAAGCAAATCCAAGTAGATTCTATAAACAATTGTACTGATACTCTTACCACTGACACGCAAAGCCAATCAGGTACAGAGTCTACAAACAGAACCCAAATATATAAATTATCTTCTGAGAGATCAACTGCATCTAATGATAATGCTTTGGCTGGTGCATGCCAAAACGAAATTAATAAGAATGATGAAGATTCTAACATACAGACCCATCATGATCCTGAAACTTCAACTAAAACCAAATATAATACAAGATCTAATGACAGTGAGGATGAAATAAACAAAGAAATTGATTCATTATTTATAAATCTCTCATCTTTAAAAACATTTACAGAATGTATTGAAAACATTACAAATATACCTAGTAATACGAAGGCAGTCTGTAAGTCGGTATCTTCTGATGAAGATTTTACTGGATCCAGTAAAAGCAACCAAGAGACACCAAGTAAAGTCAGTGAGAAGGATAAGTCTTCATCGCTAAATGATTTATCAGATGAAGGTTTTGCCGGTTTTAACAAAGATGATTTAGAATCACCAACTAAGATTATTCAGAGTGTAAAGTCTTCCCTTTTAAATGATTCTTCAGATGAAAACCCACATAAAAAAAAGGAGGAAGCATCTGCTAAAACCAATGATGAAGTTAAATCATCTCTCTTGAACAATTCATCAGGTGACGATGGATCAAGCAAAGATGATAAAGAAACACCAACTAAGACAAATGATAAAGTTAAAACTTCTCTTTTGAAAGATTCTTCAGATGAAAAATCGGATGGATCTGACAAGGACTCTACTACCAAAGCCAATGAGAAGGAAAAATCTTCTCAACATAATGAGTCATCAGATGTTAATTCAGATACATCTGATAATAGAATAGAAAAGCGAAAGACACCAAAGTCAAAGCGAAAACATGCCAGGAAAAGCAGGGCGAGCAAAAAAAGGCTCAGGTATGCATCAAGTTCTGATAGTGAAGAAGAACAACATAGACATAAACAGATTAGAAAAAAGTCAAGTACTTCAACAAGCACATCATCTAGTGAGGTAACAAACAAAAGTAAGAAGGCTATGTCACAAGAACATGAATCATATTCTAGTCATTCAGATAATATAACTGCCGGAACTATTAACCAATTTGATGGACCCATGGATGAACAGTCAAATTCCAGTATTGACAAGGTTAGGAAATAGTATAAAAAAATTATTTGTTCCCCTGAAATGTATACAAGTAATAGAAGTACATTAATTGATCCTATTTGCAGTAATAAAGTACCTATATAAAATATAAGTTAAATAATTGCATTTTTTGTTATAAGTAACATATTAAAGATAAGTATTTACAAGTGTAACGGTTCGCATATACCTTTTACATCTCTGAACAGAATATTCTATTGCAGCACATTAGTTATTAAAACTAGATAAAATGTTCTCTAAGCACAGTATAGTTGATGTCTGATGAGGTGTATGCATACCTTAAGATTGTCATTGTATGTATTATATAAAATATAACTTTATATAATTATGCATCCATAGTGTCTGCCATTAAACGCCAATTTAAACTTTGGAGTTTTTATTTAGCACAAAAAGATCCGAATTATTCATACACAACATAGATACTTAATTGGTGGTGCAAAAACACAGATGCCAAGCCAAGTTTTTACAAGTTTTGTAACTGAGTTAACATGAGATATGCTTAGTATGAGGAATAAAGATAATACAACTAATTACAGATGGTACGCTCTAAAGCAAAACCGAGTGGCAGCAGCAGCCAGAATTCAGACAACCAAGATGCAACTGACAAAGATATTGATGGGTAAATATTGTTTCTGAAATGACCTTTTGTCATGAGATTTATGAAGTTACTATAATTTATTATGATACATGGGGAAACTAGTTTAATTCATAAATGGCCTGTATCCATTGTATAATAAAACTACTGCAACAAAGAATAAAAATCGAGTTGGATTTTGATATGTGATAAATTTGTGTATGAAGAGTGGCCTGGTGGGCTCTTGCCCAGACTAGATTAATTTTGTCTGGTGCCCACACAAAAGATGTCAAGTATAACTCAAAATTCTAAAGTTGTAGGTATGTATGTAAATAATTCTGTATCATATCCCTGCCTATCTGAACAACATGTTGAAACTTTGAGACATTAGGATTTCACCACTGGCTTGAGCAAATGAAATGAAAATTTCTTCCTGGACATTCATTTTGTATTATTGTCATTGGAATTTACTATAATATTTAACTATTTGTAACTGTACCCAAAGTGTTAATGCTAAGCTAATGCAATATAAAAATCAATAAACTAATAAAATTACATCAACCCGAAATTATCTTGAATGGCATAGTTTCGAGTTAATTAAATATAATTAGTATGTTGACTTTACATTGCATTATTACATCTAATAAGTCACATAATCTTCATAGGCTCACAAATCTAAACAATCTAAACAAAAATCGTCGGCGCGAACATTCGGCAAAGAGTAGAGAGGACACAGACTCTATAAAGAAAAATAGCCGGTCTAAAGAAACACCTATAATAGGGGAAGACTTACTGAAAGCTGAAAGCAGTTCTGACGCCTCAGATGTTGGTGACAATGAGTTTGAAGGTAGGTTATACAAAAGTAGTTTTTGATCAAAATACATATTACAGGCATGTTGACCATCAAAGGGTTCTCGAAATACTTATAAGCAAAGAAAGTTTATCTAATGTAGAAGGGTTTGGGATGATTATCTGATCACAACAAAATAAGAACCAGAACTAGGTAAATAAAAGCCCACAACTGCGTCTGGGCACAGGTATGGGCTCATAATCTTATCTTTATCTTAATTTTTGGTGGCTGGTGTTCCAGCGTATCATATAAATTAGGGAATTCTATTAGGTGATGTTACATACAACGAGTTATATTAAGTGCACACTTGAAGTAGGTACCACTAATATTTCCCTTCTATTTCCTCTGTCAGAATGTATATACCTATTGCTTTCACAGAAAATGTCTTCTATTTTCTGTGAGTAATATACATATTCCTAGTGCGGAAGTTGTCTCGTCAAATAAAAAACAATACTATTATAACTTTGTTTAATATTCAGCTTCCTATGTATCTGACTGTTCCTATAATACTTGTTGCTATACCTAATTTTGTTTATTACTTGTGACGAAAATTCCCTTTTATTGTAAATTCATAGTAGAGTTTGTATCCTATCCATTTAACCTCAACTTACAAGGAAAAATTTAATACAATATTAATTGCGATATACAAAGATATCAAAGTGATCTTTAGTAATCAACTACTTCGAAAGTCTCAACATTTGTAGCTTTTCCAATTTAGATGTTATGGCCAAGTTATACATAATTGAACTTCAGTGATGTTAGTCTGAACTTATAAACTCACAAAATATATCTTGAGTTTTTACTGAAGTTAGATAATACTTATGTACCTATATTTACTTAACCTGACCTTTGACAGAAGCTCGCATACGAGCCGCTACATTTGTACCGTGTATTTTTTACCGGCTCTGATACGATCCACCAAGTGCGCGCCACTTTAAACCTTATTTTACTAACCTCAACGTTTAAAACTGATTGTTAATCGGCTACGAATGGATTTGTTTTTGGTAAAGGACATTTATGGTATTACGAATATATAAATATACGATAGGGCACGGTAATGTTATCTAACAGTATTGTAACTCGGCTCTGTCTTTGAAATAATTACCTACAGCTCGCGGTACGCTTAATTAAAACACGCGAGCGGGCTGCCTAGTTACAGTATTTTTATTTCACATTTTGAGTTTCTTTCTAGTTTAGTGTTTGTAAATATTACATTTTTATTAAAAAAATGAAAATTGTTGTGAATGGAATAAGACGTGTTCAATGAAAATCATGTTGTGTTTTTTGATTAGTACTTAGATTGAATAAAAAACAACCTTATTATATATTTGAGACTGAAAAATATTTGCGCCTCGACTGAGACGTACGAAAAGCTTTATTGTTAAATTTAATAGCATAAAAATCGCATTCGGATAAAAAGTTTAATTAAAATACTTTTGTTTGTAATTGCACTTTGCAATAATTATTATGTAAGTACTTGTATTTATTTCAATCAAATATTCACAAATCGCAGGCTTACTGGTTACTAAAAACCATCACCACGTCCGTTCATTACTGCGGCGCATTCGCGACTGGTTGTGTATACCGACCTCGAGGCGCGTAGGTATGACTTGCGTTCCGACCGTTTGTATGAAGATAGAATACTGTTAGATAACATTACGTGTCTAGTTTTATATGTTAGTCACGAAGCAGACCGAGAACTTATACTTAACTTTGCCTCAGGTAAATTGTATGCCTATTATATCGAGATTATATAGACGATATTATATTCGACTACTTTATTTGTAGTGCATTTTGGTCACTTGTATTATAATTCTATGGCTTATAAAATACAGAGCCGAGTATTACTAAAGTACTGATTGATATATGTATGTGTTAATTCACGTACTGTAGAAGATTTCCTACCGTACACTTACAATATAATTACTAAATCAACGCTGGAAACTGTTATCTGCAAAAAGTATAACTTTTAAACTTTATGGGGTACGCCATACCATTTTTGGAATGAACATCTGCCGAAGTTTACCGAGTTTTGCTTGGATACAGCTACTAGGTACTGTTTCAAGGTAGGTACAACAATTATGCTTTCCAGTGTCGATATAGACAACGTGCGCCAGACAGAAATGTTGTGCCTTTACTGCATTTGAAAGCATTTATGTTACACAGAGAAAAGGCTCTGTAGAACTAACCAATAGTAGAATGATGTTTATTAGATACTAGAGTAAAGGAAGTACTGTTGTAGAACTGAAATGAAATTGGTCTATATTTTGGTTGGACAATAAAGCAGTTGTCTCTAAATTGTTTCAAAGCTAGTATTATGTTGTAGAGCTGCCTCCAGTGATGTTATCACCAGGCCTTAATGGAGATTCTATAGAGCATATGGCCAAAGATGATTTACTTGACGAGAGCGATTCATCCATATCACATAATGACAAGGACCAAACCGAGGTAAGAACTTTTCCTAATTTCTTGTTTGTATTTATGGCGATAGAAATAGTTATCTGTTTTTCTGTTCATGATGGGCTAGTCTTATTGTATTTGATATAATACGAATAACGAATTATGTGCATAAACAGATAAGCTTACAGAAATACTAGAGCAAACTGCGAACTCGCTTGCGTTTCTTAAAAAAGGCTTATGTCCTTTCCCGGCTTTCAAGCTATTTTCATACCAGTTTTCACTAAAATCTGATCTGCTGTTTTGTCGCGTAAATGTAAAAAATGTTCGTAGTAAACGGAGCTACTTGTAATTATACTATATAATATATTTGTATGTGATAACTTATATCACAAGTAAGATTATTATTATAAACAAGTTTGATGTGAACTGCAGCAAGTGTACCATTACACATAGTTCTGGATTCCAGTGATAATTTATATGGGTAACCAAAATCTACGTTTCCAATATCTTTTTCAAATACTACATAGGCATGAACAACAGAAATCTTCATATTATCTTATGAATTTTCGTGCGTTGTCGTATACATTTGCTTGAAAATAAATATGTTAGATTTATAAATATATCTCTACGTTTTACAGAACACAGATAATATGGATGAAACAGATGGTGAAGAAAAGTAAGTACTTTTCAATTATATAACAAAAATAGCAAATATTTCCATTTGAAAACTACAACATGACATTTTAATTCACAGTTTAAAATCAAAGCGTCGCAAAGCAAACGCCATATCATCAGATTCGGAAGGTGGGTCGCATCGTCGCAAGCCACAGGAGGGAGAGAGAATGAGTGATTTTGAAGACTCGGCAGAAGACAGCTCTGAGCCGGGGAAGAAGTCTAAACGTAAGAAGAAAGCGTCCGACAGTGAGGGCTCTGTTGACTCTACTGACGGAGGGTTAGTATATAAATATATTTTTATTTTATCGTCGTTTATTAACAATAAGCAAGCATTCAGACAACGGACACAAAGAACTGGAGACTTCGAACAACCATTTGTGGATTACACAAATTTTTGTCCTGTGCGGGAATCGAACCAAAAACACTTCGCGCAACGGCAGTTGTGACGCGACCATTTAAACCACTACGCCATCTGTGCAGTCAAAATATAAGTTGCAAAACCTGACTATTCGTCCTAAAAGCAAAGCGAGGAGGAATCTTTTGATTACAGTCTAGTACAAAGGGCAGAAATTTAAGAATAATGCAAACAATTTAGTGGTTGATTTTGATTAGATATATTCGGATATTTCTGGATCGTCATTGTAAACTTACAACGTGTACGTCGTGTATCGATTTCGGGACATTATTGGGTATATTATGTATTGACTTTTGTTATAGGTACATGCTATGTAATATCTCTGGTTAGTATAATTTATACTACAGTAGTTAATAAATATTGAGCATTCCATTCAAACCATTAGTAGCAGATATAAGGACTGTTACAAAATCCGCTCACTGTTTCAGGATTTGAGTTATAAACATCCAATAATAGATACCTGTTGATTACAGCAAGAAGAAGCGCCGTCGTATAAAAATAGTGAGGGATAGCGACGCATCGGGCTCTGATACTGAGAACGAAGGGAGAAACAAACATGGCAGAAAGAATATACGTAAGGTAAAATTACTTAAACACATCTTATTACAACACCTATCTATTATCATTTTATAGTTTATGATATTTTATTTTATTATATGATCACTTAAAAATCATGTTTGCAGACCTTATGCTTACGATTACGATAATAAGTAAAGTAAAATCTGTTTCCAGGTTATGGGCAAGAATCAATTAGAAGAAGCTACAAAGAAAGCTGCTCGCGAAGAAAAAGAGAGAATTGCTCGAATTGCAGAGAGACAAAAATTGGTAAGCTTTATATGAAAATTCAGATACCTACGGTTTGCTGTTAATATGTTAAGACGATGGAACTCGTTTTTTCGAATTATTCACTATTATATCAATATCGTCGGTTGAAACTAGAAGAATAACATATAAATAAATTAATATGGCGATGGCTTTTTACAGTATAATAATTTGGACTTCGACGAATCCGGCAAACCTGATGAAGTTGTTTTGGAAAAAGTAATATTGGACTTCGACCCTGAAACCAAGGAGCCTTTGATTCAAGTCGACAGAGGTCTTGTTAAGAAGTTGAAACCTCATCAGGTGAGAGTCCATACTTTTTTAAATAAACGAATACAAATGTATCCATTTATTGTTCTTTATGCAATGTGTAACTAAAGTAAAATCACAATAGAATATGGTTGTATTATCACTAATATAAAATAAAAACAATTTATTATAGAGCGAAATTAACTTACACAAATCAAATTTAAGAAATGCAAGTTTTGGAAATGCTCATTGTTTACATGAAGTGCAATGTCATCCACCCACCACAAATTAAATCATTGGGTCATGCAATCTAAAAAATACTTTTATTAATTTAGGTCAAAAGTTAACTCTAAAATCATTTGTACTGAAGTAACATTTAGAGTTGCTAGGTTCAGGCAAACAATTGGGTTTTTGAAATGTTCCTGCAATAAACTTATTACCACTCTAATTCATACAACCAAATTACAAAGACAATTTATATTATTACATAGTTTCTTAATTATTACCAAATTATTTTTAGGCAAATGGCATCAAGTTCATGTGGGATGCGTGCTTCGAAAGTGTGAAACGTATCAAGAGAGACAAAGGATCTGGATGCATTCTAGCTCACTGCATGGGTCTTGGCAAAACTCTACAAGTAAGAATACTACTAACTTAAGACCAACATATACACCACGAATTGTGAGAACGACGAAAGAGGCATCTCAAAAAATTTTTTAGTCTTCAAATAAATAAACTTTTTTGTTAAGAGGCACTTAACAAAAAAGTTCATTAAATTTGAAAACTTAATTTTTTTTATAAGACCTTAATAATATTAGCAAAAATCTATAGCAAGTCTTAACATAATAATAGCAGCCCTGTATTAAACTGTGCCACTGCTGGGCACGGGCCTCTTCTCAGTGTGAGAAAGGTTAGGTCATATTCCACCACACTGGCCCAGTGCAGGTTGGTGGACTTCACATATCTTCGAGAACATTATCGAGAACTCGCAGACATCTAGCGACTGTAGCACAGTTTATACTAGTACAGTCGCCATCGAATTCTCTTATCATATTTAAACGCTTTATAATAAATTCATGTATTAGATTAAGAGAAAAATGGTTAAAATCAAAAGATGAAAATAGATTATTCTATTCTATCCTCACTATGTTTTCCTTCACCAATCAAGTCTTAATAATATATTTTTATGCCAGGTGATATCTCTAACGCACACCCTGCTGACCCACGGCTCCCTGACCGGCGTGAACAGAGTTCTAGTGGTTTGCCCTCTGTCGACCGTACTCAATTGGGTTAACGAGATCCGCATGTGGTTGAAACACGCGGAGGCTGAATTCGATGTTGATGTGTATGAACTATCCAGGTTAGTTGATAACTTGTAAACTAGCTTATTATCCCCTAGCCGCTCACACGGGTTAAGGTTAAGGTTGCTTTTAAGGCTTGTGTCCCTATGGTATTTAGGGAGCCCATCTAGTGAGTCGGCAAGTCACCGTCTGTCATGGCGGCTTTGTACAGAGACAGTATATCTGGCAGGTGCCGTGGTTTATTCATAGTTTTCGTTATACCAACTTATTAAACATCCACCCCTTGAACCAGATTTATTAGTTTTCATATGTAGCAATAGTAGTTTCCCATAACTGCCACGGTAAGTGACAAATCTCACTCTAAACTAAAACTCTCGAAGGGCCTCTGCATGTTGGAATCTTGCCCCCATGTTATCCTCCCGAAGGGCCGGGTTTTTCGTAACGTACTAGGAAAATATATATATATTTTTTTATACAACTATGGTGGCAAACAAGCATACCACCTGATGGTAAGTGGTCACCGTAGCCTATGGACGCCTGCAACACCAGAGGCATCACTTGCGCGTTGCCGACCCTTTAGGAAAGGACGTGGGAAGGAGAAGGAGCGAGATGGGGGAAGGGGTGTGATTGGGCCTCCGGCACTCTCACTCTCGGAACGAAACAACAGTAGGAATACTGCTATTTCACATCGATATTCTGTGAGAGGGTAGTCCTTCCCTGGTCGAGCCGGCCCATTCGTGCTGAAAACAGCGAGGCTCTACTACTGAAAAATATCCGTGAAAGAAACAAATAATAATAATATTTATTTATTTTTGCACAAAGGTGTTACAGATAGATGTTATAATAAAATAATTCCAACAAATTTATCAACATGCATGCAAACATTAAAATAAATCTAAACGTAATTATCACTAGTCGCACAGTAATCACAACATTAAATAATAACTTTAGCGTTCTATCAATAAAATATGTACGGATAAAATAAAATTAACCGTTCAATATTCTTACGTGCTGGGTTCGACGGATAAGACGTATTCTAGCACACAATTAAATTTAAAACAACAAACAATATGCTACACTTTTCCACTATAACTGCTTCAAACTTCGTAGTATTTTCACTTCGATGAATACTTGACTGATTACGATTGGAAACTGACTCGGCGAGCGCTTGCCTTGCTCTTTTATACGCGGTTAAAGCGTTTCCAGAGTTTTCTAGAAACATCATACCCGGTATTGAAACAGTACGAAGATTCGAGATTTTGCCAGCGTTCTCTCTACTCTTCTCGTACGAACTACGTAGTTCCGTAAGACGTCAATAGAAGGCGCTGTAATAAATTATTAGACGGAACTGCCGAGTCTTCCCCACAATGCCTAGAGATGGCGGCACTGGATGTAACAATATTATAAAATTTACATGGATTGAAATTAAACTATAATTATACTAGTGGTCCATTTATTGTATTAAATCTAACTCTTTGTTATTGTTTTTTTATTCAGGTACAAACAAAACTCGGAGCGTGCGTTCCAGCTGCAGCAATGGCTCGATGGCGGCGGAGTGTGCGTGCTCGGCTACGAGATGTTCCGGAACCTCTCCGCAGATAACACGAAGAAGTTCAAAAAGAAGATGCTAAGGAGCTTCCAGGAGAGCCTTGTTGATCCAGGTCAGTGGATGATAATGATACTTTAGTGGTGTATTATACGACATAAACTATGGATGCAAATCTATTCTGAAAGGCCAATTTACATTGTACGAGTTGCTGACTGCCTGAGTGGTGCAGCAGTAGTGTGTGCGACAGCTGTGCATGAAGTCTCGGGTTCGATTTCTAGGTTGGTAAAATTGTTATTAGGTTTTTTGTCAATAAAGTCCTACTAGCAGCACGGAGTCTCAAACTGTGTTCTGTAGACTCGCCCCTTCTTATATACAGTGTAACATCCCTGAGTGGGGCGGTGCTCAGAGATCTTACGTCATTTTCGTGCACCTGAAGTTCCGAAATATTTCTTTTTAATTTTACATGTTTTACATTAGAATTGTAAATGACAACATTTTAATTGATTTCAATTTAAACATTATAGTGCTTATTTTAACAATCACAGCTCAAAATAAGCTATTGAAAATGAAAAGTGCTGTATACAATCAACAAGTAATATAAAAATGCAAGTTGAATCATGATAAATAGACATCTACCTGTTGCAAAGTTGCTTTATCCATTGCACTTTATAGTTATTTCACATTCATTATGATCCAATATTGTATAACATGGTCATAGATTTCTAGTTGCAAATATAATATCGTCATAGATTTCTAGTTGGAAATAAAACCAATCCGGCTTTATTATATAAGCTTTTTCTACACCACAAGTGGTGGTTATCGCCATTGATCTTTGTCATATTAACAAATAAATAAAGAGATAAAAAAGATAAATCGTTACATAATACTTTTATAATCAAGTTCATTCCAGGATACATTTTCAGCCTAGCTTATAAACGAAACTCAAATATTTACACTTTATTAAATACTAACTTTTGCCCGCGGATTCGCTCGCGTTAATGTACAATTTGACAATCAATTCGGGTTGTACTCTGCTTGTAATAATATAATTCAATTATGATTCGAAGGACACGTGGCGCCATCTATTATCATAAGAACGTTTTTACTGTTTTCCTCGGGAATAGTAATTTTTTTTCGGGATGAAAGGTAGCCTGTGTCCGTTTCTGTACACCTGTCAACGTATATGCAAAATTTCAGGATGATCGGTTCAGTGGTTTAGGCGTGAAAAGGTAACAAACGAACAAACTCATTTTAGCTTTTATAATATTAGTTAGGATTAGGATTTCATAAGAATGAAATATTTAAATTAGTATTAACTAGCGTCAAAACAGAAAATAAATACCGATTAATACTGCTTGACAATGAATGTTAGTTGGATATTAATTTGGCATTGACCAAGGACTGGAGAGATAGTGAAGTATTAGTTGGTAATTTTTTTATAAGTAAGACTTTACTCAGATGCTATCAAATTTTGCAATGTTCCTATCAATTACATAGCATAGCAACTTCTACAGTGTGTTGCAGATCTATCTTTACTTATTTAGTAACAAATTCGATAGTAATCTTATATTAAAAGAATGCATATCACTAAAATCATGTTGTAGAGAAGTTATTCGTTTTTAAAAGCATCTTCTGCTGTTGGAATAATTTCTGTGTCGAGGAGGACTTTACAAACAGTCAAAGAATATCCAGAATTAGAACAACCATTTGTGTATCACGCAAAGTTCTGTCCCGTGTGGGATTCGAAACAACACTTGGAGGAATAGCAGTGGCGAGGCGACCACTTAATCCACTACGCCATCCTTGCAGTCCAAGATGCATCTAGAGCTTATGTATGTTTTTTTAAAACTGAAGTAATATTTTGTTTTAGGTCCTGACTTGGTGGTTTGTGACGAGGGTCATTTGCTGAAGAACGAGAAGACCAGCTTATCGCAATCAATGAACAGAGTCAAGACGCGACGTCGCATCGTACTTACTGGCACGCCTCTACAGAACAACTTAAAAGAATGTAAGTTGCCGTCATTTTGGCTTGAGACTGTGAAGTTTTCGGCATGGTGACTTACCACAAATCTGGGTTATCTTCGTAAAAACAACATAGTGCTCGCATAAACTACGATAAAACATTACTAGCCACTTGATTTTTCGTTAGCTTTTTGGTATGTGTATGAAGTCCTATGCGAGAGACGTTTTTGCCCAGCACCTCTGCTGGGAAAAACGTCTCTCGCATTGGACCTTGTCCCTTGGGCTTCCAAAAAACTCTATTCGCAGATATCCCCTGCCAATCTCTTTCAAGCGTCGCAAGTCGTCCTGCCATCTCAGTTTAAGCCTATTTGAACTTACATAAAACAAAAAATATACTTATGTGTAAACTGTGCACTTTGCTCCTACATGATTACTTAATTTTAACCGCATGATACTAATTACGGCCAGCAAACAATCTAGTTATGATCTTACGAAGAAGGTCTGTAATGACGTACTTAATGTCGAAAATAAGGTGCGGTGAGATTAGCACTCACTTATAGGCACTTCCGCAGATTAATCTCCCATTAAAAAGTAGGTCGACTGTCAATAAATAATGGCAGTATTTGCATTGACCTGGTCTTCCGAATCCAAGTATTTTGTGACTACATACGTATAATAATAAATATAATCTCTTCACAGACTACTGCATGGTACAATTCGTGAAGCCGAATCTTCTGGGAAAGTACAATGAGTACTTGAACAGATTCGTGAACCCTATCACCAACGGCCAGTACACGGACTCTACGGAACACGACATACGAGTCATGAAGCGACGAAGTCACGTACTGCATAAAATGCTTGATGGAGCGGTGCAGGTAAGCAAGTTATTTACATCGACTAGCCAAAAACTATCTATACAAATAAATAAAATTGAAGTGTCTGTTTGTAACGTCAAAATAACGGCTTTTACTAAATGCATATGAAAGTATAAACGGTACTAATATCAAAAAATAAATAAAAAATGTTTGTCTGTCTGTTTGTTCCGGCTAATCTCTGAAACGGTTGGACCGAATTTGACGGGACTCATTGGCAAATAGCTGATGTTAAGGAGTAACTTAGCTACATTTATTTTAGTATAATACTTTTTTGATGCAAACCACGCGGGCGAAGTCGCGGGTAACAGCTAGTATACTATAAAAAAAGCATTGTGTCTGGGCCCCGGAGTGTTGGCCAAGAGCACTATCAGGCCCTAAATCTATATACTAAATATGAATCTCTTTATTATGGAAATAGTAAGTGCCTTTTTATATGCGCCGGTTTCCATATTTTCTGGTGACAAAGTGTAGGCGCAAGTATAAAATCTTTCACCTATGTAGCAGCAAAAAGTATCTTTTATGAAAAGTTTGTTGTTTATGCCTTTGATACATATTTTAAACTTAAAACTTTGTTTACATGATATGTCTATAATGCTTAACACATTGAACGCCGTGCCGGTCATAAATGACCGCGAACAATACATTTTCTATTGTGTCTGTTACATGGCAGTCAATGTGTTAAACGGCCCGATATCTTTCATAACATTTCATAAAGGCAAATTACCTATAGCTTTTCAAGTGCTAACAGGTAGATGGGATAACCTTAATCTTTTATAAGAATAGAAAAAATCATTTCCTTTTTTAGTATACCTACTAGGAATAATAAAACCGTGATGCATTTATATTTTAGTATACAGAACTTTTCTAGTATATAGAAATTGGGGGTCATAGTGCTTTTAGCTACAGCGCATCGTAATGTGTATGATTACAACACGTTGTACGTTTCCAGAGGAGAGACTACGGGGTGCTGGCGCCCTTCCTACCTCCGAAACACGAATACGTTTTGTTCATCACACTCACTGACGTGCAAGTCAAACTGTATCAGTTCTATTTGGACAATTATTCTAGAAGGTATGTACATTCTGAGATTGTATGTTGATTTTTATTTTAAAGAGCGGTGTTGTTGCTAACTTAATTGATTACACATAATTGGGCGACAGTGGCGCGATATTTCTAAGAAATCTTTCTTAAATTGGTGTTTAAGAAAGTGAACTATCTAGTTCACTTTCTTAAACACCAATTATCAATATTCTGTGCATTTATCCTCTTTCTGGTATGGGATATAATTATTAATATAATATACATATAAACATGCGGCGGTATAATTAATTAAAAAGAGTGGCCATGAGTGGCCCGTTCTTCTTATGAGCCCTACACCCTTGTTTTGCTGAATGTGGCAGTAAATGTAAATTCACAGAAAAAAATAGTGTAACTATGACATTCATAAGTATTACCTTGTAACCTAACTTAAATAAATTTATTATTGATTTTGATTTTTAATCATTATTGTACTGCTAATACACATACCAGTCATAGCTGCATTTCAAAGAAAAATTACTTCCTTCACTTATTTTTATTTATTTACGATTCTGTTTGGACTATGAGTCTGGTCTAACGGCTTTAATATCAATCACAGCTAAAACGCAAAAGAGAATTTAAAACACTTGAGATATTATAAAAAACGATGGCATTTTAAAACATTTTAGGCGATTAATCAATTAATGATATTACGAGAATAGATGAATAAACAAATATTGTTAAGACAAACAGGTATTTTATATTTATTTGATAGTAATAACAAAACTATTTGTTATCATCATGCAGGCCTTTACCCGGAAAGTCTTCAGGCTTCTTGTTCCCGGACTTCCAGTCGTTACAGAGGATATGGACGCATCCGTTAGTACTCAAGTATAACTCTGAGAGATACGAGATCATGCAACAGAAAAAGGTACATATAATTCATGTTATACCTCAATTGGATTACGTTTTTAAGATACCCACATTTTTGTGTAGGTAATTAAGAGAGAATATACATAACTTCAAGGCAATTCTCAATATAGATAACTCGATACAGTAGCATCCTATACATGAGGCGTCTTCTGACAAACATTAGATTTTGTGTATTTTCTCTCTGATCGTGTCGGAATACCGTCCCATCGGACTATGAAAGTTATGGAACAGAGAAAGCACTTGTGTTTGCGCACACATGCGCTTATCTGTAGCGCAGATGACAAGTCTCCGTTAAGATTTGCCGTCGTGACCAAAATTTTGTTTGGAGTACCGTTTTTTATTTGCCATAATTACCTGCCACAATCTAGATGTCCTCTTCTAAGGCAGGCATTACCATAATAGCACTACTCATTTACTGTTATGCTATGGGGCGTCCTAAAGTTTCCAATGCAACATCATCTCAAAAAAGATAGTTGCTGTATTTGACGTAACAAAATGAAAATTGCTACTCAATATATATTATTGAGAGCTTAAAATCTTTAGTGATCTCTAGGATTTACACAGAATGTGTGTTTACACTCTTTACATTTTGTTACAGAGGGAGAGAGAAGAAGAAGACTCTGAAGGATCATTAGTTGACTTTATAGATGATGATTCTACGCCAGATGTGAGTCTAATTATTGACTTTTAAACAGAGAAATTAACCTATACAATGCTTAAATAGATTCATTCCTGATTCCCGGTTTTTTCACATTTAAATTATCGATTTTCATTTACTCTCAATACTCTTTTTTAGCTTCATTCTCTTAAGTGATATTATACACTCTTTCTTTTAATAATAGCACTCTGAAACTGTTATTTCTGCACTTCTTCAATAAAGTCATAACTTGGATATTGTCAGACCAGTCTCAAAGCATACTTTTGAGCTGTAGAAGATTATCCATATAATATAATAATTATTTATTTTTCCATTTAGGAAACTTCCACAGAAGAATCCTCAGACGACCTATCGGACGTGAGTGACGACAGCCGTAAGAAGAATAAGAAAAAGAAAGGCTCCAAGAAAGCCAAAGGCAAAGAGAACAAGGCCTCGACGCGACGAGGGACTAGAGCTAACCCAGGTATGACACGAACTAATTATATAATATAAGCCAGGTTATTAAGATGTCCACGAAAAATATTGCAATGTGGCATGTTGTCAGACCTGTACATAATTATTATGTTAAGAGATTCTTAGCAGCACAATTTTGTAGTTAAGACGGAAGCAGACTCAATAGTAATGAAACTACAGAATTATTCTTAAATGTATATTTAAGTGAAATTACATTTACCTATTATAATAATAATAATTTATTTCCAACAACGATTACAAAGTAGAAATACAAAGACAAAAAAATTAACTTTATTTTTTTTTGTATTTCGTGCTTTTTGTTGTATTTCGTAAAAATACAAATTGGACAGCTGACTCCTAAACTAAGTAAAAAATACTTGTATCTCAGGAGCCATATCCCTCCTAATAAGTGGTCATGACAACTGCAACTACAAGATAAATATTGTTCCATGTTCAGCAATGCTATATAATTATTTTCACATTTTAGTGGAGTTAGACGATGAAGAGAACGACATTGAGGAAGTCGTAGAAGTAAAGTACGAGAACCCGACTGAGTGGTGGATCAAGTTGGTCGAGGAGACGGAACTGGACGACATGCGCAACTCGCATAAACTAGTACTGCTGTTCGACATACTGCGGCAGTGCGAGACTATTGGTGATAAGCTGTGAGTACTATAACTATACATTATACATATATAGCGATACTTTATACAGGGGTAATAAAAAAAATCTAATAATCTTTTTCTCTTGGCTTATTTATAAGGCTTTTTATACTAATATAGAAAATGTACCAAGAAATTATCACCCAGCGGCGCAACTAAACAACATACCGCTGGGAGAGGCGTTGTGCGAGTGGCGGGACGCATGTCATTTTTAACTTATGTTTTTTGGCAATAGTATTAAGTTCTGTAAAAAGTGTTAGAACCTTCGATCAGATATACCATAGATGCACATTCTCATACAAAAACCGCGTCAATATGTGGCACTGACCAGTACTACTTACTTATAAGTGTCTGCATTTATTATGCAATCCAGGAAATAAACGGGAATAACCACTGAACGCCCACTGAGAAACATTTTGTAATAGTTTAGTTAAAACGCGTCAATGTAAAGCGTCCTAAGTGTGTTACTCGCGATACGCAAGTGTACTAAGTATATGGTACGGATTCCACCGTAGTAGTGGTGTCGATTCGCTCTCGCTTACGGGCAGTGCACGCAAGAGTGAGTGGGACAGGTGCATAATATAGCAACATACGACTGATTTATGCACAGTTTTGTTGGGGCCGTTTTACGAGCGACGATCGTGCATCTATGGTATATTTGATCGATGGTTAGAACATAAAAATTTAAATATGATGTAGAGAAGACATGGGTAAAAGTTTTTTAGTATTTTTTATTTGACCCTGTTAAATTAACAAATATACAGCCTGCTTGTACCTATTGTAGCTAGCAATATTTATATTTATTTATTTTTACAGAAAGCTTACAGGCTAATTTTCTTATATATAAATACAATAATTAACTTCTATTGCTAATAACAAGCTCTCACATAATAATATATATGACAAACATACAATTTTTGCATTGTACTTGCAACTAAGATGATATTATAATACGTATTTAGTTACAGAGTTATGAACATATAATGGTTAGTTGGAATACAAGGATTTAAAAAGGAAAAAAGAAACAAATAAGTATATGAAAGAAAAACAAAACAAAAACATACCTACTTCAGAAAAATCTGTGGTAGAAATGAAGGGTCACTATTAAAAAAAAATATTAAATAGTCTCTTTACTGCGCGTGCATTGGTACAAAATAGATCTATATACATGTGCGTCGGCAGATTGTTAAATGCTTTGGCGCTACTTAAAGAGTTTTTTCTGTAGTTTGTATAAACATGGGATGTGTCTACCTTAGTAGACACATCCCATGTTTATACAAACTACAGAAAAAACTCTTAGGGTTGTTTTCTTAATCCATGTACATTAGTACGTAAAGATATTTTGCGTAGTAGATCTGGCAATCAATGGAATTGTTTGCAATATTTGCTAGGAAGCAGATATCATTTACGTTTATAAGTATAATATTATATATATATATATATATATATATATATATATAGATATATATATGTATATATATATATATATATATATATATATATAGATATATATATATATATATATATGTATATTATTCTGACTGCATGAATGGTGTGGTGATTCAAGCAATCGCCTCGAGATTAACACTGCGCCGGTCGTAGTAGATTATATTACTACACGCGACAAACATTAATTGTGTGGTCCACGAATAGTTATTGCGAATTTTGGTGGTATTTGGGTCCCTTATTTGAATATTTGTAAAATTTTCCGCAACGCGTAATTTATATCTAGTGTGCGAGTTGGCTTATAAAAAAAAGTATGATGCGTTACTCGCTCGTTGCTGACCGCATAGAAAAGCAAATCACTGCAATTTAAACTCAATGATATCGGGGTAGTTGTCGCGATGGCGGTCTCAATGCTCTGAATGTATTAAGTACCTATTAGCTGTCATTTTTATGCTCGTGCTGTGTGGATAGCGAATCGGGCGTTGTCGAGAGAGTTCATAAATGCTAAGAGGAGCGCAATCTATCTATGTATGTCCACAGTTTAACAGAAACTATATATTAGAACTGTATTGTTTTGGGTACCTAGTAAAATTGCCGGATATTTAATATATTTATCTTTTTCAAATTAGTCGAAATTATTGTCATCATCCCTGTCAGAATAATCTAAAATTACAACAAGCTGGCTCTATTTGTATCTTTCTTTGTTATTTTTGTATATTTTGTTTTTACCATGCATAGTTTTCTTATTCTTATTCTTGTGTTATATTAGCAACTGTGTTTAGATTATAACTTTATTTTGTGAACATTTAAATAACTCATATGGTGTATACCTACAAGTAATTGTTACACAATGTTATTTTCTATAAGTTTGTATTAAGTGTAAGTAATTATTGTGTATACAATTGTTGGTGAAGCAAATAAATAAAATAAAATAAAAAATGTGAGTGTGCAAAGCTCTGTTGTGCCCAAACTCTAATCATATCTAGTTATGAGCAATGGTTTTTTCTTGTGTCAGGTTGGTGTTCTCCCAGTCGTTATACTCGCTAGACCTTATAGAACACTTCCTGGGGAAAGTCGACGAGGCCACGCAGGAGGGACGGATCGACGAAAAGTTGGGCGGACATGTCGGTGAGTGACTGAGTGTATAGTTATTGCAATAGAACATATAAAATATTTTTTTATGAAATTCGTTGTAGTATATATAAATTTTTTCTTTAATTATAATAATATATTTACCAAAAAAATAAATTACAATTAAGTACACTTACAAATAATATTGGTGAAACAATAACATTCTAAATGAAAGTAATTTCTATATTAAATGTTATTATTTTCCAGGGTCTTGGGCTCCAGGAGTTGATTACTTCAGACTGGATGGGTCAACTTCTTGCGAGAATAGGTCTATTTGGTGTAAGAATTTCAATAGAGAGGACAATCCGAGAGCTAGGTACGTCAAAACATTTATTTTAAAACCTTTATAATGACCTTTATTCATTCATGGATTTGAGATATTAATTTGGTTAAATACAATTATATAACTTAGTTATAGATATACAGTGTGTATAATAAACCCTGTCCATTCGTTAAATGTGTTATACAGTAGCTTATTATGAGTACGTAGGTATCATGCTTTTATAAATAATGATCAAAAATTACCCCGGTAAATTTTATTTATTTAAAATAATATCTTAATAGATTACCCATGGCAACACCGACAATTTATAAATCAGAATATCTAGGTATCACTAAAGTCCGTAAAGATTGTCCGCCGCCGGTGCGAGCCATGCCGACTCGTTTGAAAAAGCCGCCAAACGTTAGTAGGTAGTTAAACGTAGTCGTGTGCAAATGAGCGTGATGACGGTAGATTTACCTAATTCTTTGATATAAGCCGGTCACCGGCGAACACGTGCCGACGTTATAGCATAGTAACCTACAGTATGCATCAGCTGATATTGCATTGATTAAATGACCTCGAGCTTCTTTCTTTTAAAAATAAAAATTCTTTCTGTTTATGAGTACTTTTTAAGACGACATAGAGTATTTTAGCTAAGCTTAACATAATTATCTAAGTTTCTAAATAATAAAAATATTAAAATGTAAGTGCCATTGGTCGTGCTCCACATACCCACCTCCAACAAAAACAGTCATTCGGCACATTTTTCTTAAATCACCACGAACACCCGTCTTGCACACGATTGCCAAGGTGTTAGGACTGCTAAACCTTGTGGTCTAGGTCTAGAGCACCGTTCCTCGTACTCCATACGCGCAGCTGCATATTTCCATTCACTTCTACTTAAACACATGAACATGTAGAAGTATTCAGCGTTTGAATACGACATAGCTAATAAGGAAAACACTTAATGGCCGAAATCCGAACGATAGTAATTTTAGCGCAAGACTGAGTACAAACTTGTGACACGCGTTAAAGAAGACAATAATAGCTAGGGATGCAAGCAACGGCTTAAATTTTATCGATATTTTCAGTGATAAAATAGAGTTGAATTGAATAAACTGGCGGGTGCGATCGAGAGGTCTCAGGTTGGATAAAGGGGTCGCGCAAAATGTTTTTTTTTTTGTCTGTTTCGTATTTCTCAGCAACAACATAGTCATGGAGTCGGATAATGTACCTGGTAAACGTAGTAAAACCTTAGCTGGTAAAACGTGGTGTAATAATACACCTATGCTTACCCCTTCGGCGATACAGGCGTAAGTCTATGTATGTTATTCTTTTTATTTATTTCAAATCTGAAGAAAACGTATAATTATGTAAAGTTAGAATTTTGTACGCAAGAGTCTTCATTGCATTTTACAAATAAATTAAATTTCATCCTTAGAATTTTATACCTCGATATTTTTATTTGATCTATAGTTACATCTCTCGATTAAATAATGGAAAACTAAAGACGTACATAATGAAAAAAAAAAACAAAAGACGTAATGAGAAACTTGGATATACTTACCAATAGAAGGGAAGAAGAAAATATTTAATACATGCATTCTGCCAAGCATGACCTATGGATGTCAGACATGGAGTTGTACAAAGAAAAATATTAAATCACTAGAAACTTGTTAACATCGAATGGAAAGAAGCATACTAAACATAAAATCACAAGACAAAATTAGGTTAAAAACAATTTTTTCACGCGTTAACTATTCGATCGATCATCATGATATTTTGCTTACTCGTTGTCAGAGGTGCATAAAAGGACGTAGAGTTACTTCATTTAGGAAAGAAGTACTGTGCCCAAGTGAAGACGCGGACAAAAGCTACTGTGTGATAAAACAAAATGGTCCTTAAGTTATATAAAAACAAATTTTAAGATAGATTCAATAACTTATATAATAATTAACAGGTTATTCCTAATATCGACACGTGCGGGAGGTCTGGGCATCAACCTGGTCGCTGCGAACCGAGTGGTCATATTCGATGTGTCATGGAACCCGTCCCATGATGTGCAGAGCATATTCAGGGTGTACCGTTTTGGGCAGAAGAAACCTTGCTATATATACAGGTTTTTAGCTATGGTGAGTATCTTTAAAGTTATATGAAGATCCTAGCTGGTTTGGCAGACTTTGTTGTATTGTTGCTGGTGGTTGATGGATAATGGTGGGCTCAACCGCACACCTGTGCTATTGACCGTCACGATAAATTAAATATTATGTTAACAAAGTTTTTATAATACCAAATAGGAAAGTATGAATGATAAAGTCTTTATCATTCATAATTGAATGAAAATGCGAATGAAAAATAATTTTATATAATAACTAATAAGTAATGGCTAGTCGTGACTAGCCATTACTTTACATGAAATCGTTTTTATTAGTATTCTTTTCTTGAGGAGGTATGAAGAGATCTGGCTGATTTTAGAATATTTTTCATTTCTGGTTGGATTATAGAGAATTATTAAATGCCTACATATACATGATAGACACAAACATATTACCTCAGTAGCTCGTTCTGGAAGACCAAATCACATATATTTATTATAACTAATGCTCGAAATTCGTGCCTAATTAATTTTAAGTTTAAATTTTATTAAGGTTCAAACCCACCAAAGATGATTTTTTGTTTAAGGCCCTCAATTAGTGCTTTAAATTTAGCCTTGAATACACGTACACACGGCTACACATCAAGTTAGACACACTATATACGCATAACTACGCTACATACAAAATAGAGAATTGTAGGCAAGGGACAGTGCATAGTGGAGTCGGTGTAATGGTAAGGATAGAGCGTAACAAAAATATAACGCACTATCTCGCTCGATTCGCAGTGTTCAACTTCTAATAGTTCAAAGTCCAAACAGTCTAGGTTGATGTGTCGCTGTGTGTACAGTAATATTAATGTAATAAAAAGGTACGTTTGGTCTTGTATACACGTACAATAATACTATTACAATGCTTCAACAACAGGGTACGATGGAAGAGAAGATCTACGAGCGTCAAGTGACGAAGCAGGCGATCTCGAAGCGCGTGATCGACGAGCAGCAGATCGACCGGCACTACGCGGAGAACGACCTCGCCGAGCTCTACAAGTTCGAGGCGCGACCCGACGAGCCGCGACCCCTGCCCACGCTACCCAAGGACAGACTCTTCGCTGAGATGCTCAAAGAACATGAGGCACAGGTAAACACACTTTATTCATAAGTTTTTTATGAATCTTAGCAGATATTTAAATGTTACCTATTGCAATATTGTCATGTTTAATTCTTCAATTAAAAATAAATTGTAGGAATCTTTGCAGACATTCTTACCGAGTTGCGATCATTATGTGTTAAGTGATCGCAATTCGATAATATTTCAGTATATACACAAAGAGTATGTTTAGGATCAACAGGCAGAGAAAACCGTATCAGTTGTGTACCTAATATAATTTTCACTAATAACTCAAAAACAATAACTTAAACTTAAAACGCATGAAAACTAGCATCGGTTCCATATTAATACACATTTTCAACTGCATTAATAAAGGTACTTTCCCCAATAGCTTCAAGCAATCTATTATACATCCCATTCATTAAAGCGGTGATAGAGACTGTGTCAAAAACTATCGCCCTATATCAGTACTGACTGCAATGTCCAAATTACTTGAAAAGCTTATTAATAAACTCCTAAAGAAAAATTTACTAAAAGAATATATCCTCTCTGATTCTCAATTTGGCTTCCAGTCTAACAAATCCACCGAGGATGCAGTAATACAACTCTCAAATCACTTGTCAAGTGGTTTGGATAATGGCCGGAAATGCATTGGCATTTTCCTAGACCTAGCCAAGGCGTTCGACACAGTCTCTACAAAGCTGTTACTGGAGAAGTTAGATGTCGTAGGTGTACGTGGGTTGCCCCTTCAACTTTTTAAAGATTTCTTAACAAATCGTAATCAAATGGTGAAGATAGGTGATCATGTCAGTAGTCCTCTTCCTGTTACTTGCGGTATTCCCCAGGGAAGTGTCCTGAGCTCGAGTCTCTTCCTGATTTATTCAGTTCCATAAAAAAATCTCGGAAGTCTTTTACTTTTTTTAAATAAATTTTTTTTTTGGTCGAGAAATCTCAAAAATTCAGAAAAAAATTCATAACTCGAAAATTATGAGAAATCGCGGAACATGCATGGGGGTGATTCGGATAGTCCACGATACGAGGAATCTACATTTTTTATTTGAACGTCAATATTCCGGCTAACCTGTATAATGATAAAATACTTTTTGGACATAAACACAATAATTTTAAATGTGTAAGACGTTATTCACCCATAATTATTATAATTAAAATAACTTTATTATTAGATCTACAAGTACCACGAGCACGACTCTCTACTAGAAAACAAGGAGGAAGAGACACTTAGTGAGGAGGAACGCAAGGCGGCGTGGGAGGACTTTGAGAACGAGAAGAACAAGCCGCCACCCGCACCCTTCCCCACTGCCTGGCCCATGCACAACGGCATGGGTGAGTCTAACATCTGCTTATTAATACGCCAGTTACAGGTGTCGTCTTTTTTCAGCTTGCTTAACTCTTTAAGGGGGTTTACACGGTCGATTTTAGTCACCAGCCGGTTGCCGCGCGGCCAAAGTCGGATGCTACCCTACTTTGGGGCATGCGATTTCAGTCACCTGCGACCTAGCCGAATTGCCATTTAGACAGTCGATTTTCGCCGCGCGGCAAAATCGTGCGGCTATAGTCACTCGTGTAAACCCCCCATTAGCAAGACATTAGGTAAAATCTCAATACAATGATGCAGATAAACATTATCTATTTTACACATACATACATCATATAGGTTTTACTTGCAACTATCTGATTTGCTTATGAAAAGTCTGCAATTTCGTCAGTATTAAAATCCCCGTCTTGTCTTTTCTTTAGGACATTATTTGTGTTTATCGCTTCAACAATGGCCAAACTGTTACGTGCTAGGTTCGACGGATAAGAATGTAAACAATATTACCGACTAAAACACGTTTTATTCTAACACACAATTAAATTTAAAAACAAACACTATACTACAATTTTCCAACTACATAACTGCTTCAAACACTGTGGTATTTTCGTTTCCGTTCGCTCCGATGAATATTTGATCGCTTACGATTGTAAACTGACTCGACGAGCGCTGGCCTTCCCCTTTTATACGCGGTTAAAGTGTTTCTGGAGATTTCTAGAAACGTCATACCCGGTATGTAAACAGTACGAAGATTCGAGAATGTGCCAGCGTTCTCTCTACTCTTCTCGTACGAACAACGTAGTTCCATAAGACGTCAATAGATGGCGCTGTTATTAGACGAAACTGTCGAGTCTTCCCCACAATGCCGAGAGATGGCACTGGGTATAACAGTATATTTATATAATATATACCTATACTATAAAACACAAAATGAGTCCAACCAGATTCCTTTAATAAATGTTAGGAACTAGTCTGAGAGACAGACAATAACATCACAACATATCTGACAAATTTCACTCCATCACATTTATTCAATTTATAACCAGTGTAACTGTACAGACGGCCAACTGGTGCTGTTGTATTTACGTGTGCTACAAGTTGAACACTTTCACATTGCTCTAGTACCTGGACTACTGGCGCAACAACAACAACAACTCGCCTACGCCGCACTGGCCGCCATGCTGCGTAAAGACATGCCGAACATCAACGACAACCAGATCCGAGACATGTTACCTCTTATATACAACTCCAATCCTAGCGTGAGTATAACTATACCTACATTTATAAACAACATATTCTAAATAAATTCTAGCTAGGTCTACAAAATCATTCTTATCATGGTTTAAAATACATTCGTTTAGATTTCATCATGCAAATATAACCTGACCTATTTCATTAAAATAGATGATACAAAGTACATGTTTCTTCAAACACTTCTTTGTTTGTTAAGAATTTGCTCTGCATGAATGTCTTCACCACAGGATCTCTCACACTTGAAAATAATGAGTCTTATTTTTAGTTTTAGCCAGTTAGTTTTCCTACACTCGAAGATAAATGTAAGTTGTTGGAGTACACAGAAAGAACCACAAGTTACGTTTGAAAGTTATATTGTTAAAAGTTAAAGTAAAATTACAAGTTAATTAATAAGTGTGATCTTTCTCACGGCAAGTGTATAGTTTTATAGTTATAAATGTACCCTAACAGTCCAAGATCCCAGAGCGATCAGACATAACTTATTTTCACATAGATGAAACCTTAGGTTCTCAGTAGCGTCTCATGTTCTTTGAATACCTGCGAGTTTGTGGAGCTCGCCTAGTGACACCTGGGCAGGTACCAGGTAAGAAAGGTAACTAAAAATAAGAGTTACTTAACTTAAATTTACATGGCTGATTTTTGTATATGTTTTGTAGAATATTATTCTAAAGTAGTAACATACTTTCCATGGACCAAAACTTTTGTCAGATGCTTTAAAGCTGCACAAAAATAAATGAACTTTACTTATATTTACATGTCTGATTTTTATATATGTTTTGTAGAATATTATTCTAAAATAGTAACATAAGTGTCAGTTACTTTCCATGGACCAAAACTTTTGTCAGACGCTTTAAAGCTGCACAAAAAATAAATAAACTACTTATTTTTACATGTCTGATTTTAATATATGTTTTGTAGAATATTATTCTAAAATAGTAACATAAGTGTCAGACACTTTCCATAGACCAAAACTTTTGTCAGACGCTTAAAAACTGCACAAAAAATAAATGAACTTAATAATTTTTACATGTCTGATTTTTAAATATGTTATTAAGGTAACTATTACAAAGTTATATTTCATTAGTCAGACAAATTGTAGTGACCAAACATCCCCTAAACACAAAAATTATTCAGCCGAGAGAATGAGCGCGAGAGCACTATTGCGCATGCGTCTCAGAGTAAAATATTTAAATATTTTTAAAGTACTTACTGCTTTCGATTCAATATTTTTGCACCTCTATTTAAATAAGACGAACTTCAACATTAAAGTAATCATTAATTAATATTCAAGTAAATTAATTTATTGCATATATTCCGGAAAATAATTATTTACATACATATTGTTTCTAAATTAGTTTTCTAAATTTCGCTTTATTAACTTTACGAAACTTGTGCATGCTGTGCTGGCCTATAAAAGGCTACTATACTATTATGTAATTTAATTATGTAAAAGAAAAGTGATTAGTATAAGTAGTTGGTGGTAAGACGAAAAAAAGAAAAAAAAATTTCGGCGCCATTTTGTTTATGAAGAATTATTTTCATTTCTCTTCTACCCCTATTCTCTGCCTACCCCTCTGGGAAACAGGCGTCAATCATCATCATCAATAAAATGAAAATACATATATACATACATATGTATGTATGTATTTTCATTTTATTATAAAAAGGTACCAGAATTCTACAAAACATATATAAAAATCAGCCGTGTAAATTTAAGTTAAGTAACTCTTATTTTTAGTTACCTTTCTTACCTGGTACCTGCCCAGGTGTCACTAGGCGAGCTCCACAATCTCGCAGGTATTCAAAGAACATGAGACGCTACTGAGAACCTAAGGTTTCATCTATGTGAAAATAAGTTATGTCTTATCGCTCTGGGATCTTACTCTATAATGTTTTATGAATTACATCATTATATATCACAGCAATATGAAGTAAATTGCAACGATCTTGTGTGCCCATTTTAGTATTGCTGCGTCGACAGAATAAGTATGTACGGTAACGAAACCGTTCAAGTGTGATATAATAATGTATATTATTATATAACACTCGTATAAAAATAAGACTCATTATTTTCTTTTAAGATAAAGTATATCAATTAACATGGCAACTGACAGCACCATAGTGTTTCAATTTGAACATTGCAAACACATTCATATTCTGGCCAGTGAGAGTTGATGATAAGTCATTCACATAGAAATTTAATACTCATTATTTATGAATGATGTATGGCCTTAGACAAATTGTTTCATACAATTTATTTAGGAAATCTTATTAACTATAATTGGTATTTTCATAGAAATTTAAGGCCCGTTTCTGAATAGTTTACCGGCAAAACCGATACCTATATTTTATGTACTAAGCAAATTGTAGAATTTGCGATGAACGACATTTCTTAATTATTATCAACTTTGACTGGACACTACATACATTACACGTTCCATCACTGTTCATTTATCATCTTTTATTGCTAGCAAGAACATTTACTATTAATTGAATAAATTAAATTTAAATTAAAGTTACGATTGGCGTCTTCAGTTTACCAAAAAGCCAGAATGTGCTGGTTAAACAAAAACGTTTACTATAATACAATAGTACTAAATATAAATATAATCACTGTTTTATATTTATTTGTTTAGATGTTCGGTGGATATGACTATGGCGTAAGTTATATGTCGATATTTACTTATCCCTTGTATATTTTAGAGTATATTATACGCCAGAATACCCAAGACGCCGTTAGATCTATGTATTTTATGTTCAAAGCATGTACATTTTCATTATTTTGTAGTATGCGTAACATATATATTATCATCTGAGATTTTATGGTTGTGCGACGAATTTATACTGATATGTTATTAATTTTTATGTTTATAGTTAATGCAGAAAATGAGTGAGATATACAAGTACGCTCAACCGAGCATGATGAACCCTAGTATGATGAATCCTGTTATGAATGCTGGTAAGTATTCATCCTATATTGTATACTTGCTCGTGCATTATAAAATAAGATTATGATTGAGCCATACACAGATTTAAGTTAGATTTTAGTGATAGCTTTATAAGTATATAATATTTTTTATAAATCTATCTTATAAATTGAATGTTCAAAAACAAAAACCAGGGAATGTCGTTTTGTTCTTTGGTAGATTTCAAATTTTTTTTCGAAAAAAATATTAATTAATTTTGTAGTTCAGATCAGAAAAACTTAGACACTTAGGGCTACAATTTGCTTCATTTAAATTTGCTGAGTGATCATTTTTATTTAAGTTACAGCCTGTTAAAAATCATCAAAAAATTGGGATTTTTGTTTTGCGTCCTTAATTTTTGTGTGAAGTGTAATAAAATTGTAACTGCTTCTTGTTTGTACACACGGCTACACATCAAGTTAGACACCCTATATACGCATAACTACGCTACATACAAAATAGAGAATTGTTAGAAAGGGACAGTGTATAGTAGTGTCGATGTAATGGTAAGGATAGAGCGTCTCGTTCAGCGTGAGTGAGACAAAATAACAAAAATATAACGCACTCTCTCGCACGATTCGCAGCGTTCAACTTCTAATAGTTCAAAGTCCAAACAGCCTAGGTTGACGTGTCGCTGTGTGTACATGGTAGATGTTTAAAAAATATAAACATGAGCGGTCTTTATAAGAGCTATAAAAGCTAAAACATTTATTTTGAGAATTTATGTTGTCTGTATGTTTGAACACGCAATAAGCAAAAACTTCTGCACGAAATTGAATGAGGTTTTTACAATTGTATTGCTGGAGATTTGAATTAAAATCTGCTACATGTTTTAATTCTAATAACGCTTTAGACTCGAGTATTATGTTTTTTTATTGCACGTAGGAAGTCAAAAGTTAGGAATAATTTTCAAAATTTATAGAGTAGATCTGGATATTATAAGTTATTGCGTATAATACTGCATTTATGTACATAGTATATTAGTATGTACTTGAGTGCACATAACTTATGTCCCGTGTGTGTGTGTGTGCAGGCGGTGGCGGCGGCATGGGCGGCACGAGCGGGCTGCAGTACGAGCCGCCGTGGCAGCGCCAGCACCAGCAGCAGCAGCAGATGCGCCTGCAACAGCTCATGCAGCACCAGAACGTTAGTCATGATCCACTACTGATGCTCACACCGACTGATCCTTTTCCATATTACGTCTTTGTATAGCTTTTTGTTTAGACTGCATGTCTTATCCTCTCAACCAATCCAGTTGTCAACAATACGAAAATACAATAAAACTATTAAAATAAAAGAAGATTATCATAACAAAATTTACGTTTTAAATAGTCTGATTTTAAGCTCGGGTGCTGGCTTGAGTAGTTAAATTGGACGTACCGTTTGAAATTAAATAAGTATTCGAGATAGCTACTGATGTTCGCCATTTACTATTCTAGTTAAAATTAATGATATTTTGACGGGCAGCAAATGGGCGCGAAGTTCTACGCGGGCGGGCTTGGCAGCCGCGACCCTGTAGCCATGGCGCTGCAGCAGCAACGTGCGCGCGAGATCATGATGGGGGGCGCCGGCGCCGGCGCCGGGGGCGCAGGCACGGGCGCCGGCCGGCCGCGCGGCCGCCCACCCATACACCCGCGCGGGCCCAGCGCCACCTCGCCCGACGTTGTCAACTTGGACTCTGATTAGTATGGGTATGTACGCCTTTTATTCTCATTTGCTTGGATTTATTCGATCCATTTGTAATCGTAGATCTACAAACTACCAATTTGATTTGTATACTAAACTGACAAACCAATTTAGGCCCAGATCCTAAATCAAGAAACGAGTAATTTTAGCTACGGTCAGTTAAACTGACATATTTTTTATAGAATATGTGTCAAGAGTCAAAACTTTACTGACTGTAAATAAGACGACTCGTTTCTTGATATAAAACCCGACCTAAATGATTCCATTGTTATACTAAAAAAATATTTAAAATTGATTGTCTTAACTTTGCAATATAACAATAATAATGAACGCACACAGCAAACCACCAATTAGTATCATGTCCCAGTGTAAGCCGACCAAAGGGCCGGGTTTTCCCTAACCCACTAGGAAAATACCTGTGTAAGCGAAATAAATATCTATACTAATATTATAAAGCTGAAGAGTTTGTATGTTTGTTTGTTTGCTTGTACGCGCTAATCTCAGGAACTACTGGTCCGATTAGAAATATTCTTTCAGTGTTAGATAGCCCATTTATCGAGGAAGGCTATAGGCTATATATCATCACGCTAAGATCAATAGGAGCGGAGCACCAATGAAGAATGTTTCAAAATCGGAGGGTTTTTTTTCCTTTTGAGAGCTTCCGCTGCGTGCGCTGCGTAAACAGTTAAAGTTTCGCAAAAATCATGTATGACAGAATTGTTCCCCTTTAAAAGTTTTAAAAGAAAGTCCGCGACAGCATATCGCTGGCTCACTATTACAAGGTTCTATGTTATTTTATTTAACTTTGGGGAAATGAGGTTTAAAATTTGCATATCAGTAAAAATAACTTAAAAAGTAGTAACTTAGAACTATGTGCTTCCATCTATTACTATATTAGTCTAAACAAAAAGGAATGACATATAGAACCATGCAATATTCATAACTAATTTTTTTCGAAAATGTAACATAGAACCTTATAATATTGGACCAGCGATATGTCTATCTTTTAAGGTTGGCTCACTATAACCTTTTTTATGCTAACCAAATTTGTTCTAAAATAATGCATTATTTGCGAAGGTTTTATTATAAACATGATATTAAACCTTATCCAATTAATACGTTATTCATCACAAGTATTTACTTTAAAACAAAATTGCCCTTTACATCATTCGATTTCAATGAATATCTTAGGAGATATCGCAGTTTTAAAATGACTTCGCAGCAAAATAATTACCCATTACAGACATACAAACGATGTTTCTCCTGGTTTATTCTGCGTGATTGTAAATTAGCACTGTAGGTATATTTATAAAATGTTCAATGGTTCTTATGTGGTTCGTGGATTTAACAAAGAAAGTTTCAGCTCCTTTAAAATTGTATTATAGGTTCCTACGACCCACTGTCTCTCTTATGTGACGCAGACGAAGTTACGCGGGTCAGCTATCTACACTATTATTATAAAGCTGAAGAGTTTGTTTGTTTGTTTGAACGCGCTAATCTCATAATAGCCTATTTATCGAGGAAGGCTATAGGCTATATAACATCACGCTACGACCCACGGGGGCGGCGCAGTAACGATAAACGCGGGTAAAACCGCAGGAACATCTAGTGTAATAATAAACGCATACGGCAAACCATCAATTAATAAAGCTTAATATAAAATGCATTTAACTTAACTGCAAATTCTATTCCAGGTAACAAAAATGTGACAAGTGGACAGATGTGTACAGTGAATGATTATAGGTGCTACACTGCTATATGGAGTGAGTAGCGGCCACGAACTCGTCAGTAGGTCCGTAGTTGTCTCCTAGACAACGTCTCACCTGACCGCCGAGTGCGCGGCCCGCGACACTCGAGGTATAATCATCTGGCCAAAATATGAAATGATATTCAAAAGTGTTAGCTCCATATATGTAGCTTTCGCCTTGAGGCTTGCGCTCTGATGCTACATATCAAGAATCTCAGTATTTTATTTGTAGTTCACACCCTCTTAGAAGTTAGCCCTGTGTAATTCATTTTATTTACAAACGAAGATTAGTGGCGTCCACATATCATGAATCTCCACTTATGTTCGTAACAATCACTTTGAAGCGGAAGCCTAAGGCGTAGACATTAAATGATAAGACGCACAAGTTTAGTCATATTTTAAGCTTCGAGAGATGAGCTGAAGGCTTGAAATATGACGCTTGTGCTTGTGGGAGTTAACATTCTACTTTCTGACACTATGTGTGAGGAAATGGTGTAGGAACTATCGAACAAACGAAGCATCCTACGAGAGCTTATTGCATTTTTAAATACAACCTTATTCATATCAGTGGTTCAAGTTTGGCTCATAAATATTATGCTCCAACTCCAGAACGCGATTACTGTCATAGGATGCTTCAGATGTCAGCTTGATAAATTTTAACTATATCTCTCAGTACAGGAAATTAGTGATAAGTTATATGTCGGTAGTTAGTAAACCTTGTGTGTCTAATATGGTACAAATGTACCTCCCCCCTGGAGTTGCATGATCATTCTCACCCACAATGTAACAGTATAGTGATATATAATATTCTACATATTATAGTGACTGGAACACCAATCTAAATTTAAATTAATGTTATTTATTGGTTTATGTATAAATATTTAATCAATATTTTCTTAGAAATAATGAACTCTGCACATAAACCATAGTTGGCATTGATGTTCCATATATAAATTAGTGAGATGTTGTCGGATCTATGTTTCGCTGAAGGGTGTTTTATTTTAAAATTATTTTAACCCTTCATATAAGTTGGTTATAATTTTATTATAAAAAAGATGATGTTGATTAAAACTTTTTAACATTTTAATTTTTACATCTCTTTAAAAAAAGCTAGAAATTTTCTACTTAAAAAAATGTATTCAAAAGCCTGAATCAGGTTTGGTTTTAAAATCATTAAGTTAATTCAATTTGGCAAGCTGAAGTTGTAAATACTGATTATTTAGTGGTTTTATAGCTGTGATATATTTTATAAAGGGAGCAAGCTGAGCTACTGAATAGTACATCACTGTTAGCTTCATGAACACCCTCTACTGCAACAGGAATAAATACAGAAATATTTTTGGAAGATGTACTTATTATATTTGTTGTCTCAAAGAACATGTAAAGCTATTGGAATCTACAGAAATCCTGAGACTATTATTACTTCATTTAAGTTATGATGACTGAGGAAGGTTCCATGCATATACGGTTGTAACTGTTTAGAAAGCCATTGGGGCTTTCTAGTCTCTAGACACTTAAAAGTAATAAGGTTATGATTTTATGGTGACAAGTACTATAGAAAAAGTATGTCGCAGGTTTAAAACCACAACATAATCCAGTCATTTTTCTAAACATATTATATTTGGGTTAAAGCAATAGAGTTCTCATATATTGTACTCACATAAAAATCAGTGCAGTATGACTGTCTTATTATTTGCAATTATTTTATGGCATATTTCCTTTCACATCACCGTGAGACTAATAATTAGTCTAAAATTATCAAATTATCACTAAAATTATTTTAGTGATGTTTATTTGACTGTATTTATTTGCCTGTTTATACAATGGGCGGTTTAGTTGTGATATTGCCTAATATTAAATTTTTGTATACGTTTATTTTAATTGAGTCACTACCGTGACTTTAATGTTAGATGCAACAATTATAGCTATATATTTTAGAATACATTATTGTAACTATGATAGTGTGACATTAAACATAGTGCATTTCAAATTTTGAGTTTGATAATTGTTTGTTAGGAATTCTCATGATTGTTTTATTATAATTTTGGATAACTTTACAGATATTTTTCTATGCTTAAAATGTTATTTATAATAAACAGTTACGTTAATAAATGAGCAGTATTTCAGTTAGTTGTAAGGTATGTTATATCCATTATCATCGCACATCGCTATAGTTTATTTTTTGTTTTCTCTTTTATACAAGTACTAGCAAAATAGTGTTGCTACATGAATATTGTGAGGTTGCTACACAAAAGTGAGGACTGCTGTAATTGTTTCATTATTTATGTAATATATAATATAATTATAACTGTAGAGAACTTCCTATTATTTTGTAGTACAATCAAAGTATAATAAATAATTCAGAAATGTGTACAAACATGTTTTATTTATTTTATATTTAAGATGCCATACATAATATAATACATATAAACTATATAAACTAATATTATAAAGCGGAAGAGTTTGTTTGTTAGTTTGCTTGAACGCGCTAATCTCAGGAAATACTGGTCCGATTTGAAAAATTCTTTCAGAATTAGATAGCCCATTTATCGAGGAAGGCTATAGGCTATATATCATCACGCTAAGTTCATTAGGAGCGGAGCACTAATGAAGAATGTTTCAAAATCGGAGGTTATTTTTTCCTTTTGAGAGCTTCCGCTGCGTAAACAGAGTTTCGCAAAAATGATGTATGAGAGTATTGTTCCCCTTAAAAAGTTCTAAAAAAAAATCCGCGACAACATATGTCTATCTTTTAAGGTTGGCTCACTATAACCTTTTTTATGCTAACCAAATTTGTTCTAAAATAATGCATTATTTGCGAAGGTATTTTTATAAACATTATATTAATCCTTATCTATATATTAATACGTGAAGCGAAAACTTTGGATCCCTTTTTATGAAAATTGGGCGGACGGAGGAGTATGAAATTTCGCACACTTATACTTTATACAGAGAAGAAGTGACGAATGCTAATATTTTTTTAAAATTATGCGTAAAAATAAATTCAATTAATGAAAAAACAGTACACGCACACAACCATGCATTTGACACACGCAGTGGTAGCGCGTTACTATGGTTACATATACAATATATAATGACATGACATCAGCAAAATCTTACAGCCAAACTTTGGTCGAATTTCGAGCACTACGCGACCGCTAGTCCAAATAAATACGTTATTCATCACAAGTATTTAATTTAAAACAAAATTGCCCTTTACATCATTCTATTTCAATGAATATCTTAGGAGATATCACAGTTTTAAAATAACATCGCTCGCAGCAAAATAATTAGGTACCCATTACAGGCATACAAACGATGTTTCGCCTGGTTTATTCTGCGTGATTTTAAATTAGCACTGTAGGTATATTTATAAAACTTTGTTCAATTGTTCTTATGTGGTTCATGGATTTCAGCTCCTTTAAAATTGTATTATAGGTGCCTACGACCTCTCTTATGTGACGCAGACAAAGTTGCGCGGGTCAGCAATCTAGACTAATATTATAAAGCTGAAGAGTTTGTTTGTTTGAACGCGCTAATCTCAGGAACTACAGGTTCGAATTAAAAAATTATTTTAGTGTTGGATAGCCTATTTATCGAGGAAGGCTATAGGCTATCACAACATCACGACCCACGGGGGCGGCGCAGTAACGATAAACGCGGTTGAAACCGCGGGAACATCTAGTTAGTTATATAAATTACATTGCTTTGCACCTGTGTATCTATAAAGGTAGTATTGGGTTTTAGTAGGTATAGTTCAAATGCACATACTAGAACCCAATACAATAGATTGTCACACAATTCATTACAGGGTAAGCCGAAACAAATGCTACTAAACCAATAATGCAGTCAGTATTAATGGATTTCATAATAATTACTATAAATAAATTACATGAAAATATTATATAACATACTAGCCAACCTGATACATGCTGTACTGCCTGAACAAGAGAAATCTTACGATCTGATTGTTGCACAACTTACTAGGTCCAATTGTAAATCTAAACCATCCAGAGACACTCAAACACAATTGTTTATCAAAATTGATCCAGCTTTTTGGGATTCAGTGACATACACACAAATAGAAGAATTATAAATAATAGCCACAATACAAACAAGATTGATTGAATCAAGAACTATGAAAGAGTAGCTTATGTCTGTATGTGCATTGCCAAGCATAAAAGTATCATAAGTGCTAGCAATACCCTATACAAAAACATTATTATTATATAATATGCATTATTTTTGGTGTATGAGATAAACTTATCTGGTATATTACATATCACATAATTAACCTTTTGAACGCCAGAGTATAAACGCATCGCCGTACCCCCGACGCCAAGCCACTTTTTCTGTAAAATGACCTTCAGAAGTATAGGGATTCCAAAACTTTATCGAATATCAACTGTGTTTTTATTTTAGTCTTAAATTTTCTAATAAACCGTACTCATGACACTGATATTTATTTAACCACAAAAGTAATGTTTTATTTAGTTTTATTGTTTATTTTTATGTTAAGGTGCGAGGTATTTTTTGTCATACATATGTGACGGTGGCGTTGAGGGCAAGATTTCGTTTGTCACGTATATGTGACAATGGCGTCCAAAAGGTTAAAAATATAAAACTATAACTATATATTTTAAAACCTAACTACAATCTCGATATAATACCCTTGGTGAATACCAGGATAAGTGATAATATATGCAATAATGGAGGTGTTTATAATAAACAAACACAACAACAAAATAGACCCAGAGGATAGAGTATTATTAAAAACAAAAACAATTATAATATGTAACACATTTTTTTCATCATAATATTCTGTTTTGAGTCAAAGTTCGGTCCGAGTGTACCAAAGGTGTTGGGTGTTGTGTGTAGCAAACCCACTTGGTTGGGATAAATTGGTACAAAATAGTGAAAAAGTCACAATGGGAAAAATCCTTCGATTCCATCCCTCTATATGATAGAATACCAAAATAATGAGATTTATAAATTATTTGATCCAATGTGTACATTTTTTAAGTTTGTCCTATACATAGGCTTCACTCTAAAACTGCGATTTATCAATAAACCACTTTTCGTAGACAAAAAGTGGCCAAATTATATTTGTTTAATTGAGTAGTTTAGTTTCAAAATCCTCTAAAATACTTTTCACAAAATAATGGTAAATCTCAAAAATCCATTTAAGACAATATAAATGGACTATTTTAGCAGTGTTTGCAACAAACTGCTACTTTTGTGAGCTGATTTAATAGACTTTGAGAGGGTTTTGTTGAAAACTATCAGTGTGCTATGCAATAGAAACAATGAAGGAGCTTCATATTCAATCTGAACATTATTTTTGTTTGATATAGTTTTGGCGGTTTAGGAACTATACTCCTCAATTATTAGTTGTTGTATATTATGATAAAATTAAAAAACAATAATTAAATGTTTATATAATGAATTCTGTCTTAGCTCACTGGCACACCCTTAGCTACACTCTAACCCAAAGTTCTTAACCATTTAATACATATTATTATAAGGGCAATTGAGTAATTTTCTTTATCGCTAAATACTTATCATAAAAACATAGTCATAAAAAACTAGACACCATTAATCATACATTAAGATTTGGAATACCAGTCTTTACACCAACAGAAACTTCCATGTATTTTAGTAATCTCCTAGCCAGGAATGTCACATTGTCTACATCAAACACATTTGCTGTTATGATTTCCACCTTCATATCAGTTTGAAAGCTAATAAGTTCGCCAGCAGTTATGGCCATTGCATTCACTGGCAGTCCACTAGCGTTCACGAGCACCACACGTCGAGGTCTCAAATCAGAATGAACTTCGCCGAGAACTTTCTTGGCCCACTCTAAACAAAATATTCTACTAGTGTCTATTGCTAATATTACAAAGTCTATTGCGACCTTTCCAGTTAGATCCGACTGTTTGACGACTTCATGCAGGTAGAAAGACCGCAGTACGATTAGTTTCCAGCGAATATTGCTTTTGTTGTGAACTTCCGTTAGAGCTTCAGATATCTTCTCAATTATATCAATATTTGAGGACAAAACAATTGCAGATAACGAATTCTTAAAACTTGTAGGACCAACCCATGGGGCAACTATTTTCTCTTCTATCATTGACATGATAATAATGGTTTAATTATTAAACTAAACAAAATCTTAACTTTATGAAAGTAATACAATTTGAACGTTTTGTTTTGAAAGTTTAGTTTGACGTGTAGGATGAGTGCTGCCAATAAAAAAAAATATTTTAAAACTGACTACCTATAATAGCTGCAACACGCGTGACTGTAGGTGAGAAGCAAATATGCAATTGTAGAATTTGATAACTATAAAAACTTATTGAAATAACTGTAACACTTTAAAATGATATTTTACTCAAAGAGGTGGTATCTTATGGTAATGACATAGAGTTATGTTAGTTGGTACATCCACAGAGTACATTTATAGGTACATCCCTCAGGTTTATAGCTCTGCAGGTATATCAAATAAATCAAGGGTCCCATAAATGAGCCATTTTAATTTTTAAGCATTGGTACGTCGGAACAATTATCACAAAGTGTGTTAATTGGTCCGAGATTGGTACATACTAATTACTTTGACAATGACAATTGACAAGTGATAACCGATATATGAAAACCGAACGCAATGGAGATTGGAATTTGGAGGGAAAGATCAAAGAATGAAAGAAAATAAGCATGTCTCAATTTTTAAGTTAAAATTATAAAATGAGACGGCGTGATGAAAAGTTCCCCGATAATGGCTTTGAAGCTTGGGGTGGATATATGCAAGCTAAAATAGCTAAACTAGAAGAACAGTTTTGTGTAAGAGCTGAAAAGGAAGAACTCTTGTCTGATATTTTTAGTGGTGTGAGTATTTATGTTAACGGATTTACTATACCTTCCGCTGACGAACTTAAAATACTTATGACGAAGCATGGTGGCATTTATCATACGTATCAAAGGAGTGAAGATTATATTATTGCTTCCAATCTCCCTGATACAAAGGTAAAAAACATGAATCTCACTAGAGTAGTAAAGCCTGAGTGGATAACAGAGAGCCTAGCATCTAAACGATTACTAGATTATAGAGATTACCTGCTTTATAAAAACTCTAGGACACAGAAACAATTAAACTTTAAAACAATAGTTAAAAGCAATCAATCAATAGAACATGATAGCAAAAGTTTTCAGAAGGATACAAATTACGTAATGGGAGAAAAAGAGAAAATACAATTGTGCCAAACAATAGATGATGTGAAACCATCTACTTCATGTATTAGTCATTCAGAATTAAAGAGTATTAATAATTTGTCTAATTTGAACAGTATACCTACACAAATTCAGAAGAAAGAAAATCATAATTTTGGTGCAATAATAAAGACTGCTGTGGACCCGAATTTCATTGCAGAATTTTATAATAATTCAAGGCTTCACCATATATCACAATTAGGAGCTTATTTCAAACAGCACATTAATGATTTAAGAGATGAAAGTAAATTTTTATTCCCTCTACGAGCTGAGCTAAAACAAGAAATATTAGCATCACATGGAGCAAATAATTTCTCCCAGTTAAAATTTGAGAAAAATAAAGTTATTATGCATATAGACATGGACTGTTTCTTCGTATCAGTTGGTTTAAGAAACAGACCTGATCTTAGAGGGAAGCCAGTTGCTGTAACCCACTCTAAAGGTGGACAGAGAAGACCAAAGAGGCCAGGTGTAGACAGGGGTACAGAGTTTAATCTCTATAAGCAGAAACAAGCTAATAAGTTGGGTAAAGTTACTGGTATTCCTGATGATGAAATTGTATTTGAGAGCAAAGTTGATAACATTGCTGATGAGGATGATAAATATGGCTCTATGAGTGAAATAGCATCTTGTTCATATGAGGCGAGAGCTAAAGGTGTAGGGAATGGAATGTTCATGGGAGCAGCTCTGAGACTATGCCCAGACTTACAAACTATACCTTATGATTTTGAGGGTTACAAAGAAGTGGCTTATACATTATATAATACTATAGCACAGTACACTTTAGACATAGAGGCTGTATCTTGTGATGAAATGTATGTTGACTGTACTGAACTCCTCTCAGATATGAATGTTGATGTTCAAAGTTTTGCAACCATGTTGAGAGAGGAGATAAAAAGTAAGACAGGATGCCCATGTTCTGCAGGGGTTGGAGGTAATCGCTTACAAGCTAGATTGGCCACAAAGAGAGCCAAACCAGATGGTCAGTTTTTCCTTACTGAAGAACTTGTTGAGGATTTCATTTTTGATATTAAACTGCGAGACTTACCTGGTGTGGGGAGGCAGACTGCTCAGAAACTGGAATTACTAGGTCATGTCACTTGTGGCTCATTACAAACTTTAACACTAGCCACTTTGAAAAGTCAACTGGGCAATAAAACTGGTGCCCAATTATTTGATCAATGTCGGGGTCGTGACCTTAACCCTTTGTCATTCCATACTGTTAGGAAATCAGTGTCTGCTGAAGTAAATTATGGCATTAGGTTTGAAAACGATAACCAATGTATAGAGTTCTTAAAACAGTTATCAGCAGAAGTACATTCTAGAATGCAGCAGTTTAAAGTATTAGGAAAATGCATAACTCTAAAACTAATGGTCAGAGCAAAAGAGGCCCCAGTGGAAACAGCAAAATTCATGGGCCATGGATTTTGTAATGTTGTCAATAAATCAGTTTCCCTAAATAATGCCACAAATGATGTTGAAGTCATCACTAAAGAAGTAGTTTCACTTTGCGAAAAACAAAAAATAGATCCTAAAGAAATGAGAGGTATTGGGATACAGGTTACAAAATTGGAACCTCTAAATAATCGGTCTACTGTTGGAGCAATAAGTAAGTTTTTATCCAATAAAAGAACAGCAAAAGTTGAAATTAAAAATGAAAACATTTCCACTATTCAACGAGAACCAATAACTAATCAATATTTTTTGGACAAACCTAATCTAAAGATGAAACCAAACACTCCAACCAAATCTAAAATCATTACATCTCCTAAGAAGAAATCTCCCATATTATCATTTAAATCGCCCACCATTAAAAGAAGAGGCAGGCCTCCAAAAAATATGCAACCTCAGCAATCCTGTTCAAAGAATCTTTTAAACAAATTTCTTCAGGGACCAAATGCAGTTAGAGATATACAATACAGAGATCCTATGATAAAATATATTGTTAAGCAAGAAATACAGCCAAAAGTAGAAAAGCCTCCTACTTCCAGAGGACTACTAGGTCTTCCATGGGATAAGGTAAAAGATTTGCTAAGAGCCTGGCTAGAAAGTGGTCAGACTCCATTGCAGTGTGATATTGATATGATAGTGGAGTACCTACAAGAAATGGTTATTAATAAGAATATAGAAAAGCTTTATGTACTCATGAATTTTCTGAGGAGAATGACGAGGGAAATAGGCAGTGTTGCATGGTTAGAGGTTTACAATCATATATGTGAACAAGTACAGAATGCTATGATAGCTGTTTATGGGAAGAAATTATACATCTCAAACTAAGGTAAAAGGAGAATATAAGTACTAATCAAGACTGTGATATTGTAAAATAAAAATCAATACTTTTATACATATTTCGTTTATTTTTCATTTTGATACTATTTTCTAGGACTATAAAAGAAAACAAAAATATGTCAATACTAATTTATTTGCGTCAAAATTAATCATTACTGCTTCCGTAAACTGCCAGGTAATGCTAAAAATAGCTAATGCAAATGTAAATCATACTACTTTATTGGTATTCTAATTTCTATGTAAAATTTGGCAGCTGCAGACTCAAACCAATTCATACAATAATGAAAATGTCAATTTTGCTTTGGCACTTACTCGTACCAGAGGCTTTTGAAACTAGAACGATTTAATGTTTACAAGATTTAAAGTCACAAAATCCTAGTTGTTAAGGATAATACCTATTGAAGACACATTAGGTACATTTATAATTCGAAATGGCAGTTAATATCACTATGTTAATATAAGCATTTTCACAACACCTAATAATATTTAATGAAATATGGATGCTGTGTAGTCACTACAGATATAATGCAGAAATAACGCCATCAGTTCAATCTAAGTTTTATCATTTTATAATTTATTATCACAGTTGCTTATTGCAAATAAAACGTAGGTATCCGGACTTGTAAAAATAGCATGCATAATTTATTCAATAATTTTGTATTAAAATATAAATCATGATTCGATTCTCTTGAAGAATTTAAATTGTGCTACCTATTAAAGAAAATTGTAAATAAAATTAGTTTCATCGCAAGCTCACAGCTTGAGATAATGTCTTAAAACTAAATGCTTTGTGACAACCGTTGACATCTATTATTTTAATACTTTGCGATATTACACCTAAGAAATACACGTAGAAAAAACAAAACGATTTCTTACAAAAATACAACTTAACTCATCCCACATAAATCAATGTTAGTACGACGAACAATATCATGAAATTATTTGAAATGGCATTTATAGGCATAAAACATCACTCCGTCAGTTGCACTTCTTTTGGAAATTGTACTTTTCCGTTTCTATTGCTACTCAAAATTATTGTAGGTAGTTAGAGAATAATTGATTGAAGACTGTTTTTTTACTCAGTCTTCCGACCTCGACCTCGGAGAGGTGAATTGGTTCCTTCACGAAGGACTCATAGTTGCTATGTATGCAGTATTAGTGAAATGCAGCCGACGCGCAGTGGACGCTCTCACGCGGTCGAGTTGGCGGAGACAGAGTGTTTGAGTTTGGAGTCGATGATGATCTCGTCGCCCGACCGGATGTTGTACGAGTACAGTTGCTTCGTGGGGAACTTCATCTCCTCGGGGCCCTGAAAAGGCTCCAAGAATAATGTTAACTGTTAATAAAATGCGTGATATGTGGTGTTACATGAGTTTACATGAGCAGTGACGTAGCGTAGTGGGGGCGGCAGGGGCCGTCCGCTCGGGGAATATTGATAACTGTTCTTGCCGAAAAGTTCTTTTGAATTACTGAAAATTATAGTATTTTAAACTGAAATACCTACGTAAGAGAGTGGCAAAAAAGTTTCCACCCCAGGCGGCTGACACCCACGCTACGCCACTGAGTTAGACATGTTACAAATGTAAAATGGGCCACAATAGTATAAGGGATATTTTACAAATGGTGCGTAATTTGCTTAGGCAGGAGTTGACAAACAAGCAGACCAAATAACTATGGGTTATACCTTATTTTATTTCATTGTATATTAATTGCAGAATACTACAGGTACTTGTGGCTTATTTAGGTATATGAATTTGTGACAAAAATATGGCGAGTTTCCAAGTTTCCACATAAAGATGACAATAGAAAAAAATATGAGGTAACAGATCGAACGAGTAGGTAAAGCAAACGGCAAACTTTATACTCTAATTATATTCTATATTAAAATGGCATACAGTTTTTACTGATAGCGTTGCGACTCTGTGAAGAAATCGCTATATTGCTAACTCGAGGGACAGAATACTGACGCAACGTCCAGAGCTTTGGAACCTACACACCGCAAACTAAAGCTTTTTGGGACTACTATGCTGAGTTTCCCATTCAGGTTAGAGAATCTCTTGATAAGTTTCTGATATGCAGTTATATTTTGTGAGATGAAAGATAATGGCGATGTATTGGTTATTATACAAATGAAATGACTAATGGTTACTTGTCATGTAGACTTCTTCATGCAGAAAAAATAATAATGAAATATATACTTAGTTAGTGATATTCACCTGAGAGTCCCTAAGCTCTTGATCTACATAGAAAAGTCTCATCTTTGACGCGGGGAAACCAGCCAACCGCTCCAGTCTTGTTTTCAAGTCCGATACAGTTCTGTAACAATAGTTAAAAAAATTATTTAAATATATATAAAGTAGTTAGGTATGTTTATATAAACGAAAAGCTAGGTATTTTCAGAAAAGGACACTATGCGCTAAGAGCATTGCTATTTCGACTATTATAAAATGTAAAAACACGGTATTTATCTACATTTTATAATTGTCTAAATAGCATACAAATGCAATTCTTCTTATACATGAACAATAAATAATTTTAAAAAAACCAGCACTCCATGACAATATAACCTATAGAATCTTACGCGTATTACAACTCCGGTAATAGGTGTAAGTTATGTAAAGGGCTCTCCTTGCGCAAGCAGTCAGATAAATTGTCTTATGGTTCAACTTCGAGAATAGAACATTAAAAAATATTAACAAAACAGCAACATTTTTAAACTGTTTTTAAATATATTACTTATTTAAAATTTTGCATCGGGAAAATGTATTAATTCTACCTACACTAAAAATATTTATTATGTGGATTCAGGATTGCACTGCATTATTTATCTTAAGGTGTCGTCTACTTTTAGGCATAATACACAGGATAGTCAACTTCGATACAATGACATATATCATCGATAAACAACCATATTTATCTAAGTACCTATATTTCATAGGTTGGCAATTTAATCACCGCGAGGCGATGTCGTGTGACAACCCGTCTAACGTCAAGTACAGTACGTGACAAAATGACAATGCTACGATAAACTACGTCTACCTACATTATAGTCAGACGTGATATTCCGTTTACAAAATGTGAGAAGATAAGGACACACCTGACATTTTTTCTTATACTTAAGTCTTCATTATATGTTTGGGCGATAGCTGGTGGTAAGGATTAATGGGTTTCATTGTCAAGGCCAGTGGGGATTGATACATCACTATGCCTGTTTCAAGTAATTAAAAAAAAACGTTAGACTAAATCGTGAGGCGCTTTACAGAGTACCTAAGTACTCGCAAACGGAATATCTATATGCCAGGGGTTTACTGATATACTTATTTTTAGATGACTACTGGTAAAAAGGCTAGATAATTAAACGTTTAGGTATAGGTACTACTTATATGTAGAGTAAACTTTTGAAATCCTTTTGAATATTCGTAATCAGTGGCTTTTAATAAGAGTTTCTGCCACATTTAAATAAGTATATAATTACTTACGTGATAACTATTAATTGTAAATAATTTGTGCGATTACCTGACTATCTGTAACTCTTTATAATCAAACTCACTCGATCGGACCCACTGAAGGCTTTGTTCTTAGTTATAGAAAAGTCATTCTGATTATCGAATTGGGCCCAAAGTAATATGAGCCAGTCGGCTACTTCCAATTTTGAAAAGGAGATTAAAAGAAATCGTCTATTATAGCTACTTAGCAATTTAACTTGGAAAGTCATAAGTAGTCAGTCTGCAGAAGCTGTTCAACTGATGAATAACTTGCCTGTAAACATCGACGGTGCGCACTTCGCTGACGTCACCGCACGTGAAGGTGATCTGCACGCGCTTCTCCGGCCGAAGGTCCACTGACACTAAAGGGTCCAGTTTGCCGTGCACGCCCACTAATTCCCAGTATCTGTAACAAGCATTCATAATTGCTCTTCAATATCGTAGTGATGATACTTAACTAGTACATACCGAAACTTTCGGCTATGCATATATTTGCACGTATACCAGACAGTTTAACCATCACCAGTATTAACCCTCCTGACATTGCGTATTTTAACCTTTTAACCGCTTACGTTGGATTAATCCGACAAATATTTTCGTGTCCATTTCGCCAGCGTCGTATATTTCTGACCAGATACCACAGCTCGTTTAATCTGCTTTTTTATTTAATTACGGTGTTTTCTATCAAAAAAATGTTTATATTGTGTAAATGGATAATTAAGTAAACATTTACAATTTAATACACTTTAGTCTCATCATTAGAAGTCCTAAAAATAAGTATTTATTTTTGTAAGTATTTATTTTCGATTCACTGTGCCGGGCGCTGGGGGCACGACAACTGTTATGAAGTGGGGCGGTTAAAAGGTTAATCTATCCTTGGCTACATCTGGTAAGACAAAGGAGAAGAGGAACTATTAGTAGATGTAATTATAAAACAATTAGAATGCTTCTTTGTTCCTATAGAAAAATTTAGCGTTAATATTTATCGCCAATAGCAGTTTTATTACATTTTTCAGTAAGAAAATTCTCAGTAGTAGCAAGGAGTCTTAAAACGTGTCCGTTCGACACTAATAAGCTCACCATGTTCTACTTTACACATACTTATGTAAATACTTAGTTAACAATGCAGATATACCTAATACACCTAAAGTGCGTACTAAACTGGCTAATTATTTCAGCCGAAACGTAGAAGAAGAAAATGTATACAAATAAACATCAATTGCGTAAGTTAAACATAGTGGTAAAATGGTCACGTGGCCTGCGGCTGTTTACTAATCAACGAATGCCTGATTTACCAAAACAGTACGTTCGTGTCGTACGGTCAGCCTCAAAATTCGATGACCACATTCCATATTTCTATAAGCCATGAACAACGTAGCATTCATAAATCGCTTACCAAGACTAGCGCCAGAATTAAATGAACATTGTAGAAGTTCAAAATTAGCTAAACACCGCATTGTGAGAATTAACTGAACACCAGATTGTCAAAAGTAGCTGAACAATATTTATCTCGAAAATATCTGAACAACACGCGTTACAATCCCTATCTACTGGACCCGAGTAGATAGGGTTTCGGGGGGAGAACCACGGGTCTCCCCCTTTGGATCAGGGTACTGCGGGTCAGGAAGCCCACTGCGCCTCGAAAGGCGTGTTCTATCAACCGCTGATTAGAGTGCTCGGTGTCTGACATGGTGTAGGACTCGCAGGGGTATGTGGTTAGCCGCTGAGGACGATATGTTTATTGCTCGGCAAGCACGTGGCGTTCGAGCGTCGAACTCCGGCGCGGCTAGTGCAAACCAGTCGGTCGCGCGAGGCACGGAGTTGTCTTTAGCGAAGTGTCAGTGTGGTTTCACTGCCACAACGCATCTCGGGCGCTTGCCTGCTCAGCAAGTAAGAGTCATAGCTGGGTGACTCGGACCACACCCGGCTTGTAGGCCTATTTGGGTAGGCGTATGTATGTACGTTGGGAAGTGAGCGTGCCTTATACAGCTTCGGTACCATACTGGAGATATGGCAGGCGGCTACAGCGAGGTTTTCGTTAGCAACTCCCAGAGTTGCAAGTGGTGAGCTGCTTTATTGGTCCGGTACTTATCTGAAGAATAGGTAGTGTCACTTGGGCACGAGATAGCTCGCTTACGAGAACCGGATCTCTGAGGTTAGGGGGGAGAGTCGAGATTTGGGGACAAGACCTGTCTATAACTAGTCCCGGAAGGTGCTCTCGGGCATTGGAAGGTACAGCGGCTCCCACTATTATAACCTGACGGTTGGTGTAGGGGAACGCTATATCATAAACTGGACTAGTCGTAGAGAGAGGGGATGTACCTACAAAACAGAATTTATTATCTTTTGCCAAATCTGAGATTCCTGGCAGAACCTTAAACCAAGAATAGCCAAGACCGATATCTCGGTCGGACATTCAGCACGAGGTATTGACCTCCACACTATTTAATGGTTATAAAGACGAAAGTCTGTGTTTATATGCATAAATTTCGAATAAAGTCGTTTTTGATTTCTAGCAGATTGCAACACTGATGCAAGGATTACGCACACAGATAAAAATCAACGACGTATTGCAGAAACTATACGTAATTTCTATTTACAACAAAGAAATCGTAAAACTGAAGTTAAAGGCTCGCACTTTTATTAGAATTGCTTCCTTTAACAGCGTGATTGTATTACGCTGTGTAATTTGTATTTCTCACGATTAATCTGTCGTTATAGTGAAATAACATTCAAATTGAGTGAGATTTTATGATTGTTCACACCTACGGCCTCATTAGCATATCAGTTTAGTCATTTAGGTCGATATTGTTGGCACAGATACCTCGCCTACATTGCTCCTTATTGAAAGGACCTTCGTGTATTATCTTCGTATAAGTATTAGAAGGACAATGTAATGTTTCATATGTGTAGATAATATGTCACAGAGTTTCCCCAACGCCGCATAAGTATCTACTTTCATTGCTAAATGTCTGTGTAACCGGGCCACCACAAGTAGGTACTACTTGTAAAAGGTGCTTTATTTAGGGCTCGGCTCGCTAGGTCGGTAGATTGAGATAAATTATTTTCTTGATAAGTATTTTTTGCCTGATAATATCGACACCATTCACTAAGAAAAGCAACTAAAAGGAATACACAAGGAAATGGATCATATTGCGTTTTAGGTATAAATAAAAGGCAAATTCATGTAATACCTAAATTCGTAAAAATTGGAAAAGATCAAATATCTTTTATGCATTTTAAAGGAATGATGAGTTTGTTAAGAAACTGTGTCCTATTTGCGTTCACAGAGATCAAGTAGAGCTGATGTATTGGACCCAAATTTGTTTACTTAATGTTACATAATAATAATAATATTATAATATAATAATCTGTCACATACACACAACACAATACAAGCGAGACTTTTACAGCTACCAGCAGGCTTAGTCTCAACTGTTACTTATCCTGACAAATTCCAAGCAGTTTAATAGCTGGTCATAAAACTAGATACTAAGATTTGCTTATATTAGCCAATGTCATTTTGATTTGTTTGGGTATCGTACTCGCGAATTCGAGATCGAGATGGCAGGTAACCTACGCTCTATAATTTTTATTGCTTCGACCCTAATAACCTTAGCATACCCAAGGATAAGAGCTATAATGTGCATTTGTTAAGCACCTATAGTCTACTCGCAAATTCCGCTACAAACTTACCTATCAGGGCGGTCAGACTCTGGCTTCTCCATGTAATATCTAATGAAAGCTCGTTCAGCAGCATCCCTCTCTTCTATGGGGACTGCACCGCCACCGTTCAGGGTCCTCACAAGAGGCAGCCGCGCCACAAGGAGCAACCGTCGCTCGTGCTCCGTCGACTCGAAGCGCTCCCACAGTGGCCACCCCTGAAAAATAAATTAATTACATGAGACAAAGCAGCAGCGATACCCTAGTCGGAGAACGTTAGAATGCCACGTAGAGGTCTCGAGTTTTATCCCAAGGCTTTGTGTGGCTTTGGCTATATGTTAGTATTAAATTGTTAACTTTCGCTTGCTTTAACGATGAAGGATAACATCGTGAGGAAACCTGCATGTCCGAGAGTTATTCATAATGTTATCGAAGATATGTTAAGTCTGCACACCTGCACTGGGCCAGCGTAGTGGATTATGGCCTAACCCTCTCCCACTGAAAAAAAGACAGTGCCCAGCAGTGGGACAGTTATATACAGAACAGATATCATAGGTACATGAGACACATTCCGATAGCTTAGCGCTTGTGAGCAGGTCGACTAATGAAATATCACTGACCCCCTGTAGAAGGCAAACAATTTGATATATTAGGTATAGTAAATTTTTCCTCGCTTGTTTTATCTAGTTAGCAAATAAAGCTTATCTAGTTGCTAAGCTAGAGACAATACATAGAGAGGCTTAATTTTTATATCGTCAGTTATGATTTTACGTCGCACGTTATGGAGGGCGAGATTGTTGCAGTCTACCGAGCACAGTACATCAAACCTAAGATCTTATGCACAAAAGTCGCATTTAAAACCGCTGCCCAAGCGATAATAAAGTAAACACTAAATATTAACTATTATGTAAATGCATTGTGCATCGTTGTGTACTTCAACAAAATGATTTATAGTTACACTATGCAAACATAGATGGTACAAGCATAGCCAGCTTAGAGCGATCCATGACATCATGCATTTAAATATAACGTAGAAAATAAGTTGTAGGTATACGGTTTTTATAAAGGTCTTTAGATATACCTAATAACGTTCACGTTTGACATTAAGTAAAAAGACAAGGTTCCAATAAATATCAGGGGCTTTACCACCATATCATAAGGCCTTGCCATTGCATGCGCGAGAATAATTACAGATGCAGAGTGTGAAGCTTTCTCTTGTTGCCGCGCAAGCAATGTAAATCTTTAATCTATAAATGAAGGGGCCTAAAACATTTAAAATACGAATTATTAAAAAAATATAACCAATGCCACTAGGGTTGCCACCTTTATTTTGAACGAATAGAGTATCTTAGGTAAACAAAATAAAGTTTACTATCTTAGGTAAACAAAATAAAGTACAAGATCTGAAAATAATGGTTAATTACCATGTTTTTTTTTTATGCTAGTGACATCTAAAAATATTTATTATCAAGGAACGTAGTAATCGGATCTTTACAATAAGTATATGTCTTTATAAAAATTGCTTTTATTCAGTTTAGGGAAGTGCATAAACTAGGTTTATTGTCCGCTTAAATTTATAAGTCTAGTATTACGATTTATCACAAACGAAACCGCAAATGAATGTAGAAAATAACTTATTGCATCAGCATAGAAATATATATTTTTTTACTCTTTATAACTTTAGGCACTTGTCCTGCAAATCCTTAAAAGTCAGAAGTGATTGTAAGTAAGTATGTATTTCAAAAATAAATTACGCATTATTACACAAAAGTATTAAATCAATGTACGGAACAGGAACCATATTTACGATCTGCAGTAAAAACAATCGCGCAGTCACGACTCAAGGAGCTAAAGGATCATCGAATGTGAAACAAAAAGTCGTAGATTTAAATTGAATCGGTTTTTGTTCGTCTCAAGGTTCGTTGAGGAACGAAGCAGGTTTCCTTTTAGGGCATAGATCCATGGACGCTAGTTCCTAGGTACATATTGTCCTCGCTGAGTTATGGATATGATTGATTGATTGATGTTTGATACTGCCTGCGGTTTCATGTAAGTCCCACGGGAACGCAGTAGGCACTTACCGGGATGAATATTTTAAGTGTCATGGTCAGTGTGCCAAGGTTCAACAAATCTGTTCTACAGTTTAGGCTTGATTGAGTAATGAACTTTCAAACGTTTTCAAAACATTTCACATTAATATTAGATAGGAGGAGGTAATAATACATTTTTTGTGGTCCACGTAATAGTGGATTCATCTGATACAGTTACGATTGAGCTTGTCAGGCAACGTTTTAATTTTCATATTTACATACATAAGTTTTGATTTAGTATTTAGGAAAAGCAGTGCCTGACTGCTAATAATAAAAAAAAATTAAAATATAGCATAGGTACTTTTAAATTTCACCTTTTACTTTTATAAATGGGAACACCTCGTAGATAAATAATCATATCAAGCTGAAGAAATGTTTAGCCTTTGTCGAGATTGATGTCGCAACAATAAACTGTGCAATCAGACTATTGTCAGTTAATCCTTGATAATCTACATATCTACGTATAGAGACCGTTGTCTCTGGTAAAAAACAAAATATGTAAATTTCCAAAACATGTCGAATGATCACCATAAACGACCTAAAACACTAAAACCTATTGCTAATTTACATTTACATAACTAAACACTTACAATTAGTCATTATCCCTCCAATAATAAAGACTAAAATGACTAACAACATCTCAAATTAACGTTGCATACAAAATTAGATCTAATAGGTAAGATCTTTGAGTTTAGATTTCTACTATTCCAGCGAGTCTTTGTTCTCCCCATAGTATGATGTTTGAGCGTGCATTCAACCTCGCTGGCCTGTTTTGCCTAAAAACGGAAGGCGGAATCACCTTTGCATGCATCAGTCCCTACGGAATACACAGTTGCCGCATTTTTGTACCCTTATAAAGAGAACACTTTACATTTTTGACCGAGAAAAAATGTAGACGTTCTCTGGAACAATGGGTAATGTAAATTCGGTGGAATTATGTATGACTAGGCGTGTGTGTTGAACATATTTTTTGCCACTTTATAGTAACAGGTTACGTATATAGACGTGCCTAGGTACGATAAAAAGGTACGCTTGTTTTTAAAAAGGTACTAGACCGCGCGTGGCTATCTCATAGTCGAATAGGTAATAGACATCTTACTAATATTACAAAATAGTTAGTTCTAGTTTCGCTTGTGGACAGTACTTTTTCTGGATAAAAGGTATCGTATGTCGTTTGCTGTATCGCTGACCACATGTTTGCGAAATTTCATGATAATCGATCGAGTAGTTAAAGTGTGAAAGCGTAACAAACAAATCAACTCACATTTGCATTTATAATGTAAGTTAGGATAGGTCTGTCTGTGAAGGTGTTTGGATGTTTGTAACTCAATCATGCGTAAACCATTGAACAGCTTTGGGTGAAACTGGGCACATAAACAGACTCTGTTATCTCTCTATGTTACCGTATCTCAGTATATGTTCCTGTGGGATTTACACGGACGAAGCCGCGAACTAAAACTGGTTTATTCTGCATACCATATTAATATTGTATGGAGAGAAAGCGAATTTTGTGTGTGTGTGAAATGGCAGAATTCATAACCATTCGAAAAAAAATACACTACCTATTTGAAAGGTAGGCGCATTATTTTAGATAGGCAATGGCTATATATTTTGTGCAACCCAGGCAAAGTAGGGGGGCGAGCCGCTAGTATCAAAACCGTGCTAAACATCGTAAACGCAATACAATAAGGAAGTACGATTTACGAATCGTTAGTTATCACATTTGTAATTAGAGAAAGACAGCACTACGAGGTTGTGACGTAACAACCTTACAACGCCTAAGTAGTCGGCATTAGTCGCTCTATACACGGTAGCTTCTAGCGTCATAGATACAGCACATACCCTGTTAAAGGACTGCAAACATTACTTACATTATTAAGTAGTTCTGCTTGTTTTTTACTTGGTGGCGCAATGGTTGTGATTGATTCACAAGTTGTGCAAAGTGTTATCGGGATTTTGTCAAGAAATTCTGGGTCTTTCGTCGATTCACACCACGGGTTGTTCGCACCACGGTGAATCGCAGAAGGACCCATTTTGAATTAGTCGTTTCGCACCATGGTGTGAAACGGTGAATGCTTTTTTGTACTTCGTCGATTCACAGCATGGTGCGAATCACCGAAGAACTATTTTTGACTTCGTCGATTCGAACCAATGTTATTTTACTACTATTGAACAGTCTCGCATAAAAGTTTTAGTACACCAATTTATTTGTATGTAACTCAAACTAAGATTACCTACTGTTACAATTTTATATTATATATATATATTAAAAATAGTCAAAATTAATTAAATAGATAAAATAAAATTCTGTAATTGTTTAGCGAAGAAGAAGACCACATAAGAGTGATTTATTTTCGATTACATTATTTCTAATTCAGCTTTCAGATAATAAAAAGGCGCAGACAAAAAGATTTTATTGAAATAATAAGAGCCCAATTGATGCCGCAATGCCTATAATTTGTTATACATAAATAAATATATATACTAATTTGTCAGAGAGAACAGTAACCTTTCGGTCAAGGAAGGGATGGGTCTAACTGGTTGACCTAACACTACCCACGCCGTCTCACACGACCGACCGTTCCAAAATTAAATAAACGGTTAATAATTTTTGAGTTCCGTTCCTTTCGGTAACGGCTCCGTTCTGAATCATTAAATTCAACGTATCGATTTCATTAGTCGACGCCGACGACAGATGTACTCAGCTTACCTGACTAATTATTATGCCTTATAAATGCATTCAGTTTTAATTGTTGTCTTTACTGCATATGTTTTAATGTATTTTACATTATAGTTGACACTGCCGACTGCATTCCTTTTGTTTATATTGTAGTTTTTGTTTACAATAAACCACATGAACTTTTGTCATAGTCGTCATTAAAGTTAGGCGGGAAAACGTAAAAATATTTTCTTCATATAGGTATACAATATTAGTACGGATTATAAAGATTTCGATTGTATACAGACAAAACCTTCTTTCTAATTAGTACCCACGCACTGGCACTACCCAATCTATCATAAATAACACTGAAAACAGCCGCATATTTTGCATTTACTCCAAGGAAACAACCGAGAGGAGGACATTTGAGGTTTGATCTAAATGTTATTAAATTGTTCTTTGAAACAATGTTCAGTAGCAGCACGAAAATATCAATAATTGACGTCACATAGAAAACATATGAAATCTGACACTCCTGCCTGACACTCAATGAAGTACAAGCGTAATGCTAGACTAGACGATGTAAACTATTGTAAACATGTACTACGAAAGAAGTAGACGAAACAAATGAAATATGTATTTACAACTGCACATTGCTATTCAATGCAAACCGAGTTTCTTTTGTTATAAAAGGCCACTTTGAATTTGAACAACTGTTTTAAAAACGCTTTTCATACTTAGTTTTGTATAGTATCTGTTTTATTTGTGCTCGTATGTTTATGCCAGTACACCGGAGTATTCCGCTTTCAGCACCAATAGGTATTTTATTCCACATTCGGCACCAAGCAAAAATACCTATTGGTGCTGAAAGTGGAATAGCTTGGGTGCCGAAACCATAGGTGCCGAAAGCGGAATACTTCAGTACACCTAACGCTATAAGAAATAACATTTGGCGAAATTAAATAAATCTGGCTAAAAGGTGTCTCATAATATTCAGTAGATATTCAGGAATTGACTGATGCCTTATAATGTGTGTTTATTATTACACTAGATCTTGCCCGCGGCCTAACTCGCGTAAATGTAGGTTATTATGTCCTTTTCTGTATCCCTGACAACGTGCATGTAAAATTTCATGGTGATCAGTGGAGTAGTTAAGGCGTAAAAGCGTAACAAACAAATAAACTCACATTCGCATATATAATAATTATTATAGTTAGGATATCTATGATTATTAATTACACCTAAATATATATATATGGCCTTGTTAATCCGGTGGTAGAGGTAATCTCTTACAAAAAGTTACGATATCCTTCAGACCAGGCCATGTTATTGATTTTTCTGTTGAGTAATTCTTAGTAGCGGCACGAAGCCCAAACTGTTTTTGGTAAAGCAAGAGGCTCACCCCTTTTAACCAGCTCCTATTATACAGCTCTACCTACTTCTATATATATAATATATGTTTAGAAATGTTATGTTTAGAATATTATTTCTTTAACTATACTCGCTAAGAACTTCATTATTGCTTTATAATGTATGATATTGTAAATTCCTTTGTTGGAAATAAATACATAAATATAAACTACTAGCTGTGACCCGTGACGTCGCCCGCGTGGAATTTAACAAAAAAGTATTTGTTCATTAGCAAAGTAAATATCAAATAAAAATCTCTCAAATAAAAGTAGCCTAAGCTACTCCTTATAACATCTGCTATCTGCAAGTGAAAGTCCTGTCAAAATCCGTCCAGCCGTATTAGAAATTAACCGGAACAAACAAAGACAAAAATTAAAGAAATTTTCTTTTGATATAAGTGCCATATATACTTTCATATGTATTTAGTAAAAAGCTGTTATTTTGACATAACAAACAGACACTAATTTTATTTATATGTGTATATATTTTACTAGTCTATGCGCGGGAATCATGCGACTCTCGTATATAGAGGAGCTACAATCTGACAAAACGTGATTATTGGGTACCCAAACTACATAGTTGGAAGTCACAAAGAGAATGGGCACAGCTACTCGTATAAAAAAACCTGTTTTGTAACGCAAACCTCAAAAACAATTAAGTTATTTTTTAATATCGTTGATCTAATGACATAGATTTTTAAATAGGTTTTATGTTTACTGTCAATTTAGGCGTATGAATAGGATTGGCCCAGGTATAATTTTTGGGAATTATAAAATTTTAGGTTCGGCAAGATATTACTAAGTTTGGGATCTTAAAACTATGCGATAGGTTTATCCTTTAATTCGTGGGACTTGGTAAAAATTGCAAAAGAGATTTGCGTTTAATTATCTGTATACCTTTTGAGAAATGAGAATACGGGCATGAGTCTAGCATAATACATATTTAAATACTAGCAGTACCCGCAGTTTAAGACGAGTTAAATGTTTTTTAGTAGATAGGGCTACAGCTCCGTCCCCGTGGGTCTTCGCATAATAGTATTTAGTCTACACCTGATTTTCATAAGATGGCCAATGTATTCCACAATAAATAGTACATCTAATGCATAAAATTTTGTGAAATGGTATTCTTGAGATTACAGCGTCTAAACAAACAAACTCTTTAGCTGTATAATATTAGTGTAGATTATAAGATTGGGTAGGTACCTATATTATATTATTTTATGTTAAACGCTTAATCAACAATCTGCAGGTATATTTGTTTTACTGAAGTTTTCCTTACTTAATTCCTAAGTAAATTAATGCCATGGTACTCTTTATGAGGCAGCATAAAATTAGTTTTTAAGTAGTTATTATGCAAATTAAAAAAAAGAAAAATCTTGGCTAGTTCAAGGCTTTACATTATTTGAGCTACTTGTTGTATAATTTGAATAAAATATTCAAACGTTACTTTATACTTCGTCATTATGACGAAAATATGCGCATGCGCAACTGTAGATCACGAGGTTCTATGCCTACATTTGGCATCGAAATGTAGCAGTCAGGTATAATACTGTGTTTGACTGCACGGATGGCGTAGTGGTTTAAGTGGTCGCCTCGCTACTGCCGCCGCGTCGAGTGTTGTGGGTTCGATTCCCACACGGGGCAAAAATTTGTGTGATCCACAAATTGTTGTGTTTTTTGTGACCGTTGTCTGTTAATTCCCCACGACAGGAATTATTCGTGCGGTAGTTGTCTTTAAAAAATAAATACGGGACTCATGAGCATGACACTCATCTCATGGGATGACCGGGTAATATGTATTTGCCTATACCTCATAGTATTACGCTTGCCCCCAATTATGTGGGTTACTGTCACATAAGTCCACAAACTACATGCATTTTAAAAAGACTACCTACCATATTAAAATGCACGGTCCAGATTAATATATATCTAATAATAATAATATTCTATCACATACAACACCATCTAGCCCAAACTAAGCAGAGCTTGTACTATGGGTACTAGACAATGGATAAACATACATTTTTTTTTGTGAATACATTCATACCTATTATACATAGAAACACCCAGACCAAGACAAACATCCATGTTTATGCACACAAATGTTTGACTTGTGCGGGAATTGAACCTGCGACCTCAGGCGTGGCAGTCGGTTACACTAACCACTACGCCAACAAGGCTGCCAAATATATTTATTAAATGTAGTGTAGCTACTGCATAACTTGAGTGTGCTTTGGTGCGTTCATCTACGACATGCGTGTGAAATTGAAGATTTGCAGAAGAGAATTGGTAATGGATTTCAATTACTTTTACTTATTTAGAAACTAAAGGCATAAGTATAACTATGGTTTTATTAATTATACGACAATCCCACACGACATTGATAAATCAAGTGTAAAACCAATGGCTTTATACGCTTGCTGGAGGCACGGAGTTTTGACACACCAACAACTTCCTAACACTGAGCTGTTTATTGTATTAAGGGTCAGCGCCGACAGACGGAGTGGCGGCAAACAGACTAATTCAGTAACAATTTAAATTCAACCTAAAGTGCTTCAGAATACGACTATATTTGTTACAACGAAATAAAATAACCGCACTTTGAGTCGCTCGCCGTCATTTTATTTCGTTGTACCAAATACATTCGTATTCTGAACCACTTTAGGTTAAATTTAAATTGTTACTGAATTAGTCTCTTCGCCGCCACTCCGTCCGTCGGCGCTGACCCTAAGAATTACTTGAGAGACCAATAACTTTTTGTTTGCTCGACCCGGGAAACAAAGATATCACGCACAGCAGAGGTATTCACTACAGCTACGGCACTGACGCAGTTAATAGCTGGCACACATGTTATGTACTATCGACTTGAGCGACGACGGTTGACCATTTCAGAAAAATTTTCGCTTGCACATGTTGACCAGTTGAGTTTGTATCGCCTTAGAATCAGTAAACAAATGTAAAGTGTAAAAAAACTCAAACAAAGAAAGGGGCGTGTCACGGGTACGGGTACCAAGTGTTGGCCTGCTATGCGATTTTAACCTTAGGAGTGGTCATCCGTCGCTGGAGTCGATAGTACATAGTCTCAAGCATAATATATTCTCAAAGGGGTAGGTCAAGGCGTATAACACCAACATTTCGCATCCTATGTTTTATGTATCACTTATTAGGAGACGAGCCTCTAAGCTGCTGAAATTTCTTAATAGAAAATACTTAACCCTACCCTTGGTGTCATAACCGAGACCTAATTTGACTGCACGGGTGGCGTGCGTGGAGTGGTTTATAGTCGCGTCGCCATTGCCATTGAGCCAAGGGTTGAGTTGGGAGTTCGATCTTCACACGGGCTGAAAATTTTATATACAAATAGTTGTTCCTAGTCTGGGACTCTGGGTGTCATTTGTTTGAATGTTTGTAAAGAATCTTGCGATACATACAGTAATATTCCTTAGTAGAGAGTTGTATTTTTAAAAAAGGATAACAAGAAACTGCCTATTTTAGTAACGTTCAGCCGTGCTTCTAGAATATTCCATGTTGTAATAATTAGGGCGAAGCATGATGAAGGGTCACGATGCCGCTTCGATGCGCGGTAGTGAACAGTGGCTTAGTCATGAAACGATAAGTCTTTATAATGAACGGCTTTAATGTGAGATATTGCGATTGCGTGTACGTAACGAACAAAGAACTAGGAAATATTTCGTACCGACGAATGTTACGTAGGCATATACCTAAGTCTGTTCAATTTATACAACTATTTTTATCCATTTATAATTCTGTCTGTTTGTTATATTTTCTAAAAGGCAACACTAATGATCAAGTCTTTGGTCGCGGGTTTTTTTACAATTTACGGACTCTAGTACATACTGGTTCAGAGTAATAAATTGCGCATTGCACAAGTAATTGTCGCAAATGGGATTCGAACCCACAACCCTCAGCAGGGCGGCAGCGGCGAGGCGACCACTTGCCCGTTGCACCATTGTTGCAGTCATAATGTAATTGGAAAGATACGTTAATATGACCTAAATTAGAATACTGCAATCGATTCTAAATAGTAGGAATTTGAACTAGCAGCGCTATATTAATTATTATTATAGATTCGAGTTAATCGAATCTTAAAGCAAATCAAAATATTCGATACATTGATAATAAATATTCCAATGTCCTTAATTACTAAAAGTATGGCGAACCACATTTATATACCACATATCCGCGTATTCACACAAATATGAAATTAACGCACACATGCTTATAATCAATGTAATTTATATATTAAGTATCAATTATAGAATCAGATGCAATACCATGTAACGTTAGGAATTTATAAATATGTATGATATGCCTGAGCAATAAATAAATTCTTACGCTCAGTTTCTAAACGACTATCACCGACGTGTCAATATCTAACTAATGTCAAGTGATTTGATTGTCTGTGGCTAATTCAATCAGCCAATCGCAGCAATTTACGTTTGTTAAGAGTTTTATATGTTGATCTATCTTTTAGAACCGGGTTTTAATATTTTCAACTATACCCTAGCCAGCTCAAAAACATTTGAATGCCATTCCAAACATATGTAAGTCTTTGGATCCTTGAGCAAAATGTTGACGTGTATTCAGTACCTAATTGGCTTTTGCCTGTGACTTCATATGCGTAGAATTTGGAAAAAGGTACCTATCTACATTCGTCTTTCTTAATACTCTTCTCGACTTCGACTTCTAGGCGACATGTCAAGATGAAACGTGCACCAGATTTTATGTTAGATCTCCAACAACACAACTGCGAAACTGCATTCAATTTCGTATTGTAGTTTTTGCTTGATGCGCGATCAAATATACAGAGAGATAGACAGAAAAAAATCAAAAAGTATTTGTTTCGGCTTCCATAAGTCATATTATTATAAAGAACTTATATTATTTTTCTTAAATACATAGGAGCTATGTATAGACATCAGCCAGTTACATGTAGATATCGCTTCTATTGCCGGCCAGTATATTGCAGCCACACATCGCCGTAAAAATAATGTCTGTATACAAGCCCCATAAGTCACCGTGTTTACAATGGTGCGGAAGCGGGGTACATCGACTAAGGCATGTTTATACATGGGATCAATTTAGACAATAGCTTTTGTAAGACGGCAAGAGCTAGTCAAAGCTACGTTCACGGCATTCCCTACGTCGATACAGATCAAGTGTGAGATCATTATAACGCAACATCCGCGTATATATTTGTATTTATTAAGATCAAAGTGAGATAACAGTGTAATTAGCGTGTATTAAGCATGTATGGCTTATGTATGAAGGAGTATTATTACGTAAATAAATTATTGCTTAGATACTTTATATGACTTGACGACAATATAAAGATATGTACATATGATATAGTGTATAGTGTATAACTGCACGAATGGCGTATTTGTTTAATTGGTCGCCTCGCCATTGGCACAGCGATGAGTGTTGCGATTTCAACTCCCATACGGAACAAAAATTTGTGTAATCCGTAAATAGGAATTCTTTGTCTACGTTGTTTGAATGTTTATAAAGTCTATCCAAATGTGATTGTAAAGCGACACAAGTATTATTTATAAGGAATTGTCTTTGACAAAAAAAATCCTGTGTCGTATTAACCTACTACAAAAGGTATAGCCCCACTTGTTAGATCTTTTTTACCTTACGGTTTAAAGGCGCTGATCCTGGGTCACGGGAGACTACAAACATTCAAACACAGACCTAAAGTACATTCAGACTCGTAACAACTTTTATGGATCACACAAATTTTTGTGCCGTGTGTTTGATCGAACCTACAATTCTCGGCACACGACCAGTTTTAACGTGACCATTTAACACACTGCGCTATCTGTGCAGTCAAGATTATCCATTGTTTATTTTAATGACCTCTGTAAAAGTATTTTAATGACCTCTGTAAGTACGTCGTTATTTTATATTAATAGTTCGATGCCCATCTTAAGTTACATGCGGACATCCTTAAAGATACTCATGTATAATACATTAAGAACGTACATTCATACATACCCCCTTGTATATCTCTGAGAGGGTAGGCAGATGTCTATTGCGCGGAGGTTTTGAAAGCAATGTGTAATTCCTACGTATAGGAGGGCGGATTTATTGCATGTTACCATTGCTCTCTGCTATCCTTATTAATATTATAAATGCGAAGTTACGCTTTCATGCCTTAACTACTCGACCGATCATCCAGAAATTTCGCACAATCGGGGTACAAAAAAGGGAAAAGAACCTTTCAATCAGAAAAAAGTACGGTACACGAGGGATAGAAAATTGACATACTTAATATACATTTACGAGGGCGAAGACGCGGGCAAAATCAAGTCACTGATATGCTTCTAACAGAAAATACCAAATAAAACTGTATTGGCAATAGGTGCTTCAATAAACGGACGGAAAATACGTGGTTGGAATAGAAATAACGTGGTTTGCAAACTGTAATTTGCTTTAAAACTATAAAAGATAAAATTTCACGGATTAAGGTCACTAGGACATTGCGAGTGACGTCATTGGCGTGGATTATTCCCGGTGTCCACCCCCTGCTTGTCCACCGCGGGTGGACAGAGACACAAATATTTAAAAAAATTCTCGCTGTGCACCCCTGGGGGACAGCGAGAATTAATTTTAAATTATTTTCGCTGGCCACCCCGGGTGGACAAAGACACGAGTTTCATATGACTACTCTCGATGTCCACCACCGGTGGACAAAGCCACTGCTTAAATAAACATTCTCGATGTCCACCCTTGCTGGAAATGGGAGTAAATAATTATCACAAAATTAATTATATAGGTAGTTTAATCATATTATCTTTTACAATTTGTAGAAATAATTATCACATTATTAATCATAGTCACAGAAAATATCTTTACATCCTCATCCTTTCTAAAAATAAATCAATATTAAAGTCCCCATTGACAAGTCCCATTTGCATGTCGTGAATAAACTGATCACTTAAAATATTTTTTTTTTTACGTTTATTGTTGTTATTAATACCTTGGCTTAATTGCATTTTTCGCACTACGAAAAAATTTGCATCTTCTTTAAGGACGCTTAGAGCCAGGAGTGCGTTTGGGTTTTTTTTCCCCATGGCTTTATTGATTTTATTGTGCCATCCTTCGACCGCGTTGGTTGTGCGATGTCTCTCGCCGAAAACACACCAGACAGTAAAAAAGTCATCCCGTAGCCAATAATCTTCTACATATTTCCTGAATTGCATTACGTCAGGATCTGTAGTACTCCTTTGAGTTACATACATCCACCCGTTCATCACTTCTGATTCGGGTAGCAACGGAAGCACGGCAGTCAGTGCCACCTCTCTAATTTTATAAATATCTCCGGATGTTGTGAGTTTCAAGTCACGACCCTTTTTCCATATAGCCTTTCTAAAGTGAGTAAAACACCCTTTGACTTTAGCCAATGGAAAAATAGATTTGATAGCTTTTATTGCAGCTGTCTCAAAATCGATTTTAATCATTCTAGGTTCCCATCGAGGTATCTGACTTTTAACTAAGTTGAATAGAATTGTGTACGATTCGACATCGCGGCGAGTCATATATGCGTATATCAATGGTATGATATTAGTATTATTTTCAGTACTACCTATATCTCCATGTATGGAGTAAACTTGCGTGAAAGGCGCTGTACAGCATTTAAAAGTTCCGTCGCAAAAAAAATCTCGAATCTCACAAGTATAATGTTTAGCTTCTTCGATACAAAATATTAAAATTCGATTACCGTCATTATAATAGTCTGCTAAAAGAAAGTCCTTGTGTTTCGGGGGCACTTCAAATTCTTCTACATTTTTAACCTGAGTTTTTTTCATACCTACGCTTTTGTTCTTGTGTCTGTACAAACTCGATTTAATGTTCGAAAATGAAGGTATATATTCGATCAAGTCCATGCCACTATCTTTGAGTTCACTCACTGTTGTATTGTAGGTATTTGGCACCGATGGGAATCCAGACGCTAGTTTATCCTTGCATTCTTGTATTTTTTCCTGAATGGCATTTTTTGCAAAATTGGGTTGACAAAAATGAGGCTGTTCTTCAATAATATTCCGGTCCTGTAAAAAAGTAAAAAGGGCCCATTTATTAAAAATATAAACAATATACCGCGGGTCCTTGTGCCAGCAAAAGCTATGGTTCGCTGATACTAAGCAGGTGGGCGTGCGCACGGAATTTTGCCTTTTAAAGCGGATAGCTTCTGCAGACCCAGATCATTGAACATTTATCATTATTAAATTTTAATTTAAAATCCGGCATCAGGTATTTGTATAACTATCTACTTACTTTTATTTTTAGTCGTCCTCTGCATTTATTCTTTTTTCTCTCAGTGCACTCCCAGATTTCTAAACCAGTATTATATTTTCGCTTCTTACAATATTCATGTCCTGCATGCAATATAATTATTCCACCTTTCCTATACACAAATGTAAAACGTACTTCACCAGAAGAAGTACCGGCTGCGGCGTTTACAAACGACATGGTTACCGGACAGCGAATACGAACATTATCATAAAAAACAAAAATAGTGTAAATGCGAAATGGTAATACATATACCCTCTAAATTTTTTTTTTTTTTTAAATTACCCACATAAATACATGAAATTTTTTAATCACTTAATATTTTGTACACAATTTATAGATTAACCGTTTTATTTATTTATTGTGACTTATTAATACTGTACTTAAAACAGTGTTTGTATGATAGTACTTATTAGACATTATGAGGAAAAACATGGCATTAAGTCCCGCAACTTAGTGTCAATCAACATCATGTGTGAAAACACACATAATCAATTATTGACGGTGTACTTACTCCTATTTACCCCAAAGATGTTGATAATATGATTAAACTACCTATATAATTAATTTTGTGATAATTATTTACTCCCAATTCCAGCAAGGGTGGACATCGAGAATGTTTATTTAAGCAGTGGCTTTGTCCACCGGTGGTGGACATCGAGAGTAGTCATATGAAACTCGTGTCTTTGTCCACCCGGGGTGGCCAGCGAAAATAATTTAAAATTAATTCTCGCTGTCCCCCAGGGGTGCACAGCGAGATTTTTTTTTAATATTTGTGTCTCTGTCCACCCGCGGTGGACAAGCAGGGGGTGGACACCGGGAATAATCCTACTTACTCCTATTTACCCCAAAGATGTTGATAATATGATTAAACTACCTATATAATTAATTTTGTGATAATTATTTACTCCCAATTCCAGCAAGGGTGGACATCGAGAATGTTTATTTAAGCAGTGGCTTTGTCCACCGGTGGTGGACATCGAGAGTAGTCATATGAAACTCGTGTCTTTGTCCACCCGGGGTGGCCAGCGAAAATAATTTAAAATTAATTCTCGCTGTCCCCCAGGGGTGCACAGCGAGATTTTTTTTTAATATTTGTGTCTCTGTCCACCCGCGGTGGATAAGCAGGGGGTGGACACCGGGAATAATCCATTGGCGTCGGGTGAGGACAGTCCACAGACTTACTGTTCCAGACATTTACTAAAAAGGTATGTGTTTTTTAGAAAGCTAAATTTTCACTTAAATAATACTACAACCAAAAGTCGGCTTATTTTTTTTTAAATAGACCTCTCACCCTCTCGGCATGTTTCTGTGTCGTGTGTCAGACTTTACAAACTTTAAACCACTACGCCATCCGTGTAGTCGAGTTGATAACAATTTTGAATGAACTGCATCACAATTATTTCTTCTTTTTTGAAGATTATATTTGTCAAACAAAGTCACACTACATAAACACTTAATATAGAGAACCATCTAGTAATGCGCATAATAGTATACTCGAATGATATTCGAATACAGTTGGTTGTAAAATGCAATACCTACATTGTATGTTCAAGCCTAATGGATAAGGCATTGGACTTGCGATCAAGAGGTCGTGGGTTCGAATTCCACCCATCGCACTACTGACGTGAACCCACTCCTAACAGAAGCATTTTTACTTAGCTGGATGGTTTAACAAGAATACTAGTAATTTGAAACCCAAATAATTCGAATTATTAGCGCCATCTTTGTACTTAAAACCTAGTTTTAAATATCATCGATAGAAAAAATATTTAATAATGTATATCGTATTTCTTTAATCCTATAAAGCACAAATTTTATGAGGTCACCGGGACATCGAGGATGACGTCATTTGGCGTCGAACGAGTCCAGTCCGCAGACTAACAGCCTGGGAATGCGCTTAAATTGTATTAAAACATAATTTGCACGGTAAGTATTAGAAAGTAATATTATGCTTGGCGGCTTGCACCGTTTTGCCATTTCGCTCTCATGAACTAGTTTTGAGTTTTCATCATAAGTTAGGTAATACACCAAATGCCTACCAAGAACGTAGATATAGGTATTACCATAAAGTTCGCATTTAAGCACTTTAGGTATTTTTAAATATAGGTTGATTAGGACAATTATTTTGTAATTCGGCCTTCTACTTGTTCATTTAAAACACATTATGAAAGTAATTGAGTTTCTATAGATATAATAGTCATTATGTATCATTCCTGTACATTTCCGTATTTTAGTAAGAAATTAAAACCTTCATTTCGCCAGATTTGTCCCTAACATCTCTAGGTATACATAAAAAAAATATATATTCATCCCGGCACTATATGGCACGGACCTCCTACAAGAATGAGGAATTTTAACTAATTTTATTGTGAGTTGCAGAAACTACCTACATAATTCTTTCTACGCAATTCTAAATATAAATAATTAAAAATACAAGTGCAATATGTGTACTTTGGTAACTAACTCTTTGTCTCTGGTTTCTCTTCATTGGAGTAAAGTAAGACCCTAGAGTGACATACAGTTCTTAATTAGACCTAAAACTGAAAATAAGTCTCGCGTGTTAGACTCCATTTTACTTCTACTCGTGGGCGTTATAACGGATGATGTATATGATACATTTTAAAAAAGGAAGGGCGGGCACATTTATCTTTCAAGGAGGGAAACTGTGAATGATGGTCTGTCAGCCCTGTCGCCTTCACAGAGTATAGTGCTGGACATTTTATTTCAGGCGTATAACTTGACTTGACTCACAAACTGATGTTTCAATACTTATTAACACTTGATATTTAGAACACAATAAGACCCTATATAATTTATTTAGAATCAGTAATAGCGACGATTAGGACCAAATTAATATACCAAATTATTATATACCAAATATGACCAAATTAATATAATAAAACCTATAATACAATTATTGTATTATAGGTTTTATTATATTAATTATATCAATGCCATCACTAAAACTGACTTATCATTACGTTTTACATCGTTCGTCCCAAAGGTTCATAAAATAACGACAGACAATAATTATTATGAACCTATTTTACGTCATATTGACAGTTAGACAACTCTGTTACACCAATCTAAACGTTTATTACAAAGACATAAGAACAAGATAGCTCATTTTATTTGCCCTTCTCCTTGTCACAAATTTGTCTTCTTACCTCCCATTTATATAAATTGATAAAGCGTTTTCAAACTTTCGACAGTTGAAATAGGTTTTCTTTTGGTTTAGCGTGAGACTTTTAAAGTATTTGGTAACAAGACAAAAAGTTAGAGAAGATTTATAGAACCCTTTACGAATTTCTACTGAGAAGAAGCCTGTTTTCAGCACTGGAAAAGTATATAAACGTGCTGCATTATTATATTACTTTTTGGTAACATCAATCTGGTCTATCAAATGTAGGTCAAATATATCCCTACCTAACGCTATGAGATATATAAGCGCGATATCAGATTATGATTAGTTTCTAGGTCTGTAACTCTGTATACCTAGTAAAAATGTATATATACTTACGTTTTTCATTGAACAACACGATATTGTATCGTGAAGTAATCAACCGTGAATGCAAATGCATTTGACAGAAATAGGGCAGTAGAGCACTATGAAATTCTGTTGGTACAGGGACATATTCTCAACACACATAAATATTACTACCTAAGTCAACGCGCTGCGGCAAAAAAGCTAATTGTGTTACTAAAGGGAAACTACTGCATTGCGTGTAAAGGCAGGCAAAGGAAACTGCCTAAGTGCCCTTTACTATGTTAATATACACTTAGAGTGGTGTAATTGCCTTTAGAATACCTGTTTATCGATAGCAAAACAATTATTTGCATAGTTAGATACTTCTTGTTCGACATTGTATGAATATTTGGCGTTGTGTTTATATAGTAGGCATCTTCCGCGGTTTAAATTATTTACAACTTTGTTAATGTTGCGGTTTAAATTGTTTACAACTTTGTTAATGTTTATTTATTTGTTTATATTAGTTTATATACATTTAGCTTGACATTTACGGTCAATAATAATCAATTTTATCCAACATCAGTAGATTTAACAATAAAACAATTATCCGACTACAGAAAGCATTTGACCACAATTTTTTTTTTTGGTTTGTTTATTTACAGATAAAAACCTGAATTTAAATTAATCTAATCTTTAAATTAATATTAAAATCGTTTTCTAGTGGCAAGCAATCTTAATCGACGAGTGAGGTGTCGACTGTTTCAATATCTTAAAGAGTACTTACATAATTATGTTATCACAAAGCACCCTACATAGAGGGTGTAGGATGCTTTACTAATATTAACATTTATTCAGTATGTTTAGAATGTTATGTTGCTGTACTGCTATAAAAATATAAACGTTTAACATTCGCGTGAATGTAGAACAGACATTATCTTGATAACAAAGTTATGACGTCAAGCATTGATATATAAGGTTTTTTATACATCAATGACGTCAAGTTATCTTTTTCACATTAAGGTGTCTTACTCATGGTCTCTACGATGTAAGTTTTAAGAGGTGTCATCATCTCAATCAACCGTCTTGAACTATCTTTAAAACAAATAAAGAAAGAAACTATGACATACCTACATACACTAGCCCTTTTTTAAAGTGGCAGCCATAAATGTATTAGAACCACATTATGACAGCCGTGCTTTAAGCCCCTAGTAGTGGCAACATTATTATCGTCCACCGGGATATGTTTGAAGTCAAACATATACTGCACCGCTGTTGAGAATATTCTAATAGAAAACTCCGATATACGGTTAAATCGTATTATTTAAGGCATTAAAATGTTTTACAATATAATTTTCCAAGCAATCCGAAATTGACGGCTTTATCCAGAAATTTGTTAAATTATTGATATTCTAGTATTCTTCAATTGGTTCGCTCAGAAGAAGCCCATTCCAATTTGAAACACAATACCAAATAATGATTGAATCCAATAGCGCAGTAAACAATTGTATTCGAATGCAGTTGTGCGCTTTATTGGAATCGAATATAATAGACCATGCAAGCATTAGCTAGTCTTTTATAATTCACAAATTAAATACACCTATGTTGAGTATAATACGCTCTTTGCTTATGTACAAGATGTGGCATGTCATCGGTAGGTAGCCTTCTGTTTGCATTAAAATAGGTCAAATAGAGATCCATGAAGGGGACGGTGAAAACATTTCCGATGCCGTATAATAAGACGTACGATGCACAAAGGGGTTCAAATATTAATGGTAAGTATCGGGCGGGTGACCTAAAACTGTCGTAGTTGGAGTAGCACGAGGCAAAGTGGGAGGTAATGAATTCATAGGTCACGACGACGCCGCCACGAGGACTGTCACTTCTTTCACTAACTATTAATCGTTTCTGTTCCTGCTAGTTATATTATTATTTTTATTTATTGCCATTGGTGGCAGACGAGCAAGTGGCCCACCTGATGGAAAGTGGTAACCGCTGCTCATGAACTTCAGCAATGTAAGGATACAGCAAAGCCGCTGCCTACAGTGAAAGAAGAACTCTCTTTAAACCTCGTTTGAAGAAGGACATATCATAGCGCTCGGGAAACACCGAAGCTGGCAGTTCATTCCAGAGGTTGAACGTACGTGGGAGAAATGATTGCTGAAAATGGTACGGTGATAGAAAGGGGCCGCTGGTACCAAATCAAACAGTTCTTCAGAGCACTCCCCGTGAAAGAGTCGGTAGAACACGCAGAGAGACGCAATCTTGTTTATTTTATAATCTGTTTTGTTAGCCAGTGATACACATAGTTTTATTAGAATGATATCCGAATAAGTACAGCTGTGCACAACGTGGTATCTGCTTTCATAGAAAAGACATATTTATTTTATTTCTTAGTGCTTTGCCTGCTTTGCATGTTAAAGGACGCAGAATGCATGCACGAACTCAAAATCCCATACTGAGAATAATTCTTGTGTTGCAGGTTTCTTTGCTAACATTCAAGAAACGGACACAAAAGTCACTGAGAGTCAAATAACTATTTGTGGATTCCACAAATGTTTGTCTTGTGTGGGTTAAATCCACAACGTTTGTCACAGTGGCAGTGGCGAGGCTACTACTTAAACCTCTACTCTATTCGTACATGTGCGTAACGTTGTTAATGCATTTTAAAATTAATCGAAATGAATTCTGTACAACACTAAAGTCGGTAATTTAGTGCTGTGCAGAAATTTCAGTTCATAGCTACACAAATCAAAGACACAAGCAGCCTGTCATAATAACTTATAGTGGGGTTGGACAGGCGAGCATAAAACTATACATAATAATAATCCATGGTTCATACAAACACTTTCTCTAGGTTCTATGACCTGCTGTCTGGGACGCCAAGGTGGTGGGTGGCTAAGTAACTGCACAACCTACACTGCGAACCTACTAGCAATTCGACATATTCAAGTAATATTCAAGTATTTCTGAATATTTCTCATAAACATTGAAAACTCAGTCCCCCGTACAAATGAATATAAATGAATCTGGTATTGATCATTGTTAAAATAAATTTAAAGCTTCATATTCAAAAGAGCATCGGTATTATAGTGCAGTTGAAGAAAAAACGATGCTAGGTGCATTTGATTAAATAGAGCTCACTAAAGCGCCATAACGCCATTTTACGACATTCAACTTCATTCGCACAGACTAGCAATTTTCTAAGACAGGTTCAGAAATATGGCACCAGCACAACAATTTGCGTAACACGAGATATTCTGTTTTTAATGACTCAGTGATCTATATTATACCTTTTCATTCTTATAAGAGCAAAGTTCTCTAATCTTACATCTACAATCTACAAAGTTCCAAGATTGAATACGGGAATAAACCCAACGTATTACATACCCCAGTAACACCACACATTCAGAACAAAGCAAAAGCAATGCACGTGTGTTTCTGGGTCACCCTGCGACTCGTACTACACCACGAATAAATCCATACTCGGGTATTCCATTAGCGTACCTATTGAAATTTATCAAAATGTGCAAGCAACTAGACCGTACGTTAATACATTTAAGTACTTAATTTCACGTTCATTCATTTTTATAGTAATACCGTATACGGACTCCGCGTACATGTGAGCAAGTTAATCTAAGCGATAAATAAGTACTAACTTAGCCATGTGTGTGTATTAGTGAAAATAACAATATCGCTTAAGGATACATTATTGCAGTTAGTATTTAACATGTTTTATGATGTATTAAAACTACAATCTATGTGCATTATACTACGCGTTGCTACAACATAACGTCGTATCATGTCAATACTAATAAGGCTGAACTTTCAAGAATATGTAGATGTGTATTACAACTATCACACCTATATTTCGCCACTCACACATAGTCTCTGCATAAAGGAGCAGAGTTTACTGCCGCTTATTAGCCATACTTTTAGCCTTCGTGCTATTAGTGAGTATTCCTCAAGAGAAAACACAATATCGCTTAGGTCGCCCGATCTGGGAACTGCCAAACAAAGCAAATATCCAAATCGTAAGAGTTGTATAAGAATAACTATATTTTCATGAGTTAATCCATTGTATCAAACATTAAAAGATTGCACTCACGCAATGGTAAGAAACATAAAACTTTATTGACATTAATGTGAGGAAACAAATCAATGAGTTCAATCAACAAAGTGCAAAAGCCACAGCTGACGCGCACAAGGCGTGGGCCCGTCAAACTTAAGACTCATTTTAACGGTCGTCCCAATATGAATCACAGAGTGTGGGTTATTGTCCACACGTGTCAGGTAATTTTCCAATTTAAGATGCGAATATATATCACAATATTCTCAATGAATGCTATGTCAAACATAATAGATAAGTGCACTTTTAGCTGATAAAAAAGTTAAGGATGGAACTCCTAAATTGATAAATCTGAGACAATTTTAAGTTTAGAATGAATGTTTGTTTAGTGGTTAATAAAAACCTGTGCGCCTACATATACCCGAAAGTATATAATTTACTCTTTGCTAGTAATATTAAAAACTATATAGATACAATGTGTGCAATCTCAAAAAGCCATCATTGAGCGTTTCGTGTAGAAGATGTACCCCTTTAGAAACTCTATGTTCAATTTAACTTATTGAATTTGACACAATGCCTTAGTCAAATAATGACTAAGGAGACAAAGGCAACTCTTTATTGAACCCAACCAATACATAAATGCTTGGTTTTTGTGACAAGTATATGACCAAGTACCCGCCAGTCATATGCAGTTATGGTAGCATTTGTAACACCAAAGGCATCATTAGTGTGTTGATGACTTTGTCAAAGTCGCCCTGTCTGTGCAAGAGACAACCAGAACTTGTTTTTCTGCTTGCAGCTTAGCGTCTCATTAAGAAGTTCTCGAATTTCGACCGCAAGAACACAAGGTTACTTATACAAGTATGGCTGCAATCGTGCGGCTGGTTGGTCTAGGATTAAGTGTAGAATCCATTGTACGCGAATTTTCGAGAATTTAGAAGCTAGAATAAACGAAATATTAGGCTAATTACGTATTTCTACAGAATATACTACGGGGAGTGCTCTGAAGAGTTATTCCACCTTATCCCGCCCTCCCCTCTCCTATCCAGAACAACGCGTGCTGGGCTCAGATGCCATCCTTACACGGTAGAGTCGATTAGAGCGCGTACCACCAAGTTTGGGTCCTCATACCTCTGCCGAACGACCAAGGCATGGAATTCTCTGCCAAGGCACGTGTTTCCTTCTTCCTTCAATCCTGGGTCCTTTAAGCGGGGCATGAAAAAGCACCTTCTCAGGCCGTCAAAGTAGAGACCTCAACATCGCCTCGGCTGCTATGAGGGCGGTGTGGAGGCCACTGCTCTTAGACCACACGACTGCTTACCATCAGGTGGACTGTGGTCATCTTGACGAGCAAAATAAAGAAAAAAAAGTACTCATCTTTTCTTGGTCAGGAACATAAAAGTAGATATACTTAAATTAAGTAAATATAATGACTAACCAGATTAACCCCACCCTATAAACCAGTAATTACTACACTTAATAAAACTTCAATAATTAAAAAATAAATGGAAACGTTTGAAACCTGATGGCACCGCAAAGATTTCTTTACATAATCCTTTTAATTGACGCGGCGACTAAAATATCTTAACCTAGTAACGTTTTTTATTTATTTCCAACTCAAGACAAAAATAGCAGCGTTGTTACAAAAGAACTATGAATATAAAGGTTTATTTCCAAGAGCGTCGTGTATACTGAAGCACAGAAGGCCACACTCCAATTTAAATTAAACAGAGCTCTTCGTTTTGGCGGGCAGACATTTGCACAACGTCAAATAGCATCGCTTTTAGTTCATATAACATCGTGAGAGTACGTTATTAAGATTATTTGAGATACAATATCAGAGACGCGCTGTCGAAGTTGGTTATGCCAAAACCGAGGAGTATTACTAAATGTTTCCAAACATTTAATGTTAAGACAGACGTATTGCAAAATTTTAACACCGCCTCAGTTGCTACTTTAGATAATCTTCAAAGTAATTATGATGTCTGAATATAATGTTTCCTGAAAACTTCTTTATTATAACCGTATGACGTTATGATTGAAATACTTGAAGGTTTTGTGTGTTTGATTTTAAAAAAGATAAAGAGAATATACTGAATAATAGTAGTTGGCGATAACTTATTTCCTTCCCCTTGAAGAGTTGAACAAGCTAGGTTGATTGTTAAAATGGAGCTAACATTTTGTGATTACGGTAGGTACTTATCTTTGACGCGGACTGTGTTTCATAATATTGGATCATAATGATTACGAAAGAACTATAAAATGCAATGGAGGTATTTTGCAACAGGTAGATGTATATTTATCGTGGTTCGTGCACGCTTCTAAATTATCTGAACATTGCATACTGCACCTTTTATTTTATAGGGGTGCTGTATAGTAGCGATTGTAGATTAACCGATTTTAATGTGTAGGCTCACGCCAGTGCTTATAACACAAGTGAAATTATAGCGATTAGGTAACCCACTAATGTTCCTCTTGAAATCGATTTAGAATTTAGAGTACTATATATACATAATATCAACGCTGTCTTAGGATTATTATTCTCAAGTGAATTAGGGTCAAGTTTCTTGTGTAATCAAATCAGTATTTTCAAGGCGTTTAGGTAAAATTGCAACTAGATATCGGCACATTTGAGGATTCTGATTTCGCAGATCAACTGTCATATTCATGATAGCATATTATTTACATGTTGAATTCTAAACGTTTAATCTATTTACGTACAATTGATTTTTGACTGTACGGATGGCATAGGGGTTTAAATGGTCGTCTCACCACTGTCACTGTGCCGAGTATTGTGGGTTCGAATCCGACACGGGACAAAAATTTGTGTGATCCAAAAATGGTTGTGCCGAGTCTGGATGTTTTTTGTGTCCATTGTTTGAATGTTTGTAAAATCGCCCGCGATACAGGAATTAATCATGGTGCGGAAGTTGTCTTATTTAAAAACAAAGAAAGAAAACGTTTGAGTCTCTATATACCTCGTAGAAAACTCATCAATTATAATATACAGACAAAATTAAAAAACATTGTGTGTGTGCCGAGTGTTGCTCAAAAGATAAAAGAAAATATAATTATTGATCCACTAATAAAGTAATTAAATATTAAGTACCTACTGCGAGCACATTAATAATCTTGGCGGTCATCATCACAGAGATAGTCAACTAATTGTTAGGTAATGTGAAAAATACAGGATGTGATGACAGAAGTGTCATCACATCCTGTATTTTCTAGCGTGCCAAGATGAAAAAGAAAGGAAGTTGAATGAGTGAGCTAATATCACAGATGTTGGTTTTATGCATTACTTGATTTTGCCCGCGGATCCGCTTACGTAAATGTAGGTTAGGTTGGTAACAGTACTTTTTTCTGGATTAAAAGGTACCCTATGTCCTTTTTTGTACCCCTGACAACGTGTAAGCGAAATATTATAAAGTTGAAGAGTTTGTTTGTTTGTTTGGTTGAACGCTGTAATCGCAGGAACTACTGGTTTGAATTGATAAATTATTTTAGTGTTGGATAGTCCATTTATCGAGGAAGGCTATAGGCTATATAATATCACAATACGACCAATACGAGCGGAGCATCAATGTAAAATGTTGCAAAACGGGGCAAATTCTCTTATGTGAAGTAGACGAAGATGCACGGGAGCTAGTTATGTAATATAGTGTTAAATAAACAACGCGATAAAATCCATATAATTTCTATCATGAACATATTGTATTATAGAAAATGCTAATGCTAGATTCCCCAGTGAAAACTAATACCTATGGGCAGTACTTGGTGGTAATGACTCATGAGCTATAATCCTCTTTTATTATTTTAAGTTCAGTGTTTGTTTGCGTTTGTATTTTTGAATACGAATGAAACTGTACGTGCACACAAGTGTTCTAATAAAGCAAATATCATAAAGTTTTGTGAGTCTGTTGTGTTAGTGTTCTTTACAGCTACGACTGCATACGAGATCTATTTTAAATATTTATTCTGTTTAAAATAGTCTCTCTATGCTTTTGTAGATTGCGAGGAGCCATAGAATAACGTTCTTTAATTTTGACATCTCGCTCAATAGTTATAATTACTGTAAGTATCACGGGGACTTTACAAGCATTCAAACAACGGACACAAAGAGCACCAAGATTCGGGTCCACTATTTGTACAAGAATAACAATTTGCGAATCACACAAATTTTTGTGTGGTATTTGAATCCACAACACTCGGCGTAGTGGTAGTAGCGAGGCAAGCACTGAAACTACTCCGCCATCCGTGCAGTCTATATTTACATTTGAGCATCTATGCGTAGCATTCTGCAGTATATGATTCATAAAGTACGCTCGAAACGATTAATTTATTTTGTATTAAGATGACCTCAGTTTAAAAATTAAAGCTCCGACCGATAGCTATAAAACGAGGCGTAACCGGCGATTGCGGTTATTTAAATGTCCCCCCAGGCCTTAAGCTGTCTCCATACCAAATTTTAATTCCGTTCAAAGTCGATTAAACACTTTTGTCGTGAAAACTTCACAAAGCGAGTTTTCCATTTTTCTAGATAGTTTCAGCCTATTTCTCTCTATCATCTAGTATTTCACAGTATCTTTCGCCCAGCTTTCAAAACGTAGAGTAATTTTGAAATAGATTAAACGAGCAAATATCGCTATAAAAATACTTATTCATATTAAAACCGTTTATAAAAATATCCCGCGTCTAAAATATGTGAAAGTACAGTAAATAAGAATACCTAGGCGTTACTATACTTTCATACATTTACAGCAAGGACGTCCAGCACTCGGTTGTAAATGTGAACGACCGTTCGATTCACTTTTAACATGAATCATCGCGAACCCTTTACCTTAAAAGATTTTTGCTTTTATTGTCGAAGCTCTTTGCAGTTCATGCTTCAAGTTTTTAATTTATACCACTTATTTGTCATCGTTCACCAGTTTTTGTAAGGACAACCTTCCTTTGTTCATTTTCTGGAAGGTCAGATATGAAAATATCTGATCAAAGGTTTTTTGATAGGGCAGAGTAAGTAGGTACATATGCTGTCGTCTGCAGATTCCTCAATTGCTTAAGCATTAATCGGTTCGCTGGGAGTAAAACTTCGTGTTCTTGTTTTGTGTTAAATTATTTCTAATGAATGCGTTATGACGAAAGTTCTCAGCCCACGCAACGTGTTATGTTGTTTTTTTAACGGTATAACACGGTTGTGGTGTAAATTTTTCTATAAAGGTAATGTATGTGGCAGTGATACTAAAGTTTAAGTTTAGTATGCGGTTTATTAACTATCTTGCTTAGGCATGTTATTGAAAGTTTCCGATAACATGTCGTACCTACGCGACTTTAACACTAAAATTATTCACCTAGCGATGTATGATGCATTAAATTTAAGTCAAGGTTCCGGATATCTAACTTAAAAATTAGCTAGAAAATTAAAATGTTACCATTTTTTATCATGTACATTTGAACAACCTACTACCATGTTACATGCAAATAAAAAAAATCAATCAAATCAAATCAATCACTGTGCACTATGCACTCAGGTACATAGTATTTTACAGGTTTAGTTCAAGTGCAGAAATTCTAATATATCTCAGAACTACACTATAAAAGTCATATTGAGTCGACCTTACTAAGTTCATATTAGCATATCTCATGCACTAGGTAAAAATTTAAAACTCTATCATGCTCATCGAACAAAGACTCATACTTTTTACACGTTCTGATGGTACCTGCATTACACAAGGTGATTCAAAACACGTTTCAGAGTGAATGTGTTAAAAGTGAATCGATAATTTTTAAAAAAACATTTCCCTGACGGTTGTTTATTACGATGTACGAGATTTACATAAAATCAAAGTAAAACATCACAAATTTACAAACTCAAATGCGTAAAGCATAATAAAACAAACAGACACACTTTCACATTCTTTGTCGCATGACGGTCACATAGAGTAAGTACTCTATTGGTCCAATATTTGTCATAGTAAAATAGTCTCCAGAACCTTTACAATACGGGTAATTGTCGCTCGACAATAATGCAGTAACTATGATCACTATTAACGATTTGCGTAACAAAGGATATGACAAACGTGGTTAGTAGGTAGTGTCGCGCACACAAAGAGATAAACATTAGGATGACTTCGTCATTTAGTTTTTCGCGCAGCCTTGAACTTGACATGTATACTTGTCAATATTTACGCATACTTTTATATACAGTTAGTGTTGGATGTTGTTGTCCTGTATGATACTTCGAAGTGAACGCGGAAATTTTCTGCTCGATAAATCTGATGCAATGTAATAGACGGTTATAAAATTAACGGCGCAATTTACTCAAATCCATCAATAACATCAATCAAATCCAAGGCTAATACTATAAAATCCATCCCGTGGCTCCCGAACGAGTCGGAGCGAGGACGTGACGAAATTACGCGTGCACGGTGATCGACGGCACATTAGTTCAGTTGCACAACTCGCGTCAAGTAGGCCACCACTATATCTGGAAGACCTTCACCCGCATTACGCCAGCCTCCCGTGCTCCCGAGGGACATTATACGGATAATTTAAAACTACACCTCTCAGCAATGATACACACGCCAATGTCCCATATCAAATTTAGATCGGTATCGCTAGTGTTGTTGGGCTAGGCGCCGGTAATAGTGTTGGCACATGCTAACGGATTACGCACTGCCAAGTGCAGTTGCAGTATAGCGGTTAAATTTATTCGACTGAGGTTCACTGTTATCCTCGATAGTTTTAACAGCTGTTGCAGTATTTTACATTTACTCAAAAGCAAACACCAATCATCGTCACGTCTCGAATATCTATTTACAAATTCCTGGTGCTAAGTGTGCGTAGAATACCGTTTAGTTTTCCGGCCATGTGCATAATCCAGTGTCGACGAGGTCAACATTTGCAAACATTATAAGCTATCTGTTGTGAATACACAATCAGTTAAACAGATGTTGTGTTAGCTCACCTGTACACGCAAACTCTTGAGAGCGGGGAATTGTGCCAGTCGATCGACTTCATCCCACGTCGCTAAGCCCGTATTGTTCAGATTTAGGAAGCGGAGATGTCTGGAATACCAATGAATATCGATGATACATCGTACAATCAGACAATCCGTACATTATATTCTGAAGATCAACAGGTCAATGGCAATAGACATACTGACCTAATTGTGTTACATAATGATAATACATTATACATTAGAGTTTGTTACTCACGGAAAGGCGTCGTGGCTCTTCTTGTTCCCATTACTGTCCCCACATTTTTCACACGGATCTGGCTCCAGAGTGGTTATGGGACAGTCGTTGACCAGTAACGTCTCCAAATTCGGAAAGGCGTAACCAAGTTTGGAGATCTCTCGCCAACTGCTGACGGGATTACCGGAGAAATGAAGTTTCTTTAGCTGCTCATGCACGGGTTCAGTCACATCAACGTTGAGTCTAGAACACGCGCCGCATTGGTCCCTTTTGTCAAACTCCTGTCCACTTAAGTCCACGTAGGAATACTCGTTAAGGCTCAAATGCAACTCCTCCAGAGCTGGTAGAGCTTTGAGTAAAGCGTGGATGCTCGGCCATCCAACATACGTGGAATTCAGAATAAGGTGACTCAGACTGTCCCACCGCGGCTGTAAGGCTTGTGCCGCTTGGATTTGCGCCGACAAACGGTTGAAACTTAAGTTTAAAAACCTCACTCGTGGCGTCTGCTCCAGTATTGCGAAAACCTAAAAGCAAAACTTTATAAACAAGCTGCTTTACAGCAAAGTTTTAAAGTTAATGCTACATTATTAAGGAGAGAACACGTAACCGCGCAAACAGCGGCCGCTTGTAACCAATAATTGGTACGGTTTGTCATAACTGTGGGAGCGGTGCGCTTATTGCGACAAGCTTGTTTGCTATAAACGTTGATAAGAAGACTTATGTACTGCTAAGCAATGATCGAGTGTTACTTACTTCTTCCCACTCAGTGAGTTTATTGTTAGCTAAGTCGAGTTCGACAACGTCGGCACATTTATCGGCGAGGGCACAGGCGTCTCCCGCGCAGTCGATGTCGCAGTCATTGAGCACCAAGAGGGTAGGCACACTGAGTCTCGGGGAGCGTTTGGGAACGAATATAGCAACTGGCATGTCATCAATTGGAGGATTCACTTCGCCTTTCGCGCCGTATTTGCGCTCTAGAGCCTCTAGAAGCGACGGCATTTTGGAGCGTTACTAATGATTATTGTACCTGTAACAAAAGAAATAACCAATAAGTTATGGATTTATAAGTTGGTAGCATTAATTTTTTTATAACTTACAACATCGATTGTAATTATTCGTTTCAATGCCAATCTGTCTTTATCGAGGCTTGTAGAGACAGCCCATAAAAATGCAATTAACGTATAATGTTCCATTATGTATTTGATTGACAATAAATGAGGAACCGTACAATGTTGCTATCTTTTACACAATCGACGCCATTGAAGGTTTAATTTGAAATTAATTAATTGGTCAATATTAATGAGCGGGGTTTCCTTCGCGCTTGAACTCATGCGCAACCGGCTAAATAAATACACACTACGTAAAGTAATAAACCAACGGACCGGAATATTTGTTCAAGGATTTGCTGTAGTGGCTTACATTCAATATTAATAAACATCTCTTAGGTACTTTTTTATTAATTTTGCTTAAAACCCGGTAGTCTACAAAGAGTTTTAATTTGCTAGTTTGGTTAGGTTATACAAAATTGAGACTCTCTTCGAATTTCAATGTCGGAGTGTGCGTTGATCGGCGAGAACGTAAAACTGCCTATTATGAACATCTGCCACTTTTGATATGAGTAGTTTCAAAGACATTCTGACAATAGGTCAAGTCGTTAAGCATATGACTATATTAGCCGTTATTAAGACGAGAAGGAGAAGAGATATCCTTTTTGGAATAGATAGGTATAACGCCGCCGCTGTAAACCTAACTACTTAATATTAAATGCAAATGTGAGTTTTTTTTAACTACTCGACCGATCATCATTCAATTTCGTAACATTGTCAGGGGTACAGGAAAGGATATACTTAGAGTACATTTAATGCAGAAAAAGTACTGTTCAAAGACAGAAAGTGATATAACCTACATTTACTTACCCGAGCGAAGCCGCGTGCAAAATTTAGTAATTAACTAAAACTACTGTTTCGGTTAAACAATGTCAGCGAGTATAGTCAAGGTGTTCCAAGGTAAATACTTGATTATGCCGCATAGCGACAACGTGATGCATTCAATATGCATATATTAAGTGTATCTACATAAAGGCACAGAGGCGGCGACTATGTTTATATCAATTTTTCACTAAAAAACGCGGTTATTCTATTTATCCAGCTATTGCAACATGTGTTACAACATAACCCACTTAATTTTGGCCTATAAACGTGAGATCAACACTGTATTTTGTTTTTATATGTTGCAAAGTGCATTAAACATTATTTTTAACAGTTTAAACACTGTAAGCGTTCGAAGTATGTCGTATTAATCCTGTTGGCAACACAATACTATCGATCTTTCTGTAAGGTTCGTGATCTCGAACAATAAAAGCTATATTTTGTTCACGTTCGTGATGTCTTGGGTTGATTGAATAAAGCTACGTAAAAAATATCATATTTCTTATCAAACAATATGACGGTTCAGCGATCAATGCCAAGACTGATCATCTATAATTGCGTTTTTGTAATTCTGTAAGGGTAGAACTGTGAAATAGAAGCGAAAATTGCTACAATGAAGAAATCAAAGAATTGCGTGACAACGCTAGCGGAACCTCATCGCTTGCAAAACTAAATGGGGTTAATTTTATCATGAGTTTCGCGGCGATACCATCTAGAACTAAATTAATGAATTTACTGTCTTGGAGCAAAATTGATACAGGTTTAAGTTTCTCTCGTAATCCGATCAGAGATTCTTTAAACAATACACGGAAAGAACAGACTCTACATCGTTTCAAGAAATTATATCTTGATATTATTTTACTTGATGCGTACACAAGAAAGATAAAAATATACTGTAGAAATACCAGCAGTGAACCTAGCCAATTTAATTAGGAAGGAGACTTTAATTGCTTAATTATATCAATGACATAAAGTTATAATGTCAGACGTGCGCAAATGCAATGCTTTAAGTAACGTAAAAATCAAGACATACAATATTATTTATCTTTAAGTAACGTAAAAATCAAGACATACAATATTATTTATCTTTAAGTAACGTAAAAAGCAAGACATACAATATTATTTATCTTTAAGTAACGTAAAAAGCAAGACATACAATATTATTTATCGTATTTACTGATCGTGCAAGTGGCTCCGTCTGGCGAACCTAACATGCATTCGTAACCCTTCAAACGGAAAAAAGTTATTTGAAATTAAACAGACCGCTACTTAATACTTCTTTAATACCCTTCAAAGACATTGTTTACGCTAATTTTGTAATAAAATAAAGCACTAGGAACTATATTAGAAGGGATGTTGCTCAATTCTACTGGTCCGGCTGCTGAGAGACTTCGTGACTGTCGGCAAGGTCGAGTTCAAATGTGCATTTAAACTTAATTAGTTACTTGTCTCACAATACAGGTCTGGTAACCAGTATAGCTTGTAGTAACGGTGCATTTGATAGTAATTAAATTAGAAACGGAATTTAATGTGTTTTACCAACGATAGTTTGAGGTGATAAGATACATGGGATTAGGTGCAGCTCAATTTATTGATAATAGGGAGAGACTTTAGAAAGATATTTGCGATACAAAAGACGATTACACAACCTGTAACATTAATTGTTTATAATAAACATAAAAATAATATCTATGTAAGCATATTTAACTGAAGAGTAAGTAATCTTAAATAAATGTGGAATATTGGGATCTACAAGAAATCACACATTATGGTAATCAAATTATATTCCGTAATATCTATGAACTCTGGTCTAGCGCAAAACGACAAATGATTAAAAACCGTTTGGCTAAACAGAATATCGGACGTTGCGATCCTAAAATATATTTTGTGTATTTTGTGTTTCCAAACTGCAATTCTCGAGTAAAAATTATTTTACTGAATAAGGAATAGCTAATAGATACAATCAAACATGACCCGGTATAATTAATGCTTATTGGCGTAGCATTATTACCTATCGTTAATCAAATGAAATTACGACTGATGTGTAAATCTCCATCATAATTTACAGATACGTAATGGAGACGTATAATAAAACTGTAATTATATTATTCAAATAACCTTTCTGACTAAGATTGTTTCGAGCGCGACCTTACCAAGGGACAAACGAACATGATTGGGCATTACTTCGTGTAATAACGATTTACTGAGCATTCAAATACGGGTATGATATTGTCAGCAGGACGTAATATGAACGATAAAGTCAAGGCTGACCGAATTCAGCTGGCTTACTCAGACAATGGTGCCGTATCTGCGTTACATCTCAATTTGTAATGGCTTCTACTCATATACCGTAATTACAGGTAATTTAATTTTAATAGCAATAAAGTTAATTGAATTTAAAAGAATGATACGAAAATATTATATTTTGTTTTAAAATAGAAATCGATTCTTAGATCGATAGACATTACAACATGCTTTAGGTTATAGTATTGCAGTATGGCATGGTATTTAGGTAAGTAGGTATTATTACTTGACGTTTTCTGTGTTGTGTAACGTATATTCAGGAACGCAAAAGTTAACATAAAATACCTATAACTATGAATATATTCTTTAGATAACTTTTTGTCTCATTAATTAGGAAGAAGCAGACTTACTCTGGTATATAAAACCTGCACAAAATTTAAAAAAACAGTTACTATAACAAAAACAAATTGAAACAACGGTTTTTTGGATATTAGGTAATCGGAGGCACGAGAAAACGTGGTTACCTGGCGTATTTATAGCTTTTTCAATACGTCAATTGTATCGCTGAACAAGGTCACCATTTTTTGAGTAAAAGGCTTTTTCCTTTTTTTCTTACAGATACCATAATAATCATTAACTAAATAACAAAATAAACTGCAGGCAACTTGACTAATGGAGCTACTAAATTTGTGCATGCAAAGTTAGAAAAGGAGTACGGTTACTACATATTATTATAAGCAAGTCGCCTAATTATACTTATTGAAAGTCTTCTCCTCTCCTATCCTATGCTAGTCCTTATTATAAAAGTGATATAGAGAAAAATTACTAGTTTGTAACAAAAGAATAAGCTTATACGGCAAAAAGAATTTCTGCCACGTTTCCGCTCTATAATTCACCAGGGATTTGAGATGCTATCAGTTTTACAAGACGATAGAGACACTTTTCTCCTTTAGAAGCTTTTGTTCTATTAACAGTACCCATAAATCTGGTGCATGAAGTAACTTAAATCCTAAAACTCGTATAACTCTATAACGCCCATATGAAATGGCTAAAGTTGTGGAATATCAATAAAAGATGACATCAGACAGCAAAATTGCTATAACAACACATTACGTATGACATAAAATCCCGTTCTACATTTCCAATGCGCGTATAACATTATTGCGAGTCGTGTTGGCCAACCTGACGTCCATGGATTGTGTAAAGCATCATGACCATCGCGGATATGTAACGTGATAGCGAATTAAAATGTTCATTACGTGTGGCCTAACCTTTTTCATTAACTGGCAGACGGTATTGAAAAAACAAGGCGTTTCATTGGAAGCCTTGGCTTGTGGAAAATTTACTACATGAAACGGCAAACATAAATAACGCTGTCAGCAGTATCGGGTTTTACAAGCTACGATTTTTATTTAGTTCCTAGAATTTAGATTCGTGTTGGTTATGTGGTTTAGTTTAAGCATTCACTTGTTAACCAGAAACTTTTGATTGTAGAAATTTCATGATATGAGGGCTAATGACCGCGGTTAGCGATTTACCTTTTCGTCTCGACAACGGTTTATAAGCGTCGCGATCAATGCAGTTCAAATAGGGGTGTTGTACCACGGTAATTCACTGACACCACATTAATTCTGTCTACGTTAACTACAACAGAGACCCATGCACTCAGCTTAGTTCAATGGATGTTTAAACTTCAAGATTTGTTTCTTTTTTCATTTGCTTATATTATGTATACATCCAAATTGTCTTTAAGAAATTACCATGTAACAGTTTAGTTTAAAAGCATATAACTCAATTAAGCCAGTATCAAATATAGTATACTTACTTCTCGTAAAGAAGCGCAATAAAAGCACGAAATTGTTATACGAAGCTAACAAGTTTCAATAACCCTTTCCAATTCCGAAACTAGTCGTGACATGGCATACATTATAAACACGTTTCGTACTACCAAAGCGCTGGCCCTATTTATGAATTAGTAATTTTGGAAGAGCCACTGTTCTGATAGCCGGCACCCCGACCATCGTTATAAGGTTGACCAATTCCACTCTGGTTATTATTTACATAACGTGAAGCAATTGTACATATATATCTATTATATTCATAGCGTTTGCTGAAAATTTTATTAAAATTTGGCTTATGTTTAACTTATAACCAGATGTAGTAAAATATAACAGACAAAAATAGTAAATGATCACCAAATTGCACAGCAAAATATATTTAAAGAGATCAAAATAAGTCAACGGAGCCACGCTTTGCGGGGCTCCTATTTTTGGGTGGGTTTAAGAAGGAACCTAGCATAATCTAACCCTTCCGAGACGGAATGCAGTGATATGAGGCGTATAGGTGCTCGTTATGATATACTTTAGTAAGCATATTTTGCTGCGCAATTAGTATTTTTGGTGGTCATTATATTTAATCCCTTAAAATTTTAGAACTATTTGTTTACCCGTGTTCGTTTTCTTTTTAATTTATGAGACAAAGATATAGGTAGTACTGTTTTACGTGTAGGTCTAGCAATTATGACAAACTAAATCGCTTTATAATAGAATGGAAATAAATCAATATTATCGACTGAATCGATATAAGCAAATAACAAGTGGATCGTCATGCCATTTCTATACTTAAATTTATAGACATTATTGTATAACAAGCGTATATCATCATTATTTCTGATCCCAGCGCCGTAAAGATATACATACCTACATATAATACTAGATGTTCCCGCGGTTTCACCCGCGTTTATCGTTACTGTACCGCCCCCGTGGGTCGTAGCGTGATGATATAATAATATAGCATATAACCTTCCCTGATAAATAGGCTATCCAACACTAAAATAATTTTTCAATTCGAACCAGTAGTTCCTGCGATTAGCGCGTTCAAACAAACAAACAAACTCTTCAGCTTTATAATATTAGTATAGATATAGAGATCGTGACCGTATGACTGAAGGTGGGATAGCTAGCACGCAGGACTGTGAATGCCCTTATGTGCCTAATCTACTGTTGAAACAGCGATTATTCTTCAGGGATACAAGTATAAAGTAAATTATTTACGTTATTTTATCGTTATAGTAAGGTTGTTCCGAAAGCGAGAGTGGCCAAGGTCGAAACACTCGTAACCGTATTTTTTGCACAACGCGCTTTAGCTGTTGTTTTTTTCTGTTGTTGATAAAGTCTATTGTTAAAATGGTAATCATAATATTTACCTAAAGATATCAAATGTGTAACATATTATTAATATATTTGATAGATAATGTTAGCTGTTATCTGTAGATATGTAAACTGCATATACCTACGCATCCAATTAATTTTTAGTAATGAGGGTAATACCATTTTACTGCGCATGCTTCTAAACACTTAAGGCTAGATTATTGATACTTGTCAGTAAAAAGTGTCCAACTCAAGTACACGTTTAAAATAATGTTTCACTAGAACTAAATTGGATTTTCGTCTATAACAAGCACCGCGAATCGATGTAAATGCTTATTTAAAAATACGTCGTGCTTGTTAAAGCTGATTGTGGTTGTCTACACGAAAAGAAAACTGGGAAATTTTATACGTATTTTTTTACTTATGTATTGACTTTGTACCTACCTATAAAGTATACCAGTCTAAAAGGCTATATATGTACATATATATCACCATGCTAATGATTTGTTAGGTTTTAAATGAGAAATACTATCCAATAAAAATAACTACAAAACATTAAAAGAATAATTAAATTGCAATAACAAACAGCTGCACAACAATCAAACGAAAAACCAACCGTCAAACCATCGCGGTTCAATGATAGAGATTGATCTTTACAAATAAAGCAAGTTATACACATCGCTTCAAAATACTCTTTGATAAAATATGCCTAAATAAAATCTATTTGCCTGCTACGAACGTAAACAATATCCAAGTGCAGTTGTTTGCGCATAAATCGATTCGTAGTAAACAAAAGAACGCGAGTGGCTCTTGTGGTTTTGTCCGTGGAATAAATGAGAATTCGTCCACGGGGTGTGCTACCCTGGCACCCCTGGCGGGCGTCGCGGGGTCGAGGGCGGCGAACTTAATGTCCCGCCACGCAGCCTTGCTCTAAACCACTTTGTCTAATATTCTACATCTGTGGCTTAAAATGTCTGGATATGAGTATTTTAATGGTTAGCCGAATGTTAGGGAATTCTTTCACAGCGTTTTATGTTAATCCCATAGTTATTTATAAGAAATTGAGCTAAGGTTTGGTATTTTCAATGTTAAAATATTAGGTATGTACATCTTATATTAAAAATGCATATAGTACTATTTTCTATTGTTGAAGGAGGTACCTACGAACGTAAAAAGACATTCATTTAAATATTTAGAATTCATTGACTCCACTTTTTCATGAAAAATCTTTGTTTACAAAAAGCAATCTCGCAAAAAAGCAGCATAAACACAATCTGGGTCGGGCTGATGAATGAATTGCATCAATTCGGGTGCAAAATTCAACAAATGATCGTTATAAATCTTTTGACGATTCAAACACAATACAACAGTGGGACGTGATTTGATGACAACGCCATTAGACCACTTGTGTCCTTCGCTCTTAACCGTTCACAAAAAACTGTTTGCGATTCCAAAACATAGCAATTGGAGATAATAACACTGCGTAGTTCTTTGTGCGCAGTTCAACATATTGAATATTTGTAAATAAATGTGGATGTTAGAAATAATCACGTTTTTTCCTTTTACGCGTTATACTAGGTACGTCCTACTACATACATCTAGCTAAATGATAATTATGACAGTCATATATACCTAACGCTCATGTTTACAAACAAAAGTAACTAACATGTACAAAGGCAAGTGCTCTATACAAAGTTCTGAAGATTAAACATAAATAATTTGACGACGAATAGTTATTGGTTATTAAATAATCATAAACAACATTGAAAGCTTTTTGTTTTCTGGTTTACTGCGTATGCGTGACTCGCAATACTCGCATAGATTTAGGGAAGAGTTAAGGATTCGGCTGAATGACATGGCTCCTTTTTGTTTTGGTTATTGTTCAAATAAGTTTCAAAAAGACAGGCGAGTTCTTTGGTGGAAAAAAGTTAATGTTAAAATGTGTTTTTGGACGACAATTTCACTTAAAAAACGGTCTAACATACAAGTAGGTGTATACAATGTTTGAGGATGTGGTCGTGAATATTCCTGATGTAGGGACCTAATTTTAAAGTAAGGAGCATCTCCAAGGTCGTAGCAAAGATAAACAGTCAAAGCACCTACGTGGTACGTATTGCACGTGCTGCCACAAACACACACGACACTGATTAGAACGCGACTTATTTGCATCGCGTCATTTCGAAACACTTTTGGAAAGTTTACTTTATTCATTGATAAATGATAAGTGTAGTATGGCCGATCGTTTGATATGTATTGGCTATTATAATATTTGATTAGGGCTAGTCACGTTGCTTTTCTATATAAGGTCAATGTGGGTAAGACCGTCTAGGGTAATAGACCGTCTACTGGCCCAGATTTTTAAAAACGACCGTATTTCCAAAGATTATGGCACTTATTTCCATGTTTAATATGTTATATTATGTCAAGTAAATTTTCTATCATATCCGATCACACAAGTCGACCTGCAATGAATATCTTCTTCAATATATACAGTCAAACTCAAACTTTAGAAATGTATGCCGGTCTTACCCACATTGAATGTATTCAAGTTGATAGATACGCAATATAAAGTAATGCTCTATGTAAAATAAGGTTTCCTTATTTTAAGCATTTAATTAATTATATTTAATTAATCTTGTTTATTCGTGATTAATTATTTTAATTTTATTTGAATACTAGTTTTTTATTTTGCTTGCATTCAAGTGTGGCGAAATGGTATGGTGTCGAATGGTAGCGACAAATAAATAAGATACCTATGTACTTAGCACAAGTTTATTTGCTGTGTGTTTTTGTGTATTGCGCCGCGAAATAGATATGTTTATATTATTTTGTCTAAACTTTTAAGAAGACAAAGATATGGAAGCGGTTATCTTAATTTATCAAGGACATATCATGAAGAATACCTTTATTTATAGATAGGTACGATAAATGCGAAATCAACGAAACTTAAGATATCTGTCCAATTATGTCGTATTTCGGTGGTGCTAATTCACAGTTATTTTAAGAGATAGAGCCCAGCCGGATAAGAAGTACTAATCAATCCTGAAGCAGCCCAACTAGAGTATCACTTGTAGCTTACAAAAGATCACAGCCAAATAGTCTTATATGGAGTGCTTTTTTGTGTAATTCGCAGATGATATTTCTGATAAAGCAAGCGCCCATTAGGAGAGCCGTATGTTTGTTTCTCATCTAAGTAGTATATTTTTAAAATGCGACATTTGTATTAAAATATTCGTTAATGTCAGTTATTTATAAATTATACCTAAATTATATCTGATATCCGCGCCTTAATATTTTTAATCGTTAAAAGGATGTCGTCTTTTTTATGTCGGTTTCACCACTACCGACTGTTTATGTTTTACTAGCTGTGCCCGCGGTCTCACCCGCGTCAGTGGTATTTGTGGTTATTGCGACGCTCCCGTGAGCTGTAGCGTGATGTTATATAGCCTATGTCCTTCCCAGGATCTCAGGCTATCACCATTCCAAATTTCATCAAAATCGGTTCAGCGGATTGAGCGTGAAAAGGTAACAGACAGACAGACATAGTTACTTTCGCATTTATAATATTAGTAAGGAAGTAAGGATTATACTCTTCAAAATATACCTATTAAGCATAAATTTAAGCACAGTATATTTTATAATAATTGCTTATTACCATATCGTAATAAACTTTGCAATTTTCTTTCTATTTATTTATTTCTCGATCCTTTAACAAAGGAGCGCTATTATACCAGCTGCAGCAGCGCAAAGGTCTGCTTGCATATCGGAATGACGGACGATAGATTAGTAATATTAGACGATAGATGCGATTCGATGGACTATACTTGACTGTTATAATATTACGCTACGTATGAATTTATGTTTATTCTTAGACATCTGATTCTCTTTAACTAACTACGTTATACCCAGTTAATTCGCACGCCCCGATCGCAACAAGGACGCCTCACTATTTTTGAACGGTATGTTGCAATGCGCGGGAATTCAATGCTTTTGTCGTACGATTATGGTAGAGCCAACATTTATTTTAAAATAAATAGTCGAAGTTATTTTATATTACGGGATAGTCAAAATATATACATTTACGGCACAAATACACGTGTTCTGATATAAAAACGATATGGCTAAATTAAATAAGTTATTATTTTGCTAATCTAACGAAGAAAGTATCAGTTAGTTATCTGGTAGGTAGGTATGTCATCATCAACTATCAAGTCATAAGTATAAGTAGAATAAAAACGTGTAAACCATGCAGTTTGCTTTGCCATATGGAGTAACAAAGGAATGTAGGTGATTGTAATGAAGATACTTGTTAGAAAATAGCTTGCATTATCACATAATTGCTTAATAACAGTAATCAAGTAATTATACATATGTTATGTACGTAATGACTGATACAATTTGGACATGGTCTTTTTACGAGGAAGTAGGTGATACGCACGCGAATAGAATTAAATGGGTCACGGTCAAAATCGATAACACAAATGCTGGCCACTCGAACCAGGCGTAGAAAAAATATTACATCATACTAATACAAAAATACATACCTAGAGCTAGGGATTAGGGAATACACTAACAGTGACCCTGAAATAGGCTTGATGACTTAGATTGCCTGTGCTAGTTCATTTACTGTTTGGAAAGAGCGGGAGATTATTTCAAATTTAGAAGGAGCACTCTATAGGTCTATTATTTCATTTAATTTATGTGGAACAATCCTGTTTAAAAATTAATTGATGTTGATCATATTTATTTATCGCCTAAGTAGTTACCTACAACAAGGAAGTTGTTTGTAGATACGAGTCAATTCAATTAGTATAAACCAGTTTTAAATCTTTGTTAGTTTACCAATAAACGTTGAAGAAAATTTATATAAGTAACATAATAAATTTAATTCATGTAGCTTGACTTACCCCAATTTAGTAGCGAATATGCAGTTTTATGTTGAAACTCGGTAGTAGTTTGCACTGTCTGCACAATGTAATGCAATGATCAATATCTTCAGATTCTTATATAAGGTACGGTTCAGCTCTACATTTTAGAAAACCTTTATAAACATGAAATGACCTTTAGAGTAAAACACTTTTCTAAACAAAGACCTTTTATCGCACTTTAATTTTAAGTTTCTCTTTCATTAATCTTGAATAAAAATCACATCTACGTACACGTTAATTTTTAATTTAAATGAAATCAGCTGTTCACATGTTATTTTTTTCAGATGCGCCTTGTAAAGATTTCCATACGATCCACCAAACGCACTGAAATAAAGTGACAAGAGAATGTTTACATCAATACGTTGCACAGACGCAAAGCCTGCCTCGACGCACACTAGAATACTTTGTAAGTTTGTATAGATAGGTGCAAGAGCGAAATATTGACTGATAGTAGTGGGGATGAAGGAGGTCAATGACGTTGACATTTGCAGTGTTGCTAGAAAAAGACAGCACTATCATATTCTAAGAAAAAATGAGAAAGAAACACAACAAATCAGCCACCTGAGACAACACAGGTACAAATATATGAGTGTGTGTGTGTGTGCTGTACTTTTTAATAAAATTTAGTAAGGTCTTTCTATTCATATTGCAGTAAAATGCTTTTATTTTTGCACACGTAAAAATAGAAATATATTAAAATCTCAAGTTAAGCCAACATATCTCGAAACATAAATGTATTATAAGTATCGAGATATATATAATAATATTATTATGTTGCTCAACCTGGTCACAGGAGTGATTATTTGGTGAATCAAAATGACGATATTATTATTTGTATGTGAGTTAAAAATATTTATACACTACCTGGTAGGATTAAATATTGGACATCAAATTTTCTGTTCATTTATTTTTGCTAAAAAACTTACGTTATTCTAAAAAATAACAGTATTTATTTTTACATTATTTTATATTAATTGTATTAACAATTTGACAAGTTGAAGCTATTCAGACGTCAATAAAAAAACAATCGTATTTTAAATAAGTTATTAAGCCAGTATTAATAAAATTGTATCTCGTTTTTACCTAACAAGCATGTACTATCTTGCCAATATATAATTTATATACTTTTAATTTAACGAAATAATTCTGTATTATAATTTTTTTTGTTTCTACAAACTCAGATTTTCTGTAGGTAGCTATATTATTTAGTAAGTTACCTCACTATTAAACGTCAAATTTGTGTTCTTAAGCGTTCCAGTTTCTATTGAAATGTTCTTTGACTTATGTAGCATTATGCTGTATTGATATTTCATTGGAAATATTATATCATTTACACTTTGCCATGATAAGAAGATCATGGCAAAGTGTGCCTATACTTATTAATTGTTTGCATCGTATTTACTAAATGCCAAATAGGTAGACATTAATGTAATCTTACAAAAACTGCAATCAAAATGTCAAATCAGTTGTCAATGTCAATCATTCATTTGACAATTTGTCATCAAGTTTGATGTCAGAAGCATGTTGCTGTCTCAATACAATACTCTTATTGGTTTTAACTTTGAAGTTAGTTAGAGTTTGCTACGCTACGTGCCCAGTGCGCTAAGTTAATCGCAGTTTCAATTATTTATATTTATTTTCATTCTGAATAAGCTTCTTTTATGAAACAGTACAGACTATCTCCTATCTCGTACTAATATGTATAATGATATGTAAAAAAATTGGTGACAAGAAGTCGTAAATATCGTTTAAAATTCTATTCTAAAGATCTACCTTTTGAACCGATACACTTCATTTATTTTGAATTTTCAAGTAAGTATTTAGCTGTATTTATTGTTCTATTTATATTTCATTATCCAGTACAATCTCTGTCGATTTAATTCTAGTTGTTGCCGGTATAGTATAATCTAGTCTAGTGTAATAATAATAAAGGATAACAAATTAAACTTAACAAATACTCTTTAATACCTATCGACATTATTGATTTGATAATTACGTAACTGTTGGTAGTAAATGTTGATAAGAACCAGTGCATGTACCTATTCTCTTCTGAAAAAATAGGAGTGGACAGGTCAAGATTTTTTTATACTTATCAGTATCTTTAATAAGTTTTGTCTCAGTAAAGAGGTGTGATGAGCCCACTACATTCTCCTGTCTTTCATCTGCCATGCTATTATTTATAGTTTGCATTTGAGATGACCACATACAATTCAAATAACTGATGCCATCATGCCAAATTCTCGGTGAGCGATTTAACAGAATATCTCTCATTCATTTTCCTGATTCTGTGACTTTCTTACTTCTAATTCAGAATGTTACAAAATGACGCCTTTGCAATAATATTTGATATTCAGAAACGAGACATCAGTCTATTGGTTATAAAGCTAAAAATAATTACTAAACAGAACAATAAGATAAAAATTATCTAGTAATCAGCTCCATGGCCACATAGATATGACATTATTAGTGACTTAAATTCTTGTGTAATGTCTTGTTGTACTGGTCACTATTTTCAAAGCCAGTTAAACACTTAAGGTATGTGTAAACAAAGATCATTGTTGACAGTAGTGTGTAAATAACTATGGGCAAGATATGAATAGCTTGACTAAGATAAACATCAACATCAGTAAAGCAGTTAGCATCACATCTACTGTGAGTGAGTGCAACAATTTTTAGAAAAGATATCTCTATGTATAATATGAGGTTGTCGTTAAGGAATTAAAGTAAACACGTCCATCTCTTACAAAACCCCGTTTATTACTCATTGTCACATAATGGTATAAGAATATATATTAACACAAATACACACAAATAATGCTTACACATACATCAGTAAAGTTAGGGTTGTACCATACCATATGCCTCATAATAAGAATTGTTACTGTTTTATAAATTCAGTTTATTTATTTGCTCAGATCATGTGTATCCTATAGGTATCATTTGATTCCTAATTACAGAAGTTTGGATGACTGTGTACATTCATGTTTTGGCATGCAAATTTAATCATGTACAAAGATATTTTAGTACATTTTAAGCACTTTTTACTGTATATTAATACTTTTTATAGTACTATTGGTACAGCATTGATTCTTAAATATATAAGGTATAAAATTAAAACAAAATATAATAATATGCTCTAAGTATACTTGCATCAGTAGTTTGAAAGTTAAATAATCTATGTACTGACATTAACTAGACAACTAGAAAATCATTGTCTTATAATTTGTATTTCTACCTGTCTTTTTTTTAACTTTCTACCTGTCTTTTTTTAATGCCACATATAATTTAAAACCTATTGTATGTGCCGCTGTGACTCAATAGGTTAATGTCGTGTTGTCTCATAGACAACAGTGTAAAAGAACCAGTGCCATCTACAGCAAAGGAAAACATGAATAATCCTCTGATTATAACCCTCTGGTTACCCTGATTGTAACTGTTAAGTGTCACCATCTCTAGTTGTCACCATGTCATGTCATCCCAAAGAAGGTGATGTGTCAGTTTAGTAAAACTACAGACTGATAGTGTAATATTCTTGCTTTCAAAGGAATTGTTAACCACATCTGCTGAACCTATAGCGTCAGAAGCTGATTGTTGATATCATAGTTGTTCAGCCAGTGATCATTTAGACAGATTACAGTATGGGTGATATTTTTTAACATGTAATTTGAATGTACAGTCAATGACAATGACTAGTAAATAAACATTTATAAGATTTGGAATCCCTTTATCAATTATACAATAATAGTATTTTCTCATTGTTTACTGCAGTAGCAGTTAAAGGGTATTTGTTTCGATTGAGAAGCATATGTGGTGTGACTCTGAAAGATAGAATAAGAAATAGTGTGATTAGAGAGAGATGCGGCATGAAAGTGGATATAGTTACAAGAATAGAAAAGGGTATGTTAAGCTGGTTTGGACATGTAGAAAGAATGGACGAGGAAAGACTGACTAAGAAAGTTTATAAGGCTAGTGTGAATGGAACAGTCGCAAGAGGAAAACCTAGGCGAACGTTTCTCGACCAGATCGGAGGCGTCCTGGACAAAGGCCAGGTTAAGAGCTCCTTGAACCGACGGGCGTGTATGAGGAATGTGGTGAAAGTGAATGAAGCCAGAGAAGTGTGTCAGGATCGTAGCAAATGGAAATCCGTAGTCTCTGCCTACCCCTCTGGGAAACAGGCGTGAATCTATGTATGTATGTTTCGATCACAATTTAGTACTATAGAACAATTATAGGTAAATTTTCATTTATAATTGCTTTTACAATTTTTTTATTGTTCTAGTACCTTTTTATAATTAGATTTCTAGCAGTTTTTTGGACTTGGTTTCAAATTACTAGTATTCTGCATAACCCCTGCAGCTAAGCTAGAATGCTTGTATTAGGAGTGGGTTCACGTCAGACTCTCTGACTGTACCTCGTGCTACAAACAAAAACAATTACGATATCGCATCAATTCTTTGTCATTGATTATAACTCAAATCGAAATCGTATATTCGAAATTACTCGTTCTCGTTCGCACCGGACGACAGAGGTGATCTATTTATATTTTAAGACTTCCATTTAATATTTCTCGATATTTGCATAACGGTGTTCCCGTACACGCGGTGGGTAACAGGACGACGACAACAACGTGCATGGTCAAAGAATCAAACAGTGTCAGTGATAATGATAATTAATGCATTCGAATCAATGTTATCTAGATGACATTTTTTTTTCTTGATGATAGGTACCCTATGTCCTTTCCTGTACCTCTGACAACGTGTATGCGTCATGATGATCCGTCGAGTAGTTTAAAATACAAACAAATAAATAAACAAACTCACTTTCGCATTTATAATATTGGTTAAGATGAAGAGAGCATTATTATCATATCTTGGCTGCCGTACAATCTGACTATTGCCAAAGTCCATGAACGGTGGTTTACATTTCCATTAGGTTGCTTGGAAACTCATATGCCCAACATTTAAAAAAATTGAATAGGGTACTGGTACAGTTATTTTGTCCTTCGTAAATCTGCATAGTGAAATCACAATCTACATGTGTATATGTGATATTAAACCTCTCGAAGCTAGCATTAATGCGAAATCTCAATTAATACACGTCCTTAGGGAGGAGGGAATAGGACAGCAATACCACGGATTAAATAGAATGTGTGGTTCGATAAAATTGGAGAAACCTTGATAAATTACTATTAGAATACCCTTTGTCATTTTTATTATTGGTTTTCTTAAAGTAATTATCATTATGAGACTGCAGAATACATGCTAAAAACATAGCTGACGCAATGTTGGTGTAATGCCTACACTTCGACGCACGCCTTCAGTGATGTACACTTGTGACTACACATATTCATTCTCACTTTGACTTTATACTATGTACCTACTGATCATGACATGTTGAAATTCTCGCAAGTGTCAATTGCACTGTAAATACGTTAGCCAGAGTACATCATACATGTGATGTTTACAAGTCTTTGTTATTTATGTTGGTTTGTGGTTGCGTAAAAAACTAATTCTGCACAATCATCATCGTCAATGAATGATGTAATAAACTATTTACTGTTTTATGCAAAACTATCGGTCAGGGAAAATTATCGTCATAGTATTTTGTGGTTTCGAAATTACCCTTGAGTATAACGCTATGATTTTAAAACATACTATACATTTTCCTTCAATCATACATGTACCTGAGGTAATATGTACGATAAACTGCTCTTTGTTCTGTTTTATATGGTTGGTTTATTTATTAGACAAATTATTATTCACATGTCCACTGAACGTATTCACAAATGCTGCTTATTTCCACTGCAATAACTAGCTAGCTTAATTTAAGCGTATAGTATAGTGTATAGTAAGTGTATGTATACTATAGATATAAGATAGTCTAATTCAGCTACTCTATCGCATTAGGCTTGCCTGTAAAGATAGACGTAAGTTTTATGGTCAATAAATAATAATAATTATGATTTTACTTGAACCTTATACCCAAAGGCTTGATGACATGCTTATTTAAGGAAAAATAGGCCGTTTATTTGAGGTTTGTTTATGGCCTTATTTATTTATTATTATTTTTACCCTTCATCTAGAATATTTTTAAAAATAATGTCAGCATTGACCAAATGCTTGTGTTTGAAATGGGTTCACGTAATTAGTGGATAGCCTATGATTTAAGTTCAAATTTTCTCGATTAACATTGCTGTAATCGCTTCATAATGCATATAGCAGCTAAAAGCTCTACGAACAAATCTATCTCTCTTTTCTCCTCAAATCCATCCACTGTAGTGTATAAGCCTCCCCTAGTTTATTCTTCAGTTTGGCTATATTGTTCATTTATTTGGTCGAGGTAATTGCAATGATATAATATAATAATGGTTACTATATCCTTCCTTACATCTAGTAGTCTATATAATGTGGGAAGTGTAAGAAACATTTCTAGGAAATAATTGACTATCGAAGTGATTCATTCACATAATTTAATTTGTTAGTTCAATAGGTATTATTTTCCTTATGTTTGTGTTTCGTAACTGTTTCTGACGTAATCTCTGTTAATGCGTATGGTATTAATAATCTGTATGCATACTTTCCTGCTTGTGTATCTCCGGCAGAAATATACAGCCACGTTCCGCCTGCTATGTGTCAGTTCCATGTGAGAGTGAGCTTATTGCATCTATCAATACTCAGTAACAGTGTGAATCAGGAATCGAGGTCGCGACCATAAGGGAGGGGGTGGTTTGAAGGTACGTATATGGATTTAAAAATAGTGCCGAGGATCATAATCGTTGATATGGTGGCTATCTGAATCTGTCTAGAACTCCAAACAAAATAAAAAAATACTCACGGCTCTAAAACAATTACAAATAGCAATACAAAATAATTAATATTACACATTTGTTAACTGGGATACAGAGTAAAAACATCACTTAAAGGTGTGCACACCATTCACAGTTTTCATTACATGATACTAAGCCAAAAATTAAAATTTAAAACTACAATTAAAGAAATAAAATTACATTAAATGAAATAAATTAAAAATTATTAATAACACTACATTACATTGCATAATATAAAAAAAACATTAATTTACATAAAATGAAAATTTAATATTTAAATGTCAAATATGAAAATTGAAATACATGGTATTCTAAAATATTCAAATAGTACAATTGCATATGATATTATGTTTGTAAATTGTAAAGGACATTGTAATGGACATTGAACAAAATTAAAATAATAGTATAGATAATAATTATAGGTCATCAATACTCATCACTTTAGCTTTAAAACTAGTCAGACTATCAAAATATATATCAATTTCACTATTACGAGAGCTGACTCTATTGTTCTCATAATAACCGCAGGATATTCATTATTATACGAGATATTATACAGACATGATATGTCTACTATATACGTATTATGTACCTATTTAACATAATACAATGGCAACTGGTTTACAAGTCAGTTAATAATTAATAAATAATTTTTAGCTGGCCACTGGCGTATCTACTAGGGTTGTTGTTAGTAATAAAAAAGACCATGATAATCTCTAATATTGTTTAATTTTTATACATAATCACTTAATCACCTTTTAGATTAATACACTTAAAATATTACCTATACATATAAACGAACAATTACTTTCCATAAAAATCTTCGTCTTGAACACATAAAAAATTGTGAACACAGCAGCTTCACTGCTAGATCATCTTCAAACTTCAACCCTCTTAACAGCTCTTTTAAATTAGGAAATAGACCGAAATTACCAGGGGTAAGGTCTGGTGAATATGCAGAATGATCAAAGATCTCAAAGCCAGCCATTTTGAATTGCAACCTTAGCAACCGCAGACTTGTGTGCTGGTTATTCTGATGAAACAAAACAATTTCCCCACCGTTCTATGAATTTCTACTCGCAAGTTTTTTGTTTGTTCAGCATACAGACATTTTGTGATCGAGGTATTTAATCATTACAACCCTTTGAGTATCCCAGGAATCTATGGTCTTGCCAGCTGAAGGTGAAATGACTTTTAAATTTCGTTGTTTTTTACCGATCATTATTATAGTGGATGCATGTTTTGGCCATAGTTATGCATAGAATTAAAAATCGATCACAGTCTTATTGCAACAGCTTTAATCCATTCAATGCAGCAGTAAATTTTGCTCTCACTAGCCAGATGCGGCTCGTTTTTAACGTAAACGCCGAACGATGTGAGCCGCACTTCATGAATATAAAATCACATGCTAATCGGCGTTTTCGGCGGTATGTTATGAATTTGAATTTATTTATTTCGACTCTATGAGAAATCTCCTGTAGTGTGCTACACTTGTGGTAATAACGACGGTTTTTAGTGAGCAGCAGAATTAATTTGAATAATTTAGCCAGTTTTATAAAATACTAGATGTTCCCGCGGTTTCACCCGCGTTTATCGTTACTGCGCCGACCCCGTGGGTCGTAGCGTGATGTTATATAGCCTTCCACGATAAATGGGCTATCTAACACTGAAAGAATTTTTCAAATCGGACCAGTAGTTCCTGAGATTAGCGCGTTCAAGCAAGCAAACAAACAAACAAACTCTTCAGCTTTATAACATTAGTATAGATTACAATATTTAAGTTTTGGTGATATAAACTTGAGAAAGGGAATATAATGCGGTTGTTTATTGATACAAATGGTGAGTAGTGAGTAATTCTACAAAGCCTATAATGCTATGAATTTATTATGTTATTGCATTATTGTTACATTTGTTAGTAGACCATCCTATTATTATTATAAATGTGAAAATTTGTAAGGATGGATGTTTGTCGGATAAAACTACAGTATTATTGATTATACATCAGAATTACATCCTGTTGTTATTCTGTTGTACTACTAAAAATCTATCTTCAAAGTTAAAGTCAAATATCTTTATTTCTATAAAAAAGTGCAAACAATTCATGGACACGTCAATTAACTATATAAGATATATTAATAAAAAGTAAATAAAAATTTTGCATTAAAAAGGCCTGTTCCAGGAGTAGAGCTTTAATGAGAAGAAGTAGGCAAGAAACTTATGGCCACTTATTTCAATCGCCAAATGTTAATTAACAATACGATTTTTTTTCTTAGTGTACTTTCTGTATGTAGTTGTAAAAAAAGTTTATGGCAATGAGATTATAAGTGAATGTTTGGTGAATCTCATATACATATTAATAACAAATAAAGTAATAGTCAGTGCAACTCATATTTACCTACAATTGACTTAATAATATGATTAGATTGTGTTTTTTTCACTCACAGGCAACATAATCCCTAGCATTTTTATCTTCTATATCTTATCGTATCAAATGTGGGGGCCAGTCGGTGCAGACCGACGACACTTCGACCCAGTGGGATCTTTTGTGTCGACACTCTCCCAATAACGACTGCCATAGATGGTCATGGCAGCCGGGACCAACGGCTTAACGCGCTTTTCCGAGGCACGGAGCAGGCGATAATTGACAATCAATACGCACATAATTTCGAAAAGTCATATAACTTCCGAAAGTCAGAGGTGCGCGTATCTTCTATATAGTCTGTGACAGAGACCGACCTTTTGAACATAATTTACATTTCACTACTGTTTTAAATGTATTAAAACTTAGATTTTAAATGTCACTTGGGAGAATATTGTAAAAGCGCACACATTGACCTTTAATGACTTATTAATTTTTTGAAGCTGGGGAGGCCGGCTCTCCTAATTTGTTCTTATTTCTTGTATTAATATTATGTATGTCGCTTTACTTAGAGTACTTATAAGTCAAAGGTTTTATATACATAAATTAGATTTGCATATATGTATGTATTGGCTGGCTACTGTTAATATATTTCTTTCTTTGAATTTATTTCTTAATGTATCTCTTGTATTCATGTTGTAAATTGCTAGAATAGCCCTCTTCTGCAGTACGAAAATAGTTTGAATGTCGGCAGCATTCCCCCACAATAGAATACCATATGACATTACACTGTGAAAATAGCTATGATAAACAAGCCTAACGGTATCTACATAATTATGTCAGTAAGTTGGCGAATCTTTCCGACTATGTACGCTGCAGAATTGAGCCTATTTGACAATTTATTAATGTATGGGCTTAACATAAATCTACATTGACGCGAGCGAAGCCGTGGGCAAAATCTAGTGAATAAATAAATAGTTATGTTGTGCTCTCCTATCCTATATATTTTAAAGTACAAAGACTGATATAATTGATAACTTCGAATATCACCAGTGGCTAGAAACCATCTTATGTTTTAATTTCATAAAAATATGAATCTATTATAAAAATTATCAATTTTATTAAACACTAGCTGACCCGCGCAACTTCGTCTGCTTCACATAAGAGAATTTTCCTAGTTTTTGCAACATTTTTCATTTATGCTCCGCTCCTATTGGTCGTAGCGTGATGTTATATAGTCTATAGCCATCCTCTATAAATGGGCTATCCAACACTGAAATATTTTTCTAATTTTTACCCGTAGTTCCTTAGATTAGCGCGTTCAACCAAACAAACAAAATGTGAGTGAAGTCGGCGCGTGAGCGATCCCGCCTTTTTATAAATGCAGCGGATGGCCGTTTCGCGCGTTAAATAAAAATCAACCGTATAGCCGTACCCATACAGGCGCGGCGAGATATGAAAGTTTTATTTCATCTATATCTTGTGTGTTTATAAACCGATTCCTATAATTTTTTTTTATAATATAAATATTAAAGTGTACTTTTTGAATATGGGAGTTTGATAAAGATATATCTATGTGAAATGCAATATATTTATGTATTTAATACACTTTGAAGAAATGTCTAACGATTAAACACGTTATTGTGGCTAATTTATAAAAGGTAGATATATACTATTGAAGACTTTTTTGTAGATCTTTTGAAGACCATCATCATTGTAATACATACTTTTGGTGTATGATCAACGTATGCGAAGATAAGAACCCGAAAGCGCATTTTCGTCCGACTTGCTTCAAATTTATCGTCACTGCTCAGCTCCTATGTGTCTTAGCGTTATGTTATATAGCCTATAACCTGCCCAAGAGTATGGACTACAATCGTACCAAGTTGGGTTAAAATCCCTTCAGTAGTTTTTGACCCATGCGTGCATATACAGACAGACAGACAGACAGACAAAAAATTTACTGATTGCATTTTTGTCATCAGTATCGATCACCATTCATCCTCCAATATTAAGTACAGAATTGACCTCTCTACAGTTTTATTATAAGTATAGAAGATTTATTTATACAGTTATAAATTGACAGTGTCTCAATTGTATTCATAATATTTTTGGGTGTCGTTGAATAGAAAATTATTACAATGTAATTTCTGAAAATGAATTTCAAAAAATTGAATACTTGAATTTTTTTATCATTACCTATTTTTTATCATTACATATTCAAATTATAACGTATACTAGCATGGATACTAATTAATATCTATTAATGACGTTTTTTTGCAAAATATATATATTTGTGATTTTAAATTAATCTCTGGAACCTACACGCCGATTGCCGTTAAACAAACTAAGCAAAGTAAGCAAACTCTAACCCTAGTTTTCTTCCAATATATTCAAAGGGATTAAATATAATGATCAGCAAAAATACTAATTGGTCAGCAAATATTGCACAGCATAACGAGCATCTATACGCCTCAAATCACTGCATTCCGTCTCGGAAGTGTTAGGTTATGTTAGGTTCCTTTTTTTAAACCCACCCAAAAATAGGAGCCCCGCAAAGCGGGGCTCCGTCGACTTAGTTTGATCTCTTTAAAGTTTGCTGGCCATGAGTTGCTGATCAATTAGCTTTTTTTGCTGCGCAATTAGTATTTTTTTGCTGTGCAGTTAAATACTACCCATATTCAAATCTGCTAATATTGGGCACTGCACTTATAAATTACATGCACTTTTTTCTGTTTTATTATTATAGCTTCAGATTAGTCTAAAGTATAAAATAACCATAGGTACGCCGTTCGGTATGGTCTGAATTTGAATATGAAAAATAAATTGAGTGTCGAACTCTCGTTGCTGAATTGCTTTCTCTTGTCTGTAAAGTCGAAGGCGACCCGAGTAAGGGTCATCTTTGATGCATGTTCGCTATTGCATGTTTATATGCATGATTATATGCATGATGCTTCGCCATTATAATTTAACATCGAACTAAACAAAAATCCGTCACCGGTATCGCTCCGCCTTCGCTGTCTGTATGTGGCGGGCTTTAAAGTACATAATTATATCGAAAAACTTGCTCAGTCTGAAAATTTTCAAGCACAAATATTTATATACAATTTTAATTTCATCCATTTTTATCAAATTACAATGGTGAATCGTAAATGAATGAGTCTCACTGTTCCCATGTAAAATAATAAAAAGTAATTATTTGTGGGTAATCTAATAAAGGTCTAGGCTACTTACAATAGTATTTTGTTTTTTGAATTACTTTAAATAAGTATATCATTCTCTTTGTTTTTTGAACGCCTCTCGTTTACACGTTCATATATATAAATAGTTGTTAATAATCTGCCACCAGAGATTATTGCTCATGCCGCCTCATATAAATTAATGGGAATTTTCTTTAATATTTTTGACCTTGGCGTAAATTATACTTCTGCAGCGTTCTCTTCGTCAGATATTATGTAGAGCCAAAGAGCCAAAGCAAATGTAGAACCAAAGCGTCGGATTTTAGTTATTTAGATGATGGCCCTATTTATTGCCTAAATATCTTACATTTATATTGGAACCTATCCTTATTCGTAAATTTAAATTTAATATAAACTAATTAAGACAATATTATCTAATCTTCAAGTCCCCAGATTGCACATAAGAGCAGTATCTCAATTCGTTTTCCGATATAACTACCGACTCTCAATCGGCGGTGGCAGTTTACTATCATTTAATACATTAATATCAGCAAAAGTGTATTTATTATAGCTGTCTCTCGCGGTTTCACCCACATTTATAATTATTACTATTCCGCTCCCGTGGCTCGTAGCCTAGCCTGTGTTACTTGTGGATAAAAGTAGCTTTCTAATGGTGTAGAAATTTATCAAATCGGTCCAGTAGACTTGAGATTATGAAAAGAAAGCAAATATTCAAAAATACAAATTTTGCCTCTTCATAATTTTAGTCTAGATTAATTATAAATTATTGACTGAATACTATTTTTGTCATATTATATAGACTTCCTGTGCAATTCTCTTAATTCTCACTATCAAAATCACTTCTAAATCCGCAGTAGATATGTTTTTATGGTACTTATATGTAATGTATGCTTACTGTTGTTACTGACCTATGAGTTGCGGATGAAAGCTTTTACAGAATGATAGGGAATGGTAAATACATTAATAATCTACTACCAAACTAATTTACAACTATACAGAGCATGGTACCTAATCACTTCCTATTGTTCTATACGCGCTCAAGCGAGCGTTGTTAACACATGATGCTGTCAACTGTGGTACAGTCAAACCATAGAGACATTGCTATTACAAACTATTTTAACATATTTCTATAGATAATAATAATAAATATAATAATTTTTATTAGCCAAGAGAGTACATATTGTATGACATTATAATGTGGTTACATATTAGTTAAAGTACATATTAATGTGAATAGTGACCCCGATGCTAGGAAAATCCTGTGTTATAGGGGCCACCCATTCGTCCGGGAAAGGGTTTATAGGTATAACAATTTTCGTGCGACTATGGGACTAATTGGCTTGACAATATCAACGGAGTGAATGTGTGTGCCTGTGTGCGATAAATGTGCGGTTAAATCATTTATACAAATAGTTGACATAATTATGACTCAATTTATTCTATGGCTTAAACGTGCTATCTTGAATACAGTGCGCTATATTTACATTGAGAGTTGACAAATAAGATTACTATTATAAAATCTGAACTACTATAATAGGCCGTAGGCGTTGATTATTATCAACGCCGACCGATATCCCATCTTTATAGATAAGTCGTATTGTTTTTCAAACGTGAAGTGATGACAAGAGATACTAAAGTTATGAAATATGTACTATTGTTTTATTGTAATAGGATGCTGCATAAACTGTCATTCGGCGGTTGGCGGATCGCGGGAGCGTATTGCACTCTGACAAAAGCGGGCCTACGAATCAGACTGGTTTCATCAGCCATGGAGAAAGGTTCAAACTTCTTTTTTAGACAGGTGAGTTCGATAATTAATTATAAATTTGTTTTTTTTTATGGGTTCTCTATTTTAGGATAATATTATGTTGGTTTTATTTTTTCCCTTTTTATTTCAAACGCTCTTTCTTATTATAAGCAAATAAAAAGTTTTATTTTCGTATAGATCTTATGGAATTTTAATAGGGAATAATAGGTTGTTAATTATTATAAAAATATATATTTTATGCAGTTTTTAGTTATATTAGATACTTAATATTACATAAACATAGATATACATACCTAATTATTTGAATTAAATTTACTTTTTAAAATGTTTAATGTGTCTTATACATAAATATTATTATGATTCTTTTGCTGTTGTCCTAATCGGGAGATATTATTATTAATAATTAATGTATGTATACATATGTGTATATTATTTATGTATAAGAAGTAATTGTTTAATGTATATTTATTACATGTATTATCTCGTTTTGTGGCATCTAAGTGCCAAAATTCTTCAAAAGCATCCCAACAGAACGGCAATAGTAAAGCATTGGCCAATAGATTGCCTTTTTTATACAACAAACGTGGTATCAGGCTATTTAAAAATACCTATATGCATAATTTGTTATGCGTATGCGTGATGTAAGTGGTTGCCGCAGTGAATGAACGTTTGTAATGCCAGAGGCGTAATTGCGCTTCGCCGGTCCGTCAGAAAGGATACTATCTTATCTATGGGTGTTGGCAAATTGCACGTTATCAAACCTCCATTAAGTGCCTCGCCACTGCCACTGCGTCGATTTTTGTGGATTCGATCCCCAGACGGGCCAAAAAATTGTGTGATCCACAAATAGTTTTTATGAGTCTGGGTGTTCGTTGTTTAAATGTTGGTTAAGTCCTCCGCGACACAGGAATTATTACAAGTGAGGAAGTGGTCACTTAAATAATAAACAAAATTTTAACAAAAAAGAAAACCGACTTTAAGAAGGAATATTCTAAAACTTAAAATGCACTAAAAAGTTAATAAATAATTGCATATAATTAAATTATTGTTATTTTTGGAGTCGGTGTCAGCCAAGGTAGGTTTGTAACTAATTACGAATATACACGAACTACGGAAGTAGTTCGTGTTAAGTAGGTAGAGTCATTACTGTCATTAGCATATAATTCATAACACGACCTACCTAATTGATTTTATACTCTTCAAACCATAGTCTATAAGCTGAATATAAGGAAGTAATGACATGTTTTAAGTATTTAATTCCATCATCAATGTTAGTCTCAACCTTAAAAAGAATAATATTATGATTGACGTTCATTATATACCTAAGTAGTGTAAATATTGACTTAATAACATATACGTTTTATAAGTATAATATTGTCTTGCGTTTACGCAAATGTTTGAATACATTGAACCGTGACCATGGCTGCTGTAAAGCAACCGAAACGTCGGGGAAAATATAAGTAGTTTTAATTAATTTATATAGCTTAAATTGTAGTAGGCTTCAATAATAGTAGTGTTATAGTTCAAAATTATGTAATAAAAGTGTTTTAAGATAAACAACACGACAAAATCCGTATAAAGTAGTTTTAATATACGTTTTATTTTAAAATGATTCATCACATATATCGGCTATATACAATTATACATATATTGTCTCAAGTCTATATCTGTATCTATATTGCTGTATATCAGGCACTTGCCCAGATTCCATACTACTACTGTGAATTTTTTACTGATAATACCCAATAACTCTTTGCTCGACACCAGAACCCAAGAGGTTTGCCGTGGTCATAGACCAGTTTGCCTAAAGCTTATGATCTCTTACGTAGATGGCAAATGACCATGGCTATCCTCTGAATATTAATACGAATATGTATTAAATACTTACATTAAAATATATTGCAAGTTGTTTATTTAATAGACGATAAATATTAAATAGTTTGTACATAAATATTTCAGTTAGAATATTTTCTTGTTATATACTTTTTAGAGCGTGATTTTTCAGTAGTCGGGTTTTAGTTTGTTTTAAGGCGAGGATTTCCCAAAGTACAGTGTTATCTAGCGTGCTTAAACGCGTTTTATTTGTAAATAACATAGATTTAAATTCTGAAAAAAATATATGTTATTTTACAGCATTAGATCTTGATTTGTCGGGCATTCCAAACACGTTTACTGACATTTTATACGATCGAAAAAAATCGTGAAGATAGGTCTGATTTAAGCATTTTTCGTGTTTTATTTGAGTTATATTGGGAATTGAATTTTCAAAAATATACCAAAAGAAAGGTCATGTAAAAACGGTTATTTGTCGGGCATCACAATATGCATTATATAACATACAAAAATATAATACCGAAAATATGTGATTTCCTATTAGCCGCCGCGCTCTCTCTCTGGCGTCTTACACTCCCGAGCGGGATGTAATGGGGACAGGACGTATCACTAGTTTGCAGAGCGCACCGCAGAATTACAAATAATGTTATCGTCAGTTACGAATGTCATCACTTATTGATAAATATATTATATCTAGGTTTAGTTTGTAAATAGGTATTATAAATTGTTAGTAATAAGAGTGTATATAATTAGCATAGTTTTGATTATTGGACAAGATAACGGCCTTGATAACAACAGCATAGTTAGGTACCACTTACCAGTGCAAGTCCATTATTGATTTGTAGATGACGAGTGTAGAAATGGGCAATAAAATAAAAGAAAATCAAGGTTGTCATCTTTAGCCTTACGTAGGCTAAACAAATGTAAAAGGTAGGTTGCCTACCTATTATTTGAAAATTACTAAACACTACCTATCATATTTGTATAGAATTGAATCATTATTTTATAGTATTATTATTATATTAGGTAGGTATACGGGAATAAAAATGTGAGATGTGCCTAAAAGCAATACGAGCGAATTTTATAGGTAGGTACCTGCCTACCTAAATAAATACAAATATTATCCGCAGTTATACCTGCGCGTTGTGGTATTTATGTTTACTGCACCACCCTCGTTTGTTGTAATGTTATTTGGTACTAGATGTTCCCGCGGTTTCACCCGCGTTTATCGTTACTGCTCCACCCCCGTGATGTTATATAGCCTATAGCCTTCCTCGATAAATAGGCTATTATGAGATTAGCGCGTTCAAACCAACAAACAAACAAACAAACAAACTCTTCAGCTTTATAATATTAGTATAGATAGCTGACCCGCGCTACTTCGTCTGCGTCACATAAGAGAGAGAGAGAGAGTGGGTCGTAGGCACCTATAATACAATTTTAAAGGAGCTGAATCTTTCTTTGTTAAATCCACGAACCACATAAGAACCATTGAACAACATTTTATAAATATACCTACAGTGCTAATTTAAAATCACACAAAATAAACCAGGAGAAACATCGTTTGTATGTCTGTAATGGGTAATTATTTTGCTGCGACGTTATTTTAAAACTGCTATATCTACTAAGATATTCATTGAAATCGAATGATGTAAAGGGCAATTTTGTTTTAAATTAAATACTTGTGATGAATAAAGTATTTATTTGAATAAGGATTAATATCATGTTTATAATAATACCTTCGCAAATAATGCATTATTTTATAACAAATTAGGTTAGCATAAAAAAGATTATAGTGAGCCAACCTTAAAAGATAGACATATGTTGTCATGGGCTTTTTTTTAGAACTTTTAAAGGGGAACAATTCTGTCATACATGATTTTTGCGAAACTTTAACTGTTTACCCAGCGCACGTAGCGGAAGTTCTCAAAAGGAAAAAAAAACCCTCCGATTATGAAACATTCTTCATTGGTGCTCCGCTCCTATTAATCTTAGCGTGATGATATATAGCCTATAGCCTTCCTCGATAAATGGGCTATCTAACACTGAAAGAATTTTTCAAATCGGACCAGTAGTTCCTGAGATTAGCGCGTTCAAGCAAACAAACAAACAAACAAAAAAACTCTTCAGCTCTCAAAGTTCTTCTTCAGCTCTCAAACTCTCAAAGTTTCGCAAAAATCATGTATTATAGAATTGTTCCCCTTTAAAAGTTCTAAAAAAAAGTCCGCGACAGCATATGTCTATCTTTTAAGGTTGGCTCACTATAACCTTTTTTATGCTAACCAAATTTGTTCTAAAATAATGCATTATTTGCGATGGTGTTCTTATAAACATGATATTAATCCTTATCCAAATAAATACGTTATTCATCACAAGTATTTAATTTAAAACAAAATTGCCCTTTACATCATTCGATTTCAATGAATATCTTAGGAGATATCGCAGTTTTAAAATAACATCGCAGCTAACTAAGTATAACGAAGTCGCGGGTTAAAGTCAGCGTTAGCCCAAAGTAACTATTCCACGCGGACGAAGTCGCGGGCAGAAGCTAGTATTCAATGATCCTATTGACTATTACCACACTATTACCAAACATGGAATACGGTTTGATTGTTATATTTACGTAGTTTTCATGGACACTTATAATATTATTATCGTACTAGCTGACCCGCGCAACTTCGTCTGCTTCACATAAGAGAATTTTCCTAGTTTTTGCAATATTTTTCATTTATGCTCCGCTCCTATTGGTCGTAGCGTGATGTTATATAGCCTATAGCCTTCCTCTATAAATGGGCTATCCAACACTGAAATATTTTTCTAATTTTTACCCGTAGTTCCTTAGATTACCGCGTTCAACCAAACAAACAAAATGTGAGTGAAGTCGGCGCGTGAGCGCCCCCGCCTTTTTATAAATGCAGCGGATGGCCGTTTCGCACGTTAAACAACAATCAACCGTATAGCCGTACCCATACTGGCGCGGCGAGATTTGGAAGTTTTATTTCATCTATATCTTGTGTGTTTATAAACCGATTCCTATATTTTTTTTATCATATAAATATTAAAGTGTACTTTTTGAATATGGGAGTTTGATAAAGATATATCTATGTGAAATACAATATATTTATGTATTTTAATACACTTTGAAGAAATGCCTAACGATTAAACACGTTATTGTGCCTAATTTATAAAAGATAGATATATACTATTCAGGACTTTTTTGTAGATCTTTTGAAGACCATCATCTTTGTAATACATACTTTTGGTGTATGATCAACGTATGCGAGGATAAGAGCTCGAAAGCGCATTTTCGTCCGACTTGCTTCAAATTTATCGTCACTGCTCAGCTCCTATGTGTCTTAGCGTTATGTTATATAACCTGCCCAGGAGTATGGACTACAATCGTACCAAGTTTGGTTAAAATCCCTTCAGTAGTTTTTGACCCATGCGTGCACATACAGACAGACAGACAGACAGACAAAAAATTTACTGATTGCATTTTTGTCATCAGTATCGATCACCATTCATCCTCCAATATTAATTTTGAATATATATTCAATGTACAGAATTGACCTCTCTACACTTTTATTATAAGTATAGATTATCTATCACTATCACGCCTATGAAGAATGCACTCGTGTCACAGCTTAGAAATGTTCTACCCAAACCGAGTTTCAGTATCCCTCTACCCAAAAAGGGCATTGCAAGAAAGCAAATTAAGCTATTAACGTAAAAATTACAAGCAGTCAAAGTTCAAAAAAAGTTGACACGGCCGATAATTGCTCATACTGCAGCTTGTTTTAGCATAGAGAGCCAGCAACAAAATAAAAGCCGGAAGTCAAGAGAAGTTGGAGAGCGGTTTACAAAAAAACCGGCCACGCTAGCTTAACTAAGGATTTTCCCGTAGACAAACTATTGTAAAAATTTGTTACTGCTCATACTGCAGCTAGTCTGAGTACAAAGGGTCAGCAACAAAATAGAAAACCGGAAGTAAAGAGAAGTTGGAGATCAGTTTACAAAAAAACCGGCCACGCTAGCTTTACTCTTGACTTTACCATGAAAAAACTATAGTGAAAATTTGTTGCAACTCGTACTGCAGCTAGTCTGAGTATACAGGGTCAGCAACAAAATAGAAAACCGGAAGTCAAGAGAAGTTGGAGATCAGTTTACAAAAAAACCGGCCACGCTAGCTTAACTAACGATTTCCCCGTAGAAAAACTATTGTAAAAATTTGTTGCTGCTCATACTGCAGCTAGTCTGAGTACAAAAAGTCAGCAACAAAATAGAAAAACGGAAGTCAAGAGAAGTTGGAGATCGGTTTATAAACAAACCGGCCACGCTAGCTTTACTCTTGACATTCCGTGGAAAAACTATAGTGAAAATTTGTTGCTGCTCATACTGCAGCTTGTTTTAGCATAGAGAGTCAGCAACAGAATAAAAACCGGAAGTCAAGAGAAGTTGGAGATCGGTTTACAAAAGAACCGGTCACGCTAGCTTAACTAACGATTTTCCCGTAGCGTGGCCGGTTTTTTGTAAACCGATTTCGAACTTCTCTTGACTTCCGGTTTTCTATTTTGTTGCTGACCCTTTGTACTCAGACTAGCTGCAGTATGAGCAGCAACAAATTTTTACAATAGGTTTTCTACGGGAAAATCGTAAGTTAGCTAGCGTGGCCGGTTTTTTTTGTAAACCGATCTCCAACTTCTCTTGACTTCCGGTTGTTATTTTGTTGCTGACTCGCTATGCTAAAACAAGCTGCAGTATGAGCAGCAACAAATTTTCACTATAGTTTTTACACGGAAAAGTCAAGAGTAAAGCTAGCGTGGACATTATTTATTTTGGCATAATTCAAAAATATCAATTTTTATATTTTTTAAGTTTTTCTCCTTAACACCTTTCAGCAACAAATTAGCAACAAATTGATCCCTATTCGCTTGATCGATCAGTCCACATCCAGTTATTTCCACGCTATCTTAATGAAAATTTAGCGTTATTGCCGATTTTTTGCGATCGGCTGAAGCAAAAAAAATAATTTTGTAGCAACTAATTAGCAACAAAAAAGCAACAAATTTCGGTGTTTTTTTTTTCAATTTCGCTGATTTTACATCGCCATTTTTTTAGACCTATCGTAACTGGCTGTAGTATCAAATATCAACAACTCCTGTCTGTTGTGCAAATATTGTTGAGTTCTGTCAGGAGATAAAGATCTAAACAAACGTTGAGTGTAAGTGAGAAATTTATTATTGAGCAAGAATGGGATAAGTTATATTTTCAAACAGGAGGGCGCACTGATGGAATCGGTATCATTTGTGTGTCCCCGTTTGAATATCGAACTTCTCTCGAAAAGTAGATCTATGTTTAAAGCTCTGCTCAAAATTGAAGAAAGATGAGAAAGATGTCCGATTACGGATGTTTGAATTTCCAAGTTTCGAACTGAACCTAGGTAGATTCTGTTTGAAAATCGAACATCCGAATCTAATCTTACAAGATTATTTTGGCCTCTATCGTTCATTTAGGAATTTTTGACTTATTATGGTGGGCGCGTAAGTTTGTGTGCGTAAATATGTAGGTATATTTCAATAATTTAACTACGTAACAATGTGTTATTTTTATTATTTTACGTAACACAATAATAATAATTAATTGATTTTATCAAGACGCCATATATCGCGTAATGTCAGCTGTTCAGCTGAATTGTAATAATATTTCTCGATTGTGTGTATGTTGTGATGTGTTCTGCGGTTAGGCTAAATCCAAAAAAATAAAATGCCCCTGGGAACCCTTGTAAAACTGGATTAGTTGGTAACTATAAATTAGCTTATTCTTCTTTTAAACCATTAGTTCCCAAATTGGTCAAGGTGGACTCCCAGGGGTCCACGGGAGACTCGACGAGGGTCTACGTTAGCGTGACAAAAATGGGGATCCACAATTCGTAAGCGGGGGTCTAAGAGAAAATTTATTTGCTTTCGTTAGTGAAGAACTAAAATGTTGGCTTGACTTCACCCATTAATGTAGGCAGATAATATTTTAAGTAGCTCAGCCACTGAGGTTACTGCTTGCATATTCCATATTCAGTACCAGTGGTCTCGAATCTACCGATTTTTCGTATTACAAAAAAAAAGATCAGCCCGTAGAGATTTGATCTCATTTTTCAAAATACGGTAGAAATGTAGCTGCAGGGGGTCCGCCGGAACCAACTAAATTTTGAGAGTGGTCTATGAGAAAAAAGTCTGGGAACCTCTGTTTTAAACGATAATAATACGTAAATAGTGAACGGTTTATTCATTTGAAGATAATTTCAAACTATGTACTTGTTTTCACTAACGCAATATATGTATGTACCTAACCAATAACAAAATAAAATAGGCTGCCAATTAAATCGAACTGTGGTTATAATTCACAATATTGTACCTACCAGTTAATTCATATAGAAATTTGAATTATAAAAATAAATGAATGACTAAAACTACGAAAAATATTTGTTACCATAAATAGGTTTGATTATGTTACACAGAACACTGGATTTTTGGAAAGAAATTGTATGTATACGACGAAATATCAACAGAATACGCAACTAACCGAAAAAAGGTTATGTTTTCTTGTATTGTCGCTTTTAAAGCCTAAAACACAGCAGTGCTGGTGTACTGCTATATTTTGAAAGATAAATAAATGTCACAATCACACAATTTCACAAACAAACTTCACTTATTATGCTCAAATTCAAGATAACAAAGAAATACACCAATTGTCTAGCACTGGATCGAAGTCTAGCACCATCATTTTTGGTGCAACCCACACTACAAAAATTAGTGCATACACAGACAGACATAAAAAACTCAATATTCTCCTCTTTATACCTTGTTTATTTGTATAAACCTATCTTTTTGCCTCTTAATTATGGAATTTCATAGCTTATCTATATAAAATTCCAACTACAAGAGGATTAAAAATAATAATCTTTTCGTATGTGTCTGGCAAAAAAAGTGAAAGGAAAGTCCTTGGCGCTTATGAACACCAGGTGTGCAAAAAACACACGAGAGATGTTCTCGACATGTGTCCTCGTAACAGAATGGGTTATTCGGTTCCTAATACCAGAATAGTTTTTTTTTTAAATATTTTTTTTTATTTGTATATATTTCGTATAATATGCTGTTGAGTATTAACCGCTAAAGACCATAACAATCATTTGTGCCTATCGTTGAGTGGTCTTATCTTTTCCCTGTGAAAGACATTTATGTCATTGACTTGTTAGACCTACCTATTGATAATCGCACTGTGTGCAAGTCATAATCGGTAAACGATAAACTAAAAATATATTTGTCATGACTTTGACTTCTATTACATATGAATGAACTTATAATATGTATAATAATTTATTATATAGAAATATCTGCACTGTATATAAACTTGCACATTGCATTGCACAGGTCTTTTCTTAGTGTGAGAAAGAGCCATAGTCCACCACGGTGACCCAGTGCGAGTTCTCAGACTTACATACTATGAAGAACTCTCAGACATGCAGGTTTCCTCACGAGGTTTTCTTCACCGTTAAAACAGGCGATAATTGACTAATTCATTCACACATAACTTCGAAAAGTTGAACTCAAGACCTCTGCGTGGCGATCCAAGGGTTTCCCAAGAGTGTAGTGTTTGATATTATGTATAAAACACGACATTCTAACATTCGGCGAAGTGTTGGAATACTTCCATTGATGTCCGTGAGACCTTACATGAAAAGTAAGATGAATGATAGAAGAATAAGTAGCAGGCATTGTTAAATGTATGACAACATTCATATTATAGATGTCAAGCTGTTGCACGTCTTACTAGACTGCTTTAAGGATCAACCGGTTTGTGTTATTATATTAATCCACACAAAACGCCTACCAAGCATAATGATAGGCGATGGTGGCCGCTTTAGCTATTGGACGCTTGTATTAACAGAGGCACCACTTGCACGTGAATGATCCAGTAAAAAAGGAAACCACCACCAGCAGCAGATAAAAAAGCATCTTCTCAGGCTGTCAAAGTAGAGACCTCAACATCGTCGCCTCGGCTACTGTGGGGGCGATGTGGAGGCCACTGCTCTTAGACCACACGACTGCTTACCATCAGGTGGAGTGAGGTCATTTTGACGAGCAAAAAAAAAAAAAAAAAATGTCCTCCAGACCGAATTTCGGTCACGGCGGTCAATCTTAACGGAAAGTGGCCGTCTGCGCAGGAGCTATTATAGTGCACATGTATGTGCGCAAACACAAGTGCACTCTCTGTTCCCTAACCCTCATGATCCGATTGGACGGATAATCCGAAGCAACCGGAGAGAGATCAGGCGCAGGACCAGGCGATAGAGAAGTCACAAAATCCATTTTTAATATAATGCTCTATTTCTGTATTCTACCAACAACTGAAAGTAATCAGCTTGACATGCATAATTTATTTTTATCGTTGTGTGATTATACATGTATATATCTATCAATAATACCTTGTGACAGTCATATAGTTGATTAAACACTTACCTATTTGATAGTCCCCCTGACTGCAAGTCATTATTAGGACAAAGACATTGAAAGTTTTGGTTTTTGATAACATCTTAGGGTTTTCCTAACACGGGTATCATGTTATACTTAAAACGATACCTACAGATACAAGTACTCGTGTGTGAGATAAAGAAATAAAAGATTTTTATTTTATTTATATTATCAGCAGTGACAGCTTAGTGGGAGACCATTGGACTGCAATGCAGAGGTCACTAGTTCGATCGCAATGCGCGCATCTCTGACTTTTCAAAGTTATGTGCCTATTAATTTGTTTACTATCGTTCGTTTTATTGGTGAAGAAAATCATCATGAAAAAACCTGCATGTCTGAGAGTTCGCCATAATTTTCTCAAACACGAACTCAAATTTTCGCGAACACGAACACAATGAATACATACTCTCGTAGAGTACGTGTCAGCTATCCTTAAACCATAACGCTTTCATTTTATTTATATAGGACTAGATTTTGTCCGCGGCTTTGTTCGCGTAAATGTATGTTAAGTTAGTAATAATACTTTTTTCTGGATGCAAGGTACCCTATGTCCTTTTCTGTTGTCCTGACAACGTGTATGCGAAATTTCATGATAATTGATATTACGGCATGAAAGCGTGACAAACGAACAAACTCACATTCGCATTTATTATATTAATTAGGAATATTTGAAGACTATTTGGCGTCTATATGCAGTGCCGGAGGCCCAATCACCCGCTTCCCCCTTCCCGCTTCTTCTCCTTCCCACTTCCTTTTTTTCCTAAAGGGTCGGCAACGCGCAAGTGATGCCTCTGGTGTTGCAGGCGTCCATAGGCTACGGTGACCACTTACCATCAGGTGGGCCGAAAGCTCGTTTGCCACCTTAGTTGAATAAAAAAAAGTTTGTTCTATCGTTGTCTAACTTTGCAATTCGAATAATCAGTAGGTACGCTGACCACTCATTTACTTTGACTTTAATAATTGTCATTAACACATATAGTTTTATCCGTTTTCCAGATGTTCGACACGGTGAGCAGTACGTACACGTACTTGCTGGGCGACACCCGCTCGTGCGAGGCGGTGCTCATAGACCCGGTGCTGGAACATGCCGAAAGAGATGCCGCACTCATCAAGGAGCTTGGCTTCAACTTGATCTATGCCAGTATGTTCTTTTTTGTTTTGCTCGTTTCTTACCAGCCATTGTTCGTATAAGCTCTCGCAGATCCCTTCCCTCCTGCCACGTTCGGCCGTCGTTTCTGCGCCTGATCTCTCCGATCGTGTCGGAATACCGCTCCATCGGAACATGAGAGTTAGGGAACAGAGAGCGCACTTATGTTTGCGCATACACTTTTGCACTATAATATCTCCAGCGCAGATAGCCAGTATCCGTTAAGATTGGTCGCCGTAACTGAAATTCGGTTTGGATGTCCTCTAGACTATTTGATTGACCACCTTATATATGATGGATATCGCTGGATTCTTAAGAGAGCTTATCTGGCTCTCTTAACGCTGTGATGCTCACCATTCTTTCTACGGGACTGAGCCATTAAAGTATTGTGGTTTACGGGGCAGTTACAGACGCTGCTGCCACTGAAAGTTCTTCACAAAAAAAAACAAGAACAATTTGCACCATCCGCGAATTGATCCGCATGAGCAAGAGAAAAGCAGTATAGCATTAATTTGTATTTTATCACTTTCCAGTGAACACGCATATGCACGCAGACCACATAACCGGTACGGGCAAGCTTAAATCCTTACTGCCTCACGCCAAGAGCGTGATCGGAAAGGCGTCGGGGGCTCAGGCAGACATTCACCTGAAGGACGGCGATGTGGTGAAGTTCGGTCAACATGAACTGTTGGCGACGGCTACTCCGGGACATACGAACGGCTGCTTAACATACATTTCACATGACCAGGTAGGTAAAACCCGTCTGTAATTTTACAGAAGTTTATAGGCCGATGTGTCGTGTTTTAAGTGATGGCTTCGTTATTATCCAAGTGTCGGGTGTTGAGAGTTCGATCCCCTACGGGATAAAGAATTGTTTGATTCACAAGTAGTCTGTGCCGAGTCTTGGTCTTCTTTGAGTGTCTTGTTTGAATTTAAAAATTTTTAAAGTCCCCCTGCAACACAGTAAATAAGATCAGGGCTGCCGCCCTACTTTAAAAAAGATTTGCATCTGCGGTTACATTTTGGGTCAGGCGATTTTTTTTCTAATTTAAGCAGTCTAAATATTTGTATGTTTTAGATACATACACGCATATACCCACCATGGTGTTTCGTCAGCTATTTTATGTCACACTTAATAGACCATTTCCATTTACCGGCCACATTTTCAAACTCCGTGTTGCTACAGATCCTAATCGGATAGGCTACCGCAACTTATTAAATTTATTTTCATTACTTTATGCAAGAATAAGACACTTTTTGTTTAAAAGTAGTTTTAAATATGACAAGTTACAGTACGGTACGAGAAGTTACAGTAGATGCAATTAAAAACACTTATTTAATATACCTATTTTAATACAGAATTAACACGAGCACTAATATCAAATGATATAGCTAAAAATAAATCAAAAAAATATTCCAAATTTATACTACGAAGCATCTATTTCAATTATTTTAGAGTAATACTTATAGGTAATTTCTATAATATTTTTATGAATAACCTAATATAGTTAGCACACGAATTGAAACAAGCTATTTTATTTATACGTAGGTACTACATATGAGACAAGTATAATGGTATGTCATTATACTTTTCTGGTCATGGTGCTGCGTTGCAGATCCTTTAAAATAGGGATTTTCCATACTAGTCTTCAACTAACACTATAGCGCTTTCTGTAGGAGCTGAAGCGACCCTTCTTACTGCAGGCAATCTGCGCAAAGTTTAAAGCTGCGATCTTTTGAAGGGTGAAAGTCTTTGCTCTTCCCTATTTACAGTTCAGTTTAGACGAAATCTTATATTTATGTAGTACGCTGGCTATCTTGATTCATGCTAATTATTGTATCAATATTGTCATTTCGTAGGATTTTCGTAGGTTCGGTCCCCACAAGGGATAAAAAATTGTGTGATCCAAATAGTTGTTCCGAGTCTGGGTGTTGTAAAAATGTTTGTAAAGATCCCTGCGATACAGGATTTCACTGCAGTGCGGCAGTAGCCTTTTTTAAAAATGAAGTCATGACAAATGAACTCTATATCTTAAAACATAATACTCAATATCGCTTGCCCAATAATAAGATCTAACTAGCGGCGTGGGCTGTGACTTTTTTGCCGAGAAGATTTTGTAGAGCTGACCCGATATCTAGTACTTATCTATACTAATATTTTAAAGCTAAAGAGTTTGTTTGTTTGAACGCGCTAATCTCAGGTATTCTTAGTGTTGGATAGCCCATTTATCGAGGAAGGCTATAGGCTATATAACATGACGCTACGACCCATGGGGGCGGCGCAGTAACGATAAGCGCGGGAGAAACCGCGGGAACATCTAGTAATAAATAATATTATCAGCCTTGTATGTAAACTGTCCTATGGCTAGGCACGGGCCTCTTCTCAGTGTGAGAAGGGCTTAGGCCATAGTCCACCAGGCTGTGTACTTGATCGAATGCTCTTATAACATAAATAATAGACGATTTACTATATTACCATTTACTTCTCATTTCCAGGGTCTAGCATTCACAGGAGACACCTTACTCATCCGTGGTTGCGGCCGAACCGACTTTCAGGAAGGTTCAGCCGAGAGTCTCTACAAGTCAGTCCATTCACGTATCTTCACACTACCTGACCACTATACGCTGTATCCAGCACATGACTACAGGGGACAGACAGCAACCACAGTTGGGGAGGAAAAGAAATACAACCCAAGGTTGACGAAACCGCTGCCAGAGTTTTTGACGATTATGGAGAATTTGAACCTGCCATACCCTAAGATGATTGGTGAGATTTCTGTAGTTGTTTTGTACTTTGTTGGTCGCCAGTAGCGTGGTAGTAAACTTTTTAGTATTATTTAAGTACAATTTGGAGGACGGCAACATTGTCAAAAACGCACGCCAATATTTATTTTATTTTTGTGCTGGTTTATTTTTGTCTATGTAGGCAGACTATAATCTCTGGTATAGTCGAATGTTGCTGTAACAGCTAGTAGTTTTTTTTTTGTTGACGTATGCCAGCCACATATTGCATTTAAATATTTCCTATTTAGAAGCTTGTTTAGTAATACTGTTCTAACTTCTAAATTTTTACCCGTCTAAAGATATCTGAAAAATATTTGGCTATATGCACTCAGATATATGTATAACACATAAAACATGTTACACTAAAGATATACATAGTCATATTATAAAAAAATTATAATCATATTTAACTGTTTAACGACTGATATGACACACCTGGTAATAATAAGATTACAATATTACAAAAATATGTTCGTTATATTACAAATTTTATAACCCATTTACAAATTAATTTACAATCTTACTAGTAATATTATAAATCAACGGTTTTTATTATATTGCGGTGACATGCATATTATTGATTGCACAAGAATAGCTAGGCGACCCATCCGATGATAAATGGTAAGCGCCGGTCGCTTATAGATATCGCCAAGCTCATGGCACAGCCAAGCCACTATTACAGTGAAAGCAAATGTTTCTGTCTGTTCTGTACAAAAAGGATCATTGAAGTATCACTTATCCTTTTTGTATGTATGCAAAGACATCATAGAAATCTACAACCGAGTGCGTATCGTAAATTCATCGATAGGGTAGTTGACTATGTTTTATTATTCAAGTCAAATAAGATACAAGCGTTTCAAATCTTGTAGTAGGGTACTTGTAGATAAACGATACAGGAGGTATCCCAAGTAGCGTCAAAATTTAAAAAATAATAATAAAATTATTTTACTACCTTATTCTGGAACCAATTTTAATTCAGTTTTCACAAAAAGATTCCTTTTGCTTGCTATTTGCTGATGTGTAACATAAAGTAAAACAAGTGAGAAACGGCAATGAATTGCCGTAAATCTTAGAGTTCGTAAAAATGGTATCACGTGACCTTGAGGTCAGAGGTCAAAGGTCATAGTCATTTCGGGGGTCGACTATGCTGAGTCGAATGGCACTGACCGCGAGTCTCTAGTTCTTACGGTTCTTGAGTTGAAAGTTGTATAACAGACAGACGGATAGACAAAGATGTTGTATAAGAGATTTTTCAAACTCTAAAATCAAATATGGGGATCTACCCTATTTGTAATAGTTAACATTTTTGACGTTTATTACGATTTCTTACATATTAAAAATATATAAAATACAGTGATCGTTTTTGATTTGGATTGTGTTATATAATTATATTTTGGCCAGCAGCCTTCAAAGTATCCGTCCACCAGTGCCATCGTTTATCTATACTTCAGACGAATTGATTAGTGTATGATATTGTTTCAGACAAAGCTGTTCCTGCCAACAGGGTTTGCGGACTGCACTACTAGAAGAATCGAGAACGATGTAACTGATTTAGTCGGCTGTTTTCCCACCAACCAATTTGAAAATGGAAACGCCATAGAGAAATGACTAACAATATAGAGATTCATATTAATCAATGTATTGAAAAACTAACGAATTTATTTTATTACGATTATGCATCACTAGTAGATTAAAAGCAAATGTGTTTTAAGCTTAATATATACAAAGTAAATTTTGTTCCTTTTGACACAAATATATTGCTTAAAGATTGAAAAAGCGGGTTGCATTAGTATTATTTTTACACCTCTCAGTTTAAGCTCAGTTCATTTTGTTCCTGAAGTTTTTGTTCAATAAATTAAAGTAATAATTATAAAACTATAAATGGTATAGTTGTCTTTTTTGCTTTAGTTGTAAGTGTCACTCGCGACTGTGATAGTATTTATGTAAATAAATGACATTTCTGTATACAAAAATCAATGGACTGTTATATAAGAGGCTTTTGTGCTCAATGCTTATCTATGAAATAAATATTAAACAATATTTTAATATCATTTAAATGTTGAATTTAACAATATTTCATATATCGTAAAGAATTGGTTATTTTGTAAACATTTAAACTATGTAATACCTTTAAATTAAATTATTATTTTTTTTGTAAAATGAAACGAAATGTATGTTATGAGACGGACGATTCAACGCGTCGACATGTGTGTCAAGAGTTATAAACAGGTCGTAACTCAAGAGTTTCAAGTTTAGCCAATTCCTACAGCAATTGGCTGTACTAACGATTTGCGATTTGCTTTGCGATCTGCGTCATTGATGAGTATTTAGGGAACTAAAGCTAATCGTTTACATAGATTGATAGGCATCAGAATAATATATATTCTTGATACTCCGTATGCTGTAATAAAAATAATTATATAATCAATTCTCAAATTTTCACTGTCCTACTTAAAAGATTTTGTGTTTTTTACTTGTGATAAAGTTTGTTTTATTAATCAAAAAGGGATATTTGTAACCGTTTTCCGCTAGCTATCTTGATTTATTACATTTTTACACCTATATGGGTAGGTATAGTAAAAAGTCATTGATAAAAATAGCGTTATTGTGTTACTGTAAAACTTCTTTCATATTATTTATTGTGACTTTTAATATTACCATTAATCGTAGACACTATAAAGTATTTTTAATGACGGCATAAAAATATGCCATATCACGATAAAACTTGTAAAATTGAGTTTTATTTTAAAGGGTAGTTATTTAACTATTCCTCAATTTTTTGCCTTTGTTCCACCAAAAATACTAATTGCACAGCAAAATATGCTTACTAAAATATTTTAAAGAGATCCATCTAAGTCGACGGAGCCCCGCTTTGCAGGGCTCCTATTTTTGGGTGGGTTTAAGAAGGAAACTAACATAACCTAACCCTTCCGAGACGGAATGCAGTGTTTTGAGGCGTATAATATGTGCTCGTTATGATATATTTTAGTAAGCATATTTTGCTGTGCAATTAGTATTTTTGGTGGTCATTACATTTAATCCATATTTTAAATACACCAGGTTCAAGACGTTTAAGTAGTGCTATGTTTAAGGCCGATGCGATGTGTTATGTATATAATATATTTTATAGTAATTCTATTAATAGCCAATTGTTAATTTTATTTTAATATTTTATTTGATAATTTTGTTAATAATTACATAAAATCATTACCTATTGAAATCAATGCATATCTATTATATAAAAATGTTTTGTTTAAAATATTTTATTTTATTTATTTTTATTTCCTGTTTAAAGCTCATCCTTTTCTTACTGGAATATAATGGGGCCACGGCATTGCCCATGCCAAGTCAAACAAAGAGACGGCCTTACAATTTTTCTCGAAGCCATTCGTGACTTTTTGACCCCTGTACCTTCGTTGTGGATAAAGCTAGAAACCTGAATTAGTAAAGAACTAAGTGCTATTATTTTAAGACCTGTTAACACAAGGTAGGTTTCGTACTATCCTTGTTTTTTGTCAAGAAATGATAGGTGCATGACAACTTGTTTCGTGTAAATGTTGCGTGTCTTTAATAGGTATAAAATCTATAATTTTTACGATCTGGCAGAATCAGGATCAGTGCAATAATTATATTACCTAACAGGACAGGGTTATAAGCAGGGGTCGGAATAGCTAGAATTTTTAAGTACCAAATGACGAAATCTTAACATGGATATGCGTTTTAAACAAGGAATTGGGGATTAATAAAAATTGTTTTCTCAAACTTCCGGGATTGATATTATTGTCTTATAAAACTCTCTTTTCCTGTGTTTAACACAAACTAAGTAGCAACAAACTTGACTCTAAGTATATACTTTTTTATTAAACAGTATCTACAAATCAATGAAATGAAATGAAATAATAACAAATCAATCAGAATCTATTTCAACTATATTAGAAACACTGGTGGAAGCTAAAGGTTCATCGTCCACATCATTTACTTAAGAATTAAATACTAAATCAATACCAGGATTAAAAAAGGCATATCCATATTAAGATTTCATAGTAGCATATTTGACGTCATTCGGTACTTAAAAACTCTACCTATTCCGACCCCTGATTATTAGGCATAGGGATCTTCTATGATAGATAAAATTTTTTACATGACCAAGATGGCAAATAGCGTATCTGAAAGAAGAAGTCGCTATGCTATTAGTGTAACTGATAAACATCACTGGTCTCCTGCTGATACCAAAGCACTTCTTTGATTATTATTAATTATAATAATAATAATAAGTCTGCCCATACTACTTGATGCTTTTAGAATATTCAGGGCAGACGCCGTTTTTGATCCATAGTTTTACCATTATACCAATCCACCAAACACCCATCCCCATAGCCCAGATATATTAGAATGCATACGTAGCACTAGACTTACACCTTCTGCGGCTATTGCCGCTGCAAGTTTCATCCCACTTTAGATAAAAAGTCTCGAAGGGCCTCTTCACGGTGGACCTATGTCTCCGTGTAAGCCTGCCGAAGGGCTGCGTATTTACCTAATTATATATCTATACAAATAAATAAAATTGAAGTGTCTGTTTGTAATGTCAAAATAACAGCTTTTTATCTAATGCATATGAAAGTATATAAGGTACCTATACGAAAACATCTATTTTAAAAATTTTTGTCTGTCTGTTTGTTCCGGCTAATCTCCGAAACGGCTGAACCGATTTTGACGGGAAACGGCTGAACCGATTTAGAACAAAAAATAGGGATCCGCGGAGACAAACACTTTTTGGTTAAAATCTACGTGGACGAAGTCGCAGGTAACAGCTAGATAATAATATAATAATAATAATGTAATAATAATAATTTTTATTGAAAACCTTGTTACATTTGCACAATTATTAAACGATAATGACTACAGTAGTATAAACTGTGTCATAGCCATTAACGCCCACATCCGGATATATTAGACGTTGGGAATCTTCTAGGTTTACCAGTCATAACCTTGAGTATACATCTCTGGACTCTCTCTAGACGCATCATTAACGTTTTATAACTACCACCCCAAGAGGCAATGCAATAGCCAATAATGGATTGAACTAGCGCATAATTGACCATCTTCATAGTGCTTAAATCTGTAGTATTTCTTAATTTTTTGAAAATATACACTAACTTTCTAGACCGAGTAGCAATTTGATCTATTTGATAATCCCAAGTTAATCTACTGTCAACTACTACACCAAGATATTTTATGTAGCTAGTACGAGCAATAGAAAAACAGGTGCAATTAGAGGAGTTCGGAAAGCTACACGTGTGAGCCTTAATTAAGAATGAGGATGGTGGTTGGGCAGCCGCACTAGGGGCAAAAGTGATGAACTTTGTTTTTCTAGGTTAAGGGTAAGTAAGTTAAGTTCAAGCCATTGAACTACGAAGTTTAGGGCGATTTCAGCATTATTACGCACGGACTCCCAAGTAGCTCCATTAACTAGTAGCACTGTGTCATCAGCGTAGGAAACAATTCTACAGTAATATATAAATATCTAATGATATATAAATACCTGTGGTAAAAGAAACAATAGTTTATATCGCCATAATATCTACCTTATAGACTAACATACATATCATTTGTGCTAGTATTTATATAACTTATTAACTATGCTGGTAATGCTGTACTTGCACTTTGTTGTTGTGCACTCATGTGGCACTTGTCCGTGGAAGCGAAAGAACACCATACCCTTCGGCCAAAAGTTCATCGTCATAACGAGTTGCAGAAAGCAAGTTGGAACTCTCACCACGAACGCCTTGATGTTGAAGTTGCGACTCGATTCCAGGAGCTGCACTCTTGGCATGTGCTTGGACTTCTGGCGTATTTCGCCAGATCTCGGTATAACTACTTCGCGATGTCCTCCGCCTTAATGGTGTAATGCAGGCGAGGATGTACACCGGTGTGTTCAGTGCTGCAGCAAGCAGGTTTGCATCAGGCTCCACAGGAGCCGTACCGCAGCACTTCTTGTTAGTTTCCTGATGGCGCTTCCTCCTCTGCACCGTCGCAAAACCATCTTCGGCAACATGCCGGGTCGTTGCCTTCTTGGGCAAGGTACCTCAGGAATACAACACAAAGTTTGGCTGTATCTTCAGTAAGGTAAATTCGTAGCCGACCTCTAGTTTGAGATTCCAGGCTTAAGTGAAACTTTCTGATATGTTTTCTATACCCTCGACAATGCAGCGATAGTGTACCGCCGTGAGTGCTGTACATGAGATCGAGGGTTCGAATTCCGAGTTGCGCAGTGTTATTGGGTTTTTCAGTCATGAAATTCTCAGTAAAAGTACAAAGCCTAGAATTGTGTAAATCTATTTTAATAGCTGACGTAATGTGGATGTCTACTATAGCATTATTTCAAGTTGCCTCCGTAGCCAAGCGATTGTGAATGCGACAGCTATGCATGAGGTCTCGGGTTCGAATCCCGGATTGGACCAACAAAACAATTTTTCTGTTAAGAAATCTCAATACTAGCACGGAGTTATGAAGTTGGCGGTGCTACACACTCCCGTGCATCAGAAAATAGGTAAAGCTGTTGCTTCTGCGCCTGATCTCGTTCTGGTCGTGGCGGTCGGATTGCCGAACCATCGCAACATGAGAATTAGGGAACAGAGAGTGCACTTATGTTTGCGCACACGCTTGTGCACTATAATATCTACTGCGCAGATGGTCAGTCTCCGTTAAGATTGACCGCTGTGACCAAAATTCGGTCTGGAGGGCGAGGGCACGTTATAACAAGATTAGATATCACCTTCATTATAAGGCAAAAAAGATCCGGAATTGGAGCTGTGTAACATGTAAAAAATATATTTATTTTTTATAGCCTTTGATATCAAATAGTTTCTACAGATTGAACGTTTTAGTGTTACAGTTAAAAAATATGTGACTTTAAGTACCTAGAGCAAAACGTCCAATTAGCAAGCATTAAAAATTAGGTCACTTATAAATACGAATATCAGTTTATTTGTTACATTTTCACGTCTTAAATACTAGACCGATCTTTATGAAATTTTGCATACCTACATGTTGTCCTCTAACAACAGTACCACTCTGACAGCAGTACCTTTTACCTGGATAAAAGGTCTATATCTCTATACAGCAAATGATATAGACCTTTTATCCAGGTAAAAGGTACTGCTTCCAAGAGATAGAAATTTATTGACAAAATCTACTTTAACGCAAGCGAAGCTGCGGGAAAAATCTAGTATTAAAATATAATGTTCACAAATTGTTATCAAAATATGAATTTAATCATCAACTTAACATGCCTCTCACGCTAGACACGCGTTAACAACCACGAGCTGTAATTCAAGCCGGGATGTTGTTTGACATTTCATTAGGCACATAGCACGTCCGTGTCCCAGGAGACACCACCCTAAATATATTACGTATTTACCTTGTATATAGCCGTGTAGCAAGTTTTGTTTTATATGGAAAACTAGAGATCTTGCTTTGCTCTAAATTTCTATCCTTCGGGGACTGTTCTTTTTTCTGGATGAAAGGTACCCTATGTGCTCTTTTGTATACTTGACAACGTGTATGAAATTTCATGATGACTGGACGAGTAGTTAAGGCTTGAAATACGCTTTCACGCCTTAATTACTCGACCAATCACATTCGCATTTATTACTAGATTTTGCCTGCGGGTTCGCTCGCGCGAATGTAGGCTAGGTTAGTACCAGTACTTTTTCTGCATAAAAGGTACTTTATGTCCTTTTCTGTACCCCTCAACGTGTATGCAAAATTTCTTGATGATCTGTCGAGTAGCTACTCGATCATCATGGCGTGGCATCAGGCACCAGGCGTGAAAACGTAACAAACAAACTTTCATTCGCATTTATATTATTAGTTAGGATTATATGGAAGCACGTAGATATCCAATATAACGTTAATATATTTTTATGTAACGTCTCTGAATAATCGAGAGGCGTTCTAGGCTCCTAAGAGTACCTACTCGAACCAACGAGCGTGCGTCTCTCGTCACATGAGAGTATCTAAAGGTTAATGAAGCGAAATAGGTCGCGAGGTACCTATACCAGGATCAAGTGTAATTCGTAGGCTGATTTGTAGGGTCCAAGTGTTTTATGGTTGCTGTAGTGGATTTCCTCGTTGATAGATCCTTAAGAATATTACACAAAAAAGATTGAGAATAGTAGTTGTTAGTTGTTATGGAAAGTATTCAAGTTTTCAATTAATTATGTATTCAAGTTTTCAATTAATTATAACTATTGAGATTTTCTGTCAAGATCATTTTCTCTCAGCTGGAGTCTGGTACGGTGCTCAGAACCGGTCTCAGTGCCGGATTAACTACGTAGCAAGAGTAGCAATTGCTACAGGCCCCGCGCGAAAGGGGGCCCCGCATATTTAAGCCGACTCATCTCTGCCTAAGCGTAATATTTTGAGTGAAACTTATTACTTAAGATATGGTATATTTAATTTACTTGATGTCACAAAAACGTGAAATGTTACAACTTTTCCTACTAAGACAATCCACGTCAGACAATCGGTAACCGACTATTTCCTTGGCGTAAATAAAACACCGAATTTCATACGGTAAACGCACAAGTTCTACAAAAAGTCGCTCGTATAAATGTGTAGAATATCAGTCGGCCCAATAATGAGCTCCACAAAAAGTCTGACGTATGCAAGCACTCTTACCCGAAAGAATTTGCTACGGGCCCCGCGCTTGCTTAATCCGGCACTGACCGGTCTTGCTCTTTATTATCTATTGTAGGTACACTTCTGTCTACCTATGGATATAGGCCTGAGACTATATAGTCTATAGATACCTAAAATGTAACTACTTATTAGGTATCTATAATACAGCACCTGACCACACCTATCTAGGGAAACCTTTTACTAAAAATGTTAATGGTAATATGTAGTTTGCAATGGAGCTTGCAATCAGCTCAAATCTGGAGAATCGCAATAATAAGAATAGCTCCTTACTGCAGAAGATTACAAATCAAATAAAGTAAATCCTGCGTTCTTACTGTAGGTACCAACTACAATTTTTACAGGGTTGGTACAACCGCTTTTAAATCATTGTATACACTGGGAACAGTAAATGCTGTCAGACTTTCTTCTGCAGTGTTGGCAACAAAGGTCTTTTCGAGACCACCAATAGATATTGTGGGTTTCCTAGCTACCGTACTTTTGTGGGAAGTACAACATATCTTTAAGCTGCTTTGGTCTCTGATCAAATTAATTACAATCAATATAATTTATAATTTATTATGTATTACATTATCAATAAAGGGCATTGAAATATTGACATTGTATAATTTATGTGACGTTTTATAATTTGCATGGCTTTATAATTTAAGTGTATGGCATTTAAAAGTTGATATTTATGTTTTTGATTAATTATTGTTCTTAAGTAAATATTAATTTATTGTTAGTTGAAGTTATTATTATTATTATAATTAATGTAAAATTTGTTAAAATATTATTGTTTATAGCTTAATTACGGTATCAAATTTGTACGCTTCAATGCAAGACATAGACGGACATATCCATTTATTGTAACATTCTATGTATTACCTATGTTTACAAATAAATATTTCTGGTTCTGATTCTGATTCTGATTTGATTATCCTGGGTCCTGTGGAAATTCGAATATTTATAGTGGGAACACAACACAATTTTATCTGTAACGTCAGTTATCTCCATAGACAGGCAGTTTAAGTTTTAAATGAAAAAGCCGCTGCGTGTGTCGTGTAATTAAAATGAAAGTTTTTAAATTTCGAATCCGAATGATTACTTGACAACACTCGTAAGTTTTTTCTGTAACGCATTCGTATTGCGGGCTCTTTTGGCCTGACCCTACATCGTTTTATGTGGCTTACCCCACGGTAGGACGCAGTGTGACATTAGCCAAATGTCGCGGAAACAGGGGGCGCAATTAATGGCCGCTGTGATATATCGGAAGCGCCCAGTTAGTCCGCCATAACGCAAACTGGATAAAATAATACCTGCCATGTTTGGTGTACCGTGAACAACAGTTTTGAGGTGGTTGACTTGGAAAATTATTATGTATAAGTATCTACATATATATTATGTGCAAGTCATGTCAAGGATTGCAGCGTTAAAAAGCATTTGAATATTACATGTTATTTTACTTGCAACTGTTTTTAAATTATTGTTGTAAATCCTAACTCATATCATAAATGCGATTGTAAGTTTGTTTGTTTGATTAAGTACTCAACCGATCATCATAAAATTTCGGATACACGTTGTCAAGACATAGCGTACCTTTCATTCAGATAAAATAACTGTTCCTAATCTAACCCAATCTACATTTACTCGAGCAAGTCCGTGGGCAAAATGTAGTTATTTTATAAAATGCTTAATGATCTGTCAAAGATTGCAGCGTAGATAACGCATAACTAATTACAACATTATTTTTTTTGCTATATATATTACTAACTAGCTGTTACCTGCGACTTCGTCCGCGTAAATTTTAACTAAAAAGTGTTTGTCTCCGCAGAACCCAATTTTTTTCTAAAATCAATTTAGCCTAAGTTACTCCTTATAACATCAGCTATCTGCCAGTGAAAGTCCCGTCAAAATCGGTTCAGCCGTTTCGGAGATTAGCCGGAACAGACAGACAAAAATTTAAAAAATATATATTTTCGTATAGGTACCTTATATAATTTTATATGCATTAGATAAAAGCTGTTATTTTGACATTACAAACAGACACTTCAATTTTATTTATTTGTATAGATATAACAGTAAATAAAGCTACATTTAACTGGTTAGCGTGTACGTCAGAATTGAAAATTTGAATATATTTTTAAAACCGTTTCTTCCCCTCATAGAAATCATGTCATGGGGGCTTTATAGACATACAAATCACTGACAAATATTTGCTCCGTGGGGAAATTGAAGCCGTTGTATCCATTCAGGACGCGAGCGTAGTCGTGTTGAGTTGTCCATTTAATCGTTTCGGATATGAACAGAAAAATATCTAATTTAGAGATGCATTGTGCACAATTACATTCGAATGTGTTGACAATTCTATAAAAACTTTACATATATGCGTTAGGTTCTTGGGAATATAAAGAAAGTACCGAGTTGTACACAAATATATATGTACATACTAGATGTTCCGACGGTTTTACCCGCGTTTATCGTTACTGCGCCGCCCCTTGAGTCGTAGCGTTATGTTATATAGCCTATAGCCTTCCTCGATAAATAGGCTATCCAACACTAAAAGAATTTTTCAAATCGAACCAGTAGTTCCTGAGATTAGCGCGTTCAAACAAACAAACAAACTCTTCAGCTTTATAATATTAGTATAGATTTGAAAATCATTCAAATGCAGGTACTAATTTAACAATCGATAAAAGATAATTGTTCGAAAAAATGCCTAATGTGTTCATAAAACACACGAGAGATTAATAATTATCCTTATGGAATATTATCAAAGATTTGCTGGTTAAGTTAGGTTTATTAGCTTTGCTAATATTCGAAAGAAATTTCTTTTATACAAAGAACAATGATATTAATCAGTGTATGATATTTTATAGAGCAGTGATAGTCTAGTAGGTAGTAGGTTTTCAACGTTGCTCTTAGCTTTGAATAAGAAGAAGTGCGTGTAATGGAATAGGTTTTAACGTTAATTATTGCTTGTTTTATATGTTAAGGCGAACATCATAAAACCGTGCCTTAAGGATTTCCAAAATGCCCACAAGATGTGGGCAGTAAGCCAACACGAACAACAAACATCAAACCAACAAGAAATAAACCAGTTTAATGGATTCTTTATTTATTTGCTAACAATCGAATAAATCGATCCCGGACGATAGTAGGTATGTGCAAGCACCACAAGATCAAGAGACAGTTTCATTTTTTAAGAAAAACAGATTTTGGTGCCAATTCTGTTGTCACAAAATTCTCTAAACTTAACTAAAAATCACTAAAATTTTGTTTAGTCCTGTCAAACGACATTTCGTATTCTGAAATCATTAAAGTGACAGGACTAAACTAAATTTTAGTGATTTTTAGTTAAGTTTAGAGAATTTTGTGACAACAGAATTGGCGCCATTATTTACTTATTTAGGATTTACAAAACACAGTATAACTGAACGAAAAATAAACTGCTATGATTGCCAACGTTTTCTCAATAAAGCTGGTGATTTGCTGTCACCCAAATGGAAAAAAGCGTAATGATATATGCCCACATTTATACGCTCTGGGCTTTGGGGTAAATGTGATGTATGGCACAGTATCGTGATTGTGGTGCCTCGAATGCCGACGATTAGTCGCAGTGAGGGAGCATTGCACGGGTGGTGCAAACGATGAATCAGTTTATAACCTTATTAAATGAACTCGAAAATTGTATTAGTAATGTGTATTTGGTGTTTGTTTTAGTGTTGAGTTCAGACGGCCAATTCTCGTCTTCTTCTTCTTTTCTTTTTTTCTTTTCGTGTGGTTAGTGGCCAATTCTCGTAATACTACATGTTCAAAATTGAGTTCACGAGAATGGCTTCTGTGATATTTATGCCACTAAGACTAGATTGGAACTATATTTTAAACATTTAAAATTACAAGAATTAGCATTCACGATTGGGTTGTTACTATCCGTCGAATATATAACAAATGTAGAAGTAAAGTAAAATAGCCTATTTGAATACACATTCAAATAGGCTATTAAATTTAATGGATTGGAATGGATTTGTCCTGTGACGTGGTCGATCCCACAACACTAGGCGCAGTGGCACTAGAGAGGCGACAACTTAAACCACTACGCCATCCGTGGAGTGAAAACAATATATATATACTTTATTGGTACCTCCTAAATATTGTTATAATAAAATACCTACTATTCTGCAAGACAATGGTGCCAATTCTGTTGTCACAAAATTCTCTAAGCTTAATTAAAAATCACTAAAATTTAGTTTAGTCCTGTCAAATGACATTTCGTATTCTGAAATCGTTGAAAGTGACAGGACTAAACAAAGTTTTAGTGATTTTTAGTTAAGCTTCGAGAATTTTGTGACAACAGAATTGGCACCAATGTCTACCTAAGTTGTTTCAGCCGTACCGACCAGCGTGTTTAGTAAAACATACAAATGTGATCATTAATTTTATTGACCGAAGAAGCGGCAGATTAATCACAATAATATAACTTCGTATTTCACTGTCCTAGGCTCGCCAATCAGTATCTAACATAATAAAGTATAAGACGTAAAGTATAAGTTAAAGATATATTGTGCAATGTTCTCAAATTTGCCATGACTGTGTTAGTCCGCTAAGTTTTAATAGGTAACTATAGTAAAATAATCAAGAAAATGATTTATAAATATTTACTAAATGTATGTACACTTGTTTGCAAATAAATTATAATTACGACCAATTTATATCACGAGCCCCCATTAATGATTTTGATTTAACGTCCATATACTTCTATGAAGCCAGATATTAACTGGCTTGATAAGAGGTGTTTTTTACCCCATTAACCGCAGGCAGTTCGCGGCTGAGTCATAGGGGTGCGTGTCAACAAAAGCCGCAAGTCAGTGAGTGTGAGTAAGTACATTGTCAATTATTGTGCAAGACACACTTCGTGTCCGGTCATGACAAATGTTGAAATATATATCTAAATGGCACAGCGATTGCTGTGGATGACATCTCCGGATAGAATTTCCGGATCAAATAAAGTACTTTTGGGATCTTCTGTCGAGAAATTCTCAGTAGCGGCACTAACGGCACGGTGACGCGAACGGTGACGGCAAAAACTTAGTGACCTTACAATGGATAAAGGGGCACAGTGAATCACTGGGTAATGATGCTGCAGATGAGTTGGCTAGAAGAGTATCGGAAACCACCACGAAAGGTCCACTTCTATTCCTCTCTCTACCCTTCTCACAACTAAGAACATGGATGAGGCTTCGCACTCAGAGCCAACATAATAAACGCTGGGCACGGACACCGGACTGCAGACAGTCGAGAGCAGCCCTACCGGCCATCTCAGCACGCCACGTCTGATACACCGCCTGCTCAACGTACAAAGATCGGTTACCTTCGGACCATCGTGGGGATCCTAACAGGACACTGTCCCCTGAACAAACATCTGTACAACATCGGAGCAACAGACAGCCCACTCTGTAGGGGATGTCTGACCGAAGAAGAATCTGCTGCCCATGTAATCCTGGAATGTGTGGGAGTAACAGCACAACGCAAGGAAACCCTCAACAACCCGAGGTCACTCTGCGAGGCCTGCGAAGACCCCAGGAATCTTCTGTGCTTCTGGGCGGAGTTGGGCTGGCTATCTTCATAACCGGCCGACTCTCACGCATAATGGACCAACTTGGAGTTCAAATGCGGAAAAGGGAGTCCAATTACATTACATTACTAACCGCACGGAATTTAGAAGTGTCCGGTAGAGGGCAATAGGCTCCTCCCCTTTTTACGTAGAACCTTAAATCATAATTGGTGAAGTATGGAGGTAATATGCCTCTGCCTACCTATTCGTAGGTACAGGCGTGAGACTATGTATCAATGTATGGATATAGGTACCTATGTCAAACAGTTTGATAATTATACTAATTATTACTTAAATGAGAAAGTTTGATGATGAAGACGTTTGAATGTTTCTTACTCAAACCATGCATGGATTTGGGTGAAACGGTTCACATAGTATGGACCATGTCTTGGATTAATACATGGTACGTACATAGGATATTTTTATCTTGGTATGCATTCATGAAGAGTTCAGGCTGCCGCCGCAGATGCTAGTAAACTAAAAAGCGGCTGTAAACTAATGAATAAGGCATTGGACTTGCGATCGAGAAGTCATAGTTTCGAAAACACAGGCATAATTATTATTAGTTGAAGGAGTTAACAAGAATATTAGACATTTGTAACCCAGAATACATCTAGCCTTTAAAATAACAAAAAACACAATATTTGAGGGTCATTGCAATGTATTAAGGAGGACTTACTTACGTACTAGAAGATACAAATAAACAAAATAGTTTATTTATTTCACGCGTCCGAGTGCAATCTCAAATAAGTTAGTAAAAGAGCATACACTCTAACGCGTCTTACAAACAATTGGATCATTGTTTAATCTAATCTACATGTTTGAATAACAGCTTATTTCTCTAGAGATCTTTTAAAAGGTACAGAAATGCCCCTAGTTTTATAATCCCCGATTTTAGTGTGACAAATTTATTCTTTAATAGTTTGCAGACGTCATCTACGCCCCTATGTGATGCTATTTTGATAAGTTATTTTGATAAGTTATTTCTTACAAATATAAATAAAGAAAGCATAATATGTATTTTAATTCGCATATAAATGGATTTTAAATCTAAATCGTATCTGCTACGCGATGTAATCGCGCAATATTCACAAGAAAAGCAATACTTTACATTTGGAGCATAAAATATGTTACACTCATAAAATATTTATTAAAACGTATTGGCAACTGGATTTTGCGATTCTTATTTAGGTACCTACTTATAAAATAGTTCGAAAAGGATTTGTCAGTTATACTTAGTTATACGTTACGGGCAGTAAAGCGATCGATTATGATTATAAATAATTTATTGTCTATCTAAAACGCTTTCACTAATATTTAATATAATATTTATACAGAAAAGAGGCAGTCTTAAAAACAATATGTGCCGTTATGCTATTTTCATAAAACATCACTTGTTATTCTCATTTAGGTGTAAAATAGTCCGAAATGTATTAGTTACGTTAACTTATTTATTTGGACAGCCAATAGTTGTTACATTATTTATTACGTGTATCTAAAATAATCTTAGATTGTGTTACAACATGGGTGGTAACACCAGTATAACAACACCTAAAATGCATAGATAAGTTAATTAAACAAATAATCTATATAAAATAAAAAAGGATAATGAAAATGAAAATTTAATCATTAAAATGAAAATAATAGTAGGTACCTACCTATTAAAATGTTGTTGGCAGTAAAGCGATAGATTATGATTTTATGATTACAAGTATCATATACGAACTACGATTACCGTATCTCTTCACAATTGAATTTTATTCCGACTTTTAAATAATATGCGCGGTAATATCATTTCCACATTGCACCACTAGATGGCGTTAATAGTACTACTAAAACAAGAAAAAGTTGTGACGCAAACATTTCGAGTATGATATAACGTAGCAGGAAGTCTGTAATCTACCTAATTCTTTACACTATAACGACATGAATTTGGCGTAAATTCAAGAATATAATCGGAACACCAGCAAAATCGTTTCAACTTTAGTATTGTGTTCCAACTTTGTTACATAAGTGAGTTTCAGCCCAAATATATTTGCTGAGTCATTGGCACGTAAAATCTTTAAACCGTTCAAGCATACGAATAGGTTTACGTCAGCAAGGTAGGCTATTGATTAGCACATGAATAGATATAACTTGTAACATAGGGCCTAAGTAAACGTGTGTGTCCGGGCGATCGTGCACTTTTCTGAGAGGTGATAATCGACGGTACGCATGACCATAAGGCTAGACTTTTCTTGGCTCAAAGAATTGCCATTCAGTCTGGCAATGCTGCCAGTCTTCTGGGCACTTTTCCAGTCGACAGCGATGCTCGAATTTTACGACGCTGTCTAAACCAGCCATTTTATTTATTTACAATCATATATTTTGCATCATTCCTTTTTATTTTGTTTTACTTATAAGTACGTACACGGATGGCGTAGTGGTTTAAGTGGTCGCCTCCCCACTGCCATTACGCTGAGTGTTGTGGGTTCGGTCGCCATACGGGACAAAAATTTGTATTATCCACAAAAGGTTGTTTCCGAGTCTGCATGTTCTTTGTTTGAATGTTTGTAAAGTCCCCCGCGACACAGGAATTATTCCTAAAGCGAGAGTTTCTCTTCTAATAACAAAAAAAAATTAGATAGGTTTGATAATTAGTTAAGTTGTATGTTATGATTGTAGCTTTTGTAAATAAAAACCGGCGTGAAATAGCGTTTGCGTTGTGTTTCGTCGAGTGAATGAGGGTACCGGAGGCCCAACCGTCCCCCCCTTCGGGTGGAGGCAGATTTAAAAGGAACGCAACGCACTTGTGAGTCCTCTGGTGTTACGGGTGTCCATGGGCGGCGGTAACCGCTTACCATCAGGCGATCCGTCTGCTCGTTTGCGTCCTACACCATAAAAAAAAGAAAAAACAAACTGATGGAATAGAAAAAGTAAGCGTTTGACATAGCTCAGAGTACAAGGCAACATGTGAACTATTATTAATCACTGGATCATCTACTTGGGAGTCTGAGAAAATAAACGCAACAGCTTGGGTCGTTATATAGAGCCTTAAGTCTCGGACACACTAACGGAGCTCATTATGGCGTGAGATAGCCATAGATGGCCGTGGGATAAAGGATAGCCGTAATGGTGGAAGGGATATGTGAGAATTATTCTCTTTGAGAGCTTTTTATGTGCTGGTGCACTGATATAATGGAGTTGCTATGTCTATACTTAAGTTACACGGTTTGCTAGGTAAGAATAGTTGCATAATATCATGTATACTTACATCGACTTATTACTGATTAGATTTTGCTTTACGCGTATAGATAAAGGTTAGGTTAGATTATTAACAGTACCTACTTTTTTCTGGATATAAGGTACCTAATGTTCTTTCCTGTTCCCCTGACAACGTGTATGCGACATTTCATAATGATCGGTCCAGTAGTTAGACGTAAAGGGTAACAAACAAACAAACTCACTTTCGCGTTTATAGTATTAGTTAGAATATAATATTAATTAGGATTGTCCACGGGTTAAGCAGAGGTGAAAAAGAACCACATGTCGACAGGTATATTTTTCGATTCACACGTTATAGGGGACGACCAAAAGACAATGTGTTAGACAAAAGAAAAAAGCGAAAATAATCTTAGTAAGAAGGACAAACGATCTTGGCCCTCTAACGCCAACATTCGCTGATTACAAATAAATACAAGTAATAACGTCTGCCTTGAAAATTCATCTCCGCCAATCGTTTCTATCGTCCATGATTCCAATGATTTTATTTCTTGCACCAGAATTGGAAGATAGTTTTTGGAAATTATTAGCCAGTGCTCATATACGCTTGTTATATTTTTTTCGTTTATCTCAGGGTTGGTCAATGACTATAGAAGCTTTTCAAAACAAGGACACTAATATTATTTTCTAAGCTTCCGCATGGTGATTACAATTACCCATAAACGATACAATTGTAAGCAGTTCTACATTGTCTCCATCTACGTAAATTGATCGGGAAGAGCTGAAATTGAATAAACTGACATTTATGATTGTTATCAAAAGCAATCATTGGATAGCAATCTTAAATCTCAGTTAATAATAGAATCGGAAAATCGGTAAAGTATTAAACCGGCTAAACCCTAATTACATAAAGAGTTTTCTCTTCGGTTTCCCTCACCTTTCACCTTTCTTCAGCCGATTACAGTTAAGAACAATTGTAAAACGGTTTATACCATTTTCCGGTTTTTACGGTCATTGGATTACTCTTTTTCGGATACCCTTCAATCTAAGGCTGTGGCTTGGTTTTAAGATTGAATCCATTTGAAATGTTTAATCTACCGATATTACAATGCTCGCACATTTGGAAATAAGATCACACAGTTTCGAAACGGTATTATTTATCATTATGCATCTACATTTATGAACAGTGCTAAGCCCTGGTAAACTTTACTAATATCTTATTATTTCTACTTTAATATTATACATGTAAAGGTTTGTGAAGATGTTTGGGGTTTGGATGTTTGTTACTCAATCGCGGGTAAGCCGTTGAACAGTCTTATATGAAACTTGGCACACAGGTGGACCATATCCTTGATCAACAAATAGTCATAACAAATCAGCAAATACTAAATAGTTTATGAGTTAATACTCATATACGTAGAAAATGATAGTTTAAAAAACTAAAAAACACGCTTTAAAAATTAGAAAATAATTTAATTATTTTAATGTAAAAAAGCGTGGGGCCCCACCCCAAGCTTTTTTACATTAAAATTATTAAATTATTTTCTACTTGTTAAAGCGTGTTTTTTAGTTTTTTCTTTTATTTTTTTTAATTTCCTTTTTATATTTCTTCTAAATTATTGTGTTGTCATCGGTCCTCGATAAGTGTGCAAAGTTTCAAACCAATCCGTCGGTTTGAGAGGGATGAAAATCACGTTCAAAGATTTCGTTACATAGTCACATATATTCATAGGTACATACCAAGCTAATAAAAGCATGTTAAAAATGCCTTCAAATACCAAAAAGTGCAAGGGTATTTTATTTTTACAGGTAGTTAGCTTAAATAAAATTAATTATAAGCATGTAAAAGATTCATCCCATTTTAGATACTCTTAGAACTGACTTTGTTTACTTTGAATTATTATTTATCTTATTTTATTAGTCTTACGTAGATAACTCATCTACAATTTTATGACAATAATTATTTTGACTGTGGTTATAATTTTATCAACTACCTAGTTATTATAGGAACTATACTAGAATATCAATTGCTAATAATGCTACAAAAATATTATTATCTTTGACCAATGCTATCCATAGATAAGTATGGGATAACAACAACCACCTACCGTACGATATGTTAATAAACTACGCATATAGTCAGTAGAAGACTGTCGCATTAGATTAATCTAGAAGCCGACACAAGTGACTTTGCAAACGGTTAGCATGATGGATGCGCGTATACAAAGCTCTAAGCCATACCAAACACTAGTCGAGTTAACTCTGTGGATAGACGCAGCTCGCCTTTGTGCGATATTGTGCAAACATTACACATGTGCTGACGATGAATTTATATTAACGCAAGTGAATCTTTACATAAAAGGAGCATCTATACCTGCATTGCATTATTGCATACATTTGATATAGCGTCAATAAACTTATTATTTTATTTTTTTGACATTATACGTTAGTTAAATAACTAGGAGGTTTACACGGGCATACATAGGTTATAGGTTCAACTTGAAGAAGCCTTGGATAGTTTTATTCTAAAATAAGATGAGATACCTATGAGAGAACTGGCCGCGGCAGGTGTAGTACTACATATTCTCAGCTCAGCTATGTTTAGTCGCAATAGTGTACATAAAAATAATATCAGCCCTGTATAAAACTGCCCACTGCTGGGCACGGGCCTCTTCTCAATGTGAAGGGTTAGGCCATAGTCCACCACGCTGACCCAGTGCCTGTTGGCAGACTTCACATATCTTCGAGAACATTATTGAGAACTCTTAGACATGCAGGTTTGCTTACGATGTTTTCTTTCACCGTTAAAGCAAGCGATAATTAACTATTCAATATGCATATAACTTCGAGAAGTCAGAGATGCACGCCTTAGGATTGAACTCGAGACCTCTGCGTGGGAGTTCAACGGTTCCCCACTAGGCTATCGCTGCTATATAGTGTATCTATAGAGTCTAGTAAATCTGAGCTATGGGATTGGTGTTTGTTGGACCTACATAATGGTATCTATGTATGAAAAATACCGTAAGGTTTATTATATTATATTTAAAAGAAATAACTATGATGCACTTGTAACGTTTTTGGTAATCATTATTGACCATGAGAGAATAGTTAAATAGACTAGCACTTTTCGAAGTATGTAGTCACGTCAAACTCCTTGTTTTCGAAATATTTACAGCGTAACTAGTAAACATCAAAAGAGCCATACGAAAGTTTGCCACCTGTGTTGTATAGAAAAAGTTATTATAGAACTTACTGCCTATTGATATCCAGTAAATTGTGTAAGGAATCAAAAATAGAACAGTATATCGCGACAAGAATCCTGATATTTAGCACTAGATTCTCCCTCAATATACAGAATAGCAAATACTATTATGTAAATTAAGATAAAATGAGCAATATAAGATCTTATGCAATAGCAACGACGCATTCACATCACAAGTCTATTTAAAAGATGCTTTTTTATATATAACTTGATTATAAACTATGCTTTTAATGGAGTTGTTGCCTACATAGATGGCGCTTAGCTTTAAGTGATCACATCGTTATTAACATCAATGAGTGATCAAGTTGATACTCATACGGAAGAAAATTTGTTTGTACCAATTTAAATCTTTGATTTGTTGCAAGCCTAGAACAGTGAGTTCTGCCGATAAAAATGGCATTTGATGTCACATTTATGTAAGACAATCAGAGTCGCCAAGAATACATAGCAAAATAGCAAATCTATTATTTTCTTTGCACATTTTGTAAAACAAATTTTATTTATCTGTTTAGCAATTACCGATTAAAATTCAATTTGTATATTGTACTGCTCGAATTTTATATAATCGCAATCATTACATAATCTTCTTTCTAAAATATAAGGAGGTACCAAACATAAAAAATAAAAAATATACAGACGAATTGAATACCTCCTCCTTTTTTTGAAGTCGGTAAAAAATTAGGCTGTTCATAAGGAGTAGAACGCTTTTTACTACTAAACTATGTGAGAGTGTGGTTGATATATAACCTACTTATTTCCGAATGAAAAAATCCGTAATGCTGTGACCGTGTTCGAATAATACATAATAACAAACAAATTTTGCGAACAATATTTCCATAACGAATCTAGTGCCAAGTACAACCGGCACTTGTGTATCGTCTTGGCGCTTGTCTGCAAAAGGAGCAAATAAAATGCCTTAACTTTTATTTTATACGATTTGATACAGCAGCGACACACAATTCCTTTTATATATATCATTAGTTAGTAGAGTCGAACTGGCCCGCGACAAATCCGAGCACATTTATCTCCCTTTGGGTCCGCAGCTTTACAGTAAGGCCCGCATGAATACCGGAGCGTCTGGCTGCATGCGACATGCCGTGACGTCACCCGTCCGCCATATGCAAATATCTAGAATATTCCAACGAACGAAACGCCGACCATTTCTATGTGCAGATGCCTTAATGGCCCGTCTTGGTTCGCTTCAAAATTCGATTTGGTATCTACTATCTTCCATTTGCGATGGCCTGATGCGCATGTATCTGCACTTTTAGATATCTCGTTTGGTTTATTGGGCTCGTTTACGATCGAATAAGTTTATTGTTCGCAGTTTTGAATGCTTTATAAGGTGGTGTCAGATTTATTCGAACTGAAGTTTTCAATATTGTCTCCTCTGTGTTCAAATGGATGTTTCAGTTTGCAAGTACTTACCTATGTCGAACTTTGTTGGGTGTTTTCGGGGAATAAAAGTTATTTATATGTATTGTATAAGGCAATAACGTGGCTGAATTTTGTTGTGTAGGCTGCGTAAACTGAAATTTATAAATAGGTAGACTTAAATGTCAGGCATTTAAGTGATTTAGCTCAAGTTACTGTCCGTTGACGGTGGCTGGAGGTGACTGGATGGCGAAAACGGGAGATCGGGCCTTGTGGCGCACCCTGGGGGAGGCTTATGTCCAGCAGTGGACTGCAATAGGCTGAAATGATGATGATGATGATGATGACTGTCCGTTGTAATTTTCTTATTCATTAATTCTGTTGATTGTTATTACCTATGTATTAAAATAATATAGGTGTGTGGTGAAGTTTTTGGTTAGTAAGTGTTTTTATAACACCTTATTGAACCTATTACAGGAAAACTAAACACTTAGAAGATTATAAAATTACCTATCTATATCTACTAGCGGTCGCCTAGTGTTCAAAATTCGACCAAAATTCCTAAGCTTGCTACTTTGTTTTGTTTTTTCTTTATTACATATAAATAAGGTATAGGTAACCATAGTTACAAAGAATTGTACGACGTCAGACGAACAATGCCGAAATAATACGAACGCGATTCGACTGCGTGTGTCAAATGCATGGATGTGTGCGTGTAGTGTTTTTTCATTAATTTAATGTATTTCTAATGCATATTTTATAAAAATATTAGGATTCGCCCCTCCTTCTCCATATATACTTTAACTGTGCCAAATTTCATACTCCTCCGTCCGCGCAATTTTCGGAAAAAGGGGTACAAAGTTTTTGCTTCACGTATTAATATATAGATACTGATATAATAAAGAGACAAGATTTGATTTTATGTTTGTTCGTAAGGATCTAAATCTCATCATAACCATTAGAATGGTGTATCATTAGCAAGTAAAAGTACTACTAACATAACCTAACCTACTTTGACGCGAGCAAAAGATAGTGAAGTGGGGCGTGAAAAATCACCTCTGTAGGTCGTTGAAGTTGTGAATTTAGGTCCACTTAAGGCCCCACGTGAGGACTTGGTGTGACACCACAACCACCACCACCGAGGCCGGTTTTATAATCCATGTCACGGGCGAACTAACCATGCGACGAAATCGGTGGATACAGTATATAAAAATAAAAATCTCAATAGCGCAACGGTATTAAATGCGACAGCTGTGCATGAGGTGTCGGGTTGGATTATCGGGTCGGACAAAGTAATGTTGCATTAAAGTGATAACTATTCTCAATAGCGGCACGAAACCTGCAACTGTACCCGAGAGTACAATAGGGATACCTATAACGTGGGTCCTAAAACCATAGCTGGTGGAATGAGAGTATCATGCATTTCTGCCTTCCCTTTAAGGATGTAGGCGTGAGACTAGTTATGTATATATTCACCAATTATTTTACAAATCATAACTAATATTGTTGCGAATGTGAGTTTGTTTGTTTTTTGTTATGCTTTCACGCCTTAAAGGATCATCATGAAATTTTGCAAACACCTTTTCAGGGGAACAGAAAGTGACATAGGGATTCATCCAGAAAAAAATAACAGTAATTTTTTAACTAACCTAACCTAACCTAAACAACATTGACGCGAGTAAAGCCGCGGGTAAAAAATTTATGTTGTAATAAAAGTAGTACAGATAGTCTCAACATACCAAAAACTTTTCAATAAATCCTAACCAGTCTGAGTTGCAATAACATTGATATAAACTCTGACGTCGCAAACACTTTTTATTTCAACTTTTATAGTAGCAAAGTCAAAATACGCTTAATAACTTTGACGAGTATAATCCCTAGACAATTCGACGATAAGCTTTCAAAATTAGTCTAAAATTGGTCATTCAGGTCCTTTCAATTGATTGATGATAGATTTATTACGTGAATAATACGTGAATTTTTGTAGATCGCCTCGTTTTCAATATACCGAATTTTAATCTGGGAACGGCAGCGGCCCGACCAGACACAATTGGGTTTCAATGATATCTGGCATTTCAATCAATGACAGGTTAAAAAGGCTGATTACAATTTGGTTTATAGATTAACTAACTAACTTTATAATTACAATTTGGTTTATAGATTAACCAACTAAGCTTATAAACTTAGTTAGTCAATCTATAAACCAAATTGTATAGGTATGCTTAGGTGGGGAATGGGTTCACGCCGATAGTGCCATGGATTTAAATCCACAACACACATAGTAGCCTTACCCATTGGGCTACCGCCATTTAGTATATAGGGAGTGCATATCAGGATTGTTTTTATTGTATCAAGTATATACAGCTGTGACGTAATGTTATCACATATAGAACAAATATATATCCCTGATTACTAGTAGCTCTAGTAAGAAACGCGTAAGCACCTTATGATTACGCGCCATACTAAAAAACGCATTTAATTACAAACTAGTAGTTGTAATCCGCGACTTCGTCGTAAGTTACTCCTTATAACATCAGCTATCTGCCACTGCAAGTCCCGTCAAAATCAGTCCAGCCGTTCCAGAGATTAGCCGGTACAGACAGACACAGAAACAAAATTTAAAAATAATACTTTAGGTAAAAGTGCCGTATATACTTTCATACGCATTTAGTAAAAACTGTTATTTTGCCATTATAGACAGACACTTCAATTTTATTTACTTGTATATGCATATTTGTATGGGTTAGGGTCAGATAGTGTATATACCTTGAGGTTTAAAAACTTTAGGCAAGCTATTTTTAAGTCTCATGAAAGAGTTAAGCCTGTTAAAACATTGTATAACGGACCATTTGTCAGTAAAACCGGGTCTCTCGTGATCAATATTAGTCCAATCACATGCGGTGTTCGTCGCTTGCCAAAACACCCACGTCACACGCCTTATTGCGAATGCCGAATTTATAAAAATATGTTCACTTAGCATGACGACCGTTAAGTAATATATTAAAGTAACATGTTGTTATTGTACTAAAATAATTTAGGTTTATATTTGTTCAAGTAATAAAGTTAGTTTGTTTGTTTTATTGTTTGAACGGGCTAATCTAATTTTGATGTCCAGGATAGTGCAAACTTTAAGATAAAGAGTAGGAAAGCGGTACCCAGCGCAAGACGGCGGGACAAAAGCTACGAAGAAGAAGAAAGATTCCTTCTTTGAACGGGCTAATCTCTAGATTTGCTAGAAGGATTTGAGATCTTCTTTTTGCATTTCGTAGCACAATTCTTGAGGAAAGTTATAGGCCACCGTTATAGGAACATCACGCAAAATATTATTGCATTTCGTAACCCAGTTCTTCAGGAAATTTATAGGTTATATAACATCACGCTACAAGTCATGGGAGCTGTGCAGTAATCATTAACATGGTTGAAGCTGCCGGCGATAGCTGGTAACTTATTAAAAGAAATTGAATATGCTGGATAGCTGTATGAAAACTTGCTGGAACATTATAAAGAACTGGGAACTCACTACATATTATAAAACAGAGTCCCCCGCCGCGTCTACTTGTCTGTCTGTCTGTTCGCGATAAACTTAAAAGTACTGAACGGATTTTCATGCGGTTTTCACCAATAAACAGACTGATTCACGAGATAGGTTTGAGTATATAATTTGTTAAGATTTCGTACTACCTGTGCAAAGCTGGGCGCGGCTAGTATTTATTTCTTATATGCAAATGTTTAAAAAATCTTTTACATGTTTATAAAATTATACAATATTTTGGACAATACCGCTGGTATAAACTAGTATAGCATCTGTTTGATCGGACGTGGAAGCTGATAATACCACAAACTGACACGTAGGGATGTAGTTGGGATCGAATTTTAGTAACTTGCGTAGGAGGCGTACGACTATTCTACTCGACCATGACCGCTCTTAATTGACCATAACGCACTTCTATTGTCTATGACTGCGCACTTTTCTACCCACTAATTTATAAAACTTAATATAAAGCTCTTACTACTCGTAGCAGGTTACCAAAGCAATTTCTACGTTAATTCACCATCTATATAATGTTTTAAAAGATTCCAAGCTAGCGATAAAAGTCTAGCAAAAGAAATAGAGAATTCAAAGTAATCGTTTCGTGCATTTTTTGTCCGACCGAGTCAAGTAAAGGTGATAGACCTAAGGCCATAAGATCAATATGTTTTGTGTACTAGAGGACTACTATATTGTTTGTAGCACATGTTAGTGTGCTAAATGCAATGATACGTTACAGTGCAAATTTTTAATATTCAAAATATGCCTTCATTGGTTTGCGGTAAGTATTGTTTAATTAATTTTGCACTTAATTGTGTCACGTAGCTCGGATTGAGTGAGTTTAAGAGCATGCACTTTAGTTATGTTGTCTTCTATAGTCTGTAGTACAGATTAACTCAATGACTAAGGGCTTTATTTTGATTAATTCGATTAACAGAAATAAGACTAAGTTCTATTTTTTACAACTGTGTACAAGTGATACTGCAAATAGGAGTATTTTTATCTAAAATCTTTGTCTGGTCTATGCATCTATCACCAATTTTAACAAATGAAGTTCACTGTTCCAGAATATATGACGTCATAAAATATTGAACATGGCGCAGGCTAGACGTTACGTATGACATAGTAGGCACAAATATATCCTATTTAAGTGAGCTCTAGTTTTCAGCGTGTAATTTAGTTACAGAGAATATTGACGCGGCGTAATCAACTTGTTCTTCCGAATAGGTATTTCCTTATTAATGTTATATTCTAGTTGGAAATACTAGGAAAACTTTATACGGAATAGATTTTACATACATAGACTCACGCCTATATAGCCCTGAAAGGTTGGTTAGAGATTTCGCCAGAATTTTAGGTTTCACGTAATAGAGGACGAGTCGAATCCTGTCTACCAGGCACCGATCCAGACTCCGTGGTGCTATTGAGTATTTCATGACAGAAAAACATAATTACATTTTGCTTGACTGCGGTATCGCATCCGAGACCTCTAGTACCACGAAAATACCCACACATTGGTTCGGTGGCGCACGGAAGGTGCCACAGAAGCAATTTCATTTTAAGTGTGCTGTGAAGAATGGGTGGATAAAATAGGTTAAGGAGTGAATTGAAAATCATTATTATCTTTCGTCGTCCTAATTTCAATTGTGTACATGATATCCTTTTATTATTCTTTAACCGACAAGAAATACTTGATCCTAATTAAGTATTATAATGCGAATGTGAGTTTGTTTGTTTGTTACGCCTTCACGCCTTAACTACTCGACCGATCATCATGTAATTTCAAATACATGTTGCCAGAGGAACGAAATAGACATAAAGGTTACCCTATGTTCATCTAGAAAAAAGGACTGTTACTAATCTCATCACATTTACGCTAGCGAAGCCGCGGGCAAAATCTAGTAAAACATAATTCCTTCAATATAACATTTCCCCCGAGCCGATAAACAAACTCACAATCGCAAGCAGGGTAGATCGGTATCATTTATTCAATATACCAACAAAAGCACCAACAGACAGCTTATTTTATCATCTATTTTGAACGGAACACGAGTTTCCGGTACTTGTGCGTTTAATCTGTATTAAACGAATGCCGGCACGTGTTCTGCAAATGCAATCCGAAACTCAATAACCGGACAGTGGTGGGTGCGGTACTCTCAATCACATCGAGTGCGCCTATAACCGCTTCTGTCGTGGGCGTGTCCGATATACCTACACCCGGAGCGATAAAATGTATATGTACCTGTTTTCTCCTGAAGGGGTTGGCAGTGGCATATTTCCCGTAGATATATAGGCAAGGAGTATTTGACATGAATATATCGCACTTTTAATAAAACAGCGACTTGACCCGAAATTTGGAAGTAAGGCAATTTGAACTCTAATTGTGTAAATATAAATTGTACTATTATATTTGTCTCAAGTAATTGCAACAGAGTTTAAATTTGTTTAATCCAAAATTCTTTGATAAGTCTTTGTTTTATTAAGAGTGCGATATACGCAGGACTTATTAAGGTGTATTTTTGCCAGTTATGTTAGGTGATAAGGGCAAGCCTATTGCCGTCTTTAGAGCAAACCAGACGTTGTCTGCTATTGAAAATTTTCAAACGCAATCATATGCCACGGGACCAATACAGAAGTCAGGCAAGGTATATTTTTACCAACATGACCACTTACCATACGGCGCGCCAGAGGTATAAAGCAACGGCAGATATAACTCATGGTTTACCAACCTTTCAAGAATTAAGACCCCACTGCATCCACAAGGAACGTGGAAACGATAGGCCATGTTTTTCTGTTGTATGTGTGTTATTTTGATGTACTATGTACTAACACCTTATGGACCGAAATGCCTGAAATAAATATTTTTGATTGAATTGAATTGATACAAATATGATATTTATATTGGTAAACTAATGGCAGGTAGTGTGGTCGATAGACTGGTCTCTTGCATTTAACGCCCAAAAACGTTGCATTAGAGCAATATTTAATTTAAAACAAACAGACTCTTGCTTGTCGTTTTTCAAAAAACATAATCTTATGACATTCCCTTGTATGTATATCCAAGAGTGTGTTATGTTCACAAAACAGAATATGGAGTTGTTTGAAAAAAGAAAAAGATCTCGTCATATCGATAAGTTATGCATAGTCAGTAGTAAAACTACCTTAAAGCATGAGAGCATATTCTGTAAGGCCTCAATTATTTATAATAAGTTACCGACCAGTATACGTACCGAATATACATAATATATGTCTATTCAAAAAATACCTACTGGCAATGTTACACAAAAAAATTTATTATTCTTTGTGCGAGTTTTTGGATGATAAGTTTACAGATAGTTAATAGAAAATATTGCAGTAGGGTAAAAAGTGTACAGCATGTAGCATAAAAATATTGTAAAACATGTCTTATAAACTCTATTACGAGTATCTGTAAATTAAAATATTTAATGTTTCTGACTATTGTGATAATGTGTTAAACTTTATGCATGATATATAAAATTAAAACATAATATTTGCATGCCGAAATTGGCTAAATGTGGCAAGGACAATATGTAATGTAACTAAGAACTTTATGTACCCATGTTCTGCAAATAAATAATTAATTAATTCATTCATGTATTGTTGCAGGAAGGTTCGAATTGCTCCAATTTAAGCAAAATCGGTAGGTAAGGTATGTACTTCTTGCAAGTTTACTGCTTATAAGTGGACTTAACTAGAATATTTTAAACATCAAAGTTCTGCACTCAATTTTACAAACGTGTGACTCGTTTGAGTGCAATACTTTAACTTACTTAGTTTTTGCAGTAAGCGCATGGTTCAGACTACGTGAGGTAGAAAGCGTGCAGTCTAATATATGTTATAAACAAATTGTCTTGGTAAATTGTTTTCGCTAACCTACTTAAGACCTATTTAAGATAAAGATAAGATTAACCTATTTAAGAGTAGTAGAGCCTCGCTGATTCCAGCATGAATGGGCCAGCTTGACCGGGGAAGTACTACCGTCTCACAGAATATCGACGTGAAATAGCAGTATTCCTAGTGTTGTTTTGTTCGGTGAGTGAGAGTGCCGGAGGCCCAATCAGCCCCTTTCCCCATCCCGCTCCTTCTCCTTCCCACTTCCTTTCCTAAAGAGTCGGCATCGCGCAAGTGAAGCCTCTGGTGTCGTAGGCGTCCATAGGCTACGGTGACCACTTACCATCATGTGGGCCGTATGCTTGTTTGCCACCTGAGTTGTATAAAAAAAAACTTATTAAATAATATTAACCTAATGGGTTTTAACAGAGCCGCGATTGTGTTGAACTTCATTCTTTCTTGTTGATCTAATGGCCTAAGTTTGAGTTTATATTTACAAATTTCTTAGTCATAGTGAAGAGCCTGAAAATATGCGGTTATTATCTATATTTTTTTTTTACAATTAAGGTGGCAAACAAGCATACGGCCTACTTGATGGTAAGTGGTTACCGTAGCCTATGGACGCAATACCAGAGGCATCACTTGCGCGTAACCAACCCTTTAGGAAAAAAAGGAAGTAGGAAGGAGAAGGAGCGCCGGAGGCCCAATAGGCCTCCGGCACTCTCACTCACCTAACGAAACAACAATAGGAACACTGCTATTTCACGTCGATATTCTGTGAGAGGGTAGTACTACCCCGGTCGAGCCGGCCCATTCATGCTGAAATCAGCGAGGCTCTACTACTTATCTTGTCCTTTATTACGTAGGAACATAGCTGGCGATATGTTGGTGCTTCATATCTCTGCTTATCCCTTCATAACTCCCTTAACATAAGTATAAATCTATGATATGCTATGTTAACTTTTCTTTGTCCGAGGTGTTACTTGTTCTTAAATACGTACATATTTTGAAACTAGCTTTTGCAGATGCTATGGAAATTATTAGTTATAGAAAATATTCTTCGTATGATTCCAGCCATTATATTCTTCAAATATTCATAACAAATACCTTTGTATAAATTGTCTTCTACTTTCAATTTACGATGATTATTCGCTTCAATTAAATTCTGATGGATGGAGATCAAAAACAGAAACACAAGATAAGTATGAAACGGTTTGTCAGGTTTCTTCAATATCACAAAATTGAAAGGCTTAAATTGGCAAGGCAACAGTATCATATTTTTTCTTTAAAATGAAATCAAATGTAAGTGTATTTTAAAAACATTATTTATTTGTAATAATATGAATGAAATAATTCAAGTAACTCGAGCCTCAGTTGTCTCGAGACGTAAGTTTTGCTTCTCCTTGTCGTTACCGAGGTCCTTCGTTTCTGGAGGCAGATAAAGTCGTATTAGGTTAAAATTATCGACATATTGGCAGTGGCGAAGCGACCACTTAAATAGGTCACAAAGTCAGAAGTTATTTTGGGGACTAAATTAACCTGTCAGCTGAACAATGTCGACACAATGATTGTATCATTAGAAGCATTGTGTCTGGACGCTATGTACCATCATGGGCAAATTAAAATATTATTGTCGACAGAATTTATTTGCAAAAAGAAGTTGCCTTCTCGGATGACGTAATGCTTTGCCCCTCTCACTACTACTACGCAAGACAATAATTTATGTTATCTACAAATGGTTGATCCAAGTTTAGATGTTCTTTGTGTTCGTTATTTGAATGTGTACAGGAATTTATAGGTAGGTACTAGTGCTTGAAAAAACTACAATAACATGTATCCCTCAAAGAAGGTTATTACATATTTCCAGCCAGACACAACACCTTTTTTGTTGCCTCTATTATAACTTTAATAATATACAATAGTTGTGACGTAAGCAGTTCGTGTTCTTATTTTACTCATCGAGATTATGTCATCCGCATCCTTGAAGACAATATGCAGCCCTGGACAGTGACATGATGTTAATGAATGCGGGCTTGTTATTTCTAAACATAGATAGTTAGATTTTTGAGGGTTATTTGAATTATGTCAAGGGTATCTGTATACGAGATAATTAATTATATTTAATTAGCGCATCACAATTAGGTCTGCTCATATTCTAGTTTTAAGTTATTGTGTCTTATAGTATTGCTTATTAGGTATATCTGGCAGTTTAAGCAAAAACCTTTTTTTACAAATTTTCTTTATTCATAAATATTTGGGTAAATTTTCGGAGCGGGCGCTTTTACGTCATTGCGGTGGCGAATTATTTTCCTCACATTTCATCCAAACCAAATGCTTTAGATAATTGATTATGATGCTGTGAATCTAATAATGTGTGAGGCGCCCTTTAAAACACAGTACTTTCGGAAAAATATCTTTTTAGAATTTTGCGCCACCGTAATGACTATGAAAGCCACTGAAATGACTCCTAATGAGTTAAGTAAGAAAATGTTCTTTCTTAAATATTCAAATAAAAAGCACAGAAGTTTCCTGCGGTCTTCCCAGGCTTCGCGGAGTGATCTCAGGTTGTTGAGGATTTCCTTACGTTGTGCTGTTAGTTCCACACATTCCAGAACTACATGGACAGCAGATTCTTCTTCGGTCAGACATCCCCTACAGAGTGGGCTGTCTGTCGCCTCCGATATTGTACAGATGTTTGTTCAGGGGACAGTGTCCCGTTAGGATCCCCGCGATGGTCCGAAGGTCCAATCTTTGTAGGTTGAGCAGGCGGTGTGTCAGACATGGTGAGATGGACGGTAGGGCTGCTCTCGACTGTCTGCAGTCCATTGTGCTTGCCCAGCGTTTATTATGTTGGCTCTGAGTGCGAAGCCGCATCCATGTTCTTAGTTGTGAGAATGGTAGAGGGAGGAATGGAGGTGGACCTTCCGTGGTGGTAGCCAACTCATACAAAATATGCTTAGGCTAGACATTACATACACCGCCATTTAGCCCCAAACTAAGTCACATATATACATAATAGTGTTTTAGGATAAAATAAATATTAAATATTAAAAATGTGTGTATTTAAAGTACATTTAGTATTGATTGTACAGGCATTCATCATTACGGTGGCTCACTTGTCATTTCGGTGGCCTACTGCGCCACCGCAATGACGCCACCGTAATGACGACAAAATGGTATTTTTCATGATAATTACCCAACTACCGAATTAATTTAGTAGATATTTACAGGTCCTAATATCGAGGCAATTATCTACAACATACTAACTTGACGATACAATACATGACTGTGTTCATTATTTAAAACATGCCACCGAACTGACCGCACACGGTAACCAAAACACATTGCATGGAAAACTTACCTCCGGAGCATGTTAAAACTTGCGTAAACACCGTCCACTCTATACACAAGTTGGGGCCCGACTAACGCTCAGGTGGTCCTATACAAAAATATGGCGTGACATCGCTTGACCAATAAGAAACAAGTAGTCAACTGCAAGCATCAGAAGCGCAGCTTTAAGCGAGACAAACACATATTGGCGTCTCAGCTTTTTAATTTAATAATTAGTAAAGTTTTTGTGTTTCAAAATGTGAAAAATAGTGAGTGGTTTTGTGAGCGCAATTTGAAGTGGGACAAGCCTCCCAGTGGTAGGCCGTCTATACAAGTCGGATATTCAACGTGGAATTTTGTTGTAAGTTTGTAATATTAATTCTAATCTGGTCTTAATATACGTTTAAGGTACGAAGTATATTTTCAAAAAAGCATAGTTTAGCCTGTTATGAATTATAGTTTCTTTATAAAGTTCTTAGGACGCCTAAAAAAGTACGCTCGAAAATTTACCCATTTATAATTCTAAACATAATTATTAATTTATGTTTATATGTCAATAACAATAATTTCCTTAGTAATTTTACAACATTAATAATAACAACAATTTAACGATTCTACGATTCTACAAATAAACGATTTCTGATTCTGATTCTGAACACTACCACAATTATGAACAATTTACAATTATACTTTGCCCGACGTTTTCAGCAAGTATCTTTAATATTTTCACTAATAATTTTCTACTTTTTTTTTACGTGGGGTAATGCTTTGGCGCATACCCCTCCGCGGGGCGGGCGGAGGGGTTATGTCAGACTCATCCGGGAAAAGGTGGAGATATCCCGGTAATACCGATTAAACCTACCACGGTGTTTCTACTCACAATCTATGGCCGGGGCGCTGGGATCACTTGCGCATTCATCAGCCCCGGTAGATTTGGGCCGCCTGGTCGTGGCGGCCTCGTCGCATTTTTTATAATTTTCATTCATTAACAGGCGCGCCTTAATGCCTTCCCGCGCCATTGATGTAATGACGCGAGGGCTCTCGTTTCCAGATCCCAGGGCGGAGTGCCGGCAAGGAGGCTCGCCGTCTCGAAAATCATTTTCTCCTGACTACGGCTATTAAAACCCAAGTAACCGAAAAGTCAGAAAAATAAATCATAAATAATTATATGATAGTTTAAAAAAATCTAAAACAAATCGTAACAAAATCCGTATAAAATGTCTTATTTTAATGCCAGTAAATAATATTGTCATAAAGCGTAAATCTTGTCAATGTTATATACGTCTTAAAATATATTTACCTCTCCTTTTAACGGCATATATCGTTAGAAAAGCTGTTTAATGCCATAAAGAAGGGATAATTATGAAGTTTAATATCCTGTGCTTACCTCTTGAACTATGGCCTTACTTTTCACTATGATCTAAAGTTAGAAACATTACAATAACAATAGATATCTGATAAAACAGTACTAAACTATAGTTTGATTTTGAAATCCTAAATATTCTTATAACTTTGCCCATACCTTACTCATTGGGCTAAAGCCATCTTAATATTACTATTAAACCTAAGTTAATTAGTTAAATAAATAAACGCAACCCTCGGTTTCTTCCGCGTTAAATAACTTTATTACTTACAGCTCTACATGTATGGGTCGTCATATTGGTAGTTCCTGACATGAACACGTCCAAACATACCTTATAATATCAGAAAAAAGATAGAAAATATTTTCGATATATTGTTATTCTTATAAACACTTTAGGTTTAACAAACAAATCAAAAGTAAATAGTTTTGACACATTTTCGGGCACAGGGACAGACAGTGCGAAACTTCCCGAAATTGATACAAGTATCTGACAAGGGTGAGAGGTGCGACCCAGGGGTGTTGACGACGGGGGCACGGTAGGGTCGCCATTTTTTTTTCATAACGTATAAACAGTACCTTTCTTAATTTCTAATTAAATTTCTTAAGGCTTAACATTTTCTTAATTGAGTGCTAATTTGTGTTGGAGCTGTAAAGCAGTGGCAGTTTGCTTTGACATATTATTTAATGTAAAATTGGAGAGTGGCTGTAATATAGCTTGGTACCAAACAAAAGGTATAGAATCGTTAAACGTATTTTTTGTTGCTTCTACAATGTTTTTAAGTTAAGCTTGGATATAATATAATATTCTATCACATACACACAACACCATCCAGCCCAAACTAAGCAGAGCTTGTACTATGGGTACTAGACAATGGATAAATATACATATATACAGTTTTTTTTTGTAAATACATACATATTATACATAGAAACACCCAGACCAAGACAAACACCCATGTTCATGCACACAAATGTTTGACTTGTGCGGGAATCGAACCCGCGACCTCAGGCGTGGCAGTCGGTTATACTAACCACTACGCCATCGAAGCCGACAATAAATTAAATGCAAGACTGGCGCAGTGGTTGTCTTGCTTTTGCAGAACGTCGAGTGCTGTGGGTTCAATTTCCCCTTTTAACCGGAATTTGTATGATTCACAAATAGTAGTTCTAAGTCTGGGGTGTCCTTTGTGTTCGTTGTTTTAATGTTTGTGAAATCCCCTGCGATACAACGATTATATTTGAGTGATCATATGAGTTTTAATGTTTGTGAAATCCCCTGCGATACAACGATTATATTTAAGTGATCATATGAGTTTTAATGTTTGTGAAATCCCCTGCGATACAACGATTATATTTGAGTGATCATATGAGTTTTAATGTTTGTGAAATCCCCTGCGATACAACGATTATATTTGAGTGATCATATGAGTTTTAATGTTTGTGAAATCCCCTGCGATACAACGATTATATTTGAGTGATCATATGAGTTTTAATGTTTGTGAAATCCCCTGCGATACAACGATTATATTTGAGTGATCATATGAGTTTTAATGTTTGTGAAATCCCCTGCGATACAACGATTATATTTGAGTGATCATATGAGTTTTAATGTTTGTGAAATCCCCTGCGATACAACGATTATATTTGAGTGATCATATGAGTTTTAATGTTTGTGAAATCCCCTGCGATACAACGATTATATTTGAGTGATCATATGAGTTTTAATGTTTGTGAAATCCCCTGCGATACAACGATTATATTTGAGTGATCATATGAGTTTTAATGTTTGTGAAATCCCCTGCGATACAACGATTATATTTCAGTGATCATATGAGTTTTAATGTTTTTAAAATCCCCTGCGATACAACGATTATATTTGAGTGATCATATGAGTTTTAATGTTTGTGAAATCCCCTGCGATACAACGATTATATATGAGTGATCATATGAGTTTTATTTATAGTAATATTATAAATATGAAAGTTTATGAAGCCGTTTGGAGGTATGGTTGTTTGTTATTTAAGCACGTGTAAACTTGAATAGAGTTGGATAAAATATGGCACACTGATAGACATCAGTCTTATAAGACACGGTCTATTAGGACCGATACATTCTTGTTTAGATGCACCCGAGCAAAACAGCGAGCAGAAACTGACTCACGTCTTTACTATAATGAGTTGGGATAAAAAATACTTGACCATCGAGGTATCTGAAATAACACCTAGAATTAGGTATAATAACAATTTCTCATATACCATATACCAATATATATATTGCCAGTATCATCTAAAACATACTGTAACAAATTATGTATAGCTTAACCTAGACAGTTTGGTTTCTATTGACCGGTCTTCAACAAGACAAGTAGTGACTGTCATAGACATTTGCATGATCGTCGACACTGGCGACTGGCGACGGCTATAAAGCTATAAAGTTCTCCGTATTGATATTATAAACAGCAGTGACGTTATACAAGCGGTTTGATCGAAAATCGGAGGCGTCTACTAGTTTCTAAGGGTTGGACGCTTGATAGCCGCTGACGTCAGCGTTGGTGTATATTGCATCACTTCTTCGCTTATTAGGAAATAGGTAGAGTAAGCTAGATGAAGAAAATGCGTTTCATTCTCTTAATCTATAATTTGATACATCCCAAACGACCAAAGTGTAAGCATTCATGTCGGATATGTGACCGTGTGGAGTTCAATATTTATTAATTTTCTCGGATATAGCACAATATTAAACTTAATATAAATACTACGATTAAAAGATACAGCAATGATTGTTTTGAAATTTAAATAGAACAATTGATTTATAAAGTAAATATGGCCACCAATCATGCAGAAAAGAAGTCGCTGAAGAGCAACTGAAAAAGATAGTTACGTTGGTTCCCCTGCTGTTAGCACAGGACCTTTATTTAAACTTTCTGGTAAACCTAATTGTAGTAAAAATAACCTTCTATATAGTAGTCTCCCGATGCCCAGCAATATGGTTACCCCACAGACTTCTCGTCATGACGACCTAAACGGCAGATCAGTAAATGTTTAATGAAGATTTTCCGAGATTTCATCCACATTACATGAATGGACGTAGGACATGAAGTTGGGGACCTTTTAATCAATACCTCTCTAAGGATCAGGTATTAATGTTTAGCCTTCTTAATTATTGATCGAAGGTCAGACTATATACCTGTTTCTACGTTTGGAGTTTAGTATCGAGGCATAAAGAGTATGTCGTAAAACTGTCTGCCGCTGAATAGAATTTTCGATTTGATTTTTAGGTTGGTGTAATGGAATGTTTGAGTGCTTTTATTTTCTTATTAAATGATTAATCTGTCAAGACTTAGTATACCAGACATAATTAAAAATCTATTGTTTCTGGCTGCCGGTGTGCCATTGTGACACAATAGGTTCATAGAAGATTTTATATGCCTCCGTTATGGTTAAAAAATGTTAGAATCTGCTAAGTACATTGTCTAAAATAATGGAACTAGATGACATGTGGTGTTTTTTTGTAACTAAATATTAATTGAAATGCCATTTATCACGCTCGTTTTTATTTTTAATATCCGCTTTTATCAGAGGCGATGCTAGTAACACATCGGAATATAATTTTAAGGCCTTTGTTGACGTCGCTCACCTCATATTTATCGTTCTTATGCATTCAATGGCTGAGTGCTTTTGTAACCTCTAAATATTCCTTTTAAAGATTTCAACGTAAAAATATAGACGGAATCGTTTTATGTCTACGTTGACAGTATTTTATCAAAAAAGCATCTGCATAGAACTAAAATACTATGACTGGAAATTATGTTATCTCTTTGATGTTTATTGTACCAAATCGATATAAAAAGCGACGAATCGGATTCTAAAAATCTTCAACCTATCGAGTACTTGCACGCGAATGATGAATATATAATCGATTTTTGAACCCGTAATTTTAAAGTACACGTAGAAATAATAATGGGGTTAAAGCCCTGCCGCCCTCAGCTCATATTCGATGACTCAGAATAGGTATTGAAATTATAGAGTGCGATATTTTACTGCCATATTTTATACAGGCGTTATTTAGCCACTTTATGCAAGTTATATGAAGTATGGGGCCAACTAAATCCTATATGTTAGAATGAAGCTTCTTTTAATACGAACCTGAACCTAAGTATACTTCTTACCAAAGGATTTTCGACTTAATTACAATAGTAATAAGTGCTGAATCTAACTAGAATGAAAAAATGACGCATCATCATCGGGAAATCCAGACAAAGCCAGACGAAGACGGCATTCGCGATTCCCTTCGATAGAGTCCTCATTGTACGCAGCGTTTACAGCATTGCGCGTGCGTTATCCTCCCTCTTGCCTCTCTGTCTGACTTGGGGTATCGCATCTGCCGTCCTTTTCACGCCCGGGAGGGTCGATCTATACGACGCTAGGTACGACTACAGTGCCGTACCAACTGACTAGTACGCAGGTTTCTGGCGTCTGGCATAAACGTCAGTTGTCGCCAGTCGGGTATACTGAACGCAACGCGGCCGCAAAAATGACGCGCGCCGTGCTTTTTATAAGTGTTTTTACCATATTTTTGGACGTCCTGCATGCTGGACAGGTAAGATAAAAGCTTGATATGTATTTTAAATTATTTGTTAGCATGTGTTGCGGCGGCATCGTGCTGGGGACAGTAAGTCGAAAATCGATTGAACGTGTTCGGTAATGTTTTCAAGGCGGGTGTAAAATAGTAGCTGACTGAAAGGAGCCGTTTGTACACTAGCGGATGCCGTAAAAGTTGTTTTCGTAAGCGTTTTTGAGAGGCTTTTTGTTCGATGAATTACTTACAGGTTGCGTAACATGTTGGTTCGAAGATGGGAAAGAAAAGTTGATATTTTTATTTGCCGACGGCAAAGTTTTGCGGTTCATAACACATTCTGTTTGGAGCAATGTGAATGTAAGAAGCGGCGTATTTATTTACGCGTTCGTTCTTAATTTAGACGCCGATATTACGATTTGATCGTCGATTTAAATGGAACACCTGCATTATGCATTTATTGTAATTATTTAGGTACTTCAATATGTTACTAATACGTTGGAACTAGGTTTGTAATTAGCTAATCTAAATTTAGTTTGTTAGCAGTTATTTTACACCTTTTTATGTAAAATTATTGATTTCGTTGATTATATCGTGTACACGCTACGGATGTAATAAAACGATGTTTTTATCGCTTACTACAGTCATTATATCTAAAATAGATCGCAAAGTGAATCACTTCTGCTAAAGAACAACAATAAATCGCATTTCGTAACATTTTAAGTAGGTTTGATAGTTTATAATATGATTATAATAATGTTTAATAGGGAAGTAAGCAGAATTCGTTGCCAGCATTGTTCTTTATGCAGAAAGACATAAAAAGATTTGTCTTTTTATTATCTGCGGAGTCACCCGCTATCTATGAAGTAGCTGTCATAAATTGACAGATAATTGCAGATTAAATTGATGGATGCGACGGCAGACATTTCTGTAGCATTTCTTATATATTTTATTATAATGAAATAGTTAATTATTTAGATAAATGAACGGTTTCATTACCTTTTTACGGCATAAGATTTAATTGAAATTAGTAATGACTAGTAGCCAATGGAAGAAAGACTTCTTATAAAAATAGCGATGAACATTTAGTAAAATTAAAACATTAAGTTTATCTGTTTTTCTTTACGATTAAATAAATCTTAAACGATTATTACTTTCTTAAACTATGACAACTATGACAATAATTGATATATGGTTTACGGATATTAAGAAGCGCTTGCTTCTGTTTAAAAACGAAAGGTTAACGATATTCTATTATTCAGTTATAGGATATTGAAGAATAAAAAATTAAATTCTTTAATAAAAACATATCAGCTCTTTATTCAAATTAAATAAAAAAATATACAGAAAAGAGTTTGAAATACAACGAATTTGACTTTATATCAACTACTGAAAATTTTCCGTCGGGGTTTCGCAATCGGTATCTACCGAAGAAATTATTGCGTAACAATTTCCTTTAAATTTTGCAAGTCATTTATAAGAATTATTGAGAATTAAATGCCGATCTTATACTTAGTATATAATTGCTGTATACCTGCTTGTGTAACGGCAGGCATTGTTAACAAAACTACTGGTACTTGGGTGGCTTCTTATTCTGTACAGCAGACTTATAAAATCAATTAAACACGAACGAGGACATTCAACTCTATTGTCGAACAGTTTAATATAGACCCAGAATAGAATTTACGCAAGTACCTGGACATTTGTAATGTCTGGAATATTTTAAGTAGGATATTTAGTTGAGTTTATTTCCTTTATTCAGTTTGGTTTATAATTTATATCAACTTTATATTCATATAAAGATGAATATCATTTACTTATATAACAGTAAGAAATTATTTAACGGTTGTAGGGGTGTTACGAATATCTGTATGTACCTATATAAAACCTCGTTAGAAACGACTAAGGTACTTCAACGTGCAATATAAAAAAGTAGGTACGTTAATTAATCTATGGGATAGCTGGTGCAAGAAAAAGTCTTCAGATAAAAAAAATCTTATTTTAAATTTTAATTCAGAAAAAAGAAATCTTATTTTAATTTATTAGAAGTATGCAGTAGGTACCTACGTTATATTCGTGCTATGTATAAACCTCTGGTATATTTTAATGGCGATAGAAAATTTAAATCTCTACACAAATATAATTATATTATTAATATTAAATATTTTAAGAACTTATTGCTTTAGTAATCGCGGTAAGGTGATTTTTCGAATTCAGAACAATTTGGTTTTTAAATAAAATGATCAATAATAATTTTATTAACTAATTAAAGCTACCTAATAATATCAACTTCATTTTGAAATTAGAACATCCCTATTTCATATTCACACAAATATTTTCAATCGTTTCTAACGAGTTATTTTTATCGAGACTTTTACCGCATAATGCATTGAAAATTTTTCTTTTCGTTGTCGCAATTACGTCATAGCCATAGAAAATCTGTAGCAGGCATGTAACTGAGCGTTTTATTTTACCGGCAGCTGCAAAACCGACGGGCATAAGTAATGGGCAATACTTAAATGCGTCTTGTTGCGTACCGAAGCTCATTTCCATACATTGCTATCTCATTTGCTGCGTAACTGCACTTATTGGGGGGAAATGCGAGGCACAAACAGCCGTAAATTATAGATGATTTAGTTGCAAGAAAATTCTTGTAATTTGAAATTTATGCGTAGGCGGATATTTGTTTCATTCGTTTTCTAGCAATGGTGGTTAAGTACTGCATAATTTATTGTGTGGGTCGGAACATTAGGCGTTTTCATTGTATGTGATTTATTTTACTCATGTTTCGGTTCAATATATCGCTCGTAACAGAAACACGTGGTTATATGCCTCTCTTTTTATAATTAATAATCTCAGCGATAAAGAATTTTCAAAATGATGTTTTAATTATACATGTCAATAGATTGACAGAGTAATGATAATACAAAATACATACATTATAGATAAAATATTTCATTTGTATAATGTATTGTCTGTGATTCTGCAGATGATTTAGATCATAAAGTAACACAAATTATTTATTAACGGTAAAGTTTAATAGTTATTGAGTGTTCTAAATTTAAATTTAGCTTGTTGTTAGGTTTAGAGCTGCCTTAAAAATATATACCTTATCTATATTTTACAAGATTTATGAATTAGTTCTTTTGTGTCAGCTCTTCTCTCTGAATAGATAAATGGCTTTCAACAAACTTACCAGACTTAATGAAATTGCCCTAATTATAATTTCCATAAAATAATGGTAACTAGCTTACGTTATCTGTGCGGTCTACTAGTGACGTTCTTTAAATAGCAACATCTTTTATTATGCGTTGCATAATATTATTTTCGATGAACTGAACATCATAGTAATTTTAAAATTCAAGAATAGCTTAAATCGATCGTGTAGTGGTTCTTTAGAACTGCATTAAATAAATTTTATATGAAGTTAGTTTGAAATCACTTCCAAGTTCCACATAACAATGGCCGGCAGTTCAATAAAAGCGCTAAACGTGAATGAGTTTTTAATTAATTATTTTCGGTCGGATGTTTGTGTTATAGAGACAATAGGATATAAAATTGGTTCGTGAGGATGTCCTTAAGGATAATTGTAACGTAATACGTGTTGAACTAAGGATTTTATTACGATTCTTCCACAATACAATATTGTATTTGATATAGTTGTTTAGAGTCCATGTTTTAAAAATGGATTAATTTTTTTTAACATAATGGCGGCCATCGGTTTTGTGTTTACTTAATATTATGATAGATGCGTCGAAATAAATATTATTGGGTATTAACTGATGGCTACATACTGTCATAACTCATATATATATAGGTAGGTATCATAAATAGTAGTAGTGAACTAAAATTGAAAACGCTTTCGGTTTGAAAAAAGTTGTATTTGTCTGTGGAATATTATAAGCGGAGCAAACGTCACATCATAATATTAATGCCGCGCCAGCAGCTAGCTGCTAGTTCGATTTTATAGTTATTCATATTATTATATGACATTCCAAAAATCGATTGAAATATAAAATTGTGGAGAGGTGTTCATCCTTTTGTCTGATACAGGTATTAGATATTCAATCTAAATTTATATCGGTGCAATGGCAGATTCTGGATTACCTTATTTAAAAAGCTGCGATAATAGTAACATTCCCCTTTTAATAGGTTTTATTATGTTGACCTTTTCGAAAAAGCTGAAAATCGATGACAAGAGCTAAACAATAAAAAAGTATTGTTATTAACGCCTATAACTAAGGTCATATTTGGGCTATAGCCACTTAATTAACAAGAATTTAAAAATAAATCGTTTTGAATGGTTTTCTCTCAATCCATAGCGCTTTCTTATCCCTAGATTCTTTATACCGTCCCTTTGTATTTTCTCTTACTTCTGCTGGTATAAGCTATCATTAAAAACTTTGGGCTATCGTTCTGACTTCGAGTTACCTGGAAGTTCTAAATCGAAATGCACTTTCTTCACGACCGATTTGCTTTAATGCCCACATTATTGTACCAACTGGGTTTAATAATTAAACTTATTCTACCATCCACTTTCTTAGGATGTAGTGGGCATTCGAGCTAGCTTTTTTATGTGTGGTAATACTCCAGTGCAGATTCCTTGACGTGGGTTTTAAAAATAGTAATAAATCTTGCCATTTATTGCAGCTTCTTAAACAGTAAAAAGGGGTTAATAAAAGCTCTAAAGGCGATAGTACAGCGAGATTGCTTTGCTGGATTAGTGTCGTATGTAAGTCAATGAGACAATTAGCCCGTAGTTCACTGATGCATACAGATCTCTCTATATTTGCGCAATAGCAGATAAAAAGCAGAAAAGATAAATGTTATAGACCAGCTTCTAAGCTGGTCTTTAACATTTAACTTTTCTAGTATTTCTAAATATTCTTAATTTTTCTCCCAGTTTGCTATGTATCGAAGTGCAATTATTATTCCAATTTATATATATATTTATATCGTTGCGAGTTCCAAGATAATTAAAATTTTCCGGAACTACACGTTTGTCAAAACCAGGTGTTTTCCATGGTCACCACTGCTGAACCTGCTACGTAGGTGTAACAGTGGTTAGGGTGCAGGTAGTATTACTCCTAAAAATCAGCCAGTCTTATGGCTTCTGTATCCTGTATATCTCAGCCATTTTCTTAGGATCCTAGCTGGACGAGGTCTGTCCCATATAACGGTTCTAATTATTTAATGGTTCGTTCGCTTTAATGATTCTACGGTAGATCAATATATTATCAGCTATTCGGTCGTTAGGCTTCTATGCTTGAGGTAAGACAGACTGTTATTGGGTTTCCAGTTACGGAGTACATATTCTAATACGCGGTATTGGAAAAATAAAAGGTAGTTCCAAGCTAGATGCTGCTTAAAGATAGCGTGATAAATATCATTTGTAATAGGTACTTCTGCCATACCTATTTCGGATACATAGGCTTAATGTTACAGGAAATGAAATTAAGTTTAACAATCAGGTTCTTATATTATCTTATGTGGGGGCCAGTCAGTGCAGACCGGCGACACTTCGACCCAGTGGGATCTTTTGTGTCGACACTCTCCCAATAACGACTGCCATAGATGTTCATGGCAGCCGGGAGCAACGGCTTAACGTGCTTTCCGAGGCACGGAGCAGGCGATAATTATTGTCAATCAATACGCATATAATTTCGAAAAGTCATATAACTTTCGAAAGTCAAAGGTACGCGACGTGGGTTCGAATCCGAGACCCTCTGCATTGCAGTCTGTTGGTCTCCCCACTGAGCTATCGCTGCTCTCAACAATCACGTTCACTCCAGAATGTAAATGATTTACAAACAGTTGAGATCGTCAATCATTGCCTTCTGGCTAATGAGCTGAGTTTTCGCTCTAAATTTTCTCGTTATTTCGGATTTGGAAACGTTTACGGCAAAAATACCTTCAGTTGTGAAGAAAGGAGTTCGGTCATATATTTCAGATTTTTGTAGGTCGACTTTTTCTTACAGTAGTGACGCTTAGTGCTATTGGCAGCAGTTATAACTTACCCTAACCGAAATTAAAGTACGGATATACATTACACTAGTATTTTAACTATATTTTGCTCTAGTTTTATACCCCACACAAACGTATAACGCAGTCAAAAGCCTAGTATATAGGGTTATATGGGACGTGGTCTATGTGTTTAGCAAGTGTCATTTAAATCCGTTTAACAGTTATCGTATAATTAAGTAACAAAATTCTAAAGACCTTTGTAAACGATAACATTGATTATATTGCTGGGAAATAGAAAAGCAATAGATTTGCTATTATGTCTTTCACGGGACAGCAAACGGTTATGCATAAGTTGAGTGTGCTGAACTCGCAAATATTAGCAAACAAAAGCAGTATATAAGTATTTTGTTAATTTAGCATGTTCTTTATATATTTTTTTCATTTTAAAGACATTTCCGCACCAGACTTGTTTCCTTTGTCGCGGGGGAATTTACAAACATTTAAACAACGGACACAGGGAAACCTTAGACTCGGTTTAATTTGTGGCTCATACAATTAATATACAATACATGTGGGATTCGAACCCACAACAGTCGGCGCAAAGATAGTGACGAGGCGGCCACTTAAACCACTACGCCATTCGTGGAGCCATTTCTTTATAAACTGGCATATATATAATACTAGATGTTCCCGCAGTTTCACCCGCGTTTATCGTTACTGCGCCGCCTCCGTGGGTTGTAGCGTGATGTTATATAGCCTATAGCCTTCCTCGGTAAATAGGCTATCCAACACTAAAATATTTTTTCAAATCGAACTAGTAGTTCCTGAGATTAGCCCGTTCAAACAAACAAACAAACTCTTCAGCTTTATAATATTAGTATAGATAACTTCAGCATTATAAGCGCAAAATTAAGGCTATATTAACGCAATGTACGCAACATTGCGTTAATATAAGCTTAAATTTACGAGAGCCTCGTAGATAATTTTGGCCGGCACGTCCCAAGCGTAATAATCAACGTAATGCAATTCATATCCCGCGACTCGTTTTAAAGTGGATTTATTTCAACCCGAATGGGATATGAGTGATTGACAGCTTGGAACAAAAGGGTCGGCGTTATGCGGAAGCGGTTCTACTGGAACACCTCGATATTGCCTGTCAAGTAGCAGGCTTTGGCTATCATGTGATAGAGTGACAACGTTGCGCTGTAACGCTTTTACGTGTGAAACCGCTACCGTTTAAGCGTATTCTATTTTAAACTGCGTTATTTTGTCTATGGTACGGAATTAGGCTGAAAGCAAATTGTTGAGTAGTAAAGTGACATAATATTGTCTTCTGTTTACGCGAATGTTATTCATTGAAATTAAACTACTATATACGGATTTTATCGCGTTGGTAAAGTGTCAAATAAACAACGCAATAAAATCCGCATATAGTAGTTTAATTTCAAAGTGACATAAATTATTTTTTACTTTTTTAATATACGCTTAGTTCGGTTTTTGATTTCTCATGTTTTATTTAAGTCAGGCAAAGTGTTATTGTTTTTTTTTTTGGTCAGGTATATTCTCGGTAGGAGCACGTAGTAGACAGCAATTCACGATACTTTATGCTCATTCTACGTAAATAGAAACACCAATAATTACATATCAATACAATGATACTGCCACCATATTAGTCTCCGAAACCGAAATGTCGAGGAAAGTGTATATTTAAATAGTGCTGGCCTAAAACCGCGATAAAATCATTTCAAACATTCGCGTAAAACTAAAACAGTTGTAAAGAATAGGTAAATAATTTATAGGTTCGTCATAAAGTGGGCTCTAAAAGTAGCCTGGTAAAATGTGAGTGTCATCCATTAACATTTTGATAAGACTTACACCGGTTTGTATTAATGAGGTGGCCTTCAGGACAATACAGATGAAAGTATAGATAAGTACTATCTGACTGCGCAACTTCGTCTGCTTCACATAAGAGAATTTTCCCAGTTTTTGCAACATTTTTCATTAATGCTCCACTCCTATTGGTAGTAGCGTGATGTTATATAGCCTATAACCTTCCTCGATAAATGGGCTATCCAACCCTACAAGCCTTTTTCAATTCGAAGCAATAGTTCCTGAGATTCCAAATTCTTCTGCTTTATAATATTAGTATAGATTAACAAGAATAATAGTTATGTGCGAGTGTCTTGCTGTGTATGTATGTTGTGGTAAGTATACTATCCAGGTGTGTATATAATAGGTCTTCAGCATCAAACTCGCATCAAATAAAACAGAGTTTACGATAGCACATATGTCTTTTAATCCACACAACTAGGCGTGACAAAGTTACAGAGGCGACTGCCCGTGGGGGGAAACGCGGTACAGTCGTTCCTACATTTTGCTTAGGCTAGCAATGTCGCTACAGTTATATATCCTAATGAAGTTATGCCAGCGTAGTTGTCTAATTATTGTCTTTCAAGATTAGTAAGCACGCATAATGGACCAACTTGGAGTTCAAATGCGGAAAAGGGAGTCCAATTACATTTCCTATTACAAAAGATTAGTAATTCATAATATCGCCTTCATACCTTATAGTATGACCTAACAGGATTAAAATTATACGTAAATAAATATGTATGTATAAACTGCAGGCAATTTTATAGAATTTATGTATTCTTTGGGTTTGAAAAACAAAATTTTATAATCAAACTGATACAAATCGAAGATTTAAAATGGCTTATGTCTAACTTATCACCAGATATAGTAAAATATAACAATCAAAAATAGTAAATGATCACCAAATTGCACAGCAAAATATATTTAAAGAGATTATAATAAGTCGACGGAGCTGCGGTTCGCGGGGCTCCTCCTATTTTTGGGTGGCTTTAAGAAGGAACCTAACATAACCTAACCCTTCCAAGACGGAATGCAGTGATTTGAGGCGTATAGGTGCTCGTTATGATATATTTTAGTAAGCATATTTTGCTGCGCAAATAGTATTTTTGGTGGTCATTATATTTAATCCCATTTAAAATATACATAGGTATAAAAACTTTTAGATCATTAAAGACGGAACAAAAAACCGTTACAATAGGTCTGACATAACAATTGAAATAAGTACTTAGGTTCCAGCACCGTCACTTGGAAACCTAAGAACCCTTTTTTAGCCAATATGTGTCTACCTCTCTCGAAGAAAATTTCAGTCTACACTTTCTCGTCGATGTTGTTTTGTGCTCTATTTCATACACTGTCTTACGCGTTACAAGAAAAATCCATTACTCCTCGAAAACCTTTTTCTTTTTATTTCCAAAAAATAATATGACATACATAGTATATATGTTTAAGTGCTTCGTAGCTTTAAATATTCAATGTTTTACAGTCTTAGTAAAGTAGATTTTAATAATGAATACGTTCAAAATTCAATTTTTAAGAGGTTATCAAGAATATAACGAAAATAATGGAACTGAAATATACTACAGAAAAGAAACAGAAATCGATCATCTTCGAATATTCGAAACAAAATTTTGTGATAACAGTCATTACTTTTAATTAAAATGTTTTAGAGAATATTAATCCAGAATAAAACAAGTTTAAATAAAAAAGATATGCTATGCTACGATAATATACTACTATAGTTAACACCGATGTGAGTGCTATTAATAAAAGTACGCAAAATAGGTACTATACATCTTTTTATTTTTATCATATTGGCAGTAACCATAGCGTGCTGCGCACAGACTATAGAATTATGAAATCATTTTTAACTTTTCATTCTTTTTTTGAAATCTCATTGTCCGCAATATCTCCTTTTGAATACATTTTCTGATGTGGCGCCATCCCGTCCGATGTTGCGCAGGTTTCATTCGCATTTTCCTTTTAGCCAGGATTTAGGGGAGCTTTGCAGAGTGACCATTGTTTAAGCTGTTTGGAGTGTCCTTTTGTTGGATGTGTGTTGTTGATAAGGTCTGTCCCGACCTCTCGGTTAATTGTGGAGTGATTGAAATCTATGGCCAGGCGTTAGCGATGGCTTGATTTTGATGCGACGGAGATTCGAATTGAGTTATTTATTGAAGCTTTGATATATATTATGAAAGTTATATAGCGCTGTTTTTTGCAATTTCGAAGAAAGACTTGACATCCGCACCCTTAGCGTTGCGTATTTTTACCTACGTTGCCGTCGCAAACAACATGATTACCGTTGGCCCATTGGCATTTATGTTTCCGCATACAAAACTGTTAAAGTGTCTGTTTATTCTGTGGAATATATCGCGAAGAGTGATATTGATTCTTCAGTTAGCAATTTATATTATCAGTAGAAGCACGGCGCTGGGAACTGTTTTCAGTATACTTTTAGGGACGTAGTAATAAAAAGAAGCAGGTGCTCTTTCTTAATCATCTCATACGTAGAAAGTAAATAAGAACTAACGTAACTTACAGTTCCAAAACTACTTAATTATATGTATTATACGATCATAATCTTACCGCGCAAAGTAGCATATTTCCAAAACGCAACATCACCTACTTCGCGTATAAAGTCACGTTATACTAACAGTATGAAGTCGCGAATAATGGCCGCGACTCTACAAAATACACCTGTATATTAATTTTAGTTTATCAGTGTTCTGCTCCGATGCAACGTACACTTCATTGGGTCTATTGAAAGTTACCCGCATTCCGACACCGCGTTCAGGCTATTGTGTGAAATGCACTCAGCAGTAGTTGTTTGTCCCGTTTGTTAGTTCGCCGGCAGCTGAAATCTATAAGTGCGAATATTATAAAGAGGAAAGATTTTTGTTTATTTGTCTGTAATGATTTCACTCAAAAACTACTCAACCGATTTTAAAAATTCTTTCGACATTTGAAAACTATATTATCAGCGAGTAACAGGCTATATTTTATTTAAAAAGTACTGAATTATGTATTAACATACCCTAACCTATTTTTATGCCAGTGAAATAGCGAGCAAAATCTGGCAGAAGATAATTTAGTCAGACATTTTGTCTTAAGTTATTGTCCGCCATAATTTTGTTTAGATGGTTCTTTTGGTTTCTGTTCGCATCATATTCTTGTTACTTAATCGAGATGATTCTGATCTTGTATTATATAGGTCAGTTGGTTGGCTGTCATGCCATACTCGTATCTAATATTATCTATCTCTGTGTTACGTTTGAATGACTAACATTCGAACCGATGCTGACGTCGATAAAATTGTATTTTGAGATAGTTTGAATTTTGAAGAAGAATGTAGAATGCTTTAAAATAACGCGATGACGCAAATGTTCATGCAAAACTGTATGTTACGTTTGAATTCGAAACTTATTGTAATTTTTTTTTTAAAACTACACTTTCTTAGTTACTGTTGTATCACGGGGGACTTTACAAACATTTAAATCGGACACAAAGAACACTTAGACTTGTAAAAACCATTTGTCGTACGCACATTTTTTGTCCCGTGTGAGATTCGAACCCACAACACTCGACGCGGTGGCAGTGGCGAGATGACCATTTAAGCCTAGTGGCTTAAATATTAACATACAATTTTCGACTGCACGGATGGCTTAGTAGCCATCCGTGCAGTCGAAAATTGTATGTTACATCTGAATTCCAAATTTATTTTAACACGTTTGAGGTAATTCAGTATTAAGATAGGTTTCACTTTGGGACATAGATTTGAGAAATTATAAAATACGTGAGAAATATTTCATTTAGTAGTTATCTGTATAACTTTTTAAATGAATCCACTTACAGTTAATTAATTATCACCATACAGTGTACCTGCATTGCCTTTATAATTTGCGAATAATTGGGCATGCTTCATTAAAATCATTTGGCATTATTATAATGGAATTAAATTGTTAAGTAAATTTGTTAATTATGTTATATTAATATATGTGCTTTTATTAATATACTAATTTTTGCCCATGACTTTGTACGCATGAAATATAGAAGTAGGTTGGTCCTTGATACTTGACTTTTAGTCAGTGTATCAAGATGAAATATGCACCAATTTTTAAGTAAGACCGCTAACAATACAACTGTAAAAACTATATTCAATTTGGCGCAGTCGTTTTTGCGTGATGCGCGTGCCACATACACAGATAAAGACAAAGATTCTAAAAAGGAATCTTGAATTTTTCTTATGTGTACAGATTGTAATTTGATACTATTTATACACAGTTTTATAAAGGCCCCGATTATTTAATAAAAATATTCGTAATATCCATATAGTTGAAAGGAGCCATTACATTAAAACAAAAGTATAGCGTAAAAAGTAAAACAGAAATCAAGCGGTGACTTAATGCTTTCTCTACAGTGATGTTTGGATATAATATCATTGGCTTCCTTACGTATAAATACAACCGAACTATCGATAGTCGAGTGTACAAAGCATTAGATTTGCGATTTGAAGAACTCGTGGGTGCGATTTGCCTTGCACTATCTACTAAAACCCTCTACCACCTCCGTTTTTAGTAATTTGCAAACAAAATTTCCAATAACTTTCTGAAAACAAAAACGAAATATTATCTTCCCGTCTCAACCCTCAACCCCTGAACTGCCTTTTTACAATATTCAATTACATCCTATTTTGTTTGTGATTGAATTTTGACGTGTCCCAAAAAATTTCATAACAATTTTATGCAAATAAATATTTTTAATCTCGAATCTTAACTTAGAGTTGTAGCGGCACACCGGTGGCCATACACAACAGATTTTTTATTAAGTCTGGTATTCTAAGAATTAACCGACTACGTCCTACAATCACAATATAAATTCAAAACAAAGTGTTTACCTTGTTTGGTATGTATGTAAACCTACACATTTAAATTCATTGCTTTTAACATACCAAGCCGATGTCTCTTACATCGGCTTGTAAATTGAACACGGTTAGGGATATCTATACATAACGAGAATGACATCTTTCTTTTAAAACAAATTGGATAGTACGACGGAATATTTAGACAGGTTTGTTGACACAACGATAGTTTTTGCGGCTCGTCTCGGCTTGTTTTATGTGTTATTGGTATTTTTTTAAACTATGTCCAGTAGACAGTAATTGGCGCGGTTCCTAATATATGAGACCTTAAACCATGACAGGCAAAGTATGGGTGTTATACGCCTTTGTCTACCAATTCAGATATATACAAACATAACTATGTAATATATGAATATATACAAATTGTAGATAATGTATTAAAACAAAACATTTAACTCATAAGATTTCTTTCAATTCCGTTCCGTCTCGAGTCTCTACCATTTGGGTGGATAAATAAATGCAAAGGTTTCACATCTAAAAGACCTACTTAGGACTTGATTTTGCTGAATCCAAGATGGCGGAACGATCGACGCTGTCATTTGAGTCTGGCGCATGAATAGGCAAGTTGGGAATCTGTATAGAAACGAACAATTGACTGACTTATTGGGAAGCTTCCAAGGCGTTGTCAGTAGGTCAACGGATGTAACCTTTTTGTTCCATAATAAATTGTATATTACAATAAAAGGCTTTATATTGAGATACGAATAATAATGTAATATGAAAAGTATGTTTATATGAGAACAGAATAGGAGATAATTTACATAATTATAAGGTGTGAAGAACGCACCATAATATTTTTCTCTGTATATGATAGAGAGATGGTGTGTTGCACTCAAATTTCGCCAACTATCCATTTAGGTAACACTCAATTTGGGACGACCTACGGTATAATGGCATAGCTTAACGTTTATATTAGCATCCGATTGTGATTAGGAGGATTCGGGTACCCGGTCAGGGATTTTTTGTATTTTGTTAAGAACTACTAGCAATTATGCTTGAAGGCTAGCTAAATGTCTGGAAGATACAATAAGCATAAAAGAAGAAGATGAAACTGATTTAAACTATACTTTATTTGTAGCGAAATGTAATTGAGATTCATTTCTACCTACCCGCGAATAAATAGGCGTGTATGAAGACGAAATAGGTGTGTTCTTCTCCGACGAACCTATCTTATTTTAAAACCAACCTTGTTTGATTATTAAAACTTGAGTAAAATAATAAAACAGAGCTGAATACAACACAAAAATGGAATTTAAAAAGTTTTCTAGAACGAGTAAATAAAAAAATTATATTCGAAAGTTCTAGATTATGCTCTGTGAACTCGAGTTGGAACTTTAATCGAATACCGACGTCGTTGGGCACGGATCACGTTTTATATACTCGCTTATATACACACATACTTGAGTTGTACATACGAGTATGTAATAGGTATGTATGTAGTTTCGATAGAGAGCTCTCGTGACAGGTGGCGAACGGCATCCCAATATTGCATTTCTCTGGTATAGGGCTGGCTCTCACTATAAAATTAAAGATTTGTCGTCAAAATTTACATCTTACCATCACGCTTGTATGTCTCATAAAATATAAGCAGAGATCTAATTCTATCCAGTTCTAATTAATATTATAAATACAAATGTGAGTTTATTTGTTTGTTACGCTTTTCCGCCATAACTACAGAACCGATCATCATGAATTTTTTTTTCATACACTTTGCCAGGATTATGGAATAGGACATAGGACCTTACATCCAAAAAAACACTGTTACTAACCTAACCTAACTTAACCTAGATTTAGGGGAACGAAGACGTGGGCAAAGGCTAGCAATATTATAAATGCAAATTTTAGTTTGTTACGCTTTCAGGCCTTTACTACTCAACCGAAAATCATGAAATATCGCATACACATTATCGGGGGTACATAAGGTCCTTCAAGGACTTTGCATCCAAAAAATTATGTTCCCGAAGGATAAAAAATTGACATAATCTACATTTATGCGGGCAAAACCGCGGAAAAAGTCTAGTGCAACTATATTTCGTCAACTACGTCTTAATTCCCATGTAAGCAAGGAACAGCTTGTTGCTATAAACCGTATTTCAAGAAGCGGAGAGATCTTGTTCCTCAAAATTTATCACTAAATCCTCTATATCACGACACAGAACTGAGAAGATCAACTCGTCTAAAATCTAGGTTTAAGATGTCACTACAAGGACTCTCTTTGGACATAAAACAAAGCGTCATCCAATTTCATCCGGTACGTCCATACGGTGAATAGATTCACAGAAAATACCCGAGTACAAGACACATACTACCCTGAATTCAAAGAACCTCTTTGAAATTTAATCCCTCTTTGTAAGACGGTGCCGCACTCAGCATCGTGCTAAGCCTCCAGTTCGCAAGATTAGGGCCACGGGGGAAGCGATACTTACTAAATAGTACACCACTATGTATGTGAAGCGATCATTTCGTATGTGAATGTGGGTGGCACTGTTTATTACATAGTTTAGTATCTGTAGAAGAGGTTGTAGTCAAATATCTAAGCATAGACAAAATACTAATGTCTATGTAAGTTGTATTGCTTGTAATTTAGCGAGAACCTAAATACATTTCTTGTAAATATTCACAAATATAAGTTACATTATTTAAAAATATACCTACCTAGTAAGTACCATTGAGTTAATACGTGCAATGCCTATTTATTTTTCTAAAATGCTGTTTGCATTGTTTATATCGACAAAACAATGAGGTTTTTACACAGAGATGGTGAAAAAACTAAAATTAAATTTTATGTAAAACGGCTCATATTGTAGTCTTCGTGTTGTAAGAAGCATTTTAAAATTTTGCGAAAGGAAATTGTATAGAAGAAAAGCCAGCGGTGCTTCGTATTTTTTTTAACACACTTTTATTAGCTTGGTTTGTATGTATCTATGTAATTTTAAGTTGTTTTCCGTCAGTGAAGTCGCTGTCAGCAGCTATTATAAATTGATTTAATAATCACTTTTGTTCAAAGCAAGGTCTCGGAACTATTAAGCTATGTAAGTTCGAGACGGACCTTGATGGTATGTAAATAGGAAAACTCGTATCCTTGACTTCGTGGCCATATTCGAGGCGTCTTAGAACTTTCTACCCGTCCGCCTCGCGTCTGCGCGCTACTCTTTTGTCTAACAAGAATGCACCATCGCATACTCTTGCGGCGAGCGCGGGTGCGAACCAGAATTTATCTATTTTTAGTTGACTAAGTTTCCAACTGTATAATGTAAATATAGTGTGAGTTTCAGTACTAAGGAGGTAATGGAGGGTTGGGAAAGAAGTGTAGTTTGATAATGAATACCTAGAATCTTTGTTAGTGGTCGCCTATGGCGTTGGAAGATTGCAGATAATAAATAACTGTTCTATTATAGTCGAGGCTCTTTTTAAGGCTTTTTTTTTATCATTATATTTGTCCTTTAATTATAAAATCAAAATGAAATACGAGTGATAGATATACTTTATAAATATTTATTTATTACAGCATTTCTTTGCACCTTATATATAATGGTTTAGCTCACAATATTTATCATGGAGCAATATTCAAGTCTTATAATAAAGTACCAAATAAAAATCAAATATAAATACACACAAAAGAAACATTGACTGCATACAACGCTGTATTTCTAAAAGAACAACTTGCAAACTTGTTTTCTGTTTGGAAACAAGAAAACACAACTGTTTTGCTGCAGTTTTTATTGCCCTCCTTTTGTTTACAGACTAGTTGAGTGCTTACATTTTAGGGCTCCTTAAGCTCTGTTTCTTGTTCGAGAGCTTTTGTTTTTACTTTTTTAAAGTGAGGCGTATGAACTGCCAAGATAGAGGAAATACGATGAATCTAATTTAAATTAGTCGACTTTGTTGATAGAATAAGATCGAATGTAAATTGATGTTTGACAGTATGGCTTATTTACTGACTAATTAAGTGCTTGCCTTTTAGGGCTCCTTAAGGAATGTTTTTTGTTCGAGAGCTTTTCTAAAGTAGCTTTCCATAGGTAGGTTAAACAAACTATATTACTTCATAATTCCTTGTTCAAATATAATCACTACATATTATAAAACAAAGTTCCCCGCCACGTCTGTCTATCTGTCTATTCGCGATAAACTCAAAAACTACTGAACGGATTTTCATGCGGTTTTCACCAATAGACAGAATGATTCATGAGGAAGGTTTAGGTTTATAATTTAATAAGGTTTCGTACTACCCGTGTGAAACCGGGGCGGGTTGCTAGTGGAAATATTAATTTTGAAACGCAATAGCAGCCGCTATTTCTAATAAAATTGAAAATGTTAATTTAAAGTTGGATTTGACCTTCTACCTTTTGACACGCCCATGCATGTTCTTATATGCAAACTTATTAATATGAGCATGTAAATGTCAAATAAGTAACTGAGGTTTACCTTTGCTCTATATTCATTTTTAACTATACGGACTCCGTATTACAAACTAGTTCACTTATGAAGAACTAAAGCTCATTATTAATTCCAACAATCGATAAATCGAATAAAAAGCAAATCGATACTCGTACTCGAATTAACTGTAAAGGACTATGTATAAACCCGTTCGTCCTTGCTAGGACGATGTATTTATAGGCTGGAAATAAAAATGTCTAGACCAGACCGCATTCCATACACTCGTAGATTAATCCTTTATTCATATTATCTAGTGCGGCATTTCTATAGTAGCCATTTTGTGATTGTTGAGTATTGTTGCTCTGGTATGGTGGTATTTCAGTCTTTTTGTTAGGATATTTTTATGTTACTATTTTTTGCCCGCGGCTTTGCTTAAGAACTGTAACTTTTACTGGATGAAAGGTACTTATTCTTTTTAAGGACAGAGTAGCTTTTATAGTAAAAAATATACTATGTTCAGGTAAGGCTCTGTACCCCTGACAACGTGTATGTGCAATTTCACGATGATCAGTCGAGTAGTTGAGGCATGAAAGCGCAACAAACAAACTCACATTCGCATTTATAATATTGTTATGTGTGTTTGAATGATACGATAGACTAGAGTACTCGAGCTGTATTCGTACTCCTTAAGTGCGAATACAGCACGCCAGATGTAAGCAGTTGCTAAGCCCTATGAAAGCTTTCACAAGGAGTATCAATCGCGTGCCGAATGCGTTGACCCTACGAAAATGTTTTGTTGTGCACTGTTCAAATTAGGAACAAATTGCACTGGTTTATAACACAGCTCACTCTTAGAGAGACTGGACATAACATAACTCACTACAGAAATTTTACACAAAATACACATTCATACATTCTTCTGTGGTCACGTTCAAGCTGCTTGTACTACTAACAAAGAGAACTTACTTTATTTGGGGCGAGCAAGTTACTTAGGAACTACTTCAGTATTAGGAATAAATCTTTTGTCGCGTGTAACTTAACAAACATTCAAAAAACCACGCAAACAAAAAGTACACCTTAACTCGGAATAACTATTAGTGTATCACACAAATTTATGTCACGTGTGAGGATCGAACTCACGACACGGCACTGTGTTTTAGGCGAAGCGACCGCTGCGTGTGCTATTCTAGCGGCCGTACTAGTTCCATTGTTACCAGCGCTATATTGTACACACATTACCCAGAACATAGGTCTTCGATGTACTAAACTGAACAATTTCTAACAAGCTAAAATCTAATATTAATAGATACATACATTAGCGCTTAAATTCGCAAAACAACGCGACATACATGACACGAGTGCAACAAAATGACGTCCAAAAGTGTAACCTGTTTACAAACTACGTCACTATTTAAGTAGCTCGTAACATCTTGACCTAACATCAATATCAGGCTCGTAGAACGCCCCGAGGATCTTGTACAACCCTTTGATATTGCAGCCGAAGCAACTAGTGTGGAGTATTACTGCGTTCAAACTTCATTATAACAGCATTGTAGCACACATGTTCGGCCTTAACTACATCAGAGCCACACAAAATACCCAATGGAGCGGCAAATAGGCCCTTCTGCTCCAGTTACCATAGCAACGGGTCTAAACACTGATATCCCGGCCCCTCTCAACGGATAAACTAATCTTGTACATTTTATTCTAAGGCTGGCTTCGTGAAAAATGAATTTTGAGGTAACCTCTTCAAGTAGAGTAAATTGTGCTGGAATTATTCAGAACCCCACTCGTAACAAGAGTGTGGTGGCTTATGAAAAGTAAATGTTCTCTTGCTTTTGTTTATTGCTCTTGTAAACAAAATGTTATTACATTTTAAATAAAATTGGTTAAAAAAAACTTCATTGAAAACCTTTAAGGTTTCACTTCGAGTTTTATTTCATTCGAATTTAATAATAGAGGCACAGAAAAAGTTTTTTAATGTTGTAAATGTCAATTTGTTTGACTCTCTTGACTATAACATGATGTTATATTTTATTAAAAGCTTTCCAATTTATTACTGAAATGGAACTGAACACATATGTTTTGTGGAACAATATAAATATATCTGTAAAAATGTTTGGACTAAAAAATGTAATAACAAGTTGTCCACTCTGGTAATCGTTTGCGAACTTTCACGATGGTTAGAACCGTAATCCTTTTGGATTACCCACAGCCTACTATAATCACTGATTTAATAACAGAGAAGCCTCCAGCATTTAATATGTTGGCGATCTTCATTTATTTACAACTATGACGTCATCTGAACATCTATCTTTAAGCATAATGCGTCGGTTCAGCCAATATTCGATGAAGCATATCGGTTAAACCACATAACATAGGTCAGTACTAACAAACAAGCATTCGGTGTATAGGGAGCCAGTCGACCGCGGTATTCCGACCACAATGCCTCGTTTCCTGCCCCTACACTGCTGTAATACTGCCACTGCTACTGTCATATGACATAATGCGATTTACTATTTAAAGTTCCTGTCATCGTTCGCCAATCTTTTATCGAGTTTGTTGTACGATTGTCTTTCATCGTATAAAGTCTTTTACATAGCAAAGAGTAGAATCGAATTCAATTCGTTTTAGGTACAGACCAATAGTTTAGATTTTTACTATTCAAATTCGGTCAGCGGGTTTCGTTTTATTTTGTTGTTAGATTCTGTCTTTTCTTTTTAGTATTCTAGACTTGATTTGAATTCCTAGGAAATCGCAGGTCGTAGTCTGAGTGAGGTGATTGACTAATAAACTAGTTGTCGGGATATTTGAGGATGCCATTGGCTATTTTATAACAGACTAGCTGTTACCTGCGACTTCGTCCGCGTAGATTTTAACTAAAAACTCTTTGTCTCCGCGGAACCCTATTTTTTTTCTAAAATCATAGTAGCCTAAGTTACGCCTTATAACATCAGCTATCTGCCTGTGAAAGTCCCGTCAAAATTGGTTCAGCCGTTTCGGAGATTAGCCGGAACAAACAGACAGATAAAAAAATTTAAAATTGATGTTTTCGTATAGGTACCTTATATACTTTCATATGCATTAGATAAAAAGCTGTTATTTTGACATTACAAACAGACACTTCAGTTTTATTTATTTGTATAGAGTATAGATGAAGTTGATGTCACATGTTTCATAGAAGACAGGGTCGGGTGTTAGATTTCAAAATGAATGACTGCGCTTTAGCTTTTTAGCTTTAACTAAGTTGTCGGTGTTATTAGCAAAAGGAGCGATTAGATATTTACGAATCGATTAAAGACTTTCGTTGCAATTCCTTACATTGCGAAAGCATTTGCATAATATATAGCATGAAGTTCAGTCGCATTAAGGGCTGGGTATTTAAATATTTTTGTTTACCTTAGAAGATTTAATATGTGACTTTGTTAACATAAAACATCAGAAGAAAACAGGGTTTTTTATAAATAAAGATTTTGAAGCACATAGCATCAATCAACACATAGTTTGGTCGATGAATAAAATTGATTTGAAAACGGTCATTCCGTAAATAAATTTATTTCTTAGAAGATCTATCTCTTGATTTAAAAATTTACCCTTAGTCATGGTATAGAAAAAAGTTCTTAAACAAAGATTATAAAATGACCCCATCTGTGTAAGCAAGGCTTAAAGCCATGTAACATGTACCGTGCCCCTACGGCAGTAAATTTCTCTGGCAGTCAGTATGTATCAATTTTATATACATGTTAAAACGCGGTCTTTGTCCTCCCTCGGTTTACTAAGTATAAGAGCCGCAGTTACAAAGAACAGCTTTCGGAAACATACTCCGCCGTTTGTCTTACTAAGTAATATTATTGTCTAACCACATCGCATTAAGCGTCTAAGCCTATTGTGGAATTGTTACGTTGAGGTTCGCGCACATAAACATGGGTCGCATAGCAACATGAAAATACAACTAAATAATTTTTGGATTCAGTTTTTTATGAACTTCCGTTCGTAGTCCAACGGTACAGTAAGATTGTCATATCATGAAAAAATGCAAGGTATCTTTTTAATATAGAATATTGCCACTGATGGCTCTAGACCTTGTTGTGCTTTATAACAAATATATAAGACACGTAACGTCACAAAATGTTGTGTTCTTCATTGTGATGCTATCAGATAGGAGCATCATAAGATGTATATTTAATTTAAAAGTATTCTCAAAAATCTACTATCTGCCTTCATACCCCACTTCGTGCTGATACAGCGTTAAAGTAATTTTATTTTATATCAGTCGTGTGTAGGACAAATTAATTTCCATTTTTTTTTGCATTATTTTAAGGCATTATTACACCAAACTAGTCGCATTTAAAATCAGTATATACACATTTGATGTTAGACAATCTTTTCATTTCAAGTTAAGTTAATATTCTTTTTATTTAGACTTAGCACACAGATAGAACATGCCGTAGTTAAACATATGGGATACTTATCTTCCGTTAATGCGTTCCTGAAGGATATAAGTGTTTAAAGCCGCAGTAGAAACTAGTTCAAAAGCTCTGGCTCTTAGGTCCTTTGTATTTTACCTGTCGATACGATGATACGGCTCGCTCCAATGTGCATGAAACTTTATTATCCGGTGTTTCCACCTCACCACACACGAAACTATCGTATATTTCGTAGATTGTTTTAGTGATTATACGGCTAAATCAAATTGCAATCAGCTTTGTTGTCCAATTGGGTGCCCGCACGATCTCTTAATATGGACGTCTATCCATTGTGCTGAGGTATACTGCCTGTGATTAGTTTAGTTTGTTGCTTAACTTATTTTTTCGATAAATTCGTTCGTTCGCGTCGATACATTTTTATTGAAGGCTACTAAGAAAATAAATATAATACTTAAGCCAATTGATTGGCACTTTCATATTTTAAGTACTCATGTAGTTTAATAATAGGACGAGATGTTGACTAACATCTGCATACAATTACTAGGATTTGCCCGCGGCTTCGCCAGCATTAATCTAGATTTTGGAAATATTTTTTCCTACGAGAACATTACTTTTTTTTGGATAAAATGTGCTCTATGAGAACCTAATATCATATACCTTTTACAGTTTTTACTTTTTATGGATGAAAGGACCCCTTTCATCCAGAAAAAGTAAAAACAGTAAAAAAAAGTAAATGTTACAGCATAGAAATTCTATACCTGTGACACGTGTGACCGAAATTTTATGATGATCGGTCGAGCAGTTAAAAGATGAAAGCGTAGCAATCAAACAAAGTCTCAGTGGCATTTATAATATTAGTAAGGATAAATGAAAGAGTAGACAGAGTATGGTATCACACCAACATTTTTCCAGCTATGTGATATAACACGAACTGTGTGTATACTATCGTTTATCGGGCACATTGCCAGAATTCGTGTTGCTTTGTGTATTAAGACTTTCCTAACTGAAAATGTTGCTCGATAATATATTGCTTGATCTTAAAATCGATTCGACTGAGATAGTAGGTATTTTTCGTTTATTTGATTTTACTGCGTTGTAATAGTAGTGTGTTACACTATTGATTTGAAGTATTTCATTTTTATTTCAATTTGTGTAAGCGATTATTGCAAAAGGCAAAAAGTTAGTAACAAAAATAAGGCGCTCACGCCTCTTTTGTTTCACCTATCGATAAAATAACGAGTGCTTAGAAACAACTAACTTATCTTTATAAAAATACAAAAGTGTATTTTCTAAGCTATCGTACGGGTATAGTACTATATCGTCCTATGTTATAGTGACAGTTGTGTGGCAGACATGATGGCTGGACGCTAGAGCCCGCACATACATAAATCTACGTGTTCGCATGTCATTTCTCGCTTCGCTGCCACCGCTCGCAGCTGCTACTGAGCTTGAAGCTTTTCAATTTATTTATCTATATGCCTATATGTCTGCCATGCCATTTTTACCATATGTTTACTTAAGCAAAAGAGTTTAAAACTAGTTGGTCAGTTAATTTACATTTTAAAAAACGAATAAGTGACCTGTCAAATCAATAGTAGAAACGTTAATTTTTACTTTGAAAAACGAATAAACGAATTGTCAAAATCAAGTGACTTAATTGGCTGTGGCTAATTTTAGTCAGCCACTCACAGTAGCTGTCATGCGTTTGATCGTTTGTTCTTTTTTCGTGCTGATTTGGTTTTTAGAAACTGGTGATAAGAGTGTGATTGTGTCTAGGTGCTCTATTAGTGTTTGCATGAGTAATAGTGAAATCACAGATTCTGACGTTTTGGATTCGATATCTGATATTACCATACCGGAGTACGGGTACGGTAATGAGTGTCATACATCACATTTCGCAAGGTATTTTTATGTTTGTATATTAGGCTACTAAGCAAAAAGTACGCGTCACTTTACTCTGACGTCATTGCAGCATATCACCGTACGATGAAACACAAGCAATTTATCGAATGAGACATTTAGAAGTGCGAGCGTCATCACCACGCCAGCAGTAAACGCAATACGTGCGAAGCATCCCAGTCATAAATAAATTCCATTTCAATTCTAAGCCACAATTGTACGACACACCAATTACTCGTATAAATCGTGATCCCGTATCTATTTACATATATTATCCTCGTATTCGGGGACTTCATTAAATATGTCCAAGCAACCCACGGTCGCGCTCGGCTATTCCTATCGTAAACGGTTCTAATACCGTCGATATTTTAGTACTATGACTGGTTTTGGGTCGCAATTATAAGCTTACGTGGCTTTGCTATTATCCATACTCCCTAATATTATAGATGTGGAAGTAATTCTGTCTCTTTGTCTTTTACATATTGGTCGTTAAATATGTGAACCGAGGTAGTGTAATTTTGCAAGAACTTTAGTTAGTTAAAAATATTACAGGTTAGGAAGAACATAGGCTATTTGAAAAAATTATGCCAGTTAATTCACTATTTAATACAATATTAAATAGTGAATTAACTGGCATGATTTTTCTAAACGTGAACGGTTTTGTTTATTTGATAAAAGAGATAGTGGACACTTTTCGTCAGTTTTATTTGTAGGAGGTAAGCCTAATGTATTTTGCCAGATACGTTATGTTATGTTGCTAATGAGAATTTAGAGCAAGAAAATCTTCTCTTAGCGAAGAATCGATCCGATGATAAAGTGCATTAAACAAAATTGTGGTGTATTATAATTTCTATAGATGTCACTTATTGATTATAAATTAAGCTATGGTTTCATTGCCTAACAATACATAAATAGATAGTGTTACACTCTATGTCTGATAGTAGTGAACGTAGTAGATTCTCTTAGAATTTCTGACACCCAGGACAAACAGACTTACGCCGCATGACCAACGAGACAGTTTTAAAAGGGAAAAGCCTGTATTTGAATGTATGCACGAACGGAATATATTATACATTGCTGTATAGCAATTCACAGCAACAAGATTGCCCGAAGAGCTAGTCGGATTTGTATCTAATACATTTCACCAGTTACATATGTTAAAGTCCCACGTAACACTGGCGAGCTTACTGCCGTCTACATCTAGTACAATTAAGGTTGGTGTACAATGTATTGTTTCATATGCACGCCTTTGACGTGACGTGTGCTTTGAATCCGCTGACTGTAATAATAACGTCATCCACATAAGCTCGCGTAGCCTATATAGCATTTGTTTCCATGTATCTCTTTGTTCATACATTTTGTATGTAATAAATTTTATATGATTTTTTGGCTCCTTCTATTGATTAGAGAAGCTTATTTTTCGTCTGCTATTTTCTTGTTTTACCAATTTTATGGAATTGAAAGTCAGAATAACTCTTCTTTGCTTTTTTTACTAAGATGACAAAAATACGGCCTTAGTGCTGAATGGCTACCGTAGCGCCTGATCGCTTACTACATTAAGAATTTCATTCGCTTGTATTCGTTTTTAAAAGGAGACGCTGTGCCAAAAGCTCTGGTACTGGTTAAGAAACCTGAAAATCTCACTTACGACAGGATCACAACACAAATTTACTAAGCTGTCATATTCGGTAAGGTGCTCCACATTACTGAATATCACAGCTTAGTACTGCCAATGAACTTGCCTTGTTTAATCATCAGGTTCCCGTATCGGACAGTCTTGGAGTTTTATATTAGACAGCACGAAGTCTATAACTTCGCTCCGCTTATGTGGGACTTTAACATGACTAATTATGACATACCTATCGAGATTTTTAAGGATATACTACTGCACTTTGGAGCTATTTTACTTATGTTATTTTATATAACTATGAAATAAGGAATGCGATGCTTCTTTGAAACTTTATCATATTATTCTATTGCTACTTTTAGACATAAAAAGTAAATAAACAATTTCTCATAAAAGCTTAGATTTATATTTATATTTTTAAGCATTCTTGAACTTAAGCGATACTTGGGCCATACTTCATAGTGAACGTTAAAAGATCATATACGGGTTTATGAAAATTGTGGAGTTTTAAGAGAACTATAAAAAGATTTACTGAGGATGCGTATGTTATGTTCGTGCTACAGAAGCTGCGTTTTGTTGTTTACTGAAGACTTTACTGTCGACGAAAATAGTCGCAATATAGAGATATATCCCACTCTGTCACTAACTCAGAGAGTAGTGACAGAGTGGGACGAATGGTTATGTAGGGAGCTCTTTATGATAGACAAATAGAAGGATCTGCTCAACTATATCTATGTTGATAACTATAAAATACTGGTTATATAGGCAATTAATTCAGCCATCGGGCTACAGACGCCAGCGTCTAGACATATCATTATTTCCCGACACGGTTAAGCTTGACTGGTTAAAACATTTTTATTATAAGCTACGTCATGGGTGTATAAGTGTGAATGTGTAAACCTGTACCTAAGTTTACTCGGGTTTTTACTATACGGCATATTTAACAGACGTAAGTTAAGATAAACGGCACGAAGCATTAATTTGTCACGGGAGTACACAATTCTAAGACAGAAATGAAACAAAAGATGCGAAACATTTTCATAGGTTCGAAATGTAAAGACGTAGAAATCTGTTACAATCCTTATATATTGAAATTCTGATTTGACAAAGAAGCTCTCAAAAATATAATTTTGCAAGAGAAAAACGTAAAGTTGAAAATATGAAACGAAAACCGTTTCCTTGTTATTTACGGCTTTCCTCTTAAAGCATTACCTTTTCCTCAATTGTGTCTTTTTGTAGAGCCATCAAAAGCAGAAAACAATAGCTCTTCAGGATTTATTGGCTGCAGCTAAACGTCGAAACCGTAGGAGTAGGTGGACTAAAATCGTACGGCAAGTAATGTAGAGTCCGTTCACCGTCTCGTCTTCTAATGGCACTGTAAAAGTTTAATGCGAGGGTCCACTCGGCGATGCACTGACTGTCCGACGACATTTAGGCTTTATATCGACCTACTTGGACAACTCTGGTTTTACTACTACCAATGACGGCTAGCCTTTAATATCTCAAACATTCAAGAGCTAAAAGATTCAAGACATCTCCTAAGTAATAGCTAGTACCAATTCATTTTAATAGTATTTGTTTCTAGATTAAATTGAATGATTGCCAAACTTTATAGTAAGTTTTAAAGATATAAGTTTGAAGTGAGTACTTAGACGATACAGAGTTATTGGAATTCTAAAATGATTATCCAGTCTTTAAATAAGATACCGATGTGATATCGGTTTTACCTTGAGAGCAATACACTTTAAATAGACGATGTCGTTACAGCGGGTGACGTCACCGATTCATTTGTCTTCTGTGAGCTCGAAACAGGTAACGTTTAATGAATTTATCTTGTCAGGGTGAACATAAACCAAGTTTAGGAACAAATTACGAGCGTAAAGTTGTCTCCTACCTTCGAAGTTCGCTCGTAATTACAGTGCTGTTCCCCAAATTCAGCTCCTGTACACTCCGAGCTTTTTATTGCCAAGTATGGGGCATATCAATGTTCCGTTTTGGCGCAAACGAGCGAAGATAACGGCTTTATTACTTGACGAGGTGCCAGCTTCTATATAAATTCACAAGAATCAATGCGACAACGTTCAACACACTCGGCTAGAAATAAGCTCTCGAAATCAATATCTGCGGAGTGTCAACATGTTTCATGTTCTCGCTGGTAGTGTCGGCGGCGGCTCTCGGTGCCTGTCTCGCGAAGCTCCGTATTATTAAATGCCGTTTTATTGCCACTCCCTGATGCCATAAAAGCCTCCACAAGTACTCCTAGTTTTGTAAAATAAAACTGAAATTTTCGGTGTGCCATCTTCTCGGTTTTATCTAGGAAATCTACAGCGCTTTGTTACATTGTCTGTTGTTTTATGTATTGCTCACTTTAAGGTTTTATGACGTGTCGTTTATATTATATTCACCCCCGCACTTTGCTGTTCCGGTTACAGTTAAATTCTTGATAAGGTTTCATTGGTATCATTTGGTTGTACATTTTGATATATAATTTCGGTAAAGACTTTTTGTTATGATGCTCATATAATTAGTATTCAAGTTGGTGCCCCGCGGGTATGAAAGTCGAATAAAAGAAAAGAATATTTTTTACTTAAGTGAGATTAGTCGGCGCAGAGTGGGTGTGCTACCAGGCTCACAGCGGTCTCTAGGAGTGTCACCGGCGATGCTGTGAAACGGAGCATGTAGGTTAAGAGCTCTTCGCGCTTTGTTAGCGCGCTCTAATCACTGCCGGCCCTCGACGGCACGCGACTCGAGGGCTCGTGGCGCACTAGCGTTTTGTGCCTCTCCTCTACGGCGCATCTCTACTGTGTTATACCCGCCTAGTACGTGTCTATCTAATTACAGTACAGACGACGCGCCTGTACCGCCTCAAATAAAATTTATTAGGAATTTTTCTGTCCGTAATTGGTTTATTTTATTGCGTTGTCGGTCTACGTTGTAAAATATGATGTTAAGTCATGCATAAAAATGACTATATCAACTTTAATAGTACTATAATTCGAAGTATAATAGGGCTGCCAACGAAACGTGAACAAAGAATAAAATAAGATAGATGGCAGGACAAATAGGATATAGCAATAATGAAAGCTCTTTACAAGGGACGTTTACGAGTATGTTTACCAATAAATCACAAAAGGCAATTCCATCTCGATTTGGTTGGTATCGCCAGCCACTGGCCGCTATTCAAGGTACGCTTTTAAGTTACCAGATCGGGCCCATGCTATATTTTTTCAGATAACCGGGAATGTAATCTACGTGCAAGTTAAATTCTTTGAAACAAATCATGAATTTGTAAAACAAAGCGCATAATACGACGGTCGTAAGGTTTGAATTTCTCTGGCGTATCGTTTGGTTATCAGCAAAAACATATTTGCCAAGGATACTGCTCCATGCGCATCCATGATTGTTTTGGCGAAATTTATAGCTATCGCGTTGACCGTGCCTTGAATTTGTAATTTGATTTCATGAGAATATTCGTTTGAGAGTTTTCTAATCTTTTTGTATATACTGAAAAAGTTATTATTAATGTTTGCTTTTCGTTTTTTTAAAGTGCGTTTGATATTATTATTGTGTATGAGAGGGTTGCGGTGACCTGTTTGCCCTGCCTCGTTATGAATTCTGTTTACTTTTGTAAAATCTATTTTTTCGGGTTTCACTTTATTTGTGTACATAATGTTAGCCAACAGGCTTCGCTTTATACGAAAATTTTAACGAATATTTTGTTTATCATAAACCAGATGCAAAATTGAGTGAAAAGTAAATATAATCGCAGGTAACAATTCTGGAATAGTATGTAAAATAAAGTCTCACTAGTGAACGATATTTTCCCGTGAGTGCATACAAATTGTGCAAGAGACCAATAATTGAGTGATCCAAAAATATCGTGTACGGTTCTGGGTTTGTATTGTCTCTCATGTTAAATGATTTATCTCCTTTCCTATCTATGGCTAAATCTGTTGTCAAGTAACTAGAACTCTTATCGGGCAAAACGCAGTACCATTATTAATCTCTGATGTCAACTTCTTTAAGATGGTGCGATGCTTCACCAACCGAGCCAACTCATTGGTATTATCACCAGATAGTTGCCAACTTTATGCTCATCAGGAAATACCTATTTATAAAAAATATGTTGAAGAGCTAAGTTAATCGACGTACAGACTACGCAATTTTCTATATTTTCACATAATACACGAGCTTCGTACATCCTCAGCTATTTACTCATTCATATCTACATTTCGGCGAAGTCCTAGTGAAGTTCATAAAAGTTAGCAACAAACGATGTACAAAAAGCATACAGACAACATAATTCAACTCGTCGTAGCACGTATACCGTATTAATAACAGTACACTGCGTAGAATTCTAATTCTGCCAAAAACACTCTTTTCCTTATTAACTTCAAAAACTGGCAGGCAAATCTGGCTTTGCATTCGAAAAAAAAAAATTATAACTTTATAAAGGAGTTGAATTGTTTACTTTTTAAAGTCTGTCGGGGTCAAATGGATTTTCCTTGGTGCTAATAATGAGGTGGCTTGCTTGTCCCTTGACGGGGGACAGCGGGGTGTAGGCGGGGCGAGGAGGCGGCGAAGACGGCAAACTCATTTCCGGTCTGTTGACGGAAGTCAGGCCAGCCAATAAGTAATAGAAAATTGTATTCAGAACTGACCTGCTTCCAATTTTTAAATTGTTATTTTCATTTTGTTTTATTCTCATTGTTTTTTTTTTTGATCTGATGTACACTATTTAATTTTATTTTAATATAAATAATCAGCAAACAGTACCTAAAATATATGCATGCTTAAAAAAATCTCTCTGCTGTACATATTATATACACGCACGCAGGCATACTCTCAATAACAAGATAATAAGACTAAGCTAAATTAAACTAAACTGAAAACGTTGCGACTCTTGAACAGTCAAAGAGGCGTTGTCAAAACACCCTTTGCGAATCTTTATCTAAACGCAGATACTTTGTTTCTTCCGAGAAGCAAAAATGCTTCCTCCATTTCATTAATCTGCTGCGGAGATTTGGATTAGTTCCTAATTACCTTTACTCCTTCCGAAGAATGCGTATAAAAAGTCATTTCGTAGCTCTGGGGATCTCCAAAGTGTAGATAAACACTCAGTGAACTGGCGGTGGACGGGTTTTAGTAGGGTTGCTACTGCGCTGTTTCTTTTACCGACCTAACCCTAAACGGAGAGAAAATTGAGAAACGCTAGAGTCAAGAGCAGTACTAAAAACCGTAGAATTATAGCCTTTTAGAAGACACACAGCCATCAAGTACGACTCTGTTGGCTTGTTCGATTCGACAGCCCTATACTAAAGACCGCCATTTTCCTCTCTTAAATATTTGATGATATAACAGCTCGGCTTGCTTAAATAAAATACGAAATGCTGAGAAAAACTTACAATAGAAAAATGCCATAATGAAGTACCTCAAAAGGGTTGAATTATTTAAAATATAATTGTTCTTGTTTGTGAAAGATTTTGATTGCACAGAAATTATGACTTGTTTGGTCTCTTAAACAGTGTATTGCTTTTTAAAATAGATACTTGCTTTAAAACCGGAAAAGATTATAAAAAGCTAATACTTTGGTTTGCAATAAAGTATAATCTAACTGTCATATTCTCGAGGATAAATTGCCTTTATATTATCTCTACGTTCTTCAGCTACATTACATTACACAGGGTATTTACGTAAAAATACTTCACTGCCTTCCTCCTTATTGATTGAAGAAAAAAGGCAAAGACTTTTACTTTTAAATTTATAAGGTATTTCAATTGCCATTTCTTAGTAAACATTACTAATGTTTAGTTATAATACACTGTTATAATAATAGAAAAGGAAACTATAATAGTTAATAAATAATTTTACAAAAGTTATCGAGGCCTGCCATTTTCAGTTCTTCACAAGAAATCTTTTGAATAAAATATTTCTTACTGGCGTTTAGCATATTTTCCATTAGTCATTTCTAATTTGACCAGTGCCTGCCCTCCCTTTCAAAGTATCCCTTACAGTAATTTTCATTCGTATCGGATACATATTCAATTTTTGTTTTCGGTATTTGAAATCTACATAAAGATGGCAATATCCATTTTACGGATGTAATAATTTTATTATTAAAACGTACTTTTCGACTAAGAACATTTCATGAAAGACAATATTTGTCTATACAAAACATTCCACGTCAACATACGTTCAGTTCCTGACATGATTAACTCGAAAAAATCAGAGCACAGTTTTACGCTTAGGTTTCATATGAAGATGTAGATGAGATTTTCTCATTACACGGGGTATATAAGAAAATAAAGTATAAAGTATGATTCGTTTAAAACTTCAAACTGGAAGAGAAATATTTCTCTGTACAGTTTTATACGTGCTCGGTGCTTTGATGCAGAAATGTGATTATTGTGCATCGAGTTACGCTGCGCAACTGCCGGCTTATTTCCGCCACTCAACTACTTAATGGGTAGTGCGGAAGCCCGAGGCTGGACGCGTTATCGCAAGATTGCCATTTATTATTTGTAAATACTCGTACATCTAACTAAGAACTGGCTTTCTTGAAGTTAGCACATTGGTTTTGGTACAACATTCTTCGTAAAGCGGCATAATTTAGAGTTAACGGGTACTAAAATAAAGTCTTAATATAGCCGTATAATACGAAAAGCCGCAATAGTGGGGCATTTCACTAAAAGACTGCGGTATCGAACAAGCTTCAATGCGTTTGGCATAAGTGTGGCGCGTTTAAATTGGCAAGGTTATGAAGTCGCCAGGGATCCGGGGGCACTGGCAGCCCTCCAGTGCCGATGCCAACACACTCCTCGTATGTAGGACACACAAGTTTTGACATAACGCTTTGACCTACTTCTTGAAGTAATTTTTGCCGACTTCACCGGCAATAGATGCAGCCTGTTCTAATATTCTGGTGCATGCACCACTACAGAGTTTATTACATTTACGCGAAGTTCATAAACTTGCGGTTATTGTATTAAATTATTGCCGTCCTCTTTTCTCTTTAAGAGTAGGTACAAATTTGTTTAGGATCCAAAGTTTACCAGTGTGTTAAAACATGTAACTAAAGTCAAGCAACGTAGTAATTTAAAACATAAGAAACTTTACGTGCAGGCTTAAGAAAACAGGCGTATAATAAACTAACTTTGTGCTCTAGTGAATACCTGCAGACAACATTTCAATTATCTTGTCTTTAACCACATTTCGTAGGTAGTTTGTAACACAGAAATGTTTTATGAACACTTACAATTAAACGAGCGAGTCTCCAGACTAGCGGATCTCTTTGTCTACCCAATTCAGTATTCAGAATACTATCATTACATTTAATAGCCGAGGGAGTTGGCAAGTTATAAACTCCGTAGAAAGACGAAAAACTGTATAAATTATTTAATACTAGTGACAGTATCCAGTACCTCTTTCGTTCCGCTCATAACAATAATAATAAAAGTGAAGCGTACATTTTTGTTTCTCTCTTTGCAGTTACATTTGTGAGATTGTTTTCTCATTATTATCTAAGTCTGGCTAAACTAATTGCGGTTTCTGCGTGACAATTTTAATAACTTATGTTGCTGAAACTTTAGTTTATTAAGACTTCAATTTCAATAGCACTAAAATATATGTACTATATAATTAAATATATAAGCTTTCTAGCACTAAAATCGAAATACGATACAAACCGATTCTTTGCTGTAAAAATTTCAGATTTATTCTGTGCAATGAGTAAAAAACGTATAAAATAGATTGTGCTGAAAATCGTCTGCCGCCATGCCGCGATGCCGCTCCAATCCTCTTTGAACTGCCTCGTTTTATTTTTTACAATCGCTATCGAAGGAATCACTCTTTTCTGCCTTTGAACAGTCTATGAAAAAGAAAAATAAATGATATCAACCCGCAGCGCTTTACGTGCTGCAAACTTGTATATAGTTATGTAAGGTAGCAACTTGCGATAGGACGTCTATGCAAAGTCACACCGCTCCATTTATTTGTGTTAGCTTTCGTATATATGTACTGTTAGCGACGCTCGTACAAAGTTATCTCTAACACTTCGCTTCGAAACGTTTCGCCTTTGCATAGCACATAGACTGAATATGGAATAAGAAATGTTTATTTCAGATGGAAATGTTGGTGTTTCTGCTATTTCCTTATCGAAACGCCGAATGTTTGTAGCAAGTAAACATATGTACGTAAATTTCAAATAAAGACTGTTTTTACGGCACTGGGTAAAAAGAGTTCAGTGAATGCTTTTGTTTTATCAATAGACCCTATCGCAAGTTTGCTTTGTTATGACCTGATTCCACGTCTAACATATTATACTAGATGGTGTACGCTGGCATTTTTACAATCATTTTATATAACGTAAATACTACATTTAAATGATTTACAATTTTTGCAAGTATCCAACCACAAAAAAATATTTTTTTGTTATTTAGTTGGTTTCCCATATGTGAATGTACGTACGTTACGAGGCTGCCAAGTTTAGCAAAACGGTTTCCACTCACATCGTGGTTAGACTATGGAATGAGTTGTTTATGCCAAAGCGGCTTTTGTATTCAAGTAAATCATTTGCTAAAAGAAGTGCTGGTAAAGAGTGACATTTGGGTTTTACTTTTATTAAAGTTAAAGCCAATGTTGCCAATATTTTATTCTACATCAATGTCGATCATATATTATCATCAACGACTTCAAAGGGAATTTGGGATTGTAACAAATGTATACGTAGCAAACATGGTCGCTACAGAGAAGCATGCGGATTTTCGGGATTTCAACTGGCGACAGTAGACCCGAGTGTCCCACAGGGATTTCAATAACAGCTCTGACATTTTGTTAATAAATACTGAATTCTACTACAACCGTCCGTATCTGTTTTGACATCAAAAGAATAATTTATTATGACCTAATTCCTGTTGATTAATTAAGTATCTTTGTTACAGGTAAGCTGGACTTTCACCTACATACTTAAAAGGGCTCAACAACGGTAAGAAGCTCAAATGGCGGCCATTTTCGAATACGGTGCGTGTGTATTTGAATTATGTTCACTGGTATTTTCTTTGAGAATTCATTTAAGAATCAGCATGTTCGTGAATTATTAATTCAATATACAGCAACGTAAACTGCGGGTCAGGTTTTATAATTATTTTTAATTATCCCCGCGGCGGCGGCGCGCGAACCGTCATGACCGCAAGCGCCATCTTGTTGAATATTCATTCTGTGAAGAGACTCGCCATTATTTTTCTAGAGACTCTGTAACCTAATTTTCTGTAATGAGCCTTGTGGGACGCCGCTAACAATGCGTTGTTTACACAAATAAAATGTCTTCTTCTTTGTCTCTTCTTATGCGTATTACTTGATTATTGCGGTTATGGCGTGGTACATATTTAATTATTTTTATGTTTTCATCTATAGGCTGCATTGGTATCGTAGCGGTAGTAAATCTGAATGCTGTGCAGTCTATGAGATTTTTTTCTGGGCTGGGGCAAAGAGTTATTGAGGTATTCTGGCAAGTAGTTGTCATTAGCAGCACGAAGTCTGGAACTGGGCCTGGTAGATAAAAATGGATCGTCCTTTATAACGTGGCATCTGGGACCATAGCTGGTAAAAGTTGGCTGTAATGTACTAAAGTCACATTTCACCGGATATGCACCTATCGCTGTCTAATCCTTCCACTTCCGATATCTTTATTGACGTAGGACTATTTGTGTATTATAATACTAGAATCATTGGACTCCCACGCAGAGGTATTAAGTTCGATCCACGTCAAAAGTTATGTATAAACTATCTGTCTACTCACACCGAATATAAGAACAAACATCTAAAAATTGTCCATAATATATTTGAAGACGTACAAAACCTATCAATTCCTACTATACCACTGTAGTACACTGTAGGGACACATGTTTGATATTGCTATCTAAGCATTTAATATGTAATGCATAATGCATTAGTGTGTGTGCCTACGTGCGGCTGCGCCCGCAATCATATAGGTAATAAGTTTAGTCGAGAATAAAGACAGTTTACGTGAACACGTATATTCCTTTTATTTAATATTCCAAAATATAATAGGTAACCCTATACACAGATGGACATTACCTAAATACACCAACGACCTATCTCCTTTCCCATTGAGAAGTCGTCGTACTAAGCAGTATGCCAGTTCATTAAAAGCCCTGATCAGCCTTGCTGACAAATCAAAATTGAGAATGAAGCTATAGACCTTTCAGAGTATTATGAAGGCCTTAACAAAAGCTTGACCTAACTATTGCATCTAGGACCACGTAGCTAGAAGATACGAACCTAATTACGTCACTGTACCAAAGAGATAGTCTAAACACTGCGGTTTGGATGAATCAACATATGTATAAGGTTGAGTGTATTATATATGTAGATACATTCCCGAGTATATTGGGGTCGTTTCGGTTTAGCCTGATGCGGTTGTTTACCAATACCTACGCAATGAGGCTACTGTCTGACCTACACACAATTACTGCTTATATATGGCGTTAAACTATCTTCTTTTTATATTCATGTGTATGTGTTTAAAGTCTCGCCTATAATACTGCCGTCATAAGGAAAAAAGACGTATCTAACTGTTTTACGAAATTGAGTTTTTATGTATTTGGAATCAGTAAAAATAGACATCTGTTAGTATATTTACTTATATAATATATTTTTTTGGCATAGGCAAAAGACGTATAGACGTCTTTTTCTCTTAAGAAAGCAGAATACTGTACCTATATCTTTTCAATGGTTTTATGTTCGAGTATCGGACTGGGCAGTGTTATTTACCTTTCTTTTGTCTGATAAACCTTTAATGGGTTTTCTGCCAAGGCTTTTCTGGTTCGCCCCCATTACTTACCATATTCGGTGATAACGTGGAATTTTCAGCCCTGGTTTCAGTTTGTTATTAGCTCTTAACGAGACTCGTAATAGCAGCATAAGTCCCTATTTGGGTCAACTTGACGTCAATAGGCATTATCTCTATTACGAGACCTAAACAAATCTTGCACCAGCTGGATTTTATACCCTATACTTATAACCTAGCCGGCGCAAGATAGCTTTGTAAGCTTCGGCTAAACTCTGCCTTCGAGGCTATACAAGTTTAAGTTTACACATACAATGTACGTGTAAAATATTGCAGGGATCGTTACACAGTTTCGAAAACTCTCAACACTAAAAACCACCAACTAACTCCACATTAAAATTAACCGTCGAGAAACAAGCTCGCAGCTTCTAAAGAACAAGAACTTTTAGTTATAGATAAACTAATTACAAGTTCTACAATGTTAGATTTATAATGTAAGAGCGACGTAAAATATTACCCTCGCTTACATTTTCCTTCATTTTCTTGTGACGTCAGATCGTCATTCCAGATCTCATCTGTCAGATGGACGTGTTGTTTTACTTTTTATTAACCCTATAAAACGCAGGCGTGTCCTTGTTTAATAAATTCGGTAGGCCGCACAAGGCTTGAATATCAAGTCGTGACTTTATGCGGCCTTTTAGTAAGAATTTTGTGTGATTAATTATTGGCAAGTGCAAGAAGTGGTACCACAAAATTGGTGACCTATTTCTGGTTGTCTTGAGCGTTTAGTAAGGGAAATAGGACATTATTTACCTATAAGATGGCGGCGTATGGTAGGGCATTTCGGCTTGGCTCCGTATTTCATTTTAATTAAAATTAATTATGTTACAAATTAAATTTGTAATATATCTATTAGTTGATTTTGACTAATCGAGATCATGCAGGTGGGATGAGATTGCTATGGATGAGGAGTGACCAGAATGGATAAGATCAGAAATGAGCCGAATGAGTATGTTAAAAGTATTCAGAAAGTGTATCTAGTAGATAAAAGTTAAAAAGCAATCGATAATCCTTACTAATATTATAAATTCGAAAGTAACTAATGTAGGTACTACGCGGGCGGAGCCGCGCGTATAAGCTAGTATTGATAATAAACGCATGTATGTAAAACCCGTTAGAATAATAATGAATGTAAATAGATAGAAAGTTAGAGAAAGACCAAAGACAAGACCACATGACTGGAGCGAGTGAGGAATGATATAAAAGAGAAAAAAGTCAACGATGACATGATTACTGATAAGGATAATTAGGAAAAGAAATCATACTGAGAGAAAGATTAGGGCTTATTTTCGTACTCACTTTTCTTCGATATCGAATAATATGTAATAACTGTAATTATTATTAGAATGTTAAAAAAGTACGGCTTTGTTTGCTAGCATATTAACTATGTAATTTCTCGTACCAAATGATCAAATCATAAATTTTCAAAGGCACACCAATTTAATTTGTCCTCGACAGAGAACATTAGGTTATCATTACTTCCTATAATTTACGACTAAACTTCCTACATTTGTTAAAACTTTCGAAGTTATAAGTACACAAAGAGAAATCAAACTGAAATACCACTTTGTTAGCATTTGTTAGCAGTAGAGAGCACAGCGTATATTTTAAAAAGATAAATTAAGAAAAATATTTATTATTATTACATAATTACATGCGGAACTATTTAACCTAAAATGACCATGCGCCATTCAGTTTATTTTTATAGCGTGTCGCCACTCCCGTTCATTTTGTCACTTCGCCATTGTACCAAACCATTAACCTTCCGTGCAATCAAAATTAAACATTATTCTTACAAAGGATAAAAAAATTGTCAGTTACAAAAAACAAATCGGTCCGGGTAAATGTATCCCGCGTCCCATAAAGGGTTAAATATCACACCATCAAATGATACGTTACGTATGAAAATTAATCAGGTGGGAAAATGAAAAATTATTTAATTTCCTTCTACCTCACACAGTCGGGAGGGTGTTCTCAATCCGGATATTGCTTGACTGATGCGGGCTGGGTATAAATCAGAGCGGAACGGGAACAATATGGTAATACTATTTTTCTTATTTTTTATCCGATTTCGCCCACAATACGTTCTGAATTGCGGCATTTCCGACGCGATATCTGTACGTGTTTCTATATATGTAGACTGTTATATTATACTATTGAGATTAAATAATAAAACTATAATAATGAAAATATTTGTAGTTTTGTTGTTTCGTTCGAATTGCACAATACACATAAATAATTTGATCGTCCGACCCATACAAAACATTAAATTGACTATGATGAAAAAACATTATTATTATTTCTGAAGCGTGTTTGTATGAATATTAATTTAAAAGATTATCCATTATGACAAGCAAATTATAGAATACATATATTCTTAAAAATAAAATTCTGTTATTTAGAATAATTCTTTTTTCGGCTAAATTAAGATGTCCTTAACAGTCAACTTGCTAAACAGTCTGCGTTTACTATAAGCAACATTATAGCTTAATTTTTTTTGCAAAGTATCTCAATTTCACATTCAAACTACTAACTACGGACAGACACCTATACATAATTATTGTCAGTTCACTCCAAACCTGCCCCACATTTCACCAACAAAAGCATCTATTTAAAGATATTTTATTTAAAGAAAGTCTTTGTTGGCTGCTGGTTAGTTCGATTAAAAGCTCGCATGCACATCGAACGTTAGGCTAAATGCATCTAATGATCATTAAATGGAAGCTTATAATGGCCAGAAGTTTCTATTCGAGTAAGGAAACTAGTAAGCGATATTTAGAAAGTAGGTAGTGTTGTATAGAAAATACATAGCTAGGTTGTTAGAGCAGAGAAATGTGCAATATTGTGTAGATACCAGTTCAACTATCTGGCGTACGTATTGACACATTCTTGGAGTATTGAACTCAATTTTTACATTCAGTATTGGAGAGTACTTTCAGTTTGACTGGCAGTGCAAATGTAACTCAAAGTTAATATAAGGTAATAACTAATATAGAACATTTACTGAAGACGTCCCCGCTATATTCTTCTAGTTTATTGGCGGCGCTTCATCCGTGTGAAAATAGTGTATCAAATTTTTTCAAATTCCTTTCAGCGGTTTACGCGTGATTGACTAACAAATATCCAAATATCTAAATATCGACATATATCACATTTATAATATTAGTAAATTACAATCCAAGACAACTGTACAGGCTATAGAAATATTGCACTTATATCGTTGAACTGCCGCTTTCTATGGTCTCTGCATAAAAATCTCGCGAAGCTCTCAACATGAAATCCGTCGTCAATCAATATATAAGACCATCAGATTTAATTTAGAAAGACAACGTAGATACTACAGATTAAAACACTTATATGTAGTCACATATATATCAGTTATAACTCTTCATTTGATCTCATTGGCGACTGAGAGTTATAACTGATAACTATGTGTGTAATAAGGATATCTAGAAGCAAAAGTTAAGGTTATTACTCTATAACTGAATATATAGAAGATAAAAATGCTTGGGATTGAGTTGCTTCCACTCACAGGTTATTTCTAATCATATTATTAAGTTAACTGTAATATGAGTTGCTGTGACAATTATTTCATTTGTTATTAATATGTATCTTAGATTTAACCAATTTTTACTTTTTAAATCTTATTGAAATCATAACTGTAACAACTACACACAGCAGCTCATATAAGGAAAGTAATATAACATTGAATTGTATTGATGTAAACATTTGGCGATTGAAAAGAGTGGCCATGAGTTTCTTGCCTGCTTCTTCTCATGAAAGCTCTACTCCTCGAACAGGCTTTTTTTCAATGCTTAATTTTTATTTCCGTCTGTTTATTTTTTTTATTTTTATTAATATAATAGTCAATTGACGTGTCCAAGAATTGTTTGCACATTTTTATGGAAATAAAGATTATTGAATTTGACTTTGACAAAGAAATTAAGGATACAGCTAAATCTCAAGTCAATACAAGATATTCCCTTAAGGCCTAAAATTGTCTAAATTCTTGTTCCACATAAGTTAACGGCGCAACAGGCGGCATTATGTCCAGTGATTAATAACGCCCGGGTCAGCGTTCCGCTTCATCAGTATTCACTCGAGCCAGTCTCATCACACGCCCGGTATACCCGGGTAATACCTGATACCGGACGGATAAATTACTAAGCCTGTATTAGATCTAGTTGTTGGTTTAGTCCTGTTTAAATATTGTTTGTTTTGTGATACGATTTTGAGAATAAGTAAGATTTATTCTCAGCAAAATTGAGAGGTTTTGAGTCAAAGGAATGTATTTTTTCTTATCCGTTTGTGTTATGTATTCATTGCTTTTTATTGATATAACCATGTTTTTCTTTTGTAATGTGTAATACACGAATGCGTATCGCTCGTATAACACAATACAATCTTGCTCGCCGAAGTGTTCTCAATCTTAACAAGGAGTAAAATTAAATCTCTTTTTTATATTCCTCTTTGATATACTTGCAAATGAACGCCGAGATGCGAAGAGGTTATGACGTGTTTGCCAGTGTGATCCCTGTACAAACAATTTACGTATATCGCAAAGTAAAAATTGTCTCTCTATATTCACATTTTATATTTTGGCACGTAAATAATTTGGCATCGAGTGAGATGCATAAATCCATAATTCTGTTGAGTACGGAGCAACACGAGTGCCTTTGGAATATTGATTCAGAGAACGATGAGGTTATTGTGCCAGCGAGAGATATTGGAGCTCACTGATACACATAACTCTCAGATATCGCTGCTAAATTATTTCTTGAATACATGATAGTAAATCCAGACGTTGAATATAAATTTGTTAAAACTAATGAGAAAATTATACTGGAAATTCGTTGCTATAAAATTAGTTAAATACAAAGCGTGAGTCGTGGAGCTAAACCCTCATTATTCTATTTTAATTCCACTATAAAATTACAGCAGGAACGTATTAAAGTAAAAAATAGTCCGAAACGAAGCATGCGAACAGTCGTAAAGAGCCGAAAATGTGTGCTAAAAGTAGGGGCTGGCCACCATTAGCGATAGCCGCATATTTGCACGCTGTTACCAAGGGAACATGAACGCTCAGGACACCGCTCTGTATCCCAATTACTCGCCTAAACGAGATTCGAGAGCTTCCCAAAAAGAAAAAAATAGCGCCTCTACTTCTGGAGCTGTGATATATTTTCAACTGAATGGAGTCGCTTTTGTATACTCCGACATGGAATGGGACTTTGTATCGTGTGCTCAACAAAGATATCTATGAAACTGTGTTTGTTTTGGGCTGCAGGAGTGTGCCGCGATCGTTGTCCATTTGTATTGAAACGATTTTGATTGTTTCTATTCAGCAGATCGGAGTTTCGGCCATTGTGCATTTAATTATGACTGTAGAAGATAATAGATGCGGCAGCAGTAGCAAGGACAATGACTGGCACCAAGTTAATTGAAATAACTTCAAACTTTAATAAAAGCAAGTGTTTTTTGATCAAGGTAATTCCATTTTAAGCGTGACTTGATTAATTTTGCCCCGATACTATTATTGAAACTTAATTGCTTTTTATACGTTCTTTACAAATCGAGTGTTGTGTTGCAAGTTCTCTGGTATATTGTGCATTGCACTAAGTTTATAGTTCTTACAGTTTGAGACAAAGTAACTCGTATACGTTTCTTGAATCGGAACTTTTGTTAAGTCTCGTATTCCCAGAGATATCCAACTTCAGTACACTCGTTTGCGACATGACATGGCCGGGTTTATTCCGGTCGAATAGCTTCGCCACTCGTTTGGAACTGTAGTGGATTCCTGTCTGAACCATTCCCAAAAGAATGGAGTGTCCGTGGAGCTTATGCTCTTTGTAATTGATGGGATACCGGCGCCCGTGACAGTTTTATAGCCGGCTTTCGGACGATTCTGTTTTAAGGTACACTACTAGACGGAGTCAATATAAGTGCTCGGGGAATATTGTCTATACAGTTAGTCTAAGTATACTTTACTTCTTGAGTGTTGGGCTAACACAAACTTCCGGTGTAATAATCAACAGATACTCAAGGAGTATTCTCTCGGCGATCCGTTAGTGGTTGTGGGCACTTTGTAAACACTTGGTTGATTTTATATATATTCATAGTATCACGCTTATTACCTCGAAGGGGTAACAAGAGGCGTACTGCACTCACATTTCACCAGTTCTGGGTATATCCCACATAATAGCGAGCAAGCCGTCTGCACGGCACAAGAGATGTAGATACCATGCTGCTACTAAGAAAACTCATCATCATCACTTTGCACGACACAGGAATTGTACCTGTGACTTCATGCACTCACATTTACCATCACTGAGGCAGCCATTGATTCACTGTATGTTAATTAAAAGACGCGTGTTATAACAGAATTAACATTTAAACTGTTGAATAAATTATTCCGTGTCCCTGTTTTAGTGTTACCGAAATATATCCGAAAATATTTTTGGTGGTAATAAATCATTTGCCTATCGGCTAATTTGTCATTATCGGTATTATTACGTTGGCATATTATCATATTTATGACAATCCCTGATCAGAAACGGGTTGTATTTGCTAATCCAATTGTAATTGTATATTTATGGGCTATAACTTTCGAATATGCTAAACCTTTTAGTAGAATTTAAATGGAAAAGTCCGTCGATGTCAAGTTCGAATGAACTAGTTTGCTTGTGGAAGTATCATCTAACCGGCCTATATAATAAGAATAGTAACACTGTTATTACTTTATGTCCGGAATGTAAGAGTACTGGAGGGTCATATTATGCCTATCTTTCTTTTCCTTTATTACATTACCTAGGTAAAAGAAATTAAAGATGTAATCACGGGACAGGGAAAGGGTTAATGACCCTAGAGTCATTAACCCTTTCCCTTTCCCGTGATAGACACAATAGAAAATTCACTTTGACAGGGATATATTCAATTGGACAGGAAACTGATTGATAACTTTGGTATTGCATGTGCGATTCGAATAACAATAACGCTCGGCGTAGTGACAGCGGCAAGGCGAACACATAAACCACCACGCCATCCATTTACTCAAATTATATATATATAATACTCATTTGCAAGGAACTGCAATACTTAATGTAGATTCAGGTCATACCTTTGCCGGCAAAGGAGGCTGATTAAATAGACAGAACGCTAAAACCGTTACGTAAGTTTAAACTGGCAAAGTTTATAAAGATATGAATGCAGTAGGCACTGGAGTTATTTTACGCGTTTACCTTCGCAAAGGCATCAAAGGCAAAGCGGTTTTAAACCAGAGAATACAGTTGGCAAATCCCATTACGTGCTTCTTGTATTATTCTCTTTGCCTTCCGTTTTATATTATATAGAGTAGTTATTTAGTAGATTGAGTAACTAGTTTACTGGACTTGGAGCTAGTTAGATGTGCACTGTTGAAATGTTAGTGCTTTCTTTTAATAGCTTTTTATTCTTGTCTTTTTACCGTTTTAATAGAGAGTAGCTTTTGCTCTGAATTTCGTCCGTGTGGACTATAGGTCGACTACGATGTCTATGTGATTTATTTAGCATTGCACCGCTTGTTCGTATGAATATAAATGAATGACATACTGCTTATATATTAAATGGTACCCCAAACAAAAACCGTATTAAAAGTACCGTTATAGATGGACCAACAAAAAATCTAAAATACATTGTTTATGGTCAAGTGGCTCTTATATAATCGATTTCAAATAGCTTTGCCAAAATATTTCTAATATGCAGGCACAGCCTTATTACAGTTTTATTAGATCATATAGTTAGTACCTATGCATAGTCTTACGCCCATTTCTCCTAACGCCTATTTCTCCTTAGGCCTATTTCTCCTTACGCCTATTTCTCCTTACGCCTATTTCTCCTAACGTCTATTTCTCCTTACGCCTATTTCTCCTTACGCCTATTTCTCCTTACGTCTATTTCTCCGATTGACGTAGTAGATCTCTACTACTGACTAAATGTGAGTGCAATACATTTGTATTGCACTCACATTTAGTCAGCTATGGTTTTAGGACCCGATACGAGCAGTTCAGACGCCGTTCTTCCACTGAGAAATGTTTGAGAGAAAACCCAATTGCACTTTCTCTGATCCGGGAATTGAGCACAAGCCCTCATGCACAGCAATGGCATTTACTACTGCAGCACCTCCGACATAATTTAGATTTACCGATTTTATTAAATCTTTCCTCCTTATCTTAATTCTATTCAAATAATTGCAACGTTGGAATGAAAACATTTAAGATACTTTATCGTTAAGTTTTGTCTCATAATACACATTAGTACCATGTAGTTCAGGCTTCAGATATAGGTATCACATCTCCGTTACCGTAAGTGTCGTGAGCCGTATAAAGGATCGTAAGGGTGGATGGGCAGGGTCATTAATAATAGTACCTACCATTAGTTGATCCTATCTGATCGGAATAAGCGAATAGGATTGGTAGCTAATACGTATTTGTGATTTATGTGCGTATATTGTATGTTTTAAAACATTGGACATGTCCTGAAACACAGGCCTCGAACCTAGCTTAGGCACCAGTCTCCAACAATATAACTATGTTGTGTAAACTAAATTATGTAATATTTGTGAGTACTGTTAATATAATATGTGTATATTGTGTTAAGAAAATTAACGTTTATTATTAGTTTAAAGTCTTGTTATACGACCCACGGCTAGCTAAACCTCTAAACTCATCGGACTTGACTTTGATAAACATTTCAGAACATAGACTTACAATATTTTTGTGGCACCAGATACTTTCATATAAGTTACCTATCCGTTTAATTTTGGAATATCGTTAAGTCTCCAGATAACTTAATCCTGATGGCAGTGCAACTATAAAAATATCTGTATCTGGTCCACTAGAGTGATTTATTCATGGTTTTTGCACTGCAATTTTCAATACAACATACAAATGAAAGAATAAGCAAGCCTGATGGTTCACAGTTACTATCGTCTATGAGGTATCACTCGCATAGCCTTCCCTAGGGATAGGTCTATAATGGTAAGATGTTAGGAAAGAGATGGGATATGGATATGTAAGCCTTCGGAACTCTCACCGGGCAAAGCACATTAACAACTTAACTATTTGCCGATTGCGCATAAGACCGATGGCATATGTATGGACGTACGTTCCCGGGCAAGCCGTCGTCTCTTTAACTCTCACCAAATAATTGACAAACGGGCTCTTCAATCCATATGAAATTAAAGTACTTTAACTAATTTATCTCGGCTTACATTGTTGGATAAGCCATTTATACTTGCCCGATGCCAACGTTCCGATTATTTTTTACAATTCGTTCGACGTGGTAGAATTCCCGCTGCTATGGATGCAGAAAATTAAACATCTCTGTGCTGGATGGGGGCAAACAATTTACATTCCAAATATAAGTGCTATTTTAAACGCTCTGTCAAAGAAAATTTAGAAGTGCTTCCAACATATGCACGCGGTTTTACTAATTCTTCCAATGGGAAATTTCTAAGAATGCATTCAACAAACTTAATTAACTCAGCACTTATATCATTCATTGTTATAGCATACGCGAAAGCATACGCTGAGGAAGGGTCTTTTCTTATTATCAGAAACATTGATTTTTAATCTTAATTCCTACTATCTTTGATGTAAAGATGCCTGCATGTTTGTTATTTAGTTACGCGTAAACGGTTACTTGGATTTTGATAAATCTTAGCACACTGGTAGGTATTCTGTAGATACTTTCATAAGTATCTTACATCCATAATAACTATCAGTGTAGGTACTCCCGGTATGTTTCCATCGGCTTCCGGCGGGCGAGTCCATAGACAGAAACTAGTAACAAAAAACTGGGATCAGAGCCCTTCCAAACAAAAAAAAGAAATAACCAAAACGATTAATCCGTTTCGTGTATATTTGCTTTTCAAATTGACTTCACGCTGCATGAATTGCACACCACGTTGCCTGGAAATCTGTTACCACACAAAAAATATACACACAACGTGAAACCATTTTTGAAGTCGATTAAAGATGAAAGCACTTATTTACCCATATTTTTAACCAAGCGGTGAAATGAACCTAACGTTATTTTTATTTACATAGTAAGTCATCAATATGTATCAGTTACTAAATATTTAAATCATATATCCTTCTACGTTTCAATATCATCATTTTTCTGGACGGTATGTTGACATATACCAAAGTGACATTTGAATTTTACCGAATTTTAAAAATGTTGTGTTATTACGCAGACTCATATAGAAAATTGTGCATTATTGTTCTCTATCTAATGTGCCTATTCTTCTTAGTTTCAAAACTTATTCGTGCGATCGACGTACGATGATATCTTTATTTTAATCTTCTATAACCAACATAAACTTAATGTTATTTTAACTTAGTAAGTCAGATGTAACTGTCACCTAAGAATTTGCTGACAACAAACAGCCGTAATACTTCCACGCAACGCATTACAGAGGATCATAAATTTTAATAAGATACGTGACGTGAACTTATTTTAATGAACGGCCTTCCGGGGATCGTCAAGTGCGGCTCCGTACCCCAGTTCCATATTATAATTACTTGAAAGACTATTCAAACTTCCTTCAAGGGTTTTAACCCAGCTTTTTATAAGAATCAAAAGGAATGTAACATCGACAAAAATGTCTTCAAAGTGTCGACGAGGGACTAAAGGGTTACCGTCGAATATAAACACTTTAGCGAGATGTTGTTTGATCGTCAAAACGACCTGTTTTCGTTTTATAGATAGATACTTACGTTTCTTTTATGTGTTTAATGTATTGATTTTACCTCAAATCACGGGCTTCTAGAAATCTGGCGATCCCCATTATAGCTGCCTTTTTTCATAAAGTAACTTTTAAGTTCAGTATTAGTTCTTTTCGCGCTTTTGGGTAGAGAATAAAGTGTAGTGGTTTATGTGTATATTCCGGCGCAATGTAATAGCAATGTTCTGTGTTCAATCTTGCAACAGACAAACATTTGAGTGATCTATAAGTTGTACCGAATGCGAGTATAATATTTAGTGAGCACTATTTTAAATCTTTTGTTTAAACTATCGATACACACAGGTGAAATGTGTGCGTTAGGGCAACAGAAGACGATTGTAAGTAACATAAAATAATTAAAGATTTGTTTTTAGTAACTAACTTTAGGTGTACCAGTAGTAGCATCGAAGTTTAGCTGCGTACATACAAACAGTATTCAATACGTATTACTCGAAGCTATTTAAAGAGGTGTATAAACCTGAGTATATAACACTATAGTCAGGTTTATTAACATCTCTTTACAAAATATTGTTCTATTAATAAATAGCTATTTGATTTAACATAATTGAAAGCCGTTAAGTTGAGATTTATACTAATTTGATTTTAGTGCCGCGAGAGGTCGTAAGATACTAACTGGCGCCATAGATTACGCCGAAACGATTAAATCAGCTCCCGTTCTTGATTAGACTTCAAAATCAAACACTCAAAACTCGTTACAAGAATCAATTATTGGTTGAATGACATACATAATTCGGCCTTTACGTTTGTAGCTCGTTTATTAGTCTGTATCCAATAACTGGGGCTTTTCCCCAGCGTTTATGTGTACGATAACGGTATTGAAATCGATATGGAGTTGGGACAATGGCGCCGGGCTGTATCCTCGCAGGGCATGAGTCGACGCTTCACGAATCAATTAGGCAAGGATTACACCAACCTCTCTTATCTGTCCGCGATGATGGCGACGGTTCTTCTCATTAAAACTTTGCTCCACGGCCCTTTATAATGACCTACGTAATGGACGAGCCGAGCCTAACTTTTAAGGGAGGTTAGTGGACTAATTCAAATTCAGTGTTACTCAGAGATTACGTTAGCTTAACGTGTATTATCTCGGCGTTTTCACCGGAGTGTTGTTTTGAAAAATGTTTTAATGGTTTTTAATTTTCTATTGTCACGTTTTCGGTACGTCGCATCGCTTTGTCCGGATTAAGTGGGTTTATTGGGTTCAATATTGCCTCCTTTTTTCGATACCGTGTTCTGAATCGTGAACGCTTTTAAATTATTCTATGTTTGCTTGCGACTTAAGGAAAAATTTATAAAAATTAATATTTATTCCAGAGCTACAAAATGCTGCTCGAATTTTGAGTTTTTGTTTAATAACAGTTGTTTTAAAGTTGTGTGATTTTGTATCACTATGTAACATACGTCGGACGCATACACACCGAGCGGTACATATGTGGGGTAATTTCAAACACCAGAGTCTAATTTGTTGCTCAGCTTGCCCCAAACTTCGTTTCACTTTGTACATTGTCGCTGTAGACAGGAGGGATACTGAGAGATGCTGATTTAAACTCTGTTTATTCACGGTTTATGACTAAACTTTGGAAGTAAATTGTGTTCCCAACTCCTCTGTTTAACTATGGATCTCATACTTTTACAATTTTACGACAGCTGGAATGAGTGTATAAGCGTATTATTTTGGAATAACTGGCAACTTGACGTCAGCTTCTTTATTTGCGTGGTCCCCCTAATACTAAATATCTTTCTTATTTGTCAGGCTTACTAAGTGCTTTTCTGTCGAATTATATTTAAAACACATTTATACCTTTGTTATTTTCAGTTCCTAAGCTAGAGAGAATAATTGTACAAATTCAAAAATAGCTCTCAGAATGGCATGTTACCTACGTATATTGGTCACCAGTCACGTTACTATAATCTTTTAATAGTGACGAGCTCCCTTCTTAGTATTTGACAGCTATTTCTCAGTCATATTTATGCAAGGGCATCTGATAAAGTCATAAAGATACATTGATCAATCACTTTGTCATAGTATGCTTGAAAATGTTTGTAAAATTTACCGTATAGCTGAATATTATTGTCAAATATACCCTATGGTTCGTAGCCTAGTCTCTAGACAGGATGACAATCTGTGTTCGCTATAAAATACAAAGCCCCTGATATTGAGCCGTATCTTCGTTAGAGTAGAAGGCTCCACGCGAAGGCTATACGCTAGGGAATAATAAGGCTACGAGCTACAAGGCTCAGTGAAATTACTTTATAATTGGTTTTATGTACAGCTTAATATGAAAAATGAGGAATGATCCTACATTATGTTTAACAAAGTCCTTTAACTATATATTTTATATAGCGCTTCGATGTCACAGTACATCTTGATTCGTAACTTCAATCTGTTGATATTAGGTTTCAATAAAAAGGAATTATGTCTAGTTAAAGAGTCCTTCAAACCAAATTTCGGTCATGGCGGCCAACTTAAACGAAGACAGGTCCCCTGCGCGGATGATATTGAAGTGGACAAGTGAGCAAGTAGAAACTCTATTCCCTAACTCACATAGTCCAACGGGACGGCAATCTGATACGGCTGAAAAGAGATCAAACGCAGAACCAACGGCTTTACGTTGCTGCACTATCTGTGTAGTAAATACAGTTTATAACGGTTTGTTTTGGGCACTATGTTAGATTTTTTAAACGAAAGCAGTTATGGTGCCGTATGGGCTGTGACACTAACGCAACAGCAGCCATACGAACACCTGTCCATTACCTTCTTGGAAGACATCCTAATTAAGCTTTACCTTTATTAATGACCTAAATGTGTAATCAAAAAGTTTTAAGAAAGTACTTAACCTACAACACTGTCTTATACGTCATCTTGTTTCAAAACCAACCTACATTACAAATTACAAATTCAACCGTCCTACATTATGTCTACAGAGAAAAGAAAATTAAATAAATAAGGACAAACAAAAATTTAAAAAGGAAACCTTGTGACTGCTACAATATTTGAGATCCCGGGTCAACGCAATATAATTGGGTTTTTTATCCCATGGAATGACGATATAAATAAACCATTTTTATTATTTTCCATAAAAAATATTGCAGCAATAATGAGCTTTCCTTGACAAATCTCTCTGACATTTAAAAACGTCATGTAAAGTCCTTTTATTTAAGGATAAATTGACTGTATTATAAGAAGGTAAAGAAATAATTGGAAACAATAAACTCCTGCAGACTTCCAATAAATCTCATATTTAGGTCAAAACAGGAGTATTTTATTACATTGTGAAATATTATATTCAAAGCAATCTAAATCGTATTTTGATATAATATAGACGAGATTTTCGTGTGAAATATTTTGATGCAATGTTTGTAATAGAAGTGGTTTATTGCAGTTTAAGAGTTTCAAATAGAGATTTATATTCGTAGCTAACTGTCCAAGTTTTGCCGTATATTTCGCTTTAAGTTAAAGTATATTAAACTGTTGTAGGTGCATACCCTATCAACACGCTTTTAAAACTTATTTCAGAGCTGAAAAGAAACTGCGATGTAATTGCATACATAATGTAGTATCTCGCCTGTGTATTCCCAACGGGTTAAGCAGACATGGTTTATTTCAAATTTTATTTATTTTCGAAATAGACATCTCTCGCATTACGAATTAATCCTGTGTCGCAGGAATCTTTACAAACATTCAATTAACGTACACTAAGAATACCCAGACTTCGAACAAATATTTGTGGATCACACTAATATATACGTATATTATATCACAATTATATATATTATATATACATATCGCACAAATATATAAATATAAAATAAATAAATATTTTGTCCCGTGTGGGGATCGAACTCACAACACTCGGCGTATTGGCAATTAATGGTAATAGCGAGGCAACCACTTAAACAACTACAGTTATTGCAACTCACGAAGGCGAGCGGGCTTTACGTGTACATGCACAGTGCATTAGTATGCGTGTTTGACAGAGCGGTCAGTTGCGAGCGACACTTACACGCACACATACATAGCCCGTTCGCCATCGTGAGTTGCAAAAACTATACGACATCCGTGCAGTACTTTCAACATTTTGCTAACTACATTATAAAGAGTTGGCATATTGTTTTAATACTACTAATCTAGTCAACATCATTAAGGCCCGGTTCCTATATCAAGAAACTAGTTGTCTTAGCTACGGACAGTAAAATTTTGACATGTTTTGTATAGAACCAGGCCCAATCATCCTCTTTCTTCCTTCCCGCTCCTTTTCCTTCCCACTTCCTTTCCTAAAGGGTCGGCAACGCGCAAGTGATGCCTCTAGTGTTACAGGCGTTCATAGGCTACGGTGACCACTTACCATTAGGTGGGGCCGTATGTTTGTTTGCTACCTTAGTTGTATAAAAAAAAAGAAAAGGAATATGTGTTAAAACTAACTGTCCGTAGGCAAAACGACTCGTTCCTTAAATATTCCTTTATTTAAGAAATGAGTCGGACCTTAGTGGTATTGCCTCCTTGTTCTTAGTGTCGTGGGTTCGAATATCACACGGGACAAAATATTTTTGTGAATTTCTACTGATTGTTCTAAGTCTAAGTGCACTTTGTGCCTATTAATTATGTTTATATAATCCCCTAAAGTATAGAGCTTGATCCTAGCGATCAAGTATATATACAAGCTTTGTCTTTAACAAAATACCTTCTCGGAAATGGTACCGAAGATCACAATCCGGCAACCAATTATCATAAATCAACCGAATACCCGAAGACAATCTCACGTTGACGAGTTTAAAGCAATTACTGTGATAGTAACAAATAGTAGAAATAGCACGGCTACCAAAGTACTAAATCCTATTCATCTAATCCTCTATCCGCACCTGAAATTCCTCAGCGAATTCCGCCTCTTAGGTATTACGTTTGAGCTGGCCGGAGTCCTCATTAAGCGGGTCTCCTCAAGCGCTGAGTACGGCCCTGACATACTGACTCGTTTCTTTATACTTTTAAACTTAAATAGCAGTATTTATTTTATCTCAGTCGAGATTGGAGTGGAAGGAAATAGTTTAGCTTTGAAAGAACTTAATTCTGGTACTACGGCGTACTTTTAAATGGATTTTAGACTTTACTTGAATTAAAAATAGGCTTGGTTTTGTAATATAACTACGTAAATATCATAGAATAAAATTACTTTTTACTTATTTTATAACTATTTTTTTCATCGGCATGTATGTATAAGTACGTTCGTATCGAAGTTATGCAGAGTATGTGTCCATATTTGGACTGTTAATATTGCCGAATGTATTAGTTTCCATCCATTTTAAAATTACCTAACACAAAAATATTATACGCCACCCAGGACTTAAACTTGACACCTTACGGATAGCCAAATGTAGCCAATATGGATAAACACAAATTTATACCGCGGGATCAAATAGTGATCTTTTCATAAAGGTAAATAAACGCTGTAAGAAAAATAAAATTTAATAGAATTTGTAACAAGCTTTTTTTACAAGACTTTGTCCTTTTAGCAGAAAAGGACAATGTCTTGTAAAAAAAGCTTGTAAAAAACATTAATTAACATCTAGATATTTCAATTTGGCTGACAAATATTTCATGTATAAAAAATATTAAGACAAATTTTTAATAACTAGAGAAATAGGCGAGCTAAATAATTTTGAATAAAATGAGCTAAGGTTTCGGAGCAGAGAGAAAGTAATTAATTAACGTCAAATACATTATGAGCAGCGTTCTTGTAGTAGAAACAACAAAAAAGGTTTTAATAAAGGGCTTCATTATTTTGCTGAATAAATAGCTGATGTAACACGAGAAGAACATTAACTTTTTCATACAGCCAAGGTGGCAAACCAGCATACAACCTCCTAAATGGCAAACTGTACCTATCGTGGGCTATGGATGTTTGCAACACTGAGGGAAATTACTCGCACAATATAGAAATTTAAAAATGGAATTTCATTGCTTACGTCACGTGAAAAAGATAACTAGTCTTTTGCTAAAACTTTGCAAGTCCATAAGTAGTCTGGAAATCCTACTTATCGCAGAAATACAATATAGGTATTAAGGTAGTTTGGTTACGATCTTTTGTAGGATACATGTACTTCCTTAGCTAAAAACAAGTTCCTTATAGTTGCAATAAAGCATCATGCTTATTTTCCTCTAAATGTCAGAAAGTGTTGGTTCACGCGTTCTATGTTTAGGTCCTAAGTTAAAGAAAGCCTGTCTATTAGAGCACAATTTAATTTTTCTTCTATTATCGTACATTTTTAACTGGATCCCATGAAAAGCTTTCTGCTAATCGCGACTTGAGTAGTTCTGACAACCGACAGTCGACAAATCTTAATTTGAATAAATAAGTCATCGGATCAACGAATCTGTCAAAAACAAATTATTATCTACCCAACATAATAGAGTAATAGTTAATTCCATTCGACCTCGAGATTAGTCTGCGACGTAACCGGCCTTCAATATACTTATTTAGTTATTATTGATCAAGTATAATGTAGATTGGTCTCAGCAATCTCATTTATTGTACCAACGTAACTAAATAATGGTGCCTTAGCGACGAACAGACTTGAGTCTGGACTAAAAGATTAATGTGTGTTCTTAGAGTTATCTGAGTGTAGCGCCGAGGTTCGGTTTCCAGCTGTATTTCGTACACAGCCTGTGTGAAGTTTATTGTAGCGTTTACATGAATGTTTGCGCAATGAATTTTAACTTGTCTTGCGTTAGTTTCTTTGGTTTTAGTTACAATATTTGGAGCGTGTTATATTATATATATCATGAATATGGCTAAGATTTTATATGTTACACAACACACATTTTTTTAAATCTCTACTTTTGCGGTATTAAATTTTCCCTGATGTTTCGATTGCTTATAAGTAGCTATAATCACGGAGAGACTAATGGACTTTGCCCGATAGGCGGCAATAAGCTCGCCCCTTGTTATATGTCATCATTTCTATAGTAGGCTAAAAGTAGGTGTAATATATCTCTGCCTTCACCTTCGTGTAAATACGCATGAGACTATAGACATGTATATAAGACAATATACTGTAAGCAAGGTTTTAAAGGTGCCTTCTGCAGAGTAAACTTATTTGTTCTGTCGGGATTCTCTAGTTGGCCCAAATCTCCAGTTTGAAGTAAGGATCCTACTGTTCCCAAACTCTATAGCGTTACTTATAAAGATACCACTGATAAACTTTATAGCTGCCTCTATAGAAGCCTCAAGATGGCTGTCATCATTGTTGGCGCTGCCAGTTACACAGACAATATTGTCATATAACGGTTTAATGAAGAGGCCGTAAACTGCTAGACAAACCTTAATGTCAAACTGACGGTGTCTTGTGAACATCGCACAAGACATGTAACACACGAATCGTAAAATAATATCGCGTCATTTTAACCACATTAGGCGTAAAATTAGAATATTCGTTGAGCAACAAACGTCGGTGGAATACCATATTTTCTGCAATTAAGACGTTAAAGGAGCACCTAGCGACCTAATTAAATATTTACTTAAGAAAAGGGCAGCAGCGTTTAAGGCTGTATTCATTAAGGGTGAGGTTGGGTGAGTGGGTCCTAGCCCTTCAGATACCAATCTGTCGGCTGTATTATTTCACGGTAACCACTTATAAACTTCGTGGTAGTTTTAACACTTGATACGCTTGTTTTACTTTTGACGAGCACTTGTTTTTGTTTCATTGAAACTTGCAGCAACTTTATTGGTTTTGTTCAAGAAGATGCTTCAGCGTTGCTTTAGGTTTTCTTAGCTGAAAGCTAGAGCTCACTTTCTAAATTGTTTTCATTAGATCCCACGCTGACTTCGAATATATTTTGATGATCGGTAGAATTTATTTTCTATCTATATTTTTTATTTGATAGTTCCGTTGGTGCCGTGCCATAAGTTTGAAATTACATTCATGGCTGATCATGAAAACTCGGGTGCAATTGCCGAAAAAAAGTGTTATAAGTATTTTTGTGATAGGTGGTTCTCAGTAGCAGTTCGCATCTGGTAGTCGAGAATAGGTTCGCCCTTATTGCATAAAATCTTCAAATATAACTGGCATACTATAAGTGAAGTCATAATACACTCTGCATACTGAGTCTATGTATCTATTATTTCCCATAACTAACGGTTATTAAAATATTGATTTCGTATAATACAGTACCTTTAAAAGCTTCTGCGTGTAGCTTAATGTAGGCAAACCATAAAATGCACGCAACGAGATTATAAATAACGAAACACTTTATTCGAAAATATATTTTATGCATCCATTTTGAGGCTGAAATGAAGGGATTATGATGTTATCAGGATTTAATGGTATCTATCTATGCGTGGAAACGTATACCGGTGAATGGTTATCGATTAATTTTAACGATGGATTCTTGCTATATGCAGTGTTCGAGTACTTAAACCTCCATTATTCTAATTAAAAATTAAGTGAGGAACACTTCGTTTGAATTTTGATTAATAATGTTAATGGTAAATGGTTAATTTATAAGTGAAGTAGTTTTCAAAAGTTTTAAATGTTAATGTTTTAAATCAATATGAATTTCGACCTAATTTCACATGAGAATACGATTGCCTAGCTCTCGTGAATCTTGGGGAAACATACTGGATTAAAAATCATTATATTTTTTTCTAATTCTATTAAGTCTATCTGTCTACCAAGTTGTTGAGTGATAGAGTAGTTAAAATGCAGCCAAACATATTCCTTTCCCTTTTATAATATTAGATAGATGTCAAATACTTATAACATCAATTGATAACTAAGTACGAAGCACGAACGCGGGACTAATATAGGTTCAAGGTTTTTAAGTACAACTGTAATAAAAATTCACTGGTATAAGCACGTAAAGAAAATATAAGCTTAAGCATAAAATATGTTTAAATTATAAGACATCAACTATAAAGAAATTGTGACACTAATAAACAGTGAGGCTTATCTGTGGCCCCAAATCATGTCTTTTTATCTCCGGGGTTCGCGAGCCGTCTTATCGCCCTCTCGGCCACTTTTTAATTCCGCCAGCCGCAGAGGGCTCTCGCCACCTTATTTACATATCCGAGAAGTCCTCATCTCAAGGGAGACCACAAAAAACGTGCCTTTTCGAAAAAAATGTCCGCAATTGAATTTATTACCATATTTTTTAAATAATTTTCTCGTGTTATTAAAGTTGGCTGAAATTAATATATGTGTTCGAAACTAGTGCGGGTAATGAAAAAATATTATCGTGAATACAACAAACTACTTATATAATCAAATTAATATATATATAGTCAAGTTTTAACTTATGAATGCCCACATCGAAACCGTTGGACCGGAAAAGCTACAATTATGGTATCTGATTTATCGAATTGCCCACTGGGTAGTCAATAAAGAGCTTTTTTGCTTTAAAATTGGCTTATTGTCCATCGTACTATATCTTATCTTATGTGGGGGGTCAGTCAGTCCAGACCGGCGACACTTCGACCCAGTGGGATCTTTTGTGTCGACAACTCTCCCAATAACGATTGACATAGATGTTCATGGCAGCCGGGACCAACGGCTTAACGTGCTTTCCGAGGCACCGAGCAGGCGATAATTGTCAATCAATACGCACATAATTTCGAAAAGTCATATAACTGCCGAAAGTCAGAGGTGCGCGACATGGGTTCGAACCCGAGACTCTCTGCATTGCAATCTCTTGGTCTCCCCACTGAGCTATCGCTGCTCTGTACTATATATTATTACTAGAAACATTAAATTTCACATGTAGGTGGGTAATAAAAAGACTAATAAATATTTTCTGGACATTTATATTTTTTGGCATAAGACAGAAAGCATGTTACAATTAAAGTCCATATATACGAAGTCGCGGGAAAAGAAATATTATTTTATTAACACCAAAGGATAATAGTCTACACATCAATAGTGGGTATAATAGTTATAAACCAGCTAAGTTTTGTCTTCACAATACCCATGGGTGCTGACGAGAATTCTGTTCACTCAAGCACACCAACTACACAATTGGAAACTAACAGTTAAGTTTAATATCTTGAATTATATAACGTATCGTTGTAAGTTTGGAGTTTCAACTTATAGTAGGTATTAATAATTCTTATATGCACGAGCGCCCGTTTACTTGTGAGTGATTAAACATTTATGTGTTGCAGCAATTAGAATAGCTGTATTGTTTTATTCGAATATTAAGTTATACTGTTTGTATAAGCTGGTCTTTTTATTAGCTCATTATAACTTTTATGTAAAATTACAAGAAAAAGCTCGTACTTTCTTGGTTTTGAAAAACTGTACCAGATTTATTTAGTTAATTAGACATACCCGCGCTGTATTTTATTTTTCTATAGATGCGTGTATTAAGTTTTGTGCTGCTATCGGTTAATTTATTTGACCTGAAAGGCGCAAGATACATTGTAATGTGTGAAGCAATTGCCACGATGTCAACACTGGCAAGCAATTGTGACTAAGAAATTGTATTGAATACAGATCGTTATAGGTTTAAAGAAGTTATTACATTATAGTCTACACGTGCAGTCTATGGGTTAACTACACGCGGAGGACATACAGCGCCCTGCGCGTACAGTACAACGATGCGTTTAGGATGTTGATGGGGCTGCCGCGCTATTGTAGTGCGTCAGGAATGTTTACCGAGGCGGCAGTAGATAATTTCTATGCGATTATCCGTAAACGATGCGCATCCATCATGCATAGGGTCCGCGGCAGTACCAACAGCATCCTCAGCACGATAGTGGACAGGTGGGATAGCCCCATTATTTGTCATTGGTTGCGGCTTCATAAGCCTGTTGTGTAATTTTATTAATGTGTGATTATCAGGTTAATTTTGTATTATTAATAATTACTAACACTAGCTTGTAAGTTTTTATGTAATACTAACACAATGGATATTAATCTGAAATAAAATTATTATTATTATTATTATTATTCCGTTTTTAATACTGTCTATTAGCAAAAAAATTTACGCAGCGCCATATATTTGAGGTGACTAGTACTTTAACATAAATATCAATAACTATAAGAAATAAAAGCATAACAGCGTCGTAAATGTTACGATAATCTATTTAACTTGTAGGACGTCTGAAAGTCTACCTGGACATTAAAAGTAATACCAGTTTTTTCTCACTATATCAGGTCTATGTAACAATTAGATGTTTTCGGGTACGTATATGGCTTTTAGGACTTTGTTTATTGCAATATAGATTATCGTGTACGGCAGAGTTAGTCTATGGATAAAATTGTAACATATCATCGTAAGATTAGTTGCAAGTATCGCACTGCTATAAATAGCAAAACTGAACAAAATATACGCGGTCGGCATTTACATTGGTAGCTGTTTAGCGGTTTTTGAAGGTTCATTACGTATGATATCTGGCTTTCGTGAACGTTATAATAAAGTAAAAGGATTGCGATTTAATAATTCCAAGTTTATTTTGCGAAAAGATTATGACCACTTAAGAGTTTGGAAAACTATAGTACCTAGTAATAGGAATTAAAGAGAACGAGAAAGAGACTTTAAATCAAGATAAATATCCAATTTGCATAGTTTTAATCCTTGCAACTAAGTTGAATATACTACAGCGAGTACTTTCAATTTACCGTAGCACGGCACAGCTTATTGTCCGTCACGTTAGCAAAATAAAATGCATAGAATTATGATGACATGGCGATAGTTCTAATTTTCGTTGACGTAACGGCACGCCGTGGACTAACCTAACCAAACCTATAATAACGCGAGTGAAGCCGCGGGCAAATACTAGTATTAAATATATATATATATATATATATATTGCGGCTTTCTATAAATGGTTAAGTTCATATCCTTTCTTAACGTTTCCTCTTGGATACATGATCCAATCCAATCCAGTTTAATATTAGAACTAGACGGCTATTGCTTTAGCTTTAAAAGATTTCTAAAATGGCTACAGAATTCTCTCTACACTCCACGATTCAGTAATTTTACTGTTATTGGTCGCTTGGGGCCGTTCCTTATTTGAAGGCGTTGAGTTCCCGCAGAGAACCACCGGAGTTAGTCTAGCGAAGCACCATTTCGTGGTTTTTGGTTGGTACTTAAGATTGGATTTCCTTTTTCGTACTTGGTGAAAACCTCTTTTAAAAACCGATTTAAAATCAAATATTGTGGCCAATCTATTTAACTTATTGAACGGCAAAACGAAAACATCAATTTAGGATAATGCAAGATTTTTCACTTAACCATTGAACTTTTTCTACTATTTTTAATTGATACTTTACAAGAATTTTATAAATCATGTCTTCCTAATACAATTGACAAAAGCGTTATGTCAACCATATTTTATCAATACTGACCACACAGTATCCGCATTAACCAGATATTTCAACAAAACAAAAATACGACTACAGGACAGGGCGCGACCAGGCTTATAGGATCGATGCCAAACGTGCGCGCTAGCTATAAATTAATCAGAGACGGTGATCCGATATCCCAATATCGACTATCGGACGAAACCGCAAAGGTTCCGAGAAGCAAGTAGCTTTAGAAAATTATCTCTTTGATGCTTTAAATGCCCTTGTGAATTCCATTTGAGCTTCAACTGAATGATAAACGCGTGTTCAATTGAATTAGGCGTTCGCGGTTCGACGCTCAGCAACTCAGTGTTTTTGTGAGACCGCCTATCGCCTCTTTATTATTGGTTGATTTAAAAATCTATTTATATGATAAATGACTGGCGTCCGTTTTTGGATATACGCGCGAAGTTTTGAATTCAGATTTAGAAGCAATTGTGCGCATTGTATTTTTTTTATATAGATGTAGGCACAATACACTAATAGACAATTATAGAATACTAGATGTTCCCGCGGTTTCACCCGCTTTTATCGTTACTGCGCCGCCCCCGTTGGTCGTAGCGTTATATTATATAGCCTTCCTCGATAAATAGGCTATCCAACACTAAAATAATTTTTCAAATCGCACCAGTAGTTCCTGAGATTAGCGCGTTCAAACATACAAACAAACTCTTCAGTTTTATAATATTAGTATAGATCTTATCTTATCTTGTGTGTGGGGGCCGGTCTGTACTGACCGGCGACACTTCGACCCAGTGGGATCTTTTGTGTCAGCCCCAAGATTCATCCCTTAGCTATCTCCTTATGAATGTACTGCATTAGCTGCAGTGTACAATTCAGAGGGAGAAGCATGAAGTCTTCAGGGTTTGGATATGCCAATCCCATCAGACCCATCCTAAGTCCAGCCAACGCGTCGCATTCAAACAGTAGGTGCGATATGGACTCGTCCTGTTCACCACAGGCTCTGCAGATCGAATCGTGTGTCAATCTCAATCTGCACAGGAAGTCTTTGGTGCCAAAATGGCCAGTGAACGCTCCTGTGAGCAGGCGCATTTGGCTCTTGCTATACCCGCAGAACCTCCTGGTGAAGCCTGTGGCTCCGTTTGCAATGAATTTCTTGGAGTGTTCCAGACCCCTAAAGGCCATCCACTCTAGCCTGTGTTTTTCATTGCAGTGTGCATTCAAAGCTGCCTTTACGGTGCTCTCAGAGAGTCCCACGAATGGCTCGGGGCCCACAAACAGTTGCTACGAGCCCTTTCTGGCTAATTCATCAGCTTCCTCATTGCCCTGCACTCCTGCATGCCCCGGAACCCACACCAGTCTGACTGTGTTCTTCCTGCCTAGATTGTTAAGGAGCTTAACACAGTTCAGGACCAGTCTGGAGTCCACCCTACACGAGTCCAGAGCCTTGAGAGCAGCTTGACTATCACTGAGAATATACACAGTCGTGTCAGTGACACCACTGTTGATATTCTCCTGAGCACAGGCAATTATAGCATAGGTTTCCGCTTGGAAGACCGTTGTATATTTGCCCATGCTTTGGCTCACCTTACAGTCGTTGGCATAGATTCCAGCGCCCGATCCTGTTTCCATTTTGGAACCATCAGTGAACCAGTTGAGACAACCCTTGTCAGGGGATTGTAAACCTTGTCTCCATTCGTCCCTCGTGGGGACCTTTATCTTAAAATTCTTTTTGAATATGTGCAATGGTTGCATTTTGTCGCATCCCATGCTCATAATCCTTTTGAGATCCTTTGAGATCTCCAATTTTGTGTGTCGAGTTACCGGCATATTGACGCTCCACAGCCCATGCACAGATAGCCTATGTAGCGCCTTTATCGCCTCTGACTATAGTTAGTATAGATAATATAAAGGTGTACGCAACTATAATTTTGAATTATGAATTGTTTATTTTGGTAAATTTTGTCTGATATTATATTTGCCAGGTGTTCTCATTTCATACGATATTTTAAATATGAAATAGGTATTATATTAAAATTTGTTCAATTGAAATGTTTCAATATTATAGCAGTACTTTACTATTTTTTATCCATCAAACAAGTTTGGTACAAATTATTGGTTTAAGTTATAGTTTATACAGAATATTATAAAATAAAATAGGTATTATATATTAGCAATTATATTATTATTGCGTCATTTGATGTTGCCCATTTACCACTAGCAAAAATATAATATAGCAGCACTAGCCATTATAAGTGTATTAAAATGATAATTTTTATAAATAATGTATAAAGACTGTGATGAGATATTGCTTCTCTTATTCAAAACGCCTGTTAAGGTTATCGTAATCTGATCAGTATTCAGAACACCATCGCGTTGGACAGTGCTCGTTCGATGAGAATATAATTATACCTTATTATAATTATATACTTTTATTAATTGGCCTGCCTAGATAACGCACAAAATTAATAAAAAAAATACAGTATTTTAAATACTTAGTCTCTTAGCTTTACCAGCTTATATGTATAAATCACTAGATTTTGCTCGCGACACTGCTTGCGTAAATGTAGGTTATGTCAATTTTTTATCCCTCGGGAACACTTCTTTTAATTGAAGTACCTAACCTACCCTGTGTCTTTTTCTGTATCGCTAACAACGAGTATGCAAAATTGCATGATGATCGTTCAAGTAGTTAAGGCGTGAATTCGGAACAAACAAACTCACATTTGCATTTTTAATTTTAGTTAGGTTTATTGTTTTACAATCTAAACTTGTGTTGTTAGCTGTCGGATATCTTATAATTAAATATACAACTGTATAATAACATAATCGTAAAAATAGAAAGCAACAATGCCATAAATTTATATTTCAACAATTTTTAAACGTCATAAAATTCTCTCGCATTGTCGAACGCTAGCGTGTCCAGAAAGCCCCCATTAAACCGCGTTGAATAAGAATGCTAATTCTTTATGCCAAGAATAGGCCAGCCCTCTGGTCACGTCAAATGCCGATTAGTCGTTTTACTATTCATGTTTCTGTTATATATAAGTTTGTTGCAGTGTTGCTGTTTTTGGACAAAGTTTTAATAGCGTTGTAGCATTTTGTTCGTACCCGGGGATAAAATGTAGTGCGAGCTATGGACAGTTCTTCCAAATTTTTGTCACAAAACAGGCAGCCACGGATGGCTGACTAAATATACGAGTATTTCGTGAAAACAAACGCACTCACAGATTAAAGATTTCAAGAGAGATGTTAAACAAATGAGAATCAAATTTTAGACAACGTTACTAACATTGTATTGTGATAATATTGTTTACGCGAATGTTGACGCATGGTGTACATTGAAATAAAACACTTTATACGGATTTTGTCGCGTTGTTCATTTTACTTTAAAACACTTTTATTACATAATTTTGAATCCCTGTGAACATGGCTGCTGTAAAGCAACCGAAACGTCGGGGAATAGTGTAAACTTAAATATAAATAGTTTTAAAAAAATAAATAGCTTAAATATTAGAAAGTTCAATAATAGTAGTGTTAGAGTTTCAAAATTATGTAATAAAAGTGTTTTAAAGTAAAATAAACAACTCGACAAAATCCGTATAAAGTGTTAAATTTCAATTTTATTGTGATTTTGCCATTTTGTAATACTTATATTTATGGTGTGTTCCCGTACATGTGACGTTCAATACCACGATTATCGTGTCAGTTTCACCACACCTTGGTACCGGTTTTCTTAATCTGATTTATGAACTAGTAAAGAGAATATTAAGATTTATTGAGTAATGATTATAAAACCGCTGTCTTGCAGGTATAATACCCGTTTTATTGATGTGAAACGTTTATGTGGGAATTATCATTATCCTCACTAAAATGGTATTTGAACTATGTTAAGCTGTCCAGAAAGTATTTGGAAATACTTAATATATGAATATTCTTTACCGTTTTAAGAGCCGCTTTTATAGTAGATATAAGCCTGCATATTCTCGAAAGGGAAGGTAGAGATTTATAAGACCTAAATTCCGTTTAATATGTTTTTGGTCCAATGTCTATTGTTGTCTACCGATAATAATTTGTCTTATTAAGGAATCGAACTTTATAAGAAGGGATCTTTCGATAGTCCTTAAGCGTAAATCCACGTGATTAAAGATTAGTGTTGTATTGATACAAAGCTAATAAAGAGAGTAACAGCTTCATTCCGTCTGCCTTAAACAGAAACTTGTTTTTACACTTCCATGCCATATTTGTAAGAAACTGCACAGTCAATTAAATAGGAACACGTAAAATAATTGGTTCAACATTCTCAAGTATAGATAAGATCTATACAAATAGCCATACTCACTGAGCGAGTGGCCTCTACTTAGTTAGTCAAAACACGGTTCGCCTAGGGCACGGGTAGCCTTCGTGGCGCCTATTCGTCGTAGTCCGTTTCATCACGCTGTATAAAGCCGAGGGAGCTTTGCGAGGCTGCTCTCCCAATCAACACATTGCTGCGTCATTTTGTGTGGATTTTTATTCTAATCAGCTCTAGTCTTGTAAGAATAATGCTGCTTCAAAATTTAGAATGGACTGGAGACGTACGTATACCCAGTACGCTGGCAGATAGTTCATATTTATATGAAGACTAGTTTTCCCCGCGGTTTCACACACGTAAGTCCCGTTCCCGTGGGAATATCGGGATAAAAAGTAGTCTATGTGTGAATTCAGGTCTCCAGCTATCTACATATATTCATTTAATTGCAATCGGTCCAGTAGTTTCTGCGTGAAAAAGTAACAAACATACACACTCACACACTTAGAAACTTTCGCCTTTATAATATTAGTGTGATTAAAGTTAATTCTCAAAGCAAATGCTAAGTGATAAATAAGTAGTTTCTCATCGGGAGTTGCTAAGATAAAGACGTGATGAGAGATGTGATGAGACTTCAGTTAAAATCGTTTTATATTTTAAGTATTATATGTTATTTGCTACTCGGCAGTAATACTGGTGTCCTGCTATGATTTACAAAAGTACATACATATCACAGGCGAACGCAGTGCGTTTCAGTTGCTGACGCATTCGGTCCGATATTTGAACTTGCATATAGTACTTTGTTGATGAATTATACTGCCAGCCGATCACAATAAAAACATTACATAAGAAAATATAGTTGCCATATTTATGTCTCGCCGACCAATCATCGTCGCCGATATTGATGTAGCCAATACTTTTACGAGCATAATACACATTCTAACAAGCCCCATTTATTAGTATCTCAATATTTATGTATTTGTTGAATAACGTCTCATTACCGAAACTACGGGTATAAATCACAAGTCGCCCTCGATAACAGAGGATTTGGTGCGAGGCAAAAACTCACCGCGAGCTTACAAGAAACGAATTTAGCCGAACTGTTCCGATTATTACCGAACGCGTTTGACGTATCGCTGGGTCAGAATACTGCCAAATAGACTTCAGTGATTTAGATAACGGGCCTCTATTAGTCTTCGGTTGCTTAGGAATGTTTTGTGAATCTAGTCTGAGTATTCATTTATTTTTGTAAGTAGATATTGGTTTATTTATGCGTAGTGTTTCTTGTAATAAACTTATCTCGTTACTTACATTGTCCAAGTAATGTATTGCAATATGTTATTTAGGAATAAATTAATTACATATTAGAGTGAAGACTTAATAATTGTGACCAATCCAGTCACTGTACCGTTAATGTTGACTAAGAGCCTTGTTTTCGCCAATACAAAAATGGAATATGGTGTTCCCTTCATTCGCAGACAGAAATTTCATAGAATTTCGTTTCGCAGAAAATGTTTCATATAATATTTGGTCCTTGTATTTATATTTTGAATATTATTGTTTCAACGACTATTGACTTCAATTAAACATATTTCACAGAAACACAATTCAGTGAATTATGAAATTAAATTTTTTAATTAACAAAATAATCAAACATTAGAATTGTTTTTAAACGAATGATGTTTGATCGGTGTTTTTCTGCATGGTATTTTATTACAATGAAGTAATAAAATGTGCCATGGCAGCGGCCGGCAAGTGCCAGAAACAAAATTATTTATACAAACAAAACCATTAACTAAACAATATAAGGATAAAGAATATTTGATTTGTTTTTGTATGATACGAATATCGAAAACAACAATATTTTTGTAACAAAAATCATTGAGTTCAATATATTTAAAGTAAGTATTCTGTGTATTGATTATTCTATGAAATGATGATATGAGAATTTTTTTATGTGGAACGAAATCCTATAAAACTATTGTCTATAAAACAACGTATTGAATATGTATAGACAAATACAATATGGAGAACAAAAACACTAAGGCATATTGTTTCTTTCTTTAGAAATATATTTTATGGGCGCACGATCGAACACTTCTCCTGCGCTTTTATTTTATTATAATACATTTGAAATAAGTACACAGATATTCAATTTTATTTACATACATAATGAATAGATAAGGTCATCCTGTGAACAGTTCCTTCCTACGCACCATCTCCTATAGGATATATTATTTTACCGCTTGACATATGCTATTTATACTGGCCTTTATTGAATGGGATAGAATACAGCCCACCTGATGTTAAAAGGTTACCATTTACAAAACTAGAGGAATTGCTAGAACATTTCAAACATTACCAAGAATTGGTCGCTTTGCTTCCAGTACGAGGGAAATAACAAATTCCTCTGCTAATATATCTTCAGAAAGACAATTCTATTTTTCATCTCGGTCTTCTGTAAAATAAAAGCTTTCCCTAGCTAGTTGTCGTAGATTTGCGAGGAGATGCAGCTATTACTACTATTGGCTCAGAGACCCAAAGCGTGTCTTGGCCGCCTAATAAGAAAACGCCACTTTCTTTGGTCTTTGACCTGCGAGATGCATTTCTACCTCTATTAATTCATTATTCTATTACTACGGCAACAATTGCCTTTCAAATACATAATCATCATAATGAATTATAGCAAAAGTTGTAGCTTATAACTTGTCCCATACGTCGGGTACAATAAAATCGCGGGGCGTTAAGGTTGTTAACGAGATGCTTATCTACACCGCGTTGAGTTCACTCCAACTACACCACTACACAGCGGGAGTGCTCACACTGAACCAGCAATGTATACGTCACACTGCATATTATAGTCAGCCAACTTGTAGGCCACGTAATGAGCTGCATTTATAATCTTTCCGAGGCGCTTACATCAAGTTGAAACTATTCCTTTGACTGCCAGGGGTGTGTAGCTATTTAAGTGGTTTCTCTGCTACTTATCAGTGTTACAGATTCAATATAAAGAGGAAAAAGAAATCCCTGTGTCGGATATGTCTTTATTTTTTTGTATTCTCACTATAATTTAAAATGGATTAAATTATTAAAGTAAAACGTAGTATCGGAATATGTGTACAAAATATGTATATGTAAAAGATTCTTGATGCTTTGATATTTTGCGTAGGCCATAAGGTATTCGTCGTTTATTACAATTTGTAGTCATTATATTGGACTGACAATCAATTCTGAGCTAAGCTTAAAATTCAAGTCTCCTTATCTTCGGGTAGCATTTTAAAATCGATTGCAAGCTTTCTTTCAAGCAAACATAAGCTATATAATTAAAACGTAGTAGCAAAGCAATATAGTTATTATTACCGTGTCTTCACAGAACAAAAATACGGTTTTTCATTATTTATTACATTCATTTACGACCATGTGTTGAAGTGCTAAATAAATATGTTTCCTTATTAAAGACTCTCTACTAGTTTAATCCAAATGCATTTATAATAAGCTTTAATTATTACCAAAACTGTATTCTCTAGTAAAAGTGCGGCGCACAATATTCTGTGCTTGACACTGACAGTTTTCCATAATGTTTTCGTACTAGTGTCAAGTCTGCCAACCGCTAGCAACTGTGGTGGACTATGGCCTAACCTTAAAATTCTCGGGCTGATATTATTATATAATCTACAGTTGTTAATTGCATAATTGATAACCCTACTATACAAGGATTAAACCCTACAAATGCGTATATTCTTACTTTAAATGTTATTTATATGTACTTTTATTTCACTGTCATTATCTCCGTACGGGCGTGGCTATCTATGCTGGTCACCTGTCACAAATCAGATAGATACCTATCTGGTTTGTGGCAGTTCTGCTAATAGTTAGCCATTTAATAATATGTAAACTAAACTGGTCATCCGTTCAGTAACTGCTTTTATACAAGGCTTTATAATACCTATTAAAAAGCCGTAGTTAAGGGAAGTTAGACTTCTTATAAAGTTAACGGTATGAAAAGAAGATTGTACAGCAATTAGCATAAAATTTTCAGCCAGGCAATATAAATCTGGCCAGTGCAGCGCCGAAAGCTGGTCTCAATAGTTTTAATTCTTTTAAGTACGTTACATTGTTTGCGAATATTTTCCGACTGAAATAATTCAAGTTAAGCGCTTTAAACTACAAACGGACTGACACTTTATATTTCGGTTTAATCTTTTTAAGATTTTTCTACATTCGTTAGCCGTATAACTGGAATAAAAGTGGTGGAAAACGGGTTTTTCGCAACAATACGCTGCATACCTGACGTGGCCAGTGCTTCGCTCTAGCGGCTGTATCACGCTTTACCCGCGCTTTTTATCATTTTCAACGGTCCTCGTTTCCACCGGATTTCCCGCGTTGTTTGTTTTAGCCAGTGCTAACATAGGCGTAGCTCAGAGAATTCTTTTTTGAAATAAATTCATTGCGTTTTTACTTTTTTTGTTATATGTGACGTTTTTAGGACAGTGTTTTTTGATACCGAGGTGAGAAAACAACGCGTCAAGCAACACTGTCCAAGTCAAGTCTCCAGATAGGTTACCAATTACAAAACACTTCGGTATCAACTGACAAGAGCATACTGTATTACTTTAGAATATTGGTGCAAATGTCAGATGGCAGTTGCTTCGTGACTGAACTAACATTCTATATATTTGGAACGCCAGAAGCCATATCTAAGATGTAGAGACTCGCGCCTGTATAACCCCGAGGGGGCTGGCGGTAGTGCATTACATTCACATTTTGTAAGCTATATTTAAAGTTCGACCTAGTAGGAGGCGAACCTAGTTCTATCCCTCGAGCACGTTTCCAACCTTGACTTTTTTTTACAAAGAATTTCTTGAAAGTAAAACATAGAAGCATCTTGACTGACTCTAGAGTCCAGTCCTAGTCCTAACTGATCGATTGCAAGCCTAGGCGCAAATTAATGCTAACGAGGCAGTTATCGAATCATTTTATTACAAGTGAGTAAGTTTGTAAAGATGTTTTTCTGCATGGATGTTTGTTTCTTAATCACGCTTAATTCGTTGGACGGATTTGGATGCAAATTGGCATGGCTATGTTCTGGATTAATAGTTGGACTGTTTTTATCCCAGTGTGCGTGCTTATAGGTGAAGCCGCAGGCAAATGTAATGTTATAGTAAGGTAGGTACTCCTGTGTAAGAAGCCTGTAAATGTATCACCTAGAAAGAAGAAAGTTCCTAAGCTAGTCTTAGAATTTCTTTTGCAGTTTCCAGATCTTATTCGGTCAATCTTATTTACTTAGGTGGATATTTCAAAGTCCGAGTGCGTCAGAGAGCATTCGATGTTTAATTTATGTTATCGATTCAGCCTGTTACATTTCATTGATAAACATGTGCCTCTTCCAATCTGCATCTTAATATTTCGATCTCTTTGAGGGCTATTGACAATCTGATACATAACGCCTGCTTGCTCGTCGTAATAAGAAACTGGTTCAAGGGCTTTGGGACCTGAACTATCCCTGGAGGTTTTCTGGAGGGTATCCAGTGTACAAGACAAAAAGCTTAAAATTAACGTAGTACCATGCCAGCACATTCTTGAACTATTATAATTACTGAATCTATATTCCGGCACATTTTGGCGTATTAACGTAATAGCCGTGGACCAGAGTTTGTGTTGCTACTGAGATTATAAAGACTTCCAATAATATTTTGGCCTAACCAAGAATCTGATTCTGATTGCAAAGTTTCTGACCTCGCAGTCACTAACCGTCACCACATACACACAAGTTTACCTTAAGCTCTAAAGTGTCGAAATACTATCAAAATAAAAAAATACGTGTGAATTTGTTTTCTGAGACACGAATTAAAAAAAACGCGGGTTCGTCTATCTTAACTCTTCAGTTGGTTAGTTCCCAGTTGATCAGTTTAGTGTTAATCAGACTAGTGAGCTTTTATATTAAAAACTTTTGCAGAGATATGTGTCTATCTATCTGTAAAAATGTCCCTAGTACACATATAAACTTACATGAGCAAATGTTAAAGGTAAAACCGATTTTTGTAATATTTATAGGGCTTTTAGGTACAAGTGATTGATCTGGGAAGGTCTAGTCAGTCAGGCGGGCTCGGCCAGCCAGTAAATTATTTATGAAAAGATATAAATAAAAGGTGATACGCCTCTTGCCTTCTAGTATAGGAGGCTTGCGCCGATTTTACACTACGTAAAATACGTTACGCTATTATGCCTTTCTTGTTACATTAATTTAAATGTATAAAAGGATATCTCTAGAAATAGGAATATTTGTATGTCATATGGCTGTTATTCAATTTTTTTTTCTTATCCTGGCACCTCTGTCGGGGACAGAGCCTATTTTGTACAAAAGTGGGGCAGTTGTCCCATCGAAGAGGCAGCTGTACCTCCTACTCTATGTCTACCACTTATTTGCGTGCGCCCTAAAAGGGTCATTATTATATTACTATTACCTATTCGCGCTTTCATTCCAATCCCCTAGTACCATGCTAGTTCTCTCATTCATGCCTCTCGTACTTTCTTTCTTTTCCGTTCATACTTAGGGTATAATAAGGGTTTGGGTTGGGCTTAGTACATATTAGAACAACAACTAGGTACAAATGATTAAAAAGTTAAATTAATTATCTTATAGTATGGACGGATAGGAATGGCCTGTGCTGGGGCAAAAATAATACCACTTGCGAATAATGTCTAAATATAATACTAATCTGAAATCTCGTGTTATTCTTACTATTTAGACGAATCTTAAGACATCTGCTTCATTAAATCAAACCTGCTGTTTCGATGACAGAACGTGGTATAGAAATCGAAAGACAAATATATATGTACACCTGAATAACATTACTTTCCTGTAGCAATTTGGCATACACTAGGTATATACTTAGACGCAGTATAAATGTTAAATATAAGTATAAGTAATTCATACAAGAAAAATAAATATCTTCAGTATTTCTATTCGTCAAAGATTGTATTGTACAAAAAGCTATACTATTTCACTATGGTCCGAGTGTAATCTCAGATGGCGTATCTCGATCTCAATGAAAGTGAGTAACGAATCTATCAAGAAAATGCAAAACCAATTAAAAGTGGACTCTAAGTCAAGTTTTAATTGAATCCAATTCTAATTACGGGTTTAATACCCAAACAAAACAAAGTTGTTTGCTACTTTTTTCGGGAAATTCTCAGTTTCAACACAGAGACTCACAATATACCCGGTAGATGGCAATTGCTCTCTATTATAAAACATAAATATAGCTGCCTATAGTATCCTAACTATATCTTAATATATAAAAATCTCGTGTCACTATGTATGTTCGGGATAAACTCTGAAACCACTGAACCGATTTTGATCAAACTTCGTAACTATCTGTAATTTGGTCCAACATGACATATAGGATAGTTTTAATTTTTTTTTCGTGTGTACAGGACAACGTCTTTGGGGACAGCTAGTAATATTATAAATGCGAATGTGAGTTTGTTTGTTATGCATTTACGCGTTAACTACTCGACCGATCATCATAAAATCTCACATACACGTAGTTAGAACAGAAAAGGACATAGGGTACCTTTCATCCAGAAAAAAGTACTGTTACTGACCTAACCTAACTTACATTTACGCGTGTGAAGCCGCGGGCAAAATCTAGTGTAATATATAGGCGCCAGTTTATATACATGTACACAAAATAAATAAATAAACTGTTGTTAACTTAGGACACTTCGTGATCCATAGGTTTTCATGTTGTACGATACCAGCAGTCTTTCAATAATTGATAAGTTCGACAGAATGTCACGAAAAGGTTCCCTAAAAATAAAAAGCATTTTGTCAAGAAGGTTATTGACCTAAAAGGGTATAAAGAAGGTTGCGTGCTTGAGGCATTTTTAGACAGACATACTTACGTTTGTCCTGAAAGAATAGACATTTAAAATACAGCTATTCGTGGTCATTATTTTAAGAGCAGAAAAATAAAAAGTAATTTACAGCATTTCGTTGAATGAATACCATAAATATTTTTGGATTGCATGGGTGTCACGTGTGATACGTGTGTTTTATAAATATGATCACTAACAACATCTTGATTCTCGGTTCAAGGCAAACAATTTTACTCTCCACGTTTAAGGGTTAGTAAGTCTGCTACTTAACATTACAATGGCCACACATAATAATCCTAGTCATTTACTGTCAACACTTAATTTATTTACTGTCCCGAATGAAATTTTTGGTAAAATAAATTGAATAAATATTGAAAATACTTTTCATTTATTTCCATATTCATCGCCATAACATGAAAATTAAATGGCATTTTCGCGTTACCAAAGTCATCCATCATGTCACCACAATTCAGGTACATGCGGGATAATATTTATTATAAAATTTTGTTTACATTGTTGTATTACCTTTAGAATAAAATGTAGTGGTAATATGTATGAGCTGTGCTCTCCAGAGAGCTGTATGGTTTGCTTACTAACTACATAACCAGGATCACAATGTATGAGTTACTTCGTCTAGACATTTGATGTCTAGCATTGTCCTCGGATTATATGGTGTGCGAGGGATTTCAGTCTCGGTTTATGTCATAGAAGTTCTTTCAACCTTACGGATCTATATATAAAATTTAAGTACTGTTTTTATATAAATTGCAAATAAGATCTGTGTACAAGTTTTTGGGCTCGTATATATTGCAGTTTGTATAGAACAGTTATTTTTATTACTTTATAGATTTTCTTAGTATGCCATTTTTAGTTAATTGGTGTATATATCTACGTATAGATAGTAGTTGGTCATGTGTGAGAAAGAAAATATCTTAACAAAAATTTCAGCTTGTGCTTCACATGATTATAGAGCTGATTTTCATGTGCAGAATCTGGTCCACATCCAAATGTTTGCTCACTAGTAGGTACTTACAGTACCAATGGGCAAACTACCCAATATAAAAGGTCATCGAGAAATTAAACATTGAAAGGGCAATTACCTGTCATCATCAGAGCACCGCAATGACTGTATTTTATGGCCACTATGATGCTGACGCGAGTATTTCACTCCGCAATGTTACTGTCACCATAAATCTATACTAACTGCGGACAGCTCAGCAACTGACGCAGGCGCGTTTAATTCGTGGTTTTGATAAACGTTTGTTTATTCATTAGTCGTTTAATTAAGAACCACTCTATTTCAAAAGTAAAGTTGAATTTTCAGAACCGCTTTAAATTGTTCTAAAACTTAACGATGCAATTCATAGCGAAGTCACGGTTCGACTTTAACGAGCTCGAGTCGATCGAACTTATCGAATCCAATGCCAACACTTCGATTGGAATTCTGTACCTAGTTCAAAGACCTATTTATAGAAATTCTCACCGCATTGCTAGAAGTCACGTCTCTGGCGAACTATTGGTCGAGTAATAAATCTGACGTCTTTCATATTGTTTTACTTTGCATAACTTATTTAAGGGATTCCAGGCCCAACATTCCGAATTCAAATTCTGGCGTCGAACTTTAGCGATTCGCGTCGGGTGTGAATCGTTGGAAAGTCCTATAATGTGCGAGATGCATGGAGTTTGTACTGTTGAGTGACGGATGTGATGGAACTTATCCCTATAAGGGTTTAGGGTGGTGGCAATAAGTGGTTGTCAGGTTGACATGTTAAATTAATATTCAGTTTATGTTGTGTTCACATTCGTATTAATGACGCAATTCCACTATCGCACCGGAACTTCGTGCGAACAGTTTATTAATTAAGGTAATAGCTTTATAAATTATAACCTTATGGAGTACGCTGATGTAATAAAGATAGATTTGATTTACCCTAGTTAATATAGTCTATAAATTATTGAAATAATGGATGCATCTCTTTGAATATTTTAAAAGCCAACGCGAGTGGCGTCTTTTTAAGAATGTGTATTTTTATATTGTATCATTAGAAAACGTCTTACTACATACATATATAGGAATTATTTCTTGTGATGTATAAAATGGTGGTTTTCAGATAATATTGTTACTAAAAGTTAGATCAAGGGACATAGATCTTTATCAATATAGACAGAGCTACAAAAGAATAAAAAACTCAGTTATCTAAATAATATATTAATATAATATCGATAAAACCACGTTGCAGTTGTCACTTTTAGTCAATATTTAGAGAAAGTCGGGCACGAAACGCACTTCTTCGCTTTTTCTACTGAAACCACATACATCAGTCATAGCGACGTAAATAATAAACCATCTAAAAATATATTCTACCCCATTTCTCATACGTGAGAAGTCACAGATACACGCACTCCAAACAATAAGGAGTGGCAAAGAGTAAGTATATCATATAGCATATTATAGCATATTTACTTCACTTATTTTACGACGCACGTACCGTGTTTGAAGGAAAATTTCGCATTTTTCTGTCGTCCTCCTTGGCTAGTGCCTTCAAAAGGTGCATAAGGTGGCGCGCGCTAAATGAGAAATTCTTCGAGTACGTGCAGTATAAGGGTAGCGAGCAATAGAGCTGCGAGACTTTATCGACAATCGATACACAACTTTATTGATTTCGATATAGCCTACCGATATTTGTCATAAACAAGTACAGCTATAAATAAATAATCCGCACAGGTAAACACAGAATATTTACCTAACACAATCATTTTGATGTACGTGTATTTTTTATTGAAATCGCTTTGTGTGTCCAAAGTAAATATCAAGCGTTCTGTAAATATTATCGATATCGATTATTTGGATTCGCGTCACTAGAGAGGACCGAAGAGCCTATTTTGCGTGCGTATTAATTCAAGGTTCATAACGCTGAGTTTATTAAGGAGACTCGAATTTTCCGCATACTTTTCACTCTGTACGACGGAAGTTAATTTGATCCAAGATGTCTCCCGTAATAAGTAGCCTTTTATATAGCTCTTAAAAGCGTCTTAAGAAATTTTCGGGTGATATCGGAATTTATATTGGTCCCGTCTAAAAAATTTAAATAACGTATGTAATGAAAAGTACATTATTACATTCTTTCTTTTTCTTTTCGTGTGGTTAATGGCCAACCTGTTGTCAATAGTTGTTCAAGCCGCCCGTAGGCCTCTGACATGGCTTAACGACTGCAGCTGTCAATTTGACAACAACCGGGACCGACTTTTTACGTGCCCTCAAAAGCACGGAGACGCTTAGATGAAATACCACTAAGCGGTCACCCATCTATAGACTGACCGCACCCAACGTTGCTTATCCTCGTTAATCGTTTACCGATCAGTGAGTGCAGCTGGCTATGAGCGCCTCATATTATTACATTGAAGGCTTCTTTTATTCATGTTTAAATATACATTTTCGTAGAGGGTTCTTTCGAAGGACATTTTTAATATATTAATTAGAGCCTGGGTATTTATAAAAATATATTTCTATCTGGTTTTTGACGATAAATAGAAATTCTACATCAACATAGAATTTAATTGATGTCTAAGTTAACACTGAGTTATTAAGTTATCGTTGAGGCTGTGGAATAATTAGAAATCCCAAATTTTAAATATTGCAATAAAGCGGTTGAAAACTAGAGTAATTTTTTTATCTTTTGACATACATACACGCATGTCTATATATCCTTGAAACAGTAGACAGATGAGTTTCGCCAGCTATATTTTAGATCTCAAATACGTTGACCATGTATGCACATAGTCACATGCAAACATAAGCGTAAACTTATATCGCGTCATTTAGAGAAAGCCAATATATTATTAATGTCATAAAGCAAATATTTTAATGAAAGCCTTTGTGTCAGAAGAGAGACGAGATTACCTAGACTACTTCGGTTCCTAGAATACGCCAGTTCCTAGTAAACGTAGTTCTCTGCCTACAAAGAAAGTAATTTCGCTTGCTATGCAAAGACTGAATAAAATGTCATTAAATTTTCTTCTTACCTTTCTGTTACAAAATCTCTAAAGTATCTATCATGCGCACTGACTATACATATATGGCCTACATCATTTTGTATTAGAAGTGCTTAGAAATAACATGGTTTTGTTGCTAAGTATTTCATCTAATACCTGTCTGCTTGTAATTCATTTCGAATTTGGTTTGATTGGGGCTTGAAGTTAGGTTATGTTAGTTGAAAACTAATCGATTTTTTTATATGAATGTTGGCAGCATAGGCCATAATATCCTTTTTAACCACTAGAAATTAAACATTTTCAAACTTAAACTATTTTAAAAGATCATGATGTGGCATTGACTCTTTATCTTTCGAGTCACAATTTTTAATATACCTTGAGCTTGAGGCTTCTCCTTAAAGTATACACCACAACAAGACCAAGAAGATCTCATTTCGCAATAAGTACTCTTATACAAAAAATACCGAAATGGATTTTAGATTAAAGGATACCAATAACTTAAAATTATAGGATGGTATTTTTTATTAATTTTACATAAAATCGTAGATCGTCTCTATCTTGCATTTGGAGTTTGCGCAAGTTGAGGTACAGCATGGGCGATAAGGGGTAATTTTCGTGAATAACTTGTCTGTAGTACCGCGTTCCTTTATGGGTTATGGCTTAAGGTTTCGGTAAAACTGACTATCTACGTGTTGTTATGTGAAGATAAGCATCTGAGTTGTGCGTTTCCGTTCTACTAACGTTTACCAAAGTTTGTTTAAATTTTTATCGTTAAATAACTGCTTTTAATACGGGAATGAGGTGTTCTTGGAGTAAATTCACTAATGTAATACTGACTGAATATTTGCAAAAGAAAGATAAAATACTCTTTATTGTAAGCTAATTATAATTTATCTTAGATTAGCGATTATGGCGAGAAAAAATTTACCGGCATCTATTTAAAAGTGCATAGAATTTAACTATTATTACCAGGATAAAATGTATTCTATGTGTTGTTCCAGAATATTGTCTATATATATATATTTGCATCATTCCATGTTTTTTTTGTTTCCATCCAAACATCTTCACAGACCTTTTCATTTATGATCTTTGTAGGAAAACACAGTATTACAAATCATACATATATCATCGTTATAACGCCCTTTACAGGCAGTAGGTGGAAGGACCTAAAAAAATAACGGTGTTGGGATGGGTCATTAGCAGGGATAAATTAAAGATATTATTTAATTTTATTATTCCGTTAATACAGAGCAGCGATAGCTCAGTGGGGAGACCAACAGACTGCAATGCAGAGGGTCTCAGGTTCGAACCCACGTCGCGCACCTCTGACTTTCGGAAGTTATATGTCTTTTTGAAATTATGTGCGTATTGATTGACAATTATCGCCTGCTCCGTGCTTCGGAAAGCACGTTAAGCCGTTGGTCCCGGCTGCCATGAACATCTATGGCAGTCGTTATTGGGAGAGTGTCGACACAAAAGATCCCACTTGGTCGAAGAGTCGTCGGTCTGCACTGACTGGCCCCCGCATAAGATAAGATAAGATAAGATTCCGTTAATACAATATGTAACAAGTTCGTGGGTGCGTTTCTTTAACCGTGTCTTCATAAAGCAAGCCTGATTTGTGTTCTCTACATAGACTTAGCATTATAAACTAAAAGCGAAGTAATTATTTTATAATATTTTTATTACTCATAAATCATTTAAGTACCAAGTTTTTTCAACTAATGGAAAATCAAGTATCCAATCGCGTAATCATGAAGATTAAATGCATTATTTGAGTTCGATCAAATTAGCTCTACGCAAATGATTGCCAAACAAAACAGTAATAGAGTCTACAAAGCATTTCGTATTCAATCGATTGAGTTACATAACAGTATCGGTACAACAGATTCGACCATCAATATACGTTAAATCGCGTTTGGCTTAGTTCAATATCTCAATACGAGGAGCGTTGGCCCGGTGCCGGCACAGAAACTAATGGATTTCGTCACGCCAACCGATCGTTCGTCTTACGATATCAATAACGACACGGGATTTCGTGACGGCTGACAGTGGACACATCTCAACTGTAATAAGTATGTAGCCATGTTGCAATACATTTGACGGGTATTAGATCTTGTATACATTGCATGTTTTAGGTTGTAGAGCTTTCAATGGTTCCGGCTTTGGGCTATGTGATATTTTGTTTCCATATTTGTTATTTATATTGTAATATTTTTTCATATTCCTCTCAACAATCGATATTACTTTTCCTATATAAATTAAAACTGACATTTATATAAGGTGATTAACTTAACGTGTAAATTAAATGATTATGACATAAAGAAAAATGAAGCTAATGACATAGAGGCCACTTATAAAGTTTGCAAATAAATACAAATCAATATATCTAAGAATAGGTCTATATTATAAACATAAATCTATCTATGTACACCATATTTTTTATTTAGCAACATTTGTGATACCTTGCTTAATTCTATTTTGGGTTCTTGTTTCTTTTTGTATATCATTATGGTAAGACACAAGCATAGGTATGCCTGACTTGGTAAGGGATAATCGTAAGCTAAGAATTCTTGTAACACTAAAGTTAGACGCATTGCGGCACCTGCCAAACTATTCGTATTTTCTTTAATAAAAACAAGAGCGCCATATTGTAGGTTCTAGTTTGTATTAAGGCAGCGTGGTCATCAGTGCAATAGAGTAGTAGAGTCACATTTTTTATTATTTAAGTTAAATAGTTACATTACCCAAACACTGAAACACTAAAAAGATGGATACTTTTCGAAATTAAATAAGATACGTGCGCTTTAGATCTGGTAGTAGGACTAATTGTCAAATGGAAAAGGATGCATGATATAAACTGTGACGTAACCGCTATTTAAATGCAGCTTTCTGAAGGAGATAATATCCTCACTTTTTCTTACATCCAAATTTAAAATAATAACTACTCTCTTATTTTGTTACAAATTTTGATACTGTTTATACAACAATATTTTTTATAATTTCTATCTGCTCTTGTCTGTAAAAGAATGTACTAATTTTAATAATCTAATTTTTTGTATACTGATTGGGTTTGACTGGACGCTAAAGGCAGATCAGGTATCATGACAAATAGGAATATACCTTGTATGTCCAATATTGAATTGCAATAAGCTAATCGATTGATAAACTATGTTTGACAGATGACACTCTTAGTTTGACATATTGATGTAATAGTGCGCTGTCTAAATGCGAACCGCCGGGTTGACAAATACAAACAAAAGTATCAGAATTCAAAATTAGAATATTTGAATTACATTTTCTAATAGAGAATTTTTAAGTGATAAATGAGTAAATTTTTAATGCTTTGTCAAAAGGTCTCGGTAAACTTCGCCGAAGTAATTAATTACTTAAGAAAATTTGACAGCCCTAAATGGACTTCACTAATTAGAATCTTTTTGGCAGTTTAATTTTGTGACAATGGAACTTATTATAAATATTACAAAAATATAAATTAGGCTAGTGCATTAATATTTTATCTGTATTTTTTGCTGTTAATTTTAAGGTTCTATAATATATTCTGAATGTGCGCATATGATAATGGTATTAATCGTCGAGTTGTAGGAAACGGGTTTACGGTTTTCATCATAACTATACAATACATACGAAACGCCATACCCTGTTCAGAGTGAGACCCCTATAAATTCAAAATGTTTACATTAGAAACAAGAATAAGCCCAATGCGTAAAAGTTACTTAAGTAATCTAGAAACGGCACGAATTGTTAGTTCAGAACTTTATCTATTAATTTCCACTTATAGTTGACTTTGTATGGTGTGTTTAAATGACTTGTTCCTTGTTCCTCGACTCGGTGAGAATGTCTCGGTCTAGATTTCTAGTCAGAAACGTGCCTCAACCGGTTTGTGAGCGCCTTATATTAGACCCGTGCTGCGTTTAGACTGGACAGTTGCTTGTTCTTAAATAAGAAAATGTTTATCTTGGAGTTAGGGTTAATTCATATTAGGTCCCACATTCAAACGGTTTAGTTATAAATAAAGATAATAGTTTTTGAATAGAGCTGCCAGTTAAAACATATTTTGTTAAAATTTTAATTTGTAATGAACATTTTGCCGTTAAATTTCAATCTGCTCTGACTATATTCTATTTCTATAGTTAATGTTTATATTAGTATACCAATTCCCATTTGAATTCTATTTTTAAATTTCCATTCCTGTAACTCCATTCTATGATTAATTTCTTTGTTACTAAAAACGACTTAATTATGTAATCAAGTTTATTAAAACATACAGCACACAGTTTAGTGACTAAAATAGGCGCTTTACCTATAGTTTTTATTGCGTATAGAACCTTAAGCCAAATTTATAGCACTATTCCTTGTATTGATGCTGTTAGCAAGTATTTAACTACACAATTACGCTCCAAATGAGGCGAACTAAATCTATTTGTTATAAATCAATTTACGTCCTGTTCGTAACCTCGTTGGGAGCTACGCAGAGGTTTAATCTGCAGAATTAATATCAAGTTTATGGTTGGGATACAAAGCTTCTCACTCGAACAATGTGCCTATATGCGTCAGTTAAATTATAATATAGATTTTGTAATCAAAATTATTGACTGCTTCGTTAGCCTGTTGGCATACAACTTATATATAGTTTTTCATTGAATTTTCATCACAGATGTGTTTAGTTACCTACTGAGCGATCTGTAAAATAGGACCATCGAGTTTGAGAATATATAAATGAAAGCGTGACTACTGATAATGATGTTTTGGTCTTTATTTTGGTAATTAAGATTTCTGAGAAGAATCTTTCAGTAGTAAAATGGCATAGGTTAACTCTTCGTATGCCAATATATAAATCTACCTGAGAGATAATGATTCTTTTAAGTATCTGAAATGCTAGTAGATAAGAAGTGATAATGGTGCTCTTGTTGCCAATGGCCTGCCATGACCACTTATGACAGGGTATTGAGCGAGTAGGTACCCTCGAAAATAAGCTGGATTAATCGTAGTACCATTAATACAAATTAAAGTATTAGAAAATTACAAGAGTTGTTAGTAGTAGTAGAAGTAAAATCAGCATAATTTAAACGATATTGAATTCCTGTTTTATGTTTATATTTTGGATGTCAAAGGTTTGTAGTTCAAATTTGCCCATGCATTGAACCTCTTTTTAATTAGTCTTCCTGTGTCTGTTTAATATCATTGTGAGCAACATACGCTTCCAACATTTGTCATTTGCGTCACGTATTCGACTACTCTTAAAGAAGTTTGTGACTTTCGTCTTCTGACTTCATGAGCGATAAACTACAACTACAGTTGACTTTCTGTCCGCCAGTTTCCTTTATATCCGTGTTTACGACCTTTCATTGCAGTTGCACTCTATAAAAATACACACAAGAGACTCGGCGTGCGAATCCTATTAAAACTGAACCCAGTTTTTAGTGTTATTTAATATTACCATGGTTACGGACTCATCTCAGTTTTCACCATTAAGCCTAGCTATTTTAATTGCTTCTGCAGTTGAAAATTCGTTAGCTCATGGTAGTTGAATTTTAATATTTCGCTTCTCAGTGTTTCGAGTTTGCGAGGGATGAGCCCGAATATCGGATACTCGTCGTTTTGCTTAAATGTATTTCGCTTTTAACTAGTCCATCACAGCCATTTAGGTTGCTTTATATAAAATCGTAAAATTAAAAACGTGAAACTGGCTTTCAATTAAAGAGTACTTCATATTCTTCTGGCATTTTTAGTGTTTATTATTATATGATATTTACAGTCGAGCAAAGCGTTATCGAGATTTCTGTTAGAACTATTCTCAATAGCACTACGGAGAGTAGAAATGTGCCCGGTAAACGTCTATAGGGTCGGTCGCTTTACAAAATAATGTTTTTACTCAAGGATTACTATTATTACTATATGCATTTTAATAAGGGCATGAAATAGAATTAAATATACCACATCTTTTAGCTACAAAAAAGGTGTTCCTTTTTATGGATTTTTGACGTAGAAAATGGAGAAGAAAACTCACTTTGCTTTTAATTTATTACAGCTTTTAGTTAGCTGTTAGTTTATTATGTTATAAAAATAAGACACTAACTTCTTTTATTAATTTTAACCCCCAAGAGTCAGCGGCATGATGTCAACAAATAAAACATAACCATAGCTTAGAAAGTATTATTATTAGTTTTATGTATTTAATGTTAACTATTGACGTTAACTGCTGATGGTTTTCCGATTAATGAAAAAATAAGTTAATCTACAACTTTATAAAACTGTTACTAAAGTGAAGTTACTAACTAGCATCAAGTACTAAATCTAAACGAGGCACAAGACTTATAAGTCGCGTGGGAGAAGCGTGGGTAAGCAGACCATTTAAATTTGCATGAGCTGACAACTGGACACGCAACCCTACAATATATAACGAGATATCGAGTGAACATTAGCATTCGAGTTTTAAATACTCGAGCGAGACTGATCGATATCGGTTAAGTACTAAGGTATTCTGTATATACAAGTTACGGTTGGCAAAAGTACCATGTAAACGTTTTGTTGTGTATTTACGTAAGTACTAGATTTAGTACTTGACATGTTTCTGGAATGTTTAGAATAAGCTATATATTAATGAAGCATATTAAAGGTTTATAAGTAGATCGGTCACGGTCCAGTGCATATCTTGTTTAAGATAAACTGTTTGATATTTCTCTAGGGTATACTTTTTTATGGTTCAAGAAATATGTATATAGGTACGTAGTTTAGACTTACGTTTATATATCATACTAGCTTTTGCCCGCGGCTTCGCTCACGTAAAAGTATGTTAGATTAGGTTATGTAAGTTACAGATTTTTGAAATAAAATGTAGGTTATGGTTCTCAGTGATAATATAGCTTTCTAATGGTGAAAGAATTTTTAAAATCGGTTGACTAGTTTTAAGTTAAATCGTAACAAACAAAGAAACATAAGCAAAGGCAGCCAATCACTGTACGATTCATAAATCTTAATATTAATTTGTACTCGGGTAATCCTTTAACCTGTTCTGTAATAAAAAAGCATAATTTTTAAAGCTCTATGGAATTTTACTATACTTCATATTGACAATATAAAATATTTTTATATGTATGAAAAAGCATATTCAATTGTCACAAAACCTTTTATTCGACAACAATTCAAGCTTTCCATAAGATCACTCACTACACTCTCTTTACAAGTCAAAGACCGTTGGGGAGAAATCTTTCACACATAAATCCGATTTCCCAAAATAAAGAATACATTTAGGGAAGACAAAGAACAAAATTCGTAACGGCGCCGGCGTTCCATTTACGGAGTAAATTCCAAGTACGGAAACGAACAACCTAAAAGATATTTTCCGAACGCAAATTATTGAGAACTGATAACCGTCATAAAAACGTTCGGGAAGTTTGACTCGTCCCCAATTTCGGTCGGCGAAGCATCAGAAATAAATCATATAGGATAGGTATTGTACCCAAAAGGGATAGGATAGGTATTACCGTACCCGTACTACCGCCGACCAATTTATTTAAAGCCCCGCGAGAAAGATATTTATTTGAAAACCGCAAGTCGTGACGGATCTAGTTTCCCAGCTTGTTGAAATATTTTTTTTTTATCTGGGGCTGAGAAAAATTCTTGATGTTCTAACTCACGCTTATGTATGTATAACACGTTTGGTGCCTCTACGAGTTTCAAGTTGGTTTTTTGTTTGACATTATTATATTGTCTGGATAACGATGAGGGATTAGGTTTTTATAGAGTTAATTGGAAAACGGGTAAACGCTGGGGTTTAGTGTATTCATTTTAATTTACCTACGTCATTGGTGATAAGTTATATGTGTGACTAGCTTTTGCTTACGGCTTCGCTCTCGTAAAAGTAGGTAAGGTAAGTAGGTACTGTTAGTAACAATACTTTTTATAAATAAAATATAGCCCATGTTACTCGGTGATGTGATAATATAGCTTTCTAATAATTAAAGAATTTTTTAAATGGGTTGTGTAGCTTTTGATTAAACCCTTACAAACAAACAAAATATCGTTTACCCTTATTATCGAAATTGACATATTCACCGTTTTAGAATAGTGAATCAATAAATCGATTATTTAAAATTTAAACCGAACGATTTTTTTGCCATGAATATAAATTAATCTAAATAAATGTATTTATTGTATCGAACAGATAAAAATGCTATTCGATGGCCTCTCCGAAGTAACAACATCAGTCGAATAAAAAAACATCAATTGAGTGTGCTCAGAGCTCAAACGTTTGTTAGTATAAATTAAATTAAAAGCGGCTTTCAATCACATCAAAAGACTCAATCAGTGGGAGGTCACCATTGAAGCGACACGACGTCGATGTTGATAGAGATGTGCCTTCACCTACTGGAAGGGCAGCCATTTTATTTTACGAATTACGTCGTACAAAATATTTCCTAATTAATGCTAACTTCCTTACTAATATTATGAATATGATTGTGAGTTTGCTTGCTTTTTATGCTTTTATGTCTTAACTACTCGACCGACCATCATGAAATTTCGTATGCACGTTTGTCACGTTTGTCAGGGGCGTAGATACATCTAGAAAAAAAGTACTGTTTCCAAGCGAGCGACAACGCGAGCAAAATTTAGTAACTAATAAACATCAAGTGTGCCAGCATATTAAAGAAATAATGAACGTGTTAATTCTATTAACTAAATATAGAAATGAAATCTTGTAAAGATTTTGTTTTGTCTCAGTCCAATTTAAATTCAAATAAAATTGTAAGACAATTTAAAAAGACAATGAGATCTTGTTCGACTCGCTTTTATCTATTAATATTTTATTACGCCTAATGGCTACCAATAGCCTTTTAGTAAAAAGTAGAGGTCATTGATGGCAAGTAACCTTTTTCATTTTCATTATGAGAACAGAAAATAATATTTAAAATAAATATTTAAGAATTTAAGAAATATGTGTGGGTAACACTTTTGCTTGATAAGCTTAGTACTTCGAGGGTAAGGCAGGGTTATGCATTATATATGGTAAATTCAAATTTAAAAATCGGTTTTGATAATTTAACAAATTCCTCTCATACCGCAATTTAACTAACCAAGTGTAACCTGATTGGCGATTTAAAACTAAAGCGACTTAGCATTTTTCGACTATTCAAAGCGCACCTCTAGTTTTCAATAGGTCTTATTCATTTCGCGAAGCCAGGTACTTTGCGGCGTGCGGCTTTTATGTCAACTTATCGAGCTTTATGCGAGCACAATAGAGTACATGTCTATATATGTATCCTGCTCATTATGATAGGTGAATGTGTGGAGAGTGAAAGGGATGACGTAAAGAGTTAATACTACCGATATGAAAGCACCTATGTATCGAATAGCTTTAATATTGTTGGTGTTATTCAAGTACCGTTAAATATAAAAAAAAATTAACAGAATATTGTCCGTTTGTCTGTGTGTTTATGTATGGTAATCTCTATAATGGCAGATCCAATCTGAATGCGGTTTTCTATGACGTATTAAGATAAGCTTAGGGTCGCTTAATGTAATAATCTCTATACGCACTATGTTAAAGACAACTAGGCTGTGTTGTACCTTCTAACTACAAAAACTCATCTATGAAGCTCCAAATCCAAAAAAAGATACAAAAGCATAATCTTAGCCATTAAAAATATAACAAGCAATAATTTTAGAAATACGTATTTTTGCTATGCGTGTGGTCCTGGTTTCGATTCCCGGGTAAGGAAAATTGTTAGTGGGATTTTATTAAGAAATTCTCAGTAACAGCATAAAGTCTAGTATTGGGCCCAGTAGACGACAACAAGTTCGCTCTATATAACGGCAGACTGAAAATCATAGCTCCCCAGCTATAATTCTGAGTCCTCCATAACACGCACCTATGATTACCATTTCAGGTATATAGGCACCAGACTATATGTATTTCTCGATATTTTTTCGTCTTTATCACACACTAACTTTTGCACGCTTCGCTTGCGTAAAAGTAGGTAAGGTTAGGTTATGTTAGTAACGTACTTTAAAAATAATACATAACCTACGTTACTCTGTGATAACATAGCTTTCTAAAGGTGAAATAATTTTTCAAATCGGTTGATTAGTTTACGAAGTTAAATCTTTACAAATAAACAAACAAAAAATCTAAGTTTTCCTCTTTTTAATATTAGTATAGATTAGTATAGATATATTTGCAAGAAATTGCTTATTAGTCATACACAACACACAAGTTATTATAGTCATACACAACTGCACACCAATATCTTAATTGGCACGTCACTATTCATCAATGACGAGAATGTAGGTAGTTGGTAAAGGGCGTGGTATTTAGACGCGCACGGTTCGCTGGGCGCTCACTCAAGCGTCTGCGCTCGTCGAGGACAGACGTGACGATCGATAATAATGCACTAAAGCTTACGCAATCAAAGGCCCAGCATTCTAATTATACTATGTAGATGCCAGATATGCATTTAGATTTACTATTGTTCTAGTTATACCTATTGTAATGTATTTTTAATGTTGAAGACACGACTGCAAGCACTTCAAGTTGTCTATACCATATACATATACTTAGGTATTTCACTCAAGTTTAGGAATACTGCTTGGCTCCCGTAGCTCAAAGCCTGGTGCTACATAGCCTGTGTACTTCTGGATAAACTAACTTTCTACTAATGGTAAAATAATTATTTAAATCGGTACAATTTCAGGGCTTATCAATCAGAAACAATATTTTTTTCTCTTTATAAAATTAATATTAAAGTATAGATTTCGTAAGTGGCTTAGCCTACCGCACCAGACATCTGCTATATAAAACAATGCAAATAATATCTATAAAGTATTTATTTGCATTATATAAAGTCATAGTCAGTTTGCGTCACGGTGGATTTCAAAAACATTGAAACTACGGACGCAAGAACTAGATAAAAAATATCGTTTTGTTGGCCCGTACAGGTTACGAACCCACAACTTCTGGCAAACGTCATAGCGAAACGATTAATTAAGTCACTGCGCCATGCGTCTCGTCTCGTCGGCCTCGATGGCGTAGTAGTTAGTGTAACCAACTGCCACGCATGAGGTCGCGGGTTCGATTCCCGCACAAGTCAAACATTTGTGTGCATGAACATGGATGTTTGTCTTGGTCTGGATATTTCTATGTATAATAAGTATGTATTTACAAAAAAAGTATATAATATGTATGTTTATCCATTGTCTAGTACCCATAGTACAAGCTCTGCTTAGTTTGGGCTAGATGGTGTTGTGTGTATGTGATAGAATATTATTATTATTATTATATTATATTAATAAAGTCAAAAATGGCCTTGGATTAAGACCACCAAGGGTGTCCTCTAAAAAGCCAATACAAGTCATACAGCTACAATAGCAATCCGTTGTCATGACCATTATTCGGTAATGGCTTCAAAACGTCTCTGATTCCCTTTGTGATATCGTTAAATGATCCGAACATCAATTATTTTTAACAAAAAATCAATTCAATTTGCCTTATACATCTTTACTCTTCTAATGCAGCGTCTTCGACAACATTAAAAACCCTATTCTTTTCTATCAAAAGGGGCCATTGCCTCCGTTTTCCCGATGAATTGACATCCATCGATGTCAAACCCAACAAAGAAAAATCACAGTACATTTGGAGGGAGGCAAAAAACCAAGTTATTTTAAAGCTTACGACCGCTCTGTAGGATTCTCGTAGTGGAACTTACGTTAATAGATATTGGTACTGAAGGCAATTGAAAATAAAGTTACGTTTTGTATTTTACAATTGTATTGTTTCTTATGATTTAATATATAGCTTTGGCTTTAGAAGCAGTGTTTTGTGCTTCAGATGCTAGGTTTCAAATATAGTTTGGTTGAAAAGACATGTTGAGAATTTAGAACGATTTAAACGGTTTGAAGCTAATATTCAATGTACAGAACATTAATTTAAATTGTGTTTAATAGATGTATGTTAGTTTTAAATAGCGAAAAACAGGGACACGCCGCTTTTGTAGCATCAAAATATTGCTTAGAATTATTTAGCACTAATCGACAAAGGTATGTAAAAATAACATTGTCTTGTAATAAATGATAAAACTACATGAAATAAATAGTAAGACTTTGTTGTAAAAATGTGGTAATATATTTTTTATACTAAGAATTCCTTTTCTGTATACAGACTTTTATGATCGGTGACTATCTATCAAATACCTATGTATTGGATAAAATAGAACCAGTTTCCATGAAATAGCCAGGAGTACCGTTAAAATGACTTTAGCGCAATATAGGTACTACAAAATGGGCACTATTTAGTGATTTAGAATGACTGGTTGAGATATGGTAATCAGTTGTGTACAATCACGAAACTGGTACTCGTTAAATTTAGTGAGGCCGGACTAAATACTTCACCGTTAATTAATTCAGTCCTGAGTGGGCAATAAAACTTAGTATTTCGTATACTATGACTAATTTATTACTCACAAAATCTTATTTATTACAACTTAAAGCTATTATTATAAATCGTGTTCTATGAAAATTGTACGATTTTGATAATTTTATCAAAAGTTGATTTTTCGATTCCCGTCGTCTTGATTGCCTATCATAAACATGTTTATAACATAATCTCAAAAGCTCTTCATTTGTGTACACAATTACCGAGAACAGCTCTTATCTTAAGCCAATAAAATGGCGTAATAGCTGTTTCCCTTCAGAGGGTAAAGGTAGAGTTTGCATTTGACCTTAACGGGGCCGCGGCGAGGCGTCGGGGCGCGCTGCCTCGGGGAGTCGCGCCTATGTGCTCGATACACACTATTTACTACTCTAACAACGAGGCAATGGAAGCCAATTTACACCGAGACGCCGGCCAGCACCCGACGTATAAAGTAAAAGCTACCTTCAGCTACTGTAATTAGGCACATAATGAAACAATTTGTAATCGATCACGTTCGATCGTCAGCAAAAGCTTTAAAAAATAGACTCCAACATGATGCCTTTAGGGTCTTATTTTGTTTGTTGTATAAAGACAAAGGTTGCGTAGTGCGGCGCTTATTCAGGCTTAGCTTTGAAACATAAAGTTGATATTTGCGCGACCGATGTTTTAGAAGGTTGTATGTTAAAGTTGGGTCGCGACGCGTGCTTTTTGTTATTTGCACATAAAATATGGTCGGTGCCAGTGTCGCAAGTACGTATGCTAATGTTTTTTTATCGCATGTGCTCGGAATAGGCGGGTCTGATCGAATTTATATGACAGTGTGATGTTTTTCCGACGACAAACGAGTTTTTGTTACGATATTGGCTTCGGCGAGATGTGGAAGGGTATCTATAGATCAGGGAGTAATCTAACTGGGATTTGAATGGATCCTCTCTGTCTAGATAGTTGTGAACTCTTAGTGAGAACTTGCTGAACTGAAGATTGGATAGGGGTTCATTATTTCCATGTTAGTTGAAAATACATGTTTACGCTAGCATGATATGTATTTTCAGGGGATATCTATATTATAATATTTTTACGTATTACTTAGTCTATTAAAATATAATCGGCATTTTAAAATATTAAGAAGTGTGAAACAATGGTTAAGCACGTTCAGCCTCAGAACAACCATGTTTGAATCACGACCCAGCGCGGCAATAAACTCTAGTGCACCGCGTAGTAGCGAGTTCACTATTTGAACAATAAAAGCCTTAACTCGATCAGATCGGAGGCGTTCTGGACAAAGGCCAGGTTAAGAGTTCCTTGAACCGACGGGCGTGTATGAGGAATGTGATGAAAGTGAATGAAGCCAGAGAAGTGTGTCAGGATCGTAGCAAATGGAAATCCGTAGTATCTGCCTACCCCTCTGGGAAACAGGCGTGAATCTATGTATGTATGTATGTAAAAGATTTAACACAAAACGCGCGTAGAAGATTGACAAGACGTATAATCTTTCGTTTACACACAGTCCACATTTTAATAGTATTACAAATTAATTGAAAACCTTAATAATAATAAGTAATTTAGGTAACACATTATTTTTAATTAACAAAAATTTTTCGATATTCAGCGGCTACTTTCTTTCCTTAACATCACAGATTTTCAAACGATAGCTTGCCTGACTCAATTGACCTGCAAAATATCAAGTATATTTTAATCGTATTACAATTATAATGCAGTATCAGCGAACAAACAACACTACGTAATCGTGTCCATACATTACCGTATACATTGCTCGCTGCATTAATACGCAGGATGTCACCGCAACCGCAGTTGCTTAGTTGTGCATTAACGTGATATTGCACGTTATTGGTATCGCAGATCAATTGAGTAATCGCTTGGTATTATCGCCGTATATTATTATAACTATGTGACGCTGAATAACAAGCTTAGCGATGAATGTAAAGGAATTGGAGGTTAAGTTGATACTGTCTTTGAATCGATTACTGTTAGAATAGCGATTATCGATAAAATATTCAAAATCATCACCTTTATTCCTTTTTGCTAAGGTTGGCAACGTGCAAGTGATACTAATGGTAATGCAAGCGTAGCGTATTTGTTTGTGTTATTACGTTTGTTTAAAAAATAAACTACACAGATTCAGGCGGTTTATGTCCGGCAAGTGCCATCAGCTTCATTTACACGGACGATAAATTTTGTGTCTCCATTTTCCTCAACCTGAGTATTGCCTATGTAAAGGTAGCTTTCCTGACTTGCAAAACTCCCGATTGGCAACCGCACATTTGTTCACACCACTAACACACACGAACAAGAATAAAATTATAAAATCTTAACTCTTTAATATACCCTATGGCGCATTCAACCATTCCATATAACTCTTACTGTATGTGACAGTTTAAAACGATTAATAAAGAATAAAACATCACCACACACGTAAATATACAAAGAAAGAAATAACTATAAAGGAAAAGGAATCTGAGAGTGGTAATCTTCCTTTTGTGAGCTTAAAGTATTATTTATAACTTTTTCTCGAGAAAGTATATTCTTTGATTATTGCTCAAGAAAGTTCTTTGTGCTCTGAACTCACATGTGCAATAGAATAGAAAAGCTTAAGCCCTTTACTTCAAAACGGTATCGCATTTGGCTGGGATGTAATATTAAAAGCGGGGTTGACGGATCTTTCGCAAAGATGGCAAGCATATAGTCTGTTTAATGTTCAATAGCTTCGTCACACGTGAGGTAGGAGGTACAATGCCGACCGTTGAAAAGAGGACTATTGCTCTACACTAGTCTATACTAATATTATAAAGAGAAAAGATTTGTATTTTCGTTTGTGATGAATATACTCAAAAACTACGGGACCGATTTTTATAATTCTTTCATTATAGGAAAGCTTTTTTTCTAGAAGTAAAATAGGGTTTCTAACGTCACGCTACAAGCCACAGGACCGGAGCAGTGGTCATAAATGTGGGCGACAACTAGTAATTGATAACCTTACTATCGGTTACATCGACTATCAGACCCGGGGCTTAGACTCAATACGTTTTCATTGTGTCTGTATGGTTATATGGAATCATTTAAGAGGATTGAAAACCTCGCCGGAAGTACAAAGTACAAAGTTATTTGTTGGCAATGTTTCGAAGGGCGTACTTCCTGGTCGGTGGAGTCAAGATTAGGGAAGGGATTAGACTCGCCTCATTCTCAAAAAAAGGGTTTTGAGTTTAATCGCCAGGCTGAGTAAAATTGGAGTTGATTCAGTAAAACTTTATTGTTTCACGAAGGATTTTAAAAGATTTTGTTCCCTGGCAAATATGTTTTTAAAACCTCGTATAGGGCTGGGTATGTTCCTGACATGAAATTTTGCCCACTGGGTGTAGCTCCTTTAAAGAGAGTCTACCGAGTTAAAATTTACGCTACTGCAAAAAAAAATGGATAGTAATATCAATAGCACAATGTTCAAATCGGGAATCGCCAAAAAACGGAAATAAACTAAGCGGTCTTGAACCCAAAACCTAATTAATGTATAATTCTTGGCAGTAAAAATATTCGCCTTATTTTAACAACCAAATTAACCTATGAAGAAATTCTTGCCTTTCCGTTTTGAATTCCACAATACGCAATAACCACGATAAATAGGCGATTACAATTAAGCAAGAAAATACCGAGGTTACGCGAACGAAATGAAATCAGAGTTTATTAATAGCCTGTATAAAATGTAACTTCGTTTTGAAGAAAACTTATAATCTTGAAACGGCAGCGGCCGCGGTCCCGGGCGGGTGTTCTATCATAACAAAGCAGGAGAGTATCAACTTGGCTTGGGAAATGAATAAAAACACCAACGTAACGCGACCGACTCAAATACCGTTCGTGCGATACTGCAGTCTCTCGATGTTCGGAAAGCCAGTGGACCTGACGGCATCCCAGCTGTGGTTCTTAAAAAATGTGCAGCGGAGTTGTCTTCCACACTTACGCGCCTATACCGGACGTCTTACGTCGCAGGCATTGTGCCTGAGGCTTGGAAGGAAGCGAACGTTCAACCGATTCCCAAAAAGGGGGACCGTTCCGAGCCAAGCAACTATCGACCCATAGCTATCACCTCGGTGCTTTCCAAGGTGTTCGAGCGGATTATAAAGACCCAAATTGTCCGCTACCTGGAGGATCAATCGTTGATCAATGATCGCCAATACGGCTTTCGGTCTAAACGATCAACGGGTGATCTTCTAGCGTTCGTCACGCACCTCTGGGGTGAGGCTATGGACAAGCACGGCGAGTCTTTGGCTATCAGCCTTGACATAGCCAAAGCTTTCGACAGAGTCTGGCACCGGTCTCTTCTTTCCAAGCTTCCGGCCTATGGCTTGCCCCCTCAACTGTGCACCTGGATTGCAAGTTTCCTGCAGAAGCGTCGTATTCGGGTCCTTTGCGACGGTCGCGCTTCCAAATTTATGCAGGTCAATGCAGGAGTGCCTCAGGGTTCTGTCTTATCCCCTACGCTCTTTCTTCTCCATATCAATGATATGTTGAATCTCGGCAACATACATTGTTATGCGGACGACAGTACCGTGCATGGGCGATATCTCGGACATCCTGGGGCCAAACAGGCTGAGGTTGAGGGGAAAAGGCAGAATCTTGTCGTTGAACTTGACCGGACCTTGGACCGCATCTATGAATGGGGTGCCAAGAACTTGGTCGAGTTCAACGCCAAGAAGACCCAGGCATGCGCGTTCTCAACAAAAAAGTCTCCGTTCCTTCCCCTCCCTTCTCTGAAGAACACTCCACTGGTGATACGTGACAGTCTCTCTATCTTAGGTATGGATCTTTGCCGCTCCCTTAATCAGAAAACCTATATCGAGAGCGTCATTAACCAAGCTTCGCGAAAACTCGGAGTTCTGAACAGGGTGAGGCGGTTCTTCACGCCTGGGCAACTGTGCCTATTGTATAAGGCACAAGTGCGCCCTTGCGTGGAGTACTGTTCTCATCTTTGGGATGGCTCCGCGCAGTACTTGCTGGACGCTCTCGACCGGTTACAGCGGCGGGCTGTCCGTATCATCGGAGATCCAGAGGTCACGAGTTCACTGGAACCTCTGCAACTCCGTAGAGACATTGCCTCATTGGCATGTTTCTACAGAATATACCACGGGGAGTGCTCTGAAGAGTTATTCCACCTTATCCCGCCCTCCCCTTTCCTATCCAGAACAACGCGTGCTGGGCTCAGATGCCATCCTTACACGGTAGAGTCGATTAGAGCGCGTACCAAAAAGTTTGGGTCCTCATATCTCTGCCGAACGACCAAGGCATGGAATTCTCTGCCAAGGCACGTGTTTCCTTCTTCCTTCAATCCTGGGTTCTTTAAGCGGGGCGTGAAAAAGCATCTTCTCAGGCCGTCAAAGTAGAGACCTCAACATGGCCTCGGCTACTGCGGGGGCGATGTGGAGGCCACTGCTCTTAGACCACACGACTGCTTACCATCAGGTGGAGTGTGGTCATTTTGACGAGCAAAAAAAAAAAAAAATAATATCCTGTGCAAACCGAGCGAGCCGGGAAATAATGGTGCGCAAACTAACAGGTAAAAACTAAGTCCGTCGGGAAATTAATGTTAGATTTATTGGTACATTTCAGCTATCTTTTTAAAGAATATTTAAAGTCGCAGTTATTCTAACTTTTAATATTATAAATGCGAATGTGAGTTTGTTTGTTACGCTTTTACTTTTACAGGGGAACAAAAGGACATAGGCTACCATTCATCCAGAACAAAGTTCTGTTACTAATCTAACCTAACCTACATTTAGATGAACGAAGTATTACTGATAATATTACATTTGCGGGATACAGTCGTAGTACCAATATTTATGCCAGGTACCAGGCTAGCTACTCTGGCTGGGGCCTAGTTCAATTAGATATCACGTGATTCCTAGAAACGGCACTGAGCTTGACTGCCATATGTTATTTCCTCTCTCTGATAACACTCCGCTTTAAAGAGATGAAATGAAATCGACCAGTTTTTGACGATGAGGTATTTTTTGAAGATTTCAACACGTATAAGTGACTATTCCTTGTGTTAATACGACTTTCCAACAATTTTAAACACATTTGCTTTTTAGGAAGATTGATTAATATTGAACTGATGGAAACAATAAACATCTATCCTCTGAAAATCTGTCTCTAGGTCATCCACTTATCCTTTAAGATCTACACATATTTGGTACATTGCCAGAATATTATAATAACTAAGAAATAAACTTGGAATACCTAGGGATAAACTGATATTATTTTTCTTCCGTGATTTAAATAAGTTGAAAATGCTCTGTGAAAACGTAACCACAGAGATTTCTACAAGAGCTGTTCTTATTACGGTCGTATATCGGTATTCTTAATGCCAGTACTAAATTCCACTAAATAATGTTACGTAGAAATTCATAGTGCTACGAGTGCTACGGCTACGTAGCAGAGCTACAAACTAACTTCTAAAACCGAAAATACTCTTTAGAATTTAGTCTAAAACGAAATTATCGCTACATACATACATTCATTTTGTAGGAAATTCGAAAGAGATTACGTAATCACCCGGTTTTTGGCTATAAACCGACATTTTAAAAAGTCCCAGTAATGTTTTCTGTAGAACATGTCGGGGTGTTGTCAGATGGCTCTGCAATTTCGTCGTATTATAATGCCATTTGCGTCCTCGTCGAGTTTGTCCGGGATAAAATGTTTTGTGACGGGGTTCCAGTGTGAATAGGGCTAAGGCGGCATAACGTTCTATTAGCATTACAGTACTGAGAAGATTGTTAATAGAGTTGCCATGCGCTGTTTGTCATACGAATATTTTTCCATAAATTCAAACTTATAACTTCGTTTGTTATTTTGTCGTTTATGAAGAGCTTTCTCGAGACTTTTGTAACAAATGAGATTTGAGAGAAAAATAATTTAGCCGCGTTTCTGCAACGAATAAATTCCGTATAGGAATAGTTAACGCAGTAGCGAAACACGCCACTATTTTTTATACATGAAGTCACCGGAACTACGTATCGGCTCATGTCGTGAACAAGTAGCGGCATTCACTATTGAAATGAAATATTTCATGATTTTTTACAATGTAATAATATAATACTGACGCGTGTATTTCCGTATTTTATTTTTATTTTTATTTCATTATTAATTTTATTAATAGGGCAGATAGCGGTTTATTAGAACCACAATTTGTCAACTATGAATTAGAGCCTATTGATGTCTAATTGGCACATTTCTAGATTCCATGCAGCTACTGAAAAATTCTTGCTAAGAAGGTCCAGTTACACTTTGCCTATATTGGGAAAATGCACTCGAGATTTTACAATTGGTTGTGAATTTTAGCGAAAACTTATGCCATATGACGAATGGGGCAGGGCAACTAAATTAATTATAATGTTATTGTAAATATTTGTATGCGTGTGTTTGTATGTAAATGAACCTAAAGTAATAACAATAATTTTCTTTGTTCACAGGTAAGCCGAAGAAGTTATTCAAGTATTCCTTTCTCTTTTAATTAAAGGTGGAGTTGAAACAATCCAACTGAGAAAGAATTCTTTTACTTACAAAGGAACAGTTGCCGCGATCTGTTAAAAGTTATCATTGATCATTCGCTAGTTTGTGAAACTAAATTTGTATAAGAGCGGATCCTTTTTGGAGAAGCTTTGTCATAGTTTCTGGAAGGTTGTGGTCATATCAAACATCCTATAATCAAAAACTACTGCATGCAAATGTATTTTTTGTTGAAAATACCAAGTTTCAATTGCAAAGAAACAAGATTTACTATTTATTAATATGAATAACAAAATATCACAAAATATAAAATCTGGAACTTAATAGAATGGCAGAGTTTGGATCCCTGTAAAATAATAACAAACACTAGGTAGGTATATTTCAAATAGACATGACAAATTAAGCATAGAGCAAATTATACACAAGGAAACCAGCAATATGATGGGTAAATATAATTAAACCATTTTCTCACATACATCACATTGTTAGCTGTAGCCTTCTAGTCATGCTTTACTGAATAGTGAACAAAAATTAGATATGTAAGTATGGAACACGTATACAATGTACAATACAAAAAAACTTGAGCGTACATATGTTTAACGTACAAAATAAGCCTAAGAGTCCTACTTGCCTGTCTTTATACTCTCACCCGCGTCCTTTACTAATAGCGGGATCCTAAAACATGCAATTTGGTTTGGAGTCTAAGGACAGCCTATTTAGGGAAGAACTGGGTAAGTACCTACAACCTGTTTACAGAAAATCGCAGTCAAGTACAAGGTCTTGTGCTCTTACGGTAAGTAGTGCTTCCAAACTCCTTAAAGAGCTGTGCTGTCAGTTCGAACCTATTCAATGGCACAGGCATGTTGTACGCACAGTGGCATCTAAATTGTAATACTGACAGCCTAAAGGACAAAGATAACTGGATTCTTGCACATCGATTTAAGAAGGCTGGAAACCTCAAATGTGGTAGGAATACATCACAAGGTTCTTTGGCTGGTAGCTCCTGTAAAGATACTTATTCGATCGAGCTGGTGCAATTTTACAATTTCTGAGTAGTAGTTTAAGTGGTCGCTTTGCCATTGCCTCTGCGCCGAACGTTCTAGGTTCGATCCTCACTTGGAGCAAACATTTGTGTGATACACAAATAGTTGCTCCGAGATAGGGTGTTCTTTGTGTCCGTTATTTGAATGTTTAAGAAGTTATGAGTAGTAGAGCCTCGCTGATTTCAGCATGAATGGGCCGGCTCGACCGGGGAAGGACTACCCTCTCACAGAATAACGATGTGAAATAGCAGTATTCCTACTGTTGTGTTTCGTTCGGTGAGTGAGAGTGCCGGAGGCCCAGTCACTCTCTTTTCCCCTTCCCGCTACTTCTCCTTCCTACTTCCTTTCCTAAAGGGTTGGCAACGCGCAAGTGATGCCTCTGGTGTTGCAGGCGTCCATAGGCTACGGTGACCACTTACCATTAGGTGGGCCGTATGCTTGTTTGCCACATAAGTCGTAAAAAAAAAGTATCCCGTGACACAGGATTTATGTCTAGAACGAGACTAACGAACGAGTACATATATAAAAAGTTAAACAAACAACCTGCTATGGTACTTAGCTAAAATCTATCTTATAACTGCATATCACATGTACCCCTTATCTGCAGTGATTTAATGTTCCGAGGGAACATGAATAGTCAACAACAATATCGGACTTAATATCACGTTCATAAATTCCGCTTAAATTTCGCACCCGGCCTAGATTATAAACACCAGCGGGGGTTTAGGTATTTATATATCGCAAGTGAAGGTTTAACACGTTCGCCACTAACTATATTTTTATATTATCGTATTTTTTATTGCAGTCGGCACCTCGGGTCTTGACGACAATGCTGTATAAATTTTCTGCTGCGAAATTGCGAATAGGACTCGTATCTAAGGTTACCATCAATCCGGATTTATTAGGGTTGCTGCTTATTGAAACTGCCGGGGCTTTGTGATAATGTGGAGATATTTTCAATTTATATTCTATTAAACTGTTTGTATTTTTAAATTTTATTCATTTTAGTAGCGTTTGCAGGCTACTTTTGCGTGTACTATAAGTTCGCTAGCGACACCATTTATATGGATCTATGTACCATATCCATAGTTTTACTAAGCGTATTTAAATAAAACTTGGCTTAGTGAATCCGCATCGAAATGCGTTTAATGGTTTTTGGGTGTTCCTGAAATAAATTTGCAGATATACAACAATTCTATATACAATTTTTTTGGTTTCAGACGCAAACCTGAATATTCAAAACCAATAAGTTTCAAAAAAATATCAGCGGTGATATATAGTAGACGTTACAGTTTTTAATAATATAATTCATTATTAATTATTCGGTATACTTACAATGTTAAGCGCCTTTTTCTCGCAAGGGTAACAAGTCTGTGGTTACAAGTTGCCTTTTGCTAAGATCCTAGTCATATCATTTCCCCTCCACATATTCTTCATGCATGCCCGTCAACTTAGAGTACTTCTAGTTTAGCCTTTCTCCAGAATGTCTCTTTAAATTACCGGTAACTTTATTATAACAATGAAATTGTCTGCTGGCATCCCAATGAAAACTACGTCGTTCTTCCACTGTCGTAAACGAAGGTGCATGCGTTCAGTTTCAATTATCGGGTTGAGTTAAGTGTTATTGGGTTATTCAGCCAGGAAATAATCAGTAGCAGCACGGTGTATAAATGTTATAGGCAGTAATAGCTCCGCTCTTTATTATGTAGGCGATATACAGGACTGGGGAATAGAGGATGTGATTATACCTTCGTACTTACTTGTTTAGAGTAGTAGAGCCTCGCAGATTTCAGCATGTATGTGCTGGCTCGGCCAGGGAAGGACTACTCTCTCACAGAATATCGACGTGAAATAGCAGTATTCCTACTGTTGTGTTTCGTTCGGCGAATGAGAGTGCCAGACGCCCAATCACCCTCTTTCCCCCTTCCCGCTCCATCTCCTTCCGACTTCCTTTCCTAAAGGGTCGGCAACGCGCTAGTGATGCCTCTGGTGTTGCAGGCGTCCATAGGCTACGGTGACCACTTACCATCAGGTGGGCCGTATGCTTGTTTGCCACTGTAGTAGTATAAAAAAACTTTTTAGATGGACATAAGTCTGATGGTATAAATATAGAAAATGTTTATCGTGCTCGCGCTAGTGTAGATTTTTCAATAAATGTCTATCCCACGGGAACTATATTTTTACTAGATGAAAGGTACCGTAAGTCTATTTCTGTACCCCTGACAATGTTTATGCCAAACATAGTGATCGGTCGAGTAGTTAAAGCGTGAAAGCGTAACAAAGAAACAAACAAACTCACATTCACATTTATAGTATTAAGTTAGGATATTGCAGTAGCGTCTAATAAACGAGCAATCTATTAAAGTATATCTTGAGAAAACACAAAGGCGCCGCACTTAACCAACCAATATATTATCCTGCCATATGCATATTCTTTTGTTAAAGAATACAAGCAACAGAGGTCTTAAAACTCTTTTATGGACCGCTAATCCCAAACAAACCACCCGAGCTACTTGTCCAAAGTGAGAAACACAAATATCCACTTCTCTTTTACGCATATGTTATAAACATAGCCGCGTCTCTTTTACACATAAATGTAAACATGTTTAGTTCTTTTTTACGAGTTGTTATGGAATCGTTATAGCGCTACATATGCCCCCACTGGTCCAAAGAAGATTACGCATTTTAGATATCATAGTCACACTGTTGTAGGGGAAAATTGACTGCAAAATGTTATAGCGTTATGTTTCACAAAACAGCATATTTTTTATAAAAGGTTCGACAAGGAACCTTGTGCTATGGTTGGCATACCTTTTCTTAACAATTAAATTAAAAAAAAAGAACTATGTTTCTAGTATATTTAAAAAGGTCTAAGGAATGTGGAAACTTTTTGGGTTATTTCAGACTTTTATAAAAAGAACAATTTTACACAAGATTCTACATAAATATTTTCCTGTAGACGTAAGTTTGCAGCTACGAAATAAATTCTTAAAATATGTTATTAAAGTGCTTATATAATTAGTTGGCAGTGTACAAGTTTGTAGAAACAAATGCAATTCGAGCGCCATTATCTACACGTGGCGCATTTCGGTGCGATTTCAAAGACTTTATTACCATCGTCGCTGCATCCCGTCTCGCTTTGCTAAGGGTTGATTCATGTTAGCAATGGGACGCGGTAATTTAAACATTTTCAAATAAGGAAACTTGTTTTATTTGAATAACAGACTGTCCTTTATTAGGCGACATTATGTATATGATATCAACAGTCTACGTGTAGCAATGAGAAATAATAGAGCGCTTTATAAATTAATGTGTGCTTCCAAATAATATTATAAAATACTATATGAATATCTTGAATCCGCGGTCTTTAAGGGAATAAAATTAAGAATACTAGTTGGCTTTAATTGAAAGTTTAATTTGAATATTTTAAAATATTTATTTTGATATTAAAATGTTATTTACATTGGCAGAAAAGCATAATAGTGTTCTTTCATAGAACAAACAGACAACGAATGGTAGAGTAATAATTTATCTAATTAAAATAATCCTAGTTAGAAATCATACCAATATACCAAACATAAGTAATTTTCCGAATGGCGTACATACATATTATTAAATATTGTAGATAAAAATAAACGCAGATATTTTGGGAGGTATTCTCCGCATTATTTATGTATGACAGGTGGTCTAATCATTCCCTAAAAGTTTGAACAGTTATTTTTGGACGACCCTTTTCTGATTGTATTTCATCCATTCATTATATTAATATACAATTTCATTATTCACGTATCCAAAAATATTTAAACATTTATATAAATAAACATACTGACTGAGTTTACTCAAAATTTCCGAAACGCTTAATTCTTGTTCTCTGTTGTACCTAACATCTAACCGCTATATGTAATTGTTGTTTAAAGTGTCGCGTGTGAGTATGAGCTGACCTTTATAAAGCGTTGTTGCATCCAATCTCCCCTCGCCAACTCCCTTGGGCGTCATCATACTATTACAATGAAATAGGAGGCTGCCTTATCTTGCCACTACAGGGTGGAATAAGCAAAACAAATAGCTTTGTATAACTAGGTTCAGAGTCAACTGGATGGGTTAATATTTTGAGAAGAGCCCTCGTTTGTCATGGGGGTTAGTTTACTTGTAGTCATGAATTATCTGTTGTCTACAGTACTGCTTTGATCGTTTCAAGATAATTTCACTTTGTTAGTCGCTATGGGACCTTTGGATCAGCTCATGCTTACGTAACCTATACGTACGTGTCAAATACCGTCCTTTTTGTAGTTCAAATGTTTATTATAGTATTAATTAGAGAGAAAGACACAATATACCTAGTCTAAACATGAAAACTTAAATAATGCATATTGTTTTTGTATTAGAAGCAATTGTAATGGAATAACAAAGATTAAAAATTCAAAAGGCAGAAGGTTGATTACGTACTTTAAATAATGAACTGCATTTGTAGTCGAGTACCTCACAGTAACAGCGTAGCTTTGTTGTATATATTCATTACATGCCTTATATATTAAACTAGGTGGCGTAATGGCGTTTTTGTTCTTTTTATAAATACGTAAAGAAATTATAACAATCTAATTTAAACTTAGCCATTTTTTCAACAACATTTTTGACTTTAAATATCTCTACATTATTTGCCTCATATCAAATATTATCCATTCGCTGTTGCTGTGTGAAAAGAAACACAACAGATACATTTCTAATATTCATAACACTTGTAGTAACGACAGAAATAAAACTCAAAATGTCTATAAGTTCCGACAATAGCCCATTCGAATATCGAAAAGCACCGCAGCAGTCACAATTCTTGAACTCGGACAGTAAAAAAATAACGTGGACATAAAATGGCTATAAAGTTAACTTGAGATCGGAAATCCGCCATGTCAGCGCCACACATCGTACGAATGACAGATATGTCGGCTGCCACGCCATTGCCAGCCGATTCACGTCGATTAATGCCAGTCGATGCCAATTGCCAGATATATGCCGATAGTCAGCTCAATCGAAATAAAAATGAAATCGAATGAAAACGATCCCGATTTCGAAGGCAGCGAGCCGTTTAAACGATGTTCTTATTTATCTGAGTTTTGGAAGTTCTATGGTTTGGAAAACAAAGGGTTTCAATGTACACATATTTAGCAACACGCCTGTTTCTATGCGAAGAGTTAGCTAGACGTGGAATATAATTAATATTTCGAATGCTTTGTGATGCTGGTCATAAATATTGCGTTTTCTTTGTTTTAATGTTTGTGATGCTGTTTCTTAAGATAAGGATTATTCCCATTTATATCTAAAAGCCAACTCTCGCACTAGTGATAAGCCGGTATCGTACTTTAAACACATTGAAACAAAGGGTATTCCCTTTCTTCTCCTAAAATTGTTTGTCCGAAATAATTATCCATAACACGTTAGCTATAAACTTCAGTAACCATAATGTTTAAAAATTCGAAATTTTGTTTTACATAATTATCTTTATTTCTGAAACTATTCTGTCATAATATCGAGTACTATAATAATTGAATCTCCTAATTTTGCATGAAATAAAGTCATATGTCCTAAACATTGTATTAAATAATGTGTATTATTCCGAATGTTCATTTATAGTAAAATTGTTCGCCCAAAAATATTTGCAAAAATTTCATGTAGTGACAGAAACGAATCGCTGTGAATCCGACGCCACTCAGTCTTGTCTGCCCTACCCCTAGAGTGTAATTTAGAATCGCGTAGGCGCGCAGGGGCGAGGCGGCCCGCGGGCTGAGAAGCAGGAGGCTGCGAGCGAGCCACCGCGGCTGAGGCTGAGCAAGCCAAAGCTGCGGTGGTGAGCGAAAGCTGTCTGTGCCGATTAATATGCGAGGGACCGCCGGAGATCCGCAGTGCCGGAGCCGTGATAAAAGTCAAGCTTTGCAATACAAATTAGTTTATAAAAACATTATTAGGAAAAATAAACATTAAATAATTTGAATTTAGGACTTACAACTTTTATTGTAAACGGTTTTAAGTCTTTTGTATATTATTGATTGTAATATTTATGACAAAAAAATTTAGGACATATTGTATTTGATTTCAATTTTATGGCATGTGATATTATGTGTCATAAAGTTCGGGCAAGCTATCATTCGGACAAAAAAGAAATGGCACGTGAGATTATAGATAAAAAAGTTAGGTAAGACAATAGAGAACCGAAAGAAAGAACACAAATAATACTAAACTGGTGACAACTATACCTGGATCAAACAAATTTTTATTTTACGTGGAGATCGAAGTCTGAGGGCACTTGGAGCACTGACAATGGTATAATGACTACTTTAACTAGTACCCATCTATGCATTAAATGGCTTCATGCCACGCGTCCAACGAGGCGCTTTATCTAAATGATACTCTTATTTACGACAGTTGTGAAAGTAGTTCGGTTTGTTTGGCAAACAAAACCATAGTTATGAAGAGATACATTTAATTCCTAGAATTGGATGCTAAAACTTTGTGTACTTCGCCATTGTTTTGACTATGGCAGTTTGGCGTTTATACTAGTTTGGTTCCGGTACGAATTTCTCTTGTTTTGTTATAAGTTTCACGCTAAATTATGTTAAAAGACAGACAAAGAAGCGATTATTGCGTTTGATAATTTGTTGCTAAAGTTTTTTATTCAAGGGGAAAGGAATTAAATATGGAGTAAAAAGAAAGGAATGAGAGAGATATGTATGAAAACCTACGGCATTCGTACTTATTATAACCTAAGTAACTAAGGTACGCCAGCTTTATACAAGAACAAGCATCATCCTAATAAATGGCGCATAAAGAATTGGCTGTATATAATATTTTACAGACAGTTTCAATAACATTTAAAAAAATTGTTATTGAAACTGTCTGTAAAATATTATATACATATACGTCTCGTATTAGCATGGAATTATATATAATTTTTATCAAGATAAAAAAGAACAACACTGCTCCGGCGTATATACGATAGCAAAAATGTTGAATGTGTGTGGAAGAGGGGTCTCTCAGTAGAAGCGACAGCCCGTCCCAGGAGTACGATTACGATATACCCTCGATTCTCGCGAGTAGGGTAGCTTCACTAGATAATATTTTACGGCGTTCCATGTACAGTCAACACGTACTTGTTCGACCATTGCCAAGTATGTAAGCGTCAGCTCTCAAGCGGCCGCTTTAGCACTGCCGCCTTCGAGTTCCACACGGGTTAATCATTTGTGTGATTCATATATTACTATTCTGAGTCTAAGTGTACTTTGTGTGCGTTAATTATATGTTTGCAAGTCCTAAAGTACCAAGTCCCCCATGACACAAGGTTTAATCTCCAATGCGAGATGTAAACTTTTTTACTAATTATAAATATATTTTTACTAATAATAATATATGCTAGATAATGTGCACATTAATACATCACAAATAGGTTGCCTAGCTAAATCATGTGTCGATGATGTTAAATAATAAAATGTTAACTGTTTTTTTTATCAATTTCTACGATTAGTTATTTATGAAAGTCGAGAGAATATACCCTTAGGAATTTAAAATTAAGGTTGTCTACTTTCCCTCTGTGCAACTATGGAGTTGCCAGGTATAAACAGGTTAGTAACCATTAATAATATACCCTAAGTAGCTGTTACCTGCGACTTCGTCCGCGTAGATTTTAACTAAAAACTGTTTGTCTCCGCGGGACCCAATTTTTTTTCTAAAATCAAAGTAGCCTAAGTTACTCCTTATAACATCAGCTATCTGCTAGTGAAAGTCCCGTCAAAATTGGTTCAGCCGTTTCGGTGATTAGCCGGAACAAACAGACAGACAGAGAAACAAAAATTAAAAAAATATATGTTTTCGTATAGGTACCTTATATACTTTCATATGCATTAGATAAAAAGCTGTTATTTTGACATTACAAATAGACATTTCAATTTTATTTATTTGTATAGATATTAGATAATTATAATTTGTTTGTAGAAATCTGACTTCTAACATTCTGGTGGCCTGGTACGCTAAATTTATTACGACTACATATAGAGAAATATAAGAAACGAATATATTGCTAAGAGCCGAATTGTTTTAGAACAGTCAGGAAAGAACATAATATGTATATCTAATAAATTGATAGTGTAGTCACAATGTTTCTAGCAAGAGAAACACTGTGACAAGCATTAACACCCGTATGCACTGTCAGGATCCAACAATGTAATAAAACTCTTGTTAACTTTGCAACGTAGGTACCTACATGTATTTTCTGTTTCCTAACAAAATTTACTCTTACTTCCGAACTGGTGTTTGTTCTAAACAGAATGTTCGTAACTTTCCTCTGTCGTATTTGAAATGGCATTTGATGTTGCCAATGCGAAAATAAAAGTACCACTATGACTAAAGTAATTGAAATGTGACTCAAGCATTACTTAATATAGTTATGTTGAATTCTGTCAATAAAATCTGTCTGTTTCCAAAGTAAACCTATATATGTTTGAATTTCTTTGAAAATACATTTAGTGTACATAAAGGTCTATAAATACTGGTAAGTTTGCGTTTCTACCATATTTCACTAGGAGTATTTGCAAAGAAAAGTTTGTATTTCTAGGTACTATGCAGACGAAAGATACTGTTCGAAAATTGAATATTTGTTTTGTGTATTTGAATATAGAATAGGTTTTCGATACCTGTGCATTCAAGCGAACCAAAGTAATGTTTGTGTTAGTATTTCTATTCATGAATGTGTCAAAAGCTTATTTCAATGCATTCTATGTGTGGCAACATTACGAAGAAAATAGTTCTGATTTAAATATTTCTTTGAATTTACTTACTCACGCATACATCAGCATGTCTACATAGCAATAAAAGGAATAATGCAAAGTAGAACTATGCGAATTGCAAAAGCTAAAATAATCATGAATTTATAATATATGCACTGTGACTGAGTCGCTAGGGCTTGTTTCAACCCTAAGTTATCCAGAATATATTTAAAAAAACATCATGCGGTTTTTTATTTTTACTATAAAAAGAGCCAGACGGAATGTTAGTGGCGAAACATGTATGTATATTATCTATTCAGAGTGTAACGTGAGTTTTCATACGTAGCGCGATGACGTATTCCCCATGGGCTGAGTTATGGATGGGTGTTATTGATAGCTGGTCTAATATATTTTGTGTGTATTGAAGGTAATGTTGCGGAATAAATTCTTATCTTCGCAGTTTGGGTATTTGTTAACGTCCGTTGACACCTTAACGGATTCACGTATACAGTAGTAAATTGTTCCTTTTATATGTATTTTTCACGAGATAAGGCTTTGAACCTGCCGTAAATTGTATGTTGTGGAATAGTATCGATTCTTTATATGACAAATACAGTAGTCATAGCCTCGCGTAATTCATATGTGTTTCGCCAGCTCTATTTTTAGGTTCGGTGAAGACCACCAAGTTTATCGGCATATACCATGCATAAAGTCAGAATTCGTGTCTCTTTTGAGTAATAAACCGAAAAAACCCTATAACAGTTTCTTTAACACAAGAATCATACCTGGAACCTCTTAATCGACTGCAAACATTAGCAAAATTTATGCCGGGGGTAACGAAGCAGACTTTACCCCACTTTAAAACTATAATAAACATCACTTTAAGTTATTTAACTTGTCATTTGATATATAACCAGATTTAATAGAAAACTAGACGCTCGTGTCCTGCTGCGACTCAATAGATTAGATATGACTAGAAATTTTGGGTCACTGGTGTATAAGACTGGCCATTTATAGATACAAAAATCCTTAAAAGAGATATAAAACTAAATTAAACCGCGGTAATACTGGCGTATTTACTTCCAACTCCATGTTCCACATTCAAAAACCCTCAGCGTTATTCCGTCCACAAACGAAATGTATCCAAAGAAACCTAAATAAGGTTCATTTTGCTCACCTGTACCGTAAAATATCCTACATTACTGCAAATTGGGTACACTCGGCCCCCGTTTTAGGGGGTTACGTAACCTAATAAAATCGGGAAAAAACCTACAGGATAATGCGGAAAAATGCTTCGCTAACATTGTAGAGGAGTCGGACCATTAGTTCGTAATGTAACTCATTAGGAAATCGTCATGCTTTTCTTGCTGTGGCGTAAACAAGCCATGTGATGTGACCACGTTATATTGTGGATGAAGATTACATAGCGGTGGTCATAGGGTCTTTAAATGTCGAAACTTGTGGTTTCCATATTTTACGATTTAACCAGTAATAGTTTGCTCAATCATTATGTTTATAATATTCCGACTAATTAAAACGAAATATATGATTTTATTAGGGACTACATAATATGTGAGAACTATTCTAATTCGACTAAATTCATTATACTTTATATTGCATATATTATGTACTAGTTTTTGCCCGCGGCTTCGCTCGCGTTAATTTAGAATTTGACAATCAATTCGGGTCGTACTCTGCTTGTAATAATATAATTCAATCATGATTCGAAAGACACGTGGCGCCATCTATTATCATAAGAACGTTATTGTTGTTTTCCTCGGGAACAGTAATTTTTTTCGAGATGAAAGGTAGCCTATGTCCGTTTCTGTATACCTGACAACGTATATGCAAAATTTCAGAATGATCGGTTCAGTGGTTTAGGCGTGAAAAGGTAACAAACAAACAAACAAATGAATTCATTTTCGCTTTTATAATATTAGTTAGGATTAAGATTAGGATTATTCAGATTTATTTCGATTTCTCAAGGTAGAAATGACACTACTCTCCTAGCTGTAGATAAAAACTACTGCCAACTAAATTCTTTTCTTATTAAAGAATTGACAAATGCACTTTTTATAATACTTAATTAGTACTATTAACTAAATAAACCTATTTGCTGCCCAACCTCCATTATCTCGATATAAGAGGCAGTAAAAAGAGGCCACTACCAGTTAATGTACAGCCCACTATGCCACTTCCAGGCTTATTACAAATGCATGAGTATAGTACCAAATAATTAGTTGGTAGTTTTAGTATATCCATATAATACCCTATCTGATGCTATTATGATTCGTAAGGTCGTTGAACCGAGGCTTTATTATGACGTCACGAAAGAAAGGCTATTTTGGTATTGTCGCGAGCTGGAAAATTCCCTGTTTATGCGCCGCGGTGGGTTTCAATGCTCTTTCGTTTGATTTATTTTTCTTGTAATCTGGGGCTTTGTATAATCGGCTATTTTGAGTTGACAGTGGCTCACTTTACAGCCGGTTGTCAACGATCTATTCAAGTAATAAGTGTACTTGACATTTTGAATTTATACTTTGTTTTATCCATGATTACTTAGCTGCTTATATTTAATTATGTGTAGGCAAGGCAAGAATTGATTTACTTATAAAGATTTATAAATATGTTTTCTTCTAAAGACAGAAATAATATACTGTCAAATAAACATACAGAGCTAATATTACACTTACAATAAACATATTTATTTACCTTTTAAATATTCTGTACACCCACATTTTTTGTCGATGGTGACTGTTTAATGTAAATGTTTGCTGTATACAATTTTTTTATTGTATTATCTTCTTGGATAATAAAATCTTGTATGGTAGATAGTTCCGGTATTACATTTTACATCTTATTTTAATATTAGAAAGAGTCTCTGAAGCGAGATCTTCAAACTCCCTAAAGAGCTTTAAAGACATATCTTAGAAAGTTAAAGTTTTATGAATTAAGTTGTTAGATTAGAAGTTGTTTTTGGATTAAATTTTTAATACCCCTGTGACTTATCTTGTTGAAAGTTCTTGTTATAAAATTATTGTCATTTTAAAGTATTGATAATGCTTTTAATTGTAAGTTATGGAGTGGCTCGGTGGCGAAACTGTAGTCTAACCTACTGTTGCGCATGAGATTGGACTCCTCGGGACAGAAAAAGTTTAATTGGCTTGTCAAGAAATCGTCACTAGCAGGATGACGTCTGGAACTAAGTCCGGTGAGGGAATAGCATAGCTTCAAAGTATAGTAGGAGAAGTGACTGTAATCCACCTCTACCTACCCTTACAGATCAGCTGTACGATTGTTTTAGTATGAACTAGATTTTGCTCGCGGCTTTATTCGCATTAACCTAGATTCGGCCAATCCATTTATATCAACAGTACTTTTTTTCTGGATAAAAGGTACCGTACGCCCTATTCTGTACCCCTGACAACATATTTGTATTCGGATTTCATGATGATCGGTCAAGTAGTTAAAGCATGAAAACAAACTCACATTCGCATTTATAGTATTAAGTTACGATTAGGATAATGATAGGCAGGTGATTTTCTTATAAATAGATATACCCTCTGTTGTGTAGGACGTGAGCAAAACTAGCGAAATGTAGGTGTAAATCTTAACGTTAATACACAGACACAAGCCTTATTTGATGTGCATTTGCAAAATACTTGTCTATCGTGAGACATACGTATGTATGTTTCACAAATATCTCAAGTTTCCAGGAATCCAGGATTGCTTATAATTGAATTCGCTTTCAACCAATTCGTAGTAGAAGTCAATAGAAGCAATTAAATAATTTATTGGACCATTGTTCAATATGAAATCTGTTTGAAAATAGTTGTACGTTTAATTGTGTTGTACAACTAGTTTGTGCATCGTCGCCAGCATGATCTACAGGTCATTCTCAATATGATTTATGCGGATTATAATATGCACCATAAATATGATTCTACTCAATAGACTTAGATGAATCGTGATTGAGTTATTGAATTTCAGACTAACAAATGTTTAAAACCGCTTCGAAATCAATTCAGTAGTTTTTGTGATGCACTTTAACTTAAATTAAACAGATATAAAGAAAAAGAAATAGAGTTTTGGATTCAGAAACCCTTAAATAAATTACCCGAGTTTTTTTCAGCTTCTTTATAATTATGTAGTTTAATAATAATATAAACAAGCCTAGGAATATGAACATGTGACGCAATATATTTACATATGTTTTGACTCAGCCCTTGTATGTATAGGTATAATTATATTTAGGTTTTATACCACGAGTAAAGTATTTATTCAACATTGCCTCACTAAGTCCACGTAACAAAATGTTAATCACCGCCCCTAATAACGAAGCTCTTGACCCTTAAACGTTTCTAGGTTATCGAATAATAATAGCCTTCCTAATTGGCTCTTCTATTAAGGGTTGACCTATTAACTTCTATTAATATCAGAAGGTAGAGACTCACAGACTGGTCATGAGCAAAACGAGCTTCAAATTCATCGTCTGGAGTATTGTTCCGATTCTTTTGTCTGGTCCGTTCCATGCACAAGGTGTGAAGGGTGCAAAGCGAAGAATGGCCCATTGATGTTAATGATACTATCTTTTGTTAAACTTCGCCACGTTTTTGCGATGCTCGTGTGTTAGAATCGTTATTACTTAATGGCATCGCTGTGTTTTTCTCAACGTTTTTTTCTGTATTTGGTATGTGACGCGTGTTAGGAGGAAAATATACGGTTCGTTTACTTTCTGTAATAAGTGCTAGAGCGTATCGTTCTCGACAGTTTTCACGTAGAACTTCTAAATATAAATTGGTATATTTTTTGTTTTACTTAAGGTAAAGTAGCGTGTGAATTTTGTTCCAAATTTTATTTCATGTACCTACGTTCTACTCCGTATGATTTTCTAGTGCACATTCGCCGAAATTCAAGTGGCAAAGATATTCGCGTCTATTTACAGCCGCGTATAAACAGAGTGGCGCGATGGTGGAACAAAAACAGAATCCGTCATCTCATATACATAAGTGTGGGCATAATATTCATTCTCGCTATTTCGTTTGGAGTCATACATAGTCAATGAACTACGACCCAGCCGGACCTTTTAGCTGATGAAACACAAAAGATTTTCAATGTAATAAGTGCAAATTTTATTGTAATCATGTGTTTGTTCATCGCTCGAGGGTAGGCGGAAAAATGTACAAAGCGAAATTAATCCTGCGCCGTGATTTTGTTGGGCTTCGGGTGGATATCGTTCAAAAATGAATTCTGTTCGTAAAATATATTAAAATTCGATTTTCTTAGTTTACCCAAACAATTTGCAATAAAAAATAAGTATATAACCTAATAAAAATTATAATAAGTATAAAACTCATTTTTATAGTATGATTTGTCTTACATTATTATAGCTATACAGGCTTTGCCATTACATTTTCATAGCCGAACGCCGATCGATACACGTTACATTCAACGAGTAAATTAGTTTGGATAGCCATATGGGCATACATGGCTATCCAATCTAATTTATTTCTATTGTTAAAAAAAGAAGTGGTGTATTTAGAAACAGAATAGTCGTGAGCCCATGCAATAAATTACTATCATAATTAACATCTGTATACATATTCATTTCGGTAAGACTGTATGGTCACCACCAGTTAAAAAAAATCTTTAAATTGTTTATTATATAAATAAAGACTTATTTTATATTAAAGCCAAATTTTAAAAGGATGTGCTTCGGCTTTTGCTACATCGCCACACAGTAGCAACAAGCTACGTTTAATGTTCCTTATGATTAATTAGTTAATTATTTCTTAAGTATAAGAGATACATGTTGTCAATTATGGTTTAAGGTCCCACGTGGTAGAAGGCGACTCCGTGCCGTAGATATCTTGACAGAAAATTCAAGTAAAACGTCGCCTGACTTGGAAATCGAACCCATACCATACCATAGGCGGAGCAGACGCAATTACTACCACTGCTATATAAAAATCATCATGCGCTGTTTTCCTGTCTGTGCCCAAACGGTTGTCGATCCTCCGGACCATCGGCACATTATCTTGTTACTAAGTCTATGTCGATTGATTTGGGTATTCACCGGATCTTATTACGAAAGATTCGATTACTGGATCACTCAAGAGTGTTATTGGGAACTTTAGCAGGAAATTTGCAGTATCAATCTAAAACTGTGACGGTCTAGAGAGCTAGCTCTTACTTTACTGCATAAGGACTAAGCTTAGCTAGCTAAATATCACACAGTCAAACGTTCAAGATTGAGATAATATGTTCTATATACTAGAGGAGACCTGGCAACTAGATTCTTTGTGACAAAAGTTAGGTGCACTGTACGTCACTTACGCAATTATTGCTAAAACACGTTTGAGTGCAATATTTTAATAAGTATTTAAAACACGCCATCATATGCATGACGCTACCGCTCAAATTATTGAGTCACAGTGACACACCGGTAGCCAGACACAATAGATTTTTAATTATGTCTGGTATTCCAACAATTGATAAATTAATTAATACCAACGGTCGCCTAGTGGTCAAAATTCGACCAAAACTTCTAAGCTTGCTAGTTTGTTTTCTTTTTCTTTATTACATATAAATAAGGTATAATTGTAATAAGGAAAACTTGTTACTATGGTTACCATAGTTACAAATAATCGTACGACGTCAGACGAACAATGTTGAAATACTACGAACGCGATTCGACTGCGTGTGTCAAATGCATGGTTGTGTGCGTGTAGTGATATTTCATTAATTTAATGTATTTTTAATGCATATTTTATAAAAATATTAGGATTTGCCCCTCCTTTTCCATATAAACTTTAACTGTGCCAAATTTCACACTCCTCCGTCCGCGCAATTTTCGTAAAAAGTTTTTGCTTCACGTATATAGATTGCAGAATGTCGGTTCAGTAATCGCCTGGTTCAGGCTAAGTCAATTATAGAGTATCGACACTAACACGAGTTATTATAAATTATTTAGTTGAGATGTCACTCACTAGCACGTAGTACTTATAACTCAATGACATTCAAAAGATAAAAATATATCACATTTTCCTTTGTTTATATGTTATACAAACATAAGATAATATTTACAAGGAAAACGCGTGTGTACATGTAAAGACAATCCCCGCCACAGTGCATACTGTCTCTTCATTATTTCTCAACCCTTTCACCGCCATCCATTACACCAAAGAAGAAAGGAAAGTGGAACGCCTATTTTCGTCTCTTATCTTTTTCTTTTTTCCACGTAACAAAGAAACGTGCAGCATTGGCTTTTCCACTAATGAAACCATTTTCGGTTGGAACGACAACGGCAATCCGATAATGAATCGTGAAAACTATTCGGAAATGTTTTCATTCGCTCTTCTCATTCGATTAACTTTTGTTTATTGTTCGTTCATTTTTGACTTTATTTACGATTAAAGCTGTTTTCATCAAACCATTCAACTGTATGTTGATAAAGTTGAATATAAATCTATTAACGTCGAGATTCTGAATTGCTCTACATAAAATAAAGTAAAGTTCCTTTTCATTTATGCGCCAGTTAAAGAATCTTTTGATGAAAATTTATTTCAGTACTAAAATATAATTATAAAAATAAATAAAGTTGTTAGTAGAATTTTATTCAACGTTCAGCTACTTCTTTTGGTAATTGTTCTAGAATTCTATTTTTGTCTAATTATAGCAACGTCACGGCATTACTTAAAAATGGTTACTAGAAACTAATATATTTATATTAAAAGCAATGTTTAAGTTTTTACCTATAATGCCAATTTTATTACATACCTTGTAGATATTGTGTGTTGCCAGTAAAATGTTTCTGTAAAACCTAATAAGTTTCTGCCAAATTGGGAATCGAAGTCGGATCCTGACGATCGGCATGATTATATTTATACTACTAGGTTAACGAGAGCCCATCTTTTATATAAAATTACTTACGTATTTTACATACGATTACGTATAAAAACCTCGCGAACTATCTTTCATCCAAACATTTTACATAAAAGATAGGATAGCGCGATAATATTATTCCCACGTGAATTTATCACCTTACGTAGTGAAGCAATTTCACCCAGTTACACATACGTTTAATGTTCGCAATTATGTACGTCGCTTTAAAAGCATATTAGTTGGTACACGGTCGCGAATAATGTAGCTATTAGCCAGATAAATAGTGACGTAGGCAAGCGGCTACGGTTAACCGTCTACGTTTCGTCGTAGACAATTTCGTAGACGACGTAACAACAAGTCTAGTACGAGCCTTAAATGCATGGAATCTTTTGAAGATTCCATGCATTTAAGAATGTATATAAGATTGTATATGTAGTAATTGACATAGAATATAAGGATAAATATTCTTTTTAGCTAACTGTAGCTGGAAAATCTCATTACTGAAGTTGGATTTCAAAAATGTTCTTGACATTTATGATAGATTGTGCTAGGCGTTTTAAAAACGCCCGTCCCTTTTTTTTATTTTTTCCTTTTCTGTTTAATTTTCTTTTACTCAATTAAGGCAAGAGGCAGCTAATTATCCAATAATGTTGTTTTATATCATTATTGTTTTACTAGTAAGACCAATATCCGAGTTTAAGGAACATATGCTGCCGCGATAGACATTCTGGTCATGATTTCGGATCCTCTTTGGTTCTTAAACAACCCGATCAAGCCCTTAAATATCAACGTGGGTACAGCAGTTTTGTTATACAATTATTACCACTCACAGAAGTTGTAATACCAAAATTATACAGTAATGCTAAAGCTTTTACATTAAGTATTAGCTGCAGAACCTTTTGTAGACAAAAGGCCGTATGTAAATTACAATCAAAACGGGTTTTGAGCGTGTTCAGAACATGCTTAAGGCTGCCAACTGACATATAAACGGTACCACAAAGTTATTAAACCGCCTATATGCCTCGTTTAATAAAGCAAGCACACATTTGGTTAATTCAACTTAGGCTATAGCACTGAATGTGTGCCAGTACTATTGTGGAGGTACGAAGTAGAGCTGTGAGCTCGCATGTTATGCGAATGAATCCCGTGTGTTGATGGTTGTTTAGCGTTTGTTTGCTTCGTTGGTTTAGTAAGCTAACTTGTAAATCAGTGGTTTAGTGTTCAAGTTTCTACAATAAACATTATAGAGATTCTAAGAACTCGATCTATATCATAAGTATAATTTTAATAATATTGTTTTACGTTTACGCGAATGTTATTAATTGAAATTAAACTGCTTTATACGGATTTTATTGCGTTACACGCGTTTAACGCGATAAAATCCGTGTAAAGCAGTTTAATTTCAATATAATTTTAGTGACAAAGTAAAAGCCATCAAAATAATAAAACAAATATTTAAGTTTCGTGATAATCTATAAAAAGAAATGTAAGTTTGCCAATTTGATTTATTAAAAGCTCTTTATTTTAAAATCCCAAAGACATTAAAACAACTGATACAGCTAAATTGTGAAACTGTTAGTAGATTATTAAAATGTTTGTCCAAAGCCAGGATCTTCTTCTCCCTAGCCTTTATTATTCCCAAGTCACTTGGGGTCGGCTTTCTAGTCTAACCGGATTTCACTGGATATCAGTTTTTACACGGAACGACTGCCATCTGACCTCCACAACCCGAAGGCTAACGATATCCTAAGGCTAGACCAGAGTCAGGATATTAGAGGGCATTGACTTCTCAATAACGACTGACATAGATGTTCATGGCAGCCGGGACCGACGGCTTAACGTGCTCTCCGAGGCACAGAGCAGGCGATAATTGTCCAAAGCCAGGATAAAAGTACTAAATTTCCACGCACTAAAACCAGAGTCACCAGTAAAGAAGTAGTAGATATCTTATTTCTAGCATCGGTAGTCAGAAGTTTCCAGCCCTCTGCAAGCATATGCAGATGTAAAATGCGGCGAATAATTCACTTTTCATTAGCAGATTATGTTCAAAATGAGATAAGAATTGCAAACCCATCGATTGCCGACATTTAAACAGCATTTCCTCTTTGGTTCTAAATATTGCTATTTAAACAGTAAATTATAAATAGATTCTACACAAAACATCGCAAATGTTTGACTTATATAGAAAGCAAGAATCAAATGCCATTCTGTATGTTTCGTTATGTATATTAGGCGATTATTCCTCCTAGTATTACTTATTCACATCGCAGCTGACATGACGTGGCGCTTGTTGTGTACATTAAGTGATTACAGTGCGATTCATGGCTGAGTGATGACCGCAATCATCGCGATGACGTGCTTTGCTGCAAGTTTAGATTATGATGACTCACTCATTTCACAATTTAATGCACATATTTTATTGAACTAAGTAGTATAGTAGTCTCTGTAATGTATAGAAATAATATGTATCTTCTTTTTTAAAAACTAAAGTGTCAATATATGGGTTTAGTTATGATATATGAAGAAAGTAGTGTTTATTTGTCCGCGGCGCTATGGTGACCTAAGAGTCCTAAGAAACTACTTTCTGTTTAGAGTTTTTTGGTATGATAAATGTAGTTAAATGAAAAATGTAAGTTGCGAGTAAATTATGTAATATAATTAACACAATATATCAACAACTATCAACAAAAGTCACGTAAACTAAAATTATGCTAATTGAATATAATATACTTGACTAATTCTATAAATTGGTAAAATAAATGGTAAATGGTATAAATGGTTAATGGTTCTGGTTTGAGCACGCGGTGTCTCAAAGAGAATCGATCGCGAACTGGTTAAAAGATTCAACTAAAACGCTAATGAGCATAATTGCTATCGATGCATTTATGCGCATTAGCTGTTTGTTCGATTTTACTCGAACAATATAGTTGTATCTGGTGTAACTATGGTATTGGTTTTCTATACTAATATTATAAAGAGGAAATATTAGATTTTTTGTTTGTTTGTTTATAAGGATTTATTATACTGTTAAAAACCTAACCTAAACTTAACTTAAACATAACCTACTTTTACGCAAGGAAAGCCGCGGGCAAAAGCTAGTCTCAAATAAAATTTTCCCCTAATATAACATTTCGGTTTTAAATTAATGCTACCTTGAAGTTAAGTTATACTGATATTAAAATACACTGCTAATAAATGATTCGGCACGTCTACTTCTGTTTTGAGATCTTTATATATGACTAGCACCTAATATTTAAACGGATTAAATATAATGATCACCAAAAATACTAATTGCACAGCTAAATATGCTTACTAAAATATATCATAACGAGCACCTTCCGAGACGGAAGGGTTAGGTTATGTTAGGTTCCTTCTTAAATCCACCCAAAAATAGGAGCCCCGCGAAGCGGGGCTCCGTCGACTTAGTTTGGTGTGCAATTAGTATTTTTGGTGAAACAAAGGCAAAAAATTGAAGTATATACTACCCATATTTAAATAACATATATTTAGCATATCGTGTACGTTTATGAAATAAAGTATCTGAAAAATAATATATTAAAAACATTTTCACTGCCATACGTTTTGTGTTAGAAAAATAAATTACTTTTTTATAGCTAACGACGATAAAGGCAATGGATTACCACGTTTACGTTTCATACTTTCATGCTATATCGTAAATGTCTTCATGTGCATAAATTGCATACATTAAATTGTAGCTTTAATGTTCGTTTTTTGTAGCTTGACTGCCTCATAGATTTTGTGGCGTTAATGTTGAAGGGGCTAGACTCAAGATAAATAAAAGGTGACTCACTTTTAATGCTAGAAAATATCTATGGATCATTTTATCTCTCATCACTATTACCTAAGCTTAGCGGAATATTATCGAGTAGCTACAAATCAATACGCACATGATAGATAATTGTGTTTCTATATGGATTACGGACAATATGGACAAGTTATTATACATACTTAGTTGCCCATTAGATTTTAGACATTTACATCATCATATCTAGACACAAATTTTTATTTACTAGAGGTCGCCTAGTGCTCTAAATTCGACCAACTGATATATATTATGTCATGTCATTATACTCGTATATTGATATATGTAACCATAGTTACGCGCTTCGACTGCGTGTGTCAAATGCATGGTTGTGTGCGTGTAGTGTTTTTTCATTAATTTAATGTATCTATTATACATATTTTATATAAATATTAGCATTCGTCACTTCTTCTCTGTATAAACTATAAGTGTGCGAAATTTCATACTTCTCCGTCCGCCCAATTTTCGTAAAAAGGGATCCAAAGTTTTCGCTTCACGTATTAATATATAGATACTTACCAGTAAAAGTAAAATAAATACCAGTTGAATAGTTACACAATGTTTTACCGCAGTCTTTGACAGGTAATTTCGTGTTACAAAGCTGAAAATTAACCATTGCAAAGTGTACTTTACTGTCACACAACGATTATTGTAATAGGTAATCTCCGGGAGTCATATTTTTCTCGAACAAAGGGAACAAAGAGCGAGTAATCTGGGTTAGTTCTATGTTGTTCCTTTACCGCAAGACAAAGAGATTAAAGTTTACGAGCTGGAAGACGAAGTGGCTTGTTCCTGCACGTGTGGTGTAGTGGTTTTAGCAGTCATTATGTCGAAAGTTGCGGTTTTGTTTACCGCACGGCGTAGAAAATTGCGTGCTTTTCAGGTAGTTGTAATGAAAGTGTTTCTGTCATTTGATTGTTTGTAAATCCCTCCGTAGTGTATGTAATAAATGGTGTGTGGGTGACTAGAATTTTTTATCTTACCACTGCAGCACTAGCACAAATATATTATATGGTATCGATTCTAAATTGGTGAGGAACGATTGAGAGTTAGGTAAAAAAAAATATTGCAATGCTTATTATTTGCTTAATATTTTTAATGGTGTTTACTAAGACTAATCTACCTTGACTTGAACTGTAACCTGAAGTTATCGTGGATGACCACGAAAGTACAGTTAGTTTATGTGATAGAATAGACAGGAGTCCTAATATCATCAGCTTTTGACAAAGTTAATATGGCACTACGCTGTTAGTAGGCCTTTATAGGTATTTAACCTAGACAAATTTTAAAAATAAATATTGATAAAAAAATACAAATCATCCGCATCATATATTTGGGACGGAACTGATCCACGCTACTTTGGGAATCAGGGCTTACACATTAATTATTACCAACTTTTTGTTACAGTAAAGAATTATTATTATTATTACATCAAATAAAAATCTCCTTCTTTATATGTTCCGTGACATCCATTTTATACTGAAATGGTGTAAATATTGTAACACAATAAAATTTTACCAGCATATTCTAAGAATGGTAGAACATTTTATGCTTCTGTGTTCCACTAGAACATTTCTTAATTAACGTTCTATACTGCATAGTGGGCTAGTGGGCGTGGTGTAAGGTCATATTTTTACCCTGACACAAAGAGGTTGAAGGTCTCAGGTCAGGTCTCTGCGGGTCAAGTGGCGGTCTATAATAGGCGGGGTTATGTTCTACCTAACAAACATAATGTAGGTTCTAATTCCGCAAGGCCGCGGTATTAGTTGTTTGCGAACCGGTTTAGCTTTTGAAAGTAGACTATAGGAAAGTCATGCTTGTATAGCCTAAGCAGAGGCTAGTAACGTTTAGGTATCTTAATTAAAGTAAAAAGGAAGATTGTTGTCATTCACCGGGTATATTTTAAACAAAAATATTGATCGCATAGTCACCACGCCTGTAGACTTTAATAATTTGGCTAAGAAGTTTATGAGCGCACTACTTTAACTCGGAGAAATGTAGTGAGTTAGATCCCTGCACTAGTAAAATTTGCGTGATACAAAAATTGTACTCAAACTGGATGTTCATTGTGTAAACGTTCCTAAAGTTCCAAGTCACACATTCGACACTTAATACGGCGCTTCTCTTTTTAAATTCTACAATATATGCCTACCTAACTCACACTAAATTAAAGGCATATTTTATAAAGTTTTTCTGATATAAATTACGTACTTATTATGTACCTCGGTACAGGGTCATAAATAAATAAGCTAGAATAATAACGCTTCGCTGAGCATGAGTTACAGTCAGCACGCTTCTCTTATTTGTTACTAAATCTTTATTTATTTGAAAACATGACACCTATTTCTTTGCCATGATTTTCTTTTGTATTATTTTATCGTATCCTTTATTCTTAGTTAAAAGATAAAGCTTACGTATTCTGAGAATCAAGTGAGACTATGTTAGTACAGCGTGTAACTGAATAGTTGAAGTAGAATATAGTGTTTTTATAATTGAAGTCAAATAGTTACATTACCCGAACTATAAAATACATGGAAATTATGAAATTTTCTCAAAGTAACATGCGTTTTAAATCTGGTAGGAGGGATATTTGTCAAATGACCGAAAAAAGATGATTTAAACGCATATTATAATGATATTCCTACTACGACCCCACTTTATCTTATACCCAATTTTAATATGAATGACTTCTTTTTGCAACCAATTTTGATACTGTTTGTACAATAAGATCATTTTGATTGCTATTTGCTCTTGTGTGTAAAATAATCTTCCAAATCAAACATAGGCTACTAACCAATTGCTTTCGAATATATTCGAATGGATTGACAACACTATACATAAGTAAGTGCGTAGCATCCTGGAACAATGGAAAATATTCGGATACAGTTGTGCATAAATTAATGATTACTAAACAGCGAGAACGAGCACTTGGTAGATCGCCTATGCGATGGACCGGCCAAATTAAGGCAGCATTAGACAATGGTCCCTTGTATGAGTGCACCAGAAAGGCAAAGGTGCGTGAAGAGTGGCGACGGATTGTCAAGCATGCTACACAACCTTAAAGATGACCACGACCACTCTGTCAAGAGTGAAACGACGTAGAAGAAGAAGAAGTAAAAGCGAGATCCCTGCTTTACATTAAGATTTCGCAAATAAAAACGCATTGTAACAACCTCGGCATTTTCAACGCTATAAGGAGAGCTGTACTGGCACAGCTACTTCTTTTGGAAAGGGTGGGAACGTGCAAGTGGTATTTCTAGTTTTGTAGGTATCTGCATATTAGTGAAAGAAACTAAATTAGAGCCAAGTTTTTTTTTAAACAATTTTTAAGGCAAACCGGAATTATTTGGTAGGTTGTTCTCTAATAACTCATATATACAGCTTTGGTAACATACACAAGTTGGGGTACTTGCGGGTTAAATGTATTATGAAAACGACCTACACGCCACGTGCACCATTAACTCTTATGAATAACTTGCGTGAGTAGCTTGCGCATGTAGTATGCCAGTTACATGCACCGTATACGAAAACCTACAGAACAGGTAACGCAAGTGAGAATACTATACAATTATGTTGTAAAGGCACGTTTTTGTATTTTTTGTTATATTCTCGGACTGTGAGAGTTACAGCTAAGTTCGATAGACCGAGTGTCCTGAGTGCAATGCCCCTGTTTGCCCACCTTGTTTTAATTGGTTTCGTTAATTGGCACCGCCGCGTCGGTCAAGACTACGGGAACAACAGTCTGTTTTTATATTTGTTTTAATTTTTATCCAACAACAACGTTCGTCTAACTGAATGCATTTGTGTTTTCTTTACTTTTTAGCTGCAATTAAATAAAATTATAATCTTCTTTTTCATTTGTGTGGTTGGATGAAATGTAAGCATATTACTTGACACTGAAAATTCTTTTTTTGGTAATATAATAATTGTCTGAATTTTCCTAACACATCAGTAATCTTAACTTCCTAACTAATGTTATAAAAGCGGAAATGAGTTTGTTTGTTTGTTACCTTTTCACGCCTAAACCACTGAACTGATCATCCTGAAATTTTGCATATACGTTGACAGGTGTACAGAAACAGACATAGGCTACCTTTCATCCCGAAAAAAAAATGATCCCGAGGAAAACAATAATAACGTTCTTATAATAATAGATGGCGCCACGTGTCTTTCGAATCATGATTGAATTATATTATTACAAGCAGAGTAATATCCGAATTGATTGTCAAATTCTAAATTAACGCGAGCGAAGCCGCGGGCAAAATCTAGTAATAAATATAGCATCCCAATTAATAAACTGCGAATGTGAGTTTGTTTGTTACGCTTTCACTCTTTAACTGCTCGAGCGATCATCATGAAATTTCTCATACACGTTTTTAGTGGAACAAAACAGGACATAGGGTACCTTTTATCCAGAAAAAGTACTGTTACTAAACTAATCTACATTTACACGACCGAACCCGCGGAAATAATCTTGTATATAAAAAAGCAAAAACAATAGATAGAATTGTACCCAAATTTCACTTTAATTGTAAACATAATACCTTATTATCTACCACTGCTGTGGCAAATCTATAAATCTTTACTGTAGATTTAGACAGAATTAATCTCGTATTTATTACTTAAGTTCTAAATATTCCAGGAAAATGTGGACTTTATGTTTCCCTCTAACCTTTAGAGAAGATAAAGATGAACAGCGATATTTCCAATATAACATTAATTTTTAGTACCGCGTTCTCAGATCACTTGATAACCCTCGTATAGAACGTTTTGAAATTCTATGTATTCTAATAACTTTTGTATTCGACGCTTTTGTATGTATATGCATATAATGAGGTACTTGCGCAAATTTTGGCATGTAACTCGCATGTATCGCGCATGTAACCCGTGCATACTTTACGTCGTCGGTACCTGTACCTTGTGTCATCTAAGTATAAAACAAATACTGTAATATTGATTTGCCTGAATGTCCGTCGTTTAAAAGTTTATTCAATCGCGATTACCAGGGACGACTTCACCGAACTTAATTTTAGTACTTGTCTCCTTACAAAAATAAAAGTTTCAAAAGAGTATTTTCGCAAAGGATCCTATCTTAATTAACGATGTCCTGATAAAAGAAGAAAAGGGGATATTTTATAGAAACCCCGTCCATTGTTAGCCGCCACCTATTGTTTTGCAATGACTGAGAATTTTCTAGTCTGCTGGGATCGAGATCGTGTTGTTTGGAAATATTAGCGAATAAACGGCTTAGCGAATAAAGGGGCAAAATGTGGAAGCTGTTTGGTAGGATTGCTATCGATTGTCGAGGCTTTGTACTCTATGCTTTATCTTATTTTTGAAAATAAGACCCTTACGAGATAAACATTTATAGATAAAGCGATATACCGTATTTGATAAAATTATTAATAAAAAAATATTTTCAAATTGTTGGCAATAACAATCTGATTTTTTCTGGAAGAAATGTACCATATGACCTTCTCTATACCACTGACACAGTGTATGCAATTTCATGATGATCGGTCGAGTAGTTAAAGCGTAATAAATAAACAAACTCACTTACACATTTTTTATATTAGTTAGGAATCTTATATAAAATATTTTAAAAGGCAACTCCTTTAATATCTCTGTCACATTAGCTTATAATATAACTAGATGTTCCCGCGGTTTCACCTGCGTTTACTGCGCCGCCCCCGTCGGTCGTAGCGTGATGTTATATAGCCTAGAGCCTTCCTCGATAAATAGGCTATCCAACACTAAAATAATTTTTCAAATCGAACCAGTAGTTCCTGAGATTAGCGCGTTCAAACAAACAAACTCTTCAGCTTTATAATATTAGTATAGATTAAATAGAAATAGTCTGTTTTATAAGCAGGATACCAAAGCTAAGGTTAGATTTAGATAATTTCAATAGTTGAAGTTGCCAAGTAGATAGTGCGACCAAAATTTTTTATAGGGCAGATCAATTAGTTCCCGTTTATATTATATAGTAAGGAACTCGATGTAAACAAATGTATAAATAGGTCAATTGTCTCACGTTGTACCCTTTTATCCCTAAAAACTTTATAGAGAAACTCTCAAGAGACCTAAGATTAATGTTATCGGATCTTTTGTAGGACATATAAATTCTGGTCTCCCTGGTCATTTAACTCTTTAGTCTATTTTCCCTACAAGTTTAGTGACTTTATTCTTGATGTAAAGCCTTCATAATACTTTTTATGTATTTGACACTATCTCGATAGCTAAGTTTTATCGTCGGGAGGAAATCTTAAATAAGTTTGAGGCCCACGGATTTGCGAGTTGATGAGTTAGTAAGCAGTTTAGGATAAGATGGTCACGATGAAGAAAATATTGACTCATTTATAAAGTTATTGAGTAGGAGTAGGACGGTACTTTGGTTTATAGCGACGATTAACTTGAGTTACCCTTAAATAAAGGCTTTGACCTCTTCATGTTACATAAAGACATCTGTATTTTAGGGTAATTTGACTAATAGGAAGCTATATAAAACTTATTTTAGTGCAATGGGTACTAAAGCTTGGTGGTCGTTGTTTAACCTAATCTGAGAATTTTAAAGAGGCTATGTTAAAAATACTTTGATATAAGAGTCTAGGGTTCAAATCAAGCTAGTAGACATCAGGAACTTCCGTCTCTCTCTTGGAAATAGAGGTTCGTATATAGGTTTTTCAGGTTAATAGGTTAAATGTGGTTCCGTGAGAAATCATTTTGTCCTCTTCTTTTATGACACCTTGTCAAATCTCCAGCATTATTATAAGCCACAATAAATGACGTAGCGGCATTATAAAAGTTAAACCAAAACAATCTAATAAATTGTTTTGTTTGACACAAAATAAATATATTAAAGCAAGGATGACGCGAGATGAGAAACAAAACAACACAGTTTTAAGACAAACAGCGTAAGCGTGTGGGCTGAACAAAATTCTGTATAAGTTGCTCTCGGGTGTATTCGGCCCCCGCAAGAGACGTTCGAGATAAACACTTTGTATGCGAAGATCTACATCGTGCTCGAGTCGAATATTGTTCTTGTCATCATTCTTCGCCTTGAAGCTGTTACGAAATGCTAAATCTTTCTGAGTTTAAAGAATATTAATGAGTGACTCGCTAAACTTTTCTACCACTTCTTCTCAGTCATAGTAGATGACGATTCAGTACTGTGGGGTGTTGAATATGAATGCCTCGATGCTCTACTCAGCAAGCTTAAGCGAATATGCCACTTTTGATTGTGCTTGCAATTTATGGAATCTGGCAACATGAACTCTATCCAATAGATGGAGATAGACTTGCCAGTGTTACTTGTGACCTAAACATAGTTAGCATATACTAGGAGCGTAAATTTTTGGTCAATTTTGCAGAGATGTATAGGTGTAGCATTATGTATATATATTTTTACTGAGAGTAGAAAGATAACTTGGATTAAAATATTGGCAGCAACGTTTTAATTCAATTGTCTCCTCTCTAAAAGCGGTGGATTTTCATAAAATTTTACGTACCATTTCGTCGCTGAATAAAATTTTCTTTTTTGCATAAAATAAAACTGCAGGTACATTATCATGCACCCATTACCATCTGACCCCCTTTCTGTACCCGACAGATATTTCAGCATACAATTTTCCAACGAAACACACAGAGCAAATTCGCAAAAATGGAATGCGGTATATTTGTGTAGAATACAGAACTGCATTTGGCATTTTGTACTTCAAAATACCTGAAACAAAGGAAGCTTTAGAGAAGCATTTTCTGTTGTGCAATGGAGCTTATTTTCATACCAGCATTTTTTCTTTCACATTCAACTACCATACGAGTTTTGAACAGGCAACTTTTGCAACAGTAGCTTGTGTAAAATAATAAAGAATATTTTTAATAATACACAATAGAAATGAGCTATATAGTTATGAATAAGTATTTGTATGGAGTGTAGTTGTTGCAACTGTATTTGTTATCCTCCGTAAGTAATTAAATGAAGGCAGAGAGCATATAGTTTATATTGCAGTTTATTAACGCAGTACTTTCTGGAGACCAGGATTATAAAGTCCGATGTCTAAGTTTTTTTAAAAAGACATGAATAAATTATTGTTTGTTCACGTCTCTCGCAATCAATATTATATTTTGACTTAACGTTGCCTTTGTGTTGGGCATCACAATGGACAAACTCCAATTAGCGAGACATGCGTGTACCCTATAAATAAAATTATTCTGCTTCGTATAGATATCTCAATCTACTACGGCGAATTAATTTAATTTAATGCCTAGTTTAAATGTTATTCCTAGAATAAATGTTATTTCTCAGTAAATGCATATTCTTATTAGCTTTAATTATAAAGCTATTATGTTATATTTCCCGTTTTCTTTATGAAAACAAACAATTTTATTAAACAGCTCTTATATTTTCCTTTAGCCTTCGAAGGCAAGGAGGTATTAATGTCGTGTTATAATTTTCTTAGAAAAATATTCTTATATGTTTGAAGGGCACTGGCTCATTAGGTTTAATGTTATACGTTCGCTCCATTTGGTGGAGGGATTGATATATGTTACCATTTGATTAGCATTTTGTTCTTGAAATAAGTTTAATGTTAAACGTTTTTGCTTCACGGTCGATGGCGTTATCGCGGAAAGGTACTTGCGTTGAGTGTGTATACGTGGTGCAACTATCTGTGGATGTATGAAAAGAAAACTTATACATTTATCGATAGCAAGCGACAAAGCGTTTTATATTGTAAAACGATGAATTATTTTAATAGTACACATTATTATTAGTTTTGATGGCCGACTATCTGGTAACAAGTCTCCACTTATGGATATTGTAGTGTCCTATTGAAATCACATCATACTTGTTTCTAAGTTAGGGTCTAAAATTATCAGATATTGCTATGTCATTCAAATTTATCTTTCCTGATAACAAATACGTAACACGGCGTAATATTATATGGTTTGACAAATTTGCGTTGTTATCGACACACGATAGGGAGCTTTGTCTTCGTATAAATAATGTAGTTTAAAGGACAGCCAGTTTACATAATAGCTTTAGAAGCAGCCTTATTTATCAAAGTCGCTACATCGTAGCATAGTTTGACCAACAAGATGTATGGTAATGTTCCAGATAATAGGGTTGTTCCGATGCAGAGAATGTTTTGTGATTTAAATTGTTCCTGAATTGCTTTGCGTCTAGTTTTAATGGAACATTTTCATTAATAGCAAAAGATACTATTATAATTATTATCTCTTTAAAATATCTGATTAAGAAAAATACCAATGTTTTTATTAGATTTGCATTTAGCCTAAGGGATCTCACAATGTAAGCTGTAATAAAATGAATTATGATGAGTAGTTGGATATAATAACTTATATGAAACATGAATACGAGCGAGAGATAATAAAATCTATAGCAACAATATATTATTGAGTTCAGTTATTTATTCATGAATTCTGAATAAACCTAACGTTTAGCTATGATAATTATGAAACTATCATAAATGAAATAGTGTTTGTTCACTCGTACTTCATATTGTTTTCGTATTTGCCAAAAGAGACAGTGGTATAAAGTTTTGCTTAGTATAATTACGGTAATGGTTATCATGGACATAAACACGAAACAAAACAGAGCAATCAAAACAAACAAAATACAAAAATTTTTAAGATAAAGTATCAAATTAAACCAAATATACATTTTTGCATGTAACGTGCAATATGGTGATGCTGATTTTGCACGATTAAATTATATTTTTAGTTCTGAATTAGATATATTGTAAATCAATAATCGAACCAAGTTATACGCATATTAATTACGTATAAGTTTTAAAGATGATCTTAAACAGTTAATGGATTGGGATGAAACTTACACACAGGATACTAAATTTTATGTCAAGATGCGCCCTATGGGATGTGTGCGAGTGATGTCATGGACAGGTTTTACTGAGCATTTTCGGTTGACATTAAAAGAAAGTAATGTATCGTAAAATTGAATAAGATAAAGATTTTTTTATTAAATGCCCGGTGTTGATATCACCTTAACTGTTATAAAATACGGGGTTGCCTCGAGAATTGCTATATTTTACGAACTATAAAATAGAAACGTTTCTGAAACATTCCTAAAGAAGTCCCCTTAAAGGCAGCGTTCATACGATTTATGATTACTCGTAAAACGGTTTTTGGTTGAATGAGTTGAAAAGTTTTGAGTTACGGGTAAACTTTGTTTAAGTTCACTTACACATTATTCTTGCAAACTATGTTTTTTTATTAAACTGCATTAAGTACTTCGATGTCTGTTATATTCTTTTTGTTTGTCGAACCTATGGAACTATTTAAAGCTATTTCATCCCCGAACTGCCAATCACCGTAGTTTTCTTCTTCTGTTTCTGACTTTACAATTAGTGCTTTCGTATGATTAATAGACAGTCTTTTTTGGATGTATCTGGTCTTCTTCGTATGGAAATTATATCTAGCATGAGAAAACTCTTAAAGAATAAACCAACCGAGCTTGTTGTTGTCTACAGAAAGGCTTACGGAACAGTCTCAGTCATTGCTACAGAATTTTACGTGATTGAAAACCGAATAACTCTATAGTCAGCTAGTAAATCGAACTCTGAGACTTAAGATCGGTGCTTACATTGTTGGTTGTACCATTGAACTAATGAGTCAGTTTACGGTTAGATGCTTGTGCTTTATTCAGCTAATTGGTAATATTTAATGTAATTAAGGGCGGAGTGGCTCTGGGGATCATTTGTTTCAGCGTATAATGGATGTTGAGTGGTGGGGATTTAACGGATATTACGTTAATGGTGAAATTACTGGAAGGCTGGCAACATTTACTGTGCTTTAGAAGTATGCGAGATATTTTTTAAACAAGATAGTAAGATGCCCGTGAAATACTGAACGGATGGCTTAGTTTACGTGACCGCCACTTAAGAGAGTTGTGGGTTCGTATTGCACACGATACAGAAATGTGTGTGATACACAAATTGTTGTGCTGAGTCTGGGTGAACAAACAGACTCGAATATACGTCACAGGCATTGCGCCGAGTCTTGTTGGTTGGTGGTCTACGAGACAATAATTTATGTTATATACAAATAGTTGTTCTGGGTGCATACTCCGAATAACTATTTGTGGATTACATAAAACACAAACACAGAAGAACACCCATGGGTGACCTTTACACATCTCGTTGTTTGAATGTTCGTAAAATTCCCGGCGATAAAGGAATTATTCCTAGTGCATCGTTGACTTTTCAATGAAAAAGACTCAAGTAGCATAACATTAATCGTTGTAAAATATATGTATATGTTAAGTTCGGCCTCGATGGCGTAGTGGTTAGTGTAACTGACTGCTACGCCTGAGCTCGCGGGTTCGATTTCCGCAATAGTCAAACATTTGTGTGCATGAACATGGATGTTTGTCTTGGTCTGGGTGTTTCTATGTACAATATGAGTTATACATAGAAACTGTTTCTATATATAATATGTATGTATTTACAAAAATAAAATACATATATATATATGTTTATCCATTGTTTAGTACCCATAGTACAAGCTCTGCTTAGTTTGGGCTAGATGGTGTAGTGTGTATGTGGTAGAATGTGGTAGAATCCTAATCCTAACTTCCTAACTAATATTATAAAAGCGAAAATGAGTTTGTTTGTTTGTTACCTTTTCACGCCTAAACCACTAACCCATCATCCTGAAATTTTGCATAAACGTTGGCAGGTGTGCAGAAACGGACATAGGCTACAATTCATCCCGAAAAAAATTACTGTTCCCGAGGAAAACAATAATAACGTTCTTATAATAATAGATGGCGCCACGTGTGTTTCGAATCATGATTAAATTATATTATTACAAGCAAGGTACAACCCGAATTGATTGTCAAATTCTAAATTAACGCGAGCGAAGCCGCGGGCAAAAGCTAGTATATGTATATAGAACTTTTTATGACCGGAATGATGACGAAATAATTCAATTACAAAACCCTAAAAAGTCACCCATATCAACGTTAATTTCAGTGTATTTTCGCTGTGGGTTTTGGTGGCATAATGTTGTTATGACATAATCCTAACTCGACTGTCTGTTTCATACAAAACCTCATATGTAACACACGTTAGAAAAGCCCTCGTATCAAAGCGATGAAAAATGTACTGCGGAGAGAGAATACGTAATGTAAACAGTATTTGAATAAGCATATTATAAGTATATCATGCGAAAATATTATTTGTTTGTATTTATACACTGATACTTAAAATCATTTATTCATTAAAGACTAATGCATTGCTTGTGAATGTTCTAGTTTAATATAGCGGCAATTGGTAGAGGCATAGGCCCATAGGTTCAGCAGTGAACTTCAACAGGCTAATTGATTAAATAAGGCAACTATACTAACTATTTCGTTATTAACCAATTTATCTTATCTTATCTTATGTGGGGGCCAGTCAATGCAGACCGGCGACACTTCAACCCAGTGGGATCTTTTGTGTCGACACTCTCCCAATAACGACTGCCATAGATGTTCATGGCAGCCGGGACCAACGGCTTAACGTGCTTTCCGAGATACGGAGCAGGCGATAATTGTCAATCAATACGCACATAATTTCGAAAAGTCATATAACTTCCAAAAAGTCAGAGGTGCGCGACGTGGGTTCGAACCCGAGACCCTCTGCATTGCAGTCTGTTGGTCTCCCCACTGAGCTATCGCTGCTCATGTTTTTAACCAATTTACTAGGCGCTACTAATTTTATATTCAACGTTATAACTGTTAATAGCAGGCACAGGGTATATTAACGTTATTTAATCTAATTTTTACAGCACACTTAATTGCAATACCGAGCAATACTAATTAAGGTAATAGTGCATTCTAGAAAATACGACGTCACGCAACTCGGATATTATACTGGTATTATATTTGCGTCATGCTAAGAGGGCAGAGGTTTTTCCGTTATCGAATCGAGTGTAGGGAGGCACAGATATTACAATATACAGCCAGGTTAATACACCGGGTTATGTAGGTTGATCGGATTATCTGTAAATGTGTTTGTGTGTGTATGTGTGTGTGTGTGCGTTCATTAAATGGGGAATAGAGAAGTGTGCTTGCTGTGGGGGGTATTATAATCTTTGTTTCCCTGAGTTACCTATACATATGAATTGTTATTATTGAATAAATTTACCGATACTATTATGTTATTTGACGAAGGGTGTTTTACCATGTTGTGAAGAATTTTTAGATGATATCATAAGCTTAGTCCAAAATAACAATACGAGTTTATAAAATGCCTATAATTGAATATATATTCTAATTTTTATTTGTTTTGCACGGAGAACGAAATAACTACATAAAAAACACATTGTAATCCTATCCCACTAGTATTATGAATGAGAAAATGCGTGAAAAGTTATGATACTCAATTACCTTTAAAAGATTGAACGGTTCTAAATGAAACTCGACACACAGATAGAACATATCCTGGATTAACATATTATATGTGTATATTTATCCCGGTTTTGTGATGTTGAATTCACGAGAGCCACCTCACGGGTAGAGATTATATATTGCATATATGTTCCCGCGGTTTCACCCACGTTTATCGTTACTGCGCCGCCCCCGTGGATCATAGCGTGATGTTATATAGCCTATAGGCTTCCTAGATAAATAGGCTATCAAACACTAAAATAATTTTTCACATCGAACCAGTAGTTCCTAAGATTAGCGCGTTCCAACAAACAAACAAACTCTTTAGCTTTATAATATTAGTATAGATTATACTCTGACTTTTAACATTATATTAAACATATAATTTATACATATATGGCACTGAAGCAAACTCAAGTACCATAAACAATGTACCTGTAATAATTCAAAGTAATTTTCAAGTAGCGCATCAACTTCGTAACATGTAACGTAACAAGTATGTTATAAAGTACATGCGCCATTCGTTTATTACAACTTTAAGAGATTTGTTGCCTATTCAAGTTATAATTAAAACATATGGTTGCTATTTGAACTTCTTAATGAATAACAAAGGCTTCGATGGAAAATACAATATGTTACTTATATAGAGAGCTCGCAAAACGCCGAAGGCTGATCTTTTCTTGGCCTAAAGACTCAGCTTTGCCATTCAATGGGGGAATGCTGCCAGTCTTCTGGGCACGTTAGCACTTGATAGCGATGCCGACGAATTTTACGACGCCTAAGCCAGTTTTGTAAATATATTACATATAGTATGTTCTTTGGATTTTTATTATTTTTTATATTACTAGGTATGTTTAAAATAACTATCACAAATGTAAATTCAGTAAGTTCACTAAATTTACTATCGTGTTAGAAACTTTGAGGTTCATTAGAGTTACATTGTGATTTAAATTTATATTTCATTAGATTTTGCCCCTTTTTAGGTTAGGTTGTTAACAGTCCTTTTTCTGAATGAAAGTTACCCTATGTCTTTTTTGTTCCCCTGACAACGTGTATGCGAAATTTCATCATGATCGGTCGAGTAGTTAAGGCATAAAAGTGTAACAAACAAACAAACAAACTTACATTCGCGTTTATAATATTAGTTAGGATTACGACTAAGCATTCGCTTAAAGAAAAAGTCAATCACATTTTACTAGACCTTGACAATAATTTCTTACTTACCATGTTATGGTACTTGAGCTGTTCCAAAATGACATTAACGCTATCAAACAAAAGAGATAAATTAAAAACATGCAAGTGAAAATAAATAAATACATCTACATATGTCATGAAAGCCGGAGAAGCTAATAGAGCAGGGTGAATCCTCCATTTGTCGGGCAGTGGTCGAAAGTGTAGTTATAAATAGCCGTCAGTGAGAACATTTTTCACGGCAGCCTCAAACCTCGTGTATATTTTCGGTGCTAACGTGAAAACGGCTATAATAAATGGCGTACTATCGACTCTAGTTGTAAATTCGTTCTCTCATTGCGCTTTCTATTTGACTTTGAACAAATCATAGCTATTTGTTTGGTTCTAAAGTTTTAGAAGGCCGTTTGCTGATGGATAATGGCTTTTTAGAATTTACGGGTGTCCGTGTATTGCATGACTAGTTAAGGGCTCACATTATAAATAGCAATCTCGTTTTGAGTTGTACATACGGTGGTATTTTCCTGCTCTTTGAATTTGCATTTGAAAATATTATAAGCGAAATGTCTATTATTATCGGATATGGTTGAGTTATGTATTGTTCGCGGAATATATTTTTACCTGTGATCGGTAGGCAGTTTAATATTATATTTATTCTTATTATCGATGGGAAAGTATATTTTTTGGTTGGTTTGTCCTTCTTTTATGCAGGAACAGAGCAATAGGTCGACGTTATATTTATACAGAGATATGCTGTAGTTACCTAATTCAGTAAGTTCACAAAATTTACTATCGCGTCAGAAACTTTGAGGTTCATTAGAGTTACATTGTGATTTACATTTATATTTCTTTAGATTTTGCCCTTTTTTAGGTCAGGTTGTTAACAGTCCTTTTTTTCTGGACGATAGGTACGCTATGTCTTTATTTTCTAATGCGCTTTTACAAGCGAACATGGCCTAAATATTGTATTACATTTACACAAATGTTATACATTAAAATAACTATTAAATCAATTTAAAATTTTAATGTTCTAGTTATCTAAAACTGTGTGTGTTTTTTTTAATAATAATATAAGACATGTATTAAACTGTACCACTGCTGGGCATGGGCCTCTTCTCAGTGTGAGGAAGGTTTTCTTTAATAAACTGCGATAAATTCCGTAAACAGTAGTTTAATTTCAAAGTATCATGAGCTGTTTATCCCAAAAAAATATCTAAAATGTGGAATAAATCTACCTAGGAAATAAAGCCGCGATATGTAGATACGTTAAATTATAATATAAAATTAATGTTAGTTGTTTATTTGGTAAATTTTTTAACAGCACTCACAATTTGACTTTGAACAAATCATGGCGGTTTCTTTTTTGTGTACGTTAAATAATGAGTAGTTGGGTGATGAATAAGCTTGGGCAATTTACTGTTACACGTGTATTGCGTGACCGGTGAAGGGTTTACATTATAAGGGTGCGTTCATGGTCAATGCGCGTGTTTCGCCAATGTCGCATGACCGCACCCATGAGTTAACTAAACGGTCCCCAGCTTTACTTTTATTGTGAAAGAAAGGAGAACGGTGTCTTATAGTTGACTTTTTATGGCCAGTGATTTAATTTTATTATTGTTTTATACCTAACTTTGGCTCGGGTATTTTGTTTGGACAAAGTTGGTCCTTTGTTTTTGTTAGGGTTAGGTTTTTAGGTGGGTAGACAAACCTTGATTGATTAACTGATTTGTTTAAATATGTAAAGAAAAATTGTGTGAGGAAAAAAATATTATATAGATTTTGATACTTAATAATGATATGATACCCAGATAGATCTAAAATTATATCACTCAGTAAAGGGTGTTTGTCTTTATTAGTATTTCCTGTAATTACGTCTAATTAATTTAGTTTGGGTTTCAAGTCAGTTTAATTAAGCTTGAAAATGCCAGAGTTGCCTTATTTTACCCGGGCTTTGTTTTTTTTTATAAATCCACGGAAAGATATTGCATGCTCAACTACACACTATGTATGCTTTACCGAGTAGCAAGAACGTAATTAGAAATAACCTTCTAGAAAGAAAAAACCGTGGCAACTGTTTCCTATAACATATAATGTTATAGGAAACAGTCAATACAAGTATCTAATTGTACCTCTAGTACAATTACATTCAATTGTACCTATATGGTTTCACAAATCGACCTGCTTATGATGTTTTAGTGGCGTAAGAAAATATGTACGTAAAAAACAAATGCGCTTTTATTTTCCCTTAAAGATTTAACCGTATCAGCAAACCGATTCGTAAAACAGTAAAACTGTGAACGCAGTATTAGTTTAGTCCCAACAGTTTCAAACAAAATCAATTATTAACCAACTAGCGGAACTTAAACACATATTTGGCAAATGTTAGTGCCGGGTACAACTTTCTAACCACGCTATTAATTTTATCAGTGGATTGTTTCAATAACCAACAGCCGGTTAAGATTATGCCATGTTTTTTGAGGACGTTGTTTGTTCAGAATTTTTATTAGAAGATTTTTATCTTGCACTGCCTATGTATTAGAGATTACGTTTTCAACATAACGTACATACACTGCAGCTAAAAATTTACATAGAAATAGAACAACCAACAGATATTGTACAAGAAAATATCAAATCACTGTTTGCTACGTGACACGGCCTCTAAAAACATGCAAATCAATGGTTGCCTTGAGAAATATTTTGTGTATATTTTTCCTTAGACATCAACATAAAAATGTAAAGTGAATAAATTGCTCAGACATATTCGCCCCTTGTTCCAGGTGAGTGAGTCAATTGGCCTGGAGGCACGCAACTGGGGCGCCCACCCTACGGACGGTATAAAGGTAACACATACAACTGTGCTACAGTTGACAATGAAAATCGATATGGTGGAATAATGTATACAATATGCGAAGGTAGGTACGCAAATAGAGCAACAAGGCATAAAGGTGGAACAATGAAAGGTCAACATTATTTGGGTTGCGTATGTTTAAATGAAATTATTAGTAATGTTAGTATGAAATCGTGACATTTATATAAAATGGCGCTGTTTTTTTGCCGATCACATTGCCAGTACCTTTAGTAAGAGATGTCGTAGTTATCGATTATGTTAATCACCATAATCTTAAACCATGTTCCTATACATTGTGTAAGCGCTTCTATCGAAAGTTTTAATGAATTAATCAAAATTTATGGCAAGTTATGCCGACGTTCATCGAAGTTAAGAAATTCGAATCATATCTACGGCCACCATGATTAAGAATATTTTTCGATTAGAGGTATTTGAGTCTGGATGTAATGTGTCCGTTGTTTCACTGTTTGTCTCGCCCGCATAGAGACTATCTTCTACATACGTCAGAAAGAAATATGACAATAAGCTTTGGGCGTCTTTTTAAAAAGATGTGTATTATATTTTTTGTTTTTCGCAGTCAGAACCAACATGTTTCTGTATTTGCGAGAGAGCATACGTTTACAATTTTTGTAAACTTATAAGTTAACAAAAATTAATTGTATAGGCTTACACGTAAGCATGGGCTGTTTGCCAACTCTTAATACACGTAACACAAGCATTTAGTTTAACTCGAGGTCTAGAAACTTGCGCACCAAATTTTCTAAAATCTTTGAAAACCCCAAAATAAATAGGCACAGGTTTAAGTAAAGCTTTTGATTGCCAATACTGAGAGCCTAGTCAAGTTTTTTAAATGACTAATTATAGTGGTATTCGACGATTATTGAATCCAAACCTACTGCAGTGGTCCGACCGCCTCCGCCGGCGAGAAAACGACTAACTATCGGCGATTTTCTCTCTCAAGAAACGCACAATTAATATACATTCCGTGTAAACGAGAGATGCATATGCTGACTGTTCACACTGCCGGCGACGACTCGCTTTACTAGTTTTGTCGCTGAGCGACAAGAGCTTTAAAAAATAAACTCGCTCAGCGATACTCGTTTAGCGATGCTCGCGAACGAGTATCGCTATCATTTCTTTTCATGATCATTTCTAAACAGTGCAGCTTTGAAAGTAGACGTATGGATATCAACAAATCATTACAACTCTCATTGTTGTCTAGTTGACGACGATGATGTATGTTACGATAGTGTTTGTGTAGTGGCAGCGGCAAGTCTGAAAAACGGAAGAAAATTAGAGGGAGAAAAGACGATTTTGAATGCAAAATTTGTAGTCGCGCGCGCAGATTTGCACAGGACTGAGCGATCGCGGGCGAGTGGCGCGAGTAATCGCTCGTCACACTTGCACGCTCGCTTATAGCCCGGCGACAAAACTATCGAAACTACACCCTCTCTTTCCGCTGATCGTCAACTCGTTTATAGTTTCTAGTTCTATTCGTTTCTCGTTCATCGTCGGCGGTCGGACCACTGCCTACATAATAAAATTGTAACTGGTCGATGTCTGAATATAGGAGATATTTAAGAAAAATAATTTGAGGGTCTTTTTAGTTTGTCTGTCTGTTTGTATGTTTGTGCGTGCATCACACTAAAACTAATGCACAAATTGAATACAGTTTTCACAGTATTATTGCTGAAGATCTTACTTTAAAAGCTGAAACATGTTTTATCTTAATACGCCGTGTAGACGTCGAGTAATAATAATGAGAAATGTTTGATACGCCGACTAAAAGCTGCTGGAGTGTTAGAAAACATAAGCTATTTTATGACATTCCTTCTGAAAAGAGATAGTTTTATCTTATTTTACGTTATATGTTACGTTATTTATTATATTACGTTAGAACCTATTAGCATTGCCTTATTATCCTATAACACGCTGTGACAGATAACCATGTTATACATCAATATCCATTCTAACCTAACGTAGAAGGTAGATCAGTAAATATACTACTCGAAGGAAATCCAATTAAACTTGCTGTCGACAGGAAGTACGCGATGGCGACGACATAGGTCACTTCCGTTCTGAAAATTACATCCTTAATAGTTTTATCCGTCGGTCGTAAAGGCCGTAGGTTAGTGGGAAAGTGAGGCAAATTTTAATTTAAATGCATTTATAAAATAAATTTCATTCATAATGAATTCATATTCAATAACTTTTACTAATATTATTTAGGGTATTAATAAGCCGCAATAGACGCAAATTAGTTGTATTTAGCAAGTTATCAATTTGAATATCAATCACATCAAATAATTCTTAAAATACCTTAATTTTTAGCAAGCCTTTCGTGTGTTGGATTGTAAGCAGTTTGACTAGTCACGCATTTGACAAATATGTCTTTAGCTTTTCTTGTCGATTTGTTAACAGTTTGACGATGATTGCTTAAACGATGACCGATGCTCATTCGGGCGAAAGATATTAATTGCTCGTGCGGTTACGAAATTAACTACTGTTGATACTTGCGCAAGCGGTTGGCAGTGACTACTTACGTCAACTTGTGTGGTTGATAGGTTAGTCAAAATACAATTGGAATTACAAAGTAACAACTACCAATATGATACCACAGTATAAGTATGCATTTAATATTTGCGCGTGTCCGTGAAATGTCGGGCTCGAATCGCAGGACTGGCAAAGTTATTGGCTTATCTTTAAGGCAATTTTGATTTTTGCCAACATGGAATCTACGAATGTGCGTAGTAGACGATACAGACTCGCTCCGTGAGTTCTTAAAATATAGATGGCGAAATAAGAGAGTAATGCATCTCTCTCTGCCTCCTTAGGTGTATTTATTTTATTTTAACATTTTAGGAAAACTTACAGCTAGAAATACAATTAACATAATACTAATAAGGTGATGACCAGAGCAGCGATAGCTCAGTAGAGAGACTAACAGACTGCAATGCAGAGGGTCTCGGGTTCGAACCCACGTCGCGCACCTCTGACTTTCCGAAGTTATATGACTTTTCGAAATTATGTGCGTATTGATTGACAATTATCGCCTGCTCCGTGCCTCGGAAAGCACGTTAAGCCGTTGGTCCCGGCTGCCATGAACATCTATGGCAGTCGTTATTGGGAGAGTGTCGACACAAAAGATCCCACTGGGTCGAAGTGTCGCTGGTCTACACGGACTGACCCCCGCATAAGATAAGATAAGATAAGGTGATGACCAATTACAAGATTTCACTTAAAAAAATATATAACCGTGAATATACATAGTTATACGTAAAAGTAGACATTATGCTTCACTCGATTAGATTTAATCAAAGAACTCGTTGCACAATTGTTTTTTTTTTTTAATTTATCACACTAGTAAAAAATTAATTTAAATATCTATACACTGGCATATCGCATTGTATACATGCGACTCGCTCTGATTAAGTATGAGTTTTGCCTGTAATTAGAGTGTAACTCTATATAACTTGTATGAACGTTTACTTATAAGTGAGTTTATTGAAAGAGACCAAAATACACGAAAGCATATGAAACAGGTTACCTTTCAATACAATTTTGAGCCTCTCGTCTTTTCGCTTTTCCTTAACATGCTCGAGAAAATCAATGCCAAGTAGTGATATATCCCGCTCTATTTACCTTCAGTTAAATAAACGTTGAACCCAGCAATCCAGGATAACGATGAAGAGAATCCATGACTAATCCAAAAACTAAACTTCAATTCTACTTAAGCATTGCGATTTACTGACAAAGTAACAGGCGAAATGCAACTTAAATTCTCCAAACATGTGAAATTTAGTTCGAGGAAGTGTTCGAAGCAAAGTGTTCGAAGCGTTAGAAGCAAAGCGTTTGAACCGAAGTAGGTAGCCGTAATTGCAAACGCAAGCCGAGGTGATCGTTAGACAAGATGAAAGGATAATGGTCTGGATCACGTACTTTGTGTAAACAGTGCTCGGCATACAAGCAACGTTCAGCTTTGTTAATGTCAGGTACTGGTGTGAGCTTACTCAAATTATCTTATTAGGCTTTTATTTTTGCTACGGTTGAGTTAATTCGGTATAAGGTAGACGTGGTGTTACTGTTTTTTAAGTGGTAGATATGATATGATATGATACAGCTTTCTTCATGGTAAGTAGTGCGGTAGGTAGCCTATAGACTTATGTAAGACCCATAATTGTTTTATACCTTTTAAGTGGTAGGCTTCTACAAAACCTGCACGATGATAAGCGGTGACTATAGCATAAGGAAGCGTGTAAGGGTCTCAGTCACAAGTTATCGACCTTTTAGAAACTGCTTAGCGCCTTACTTGAAAATTTTTGTGCGAGATTTTTGTTGGAGACTTTTCTTGTTTGAATAGTTTGAGGGTTATTCGTCATAGAATGGCGGAGTTTGGTCGAGTTTAGGGATAGTTTAGTCAGTAGAGTGTGTTCTATGAAAGTAATGGTCAATATAAACTGATTGATGATTAATTGGTATGAATGCTTTTGTAATGACTTCCCAAGAGGGTAATAAAATCTGGATTTGTTCGGTTATGTCGTTGTAAACTGGTTCTAATTTCTTTATTAATTATAATTATTATGATTAAACAAATGGACGTAGAAATTAAACTGATATAAACTCTTTGTATACCTATGCATGAAAGAACATGCTTTAGATAAAAGACAATGATAGCTGTTTCCTTTCGTTTTGTACGAATATACAACGAACAGTACTTCACGGTTTTGAGATACTAATGGAAATATTTACAGAAACTCACGTCACCTGTATAAATATCCACCTATGTATTTAGATCCTATTGTCATTTACTGAATATATTTCTAGATATACCTAACACACTACAATTAAATCCTGTTTCACGCAATGCTTTCACTTCGCTTTAATAAATCAAAGGAATGCACGTAATGAACAGCTATTTGACCTAAATTCAAACAATAAAAATAAAGATAATTTCAAACGAAACAAGTTTTCGTCGAAAGTCATTCCACATCACTAGCTCCTCTATTAAAATCTAACCCCATCTGCGTTCGACAGTTACACGGGTTTTTCGATAACCCTGCAATATCGTGAAGCATCCAATCAATACGACAGCCGCTCCGATGTGATTGCTGTTTTCAATCAGCCGGTTTATACGAGTACGGATACGACATTTTTCTGTGGTCGTATGCAATTGCACACGAACTGCGATGTCTGCCATCCATATAGATGTTTTAGTAGATTGAAATATAAACTAGTTCTGGATGAAATAAATTTAGTAGATGTGGTTTTATCATAACGAGATTTAAAACTATAGAAAGTAGGTGATTTAAAATGCATGTGTATAATTTCACGGATAGGTGAAGTAGGGAGACCGCCTCTGATAATGCATCTAGTATGTGACAACGGTGATCTATCGATAATTACTTAGATTCTAGGTGTTCGCAGGTGTAATGTTTGTAGTAGCTAATGCGCAGAAATATGGCAGAAATGGTCTCTTTAAAGACGATTCTTCATCCTTCAATTCTTCTTCCTTCAATTTTTCTTCCATCAATTCTTCTTCCTCCAATTATTCTTCCTTGTCGTCGTTAAGTTAGAATAAGAACTACATTTTGACTATATCTATGCGGTAGCGGGTAAGTGGTGATGGCACAATTGTCACGTTGTTCGGTTCTGAGTAATGTGCGCTCGAATTCCACACGTTCAACTTCTAAATCTTTGTACTTTGTGTGTAAAGACACCCGCAATACAGGGCTTTTTATACGAATAGGAATAACGCCACCAAATCCACAATTAAGTCCACTAAATCCTCATATTTGCCGGCAAGATCATACATCTTGATCAGGTTAATTAGTACATAGGTATATGAAGAGGTCATTATTGCCTACCAATTATTTTCACCAACAATAATTATCCGTGTAATTCAAAATTAGCGTTTATAATTAACACATATTATGATAAACTTTGACCTAAAAAGCCGGACTAGTGTAATCAATAACGAATCGATGCTCTGTTCATTTGGTCTGACATAGTATAAACACAAATAATGCCCTGTGGTAATACGACTAATAACTGTCATATTCAACGAGTTTCCACTGCACAAATCCAACTATTTTGCTGTAATCCCAAACGTCGAACGTATTGAATTAACCCGTTCACCGATATGCGTATTGCAGAGTAAATAACTGGCTAGTATTAAATTTTATCACACAGTATAATATCGTTTTATTTATTTTAATAATACAGTCTACGTGCTTGGGTGACTGTGTGGTAAAGTCTATTTTATTACTATACTGAGCTTGTAGGCAGTTGTTTACACTGTGATCTATGTTATGAATGTAATGTAAAAAAAAATAATGTAATGTAAACACGAGTAATTTGCATTTCTGCTATACAAGGTATTAATTGAAAATGTATAACTCAAATATGCTGCAAACTATAATAAAAATAATATTATATTCTATCACATACACACAAAACCATCTAGCCCAAACTAAGCAGAGCTTGTACTATGGTTACTAGACAATGGATAAACATACATATAATATACTTTTTTTTTGTAAATACATACATATTATACATAAAAACACCCAGAACAAGACAAACATCTATGTTCATGCACACAAATGTTTGACTTGTGCGGGAGTCGAATCCCCGACCTCAGGCGTGGCAGTCAGTTATACTAACCACTACGCTATCGAGGCCGAACTATGACTCTTGTTAGAGAAGGGCTTACTCTAATAACATCCACAGCACTTAGCTTTATACGTTAACAACTTTGTTCTGGGTAGAATAACCCGATGAAAGTTTATATGTTTCTACAAAGGAACTTGGTACTCATAATCCTTGGTTGCGTATACGGTCACATACAATACGGTCACATACAACACTTAAGTGTCTATCAAGGTAGGTCTACAGTAGTGTTAGTATCTACATTATCTGACAAATGTTAATTGCTCCAGATTCCAAACCTTAATTAAGTCTGCCGCTCTGATATTACATAGCCATAAAGATCCATCTTGATGTTTTTAAATTTAATAATCCTACGTTCGGTAGATATTTTAATATTCTGTCAAAAACTTAATTAATTTTTCCGAGCTTCCGAAAATAGTCGTACTGTGTCCCCGACATCATATTGTGCTGTACGAGCACTGGAGTGCGAGCGAAGCGTTCGTTCGGAAATTGCATCGTGACGTTTTGCTCCATTTTGCCCCCACTCGTTCCGAAACGTGCGCTAATTGCTTGCAATCTATTGCTTTTTAATGTGTTTGCACCAATCCGAATGTTTATTTCGATTATTTTTGTACGACAGTAAACGGTGACAATAATCTGCAATGCAAAATCTTTACGTATCCAAATGCTGGGATTCGTAATTGATGTGACATTGTACTTGTTTTACTGTAGACTTTTTATGGTCAGGTACCCAGCTCTACTAGGTACATCTAATAATGATATTAATTTATTTTATACAACATACGGACTAATTTTCTTTCGCGGGGAACTTGCCTTATAACTGAATAAATAACACCCAGAATCAGACACAATCTTATGTCCAAGTGGGGATTGTACCAACAATACTCAGCACAGTAGCAGAGAGAGAGATCCCTAAAAACCACTACGCATACATGCATCCATACAACCATTGCTAACATAAATTCACAATACGATGCATTAAAAATAAAATACACTTCTATTACCATAATGAGTTTCATAAAAGCAGGTTGTTATAAATTTTTTTTTTAATAATGTTGCTGCTTCTAAATCAGGTAAAAGCTTCGTGTCGCAACTGACTTTACAAACATTGAAACAACCGGCACAATGAAAATTTAGACTCGGTACAGTTATTTGTAGATTGCAGAAATGTTTCTCTCTTGCTTTGTAACTAGCTCTGTTGGTACCAACGAGACTGTTATTATCTACTATGCTATCTGTGAAGATTGTTATAACTCTTTATATTTTACTAGATATCGGATAATATTTCGGTTATCACAAAAAACTTACAACAACAGCATGTTTAAAGTGTAACGAAATCTAGTTATTTTAGGTGTCAGATAACTTTATTATATTTTCAGAAATGGTTGACAATTGCCGGCATAAAGTATACTGTTGTCCAGGTCATAGGCTTTACCCATATGTGATAAATTCCATCAAAATACAATTGCGATTTGCCCGTGATTGGGTGATAAAAACACGAACATCTAAACCTAGTAGGAATAAAAGTTATACCAGTTACATTGTATAAAAATTAATAAATACTTAAATGTAAAGCAAATAATGCAATTTAATTAAAGATACAGAATAACTTTTTTCTTTATATATAAAGAAACGTTCCATGGTTAAGCAAAGATCTTCCTCAGACTTTAACATTGGTCTCAATCTCTGAGAATTATGAAAGGTAATGTCAATTTGATTAAAATGTTTTTGTCCATGTATCCTAATCCTAACTAATATTATAAATGCGAAAATGAGATTGTTTGTTTGTTACGCTTTCACGCCTTAACTACTTAAATCAACATGAAATTTTGCATACACGTTGTCAGGAGTACAGAATAGGACATAGGTTACCTTTCATCGAGAAAAACTAACTGTTGCAAACCTAACCTAACCTACATTTACGCGAGCGAAGCCGCGGGTGAAAACTAGTAATTATATAACTTTAATATTAAATTCTCCCTTACTGTCACAAACCAAACATTTTAGACATTTCTTTACATCCTTTTACATTCGCAAGCTATGAAAATTCCCAACAAAATCAATTTCGACGATACTGCGCATGTAATATCATGTAGAACTTTGTGCCAGCCTTTGAAAGGCATTCCTGTAATCGATGTCGGTGTAATGTTACCGTGAGTGGACATGCAAGGTATGGCTATATGCACAGAGTTCAGACAAACTATTTGACTATTACAACACTTACAATATTGGAAAGACGGAGTACTTGCATATTGAAAGGGAATAGTTTCAGCTAAAAGCGTTTGTGTCTTACGAATTTGGAGTGTAACTATCCAATTATTCTATACGGCTGTATTGGTTGGTTGTTGAATTTAATGTAGATTTACTTATTACTTAAAATGTCAGAAATGTTGTTATTTGTTTTCTTTATGTATGTCATATTATATTTTCGACTCAGGCCTTTCAATGAGTAACTATATAATAATATTCTATCACATACACACAACACCATCTAGCCCAAAATAAGCAGAGCTTGTACTATGGGTACTAGACAATGGATAAACATACATATATACTTTTTTTTGTAAATACATTAATATTATACATAAAAACACCCAGACCAAGACAAACATCCATGTTCATGCACACAAATGTTTGACTTGTGTGGTAATCGAACCTGCGACCTCAGCCCTGGCAGTCGGTTATACTAACCACTACGACATCGATGCTGATTCTTTGAAAGTGGCTAATGGCACATTCCATTTCGACGTATAAATTTGAATGAGTCACTGACATTACTGTTTCTTTGAATGCTTAATACATAATTGTATTCACACGATGTTTCTAATGAACATTATATGGTGCACTAAGCTAGACACTAAACTATAGCCCCAATTAAAATAATAATGTGCCCAACTAAGCTCGCTTTAAGTACTTATTATGTATTCTCAAAATCGCGGCAAATTGTAATAGTTCAAACTTCTAACCTTAATATTTTGATTGAAAGCCGTTGCATGACTTCATATATGGCTACTGTTACTTTTATTTTTTATACAACTATGTAAGGTGGCAAACAAGCGCCTGATGGTAAGAGGTCACCGTAGCCTATGGACGCCTGCAACACCAGAAGCATCACTTGCACGTTGCCAACCCTTTAGGAAAGGAAGTGGAAAGAAGAAGGAGCGGGAAGGTGGAAAGAGGGTGATTGGGCCTCCGGAACTCTCACTCACCGAAAAAAACACAACAGCAGGAATACTGCTATTTCACGTCAATATTCTTGTGAGAGGGTAGTCCTTCCCCGGTCGAGCCGACTCAATCAAGCTGAAATCATCGAGGCTCTACTACCTAAGGAGATTTTCATAAACTTTGATATTTAATCACATTCAAATTTCTTCTTAATTGAAGACTTGTCAATTTCAGAATTTACATTAAAAAGTAGGCAAGCTCTCTCCAGACAACTTCTATTACGGGCGTCAATTTCCAAGCCTTGTGCAAAAATTCTGCGAATACTAAAACTTTATTACGGGTTTCCTCAATCTAAAATAAATACCACTAGATCCGGATTATTACATTTAGTTTTCCTTTTCAAATTTTCCTTTTTAAAATTTATTATAGGAACGTGACAAACAAAAAACAATACAAAAGACTATTGCACATAGAATCACGGCACTCGAAAATTGGTTTTCGCCACAGAGCGCTTGTACGAAAGAATTGTTAGACTATATCAACCGCACCAAAAGTACGGAACGAGTCCTCGATTCGAGGTTCGAAAGAGGACAATACCGTAGTATAGTTTCATTTTTTTCTTATAACTGAATCTCAAGCTTTAGAAAAGGGCAGCTGTTCTTAATTTTGACGGCCATTCTGAATTTTTTGATCAGATGGATTTAATTCGAAGAGAGTTCTAGGCAATCTGGCATATTTATATTTTGAGAGAATATAGGTAAGTTGCGTATTCTCACAGCCGATAGAACACTAAATATTTTCGATAGTCAAAAGGTAGTGAGCGTGTTCAATAGAATCCTAAGAACTCTGATTATTACTGGCAGAGTGCCAGAATGTTAATTCTAATCTACTCCATCCATAAGTTAATATACCCATGAATTGATTAACATTTTCAAAAGGCTTAAGATACTAGTATTTATCTTGTGTACCCAGAGCTTTATAAATTAAAACATAATGAACACTACCCAGACTTAGAATAACGATGTATTAGTTGTTGTTGTTTTCTGAAAAATATATATTGGGTTTATGCCCTGTTTCTTGGTTAAAAACTTCTTAGTAATATCACTAAGTATTAGGCTATTAATTTGTGTGAGTCTGTATACTAACTATATTAACAAGCTGGTTCAAAGATACCTTGAAGAACATATCTACAGATATTAAGCTATTAAATACATCATCCAAATAGGCCGTCGGTGCGGATAAAAAGCGTTATGGCTGCCGTAACGAGCGTACATTGCAACGAATGGCGTGATTACTTGCGTTAAATTAATGTTGTCGGTATTGTTGTGGTGAGCAGAGCTGGGTGTATACATAATAGTGCTTGTTTTGGTAGAGTGCTTCTTTGTTTTTACGATATTCATAAGGTTTGGACTAATTCAGAAAAGTTATCGATTTATTCGGTTTGATGTCGAACAGCTTACTATGTTTTAAACTACAGAAATTGACGATCAAGTTGATGTCATTCATAATTAAATTAATTGTTATTCTAATGAAATTCTAAGCTTGAATGTTGTCATTTATGATAGGTACGGAAACAATCGTTTTGTTGTAATTTTTATATAGATTCGGTTAGTTACCTAAAAGTTGATCTATTGAAAGCGATAAGTATTTTATTTTCTACTGCTTATGGTAGTTACCCATTGACGGTTTTATGTGCATAATGTGAGACAGAAATGTTTTTACAAACTTTTTTAAGTAAGAATGATTGCTTTAAATATAGATTTTATTTCTTGCAAACATATACGTAAAAATGTAGATAATCACTTGCCAATATATAATTAAGGCTTCAATGTGAAAAAGAAATATACAATATAAAAAGAAATATTCACGACAAGCAGAAAGCAACCGAAATCAAATTAATATAACTTTGGCATTTTATTAGAAAACGTCGCGTAATATATCATAGGTCATTCAACGGCATTCCGATGACATTCAGACATCCACGACATTTTAGTCGTACCTCTTAAAAAGGCTTTCAAAGCCCCTGCCAGACATAAAGGTGCATAACTTACAAGTGAACGAGGCCCTGCGATTGTCTAGACAGTATTGATCAAAGTTCAACCCCCGTGCGTTGCACTGTCGTTGACAGCGGTATGAATCACCTACTAAACGGATTATGGGTAATTACGCTGACTCATTTTAATTGCTGATGCCGTAAATTTTTTGTAATGGCTTTTGTAAATCCCTTATTTTAGGGGAACCGTTTTGAGGATTTTAATTATCTTAAATATGGATCAGATAGCTGCTGTAATTAACTAAAAACGTGTTGTATAATATGTACTTATATATCATCGTGCTTTCTTCTGCCTGGAAGAGCGGTAGTAAATCTGACTGCTTTGTATGAGATCGCGGATTCGAATACCGGGTTTGGGCAAAAGTTTATTGATATTTTTTGCCAAGAAATTCTTAGTAACTGCACAACGTCTGGAAAACGACTGTAAGTGGAATATCGAGGAACCAGATCCCATAGTTGACCGCCTCGGGAATATAGGCGGGTGACTTTAAATACCTTGCACGTCCCGGGAGTTGAAGCCAAGGCCTCATGCGTCACACTGTCTAATTCGATATATCTATGTGGTTTGATTACTCTGATTATTTGACTGTACATCAAAGAGCCAGACCAATAAAGTACCAGTTGGTCTGAATTCGATTAGGGATACCGCTGTATTACCCTTGAACACCATACATTACTGATAAGTCTAAAACTTTCCTTCCCACTTAAAGCACCTATACCATCTCAAGACGTTTCTTTATTCGTGTGCACACACAAACATTCCTTGATACTTAACACCAATGAGCATCGGTGTACGCCCACATGTTTAACTCTCAGTACGTCGAGTATAATGGAATCCAAGCCACTGCAGTGACGTTAATAAGATGTAAGTGCTCATCATTCGCCCGTCGCTTCATTTACTTGTAAGAGATGTTCCCTCACGTTCTCGTGAGGGATTTTAGAAGCTTTAGTGTTTTAGACGACCACTTATTTTAGTTTTTCGTGCGCGATTGTTTAGTTATATGGATGCACGCCTTTTTTCATAGGTTTAGGCACAGATTAGGCTACAATATAGTTATATTTTTTTAAATTTACAATGAAGCCAACTATACTCTACAAGACCAGCGTATTTATTTAAATGTCCTATGCGGCAAACTTGCTTAGCAATTAGTTATATTTAATACTAGCTTTTGCCTGCGGCTTCGCTCGCGTTAATTTAGAATTTGACAATCAATTCGGGTTGTACTCTGCTTGTAATAATATAATTAAATCATGATTCGAAACACACGTGGCGCCATTTATTATCATAAGAACCTTATTGTTGTTTTCCTCGGGAACAGTAATTTTTTTCGGGATGAAAGGTAGCCTATGTCCGTTTCTGTACACCTGACAACGTATATGCAAAATTTCAGGATGGTCGGTTCAGTAGTTTAGACATGAAACGGTAACAAACAAACAAACTCATTTTCGCTTTTATAATATTAGTTAGGATATTGAACTCAAAATATTCGAATCTTGAACTCGTCGAAATGATAACATTGTCTCTGTACACTTTTATTAAAAAGTTAGACTTATCACTATTTATTGTTAGACTTTATACGGCAACTGGGTATTTAGTAACAGTAAATACCAATTATATCCGATCGGAGAATCGAAACCAGAATCTCACGATCGGCCGCAAAAAGAATTGTTACCTTTTGCCAACAAGACAATCTTATTTATTAAAGAGATATTGCTACATTAATCATAATCCCATTACAAAGTGAATCGATAAATATACGACGCGACGCTTTCACTAATTTAAAGTACATTTCCAGTAGCAACTAATTAAAGAACCTTTGCAAATTACACAGCGAGCAATGAATAGCAAATTAAATTATAAACGCTTATTATACACGCGAACGCCGAACACTGTTTCAAAGGGGCATATGCAAAATTTTCACATGTATAACGATGTCGGCATTTCAATATAGAGCACCACATATAATTATGTCGCAATCAAATTGTAAAAGCTACTTTATCACAAGAAGTATCGTAGTATTAAAAGAAGTAGCTTTATAATAGTACTAGTAGTCGAAATACTACCATAATTAATGTCTTCTTTATTAACAACTGCCAAATCTCACACTCCTGCGTGTTCGGTATATGCTTAAAAGCTCTTCTTTTAAATATATAACTATAAATAAAAAATTTGAAAACCTCCGACACAAAATAATAAAAATAGTAATCAGCCATTTTGCGGTGGCGGCCATCTTGGATTTGAAATTTATCATACTATATGTATTCTACTAGTCAAGTCCTTTCATTTGATACCCATATTAAGGGGGTTGTGAAAAAATATTTAATCCGCTATTTTGTGGCGGCGGCTATCTTGGACCGATTTTCATCAAACATAGCTAAGAACATTCCTAACTAATTTACATTTCAAACAAAAAGAACTAAATCAAAATCGGTTCATTCGTTCGGGAGCTACGATGCCAGAGACAGACACACACACACACACACAGACACGTCAAACTTATATCACCCCGTCGTTTTTGCGTCGGGGGTTAATAAATGATAATTGTTTATCAGATGGGCAAAACAAAAAACCACTTAAAAAGAAACACGGTATTCCTAATAAATATTTTTAGATATACTTTTATAATTAAAAATATTTATTAATAAGTTAACAAATGTTTAAAGAATGTTGCCAATTATTTCATGATAATACGAATGAGCTTTCGCGAAAGTACTACCTCTTACAAATAAAGCGACGCGAGAATGTTGCTGCGTTTTGCTTGTTAAAGAGGCAATAGTGCCGGGGAGTTTAATTTAATTTCATTATAGGTTCGGCAAAATAGTGATACCTCTAGTATTGCAAGATATACGGGTATATATGCTACGGAGAGGTAGACCGTATGTTTGTTTGCCAACTTTGTCGTAAAATAATAAAATCCTATACCAGTTTCATGTTTTGAATATTTACTTCTTACGACTAATTACAAGGAACATAAAGGCAGTTATAGATTATCTAAGTCGCTGCCAAACTGTCCTGCCGACGCGATACTTCGTAGAAGCATAAATGTGTTTTGCTTCAAAAGCTAAAATAGTACTTTGCATTTTATTTGTTTTCGAAGCGACTGACGTATAGCACCCGAGGGCTTATGACGCTCCATCACTAGAGCAGTTCGCTATTAAAAATATTTTCAATTGCAATATTTGAGGTTGACTTTGGTGGTTTTTCATTCCCAGCTTTATTTTATAACTAAATTTTGCCCACGGCTTTGTTCGCGTTAATGTAGATTTTTCAATAAACTATCCCTTAGAACTACTTTTTTCGGGATGAAAGGTAGCCTCTGTCCTTATCTGTAACCTTGACAATGAGTATTAAAATTTGCATGATGATCGGTTAATTAGTTAAGGTGTGAAAGCGTAACAAACAATAAAATTTATAATATTAGTTTTTGGTTGCCACTAAGTAATGCCGAGTTTTCAGTTCATTTGAGCGTATTTACGAAGACTCTTGTTTGTTTCTGATCATCGCCCTTTATGGCATATCAACCAGAGACTTCGTAAAGCTTTGTATATATGTATTAAACATATCGCATGTCTGTGTGTTCGTAAAACGCGTGCCAATGACACTTTGACGCTGTCGGCGTCAATATGTTTATTTTCGGGATATAACGCTTGTTAAAATCCAACGGTTCACCTATATTTATTATTTACACACAAAATAAGCGATGTGAAAATGTGAATATTTAAATACATGGACTGATGCAATTCTGTCACTTGTTTGTTCGAAATCACGTAATTGTTTTCGCAAATTAAACGATTTGCGAGTATAACGGATTGTAAATGTGAAGTAATTATTGTTGTGGGTTTTCGATGAAGATGGATGTGTGTTATATTGTTCATTATTTTCACACTATTATGTAGGATGAACGACTGTAGGTGATAAATAGAGGTCAGGAGAACACCTAGTGGAATACGTAGACTTTGTTTAATAGAGCGATGGTAAAATACAGCTATACAGTTTGCCTGTCGGTAAGAGGTTCTCACAGCGTATAATCGCTGGCAATACCGAAGGTTTCAATTCACGCGTTGCCGACCTAGTGTAATTAAATATGGGATGTAAATAAAGCAACGCGAACTTCGTGATTAGATCGTCGTAAAACACAAGATTTTAATTAAAATATTAAAAATAATTTAGTCAACTATTATTAGATACAAATATATTAAGTAATGTTTATAACAACTTTGTAATAAGTTAACTCAAAACACGTATTTACTAGTAGATAAACTATGAACATGAAACATATTTTACTGCAGTGCCCTACATAATTGTTCAGTGCACTGTCGTAAAATTTCAGATAGTCAACTACGTCATTGCAGCTAACATATATACGCTAGGGTACACAATACTAACAACCTTCTCACAATAGATACGAGTACAAGGACTCCAGTATACTTCAGTAATCTCCTTATCCTTTGAAGGATGTATTACATTTTATGTATACTCTTCGTGTATTAAGAAGATATCGTTGTTAAGGGATGATATTCAGGTGGCGTTTGATTTTGTCAATACATATTTCGGCGATTTGAGTAGTTTTAAGGAAATGTAGTATGCACGTTGAAAGAAAGAAAATATATTTATTTGACCAATAACAATATGAACAGGTATATTTAACCGGTTACCGAACGAAACACAATAGTAGGAATACTGCTATTTCACATCGATATTCATGCTGAGATCAGCGAGGCTCTACTACTTTACAAAACATTACAAAAATGTGTATGTCCTTGTTACATACTGCCTCACTGGTCTCAATAATCCTTATAAATTACCTTTACGATGTAACATAAGCTTTGTATCCATTTGTACCAATTTAAGTTAAATAAATGATTACTATTATTATTATTATTAATAGATAAAGATCCATCGTACGTATGATGCTTAGGTCAGGTAAAAAGGGTTATTGGATTTTTCTCTTAGGAAATATCTCAGTAGGAAAATACGATTCTGAAAATATACCCGGTAGTAAACTATAGGCCACTATTACATACAACAAACTTTAAATTAACTGGCGAAACGTGGGCAGTATTCTTCTATTAGCCAGAGAATGCAGGCATGGGTGTCTATATATGGTAAAATTCTTTTACTGCGCAGGTTCATGCGATATTAATATAAATATTACGTTCATATTAATTCTATGAAATCCATAATATATGAGCGGTTAATTGCGGTACAGTGAAATCGATTCGAAGTTCCAGGTGTAACGCTATCGTCTGTATATATGTATATATAACTTTATGTAAATGCATAGCTGTTCTATTAAAAGCTTTGTACTAGAGTTTAGCGTTTTGTTGTTTAGCGTATAATAACGATCAGTGGCCTAGAAAAAAAAGTGAAACAATAAATAACATTACATTACATTAAAATGATTGTTAATGTTGTAAGATTCAGCTTCGTTGCAAACATTTGCGTTTATTTTTGCTTCCATATCATAAAGTTTCGGATTGAATTCCTGGTCAAGTAAAGTGTTGTTTGGTTTTTGTATAAGAAAATTCTCAGTAGCAGCACGAAGCCTGGAAACCTGCCCGGTACAAGGCAATTGGTGAGCCTTTTTACGTTGGATCTAAAAAAAGTGAATTGTTGTTTTAATACGTCTTTGCCTACATAGACAATTACCACGAAGGGTTATTTTCGACTCATGCCTACATGTCCACTGAAATATTAACTAACAAAAATATATCTGCCCTTTCCTAATACGCTTATCAAAAAGAGATGCAAATAGTGATATTACTACTATGTACTAATTGTTATTATAGTCATTTGAAGTTCCCCTCACGTGCAGAATGCTCTAGTTCGGTTATAGACCATTTGACCTCATGTTGTATTATTTAGTGGTAATGTCGCCGTAATCGTAGCGGTTTATGATCGCTAAATATTTTATATAGGAAGGGTGGATAGCTTAGTGGTCATGTTTATGTCTCTTCGACGTTTTGTGTTCGTTTTGTGGCGTCTATATAAATCTGGTCGTATCCTACTTATATGAACAAACATGTTTGTGAACATGTTTGTATATTATATATTTTTGGAAGAATTATGTATTTTAAATGGAATCTCACTCGTCATTGCCTGAAAGTACCATGATAACTTTGTATCTTTAAAAAAAAGGTTACACCGCTCTATGGAAAAATCCTGTGTCGCGGGGATCGTTACAAACATTCAAAGAACGGACATGAAGAACACCTATACTTGGGACAACTATTTGTAAATAACACAAACTTTTGTCACTTGTGGGGATCGAACCCAACACTCGGCGCAGTGTCAAAGGCGAGAAAACTACTTAAACCACTACGCCATCCGTGTAGTCCCACTTATAATATTACTTTATAATAAATTTTATTAATATGATAATGATCCGAATATATTGTGCCTCACACCCGGTATAAGTACATCCAAATGCATTAGACTGTATGAACAACATCCCGTTCTTTATCTTGAAACTGTTTTCTTACACAAATATCCATTAGTAAATTAACTTTGCATAGTAGTTCTGAAAACATGATGCTGAAGAACTTTTCTCATTAAAATAATCACGGCAAGAACTTATGCTGTTCTTTCAACCCTCACAACAAATTATCCGTTGTTTTTCTTAGCATTATGTTGCACTCAAATTAACCCTGATCGTCTCGTTCAACTAGATAAGTCCCTGAGTCCATGAGTCTTCGGCTCTGAAGCTTGACTGTCTATCGCAATTAAAATTAGGCTTTGTTCGACTGCTGCCATGCTATTTTTTTAATAGACGTATCCCCCATTAGGCATATCCTGTGCCACGGAGAAGTTTATAATAATAAATAATAATATTCTACCACATACACACAACCATCTAGCCAAAACTAAGCAGAGCTTGTACTATGGGTACTAGACAATGGATAAAAATAAGTAAATATATACTTTTTTTTGTAAATACATACATATAATACATAGGAACACCCAGACCAAGACAAACATCCATGTTCATGCACACAAATGTTTGACTTGTGCGGGAATCAAACCCGCGACCTCAGGCGTGGCAGTCGGTTACACTAACCACTAGGTACGCCATGCAGCAGTCGAACTACTACTGAATAACCATTCATACAACGCACTCAAAGAACATCCATACTCGGGACAACTATTTGTAGCTCACACAAATTTTTGTCCCGTGTAGGGCAAACACTATACAGTGGCGAGGCGATCACTTAAACCAGTACGACATTGTGCAGTACACGATTGGAAGACCATAAAAGAAAAGTCACTCGATTAGCAACATGATCGGTCAAACAAAATATACTTATTATGCAAGATATATTATATATCGACGCGTCAGTCTACTCGAATAACAAATGAAACTTTGTTTATAGACTGAAGGTGACAACTGTGTTAGTTTTGGTAAAGTAAAAGTCCTCGATGGTTAATTACTTATAATAATTGTAAATGTTTAAGTTTGCGAAGATTTTTGGTTGATTATTAAATAAATTATTACTTACGTCATGCGTTAACCATTTAACAATCTATGTACCTTAGTACATAGATAGACCTAATACTAGATTAAAATATAGGATATTTTGTATTGCGGTATGCGTTCGCGGGGAAATCATGCGGACAGAAACCAGGGGCAGCAATTCGTTTTTTATTTACACCCATTTTGTAAAAGATTAACTACTGCTCGTGGTTTCATTAAAACGATATTCTTTAAACGTATAAAATATGCTTAAAGTATTTTAATTAAATAAAAAGCATCCTATATAACTTTCTAAACATCTACTGTCTCTCTCTATCTTGAAAATAGCTGAAATAAACGTCACTATCGTTCTCTGTCTAAATGTAATCTAATAAGTAAAAAGCTATTACCCAAATGAGTTGGTCGCGGCTAACCAGCTAGTTTCGTGTGCCAATATTGCTTAGCCGCATTGCAGCCACTGTTGACCTATAGTGTGTTGACCTATATACACTCGGATATTCGGATATAATATACGATGATCCGCGGATCGTATGCGTCTCACGCGCCAACTGATAGTTTTCGCGCAGTGCGTCGAAACCGACCCGTTTTTATTCGAGAACGTGTGTTCTATTTCTTTTTTTCACAATACGCAGTGAAATATTATATAATTGCTATACAAAGATATGACTCGATGTCAATAAATAAGTGGGTTCTGGCAGATATTTTTTGGTAAGTTGTCTAATAAATATAGCAAATTAAACATAAGCTAGTAGAAAATGCAGAATCGTAACACAGTTGATACAATTTAGCACTATAGTTATTTTTACTTTGTTGTACTGTATCTGATGTTAACAGAGCAGCTTCCAAGTTAATTAATATAGAGTGATTTTATTTAAAAGAGGTAATAGAAATGCTTTTATTTAAGGATCATAACAGAGCAGCGATAGCTCAGTGGGAAGACCAACAGACTGCAATGCAGAGGGTCTCGGGTTCGAACCCACGTCGCGCACCTCTGACTTTCGGAAGTTATATGACTTTTCGAAATGATGTGCGTATTGATCGACAATTATCGCCTGCTCCGTGCCTCGGAAAGCACGTTAAACCGTTGGTCCCGGCTGCCATGAATATCTATGGCAGTCGTTATTGGGAGAGTGTCGACACAACAGATCCCACTGGGTCGAAGTGTTGCCGGTCTGCACTGACTGGCTCCCACATAATATAAGATAAGGATCGTAACAGTTAAAAGATAATGTATACATTATCTTTTAAAATGTTTATTTGCTATATTATATTAATACTGATAAGCAGTTCTATCTGAAATTATATTTTGGGAATCAACAACGTTGTTTGTAATAACCTCTTTAAGCTATGAAAAATACAGTCAATAATTAAAACCAGTTTCCGATAAAATTCATGTTACTTTAAATGTTACGAGTTGTACTTTATTTATGTTCTAAACATGATTACACATCCATTTCAAAGTATAAGAAAAGCACATTCGAGTGCTTGTGATAAACCTGTCAATATACATTATCCACGGCTTTGAACTCACTTTCAACTTATTAATTTCTAAATATAGCTCCTCTCGGTGTTACAACCAAGATTATTCCACTTACTTCTATGCAGGGAGCGTCAGTTTTAATCACGGTAAATGTTTTACGTCACTGCAGGTCGCAGCGGTGACCCATATAAAAGGATTATGATTCGGATAGGCACCGTTGATGATCCGCACTGCATTTCACTCACGTACACTCTCGGATACTCGGATAATACTCCCCTGCACTATGCATGACGTATTGCGATATATTTATGCTAGAATAACGTGTAGTTTCGGCAAATGGAAGTATTTTTATCTTCTAATGGGGGTTGTAAGAGGCCATTTGGAGATTATGGCGTTCGTAAGCTGAGGGCAGTATTTTGGGTAATCAACTTGTCTACCTAAGCACAATGATTATCGCTGCTTTATCTTTTGTTGTTTATAAGACTGAAAGGCCCTTTAGGGAACTTTATTGATATTACAAGGTTCGGCAGGCCACATTTTTATTTTAAATTTGAGCTTAGACTTTTTGACTAAATTATCACAGTGAGTCATTGTCATATTTAGTAGCAAGCTTTTGTCTGCGGCTTCGCTTGCGTAAAAGTAGGTTATTATAGTAACAGATTTTCAAAATAATATATAGCCTATGTTACTCGGTGATAATATTTAAAAATCGATTGAGTAGCTTTCGAGGTAAATCCTAACAAACAAACAAAATATCAATCTTACCTCTATAATATATAGCAAAATTTTGGGAATATTTAATCCAAACGTCATAGCATTAAGTATTAATGTCGTAGATTTGTGCTGAGGTAGGTCAGAATTAGGGAACGCTCATTGCAAATGTCATAACATTTAGTTGTGTCGTTACCTATAGTGCTGACGTCGCAAATAATGTGCTAATGTTATCAGTATTAGTATTATTGTTGCCAAATTTGGTGCAAATGTTGCCACTTGATTAGATCTTATTACCTGAATATATACATATAATTATACCAGCTCACGCCTGCGGATTTGCTCGGGAATAGTACGTTTTGTTGGATGAAAGGTACTTGATATCCTTTTCTGTACCCCCCGATACAGTGTACGTCAAACTTCATGATGATCGGTCGAGTAGTTAAGACATGAAAGCGCAACGAACAAACAAACTCACATTCGCGTTCATAATAGGTGTTAGTTAAGATTAGGATAATACATCTTTGTACTAATATAGTAAACATATCTATATTTGAATGTTTGCTATTCAACCATCCAAAAGATTTGACTGAAACTTGGCACACAAATAGCCTATGTCCTAAATTAATACATTCGCGTGGGATTTAACCTATTGAGCCACAGCGGCACTCCGGTGGCCAGACTCAATAGGTTTTCAATTACATCTGACACTAAATTTTGCACGTGGTTTCGCTCGCGTATATGTAGGTAGTAACAGTACTTTATTCTGAAGGCATATGTCCTTTTCTGTGCACCTGATAAAGCGTATGCAAAATTTTGGAAATTGAATTTGAGTTGATGAAGGTCGGTTGATCGTTAAGGCGTGAAAGCGAAACAAACAAAATAAAGTCACATTTGCATTTATAATATTAGTTAGGATTCCAATAATTGACGAGTTAAACGAATAAAGCCACGGTAGAAACTAGTATAGATATAAATAAGTAAACACACATGGTAGCTAATGACAGTATGTTGACAACCTTGTCACGTGCCAATTATATTGCGTTCATCATCGTTACGACTTGATGAGTGTGTTTTGAATTCATATTTGTACGTAGTTAATTATAAGTATTATTAATTGTATTATATTAATTATAAGTACTCTTAGTACACAGAAGAATGATTGATGTAAACTTCTGTCATAGGGTATAGGGTGTAGTTGTGTTTCTTTATCGACGGCAATCTTGGAAGTTAAAGTAGTAGATCCTCGCTGGTTTCAGCATGAATGGGCCGGATCGATCGGGGTAGTACTATCCTCTCACAGAATACCGGCGTGAAGTAACGGTACCCGTACTGTTGCGTTTCGTATCGGTGAGTGAGAGAGCCGTTTCTTAGCTTAAACGGCTCGATACAAAATATGAGTTTAATGATGTGATCTCAAATACATGTCGAGTCTTCGATGAAAGGAGAAGTTATTTTTGGACGCTTCGTTATCGTTCATAAGGTGTTCTCGTTGACACGCCTCCGTCTTTAACGGGTGCAAAATAAGGTTCAAGTGTAGGCGTTCGAGCCTCTTAACATTTTATTCGTGACGCTTTATAAATAAATACCTACATATTTGAAGAAATGGAAAAACAATTTATTATAATATATAACATTTGTTATAGGTATGTATATATGGTTTAGTTTTTCCCCACGGCTTCACTCGCTCAGGAAAATTCCTTCTTTCTGGCTGAAGATACCCTTTATCTTTTCAGTACGCCTGAAAACGTGTATGCGAAAAATAAACAAACTCACATTCGCACTTATAACATTAAGTTAGAATAAGGATTTATTTATATTATGTAATGATTGCGGTTGCGTTGCACGGCTGTTTTGTTTTAGTAGTATTTTTAAGACAATTTGTACAAGTCCCAGTGCCGCGATCCTTATCTTATCTTATGTGGGGGCCAGTCAGTTCAGACCGGCGACACCCCGACCCAGTGCGATATTTTGTGTCGACACTCTCCCAATAACGACTGCCATAGATGTTCATGGCAGCCGGGACCAACGGCTTAACGTGGTTTCCGAGGCACAGAGCAGGCGATAATTGTCAATCAATACGCACATAACTTCGAAACGTCATATAACTTCCGAAAGTCAGAGGTGCGCGACGTGGGTTCGAACCCGAGACTCACTGCATTGCAGTCTGTTGGTCTCACCACTGAACTATCGCTGCTCTTTTAAAAAAACACTATCAATGGACATCCGCCGCGATCCTTACAAACACTAACAATGGACATAAAGGACACTGATATAATAATTATTCTTAGAACACATATTGAAGTCACGTATGGGCACTGACAATTTTGAGAGCGGTGATACCGGCAACTTGAACTTGTACTAAAATTCCTGAAGATATAAAACAACCCTTAAGAACTATATAAATATTATAGTTATAAAGGTATTTAGAATTTCATTATTCCTTAATGCATTGCATAAAATAAGTGCATTAATTCTCTCCATGAACACCTGACCTTAACGTAATTGTAAACCGTATATTCATGAAACCTGCACTACACAAAATATAGACTCAATTTCGCTACGATTGATACTACTGAACGACTGAATATAACAAATTTTATTTGCAAATCATTGATTGCTTATAGAATTTTTCATGTAGTCAAATAGCCACAGATATAGTACAACGCCTGTTCGCGTCCATTGAACTACAAAAATGTCTGCACAATCTCCTGTTTTAAGTACTTGTAAGTGAATCACAGCACGAATAAAATAATTTGTCGGCCGTCCACCGACTTTCACTGGGAATTAATTTAAAGCGCCATCCTAACAATTTAGTAACAGCAATTAACCGTTATATTTTGAACTATAAATATTCACAATATCCCGGGCAGCGTCATCGCTGCCACTCGCCGGAGAAATTGCCAATTTCCTGCCACTACGGGCGTGCCATTTCACCTAACTGTGTATACATAAATAATTTGTTTTCATACCAATTTATACGCAGTTTCAGTTATGATTTATAAGTCGAGGCGACTTTTTAGTTTATGTTTGTTTGTTTTGTTTCTGCCTCGTCGTACGACGCGCGGCACTTATTTCCGGAACCGACGGAGTCGCTCAAATTCAATTTAATTATAATACTCTTTCTGTCTCGACTCGCTAGTCACTGACGAAGTTAAAAGTTGGTCGATAAAAATATACAAGATGTTTTGTTTTGCCTCAATATTTCCTCTTTTTTTGCCGCTGTGTGTATAGGTAGAAGCGTAAGGGTTGATAAAGACGCCACAAGATATTTTATTTTTCTCGCTTTTTCCACGTGTACTTTAGAAACAACCTTAAGAAATTTTTGTTTATAATCTCACGTATGTCGTGTATACCAGTGATATTGTAGATGGCAATGTTAGTCTTTGAAATATTTTATTTCAAGTTGTTGTACAGACTTAAATCATTTGGATATATTTATATTTTCTGTTAATTACGACTTTCAATTTACGTAAAAGTATGTACTACACAGGGTTTATTCTCAGTTTGCTCAGAGCATGACACCAAATCACAATGCTGCTTTCTTTTATGTCACGCAGCATACCTCGCATTGTAGAATGATTCCCTTTTAAATCTGAGAAAATAATGCTATATTTGAAAACATAACCAGACTTTAAAATATTTGTTTTACAATACCACATCGAAGCCGGCTCCCCGTACACATATTAACTTGTACTAATTGTTACTAATTAACGATTAAACATTATCATAATGCAAACTATACCAATTAGTCTGTTCAATTAAACAACAATTAATATTGTCTTTACAAGGCTATATAATGCATGCCTAATTGCCTATCTGCTGTTCAATTTAATCAACTCACTTAATTAAAATTGTCTATTGTCATTTATGAAATTAACTTCTGAAAATGACTTGTAGTCGTGAAAGTCGACTATAAAATTAATAATAGTTATAAGTTACATAAAAGACTATTAATAATGTGCCAGCTCAGGTATTTCAACTATTAAAAGAGTTTGATCATCAAAATCTTTTATCTCATAATTTAAATAATAAAGTTAGATGGAGAATGTAAAAATATCCGATAGAAGGTAGCGCAGTGCGCTTCTGGAGATTATCTTTTTTATATTAAAAGAATTCTCGGAGCTGCCATACTTTGTTTAATCTATACTGGTATTTTATTTATGTGTATATTTTTAATAAAATTGTTACTAGCCAGTATGAAAAGCTGCAAATGAGTGGCGTAGTGGTTTAAGTGGTCGCCTCGCCATTGCACTTGCGCAGTGTTGTGAGTTCCATTATTGTGTATTCGAGGCTCCACACGGGATGAAAAATTGTCTGATGCTGAAATAATTGTGTCGAGTCTGAATGTTTTTTGTTTCGTTGTTTGAATGTTTGTAAAGTCTGCCGCGGCACGGGATATATACTAGACAGGTAGTTGTCTTTTAAAAAAAGAAACCAAAAAAGGAACGTCTCTGAAATATTAGTGAGATACATACTAAATTTTTTTAAGTAGCGCTAACTTGGACTACGTTCACGTTATACCGATCATACACATCGTTAAGCACTCATTTCATTATTGCGTTTAATGCATTGCGATAGCCGCATACTATTTTATTACATACTATACTTTGCCCGCGGCTTGGCTTGCGTTAATGTAAGTTTTGTCAATACATTTTTATTCCTCGGGAATAGTACTTCTTTGGATGAAAGGTACCCTATGTCCTTTTCTGTACCTCTGACAACGTGTATACGATATTTCTTGATGATCGGTTGAGTAGTTAAGGCGTGAAAGCATAGCAAACAAACAAACTTACATTTGCATTTATGATATTAGTTACGATAAAGGGATTGCTACGCTTTGATTGTTTCGTTGATCACAGCGTAATACGCGTAAACGGAGTGCGTTTGCCAAATGCGTCTATCGCATAAATGAACCGACGGCTTATCTCTACATAGACTTGTATTACTATAATTTACCTGATAATACATTAAGCAGGCTTGCTTCGGGCGGGCAATACCATAGATTACAATGTCAATTATGAGTCGATTATAACGTTAATCACAGGCTTAATTGTGTTTCAAAGATCACGGCTTAGGAAGCAAATTGAATCTCTTTGTTTAAATCCTATAAGAAGAAAACATTTAATAATATAAAATGACTAGCTTTTGCCTGTGGCTTCGCTCGTGTAAAAGTAGGTTATGTTAGGTGAAACAGTACTTTTTTTAAATAAAATGTAGCCTATGTTAATCGGTGATAACACAGCTACAAACGGTAAATAATTTTTTTAAATCGATTAGTCAAAGTCAAAGTCAAGACTTTATTTCCATAAAAATGTCCAAACAATTCTTGGATTAGTCATTTCACTACTATATTAATAAAAAAAATAATAAAAATAAATAGAAGGAAATAAAAATTTTGCATTGAAAAAAGCCTGTTCGAGGAGTAGAGCTTTTATGAGAAGAAGCAGGCACGAAATTATTTAAAATTAGTTTTATAATATGAAGGATAGTAAGTATGGAGGCTTATTATTCGCACATTGCACACCAGCTACGTTATTAGAAAGGTTACACATTCTTATAGTATTACACATTGAAATTAAACTACTTATACAGCATTTCAGCATCATCATCTCAGCCGAAAAACGTCCATTGCTGAACATAGGCCTCCTCCAAGGTTTTCCACACAAACTGGTATTTTTTCACACAACCGCATTTTGGCATCGGTTTACTTAAATAAAGTAGTTAAAGTAGTAATTTAAATAAACCAAGACAAAATCTGTATAAAGTTGTTCAATTTTGAATTGACAGCAAAAATATTTTTGCTTTTATAACGTAACATGTTTTTCGATACTGTTATCGAATATATTATATCGAAATATGCATCGAAAACCATGTCATGTTTTAAAGGAAAAAATGGTTTTGTCACTAGTATTAAAAACCACTATAAGCTCAATCACTTACGCACACATTTTTGTATCCATATATAACAAACAAAATTCACGCACTCATACTGACCACAATTTCAATAGACTATTGTCACACTGCACACAGCAGCTCATATATAAAAGAAGATTTATATTGTTAATCAACTTTTGGCGATTGAAAAGGCCAAAAGTTTCTTGCCTGCTTCTTTTCGTGAAAGCTCTACTCCTCGAACAGGCTTATTTCAATCCAAATTTTTTATTTCCTTTTTATTATTCTATTTTTTAGTAATATATTTTATATAGTTAATTGACGTGACCAAGAATAGTTTGCAAATTTTTATGAATATAAAGATTTTTGACTTGGACTTTGACGGTCACCCTTTCAAAAAAGGTCACCTTGGTTGAGTTAATAGGATATTTGACAGTGATTGAAAACTAACAATGGAAAGACCATCTAGAGGGCCTATCTCTTGTGAGCCTCTATCTAAAATCTAAAACTAATCAGTATTCAATGTATCTGTTTGTTCACATTTCCATTCAGAAATAATTACCTTTCGAGTGTAATGCATCAGCTTATAATAGAATTTGGTCCAAACTAAATTGCGTACCGACAGACAGTCAATATTAGTTTTGGTTGGTACATAATTTTATGTATTTGAGTTGATGAAGTGAACATAGCTGATGGTTATAATAGAGAGTTGGTTAAAAAAGTGTGTGTGTAATATGGTAATTGGTTGTCTCAAATATTTAGAAAATAGTTTTGGTATTTTATCACTATGTTATAGTCCTTGTTTTAGATAAAAATATGTCGATCATTTGTACTCCACGCTTATAACATTGAAGTGTTATGCAGATATATACCATGCCCGTTATTGGCTTAGTACATTTCTAAGCTTTTGGCCGTCAACACGGTATACTTCTAGATTCAATATTCATCATTCATCAGCCTGTTGAAATCTTATGCTTGACGTTGGCCTCTCCCAAATTAAGCTATAAATCTCCCAAATTCAGCGATATGTTTCTCCTTTTCCAAATTTTGTCTGCCATGTCACTCCATGTAGTTCTACGATACGTTACCTGTATAAAGTAGTCATAAGTAGCATTAGAATAACTTAAACTTCGCCTATGGAGGCGGAGTTAATAATGGTATTATCATAAAAAAACAAACGTTAGTTCCACATAAACTGTGAAACATAACAACTTTAAAAATGTTTGTTCTTATTCGATATAATATATGGTATGTAACGAAGGAACTTACAAAGCTAAATGTAATTTGCTAAGTAACAATACCTGGGTAGACATGAAGCGTCTACATTAGACCGTACGATGGCGCGCCGGCGTAGCGCCAACCTTTTATGAAATGTAATTGCTTTAGTGTACATAGACTTACTAAGGATACCTTCTTAATGACGACAGATACCCTAACATTGCTGAATATGACAACAGGTAAATGTAAATTCGCATTAATTAGTGTAGCTCTGACGTTCATAAGTGTTACTTTGTGACCTGTATGAAAAAATTATTGTTGATTTTGCTTTGTCGCTTGGAGTTGACGTGGTTGCATTTTATGGTTTACTAGCATGTTTAGACATTTTGCTCACCAAAACTTGACCGATTTGGTCAGAAACTACTTTTACTAACCCTACCTGATGGATTTTAATAGTATACTTATTAATGTATATCTACTATTTAATTCCATCGTTTTCTCTCTCATCTAATCTCTCACAACTACACATTTGTAGACCATGCTCCAGGCTCAGCAATGGAGACCATGGAAACAATTTCATGTCTTGTCAATATTTATCTTATCCACTTCACCAGTAGCTAAGATGCTTCTTTGTTCTAAATTAAATTACAACAGAAATTACAGATGATATTCGTATGTATGTATTATATTCACTCGGTGGCCGTTAAATATAATAAAACTTACCTAGTACATATTGTATATATAAACATCCTTTAAAAACGGATGTTCACACCTCTAAACGATAATATAATGGACCGTATCAGGCGATAAATATAAAAAGCTGAATTAATCATATTTATGTGTGCACGGGCAAATGTTTCTGCCGTTGTCATACACACCTTGCCTAAATTTTCAAAGCCTTTAATTCTATTTTCAAATTAATTAGATGGATGAAGCATGAAATATGTGGTTGTCCCTCTATTGTCATACGGGATTCTTGTGGGTTCGGTTTTCACACAGAACAAGATTTATACATATATGCCGCAAATTGTTGTTTCGAGGCAGCGTGTTCTTTATTAACACTACTGCTGGTGGTATATATAAAAAAGAGAAATAAATTCATTAAATATCTACCTTTTTGTACGAACAAGCTATTGTTTCTAGCGTAGATGTTTCTTGTGTCATTTGTATTATTTTTTGTATTATACTCTGCGACAAAAAACTGTAAATGGTCTTGCCAAACGTTAAAAAAATCGTTATAAAATGTTTTAGATCTCAGTAATCGTAAAGTTCTCACGGCTCAATATCTATTCATTTATCACATAATGATATAAAATGTCATTTGCCTGATATTCGTTTTGTATCACAAAGGCTATAAACTCTCGTCTCCATCCAGAGGGAGTTCTGGCACTATAAGATAAGAATCAAATTATTTAATGGCCTACACAGTCGACCTGGCTCATAAACCTAGAACCGAATGACATATTAAACTAGTTTCGTTTCTATCTGATAACTTAGCGCTGTATAATTTTCTAGCAGAAACAGCTAATTTGTCTAGGTCGAAAATAAGGAGAATGTATTTTTTATACGTTCATACCTATAGTGATTGAAATTAAAGAAGTTTATATGGATTTTATCGCGTTATTTATCATTTTTTATAATACACAAAGATTACATAATTTTGAAAATTTAAATTACTATTATTAACACTGTTACTAGTTACTGTTTACTTCTATTTAAGCTATTCAAATTATTAAAACTATGTATTTAAATTTAATTTTACACTTTCCTCGACGTTTCGGTTGCTTTTTAGCAGCCATATTTGCCACATAGCCGAATTAGGCGTTTCTTAGTGGCAACTGTAATGTAATAATTGCAAAGAACGGAACCCACCACAAATCCTCGGTCCACTTCAACGATTGCAATAGAAAATGGTAGACAATACCGAACTTCTCTGATGGTTGACAGCCGCGTAATAGGATCCGGGCGTATTCCAAGTTGCACTATTTCGCTTTGAATACGAAATATACATACGTCGACACGTGTTTTGCCTCTGCGCCGAGCGTATTCAGGACATTTTGACAAAAGTGTTATTCGTATACACATAATTTTGTACTGGTATTTGAACCGGAAAATATACTCAGTCATAAAATCCTTTAAAATTCAAACAATAATATTTTTCATTTTGAATTAATACAACCGACACATAGAATACCCAGACTCGAATTTTATAAATATTAGTAAACGTTGGATGACACTTAATAATATTAATAAACGTTGGATGACACTTAATAATATTTGAAATGTTAGTAAGCTATGCACAATATTGAATGTACTGTGCTGTGTCTGTACCTACTTATTTAAAGACGAAAAGCTAGTAAGATGCAAATTTTTTTGAGATTGAGAACTAATTAACAAAAAGCCATTGTATTATAACGGTGAAAAAGAGAAACCAACCTGGATGGAAATTCATTAACATGGACAACATAAAAAATATTGCCTAGTTTATTATAGAAAAAAACTTATTCCAATATTATTGGTCAATAAATTGACGAAAACATTGGCAGTACTGCACTGTAAAAACGGTACAACTAAGAAATCAATTTCAACCCGGCAGCCATTCAATTACGTCCAGCGATATATCGGTCACTGCGGCCCACTCACTCGTACTTTAAGTAATAAATTTAGGTTTTACACGTAAAGCCTACATTTGATTGGCTTGCATTGGCGCTGTTGTGGATATTAACTGATCTACTGCACCAGTGATGTATTGACTAGCTCAGTTCCCAATTTTGTACAGTTTTCCAAGGGTCGGCTGGTATTTTAACAGGTACTTGAGGTAAATGGGATATTTCATAGAGAGGCCATTGAAGGCATTCAAGCGATCGTGGAGTGATTGAAAAATACTATTGAAACGTTCTATATGTTTGAAAGGGCGATTTAGTTCCATTAAATAGGTGATTGTTCAGTATTAAGGCATCTAGTTCGTATTTAGGATTGCGGTGATTTTTCACCTGAATTTTTTACTATTGCTTTTATACCTCATGCAGTTGAAGTTTTGCAAATGAGAATCAAGAACATAAAATGTACTCTAATTAGACGGATGAATTTGTAGATAATACTAATTTAGTTCCAATGCGATTGTTAAGTGTAGAACACATTATGAACGAGATGACTAATGCTAAAACACGTAGAAGAAATTAAGTTTCTTTTTATTTTTCACCTTTCATCCAGAAAAAAATACTGTACCCGAAGGGTAGAAATTCATTGATATAATTTAGATTAACGCGAGCGATGCCGCGGGCAAAATCTAGTTTTATTATATGTATAGATCATACCATCTCAGATTGATTAATATCTGTCCGATCATTAGTCGCACAGACAAGAAAGCAGCTAAGACAAAGGAGAGGATATAAAATAGTTTTGATTTAAACCTCTTATGACTCACATACCAAAGAAAGCTAGATGTCATACCGTAGCCGCTCCTAGAAGCAATTTCTATAGAAATCTTGTTTGTGCTAAAGTGCCTACAAAATCTTATGGTCACTAAAACATAAATTGCTACAGGTGTCTGAAAAGTCGATACCGTTCAATAGATTATAATGTACCCATATGGCTTTTCGTACCCACAAATGGTTGAACATATGTTAAGGTGGTTTATCATGTTGGAAAAAGATACCAAATATTGACAAAGGCAGCTCTTGAGAAAATTGTTAATACATAATCCTTACTAGTCCTTACTAATAATTATGAATGTGAATGTGACGTTGTTTGTTGGTCTATTACGTTTTCACACATTAACTACTCGACCGATAATTATGAAATTTCGCATATACGTTCTGTGGAGTACAGAAAATAGCATCGGTTATGTAGAATTGAAATAACCTATATGAGAGCGAATTCGCGGACAAAATTTAGTAATTCAATACATGGTGAGTAAGGAAATTTTTTATATTAGGCAGACTAGCTAATTTGCTTTCATCACACTCTTTATAGCGTTATGAAGACGTCTAGGTATAGCAAGAGTGGTAGTTATCTCTGCCCACCGCTCCAGCAAATCGGCGTGAGTGTATATACATGTAGGTATCCAAGCTTTTCTAAAATAATATAATAAGAGCGCCTTTAAAACTAATAGAAGCTCTTCTTTAAAGTAATACCTTGGTCGTTCAAGTTTATAAGCGTATCTTGGACTTATGAAACTTTAAGAAAGTGGTCCTACTAGTTATTAGACTAGAACATATTGCAACTTAAATTTTATATTCCAAGATACTCCGAGCTGTAATACTGTATAAGAAGAAGCTATATAGTTTATAATAATAAAGAGATGGCACTTTTTGCTTTTGAAAGAGAGGTCTTTCTCATTAATCTAGGCAAAAATGCGCCATATTTAGAATTAGGTATGTAATGGTACAATTTTATACGGATTTTACAATATATAGTGTCCAGACATATTCTAGAATATACATATCTTCTTTTTCCTTATCAGGTTATTGATGAACTTCTGGATATCTTAAAAACTGAGTCGTTACAATGCTTCTGTATAAATATATTATTAACATGTTTGCACCCGATGCATCCTTAGTCAGACTGCCGTCACAATCATGAAGCCGAGATAGGCTGCAAACAGTCGAGTGTTATTGAATTTTTTGTTAGAAAATTCTTTGTAGTATCATAGAGTCTAGAATTGTACTTGAAAACTCGCAACCTTTTATGTGAGACCTAACATTTTGCTGATCTTATGTGGATGTCAATTACTACTGCATATCCTGTCAATAAATAAAGGCGTATTAGCTCATTTATGTATAACCTAACCTTCAGTCTAATATCAAAGTTATTTGGACTTCGTATTGGTCACCAAGATCAATGTATTGTGGGCGTGGTAACCGCAGGAGACAAGAAATTTAGTAGTTGTTCTGAATTTAGATATTGCCTATAGTTGTCATTGTTAGAAAATCTCCTTGTTGCATTTCAAATATACAAATATTTCAAGATGTTGAAATAAAAATAACGTGAAAGGTTAAAAATTGCCCAGTCGAGCCTACAAACCAGCCACCATTATATAAAATAACGATTGATGCGTGTCTTCTACAAAACCTTTCATTTGATCACAGCAAGAATACTTTTGACCCGCAAGTGTGGGGTCACCTTTAATTGAACCAAAAATATAAAGGGCATATTCATTAAATTTTAAATCTGTCGCAGGTAAAATATGGAATTGATAATACAGGGACGGTCCTATTTAAATTATTTAGAAACGGATACCTTTCATTAGAGGCTGATGACGTCATGGGCCGACCTACGGTCTCGCATTATGAAGATTAAATTATAATCTGATAGTTATTTTAGGAATTCGAGAGCTTTTGACGCTCTGATCAAAGGCACGGCGCTAATTAGAGAGCCAAATTAAAATGTCATGAATTATACACTTTCACTGTAAGTAAACAATGGCAATTTTCTAGTTAATTATTTCGCTTGATAATAATTATCGATAAGGAAAATTTTGTACTGCCCAAAAATTATCATATTCAAAAAAGGAGAATGGTAAACAATGGCCTTAATACCATCGCTTTACGGATTGCTATAGCAAGCACGGCACAAGACAGCGTGTTACAAAATGTATGTACTCTATTTTATATTGCTTAAAAATAGTTGTGAACTCCAAAGCAATGCAAGATATTTTATATCAAAATATCAAACGACTAGATAATGTTACCCATTTCGCAGTAGTAAAAGTTTCTAAGACCAATGTGCATTGTTGGACAAGAGCATCATCAGAATGACTTGTTATTAGATGTATATGCATTCATATCCTCGAAGTATATATTTTTCCTCTATTACAATCGTTAAGCTTAATAAACAAAGTGACTGCCTCTTCCAACTACCATTTCAAAATGGATCTTCAACAAGTCACGCAAATTTCAATTCGTAATTGTCTTTTGTTGTTCAGATGTAAAATTAAACTGTTTCATTTCAACGTAGGTGTCGTTAAGAAGACCAATTTATCCAATTAGGCACGCACCGCCCACTCGTATGCTTTTCAAACTTTCAACGTTCACATACCTGTCGACGTCTGCTAATAAAAGACCGTTTTGAGGATAAATATTTAAGGATCGTTCTAACACCGAAAATAACACAACACATTGATGGTAGTGAAAGAAACCGGATTTTAATGAATGCTGCTGTGCTTGTCTTGTGTTCCATTCTTGGGTGGGAAAAGTGTTAATGGTTTTTTTTTTGTTAAGAAATCCTTAGTAGCTGCTTGGAGTCAGAACTGTGGCCGCTTGACGGCAACCGGGCACAATTCGTCGTCCGTCGGGTATTTGACAAAAGCAGCATAACAAGGCTTCGAACTCGAGACCTCATGCAGAGCACCCGCTTCAAAAATAGTTATATCACAAATAAAAAGATGAATTAAATGCTTTTGCTGGCGTTGCATTATACTTCTTAGTATGCTAAAGTAAAGAATAAAAATAGTGCATCGAAATGTATCTAAAAAAAAATAACCAGAATCATTATGAATTGTCACTCATCAAATATTTAAATACAATTTGTTATCTCTCAATCATATCCAAGAAGAATTCATGCAAATGACATGAACTATAAAGATATCTAAGGCATGGTATACGAGCAATGCATTCTCCAAACAACACTACTACTTTCTGACAATACGCTACCTATATAATAAAAGTCACAGTCAGTTCATACATATTTATTTCCCATAAAGAGCCTGAAATCTATTGTCCAACCTCTCAATACAGTTTTCTAGGAGGCTCTTACGACACGCGTGAGAAATGATAAGGTACTTGATCGATTTGTACCCTACGTAGACGTTTATATCTTTATTTCTCGTAGCAGGTAAAAATAGTTTCGATAATATTATTATCTTGTTACGATCGAAATTAATATCGCAGATCTTGAGAACGAAGATATAATGTTTGTTATACAATGCTTGTTATGTTTTTCATGACATTTGCGATATCAATCAAAAGTTGACATGTATATGAAAGTAGAGTGATTGCTTTCTGTCGAAGAATTACTTCAAGTGTTTTGTGGTAATTTTATTAATAATTTATCAAGTTTCTTCAATATACTTAAGATTGTCGACCTTGATTTAACGACTCTTGTAACGATCAAACATAAATGAAACCCAATTTTTCTAAAAATATTTATGTGGACGTTTATGTGGCAATCACTAGTTAGCGATTCATCTTTGGTCGACATTAAAGACTCACAGTTAAGAAAAGTATAAATTATTTTCTTATTTTCTTCAATTCGAAAACTATTGAAATATTCGCAAGACTACCATTTAACAAGCTTTTTAATATAAAAATTCTTTACTAAGGAAAACTTATTTAATAGCAGAAACACGTTTCACAAAATAAGATTTCCAATTTTTATCAAGAAAAGCTCGATATGAAAACATAATTTCCTCTAGATTTTCTACACTTGGTATGGCCATAGCGTTCTCTCCAATATCCCACATACAAGCACGCTTCATTATAAAATAGAACATGAAATAATTTATTACGTTTTGTGAACTACGTTGTGCTTTGTAGGAAATATTGTTCAAATAATAAACTCTCCGTTTGTTTCCTCCACTAATTTGATACTGCGGTTGTGGAGTTGTTGGCAATTTAATGTTCCATTTTAGTGCTCTGTGTAATGAATTCTGTTGAAATATGTTCTTAATTTATTATCGCCTGGTTGCTCAAGTGAGAGCCGAATGCCGATTGTAAGGATCAGAGTGCAATATCAGGGATAGGCATAGTGCTATTAGGTGTTATAGGGATATTTATTTCTGTTGATAGTCATTCAGTAACAAAAATTGTCCAAATTAACACACATAGACAATTTTGAGAGCAGAATTTGGAATCCATTGGCAATGTTATTTCTTTTTCATAGTGTGGGTAATTTTTAACCTTCTATCAGACTATTCAAAGCCTGTCTTACCTTAGATGACTTGAAGTTAAAATTATAATTTTCAATATAGATTCATCATTCAGTTCGATAGATAATTAGCAAGACGCTTTGTTCCTCGAAAATTATTGCTATCGAATTTTTGGCCAGATAACTTAATAACATTTTCTCTGATCCGACAATCAGAATCTTCCAAGATTTACATGAACAGAACAAAAATCAGATGCACAGAATAATTTAAAAACTTAAATCGTGTTTCGTTATCCAACAACCCACCATATCAAAATACATAGATAAGTAAACAAAAAACTGTCCATTAATACTCGCAATAATGGCTTAACCCATCTATTAGAGATGCCAGCAAACACCATTACAGCTTATCTAAAGACAAGGTAGTTAGTGCAATCTATTTAGCTTAGATAATAATTTAGATTGCGTTACCCAATGCAACAATCCACAATGAATTACTCTGCCATGAAAATGAACAGTGCAATCAATTATTTGGTAGATAGCTGCAGTAACAGATCGCACAATTATCGTTTCGATGCTAAAGCCTCTAAATTTGTTATATATATTTCTACTAGCTTTTGCCCGCGGCTTCGCTCGCGTTAATTTAGAATCTGATAATCAATTCGGGTTGTACTCTGCTTGTAATAATATAATTCAATTATGATTCGAAAGACACGTGGCGCCATCTATTATCATAAGAACGTTATTATTGTTTTCCTCGGGAACGGTAATTTTTTGAGATGAATGGTAGCCTATGTCCGTTTCTGTACACCTGTCAACGTATATGGAAAATTTTAGGATGATCGGTTCAGTGGTTTAGGCGTGAAAAGGTAACAAACAAACAAATAAATTTTCGCTTTTATAATATTAGTTAGGATTGTTAATTTATTGTACCACTAAGGTGGCAAGTATTCCACCGGCCTTATGGTATAGTAAGTACTAAGCTTTATAGACACTAGCAGAATAAGTATAGCATGAAAGAGAAGAAAACAATTTTACCTATGGTATTGCAAGCGATCGTGGGCTATGGTAAATTCTTACCATCACACGGCTCAAGTGTTTGTTGCTACTACTAATTTTGTTGTATAACATAGATAATCTCTGCCTGTCATCCCTTTTCTGCGCAATAATAATGCCTAAAATGTTGGTGATAACGCATCAGCAATATTATTTGCGCTTTACGTTTGCTGAGCGCTGTTGAGACATAAAAAGGGTAGCCGTAAATTATTAGTCGAACTACTATAAGTTTACGCGAATCTCATTGTGCCCTACTGCTCTTCGTCAAATGACAAACGGTCACAATATTTTTAATAGCTCAAACGTTGAACCGATTTATACTTTTCCAGTTTCCCTCAGCACGAACCCGCGCGATAAACCGTAAATAAGTACTATTTGCGTTCTTTTTAATCACCTTGATTTCGTTACCATTAAAACTGGCCGTAGTAATACCATATTTTTATAGGATTACCGAAATTTTGCCGGCTGTTTGATATTTTTCCTCGTAAATTAAAAAGTTTCGCCAAGCATCCTCGGTAGCTGACACATCGCAGTGTTAACCTTAGGGATTGTAGCGCCCTCATAAAAGTGTTCGATTCAAATCGTCGCTTCACCCTTGTTCCTTTTCCACCCCGTCCCCCCGGGGGTGGGAGTGGTGCGCGCGCACACAAAATCAATACGGTCCGTGTTACGCACAAAATATACGGTGGCGACGAATAGAGATGTCATGGTCAGCTTATCGATATTAATTAGTTTCCACACTTCTAGAGTCCTCGTAAAAATGGCTAGGGGTGTAGTTGCCTGTTCACTCTCTATTTATTTTTGCAGCTGTTAATAGTTCAACGACCTTTAGAAATAGCCTAATACATTTTTGCTTGAATCTTTGATAAGTTTTGCTTACAAAATAAGACTGCTCTACTTTTGTTTTGGTAATTGGATTAGCTGTGGCCATCATTTTTATAATTTAGATAGCTGACAAATAAAAGTATTTAGTTTGAGTCATTTCAAGTCGTCGCGTCGTCTTTATTTTGAACGCATTCTTTGTGGCACTTAATTGAATCAAATATTCGAAAGCTCTGATTATATTTCCAACTTAAGCTTAAATGTACTATTTGACGCATTATTTTATTTTAAAGGATCCTTTAATATATTCTTATAGTAAATAACCATCTATATTATATATTTATCTAATAAATTGACATCAAATTGAAGCGGACGTAGCACTTATTGATTTTATTAACAGTTCGTGTATGTCAACAGCCTGGTGGTCAAGTTAAAACGATCACTAACCAATTTATAAAGTTGAAATTGTATTAAAACACAGGCTTATCAAGAACGCAGTTGGCCGAACGCTTTGCGCCCAACGCAGCGTAATATAAACTAATAGACATAACAGCCACGTGGTCTATTGAATTATCGATGAGAGCGGAGCGGTGACAACACCCCATCCTTATTGACATCGCTCTATAAAGCATGATTAATTACTACAAAATTTGCACATTTCTATCAGGACAATTCCTATTTTGAATTTATAATCCAATAATTCAAATGGTGTTTGCAAATTAAACGTTTTGTTTTATTTAATAGAGGGGGAAACTTAAATGTGATCGTACCGCCATCTATTGACGACAGTGAAAAGTTTCTAACAAAGCTCCTTTATTGGCAACCTGCAAGTGACGTGGTCTCACTGCCATTATTACTCAGTCAAAGCTTTTATCATATTATTTTGTGCATGCTCGCATGGCGTACGTCATTCTACATTGTCAATTAAAAGTTCTTTTCAGAGAAGATATTACTTCGGGTGTATGGTTTACAATGAAATAATAAGCGGGTAATTACCATAATTATAGAATGAAAATATGCACAATTAAGTACTATTATTTTAATGAATACTGACTTTATTATCTTAGCTTAGATGGACACAATTCAAATTTAGAGATCCTCCTAATTATTTGAAATGGTAAACATTTTTCGCCGTTATTAAAATGTCTAATTAGATATTTCTTAGTTAATTCATCCCGCTGACTTTTGAGTATAAACGATAACAGAAATTGCGAGAGATCTCATAAAATCCAATTAATTTAACGGGGAGTGTCGCTTTCGCCGAGACGTGATTAAAATAACAAAAAAGATCCATTACGCCTTATCTTCGGGTGAGCGGCACCGGGCGGGTGCGGCACGTTGCGACGCGGCGCGGATCGGTGCGGTGCGATGCGGCGCGATGCGGCGCGGGCTTGCCGGCGTCGAGCTCAACAATTGAACTAAATTATAAACGTAGGGTGTCTTACACTCCACTTACTCACTGAAGATACTGTTTATCAACTTCATGTAATGAACTACCCAACAATTGAATCCATTCAGCAAAACGTATTATAAACCTTAACCTTTCGAACTATAAATGAATTATTCAAGCAAAATATCATTTTATACTAATAAATGGGAAAACTTCTGCTATTTCATTCAATTTTAGACGTTTACAAACGAATACAGTTTTAATACCTGCAATTACAAACCGTGCTGTTGGCAATTCGTTAAAATTTCAGGCCATTTTAACTAGAGCAAATTTAGGCATAGGTTTGTGGAATTTATTCCGCTTAAATACTGGCTTTTATAATAGATTTACTGAACTGCTTGGGGGTAATAATATAATAATATCAGCCCTGTATTAAACTGTCCCACTGCTGGGCACGGGCCTCTTCTCAGTGTGAGAAGGGTTAGGCTATAGTCCACCACGCTGGCCTAGTGCGGGTTGGCAGACTTCACATATATTTGAGAACATTATTGAGAACTCTTAGATACATGCAGGTTTCCTCACGATGTTTCCCGTCACCGTTAAAGCAAGCGATAATTAACTATTTAATACGCACATAATTCAGAAAAGACAGAGATGTGCGCCTTGGGATCGAACTCGAGACCTCTGCGTGGCAGTCCAACGGTTTCCCACTAGGCTATCGCTGCTTTTTTCTTTGGGGCTTAGGGGTATATTATTATTATTTACAAAAATGTTAAATATGACAACGCTTTTTATTGGTAAAGATAGGGCCAGGTTAAGCCCTTTGCTTCTTATTTTACGCCCATCCAAAGTAAGCGAATATGATAACTATTAGCTCAAACTAGGATTTAGAACAGCCTAACCAGTACTTGACATACGAATATTATAACTTACAGAGTATATTGATAGGGATATTCAATGGAAAGGTCTTGGCGAATGTTCTTCAGTGTAAGAAGTAATTTGAGAATGGTAATCCTAACAGTACTTTATCCAGCGATCGCAGGTAGACAATATAAAATCAGATAGATATGCCATCGCCATAGAAAATAGAAATTCATAGTTTGGTTTACCCTTCCAAGAAACAGAAGAAAATATACATAATTATGTATAGTTAAATGTAGTAGGACTATCATGGGTATCGTCTGACCTTAATGATGTACAGCAAAATATGAAGCCACAGCGGTTGATATGACAAACGTGTTAAAACTTAGAACCAATTTTATAGTCATCAAATAGCTTGTCTGCTGATTATATTGTAAAATTTCTTTATTCAAACCCTTGAGTAGCAGACCCGGCCAGACACAATTGGTATTATATAACGTCTGGAATTCCAGCAAGTGACAGGTTCAAGCGTCAATTAAATTTATACCTCAGCTAATATTCATCCGGTAATTCAAATATCGATCCTTAATAAAATGTTCATGAATTTCAATATATTGAAGACTCACAGTTCTCAACCTGACAAAGTAATCCGCAAAGTTAGTTCCGCAGTATCATTTAGAGCCAGTTTAAAATAAGTAAATGTCCAGTTATTTTCCGAGCACGCCAATCTAGGCCGTTAATCCGGGTGACAATTGGATTTCCCCGGCCGGGCGCCTGGCTGCCGCCGTCCCGGTTCTGGGCACAACGGGTACTACCCATACTCCCTGTATTGGGAACTTGGGGTTATTAAATCTGTGCCTTCCGGGTAAACTGTACCGTCGAGAGTAATTATCCAATCATTTTACTCTTCTTGTTTGAGTATTGGAATGTGTGTGGTTGAATGACTTTGTATCGAGTACATTTTAATAGGAATTCTGTGAATTGTTTTAACAGAAGTTTTCTATAACATTGAACATGTGATTAATATATTTAATTAATTAATATATCCGTATCACGTCTGGCTATTTGCAAAGGGGTAAGCAGAGCTGTATGACATTCAAATGTCGTTAGCTATATTTTAAGCTGTATGTATTAGAAGGCTTATTATTGTCGTCTACCGGATACACTGCTAGATGCCATACTGCTTTTGAGAATTTCTTTATAGAAATCAATAGCTTTTACCCAACCGGGGACTTAACAATAACATCTGCCACGATTCTAAATAGTTCAATCTTAACAAAAATTAAAACATCAACGTTGTTTGTTTATGGTAGAGATATGAATTTTGCATTCAGCTCCGAAGGGCTAGGTACAGGGATATCATAGTTTCAATATGTTTTCTTTTTTTGAGACTACCTCGGCCCCAGGTATACTTCAAATATAAAATTCTTCGACTTTCGACACCATTCATCTGTCTTAAAGACATACCACGCGAACCAAACCGAGGGCGTAACCTATGGCATATTTAGTTTTAGTACAACCATTAACCTTAAGTACAATCAAGTCATATAGTACATGACAGGTAATATTCAGCGCCTGGAGCAATCCCATCTATCATCTTCATATCACTTATCGCGTACTCCATTGCGATAACATTCCCTCGGGATGTGTCCGACAAGGCTTTGATGAGGTTCATGATGTATTATCATTAATCACTGGAGAGGTCTTGGCAAAGCAACGTGTGATAACCACAGTATACTCTTTGTCTTAACCTATTAATTCGTATTAAATACTCATATATTTGTTACGTATAATTAATACTAATACACACATAATAAAGTTATGTGTGTATTAGTTAGTTAATTGTCGCTTAAAGGAAAATCGTGAGAAAACCATGCATGTCTGAGAGTCTCCATAATGTTCTCGAAGATATGTGAAGTCTGCCAATCCGCACTGGGCCAGCGTGGTAGACTGTGGCCTAACCCGTTTCACATGGAGAAGAGGCCCGTGCCCAGCAGTGGGACAGTTTATATGCAGGGCTGATATTCTTATGTTTTTTATAAAACCGGCTACAAATATAAAAAAAATGTATAATGTCGGACAGTGTTATGGGTGCAAAGCAATTATATATCAGTAGCAACTCGTTATCTGGAACTATGCTCAGTAGACGTCAATAATCTCGCTTACATTCAAAACCATTTATAAAGAAATTAAGGTGTAATATACCATTGCATACCCCATTAAAGATATTCATTAGGCTATGTATGTATGTAACAAATAGTAATCCGTAGTCTCTACCCCTCCCTCTGGAAAACATACATACAACATTTATACTACGCATAATTTCTAATTAAATAAATTTTAAATAAAAACTAAGTAAAGTAAAAACTCACACACAAGTGATAATCTCTGCTGCGGGACTTTAAAAATATGGAAACAACGGACACAACGCAATATTTTTTTGTTCGTCTTGGTGTACCTATGAATCCAGTCTTTATTAAAATAATAATAATTCTATATAATATTGCAACACATGATTTAAGCCTTGTGTGGGCAAACGTCTCAAACTATTGAGTGCTGCAGCGGCACACCGGCGGCCTGGCACAATAGGTTTTTAATTATGACTAACATTCCAATGACAGGTTAATAAATCAAAGATAAAAAGGCCTTAGCAGTAGTACATATTAATTACCATCAAAACTAAAAACGGTTCCACGAGATATAACATTTTCCTTTTTCTTCACCACGAAATGATACATGACATGTTACTCGGCCGTGAAACAAAACAACACCTGTTCACGACATGTCGGCAGACCGCAAAGAGACATGTTGAAATGAGCGACGAGTGGTGTTATGTGCTAGTTTCTCTACAATACATAGACAGTTTTACGCCTATATCCATGAAGGGGAAGCCAGAGTTGTATTAGATATTGCAATTCAGCGTAAAAGAATAGCGTCTTTTATGTCCAGAGTTGAGCAGCGATAGCTCAGTGTGGAGACCAACAGACTGCAATGCAGTGGGTCTCGGGTTCGAACCTACGTCGCGCACCTTTGACTTTCGGAAGTTATATGACTTTTCGAAATGATGTGCGTATTGATTGACAATTATCGCCTGCTCCGTGCCTCGGAGAGCACGTTAAGCCGTCGGTCCCGGCTGCCATGAACATCTATGGCAGTCGTTATTGGGAGAGTGTCGACACAAAAGATCCCACTGGGTCGAAGTGTCGCCGGTCTGCACAGACTGGCCCCCACATAAGATAAGATAAGATATGTCCAGAGTTGCCATGTGTAAAAAGACTATCATTATGAGTCTGTCAGACCGTCTGCTGCAGACTGTAACGTATCGACGATGGATGGCTATTGCCACTTAATTTGTTATTAACTCTAAATTTAATTATTACTTAATTATGTGTCGACCTTGTATATGGATCCCAGAGTCCGAAATAAAGTATTATTATTATTATTATAGGTTATCTAATATACGTACGAGTGTATTGCCGTCTATCGGATATAGTCGGCGACTCCGTGGTGCTAATGAGAATTTCTTGTTAAAAATGCCATTGTCACGTTGCCTGGAAATGAAATCTAAGACCTCATGCAGAGCAATGGCACTCACTGCCGTGCAAAAGATGTCAATTTATCAATACGTAACGGCTAAGGTATACAAATGAAATGTCCGGTCATATCACAAAAGAACACAGTGGATTTTCATACTATCCTAGGATTTCGATAAAACTAGGTGATGTGTCTTTGCGGTAAGAAAATATTTCCAGACTCTTTGATAAAAGGTGCTTTTTGGCCAGTGCAATTATTCCTCTTAGTCTGACAATACAGTGACAACCTCGTTATTGCTAGTATTATAAGTATCCCTCTATTAATACTCTTTTGTGTGTAAAGGAGAATATTTGACGTTATAATTATTGTTTATTTTCTAAGACGTTCATCTTTAGATACAAATTTTCCCTATTAAACAATAGGTACCTAAATATATACCTATATATTTACTATTTGTGGGTGTAATATACCATTGCCTTGCCCCTGGGGACTATACTGACCTACTGCTATTTTATTATGAGGTTCTAATTGTGCCAATTTTACTGTGAGAACTTTTCTCAAAATACCCTCCTCTCCCCACTATAAATATAATTTGGATAGTTTTAATCTTTGAAAATACAGCTCTAAAGTTGATAGTATTTTATATTCTCGTGTACACAGAGCCTACGTGGGCTAACATTTTGTTGGACGTAGTTATATTAAATAGTCCTACATTTACGTATATGTATAGAGGGCGCTACGTGGAAGAGATATAAAATATAAAAGCATCTCTTGTCATTTGATGAACAGAAAGTTGTTCAATATCGGCACAGTTAAACTTGTAACTACGATATCTAAACTAAACCGAAACAATCTGGTAACTAAACCACTTAAACAATTATGGCTAAATCGTTGTTAGTTTAGTTGGAAAGCTTAGAAATTGAAGATTTATTTAGTTTTCGAATTATAAGCGTTTCATCTTTACTAATAAAATTATAAAGAGAAAAGACTTGTGTAGATAGGTAGTAACAAATAAATCAAAAAATACTGGAACGATTTTAAAATTCCTCCTCTAATAAGAGAAGGAGTACATCCAGAAGTAACATAGGCTACATAACATTACGCCATGGGCAACAGGAGTGAAGCAGTAATCATAGACGTGGATGAAATCGCGGTGGACATCTAGTTATAAGGAGTACTGCCTCGTTGGTTCTGTGAGACTTGTGTGCGATCGTGGGCACCTTTCTGTTAGGGCACTCAATAGTTGCACTATTTAAACGAATTCAATGATGTCGATGAAATGCGCCAAATGTTGTTAATTGTATTGGACAAATATATGTGAGTTCCGAATGTGGATATTATTGAGAGCTGACGAACGAGGATTGTGGCCTTGAATAAAAACAGAACATATAATCTCCCAGCACTTTCTTATATAACGATGCACATATGTGTGTACATTGGACCATATAAATAAATTTAGACACCCCATTTATTTCCCAAAAGAAGCAAAAAGGCAAGACTGAAGTATCAGGTCTAAAAGCATTTCCAAATGGTCCTTCTGAGAGCAACATTAATATCAATTTACAGGAAACACAAGAATTAGTATCATTGATAACCTACATTTTGTTTTAAATAAGGAACAACTTCTGTACAAAATAAATTCACCGACTTTAGCTGAACGCCTGAAATACTTGATCTCATTCACTTACAATTGAGAATTAAATTCATTGTTCCCAAAAAAAGTGCTAAATTCGATACATAATGCCTTTGGAATGTAGTGAGCGAATAAATGTTGTAACATACTTGTGAAACTAAATTAAAAATGTCTAAACAGTAAAAAATTTAAACATTATGATTTCAGCTTTCGATAAATAGTACTAAATTCCTTTAGGCGTATAAGCCTACGATTGAAACGTTGACAGATTTAATCCTCTAGGGAGATTGAGATATTATCCGAGTTCACGAACTATAACAGCAAATTCCCAATTTACATAAGAGTACATTTAGTCCACGAAACTAGCGCTCAAACCGAGCTTATATAAATCAATTTCGCTGTACAGTTTTCTAGATATATAGAACTAAAACAGAATATATATCTACTTCTAAGTTCCAACAACTTGGCAACTACAGGGAAAGTGGTGAAAGGCATATATCTCGTACGAATTGTCGCCACAAACGGCCCGAGCTTCGAAGAACCTTGGCTGGAACAATCTACACGCGTACACTAGCGGTACGTAACGTAGGTAGGCAAATGTGCGTCCAACTGGAAGTCTCCTTGATAAGTTTTATGACAGTTCTACATCGTTTCGGGTTTCGGAAGATATACGCGTGTAATCTTGCCAAAATTAGGACCTTCATGAGATTCAACTTAGTAATTGGATTAAAGACGTTATTTTATATGACATAACATGTTCTGATTCGTTGTCAAGGATTTATTTAAAATGTTTCGAATATTGTCATGTGTGTATATGGAATTATGGCTTAAAAATAGTTCATGACACTACTAAACATACTTTATTGACATGTAATTATGCGTCTTAAAAACTAAGATATTAAACACGTCTTTATTTAAATTACTGACTAACGAAGACAGAATTTTATTCAATAGTTCTTTCGGTAGTTAATCTTAGTAAGTAAGTTGGTATTTGATTCACTTTACTACCTTCCTTTTTTCTAACTTAAGTCGACTGTTTTTTGACCCGAGCAACCATTTGACTTAAATAAAATGTTCTTCTTGATCTTTTTATTAGGATCAACTTCTTTTTAACTAAAAACAACTAAATTTCAATTTATATACCAAGAGAAAGAAATCGAATGCTCAGATGAGTAACGATATTTAACAAGACCTAATCGTTATACATATACCTAATTTTGCATATCGAGATACTATCGGAAAAAGATACTTAGAGCAAATATATGTTCGAGATTAACCATTTAGGATTCTGTAATACTTTGAATGTGTCATCAGTGATCTGAATCACTGGGTGCAAATATAATACGATTTCCGATGATGTCAGTACAGTGTATGTCAACACTACACTCACACAATCGGAGATAATAACAAAACGCTAACTTTTGTTCTTTTATGATTTCAAAGCTTATACAATTTATGTTTTCTCATCTATCGCTTGAATAGGCTGTGATCTGGGAAATTATTTTAGATGATATCCACGGCTTTATTTTATTATGGAACTGCTAATCATCCATCGATCGAGGTCTGCATTGGCAGGAGGTATACCCTCATAACGTAAAATCGAAATGGCCCTGTATGTAACAAGCGGTTACAGAATTTTTGGCCACCTGCACTGTTAAAGTAGTATAAATAGTCATACATTTTCTATCCCCCGGGAACAGTCCTTTTCTCTGGATGAAAGTTATTCTACGTCCTTTTCTGTACCCCTGACGTGTATGTGATGAATTTCATGATGATCGGTTAGCGTAGCAAACAAACAAGAATGCATTCGGAATATTTGGATTTATATATTAATTAGGATAGGCTTTTGGGTTTTACGGTATGGAATTATTTTCAGGCAGATCGCTGTTTGTTTGACGTCGAAGTAATATAAAAACAATAACTTTCTGAAAGCTACATAAAGTGCTAAAATGAATAATACTTACATATCAACGTTATAAATCAAGTTGTCAACTTGTCTCTAATACATTTAATCTTAGAATACGAAACCCGGCGGACATCTATATACATAATTCTATATATTCTTACTTTAGTTCGAGGAAACTTTGTCTTGCCTGCGCACATATTGGGCACAAGTTGTCAACTTCGCTTAGAAGGCTCCAAAGTTTGACGTGACAAATACACATTCTCGTACTGATGGGAAATCAATAGCTACCTAAGCGTCCTCTTTCTGTTTTGTTCACCAACATGGAGTGTTCGTGCGTTTTAATGTTTTGTGAAAGTTGCGACAAATGACTGTTATTGTTTTGGCTTTGAGTTGGATGTAGATCATGATTATTTTTGAGAATCAATAATAGTACATAGGTCTTATACCGAAACATGCCATGTGATTTTTTTTGCCTTTGTCATTAATTGCCAGTTATGTATAACCTACGTTACTGTAGAGACAAGAATTCCACTATTTCCAATATCTTTGAATTCACTAGTTTTGTACATCAAAAGTGGTAAACAAGCTTACTGCCCACTTGATAGTAAGTTTTTGATCGCTTGCAGTATCGGGGGAATCACTCATGGATTGCCGATCCTAGGAGAAGGAATTAAAGTGGCATAAAAGTTTAAAGTAAAGGCTATCTCATATCTTTTATTTAGTAGTAGGTAGTTATGTGCGCATTCTGACCTTTTACTTACCGAACAAAATGCAATAATATTGTGTTCGTCATATTGCAATAAAATAATCTACTAAATGAGACGTAAAGCAAACGTGACACACGCATCTGCCCATCTGCCTACCCCCTCGGGGATATCTACAACTAACACCAGTATACACCTGTGAGGTAACATACCTATATAAACAAAGGAGTCAAGAGTCAAGGAGATACCCCAATCCCCAGTCGAGTAAACAAAATACAGCCTATCTCATATTTTCCCGTTTATGCAACGATTACCCAACAACCATAAATAAATTCTTAATCAGCAGTATCAACAAATTTCACCCTAGCGTCGATACTTTTTTCAATTCCCTCATAAAATTATAATGAAGTCGGCGCGGGGTATAAAATTTATGTGGTGATCAAATTAATTTATAGTTGGTGTTCGAACCGAGGCTGATATACAGCCTGATCGTGAGTTATGTCGGTATTTATAAAACAAATAGAGCCTTACAGTTACTGGCTTAAACGATCGATGTTTTGGACTATAGACCATATATTAGATCAGTGGCCGAAGAAGTTGATATAATGCTGTCTGGTTATTAATATTTATTATGCCTCATGGCTCATGTGGCATAAGCTTGCGCTTTCTCGTGGCGGTAATTGGGTTTGATTCCCGGATACGCTCTTTGATAAGGAATTTCTTAGGGGATTAAATATAATGATCATCAAAAATACTAATTGGTCAGCAAATATTGCACAGCATAACGAGCATCTATACGCCTCAAATCACTGCATTCCGTCTCAGAAGTGTTAGGTTATTTTTTTTAAACCCACCCAAAAATAGGAGCCCCGCGAAGCGGGGCTCCGTCGGCTTAGTTTGATCTCTTTAAAGTTTGCTGGCCATGAGTTGCTGATTAATTAGCTACTTCTGCACAGATTATATTTTTCTGCTCACAAAAATACCAATACTATGCTAACCATTTAAATAACACCCATTTCTTAGTAGCTGCGCGGTGCCTGGAAGCGAGCTCTCTACGGCAACTGACTGTTCCTCTTTCATGTAGGTACCTACTTAGAATATAGCAAGCTAACAGTATGTGTGCTAGACCCCGGCCTGCCCCCTCTGAGATATACAGGCTGAGTCTATAAAGTTATTAAGATCCTTCGATGGTTTAGAGGCATTATTTATTTTCCGTTCGCCGGGATAAATAGATAGGAAGAGCCAATTTTCTATGAAGAATGTCTTAAATTCTTGCCTAATACGGTTATAAAAGACTTAAGCGTAGCTGGCAAAACACATAATATAACTGGTATGTTATCCTTATCAATATAAAAAAATGCTAATGTGACTTTGATTGTTTATGGACACGCTTTCATGCTAAGACGTTGAATGCTTTTATGATGTTCTTTGAACCGATCATAATAAAATTTCGCGTACACTTTGTCAGGTGTACAGAAAAGAACATAAAGATACAACCTTTCATCCAGAAAAAAGTTCTGTTAACCAGGGATAGAAACTTATTGACATAACTTAAATTAACGTGAGTGACGATGCGGGCAAAATCTAGTTAACTTATAAATGCTAAGCTCATAAACACGTTAGTAGAAAAAAGCAGTTAAAACTGAAAATTACATTTCATATGAACCATATAAATCAAAAAACCAATTTCAGTGTGGCCAAAAAAAGAATAAAGTTGAAAATTAGCTATAAATTGTAATAAGTTAGCCTAGGCCACAGAATAAATCGAACTTATAAAAGTCTTTTGAAACTTTTCAAACCATTTATTAGTTTTAAGAGTAATATGAGTCTGAAATTTTATAACTTTTAGCATATCTTTGGATAGCTAAACATAGATAGGACTTTAAAGATAGATTCTAACAGATCGATAGTGAATACTTAGTAATGAGGCCTGTATATTTTATTTGTGTTTAAAGTTGTAAGCAGGTATTAATCAACAACGTAAACCTATAGTCGGCAATGGGCTCTCCTAATAAGTATGTCTGAAAATATAACAGTCTATATGTGTATTATACAATATGGGTCACTGTATGCTTAGAAATTATTATTTAATTAAATAATAATATCATACCTATATATAAACTATCTCCTGGCATGGGCCTTCTCAGTTTTATTTCAAGAAGGGTTAGGTTATAGACCACCACGCTGACTAGGCTATCGTATCGGTTATTTAAATAACAATAAAAATAATTCAAAACTAAACTAAACACAAATTCAATGCGAATAAGTACAAATACTTTAAAACTTAATAATAAATTTTGCACAAGCTACATACATCTTCCTAATAGAGAATCTGTGTCATATTTTTTTCAAACCAAGCGTATTATTGAGGTACACATAATATGACATATAAATTGTCAAACTGCCGATACTGCTGGCGTCATTCGGTCACTCAACATGAATATTATTATTACTTGTCTTTAGAAAACTTTCGCCTTTCTCTGTGAGAAAATTTAATGTAACGTACAATACAATTATTTGAAGAGACTACAAAGCTGGCCACAATGCTTCCGAAGAGGTTTAAAAGAACCCCGCCGTCTTTACTTGAACATCGAACCGAACGGATAAAAAAGAAACGCTTTTTGTCGTTTAACTTTGTACTGAGATAACGGATTCCTTTATATCGTCTAAAAATAGACTAAAAGTCAAAATCTTGATCTTGATGATTGAAAATTGTATGAAAACCTTCTTTTTTGTAATAACAAAAAAGAAGGTTAATATGTTTTTATACAAGTTTAGGTCATAATTCATATTATTGCAAAAGTTGTTGCATGCCAATTGGCGGAATATAGCTGCACTAAATGTTTATTATTCAATACTGATAAAACTATGTCAACACCACTGTATTATATATATATATTACCTATATTCGCAATAAACTATTAGAATTTGAATTTGTTACATATATAATTAACTTAAAGATGTATGAAATTTACACTCCTTTGCATACTATTGCGGGCTTAGACCATAAATATCAAGTATCGGTGATGAGCTCAGTTTTATAAAAAAAATAACAATAGTCAAATTATATAGAACCTATTTTGATACTTTACAATAACATTAGGTTTACCGTAATAAGAATCTATCGTTTCTTTTTAACCGTTTACCGTTTGTTTTTAGACATCTATACGCATAACAGACTTAGATATATACGTATAAAACCTATAAATATTTACTCTATATTTATTAAAATAGTTTGGCGTCTAGTACTTTATATACCTACCTATATAATGCTAAATATTATATGATCCATATTTCCCCGGTGCACAGTTTGTATATTCCCAAGAAATTTAAAAGTTAGGAACAAGCAAGCTGTAGAATAACCGCAGACTAGGCGATCGGCTGTACTTACATAAAGGAATTTATTTTAAAAATTAAAACCTCCTTACAAAGGCTTGCCAACTTTGTGCGGCGAGAAACTTCGCAAAGCTATATGGTAGCTGAATATTTAAACTCCATCGGGATAGCTAGTGTTACCAGAATTAATAATAGATTTATATCCATATTTAAAAATATACTTTTTAATTTTCGTGAGCCTTATAATACATACAGATACAGTGCCTTTGCTTTCTAAGCGTTACAAATTAAGAACGTCTATTGTACATATTGATCAAATTCAGTGTTTATTTTATCGATATGCCAATGATTTTAATTATAAATAATAGCAAACCGTTATTGCTAAAACATAAGACTATTAAAGAAAATTACTAATATAGCTAATAAAATTATACCTACTAATGGTTTGTTTTATAATAATCTTACAAACATCACTATTATGTGACACTGTAACACAAATTGATTTAATATGTATTTACTTTATCACATGCGGCAGGTATTAGCTGTCTTTCTCTCACTATACTGATCCAAGAAAATAATCTATCTCTCTCTCCCACACAGTCACACGCAAGCCACACCTCAAGTAGGACATTTAAAAATCGAATTTCCACCAAAAGGCGGTCCCCTCGTGGCAACACCAGTATGTAAATAAGTATGGAAGTTTTTCCGCGTCCTCTATATTCAGGGAGAGAGACAAATGGTTCTTGCGTCGAGTCACTCAGAGGGAGCTATTAATCATGTCTGTAAAGAATCTATAGGTGAGATGAGGAGTCAACCGCCAAAGCCACGCGTACTGAATACATGTTTTAGGGAAATTTATGTAACGCATTATGCGACGACTTGGAAGTGTAAAAACAATGTCTGGCAAGTACTGTAGGTATCTACTTCAAAGTTCTAGACACACTGTGACATTATTAGTCAGATTTTAGTACAGGTTATGATAACAAAAAGATAAAAAAAACAATCAAAAGCGTTGGATACAATAATATTAGGAAGGAAAAATATAAAAAGTAGCGTCTGAGTTTTAAGTCATCAGACTACTTAGTAATTGCTTTCCTTAATAAATATCATAATAAAATGTAAGGGATCCCAAAAAACAAGTAAGTTGTGTTTATTGACAATACAACTCGAATAATTTATATTTTACCATATGTATGTATTCTTAAACTAGATTATGCTCGCAGCTGCACTCGCTCGATAAATTTATATCCCTAGGGAACAATACTTCTGGATACCCTATGTGTTTTCTGTATGCCTGACAACGTTTATGCAAAATTTCATGATGATACATGATGATAGAGTAGTTAAGGTGTAAAAGCGTAACAAACAAACAAATTCACATTCGCATTTATAATGTTTAATTAATCTTAAATTCCAAACCAGTGCAGTGTTTTAAAAGTAGAATGCATAGAAAGCACTATGTTTTACATTTTAAATAATAACGTGAGGATGCTTGTCAGAAGACAACCTCTTTACAATGTTTAACAAGCTGAATCTTTGAAAAATATCTCTCGCTTTATATGCAACACACAAGGAACTCATACGCGAGGCTAGAACGTGACTTCGTGTCGATTTAAAACAAATTAAAAAGACATTCGTACTGGCTGCATGAATTTCTTTTTTAATTTCCCAGTCGAGTTGTGAACAAGGAGTGTGTAAGTAAAAAATGGCGGGGAACGCCGAACGAGTGCCGAGGACGTTTAAGTGCGGTGCCGGAGCCCGGGACGTCTTACCGAGTCCCGGACTTCAGGGTTGTCGACGACTGACAGCTCAAATTGTGATATATTATCCTTGAGCATCAACAAGGGTCAAGTATTTTTTGTTGTGAAGAACCTTTGAGATGGTAATTATGTAGGTATGTTTATTCAATGGTAGTATATTTTATTTACGTAACAAAAGCTTTCCGGTCTTGTGTGTGAAGTGTTCGTCTTGTTTTATTACCCTTGAACGAGTTTTGTATGTTTTTATCAATGTTCTTGCTCCAGAATTTTATCTCAGTTTGTATAAGAAATACCTTCCTTATTTTTAAATTAAATAAGTTAGTTTTATTTTCATTTATTTAGCGAACTTTACTTTTTCATATTCAGGGGACATTATTAACTTACATGATCGTTAATTGGGTTATAATTACCTATGCGATAATTAGATTATTATTAAAAACTAAGTGTTAGAATAAACGAATGCGTACAACATTAAACAAGTAAAATGTTAATTGTAAAGTAACAGTAAAAACGTAGACAACGAAATGTTCCTAGCAATTTTTCATCGTCTCATTTATCTAGTTAAGTAATTGCGAGTCAACGAATTAGTACAGACAGCCCTAATTCTTTGCGATCCTTTAGTGTCGGACTTACAAGTGTCCGCGCGAGATCTGCATATATTTACATAAACTTGTTCCCAGACTTTTGCGGACTTGTCCATCACTAGACGTGGTTTTATTTGTCTACTGATTGCATTCCAAGAGGCGTTGCGCCTGACTTTAATTTGTTCTCGAGTTTTAAAGCGAAACTTTTATAAAGAAACCTTCGTGAATGTTCGATTTATTAAAAAGGTTGTTCGTTTTTTTAACTCTAGTTTTTAATTTTGGTGCACTGGTTTAATTGGTTTATATCGTAATCGTTTGGTTTATAAGTACCATTCATAGTTGTTAAAATATTTTAATATAAAATCATGCTTTGATAGCGCAACGGTAGTAAATGAGAATGTGATGCAGAAAGTTTCGGGTTTGTTTCACGGTCGAGCCACTTGGTATGTCAAGATATTCTGAGTAGCAAAGGTCCTGAAACTGTGGCCGATAGACAGCTATAGCGGCAAAATATGGCTCTACGACACCTCTGCTCACTCTTGATTAATATAGCTAATAAAAACGTTTCAATTACTTCGATTTTATATAACCTATCTTGTAAATAATTAGTAGTTAAATAGTGGCACTCAAATATATTTTGCGTGCTACTACTAACTAATAACATAAAAATAATAAAATTATTTTATCTTGTTAACATTATGTTATAGTTATTGCACATCAAAGCTTATAGAATGTCAAAAATTTATTCATATGATTTGCATTTTCTGTGAAGTACGTCTGGGTCGATCGTGTCACCTGATAATATATACACATAGTTATAAGAAAATTGAGAAACACGAACATATTGAAATACCTGACATAGTTTGACTATGACGGAGTCATATTATTTTCTTTAATGTTATATAAAAACGATAGTTTCATATAAACATTCGTTATTGGATGTTACATTATTATCCATTATGTCACATCTAAGCGTTACATAATGGATAAAAATGAAGTCAACATTTGTGACGTAATGTTTATACAGAAGGTAAGATACGCACAATCATATCCATATACCATTTGTATACGGCTAAATGAAAATGTATAATAGCTTCGATTGGTAATAAATTGTTATTTGATCTTTGATTGAACACAGGTTGGTTACAATTAAAGTGTAACAGATTTTTTAAGGAATTTTTAGTAACAATAGTCTACATTTGTTTGCTTAAGCACCAACTAATTCATAGACAAATTTGTTTAGTACCATATTAGCTTGCATATTTTGGGAGTAATTATGATGGTTTTTCATAAATAATATATTTAATTTTACTTTGGCGAAGTATTTCGCAATAATCATAGATTCATGATAATAATCATGCAAACCTCTCATTAGAAATAATTTTGGTATTAAATATTTTAAACTTTTAAAAATCGAAAAAGTGATTTTGGTTTGGTGTCATTTTGATAACGATTAAATACATGATTCCCTTCTCTCATTCAGATATCACAGCACATATAAGCCATTCAACTTATAACCGTCACGTATAAAAATAAATAGGCACTTTTGTTGGCCGCTTCGTGCCGCTAGGGTGGCACTTTTTGGTGCCAACTGGCAAGTTTTCAGCGCGACATTCACGTGCCATCGTCGACAAAGCCTGATTGTGTTTACCGCCTTCGTAATGTTGTTTTTTTATTCGTTTATGTAACAACTCTCGTGACATTTGGAGCTTTTTAGACGACCAAAGTTTTGACATTATATAGGAAGTAAGATAATTTTAATCAGGACTTAGAAACAGTTTGAAGTAAGCTACTTTGTTCGGTGTGCACGCGTTACATCCTATTGAGATTATAAATGTAAGAGTTTGTGAATATGTTAAGAGATTTGGATGCTTGTTACTTAATCACACGCAAATGTTAATCAGAATTGAGATATATGACCTAAATTAATACAGGTCAACTTTAGTCCCGACATTAGATCTCTGTGGAACAACTGAGCGAAGTCGCAGGCAAACACTAATTAAAAAATAGGCTTATGCATCCCAGCTTTTTGTTAAACGACTAGGATGGGAAATATATGTATATACAGCATGTTTGATAGTAAATCGTGGCATATGCTCATTTGCTATATTAGTGATATCAGTTATGCTTTGCCAACACAAGGAAAATTATTTATAAGTAGAAATTAATGAATGGAATGAATGAGGTATGTAGTGAACCTTTGGAACTTTTACTCAGTGGACAAAAAGTAACAACAGTGTTACTACTCTTAATCCGGTTTCCTCTAAGATCAACTATATATAAGTCTGTCGAAGAGACCGGGCGATAGGAGCTCTTTCTCAGGCTCATATTCGAAAATCCCAGAAAAAGATAAGGTCTAAACTTCTTCGAAAGCTACCAGTTTGTTTTATTAGTACATATTACCAATGCTGAGACAGAGATAGTGTAGTACTAGTAAAATAAATCAATAATACGAATACTTTTAACATATCCAACCAGATTTCCCTAATATCGCAATCAAACAACCCTATATTTTCTATTACGTACTCTTGTATATATTTGTTTAAAGATCAATCGTTTTATATGCTTACTAAACACAAAATTATACTTATGTAAGTACGGAAAATAAACTTCTCACATGTTTAACTTCGTAAACATTTACTTTAAGGAGAGTATATTTACTTAACGTTACAAAATGATGTTGCTTAAGTTAATTGTTGACTCAAGGTTTCATTTTACTAATAAACATGGTCCCTTATATTATGAGTAAGGAGTCCCATGAGATATTATGTAACTAACTTGGAAATTAACGTAGTAGAACCTTTTGTATCATGTGTTCTTTATGTTAATATAAGGTATATAATATAGCATCACGCTTTTATATTCTTAAGGGATTAGGCAGAGTAGTGTGATAACCTTCATGTTTAGATCTTAAATTGTATTATCATGTGTAGTTTTTGTATGTTCTAGTTCGAGTGATTAGGTAAATAATTAAGCCTCTATGCATATGCAAATAAGTCCTATGGCGTAAGTTTGTTCTTATTATCTTATTATCTTGAGGTTCTTCGTCTAAGCTGGGCAAAGTATTGTCACGCATTATTGTTAAGAATCGTCAGTGACGTCACCGAGTCCGTAACTGTTTCCAGTAAATGGTTATAGGTATGCTCGCTCCCTATTACATGGCTATAAAAATATCTCAAACGAAATTTTAATAATATATTCTCCTGATCTTTAGTTTTCTGTTATTCTAAAATATCATCAGATTTCATGAGTAGGTACTCGTATTATCAATTACAGTATTAATTTCAGTATCATTTTGCACACACAGACACAATGCAGCACAACGTTATCTGAGTTTTTTTTTATTGAATGCTATAGTTGATTTCTAATTATGATTAGCTGTGTTGAACATAAAAAGCCTGCATTTAATATTATACATTTAAATGTAGTATTTTCGAACGACGATCGATATTTAACAACGTTATCTGAGATTTTTTTTTAGTGAATGCTATCGTTGATTTCTAATTATGATTAGCTGTGTTGAACATAAAAAGCCTGCATTTAATATTATACATTTAAATGTAGTATTTTCGAACGACGATCGATATTTAACAACGTTATCTGAGATTTTTTTTTAGTGAATGCTATCGTTGATTTCTAATTATGATTAGCTGTGTTGAACATAAAAATCCTGCATTTAATATTATACATTTAAATGTAGTATTTTCGAACGACGACCGATATTTAATTTAATATTATAATATACACATACATATAGCATAGGTTATATTTATTCATAAATGAATATAAGCTATGCAAATACATTATACTGTAAAATTAAAAATCGTTCCTCGTTCGAAAATACTACATTTAAATATATAATATTAAATGCAGGATTTTTATGTTCAACACAGCAAATCATAATTAGAAATCAAAGATAGCATTCAATAAAAAAAAACTCAGATAAAATTGTGTTGCATTGTGTCTTGACAGAAAACAGACTACAGAATATAAAATAACCTATCTAACTCCATTTAGTTATCAATGGCAATGAAAACATTATCGTTTAAATCACCTATCACAATACAAAAGCATACCAGACACTACTCACCCGGATAGAAAATCCAATCGAATCGACAAAAGCAAACTCATTCGAAATAGTTTTCTAAATAAGCCGGAACAATTCTGTAAAGGCACAACTTTCGCAATATCGGACAGTCATGTCGACATTCGAAGCTCACAGTCTGACACCCCAGACACCCGGACACCGGTCTCGACTGCTCTCGATATAATATTAAATACACTTGGTAACTCTCTAACTTTTAAATTGAACCTGGAGTTTACGAGTTACAATTGATACAGTTTGTTAGATACAACTTTAAATGGAGTCGTGAACTGATTTTTGAGTTACAGTATCCGTGTTTACTTGTATTTTAGTATCTACTAGCGGTCGCCTAGTGCTCGAAATTCGACCAAAGTTAGCCTGCAAGATATTGCTGAAATATGTAATTATACTCGTATATTGATATATGTAACCATAGTTACGCGCTTCAACTGTGTGTGTCAAATGCATGGTTGTGTGCGTGTAGTGCTTTTTTTATTAATTTAATTTATTATTACGCATAATTTTAAAAAAATATTAGCATTCGTCACTTCTTCTCTGTATAAACTATAAGTGTGCGAAATTTCATACTCCTCCGTCCGCCCAATTTTCGTAAAAAGGGATCCAAAGTTTTCGCTTCACGTATTAATATATAGATACTTAATTATAACAATAAAGTTTTGGTGTCCATGTGTTTTTTGCTATAAAATGGATTACTATCGTATTTTATGTACTTCTAGGCTGACAAACAATGACCAGAGTAGCTGCTTACTATCTGGTATAAAAAAAATCTGATTCTAAACAGCTACTGTTGAGGTGTGGAACACGTGGGTATAACTCGTACCGGCCTTTCAAAAAAGGAATCGATGTTTTTGAAGTGCACGAAGCAACGGTGACACCGATTTATTGCTGATACCAGGACACCACTTTAAGGAACCCTGGTACTCTGTACCTATACATAGAATGATTGTTAACAACTAGCTGTCTAAAACCAGGGTCTGAAAAAGTTTATCCAATAGCACGAAGTGTACCTAATTAGGACTTGATCACTTGCTTTTATAATGTACTAGACTAGATTTTGCCCGCCATTTTGCTCGCGCTAATCTAGATTTTGTCATTAAATTACTATCCCTCAGGAACGGTATTTTTTTTGGATGAAAGGTACCCTATGTCCTTTTCTGTAGCTCTATCCACGTGTATGCAAAATTTCATGATGCTCGGTCGAGTAGATATGGCGTGAAAGTGTAACAAACAAACAAACAAACTCACATTCGCATTTATAATATTAAGTAGGATGTATGTATTTGTGGGAGACGAGCTAGGGAGCACTTGATATACGTTAACCGTCACCGCGACTTATCATAAAATCGGGAGCAAGGATGACTTTTCTGCCATTTTATCGGAACGTTTGGCGACTCAATTAGATAGAGTTCAGCCTATTAGAAAATATAATCACTATACAGTTATTATTAAAACCAAAGGTAAAGTATATAAATATAAGTAAATCCCAACATTAGCGTTCGTTAGTGCGAAGTGATTAAATTTAATAACTTGACAAGCTCTTAATATTATAAGCTTTTAACGTAATGGCGGATTTGGTAGGAATGACGTCACTAATAGGACTGGCTTTCAGTGAAGTGATGATTGGATTCGTTAATTTGTATTATGTTGACTATGTTACACGAGGTCTCGGGACATTAAATTATTTTTGTTTGATTAAGGGGGTCGTAGTTGTGGAAGCATTTTATAAAAATGTGATAAATTGTCTGGTGGATGACGTAGCTTAAGTGGTCTTGTGACTGTCGTATTACGGATTTGAATTCGGCTGTGGATAAAATGTGCTTTATTAACAACGATAGCCTGGCGGGAAACCGTTCGACTGCCACGCCACCAGAGATCTCGAATTCGATCCCAAGGCGCACATCTCTTGACTTTTAGAAGTTATGTGCGATTAAATTGTTAATTGTCGCTCGCTTTAATATTCTGTCAACCCGCACTGCGCCAGTGTGGTGGACTATAGTCTAACCCTTCTCACACAGAGAAGAGCCCCGTGCCCAGCAGTGGGACAGTTTAATACAGGGCTGATAGTTAGTTAGTTGGACGTGTGTTATCCGCACTCAGCCCCACAATTGGGCCATTGTGCGTAAGTGACCGACGCGAAAAAGACAGGGCTGATATTATTTTATATATTTTTATATATGCTCCTGATCTAATTATTCTATGCCTGTTGAGACGTATCTGTAATCTCAGCAGACACCGAGATCAGTTAATATTATAAAATTATAAGAATATGTTTATATGTATAGATAATTATCTGAAATTACCTATCCTGTTCCAATAATGCTTTTACTATTTTTATGACTTACCAAGCGATCGAAGCCGCGGGTTTAAGCTATATATCTATCTCAAATTTATATAAAATACGCAGATGAGATAATGAAAATATGCTGAAAATCTTTATCGGTATTAAAAACTAAGTAGATTAAATAATAATTACATATTCGTAATTTGATACCGTAATTAATTAGAGAAAGCTAAAACATTTTAAGAATCACTTAGAAGTTAACTTAAGTATATGTCAAGAATTACTTAAATACATTTTGAAATACATTTTGTAAATGTTACAAATTCATCCGTCAACATTTCAAATGGAATAATTATTAATCTTAATTGGTAATTTTATTTATTAGGTTACCTACATTATCTTTAAGACGCTAAAGATATTAATTAACGGCGTAAATTATTTAAAAATTTTATCGCTAAAACAAACCGTATAAATTTAAGGCATTTAAATTATGTTTTGGGGAAATAGGAATTAGTGGAACTGTTGTTTACACCTGGTGTAACTTAACTGGTGGAATACATTACTTTAAATATAACTACAAACTGTCTATCGTATTCCTGCGGTAGGTACAATTAAAAAAGATAAAGGAAGCCCTGTGTTCTTAGACTGTTAAGAACACAGCGCTTCCTTTATCTTTTTTATATACGATAGACAGAAGGGTTGCCCTTTGAACTAGCAGCTAAGTAATTAACCTTTTACCTTACTGCTTGATAGAAGGCAACTAGCCATCTATCAAGCCTAGTGTTGCAAGCCGTTATGGGCTGCCCTCAGACATACATATACTCGTATTTACCTTGCTTGAAAATTGAATTTTGTGATATTATAAGAAGCCATAAAATGAACACATTATCAAACGACTGGTATTTTAATAAGCAGTAGCTGTTACCCACACTATTACTCATCAGTTTTTAGCATTGAGAACAAAAGAAAAATGGGGAACATTATTTTACTTTCATATTTCTGGCATAGATAATAATTATATCAAAATTAACAGCAGATGAACCAAATACAACCATCAAAATGATCCTATTTCCAACTCCTGAAATTAAAGTTCACCGTACCTATGGGGAATTAAATAGACAAATGTTGGCAGCCCTGCTTCGGACGTAATTCCTGAGAACTTTCCGTTTTACAATACTAGAGTTTCCACTTAGGTTTCCCCACACCCCTCGCCTGCCTCCACCTCCCCTTGGCCTGTCGACTCGGTCCATCGTGTACTGACACGCCGACTCGACAAGTTCGGCTTAAATGGAGCAAGCTTTATTTATTTTATTCGATGTTTACTGTTTTGTTTTAAACAAAGACTTTTATACCTAACTGAAAGGCGTAAGCGTGGTATTGAGTTTTGACGTACGAGTTTTATCTCCGATAATTTTGTCTGTTTGTATAATTTTAAACGTATGCCGATGTTGTTTATTTTTGTGTTGGACATGTTTATACAAGACTGGTCGTTTAATTAAACTTCTTAGGGTTGATGTGACGTTTAAAGAGTATGGCTATTTCTCTCTCATCATTTATGAATAGTACTTACCGAAAATTTTATGATTTTATTTTAAGGCCATTCGGTGATTGAGTTTATTATACGTAACTTAATAATGTATCTCAAGATAAGCGAGGCTACAACATAAGTCTCTATGTTTTTAATAATGGTCGTTTAATAAGAACCTGCAGCTACTGACGATATTGTTTTGCTTCTTTCTGCGGCAATAACAATAATTTTATTAATGGTAGGTACATGCTTATTACATTTTCAGTTGAAAATAAACTAAAAGCTAGCGCGCACGTATCACTTACTGTAGTGTTGCTGTGACTGTTCCTACTCTTAACAATTGAATGAATACAAAAGATTCATTCGTGGAGTCATAACAGGATTGCATCGATGTATTATCCTGTCGCACTTGCGTCATAGACCATTTAGTCAGAAGAAAATAATTTAGTCAGAAGAAGTAGTCAGACATAAACTTCTTTCATACAAATGGAAAAATTAACAAAACATCATCGATACACGTGTCCTCTTAAATCAAATGTTTAAAGTGACAGCCATGTCTACTTTGTCAGTTTAACTATTCAAAAGACTATTGACGTGTCCACGTATAATTAAACTAATAACACACAAAGCCTCACGAGTGTCAGCCATTAGCATGACGAATATCACACACGGTCCTAACTTTAAACTGCTCGGTCCTTGTCGGTAACGAGCTAACTTTGAAGTAGCTTGCCCTAATACCTCAAGAATTATTCTGGAGACCGGCTATCATTTGTACAGAGTTCTAACTTTGTACACAATTGAAACTACAAAATAAAAAGTTCCGTTGTTATTTATAAGTGGGGTATCTAGTTTGTCGATTTTGTAGGCTTACTCTCAATGTTTGATGAACTAAATTTGTGTAAGTTGGATAAAATAATGAAAGAAGCGAAAGTGTGTGTAGTTCAAATATTCCAAATATAAAAGAGAATTAAATTAGGAAAATGCTTTTTTTTTTGTATATTTTTTGTCAATGTAACAGAAACCAACGATGAGCCGTTATTTTCTATTTTTATAGTAATTGCTTACCGAATAAATGTAGAGACTTGGTAGTAAAACTAAACATGTTCTTCGTTCTACGTGAAAACAGTTTGACGCGCACTTTAATGCGCTAACATCCATTTGCCAATGGCTCTAACTGTTTTATTTATCTGTTACACAAAGCAATACATTTCAAAAAATATTTAGTCAGACATAAACCTTTAGATTTTGTAAGGTACAAAATATTTTACAGTTGTTTCTTATAATAATGTAATGTAAGATTATGTAACTATATTCTAGAATCTAGAGGAATTTTATCTTACGGTTTCTCCTATGGTTAAATGACCATCAATATCATAAGTTTCCCTAGATACAGAGCAGGGAATTCTTCCAGCAGGGCTTACAAAGATTTTGGCAGAGTCTGCAACATGCAGAGTATATCTTTGTAGTTGCATACTTTCAAGTTATGCTAACTATATATCACCAGTTGGACGGTACGCTTATATGGATATAAAAAGTCATAAAATCAAGAGGTATATAATTGTACATAGACTGTTGTCAATATTTCAGATGAATCATTACTATAACATTTAATTTTGGGTACTGTATGTCTCTTATTTAACTGGTAAGAATATAAAATGTCTATTTACTGAATATAGTTGGCGAAGCAGAAAACTAATGAACTATAACAAATAGTGTAGTACTCTGTCAGCTTAGTGGAAGCTCTGAAATGGAAATAGCTCCTCGACTAGGCACGGGCACCGACAATGAATAATTCGAAACATTTCACGTTTCGCTTACTAACATTGTATTACCTAGTCTTTGCAAAATGATAAATTCCAAAGCCTTTTGTTGTAACAAACGAAGTCGCCTGTAAAATTATTTGGTAAAATTTAATCGTTTCCAAATTATTAAGGTCGCTAGCTATATCAGGACTGATATTTACGAGATTTGAGTGTCCTTTTTCAAAAGCATATACCAATTGTTTATGACTTGTGCTACGTAATATTATTTAATACAAATTGTAAAATAGTTATCAATTTATTTTTCTTCATGCATGGTAAAAGACTTTTTTGTCATGATGTTGTCCTCTTGACAACTTTTACTTGTGTAAATACCTTTCAATTATAATATCAATTGTCCTGTTTATAATATGTTCCACTGCTAAGCACCAGCCTCTTGCCTATATGAATGATTAGGTTATATTCTTCCATGATGCCTTAATGTGGATTGACAGACTATATACATCTCCGGGTACCTTAGGGGAAATTCTCGTACACACATCTGTGTATAAACTTTACTCACGATTCTCTTACACACACAATATGCACATGAGTTTGAAAAGCCCGAAGTGGGTGCAGTAAGATCGATCTCGAGACCTCTGCGTAGCAGTCCAACCGCCTCTTCACTCGGCAAATTTTATGCTATTATATACTATCTCCAAAAAATATGTAGCCGAAATCGATTGATTATATTTTCTTTTTATTTAAACTTATTCTACTCATATCGATAGATTTTAGTATCCATGAAAAGATAATCTCGAAAACAAAATAAATCTCAATGTATTCCGTAGTTCTTTCTAATAGCTAAAACTAACTTGTAAACTGATTACAGGTGGATAATGTTATTGCGTCTAGACGCTGCGTCTACATTGCACTGCAACCTCCGATTCACTATGCTCTAATAGTGCAAACTGGGGAAACAACTGCAAGTATCTAACTCAATCAACAGCTCTTTGTTTGAAAACAGGATAGTAAGAGAAAACTATAAGATTTCGGATAGAAATTACGATTTAAGTGCAGACGCTTAGGGTAATTGTTTTTGTTTTATTTACTATCCATAATATGACTGGCACTTCTTAAAGATCCTACAGTAATAATAATATCAGTTCTCTTTATAAAATGTCTCATTACTGGACACGAGGCTCTTATCACTATGAGCAAGGTTGGAGCAAAGTCCAACATACGACTTGGTAGACTTTTCACGTGTCTTTGCGAACATTACGAAGAACTTGCAGACATGCAGGTTTTCACACGATGTTTACCTTCAAGTTTTATATGCAAAGATCATAGGGTACCACAAGATCGACCAGCAAACAAGTGCAATATTATACCACGGAACTAACAATCAGTGTAAAACATGACTACAATACAAATATGAGTTAATACAATTTTAAGAATGAAGTCCCAAAGAAAAGAATATCAAGTTTATGAATCAAAAAACTAATAAATCTGCTCATAAAACGTAAATAATAGCTTTTTCATGGACTTTATGACAACGTAAACGATATAATCGCCACTGAAGCTAAGTCAAATACTTTTAGTACTGAGTTCACGAAGTAAAATGTACCTTTAGGCGAATTTAAAATGGTACTAATTAATTCTTTAATTAAATTTTCTGGTACCAGCTTAAAATGTAAATTTGAATCAGAATTACGAAAATTATTAGAACCAACTAACACCCGGCTTCGAAAAGGTAGATCAACACAAAAAAATATTAACAGATAGTCAAACGTACGTTATGAGCTGTGATTGGTTGACTGAGTTAGTAATAACTAATGAAATCGCTTTACATGAGATTGATTTTAAGACGTCATTGATAAAACGAGACTTAGAAAGAACGGGTGTGAATATCGCTGAAATATTAACATTTATTTCAAGTCTGCAAGTAGAAATATGGTGTTTATCAATAGCCTAAAACATACGTAATATCTATATATTCTTTTTACACCCAGTTTTTGCCAGTCATGGTATTAAATCTCGCCTTATAGGCAGCCTATTGCTATTCACTGTGCACAATAGGAGTCCTTTGCTACTTTTACCTTTATCTGTCAAGGCATTATTGTTAACAGTGCCTGACCCGAGAATCGAACCTGAGACCTCATACGCAGTAGTATTCACTATCGCTGCCCTCCAAGGCTTTAATAGCACCAGAAGTCAATGATTTGAATGTCATATCTTACAATCATCAAACAACTCTATTGATAGCATCGTATGGAATAAACGACTTTAAATTGATATTGAATCCAGTATAACAGTCCATTGCTCCCATTGTTTACGTACGATCGATTAAATTTATTTCACAGAGCGCAATGTATACCAAGTTAATGGGAATACACTGGAAGGGCTGACGTGTATTAGGTTACAGGTTGATGCCCTTTTGTTGTTTCGTGCAGACACACTCATTTAAATTTTTATATCATTTGGAATTTAAATTGATTTTAAGTGTTGTATTCTTTCCATTGCCTGTTATTTTCTTTTTATTTTACATAACATGGTACATAATTTACTATAAGGAAAGAAAACATATAAATTCACGTCTATAGGTATATATAGGAAAGAGTAGGCACAGTTAAAAGAACCTACATTTCGGCAGTAACAATTTTCAGTGAGTATACCATCTACCATAGAATTACAAGAGAAAAATCTAATAACACGATCCGACTGGGAATAAAATCTGAGACCCCGTGATCAGGCCCAAATGTCAGTGCCATGAGGCAAACTAACTTTTAAATTTAACATAATTATTAAGCACTTAAGTATTAGCTTATCTATTTTAACTATTGCCTTTTATAATACTACGTAAGTAATTCCACCTAAAACTTATTAAGGCAATCTTGCAATTCAGTCATTACATTTAGCGATCAATCGTTGATAAATATTTTACCAAAGATTCTGAATGTGATCGGTGAGTGGGGGCGGTGACCTCTTGTTGTCTTAGGGCCTCGAAGGCAGACCTCCCCTCCCCCCGCGTCGAGTCTAGACTCATCTGACAGGTATACGTCTAACTGCGGCTGAGTCCTGCGAAATTGGCCTTACTTATTCGTTTTATTTGGTGAAAGAACAGACGTCGGAGTCGTAAGTACGTGATAATTAGATACAGACGCTTTAAACCTATCAATTATTGGAATGCTATACATAATTGAAAACTTATTGTAGCTGGCCGCCGATGTGTTGCTGCAACTTTTGAAGATCTAATTATATTAAATACGTATACAATTTTAGATTTGATGTGTATAATATCAGCTGAGATAAAGAGAGAGAGAGTGCGATATAGGGATTATGTCTGGTGCGGGAATCCTAACTAATATTGTAAATGCGAAAATGAGTTTCTTTGTTTGTTTGTTTGTTACGCTTTCACGCCTTAACTACTCAACTGATCAACATAAAATTTTGCATACACGTTGTCAGGGGTACAGAATAGGACATAGGGTACCTTTCATCCAGAGAAAATAACTGTTACAAACCTAACCTAACCTAACCTACATTTACGCGAGCGAAGCCGCGGGTAAAAACTAGTAATGTCTAAAAATAAGTTACAAGTCGACAAAATCAATAACTATTAGAGTCATGTAAATTAATTTTAATTAAAATAATTACAGCATTGTTGGTTTAATCAATAATTATATTAATTTATTAAGTTTCAATAAGTCAAAATAATTAGTTATTCTTCTTCTCTGTCGTTTCGCTCTTGACAGAGCGGTCGTGGTCGTGGCGCAATGGTAGGGGCGGACACAGCTCTTCGCACGATCTCCCGCCATCTCTCCCTGTTGACGGACTGTTTAGCGCAGTCTGATATGCGGTTTCCTACTGCAGACTTTACTTGGTCAGTCCAGCGCATAGGTGACCTGCCGTGCAATCTGGTTCCCTCCACTTTTCCCTGTACAACCAGCCGCTATATGCAGTCGTTACCCCACCTAGAGACATGTCCAAAGTACTGCAGTATGCGCGACTGTACTACGGTCGATAAACGCTGTGTGATGCCAAGTGTCTGGAGTATGGACACGTTGGTGCGGAACTCCGTCCACGATAACCCGAGCATCTTCCTCCAGCACCACATCTCCAGAGCATCTATTTTCCTCTTTTCCCGCTCGTGCACTGTCCACGCCTCTGCTGCGTAAAGAAATATGGGGAATACAAGTGTTCGTACGAGCCTGATTTTGGTAGCTTTGGTGATGTTACGATTCCTCCACACTTTCTTTAACTTCTCCACCGCGGTGCTGGTTATGTTGGTCGTTTTACTTCATCTACGCAGCCGCCGTTGTTTGAGATTAATTAGTATTTGTAATAAGATTTCATATTTTGTAACCTTATTACAAAATAGGTTTAAGTAAAAGAAAATCATTGTTTATTTTATCTTAATATAATGTTGATTAAAAGTTTTTTTTTTTTACGTGGGGAATGCAATGACGCATACCCCTCCGCGGGGGCGGGCGGAGGGGTTATATCGGACTCGCCGGGGTAAAAGAAAGATGTTGAAATAATAATGTACCTCCCGGAAAACCTACCACGGTCTTCCTCAACAAACCACTGTCGACGGGGCCGCGCGAATCACTTTCACATGCAGTCGCGACCCCGCCTAGGCTACGGCCCGCCGTATGAAACGGCAGGCCAGTACACGAAAGATCTACCCGCTGGTACCTCTAAATATTCCCTACTGTCCCCCCCCCCCCCTAGAGGGGAGACGGACTCAACACAGAGGCGCGCATGGGAACACTCACGCCGCCTCTCGGACCTGGTGCTGAATGAATGGCGGGCAGGCCCACAAAGCCCGCCACCCCCAGGTCAAACCTCAGGGTGGCTGGAGGTCGTCTCGCGCCCTCCGGCGCCCGGCTCGCGGTTGGGGAGAGGGTTTAAACGCCTCCTTGATGGAAATGACTTCCTCACAAAAGGAGGCGACGGCATTCCACGACCTCTCATTCCGGACCATAGACAAAACTACGGCCGGGAGCGAGAGGGCAACCGATCCGACTGCCGCGATCAACACACGGCGCTGCGATGCCCAGGCGGGGCAAACCGCCAATGTATGCAGCACCGTGTCCTCAACAACGTCGCGGCAGTCGCCGCAGTGGTGACAACCGGGCGTCTCTTGCCGGCCTATCCGACACAGGAACCGGCCAAAACAACCATGGCCGGTCAAAACCTGTGTCAGCTGGAAGGTGAGGGCGCCATGCCGCCTCTCCAGCCACTCCTCAAACACGGGACTTACCGCCACGATCGTGGCGTGCCCGAATGTTAATTAAAAGTACGTCAACATCTATTAACTTATTGGAATCTAAATAACAGGGGCGATATCTTTAGTTAAATTTGAATGAAGATTAGGATTTTTACTAAAATATTTTAAGGTTTTCTCAGATCAGCACATTATGTAAACAATCTTTTTTAAATCAAGTTTTAAAAAGAAATTTAATATAAGTATTAAGAGACTCAACTCTAAACCTTTGCCTTGAAATACAGTTACCACTTACCACCCGAAGGGCCGCCAACTCGTACCAGCGCACAACAAAAGCATCCTTCCTTGCGGCAACAAACGTTTTTGTACTATCGCGATCTTACTTGCGTCCTCAAATTTTCGTTGTAAAAAGTGTTTTAAAGAAGATTTTTGCAAATTATGTATTAAAAATTCCATGTAATGTTCCAGGCAAGCAGTGGCGCGGAGCCCCAAGTCGCAGTGCTATGCGAGGCTGGTGGCACCTACCATCCGCAGTACATGTCCGCCGCCGGCCGGTGGACCCCTGACCTCACGACGAAACCCCACAACTGCTTAAAGGACAAGATGGAAATCCTCGACTACTGCAAGAAGGTGAGTGAATACTGTAAGAACAGTATAACCTGTAAGATAAAGATGTCGACGTTTTCAAAAGGTCTGCTTGACCAGTTCTCTTGCATGGATGGCGTAGTGATTTAAATGGTCGCTTCGCCATTGCCACTCCGCCGAGTGTTGTGGGTTCGAATTCCACACGGGACAAAAAATTGTGTGATCCACAAATGGATGTTCCGAGTCTGGTAGTTCTTCGTGTCTGTTGTTTGAATGTTTGCAAAGTCCTTCGCATACAAGCAAGCAAATAGGAATTATTGTTATTATAGGAGTTGTCTTTTTAAAAAGATTAGATAAAATATGAGTTATTTACAGAACCAAAAAAAAAAGGAATTATGTAACTCTATAAAAGTTACTTTACGTAGATAATTACATTCTCTTGTAGTACAACTTTACTATTGATTGTAAATATGCCATCAATATACTCTTTTATGTTATGCCTGTGTTTCTCCAAAACTCTGACTTCTATAGGAAAATTATACCTACAATAATATACATTTTAAAAATAGATAGAATTGACAGTTAGACTAAACATTTCAAGGCTTCATATATCCCCGTCAGCTATAGGTTTTTGATATACAATTCTGAAGATAATAAAGATTTTGCACTTCGGCTTACATATAATTGTTTTAATACAAAGTCAAAGTCAAAAATCATTTATTTAATTAAATTATCATATATTATAAAAATGTGTAAACGCGTCACGAACACGTCAATTAAATAACATATTACTAAAAATATAATAATTAGATAATTCCAAGGTTCTATATATCAGATGTAATAAATTGTGTGTATATAAATGTATGTATATAAAACAATATAAAACAAACAAATTGACATACAACGTTGCCTCGTGAGTCTCCCCGTGACCACGACTTAGCAGCTCTGCGGACTAATCTTGTTAACGGAGCGCTTAACATGCAATTTTCCTACTCTACCTTCAGGTAATTCGCTAAAACTAATTGCTTAGGTACGTATTTCAACGCCCACTGATTGGTTACAAAAAGATATTTAATTTTAGTAATCAGTCTTAGGAATAATTTCTACTTTGATATGTTTATGATTTTACTAGATTTTGCCCGCGGCTTTTCTCGCGTAAACATAGGTTAGGTTAAGTTAGATTAGTAACAGTACTTTTTCTAGATGAAGGGAAGATTCTTCTATGTAATTTTCTGTACATACCCCCGAAAACGTGTATGCGAAATTTCATGATGATCGGTCGAGTAGTTAAGGCGTAAAAGCGCAACAAACAAACAAACTCACATTCGAATTTATTATTGATTAGGATACACGTGGCATTGGTATCTTGGTTTTAAGGAAATGTAACTATCCCATAGTAACAGTGCATGTTTAACCGGTTTTATGACGCTCTTTGGCTATTGAACTGTCTTTATGCATAAAATCACGTCGATCTTCTGTTCCGTTTATGCACGAGAGGAGACGAACCAACATAAAGCTGTCACATTAACATACAAACATAATAATATTAGCAAGGAAATAGATAACAATGAAGTCGTCGAAACTTGATAATATAATAATGGAATATAATAATATAAAATTTTATCTGTTTCAAAGTCTAGACTTTGAAACATACATAAAATTCTTCCAAAACATATTTCATCCAGTCTAGTTACAAAGTTCCTACTTGTAGCAAATACAATGTTTATCATCGCTTTAATTTTCGGTTTAAATACCATTGAGGCAAGTGAATAGCATTATCAAACAAGACAAGGTGCCGGTGCCAGTGATTTAAAAGAAAAGGCTTTAACATCTGACGTACGTTTACGACACGGGTCGAATAGATCTTCGTACATGCCAACCCTTTTAAATTGCCAAATTCCTTCCATTTTGTGGAATGTCTTGATTTGGTAAGGAATGTTTCTTGACATTTACAGGACGTTGAGTATTGCTATCCGGCTTTGTTCACTAAAGCTTTGATTAAACTGAGCTAATTCGAAATATTGCTCCTTTGGAAGATGGGGTAGGCAATTAGGCAAGTACCGATTTTTCATTAGCAGTATGTTGTTACACAGCTACGGACATATCCAATAAAGGGCTATGCCCCACGGGCGGGATATAAAGGGTCATTCTAAATTTAGTGAGCATATTTTTAGGGTAGGCTACAAGTCAAGAAGGCCAAGTACTGTTAATGTACTACAAACTCTTTAAAAGTAAACTATACTTTTGAAAATTGTGCTGTATAAAAAATTAAACGTTATTCATGTAGACCGTGGTTATGCAAAATTATTTGTAGTCTCTTTATTTATTGAAAGTAATGAAACGAAAATTTACAATGCATTCATTTATTAATATTATAAGTTCATCTATTTATTGTTAGTATTGTATCGCAAATTGATTTTGAATAACGTCGCCCCCATAAACCTCAGCTTAATTTAAAACCATCTGCGACTGACACTTCTTATGGCTATAATATCCTTATTAGTTACCTTAGAATTTTAGAATGTTTGTTTTATCTTTAACCTGAAGAAATTACGTCGTCCCCAAAAATTAAATATCGAATAGACAAATTGTTAAATGCAGTAGGTATGTTGTGTGGATCTTACTCATAATATTGTATGCATCTGATTAATAAAGCGACCTCATCCAATGCGACCATTCAATGGCGATATCTAAGTTAATGCTGCAAAATTAGTTAACAGAAAATTTATTGATTTTGATTTATTGATTTTGTGTTTGTCTGCAGGTGTACCCGAGCCACGACATCACGAACATCGTCGAAGCGTCCCACTACGTGAAGGTCAGCAACTGGTGCAAGGTTGGCACTGGCAACGCAGCTAAGTGCAAGGTCATTCGATGGGTGAAGCCATTCCGCTGTCTTGGTACGTATCTATTACAGACAAACAAACACCAACCCTTGCCAACTATTGAATTTTCTTATGACTGCCAAGAATTTTACATTTTCTCATTTACTTACGTGGTTCTGATGTACCCAAAAAGTCTAATTGATAAAAAGGTTTTGATATCTATAGTTCCATTTTAGTTTAAGTTATTCGATTTTGATATTAGATACATTCATAAAGATGTTTTTCACTGAAGTCAAAAGCAGAGAGTTTTCTATTTTATTGGGCTATGATGATGAGATGATTAAGATTTGATTTAAAAGCTAGCCAGGTATATAGCTGAATATATTTCAAAATAAACATATTAGATACTATATAAATGAAATACAAAATTAACTGAAATTAATTGAGAATTGAAAAAGTTTTCCTCAAATTATTAACATGTGTATCTTCAATAATTTAATTCCAAATATCATACATATCATATACTGTCCCTACTAAATGTTTTTCAAAATCGGCTTTCCATTCAATTTCGCCTACTGTTACCCTGTCCCCTACAACTACAATGCATAACTACAAAGAGTGTTTGTCGGCAGAAGGTCCATTCCAATCGGATGCGCTGCTCGTGCCGGAGAGCTGCCTCTTTGACCACATCCACAACCAGTCCCGCTGCTGGCAGTTCGCTAGGTGGAACAACACCGCTGGACGTGCTTGCGCTCAACGAGGGCTTAAGCTCAGGACCTTCGCCATGTTGCTGCCTTGTGGAATCAGCCTGTTCTCTGGAGTCGAATTCGTATGCTGCCCAAAGCATTTTAAGGGTGAGTATTAAAATACCTATCATCAGAACAAGCTCGTGTCAGATTTTTCGTTTGTGGCAATAGCACTAAAGAAAAACTTTTCTATATATCAATTTATTTTTTATATATATTTTGTATCAATAGCTTTTATAGCTAAAGAAATCAGTTTGTAACTTGTGACGTTGATTTGGTGGACCTTAATAAAAGATTAGCTACCAAAATTAATTTTAACATAATACTTCTATGATAATGTTCATTAATTATTCATATTCAAAAGCAGTAATATATAATTATAATACTATATTTAACTACTTATATTAATATTGAAAGCAATCCTTACTTAATAGTAAATTCTAAAGTAACTCTGTTTGTCTGTTACCTCTTCACGGCTAAACCACTCAACCGATTTAGATGAAATTTGGTACAGAAATAGATTAAAACCTAGGGTAGGACATAGGCTATATTTTATTGATGTACATACTAGGCAGAGCCGCGCGCAAAAGCTAGTTAATAATAAATTTTGTTGATTGTTTTCAGAAAACGTAAAGATGCACAAGCCCATGGATGTCGGCGTACCCGTGAGCCCCGGAGGTGAAGAGATGCTAGCGGCTTCAGCGGCTATGGATGAACGTGACGATGACTTGCTTGACGATGACGATGCTCTCGACGATGATGATGATGACGACACCCTGAACCTCAGCGATGACGATGATGATGACGATACCGATGACGGTAAATATAATGTTTCATACACTAACGGTATTATTCATAAAAAATATCATACTTAAGGCTTAATACGATGAGTAGTTAAAATACTTAGTATAATAAATGCATTGTAAAAATACTTTATTCATAAATTATCTGTAAGACAGCATTATTATTAGGCAAGCTAGCATTCTTATGCATTATTATGAATGATACTTTTTAGAATACTTACTTATAACGATGCTATAATGCTCTTGTAAGTTTTATGAATATAGCTGATAGATTTTATGTTGAAAACCAAATTATAAATTTACTGCATCTATGTAAAATTAAGAGAGGTAGATAACGAGTGCCCAGCTAAATACTGGGATAAGCTCAAATTGGAGTAGGTACTAGTAGTGTGGTAAGTATGTACTTACCAAACGACTACTGCCAACTCCTATGGTACCGGGCGACTTATGATTTTATAGGAGTACTAGATGCTGCGCCGCCCCCGTGGGTTGTAGCGTGATGTTTAGCCTATAGCCTTTCTCGATAAATGAGCTATCCAACACTAAAATAATTTTCAAATCGGACCAGTAGTTCCTGAGATTAGCGCGTTCAAACAAACAAATAAACTCTTCAGCTTTATAATATTAGTATAGATGTATCTCTATAGAGAATAGCAACCAAATAACCTTCTGCTGTATTCCTTGTGTGAGTAGGGCTTTCACGCCATAAACTCTATATATAAATCACTGTCATAAAGAGGTACTGTACTGTCATCAGCGAACTACTATGCATCTTTGACTGTAATGTTGTCAGCACAGCGCCAACCTAATTTAATTATCGCAGATGCAAAATTGGTAGCTCTAGTATTGCGTCCAGTTCCACGCTGGTAACCGTTTTCCATTTGGCGAGTTAGCCTTGTTGTTAAACACCTAGTTTATATAAAGAAACATATAGAAAGTCACCTGCGTATCACTGATCAGAAGAAAAATTTCTCAATAAATATTTAGATATGGACGAAGATGAAGATGCAGATTTATCCCGCGATGATGATGCTGAAGACGACGACTACACAGACGGTGACGACAGCGCGTGGCCTCGCCCTGAGACCTCCTCACCACCTTCTACCACCACCACCAGCACCACCACTACCACCACTACTACGGTGCGTCTTCGCTTTCTTAAAGATCCTTACCGAACGTGTTCAATCTTCATGAATACTAAAATTTATTTTTATATTTAAGTCCTTTGGAATTAAACAATTTTATACGGTTGTATCGCGTTGCTTATTGAAAAACACTAGATACTGTTATTATTTTTTTTTTATTCGAATACTTTGAAATAGCTAAACTTCAAGATATTGAGACAGCTATCATCTTAGTCTACCCGTGACCATGGCTGCTAAAAAGCAACCGAAACGTCGGAGAAAGCATAAACTTAAATCTAGGTAGTCTAATAGTATAAATAATTTAAATAGTAGTAAATTTTAACAGCAGTATTTTAATCGTTTTAAAATTATATAATAATAGTATTTTAAAATAAATAACACGATTGAAATCCGTGTAAAGTAGTTTAATTTCAATGTATAACTTACGTAAGATAATATTATATTTACTTCCCTTATAGCCATTTTATAGCTACTATAATATTTGTAATAATGGCAGGCCTCTACCGCCACCTCGGATCCTTACTTCTCGCATTTCGACCCTCGCACTGAACATCAGAGCTACAAGGACGCACAACAGAGGCTGGAGGAAACTCACCGTGAAAAGGTATACTTACCAAATATTTTGCCAAGGAAGAATCATCAAAATTAATTAATAACTGCAGGAGTAATCGCGTAACAAACATACAAAAAATATATACTGACGAATTCAGAACCTCCTCCTTTTTTGAAGTTAGTTAAAAATGAGAACTTTCTTAGGCATTTTGAAACGTAAAAAATTTTATAATACTTATACAGATTTTCACTATAGGTTTGACTCCTCAAGAATAATGTAAAATTGTAACTAAAACTCTTTCTTGAATCATATTAAACTACTCTTTGAAATATTCTGCAGTAAATAGCTGCTTTATTATTAAACTAATAAAATATTGTTTGCCAATAGATCACTAAAGTCATGAAGGAATGGTCTGAGCTCGAGGACCGATACCAACAAATGATGAATACCGATCCCGCTGCCGCTCAAACTTTCCGTCAACGTATGACTGCCAAGTTCCAGGCTAACATTCAGGTTAGTTCATACTAGGTACTTACTTTTAAGGAAAATTTTTAAACGCTTTTTAAACGTTTAAAGTTCAGCGTCTTAATACATAATTTTTCTTTATAATGAATAGTCATATTGTTAGGTTTTAATTTGAAATTCATTTCTTTATAAGAAATGTGGTTACATAATGGTTGTAACGTAATTGTTGTCTCATCACATTCTACATGGTGCGTAAAGCTAATCTTATAAATTAAATTTGTTTAATTAAATGTATAAAATATTGTAAAAGAACACAACTCATTTGTACGTCTATGTTCTTTTAGGACGATGACGAGTTCGTTTAATTTAAACTTTGTGGTCTCTTTAGCAGCAGAATGTGAACTAGTAAAACGTCTATGCTGTTCTTCGTTGCTTCAATTATATCTAATCCTAATTATCTCGTTCAGTCTCTGGAAGAAGAAGGTGTTGCGGAGCGTCGCCGCCTGGCTGCTCTGCACCAACAGCGCGTGCTCGCTCACCTCGCACAACGCCGCCGCACTGCTCTTGCTTGCTACACTCGTTCTCTCCGAGACACTCCACCAAATGTAAGTTGTTATCTTCTGATTCATTTATACTGACCCTGACTCTTTCCTTTCGACCTGGAAATCCAATTTTAAGTAAAAGATACGAAAGATAACTAATATGATCATATGCGTAGCTGTTCTGGCCGGTCAAAATGCGTTTAAAAGTAATTGCCTCCCTCTGCAGAACAGAGATGGCATTGCAAAAGTGGGACGGTAGAGCAAGTAATAAAAGAATGATAGCTAGAGAAAGACAAGGAGAGATTGAGATGATTATTCTATTTCTTGTCCCATTGACTCTCTATACCTCTTTATATAAACCAGATTTTATTAAACCCACATATTGGTGAAGTTAGCCTTTTCATTTTCTTTCCAATTTAGTTGTTACTCCAGACCTATATGAAAAATTATTACACAGTTTGCGTCTTTTAGCAGCATCTGACGCTGAACATTCTAAGCAATCTTGGTCTAACATTTCGTATGATTTCCAGGCTCACCGTGTGCAGAAGTGCCTGCAGCGCTTAGTCCGTGCCCTGGCAGCTGAACGTAGCGGAGCCCTCGCCGCGTGGCGCCGCGCCGCCGCCGCGGGACGTGAGGCCGCCGCCGCCGAGCGCGCCAGCGCTGCTGACAGACTGCAGGTACTAATACACTTCGACTTCACTCAAAATACCATTTTACTCTGTATACTCATTTTATTCGAAGATGCTATTAGGGACCTGTTCTCGTCGTTTATTTAATTGTTTTAATGCTACTCTAGTCTTGGTAGAAGACTTCCAAGCCTGCTATTACGGTTCCGATCTAGCTGATTATCTCACTCACGAACTCAATTAAGTTGGGTTGCTATAGTAGTTTCCTACGGCCGTAGACTATTCTATGACAACCTATTGGTACTACTACATAGGCTCACCACTTTTTTAATACATTACTTATATAAAATAATTTTAGATAGGTATCAAAGACGTAAACTAAAATATATGTTTGTATTCAGGACGCCGACCGTGCTCTCCAGCGCGCCCTTACCGCACTCCGCCGCCGCCCACACCTTTATGCTAACATTGGAACCGCTATTGAAGATTATGTTCAGGTAAATTACATTTTTAAGTTACTAATCAGGCAAATCGCTAGTAGTTCTTGTGCCATGAATCCAAACCAAAAACACAAAACTATTATTTTGTTAGTTGCTTGTATTTTTGACTAAATATTATTATATTATAGTCAATGCAGTCCAAGGACGACATGGCTGTATCCCTGATGTCGATGACCCCTGAAGCCGAGGAACTGCTGCTGGACCGCATCGAAGCTGAAGTACAACGTGAACAGGCTGCTCGTGATCAGTTGAATGCCAAGCGCGACCAACGCACCAGGCAGCGACAGGACATCCAGAACGAGCGGGCTAAGGTAAAAACCCTTAACTATTTGGACTACAAATGGACACACAAGTAATTTTTCGACATTCCTTTTTTCAATGTCTCATGTGTTTTAGAAGTTCCTCTTTTTTTCTCTTGCCCCCGTTTTACCAAAAATAAATTATATCAACTAGGATATTAAACTCATTGACTGATATTTTCAGACTTCCAACGGCGTAAAAGAAAGCTTGGAATCTGACGATGAAGCAAGTGAGGCAAGTGAGATCGAAGACAACGCACTGTCAAGTAGTACTCGCAGCCCCCTGTCCGGCGTGTCGGCATCTGCCTCACCCTCGTCTGCCCCCGCCTCCGCACCACCCGCGCTTGCTTCCAACACGCCGCGGGACCTCACCACACGCACTGCTGTATCCCAGGATACTACCACTACCGTAAGTGTACTGCCGCTATTACTATTTAGAAAAAAAATTAACGAGAAATAATTTGGTGAAAGGTTTCTGATAATCTTGGGATTCATGCTTTGTTGATTTTGTTCAATAACATTCGATGAATATAGGATTAAATTATACTGGGTGTAAGGGACGGTGTACCGAAAACTGAAATAGTAGATTCAGACCATTATTCTGAGTTAAAAATCGTTGGAATTTTTTTCAACAATCACAATTCCTTTTCTACAATACAGCAATGTAATTAAATGGTCGTGATTTAAATAGATCAGCTGTTTTTATGCGCGCTGAACGCAGAGTTCATTCGTCGAGTGCGATGTATTGGTAGCAATCCGTTGCGTACCGCGTAATAATGTTAATCTACATTATATTTAAATCTTGCGTTTTTTTTATTAATTGAAGTTTGCGTCGTGATAAGTACTTATAGAAAGACGTCTTGCTAAAGTTTTCGGTACGCCGTCCCTTACACCCAGTATATATGATAGTTGAATATAATTCACTAACACCCGGTTCCTGTATCAAGAAACGAGTCGTTTTACCTACAGACAGTAAATTTTTGCTACATATTCAATATAATATAAATGTCAAAATTTAACTATCCATAACGAAAACGACTCGTTTCTTGATATAGAAACCGGGCCTAAATGATATATCATGTGGTTGATACTACAAGATAGCTTATAAATTGTTATATATCTTCTGGTTGTTTAATTCGATTACTGGTCGTATCCCTAATATTATACTTGCTAAAAAATTTTTGTAGCTATTTCGGATACCTTTTTCAACATAGTCGTTTGTTAAAGGAAATCATCACGAGCACAGTGACTGACGTGCCGGAGAGCGAGACTGCTGAGACTGGCGAGGTCAGCGAGACTTCCAGCCGACGATCCACTAGCGAGGTACGAGCTCCATTTACCCCTTATTTAGTAAAGTATTTTATTTATGCAATAATGGTAGACTATCTATAGTAAATATTGTTTTAGTACCACTTAAAATTTTGTAGATTCTAATATATGGGATATCAATATTATGTGAGAAATGTAAATGTAACAGACCTTTGGGCATTATGTAGTTTTGAGATTAGAGGAAGAAAGCATGTAAAGAAAATAAGTTTTCAAATCATATTTAAGGACCGACTTCTATTTCATCTCTGTTTCAAAACAAATACGTATTTTCCAGACTGAGGGTGAAGGATTACGCGCAGCTCTCGATCACGCCGAGGAACGTGCCCCCCCACCACCAGCTCACGCTCTAAAGCACGAGCTGCAACACCAGCAGCCCGTAAGTAGTGATTCTATTCTTATAAATATTGCCAAATTTGGTATTATTGGTATGTTTTAGCTATGAGAAACTGTGTCGAATGCTTACCTCAGATCCAAAAATATTTTAATGCATTTTAAATAGATATTTGAGCAACTCATGCATCGAACTGGCTGCATGGATGGCGTAGTCGTGTATGTGGTCGAATCCCATACGGAACAAAAATTTGTGTGATCCACAAATGGTTCTTCCGAGTCTGGGTGTTTCTTTGTGTCTGTTGTTTGAAAAGTCCCCCGCGATACAGGAATTATTCCTAGTGCGGGAGTTGTCTGTCTTATAAAAAAAACATGAAGTTCGCCAGCCGCTCAGATTAACAGTTGTTTCGCACGAATATGTTTGCAAGAATTGTGCGAAACCAGAATCCTTAAAAATATTTGTTTTTTGTTATCTATTCGCACACGTCTAAATAATTTGAGTACGAAACGACTTCGTCTGCAATAGTTTTGCACTCAAATTCTTTTTCAATTTTTTTCACCAGGGCTACACAGTGCGCGGCTCAGCCCCGGGAGGCGCGGGCGCGGCGGGTGCGGGCGCGCTGTACCCGGCGCTGTGTGTCGGCGGCGCGGCGCTCGCGGCGGCCGCGTGCGTAGCGCTCGCCGTGGCGCGCCGCCGCGACCGCGCGCCGCCCGCGCAGGGCTTCGTGCAGGTAACGTATACCACATACTTAACCCTCAATGAGTTTCTTCGTCTCCCTAAGTGTGGCACAATAAATCAGTCAAACGTTATGCATTCATATCTTAACATGTTGGTCTTAATAGTCCATAGTCTTTAATTTTTTAAGACATTAATTAGTCCTTGACAAATTTAGGATAGGCAAAATAGTTTTTATAGTTCTGAAATAATGCCAAATCAAAATAAAGAACTTACATATTATGGTAGCGAGACTTCATGACGAATATATGAATATATGTAGAAATGCTTGTTTGTAACCAGTGAACGGCAATAAAACATGGACGTATACTCATTACTACAATATCCACAGACTCTGCCTACTTTGTGTGGATAACCCAAAATAGTGTCTAATTAAACTAAGGTTTTGAGTTCTTGATGCTGACAGCAAGTAAATAAACTATAAAAAAGAGCTAGTAGCTGTCTTACCCCATTAACAGCAACGTTCATTTTTCAATAGTAGAGTCATAGAATTAATCAAAAATAAAATGAAAGTACTGCTTCCATATTTTATTAACATTCTCTATTTGTAGCAATATACTAACACTTATTACTTAAATCTTCACAGGTGGAACAGACAGGAGCCGTTGCTCCCACTCCTGAGGAGCGACACGTAGCCAACATGCAGATCAACGGCTACGAGAACCCCACCTACAAGTACTTCGAGGTCAAAGAGTAAATACTCTGTCCTTCCTCCATACTCCCTCCTTTTCCCCACTCCTCTCCTCTCCTCCCCCTCTCGTTCCCGCCAGGAGTGCACCAAGTGCGCCAAGTCCAGCCAAGTGCCACTTGACAACGTCAAGTCACATTGGACGACCGACGAGTGTTATATAGGTTGTTGTGATGTCCTTTCGGCCAATTCTGTCTTTCTATTTCCTTTCGAGTCCATCTGAATGTGAACATGAAGAATCTCATATAGAAGAATGGTGTAATACTCATATGAAAAATGATGGTGAACTTTGAAGGGAAATAGAAGAAGTTCCAAATTCTTGTCATGTGTGCTAGATGCCCCTTAGAGACAGGGTGTTTTTCTACCCTACACCTTTATCTATTGTCCTCAGCGTAATTCTTTATGGAATGGATGTGTGTGTAAGTTATCTATTGTCAGGTGACAGAGCGCGCCGCACTCCCGGCGGGGCCGGACTATCGTTCGTTTATAAAGCTTGTGTGATTAGTGGGAATATTCGTTTGCGGTAACGCGATCAGTCATACGTTAAGGTTAGAAGTGAACTATTTTAAGTTCGTTTGTTATTTATTTTGCACCAAAATATTTATTATTGTTTTAAGGACTTAGATCTAAGTTTTTTTGTCTAGTGTCCTAGAATTCATAAGTGTCACTGTAGTCAAGATTTAAATTAAGTTTTTGATGCCGCTCCCGCAGTGGTTGCGTCCGACGGCCATCTTTATCCTTTCGGTGCGTTTCATTAGCGTTACGGATGATCTCAGTTTTAGTCTATCTATCGTTTAGCTATAGTTTCCCATTACTAGTTCGTGGAATGTAACCACTGTGGCGAGTGGAACAAACGTCCATGGTACGCTGTGTATATAGCTCCGCGTACAAATTTGAACCTAAATTACTTACACTTAATGCCCGCTTTCATTTACTTTTCTAACGTAGGTAGAACATAACGTGAATTTTATGTAATAAATGCGAAAATATATTTTAATAATTAATGTGTACTTAGCGATGGGACGGGCGGCAAAGCCGGCGCGGGCGAACGACTCTTTTCCTCTATGAACTCTATGATTACTGCGGAACATTCCTTCACTTTAGTTTTGTAATCATAAGTTGTCAGATAACCTGTCTCCTTCTCCTTAAGAACGCTATCTACCCTTCCCGTTCGCCCGCGGGACAATACTCTAGTTCCCGACGTGAAAGATCGCCGTGTACTCAACGTGCGTTTTCTATTTTGGGATTACCGACGAACACTTGGATCACTTATGATTATAGTCAACGCAACAAGTGTAATGTGCTAACATTAATTTGTTTAATCTAGTCAAGACGAGGGGCATCATTAGCGGACAGTATTCGGCAAGCGGTTGTGTGACGCACCTTGGGTACGCGGTCGCGAGGCAAATAAGCTTAGTGAGTGTATGTACGGTTAATATATAAGTAGATGTACAAAAAGTAATACATTATATAGATGTTTTAGCGTCAGATACATAGATATAAAGCAAAATATAATTATATATCGCATTCGTCCGTATAAAGTAAGGGCTTGCGCTCGTGTCTAATCCCACGTACCACACTTAATGTTACGTCGTAGTTAAGATGTAATTCTGCCTCAGTATTATATACATTTAAGCTTATTTGTTACATAAGCTAATTTATATACACTATTTCTATTTGTTTACGGGCGTAGTGGCGTTACTACAAATGAAGTCATATCAGATGCGCCACGGCGCTCTGTTGCTCCTGTTTCGCTGCGGCGGTTGGCGGTACTAGGGGTACGGCCCGCGGTCAACAGATGGCGCTTTGCCCAAACAGTTTCGTAGCGAAAGAGGCGCGAGTAGGCGCCCGCCCGTAGCTTGTCGTACGGCATTTACATAAGTTACTCACTGTGTATAACGTAAGTTTAATCCCGCATCAAGTAACCGCTGTGTATTTTAATAATGATAATAACGAGCCGACCACTTATTTTTTTAACAAAACTTTTTGCTCAAAATCAGCTGTCTTTCGTCGGTATAGTGTCTACTTTCAATCGATCTAAATTTAATGTCGTCGTCAGCAACATTCGATGTTAGTAGTACCTAAAACCTGGTTTCTGTACCTTTTCCAATCACTGTTTCACGTATTTTAATAAGTATTCTACATAATAATAAATGGTTTGATGATTTTTGTGTTTACTGTGCTGCATTTCATTGTGAGTTCAAGTTCAAATTGAAATCAATAAATAGAAATTTAAAATATTGGTGTTGTTAATGGCGTCTGACGCTACCCCCATTAAGGAATCTACCCTTTGTATCACTACCCTTAAGCATTTTAGATTGTGCGGCGCAGATGAAGTAGTCCTTACTATTACTCAGTTATACACCGAGTATTGTAGGTTCGATTACCGCTCAGAACGAAATACATTGGTGTGCTCATTTCGGAAATGCATCAATGATAACTATTAGGGAGGTACTATGAAGTACGGTACGTATTAGAGAACTCAACTAGAATGTTTGAAACACATCACAATGATTGAACTTACGAATAATCGGATACCTAGGTATGTTAGAATGTTTAAAATTACCCGTAAGCAGAGGTATAGGTAAGTATTAAATACACCCACTTTCCCTCAGTTACGGTTCAAAAACCAATCTCATAAGGTTTACGAGCTTATTGCCGTGTTTTGGGCAAATACCCAGACTTTGAGAATTGAGATTGACTTTGAGACGATAATCAAAAAACTTATTAACAAAGTGATACCTTATCTAATACAAACTACTACTTAACCTAGCGCGTAACAGAAAGTTGTGGTTATAACTAAAGTTTACATAATATAGCACAATAGAAAATACAATAGTACAATGGAAAAGTGAGAGGATTAAATCTGTAGCTACATTATTTTCACTAAGATATAGCATTTTCTTTTGTATTGACTTTTCAATATTAGCATATTCTGGTTGATACGTATTATAAACAATACTAACAGCTGACTCCGTGAACCTGAAAATGGTCAGGTAGGTACACAGGATCACTAAGATCTTTCTTGCTCATGTACGGTTTTAATTTATTTTCCCTCAATTCTTAATTTTAAAAAATCAACGGGTTGCACTCCGGGAGTGCCGCAAAAGTAAAAACTTGAATATTAACGTTGTGCGTTTTTGATATTTTGGAATGGTTAGGGAATAATTTTGCACGAATTGCTTTAATTATCAGTATAAAAGTACTATCATTTATGTGGTAAAATACAATATTCATTTATTGCGCTATCGTACACAAACATGACAATTCTCCCTCCGTCTTACGAATTTTCGATCAGGTCACGTGTCCTAACGCGAGTTTAAAATTTTTTACCCATCACAAAAAAACTGCACAACGCCGCTAAAGAAGTTTTCACTTCAATAATGCCTGCCGTCATGATATGCTGAAGTACAAATGGAACCGAGACAATCAAGAGATAAATTACAGATAGTCGATATCGACTTTTTATATCAAATCATTAAACGATATTTCTTTGCGAACTACATTCATGTATTCAGATCGTAAAGAAATATCGCCCCAATCAAGAGGCCATCAATAGCGCGTTGCCAGCACTTTCATAAAGGAATCGTGCTGTCGGTCCCACAATACACGACGCCTTTTTAGGGAACCTGCAAGTCCAATTCAACGCAGAAAGATTATCTGAGCCGAGGATCTGCACAGATTGCATGAAAATACTAGTTTCTTTTTTATAAGAGGTAATCAGTCTGTAAACTGAATGGAACATTTTAGGTTTTAGCATAATAAAGTGGAAATAAATACCTATCTATACCTACAAGTTTCAATAGTTTATCGAAGTGACCAATGAACTGTCTGCACGGATCACATAGTTGTTTAAGTGCCGAGTGTTGTGGGTTCGACCCACACACTGAACAAAGATTTGTGTCTTCCACAAATACTTGTTTCAAGTCTGGGTGTTCTTTGTGTCCGTTGTTTGAACGTTTGTAGAGTCCTCTGTGACACAGTAATTATTCCTAGTGCGGTAGCTTAAATTAAAATGTCTTTAGTTTTGTTATTATGTTCTCAATATATCTGGGTTAAGAACTTTATTTCCCATAAGAATTACAATCCATATTTACAATAACATACCGTACCGAAAGATTTGCTAAATAAGTTGTAGGTATGTAAAAACTGGTGGATAAACTTATTTACAAATATATGTGAAGTCTTAGCAGACTTCTCCGCACCAGAGTAGCGCGGTGGTCTATGGCTTTTTCCTTTTAGATTCTGGAAAGAGGCCGTGCCCAGTAATGAGACTCACTGATACTACGGATCGTTACGCTTCATGTTCTGAAAGTTGCGTGTAGGTTTTCGGGCAACGGATAAAGATTCTGTCGCGATACGCTTCAAAAATAAAGAAAACTAACCTTAAGTTTGAATGAACACCGTACATGTACTTCAGCTTGTTAGTTAATATCAAATGAGATAGATGGCGCTACACTGACCCCAACAGTTTCGTGATGTTGCTCGTTCGACGTTAAAGTTCCTCCGGGATGATGTAGATGACGTGTCACATGTTATCCGGGATATACAATATCAATATTGAAGGTAATTTGGTTTAATTATCTTTAATTTAATTATAATAAATTATTATATTTTTCATTATCCTTACTAATATTATAAATTCGAAAGTAACTCTGTCTGTCTGTTACCTTTTCACGGCTAAACCACTCAACCGATTTCGATGAAATTTGGCACAGATATAGTTTAAAACCTGGGGAAGGACATAGGCTACTTTTTATTCAAGTAGGTACTACGCAGGCGGAGCCGCGCGCAAAAGCTAGTTTAATATAAATTAACAGCGTCAGCATTTTAAGTTTTACAATAATTAATAATAATTGTCATTTAAATTTTCTTTTTTAATATAATTTACAAAATATGTACAAACTATGCATGCATAGTTTTTTATTTTTATACTTATACCATGCCATTATTTGTTTGTATGATTTTTTAATGTAATTAATCTCGCTTTTGTAATGTCACTAACGAGCATAGATATTGATGCATGCCGTGGCATCCTGTATATAAGGGAGCACTATGTTATGTATCCGCATTTATGTTTTATCACGATGTTTTAATTAGTGTATACTTTGTTGGTTGTCCATAAATAAATAAATATCTTGTTGCTTCTGTGGAGGTTTCGCTTGGCCACTTCAGTTCGATCCCCATGATAGGCATTTGATTTTCTTGTTAGAAAATTTTCAGTAAAAGCTTATGCTACGAGCCTATTGCAGTCTGTTAGGTATATTTCAAGACTTTATAGTCTTGAAATATACCTAGCAGACTGCAATAGGCTCGTCTTTTATTACGTGCTATCTAAAACACAGCTGGCGAAATGTGGGTTTTCACGTCTGCCTACCCTTTTGGGGTCATACAGTCGCCAATCCATATATTTTTAAGACTGATTCTTTGAATAACCTGTTGTCTTCATCATAAGATACAGGGAGGGATGTAAAGAGGGTCATACTTGCACCCTCTCTCATACAATGAAAAAGCGATCATAACAGCGCGTGTAGTGAATATTAAGTAATCTGTAGTACTGTGTTAAGGACTTGAATTTGATTTTAACTTATCTACTGCATGTGCTTTACGTACATGCTTTTATTTAACTTATATCTTTGTAATATATAATTTTAATAATTTATTTATTTTGTTATCTTGTAATATACCAATAACAATAGTTAATGCCAGCATACAGGTCCCGTAACTAGTGGACCAAAGAGGAATGGCTGATAGTGAAAGTAAAGATACAAAAAAAATATATATGGTCTATTTTTTAATTGTATGCTAATAACGCTTGAATATCAATTTAATTACGAAAACCTATGTATTCTTTTTAAAGAAAAAGTAATTTTATAATTATTTTATTATTACTTTGAAACTACGAGACCTGAAGCAGAAAAACTGTTGTGTTTTTGTTAGCCAATTATCAATTCTATATCTCAAACCCCGTTAGTCCTGTATTTACAGGGCACCCAGTATATTAAAACAATAGAATAATAATAAAAAACAAATAGAACGAACATTCATATATTCGTCTCGCAGTACTCCAGACACACAGACACACTCATCTTCCATTCTTCCGCAAACACATCACATTCAGGTTTGGGATCCAAGAGAGCGTATTATATTGATACCAAACAAGGATAGTTCAGGCGTTCTAGGAGTATTTTATCCGCGTGTTGCCCTATTCAGGCATCCTTTTGTAGGTTTCTTAGAGAGCTTGATGCTGTGTGCAGTCTTTAGGTGAAAGTGGAAGGTAAGACGTTTCACAACCAGAGCATTCAAAGTCAAAGACAAAGTCAAAAATCATTTATTCATTTAGGTCACAAAGTAACACTTATGAACGTCAAAGTATATAGGTTAGTAAGTTTACTAAGTTACTGAAGCTACATTTAGGTTAGTTGCTAGGTTCAGGCAAATGGTTGAGCCTATGAGAAGAAACCTGCAAAAAACTCACTTTCCTGAAAAAGCGGCAAAGCCTTTAAAGCCGCTTAGTACGCGTCTATCTCGGTTTTAAGGGTGAGGGTGTGCATTCACACCTTAGAACCAAAATCGATAATAGTCCCAGGGTAACTATTAACTGATATACTTTAATTAGCGTAGAGGTTTAAGTGGTGGCCTCGTTGTGGGTTTGATCCCCACACGGGACAAACATTGATGTGATCCACAAATAATTGTTCCGAGACTGGGATTTCTTTGTATCCATTGCAGTGTCTTAACAGTCAGTACATTATTTTTTCCTTAGAGATTTTTTCTATTGAAAAAGTATTATAATATTGCAGTAGATGGTGCTGTTCTCAAATAGCACACTAAATGAAAGAAAATATTGTTCCGTCACACGCAGAAAATTTAGCACTAGAATATAAAATACTTGGAATGTTTTTAAGTTTTTGCAAGCTTTTATCAGCTAATAAATATATTTCAAATTCTTTAAATGTCATTGTTTACTTTGTTTACCAGTATATATAAAGTACTCTGTGATCCATTGTTTGTATATTTGTAAGTCCCCACGCGACACAGGAATTACCCCTAGGGCGGGAGCTGTTTTTTTAATGAATAAAAAAAATGTAGTTGAATCTTACTAAAATAATCCTGCCGACGGCTATGGGCCATAAAAATCATCATAAAATCGATCCGTTATTTCGTTGGTAAAACGGACAAACTAACAAACACATCTTGATATTTTTTTTTTAGAAAGGATAAAAAATTAATAAATTATAACAAAATTTATTTAAGTCTCAACACATTACATTTCATGAACTTAGCAAAATTTATGAATGGGAGACTGGTGCATAAACTAAGCTTACGCCTGTATCTTAGGGCACCAAGTCTCCACCCCTAGTGTCTCATTTAATATTTAAGTAAAAATTAATTATTCATTATTGCTCGCTTTAACGGTGAAACTTATCGTCGTAATGCACCCTACTGAAAATAATATTGGTAATGCCAATAGGCATCACAAAAAATTACATTCGCTAGTTCCAATGGTGCGTGAGAAAAAGTCAAAATAAACATTTTGACATTAAATTATGGTAAAACATTAATTTATGTCACGATGCTAGATATTTTGTCTTGTGACGCAGCGGCACTTAATGTAACTTGCTGTGTATTATTTAGGTCGCGGATTCGATTGTAATAAATAAAAGTACGAAGTGTTATTCGGTATTTCTATTAGTCAATAAATTCTTAGTAGGTACGTAGCAGCACGAAGTCCGAAACTGTACCTGGTACCTACAGGCGGTAACAGGCTTTTCACTTATGTTACGCAGCACCTAAAACTATATTTAGCATAATTATAGTAGGTGAAGTACTCTTTGGAAATCCAGGCTTGATATATAATATAATAATTATTACTTTTATGAAATATTAAAACATCGCCATCTATTAAACAAGAGCTACATTAACAGTAATTCCATATATCCAGCTTTGGGCGTAGGTCACCGGTACCAACATAGATGGCGTTAGCAGTCTCTTACGCATATCGGTAACTGTTGTGCAATTAACTTTTATTGCCTACGCTAGCTTTTACGATCGTTTCATATCCCATGCGTCTATCGTAGAATCTTTTTATAAACATACTTCATGTTTGGATTCTTACAAACTTAAACAATCATTATGTACGTCACTTAATGTTTACGTAGGCTGGTACTTAAAATATTCGGTTAGTTGTTTGTGGTTAGTAAGTTTACTTTCGCTTGTAGTCGCGGTAAGCCACCCTGGTATCGAATGTAGGTAAATTGTGAGAGATTGTCATCTGATGTACGGCTATAACATGTTCTATCGCGATAGTGAACTTTGTGTTTATATAAAGTTAAAACGATCCTATTTCGTCAATTTATTTTAAGTACCTATGATTTAATTTATTGCGGTTTGTATATTAATCCTTTTAGGCTAATGAGAGGTTTGGTAAATAAATACTTACCTAAGTATATCAAATTATGTAGGTAGACATGTTTTTATAATCAATGTTCGTGGAGTCGACGTTGTATGCATTTCTGATTATCTTGTACCGCAATATAACGTTGAATAATTGAGTAGGTACAGATATACGTTTTGGAATAATTATTAAGTAACTCTTTTAATATAGAGTTTGTAAGGTTATGATATCGATTTTGCTTTATTTGGTTATAATGTCACGTTGTATGTAGGTACCTGTCTATATTTAATATTAGATTTTGCCCGCGGCTTCGCTCGCGTAGATGTAGATTAGATTAGGTTAGTAACAGTACTTTTTTCTGAATGAAAGGTACCTACTCTACATCCTTTTCTGTTCCCCTGACAACGTGTAGGCGAATATTCATGATGATCGGTCGAGTAGTTAAAGCGTGAGAGCGTAACGAACAAACAAACTAACATTCGCATTTGTACCTAATATTAATTAGGATTTAATATTTGTAAAGTTAATTATTTAAAATGCAATCTCTTTTGTAAAGAATAAATATATTGTAAGTACACACTACGAAACGGCAAACACTAAGTACACCCAGACCTAAAATAACTATCTGTCGATCGCACTTAATATAGTACTGGACACGTAGTTATTAAATTAGGTCACTAAGGCCAATCTTCGGCTCTTTTTTTTCAACTACTGCTAGCCTCACTGTGTAGTCACTCCATCTAGTATTCTAGCCAGAGGGCGTCCTTCGCCATGTTGGCTAAGACGTAGTCTTTCTTTAAGAACTCCTATACCCCGACGTATGTCAGTCTTTGGCATATGACTGCACTTGTTAGTGGTTTAAGTGGCTGTCTCGCTTATATTATTCAGTCTTGACAACGGACAATAATTGTGTGATTTACAAATAGTTGTCCCGAGTTTTGCTGTTCTTTGTGTCAAATATTTCTATGCTTGTAAAGTACTCCGCGATACGCAGACTATCCCTTTTTGCTGGATTCGTTGCATCATCATAGGTACCTATGCAGATAAACATTAAATTCTTATGATTTTCATAAGAATTGAATTTGATTCAAGTAAAGCGATTTTTGTAATGATTCTTTTGATTGATTTCAATGCCGTAACATATTTTTGATTTGTTTATTTATTTTCGGTTTTGTCTATTTAGAAATATGAAGCATCTTATCGTCTAGATTTTTTTCTTAAACGTGAGCCTCCCTCATCACATTAATCTGCTATGTGAATAAATATTGATGATTGCTTATCTTATCAAGATGAGATTAATTATTACAGATACCAATGATATGATTATAAACTACAGACATGTTATACATATATTTAAATGGCACCCAAATTCAGCCTCGCTGCAGAAAACTGTATGTTTCACTGACGCGTACCGCTGTTGTAAGAAAGAAGATTTAATCCTACAAGAGTAAAAGTGATAGCTATCTATAAACCATACCGCTTTAATTAATCTAAATAAAATATGTCAATATTGCAACACGTGTATTCCATGTCCTTTTTCGCACCCGTGATAATATTTATCTATCTCGCTCGACGTCTAGCTATAGGGAAGTTATTGAAATGTTTACAATTGGGTAAATTTTGTATTTGACTTCTGGAACTCATATAACATCCTAATTAATATTATAAATGCATATGTGAGTTTGTTTGTCCGACCAACGGATCATCATTTCACATACACGTTGTCAAGGGAACAGAAGACGACATGGGGTACTTTTTAATCAGCAAAAAGTCCAGTTACTAACTTAACGTACATACATTTACGCGAGCGAAGCCATGGGCAAAATCTAGTATATTATGTACATTAAATTTGTTTTGACGACACTTTTTAACTTATCGACATTATATCTATGTATATGTTACTAAGTGATAAAATTATATAAGTTTAAGCATGTTTATAACGAATGTAAATTATGTAACGATTAAAAAAGATCGGTTTAAAAGCAATCGTTCCATTATAGAAATCGATATACAGTTGCTCCAAAAAATCGATTCAAAGCAGAAATTGCGCATTCTTATACCGTTAGTATCCAGTAAACATAGTATGCTATATAACCGCTATGTATAATATATTGTATGCAGTGAACAACCTCCATGGGCCTCAATTGCGTGGGTTTTCGGTTGAACTTACTCGATTAAAACTAGTTCACGGGCCCAAATATCGCTCCTATATCGAAATCTTAATAAATAAACGGATGTCACTGTCGTTTGAGTGATGGACCCTTATTTGGGAACTAACGACTTTGTTTATCGTTTGTGTCCACTGTATCAATGTGTCCGCCTTAATGTAAGAATCAATTACATTTAAGTATTACATGGTAGGGTTACGAATCTTCCGAAAAAATAATTCTATCTATATTATAACTGAGAATGTAAATTTGTTTGTTATGCTTTTACTCCTTAACTACCCAACCCATCACCATAAAATTGTGCACACATGATTTCAGGGGTTCAGAAAACGGCATAGGGTAGTTACATCCAGAATAAAAGTACTGTTCCCGAATAAAGCCGCAGGCAAAAGCACTAGCTTTTGCCCGCGGCTACTAAGTGTGTAGTTATTAATCAGACGTAGACTAACGCCACGGTAATGTTATCTAACAGTATTGTAACTCGGCTCTGTCCTTGAAATAATTACCTACAGGCGAGCGGTTCGCGAATACGCGAGAGGGCTGCCCACCTACAGTATTTTAATTTCATCTACCTACTTGAGTTTCTTTCTGGTTTAGTGATTGTAAATATTATATTTTTTATTTTAAAAAATGTAATTTGTTGTGAATGGAATAGAAAATGTTCAATAAAAATCATGTTATGTTTTTTGATTAGGTAATAGATCTAATAAAAAAACAATCTTATATAATTGAGGCTGAAAAATATTTGCGCCTCGACTGATAAGTACGTACGAAAACTTTATTGTTAAATTTAATAATATAAAATATCTGCATTCGGATAAAAACTTTAATTAAAAATACTTTTGTTTACAATTATTGTACTTTGTCATAATTATTATGTAAGTACGAAGTACGAAGCCAAAACCATTAACGCTGGTGTTCCTCAAGGCTCGGTGCTCTCCCCAACGCTGTTCATCCTGCATATCAATGACTTGTTGTCAATCGAGAACATACATTGCTATGAGGATGACAGCATGGGTGATGCGCGTTATACCAGCTATCAGAATGTCCCTCGGAGCATAATACAGGAAAGACGAACACAACTTGTGTCTGAAGTCGAGGACTCTCTTGGGCGGGCCTCCGAATGGGGTGAACAGAACTTAGTTCGATTCAACCTCTCGAAGACACAAGTGTGCGCGTTTACTGCCAAGAAGGACCCTTTTATCATGGCGCCACAGTTCCAAGGAGTTACTTTCCGTATCTCCGAAAGTATTGGGATCCTCGGCGTGGAAATCTCAAATAAAGTCCAGTTTGGGAGTCACTTGGAGGACATAGCTAAATTAGCGAGTAAAAAGGTGGGTGTACTGAACAGAGCGAGGCGGTACTTCACACCAGGTCAACGTCTTGTGCTTTACAAAGCACAGGTCCGGCCGCACGTGGAGTACTGCTCACATCTCTGGGCAGGGGCCCCCAAATACCAGCTCGACCCACTTGACTTCCTACAAAGACAGGAAGTTTGAATCGTCGATGATCCCAATCTCACGGATAGATTGGAGTCGTTGGAGCAACGAAGGGACTTTGGGTCTCTCTGCGTATTCTACTGACTCTTTCACGGGGAGTGCTCTGAATAACTGTTTGATTTGGTACTAGCGGCCCCTTTCTATCACCGTACCACTCGACACCGAAGCAGGGTTCATCCATATCACCTGGAAGCGTTCAATTCTAAGACGGTACGCTTTCAGCGATCATTTCTCCCACGTACGTGCAAGCTCTGGAATGAACTGCCAGCTTCGGTGTTTCCCGAGCGCTATGATATGTCCTTCTTCAAACGAGGTTTAAAGATAGTTCTTCTTTTACGGTAGGCAGCGGCTTTGCTATGTCCTGACATTGCTGAAGTCCATGAGCAGCGGTTACCACTTTCCATCAGGTGGGCCACTTGCTCGTCTGCCACCAATGGCAATAAAAAAAATAAAATTAAAAAAAACAAATATTAACAAGTCGCACGCTTACTGCTTGCAAAACCATCACATCACACATTCGCGACTGGTTGCGAACCAAGTGCCTACCGATATGACTCGCGTTCCGACTGTTTGTATGAAGATAGAATACTGTTAGATAACATTACCGTGCTAACTCTTTCATATCAGCAACGGGGTAACTACAGGTGTATTACACTCAAGTTTGGCAGTTATGTTTTAGGTGCCAAGTACTAGGAGACAAGCCTATTTACCAGCCATGGAACATATTTGCAGAGCTAGTGCTACTGTTGTGAATTATCTTACAGAAAACCCTAATCACACTTGAAAGACTCGGATATCGAATCCAGAAAGTCTTGATGAGTGACAGAAATGAGCACAAAATCATGGCACTGTATTAAAAAGACAGACAGCATTGTGTACTAAATAAAAATCAGCAGTTCTTAAGTCAGATAGCTTTTTATCAATCCACAACTTGAACTTGACCTCACGTGCTTATCACTGTTAAACAAAATGGAGGACAAAATATTTTGCTGTTTACATTTGAATTGCTTATTAAATAATATCAGACCTGTTTATAGACTGTCCCACTGCTGGGCACGGGCTTCTTCTCAAAGTAAGAAATGTTAGACCATAGACCACTACGCTGGCCTTGTGCAGGTAGGCAGACTTCACATATCTTGGAGAATATTATGGGGAACTCTCAAACATGCAATTCTCCTTACGACGTTGTCCTCTACTGTTAGCGAACGATAAATTAATAAAATATTACGATAATTAACTAACTACTACGCCTATAACTTCGAAAATCCAGAGATACTTGACTTGTGTTGGAACTCGAGACCTCTGCATGGCAGTCTAACGTCTCCCACTGTTTTTAAATAATATCTCCTAAATAATCAATGTATAACAACGAACGGACTACCTTGGTTGCGTATCCGAAACGATCCCATCAACATTGAGTGCAGTGTTGTGGGGATTAGAACTCGGGTTCGATGCCTATTTATCGAATCAGTGTTATTGGATGCTTGTCTATTTCAAACCATACTAGGTAGATGGTAACAGACTCGCCTGCTTTGTCATAGAAGCTAAATTAAATCTGCCGAAATGTGGGTGTAATACATCTTCTTACAGTGCCGAGTCTTACGGGATATAAGCGCAAAGCTTTGTATGACATTTCTTGCTTTTATTATTGACAACTATTATTTGAGATGCCTCGGAGAGCACGTTAAGCCGTCGGTCCCGGCTGCCATGAAAATCTATGGCAGTCGTTATTGGGAAGTCAGTGCCCTCTAATATCCTGACACTGGTCTAGCCTTCGGGTTGCGGAGGTCAGATGGCAGTCGCTCCGTTTAAAAACTGATATCCAGTCAAATCCGGTTAGACTAGAAAGCCGACCCCAAGTGACTTGGGAATAATAAAGGCTAGGGACAACAAAGATTTGACATGTAATACACCCAATTGTTTTATTACTTGACGAGGCTTGACGTCATTTTAGGGATTTTTTTAAATTTACTATTTTAAATATAAACCTTATTCAGTATCAAATGACCTATTCGGCGCCTTACTTAACTTTGTTGTGGGGTAAATATTTGGAATTCTTTGCCAGCGAGTATTAACTTCTCTTTTCAATGCCGGATTCTTCAAGCAGTTTGGAAAAAAATATAACTTAAACAAGGTCGTAGGACCCAACCAAGAAACGCCGTCGAATAATTTTTGATCCTGACAAATGAATTAGGTATTTATTTATTATTATGGTTTATCAACAGCAAATGTTAACAAATTCACATCAACGATAAGAAGGAAAGTATGGTGGCTGAATCATTTGCCAATTACAGATTAACCAGCCATTCATCAATAGTTGTGACAATATTTATATAAAGAACTTAAATTACTATATCAAAGTAAGAAATAAAAATAAGAATGAAGGAGAACATAATGCAGTTTACATTATATATGATTTTATGTGACGACGATATTGCTATTGTTGGAGACTTCAAGGGATTTAAAGATTTTGTATTTTAGTTTGTTTTTAGAGTCAGGGTAAATGTCAATGGCAGGTACGGACTTAGATATTGTATTATATCCTTGACAATGTCTATATAGCGTAGAGTGGGATTCGATGTTCGGTTTGAATTTTGGTGTATGGTAGATCTTAGTTATCGGATATCTAGGTCACTTGCATGGTACTTGAATGCCAATACGTGACATCAATTCAGCACAGTCCAACTTGCTATTTGCTAACTTATGTAAGAATGGTATGTCTATGAATTATCGAGATTTCGAAATAGTTTCAGTAAAATCCTTTGTGAAGGTTCATTTTTTGTGACGATTTAGGGTACGGCGGCCCATCTTAACGAAGATTAGCCAACTGTACATAAAATATTGTAGTGCACAAGTGTGTACGCTAACACTAGTGCGCTATTGCCTGACTCTCATAATTCGGTTGGATTGCAATCAGACTTGGTCAGACATCAAGAGGATTAACAGCTTTACGTGCTTTCGGAATCGAGGCTACTATTGACAACTTCTTGCCAGAAAATCTCATAATATTTTGTTAGCCCACCCGGGATTTAGCCCGAGAACCCATAGCAGTCACATTACCAATGCTGCTTCAACAAGGTAGTTACTCTACTAAAGTAACCGTCAAGCAGAGTGAAATCATGTTGACAGGAAGTAATAAAAAAATAATAAACCGAGTTAATAAGTGAAAGCTTAAAGCGTTCCCAATAAGATCTGTTAACTGCAGTGCCCTTAATTAAGAGCCACTGAAGCTAATGGAAAATCCAGATATGTTTACACGCCGATAATCATTCAAAACGATTGCTTCACTCTGATTAAAAATTCGTCAGAATATAATTTATTTTTACATAAACATTGTCTCGTGCCTCTATCCCTGGAGCCGGTGGGATATGCAGAGATGTGCACCTACGATTCTGTTCAAAGATTATAGGCACTTTGTCATAAGTGGCGAGCCTAATGACTTTTTCCGGGCACAGTTTCAGATTACGTGTATTATAAATAGTATACATATTATTTTTGTATTGTATCTACCTCGAAGTAGTAAGAGTCGGATGAACACATAGTTGCCTAAGAAATACTCTCCTATCGGTTAAAAATATTTTTACCCACGCACCAAAAAATAACACCGGAAATAATTTTATTCCTCGATTATATTTTACAGCCTAAAATATCTCAGTAATCCGATTAGAGGAGCTTAAAGATCAAACAAAACTCAATACACAAATATACAAGACTGCATTTTGCCCGCGGTTTTGCTCGTGTAAATGGAGGTTATATCAATTTTCTATCCCTCGAGAACAGTACTCTTTCTGGGTGATAGGTACCATACGTCCTTTTCTGTACCCCTGACAACGTGTATGCAAAATGTCATGACGATCCGTCAAGTAGTTAAGGCGTGAAAGCGTCACAAACACACTCACATTCGCATTTATAATATTTGATAGGATTGCAATAATATAATAAATAGTTAACACATTTACTAAATAACAAAGTAATTGCAGCTTCACAAACACATGTAGTCATGTAATAAATTATTAATTGAATATGTTGCATGCATTAAATTAATTATTCAAACAATAACGAATATCAAAATGCGTTGACAGATAGTGAAACCGACTATTGCATTATATTGAGAATATCGTCGGTATTGCTAACCACAAAAATTATTGTAATTATCCTTTTGTACATACATACATCGCAACCCCAGTGAAATACAGGCGTAAGAAGAGTATGCTAACTTTAGAGGAGAGCAAAAAATCTGTTTGAACTGATATATTTATTATTAGGTTTTGCTCGCGGCTTCGTTCGCGTAAAAGTAGATTAGGTTAGGTAAAACAAAACTTTTTTTAAATAATAGCCTACGTTGCTCGGTGATAATATAGCTATCTAACGGTGAAAGAATTTTTAAAAGCGGTTGAGTAGTGTTTGAGTTAAATCATTACAAACAAACAAAAATCGAATCATTTTTCTTTGTAATATTAAAAATAATGTGCTCCAGACCGAATTTTGGTCACGGTGACCAATCTTAGCGAAGATTGGCCATCTGCACAGGAGATATTATAGCGCACAGGCGTGTGCGCAAACACAAATGCACTCTCTGTTCCCTAACTAATTAAAACTTACAACGGAAATAATAGAGCTAGTGTATATGATGTCTGACTCTGAAGACCTTGACCTTGAAGACCTTGTAGATGTTTCGCCTTAATTTCACCAAATATGTTTTACCAGATTTTGCTCGCGGCTTCTCTCCCGTCAATGTAGGTCAGGTTAGGTTAGTAACAGTACCTTTTCTGGATAAAAAGTACCCTGTGTCCTTTTCTATTCCCCTGACAACGTGTGTGCGAAATTTTATGATAATCAGTCGAGTAATTAAGGAGTGAAAGCGTAACAAACAAACTCATATTCGCGTTTATAATATTATAGTCTTGCCTAATGCCGTTTATCGGGCATAGTTCCAAACTCTATTTAAGTCCTGAGAATATGTTTCCAGAAAAACCCAATAACCTTTTGTCCGACCTGAAAACCAAACCTGAGATCTCACGCACAGCAGTCGTATTTAGCACCTCTTCGTCACCGACGCAGAATAAGCATTAATACCTACTTATATTTACGATCATCAACTTATTTTAATTTTACGACTCTCTCATTTGTTAATAGCCATTGCGTTAATCGTAAGATTAATAGGAATGGTATTGACTTGGGGCTTTATTTACTCATAACTAAAGTATTATATATTACATAATATATGTAGGTATGTATGTACCACTCCGTAAACTATATCAGTAGATAGATCCCTAACTTACTTGTCTATTAATATTGTAAGAAACGAAAGTGTGTTTGACTGCCTCGATGGCACAAGTACGTTCCGTGACTGCTGTGCTTGATCTTTCTGGTTCAATTTCCGGGTCAGGCATAGTTATTCTGAATACTGAAATTTCTAAAACAAATCTCAGAAGCCATTGGAGCAGACTCCTGTTAGAGGCCAGATCAGAGCTCATGCCAGAGCATGAGGCATATGTTTATGAGGATGTAATATTACCTCTGGCTTTCTCTTCGGGAATTTCCCCAAATACTAAATCAGTGTAATATAGGCCATACTGAAGTATGTCTTGTCAAATGTACACATTAAACTATTATAGCATATAAATTTATTTTCCAACAAATGGTCGAGCACAACATTTATAAGGCCGATGACGTTTGCAGTAAACTAACTCGAAACCAACCGTCGTATACAGTGAGGAAAGCATACCCTCTCCTGCGAAGGTGACTGGCAGTAACTGTACATTATTAAGAAGAACTCGAAGTAGGTAGTTAGTCAAAGTTTTCTTTCATAGGCGAATAACTTTGTAAAGCATAGCTCGCAAGTTAGCCCACTTTACTTCATATTGTGCAGGATTACATAGCGTTTTAGCTTTAGTATATTGCTTACAGCCGTTCTGGAGGCTGTAAGCAAAGCTTTGCTCGATCTAAAGGGTTCGGCATCCAATGGTGACTGCATGATTCTGCTGATGCGTGGTAATTCAATGATACGCAGCCGTTTAAGTGTGGTTGGTTCGATCCCCAAACGGGACTAAAATTTGTGTGATCTACATGTAGTTTTACTATGTCCCGGTGTTATTTGTGTGATCTACATGTAGTTTTACTATGTCCCGGTGTTATTTGTGTGATCTACATGTAGTTTTACTATGTCCCGGTGTTATTTGTGTGATCTACATGTAGTTTTACTATGTCCCGGTGTTATTTGTGTGATCTACATGTAGTTTTACTATGTCCCAGTGTTATTAGTGTCCGTTGTTTGCATGTTTGTGAAGTGCTCTCAATACAGAAATTATTTTTGTAGCAGTAGTTGTCTCGTTATCTTGAAAAAGAGAAATAGATCGCTCATAGGAATTTGGGTGATTGTTTCACCTAAACTTAACCGACAGTGATTGAAAAATATTGTTCCAGCCTTGCTATGTGAAGTATAAAGCTATAATGTTTATTAATACATATTATAAAATATACATTTGTAAATTTTAACGTAGATAAATGGCATAAATGCAGGAATAATTGGCCGCTTGCTAAGGTATTCCTTGCGGTACTTTTCTAGGAAGCATAATCTGTATGATTAAATTGATTACCATTAATTGAAGTTGCTGCTTTTCATATTAAATGCCTACGTCTTACCTTATTATATATTAACAAGTAGATAAGGCGCAACTAACTGTTACGCCCTTTCAACGATTAAGATACGTCTATATTGTTATGGAAAAACCTCTTCTTAAAAAAGAAAATAGAATTTTATTAGAAGACGAGAGGAATATTTCAAATACATTTTAGAAAAAAATATGATTGTTGCTTCCACTACACTAAGTCTACAACTTAGTGTAATTCGAAGTCGTAATCTACTAAGCAAATATAGAAATACTACAACTAGCGCTTTTTTTATTTATAATATGCAACTCAATATCGCAAAAATCGGTAGACGGTTTCTTTCTTTGGGCGGCAATTATAATAGAATATCGTTGCGTTTATAAAATAACAGCCATCTCCTGGAAATCTGTTAATTAATCAGTCATGTTAGACTAGAAAACCGATCCCACATAAAGGATTATAATGTTGATCACATAAAGGGCCCTAATTTTCTATAAATAAATGCGAACATTGATTGATTGATTAAAAATTCCTCTATAGATAATATCTCGGTTTACGGATTTTAACACAAACTGAGTTTTTTTTTTACGTGCTTCAGGTTACATCTATCCCATTACATTAAAATCTATTTAGCTGTTTGGATGTGATCGAGTAACAAAACTCCAAGTTAACATTTTTAAACTTTTGCGATGCGAAATATTTATTATATATTATATAATAGGATAGTTGCCTTTATTAGCTTAACCGTTACTTAATCTCCAGGAGATACATAACAATAGATTTTTTATTGTGTCTATAAAATTACAAACGATACGATACTTGATTTTGTAAATTATTTTCAACATAAAAGCAAATTGCAATAGAGAACTTAACTTACTTAAGCTACTTAACCCAAAGGAAAACTTTTTGTATAAACAGTATCAAAATTGGTTGCATAAGAATATAATATATATGCATAGGAATAAAATAGCATAAGGAAATAATAATTTATATTTTTTTATTTAAGTAGAGTCGTAGGGGATGTCTCGGTATCTCCCTCGCACAGCTGCGGGTAAATAGCGGTTACGTCACAGTTTTTATCGTGCATCCCTTTTCTGTCATTTGACTATTACCCCGACTAGCAGATTTAAAACGTTCGTATCTTATTTACATTTAATTAATTTAAAAAAATATACTTTATATAGTATGGGTAATGTATTTGACTTAATAACAAACAAATATGAGTCATTTACCCAATTCTGGAAGGTATTGACGCAATCATGTATAATTATATAGTACATTTCCTGGATGAAAAGTATCCTATGTCCTTTTCTGTTCAAAGTAGAAACGTTTAACAGTAAGACGAGTCTGCCTGTATCTTAAATAAACATTGAAGGTAAGTCAAGGACAGTTTTATCGATAGTTTTAGATACATAAAATGGCGCCAGGGACACTGTCTGGCCCACGCATCATGCTCGTGAACAGGTATTAATTCAACTGACCCAATTCAATCAGACTATCGTAATATATTTACTGTATTTATATATATTTTTATAAGTTTTCTTTTATTTATAGTAAATAGGACAAGTCAAAATAAAAGGCCGTGGAGGGTAAGTAAAAAAATATTCAAGAAAGCAAATTTAATGTAGGTAGTGTCTATATACACAGTCAAACATATTCATGATTAACTCGATTATCGAACGAGTAACAGAAAGGAATAGATAAGTAGATTTCTCGGCATTTTTTTACAAAAAAGTTAATCAGTTATTTTGAATTTTTACAGACGATTGTGGCTTCAATATAACAGCTAGAAAATGAATGCCTTATCCTCATTAACCATCATCACAAATTCTTTATTATTAAGAATCACTTTCAATTCGGGTTTGAATTATATACTGGTAGTCTCATAGTCATAATACTAGTATTCTTGATAAACCCTCCGGCTAAGCTAATACGCTTGTGTTAGGAGCGCGTTTACGTCGGTAGGTAGTGCAATAAGTGGGTATCGAACTTGCGACGCCTCGATCACATGTCATATCCACTAATCTACAGCCATTTACCTTACTAGTTTACAAATTTAGCACGCATATTTAACTTGCAGCACCTATAAGTTACACTTTTTCCATTCTCTTACATAGTCATAATTAAAAACCCAATTTCCATAAAATTTACACGAATTAAATGCCCTAGTTCAATGGGTAGATACCTATTAATAATTGTGTATCGTGAAAACCGTACCTTTCCCAATTAAGGCAGGAATTACATTATTCTATCGTGGACCGAGACGCATGTCTGCAACGAAATTGTACCAATTTTGTACCGCAACCAACTCTATACGTGTGTGTGTAATAAGTCGGTAAAGTTGCTAACATTTCGGGATTTTTTCAGCTGAAACATTTGTGAAACGCAAATGTAGGTTGTCGGTATGATCTAGGGAGGGAAACTTTTTACCGTATTATTACGTGAAAGCAGGAATAATGATATCTGCCGAAATGTATTTTATTGCTTCCTTTTGTTTGACGCATAGTCTGGTTGAAGTAATTTATGTAGTCTGCTAACAATCGTGTTTCGCATATAAGCATCTGTCTGCCTGACTTAATGGCACGATTGGTGTAGTGGTAGGCCAGGTTAAGAGTACCTTGAACCGACGGGGGTGTATGAGGAATGTGATGAAACAGAATGAAGCCAGAGAAGTATGTCAGGGTCGTAGCAAATGGAAATCTATAGTCTATGCCTACCCCTCTGGGAAACAGGCGTGAATCTATGTATGTATATGTAGTGGTTTAATTTGTCGCCTCGCCACTGCGCCGAGTATTTCCGACGGGGTTTCGATCCCCTCAAAGGACAAAAATGTATATCATCCACAAATAGTTGTTTCAAGTCTGAATGTACTAAGTGTCCGTTGTTTAAATGTTTGTAAACGGACACCTAGTCTCAGAACATAATTATATTTGTGTATCAAACAAATTTTTGCCCCGTGTGAAGATCGAACACATAACACTTAAACCACTAAACCATCTAACTAAATTAACATTTTGTAAGAAGTAACTGTAACTGTTAAGGCGTTTAAAGTATTGACTATTTTTTTAAACTTACTTAAAAAGAACTACAGCAATGAAAAGTAGAGTTCTAAATTTTTTTTAACCGAAATGCTCCTCCAGTTTTAATGGGATCTAATACATAGCTGGTGAAATGCAGGTTTAATATACTTGTGCCTACCTCTGCCGAGATAGAGTCGTGATATATTTGTGTATACTTATATATTAGACAGAATCTAAAATTCTTAAGGCTATGTAAGCCTCAGTAGATGAGCAGCGATAGCTCAGTGGGGAGACCAACAGACTGCAATGCAGAGGGTCTCGGGTTCGACCCCACGTCGCGCACCTCTGACTTTCGGAAGTTATATGACTTTTCGAAATTATGTGCGTACCGATTGACAATTATCGCCTGCTCCGTGCCTCGGAGAGCACGTTAAACCGTCGGTCCCGGCTGCTATGAACATCTATGGCAGTCGTTATTGGGAAGTCAGTGACCTCTAATATCCTGACACTGGTCCAGCTTTAGGGTATCGTTAGCCTTCGGGTTGCGGAGATCAGATGGCAGTCGCTCCGTGTAAAAACTGATATCCAGTCAAATCCGGTTAGACTAGAAAGCCGACCCCAAGTGACATGAGAATAATAAAGGCTAAGCAGAAGAGATGTAAGCCACAGTAGAATTCTAAATTCTGTTCAACTAACAACTACCAACTACTATATAGAAAACTTAAAATATCAAAGTTATATTTACTAAGTCGGATTTGCAGTTGCCAGGTTTAATCAATGCTAAAGGGTGGATAAAGCCTTTCAGAAAAACACGCTTGTAATAAACTCGCGGCTACCATTTATAGCCGCAAAGGAATTACACATTTTGCTTAGTATTCTATATTACTAATATTATAATGTGCAAGATGAAGATGTTTAGATCTTTGTTATTCAATGAAACCATTGAATGGATTTAGATGATATATGGCAGATGGTTATGACCAAATTTTTTGTTCCTATGAAATTCACGTGCAGGTTTTTTAAATTTATTAATAAGATTTACTCACAGCACATACATACATGTTACAATAAAATATTGTAGAAATGGTACATATAATCTCATGCATATGCCTATTATGAGTTAACACAACATTGTCATATATACTTCTTATTAAGACATGCTAATTAATTGAGATAAACTTCAATATTAAAAACAGAACTTAAACTAAACTAGAGATTAAAATAATTATTACGGATAAGAAGAAAACATAAAAAAAACAGCTTACATTTACAATTATTCTAAATTTAGAAATCTCCAAGTGATACATCTCGTATCACTTGGAGATTTCTAAACTTTGGATTTAAATTTTGCTCTGCTATCATGAAATATGTCCACTTCGGGTAGAGTGTGAATGGCTGAGTTAAGGTCTACATACATAGAGTCTCACGCCTTTATCTAGGAGGGATAGATAGAAGTGCACTGCACAATATTTCGCTAGTTATATTATTTATGTTATGTAGGCAAATCCCACATAATTAGGGATAAGCGTATTACTGTCGACCGGGTACAGTCCTGGCATCATTACCGCTAGGTACTGATTTTTTTCAAGGATACTAATCAGTACCTAATCGAATATGAGACCTCGTGCACATCAGCGGCTTATTATCGGTGTGCCAAATATTCCTGAAAGTAAGGTACTGCATTAATTACACTTTAATCATATGTATATTTGAACACCACACAAGTAATTGTTAAAGATTAATAAAGCAATTAAAAATAAACGGTTACGTTAATAGCATAGCAATTATAAAATTAATGAATATTATAAAATAGGTATTAGTCAATCGTTTTAACGGTGAAGGATAACATTGTGAGGAAACAGCGTCTGAGACTTCATTACAACATTTGGTAAAGGTGTTCTTGACCGTGGTAGTATATGACCTACTTAGAACCGACAAACATTGGGATATTCAGATATTGCCAGATTCATATTCAACGCAGTTACTGGAGATTTTTATACAGAAAAATACTTTCACACTTTCTAACTCACTAACCCCGTTAACATTCGTAAGTGTTACTTTATGACCTAAATGTATTAATTATTTTTAACTTTGACTTTGATTTCCAGGCAAAAATCGAGTCCAGGCATTAACAATCTGCATTTGCGCATGCATTATTCAACAGAATCTGATAGTTGAGTAATGTTTATAAGTAATTTTATTTCTAATTATTCGCTAGATAATACTTAGCCTCTAAAATATTAGAGAGTACTTAGTAGTAGGTAAAGCTGTTAGAGTCTAAATCATTTGAACATTCAAAGACAACATTATTTCTTCTTTATTCCTATATGTATTTACAACTTATAATAAGCAACCCAAGCAAGATATAAATCAGTAATTCTGAATTGGCGTTAATTGTAATAAAGGAACATAACTGCGTTATTAAGGCCGGCCATACATGGAGAGCTTGAAGCAGCTAGTATCGACTGCTTCAACTTGCGACTGCATAGTAAACTACAGTCTTCTATGTACACACATACACGAAACCACTCGAGCAGTTGTGACTGCTTCGAGCGGTTGGCAGCGCGCTGAAATTTCTACGTGCGGTCAAGCAGTTGCCAGGCATACACTGACTGCTCCAGCTGTCCACTGCTCTCGCGCAGTTACCTGCCTACCGATTTGAATGAAATAATTGAAATTGTGACTTGCTGAGCAGTTGATACCAACTACTGCAGTTATTATCGACTGCTTCAGCAGTTATTAATGGCAGCTTCAAGCTGTTGACTTTGACTGCAACAGCGGTCCGTGTATGTTGATCACTGGCTAACTGCTTGAGAAGTCCGTGTATGGCCGCCCTAACTTCGACCTAATATTGCGTGAATTGTACACCTCCGTAAACAAAGTCCTCAGCAAACACCTTTAATACTAAATTGACCTTATTAAAATTCACCTATTCTAAAATTAAATATAGAAAAACATAAATATGTATTTATACTAACAAAAATAGCAAGTTGTATTTAGATTAAAAAGACACTTACTTCAATGCGTTAAATAATCTGTCAAGTCTTAGAATAATATAATATTCTATCACATACACACAACACCATCTAGCCTAAACTAAATTGATAATAATGGATAAACATTCATATATACTTCTTTTTTGTAAATACATACGAGTATATTCCCACCCACACAGAAACACACCCACGCGCTCACGCACACACACACACACACACACACACACACACACACACACACACAATCTCATACACACACACATACTCTCACACACACGTAGTTTTATTTAAATTAGCAATTAAGTGTTTTCTTTTCCATTATTTTTGTGCTTCCATTAAGCCCTTTATTTTAGTTGTTCCAATTGTTTTTAATATTTATGAATTGCATTGTTGTCAAGAAATCTCACTAAAATGTCTCATATTACACGGAAGGCCCTGTTTCTTGTGATACAGTTTATATTAACTAGTACAGGAAACGGGTGATCCTTTCCACTAGAACTATTTACGTTATATATTATACTAGATGTTCCCGCGGTTTCACCCGCGTTTATCGTTACTGCGCCGCCCCCGTGGGTCGTAGCGTGATGTTATATAGCCTATAGCCTTCCTCGATAAATAGGCTATCCAACACTAAAAGAATTTTTCAAATCGAACCAGTAGTAATCACGCAGAATAATCCAGGAGAAACATTGTTTGTACTATGTCTGTAATGGGTAATTATTTTGCTGCAATGTTATTTTAAAACTGCGATATCTCCTAAGATATTCATTGAAATCGAATGATGTACAGGGCAATTTTGTTTTAAATTAAATACTTGTGATGAATAACGTATTTATTTGGATAAGGATTAATATCATGTTTATAATAATACCTTCGCAAATAATGCATTATTTTAGAACAAATTTCGTTAGCATAAAAATGGTTATAGTGAGCCAACCTTAAAAGATAGACATATGCTGTCGCGGACTTTTTTTTAGAACTTTTAAAGGGGAACAATTCTGTCATACATGATTTTTGTTAAACTTTAACTGTTTACGCAGCGCACGCAGCGGAAGCTCTCAAAAGGAAAAAATATCCTCCGACTTTGAAACATTCTTCATTGGTGCTCAGCTCCTATTGATCTTAGCGTGATGATATATAGCCTATAGCCTTCCTCGATAAATGGGCTATCTAATAGTTCCTGAGATTAGCGCGTTCAAGCAAACAAACAAACAAACACAAACAAACAAACAAACTCTTCAGCTTTATAATATTAGTATAGATTACACAAGTTATGTTATAACTGGTGGAAAAACAATAATAATTGTAACACTGTTTTTGTTAAATAAATTATTATTATTATTATACTAGCAACCTGCCCCGGCTTCGCACGGGTTCTTTACAGAAAATATAAAATAGCCTATGTTAACTCTGAGGTAATGATATTATAGCTTTCGGTAAAATTGGTTGAGTAGTTTTTGAGTTAAATCGTTACAAACAAAACATCAACCTCGTTATACATAATATTAATTTAGATTATTTTTTGAGTGGCAATTATTTATGAGGCAAACAAAACAAAAAACGTTTAGATTAGTTTCTAAATATTAGTAGTATTTCAATTGCCCGTGCGAAAAGCACTGTGTGCTTAAGTCTACTGCCGCAACTTTTAATGTTTGACTCTGCGCTTTATTAATTGTCATTCCAAACGCTATTTTTACGGGAAATTGTAGCCGTTTAAATTGGAAAGGCAATTCTGAGGGTATCATGGGAATTCTTGGTATAAAAACAGTTTCACCAGTTGCGTTGCCAGTTAATATGATACATTCAAACAATTTTTTTTTTAAATTGACTACTTTGAGCCTTGTACCGTTGCACAGTTTCGGTGGACTCAAATTTCTTAGTAATATAATAGGGGCACCTACTTTTATAATTAAAGTCGTAGCCGAGGTCAAAATCGTAGCCGAGGTCAAAGTCCTAGCTGAGGTTAAAGTCGTAGCCGAGGTCATAGTCGTAGCTGAGGTCAAAGTCGTAGCCGAGGTCAAAGTCGTAGCTGAAGTTAAAGTCTTAGCTGAGGTTAAAGTCGTAGCTGAGGTCAAAGTCGTAGCTGAGGTTAAAGTCGTAGCCGAGGTCAAAGTTACGACTTTGACCTCAGACATTTCCTACTTGAAATTCACCATTTCCTATTTGGAGCAAGTTGTTAGAAAATTGCCTATTATCTTCGCTAGACGATAAAATCCTCACATTGGTTTTAAGTTTACATTTCGTTATATGTGGCCAAAGATGCAATCTTTTGAGCGATGCATTGACTTCATCTGCTGTCGTTCCCCTAGTTATAACTGGCAAAATTTGACGGAAATCGTCATAGAATAAAAACAGTACAACCACCCATTGGGCAGTTACTGTTGCGCAGATCTCGCATTGTCCTGTCTAATGCCTCACCTGGAGCTTTATGAGACATAAAAGACTCATCCCAAATAATCAAACTGCAATCTCTCATTAATTTTCCGGCATTACTCTGTTTAGAAATATTGCAAATGCTAGTGACGTCATCACTACATATTTTTAATGGCAGTTTGAATGTGGAATGGGCGGTCGCCCAGCTTCCAAAAGTGTGGCTGCTATGCCGGACGATGCCACAGCTAGGGCAATTTTTCTGTCGGATCGTACTTTTGCTAATAATAAATTTATTAAAAATGTTTTACCTGTGCCTCCAGGGGCATCTAAAAGAAACATTATACCTTCATTACTCGAAATTAATTTCGTTGCGCATTATTTTGATTTTGCTATATCTCCTAAGGTATTCATTTAATTTGCATGGTGTAAAGCGGAAATGCTTAAGCCAACTAATGTATTTAAAATAATAAGGATTAATACCGTATTTGTGTAAATAGCTTTCCAATTACCGCTTTATAATTGCCCATTTTTTTAAGTATTAAAGTGGATATAGTATGTTATCCTTAAGAGATAGACATATGCCATCGCGGACTTTTCTGTAGAACTATATAAGATACACAATTCCACCGTACAGTATTTTGTTATATCTCAAAGGGTTTAGGCAGCGTTTTCGTTGAAAGCTCCCAGACGGGTTATTTTTTCCGACATCTCCAACAAATATCGTTATATTTTAGCCAATCTATACAAAAACTTAACAAATTATATACTAAAACCTTCCTCGAGAACCACTCTATCCATTGGTGTAAAAAGCATGTAAATTGGTACAGTAGTTGTTGAGTTTATCGCGAACAGACAGACAGACAGACAGACGCGGTGGAGGACTTTGTTTTATAATATGTAGTGATATTATACATAGAAACACCCAGACCAAGACAAACATCCATGTTCATGCACACATATTTGACTTGTGCGGGAATCGAACCCGCGACCTCTGGCGTGGCAGTCGGTTACACTAACCACTACGCCATCGAGGCCGATCAGATATAATTAAAAATCAGTTGTATGTGGCCACTGGCGTGCCGCCGCGGTTTGAAAGGTTAATTGCTTGAATTAATCCGAATAAACTGACCAGCTGCAGTCCACTGCTGAATATAAATGAAAGGCTAGAAAGAGAGGACAAGCAGTGCGCGCATTGATTACCTATTTTATTTTTATTCACATATATTTGGTTCACGTTGATTTTATTCCCTGTGTGTACTGTGAAATGGAAACCAGCGTGAGACTGACCAATGTTTTAAACATACGACTCGCTATGTCGAAAAATAATGTAAATAGTATGTAGATAAATCCTAAAGTTAACGAGACACATACAGCCATATCTATCAAAATATCACTAACTAATACTCAGCTACACTAAACAGCTCTCAATTTGTTGGCTAATGATTAACATTTGATCAACGGATTGCCGTTGTTACTTAACTATTATTTAACTTACATACATATACTCAACACTGAATAACGTTTATAGGTTATATATTTTTTATTAGTCGTTAGTTAATTCTAACTAATATTATAAATGCGAAAATGAGTTTGTTTGTTTGTTTGTTTGTTACGCTTTCACGCCTTAACTACTCAACCGAACAACATGAAATTTTGCATACATGTTGTCAGGGGTACAGAATAGGGCAAAGGGTACCTTTCATCCAGAAAAAAGAACTGTTGCAAACCTAACCTAACCAATATTTACGCGAGCGAAGCCGCGGGTGAAAACTAGTACTTATTAAATCAGTCTCCATTGCCTCACTGACGGGTAAATGCCTTCCTTTGTCATTTACATATTTCACAATTATGCGTTAGTTTTGCACCAGTTCTCTGTCTTTTACACATTTCTCTATTATGCTTTAGTTTGCACCAGTTAAGATACCTCTTAGATATTTGAGGGCAGTTTATAATTTTATTTAAAAAAAGAACAGTTACGTTTTCATTTTGTGCGCGACACTTGTGCAGAACATTGTGTGCCACAAAACTGGGACTGCAGTTACTCCCACACGTAAGCGTATACGGCAAACCGGTTTAGATCAAAACATTTCGTATTAAAACCGATACAGCGGTTTCTAACGCATCAGAGCTTTTAATACATTTTGCAGAGGTAATAATTATACTGCTCAGATATTAATATATCGATTGTGCTACCCGTCCCTTGTTGCGTACGGCTTAGTGTGATTTTTTAAAGTGAATACTTCTTTAGGCGCGTTGAGCACTTCTTGGGTGAACAAAAATCATAGAACTCGCGTCATCGTCACGCTTCGTCATCGTCACGCTTCCACGCTTTCCATTTATGAATTATTTTAGAATACTAGCGGTCGCCTAGTGTTCGAAATTCGATCAATAATATTGCTGATTACGCGCTTTGACTGCGTGTGTCAAATGCACGCTTTCCATTTTTGAATTATTTTTGGTTTATAATTTGGTTTATAAAAAAGTTGTTTATGATCAAGGATTAAAGTTTTCACTTTTATCGGCAGTCCCCAAAGACTGTTCCAATTTTTTTTATTTTGCACTGTAATATGACCACACTCCGCTTGATGGTAAGCGATCATTTGGTCCAAGAGCAGTGGCTTTCACACCATCCTCCCATTGAGGTCCCTACTTTGACGGCTTAAGAAGGTGCTTTTTCACGCCCCACTTAAAAGAAGTGGGTACGATTTGAAATAATAAGTCTCTGTACACAACTTTGTAGTGCGACGATGTGTTCCTTGCATGAACGACGTCGCATCGTAGAAGTCTGTCTACTCTGTGTAAACGCTTTGGAAATTTCCACAGTGCGTTATGCGATGCCGCTTCGCTTTCGTTTTATCATCCATAGTTACCAATACACCAGTCCATCAAACACCCATACCCATAGCCCATATATTAGAATCCATACGTAGCAATAGTCCTACGCTTGCTGCGGCTAGTGCCGCTGTAGGTGTTCCATCCCATCTTTGATTAAAACTCTCGAAGGACCTCTTCACGTTGGACCCATGCCTCCGTGTAAGCCTCCCAAAGGGCCGGGTATTTTCCTAACGTATTAGGAATATACCCGTGAAAGAGAAACAAATAATAATAATAATATTCTACCACATACACACAACACCTTACTGATAATTGATTCTTACTCGGGCGTAAGCTTTAGGACATTTATAATTTTTTTAAAACCTTTTCTCTTTAGAATTACTAATGGTAGACAGATACACATATGTAGATAGTCACACGCCTATATCTTAAAGGGGTTTGCAGATGTGTATTGAATCGCCGCACCGGTTACCGCCGCGCCGCCGGTTTTAAGGTCTACATAATTTCTAGGTCTTCTATAGGTCGAGTCTATTGCTGACTACTGTCACAGTTCCAGATTTCGTGCTGCTACTGTGGATTGCATTACAGAAGAATCAAAAAAAAAGTTCCAACCCGGGAATCGATATCGATACCGCAAAACAATCACATTATCAACTTCTGCACCACCAAAGCACTCTAATAAAAATACATTTTATATAGACGTAAGCGTATATCCTTAACATATTAAACGTTACATATTCACATATTTTCAGGTCTCATGAACCTAATACGAGCAATAGACGCGCCGCTTATTGCTGTCTATCGAAGACTATAGGCCTGTATAAAAGCTTTCACAGACAGCAAAAAATGTAATTATCCACCAAGCAGCTCATTTTAAAAGCTTATACCTAGCGGCAGCTTTTAAAAGTAACTGCAAATCTCAGTCGAAGTTCTCAAGGAACTTCTAGACACAAATTATTCGTGCATACATGTGACTACGCGCGTATACGCACGAATAATTTGTATCTCGTATCATTCGTGTGATATAAATATTTAAGTTTAGTTTTAATAGTTTCAATAATTTAATTAGCTTAAAAATTAGTAAAGTTTAATAGTAATAGTAGTGTAACAGTTTTCAAAATTTTGTAATAAAGTGTTAAATAAATAACGCGATAGAATCCGTATATAATAGTTTAATTTCAATGAATAACATTCGCGTAAACAGAAGACAATATTTGAGTATAAGTTAGCTAAGTGACAAGTACGACATTCTGAAAATACTCGTACTTAATTTAAAGTGAAGGTATGAATTGAAGAATAGATAAAGATATCTCCCAAGTGCAAAGAAATATACAAGCAGACTTTGAAGAGATAACGAAATGGGCACATGACAATGGCATCATAGTAAACGCAAGCAAAACTAAGTGCATGCATATGCATTCCCCATACAATCAGAACGCGAAAAATATACATATAGGTGATATAAGCATAATAGCACACACATATGATTGTCTACATAGTAACAAATGTAACTGTAACTGCGACGCGCTGCAATATGTACACAACTATAAATACTTAGGCCTAGTGATTGATAAACACTTTAGTTGGGCAATGCACGTATCTAACGTTTGTAACAGGCTGCGATCTATCCTAGGGAAATTTTATCAATTAAGCAAAGTACTGAATACTGCTACTATGAGAATTGTCTACTTCGCTCTTGCAGATGCATTAATAAACTATGGATTAGTTGTGTATGGGAGAACTTTTGCTACATATTTAAATGACATTGAAAACTTACAAATAAGGCTATTAAAATACTTAATTAGCAAAAAAGAGAAAAATGAATGTAATAAAGAATATGATAAATTGTTTCCTATGTGTAAAATTTTGCCAGTAAAGAAAAAAAAAATATATTTAATAGGATTACAATACTACTACGAAGATGATTACAAATATGCTATAGATAATATATACAACACTAGAAGGGTTAGAGAACAAAAGCTAATTCAACCAAAAGTAAAGAACTACTACGGTCAAAGAACAAATAGGTATTTAGTTCCCAAGATTTTTAATGATATAGATGAATTAAGAAAAACACCTAAAATAAGTATTAATACTCTCAAGAAAAGACTGATGGATGTATTGCTGGATGGTGTATGTGTCGTCTAGCAGTGCAACTTTCAGTCAGTATATATAAAAAATTATAAATTGTATGTAAAGTATGTCATATGTTATTTTGTTTTTAACTTTAAATATTGTTTCCTTTTTTTTAAAACTATTGTGAGCTGAGCTATTTTTTAATGTATGGTTATAATTTGTACTAGAATTTAAGAGCGTGTCTCGCCGTTAAACTTAACGTTTCGCGAGTATTATGTATAATGTTACTAAACTACCACTATATTGTATCTAAATAAATAAATAAAAAAAATCATACCAAAACATTGATACAGATATCATAGAATATTCTTTATCGCTTTCCACAATCTTTTATAGTTGGAAATCTTAAAGCTATGTAGGTATCAATTATCGACATAGCATAGTAGTTGTATTAGGAGAGAGGAAGAGGGCCTGTTCCATTCATTGCTAGTACTTTAAGAGAAAGCACTTTCAACTCTGCGTGTTTAAAGAAGTAGATTAATTTGTTTGAGTATGATAATTATATCCTTCGATCAAATATACCATAAATGCACGATCGTCGCTCGAAAAACGGCCCCAACAAAACTGTGCATAAATCAGTCGTATGCGCTATATTATGCACCTGCCCCACTCACTCTTGCGTGCGCTGCCCGTAAGCGAGAGCGAATCGACACCACTACTACGGTGGAGACAGTACTATAATATACTTAGTACGCTTGCGTATCGCGAGTAACACACTTAGGACGCTTTACATTGACGCGTTTTAACTAAACTATTACAAAATGGTTCTCAGTGGGCGTTCAATGGTTATTCCGGTTTATTTCCTGGATTGCATAATAAATGCAGACACTTATAAGTAAGTAGTACTGGTCAGTGCCACATATTGACGCGGTTTTTGTATGAGAATGTGCATCTATGGTATATTTGATCGATGATTATATCATACTTATACAAATTAATCTACTATATATTCACCCAAAGTACTAATATATTAAAATTACAATAGGCGGAGCGTGAATTCGTATTTCGATAATGCGGTGCTTTGATAATGTTTTTTAATATTCTTTATTAAGTATATTATTTTTATACTTACTGAATTTTCATAAATATCAATAATAATTTTTTCATTCCTTCTATATTATTATAATAATATTACTTGGGTGTGTATATGATAATTATGTACATAAATATAACTGCAGTTTTTTTAATAATTCGAATTAATAAATATCACAAGATATATTTAAAAGCTTACGTAAAAAAGTAGTATCATTCAAAGTTCAAACAAAATCTACTTCAAACAAGGGATTTTGTTGAACCGATTTTGTTTTGAGACTAATAGAAAAACGTACGTAATTGGAACGATTTTGAGTGTTCGTTTTTCATTCACTAGTATGTAACTATTTTTTTCTGTATATAATAACTAGTTTTCGCCCGCGGCTTCGGTATGCTTGGGAACGGTGTCATCTATGTCCTTTTTTACTTCTGACAACATGTACATGCGAAATTTTATGATGATCGATCAAGTAATTAAACCGTGAAAGCGCAACAAGGAAACTCACATTTGCATTTATATTATTAGGTACTAGATTTTGCCCGCGGATTCGCTCGCATAAATGTAGGTTAGTTTAATAACACTCTTTATTTTTGAATGACACATACCCTATGTCCCTTTGTGTACCCCTGACAACGTGTATGCTAAAATTCATGATGATCGGTCCAGTAATTAAACCGTGAAAGTTTAACAAACAAACTCAAATTCGCATTTATAATTGCTAATATTTAGTTAGTAATTTTTTTGTTGCTTTATTTAATCTTTTTATACGGATACTCTACAATATGTTATATATAAAAGTCAATTATACAAGCCACCATCACGTCTCAATCAAATTAATAAGTACCCTTAGCAATCACCGTTCGCTGGTTCACTGAATGACTATTTTAAGCGCGCTCCGCTGTCTATGTGCTCTGCAATGATTGCATAATTGAAAGCAAGCACTATTGCATACCCAGTTTACTGTTATACTATTTAGTATGGTCGGGCTGTGCAAGGTATTCAGTGTGATTTCCGTTCGGAGCAAATTTAAAACGTTTTTTGTTAGAAAGTTACGCTGCGATAGATTTATTGATTTTGTTGCTGGCTTTGAAAGTAAAGAAAGGCGAATATTGGTTGTTATGGAGTAGTTAGTGATATGAGTAGCAACTATTCGTTTATTTGAGAGTTTAGTGACGTAGCTTTGGTTTGCGGAGTGTAGATTATAGTAGCTCTGTTGAAAATAAAGTACGGAATCACCGCTGTACATGAGGTCTCGTGTTTGATTTTTGGGTCAGGCAAAAGGGGTTTTGGGTTTTCTGACGGTAAATTCCTGGTAATAACACGGAGTTTAGATCTTTGCCTGGTAGACGGCAGTAGGCTCGCTATTTATTACATGGGATCTAAAATCGGCAAGACCTAGAAGCATAAATGATGGTCAAGCCCTGGATTCCATTTTCAGGTCGAGCAGAGCGTTATTGGGATTTTCTGTCTGGTAATTCGCTGTAGACGATAATTTGACAGCTAGTGCTACTGCGCCGAGTGTCATGGATGTGATCCTCACACGGAATAAACATTTTTGGGATTCACAAACAGCTGTTCCAAGTCTTGATTTTATTTGTGTCCGTTGTTTGAATATTTGTAAAATCCCTCCGCAAAACAGTAGATATCATTAGTACGGGAGTTATATTTTATAAGAAACAAAAGTTTTTTCCCGAAACACAGCTGATAATAACTGGATCTAAAGCACCTCTGCTAAACGCCTTGATTTATAAGCGTAATGGTATATCATGTTATGAATAGCATAAATAACACAAATAGGGTTTAACCTGCACTTGTAAACATTCACGGATGTAACATCCAATTGACCGTTAATCGAATAGTGTAGGCGTAAGCATAACGCGCCATTGGCGATCGTCGGGTTCGATGCCCGAGACGGTAAAGTTTTATTGAATGATTCAAGAGTAGCATTGCCTTATTGGTCCCGTAAACTTATTAGTTTATGTTAGTGCGCGATCGTGAGGTCTTGGAACAGATTCTCAAGTCGGACAAAGTTTTTTTTAAATTTGTTACATTTTTTCTTGTTATTTTTTTATCAGATCGGAGACGTTCTGGACAAAGGCCAGGTTAAAGGCACCTGAACCCGGCGAGCGTGTATGAGGAATGTGATGAAAGTGAATGAAGCTAGAGAAGTGTGTCAGGATCGTAGCAAATGGAATCCGTAGTCTCTGCCTACCCCTCTGGTATCAGACGTAAACAGGCGTGAATCCTATGTATCTATGTAAAAAATTTTTTAAAGCTTATTCTCGGTATACGTAGTCTAAAATATTTAAATAATCAAGTAGATGATAATAGGCGTGACTTAAAAATATAGGTAGGTGGTAAAATGTATTGCATTATAACTAGTGCGGATTTTGACTTTAAAAAATACAGTTGAGTCTGATTATGTCAAGCCCTCAGCGATAGTAAAATCTGATAAGCAATCAAATCAGCTTCGATATTGAAAACGACGCTGATGTTCAAGCCCAGGCGGATACTGAAACTGATATTTGCAACAACCCTGGTAGGAACGTTTATCCCGCAGCCTTGCATCCTGCGATGAAATCTGTCAACCGGAACTTACCAGACTTCACAAGTGATCACTCAGAGTCGTAGACTAGGGATTTATTCCATCCGCCCTATCCCCGGGTAGGTATGTGTATTAAACCTTGAAAATAAACTACTTTATACGAATTTTATCGCGTTGTTTATTTCAAAACACTTTTATTACATAATTTTGAACTATAACACTAATATCCATTAAACGTTACTATAATTAAAGCTATTTAAATTAATTAAAACTATATAATGAATGTTGCTTTACAGCAGCCATCACGGGGAGTCTAAGATGGTAATTGTCTCAATGAGACTCTCGTAAATTTTTGAAAAATTATTTAATCATATATATATATAAACAACGCGTTAAAATCCGTATGAAGTAATTTAATTTCAATGTATAACATAACATACATATTAAACCTATTTAAAACCTGCTACGGGATGTTATTTGAGCAAGTGTAGATACCTACTAAAATATCGGTATGAGTAAAGTTTCGATATTTGTTTTAACTTAGTAACATCACTAGCCATATGACTTTTACAAAATAAATGTTAGTTTTTACTTTATGAACTCTCTGTTTAGTTTTCGAAGCCTGAAACTGAGTAATAAACTAATGCCTAACATTTATTTTGCAATAGGTTTTCGGCATTTAAAATTGGAACTACGATTAAAGTAATGACTTCATAATTGGATTTGAATACAGTAGATATACCATGCGAAACTTCGGGCCGAATGGAAAATCTTACAATATTTCTTTTTATTACTTTAATTATATTATTACTCCTTTGTTCGGACTACTAGAAAGAAGTCTTGGTCCTCATATCTCTGCCGAACGACCAAGGCATGGAATTCTCTGCCAAGGCACGTGTATCCTTCTTCCTTCAATCCTGGGTTCTTTAAGCGGGGCGTGAAAAAGCATCTTCTCAGGCCGTCAAAGTAGAGACCTCAACATCGCCTCGGCTACTGTGGGGGCGATGTGGAGCCCACTGCTCTTAGACCACACGACTGCTTACCATCAGGTGGAGTATGGTCATTTTGACGAGCAAAAAAAAAAAGAAAGAAAGAAATTTTTATTGCTAAACAGCTATCAGGTGGGCACAATGTGTATAAAGATAAAAATAAATAACAATAAGAATAATAAGGCAGAAATAAAAAACAGTAACATAAAATATCCAATAAACATATTGAGACACTTGCTTCCCACAGCTGCAGCAAACAGGACTCCAGTTCAGCATTTACCTGGTCCCAAGAACCAGGCACTGGTCTTCCACTGGAGCCTGTCATTACTACATGAAAGGGTTTAGGAGCAACACGGTTACGTACCGAAATTCAGGACAAACGGTACGAACACGGCCCGAAACATCGGCATTTACGGTTCAGGTACAATGATGCACAACGCAATACTTTATAGCGCACAGGCAAGGGAGTATCGCGAATACGCACTTTAACTAGAAATACACGATACTATAACGTTCGTCTGATGATAAAAACCGGGTGTTTTAACGATATGGTTGCGGTGCGAGAATCATGGCGCCACGGAATTATCTCGTGAATTTCGGCTACGCATGCTTTAAACCTCCATTTAATCGATTGTACGAACTTGTGATTCTGTTTTTAGTCCTGGGATTGCACCGCGCACATGTTTATTAGTATAGTCATGTTAGTAGTACCTGTAACACGGGTCCTTACCCACTATCTCTTAAGGTATAGCGATTACAATCACATAGACACGTATAAGATGGGGCCTTGCAATCAATTTTAGGGCTTTGTGATTGCTTGCGCGAGAATGAGATGGTGAGTTACAGAGTGTAAGTAGTGTAGTCATTCTCGAAAAGACAAACCTATTGGCTTGTCTCGCTCTTGCTTAACACGCGGTGGTACACCGCGGCTGGTACCTTAATCGCGCTTTGCTAAGAAAAATTTGCGCTTTAGCCATTATTCTCAATGAAGATTAAAATAACAAAAATAAACTTAATGTAAATTAGTATAAAATGATATTTGCCCTTTACTATAAATGAAATATAAAATAAACTGAACACTTCTGTCATTGAAAAAGTAGCTTATACTTCATCCTCAGGTTTCAATCTCTGTAAAATAGGGTTCAGCGGCCTAACCGTAAGATCATAACAGGTTACTTTTACATTTATATTATGAGTATGGAAGTTTAAATAAAGTATATTTGTATAGATACATACATAGCTTAATAATGGTATTGATTTAACAGTGAAGGCAACCATTATGAGGTAAACTGCAGTGAGTACTTAATTAATAATGTTGACGCCAATCGCGTAATCGCAAATCGCCAATCGCGTAATCGCCAATCGCGTAAGCGTAAATCACTAGTGCCTAACTTCCTCATCACTACTGCACTGGAACATCTTATAAAATAGGGGTGATATTATTATTATATAACATATTATACAGACTTGGGAGCGTAGCAGCTGTGAATGCGACTGCCATGCATGAGCGTAAGCAGATCATAGAGAGAAATTATCTTATCTTATCTTATGCGGGGGCCAGAGAGTGCAGACCGGCGACACTTCGACCCAGTGGGATCTTTTGTGTCGACACTCTCCCAATAACGACTGCCATAGATGTTCATGGCAGCCAGGACCAACGGCTTAACGTGCTTTCTGAGGCACGGAGCAGGCGATAATTGTCAATCAATACGCACATAATTTCGAAAAGTCGTATAACTTCCGAAAGTCAGAGGTGCGTGACGTGGGTTCGAACCCGAGACCCTCTGCATTGCAGTCTGTTGGTCTCCCCACTGAGCTATCGCTGCTCTTATTATAGAGAGAAATTAACTAGGGTTTGATTTCCGGGTCAAGCAGAGTTTTTGAGATATCTTGTCAAGATTTCTTTATAATAATACATTTCTGGGACTACGTCACTATGGTGGTATGACATGGGAGCAGTCCCATGTTGCTGGGTACAGATCCATAGCTGGCGAAATGTGAATATAATTACATATTCCTTCGAGGCGGGAGACTATCCATGTAATGTTTATTAATTTAATTTATAAAGGTAAAGTTTACCACAAAATAAGACGCTTCGTTAATTTTCGCTCGTGTAAAGACGAACAACCATTCTCCAATTCGAAAGCATTTATTAATAAACCTTATAGATCTAACCTTAAACTGCAATATTGATTGCAGTATAGCCTATCTATCTCCCTCGCTCCTGTTTCATCGTTTACAGCACGTTTGGCGTGGAAATAATTGAGTCAAGAATTTCAAACACGCAACTGTGGACAGTTTAAAATACGGTTGTTTTCGTAGGGCATGTAAACGTACTATTAACTTACATTGCTGTTTTAACAGGGACATTGTAATGTAATCGTTATTCCGGGCTGGATTTGAAGCTTTGCAGGCCATTGGCATTCAAGAACTGTGGACTGCGATTTATAATTTTTGAACCTGACCAAAAAACAAAAGAACTGACGAAGTATTTTTAGTGTAATCACCCGTAAAGCCTAAAGGCTTTACGGGTGATTACACTAAAAATACTTCAGAGGCCTGGGACTGAATGTAATGCAATAATGGTCTAGTGAAGAACATAAGATGTAAAGATCTTCTCAATTCTTGTGCACTAGCGTTTGCCCCTCAATTTGTCTGCCTAAACTGCAGTTTCTCACGATGTCATTCACATACATATATCTGGTATATCTAAGTAGAGTTACATAAAATGTAGCTGAGTTTTTACCCAACGCTATCAAACTGTGAAACTGCATCAAAATCCGATTAATGATGTTTACGTTATGTCAAAACAAACATACAGACATAATTTTAAAAATGGTTTATGATTCAATCACTTTTTAATAATCTATCATAACTATATTTTTTAAATACCTCGTTACTGTTTTTGATAGTATAGTATAGATACCTACTTATATTATGCTCTCTGAACAACGTAGTCAATGAAGTTTTTTGTACCATAATGCTGTAACAAATATTTAATTATCGCTGCTTTAACGGTGATGGAAAACATCATGAGTAAACCTACATGTCTGGGAATTCTACATAGGTGTGAATTATCAAAGATGTGTGTTCTCAACGTGTTGGACTATATCCTAGCGTCCCTAATCTTTCTCATTCTAGAAGAGGCATACACCCAGCAGAGGAATAGTTTATAAACAGGTCTGATATTATATCATCCTTACTTCCTTACTAATATTATAAATTCGAAAGTAGCTCTGTCTGTCTATCTGTCTGTCTGTTACCTTTTCACGACTAAACCACTCAACCGATTTAGATGAAATTTGGTACAAATATAGTTTAAAACCTGGGGAAGGACATAGGCTACTTTTTATTGATGTAGGTACTACGCGGGCGGAGCCGCGCGCAAAAGTTAGTGTTATATATTTTAATACGGTATTAGAGCTTACTAGTGCTATGCCACCTTCAATCAAATATACCATAGATGCACATTCTCATACAAAAACCGCGTCAATATGTGGCACTGACCAGTACTACTTACTTATAAGTGTCTGCCTTTATTATGCAATCGAGGAAATAAACCGGCATAACCATTGAACGCCTATTGAGAAACATTTGGTAATAGTTTAGTTAAAACGCGTCAATGTAAAGCGTCCTAAGTGTTTTACTCGCGATACGCAAGCGTACTAAGTACATGGTACGGTCTCCACCGTAGTAGTGGTGTCGATTCGCTCTCGCTTACGGGCAGCGAACGCAAGAGTGAGTTGGACAGGTGCATAATATAGCGCATACGACTGATTTATGCACAATTTTGTTAGGGCCGTGTTTCGAGCGACGATCGTGCATCTATGGTATATTTGATCGATGTATGACACCTTAGATCTTTACGGATATACAGGTCCAAATGTACTACATCAGGTTTATACTACATATTATGCATGCAAAAGTACTAAAAAACGTGTTTTAAATTAAACTCAGCGTCTATAAACTATTTATTAAACAAAATTAATGGAATCGATAACACAGTGCTGCAGTGGGCTCCATAATGTTACAGTATCTTCGGCTAGCAGTAGGCACGTGTGTGTATCACCGAATACCTTTAACGTTCCCTTCAGGGCTTACGGGATTGACCGTTGTATATCAGACAAGGATTCCCCTGGCAATAAGCTCCTGTGGATTTAATATACGTTATGACTTTAATCTACGGGGATTAGTTTTATGTATAACAAGCTTTTGGCCGCGACTACGCTCGCGTAAAAGTAGGTTAGATTATGATAGTAAAAGTGCTTATTTTAAATAAAATATAGCCTATGTTACTCGGTGATAATATATAGCTTTCTAAGAATTTTTTAAATCGGTTGTGTAATTTTTGAGTTAAATCTTACAAACAATCAAACAAAAACTGAAATCGTTCCTCTTTTTAATATAGACTAGCGTATGCCCGCGACTTCGCATGCGTGGAATTTGGAAGTAGGTACATATATATACATATAATATATGTTTCTTACTTTGCATGAAGAAGAATCTGATTTACACACATAATAAGGTAAAAATAGCTGTCTCTCTTTCCGACACTAACAATATTTTTGTTGTTGCGGCTTCTAGGCAACGCAGTGTAGGTATCAAAAATTTCTAAGTGTTACCTAATATTCGACTTCTAGGCGGCGTGTCACGATAAAACATGCACCAGATTTTAAGATAGACCTCTAGCAATAAAACTGTGAAATCCGCCTTTAATTTCTTGCAATAGTTTTTGCGTGCTGATCGTACAAACATACAGATAAAATTCTTAATATAATTGTTTCGACTTCTATAGCTCTTAAGACCTCTCAAATTATTTTTTTCAAGTACCTCATATGTACAGACATAGACCAGCTACAATTTTATTATATGTAGGAATACATAAATTACCGACCTTTGAAACGTATGTAATTTTTTAGAAAAGTATGTCCTAGAGCTCGAGACCTCTGCGTGGCAGTCCAGCGCAACAAAAATGCAGAACGAATTTTGCACAGCGTAATTATACTTACATATGTAATCATCTGTACAATAAGATTAATAAGGTCTGCGCCTATGTGTCGCAATAATTGTAAAGCCACTGTGTCTAAATGGCTGTTGGCACTGGATTATAGAGAGACAGAGGACTTATTACGATGTGGATCATAAGACTGGACTTATATATTACGCACGCACGCACACGCACACAAGCACACACACATTCACGCACACACACACACCCACACACACGCGCACACGCGCACACGCGCGCACGCGCGCACGCGCAAGAGGCTACAGTAGTAAAATAGACTGTTAGCAACTAAGTAGTAATTAAATTTTATTTTTGTTTTGTTTTTTGTTTGTCTATTCTTTTTGTGGTATTTTCTTAATTAACACTGTGTTCGTCTTATGAGTACTACTCACGTAATGTGTTTATAGTGTGCGCGAGAACGCTGGTACCCGAAACACAAGTTGAATCTTATTCTGGGTACCAGAGTTTATCGTAAATACTAAATATCGTGTTTGTGACGCTGTTATTGTATTTTTGTGCCAAATTAAGAAATATATTTATTATTATTATTATCCTTTTTTGTAGAACTTACGTTCGCGAGTAGCTGCATATATTGAGATAAAACGCAAATCCTACTAATATTTTAAAATCTGACAGTTTAAATATGTTAGGATGTTTGTTATTCAATCACGCGTTGATCTTTAAATGGATTTGGATAAAACCTGGCGCACAGGCCGTACTCTGGATTAACACATATGATACTTTTTATTCCTGTAGTCGTTTGAGTGGGATTCACACGGATCCGCGATCAAAAAGTATTACTAGTTTCTGTTTTCCTAATAATAGAATTGCAAACAGATTTGGACATGCCTTTGTGTATGTTAATCTTCACAATAATTAAACCAATTTGGATACAATTTTCAGTGCTGAATAAGCTTAGGCTAACGTTTAGTTGCTTTTTAGTTACTACTTGCAGATTTTGAAGTGTAAATGGATTATAAATGTAAAAATCAATGGTATATATTTTTGTATCTACGGAACAGTGGAAGCAAATGCTAAAGTGAGCAAAGTACTTTTCAAAAAAACGAGTCTTATATTAGTTTATAAGGTATATTTACATAAATGCATGGTTTTAATATTTGTAAACGGTTTTAAACATGCGAAGAAGTTATGACACGCGACAAGAGATGGCACTGTACACGATATTACACACAATACTGTTACGTGCTGGGTTCGAGGGATAAGAATGTAAACAATATTACCGAATAAAACACGTTTTATTCTAGCACACAATTAAATTTAAAACACAACAAACACTATACTACATTTTTCCACTGTAACTGCTTTAAACACTATGGTATTTCCGCTTCCGTTCGCTTCGATGAATACTTGACCACTTACGATTTTAAACTAACTCGGCGAGCGCTAGTCTTGCCCTTTTATACGCGGTTAAAGCGTTTCTGGAGATTTCCAGAAACGCCATACCTGGTATGTAAACAGTATGAAGATTTAAGAATGTGCCAGCGTTCTCTCTACTCTTTGCGTATAGACAAGCTACGTAGTTCCATAAGAAGTCAATGGATGGCGCTGTAATAAATTATTAGACGGAACTGCCGAGTCTTCCCCACAGTGCCGATAGATGGCACTGGTTGTAACAATACAATCTTTAATCTCGCAAGCAAAATTGTCTAACTTTCCTTGTGAGAATAAGGATTACGAGCTTAGTAAATCTATACTAATATTATAAAGCTGAAGAGTTTGTTTGTTTGTTTGTTTACTTGAACGCGCTAATCTCAGGAACTACTGGCCCGATTTGAAAAATTCTTTCAGTGTTAGATAGCCCATTTATCGAGGAAGGCTATAGGCTATATATCATCACGCTAAAATCAATAGGAGCGGAGCACCAATGAAGAATGTTTCAAAATCGGAGAGTATTTTTTCCTTTTGAGAGCTTCCGCTGCGTGCGCTGCGTAAACAGTTAAAGTTTCGCAAAAATCATGTATAACAGAATTGTTCCCCTTTAAAAGTTCTAAAAAAAAGTCCGCGACAGTATATGTCTATCTTTTAAGGTTGGCTCACTATAACCATTTTTATGCTAACGAAATTTGTTCTAAAATAATGCATTATTTGCGAAGGTATTTTTATAAACATGATATTAATCCTTATCCAAATAAATACGTTATTCATCACAAGTATTTAATTTAAAACAAAATTGCCCTTTACATCATTCGATTTCAATGAATATCTTAGGAGATATAGCAGTTTTAAAATAACATCGCAGCAAAATAATTACCCATTACAGACATAGTACAAACGATGTTTCTCCTGGTTTATTCTGCGTGATTACTACTGGTTCGATTTGAAAAATTCTTTTAGTGTTGGATAGCCTATTTATCGAGGAAGGCTATAGGCTATATAACATCACGCTACGACCCACGGGGGCGGCGCAGTAACGATAAACGCGGGTGAAACCGCGGGAACATCTAGTATAATATACAAGTTATTATTATCCAGTGATGAAATCGGGAGCTTGAACAAGCCGAAGAGGTTTTCAATGTCCATATGTTGAAGGCACCGATTTTCGTTCGATCAGCGAAGTTAAGATATATCAGGCGTGGTTACTACGTGGAGGGGTGACCGCCTGGAAAAAACCATGTAAGGGCTTGGTTTGGCTTCGTAAAGACCAGACTCGCCATCTGGCGAAAACCCAAGACCTACCCATATCCAGGCGTACCGCTAAACACCACTGGCAAAGATCCACCTGAGGACCCAGTTTCACGCACCCCTTGCGGGGTATGGTAGATCACGACGATCCGTCGGCTAGTGACCCATCAGGCACGATCATCTACCCTGGTCGAAGGATCCTGTATTCTTTTAGAGCATTAGTTCCCAGGGGTCCACGGGAGACTCAACGGGGGTCTACGTTGGCGTGACAAAAAAATGTGAGTCCACAATTCGTAAGCAGGGGTCCACAAGAAAATGAATTTGCTTTCGATAGAGAAGAAATAAAATGGTGGCATCAGTGTAGGCAGATATTCAGTACCAGTGTTCTCGAATCTACCGATTAGTCGGTAGAGAATTATAAAAAAAAAGATTAGTGCGCTTACCGTGGTAAGTTTAGTCCCGAGAATTTAAAATAAGGTCAGCCCGTAGAGGCTTGATCCAATTTTTTTGAATATGGTATAAATATAGCTGCAGGGGGTCCACCAGAACCAGCTAAATTTTGTAAGTGGTCTATGAGAAAAAAGTCTGGGATCCACTGTTTTAGAGGAACATGATACCGATACATGGTATGGTGTTCTTCTAAAAGAACACTTTTAAAACAATATTCTCATATTAAATACAAGTAATAAAATATATACATCACGATGTTTGTACAGTGATAGATAAAGGTCGTACTCGGTACTATCAATGTCAGGGCTCGAAGCATTATGACATTGAATCGTTGGTACTATTCAAATAATTACCTATAAACGTTGTTGTATTAACTATTGCTTACACAAATTATAAGTTATTATAATAATTATTATCTTTAAGTAAAAGTATTATATGTAATTATGTACTCGTTTATTATAAGTACATAATAATATGGACGTAAGCCTTTTAGCCTTGATGACGTAGCCAGAGGTGATTAAACCCACATTTCGACAACCATGTTTGAGGTCCCACATAATTAATAGAGGGTGAGTGTTCTGTATACGGTTCTAGTTCGTCCAGTGCGAACTAAAAAAGTCCTGAGATTCCTGAGAATCCTGAAATTTTCCTGACAGAAGCCACTGTTGGTACTACAAGTTTTTGCCTGATAGGGAAACTCGTAGCTAAGTATGCTTAACTTAAACACTTTTTGCACCTAGTACTTAGTAAATATAGTCTTAATTAGAGCTTTCTCAACGTTCTTTATTGAAATATGTACACTTTTTTAAAGACCATTCCAGCATTATGAATCAGATGGTCCCGCGGTTTCACCCGCGTTTATCGTTACTGCGCTATCCCCGTGGGTCGTAGCGTGATGTTATATAACCTATAGTCTTCCTCGATGAATAGGCTATCCAACACTAAAAGAATTTTCAAATCGAACCAGTAGTTCCTGAGATTAGTGACAAACACACAAACTCTTCAGCTTTATAATATTAGTATAGATGCCTATATATGCGGGACACATTATAAATATTTTACACAACGGACTCAAAAAACACCTAGACTCGGAAAAACTATTTCTGGATCACAAAAATGTCCCGTGTGGTGATAGAACCCAAAACATTTATCACACTGGTAAACAAGGTAACCATTTAAACCAATCCGCCATTCTATTATTTATTATTCAATAACACATTAGAACATTTTCCGTTACAATTAATTCTCAATGGCAGAGCAATACAGGAAGTTTGCAACGGTTAGTAATAACTCACCCCTATGTCAGTAAGGACATTGAACATAATACGGACATTAATGAACGGTGGGAGTACGCTTTGATGCCTCTGCCCACCCAGTCTGGAAATTATACGCGTAACTATATTATTCTTTATCAAATTCCCCATTTATATTAATACCTAACCGCGTAAATGTAAGTTATTTAATATTATTACTTAAAAATAAAATATGGTCTATGTTATTCGGTGATAATAGACCTTTTCAAGGTGAAAGAATTTTTAAAATCATAATTGGCGAGACATGAGTCTAATACATCCTTCCGGGAATTAACAAGAGTAAACCGATGTATGTAAGCACAGAAAGAAAATAAAGAAAAAATAAAACAAATCGAACATAGCTAAATTCAAATTTAACAAACAGTGATTTAAAGATTTTGAGTGTGTAGGTAAGTGGGTTCACTAAAATTACTAATAACTATAATAATTTTAGTAAACTTACTAATCACTAAACATTTTCGTTCATAAATCCATTATAAACATTTTCTGTTAAAAAATCATTCATGCTAAAATTACGTGATTCTATCGGCTCTGGGATTTTAAACTGATAATAAAATCATAAGCGCGAATAATTCGAATGTTAATTCGATAATCGAATACATAAAATTTGCGATAGAGAATAAGCGAAGATAGCTCAATGCCTAATAAGGTGTTGCAATCGATGCGGCTTTATTCTCGCCCATTCCGCTAATGATGTGAGCCCACTCGTAGTCAACGAACGCTAAGTTAAACGTTTAGCTAAGGGAGAATGTGAGTTAGAACGGTTAATTCATTAATACTTACCATTACAGCTAATATACTAGTAATGTTATACGTTATTCTAGTCAACTTTAAAGTAGCTATCCTCTCTTATCTTATCTTATGTGGGGGCCAGTCATTGCAGACCGGCGACACTTCGACCCAGTGGGATCTTTTGTGTCGACACTCTCCCAATAACGAATGCCATAGATGTTCATGGCAGCTGGGACCAACGGCTTAACGTGCTTTCCGAGGCACGGAGCAGGCGATATTTGTCAATTAATACGCACATAATTTCGAAAAGTCATATAACTTCTGAAAGTCAGAGGTGCGCGACGTGGGTTCGAACCCGAGACCCTCTGCGTTGCAGTCTGTTGGTCTCCCCACTGAGCTATCGGCTGCTCTTAATAGCTATCCTAACTAATATTATAAATGCGAATGTGAGTTTGTTTGTTACGCTTTCACGCCGTAACTACACGATCACGGGTACAAAAAAAGGGCATACGGGACGTATGCTCTTTGTGGTCCTTGTTGTCCTTGGAAACAGTTATTTTTTTCTATATGTATACTTAAGGAAAAAAGTACTTTTCCAAGCGAAGCCATTGGCTTCATGGGTTAGTTATATGAATAGAATCATATTTCATTTTCTATGATACTCGTATAAAGAAGCGATTGATGGCGTTCGAATTATAATTGAAAGGCTTGACAACACTAAGTACGCGCGCTGTGTTCTTGACTATGCATAGTATGTATCAAGTTGTGCACAAATGTATTCGAATAACACGCTCGCTATCGCGCGTGTCCTTGACCATGCCAAATAAGTATCGAGTTGTAAATGTATTAGAATATCATTCTAATGAAATTACGCGTATCAGCTGTATAAAATATGCTTGTTAAGTCAGGTTATCAAAATGGAACAAATATAGAAAGTTATAGTACTCGATATTCATAAATTATAAGTCCCTAACCTAGATGGCGCCACAAGTCTTTTAAATCTTTGAACAAGTTATGTTTCGGGTATCGGCTAGTTGAATGTGAACTAACCTAACCTAACTACCGTATTAGCCCAGTGGCATCAGTTTGCGATAAAGAATGGGTAGGTCTTAAAAGTTCAATATTTTTATTTAAAAAGACAACTTCGGCATTAAAGATACCGTATTAGCCCTGTATCGCGTAGTACTTTACAATCATACAATTAACGTACATCCAGACTCAGAAACAAAACAATCGTTATTGAATCACACAAATAATTCTTTGGTGTGGGATGCGAACCCCAACACTCGACAATCGCTAGTACGCTACACCATTCTATATAAACTATTACTTAGGTATCAAATAAAAGTAAAAGTAAAATTTAAACACATACATAGATTCACAACTGTTACCCGGAAGGCTGGCAGAGAAAGATTAAACTGATAATTTATATTTAATACGCTTTCCTCCTTGCTACCCTAATTATTCCCAAGGCTTCTACTTTCGCCAGATACGGTTGAATATAATTTCCAGAGAATTAGTGTATTTTATCCTTTTTAACCCAAAGATAACGTTATGCTAAGAACAGTTGAGTGCCTCGTATGTCCACGGCCTTGGCCGATAGCGAGGTCTCGAGTTCAGTGCACACGTAAAGCGAAGTGATATTCGGATTTTTTGTTTGGGGATTTTTAGTAGTACTGCGTAGAAATGTCCTCGGTAGATATTAATAGACTTGTCGTCTAACCTAAAACTCGGACTCGGATTTTCGAAGAATCCAGCTTTCCCGTCTAAGCTGAATAAAAAAAACAATTGAAAGTCAAAAATCGAATGTTGCACATTTTTTAAAAGAAGAATCTTATAGATATTATGAGAAAAAAGTTTCACTCGAACATCTCACACCATGAAGGTTTTACGTCAATTCAAAGTATCTATGTATCTATTACCATACAACGGCATCTTCATACTTTAACCCCTATTATTAACAAACGTGAGTTTGGTATGTATTTGGGACAATGAGAAATTATATAAAAGAAAATTAAATCAATAAAAAACCTAAACAGAATCAAATAATTTGGGTGTTAATATGTATAATTCAAAATCCGGATCCATGATCGGTTCATTACTTAGCTGTGAAATCGAAAGTTTCTATTCACATTTTTGCTCCACTACACACTCCGTGTAGTCAGTAAATTATTATGAACACCAGTAAGAATCTTTCGTTTATGAAACATAGTTTGGATCGGTACGAATTTTCGTGCTAGCCGAGAATCGATACGGCGGCACGGCCCGCCTTCGCCGTGATGTGCAGCAAACAAGCTGTCAAGTAGCAAACACCGCATGAATCACAACTGTGGATCTTTAAATAACGCTGTTCAATGCGATTAATAAGAAAATTATCATTTTCACTTATATTTTCGTTTGGATATATGCATTGGCGTAGGTAGGGCTTGGCCCCTTTATGAGTGAAGGCCTACATTATAGCTTAAGAGTTTTGAGGCAAAAGTGAATATCCTGGGCACCAGGCATAATATCTCGGTCGGGCACGGCCCACCTGATCTTAAATGGATACAATAGTACTGTATTGATACCATTGCTGGGCAAAAGTCTCTTTCTTAAATTTCCAAATCGCTGTGTTATTAGTTATTCCGCCATCTTCGTTAAGGATTTCTCCCTCGCTCTCGACTGTGTTGTGGGGTGCTCAAACTGCGACCAACCTCACCCAGTTGGTCTCAGATCTCTAGGTGCACGCGGCTTAAAAGTTAAAATTTAATTTTCGTACTTTTAAACCGTATCAATATTCATTCAGTGGTTTTTACGCAATGCCGGAATAAACAGACGGACAGACAAAAACATATTTCAAGTTGAACTCCAAATTACTAAACTGTGGAAATCGAGTCCGTTTAGTGGGTTTTATGTGCAGTTTTTAGCGGTATTTTTTGTTTTTTAAATACTCACTTTGGCGGCTAAATTTGTATGAATTAATTAATCAAACGATGCGTTAAACAGTATGAATACTCATGGGTTCAACCATGATAGAACTGATGTTATAAATATAGAAGTAACACCGTTTGTGTGATACATTTTCATGGCTCAACGTTAAATCGATTTTAAATTACTTAGCTTAGCTGTCTTCACGGCAGCTTCAACCCTGAAGAAGAACATAGTAACCTGTGATAGGATAATAACTTTTTATCTAGGGGAACAACCCAAACAGCTGACACAAAGAATATGCAGTCAATCTACTCAATTAGTAAAATTGTATCGAAAATATTGGCATTAAAACAATGATGCGGAATGCGGTATTGTAGTCCGGAAACAACCAATACGTCGATAGCAATAAGAAATATAGGTTTCAGGCAGGCGATATTACGTAACACCATTGATCCGCTACACCGAACATATTTCCACTGTAATTAGTCATATCCGAAACATTCTACAGTCCGCATATTAGCAAAATCAATTTACTTCTCAATCCATTAAATCATGTATCGCCTCAATACTTAGCGATAACCAGCTCTACAAGACCCGTCCTTTCCCCCGGGGAGTCATTGTTATAGGGTCTTTGAGGGGGTACACAATCATGTGTTGTGACTCTTGTTAAATTGGGCGATAATAAAACTTACCCCATAGCAAGTACAATGCATGGTGCAAGGGGCTGCTACCCTTATTTTGTTCGGGAGATTACGTGGGACTGTCATATGAGGAAATAGTGTTTGAAATCACTTGCGATGTATTTGTCGATGTCCCGAGTAATGCGCGTACTTAATGGTACGCATGAGCTGTTATTTTCTTGGCAAGTAATATAGGAAAAGGATGTTTGCCATGACTTTGAGAAATATAGGTAGCGCGATTATATGTGAGTCTTATTTGCAAGTCACGATGTTATGGCAGAAATGACTGTTAAGTAGAAATAGGTGTTGCGTTCAATCTATACTAATATTATAAAGCTGAAGAGTTTGTTTGTTTGTTTGTTTACTTGAACGCGCTAATCTCAGGAACTACTGTCCCGATTTGAAAAATTATTTCAGTGTTAGATAGCCCATTTATCGAGGAAGGCTATAGGCTATATATCATCACGCTAAGATCAATAGGAGCGGAGCACCAATGAAGAATGTTTCAAAATCGGAGAGTATTTTTTCCTTTTGAGAGCTTCCGCTGCGTGCGCTGCGTAAACAGTTAAAGTTTCGCAAAAATCATGTATGACAGAATTGTTCCCCTTTAAAAGTTCTAAAAAAAAGTCCGCGACAGCATATGTCTATCTTTTAAGGTTGGCTCACTATAACCATTTTTATGCTAACGAAATTTGTTCTAAAATAATGCATTATTTGCGAAGGTATTTTTATAAACATGATATTAATCCTTATCCAAATAAATATGTTATTCGTCACAAGTATTTAATTTAAAACAAAATTGCCCTGTACATCATTCGATTTCAATGAATATCTTAGGAGATATAGCAGTTTTAAAATAACATCGCAGCAAAATAATTACCCATTACAGACATAGTACAAACGATGTTTCTCCTGGTTTATTCTGCGTGATTACTACTGGTTCGATTTGAAAAATTCTTTTAGTGTTGGATAGCCTATTTATCGAGGAAGGCTATAGGCTATATAACATCACGCTACGACCCACGGGGGCGGCGCAGTAACGATAAACGCGGGTGAAACCGCGGGAACATCTAGTGATATTATAAAGGAATAAAATATCATTGGTTGCGTTAGTGTATTAATACAACATTATGCTTATACTCGTACATACAGCTGATGGTGTTGAGTTAGATTTGATAATGCATTCACATAAATATAATATTAATATTCTATATTCTATCACACACACTACACCATCTAGCCCAAACTAAGCAGAGCTTGTACTATGGGTACTAGACAATGGATAAACATACATATGTATATACTTTATTTTTTGTAAATACATACATATACACATAGAAAAACCCAGACCAAGACAAACATCCATGTCTATGCACATGTCTCGTGACCTGTTAAACCTTTAATAGCACTCTATACAGGTTTAAGAGAGTATATAATGTGCGGACGGCGTTACAGCTAAGATGTTAATAAGATTTTGTAAGCGATTTGCAATTAAACTGGGCAGCCGGATCTTACACGACTTATTTTTGTTTTGTGAAATCTTTAATACCAAATTCTTTACTATTTCATTTTATTATGCTAACCTGTCCAATGAATATGGAATTTAAATTACCTGAATTAATATATTTACATTACTGCACGTGAGTTTGATTTGCGGATCGGGTAAAATGATATGAAGGTTTTTTTGAAGGGGTCATTTTTAGTATAGAGTCCTTGAAAATGCTTGGTAAAACGTGAATAGGCTCGTTCTCTGCGACATTGGACCTAATTACGTTGCCGGAAAGACATAGGTGTCCTACAATTCTGCTTATACCAAGTTTCTAGCTTCTGAAGCACATGCAAATGCTTGTAAATAAAATACAACAAGAATAACTGTCTCCTTTTATAATTACAGGGTTCTGGATTTGTTTTCTTAATTTGTAAAGTTCGAACGATCAATATGAAAGTTTTACTTCTTAGATTTATTTATAAGTCGTAACATCTAACTTAAGCGTTATAAATTAAAAGTAAGATGGAATGTATGTTATAACTTTTAGAAACGTTAAAATAAGGAACAAAGGCCGGTAAAATAAATGAGTTTCTTTGAATAATCATATACCTTTTTAAAATTCACGACATTTAATTTTAAATATTAACAAATGAATCCCAAGCCTTCATGTATTAGAAGAAGCTAGAAGCTTATTACTATTTATACAGCCAGCTAGAAAGGTCAATGATAATATTATGCATTGTTGAAATCGCGTTGATATTAATTTTAAGGCTTAGAATATTAAAATGAAATATCAGGTATTTCATTTTAACCCAAAATTATAATTGACGCAGACCTAAATTATAGTTAGCAACGTGCAGATTTTACCAGGTATGGTTTACCATACCTGAAATTTGCTTGTATGATTAGAAGTTACTAAAATGTATATACCTATAGTAATTTATAGAAAAATAGGGTTATTTCACATATCCCCATTAAGTATCCCCTCCCATCAATGGGGATTTGTGTACTTTTAGCTTAGCTAGCTAATTTAGCTTAGCTAAGTTAGCAAAGGGGATATGCGAGCTATGAAATTTGAAAATATATTTACATAATATTGACGTTGAAATTAAACTTCTTTACGCGAATTTTATGGCGGTTTATTTTCCCGTGACTATAGCTGCTGAAAAGCAACCTAAACGATAGGGAAAGTGTAAATTTGAATAGTTTGAATATATTACATTATTCAAAAAATTATCTAAAGTTTGGGCGTTCTTCTCAAATAAATCGCGATAAAATTTGTATAGAGTACTTTAATTTTTTAATTAAATATTTACATTAATAGGCTCAGAAACTACTATAATTACATGGTGGCTTGGCTTTAATGCTCTGAAACCCCCTATTTAACATCCCCTTTCTACTTCACGCCGTTATGTATTGATTTTGATTTGATTTAAAAAGACTCCTGCTCTAGGAATAAATCCTGTGTCGTCTAGGACCTTACAAACATTCAAACGACGGACACAAAGAACACGTATCAGGTGTAATGCAGTGTATATTATATCTACAGTTATACATCCTAATCCTAATCCTATCCCAATCCTAATCCTAACTAATATTATAAAAGCGAAAATAAGTTTGTTTGTTTGTTACCTTTTCACGCTTAAACCACTGACCCAATCATCATGAAATTTTGCATATACGGTGTCAGGTGTACAGAAACGAACATAGGCTACCTTTCATCCCGGAAAAAATTACTGATGCCGAGGAAAACAATAAAAACTTTCTTATGATAATAGATGGCGCCACGTTTCTTTCGAATCATGATTGAATTATATTATTACAAGCAGAGTACAACCCGAATTGATTGTCAAATTCTAAATTAACGCGAGTGAAGCCGCGGGCTAAAGCTAGTTAAAATATAAGTAGCGAATTAGATTACTCTGTATGTCACTGCGGTGCCTCAGACGTTAGAGAGTGAACTGCGAGATGAATAATAAATCTTTAGGATGTGACGTCGTTGTATGTGTTGTAGGATAATAGGATAGACTGAATACGACGATTGCAAAGAACCAATTAACTTTCTAGTTGCCACATATTTGCAACAAAGATTTAAATTACAGATGTGATATTACTATACTTACATCGTTCGAAAAAGTGAATACAAATTAGAAAGAATGATTTCACACATTAAATAGAGACCGACACGCGACAGTATAAAATCTTAAACCTAACTTAATATTATAAAAGCGATTGTACTGTTTGTGCTTTCACGCATTAGCTACTCGACTGATCATCAGGAAATTTTGCATACACGTTGTCAGGGGCACAGAAAAGGACATAGGGTACCTTTCACCAGGCAAAAAGTATCGTTACTAACCTACACATGAGCGAAGCTTTGCGCACAATCTAGTATTGGAATAATAATAATTATTATATTCTATCACATACACACAACTCCATCTAGCCCAAACTAAGCAGCGCTTGTACTATGGGTACTAGACAATGGCTAAACATACATAATTATATACTTTTTTATAAATACATACATGTTATACATAGAAACACCCAGACCCAAGACAAACATCCATGTTCATGCACACTATTGACTTACACATTTGACTTGTGCGGGAATCGAACCCGCGAACTCAGGCGTAATAATTATTACGTTTTTCGCCTCGCCTAACTTAAACCTGAAATCTTGCTCAAAGTGTAGCAGATGGATTGGGCAAGCATGTCTATTTTATAGAAAGTCGTATGATATCTTATCTTATCTTATGTGGGGGCCAGTCAATGCACACCGGCGATACTTCGACCCAGTGGGATCTTTTGTGTCGACACTCTCCCAATAACGACTGCCAAGATATTCATGGCAGCCGGGACCAACGGCTTAACGTGCTTTCCGAGGCACGGAGCAGGCGATATTTGTCAATTAATACGCACATAATTTCGAAAAGTCATATAACTTCCGAAAGTCAGAGGTGCGCGACGTGGGTTCGAACCCGAGACCCTCTGCATTGCAGTCTGTTGGTCTCCCCACTGAGCTATCACTGCTCTAAGTCGTATGATAAATAGCCATGTGTTGTGTTCCTGCAATGTATTACATTTCTAGGTATCGTATTGTCAGTAGATGACCGTCAACTTTGCTCCTTTCGCTGGAAGGTACGTGTCGATTCGCGCGATGCACGTCAGCCTTTTGCACGTTTGTATTATTATACATAAGACAGCAGCGATAGCCTAGTGGGAAACTGTTGGACGGCCACGCATAGGTCTCGAGTTCAATCCCAAGGCTCAAGGTTCAATCTCTGACTATTCGAAGTTATATGCATATTAATAGTTAATTATCGCTAGCTTTAACGGTAAAGGATTCGATTCCACGTAACAGGGAGCGAGTCTACTGCCATCAAACGGACACATTTTCAGACTTAATTCTGCTATTGAGAATTTCTTGACAGAAAAATCCAATAACACTACTCGACCCGGTATTCAAACCTTAGACCTCATGCAGTCGCATTCAATACACCTGCACCACCAAGCCAGTCAAAAAGTTGTACGTTAGTATTTTCTGCTAGTATCATCATTATCATTGAATTAATTGTATTACGAATAAAGAAAATAAGTGTGAGCATCATGAAAGACGAGTATCGTTGCCAAGTCTCTATTTGTTCCTAATCATTGTTAATAATAAACAAAATTTGTTTTTTCTAATGAAGTCGACTCCCGCGCTTTGTATAATTCCTGTATCGCGGGGGACTTTACAAACATTCAAACAACGGATACAAAAACCATCCAGACTTGGAACAACCATTTGTGGATTACACAATTTTTTTGTCCCATTCGGGATTCAAACCCACAACACTCGGCGCAGTGGCAGTGGCGAGACGAGCACTTAACCCATTCACAGTCCCGTGATAGACACAATAGAAAAACAATTGTTAGTACCATATGTGGTTCATCGGACAGGGAATGTGTTAAACTACTACACCATCCTTAGCAAGTCTCTATTTGTTCCTAATCATTATGTTATATACTAATAAAATCCTATTACCTCTTTACATAATGATCACTGAGTACAGAAGTACTCATCATGAATCGCAATATTCTTACTGCACACTGTGATATTACTAGACGTATTTGTTAAAGATTTAATATATTTGTGCCGACTAACGGACCAAATATACTAGGCAACCCGAGGCAGCACTATTATTTCTGCAATATGAATGTCATATTAATTGTATCGTCGTATAGTTGTAACTTGTGACACACTTGAATTGCAACATAATATGCGGTGCGTTTTTATTACAAAGTCAGCTTGCATTTTGAAAATAATACACATCAATACGAAAATTAGGAATCCTTACTAATATTATAAATGCGAAAATGAGTTTGTTTGTTTGTTACGCTTTCACGCCTTAACTACTCAACCAATTAACATGAAATTTTCCATACACGTTGTCAGGGGTACAGAATAGGACATAGGGTACCTTTCATCCAGAAAAAAGAACTGTTGCAAACCTAACCTACATTTACGCGAGCGAAGCCGCGGGTGAAAACTAGTTTCTTTATAAAGGCAACTCTCGCGCTAGGTATAAATCCTGTACCACGGGGGAATTTAAAAACATTCGAACAACGGACACAAAGAACATCCCGACTCCGAACAACCATTTTTGTCCCACACACAAATTTTTGTCCCCTGTGGAAATAAAATGTATTACATATGTAACTCATAAAGCATTTATTAAATGGCGGATATAAACCCAGATAATATGATATTCATCTTCCATTATCGGTGAATATTTTTATAGTTTTACATACATAATTAATAAATATGCGCTCAGTAGCGGGTCAACGAACGATCAGAGAGCGCGTCTGAAAACAAGAAACAATGGATGTCATTCATCATTTTTAAAATATTTTTGTATTTAACTTTTCGTTGGATTTAGATTGTGTTTTAAATGCCTGGGATTGTTTGCCTTCCATCGGTGAGTTTTTAAGCCGAAGTCTGTACTACAAACTAAGAGACTTATTTAAAAAATACTTTGCAATATTTAGGAGGTGGCTATGTATTGACTAGCGAATAATCAGTAATAAACACGTATAAACATTACTCAACGTTGAGTATTAATTGAATTATAGTTGAGTAACGGAGCAGACCATTGAGCAAAGATTAATTATTTAACCACACATTAAGGAATTAAGAGCTATCAAGTTGAGAGGGATCTTAGTATTAGTTAGCGATATATTTGAATAAATAGGATACCGCTTCCTTTTTAAAATTGTTTTTAATTATACAAGAAGATCAAGGGCTACACAACAATATTTAAACGTATTATCATTGCATGTGTGCGAAAGAGACGAAGCTATACACTCTGTCGCGCTCTTTCATTCTCACGCATACAATCACAATACTTAAAGTTATTGGTGGTAAGGCAAAGGCCTTACGAGAAATAATCCCCATTAGTCTCCTAATTTTAAAACCGTTAAAACGAGCACAAAAAAAATTAGATTCACCACAACGATTTATATAAGTATCACACATTTTCGTTGCTTGTGGAATCAAACCCATAACACTGGCTAACGACAGACAATAACTGCGCTATATTGTCAAATTTAGCAGTGGACTAGCTCCTCAGTTGGATGAACACAGGCCGGCCCATAAATTTTCGAAGCGATCGATGTTGTACGGCTTGTATCCGGCTCGCCGCCACTTTTACTAGGTCGCCAATCCATCTACTGCGGCCCACGATTCACGCTCTTCGCACGACTTGGCGTCATCAGAAGAATTGCTTCCCCATCAGATATCAGTTCTTCAGACTATTGCTGGTTATTACTGCTTAATGTATTGTACAATTTTGTTTAACCTGTCAGTTGTTGGCATGCCAGATATGATAGAAAACCTATTGTAACTGGCTGTCAGTGTGCCGCTGCGAGTCCATAGATTAAAATCAAAAAATGGTCTGGACTTAGAACTAGCGCGGGAGTTGTCTTTATAAGTGTTGTCTTTTCGCAGGACAGTTTTGGAACATACAATTAATTAACACATAATACACCTTGACTCAGAATATTTATGAGATCACACAAATGCCCGCGAGGGATTTGAACCCGCGCTGCGGCAGCGACGAGGCGACCGCTTGCCCATCATCATCATCATCATCATCAGGCTATAATAGTCCACTGCTGGACATAGCCCTCACCCAAAGAGCGTCATAGCGCCCTGTCTTCAGCTTGCCGCATCCAGCATCTGCCTGCAGTCTTTCGCAAATCGTCATCCCACCTGGCCGCTTGCCCGCCTGGATAAAATAGCTTCTAAATGATAAAATACTTTTTAAAACATGTGTAACAGTTTTTTAGTTTATTTATTACAATATACGCAAATACAAATAGTTTCTCTTTATTATATTAGTATAGATATATTATTTAAAATCATCTGCTGTTTTAGCTATAATTTCTGTATCGTGGGGGATTTTACAAAAATTCAAACAACGGACACAACATAAAACTATGCTCAGAAGAATCATATATAATTCACACAAATAATTGAACCAAATCACGAGGCGACCGCTTGCCCGATCGCTCTCTTTATATTTCTTTATATCAAACTTCATATTTATTTTGGAAGCATTTCCCGCGCTGAGAATAATTTAATATACTGTTACTCAAGTATTATTTGCTCTGCGTAAATTATTTATAAACTGTATATGAATAAATTGTATTTTGATATTGTATAATGCATTTTATATATTTTGTTCCTTGCAGCCAAAACTATAATTGAAACGGAATGGCACAGCGGAAGAAACCCACGGATTTATTATCATTTATGTATGATATTTGTATTTTATTTATTGCCTTGGTGGCGTAGCGGTAGTGAATGCGCCTGAATTGTATGTGGTCTCGGGTTCAATTCCTGGGACTGGTAAAGTTTTATGTTAGTATGTTTTATATATTCAGGATACCCTATCACGTTATTCTCAGTAACAATATGGACCTTGTAGACGGCAATAGACTAGAATATTACGTATCTGAAACCATAGCGGGCAAAATATTAGTGTAATACTATGCTGTAAAACCGTTCGGAAACATATAAGGATGGTAATTATTGCGCTAGGTTTAATTAAAATAGAGGATCGAGCAAAATTTTTCTGGCTTTACCTTTAAATTTTTTTCCGAAACCACAAACTTAATTGGTTTTTAACAGTGTATTACCATATTCAGCAGCTATGGCTTAAAGGACTTTATGGTATCCTAGCTAATATAATAAATGTGAATGTAAGTGCATTTGATTATTACGCTCTCACGCCTTAATTACTTGACAGATCATCATGTAATTTCGCATACACGTTTTCAGGGGTACTGAAAAGGACATAGACTACTTTTCATCTAGAACAAAAGTACTGTTTCGAGCGAGTGAAGACGCGGGCAAAAACTAGTAAATATATTAACCAGTGACTACATTCTACTCAAGTTCTTATGCCAGTGTTTTAGAAGAATTTAAATAGCCTTGACACAAGGAAGAAAATAATACATTTGAAGGATATAGTCCTATAAAATATACTAACTTGAACTACTTATGATTGAATGAATGCAGAATTATGGCAACTACGGCCTTGAGCCCTTGACCTCAATCGAGTGGAAAACACAATATGTAGCTCGCCGATCCGTTTCATTTACGTACACTCTTGCTTCTGACTGCCTCCGTGGCTGTGTAGTGATTACGCCTGCTGTGCTTGAAATCTTGGGTTTGATTGCCGGGTCGGCAAAAGTATTGCTGGCAGTTTTTGTCCTTAAATTCACGGCAATATGCTTGTCTATTTTTGTCGATTAAGTGAGACCTAAATCGATAACTGGTGAAATGTAGGTGTAAAACTATTTTGTCAACCCTTTTTCGGAATGAATCCCTAATTAAAAAAATTAAAATAAAAAGCGATTTTTTAATATAAGTTAGAAAATTCTTAGTAGCATCATTTTACCTAGATAGAGAGTAAAAGACTCGCCTTTACGTGGCGTGAAAGCGGTAAATATGCATATATGTATTTGGGTAATATGTGTGACACTTTGTCGATATTTGTAATCGATAATAATCGATAAATGTGATAATTATTGTTCCATATTGGAAGCGATCACAGACTAAGGTATACGCTTACCAACATGCGGTTTGATGGCAATGTATTTATTTTAAAAATGAAACGTTAACTGCATAACTGGTACTTATAAAAAATGTTATAAAGCCACATGCGACTTTTACTTGTGTTGATCTATTTGCATAACTGTACGTCCTTTTTTTTTTTTTTTATCCTAACTAGGATAGGACGTAGCTGTCAAGTCTTAGACTCAGGTCTGCGTACGGTACAAATTAATATAAAATGAAATGTTTATTTTAAATGGTTATTAAATGTTTATAATTACTGCTTCGCTACCGTGGCTTGTAGTTTGATGTTATATAGCATATGTTACTTCTAAAAAATAACTTTAGAATGACGTAAACCTTTTTTAAATCGTTTCTGTAATTTTTAAGTATATTTATTACAAACAAAAGTAAAAAAAATATCTTTATAATATTAGAATGGATATAGATAACTAACCTTAATTTTTATGTTAATGAGGGCTATTACCCGCAGTTATTTTACTCGCAGTATAAATGTATGTGTCGCGGGCGACTTTACTAACAATTAAATAAATAATACTTACCGATTTCTAAAAGACGGATCGAAATAAATATTTGTCAACTGACAGTCAAACACATGTCAACTGATGTGAATTAGCAACGGCTTACTTGGCATGAGTTTACTTTTGACACGTCGTTAGTCTTTCAATACCCTGGCATCAGACTCGGGGTAACTGTTTGTGGCTCACACAAATTTTCTGATCTGGCGACACTCGTCCAATATGTGGCGAGTGGCGAGGCGACCACTAAAACCATAATACCTAATATGTGACATGTTATAACAATAGTGCAGCAAGGAAATATATGGACCGTCTAATGATCAGCCGTAAATACATAACATACATAACACTAGATATGATACTAGCGTACGCACCTATCAGGAACGTAAGCATTGATCAATTCGTTATGAAAAATGTTTGTTCGTAAACAATAACGTAACGTGCAAGCTCTGGAATGAACTGCCAGCTTCGGTGTTTCCCGAGCGCTATGATATGTCCTTCTTCAAACGAGGTTTAAAGAGAGTTCTTCTTTCACGGTAGGCAGCGACTTTGCTGTGTCCTGACATTGCTGAAGTCCATGAGCAGCGGTTACCACTTTCCATCAGGTGGGCCACTTGCTCGTCTGCTACCAATGGCAATAAAAGAATCGACGGGTTGCACTCCAGGAGTGCCGGCAGAAGTGAAAACTTGAATGTTAACGTTGTGCATTTTGATATTTTGGAATAGTTAGGGAATAATTTTGCACGAATTGCTTTAATTATCAGTATAAAAGTACTATCATTTATGTGGTAAAATACAATATTCATTTATTGCGGTATCGTACACAAACATGACAATTCTCCCTCCGTCTTACGAATTTTCGATCAGGTCACGTGTCCTGACGCGAGTTTAACATTTTTTACCCATCACAAAAAAAGTGCACAATGCCGCTAAAGAAGATTTCACTTCAAAAAAAAACAATGTAGACGTGCTTTAATACACGATTTAGTTTTAAATGTATTTTTTTGAAATAGGTACAAATAAATGGGGTACATATGTACTTTTTCATTAAGTGGTATTGTGTACTAAACTATTGTCGATTACACATATACTGTGCTTCAATCTCGCACAGTTGCATGAACCAAGTCAACTACATAACCTTATACTCTCGCCACTTAATGTGCTTTAATCCAACAAGCGAACTCTTTGCAGATAAGTAAACCAAGATTTTATTGGTATGTTAGAAAAATTTTGAAAGGGATTTATAAAAGTAGTTGTACCTTGTACCTGACCAAACTTCTATTTTACTTAAAGAAGAGAGGTAAAAAAACGATAAAATGGAAAATGTTAGTATGAGTAATTTCTGTAGATAATATTATCTTTTTGACTTCAAAACTTCACTTGTGACTTCTTTGGTGTTGCGGGTGTCCATGGATGGCGGTAATCGGTTACCATCAGGCGATCCGTCTGCTCGTATTGCCCCCTAATACAGAGAAAAATAAAGTCTTTTTAACTTAAAATCTTTTTTAACTGCAAAGTATTTTTTAATATAGGAGTAAAGTAATTTTTGAAAGATATTGCAATATCCAAAAAATATGTACCTACTAGAGTCCCTACCGCACCACATAATCGAGCTAAGGATGTAAAGCCTCACTTCACTTCTTATGAATGTAACATAAATACATTTTGCCTTTATCATACAAAGACTTCAACGGCAAATAGACAAAATTGAATAGAAGCACCTTCCTACTGAGGTACAATTTCATTTCCACTCGGTACGTCAAAGTTTAGACCACCTTCACTCAACAACAGCGCTTTCACTGAGCATTGGGTTTGAACTGAAATATTACTGGAACTTTGTCTAAACCTATATTATTATGTTATAGAGCATGAACGTTTGCAAATGTGGAGCGAAAAAGTTCAACTTTATGACCAAACACGATCTGTAATTATGAAAACGCAACTTTTACCGCCCGAAAATAGTATTATGTATAAGAAAATACGAATTTTATTTTCACGGTTTGCTTCTCTCTCTCTATTTTCGTCTATATTTCTCTCTCTCACACTCTTTCTTACTTTTATTATTGCACTGTTTCTCGCATTACCAATCTCTTTATTTTTTTCACTCTATCTTTGTCTCTCTCTTTCTTAATCTGTATTTTATTAACTGTCTTTCTCGTGGCCACTATTTCTGTCTTTCTTTCTCTCTTTTTATAACTTTCTCTCTCTCTCTCTCTTTGCATCACTCTCTCTCTTTGCATCACTCTCTCTCTCTCTCTCTCTCTCATTAGTTAGTTCAGATTAAGCAGCAAATACCACGGACACAATGACTAAATACAGCAGTTCTCTTTTGGCCATGGAACATACTTGTTACGCCCCATGTGGAACACATTGTGCAGGTGCATAAGCAAGGGGTTCCTAGATCTCACCAATTAATTACAGTGATTGCTTTTACCAAATTATGAGTTACAGACCAAGACAGAATATTACATATTCTCTATAGTTGGTCAGGCTTTCGCAACAATTATGATAATGATCATCAGTACCATATTCACTCCTTGCATCCTCATTAATAGAAACCACACCAAGAAGTATGTCAGAAACATGTGTTTTAATTGCCACATATCTATAATGTCTGCAACGTTTAGCAGCCAAAAATATAAAGCACTATTTTGAATAGGTTAGAAATAGCCCCATCGCTCGGACTATATGCATATACGTTTTAATCGTTTGAATCTTTTGAGTGAAAGTGCACACGATTTGTAATTATTTGATGACTGTACTGGAAATCGCTGTAAGAGAAGTAACACAGTTATTGCGTTTCGCGCGATAACAAAGTGTTCTATATTCAATTCAGCCATACTTTTCATTTCGTCGTTTCTTTAATTCTGTTTTCCAAGCGACGGCACGCATAGTTTTCATATAGCCAGCCTTCATAGATATCCACTTACCATTAGGCAGGCCATTCGCTTGTTTGCTACCATTGTTGTATAAAAATCGCTTAGTAATATCATCGTCGTTAAAGCCAACATAGGTATTTTATATGACGAGCCTCTGAGATTTCACAAGCTCTATTCTTGATTGATTATCGTTAAACCTTGAAGGTAAAAACCGCGTTGTAGGCGTGAACTTATATAAGATCGTTTGTCGGATTACTCATTTCGCCTATTTGACCTTGTAACACAGTAATTTACGAATCAACAACAAAAAGTACATAACAACAACATTTCATAACTTGTTATATAGTCACAAGACGTACTGTCATGTGACGTCATGATGATCATCATATCACGAGACTTGGCGGTCCAATTAGTATCCCAATCTATCATTAATTAGTAAGTTCATCAACGATCTAGCCTAGGTTGGCTACGCATGTAAAAGCCTCGAGTTAAAGGGAATTACTTAGGGATTAAGTTAAGATGAGGTTCTATTAGGTAGAGCGGAGATGAGCGAGCGAAGCGGTGTTCTAACAACTCTGCACGGGCAGAGTTTAGTTGATGACGTAGATAGGTCAACATGTGTGTCGAAGTTAAGCCGAAGGTGAGTGTCAACTAGGGTTTATATTGTTTGATACAGTTAATACTGAGCTAAGAGTGCTAGATGGTTTTTAAAGTGATTTCTTTGCGTTTCAGTAGGAACTCGCTCTAAAAACAGCTATGCTTTTTTTCACTGTCCCCAAATTGCATGCTTAATTACATTATAAATATTTCATCTAGAGCTGATTCGTTTGTATCGTAATAAGTTTATGCTTATTGTTAGGTTGTAAGGTTAATTTCGGGTTCGGATTAAATGTCATTAGTGTGTCTAAAAAGTGCCTAATATCCGGCGATTTGCTGGCCCGCCGATTAAGAGCAACTTAAAATATTACTAGTAAAATGTTGTTTTAATAAGTCTTTGCATATCCATTTGAGAATACGTTTGTACGTACATATACATAGTCAGCCCTGTTTCTAAACTGTCCCACCGCTGAACAAGGACCTCTTCTAAGTATTAGAATGGTTAGCTCGTAGTCCACCATGCTAACCCAGCGCGGATTGGTACACTTCACACATCTCTGGATACATTACGGGGAACTCTCACACATGCAGGATTCCTCACGATGTTGTGACACACCTAATTTCGAAAAATCAGAAGTGTTTGCCTTTCGATCGAATTCTAGACTTCTGTGCGGCAATCTAACGTATACATACCTACATACCTAATAGGAGTAGGAGTACCTAGTAGGAGACACAAGGATTTATGTAAATATCTCTCCATAGTACTGTAGATCTTATCTTATCTTATGTGGGGGCCAGTCAGTGCAGACCGGCGACACTTCAACCCAGTGGGATCTTTTGTGTCGACACTCTCCCAATAACGACTGCCATAGATATTCATGGCAGCCGGGACCAACAGCTTAACGTGCTTTCCGAGGCACGGAGCAGGCGATAATTGTCAATCAATACGCACATCATTTCGAAAAGTCATATAACTTCCGAAAGTCAGAGGTGCGCGACGTGGGTTCGAACCCGAGACCCTCTGCATTGCAGTCTGTTGGTCTCCCCACTGAGCTATCGCTGCTCGTACTGTAGATACATAGTCACATACGTATAAAGCATTTCTAACCAACTTCGAAAAAGGAGAAGGTTTTCAATTCGACTGTATGTTTTTTTTGTATGTTTGACACACGATTACGCCCACCACGAAAAAGATATCGTATCGAAAAAGTTTCATCGCTTTTCGAAAATTCAACAAATACATAAAATGATTTGATGACATTTTGATTTTTGTGGTTCCTTTAGTAAAAGTTTTATATTTTTTACTTTTTGTTTAAATCTTGTTCTTCTTCTTTTCGTGTGGTTAGTGGCCAACCTGTTGTCAAGAGTTGTTCAAGCCGCCCGTAGGCCTCTGACATGGCTTAACGACTGCTGTCAATTTGGCAACAACCGGGACCGACTTTTTACGTGTTCGCCGAAGCACGGAGACGCTCAGATAAAATACCACTAAACGGTCACCCATCTATAGACTGACCGCACCCAACTTTGCTTATCCTCGATAATCGTTTACCGATCAGTGAGTGCAACTGGCTATGAGCGCCTCTTTTGTTTAAGTTTGTACATGTATGTAGGTATCGTCTTGTAGTTGGTTATTGCTTTTTTCTAAAAAAGACCTTTATATATTTTATAAAAGGAGAGTACAAGTGTCTATGATACAATTTTTGTATCGCAGGTAAACGTACAAATCACAGACAGACGCCGGGGCCAACAAGTGGATCAGACAAATATTTACTAAGTGCTGTAATCGAACCCGACGCATGCGGCCCATTGGTTGTGGTGAGATGGTCACTTAGTCGTCCGACCCAGTGATCTAACATTACTGTTTGTTAACCAGTTAGTGTGAATTGTATGTAATTTTGTGCCTTTTGTCAATAATGGTGGCAAATACGACTCGCTTAATGGTGAGCGACTATCGTAGTCTAGATGACTGCACAGATGGCATAGTGGATTAAGTTTTCACCTCGCCACTGCCACCAAGCTAAGTGTCATGTCGATATGCATACAGGTAAAAAATTTGTATGACCCACAAGTAAATTTTTATAGTCTGGGTATTCTCTATGTCCATTAAATTTTGGAGTCCTGTGCAACGTCGGAGTTATTTCTAGTGCGTGAGTTGTTTTTTTTTAAACATACATTTGCACCACAGCGTATCACTAGCGTGTTGACGATTCTAGAGTAAAGAAATAGGGTAACCAGCCCTATTTATTTATTATATTAATAAAAATGTTATATTAATAAAATAGCCTAGTGGGAAACCGTTGGACTGCCACGCAGGGGTCTCGGGTTCGAACCCAAGGCGCGCATCTCTGTCTTTTCGAAGTTATATACGTATTAAATTGTTAATTATCGCTTGCTTTAACGGTGAAGGAAAACATCGCGAGGAAACCTGCATGTCTGAGAGTTCTCCATAATGTTCTCGAATATATGTGAAGTCTGCCAACCCGCACTAGGCCAGCGTGGTGGATTATGGCCTAATCCTTCTCACAATGAGAAGAGACCCGTGCCCAGCACTAAGACAGTTTAATACAGGGCTGATATTGTTGTATTGTTGTACTACGTTATCCAAAATTTAGAATAAAACAAAGATTGAGGTCCACTCAAAAATATAGTATAAGCTTTTGAAATGGATGAAATAAAAATTTAACTGGACGCTCGATACTATTTTACGGTACGCAATCGCTATTTATGTGCAAGCGTGCGAGTGAGACAGCGAGATATGCCCACTAGGTTGTTACTTTTTGTCATAACTGTACTATGTGTTAGTTAGTTAGTTAGTTAGTTGGACATGTGTTATCCGCACTTAGCCCCACAATTAGGCCATTGTGCGTAAGTAACCGACGCAAAAATTTGTTTGGTCACTCATACCACCTCAGCTCCGTCCAGAAAGACAACAAGGGACCGGTATTGCGCAGCACCTCCTGCATCGTCTCTGGACTGTTCAGCATTTTCGTCCGTTGGTTGCTTACGCTTTTGCAGTGTAGGATCACGTGAGCCGGTGTCTCTTCGGTCTCCATGCAGCCTCTACATAGGGGACTGTCGGTGATGCCGATGTTGAATAGGTGTTTGTTGAGTGAGCAGTGGCCTGTTATTATACCCACTAGATGGCGTAGGTTTTTCCTTGTGGTACGTAGGAGTTTGCGCGACAGATGTTTGTCTAAGGACGGGAGTGCTTCCTTCGTCTGTCTACATTCCTTTATTTCTGCCCACTGTTTTTCGTGTAGTTTCGTGGTTCTGTCACATAACCATGTTTTGAGTTGGCAGAAGGGTATCGGAACAATTGGTTCAGGTCCTGCCATTTTAGTGTTCGATCCCCTCTTTGCCAGTTGGTCTGCGGCATCATTGCCAGAAGAGTTGCTATGGCCGCGTATCCACTGCAGCGTTACTTGATTTTTTGTTGCAATCCTTTGTAGCTCACAGTGACACTCCAGGATGAGTCCACTGTTGAAGCAGTTGCTTCTAAGAGCTTGTAGTACCGAGGTACTATCCGAGATGATGCGTATCGACTTATCGCTTATATCCCTTGATGTGACGGCTGTTGCAGCCCGGGTGATTCCAACACATTCTGCCTGGAAGATAGTGTTGAGGTTTCCCAGGGTCGTTGAGTAATTGATGTTTAGGTCGTGGGAGAAGACTCCGACTCCTGTTCCTGATTTTGTTTTAGATCCATCCGTATATATTCTTACTTCATGTAAGCCAGAGCTGTCTTTGTGTTCTTCATGAAGTTGGACGTGGTATTTTTTGTCGAAAACAAAAGTTTTTAGGATGACATCACACGTCGCTTCTAACATCGGAATTTCGTTGCATACTAACTCCTTTAGGCGCGCATGAGTTATTCTATTGTCCCGTTTCCATAGTGTTGCGCATTTTACAAAAGTACTATGTGTATATTTGTAAAATGCGCAACACTAGAATTAGACTTATCTATACATATAATAAAATCGTAGGAAAGTCAAAAGTGTACATTGAATAATTTTTTAAAAGAATACTTGGGGCGTGATCTACAATCGATATCGAAGCCAAAAATATAGTTTTTAGAATTTTTGTCTGTTTGTCTGTATGTATGTCCGGGCTAAACTCAACATATAGGCTACATATTATAATGCTATCACCTACGGGGGAGGAGCTGTGAATCTTTATTTTTCTTACGCATTCTGTGACAGCGTGTAATCTAACGATGCATATTTAAATGTTGTTTTTGAGTAAGCCATGCTATTATCTAGCTTTACACTATAAAAACTACGCCATTTAAGTAACTTGGGCAGAGAAATATAGTTGGGTTCCGCGGCGACAAACACTTTTTAGTTAAAATCTACGCGGACGAAGTCGCAAGTAACAGCTAGTTTATAATAATATATCTATGAAGCGGCTTTAGCTCAGTAGATGAGGCCTCGGACTTGCGATCCGACCTACGTTTACCCACTCTTAACATAAACATAAAAGCTGGAGGGAATAACAAGAATGGTAGTAATTATAGTACAAATCACAAGCTAGTAACCTTTTAAAAAAAATAATTTGGAGTTTTGGTACTCTTCTTAGTCTGATGGTTTCTTCAAAGTTAAGAAGCGTAGCTATCACATTCATGCAATAAATCCGTGCTTTTTAAGTACTCGTAAAGTCTGTACCACAGTTTTCTGTTTAATTTAATATTGCTCTTTCTTAGTATGCTACCTCGGTTATGCAGCAGTAGTGAAAAGGAATGCTGTGCACGAGATTCGATACCCGGGTTGAAGAAATTGTTATTTAAGAAAATTCTATCACATAAATTTTAGTAGATTGATAAAAGGTAATACATTTAAAGGTAGTTCTATAGTCGGTGTAAAGACTTGTAACCGGCCTAAAGAAGGCATCATTGCCGTCTTATTTTATCTTTTTACTGATAAATTACGTGGCCATAAATCATTTATGTAATGTAATTGACCAGGGTCAATTTTGTTAGAGATACGGTCTAATGAGTTTAAGATAATAAGATGAAGGTTAACACAGTGATTTCTTTTTTAATACTGCTTCGTTGGTCTCGTGGTCTCGGCAACAATTGCGTAATTAGTGATTCTGGGGTTACCTGTTCGATTCCCGGATCACCGTTTTTTTGCATTTCGCTCTGTATATATATATATACACTTATATGAATATATTCGACAGTTATATTTTAGGCCTGTAATATTGTGAGTAGTTTGTCCTAGGAACACATTTCCAGCCCAATGACTGAAAATTACTTAGGTAAATGAAAATTCTATATCACACCCGGGGACTAAACCTGGAACCTCAAGATCGGGATCCCACGATATCACCGATGCAGTCTCATTAGACAAACTATAACGCAGTGGGGGTGTGTGCTTGGTTGGGCAGTTAGGCGTTATTTGTTTATACTATCTCTAACTTCCGTATAATAATTCCGGATGTAATAGATATCGCCGGCACTAATGGCGCAGTAGTTACAGTGGATAATAAACACCTCACCACAAACTAGAATGTTGTTAATTTAATTCCCGAGCAGAAGAACTTCTCCCTAGCCTTTATTATTCCCAAGTCACAAGTCACCCAAGTCGGCTTTCTAGTCTAACCGGATTTGACTGGATATCAGTTTTTACACGGAGCGACGGCCATCTGACCTCCTCAACCCGAAGGCTAACGATACCCTAAGGCTAGTCTAGTGTCAGGATATTAGAGGGCACTGAATTCCCAATAACGACTGCCATAGATGTTCATGACAGCCGGGACCGACGGCTTAACGAGCAGAAGAGCAATTGGCATAATCTACATTTAATAGTTTTGAATCGAAATGTTCTTAGTTAGTGTCAATCCACACAAAAAGCTTAATAATTCTATAACCAAATTAATAGTGAATGTAAAAGATTGTGAAGATGCTTGTATGCTTGGATGTTTGTTACTAAATCACACATAAACCATTAAACCGACTTGGATGAAACGTGGCTGGTCATATAGACCGTTTCTTGGAGTACCACTTAGGATTTTTTTACCCGGTTTGCTTTGCCATAAAATTCAGGCAGATAAAACCACAAGCTGAATCTAGTAATTAATAAGTAATTCCTTAAAAAATAAATTTAAATCTCAATAGGTATAATTTTATTACAACAGTATTGAACAAAGAAAATATTTGACACCATTTCTTTAACCCAGATCATATAGAATAACAGACATAATACACCTTGTATGTAAGTACTCAAAATGACAAATTATGGTGTCTGTCGCTACCCGACGCTCGTCGGACTCTAGACATATTATATTACATGATGTGGTGGCCGAAAACGAATACCTACGAATATAACTGCTACCCGACACCTACGTCACACCGGCTCAAAGGAAACCTTGAGGTGAAGACTGACGCGCATTAGACCTAGGTCTTTGACAATAGTGTCAGTACTATTTATCATGACATTTTGTTTTTGTTTTAGATTAGATGTACTATTTTATTTGTTTAAAAAAGGACTCCCACACGGAATTACTCCTATGTCGCGGGAAACAATTATTCAAACAACGGACTCAAAGAATACAACTTTTTGTCCTGTGTGGGGTCCGAACCCACAAAACTTGACGTAGTGGGAATGGCGAAGTGACCATTGTTACCATATTTGACTGCACGGATAGCGTAGTGGTTTAAAAGGTAGCCTCGGCACTGCCGCCGTGCTTAGTGTTGTAGCTTCGAATGGCTTATTCCCGCCCGCTCCGCTATTTTGTTCCCCAGCGCTCCAAAACTAAAATTAAATATTATTATTATTTTTTAAATCGTTCCCAAGGACTCCAAAAGCTTATGTTAATTTATTTATTTAAAACCTCTGATCTCCATACATTTATTCCCAGGAGCTCCAAATTATATTACAACATTAAATAAAGACCTACTTACTAGTGTGTTCCCGACAGCTCGTGGTAACGATTTTTATATTGAAGTATTGACTTTTTCTTGGAGCTGCTGGGAATAAAATCTCAAAGTACCTAGATAATGTTTTGGAGCTGTAGGACGAAATTGGTAAATGTGGCTTTATTAATTATTTGAATATAAAAATCCTTGGAGCTCCTGGTAATGAATGTATGGAAATATGAAGTTTGGAGAACAATAGATTTGGAGCGCACGGGAATAAGTCCTTCGAATCCCACACGGGACAAAACTTTGTGTGATCCACAAATGGTTGTTCCAAGTCTGGGTGTTCTTTGTGTCCGTTATTTGAATGTGTGTAAGTCTCCTGCTACACAGGATTTATATTATTTATTTCCTAGTGCTGGGTTGTCATTTTAAAGAAAAAATAAACAACTACGCTATCCGTGTCACTCCTTCAGCCGTATCGTTTTCTAATAACAAGGTGGCAACGAAGTGACAAGATTCCCGAACCGTATTTTATGATCGCCTACTATGCCAAAAAACACTCGTGCTTTGCAGACTTTACAAAACCATTTTCAAAAGGTCAACGGGACACGAGTGTCTTCTCAGTATTATATGTATATTTCATTGCATTAAACGCATAGAGATTCCATAATCTCTATGCGTTCAGTGATTTAATGACCTTACAATGCAGAAACAAAACACTAGGTTGTATCGCTGCCACCTTCTATAGAATGGAGGTACTTGCCAAGTTAAACTACTCCAAATTGAGTTTAAGGGGGATATTTGCAATTGCCTTTTATGACAGGGGAAGAACAAAGCAGGTCGTTAATTAATCTGACAAAACAGTTTTAGAACCATGTGAGCTTTAGTTTCCTCACCGAGCATTGGAATAATGAAAATTTCGTAAGAAGAGTCATTTCTGAGAGACCTAATTTTTATTTATTTTCAGTTATTTTTGCAATAGGTTGCATTTTTGTGTCCCGAGGGAGTTAAAAAAAAATTAAACGACAGACACAAAGAACACCCAGGTTCGGAACGACTATTTGAGCATCAGACTTTCTGTCCCGGCATCGCGGCAGTGGCGAGACGATCACTTGAAGCAGTACACCATCTGTGCAGTCGGTCAGCTCGAATCAGAAAGGTAAAGAATATTCTATCTAAAATAGTCTAAATATAATTATATTTAACATAAATTAGTGAGTTCTGATATTAAGTGAAGTTATATTATTATGATAGTCCACTGCTGGACATCATAATAATAGCCTGATGATGATGATGATGATGATGATATTATTATTATTTGTTTCTCTTTCACGGGTATATTCTTAATACGTTAGGAAAATACCCGGCCCTTTGGGAGGCTTACACGGAGACATGGGTCCAACGTGAAGAGGCCCTTCGAGAGTTTTAATCAAAGGTGGTGGTTATTATTATTATTATTATTTATAGTTATATTATTATTTCTGGCTAGTGTGAATGGAACAGTCGCAAGAGGAAAAACTAGGCAAACGTTTCTCGATCAGATCGGAGGCGTTATGGACAAAGGCTAGGTTAAGAGCTCCTTGAAGCGACGGGCGTGTATGAGGAATGTGATGAAAGTAAATGAAGCCAGAGAAGTGTGTCAGGATCGTAGCAAATGAAAATCCGTAGTCTCTGCGTACTCCTCTGAGAAACAGGCGTGAATCTATGTATGTATGTATGATATTAATTATTTCAATAAGACCATTACCGGCAGAAAATATATTTTCAAGAATTTATATTCACCAGATTTTATAGACCAAAACTCAACTATATAAATGTTTTATTATGTAAATACAAGTAGTATAAAAACTACCAGTAATATATTTTTCGTTTATGAGTAGGTTACATATAAACTAAACTACTTTAACGCATTTTATCAATAACATAAACCACGAAATGATGCATAAAATGACGACGGTTAAATAATAATGTTACGTAAAATCATTTTAAAATTGGTTCCTGATCTCAAATGGTGAAAGGTCTTAACACCTACAGAGAGTATACTAGGTGCGAATGGCAAAACAGTTGCTAATTGACGGAGACCTATATCTAACAATAGACTCTGCAATATTTTGAGCGCGCCTTTTGCTCCGAGGTAATTTGTATTAAATATATTCGGACCTTTTATAAAGCACATATGTAAATTCATGATCTCTCAATGGGCAGGCAGCGTTGTATTACATCGGCTTTTCGCCAACTATCGTTGTGTATCGTCCCATAATTGGGGAAGCCTATCGCCCTATCGCTGTCTTCTAAGACAGTAAGCCTTCCGTACCACTGAGAATTTCTTTATAGAAAAGTCCACTAACACGTCGCTCAGGACACAGGAATACTAATGCATAGTAGTCGCAGTCGGCTACACCACCAAGGCAGTCACTTTCTAAAGGACATACATAATTATAAAAGAACTCATTTTTTTACATGATAGAAATGGATATACAATTATCATACTTATAAAGCATTACGATTCATAACATTGACAGTTCGAAGTAATATAATATTATTGTTACAACTCTGCACATGTTGTGGATTGTGGAAACGACAGGTGGACATCATGCTGACAGAGGCTGGGTGCTTGACAAATCAATGGCACGCAAGCACTGGACAGGTTATAATCATAATAACAATTTTTTTTATTTTTTATTTTGCTCGTCAAAATTACCACACTCTACCTGATGGTAAGCAGTCGTGTGGTCTAGGAGCAGTGGCCTCCACACCGCTCTCATAGCATCCGAGGCGATGTTGCTCTTAATCTGATTGTAACCTATCTAGCAATACAAGTGACTAGGGTATGCGATACTACTATTTTTGTGATATTTATCGCGATCAGAAAGAAAAAGAAATCTGTTTTATATTTTTAGGTCAACTCCAGCTCTTGGAATAATTCCTGTATCACGGGAGACTTTACAACTATTCAATACATTCAGACGCGGCATATATCTGTGTACCACACATTTTTGTCCCGTGTAGCGATCGAACCAACAACACTCGGTCCATATATTTTGTATAATTTCCAAGTTTAAGGGTAGTATGTGTGTTCTTTGTGTCCGTTTTTTGAAGGTTTGTATTTTCTTCCGCAACACAGGACTAATTCCAGTTTCGGAGTTATCGTTAAGGAAAAGGACACTACCATTACGATAATAATAATATTCTACCACATACACACAACAGCATCTAGCCCAAACTAAGCAGAGCTTGTACTATGGGTACTAGACAATGGATAAACATACATATATACTTTTTTTCTTTTTGTAAATACGTACATATTATACATAGAAACACCCAGACCAAGACAAACATCAATGTTCGTGCACACAAATGTTTGACTTGTGCGGGAATCGAACCCGCGACCTCAGGCGTGGCAGTCGGTTACACTAACCGCTACGCCATCGAGACCGTCATATTATATAAGTATTGCGAACTCAAATCCTACGAGGAACAAAATTTTTGTTATATATCCATGACGTTTAGAAGAAAAACATTTGAAAAACGTATACGAAGAACACTTCGTATTCGTTTTTAAATGTGTATCCTTCGCAACACAGAAACTATTCCTGTAGCAGTAATGTCCTATAATAAGTATTGGATTTCCCATAAAGTAAGTATCATCTAACCTCCGCAACTTAATGAGCTAATTATATTGGATATAATATAGCTCTTGGGTTTCTATGGATTGGGCATCCATTGATCTATTTTACGTAGGTCCCTTGAATAGCTGACACTTAATCACTCGAGTCATATTCTAAATACCTCTTTGGTCAGCCTTGTATATAAACTGACCCACTGCGGGGCGCTGGCGTCTTCTCAATCTGAGAAGATTAGGCCATAGTCCGTCACACTGCCATGACCAAGTGCGTGTTGGCATACTGTACATATCTTCGAAATCTTAGATGTAAAGGTTTTCTCACCATGCTATTCTTCTCCGTTCAAGCGTGTGATTATTAATCATTTCATACGCACATAGCTTTGAAAAGTCAAAGGTGCGTGCCAATCCATATATAGGAAATAACTACAAAGGTTGTGTTGTAAATCAATTTTCCTAGAAATCCTATCCCGCTGAAAGCGTTTTTCGAGTTATCCTACATAAAAAAAAACTTATTATTAAAGTCCAGTTCGGGTAGTATTCCGTCGCCATTGTGTTTCATTTCAATCTATACAAATAAATAAAATTGAAGTGTCTGTTTGTAATGTCAAAATAACAGCTTTTTATTTAATGCATATGAAAGTATATAAGGTACCTATACGAAAACATTTACTTTTAAAATTTTTGTCTGTCTGTCTGTTTGTTCCGGCTAATCTCCGAAACGGCTGAACCAATTTTGACGGGACTTTCACTGGTAGATAGCTGATGTTATAAGGAGTAACTTAGCCTACTTTTATTTTAGAAAAAAAATAAGAGTTCCGCGGAGACAAACACTTTTTAGTTAAAATCTACGCGGACGAAGTCGCAGGTAACAGCTATTCTATAAATATATTCACTCTATTACTGGCCAAATGTCGAGTTCGTAACTTTCTGCACAATGAAAACAACGTTTACAGTGAACAATAAATCCATCCCTTCCCTTTTCCTATTTGTGACCTTTTACTTTCCTGTGAAACATTAAGGAGAGGTCGTGATATAATATTCTTTTATTAGACAACTCTTGAGGAAACTGGCATATAGCCTAACTGGTCAGGTAGTAAGCGGTTATGATAGTCTGATCGCTTGCAATACCGGAGTAATTGTACCGGTATTGGCAACCCAAAAGAACAGGAATTAAAGATGGGATGACTAAATCGGTGGTGCGGTAGTGAATACGACTGCTGAGCATAAGGTCTCAGGTGTGGTCCCCAGGTAGGATAACGTTTTATTGGGGTTTGCTGTACAGAAATTCAAATCAGTAGCAGCGAAGTAGCACGTAGATTGGAACTGTGCCCGGCAGACGGCTTAAGGCTTGGCCTCTATTTCGTGGTAACCTAAATACTATTTGCAGGTTAAGTTTGGATTACTTCTTTGGGGATATAGTCTATGTTTAAAAGCCTTAAGTTAACATATACAATACTAGAAGGGTTAGAGAATAAAAGCTAATTAAACTAAAAGAAAAGAAATACTACGGTCAAAGAACAAATAGGTATTTAGTTCCTAAGATTTTTAATGATAAAGATGAATTAAGAAAAACACCTAAAATAAGCATTAATACTCTTATGAAAAGACTGATGGCTGTATTGCTGGATGGTGTATGTGTCGTCTAGCAGTGCAACTTTCAGTCAGTATAAGTAAAAAGTATATAAATTGTATGTAAAGTCTGTCATATTTTATTTTGTTTTTAACTTTAAATATTGTTTCTTTTTTTTTAACTATTGTGAGCTGAGCTATTTTTAAGGTATGGTGATAATTTGTACTAGAATTTAAAAGTATGTCTCGCCCTTAAACTTATCGTTTGGCGATTATTATGTATAATGTTAATGAATTACCACTGTATTGTACTTAAATAAAAATAAAAGAAATAAAAACTGATTTTTACTTTTTATTTATTCATCGTAATATATCCATATAGAATACATTTTATTCCACTTAAATTCACTACCCTGTTTGTTTTAATGATTATCCACCTCTTTGGGTTAGAAATTACTAGTATTCCTGTTAATTCCTCCTGCTCTAGAATGGTTGTGTTAGAAGTGGGTTCAGGTCAGTAGTGTAATGGGTGGGATTCGAACCTGCGCTCTCAATCGCAAGCCTTATCCAGTAGTCTACCGCCATTAGAATAGACCTCTCACACAACATCTCTATACACAGAGGACCAAGTAAAATTGCGAGCAAAAACTAGTCCTTATAAATATTATAATTGGAACTGTGAATTTGTTTGTTTATTTCGCTTTCACGCCTTAACTAACTGACCGATCATCATGTGCTTTCGCTTACACATTGTCAGGGAAACAGAAGAGAGCATAGGGTACCGTTCATCCAAAAAAAGATCTCTTCCTGAGGGTTAGAAAATTTACATAACCAACATTTATGCTTGCGAAGCTGCGGACATAATCCAGTATTTAAATAATATACCTACGTACTACTTACATTGCTGGCTCAGTGACCCAAAGTGAATCTTGGCCTCCGACATTAAAGTACGTCTTTCCTTTCCTCCCTATTCTGTGCCAAATCATATCAAACGGGCACATTCATCTCTTTCAGGTCTTTAGCTATTTCATCTTTCCAGCGATACCTTAGGTGACCTACCGGACGACGCTAAGTGGGTTGCCCGAGATATGCTCTTTTGGCAGCTCGATCCTCTCCCATTCTTACCACATGTTCGAGCCAGCAAAATCGGGCAGCTTTTATTTCACCGATGATATTTTATAATAATAATTATATTCTATCACATACACACAACACCATCTAGCCCAAACTAAGCAGAGCTTGTACTATGGGTACTAGACAATGGATAAACATACATATTTACTTTTTTTTGTAAAAACATACATATTATACATAGAAACATCCAGACCAAGACAAACATCAATGTTCATGCACACAAATGTTTGACTTGTGCGGGAATCGAACCCGCGACCTCAGGCGTGGCAGTCGTTTACACTAACCACTACGCCATCGAGGCCGTCAAACTCTGGCTCTGACATTGACAATACAATAAAATACCTAATGGGTGTTATTTAAATGGTTAGCATAGTATTGGTATTTTTGTGAGCAGAAAAATATAATCTGTGAGCAGAAATAGCTAATTGATCAGCAACTCATGGCCAGCAAACTTTAAAGAGATCAAACTAAGTCGACGGAGCCCCGCTTCGTGGGGCTTCTATTTTTGGGTGGGTTTCAAAAAAGGAACCTATTATAACCTAACACTTCCGAGACGGAATGCAGTGATTTGAGGCGTATATATGCTCGTTATGCTGTGCAATATTTGCTGACCAATTAGTATTTTTGATGATCATTATATTTAATCCCATACCTAATATGAAACGTAAAATCATACTGTCGGTAGCGGTCAGCTCATCATAAGATACATCAAAGGGCATAGAGAGTGGGGGAGGCTTTACATAGTTTCTCCTTACACACCAGCTACACAACATATTATGTGTTGTTATAGCAATACTTCTACATCTGTACGACTATACCGCGGAATTTAATATCTATAACGTTAGTAGAAAGTTAGTGACCTGGATGTGTAAAGGAGGTGGATTTGTAAGTGTATTTAAATCACACTCTGTGGCGCAAAGGAAGTGACTGCTGTGCAGAAGTTCCTAGGGTTCAATTACCGAAATTCTCTAATGCAGCTCGGAGTTTGGAACTGTTACTGGTAAACGGCAATATGATCGCATATTATAATACAGAATCTATAGATGTTTCTATGTATATTTGTTCCTGATAATTACCGCCGCGGCAGAAAGCACAAACTGTTTGCCTTACCAGCTGGTCGCACAGTAGCCCGTGCCAAGTCGCCTACACCTCGGGCTCTCGCCACACTCAACGCTCTCCTTGTGGACAACACTCAGTGTGATATGTTTGCGGATGAATGGAAGAAGATACTGTCAGTGTGTAAGGAATATTGTGAAAAGTTAGTATGATAGTTGCATCCTTAATTAGTATACGTGGCCTGCGGCCGTTCTAATTAAGTAAATAAATAATATGTACGTACAAAAAAAAGTATGTATGTATGTTTATCCATTATCTAGTACCCATAGTAAGAGCTCTGCTTGAGCAGGGATAGCTCAGTGGGGAGACTAACAGATTGCAGTGCAGAGGGTCTCGGACTTTCGGAAGTTATATGACTTTTCGAAATTATGTGCGTATTGATTGACAATTTATCGCCTGCTCCGTGCCTCGGAGAGCACGTTACGCCGTTGGTCCCGGCTGCCATAAACATCTATGGCAGTCCTTATTGGGAGAGTGTCGACACAAAAGATCCCACTGGGTCGAAGTGTCGCCGGTCTGCACTGACTGGCCCCCACATAAGATAAGATACGAGCTCTGCTTAGTTTGGGCTAGATAGTGTTGTGTGTATGTGATAGATTATTATTATTATTATTAAAAAAATATACTTGGCCGTCTTTGGGAATATAGGCGTGTCATTGTATATGTGTGTGCGCAAAAGAAGTATGAACCAACAAACAACAACAACAACTTTTTGGCATTTCTAAGTGGGATCTTTTGTGTCGACACTCTCCCAATAACGACTGCCATAGATGTTCATGGCAGCCGGGACCAACGGCTTAACGTGCTCTCCGAGGCACGGAGCAGGCGATAATTGTCAATCAATACGGACTTACTCGTAATTTCGAAAAGTCACATAACTTCCGAAAGTCAGAGGTGCGCGACGTGGTTTCGAACCCGAGACCCTCTGCATTGCAGTCTGTTGATCTCCCCACTGTGCTATCGCTGCTCTTCATACCTGCCTGTTAGTAATAATAAGGATGATAGATGATGATTTGGTTACTTACCATCATATATACATAGTTAGTAGCCATATACTATAATATATAATACCTACTTGAATATCATTTTTGCACATCCTAATATATAAATAGTAGATGTGGTTCTCTTTTAAAATACTTTAAATGTCATACGAATAAGTCTCTGATACAATTATAGACGTTTTTAAATTGGAGATGTAAGGCTAGCCTGATCGTAGATACCTTAAAGCAGTAAGCATGTATGAAACAATTTTGAAAGCAAACCGGATAGGCCAGGATTGCAGCAAATGCAAATCTGAAGTCACTGTCTACCGCTCCGAGAAACAGATATCAACATATCCATAATAATTGACATCACTTATTTACACAAGGCAATTTGTATACCAACAATTACTATGACGTACAAACTTATTAACTAATTACAATGCAACTTAACTTCATGTGTAGTTATTCTGTTTGGGAATGTTATGTATAATTAACTAGACAACTTAATATTGCCTGTTTGTACAAGCATGGAGAAGGACAGGTGCCTCCTAAAGATTGGGGACATCAGGCCAAGTCTGAAGGGATGGCAACTAGCAAAACTTGTTGTAACTCGTCGATAAAGGACAGTAAAAAAAGATAAGAACAAACAAGTCAATTTGCAGTATTAAAACACCAGTTCCGTGCGGGTCGGCATCACGTGCCAAGGGTTTTGTACCTTAGAAGAAAAAGTATAGAGAGTAAATTAGTCAAACTCATCAATTCACGTGGATACCGATCGCACAACTTTGTTTGTAATCGATATTTGCCGATTTCTTAAAACACCGTTAGTTTGGCATCGTTTAATTTGTTTGTAATTTATACACAAACTTCTAACGATTCTAATTTATTAAAAATATTTTACGAAACAGCCTTGGGCGATAAGTTGGTAGGGAGTGAGCTAATGAGAGATAAAGTTCTATTTGGGTCTTCGACGCCTAGCACATGCTGAGCTGGTAAGCTTTTCAGCAATACATCGGCTTCGATGGCGTAGTAGTTAGTGTAACCGACTGCCACGCCTGAGGTCGTGGGTTCGATTCCCGCCCAAGTCAAACATTTGTGTGCATGAACATGGATGTTTGTCTTGGTCTGGGTGTTTCTATGTATAATATGTATGTATTTACAAAAAAAAAAAGAAGTAAGTAAAGTATATATGTATGTTTCTTTTTTTTTAATTTATTTATTTATCAATAACAGATTACACTTCATAACACAATAACTTAATTTGGATTAAATAATACTATACAATATTAGAACTTGCTTATATGTTTCCAAAAACCTCCCACACTAGGCTAAGCCTGTCCTGTGGGAAGTTTTTAAATACAAATTACCAATATCTATAATAGTGACGATATATAATTAAAACAATCTTCATATTTAGCATGCTTTTTTAAATTATACCAATAATTAAGTCTAATATCATAAAATACATATAATTTATTTATGCGATATTTTTAATAACATTATTCAACTAATTTGGCCCACACTGAATATAATAGATCTATCATAATATTTTATACTTAACGTTTTATTTTATTGTTGCCTTTTTAAAAAGTTTTCTGTATCATCATATGTCCATGTTAACAAAATTTGCTGTAACTTTGTCTTTGCTTCACGGATCATTACTTTCGACAGATTGAAGATTTTATTTATTCTGTTATATACGAAAGGTTTCATGTATGCACAAAAACGTTGTGCGAACGTTGAGTTTACAGTGGGCAGAGGAAGTTTGTAAACGCGTTTCTTGACCATGTTTTCAAAGTACCTACTGGTTAATACTTCTTTATGTGTCAAAAGAGTAATTCTTAAGATGTATAGCCTTCTAACACTCAGTACTTTCATTTTACTCAGTACTAGCATAGTCTTAAGAACCACGCGCTGTGCTCTCTCTAGACCAATAAGGTGAGTAATTGCTGTACCTCCCCAGGCTGTAACGCAGTACATTAAGATTGACTGGCACAGAGAAACATATACCGTCTTTAGCAAGCTCATCGGAGCGACATCCCGTAGTGCTTTCATGACATATATTAGTTTCCTAACTCTCGCTGACGTCGCGACGATGTGCTCCCTAAATGTGAGTTTTTCATCTATAATGTCCCCCAGATATTTTACAGTTTTTGTTTTACTTATCTGCATGCATTTACAACCAGGAGGTGAAACAGATCCCATTCCTGATTTTATGCAAGAGTGCGCTATTATTCTTAGGTTTGCTGGTGGAGTGGTAGCGGCAGTTTTGTGAAAGCAGACTATTCTGGTCTTGGATGCGTTAAGTGACAGCAAATTACTATCCAGCCAATTGATCACATGATTAAATCCGACTTGGGCAGTCCCAAACAGTTGTTCCCATGACTTTCCATAAAAAATTATTACTGTGTCATCAGCATAATTGATTATTTCTGAATTGACTATGTAAGGTAATCCTGACAGGTCATTCATATAAACAAGGAAGAGCATGGGACCCAGAATACTATCTTGCGGTAGTCCGAAGTCTGTTTTCTGGTAGGTGCTGACAAGTGAACCGGCCCTCAGACACTGCCTCCGACCCGTCAGATAACTATGAAACAGATCTAAGCTAACTCCTCTGATTCCAATTCGTTCTAGTTTTCTAAGCAGGATCGGGATAGACACTGTGTCGAAGGCTTTTGCTAAATCGAGAAAAATTCCCATACAAGCCCTCCCTCGATTGAGATACTTTGTAATAATATCGGTCAAACGAGACACAGCATGTTCAGTCGACCTTCCTTGTCGGAAGCCGAATTGCTGAGCGGAGAGCAACATGTTTGATTCTAGAAAGCCTATCAATTGCCTATTGATAATTTTCCCAAGATTTTTGAAAAGGCATTCAGGAGAGAGATGGGTCTATAATTATTAGGACTGTCCGTAGCTCCTCCCTTATGAATAGGAATTACCGTCGCTACTTTCCATATGTCTGGAAATTTACCTGTGGACATGCTTAAATTAAAGATATAGGTTAACGGTTCAAGTAAATAATTCTTTAAAAACTTTACAAGGTAATTAGTAATTCCGTCTTGCCCCGGGGTAATGCCATTCTTTAACTGCAGTATAATACTATCCACCTCAGTTATGGAAGTGGGGTGAAGGAACAAAGAATTTAAAGGAGAGGTTGGAATTGAGACTTTAGAAGCCAGTGAGTCTTGTGTTTCCTGAACACGCGTTAGTATTTGTTCAGCTAATCGGTGCCCTACAGTAGCAAAGTAATTATTGCAGTGGTCCAAAGATTCAATGGCATTATCCTTCAAATCACAGAGCTTTTCTGCGCTTGATTTGCTTGGAACAGAGTGAGTTATATGTTTTATCGTGCTCCACAACTTACGCGAGTTCTTTAAGTTTCGCTCAATATCCTCCTGGTGATAGATATTTTTGAATTTTCTAATAAGGTCTTGATAAAAGTTCCTATATCTCTTATATATAACTAATTTTGTAACGTCATCTGGGTTTTTCCGGATCTCTGTGTGTAATTTGTCCTTATGCGCAGAACATCTAATCAGTCCAGGAGTCATCCAAGGTTTAAACGTAAGCTTAGACCGACTAACTAGTACAGTACGGGACTGTTTATTTATTATAGAACTGAGACTGCTCATAAAAACTTCAGTTGCCTTGTTAGGGCACGATGTTTCGTAAACGTTATGCCAACTAGTGCCTTTAATCTCAGCTTCTATTAATTCAATATTATATTTAGTTAGAGTTCTTGCCATACGTGGAGTTTTTGATGGTTTAAGATTTATTCCAGTTATGACAAGGTCGTAACTGGAATAACTATTCATAGTACAAGCTCTGCTTAGTTTGGGCTAGATGGTGTTGTGTGTATGTGGTAGAATATCATAGAATATCATATCATACATGCTATGTTACCTTTAATGCTTACTTGAGTTGGTATTGGACAACTTGCCTAAAACTCAGCCCAAACCTCATTACCCACATCACATTACATATATAAATATTTGTAACCAAGTGTGCTTATGCTAAATAAATGATTTTTCTTTCTATTCCCTGTAATCTTTACACTAATATTATAAAAGCGAAAATGAGTTTGTTTGTTTGTTACCTTTTCATGCCTAAACCACTGAACGGATCATCCTGAAATTTTGCCTATACGTTGACAGGTGTACAGAAGCAGGCTACCTTTCATCCCGAAAAAAAATACTGTTCCCGAGAAAATAATAATAACGTTCTTATGATAATAGATGGCGCCACGTGTCTTTCGAATCATGATTGAATTATATTATTACAAGCAGAGTACAACCCGAATTGATTGTCAAATTCTAAATTAACGCGAGCGAAGCCGCGGGCAAAAGGTAGTCTTTACATAAACCTTCATCAGTAAGATTCAATAAAATGAAGTTCAACCTTGAAAGATAAGGGAAGAATGGTATTTCATCTGATATTTTTCATAATATATCGAAAACTATAAGTTATAAGTAGTACGAATTCATATTTTGTAATATAGTAATATCACATAAAAAATATTACGCTTTTCGGACGCTTTTGCGCTATATAAAAATATATAAGTACATATGTATATTTTATTTGCAATACATTTGCCACCAGCTATGTTGTAAGTACCATCTAAAAGGAAGCAAGCTATCATATTACCATTGTCCGTGCTGCTAGTAAGAATGTTTTAACGGGAGAACGTAATATCAGTTTGTCTGACTGGGTAAACGAATGTGAGACCTAACGATAGACTGCAAAGCAAAATACCAACGGGACGTAGCTTTATTTTATACAAAATAACGCTATCAAGAAACAGACACACACTCTTTTTAATACGATAGAAATTTACAACTTAGCGGTATTTCGGCAATCCTATCCGCAACATTTAATGTATGACATTAATCAATTGAATATAGAAACTAAACTACACACGCACACGCACACGCACACGCACACGCACACGCACACGCACACGCACACACACACACACACACACACACACACACACACACACACACACACAAGCACATATGCATACAAGAAACATCAGCAACACATCTTAATTCAACTCACATTACTTATTCAAACACACATTGCAAAATAAAAGATTACCTATCAAATTGAACAAGGATTCGCCATTTTATATTTTAGCGAAACTTAAACGTGTTGTGGGTTGACAGATGGTATATTGACCCGAGGAGCGAACGCTCGTGAAAGCGGTTCCGTATTATGTAGAACAATCAAATATATCTAAACGTTACGCTGGGGCGTTACTTTTTATTTTAGTGTTACGAACGTAACATCTAACAGTAATACTTCATACTTAGCTAGATCGTGTTAGTATTATTAATGCGAAATTAAATGCTGAGTTTATACTTTTTAAAGACACTTATTTGGGGTACAATTTCTTTTGTTTTGGGAATACAAAGCCTGTACAAGGAATAATTACTGTGTCACGGCGTGTTATGAAAACATTCAAATAACGTGCATATGAACGCCTAAACCCGAAACAACTTTTGGTGCATCACAGAAAATTTTGTCTTGTGTAGGGAACACACAAGAGTCTTATATGGAAACTCACAACTCGGCGTAGTGGCAGTGGGAACTCGGTACAACTATGTTTGCATCACAAAAATATTTACTAGTGGCGAAGCGACCATTTATATAACTGGATTGAACCCATAATACTTGGTACAGTATTAGCAGTGGCGAGGCAACAACTAAAGAAGATACATTGACAAATGCACTAACTTTCATCGAATAGTATAGGACTATGAGAAGACCAATTAATCTAGTATTTTGATATAGGTAAATTGATGTCTTTAACTAGAATTTCCTAGCTCAAAAACTCGATACTGTGATTTTGGCTCGATCATAATTTTTTTTTTTTTTTTAAATCACCTCTGAAAAATTACTATTTTTGAAATTACAAGGAAGTTACACTATCATTATGCTTAGGAATTACTCAAATATATTCGTAACATCAATATTAGCAATTTGCTAGCTCATTATTTCCATAACTAAAACCAATAATTTTTAAATAATATTTTAAGATTTTAACAAACAATTTCTAAGCGCTCTCGATCATTGCGGACGCATCACAATTTTAGACCTTATGACCGCTCTTTAACGATTGATACACAATGAGTGTCAATGAGTACGTACGTCACGTTTCGCGGTGTCCCCTTAAGCCAGTACGCCATCCGTGCATTCTAGCTTGCTAAAGCTAAGCTAAACTGCTTGTATTGGGGTTCTAGTAATGCGTATATTAATTCCAGTATTTATATGTGAACATTGATGTTTGTCTTGGTCTGGGTGTTTCTACGTATAATATGTATATATTTACAAATAAAAAGTATATATGTATGTTTATCCATTGTTTAGTACCCATAGTACAAGCTCTGCTTAGTTTGGGCTAGATGGTGTTGTGTGTATGTGGTAGAATATTTAAAAAAAAATATTTAAAAAAAGATTCGAGTAGAATTTAAATCCACGTCTTCTCGATAGCAAGTCCTATGCCCCATCCATCGGACTGCCGCGGCAGTCGTGTCGCCTTTAGTTATGAGCGGTTACGCCTTCGGGTCCATTACAAACGGGAACGTCGCAAATAGATGTTGTAGTTTTAAGGTTTCTTTCACCTCCTGAGAGCCTTTCACCTGGACATCAATTGCCATGGTCGGCCTGGAAGTCGATAAATAGACTCCGAACCCAGGTCGGTCGGTGCAAAGAAAACATGTTTAGGTGGAAACTCTCAGACGGTACCGATCTGAATTGCGCGTGCGGTGCAAGACAAACGATGTCTCACCTTCACGCAGGAGGATCTAATGGCTGCCTCTGACAACGCAACTATCGTAGCTGCTTTCTGGACGGCAAATATATAATTTAAAAGTGTTTCCAACGAAACGCTAAGAAAAAGAAGGTTTCTTAATGTAATTTATTCATTTTGAAAGAAAGAAAGAAAGAGAACATACTTTATTTATAAAAACACGAAATCTTTCACAATATCATGTAAATAATTGTACATTTTTTAAGAGAACACTTATATTTAATAAACATTAATTAAAACTGGCAGCCCTGCGCCACAAATGCCACGTTTTAAATGTACTACCAGTACATAAACTTTATTTTTAAAATGTTTTAATACACTCTATATACTAAGGTAAAAGTGTATCGTAGATAGAATGTAAATATTTTGTAGTTCTTTTTCGCTGCGTTATGTGCAAAGCGAAAGAACTACAATTATTTATAATTATACACCATTTATATGTAGTAGTGTGTTAAAGCATTTTAAAAAAAATAATTGAATTACATTTAAACTCCTTCACATATTGCACTTATTTTAAAAGGAATTGGCTAATTAGTATTATAAAAAATATAACATAGTTAGAAATTATATTTTGTTTATACAAAAGTCGATGTTAGTCTGTGTATCACATAAGAATTAATGGCTTATTGAAAAGGTTTAGAAAGTAGTTTGTGCAATTGATGTTATACGTAAAAACGCGAAGGAAGTTGTAGGCTATATAGCAACATACATACATACATACATAGATTCACGCCTGTTTCCCAGAGAGGTAGGCAGAGACTACGGATTTCCATTTGCTACGATCCTGACACACTTCTCTGGCTTCATTCACTTTCATCACATTCCTCATACACGTCGGTTCAAGGAGCTCTTAACCTAGCCTTCGTCCAAAACGCCTGCGATCTGATCGAGAAACGTTCGCCTAGGTTTTCCTCTTGAGACTGTTCCATTCACACTAGCCTTATAAACTTTCTTAGTCAGTCTTTCCTCGTCCATTCTTAGCAACATAAGATATTATATATGTTCTTAGCAGCACCACGATATCTGGACAACTGAAGGTTCGCTCTTAAGCCTTTTTTTAAGGACATATCCTAATTAACTAGGAATAAATACCGTGTTGCAGGGAACATTACAAACAACGGGCTCAAAGAACACCCAAACTCAAACATCAATCTTTAGATCACATAAATTGTCCCGTGTGGGGGATCGAACTCTGAACATTCGGTGAAGTGACAATGGCAAGGCGACTAATTAAACCACAACCCCATTCGTGTTAAGAGGGGACACTCGATGGCGTAGTGGTTAGTATAACCGACTGCCACGCCTGAGGTCGCGGGTTCGATTCCCGCACAAGTCAAACATTTGTGTGCATGAACATGGATGTTTGTCTTGGTCTGGGTGTTTCTATATATAATATGTATGAATTTACAAAAAAAATAAGTATATATGTATGTTTATCCATTGTCTAGTACCCATAGTACAAGCTCTGCTTAGTTTGGGCTAGATGGTGTTGTGTGTATGTGGTAGAATATTAAAAAAAAAAAATGCTGGCGAAATGAAGATGTCATGAGTTATACTATACACTCATATCGCCAGTTCATTTTCTATAAAAAGTTAGTATTACCTTTGACTACCCTCGTGGGGTTAAACATATTTTTATTTCATTTGGCGGTAGCCCAATGGATAAGGTATTGAAGTTGCGATCGAGAGGTCGCGGGTTCGAATCCCACCCATTGCACTACTGACGAGAACCCACACGTAATATAAGCATTCTTACTTAGCTGGAGGGCTTAACAAGAATACTAGTAATTTAAAACCCAAATGGGTAGGAATCTTTTTTAAAGAAAAAAATATATTTGTCCAAAAACTTTCTTTTCTTTAAACAAGATTATGTGTCATTTTGCAAAACTTGATAATGGAACCCATCTTACAAACGAACTTAATTAAAGGACCAACGCAATGGAGCAATGAATAAATATAATTATGCAAAAAACTGTTAGGAATAAAGCGATACAAGTGTGATATTTCACTCCTGACCTTTCAAAAGAGCAGTAGGTATGTGCTCGTACAAAAGAGTTTATCATTGGAAAATAGAAAGAGAATTTTCAGAAAGTGACGTGGCGTCGGATTCCCTGAGAACTGAGATAAAAATAGAATGTGATGCATGGCTGTGTTACGTATGATGCTGATATTTTTATAGCGTATATTCACGCCTAGCTTCAGTAAAAGCTTAGTCAGAAATGTACAAATCCTCCCCTCTTCCCGAAGGAGTGGGCAGAAATCTAGCATTTATGATTTTATGTTGGTTAATCCACAATGTTTACACCTATACTACGTAACCATTAAGTCTAATTGACTGCACGGATGACGTAGTGGTTAAAGTGGTCGCCTTGCCACTTCCACTACGCTAAGTGTAATGGGTTCAATCCACACAAGGAACAAAAAAATATGTGTTCCTTAAAACTCCCTAATTTTTAGAAAATACTACTTATTTTATTGTGTACATGTAATATTAATAATAAAACTCATGCTTTTATACAATTTGTATTTATAGTTACGTTAATATCGGTTAGTGTTTATCCGTATTCGTGGTTTTTAGTCATAATTACATGATGGTTGAAGTTTTTGTTTATTTAAGATAAGCCATAGTTGCCTAATTGTACTCAAATATGGATGGAAAAAACCGAACACGAATTTGCCGTTCAAAAAATATTGATGGAATAGTTAGTAGTACTAGATTTTCCTTCAGGTTGCGGAGGTCAGATGGCAGTCGCTCCGTGTAAAAACTGATGTCCAGTCAAATCTGGTTAGACTAGAAAGCCGACCCCAAGTGACTAAGGAATAATAAAGGCTAGGGAGAAGAAGAAGTTAGTACTAGATTTTAGCCGCGGCATCGCTCGCGTAAATGTAGGTTAAGCTAGATTAGATTAGTAACAGTACTTTTTTCTGGATGTAAGGTCCTTTTTTGTTCCCCTGACAACGTGTATGCGAAATTTCATGATTATCGGTCGAGATGTTAAGGCGTGACAAACAAACAAACTCGAAACATCGGCCTCGATGGCGTAGTGGTTAGTGTAACCGACTGCCACGCCTGAGGTCGCGGGTTCGATTCCCGCACAAGTCAAACATTTGTGTGCATGAACATGGATGTTTGTCTTGGTCTGGGTGTTTCTATGTATAATATGTATGTATTTACAAAAAAAAAGTATATATATGTATGTTTATCCATTGTCTAGTACCCATAGTACAAGCTCTGCTTAGTTTGGGCTAGGTGGTGTTGTGTGTATGTGATATTATTATTATAAATAAAAAAAAAAAAAAAAAAACACAAACAGCCAAGTACCTTTTTATCATCTGTTTATCAAAACAGAGGATAAAAAGATACTGGGCTGTTTTATATTTATATAGATTTAGCGTCCTTATAAATACAGCGACCATTTAAACGTACCATCCATTGTTGAGTCCATTGATAACCCTTGTAAACCCTGTCGCCAGCCTAGTTCTCATGAAAGCGGGAAGTGCGGTTGGCCGTGCTCTCCGAGTCACGGCGGCTCCTCGCTATGTAAATAGCTTAGGGACTATCTCTGCATACAGCCCACAGCTCTACATGTAGGCAGTTAGGATGCGCTCTTTAAAGCCCTTGCTATTAACTACCAGTTCTGAGAATCCTACGGATACAATAATGCGAAATTGCGATAGTTCTCTTGAAACATTTGTATGGAGCCCTTAAACTATATATGAAGTTTGCGTACTATCTTCAGGCCATCTACCTATATTATATCTTTTTAATAAATGCAACTGTCACACTTTGATTAAATCCTGTATTGCGGGGATCTTTACTATTATTCAAACAACGGACACAGAACAGCCAAACTTAGAACAACCATTCACATTCAACTATCCAACACTCAACGCACAGGCATTGAAGGGGATAACAATTGGTGTGATCCACAAATAACTGCTCCGAGACTGAATATTCTTTATGTCTGTTATTTGAATATTTGTAAAATCGCCCGCTATATAGGGAAGTATCCCTAGTGCGGCAGTAGTCCTTTAAAAATTAAAATAAAATTACTTAGGGCCACTTGCTCAACAACTCACTAAATACGTTTAGCACTAAATACATTTAAAACATCGTGCTGTCGCAGTCATCCGTGTGAAGGTGACTGAGATGCCACGATGTTTTAAATGTATTTAGTGCTAAACGTATTTAGTGAGTTGTTGTGCAAGTGGCCCTTAGTGTATTAAATATGAGTAGTAGAAACATGCTAGGGAAAAAATTCAGTATACTGGTCCTACATCATGCCATATATTGAGATAAACCTTGTGGATATCGATCAGCAATTTTTCGACGCACTACCCTGTAATGATATAGGGGAATGCATAATAAAACTTTATATTGACTAAGTTTGTTATATGGATCAGTTTCAACGAATCGCATTACCATGATTATTCTCTATGTAAATAATGTGAAGGTACACAAGTTGCCTTATCTCTTATATAAACAAAATGGATGACATTTTTGCTGAATTCGTGTAAACGTTGTTCTAAGTTACGAGGAGTTTTACTTCGCAACAGCGATGGCGTTAAGGCTTAGTGGTCATTTGGCAAGAATAGTGTGAAACCACCCATTTTAAAAATATTAGTTTGTAATAATAAGCCAATATTTTTAAACTTTTAATTAATAATATTTTTGTAGATGTTGACTCGCACACATTATTTTTCTGAAGAAGTCTTTCGCACACAAACTATATCGATGTGTGCGAATCGACACTTAATAAGGTACTTTTTTTAAAGTGTCTTTTCGCACAATATGTGCAAAACGTCTACTATGCCGATCCTAAGTCGAATTTATATAATATTTATAAATATTAGAACATGCTCAAGTCCGCATGACGCGATCATATTGTAATAAAATTATAATCATATTCTGCAATATTCTATAATATAACTGCAATTTATTTTCGAATCTCAATATAATTTTAAGTTTAATTTCATTATGTTCAATAACATAATGAAATTAAACTTAAAATTTTACCTCTGTATCCATTTAAGTACTAGCAGATAGTAAAAATCACATTAAAATTAGTTTACTGGTTTTAATACAGTCCAGTAAACAATCTACGTAGTATTATTTTGGATTTGAGCTCTCTAAATTGTGAAGCTTAACTGGTATTACGAATACATCCAATATAACACAGATTTTAACATTTTTATAATAATACTAGCTTTTGTCCGTGACTTCACTCATTGGGGAATAGTACTTATTTCTGGATGAAAGGTAGCTAACCAATCCACAGAGGTTGCTAGGAATTCAGAAAAATATTGTTCCATACAGGGCGATGAAATTTTAATTTAAACCACTTTGTCATCCAGTAATCTGGATCTAGAATGAAAAGTTATTTGATCACTAGATTTTGCCTGCGGCTTCGCTTGCGTAAATGTAGGTTAGGTTATGTTAGTAACAGTACTGTACTAGTAGTTCTGTACCCCTGACAACGTGTATGCGAAATTTCATGATGATCGGTCGAGTAGTTAAGGCGTGAAAGCGTAACAAATAAACTCACATTCGCATTTATAATATTAATTAGGGTTGTCGACGAATTCAGTAATTGTAGGACTTTTTTTGCATACGTCAACATCCTGTATGTTAAAGTTTACTTTGACGGTGTATAGCTAAATGGATGTATTGCAGGATTTTAGAAGGAGCTCTCATATTATTCTAGGGATCGAGGTACCAAAGAGGCCATATAGGTGTAGCTCTAAGCGGTTACTGCTGAGTTTAAGGCAGAATGTATATTGTGTTGATTGCGTAGGTCGCTTAAAATTCCTGCGTCTCACCGTTGGAACGGAAGTTCCAGGAATTTCATCAGTAGTGCAGAGGTGTTAATGAATTATAATATCTTCCTTCGTTTTGCCGAGTGGAGCAATATTAATATTTTAATTGCTTTTTACTTCAACAATAAAGCAGCGATAGCTCAGTGGGGAGACCAACAGACTGCAATGCAGAGGGTCTCGGGTTCGAACCCACGTCGCGCACCTCTGACTTTCGGAAGTTATATGACTTTTTGAAATTATGTGCGTATTGATTGACAATTATCGCCTGCTCCGTGCCTCGGAAAGCACGTTAAGCCGTTGGTCCCGGTTGCCATGAACATCTATGGCAGTCGTTATTGAGAGAGTGTCGACACAAAAGATCCCACTGGGTCGAAGTGTCGCCGGTCTGCACTGACTGGCCCCCACATAAGATAAGATACTTCAACAACAACTGTAAATCATTGCCTAAAATTGCTATTAAAATGACAAGAGAAACAATACCAATTTCCTATATTTTTCCTCATAAATATACCGATGGCGGTAATGAATGCGACATCTGTGCATGAAGTACTCATGTAGAGCTATTAGGAAAGGTACCAGCATGGATTCTGGAATTGTGACTGCTAGACGGACTTAGACCTGACGAAAAGTGCGTGTAAAACATATCTGCCTACTCTTTCGTAGATATAGGTGTTACTGACCTAGCCCTTCGGTGGTATACTCGATATGACTGCACGGATGTAATGGTTTGCGCCGTCGCCATTGTTTTTTCGATGAGTGTTGTGGACACCACCACACAGAAATAAAATGTGAGTGGTCTACAAATAGTTGTTTCAAGTTTGAGTATTCTGTGTGTCTGTTATTTTTTTTTTTTTTTTTTTTTTATTTTGCTCGTCAAAATGACCACACTCTTTGAATGTTTGTAATGATTCCCGCGAAATAGGCTTACCTGCTAGGGTGACAGATAATATTGATTTACGTTTATGCGAATGTTATACCTTGAAATTAAACTGCTTTATACGAATTTTATGGCGTTGCTTATTAACACATTTACCACAAAATTTTGAAAATTATTAAAATTATTTGGATTTAAACTGTCACTTGTCCCGACGATTCGGTTGCTTTTCAGCAGCTGCTGAATCGTTGGGACAAGCGAAAATTTAAAACTTGTATTTATACATAGATACATACATAGATTCACGCCTGTTTCCCAGAGGGTTAGCAGTGGTAACTTGTATTTATATTGACTTGTATTAACATAGCCATGTTCACGGGGAGTCTACATGTATATAAATAAAAGTGTTAATAAACAACGCGATAAAAGCCGTATTAAGCAGTTTAATTTCAATGTATAAAGATGTATCCTAGAAAGATTTTCTATTTATAAGTAAGGGAAAGTTCACAATTGATTAACCGAAATAGTAGCGCAGAAAATCATAATATTGTTAAATTGTACATTGATTAGGCTAGATTGCAACTCGGTGAATACATTGCTGAACACCGTATCAAAGGATATATTGTGAACTTTTTAGTTCATTCACCATAATATATACTGATTATTATATTATGTAATACTAGCTGTTACCCGCGACTTCGTCCGCGTAGATTTTAACTAAAAAGTTTTTGTCTCTGCGGAACCCTATTTTTTTTCTAAAATCAAAGTAGCCTATGTTACTCCTTATAACATCAGCTATCTGCCAGTGAAAGTCCCGTCAAAATCGGTTCAGCCGTTTCGGGGATTAGCCGGAACAAACAGACAGACAAACAAAAAATTAAAAAATATATGTTTTCGTATACCTTATATACTTTCTTATGCATTAGATAAAAAGCTGTTATTTTGACATTACAAACAGACACTTCAATTTTATTTATTTGTATAGATGTAATAGAGCTTATTAAGTGGGGTAAAAGTGCTAGATCTAGAAAGACTTGTACGTACAACTGTGCGAATGGAAGGAACGACGAGTTCAGTTCACGTTTCCTATTACGGATGTAGTTATTTGGTACATAAAATCGACTCAGCTCATTATGCAAATGAGCGCTTCAACATAGCCTCGGATAACATTGCAGGTAGGTAGTGATAAGTTGGCCGTTTGCTCTCCTAGCTAGCAGTGAATTGTAACCAAGACATTCTAACACAAATATACAAACACGCGTTTATTCAGAAATGTTGGAAAGGTACTCCTAACACAAAGAAATGCTTTTCTCCATAGGTACTAGTTATACATACATACATACATAGATTCACGCCCGTTTCCCAGAGGGGTAGGCAGAGACTACGGATTTCCATTTGCTACGATCCTGACACACTTCTCTGGCTTCATTCACTTTCATCACATTTCTCATACACGCCCGTCGGTTCAAGGAGCTCTTAACCTGGCCTTTGTCCAGAACGCCTCCGATCTGGTCGAGAAACGTTCGCCTAGGTTTTCCTCTTGCGACTGTTCCATTCACACTAGCCTTATAAACTTTCTTAGTCAGTCTTTCCTCGTCCATTCTTTCTACATGTCCAAACCAGCTTAACATACCCTTTTCTATTCTTGTAACTATATCCACTTTCATGCCGCATCTCTCTCTAATCACACTATTTCTTATTCAATCTTTCAGAGTCACACCACATATGCTTCTCAACGCTCTCATTTCTACAGCATTTATTCTGCTCTCATGCTTCTTTTGCCATACCCAACTTTCACTTCCATACATAAGTGTGGGCACTAATAGTCCTCTATGAACAGCCAAACGTGCCTTTTCGGATACATTTCGACTGTTCATAAAAGCGCGTAGGGCTCCATTCACTTTGTTGCCAGCAATCGTTCTCCTTTCAATATCTCCGTCACGTTTACCATCCCTTGTATACAAAGTACCCAAATATACAAACTCTTTCACTTGCTCTTCTCCATCAATCATAATATTACACATCGTCACGCACTCTTCCTTTTCAAATACCATTACTTTCGTCTTGCATACTAGTTATAATCATAGATTCTTTGAAAAACAGATTTTTACCTTTTAAAATGAAACTACTTTATACGGATTTTATTCCGGTTTGATTTCAAAAATAGGTATTACTTCTATGATACCTTTTAAAACAATTTTATATTGCATTTAGAGTTTTTCTTTCTTTGCAGATGTCTTGGTCACGGGGAGATGGCTGACATGGTGGTCGTCTCTTAGCCTTAAAGCGAAGTTATTTCATGGTACTTATCCAAACATAATTTAATCTTCAAGGGTGCTATTTATACATAGCAAGGTTTAAAGTATTACGAGGCCCTTCTAACTTTTGCCTCTTTTTCAGTTTAATTAATTTGATTATTATATCCCAATCTGAAAACCTATTTTCAGATTGGGATCTAATAATCAATTAAATAAAAGACATCCTAATGTGTTTTAATTTTAATAGCCTGTCTGCAACCTTTCTTTTAAATAAATCTGAATAAAGTTATTTAATTTAAATCTTTAACAACTAATCAACTAAACAAATAGTCAAACAAAGGAAACCCAGACTCATAACAACTATTTGTGGATCACATAAATGTTCGTCTCGTGTGGGATTCGAACCCACAACACTCGGCGTAGTGACAGTAGCGAGACGATCACTTTAACCACTTCGCCATCCGTGTACTTAAATATATCCAAGAAATATGTATGTCTTATAATGACAAGGTACACCAATAATTTCCTAGTTCCCTCATAACAAGAAAGAAGATTACAAAACTGCGTGCTATTCTAACGCAAAAACTGTATAACCGAGAATCAAATATCAATCACATACCGAGGCCTTCACGATATCGCCTCTAACAAACCAGGTAGTCAAATTACTAAGAACATTTATGAATACGTAATTAAATCCATATTAAATTTCAATAAACACGACAGAAATTATAAATAATGTATAAACTACGAATATTATAATATTTAAACCTTGAATACGAGCTTGATACAACTCACAAATTCATGTTTATTGAACAAACAAAACTATGAAGTAACGAGAAGTTGTTACATTCAATTTTATCGGATAGCACCACATCTAACTGTCATATATAAATAGGAGAAAAACTATCTATAAGGCTTTTACAGCTAACCTCTGAATTAATTTTAATGAAACTTGATATTCATATAATAATAATTATTATTATTATTTATTTCAGACCAGAGATCCATATGGGATTAGTAAAATTCTTAAAGTTAAAGTTAGTAAATAAGAGAGAAAGAAAGATAATAATATAGCATAAATCCTGAGAAAAGATATAGGCTACCTAAAAAGGCTTATAAAATCGCGAACAACGCGAAGTACAGTCCAAAACTAAAAAAATAATTACTTTTTCGGCGACTTCTTTATGTTTTTAAACGGGCAATATTAGTTTTTCCATATTGGCTGCAATGTCTCAGTTTGCCCGGTCGCCCGGCCAGTTGAATGCGTTAGCGATTCCAAATTGAATTCTTTACAGCGCCTTAAGCAAAAAAAAAACTTGTATACTATAATATATGTATTTTATTACTGGCCAGTACATTGCAGACACGCATTGCGTTTAGAAGCCCGTAGCATAGACCATAGTGACATAGTGTTATGTAAAATCATAATAAATATTGTGCGTGCTACATTCACCTTAGCCACGAGCCTTCGTGCATCGCGATCTTTTAACTCGCTTGTTTATACCATATTCACTTTTACTTCACCCTGTCATTTGTTAAACTATATCTGGGTGGAGAGGGACGGAGGATATCGCGTTTCTACTCACACGTTTTTTCTTGACGGCCGGTAGTCAGTATGCCCTCCATTCTCGTCTCGTGAATGTTTATATTGTCTATTCAAATTGTTAAGTTTTAAGCGTAACTTAAACGTATCTATGCGATTTTATTGTTTAGTTTTTTATAGTTTAAAGGGTTTAGTTGTGAATAGGAGATTTATTATGTTTTTGACAGATTAGTTGTCCGGGTTGGGTGGGTCTTATTAAACGTCATTTAATGATGTTCGTTTATATATATCAGTAGTATCGTAAACTGTCCTATATACGTATGTGCCTCAATGGCGCAGCGGTAATAGATTTTTTAAATATGAAATCTTATAGTAAAATATCTGGCTTACAAAATAATGGGTTCTAGTTCTTGCATCCATGAATCTCATGGGTACGCATGACTGGGATCAAAGTATTGCATGTGTAACGCCAGGATGTATGCTACATGTATATGTATGCTAAAGTTCATCCAAATTCGAACAGCGGTTTACTCGTGATTGTATCAGATATCCAAGCATCTTTACAATCTTTCATATTTTCTTATAATATAGTTAAAAAAAACGTAGCGGTAGCCTAGTCGGTGAGCGTTGGACTACCACGCAGACGTCTCTAGTCCGATCCTAAGGTACACCTCTGACTTTTTGAAGTCAGGCAGAAGCAGTCGAATAAAAGCTATTTCGTTGACGTACACTTTTTGAAGTGAAACCTTCTTTAGCGGCGTTGTGTACTTTTTGTGATAGGTAAAAAATGTTAAACTCGCGTCAGGACACATGACCTGATCGAAAATTCCTAAGACGGAGGGAGAATTGTCATGTTTGTGTATGAAAGCGCAATAAATGAATATTGTATCTTACCACATAAATGATAGTACTTTTATACTGATAATTAAAGCAATTCGTGCAAAATGATTCCCTAACCATTCCAAAATATCAAAAATGTACAACATTAATACTCAAGTTTTCACTTCTGCCGGCACTTCCGGAGTGCAACCCATAATTTTTTTTATCGGTTACACGTATTTGTTTATAAAATTTTCAATACAATACAGTACAGTTATTAATAACAAAATTGTATGAATTAGATTATCAATGTACATTACTATAATCGTGACATATCTAATGTATAAAATAATAATAATAATGTATGTATCATTGGATAAACCTAAAAAATTAGGTGAAGTCGCGACTTAGTTAGTTATACATCCGTTCCTCCTATGGTAGTAATAAAATATTAATAAAGATAATGTTTACGACAGTAAATTCTTCTATATATCTTAGTCACGTAGTAATAATCGCCATACTTATGAAGTGTTTCTATTAATGAACTAAAATCTCAGCTGTCTCAACAAATATCTGCATATTTCATTTGTATAGTTATTGTAACTGCGAACTAATATAAAAATGTTCATACTGGTAGTGGGTTGTCATGGTACATGCTACTGTAGCTTATTGACGCTGGCAACACCAGTGGTATCAGTCATAGTGGCCTTTGAAAAATGTTGCCTGTATTGTCAACGCAAAAACTCTTTTTATAACTTAGGTGCATTTAATGTCCTTTAGGTAAAAACTTAATAACATCCGGAACTATTTCAACATCCTTTAAGGATGTACTATTACATTATGATATCATATATATTTTATTACTATCATATCATCTTATAACTTGTGGAGTCTGCGGTGACCAGAGCTCTCGGTAATCTCGAGCATATTTCGTTTTCATCCAGAATATTGAATAATTATATCAATATCAGTAAGAAGAGTCGTATAATACCTAATAATAAAATAATTAACGCACTATTAGAAAATTTAATTACACTTGCCTCACCTAAAAACCAAACCAAACCCAAATTTAACACAGCCTGACGAAACAGACATTACTATTATTCTTTCTATCTTAAGTAAATCTAGCGTAAAGCTAAATCTATGCGAGCAAACGGGTTCTCAAATAAAACGGCTTCGACCAGGAGATGAATGCAGAAAAAATAAATAAAATAGAGGTCATTAGATGTTAAATAAGTCGATCGGAGTGTAACGCGGCTCGACTTAAGTTTTTGCAAGACTTAAACTAACAATAGTCTGGCTTACTGTACAACTATTGTTGCAAGAAATGCGATTTCAAGTATGATTGAAGTAGTTGTGAAGTTAATTAATATATCTGGCGTATGTACCGTTTTGTCATTTCTATGTAGGTACTATAAAAAACAAAATGGAAGATAGGCAGTTAAGCTGTATCATTTTTAAGTATGTAATTAATAATTATTGCATACTAAATCTTCTGATTGCAAAAGATTAATTTGTTTTATTTACAAGGAAAACTAACGCGATAGGGGTCATTTCAGTGTCACGGTGGACTAAGTCAAAGATTACTAGCAATTTAAGTTTCAAATTACAAGTATTCTTGTCAACCCCTCTAGCTAAGCTTGAATGCTTGTGTTAAGCGTGCATAAAACAACTCTTTTCTTGAATGTAGAAAACGGGCCTTTACAACATTGAGACAACGGATAGGTATAAAGTAGTACCTAGAGCCTCGCTGATTTAAGCATGAATGGGCCGACTCGACCGGGGAAGGACTACCCTCTCACAGAATATCGACGTGGAATAGCAGTAGTCCTACTGTTGTGTTTCGTTGGGTGAGTGAGAGTACCGGAGGCCCAATCACCCCCTTTCCCCCGTCCCGCTCCCTTTCTTTCCCACGTCCTTTCCTAAAGGGTCGGCAACGCGCAAGTGATGGCTCCGGTGTTGCAGGCGTCTATAGGCTACGGTGACCACTTACCATCAGGTGGACCGTATGCTTGTTTGCCACCTTAGTTATATATAAAAAAATTAAAAAAGCAAAAGAATACGCAGACTCGTCTAAACTATTTGTGGATCAGATATTGTTTTAGCGTGTGGGGATATTAGTCATCATACTGGCAATGACAAGGCGATTACTTAAAAAACCCTGGTGAGGTTCTTAAGTACATACGGTATATTTGAAATGCTAAAGTTAATGTTATCAATATATAGATAAATAAAGTAAAGTAATACACGGCGAAGTGGATTAAGTGGTCGTTTCGCCACTGCTACGTCAAATGTGTTGTGGGTTCGAAACCCATACGGGACAAAAAATTGTGTGATCCACAAATGGTTGTTCCGAGTCTGGATATTCTTTGTCTGTTGTTTGAATGTTTGTATGTTTGTAAAGATCCCCGCGACACTGGATTTATTCCTAGTGCAGGAGTTCCCTTTAAAGAAAAAGAAGAAAATATATGTATAAACTAATATACAACATAACTAATGTATAAACAGAAATAATAAAGGAATGTCAAAGGATAGATGGATGGAGTTTAAGAATAATATGCTAAAGAAAAATCAAGAATGAGATGATGAATGGTAGGGATGTTTAGAAAAGGAACACATACCGCGCCGGCTCTAATAAGGTAGTTGCCTATTTTTGATTATGTATGTATGTACATTATCTTACACACAACAGCAAATACCAATCAAATAAAATATTTTTGTGAAAACTGTATCAAAATTGGTTCCAAAATGAAGGTGTAATTAATATTTTACAATTGGATTTAAGATGCAGCTGCGTTTAAATATCGGTTAGGTCACAGTTCGTATCGTGCATCCTTTTTCTGTCATTTGACAGAACCCCTGTTACCAGATTTGAAACGCTTGTATGTTTTTTTATTTTAGAGTAGATTTTATTTGTTTTTTGTATTTTAAAGTGTATTTTTTATTTATTTATTAATTAAATCTAAATAGTTGTATAATTTAAATAGCTTAAATTGAAGTAAACAGTAACTAGTAAAAGTGTTTAACAATAGTAGTTTAATTTAAAGTTTCAAAATTATGTAATAATAGTGTTTTATAAAAAAATAAACAACGCTATAAAATCTGTATAAAGTTTGATTAATTTCAATGTATAACATTCGCGTAAACATAAGACAATATTATGTAAATCTTGATATGTCTTTTAATCTAAAAACTCAGTTTAAAAATAAAATGCTACTAAAGATCAATGTAAATACAACAAGAACGATTACTAAATCAATAGAACCGTTAGTTTAAGCACTAGTTTATTTGTTTAAGATGTGTTAGTGTAAAAAGTCACATCAAGATTGTTTATCTTTAGTTAAATACTAAACTAAATGGAGTATAGGTCAAGAGAGGAGCTATAGCGTTTTCCTTTAAAAAAAAATTTGTAGCAGAGTTTGGCCATATTATGTACAGTGTACGGTAACAAGGTTGCCTTTAAACCTAGGACCTAAAATCATACTTCTTTATTTAGGCATATTTACACGGTAAACACAGACATTCACATATAATTGACAATTATCAAAGTATATACATACCTACTTACTTAATGAATTAATGTAGGCGAAATCCTATTACGCCTGCGCCTATCCTTTCAAGGAAATAGGCGTGTATTGTACCTATATACTTGTACATATTATGTCTGAGTATAGATTTTAGTGTTATTCAAAAGATCCGATTCATAAAGACATTATTAAATAAAAGTCATATTCCGATTTATAGAGACATTATTAAGTTAGTAGAACTTCGTTTATTTCAGTATGGATGGGCCGGCTCGACCGGGGAAGGACTACCCTCTCACAGAATATCGACGTGAAATAGCAGTATTCCTACTGTTTTTTTTCGTTCGATGAGTGAGAGTGCCGGAGGCCTAATCACCCTCTTTCCCCCTTCCCGCTTCTTCTCCTTCCCACTTCCTTTTCCTTTCCTAAAGGGTCGACAACGCGCAAGTGATGCCACTGGTCTTGCAGGCGTCCATAGGCCACGGTGACCACTTACCTTCAGGTGAGCCGTAGACTTGTTTGCCACCTTAGTTGTACAAAACAAAAAAAAAGGTTATATGTTAACTAGTTTTCATGTTATCTATTTATAATTGAACCACCATTAGTAATACTAAAATAGATAGATATTGAACACTACATATTGCCCGCGGCTTCGCTCGCGTTATAGCACATTTAGCAATAATTTTATTTCCTCGGGCACAGAACCTACTTTTTTAGATAAAATATACCCCATATCCTTTTCTATACCCCTGAAAACAAAATTTCATGATGTTCGGTCGAGTAGTCGAGGCGTGAAATAGTAACAAACAAACTCATATTCGAATTCATAATATTAAGCTAGGATTATGAATTTTAAATATAAATGGTATTGTAATTATTCGGTAGTCATAATCTGGGTTACAACCAGATTATAGCAAATATTACACCGAACTAACTTGTAGTATAAACTCACTAGTTTATACTACAAGTTAGTTACAGTTACAGTGAGTTAGTTTTAGTGAGTACTAAGTCACTGTTAGTAATTAGTACATTAATTACCATCTATGAATATCTATGGCTTTCAACTACGCTACTCGGTAAAGGGGCACTAAATCGAAACGGTATTAAAATACCTGTGATTATAAACAACCAGTTTGCCTGCCGGCTTCTTCTGCGTGAATCCCAAGGGAACACATACCTAAGGACCCAAGGGAACATAAACCTTATGCCTTAATAGAGAAGAGAAAAGAAGCAAAATTTAGGTGGCAAATTACTACATAGTGGTTTAATTAGTCGCCTCGCCTCTGCCACTGCTTGGGTTCGAATCCCACATGAGTCAAGTTATCTACAAATGGTTTAATCGAGTCTAGGTGTTCTTTGTGTAATTTGTTTGAATGTTTGTAAGGACCCCGCAACACAGCTATTATTCCTAGTGCGGAAGTTGTCTATTTTAAAAAGAAAAAGAATCAGATGTAACGCTCTAGCTAGCCTAGCTAGTAAAATAAGTGGCTTAAATGGTTGCGTTTCGAATCCAAGTCCCTCAATCGCAAGTCCAATGCCTTATAGATTGGGCTACCGTTTATCTTTAACTAGCTTTTGCGCGCGGCTCCGCCCGTGTGGTACCTACATCAATAAAAGGTAGCCTATGTCCTTCCCCAGGTTTTAAGCTATATCTGTACCAAATTTCATCTAAATCGGTTGAGTGGTTTAGCCGTGAAAAGGTAACAGACAGACAGATAGACAGACAGAGTTACTTTCAAATCTATACAAATAAATTAAATTGAAGTGTCTGTTTGTAATGTCAAAATAACAGCTTTTTATGTCATCATCATCATCATCAGGCTATAATAGTCCACTGCTGGACATAGCCCTCCCCCAAAGAGCGCCATAGCGCCCTGTCTTCAGCTTGCCGCACCCAGCATCTGCCATTCTGCCATCATTTGAGTGGAGACCGCGACTCGGCAAACGTAGTGTAGGACGCCCTCCGACCAGGTGGGATGACGATCTGCGAAAGACTGCAGGCTTTTTATCTAATGCATATGAAAGTATATAAGGTACCCATACGAAAACATCAATTTTTTTTTTAATTTTTGTCTGTCTGTCTGTCTGTTTGTTCCGGGTAATCTCCGAAACGGCTGAACCGATTTTGACGGGACTTTCACTGGCAGATAGCTGATGTTATAAGGAGTAACTTAGGCTACTTTGATTTTAGAAAAAAAATAGGGTTCCGCGGAGACAAACACTTATTAGTTAAAATCTACGCGGACGAAGTCGCAGGTAACAGCTAGTTTATAATATTAGTAAGGATTACCTGGTAACTGTAGTATGGCTTTATTTTTTGCATCTATTGTGTTATACTAGACTACTCACGTACTGGGGTCTCATGTACTGAGGTCTCATATAACAGTGGCTCATACAATCATTTAAAGAGCCGACAATACTCGAGCAGGTATTTTATAAAACTTACACCATTGTCTTTACTACACATATATTAATAATATCTAGTAATGGGCCATGATAGTAATCGCGACATTTGATCGTAAATTATTAAAATAAAAAGTGATTGGATGCATAAATATTAACTGCCTGCACTCCTTCTCCATATACATATAAACTTTAGCTATGACAATTCTCACACTCCTCTACGCGCGTAATGTGCTTAAGAATGGGTACAAAATTTCTCTTCATTTCTATATACATAAATTGTACACAGCATATAAACCTTCTACTAGTAGTAACAAATATTTTGTTCCACAAACACACGTAACATAACACACTGTATGTCAAATCGCACCCGACACACATACGTTAATAAAAATAAGTACAGTTGAAATGTACACCACATATTTACATGCAAATTATTAAATGTATACATATTATATCTTGTGCTGCGCAAATACCTATTGAATTCATTTAACATATGTAAATGAACTCGATATACGAAATGAACCTTATTACGATGACCCAAAGCCGAGTACGGTACGCAGGACACGAGTTTATCTGAGCCAAGTGTAGAGTTACGAATCGAGACTAGTCACTTACGCAACACTCCGACATCCGAGAAAGTTCTCAGTAGATAAAAATTACGGGAAATATAAAACATTCCATCTCTTTTACTTTTGTGTTCTGCTTTTTACTTTTGTGTAAGGACAATGAGGCTGCGTTAATCGTTTTAAATTTTGCATTTTAGCCGCTTCGCGATGAAGATGATAAAGGCATAAAGTTCAAGTCGGTAGAATTCCAAGCCGCGAACATTTTATTGAACGGACCCCGCTTTGGTTTAAGTGGCTATCTTGCCAATGTAGTGTGATTCAATTCCCACGTGGAACATTTTCTGTTATCTACGAATTTAATTCCAAGTTTGGGAACTAATTTATACTTTCTTACAGTATTTATTAAAAGCGGCGGGTTACCATACTTGATAGTAGTAACAGTAACAAAGGTTTATTATAAAATAATAATTTTAACAATAAAATGATAATGAAAAGTATAAATAACCCCAACGAAGTATTTTTTGTTTAACATGCAATTAAAAACCAGAGTAATGGTAGAATATTTAAGCATACAAATACACGTACCGTGGATTTCTCCTAAGTTGAAGATCATAAACTATTTGAGACGTAGCTAAAATAGTGGCTATCCATCATCTAAACCTTCACATTTATAGCCTAAGCAGGATTATATAACCAAGTTCTGATTTACAAAAAGAGTAAACATATCGGACATTGTATCAATAAAATGTGTAAATAAACCCGATGACTGATAGAATGCTTGGTACTCATACATGTAAATATTATTATTATTAAACATGTATGTAAGTAAACTGGCCATAAAAATTATAACCTTCAGTTGTCGCAACTAAATACCGTCTCTTACTTTGTAAAGCAAAACTAGTCGGACTATAACACATTCACTAACGTCTGTAATAAATCCTTATGTTTAATTGAGCCTGGCTCCTTGGCTATTCGAGAAGATAATTAATTAATTATATATGAATACATTTATATATAATTAATTAAGCAGCGATAGGCTAGTGGGAGATCGTTGGCCTGCAACTCAGAGTTCTCGTGTTCAATCCCAAGGCGCGCATCTCTCACTTTCGAAGTTATGTGCGTATTAAATAGTTAATTATCGCTCACTATAACGGTGAAAGAAAACATCGTGAGGAAACTAGCCCATCTCAGAGTTCTTCATAATGTTCTCGAAGACATGTAAAGTCTGCCAACCTGCTCTGAGTCAGTGTGGTGGACTATAGCGTAACCCTTCTCACACTGAGAAGAGGCCCGTGCACAGCAGTGAAATCCTAATCCTAACTAATATTATAAAAGCGAAAAGATGCGATGAGCGATGAGTTTGTTTGTTTGTGTTACCTTTTCACGCCTAAACCACTGAACCGATCATCCTGAAATTTTTCATATACGTTGCCATGTGTACAGAAACGGACAAAGGCTACCTTTCATCCCGAAAAAAATTACTCGCGAGGAAAACAACAATAACCTTCTTATGATAATAGATGGCGCCACGTGTCGTTCGAAACATGATTGAATTATATTATTACAAGCAGAGTACAACTCGAACTGATTGTCAAATTCTAAATTAACGCGAGCGAAGCCGCGGGCAAAAGCTAGTAGTGTAATATAGGGCTGATATTATTATATGAATACATAGATCCATATATATCTGCGAAGAGGTAGCGAGGAGCAGAGGGACAATTATGCTATATAAATGGCGAAATTTGAGTCTAGTATATTGCCCTCACTTTTCATAAGCTATATTTTATGTTTTATAGATAGCTCTTATATTACTAATTCTCACATTTATGGCACTGAATGGGTTCTGCCTGATTGGTTACTGTGACAAAAAATATAATCGCGCAATCTAGTAACACTTTCAATGGCAAACCGTAATAGATTTTCCAGCAAAATACAGTAATTCTATTTGTTAATTTAAATTTTAGAGCTTAGTCTACCTATCTATATAATAAATTTATTCAGCAGTTGAAGCGTGTGTCAATAACAGACAATAGAATCTCGGTACTCAAAAAACACATCGGATCTTCATTCCCTGAAACGGTCTATTATACATCATTCCTTGAAATTCACTTCTGAGAATTTTCAAAGGTCACGTGCGGTAGTAAGCGTAACTGAAAAATTACTCCACGCCACCAGAAAGGCAGGTAAGTAAAATATTTTTGACATCACAATAATTGTTCTGGCAATTTTACACCTGGGCACTAAGAGTGGTCTTGCTTCTGTATGATAGTAAGAAAATGTATGGCAAGTGCGTTGTGACATAAACATTAGGTGGTTAGTAGATTTCTTCGTCGTCCAAACTAGGTTTAGTGTTGACGACGTTATGTTTGTGTTGCGTCGGACTTATTAAACGTTAGTACAACAGTCACAACGAACTTCTAGTCAGATGCCGATGTATGTATAGCACACATTTTTTGGGAATTTGCGATCGAACTTATAGCACTCGGCGCTAAGGCAATGATGACGATTGAGAAAGTTGCGCTAGCAGTTGGACATGCAGTCAAGTTGACATATTATCCTTAGATGTATGTGTATGTGGGAGAATGAATATTGTATAGCAAAGATATTCTTTAGAAACATATACCGTTGCCAAAGGATGACTCCTTTCTCCAACTAGATCACTGATTGTCCTGAATAAATCGTGTCTTCAACCGAGAGCATGTATATATAATATACGTAGAGTGAATGAAACAAAAAAGTTGTGTTAGTACCGTAGATAAAACAATCTATTCCTGCCCCTTCTAAACCAGGCGTTAGTTTATATAAATGTCAATAAAACCACGGTTTACAAGCATCTTGAATACAAACTGGCAATTCTATTATAGTATCCTCGTAAATAGTAAGTTTACAGAATCTTGAGTGATATATAGATATGCTATTGCCGCACCGAAGTGTAGTCAAAGTGGTTACACTTTATGGCAAATATACGTCCATAGATTTGTTATCTTTTACCTATTTTAGACGTGAAACTAGGGTAATAGGCTGATTAACCCTGTAGTGTCGAGAAAATAATAACACTAATAGTAATCCTTTCATAGAGCAGCGATAGCTCAGTGGGGAGACCAACAGACTGCAATGCAGAGGGTCTCGGGTTCGAACCCACGTCGCGCACCTTTGACTTTCGGAAGTTATATGACTTTTCGAAATTATGTGCGTATTGATGGACAATTATCGCCTGCTCCGTGCCTCGAAGAGCTCGTTAAGCCATTTGTCCCGGCTGCCATGAACATCTTTGGCAGTCGTTATTGGGAGAGTGTCGACACAAAAGATCCCACTGGATCGAAGTGTCGCCGGTCTGCACTGACTGGCCCCCACATAAGGTAAGATAAGATAATCCTTTCATCGATACATAGTCTTCCTATCCCAGAAGTGGTAGGCATATATGTACACAGTACACCCACATATTATAACATAGTGATAACCCCTGTGACACAGCATCTAAACCTAGTGCGAAAGTTGTCTTTATTAAAAGAAAGCAATGAAAGATGTACTTAATAGGGGCCGATCCTATTGCCGTTTACGGGGCACAATTCCAGATTCTATACTACTGCTACCAATAATTGATTGAAAGATAACCCAATAACATTCTGCCTGATCCTCAAACCCGAGAACTTTTGCACAGCAGTCGCACATACTCACCCTGCGCATAAGGTTATTCGAAAAGTTTGCGTAGGTACCGATGTACCCGCTCGTTTACGCTCGAATTCGCGCCCAATCGTTCTGAGTTTGATTATCGAGTCGTGTGGCCGAGTGTGACTGGGTTACCCGTTAAGAAATTAAAAGAAGCGCGGCGTCAAAAATTTGGACAAATTGTTACCTAGTAATTAAACAATTAAAGCAGACGAATATAAGTGTATGGCACCTCTGACTACCCTTTCTAGAACATACAGGTATCAATGCCATTTGGGTGACTTTCCTGTCAAATATAATTAGTAATGTAATGCTTATAAACATATCTCAATGCCCGTTGTATAAATATACGTATAATATAATATAATTATAATATTATGTAGACATTGCTACAGTATATGTACTACATAAATTTTTGCTAAGTGATATGTTGTAGTGAGAAACATTGTCATTATAATCATTACTTTAGTGTGTTTACGTATTTCTGGTCAGCTTCCAAGTGATAAAAGTCACCACGTTAGCCAAAAATGAGCTAAACTTATTAGAATGCAAGTGAATTAAAAAGAAAATATGATTTGAAAACCATATAAATTTGTAAACAATACAAATATAAACGATAATAAAGTGTATTATGTTATTCTTTGCTCACTACGATCGCGTCGATACTCAGCTGGTGAACAAGTGAGCTCGTTCGTTCCTCCCAAGATTGGTTTGAATATCGAAATTAAGATTTTCTAAGGCGTTGATGTCATATAGTGTCACAGAGGTACAGTTAATTTTGATGGCTAGGCTTGACACCTATTACATAGGACCTAAAAAGTCCGAATAAAGACAGATTCTGATAATCTTTATCTGGACGTTTTTTCAACATTCTATATTTCTTAGGGGTTTTCTTCTTGAAAATATAATGACTATACATTTTCGTTTGAAGTTTTGGAACCAAGTTATTTACTTACTTCAGAACTATTATTACGTTGCGCCCTGTAATTCCCTGCCTATTCTATAGAATATATGCAAGCGATGTGATGATCTACGTAAAAATCGAATAACTTCAAAATTATACGAGCTCGCATTCGAGCGTCAATCTATTATGTATACGTTATCAAAGAATTTTATTCGAATACCGATCGAATCGCTGTTTAATGACGCCTTCATACATTTTTCGTTTTATTATAAGTGATCGTATTCCTTATTACCTTTTTCTTGGCTTTCTATAGTATGTTCTGTGTGGTCATCGAGAACTTGACAACTATTTTATTATTGCATATCGAATAATAAATTGGAATGTATTTGAATCACCTAAACATTAGGGGCTGGTTCTAATTACGAGCGAAAAGCGCCCGTATTACAATGTCGTATAGTATCACGCTTGTATATCTTTTACTTATATTGTCGATGGGGAAGGGAGCGGTGTTACACACTCGTACTTTACAAGCTATGATTTTAGTTCCCATATGTATAGGGCGAGTCTATTTAAGTCTACCGGGTACTAAATCATAGTCAAAGTCAAAAACGTTAAAATATTGTATATGCAGTTCCATATAACGCGTTTTTCTATCAAGAAATTCTAAGTAGCTGCACGGTACCTAGATTTGAGTCCGGTAAACAGCAATAAGCTTGCTCTTTAGTAAGTAGGATCTAAATAAAACAAATATAATACAAATTTATTCGCGGTCCACATACACGAAGAGGGAGACAATGTTGTATCGCACCCCCGTTTAGACAGTTATAGATTTAGATCCTACCTACTTACTAAAGAACGAGCTTATTATGTGCGCACAGATAGATTTGAGTCCGGTAAACAGTAATCTGTTTACCGGACTCAAATCCATCTGTGCGCATATATTGTACGGCACATTTACAATAATATTTTTTTAGGTGTCGATTCGCACGCCTTATTCAGATCGGTTCGTTGCGCACTGAAATAACCTATATAGATGTGTGCGAATCGACAGTAAGAAAAATAAAATTTTAAGTGTCGCTTTGCACAAAACCTGCGTACAGATTTGTGCGACACAGCCAATAAGCTGAATTGATGTTATAGCCTCGTATCCACTAGGCAAAATTTTGCGCACGACATGTTGCACAGCATGTTGCTCAACGTGTTGAACGTCAGCGCGGAACTTTTGTTTACCAACGTTGTCTGTCTACACAATATGATTTCGCTCGCATCAGTCGTCGACAACATGTCGCCAGAGGAACTAGTGTTGATTTCAGTGGCTTTTTCACGTCTCCATTTGATGCTCAAATGCATGTTGCACGGAAACAAACAACAAGCCGCGTGTGATATTGCGCGCCACCTGGCAACGTCGCGCGATGTTGTGCTACGCTGCCGAACATGTTGAGCGTCACGTGTTGCGCGTCAAATGTTGCCTAGTGGATACGAGGCTTATAACTTACATATAGATAAGAGGTTAAGAGCACCTTGAACCGACGGGCGTGTATGAGGAATGTGATGAAAGTGAATGAAACCAGAGAAGTGTGTCTGGATCGTAGCAAATGGAAATCCGTAATCTCTGGCTATCCCTCTGGGAAACAGGCGTGAATCTATGTATGTATGTATAGTTATTAATAATAACACAGTCCAATATGTTAGTATATTGCTGAATCATCGTTTTGCCAATGAGCTAATTAATCCAGGTTCATTAACTTTTAACTTGAATTACCCATTCACAAACCAGCAGCGATAGCTCAGTGGGGAGACCAACAGACTGCAATGCATTGGGTCTCGGGTTCGAACCCACGTCGCGCACCTCTGACTTTCGGATGTTATATGACTTTTCGAAATTATGTGCGTATTGATTGACAATTATCGCCTGCTCCGTGCCTCGGAAAGCACTTTAAGCCGTTGGTCCCGGCTGCCATGAACATCTATGGCAGTCGTTATTGGGAGAGTGTCGACACAAAAGATCCCACTGGGTCGAAGTGTCGCCGGTCTGCACTGACTGGCCCCCACATAAGATAAGACTGGCGCTAAACTAACAAAGCTCCTTATAAATTTATTGAAGTCTTAAGAAGCGCTATAAGATAATTTCTTTGAGTATAAGGAAATATAATTATACTAAATTTAGCTCGAAGCTTCGCTCGCGTTAATGTAGATTTAATCAATAAATTTCTATCCCAGAACAGTATTTTTTTTCGAATTAAATCCCATGTCCTTTTCTGTACCCCTGCCAACGTGTATGCAAAATTTCATGATGATCGGTCGAGTTGTTAAGAGATGAAAGCGTTACAAACGCACATTCGCATTTAATTATAATAATAGTTAGGATTAAAATGTAAAGCTGGTAACGCAGCGCTAATAAATGATAACAGGGTTGAAATAACTGGTGTGCGAGTTCAATTCCCGAGTCGAAGAGGGTTCGAGGGCTCCTCGGTCAAATATTTCTTAGTAACAGCGTGCAGCCAGAGAAGTGCCCAGTAGACTTTAATAAAATCGCACTTTTACATGGGACCTATCTTATCTTATCTTATGTGGGGTCCAATCAGTGCAGACCGGCGACACTTCGACCCAGTGGGATCTTTTGTGTCGACACTCTTCCAATAACGATTGCCATAGATGTTCATGGCAGCCGGGACCAACGGCTTAACGTGCTTTCCGAGGCACGGAGCAGGCGATAATTGTCAATCAATACGCACATAATTTCGAAAAGTCATATAACTTCCGAAAGTCAGTGGTGTGCGACGTGAGTTCGAACCCGAGACCCTCTGCATTGCAGTCTGTTGGTCTCCCCACTGAGCTATCGCTGCTCAATTACATGGGACCTAAAAACAACTAAAGAAAAGTGAGTGTGAAACACCTAAACCTACTTGTTTGGGGATATATAGGAGTGAATCTACGTACCTATCGAACCCGTGACCTCGTCATCTGATGCAAACTTATTCCACCGGGTAAACGAGACATTCAAGATTTAGAAAATTAAAAATGAAAAAAAGAAATATTATCTCTATTGCAATATTCTTCTTAGAAGATGAATAAGATTATATTGAATTCTTAAGACGCGCAATTAAATAATTTACTTAAGTGGAAGTATTATGAAATAAGAAAGTCAAGATGTACTTCCTTTTAATTCTAATAAATTATTTCTAATAATTACTTTAATTAATTAAAGTCTAAGCTTGGTGGCGCAGCGGTATCTAGTGAATTCGACTGCGTTCTCGGATACAGGTAAAGTGTTATTAGGAATTTATGGTCAAGGAATTCTCAGAAATAGCACAGAGCCAAAAACTATGTCCGATAGACGTCCTATTTCGAGAGTCCAAAATAGTCAACACCTCTATATAATATACCTCTTTAGATTGTTGCGTGATTCTAACCAATAACCTTGCTAACTAAACGAGCTGTAACGCAAGAAATAATGTAAATTAGAGTTTTTGTCAGTATCTTAATTTTACTTTCTTTTATTTTTGATTATACAAAATACTAGACTTTGCCTGCGGCTTTGCTTTCATAAGAGTAGGTTAGGTTAGATTAGTAACAGTACTTTTTTCAGGACGAAAGGTACCATGATATGTTCTATTATGTGTTCCTGACAATGTGTATGCGAAATTTTATGATGATCGGTTAAGCAGCGTGAAAGCGTAACAAACAAATAAATAAACAAACAAACTCACATTCGCATTTATAATATTAGTAAGGATGTATCGGAATCATAACTTTGATTAAAATAAATATATCTCGGATTGTAATAGACTACATCAAGATCCCATGGAAATCCTAGTGTGGGGTCTAGGGCATCAAATTGTTATAATTGTAACCATTTGAACAAAAAATAAATGCTTATTATTATTAATTTAATTCATCCATCTTAACGGATTACTAGATCTTGTGATTACTTAGTTAACTTATCAACTCTTCAGCCCTATTATATTAGTAAGATGATAACATTCTAGGTATGTATCTGGCTTCTAAGAAAAATTATTCATGATGGAATGATTCACTTCATGATTCCTGGTATGAGCTATGATATTTTGCCGTCCATAAATTACCTTTATACGAGAGATCATATCGGTTCGTTACTCCGTTGCTGCGTAAAAAGATAGACAAACACAATTATTATTACTACATAATTGTTTCTGTCACCCGTCTTTCCGTAGCAGTATCCATGGAAATTACTTCCAAATCATCCAAGACTTGGTCTGTATGCAACGAAACTGTATTCAAAGGCTTAGCCGTGATTGAGTAACGAACCTTCAAACAATTTCACAAACTTTCACATTTATAATATTTATTTTTTACCTTTTTTCTATTTTTTTTTATTACAATTTTTTTTTTATCGTTAGTAGAAGGGCATATTTATACTTGCACCAGTGAGACGTAATATTGAAGACAACTTCGTGCTTTCTACCCAGACCTACAAGTAATTGAGACAGTGGTTATTAGTGCACGTTGGACGTAATGCCCGCGTTGAGAAACTGGCCGGTCCACATAGCAGTTTCACTGACGACCTTTGAATATTTTAATTGCAGCCTTACAGAAAAAATTCGAAATATTTAATTGTATTAACTCTATGTATGGCAAGCACTGCTTATTAAAGGATTATATGTCGTTTTTTTAATATACGTAGGTAACGAATAAATCGACACCAATAAAGAATTATTTCGCCGCGTCAATGGAGACCGACCACTTTGTATCTACCTATCACCTAGTAGCCTAAACTAGGTAGATAACATTATTCTTTAAAGTTTAGTATCAATTTCGTTAAATAATAAAATAAAACACATTGTTTAAAAAATATTTATTTTCATGTGTCATCATCACCTTCATAAGTTATTAAAATATTTTCCAGAAACTGGACTGGTGATTTTCATATTTTTCCCAGATTAGGTACCATATTACAGACATTACGTGAGCACAGCAACCAACAGTCCTTCGGCCGACTATGCAGTTGCAGTAATACTGCCTTATTGCTTCCAGGCTGTGTGTATTATTTTGGTATACTATAGAAATAAAATACGTCAATTTCATACTACTGGATGGTAACCAATATTTATTACATATTCAAACAAAGCTTTTAATATTTTACTTTGTTTCTAAAACGATTGTCCACGTGCAAGCCGAATATGGACGGTCTCCTTTCGGTGAGCTTCTGTTCTTAATAAGTGTAAGTGTCCTGCGGCCGTTGTGAATAAGAACAAATAAATAAATAAATTAACACAGAATATTCGTTATTGTATAGGATGGATGTAGCTGATGTGTGTTACATGCGCAAGTTACCTGGGCTGGCTACATGCAAAAGCAAGTCGCATGGGGTATATGTGCAAGCTAGTCGCACGAGCGTTTCGCGCGACTAGCGCCTAACCACGCAAGTCCTTTTAAGTTGCGCATTTTACCCGTTTTGTGCATAACAGCATACTATTTTAAGCACACAAGATTTCATGAAAACATTTAGCGGTAAAAAATGTTTTAAATATTACATAACGTTAAGTAAATGAAAACTATTTTGCCAAGCTCGTTATAATCTCGTAAAAACAAAAAAATACATGTGATTTGTAATAGTATTCGTTGTTGGTATCGAAATGATGCGTATAGGGTTAGTAACAAATAATAAGGCTTAATGTTTATCTACCATAAATGTCGATCACGTATTTGTTACGAACTTAAAAGTAAAAAATAAGATAAATGTTAGAGTTTTTTCAAAAGGCATTAATTTAGCAAGTCACTGAAAACAGTGACTTGCTAAATTAATGCCCTTTGAAAATAGCTTGTTATAAAATAGAGCATAAAATGTAAAAACATTTTATGCTCTATTTTATAACAAGCTACGAGTATGATTTGGCTTCATGAAAAATGTTTACAAGTTTTCAATTTTCCTGCTGCTTTAACCGACACTTATATTAGAAATAAATTGACGTTAATAGTCTACTTAAGATTTTTCATAAAATAATAGGTCGAAATTTAAAATTTTTTTTGTAAAAGACAACTCTCGCAGTAGAAATAATTCATGTGTCGCGGGGACTTTACAAACATTTAGACAACGAACACAAAGAGCACCTAAACTCAAAACAATCATTTGTGGATCACACAAATTATTGTCCCGTGTGGGGATCGAACGCACAACTTAGCGCGGCGGCACAGGCGAGCACAATGAATGGGTAATACGAGTAGTAAAAGGACTATAAACAAATATAATTTTATTCCATATATGCTACACTTTAACCTGATTCTATGGAGTGTATTTAAACATTTTAAAATTAATGGCACTTATCTATATATTAATACGTGAAGCGAAAACTTTGGCTCCCTTTTTACGAAAATTGGGCCGACGGACGAGTATGAAATTTCGCACACTTATAGTTTATACAGAGAAGAAGTGACGAATGCTAATATTTTTTTAAAATTATGCGTAAAATACATTATTTGCAATAAATAACACGATACACACACAACCATGCATTTGACACACGCAGTCGAAGCGCGTAGCTATGGTTACACATATCAATATATAATGACATATATCAGCAATATCTTACAGGCAAACTTTGGTTGAATTTCGAGCACTAGGCAACCGCTAGTAGGCTTAATTTCACGAAGTGTAAATATGTTTAACTGTACTGATTGTATCTGTTTTAAACATGCTGTGTACATATATTAAAACAAAAAACATTGTAAACCTAGGATAAATTTATCTATGAATAAAGTTTTATCTTATCTTATCTAACTATATCGATAACTAATACCACCCAAGCTATCAAATCACCGGTTAAGATAGTTTATGGGTTGTACCAATTTAACAATTAATAATAATAATAATATTCTACCACATACACACAACACCGTCTAGCCCAAACTAAGCAGAGCTTGTACTATGGATACTAGACAATGGATAAACATACATATTATATACTTTTTTTTTGTAAATACATACATATTATACATAGAAACACCCAGACCAAGACAAACATCCATGTTCATGCACACAAATGTTTGACTTGTGCGGAAATCGAACCCGCGACCTCAGGCGTGGCAGGCGGTTACACTGACCACTACGCCATCGAGGCTGTCAAAATAATGTCACAAGCAAAAGTAACTTTTACCGATCAACTTCTGCCGGTTTGCGTTATGGTTACAGTTTAACCCATACTTTATGTAAAAAACAAAATATTATTATTCGACTTTTAATTGGACAATCGATATAACAGACAGATGCTATGATTATTATTGTTATTTTTATTCTGCTAAAGTAAACTTTTACTACACGGATGGTGCAGTAGTCTAAGTAGTCACATTGTTGCTGCCATTGCAGCAGCTTCTTGCATTTCTCTGTTTTTTTAGATTTGATCCTCATACGGGCCAGACATTTATTTGATCCACAATGATTTGTTCTGAATGTCATATGGATTGTTTGAGTGGTTTAAAGTGTTCCGGGACACAGTAATTAATCCTTGTGCGCGAGTTGTCAAAAAAAAAAAATTCACTTATCTACTTAATTCTTATCATCAAAATTTTCTAAGTACCTTCAAAGGCAAACAACCTGGCAACAAATATCAGTATGTTAATTCGAAATTCAAATTTTCGCGCCATACCTAGCCGACACTGACGTGGACGGTACGAAAGAGGTCGTTTCCAAATATTTTTCCATACAAAAATTCATTGATGTCACCAATGTCTCAGCTGATTTTGCGTCATTCATTTACAAACATTGTGAGACTAGATTAACTTTATCTATATTATGATAAGCCGCGGGAGCTAAGCTAGAATTATCACAATTATAGCAAAGCGACCAAAATTGGTCGTACCGTCTCTGAATAATAGAGCTCACTGGTCCATTAATTATTCGGAGCCTTAATTAATATTGACCTCTAATAACAAGTGATTGCATTCGAATATTTAACAATACTATAATTGTATTCGAATACCATTCGAATGCATATCAATCAATTATGAATATTACTATGTATAAATGATTTGAAATTATGACCTTATGTCCCAATGTTTATTTATTACTATAGTCACAATGACAGGCTCCAGTGAAAGACTAGTGCCTGGTTCTTGGGACCAGGCAAATGCTGAACTGGAGTCCTGATTGCTACAGCTGTGGGACACATGTGTCTCAAGAGGTTTATTGAGTATTTTATGTTACTGTGTTATTTTTATTTTTTCCTTTTTATAATTATTATTGTTATTTCTTTTTATTTTCATACACTTGTGCCCACCAGAAAGCTGTATAGCAATTAAGATTTTTTCTTTCTTTCTAGCGTTTACCCGCAAACTCGACGGCATTTGGAAGTAGGTAACAATCTATATATGTATTAAAAAAAAAAGGTATATATGTATGTTTATCCATTGTCTAGTATCCATAGTACAAGCTCTGCGTAGTTTGGGCTAGATGGTGTTGTGTGTATGTGGTTGAATATTATTATTATTATTATTATATATATATATTTGACGACCTCGATGGCGTAGTGGTTAATGTAACCGACTGCCACGCCTGAGGTCGCGGGTTCGATTCCCACTCAAGTCAAACATTTGTGTGCATGAACATGGATGTTTGTCTTGATCTGGGTGTTTCTATGTATAATATGTATGTATTTACAAAAAAAAAGGTATATATGTATGTTTATCCATTGTCTAGTATCCATAGTACAAGCTCTGCGTAGTTTGGGCTAGATGGTGTTGTGTGTATGTGGTTGAATATTATTATTATTATTATTATATATATATATTTGACGACCTCGATGGCGTAGTGGTTAATGTAACCGACTGCCACGCCTGAGGTCGCGGGTTCGATTCCCACTCAAGTCAAACATTTGTGTGCATGAACATGGATGTTTGTCTTGATCTGGGTGTTTCTATGTATAATATGTATGTATTTACAAAAAAAAGTATATATGTATGTTTATCCATTGTCTAGTACCCATAGTACAAGCTCTGCTTAGTTTGGGCTAGATAGTGTTGTGTGTATGTGATAGAATATTATATATATACATATATGTATTTTTCTTTCTTTGCATGTGTTGTTTGTTTGAACGCGCTAATCTCAGGAACTACTGGTTCGATTTGAAAAATGATTTTAGTGTTGGATAGCCTATTTATCGAAGAAGGATATAGGCTATATAACATCACGCTACGACCCACGGAGGCGGCGCAGTAACTATAAACGCGGGTGAAACCGCGGGAACATCTATATTATATAAAATCGCCCCTGAATATATATGTGTTACACCTCTGTCTAATCTTGTACATATATTAGGCATGACTGTAAAAGTAAAGTAAAGTAAAAATGGTTTATTACTGCAAAATGACACAGATGTGGAACATTATAAAAGGAACACATAAATACTTACAATAGTGCTTGGGCAATAATACTATACTAAAACTTCAATGTACCAATATGTAGGTACACACAGCGACACATCAACCTAGACTGTTTGGACTTTCAAATATTAGAAGTTGAGCGCTGCGAATCGTGTGAGAGAGTGCGTTATATTTTTGTTACGCTCTATCCTTAGCATTACGGGTCCGGCCGTTAGGGTCCCATTCCGGTACGCCCCCGGCCGGCACGCACCCACAGTGAAAATTTGTTATTCCGCTACGCCCCCGGCCGAGACGCTCCCATTGTAAAACAACCGGAGAAGACACTTGAGCAAATACTGTTGAAACAAAAGTGTTTTACAACAACATTCTTTAAACATATTTTTAAAGAATATACTTAAAACTAATCTTACTAATTTTAAAGGTAATACATGATAGTAAAAACACTTTTGTTTTTAACAGTATTTGCTCAAGTGTCTTCTCCGGTTGTTTTACAATGGGAGCGTCTCAGCCGGGGGCGTAGCGGAATAACAAATTTTTCAATGTGGGTGCGTGCCGGCCGGGGGCGTACCGGAATGGGACCCTAGCGGCCGGACCCAGCATTACAGTGACACTACTATGCACTGTCCCTTTCCGACAATTCTCTATTTTGTATGTACGCTACATACAAAATAGAGAATTGTCGGACGACAAGACTACGCTTAGTTATGCGTATATAGGGTGTTTAACTTGATGTGTAGCCGTGTGTACCCTATGTTACTGTATTTCAACATCCCACAGAACTACATGAAATCGCACAAGTGATTTCAGTAGCAAAAGGACTCCGTATAAAACAAATACAAGTGGTAGCGAGCAAAAGTTTCACAAAAACATAATTCTACTTAAATACCTGCACACAGTCGAGCTGTAAAGAAAAAACATGAATATAAGTGTCGTTCTTCGCTACAGAATCAAAGGAAACATTTTTTTAACTTTTTAGCGTCTGTTTTAATCATTTTCTTTATGTCGCCAACCTTCCGAGATGTTTCAAAAACCAACCTTACTAATTTATACATGGGAAATTGTTTTTTACGCTTTTACGCCGTACTCAACTGATCATCATGATATTTCGCATACACCTTGTCAGAGGTACAAAAAAGTATATAGAGTGCCTTTTATCCAGGAAAAAGTATTTTTCCCGAGGGAGAGATTTCTTTTGACAAAACGTAGATTTACGCAAAATCTAGTACCTACATAATAACTCCGCGCTATTGAGTTCAAATAAACTACATATTTGGGGAAAATCTATATTGATTGTAACACGCATTACAGTTCATGCTCTCTAACTCACTTACCCTCCGTTTCTGAATTGAGAAAAGAAGCAAATCTCAACTGAGTATTCTCAAGTAATTTTTACATAATCTAATTTCATGAAACTGCTATAAACTGAGCATTTATTTAAGTGTATGACGCTCAAATACCAACTCAAAAGTTATTAGCTTAAGGAAACTTGATATAGAAACAAAACAAATGTTAAAGTAATATTTAAGTAGAGTTTGAGTAATTCTCAACATGTAATTCTTAATTCACAAACTGGGGGATATGGCATATACATAATTATGTACTATTTGAGTTAACTATGCGATTACTAGAACGACACGTTTCACTTGCATCCGATTTCTGAAAGGCTAATCAATGCCGTGTTAAAATCAATCTCGTGTCATGTGATTTGATTGGCTGGCTGCTGTTAATTCAGTCAGCGAATCACACCAATAGACATGCGTTTGATCATCTGTTAACAATATTTTGTGTTGAGCTGCCTTTCCGAAATCTCAACTAGGCTAGCTGTGCGCTTACTTGAACAATGGGTTAGAGTGCAAAATTAATTAAGCAGTACATGTTTATGAAATTATGCTTAAAGAAATTATATGTGAAGACATATTTTGAATACTACAAATTGTACTCAAACGTGTTGTAGCATCAAGCGCATGGCTCAGACTAAATGAGTTAGAGACTATGCACTCTAACGCGTGTTACAATCAATCTTGTCTAGTTGTCTCCTCTAGTACTCTTCAGCCTAACTAAATTAGTGAACTGATCGACTTACATTGAATCTCGTATTACTAGACCGATTGTGAGAATTGTACATGTTTAGATACATCAAGTTTGATACGTTTGCTTGTATGTATCTGAAGGGTATAAGCAGTAGTGTATATAATCCATATCGTTAGCTATGTGTTAGCTCTATGTCTGTCTTCGAGGTATATTTCTAAAATGGGTTTGTGTCGCCCAGGATTTAAACTCACGACCGGCATTCGATGCAGAGATCTGGCAAATTATGTATCAGATCATTCATCATCATAATTAAGAAATACCCTAACTAATTTTATAAATGCGAATGTGAGTTTGTTAATTTATTTGTTCGTTTGTTACGCTTTCACGCCTTAACTATTTAACTGATTATCATGAAATTTCGCATACGCTTCATCCAGAAAAAAGTTTCCGATAGATATAAATTTATTAACAATATCTACATTAACGCGGGCAAAGGCAAGTTAGTTGTAAACCAAATATTTGTTTCATATTGGAAAACAGGTTTACCGAATATGATCATCTTCGGTGAAACCCATATTTTGCCCATTTCCAATTACTATCATATAACACAAATAGGTACAGTTTAAATCACCAATCTAAAAAAATGTTGCAAGAGTTTGAAAGTAAACTTTGATCGTATTATGAAAGCTATCGATTATAAAATGGCCTTGCCAAGGCCACACCCGTATTGCGAAGGATAAGGTTACGGGAGCAAAATGTCGAAATTACGTTTTAGGGTCCGCTTATTAAAAAGAGTGATTAATGAAATATATTTTACGTGTATATTGGTAATTGTGAATTATGCTCCTGGTTTGGTGGACCAATGAAGTAAAAAGGTGGCTGGCTTAGCGAGCAAGCGGTTGTCTCGAGAGTGTTGTGGGTTTGAATTTCATACGAAACAATTAATTATTTGCATGGTCAATAAATACATTTCCTAAGCCTGTGTGTGTCTTTTGTCTGTTATTTGATACGAAATCTGAGCATTTTATTAATTGAATGTAAACGGTATTTTTTATTTTGACTACGGAGCCTTGGGGATTGACAACAACCTTCACCATAGCCACCGTTGTTTACTCTTAAAACAAATATCAATACCTTCCATTTTTATTCCTATAGCCTATAGCTTGCTCTTAAGGGATTAAGAGCTAGGCAAACATATATTACACCCAGATTTCGGCACGTAATAAAGACTCAAGCAGATTTTGAAATCAAAAATCGGTTTGTTCTGCATTTACTCCTACATTACGTCCCACATACCAAAATGTTCCTAATTTGCCCCTGTTTTTAAATTATTCCTTTATCGTCCTACATTTTTGTACATCATCATCATCATCATCAGGCTATAATAGTCCACTGCTGGACATAGCCCTCCCCCAAAGAGCGCCATAGCGCCCTGTCTTCAGCTTGCCGCACCCAGCATGTACATACGGTTAGCTAAAACAAGGTTATTTTTTTTTTATCTTTTGTTTTCGGCCTCGTGGTGTTATGCAATCATAAGCAGAAAGTTTGACTGAGAGATCAACGAGGTATTTTAAAATATTTTACGGCTGACGTTACAATAAAAATTCCAAAGAAAACAGGGACAAAAAAGGAACAAAATCTGGAACGAAAGAGGATTTACATTAGGAAATTAATATTAATTTCAATTTAGGGGCATATAAGGAACACTTTTTGGGACGAATGCGTATTTCTACGCCTGGGACGAAACATGAGGGACGAATGCGGAGCAAACCCAAAAATCTAATACCACCTTACTCAACCATTAAACCGGAGACTTTACGCACCAGCACTCCACCACCAAGTCTCTCATAATAACACAATAATCACATAAACAGATAAATACTTAGCTAGAATTCCCAAGACCACACATCAGTACCGTAGTAAACTACAAAAATGCAAAAGTAACGCTACCTTACAGCTCAGGCCGTCATCGCGATGAGCGCTCGGCATCCGATGTGTCCATATAATGTGCACTCTAACATCCAAGATGTCGGTACTCGACCATTTTATTGCTAACGTGTGGGCACCGGGTTTCCCGACAAAACATTCTTGGGAGTGGAATAAGAATGCCGTATTGCGTGGTCACCCTTTATTACTTGAGAATGTTTCGTTCAATTAGTAAAGTTGTCTTTGTTTATATAAAGCGTCTTGAATGTAGACGAAGGTTTACGAGGAAGTATGTAGTCATGTTGCACTGAATACCACGAATTAATAAATTCATTACTTATAAAAATAGTATTTCAAGGATGTTTTTGTTCAGTTACTTAAGAATTAAAAGGCAATACTATTAGTCTAATAGGAACCACGCTAGTAATTTTAACTTTTACAGTATAATGGAGAAATTGTATTCAGATTGCATAAAATACGAAAAAATGGAAGACGTAAGCGAAGGCCTTTGCCCTGCAGTGGCTAGCCACTTGGCGTTTATTAATAACTAGCTTTTGCGCGCGGCTCCGCCCGCGTGGTACCTACGTCAATAAAAAGTAGGCTATGTCCTTCCCCGGGTTTTAAACTATATCTGTACCAAATTTCATCTAAATCAGTTGAGTAGTTTAGCCGTGAAAAGGTAACAGACAGACAGACTGATAGAGTTACTTTTGAATTTATAATATTATAGTAAGGAAGTAAGGATATACTGGCCGGCAACAGTCGTATTATAGATTATTGAATACACGTCAATATTTTACACATATCTCTATTTATAATAAAAAATTATAATAAATTTTATTTGCCAAAACAATACATAATATCTGAAACAGTAAAAGTATAACATAGTTCCATTGTTTGTTTATAAATATGAATAATAACCCCGAAGCTAGGTAAATACTGTGTTATCAGGGTCATCCATTCGTCCGAAATTACATATGTAACAAACTTTGTTGAACTAAGGCCTTAACAAAACATTTCATATAAGTTAATTAAAAAATCAAATTAGTCTCAGTTTTAAACTTTGTATGTTTGTGTGTGTGTGTATGTGCGTGTGTGTGTGTGCCTGTGTATGTGTATTTGTGTCTGTGTGTGTAAGTCTGTATGTATGTTTCTATATGTCTGTGTATGTATGCGTTTGTACGAGTGTATTTATGTATATGGGGGTTTAACTAGTGCTTTAGTTTCATCGTAATCTCTATCTATCGCTATCTATAGAAAAAGCTGGTGGGAGACCGTTTGTCTGTTCATTATCGCTTGCTTTAACGGTGAGGGAAAATGTCGTGAAGGAACGATGTCAGCCATGGCGGTCTGAGAGTTCTCCATAATGCTTTCGAAGATATGTGAAGTATGCCTACTCACACTGGGCCAATGTGGTGGACTATGCTGATATTATTATATTATGTATGGAATGTATGAAAAGTCCGATGCATTCATATGTTTTTGAACTGGACGGGCTATAGTTGAAATTTCCAGGTAAAAAATACAATACCTGAGAATCCCTTTTCAAATAGCAAAGTAGGTTTTAGACACGTCTGCCTACCTCTTCGGGAATATTAAAGGCGTGAGGGAATATTATGTTAATTTCATACGACTAATGGATAGCACTAATAAAACTTATTAGGAAAGTTTTCCGTCCCTGCCTTTATGCATCTGCTAGATGGAGATGTAGTGAGATTAAACTAGCTTACAAAGTAGGTACAAGAGAAATTAAAAATTACGTCAAAGTGAATATGACTTTAACACGATACTTGCAGTGTGTCGCAAATGCAGAAATATTGCTTTGCAAGTTTATTATCATAACGAAATCTCATCAGGATGTCCTTTTGATTCTGCGGGTGACGCGATGGTGTAAGTAGACATCACATCGTAGTCGTTTTCGATGCGCAGAGGAATCAAAAAAATAATAATATCTATACTTACCTACTAATATTATAAAGCTGAAGAGTTTGTTTGTTTGGTTGAATATGCTAATCTCAGGAACTACTGGTTTCAAGTAAAAAATTCTTTCAATGTTGGATAGCTCATTTATCGAGGAAGGCTATAGGCTATATAGCACCATGCTACGACCAACAGCAGCAGAACATAAATGAAAAATGTTGCAAAAACGGGGAAATTTCTCCTATGTGAAGCGGACGAAGTTGCGCGGCTCAGCTAGTAATAGTAATAAAATTTATTTATTCTCCACAAAGGTCTTAAGTCTTAGATCTTAGGCATAAAATTACAAAGGTACAATTGGACCGTGTTGTGCAGAAATGATCCAATCCACCAAAACATAAATAAAAGTTATGCTGATTTGAAACAAGTTCATTTTTCTGTTATCCCACTACACCATGTTATGCATATAGTTTTATAAAGAATTGAATATAGATTTTTGTATTACTTGATGTTTATTCAAAAGACCTTCATACTTATAGATAAATTTAAAATGTTCCCCTGGATCATTTCTGCACAACACGGTCCAATTATTAGTAGAAAACGGATCCTTTGTGGGAAACTGGTATCTGAACTAGGTTTCCCTGTCATACAAATTACCATGTGATCATGTAGCAGTCATTAGTGAAGGAAATAAATAATATGAAGAGAAAATTTAGGTTCATACTTCTATGCGGAAATGACTTCATAGTAGTTCCAATTGATAAACAAGATAAAAATAATACTAATTAAAATAAATTAATAGGTAAAAATATTATAAAAAAATATGATGTGCAAATGAGCTGTGTGTGTGTGTGTGTGGTAAGGCTTTATGAAAAATTGTGAAAATTTGGGCTGTTTCAACTTTTGTATAGTTTTTTGCCATACAAGAATAATTCCTAGTGCGAGAGTTGCCTTTGAAAAGAAAATATATGAAGCTATTGAAGCCATATTAAATTATACCGCTTGCATTAAGGCTGACTTACTGTAGGACAACTTCGACGAGCAGCCAAAGTCGTCAAACGACCCAGTGTTCACCCAGACGTCAGACGACTCACTTCGCAGCCGAAGTCGAACAAATTCGGCATCGGGTGATACGGACGCTTACAGCGTACGAAGGCGTCAGTCACCTTTGGGGAAGCAATGCTTTGAGAAACCGCCTCCGGCACATCGGCGTCGATCGTAGTCGGCAGAAGACATAGAGTCAATAAGCTATTATATTAATCGGTTACCGTAGTTTACAGACGCTTTCAATAACATTAGTACCAGGACCAGATACCTTTAAAAGAATCATGAAATTAAACTACTTTATACAGATTTAATCGCGTTGTTTATTTTAAAACACTATTATTACATAATTTTGAAACGATTAAACCACTGCTGTTAAACTTTATTACCATTTAACCTTTTTAAATTACCTAATAAACCTAGATTTTCGGTTTACAATTTCCCTGCCGTTTCGGTTGCTTTTAGCAGTCATGGACACGAGCAGATTGTATTGTTAGCGCATAGGCCACATATTAAAAAAGGCACATTCAGCAAATATCAAACTGGTTTCTTGCTGATAATAAAGCACACGTTTAAGAAGCCTTGTAATTCTATTCACCCCTACATCATAGAACAAGGATGTATGCTTACAATCTTTTGGGGACTGGAGGTAATTTCAGAAACAATTCGTGTCGATTCGAAGTATCCATAGGTTTAGGTACTATTATGATATTTTCCGGTACCATTCAATTTGGTTAGCGGACAGTAATAACCTTACCACTATTGCAAAGAACCTAAACATAGTGAATAAGGTAATACTATGTAAATTTAAAGATATGTTTGCTAAGCGAAACCGCTTATGAGATTACTTTCAACTTCAACAGGCTTAATGGTTTGTTACGTCACAAGCCAGTCTTTATCTAATGATAATGATTGAAAGGAATGCAGGTTTGGGATTAGTCTAGTTCCATTTTGTTTCCATTATTTCACTTAATTGTATATCGGTAATTTTATGTACTTATAGTATATCAGAATCTAAAGGCCTGTAACTTAAATCTTCTTTCTCTTTTATTCATTACTAGCTTTTACCCGCGACTTCGCTCGCGTAAATGTAGGTTAGGTTAGGTTAGGTTTGCAACAGTTCTTTTTTACCTGGATGGAAGGTACCCTATGTCCTATTCTGTACCCCTGACAACGTGTATGCAAAATTTCATGTTGATCGGTAGAGTAGTTAAGGCGTGAAAGCGTAACAAACAAACAAACTCATTGTCGCATTTATAATATTAGTAAGGATCACATTATATATCTGTTGTACATTTTTGATACAATATCCTAACTTAATTTTTAACAGTTTTATTGCAAAACATTGGCCCTTTTTCTATAAAGTTACCTCCTAGATACGGTACTTAGACTTTTATTTTTCACAGGTAATTTTAAAATAATAGACAAAAAGATTTTTAGAACACACATTTTATGGTCCCGTGTAGAGAACTCACGTGGCGTAACATGGGAGAGGCTTATGTCCAGCAATGGACTGCAACGGGCTAATTGATTGATTGATTGTACAAAACGAACCTGTAATACTAGCAACGCTGTAGGGTGACCATTTAGGTCAATGCGACATCCCTACAATCAGGATTAAAGAGTTTATGTCATAGCCTATATAGTCCACCATAGAATGGATGCTAAACAGCTGATGCTATCTTAGACTTTAAAAAAGTATTACTTTTGTTTTTCTGTGGCCTGCAGCTTATATAGTTAATAGATACTTGTAGCGTTTTCGAAGTCAATGTATGTGGCATTTGCCGTGACCTACTGGTAAAAACTACACCGCATCGAAGGGCCAATTCCCTAGAGATACAAATAATTACACTCCGACCTTAGGCTACGTCACACTGTTACGCAAAGACCTCCCCTTGGTATGTCCGTGTGCCCAGATTTAACGCCGCCTTGGGCTAATCTTGCGGTCTAGATTCAGGACGATATTAATAGTGTCAGCTACAATTAGTGATGCGTATTAATTGCTTTTGAATGATATTCAAATATTGTTGAACATAATGCGATAGTTTATTTGTATTGTTAAGAATACATCGCACGTATTTACATAAATATACATACGTAGATAGAAGTAGGTATCACTATCTGTACTTACTAATATTATAAAGCTGAAGAGTTTGTTTGTTTGTTTGAACGCGCTAATCTCAGGAACTACAGGTTCGAATTGCAAAATTATTATAGTATTGGATAGCCTATTTATCAAGGAAGGCTATATAACGTCACGCTACGACCCACGGGGGCCGCGCAGTGACCATAAACGCGAGTGAAACCGCGGGCACATCTAGTATATCATAAAACAAAGTCCCCCACCGCGTCTGTCTGTATATTCGCGATAAACTCAAAAAATACTGAACGGATTTTCATGCGGTTTTCACTAATAGACAGGATGATTTATGAAGAAGGTTTCGGTGTATAATTTGTGAAGGTTTTATACTATCCGTGCGAAGTAGGGGCGGGTCGCTACTTATACATATAATGTTGTTAATACATTTAAATATAATATAGATGTTTAGATTTACCGCCGCCTTGGGCTAATCTTGCGTTCTAGATTCAGGACAACATTAATAGTGCCAGCGACAATTAGTGATGTGTTATAATTGTTTTTGAATTATATTCGAATACTGTTGTGCACAATTCGATAGTTTATATGTATGGTCAAGGATATAACGCACGTACTTATATAAGTAGCTGCGCGGCGTCCTTGACCGTTCAATGTTAACAATTAGTATTCGAATTATATTTTTCGAATACCTACTATATTTTGTCCGCGTCTACGCACGATAGCAGTACTTATTTTAGGATGAAAGGTCTATGTTCTTTCCTGTAAGTACACCTGACATCGTGTATGCGATATTTTATAATAAACGGTCGAATAGTAAAGGCTTAAAAGCGTAACAAACAAACAAACTTACAATCGCATTTATAATATTAGTTACGATATTCTTCTTCTTCTTTCTTTTTCTTTTCGTGTGGTTAGTGGTCAACCTGTTATCAAGAGTTGTTCAAGCCGCCCGTAGGCCTCTGACATGGCTTAACGACTGCTATCAATTTGACAACAACCGGGGCCGACTTTTTACGTGCCCTCCGAAGCACGGAGATGCTCAGATGAAATACCACTAAGCGGTCACCCATCTATAGACTGACCGCACCCAGTTATACCGTTGCTTAACCTCGCTAATCGTTTACCGATCAGTGACTGCAACTGGCTATGAGCGCCTCGTTACGATATTGAAAAAATTATACCTACATGTAATTACTTTCTATTAAATGTTATTTTAAAAAAGACAATTATCGCACTAGGAATAAATCCCGTGTCGCAGGCATTTTACAAACATTCAAACAATGGACACAAAAACACCCAAACTCGAAAGAACCATTTGTGGTTCACACAAATGTTGGTTGCATTTATTGTATCGCGAGATAACATCCCAACTTCCTAACTAATATTATAAAAGCGAAAATGAGTTTGTTTGTTTGTTACCTTTTCACGCTTAAACCACAGAACCGATCATTCTGAAATTTTGCATATACGTTGTAAGGTGTACAGAAACGGACATAGTCTAACTTTCATCCCGAAAAAATTACTGTTCCCGAGAAAAACAATAATAACGTTCTTATGATAATAGATGGCGCCACGTGTCTTTAGAATCATGATTGAATTATATTATCACAAGCTGAGTACAACCCGAATTGATTGTTCAATTCTAAATTAACGCGAGCGAAGCCGTGGGCAAATGCCAGTAGATTATAACAACTAATACACAAAGAATATCTAGACAACACAACTATTTGAACTACACGCTTATTATTATGCCCTGTGGGTCATTTAGGTAACTGTGCAGATTGCTAGCGATAATCCTTTTCAGACAACGTCAAAATCAACTATTTAAATTATTCAACTAGGTAACTTGTAGACGACGAACTTTAATAACTTGTGTGTCTATTAAAGTTTGTTTAGTTGCTAGGTTCAAGCAAAGGGTTAAACCTGTTAAAAGATATCTAGAGGAATCTCACGGCCATTATTTCAGGGTCGTATACACCTTTGTTAGATGACTTTTTTTCTATTTGTGATATATGGGTGTTCATTACACAACATCTTTGAAATAGGTACTACTATAAAAACTTCGAATTTATAATTTTGAAATATAGAGCAAATCAAAATGTCGCGACTGTGTATATATATTTGGCTATTAATATGCACTTTATTATTGTTCACAGTCATATTCCCACACAAAGGTGAGTAACAAAACACTTATTTTCTTGTACTTATTAATCTACCTCGCACCCCTTGATCCCATTCACAATTACGTGGAACTGCGACAGCTGTTATTCTCTATCTGTCTCTTTTCTTCACTATATTAAACGCACCGTCTTATTCACCATCACCTCCTTGTACAAGTTAATATACTTTTAAACTTGATTAAGATGATTGTAGGATTTCCTTTTTTCATCTATTTCTAGCGAGCCGCCTCGGCTTTGCACGGGTAATACAAAACATTAACAAATTATGTACCTAGACCTTTCTAATGACTCATTGGTGAAAAAGAAAAACTCCTTGATTCAAAAATATCATTTATTAATAGAACATAATATAAAAAACACACTTTAATTACCGTTCTTGTTATTTAATGTCTAGGATAAGTAAATTATAAAATGATATTTTTGAATTTTTATTTAATTATTACTGTGAACATTTTTTCGTTTGACTGTACTGTTTTTGGCTTGAACAATAGATTTTTGTATTTATTTATGGGTGGTCCCAGTTGCGGGAAGAAAAATATTAAAATTAAATGGATCCGGCAACTGGGACCGCGGTCCGAGTTAATTGCGTTCTCAGTCGCCGGAATCCTCATTTTCACGACTTAAAGACTGATCTGATAAAATTGTAAGCAAATCCAATTAGACAATGCGTTGTTTTCTAATAAGTATTGCTTTGCGCCATCAAACGATGCCGATGTTTTGATGTCTTAATTTAGAGTTTTTTACTATAATCACTTCAACTTTTATGTTTTGCAATACTGTTCGGTCACTGCTGACATTTTCGTTTTATTTACCTGTGCATACCGCAAGTATACGACAGCGCTGCGCGGCAGTATTCTCTCACAAGCATTCAGCTAGAAGCACACAACAGTAACCTAAAATTACCCACTAGGTATCATTTCTGTGTCGCGAGGGACTTTACAAACATTTAAACAACGGACACAAATAACACCCAGACTTGGAACAACCATTTGTGGATCACACAAAGTTTTGTCCCGTGTGAGGATCGAACCCACAACACTCGACGTGGCGGCAGTAGGGAGGCGACCACTTAAACCACTACGACATTCGTGCCGTCAAAGACAGTGGTGATACTAAAGACAAATATCTCTCTTCTTTCAGGAACATGGTTCTTGACACTTCCCTAATTTGCTTTTTGTTTTATATAACTAGATATGCCATAATATCTGACTACCATTTAGAATTCAAAAGATAGAAACAGACAGACAGAAAGCTTTATTAATACGATCCCGTTGACCTTTGGATACAAGTAACGAAAGAAGCAAATAAAATGACGATTAATAAAAAAGTTACGAGCTTCCAAAGTTTTTGGAGAGGATAATGTTCTGTTCCTTTTTCTGTTGAATGTCGCTATGTATGAAATGAAAACTATATTATTGACTTGTTATGTCACGACTCGATATAACTGCTGTTTCGTTTAATGAAAAATACTAAAAACGGTTGTAAATCTAATACTTCTAGACTAATATTATAAAGGGATTTGTATTTTTTTGTAATGAATTAACTCGAAAACGAGTGATTTAAAAAATGTTTTAGCCGTTAAAATGCTTCTTTATTCAGAAGTAACATATATTATTATTATTATAACATAAGCTATACAACATCACGCTACGAGCCACGGGCGCAACTGTAGCGTAGGAGTATTAATTTAGTTCTTTGTGATTTAATTTGTAGTCTATTTTATGTATCTAATCTAGTGGTCTAAAATCGAACGCAATACATTAATTTTAATTTCACTTCCATTGTATAAATTTTAGCCATATCTATTTCTTTTTAATTTAACTATGAAATATTAAATACTCCTTAGCACGCAATTTGTTTAAAAAAGGGATACAAAGTTATGTCTTCATTAATATAAACTTTAAAGTAAACACTAGTTGTATGTACACGTGTATTGAAATTAAGTAACTTTATAAGGATTTCATTGCAGTTTAAATAAATGTAGAAAGTTGTGTAGATTCATGTTCCTCAATCACGCATAAACCCTTTGATTTGATTCGGATTCGTATGATATTTGTATCATACGAATCCGTTAAATCCAAATAAACTAATCCAGGAAATAATCTGTCTGTATGCCGAAGCACACAGACAAATTATTTCCTGGATTATATTATATAGCTTACTATATCTTGCACGCGGCATTGCTCGCGTTAATGTAGGTAGTTTTTGTCAATAAATTACTATCCCTTGCAAACAGTATTTTTTTGTGGATGAAGGTACACTATGTTCCTTTCTATACACGAAATTTTATGATGATCAGTGCAGTAGTTAAGGCATAAAAGCGTGACAATCAAACAAATAAACTCACATTCGCATTTATAATATTAGTTAGAATAGCTTATATTTTTGGAAATGTGGTTTACCTCTGACTTACACAGTCAATATATACAGCACGATACAACGTAATAAAGAACTTGTTTTTTCAGTCAGATATGAGGTTGGAACTGATTAAAAGATCAATATTCATAGGAGAGAGTTTTCGGAATGAGTACAACGCGCTCGCAGTCATGTTTTCGTCAGTGAAAAGCACGCAGGATAACAGGAAAAATAATAAATGTATTACTTCCTGTGAAGTAAAAATAGAAACGGATTATTTTTGTTTGTACCGATGCACGGAGTCAATGTTTTGATTCGAACAGCTCTTACTTGTAAAGGGTTATTGAAATGTTTGTTAGTCAGAAATACCCGTTCGATTTAGTAGGGGTGCAAAATTTTATCGATTTTTAGAAATATCGACTATGTAATTCTTTATTACATAGTCGGTATTATGACATAGGTAAAGATTTCTTGAAAATTATCATATTTTTTATGAATTTGAGAAAATAAGAGATATATTTAATAATGTAAATAATAGTCTTATATACTTATACAATTCTTCTGTGCGTGTGTATGTTACTAAACTCCGCTTAAATAGCTGGATCTATTTTAATAAAAACATATTTTGTATAATTGGTTCGGTCCTTGGATGGTTTATGGTGGTGGCGCTGCGCTGCTATCGGGTTTCAGGATTTATTTTTCGTTCAGTAATCTGAACAAATATTATAAATATGAATGTGTTATTTTTTTGTTTGGTTCACTTTTCCACCTTAACTACTCGACCGATCATCATGATATTACGCATACACGATATCAGGGCAACAGAAAAGAACATAGGATACCCTTAACCCAGAAAAAAGTACTTTTCCTGAACGAGCAAACCCGCGGGCAAATACTAGTAATACAAACATATAATATCTTACCACTACTCTCAAGTATCTACATATTCTACCCACATATAGTGAATATTAATTTAATAAGTTAAAAGGCAATCAACATTTAGACAAAATATAGGTACCTACATGTTACTTTCTTTATTTACGTGAAATAAATCGATTTTAACATAAACATATATAACTTTATAGAAATATATAAAATACCGATATCACACAATTATTTTATGATCAATAATTATTTCATAAAGTCAAAAGTAATCAACTTTTATATAAAAGATACATATTTCTTCCTATTTTTACGTAAAAGAAATCGAATCTAACAAAATCTAAAGAAATATATATATAGGTAACTCGGGACTTTATAAAAATATATAATATACTAATATATTATATTATTATTATTATAATAATATAATATTCTACCACATACACACAACACCATCTAGCCCAAACTAAGCAGAGTTTGTACTATGGGTACTAGACAATGGATAAACATACATATATACTTCTTTTTTGTAAATACATAGGTACATATTATACATAGAAACACCCAGACCAAGACAAACATCAATGTTCATGCACACGAATGTTTGACTTGTGCGGGACTCCAACCCGCGACCTCAGACGTGGCAGTCGGTTACACTAACCACTACGCCATCGAGGCAGTTAAAAATAAAAACCCGATATCATATCATACAATCGTTTCATCATAAGTAACATGAATAAACCTTAGGACAACAACTCATTACATTTAGTGCCACTTATACATACATCTAATTAATAAAGTTATATCAGTACTTTTGATCGGAATATATTCAGTAGCACTGTGTCTATACAGTTTATACTCAGATTACTCAGTAATATTAGTAGTATGTTTGGATGAGACGTAGGTTGTTTAAGTAAGTATTTTAGAACATTCGTAAACATTAATCAGTCAGCCATAACGGCCCAGTTTTCAAACTCGCCTTTATGCTTAATACTGTCTTACGTTTTCGCGAATGTTATATATTGAAATTAAACTACTTTTTAATATCAGCACTGTATATAAAGGTATGTTAAGCTGGTTTGGGCATGTAGAAAGAATTGACGAGAAAAGACTGACTAAGAAAGGTTATAAGGCTAGTGTGAATGGAACAGACCTTCCTCTACAAGCTACTTTAGTTTATGATATAGCGTTCCCATTCACCAACCTTTCGGTATATAATGAGAACCACTGTACCTTCCAGTGCCCGAAAGCACCTTCAGGGACCAGTTATAGACAGGTCTCGCCTGTCTATAACTGGTCTTCCCAAATCCAAAAAGAACTTGAGGCCTTGTCCCCAATCCAAAATCCCAAATCCTGAATGGTTCCGGTTCTCGTAAGCAAGCTACCTCGTGCCCAAGTGGCACTACCTATTGTCGAGATGGGTACCGGAGCAATAAAGCCGCTCACAACTCGCGAACTCTGAAAGTTGCTAACGATGTCCTCGCTGAGGCCGACAGAGAAGCCGCCTCCCATATCACCAGTATAAGGCACGCTAACTTCCCGATGTACATCCATACGTCTCACCTTTCTGGCCTACAGGCCGGGTATTGCCCGAGTCACCTAGTTATGACTCTTACTTGCTGAGCAGGCAAGCGCCCGAGATGCCTTGTGGCAGTGAAACCACACTGCCACTTCGATAAAGATAAGTCTGTGTCTCGCGCGACCGACTGGTTCGTACTAGCCGCGCATGAGTCCGACGCGACGCTCGAACGCCACGTGCTTGCCGAGCAACAAACATGCCGTCCTCTGCGGCTACCCACATAGCCACTACGAGTCCAACCTCAATGTCAGGTACCACGCACTCTAATCAGCGGCCGATCAATCTGTTCCCACTTCGGTTTAAAGTGGAAAGGTGGTCAGAACACGCCTTTCGAGGCGTAGTGGGCTAGCCTGACCCCGTAGTTCTCCCCCCGAAACCCTATCTACTCGGGTCCAATAGATAGGGACTCCAATAGATAGGGACAAGTGAATGGAACAGTCGCAAGAGGCAGACCTAGGCGAACGTTTCTTAATCAGATCGGAGACGTTCTGGACAAAGGCCAGGTAAAGAGGACCTTAAACCGGCGAGCGTGTATGAGGAAGGTCATGAAAGTGAATGAAGCCAGAGAAGTGTGTCAGGATCGTAGCAAATGGAAATCCGTAGTCTCTGCCTACCCCTCTGAGAAACAGGCGTGAATCTATATACGTATGTATGTATATAAACTGTCCCACTGCTGGGCACGGGCTTCTTCTCATTGTGATTAGGTTAAGGCCATAGTCCACCACGCTGGCCCACTGCGGGTTGGCAGACTTTACATATCTTCGAGAACGTTATAGCGAACTCTCAGACACGTAGGTTTCCTTACGATGTTTTACGATGGTCTAACTACTTTATACGGATATTATTGCATTATTAATTATAAAACACTTTTTAAAATTAGCACATTGTTTACTTAATTATCAAACATTTAATGTAGAAATCTCTGTGGTAAAATATTCTTTTTTACTATCTTTATTAAATACAATGCCTAACAGACACAAAGAACTCCCAGACTCCGCACACAATTTTTTTATAATAGTAGCACAAACTACGGGGCACAATTCTGGACTGCTGTAAAGGAGAATTTTCAACCCAATAACATACCTAGAAATATCATCACATGGCGCTGGCAGATGATTTATACCGTAAACCAGGGATGGCAAACCAATGGCACGAATGCCAATGCTGGCACGCGACAAAATAATTCGACTACGCTAGTAATTGACTAAGTATTTAACGAATCCATGTACAAATTAAAAGAAAACTAAATTTTTGTTTTTTGATGTTAATATATTAAAGTCAAAAATATTTTTTCATACTTAATGTTCTGTCAATCAATAAAGGTTCGCTCTATCCTAAATGATAAAATATACTTTAAAACACGAACGAAATCATAAAAATATCTCATATAAACTAATATTACCTATTAAGAGGAAAGATTTGATTTTTTGTTAGTGTTTTTTATAAGGATTTGACTCAAAACTACTATAGTGATTAAAAATATTCTTTCACCATTAGAAAACTATATAATCACCGAGTGATATGCTATATTTTATTTAAAATGTGCTGTTACTACATACCCAACCTAACCTACTGTACTTCTACACTTAGTCTAATCTAACAATATTATAAATGCGAAAATGAGTTTGTTTGTTTGTTACGCTTTCACGCCTTAACCACTCAACCGATCAACATGAAATTTTGCATACACGTTGTCAGGGGTACAGAATAGGACATAGGGTACCTTTCATCCAGAAAAAATAACTGTTGCAAACCTACCTTAACCTACATTTACGCGAGCGAAGCCGCGGGTGAAAACTAGTATTATTATAAAACACTTTCAGTTATTATAAAAAATTTAAAAGAAATATAATAACAGGTATTATGTATCTGCTTTTGATTTCTTAAAATGTACATAGTTTGCTCGTCATATAGTTTCTAATATTGTATAACAGATGGCAGTAGTAGCGTCCGGACCGCTTATAAATAAGTTGGGCACGATGGACCGAGCGCAAGTCGTGCTGAAAATTTCTCACTACGTACACAGTTTAATTACTTTTGCATGTAATGAACCACTAACTTACATAATAAACATGGCATGAATATTGCAAATATTATATGCGATAGAATAAATAAGGTGATGACCTTTGAAGTTATTTCTTTTATTAGGTAATTATTATTTTTAAAAAGAAACTCCCGCATTAGTAATAAATTCTGTATCGATATAATATAATACCTAATAATCAGCCATGTATTAAACTGTTCCACTGCTGGGCACAGGCCTCTTCTCACTATGAGAAGGGTTAGGCCATAGTTCATCACGCTGGCCTAGTGCGGGTTGGCAGACTTCACATATCTTCGAGAACATTATGGAGAACTTTCAGGCATGCAGGTTTCCTAACGATGTTTTCCTTCACCGTTAAAGCAAGCGATAATTAATTATTTAATATTGTATCGATACAGGATACTTTAAAAAAATTCAAACAACGGACACAAAGAAAACTCAAACTGGGAAGAAGTATTTATGGATCACACAATTATTGTTCTCGGCGGACCACTTAAACAACTATGCCATCCGTGCAGTCTTTCTGTAAAAGACCTTTGAACCTTTTAACCTATAGAGTCGCAACGGCACACCGGCGGCCAGCCGCAGTAGATTTTTAATTATGTCTGGTACTTTAAGACTTGACAGACTACGTAATTTAATTAATAGTAGGTGGAAGATACGCATAAATTATCCTTTTAGTTTTTTGTTTTTCATACCCACATAGTCCCACTTTATATTTATCCCCAAGGTGGTGGGGAAATAATAATAATAATAATAATTTATTTCTTAATTTACAAGACACAAGACATTACATGGTGAACAATAGTGGTAGTGCGTGTAACAATGCATAATAAGCCGCTGGCACCAGAACTAGGTAGAACCTGTATCTCAGGCACCAGACACGTAAAAGATTTGATCTAGCTATGTGCGGTAGTTGAGAAATGTCAATAGGTAACATTATTTAATATGTATTAAGCGTGTGTGTTGTGTGTGTGTGTGTGGTGTGTGTGTGTGTGTTGTGTGTATGTGTGTGTATATGTTTGCACGCGTGCTGCAATTCTTATTTTATAATATTTAGTAGTGATTCCGAATCTTCATAATTCTGCTCTTGGAGCCAGATCATCAATTTCATTTTTCACTTCTTGTAGTTTAAAGGATAATTAATGTTCATGAAATGTGTCTTATGTCTAAATTACACTAACTATAGTTTTAGGATTTTTATAATAAAGATCCTATTTTTAAGATTTAAATTATATAGGCGTTGTACTACGTTTAAATATGGCCGCGTTCCTGGACGTTAAGCTGTCATCTGACACACAATGCCGACATGACATGTAAATTATAAATATATGGTAGGTATTATCTCGATCACTCATATTGAAAATTGTTCACCGTCGTCGTGTTCTATCATGTAAGTGTGAGCTCCACCCTTCTTGGTGTGGACACTTTTTCATGAAATATGGAAAGTGGATATCTTAGATTATAAAGTACTATGTAAATATAAAATTGTTTTAAAATTTCTTGGACACGTCAGTTTAAAATATTATACATACTAATATTATAAAAAGGAAAAAATTTGATTTTTGTTTGTTTGTTTGGCTTTAACTTAAAAACTAAGGAACCGATTTAAAAAATTCTTTCACCATTATGAAGCTATATTATCACCGAGTAAAATAGGCTATATTTTATTTATAAAAAAGTACTGTTACTAACATAACCTAACCTAAACTGACCCACTTTTACGCGAGCGAAGCCGCGTGTAAAAGCTAGTTTATAATAAAATAAATATGGAAAAAATTGTGTTTCCAATCACGTTAATTAATAATATAACATTACAATACTTCACTTCAATGAGAAACGCATAATTACTCTGTAAATTTATTTTTCTATTTAGCTTTTAAGATCCTGATCATCTGTCCTTGACTCTATGTCCTGTGACGTCATGGTGTAGCAAGATACAGCCTATATCCACAGCTAATCTGAAACAGAAAGTAAAAAAGCAAGCAATAATATTTACTCCACAATACTAAAAATGCACCACGTTTTTCGCTTTGTAAACAGTTTTTCTAACCTGTGACGTCGACATTGGTACGAGCTCAAGAGACTGACGTATCAATAAACAATATATTTTAGATATTAAAAAATGTGAGCACTGGACTTTGACCTTCAGACTGGCCTTTGACCTTCAGAGATTGACATTGAAATACACGATTTAGTTGTAGTATGTAAATGCTTGCTGCTGCATGAGCCCACGACCAGGAAGAACTAGACTAACAGAACATCTAAATAAAGTAGAAAATTATTATATAGTAGATTGTAAAAAGCAAGAAAGATTTGAATTTGAGATAATTAACACGTTGAATGCGTTGAATTAATACGTTCAGTGCTATACATACCAATTTGGACATGTACCGTTTTTTATTTTGGTGCGATACAAGACGATAATGGTTTGTAAACAAATGAATAAGTTTTGCTCAATAAATCTTTATTTTTTATAAAAATATATAATTTTATGGTTGCAATAGCAAGTTGACATATTTAATTAGATACATTTGTCGTCGCCACAGAATACAAACTTTAGTTTAGTAATTATAAGACATTTAAATAACAATACGGATTCGTCTTGTACCGCATCACGGCGGTAGGGCAAGGTTTGTTGTGTCGATAGTTTTATAGGGAAGGGAAATATAGTGAAACAAAATATCGACATCGATGTTTATAATTATTAAAGGAAAAAGAAATTCACAAAACCTTAATATTCTTATGCAATTTGTTGTAGCATTCCAAACACATCATTTTGTCGCATTCTTTGCAGTAAGTATTAACCCTTCTTACTTTCTTGTCGGCATCTCTGCTATTCATTGATTTTCTTAATTGTTTGTAACATTCCACGCACATTTTTCTTTTTGTACCTTTTTGAAATGTGTGGAGTTTATTTTTTTCGGCTATAATTCCATCAGTTAGTTAAGTTTTGGTCAGAGCTTCTATTATAGAGTCAGTGAAATTCAGCAAGTGAACTTTTTTATTACATCTTTTGTTATAGACGATCCATGCATTTACTATACACATATCGAAGAGAATACTCATGACTGCACTAGCCTGTACTGACTAGTTCCTGTGGTGCGATACAAGGCGGTAGCGTACAAGACAGTTTTGGCTGGTATCGCACCGATTGTAATTTTTTATCATCTGGTGCGGTACAAGTCGAATTTGTCTTGTATACTTTAAACCTACCTATTGGATACAATTTGAAGTAACAAACCTAAACGTATACTTGTCTTTTTCTGGACTAAAGGATTTCAATGATAAATCACCGCCGCACCTGACAGATAACACCTACTTTCAACGCCGCATCAAACGAAAGTCTAATACAAGTCAAAATTGGCATGTACCGCATTCAAGGTGTTAATCTTACCTGACATATTACTAAATTATACATTTTTAAATCAGCGCCAGGCTTCCTTAGCCTGGCATATGCTGAACTAGGTCTCAGAAAAAATATTTATTTTATATTATTTTTCTTTGTTAATGCTTGATAACAGTATTATTGTTTAATTCGGCAATCGAATTCAAATCCTCTTAGTCTTCTGTAAGTACAATCGCAAAAACATGCAACACTATCAACGAGGCAACCAGTTTAAAATTGGTTTTCAAATATGCAACAAAATGTCGTAAACCTAGTCATCATTAACTACGCTAAAAAGAGTTAATAGTTACGTCACAAATAGGTACGATATTGTATACATAACATGGCATCTCGCTGAGCCGTAATAACATTTCGCCACTTTAAGTCTGATATAATTATTGTAGGACTATACTTGGAACTTGGATCTAGCTTCCGAGCTGGTATGCATCACTGTTTATACAAAGACATACATACATACATAGATTCACGCCTGTTTCCCAGAGGGGTAGGCAGAGATTACGGATTTCCATTTGCTACGATCCTGACACACTTCTCTGGCTTCATTCACTTTCATCACATTCCTCATACACGCCCGTCGGTTCAAGGAGCTCTTAACCTGGCCTTTGTCCAGAACGCCTCCGATCTAGTCGAGAAACGTTCAATGAGTTTGATTATAAAATCCCTGCTCTACTGGCGAAATGAAATGTGGATCTTTGTTTTTGTTATTGTTATGTTTAACAGTTAATTTTCTTATTTATAAAATGAAATAAACATAAATGCGGCTACAACTAAAATATTTGTCGATTCTCAGATTTACTGCAATTATATTTTGAGTGCAATTTAAAAATAGTAAAAAATAGTATTCATAGGATCAACCTTTAGCATAAATCTAGTTACTAATATAAAAATAAATTCTGTAACTTGACTAAACTCACTAACTCATAAACTTTGACGTTCATAAGTGTTAAATTTTGACCTAATGTTTTTCGACTTTATCCTAGTCTAGCAATATTTATGAAATATAACCAGTGTTAGCCAAACACATTAGAAAATATTGAAAATAATAAAACTATTGGCCAGTTTTATTTTATTCAACATTTTCATTATTTTTCCAGTATGATAAAAAATAATAGGCGGATTTGGCGCAGTTGTTTACTTTAACTTGGTAGGCTTAATGATACAGTATTAACTATAGACCCGATTAGGCATAAATTATATTTTAAAAGAAGAAAGAAGGACAGACATGTTTTTTATTTTATAAAGTTAAATGACCATCCTTATTACCTGTTTGAGAGATACAAATTTGAAACAACGGACACAAAGAACCACCCAGACTTGAAATAGCTATTTATGATTCACACAAAGTTTCGTCCCTGGGATCAAAACCACAGCTATAAGTACACTGGCCATATAATAAACCACTTCGCCATCCGTATTGTGTGTCAATGTTTAATTACAAGTGATATCGTGACTGCAATGTTGTTCATCTTAACCTGCCCCTCTGCCGTAAATTGGATACAAGTTTTGCACACTTCAACCTATTTTATTCAAGATTTATTACGTTACTCGCGAGCGTTTCCCATCCTCTCCCTGACGTTATCCAGCCAAACCTTCTTCCAGCGGCCTACTTTGCTTTTTTCTAATACTTATACTCCATAAATAAACAAATGAGCATCTATGACAGTTGTGAACAGTCAGGCCATAAAAAGGCAAATGTGAAATTGAGTGAGAAAAGTAACAATCAGAATCATTATATGCCAATACACAACGTTGTAAATAATGTTTTTAAATAGTTGGCTATGAAATCATATGGTATACGTTTAATAGTACGATTTGATTACACAAGCATACTGGTGCCGACTGCCGAGTGAACACGAACATAATGCAACGCATCTAGTTTCATCGTATGCTTTGATATTTAATGATCATGAACGTTGCTTGTTGGATTTTTACTATTGAGGGAATGGCTGTTAGTTTATTTTCGTGACGTATGTACATTGTACGTATACTGGCCTATTGAAATTAATAGCTACTTCGTTTGCTATTTTATTGTTGCGTTTGCTTGATTGTTTTGTATTAAACTTGGGTATTTAGTCATTTGGAAAATATTTTAATGCGTGCCTGAGTTAGGAGAAATTTACTTATAGGCAAAATCAATTGGATTTAATTTTAAGTATAGCTTGTATTACTAATATTGTGATCATGAAATATTACTTAAAATAAAAAGTATTAATTATTATTATGCAAAAACGTTCGAAATGTCATACAAATGCATTCAACTCATTAAATAGTGCGTACTACGACGTAACGACTACCTGTGTCGTTTATTTTTATATTTCTAAATAAATGTAAAACAAATCAAAAATAACAAAACTGCATAGTTGGTCTCGCGGCCAAAAGCCTAAAAATATAACTGGCGAAATATAGTAACTCCACCGCTTAGATATGTAGTGTAAACCTATGTATATAAAACTAAAGTACGACTTATAGAATGTTTCTTTCGGAATGTTCGATTTCTAATTATTAATCTTGTAGATTGTGCATTAGACTGATTATTCATTTCAATGATTATGAATAGCGAGTACTTGTTATTTTTATACTATTTTACCCTACAGATTGCAGCCCGACGCGATGCCTACGGCCGGCTTGTTCCAATTGAGCACAAAATATATCTGCAATGGAATCCAGGATCTCTAAGCCAAAAATAATGTTTTAGTACTTAGTCTAGTTTATGAAATCCAATTTTCATTGCAACTTAAAATAATAACTTATTGGTTTTTGTACTTTTCTTATTCAATTATCATTAAACCATAAACCATACCAACCATAAATATACTTTTAAAAAGATTACAAATGTTCTTAAAATAAAGAATTTATAATTACGGTTCTGAATAGCAAAATGATTTTTAAAAGAGCAAAAATGTTGCTACTACTGCATTTCGTGTAAATATCTCGGTGGCGTATGAGTAATGAGAGTAAAATGAGTTGCGGCTCATCGCTTACGCCATGTTACGAATATACTAGTAATACAATTTACAACGGCTCGTGCAACGGTTGCTTTATGCAAAACTAGTCATTCCAATAATGTTACTTACCAATGTTGTAATTTCGAACCATGTTGGTTATTTAGTCATATTATAGAATTCACAGACGAATTAATTTCCATGTAAGGTCTAAATAGGGTCTAGAATACCACAGGGATCGATATTAGGTCCAGGAGAAGGAAAGAATAAAATAATAGGATTTGCAGAACCATAACATTTATTAGTTATATTGATTTCATTATGTTTTAGTCCGTAGTTACTATGAAGCTAAATCAATGTTTTAGTATTCAAATAGTCTATGAGTTTTCAATCTACTTAATAATTCAAATGCATTTTACAGGTCAGTCTTAGCAATATAAGTATTGCTTTTATTGTATAAGTAAATGGTTGTTCTGAATTTAGGTGCTAATACTGTTTTACTTCATATTATATAGAATATCAAGATACTTACACTTCTTATGTAGTAATTTCAAAGAGCGAAGCGTCAAATACTACTTCCATATTACTCGCATCATCTTTCTTCGTAATAATCCGGTTACGTATTTTCTATTTACTTACGTACATAAATACTTGTCTGTTTACCCCTACAAGAAATTACACTCGGTTACTTATCGTAGTAAGTGGTATTGGTCAAACGAGGAAACTGGGCTACTTAATAGGCAATGAGCTATCCACCCCCCACTACGGAAGTGTGTATTGTAGCAAACTCCCCGAGTGCTGTTCGAGGTTTCATGTCATACGAACATTGCAGATATACGTATTATGGAAAGATGTACTTCCTCGTCTCGCTTTCGAGGTACCTACTCTCCGCACAACTATGTTACAACATAGAAAAGTTAATGGTTGAAGAAATAACAATATGTAGGTATTACGTAAAATATACTTGTCTTGTGCTTGTAATTGGAAAATGAATTAATTTGCTGTTGCCATGTGTATTTTGTTTAGAAAGGGTCTTTAAACTTTTTTAAGCCAAGCGTATGTTTTGTTCAGAAAATGACTTCTCCATATTATTTTTAAAAATATTTACATTTTTTACTTACAAACAAATTTAGTAGTATATTTGTCGATATTGTGGGTAATTTTATTAAGTTAATTTAACCATATTTAGATACAATGAAATTTGCATCGTGTATAGTCTTTTAAAGAATTAAACAGTAATTTAGTAACTATTACACTATTAATTATTATATGCATGTATTTAATATTATGTTATTACAGTACGTGGACTTTCCCTAGTATAAACATATTCGTTCCGGGGATTTACATGCCTTATTATATCAATTAGAATTCACATAAGAACTATTCATAGCATCGGTAGAACAAGCCGATGTTATTAATTAATAAATACTTGTTATATGCTAAAATATATATTATTACGTTAGACTTAGAATTAAATGCAATCGCTACTTTACAAGGAAATTGCAATTATTTAATACATAATTTAAGCCATGACATAGGATAATCTTGATCCTTGTTTTCCAACATTCAACATTTTTAAACCAAAAATTATAATGATTCAATAGTTTCGGTAGATGCATATTATGTAGACAATATCTATGTAAATTTTATACATTTAATCAAACAACTTAGTAAAGATTTTATCATAGCAACTTTACTTTGCAAAAACTGTAAATGCAAATAGTTCGTTTAAAATAAAAACCGTTTGAAAGTTGCAAACAAAATAAACCACGATTAAAACCATATAAAGAAGTTTAATATCAATGACTACGTACACGTTTGATTTCACACTAACTACACAAATACAACTACGATAATTAAAATGTACAAATATAAAAAAGGGTTTTACAGTGTTAGTTAACCGCACATCAGCTTCAAGACATTGATAAAGTTGTTAATAATATACAAAAATATATTAATGTGTGAAGAGATACAGATCATTCTACACATTAGCAACAAATGGCGTAACTTAAGGAATTACACAAATTCATATTCACCTGTGTACGACGTTGTAGATGTTGTTACGCTTCATTTAATCATCATCTTAGTAAACTTGTTTTAAAGACGACTGCCATTATTAAACTGATGTGGCTGATTTTACAAGCATTATGAAGCGACAGCCGTCTGACCTCCACAATCCATCTACTAGGTACACCGGCAATTTAAGGTTAGACAGTTGTCAGAATTATTCAGACTTGTAATTACTCTTAATGAATATTGTAGTTGTGTACACGACAACTCAGACGGACTCCAATTCAATATTTACATTTTAGACAGGAGTCAAGTTATAGACGTTTTAACAGATTACAAAATTTGCATTATAATGTCACAGATCACAAAAACGATGCCGTATTCATGTTCATCGTTTATTTAACTGATTAAAATTTCCTTATCATCATTATTAAAGTCATTATTAAGCTGTACATAGCCTAATATGGGCTATGTTGATTTCCATTATGGACATAATAAATTAATTTTATAGTCCTTACTTGGTGGAAGCCCATTATAAAACAATGATTGAAATGGAAAAAGACCAGTCTCGCTTGGCTTCTCAACATCAACGATTGCAAGTTCACATTAGAAAAAAGTTGTAAATACTGAAGTTGTTTGTTGTCCAAAGGCTAATCCCGGTTCTAACTGGTTTGGAAAATTTTGCTTCAAATAGTTGATAAAGGATCCGTATAAACGTAGCTTATAAATTGAACTTTCACTGTTCTAGATAGTAATTTACATGCTGATTGGTAAAAGACTGGACATATTGAAGGAGAGTATTCAGTACTAGATTCTGGACCCGAATATCTAAAAAAATAGGTACTTAAAATTTGACCTAGTTATCCAATAAAAACGTAATGTGCGGACACTCTTGCGCATATACCAAAGCTAAACAAAACTTCCGCCCCCGCCCCCAGCTACCGCACCCCGCACTCTCCTGAATTTGCACCCCACCCGTCTTTTTCTCATCAAAGATTATTAGCCTCGACAAATTGTCATAAAGATTTTCTTTGCAGGTTATACAGATTTTATTTTTATTTCTTTTTTATACATTACGTCTAACTATAAATTACCATGTCCTTAAGTATGTACAATGTTTAACCAGTCATCCTGTATTTTTATTTTTCATGGAAATCTTGCGTACCTCTTTTCGGATGAAATTATTTATTTAGTAAAACCATCCCCAAGTTTTCGGATAAATGAAATTAATATTTAAAATAGAAGTTATTAACTCCCAATAAGTAGCTTTTCTTTAATAAAATTTAGAGTCACCAATTCACGGCATTAAAGGTCCTCATGACGCAGGCTCTATCTGATAGCCAGAAATATTGCACTAAAATCTACGTAGTACGTACAACGCTCCTTCTATGACGTAATAATTCATTGACGCGCTCTCGGCTTTACAAATGTACAACATTTTCCTCATAATATTACTAGTACCTATTACGAATTATGACGAAAATCGGGCTTGATGTTTACGTACTGTTTATTTCACATCTATAAAAAGCATTTGACACTCAGTGCAAAGTAACATAAAAATAAAACATAATTATTATCTACTATCTTTATTTACTGTTGTAATCTCTATTCACAATTTCTCACAAGGATATTAATAGAATAGAGTCGTACAATATACTGTGCAATAAGTATAATTGCATCAGTGGGATGATCGACTTAACGTATCTAAGCTACAAGGGTCGACTGTGGGTCCATAATTAAATCGGTTAACCAGTGATTGTAGAATGAAATTGCAAGATATTCTTTCTATTGATAATAAAATCCTTTATAATTATAACTCCAATGCGATGAAAAGCAGATTACTTAACAGTCATCTTAGGTGGTGATTAATAAGCCTATAGACTGTGGACAAGGCTATACATACAGTAGTAGTATTACTGAGATAAAATTAATGTAAATCAAAACATTTAGATGCATTTTATTGCACCATTGTAAGCCGTGACAACAGCGAACATCTTCGTGTCAGGCTTTTTTTTGTCCACTTTCTATTTCGATATAACTTAACAGTATCAGGTTGCAGAGCCTAAGCCAAAAATGTCCTGTTTGCATAGCAACAAATGTTTTGCCTTCATAGCAGTAAATTATTTTTATAATTTAAACCACACAACAAACGTTGGTCACCATAATAACCTCAGTGTAATATGTCATAGTTTTAATGTTGTTAAACAGCCAAATTTCACACGCATTGAGCAAATATAGAGATCATAATCCTTTGGAATGTTGCCACGTTAGGCAACCTGGTTTCGAATTTAAATTTGGAGGCACTGCTATCATTGAATTTGTGACAAAACAATACACTATAGACAGTTATATTCACATCAATAGTTTCTATCACGATACACTTTATTTTTTTATTACTGTCTATTTTCTAACATTGTACAACTATATCAAATACATGTATGATATATTTGTCGAAAATAAATCCAGTTTTCCTCATTTAATTTCGACGAATACCATCTAACAAGGTTTTTGGCATTAGTTTACCGGTAACTTGACACTGTTCTCCGGGTTAATGTAAATGAAATGACGATATAAGTTTAAATTTAATATTTATTTATTGACCATCTCTTAGCTTAAGACAGGAAACATTTATAAAATAGCAGCTAGTCACAATAATAAAATTATGATAACATTTACAAAACGTCGTCTTAAATTTACTATTTCACGAACAATTACCTCGCCTCATATGACAATCGTACATAACTCACATCAGATAAATAACTCCTCCCAAAGTCAGTACAAAATATTTAACTTATCAATTCATGCTGAATCTAACAACTACATAATTGAAGCAGTAATATGTTTACAGATTTATCATCGCATTACACACAATTTCTTATTAAAATATACTGTATTTTATAAGGAAGAAACTCGCAAAGGTGTTCTATATAATCCGTAAAAATACTAGAGCCAAGATATTTTAATTCTTCAAAGTATATTTCTGAGTATTACACGGCTTTGTCTAAGTTTGATACCTAAATTCAGTTCAGTAGTAGTGCTAGAACTCGCTCCATAGTCATATAATATTGCACAATCCATTGTCTCATTAGCTGCACGTAGATTGCTTGCATTACTTATTTCTATTCTCAATGTGGGACAATAACTGCTAACATTAACCTTTGTTTCCATAAAATAACTAATAAGTCCATTAGCAGTGTGTTCTATTTCATCAATATTCAGTTAATTTATATGCACTAAAGTCGATTCAATGTAAACATTAGCTCTGGACGCCGATGACTCAATCATTTCAACTGATTCTGACTCACCGTGCTCTGATATTGAAAAACAACTCAGGGAGTCTATTATTACTTTAGGCAGGAGTGCCAAGTTGTAAATAAAATGCCAAATAAGCAGAACTATTAACTTTATTTAGATCTCAAGCTCACACGGAACCAATAAAATTAATCAATTGGTTTGGAGTATTATCAACACAATATTACAATTCTTTCAACACATAGTATCTCGTTTTGTTCTTTGTCTCGCTCTGTCCCGCGGCGGGCGAGGGAGATGGCCACGAGTTTGATTCAATAATCTGATAGTCTGCAACATCCTTTTCTTTTTCTTACATTTCCCGATCAACACGATTGAATGACTAAAGCTAGAGGCTCGGTATTAAATTATTTATTCTCTAAGAATCTCACATCGTTCAAGGAGTAGCCACGTTTGATAGGACTCTACATAATATAAAATTCATCTAGGTTTGGTCTTTGTTGGTGTTAATGACAAAGAGATAATAATGTCAGGCTGTTCACAATTTAATATCTATCTATTAGAAACTCCATTAAAAACCGTGGCAGGACGGTCGAGTTCATTGTTTGAAAACTTCATTTACATCTGTGAACTTTTCGACATGAGTAGCTCTTCGACCGGCATGCGGCACGAGTCTGCTCGTCTAAACGGAGCCGTAGTTACAGTACAATGAAAAATCTACTTATTTGATAATATGTGCGTTTTCAATTTATAAAGTACATTTTGCTTGCAAATCCAATTTTAACAACTAGTGAACATAATTTATGGAGAAAACTATTTTTTGTATGATTTTCATTTGTTGTAGACTTAAACGATCTCACACCATGATCCCCTAATAAGGGCAACAGCTAAGTGTACAAGCGCCTAACTTTATAAATTTTACAATATAATAATGATTATTCAACATTACATACAACGTGGTACCAAATGATCGAAAGAAAATCATCTAATCGTCACAAATGGTGATCGAAAAATTCTAAATGCGATCCTACAGTCGGGTAAACGACATTAAAATCCGGTTAATCCGTATAAAATGGCCGATATAGAAAAGAAATTATCTTTTATTTTTCAAGCTTTTTACAAGCACAATATCCAAACAAGTCGGTTGGGGAAACTAGCACAAATACGACACACAGGCTAGGCTAATATCACAGGAGTGCTGGGAACGGTGCAGAGAACCCCACCCGCCGCCGCACGGCTCGCGCCCGGCGCGCGCCCCCTCCTCCCCGCCCCTCGCCACGCGCCCGCGCCCCGCGCCCCGCGGGCCTCGCCCCTCGCGCGCCGCCCCCGCGCCGCCACACTCCCCGTACCTATTTACTATTCAGAGGGGGCGAAACGGGCTACTAGCGATATATTTTGCGACAATTAAGATTTCAAAAGAAAAGGAACACGCTCGCTCCGCGGTTCAATTGCACAATCGAACGATTGATTGCCTTCAACTTATTGCACAACCGTTTGATAAGTAACGCTTTTTATTATACACAATCCCCCAACTTGTAAACGTTATATAAAATTAAGCAACGTTTGTTGCCAGTAATTATTCAAATATAATTGTTTAATTTTTGTACGGCCAACAAGTTTGTAAGTTGGGAAATGTGTCTATGCTGCATTAAAATAAGTCAACAATGCACGATAGTCCTCTAAGCCCCAGAGTCAACCCAATTAAATATCAATATAATGGTAACAAAGCTTAAAATGGTGACATAAGCAATAGGGTAACATTAAAATGTACAAAACAAAAACGTTTAAATAAAACTTAAAGCGATAAAGTACAACAAAACTCGTCCAAAGTATAACTCAGACTTGTTAGTCAAATGTGAGGCGCGAGCGATCGTTGGACGTTGGCCGCCAACGTTGGCCATACATTACCTCCACGCTGACACGCGCGCCACTTTGAGGAAACTAAAAACCCGTCAAGTGTCACCGATGACACACACTAACGTCACTGATTTTCCTTTATTCTTACTTACTGACTATTAGTAATGTTAGCAATGTGTACTTGATCGAAAACCACTTCATTCAAACTCGATTTAAAACTTGCTAACCACGAAAATGCTATTCTATTTGAGACGCGCATGTGTACATCAGAAACAGCCGTTTTCACTCTATTCAGTAACATGTAACCGATCTCACAAAAGGCAGCACGAAATAATACTATGTATTCAAATAAAACTAAACGTTAAGCGTGGAAGTTTTGTTACCGCTCGTCTACGCAACCGTTCCCAGTCGTTTTGCACTATCTCTTAATTACTATTTACTTTACAATATAATATTAATATAACATAATTATCACTTAAAACTATGCCTCCATATGAACCTTTAAACTTTCTCACTACGTGTGACATCACGCAGTGTATAGCGTACACTCAAGAGTCCTCTGTTCGATAAAAATTAATCGTTGAACACTAATTGGACCGCGCCCGTCGGCAGCGCCTGAGCAACTTTCACTAAATAATAAAAAAACACGCTTACAAAGTAAGTACTCCTCTTAAACAACAAAGAATTGGCTAAACGTCGACAGTCCGTTCCGGGTAACGTAAATTACAAACACGAATCAATAGTCCAGTGATTCTCGAGCCACCGCCGCCGTGGCCGTGGAGGAGCGCGTGCCGCGAGCTCCGGAGCGGTACCGCTCTCGTCGGTCGGCCCCGCGGTCAGCGACTCGCGTCAGGAGCACGCGAGCGCGTCAGTCGCGCCCGGCTCACAGGGGGGAGTGGAGGTGCGCGGCCCGGCGCGGTCATGAGTCCAGCACCGTCAGGAGCCCGGGTGGCAGCAGCGGCACGTCTTGCCGCGGCATCTGTCGCGCCAGCTGCGCGCAGCCCAGGTTGGCGTCGCCCAGCTCGGGGATGGCGTCCAGCAGCGCCAGGCACTCGTCCTCCACGGCGCGCCGCGCCTTCTTACCGACCCACGAGTCGTCGCACTCCTCTCTCGCACGCCGCCGCCTCGCCTCCTTCTCCCTGCGCGCCTCCTCACTCAGGCGGCAGTAGGTGTTGTTGATGCAGACAGATCGACGGAGGTCCCTGGCCGGGTCCTCGATGTTCTCTAACTTCTGCGAGCAGATCTCGATGACCCGCTTGCGCTCCTCATTGGCGCGAAGGCGCGCAGAGATCATGGATAGCTTAGGCCTGGCGGCAGGTTCTGTCCGCGGCGGGCCAAACATGTCGTCCTCGAAGGCGTCGGCGATCTCCGCGCCACGAGAGCTCTCGCGCTCCTCTTGCGGCGTCATTCTGCAACAAATACACGGACACATTAGCATCTATTAGTGATACGTAAATTTCTGTAATGGGAACAAAATTAGAACGACCGGAAAGTAATAGCTTATTGCTTAGAAAAGTATAAATTGAATAATAATAAGAATACCGAAAATATAAATGAAATACGTGTAACATTTCACTAATTAATTCACAAAGTCTTTATTAATATTAAAATAGTGACGGAATGTGAGCGAGTCAAGGAGAAGCCCTAATTATTTCATAATAACAAGTACTAGGTCAATCCGCGAACAATGCATCGACGTCCGAACGGGCCAATCAGGTTCACAACTCGTTATAATCCGCTCTCCATTCGCAATCACACCAAAACGCACAACAGTTATTAGCGAACAGGTTCCGAAGATAAAAGCACCTTGAAATTATTTTTTCGTCATCACCTACCTAAACGATAAGTCTGGGGAAATGATGAAGAACCCTGACATCAGCATGATCGACAATCCACTGGGCCCTGATCACTATAAAAATGGTTCTTCCAATGTCACAAAGTTCAAAACACTGGCACAATACAGGCGCGCAATTCGTCACTTTGTCCTCGACGACTATAAAAAAGCAAAAAGACACAAGTGAAACAAAAATAAACCGCGCGGTGAGCGGCGTGCGCGCAGCTCGGCGACCACTCGGCGAATGACAACATACCTCACTGTAGATAAGACATTGAAAAAGCCAATTGCGTCATGTACTGCTACGTACGTATGGAGAGGAAACGGATGACGTAGACTGAGCCGTCATTTTAGACGCTATTGCCATTGCTCCGTTGCTCGGCTAGTCATGACTCGTCGTACTAATTTGTTTACGGGACAAAACAAGACAAAAGAAGCAAGTACTGTCTTGCGCCGAAAAGATAAAATAAAACGCAATTTGTATTTATTCCAAATCGACTGTTAAATATGAGGTGTAAGTTTCCTGTTCAATAAAACTATTGTATTTCAACAAAATTAATGGGACTGAATGCTGATATAATTGAAAAAACCCACATAGTTCGCAACAACGGAATAACCAATAGAACGGTAAACATTACAACGTATGTAGATAATATGAATAATATTTGAAGAATGGCTCACAATGGAAATCTTTGCAACTAGAACGCGCCTACTTCAGGATAACAAGACCCTCATGGAGAACAATATTACCGTGAAGGTAGAATTGTTACCCTTCGACCCATGTGATAATGTTAAGAACAAGTAATTTATAAGAATAACTAAGCCTGCAGATAAATTATAAAGAAGATAACTATGTTAGTCCCAGATACCTTTCCACAAGGTGAAACTGCTACAATATACCTACATACATTGCTTTAAAATATTGTATAAGTGTAAGGTAAACAGCTGCTCGAAACCTAATTTGAAATGTGAAGTGAGCATTGTGCTGAATCCAAAAACGAACCAAGAACACCTAATCCTAATAGCGAAAACAAACAGGAAGTATAAAAAATGTATTCGATTATAAATCAAGCAAAGGAAATATTTACATACGAAACCACAAAGCGTGTAAACTAGCAAACATTTCATAGAAACTGGACATTTCATAGATGTTGGAGGGTGAAACACGTTCGTTCACAACCTTATTATCGAAAAGACGTTAGAAGCTACGTGTTTTTGCTCCAAAATTGCTACTTGCCTAGCTTTGAATCCAAAGTTCTTGTTTTAAAAACCTGATTCTTAATAATATGTATCATTCTTATTGCATTTTGAATACTGAACCAAGTTCTTACAGAGTTGTAGTTCCGTTGTTTATTCAAGGTAACTGGCGAACAACAAGATTTGCAAGTACCGTATAAATTACTACCTTTTTATTTTCTTATCAAATTCGCTAAGAAAATATAAACTTAATGCAGTGTAGCAATCCAGTAACCTTGTCATAACCCATCGTGATATTTAAAGTGTCCTTGGAATTGTAGAAAGTCGTTTAAGCTTAACCAGTATCGATATCAGTTCAAAAGAAATTCAACACTTATTAAAATTCCACGTTACTTGAACAGGCGGGTCGTGTAATGATCGAAATATTAATTTCAGCTTTAAATTGTGATGTAACATGAGTTGAAACAGCTAATATCAATGTTGCCAACCGTTATTGCAGATATCGCCAACACAATTACTTTAATGTGATGTAATAGAAAATGCAGTAACGACTTGACACCACGACTGTTTTATAATGCATTTATGAATATATTGACTGTAAGTATGTAGGTTTTATTTGTAAATTTATCTACTATAACTAACTAGTGCAGTAAAATGTTAAACATGACCGCCGAGTAGCTTGGTAATCATAGTTTTTTAATATAGGTAGTTTCCACTGCTTGACTCAAGCGTGCCTAACCTAAATACAATTTCTAAAAGGAAACCATACGACATTTGATTTGTCGAGAAAATTTTGACTTTCGTACTTTGTCATCACCGAAACACAATTATGTATTTCGAATTAAAAATTATTAACGGAGATTAATAAATGTGAACTACACGGGTGGGTCATGGTTTTATTTTTTTCGTGTGGCGAATGCGCGACGACAGTGCACCGGGTGTTGCCGACCCCACCAGTTACGATCTAATAAATCTCACCCGACTCGACCGACGCTACTGCCTACCTGCACTTTCTTTTCTCTGTCCCACACGAGCCGGGGGCAACAATCCACCGATATGTTGAATGCTACCATAATATAGGGGACCTTTTTCAACATTTGACATAGTGGATGACTCTCATCGACTTCTTTTACGTTAGCTCATACACATTTTAATGTAAATGTATACAGGTTGCTGTTTGAAATTTATGTAGGACATGGTTTAAAATAAAACAATGAAACATTTGCAAAATATTTACTTTATCAATTCTCATCACTTTCCTCGTACTACTAACAAGTTTTACTTTTAAACGTACACGCCATTTTCTTAGCTAAAATTTCATGATGATTTATTTACGAAGTTGTAATCAATACTCCCTTTGAACTGATCACACGTTCTTATTTTTAATTTTTCTGTTCGAGCACAAGATAAAGTAACAAGCAGACAACGATATAATAATACTGAAGCAGCGCCAGGTACATGTATTTCTTTCAAAGTATTTTTTGCTAAATCACTATCGTCACGTAGGCGTTTTAATGGAGAACCTTTTACGGACTGTGTATGATACGATGAATTATCGCATGTAGGTGGGTTAATAACAATCAAATCAAAATAATGGTTTAACAATCTCCAACGTTTTTCTCAAATTCCACCATCATACACTTTCACAACAATCTATGGATGCCCTTAATTGCATGAGTTGTTACGACTTTGTGACCAAATCCATGTGAACTAAATAGTGTTTTTCTTTACTTTAGAGAGAATAATGTGAGTATAAACTGTAGCACTTAAGTTTTTCTTTATATCAACAATTTATCGTTCGTTTGTTATCGGCGAAACGGCATTTGGTGATATCCCGTGATATGCTCTTTCGTATAAAAGTAGTACACATTGATTTTAAACGTTTCGTCCAAAGATTTTTAATTAAATCGAATACAAATCATTTAGTGTATTTAGGAGCTATTACAAAGTAATAAAAATCACATATATGTTTTATAATTGGTGACAATAACCAAAATTGTGCGGCATCCATGTTGATTGCGTCATTAACCACATCGTGGGTATTACATAAAAACCTTTTGTTAACTAATCACACTACTAATTTCTTATGTACATAATCATAATTAGTTATAAAAGATACTTTATCTTTAATATTCATTTTTGAGTTTCGTATCGAGTGATTATTATTTTCATTTCAGCCTTCAGGTATAATACTTTTTTGGCTTTGAAATCTCTTTGCATGTTTCATTTTTGACATTAACAAGTCAATTTATTATATAGGTACACTGTAATATTAATCATTACACTTCAAGTACACTAAGAATTTTTCCATAGGACGCAATGAATCATATTTTGGAACAATAATTCGCATAAAGACATCATGATTATATATGATCCCACAATGGGTAGTACCTTTCTAGGTCACAAGTTACGAATAATTAATTCAGTTTCTACTGTAAGTGGGTACCTATTGTAAAACAACTCAGCCCTACTTTGAACAAGATTTTTCTCTTTACCTTGGTATTAGAACAAGATTGTTCGGGATCGCTTGTCGGCTGCATAATGCTTCTATTATTATCTATTGTGGATGCCATAAAATTAGCTTTTTGACATTGTTTTTCTATGTAGCTACAATAAAGGTTAGCTTGTACTTAGTACTTTAATTATTGTCTTTTGAAATTTTCGTTTACAAGGCCCGTTTTGATGTTATTACAAGTATGCGTCATTGCAATGAAGTATACTAAATGGAATTGTAGAGCTACAGAAATTCCCTTCTATGTACACATGCGTCGAAAACTACTTAAATAATATTATAAACGTTATTAGCTTAAACATGGCCTTTAAAACTGTAGGAGACAGTTAGCGACCGTAAAAGTCTGTTACCAAGTGCAGACTATTCGAAATTACTATGTAATATACATTGCGTGTTTGCTTCGAGCTGTATATTACTTTGATAGTCCACAGCCAACAATGGACGCGACTCACAGCGAATAAATCACGGGTAATGCCTACGTAGTTGACGCGTTTTTTAAACTTATTGACTTTGTTATAGATAGTTTATTTTTAAAATATGTATTAAAACTGGCAGTTAGTGTTATGAAGATTTTATCTTTTAAATCTATAGTATTTTATTTTCAGACAGACTATATTTTAACGTACATACAAACAAAGGACTCGTGTCAAGAAAACAATCAGGGAAACAAAAGCGAAACATAAAATACCTAGTTCAGAAACTTTATTAAGCTCTATTTTTCCACTTTACTAACAAAACTAGGATCTTGGCACGTTTCCCACGATAGTAAAGTTTATAATATTCCGTAATAGAGACGCAAACATATCGCTGTCCCGCTTGCACGCGACGACACCTGCAAATGATCATGATCTCCTATTGATGCATGTCATTGTAGGAAAAGCTAGGGAAACTCTTACATGTTTTATATAAAAATAAGTAAGTGTGTATAATATATAAGTTTTAAAATGCATAAAATTATGTAGCTTCCAATTTTTTTTAATTTCTTATCCTCTTGTTTCTAACGACCGCGTAATATAAAAAACAACTTTAATAAAATGTTGGATCAGGTCAATTAACCATTTATTTTAGATGCTTAGTTAAAAACTTGGGTTTATAATATTTGCTCGACTAAGACCTCATTTTAGAGACTTAACGAATTAGCAGAGTGATAAACTTTAAAAAGCTAAATATTTAAACAAAAACAGAATTTATAAATTTTGCGAATCTACATAAAGTATAATTTTGTATCAGTTGCCACGCAAGCCATTGGAGTGGGGAAACGGGGAAGTAATAGAATATTAAAGCAATGCCAAACGAATTACAGAATATTATAACAATATTATTGCGACACTATATCTAACTTATATGTATTTACGCCATTAAACTAGTTCAAACAAAAGACGTCAAAAAAGCTGCGCATTTATAGATCAATTTAAATAAATAAGTATAAAAGAAATAAGAAACAAAAAATTGTAAGTTCAAAATTTTAAACAAATAATTTTAAGTCACGAATCCCTATTCTGAAAATCTCGCTAGTCGCATTCGAATACCAATTTGTCACGCTCAGCGAGACAGAGATAGCTATAACCTATCGAACAAAAGGACTCGAACTGAAATTGAAAATAAGCATTCCATAACCGCCAACAATGGTAAATATTCTTATGATGACGTTATTTGTAATAAACAGATTAATGAAGAAGTTCCTACTTAAATAATTAATAGAGGTAATATTGCACCGCCCTTCTCTCTGTTTTTAGTCGATAACGCCTTATTAATTCACAGATTATATTATTATTTAAGTACTTAACTAAACGCACATAGATCGCCCGGCTTGCATAAATTATTCAACGCTTCACTGTATTACAGTGGCTAGGGAACGTTAAACTTTTGTACAAATAATATCATCCTTTGTCTACCTACTTTTAAAAACATTTTATATCCAAACTCTAAAAACTAGTAAGTACCTTATTCGACCATAATCATTCAATATTATTTTGTTCGTAAATTTTAATCCAGTGTCGCATCGCAACATACTCGAGCAATAAATTATACTTTCAAACATTTTAAATGTACCAACGAAAGCCACTGTTACGACTGATAAATTTAGCTCCGTAATTAAATTATTACGTGCAAATAAAAATATTTGTACACAATATTACGTAAGAAATGGCCAATTAAACAAGTCACTCCATTGTTATAAACAGAGAAAGTTGTAACACTCGGAAAAAAATTAAAAGGAGTTAAAAAATGAAATCTAATTTATATCTATGAAGAATAATTACCTTATAAATCCAAGGAATAAACAGTCCAAAAAGTATTCAACACTTTAGTTTGTTAAAAAAAACAACGATATCAATAACCATGATACGCCACGAAACAATTAAAAAATCGAACGGTTAAATTAAACATTATGCCAACGAGGTGTATCACATAAAACGATCAAGTTAGCACTTGTCCAAACAGCCGAGCGACGAACGACGAGCGGCGCGCGGCGCTACTACATAACTAAATCGAAAGCGAGTCGCGCTCGAACGTGTGCGAGTGACGGCTCCGCACGCCGAACTGCGTCTGTTCTCCCGTACATAAGTTGTGGTGATTTACAGAGGGCGCGCAGGCGGGCGGCGAGCGCCAACCATGGATGCTCCCCTAGCGAAGGATACCTCATTATCCTCACTGTAATCCGTGTGCCTTTTTGATAATTTTTATTTATAGGGTGTCAGTGCTGGTGACCCCTTTTTTGAATATCTCGTTACGATTACCGACTTAGCACGTAGACGCTACTTGTTCTACAATTTCGGTACTTCTGTCTCAGAAATTTTATGTAATACACATTTTAATGCCGTTGCGCCAAATTGCATTCCGACATCTTCAAAGGTCTTCTAAATGTACATAAGTTAGAAAAAAAATCCAATCCATTTGTATAACGCACGATCACAAAAAGTATTGCCCAATTGGTATTCAAGGCTACAAACAGCTACGATAGTAATTGTTGTACATTTGCTCTACTGTATCTTGCTAATGTAGCATACACAATCAAATTCGAAATCATCTGAAACGCTGCAGTGAAATATTTTGATAATTCCTAATTGCCACTTAAGTATTTGGGTCTAGGTGATTTCATCGCAGATAAGCCAATAACTGCTACGTCTATTTAGACAAACACAAAACGTGATAATTAAGAAGTCAATATTATTTTGCTTCATTCCGATAAACAAAGGCTTGGAATATAATAGCCACGGTAAATGTATTAAAGATTCGAGAGATCGTTTTTATTTTCTCTGACCAGTAACGTGTATAAAGGAAAATAAAATGAAACTGTTAAATGTACTGGTTATTTTCCTTGGCATATCTGTATTTACCAAATATACAGTGTTGGGTATCTTACATTTAATACCAAAATCTGTTCGCGTAATATCTAATTTTCATAGCTATGCTTCGCCTCTATGTCGTGACAGTTTTTCCCTAGAATTGTTTGAAATAATATCAGATCAATTATAGGTATAAAAAGATTGAACAATATCGACCTTCGTCGAGGTGGGAGCACGCACGGTATTATAAACATTGGTAGGCGACTCTCGTTACAAATATTTGCATTATTCGCATTTCGTTTCTGACGATTCATGTAATTATATAAAAACAAGATTGTGAGAAAGTTTGAGTTTTTTGAAGATACTTCTCAAATACATTATTAATAACTTGTACTAAATATGCTAGAATACAATGGCAATTAAAATGACTTAACTATAGATCACTATCAAACATTTGCAAAAGAAGATGTCCGTCATCAAAATCGTGCCGTTAAAAATTACTACTACCTGAGAACTCGATGTGTCCTTGGCCTCAGACAGACCGCCAATACCACTATAGTTCATAGTTGACTTGTAAAATTACAAGCATGTCTTAACATTTTAAATAAACTTTCGGTTCCTGTTTTCGTGAAAATATTAAATAAAATTAAGTTAATAATAATTTTGCATATGTAAATTAAAGACGTTTTTGTGAAAATATTAAATTATCTGCCTATAAAAACAAGCTACGTCGCAGAATAGTGGTTTCATAACTTATTCCCAGTCATAATCACTTTTTGTGAGAATTGAAACCTAGCTCTACAGCTTAGTTGACGCGTAACTGAGTGACATTAGCCGGAACAAACGATCTTAACGCGCTCTCATTATTTAGGAAACCAAGAGTTTGTCACTATCATATTTAGCCTGTTGAATCGACTCTCTAATACGTTTCTACCAAACAATTTAACAGATTTAAATTTGAATAAGAGCCAAGTAGTAACAAGCAGATGTCAGATCGACCCTCAAATCGCCGTATTCAATCAACCATGAAGGTGCAGCCCAACGATTCGAGCTGTTTAAAAATAATTGTCCTAATACTGATTTATCGTTATCATCGAATAAGACATTCGATGATAACGATAAATCAGTATTAGGACAATTATTTTTTTAATCTTTTAATCTAAGTGTTTGAGTTTGTTCAAAATATTGCTCCTATAAAAAATATCGTTTACGGAACAATAAAATTAGGGTTGGAAATATTTGGTCGGGCTATAGAATGCGGAAGTCGGGAACGGACCGGTACGCAACATAGTCACGGTAACCGTTCAGCGGGTTGGTGTAACCAGAATATAGGAGGATGCCAGGTCGAGGTTCAATAATTGCAGACCGTCAAGACTTTCACCTTCGGCGCGCGGCCGCCGCGCCGCCAAGGCCACCGAGGCACCGTTCACCGTAACTTCCGCCCGCAGCCCGTGGCACGGGCCGCAGCCCGCGACACCGGTCGCCCGCGATACCGACGTCTCGCGCTTTTGCAATCAGAATTTCGGAAAGCAGTACCGGTGCAACGGCCTCACCGCCTCACCTCGCCGCCATAGCCAGAATAACGGTTGGACGACGGACTCGCTCGCTTTTACGTAACATTCTCAAGGAAATGACAATCGACACTTTTTGCGAAGCGGAACGATTGATCGGGTCTAGCAAATCAAAGGAGATAACGAATATATAGGGCACCTGAATATTGTAATACCTGGAGTAATAAGTATAAGATAGTATTGCAGCGGAGGCGACCGCAGATGATTGCAACAGGCAGATTGTGAGTGCGACGAGGTTAATAGAGGCGCGTTTATAATGACACAAAAACAGTTTATCGAAACGTGGCGCTACACCTTTTGTTATTTCATTAGCGTGTGTGAGGCTGGTGGCTCGTAAGCGGCGCGGCGCGACTGGTCGCCGCGGGTCTACATGCGAGCGGGTGGCACGCCCGGCTCCACGCACCCGACCCATATTTTAGAGTGTACGTACGCTGAGTGTACCATCTCATTCCGCTCGTTAAATCGATGCTTTTAATAGAGATGATGGCTCAAGACCCCATTATATTTAAATAAACAGGAGCACAGGCACGTGCAAAATGTTAACCTGACATTTTAAATATCCCATACCGACAATATTGACGTCGTCCCACTGATACGATTCTGATAGGTTTATTTTTATCCAGGCGGTGAATTTAATGTCATAGGTCAGAGTAAATTAAATAAAAGTAAATAAGGTTGCCCTGACCCTGCATATGAAATATTAAGCTATTGGTACAATCCCTCAATATTTCAGTTGTTTTGTGTTGTCAGTATTACTAAGTAAATTACCGCTAGACTATTTATTGCAGAATGTGGCTAATGACAACATCAACAGAGAGTAATCGTAACAGGTAACAGTAGCATGACAAAAACCTCCGTAAACAAAAGACAACGACCGATAAATTTTCGAGGTCACGAAGCAACGCGGTGGACAGCGTACCCTTAAATTTTTTCTTATCACCAACCTATTTTGATGACGTCATAGATAACGAAACCCGCGAATAACGCTATTACATATTAATATTGATAAAAGTCGAGACGCCATTGGACAAACAACATAGATAATAAATATTTTGATAAATATTTCGCAAAATAAGTAGGCTACAAGCATATAAAATCAAGATTGTTCTTTCGCCAGTGGGAAAGAATAAAAATTACACGATCGCCTTTGTAAGATAATCTGAAAAACATAAGATCAGTCTCACTTCCTTTGCCAATAATACGACTTGGGCACGAAACAAAAACGGCAGGAAATTAACAGAATTACCTTTGTAGTCTCAATACAGAGGAAAACACTTAGTTGAAGTATTGGACTCGAATTTATTTAATTCTGTTTCAACTGATGTTTCTGTATATATTGTATTAAATACTTCTCAGAATTACGATGTACAGATAGTACAAAACTGTGGAACAGTAGGAACACTATTATGATCGTCAAAACTTAGTTGTATACGGTCGGGTGTGTTGTTTGGAAATTTCCACAAGACAAACAATACGCGTGATCTCGATATGTTTTTCAACATCGCCCGTTGCGTTCGAGATGTGTGACGTGAAAGTTATCGGGTCATAAAATAATGTGAGACAGATTTACAAGAGACAAAACGCTCGCGTTGGAAAAGGATTTGTTAAAGATTCGGAGTACCACATGGGAGTACTCTGGAGCCAGTTTTGTTCGAGTACTTTAAATACATTATATTATTCTCTGGAAATATGTCATAGGAAATAAGATCTTTTCAACCGAGATTTTAAATAATAATTTAGAGTCACAGACTAAGCAATACGTATAATAACAGATCGTACTATAAGATATTAATAGGCTAAGACGACATCGCACAATCTATACAAAGGGATTAAATTAAATCAGCTCAGTGAACACTCGCAGACCGATATTGTGAATCCTGCATAATAGTCAATAACCGACATAAGTCTTTCACAAAATTATTGTTATTATTACAATTCTTCTATTTGTTCCACACTCAGCCACTGTGACGAATTATTGTATTTATATTGACTGTCTTTGGAACTGACACTCAGATACGAAATATAGTTGGAAACAAAAAGTTACCTTCAGACTGCGAGCTGCTCTAGAAAATATACGGTAGACTCGATTTAGACTCTATTATAGTGTTAGAGTTATAAGGAGAAAGTAAGTAGAATGACCGACACAAGCAAACATGGCAATTTTCAAAGCTGTTCATATAAACACGGTGATTTTACACCACCAATATTTTATGAGATCCAAATCGTTAATACGTCAGTCATATTGAATTAATTGGAACAAAATGAGGAAATAAAAATTATCATTTAATATCGACGTTGTGTGTAACATCACTGCATAACACTTAATCATAACAAACCCGATAGTTTACGCTTTTATTGTACGTTATATAATATCTAATCGCAGCGTTATCATGACTTGTGAACAAAATCAACATTGGATCGGTGAGTAAAATGAAACTATTTATTGGGAATAAAACGGGCACTGCTAACGATGAAAACATATAGGTACAGCCAATACAATACCAGAGTCTCATTTAGATGTTACGAATACAGGATACAGAAGGACACAGAAATATAAATACAGGAAAAATTATTATACAATCTTAAATTGATGATGTAGGTACTAAAATTTTCCTTAAATGCTAGTACGCGAATTTCTGCAAAGTTTAAAAGTAAAAACAAACATTATTTTTACGAATTTCGTTATTCAATCAGTTATTTTTAATGATGTTCTACTTTTAAATTATTTAAATAGACACATAACAGATGGGTGTGTTCTGTTCACCGCTAGGAATAGCGTTTTTACTTATGGCAAGCTCGGTTGTAGTCCAGTGGAGTTTTCATAGGCGGGCCGGTGGTGACTCGGGCGAGTAGCGAGTGGTTAATTAATCCGCTACTACGAGCTCGCAAATCACTATGATCACTATCTATTAACTTTCAGTTTCAACACAATTATTGAAACTCAGAATGAAAAATACTGATACCTGATTACTGTTGCACAGACTGCATTTTATAGTGCAATTACTGTATTTAAACCGTTACACCCTATGAGATTGTGTAATTTGGTTAGAAAGTTTTTGTCATTAATAAGTTTTACACTTTCACTCGTCTTTGCACGTACACGCCATTGATCAAAATTGATGCTTTAGCTCACTATTCTGATGTCAGTCAATCAACCTCATGGCCCACTAATGTTAAAATTGATATAGGTATAAATATATGTACACATATCTACTTTTTCCCAATCAAACCTTATAGATGATAGTTTTATCTACACACAGGCAAAAAAGGTACCAATAGAAAAGGGGTTAAAGTAGCCGGAACAAGAAACAACTCGTTCTCCGACTTTTTAAAAACGAATAAAAAACATAGTCATGCAAAATGTTTAAACAGCCGATCGCTTTCGTCCGTAAAGCGTATTCTATATACAAATTTAAAAGAAAACAGCTTACCTTTAACTAATTATTGACTTAGTAGCAAATACAAGACAAAATCTTAGTACATAGGTAGGTAATACAAAATATTTTAGTTAATCGCACGTCTCAAATCTGTATTTTGTCTTGAATATTTCTCAAACATGAATAAGTACGACGGTAATCCATACAATATTTTGTAATTTAAATTCATTTACGTAATGTTATGTATTTGTTAAATGTAATGTATGAATATGCATGATCGTAATGAATCTTTGTGAATAAATATTACGTAGACTACTGATTGTTAATAATTTACCCTATTTTTCTCCTTAATTATCTAATATCACGTAACGTTCTATAAAAACTGCACGTAACGCGAAGAATAAGCACTAATGAAGTGTACATACTACCGCAAAAGATACAACATGATTAAAAGAGCAACAGCAGAATACAAACGATTGTGTTTTCAGAGACTTAGTACCCATGGTGCCCACCAGTAAATACCCGAAAACATCGTAGTTAGAACGCATTCATACTATTTTTTTTAGTAAATCCAATTCTACTAACTACTATCAATCATGTCTATATATTATGTATGTGTAATAAAGCTAAGTGGATATCAATTTTTAGATTAATACAAACCAGTTAACGATTTCAGCTTTTAACTATAACACTAATATACCTACAATAAATAATTACACATTACAAAGTATGCATTCTATTAGATAATTACTGTAGAATCAAGAAGTTGAACGAAAACAAAACACTGTGTACGTGGCCGACAACGCGCGAAGAGCACACGAAAACACCCGAGCTGTTCAGCTGTGTTGGCCGAGTCGTGGCACCGATACGCAACCAGGCTGAGTGACGTAGTCGCCCAAGTCCTTGATTATTAAAAAAGCAAGTGACAGTTATGTACGATGGTTATCGATGTGATTAGTTTTAGTTTTATTTAGGTCATTTTCTTCTTACGTTTATTTATAAAGTTTTTGGGATAATCTTAATTTTTACATTGCTAGATTTATTTTTATGCCGCTGTTTATATAATGTTTATTGTTAGATTAATTGCATTTTTAATTTAAACTACTTTGTACGTAGGTATTTTAATATAAATTATATATTGTTCAAATACACTGCGTATTTGAACAATATATAATTTTTGATAATTTGATAATATGAAACTTTGTAATTACCTACATTATTAAATTTATTAAACTATTTGCTATAATTTAAGTAGTTTAATAATTTCAAAGTTAGAGTACATTAATTTCAATTGATTCCCGTAAACGTAAGACAATAGTACTAAACATGTTATATTATTGCACAGGACAAACTACGTATTGTTTTATACAAACTACGTATTGTTATTTTTTTCAATTATTACAAGGTATAAAAATTATTATGCCTTTACCAAAATATCATTAAAGCAAACAATTCCATTGATTGCCAAAATCTACTAAGCAAAATATATTTACGTATTAATGTACACGGGTTAAGAAAACGACCCTTATTAGATAATATCCTTATTACATAATATATCCCATGTTTATACAAACTACAGAAAAAACTCTTTCTGTTTAAGTAGCGCCAAAGCATTTAACAATCTGCCGACGCACATGGATATAGATCTATTTTGTACCAATGCACGCACAGTAAAGAGACTATTTAATAATTATTTTTTTAATAGTGATCCTTAATTTTTGGTAAGTATGTTTTTGTTTTGTTTTTCTTTCATATACTTATTTGTTTTTTTTTTTAATGCTTGTATTCAAACTAACCGTCTTGATATGTTCACAACTCTGTAGCTACATACGCAATATAATATCACCTTAGTTGCAAGTACAGTGCAAACTTCAATTGTATGTTGTCATATATATGTGAGAGCTTGTTATTAGCAATAGAAGTTAATTATTGTATTTATATATAAGAATATTAGTCTGTAAGCTTTCTGCAAAAATAAATAAAATAAAAAATAAAGATTGACACGACGTAAATATAATAAGAGATGATTATTAAACACAAATTAAAATTCAATCAGACTACAGTTGTTAATATTAATAGATGTAACAGTAACGTATAGGTGAGTACATAATTTATAATTATACCACAAACCGTGCAACGAAGCTTCAACATTTTATTGAACCTCATTTTATAAATTACTTGCCTTCTTCATCTATTGTACTGTCAAATAGACTACATATCTACGATATAGCTAGAGTATGTACGTAGATCATTGACACTTTGTAAATAGTGCGAATAGCTCATCAATGCGAACAATGACATTAATTAACACTAGATGCATATTTAAACTGGTCAATGGAACATCTAAATTTGTCAGTACATGTCCGAGATAATCTATACTAATATTATAAAGCTGAAGAGTTTGTTTGTTTATTCGTTTGTTTGCTTGAACGCGCTAATCTCAGAACCTACTGGTCCGATTTGAAAAATTATTTCAGTGTTAGATAGCCCATTTATCGAGGAAGGCTATAGGCTATATATCATCACGATAAGATCAATAGGAGCTGAGCACCAATGAAGAGTGTTTCAAAATCGGAGGGTATTTTTTCCTTTTGAGAGCTTCCGCTGCGTGCGCTGCGTAAACAGTTAAAGTTTCGCAAAAATCATGTATGACAGAATTGTTCCCCTTTAAAAGTTCTAAAAAGAAGTCTGCGACAGCATATATCTATCTTTTAAGGTTGGCTCACTATAACCATTTTTATGCTAACCAAATTTGTTCTAAATAATGCATTATTTGCGAAGGTATTATTATAAACATGATATTAATCCTTATCCAAATAAATACGTTATTCATCACAAGTATTTAATTTAAAACAAAATTGCCCTTTACATCATTCGATTTCAATGAATATCTTAGGAGATATCGCAGTTTTAAAATAACATTGCAGCAAAATAATTATCCATTACAGACATAGTACAAACGATGTTTCTCCTAGTTTATTCTGCGTGATTACTACTGGTTCGATTTGAAAAATTCTTTTAACGTTGGATAGCCTATTTATCGAGGAAGGCTATAGGCTATATAACATCACGCTACGACCCACGGGGGCGGCGCAGTAACGATAAACGCGGGTGAAACCGCGGGAACATCTAGTGTATAAATAAGATACTAAAATGTATAATAGTACATATTCAGACATGTAAACAAAAACGAGAATTCTATTTTATTTGACATCTGAACTCCCGATTGAAAGCAAATTTATTTTTAAATAATTAATTTCAATTCAATTTTAACATGCAATTTGGTTAATAAATATGTAATTTAGTAATTTAATTGACATATATTTTTACTGGACAGCGATATAAATAGCCAAATCAATATAACAAAAGAAAAAAAAATTGTCACACAAATAGCGGAGCTATATGTTATCTTGGTCCGTTGTTAACGCGTTTATAAGGTCCCGGTACAGGGGTAGTCCCTGTAGCGCAGGGGACTTATGGCTAAGGCGTAAGTTGACTTTTTGGTACGATAGGTTACGCAGAAGTGTACCGCACTAACATTTACCCATCTATGTTTAGACCCTACCTACCTAACAGATCATGAGCCTATAGCAATGTATTATCTCACAAATAGAATTTGGAAGTCGTGCTGCTAATTTACTAATAGCCAGTCCGAATACTGAAGTCAAAGAAAATTTAACTATTTTATTTTTATCAGATACTTTCGTCTGAAGCATCGCTTGGTATGTTTTTAAAGCATTCTTATTAATAGTGCAAAAGTGTTGCTTTGTTTATCCTTCTTCAGGTAGACGACATATTTTTTTAAGGTTACTTGGTTTATAAAATAAATTACTAAATTAAATTAAATTCTTGTTGATTTACGCAAAATACTTGTAGACGTATTCTTGTTGACCCCTTCAGCTAAAGTAAATGTTCGTGTTATGAGTGGATAGTACAATGTATACGAACATCTTGATCGCCTTATCCATTGATAAAAAGTATGATTTTAAAAATATAATTTAGGTATAGGCCGGCAAGTGATATAGGCTACTTTTGTAACGAAGACGGAGTGTAAACTAGTAGCCTATATTATTCACGAATAGTGTCATTATATTTAGTTCAGCGGTTTCAGACTTTCAAATTGTTGAACTGGTTTTAATTATAAAGAGGTAAAAATTGTTTGTAATTATTGCATTAAGTATAACATATTTTTAAGTCTTTTTATCCTAGCTTAATATTTAAATACGAAATTGTTTGTCGGTTTGATTTTCATGCAACAACGGAGCGTTGGCTAGTCGTCATTTTTTGCCCATTGGTATTTTATGGGCTGGAAAGTTTCATGGAGTATCTTTTTATCCCGGAAAAATGCACAGTTCCTGAGGAATAGCTATTTAGAAATAAGGAAGTGAAGCCGCTGGTCAAATATAATATTGACATTTTATATGTAATGTACTTAACATTACAAGAATAACTTGAAATATGATTACAGCCTATTAAGTGATATTTGTCGGCGATAAAAATTTATTATCACTACAAAACGGTTGGCCATATTTAAAAGTCGTTTGATTTAAACACAGTTTATTATTTATTTATTTATAAATAATACAGTTTATCATACATGCATCAAATGTTGTCTATTGCCATAAAAAAATTAAACAAGATCGTATTTGATAAATATATAATACAAAAACTACATAATTCGATTTCATAACGGTTATAATAAAAAGTTTGCATCCTTTCCGCGTAACTTTATTCAATAGCAATCGAAATAGGTTTCATTTGAACTTTTGGCTGTATCGCAAAATATCCAACATGGCGTATTTCGATTACCGTTACCGTTGCCGAACGATTCGGCAACAGTTCAAACAACGTATCAATCAGATAAATACCTGTAGTATAATTTTCAGCCAATATTTGAGTGGCAGTGCCGCCATTTTGGTAATACTTGTTTGCTGTTTAAAGTAACGTCGTAATTATGATGTAGCTCAAATAATAGATTTATTTAATATCAGTAATTACAATATGTGCATCAAAGAAGATTATTAGAAAAATTACAAAGATTAATCGGTAAAAAGACGATAAACCTAAAAGATATTAAAATAACCGTAACACTATGAGTTTTCTTATAAAAATGTGTTTAGTCTTTGTAAAGATAATAGAAAGTTAGTCGGAAAGATAATATTAAGCCGAAAGAATATAAACATCTTATGTTTTACAAAATTTCAAAAGCATGTCAATAACGACCTTATATAGAAAAACAATTAGCTAATAGACTGGTCAAATTTTGAATAAATGGTCGTAGAAGAAAAGATGCTGTCATGTCATGAGTATTTAATGTATTTTGTATGTACCTAATACCCTTTCGGCTTTATATTATTTTTTCGACTAATCATCTATATAAATCCTTAATGACTCCTTAGAACAAAACAGAATGGGTAGGTATTTTAGTATGTTTTCGGCTTAACCGCCGACTTTGCCGACTAATGTTTCTAATGCACGGTACACATTGTTATTTATCCTTTTATTAATAATAGTACGGATAATAATAAATAATTACGTCTCTGACGCAGAGGGCCATATTGCTTGACACGGCACGCATTCTGCGGAGGTTTCTCTCGCTGGAGCCCTAACCACCGGTAGCTTGGACCCAGTTCCCGATGGCGGTGGGTCTTCATAATTTTTATATTTTTAAATGTGTTTTTTTATAATGATATATTAAAAAATATAATTATTATAATACAATTACAAAAATAAGGAGAATAATAATTAAGATAGTAAATCTTTTGAAAAATATTCGGGAATAGAAACTGTGGTGTCATAATATAATGTATTTACATGAATTATCACTATTTTACCAATAACACTCCTAAAATAGTAATAAAGGCAATAAGAAGAATATTTAATGGAAGATTAGCCGAAACACGGGTGGTAGAAAATTAGTCGATTAGTGAAACAATAGGATTAAAATTGGGGCGTATAATTAACTGACAGCTATTATTTTATCCAATATCATCCTGCAGGTTTATGAAGGGTAAAATAACGAATTTCCAAACCAATCTAAAAAACCAACAAACTATTTGCGTTTAGTAGTTTAGTATTTATCAATGACCAAGCATATGCAAGGTAACAACATTACTAATAATAATATAAAAATATTTATCTAGAAAATTTTTTGACTTTTAAATAGGTAATCCTAGGAAAATAGCAAGACTTAATTTTTTTGTCCCCATTTTTCCATAAGATATTTAAAAAGATGTTGGCAACCCTACCGCTAGCTCACACATACATCAATTGTTATGTGGGTTCCGTTATGAGATGAGTATTAAAATGAAACTGTCAGAACGTTACTTTGTGGTTTCATTCTTTCAGTATCACAAGTTGCACTACATAGCGATATCTAATCAATTTGTGTTCACACTGACCTCTATTACCTACCTACAAGAACGTATACATTTATTTTATACTTCATATAGGCATAATAAAACCGTTAAAATACTTTTCGAATTATCTTGTAAAACAAATAGGTACAGTTTTAAAAAGCCATTGTATTTTACACACGTTATAGTAATAATGTATTTGAATGTTTGTTTTTTATACAGCTTGCTTGGTAGGACTGCGTCGATACTACAGGCCATGAGTGTCTGCCTGTTAGCAAACAATTCCATTCGAATAATTATTCGAATTTGTCAACAATACTGTATATTAGAAAATTTATACTGTACATACATAGAATTGTGGGCAGTGCCATTGACTACACAAAATTTTTATCTTAATTATTAGTGAAACGCACAATTGTATTCGAATATCATTTGAATGGGCGAATACTCCCTGCTTCCAACAAAACGCCTCTTTACAGATTTTCAAATACCTAACTCGACGCAGCAAACAAAATAAGGTTCTTGCTTACGACCTTTATTTTGTAAAGTGGACACTCTCCTCCAATATGGCTGCCTAAGGTTCGAACAGCTAAGCTATTGTACCCTACGTGCTGTTGCCCCAGAAACTACGTAACCATGCGACAATTTCACGGCGAAATACGTGGCAAACGACCTTATTACGTAAATAAAGATCTAAAACCAACTAGCAGAGGTAAAACCGATTGGAAATATAATACGTATTACCTAGAAAAACAACGCGGAATATAACACAATAGAGTTTTATCTTGCTCAAACAAGGCTAAGAATCGTTGCAGTATTTATAAAGTAATAAAACTGAATCTCTTTTTTGAAGTGCGTTGGAAATCTTTTTAATTTTTATGACCAGCATGCTACAATTATGTACATTTGTTTTTAATTTACAAAAACATAAGCAGTCAATACTTGATACTTATTTTCCAATAGCATCACATCTTTAGTATCCCTAAGGGACAGGCAGCGGTATTATATCAAATCCATTCTAGGTTCACTACTGTTAGTTCCGAATTGAACAAAATATTCCTTTACGAAATTCTCAATGCCTGTTACACAGCTATTATAGTTTTACCTTCTATACCCGGAACTAAACCAACAAATATTTGGTCGTGGTTCAACGCTGCCTTACTTCTAGAATACACTTAATTATATAAAATACTGAAGAATATACATGACACACATATCTGCTATTTTTCTCATAGTATTATGTGTTTTATTCTAACAGTACCGTGATGTTAACCTGTATGTGTAGATATGTACGTGTTAATGACACTTTCTATGCGAGGTAAGCAGAATGTACAGTAAACAGACGTATGTCGCTCTGTAACATGAGACCCCGCTCGATAGCTCACCATCGGAATAACAGTAGCGTATGACATACATAAGATTTACTTTCGAACAATCTAGCATGCGTTTTATCTAGAAAGGTTAGTTCTTTATTTGTTTAGGTTTACCAGCTGTGTTTTAAATATAGTTGAACCTTTTCTATGTTTCAAACTATTTCAATACCTGATTTTATTAAAAAAGAGGGCTTAATATATTAGGCTTCATTCAAGAAAAATCTCAGACTTCTGACATCGAAATCGAGAGGAGGACTAATACCGTAAAACCACGTATTTATAATTTATATTTTATTTTATTAATTTAGAAGCTTAGATATCAGCTCACGTACAAAATCAAAACTAAATGCTGTCCGCGTGACAATACGTATACAGCTACATTTGTTTACTAACAAATGGAGAGAAAAGTTTTAAAACAGTTTTAAGTTCAACCTAATTAAATCCATAGCACCTAGTAACAAAGTCACAAATCTTCAAAATTTATCTAATACTTACGATCATTCGTCACATAAAACGAGCAAAGCATCAACATTTAGTGTGAAATCAACCTTAAGTGGCAACAAATAAAGTACTTTTTCCCGTTATTGCCTTGAGAGCTACATCGTTTTGTCTCGTTTATTTTTGTTATAAAAGTTTGTGCATGTGTTGGCGAGCCTTCGCCAAACATTTGTAACGGTGGCGGTGGTTTGATATCGGTAATGTTGTTCAAAATTTGATATTATTAGTTAGTTTAAAGTTTAAAATATAACTTATTCTTCATGTAATTACCGAAAGTAAGATACTCCGGCCGATAAATTGCTTTTTCAGGCATTATTTTTGCAACTTTTGAATACACAATGCGGCCTTGTGAGACGTGTTTAAATTGGCTGAGTTTCAAGCGAACTAAATAAAATAAGAGCTCACGTCTTAAGTGCGCTGTTATTTACTGAGACGTATTTTTTGCGCCGACCAGATATCTAGTTGCTATTGTTGATCGAAGTTTAAAGTCGGTCCTAAAGTCTCGAGACAGATTTCTAAACAGTAAAATATTATTGAAAATACTCTATACTTCCTTTGTAAAAAATAATGATGTTAACAAAAATCATCTAATAAGATATTTTGTGGACCACCCCGATTTTTAATTATGCACGGTCGGCGGTAATAGGCTGACTATAACGCGAGACACACCCGTATCTCACCTTCAACATATTTATTATAACATTTAGTTTTAAATATTATAAGTAAACCTGCAATAGGTATTTGTTTGCAAATTTAATAATAAATAATAATTTGAATCAAAATTTAGCAGTGTTGTCGCTACTACGGCCTCACTTCGGTATATTGAGTAGACGATTAAGTGTAATAAACTCTCCGTACGCCGCGTCGCGACTAAAACAATAAGTATTCAAAACGTGTACTAAAACAATGCATCATTTTTTATAGTCCAACAATAAATTACAACTAAAAAGGTAATCTGTAAATTACGGATTTTTACATAGGCACTAAACAAGGGTCGTTCACATTTTGACAGCGACTTTTAATTGGCCATAGACAAATAGTAATGAGGTGTCAACACGGACAGTGTTTTAAAATTGTTTCTGGAAGCTTGTTTGGATTTCGAACCGGACTGCACTGCAGATGGTTACTTAATGAGGTGATGACAACACGGACCATAGAGTACCTATTTTAAAATTGTTTATGGAATCATGTTCTAATTTTGAACTGTATGTATTGCATTACGCAGCGATAGCAGTTCGTGCGCCATTTATGAATTGTTTTATATAGGTCTGCTTCAAATGCCCCGCTTACAATCTAAAAGGTAAATTTAATGCTGTCTCTTTCTGTTTAGCGTATTTAAGCGGACAATAGACAAATGATACTATATTTAATAATAAAGATGTTAGTTAGACTTTCTGGCAGAAGTTAGAATTTTGATAAACTAGATACTTTCTATTAATAAAAAAACTATGAATCTATTTATAAAAATATTTACTTTTGCGGTATTTGATTTTGCGGAAATTTTATTCTATAATTCACAACAGCTTTCTTATTTAAAAACATATCTAATATTCTAATAGATGTACAATTATAATGTAGAGTTTTCATAGAATGAATTATCCTACTGTTAGCTATGACCAGACCTCTCTGTTACCCACAGTGTGTAAACAAATAAAACTACACATATCGTTTTGCAGTAGCAGTTACACTAATTAATTACAAACAATTAAAACGACGTTAAAGATATGGCTCGCTAGTCAGAGCTCGAGAATCGCTTTTAGGTAAATATTTCGAAAGCACAAAGAACTCTGTAATGTTTTCCTTTGAGTACACGGCATTTCAGTCTGTTACATACATTTTGTGCTTTTATAAAATGTAATAAACTTTTTCACTGGCTGGATAATTTTATCCATGTACAGCCTTTTGCAATCGTGTGTTCTTAGATTTTATACCCGGGTCAGACAAACATCGTTAATTTTTTATTTAGGAATTATCGAAAGCTGGTTAAAATCCAGTTACATAACTTTTTTTTACCAAAAGATCACCTGTCTAAATATGAGTGACATACACTCACATTTAGTCAGTCTATTCTGTGACCATATTTTATCTATTTCATATTTTATTAAACCATAATGCATTTTATAAAATAACATGAAAGTGACTCTCAAACTCGTCATCGATTTTGGTGACAACGCCGTCCATGTTAATCCTCATTACAAAGGTCATTCAACCCGCACGTAAGAAAATCAAAGATTGTGCGTAGATAAAAATAATTGTTTGTGACGTAGAACTTTAGTAAAGTGACTGATATACAGGCGAGAGCCATGAAAACATTATTACTGATATTTTTAGATATCAATGTCACTTTGAGTGATATTTGCCAAGTGTCAGTGACTCGGTTGCGTATTATTCATAATATCAACGTAAATAAACATACTTATTACCCCAGTCTCCACCATAATTATGTCTTACTTCATTCGTATACAAAATAAAAAGTCCAACTGTAATGCTAGTTCTACTAAACTGATTTTCATACACATACCTACATACATAGCTCTCGGAATCGGTTGGTTATTCTCAAACATTTTGGTCTATGAAACATTACTGAATGTGAGCGTTTGCCGCCAAAAGTTAGCCGTCAGGTATGAAATAGAAGTGAATAAAATTGTTTATAGAATCATGTTCGAATTTTGAACTGGATTGCACTATCGCTAGCATATATCTTGCACGGGTCATGAATATTTTTTAGGATCCGTTTGAGTGTGTTTAAGTAAATATTTTCTGAAGAAAATTTGTTTTTTTACGCGCATATGCGTGATAGTACGATATTAAATCTTGTGACAATCTTACTACAGTTAATAATATTCATTTTAAAGATATCGTTCGAAAATCTAAGAGATTGAGCAATTGATAGAAAACACAATAAATGTCTAACATTAAATTTATGAAAACATAAATGTCAAATTATTAGAACCGATCAAGATCCGATATCTAAAATTACAAATTTAAGTATTAACGGCTAAATTTTACCTTAACGAACCTCATTTGATCGCACTATTTATTACTCGATAGGAATAATATTGTTTTAATAAGGCAAATGTTACGTGTAATGAATTTTATGCCTCATCATATCCATTTGTTTACGAAAACAAGCATCCTATTGAATTCGTCCTATCCCAAAGGTAATTTCACGTTTTCGGATAATAACACGGGCGTACGGAAAGTCAATTAGACATACAATATTAGTGTTATGTATGGCCATGTTAGTCAATGTACTCCCATGAGACTTACCCCAAAACAGCCACAACTATTAGTCAAGTATTCAACATTAACCATACACTCTTTCTTACTGGATAGAATATAATACAGTAAATAGTGTGACTACATCATTTTATGCTCAATATTTTTTTTAATCACTTATTGAAGTGAAACTTCTTTATCGACGAATGGGAGAAATTTTGTAGCAGTGTAAAAAAAATCGTCACGTTTTTCGGTTACGCGCCATGTTGCTTTTTTATCAAAGTTTAGTATAGTGACGTAAAGAATATAATGTAATATATTTATAATAATAACAACAATATATTAGTTTTGAAGTTTGGTTTGAAATAAGAATAACAATATATTAATTTGAAAGTGATAAAATAAAAAGACTTATTCAAATTTAAGTGAATTTACAAGAAAAGTGAGAGTGATTATATATTTCGTTTTATAAATTCAACACGTATGAGCATGATTTTAATATTTATTTGAGGTTAACCTCACTTTTTGATTGTAAGTATCAGTGAATGTATATAAATCTGTTAAAATTAGCAAGTATTAATAAATATGACTGTAAATCTAATGAACATTATTAATTCTAAAAACAATAAAAAATATAAATTAAATAATAATTTAAAAATAAAACAAAACACGATTAGAAAATAAAAATATGTATACGTACATCTTTTTTAATTATTCGTTTTTAATGATTTATTTATTCATTTTTAATTTTATAAAATCGTTGCATTTCTACAAGATTAACTGTCATCATATAATTGTATTACTTTGAAAAGATAATTCCAATTATTTATTCATAACTTGTGTAATTGATTAAGTCATTAAATATCTGCTTTGAATTATTTTTATTAAGTTATGAAATAAATATTAATATTAAAGTTAGTTAAACAATTTTTGTTAACTAATTAACTAATTAATGTCGTAAAGAAGTTTCACTTCTTACCTGTGTACTCTGGTACACACACACATTTTATTTATTTTATATAATCTATTACTTACACTTCGTTCGGGATTCAAATTCTAATAAACGCGCCTTTTGTCAATATTAACAATTCGAATTTCAAATTACTCGATAGTAACGATAATAGAATTATTTAATTTTGTTTTATTAATAATGCAATTAGAGTGCAACCAACATATCGATACAGCCGCGAGGGGCGCCACCGTCTAAGCCACTGCTCAACCGGTATTCACGTTTATTAACGTTCCTCTTTTTGTCCGCTCTATAGTTATGTTGGCACTATACAACAAATTCTGGAAGAGATTACAAATGAATGAATTGATGGATGACTTAGTCGATATTCCTTAAGTGTACCTACTGGAAAGAATTGAAAGTATTTGTTGCGTGACTACTAAAACGTTCTAGTTATATTGAGAATATATACGTGGTAACAAATTTGCGTAAAATGTCTGGATGGAGTCTGGGTGGGAGTGATCTAGACCCAGACAGTAGACAGTTGGCGCACACCGTGCAGGGTTCAGTGCACTAGTCGATGGACTGCGTCAGTCTGGACACGAGAAACTTTCAACTTCCAATGTTTTTATGTCCGCCGTTAATTAGATGCCATTTTAACTCTTAGCGTGCGTCAACAAATGAACTGATAAGCCTGAATATGTATGCTCAACGTTCGCGTATTTAAATTTGTTTCAATCCGGCTTCGATTGTTACATTATGTTACCGTTTAAACGTTGTAATCACATGATACAACTTTATTTTCGGATATTTACACTTCAATAAATAAATACTTTTAAAATACCAAATCAAAGCGGCCGACAATCCTTAATAAAATTGTACTTCACTAATCATGATCAGTGATGATCACAGAGAAATTTTGTCAAAAAGGCGGCATTTTAACACTACCTATTATCTTCTCTTCAACACCGTAAATTAAACTGGTAGGTAGGTACGAAAGACCGGACGGATCGCTCGACTAGTGGCGCAACGTCGCCGTTTTCCAATCTGTCGGCGGAGCGGTCGAGCGACGCGTCGGTCGATTACAATCTGTTTTCTTTGTCCGGAACGCAGCGTTCGAACCGATCGGCAGACGAGTCGCGCCACCAGCCAGTGACATCTGTGAATCGGTTCGGTAGAGAATCTTTATGAAGACTGCTATAGCTTCAAAGATGCTTGTGGCAACCCTGTGGGGCTCGAAGAGGCAGGTGTGTGTATTGTATATCACTGAATACGGGCTTTATACAAAATCGGACTCTATTATTAATTTGCAACTCGATGACAGCCCGTTAAGCTACGATCAACATATTATCTTGATTACACAAGTTTATAATACGACATGATATGGTCGTGCAGTGCAATCCACTCTATTTATGAGAATCGCCATTACAAAGCTGATAAATCGCTTTTTATGTTTAGCTGTGTAACGTAAGTAATTAACCTATAATATAATTAAAATATACTTAACGTATCGTATGAATGAATACATTTTATCACTCTACATCAAAACGAAATATGAAGCAGAAACTAGATGGGAATTACGTACACTCAAATGTTTAACCGATTCTGTCCTTTGATAAATGCCACGTTATTTTGTAAATATTTTCCTATTTAATACTTAAGTATTGAAGTAACAAAAAGAAGTATTTCGGGCAATAAAATGCTAACAAAATATTAAGTGAGTTTCATTTATTGAGGTGTTTTGAATGAACAGTAATTTTACTTACGAATCAAGCTTCAGATTTAAAAATTGCCAAGGTAGTTAGATTTTATAGAAATTCAAAGTTTCATCTTATAAATGTTTTTCACAATGCAACGGATATTAAGATTACTGAGACTATTATGTAGGTATTCATTGATTGTAATATTCAATTGTAAGAATGAGCATTTCATTGGATTTAATTATTAATAAAACATCACCGAAAATCCTATGCTCACTAACTAGGGCGCCATATTCTATTCAGACAGATTACGCGAAAGTAGTTCGAATTCCGAACGCTCGGTGGTGTCGTAAGTTTACGCGACCACGCAAACTAGAGCCCCGGCAAATTAGTCGGCGTCCTCCGCTCCGCACTTTTCCCTCGACGCGGAGAGGGACGTCGCGGGTCCACGCCGACCGGTGATCGACTAAGTACCTTTCACGATCTTGAGGCGCGTCACTTTCCCCGCTCTAGTGAGTTTTTTCGAACGTAACAACATCACGATTACATCAATATCGCATGCGGATCGTTCCGCGTGTACACTGCACCTGCAAATCGGAACGCGTCGAGCTCACTGGCTGTATGTCGTGTTGCCTTCGCTTATTGTTTATTTATTGAGGTTGACATTACAATCAAGATTAACAGCCATCTTCGTGTAGTAATGGCCACGTTCACTATAACATGACGACTTTATAAACAATGTTATTTTTGTTTGCTACTCTGCAATTAGTTAGGCAACACGCTTGATGTTACGAGTCCCTAAGGGACAGGTAGCGATTATTTTTACAAGGATTTTACGTTTTAAACTGTCATTGAATTAATGAGTGCATAGTTAACTAAAGCACGGAAAGTTAAAACTATTTAAACTCACACGTTGAGTACCTACTTTGTAAGTGGGTGAGGGTACGCGTACCTGTAATGAAAGAAAAATCTAATTAATAAAGCACTCGTATCCATGTCAAATAAAAGTTACAAACATAATGTTCGGGTCGTTTAATTTGAAGCGAGAGGAATAAAGCTAGAAAGACAAAGACACGTTCACGTACATAAATTTCCACTTCATTTAATATTAATCCGAGCTAGACATAAAATAAAGTTTAAAAAAATAACATATTTTACAGAGTATGAGATTTTCTAGAAAAATTAAGATTCAGATTTTATCAAAATGTTAAATTTTTCGTACATAATATGATACTTTTGCTATCTAATTATCTTTTCATAACAAACTTCTCACATGCGTCTTATCGCAAATATTTCACATAGTTACGTAAAGAGATGACTAATTGATAATTTATAATCCCTATTATCAGTTATTGAGTCACTTGAGCTTAACAGCTGTAGAATATTTTCCAGTAACTGTAGTAGTAAAAGTAACATTTTTTTATTTGGGATCCTCAGATCTATCCGTGTAGATAGGTAGAACTACCAGGTTTGTAAGCGAAAATGGACTCTAACGGGTAAATTACACGACATAAATTTGTCCTCCCTAGTGTTTAGAAGCAGAAAAACTTCATACATTTTTCGAGGGACTATCTCTGCCTTCATAGAGTGAGGCAGACAAAAAAGTACAACAAATATTTTCGTTTGTCTGTGTACAAACCAAAAAGTAAACATAATTAACTATTACATAATTTGTGATACATTGGATTTTAATAATAATGTTTTGCGGCTTTCGTGATGTTGCTGTTCTATAAATACTTACAATTAGTAAGCTTGAACTTTTCAGTACATTAACTGACTACATAAATTTGAGAAAAGCATTATAAAATTATATGTATTATAATATAAAAATAAAAACCTTAGCCTACGTCCAGCAGTGATGAGAAGACTTATTAGTAGCCTATTTAAAACATTATTGGGCAATACAATAAATCGAGAAAATGCTGTTGAAAGTGAATATAATTAACGTGTAAACTTAAGGCTATATTTTTAAAACTGCTCCTGTCTTAGTTATAATATCTCTACGGTGGGTCTTCACAAACATTAAAACAAAATAAAACCTCGTATGTGGTTCAAATCATGACTGTTGACGTACTAGTTATAAAGGAATGAATACTTATACAAAGTGGCGCAAATGTTATCACATAATTGATACCACATTATATGACCTTCTGGATAGGATAAAATGTGATTGCCTTACGCTGATGATCTAAAAATATACAGTAGAATATCTGCAACTACCGATTGTATTAAGCTGCAAAGTGATCTTGATACTCTTCAACAATGGTGTTTGGAAAATAAAATGTCCTTAAACGTAAAAAAATGACAATATATTACGTTTACTAATAAAATTAAATTCATTGATTTTAAATACTGTATAGACGGTGCGTACCTTGACAGAGTATCTATTATCCGTGACCTGAGAGTCATTTTGGATACTTCTTTATCTTTCCGTCATCACATAGATAATGTAATCGCAAAAGCCAACAAAATGATAGGTTTTATAATTCGAGTATCAAAACTATTTCGTAAAAGTTGCAGTATTATCTTACTGTACAATGCGTTGGTCCGTAGCACTGTTGAATATTGCTACACTATATGGTCTCCTTACTACTCAACCCATATAGATAAGGTAGAGTCCGTTCAAACTCGCTTTGTAAGGTACTTATCCATAAAAAATGGCTTCAGAAAAACTATTCCTGAATACACTGATAGATTGTCTTATTTCAAAATGATCAACTTAAAAGAGAGAATACATGACTTACTGGTTCTACACAAAATTGTACATCAGTCCTTAGATGTTGAACTAATTAATAGTTTTAATTTTGAAACGAGCAGGCGTTTTGCGAGACATCCCCGGATATTTGAGACACCTATCACTTCACTGAATACAACCTTCAATAGTCCATTTACACGTATGGCAAGATTGTATAATGCTAAATCCAACGTATCTGACAATGACTTTGATATCTTCACTATGAAATTTTTATCATTTAGACACTTCCTACTCAGTTATGCTTTATAATCTTTTGTAATTTTAATTTTTTTACATTTATATATTTAAAGTTTTAATGTAGTGACTTCGATTTATGTAATGTTTAGAGTCACTTTTACATTTTCACCATAAACAAGTACCTACTCTTTAATATTGTAATGTAATTGAAATGTCATGCATGCCTGTGATTTGTTTAATTACTCTGACAATGTTAAATTAAGAATGTCTCAACTACAAAACATTGTAATTATACAGTTGGTAATTGGTATGCTTAAATTATAAATAAATAAATATACTACATGGTATTCTTTGACGATTTACAAATTATAAACCAAATGTTTTCAGTAGTTTAGCCACAGGACATATTTTTTGTTTTCATAATTTAGAACATGATGTGTACCTAATGGAGATAAATGTCAAAGACCTCAAGCAGCGATATTAAAACAAAACAAACAAAAGAAAAAAAAAGAAAACAAAGGAAATAAGGTCCATAATCTTGTGACGAAAAGAAATAGGTTAGTGTGTGCTTATTACAATGGTGTTTCAATTTGTGTCTAATTTTATTTTATTTATTTTGTTCAAAAACATAATATCTTAATTTCTGCGAAAATAGGTTTTTTGTTTATGTTAACCGTCTTATATCAATCAGCTTAAGTCAGTACCTATATCATTTAATGTGATAAGTTTTGCGCCACTTTGTATGTACTAAGCCAGTCAAATGTCACAGCCAAGTCACGTGACAATAAAAATTAACCTTACTACAAAACATGGCAGTTAAACGTGAAATGAGACATAAAATGGCGTCGCCCACCATTTTGTCGTAAGGTAATTAGACCGCTGTTGTATAATCTTCATGATTCCCTATCTGGATTCACATAAAGTTGTGTGATAATAGTTTGGAAAGCGGTCTCCAGTTGAGTCGGTGTATTGCGGGCACTCGCAGGCGTGCCATATGCAATCCATCATTTGTGATGCTAACTGCGGCCCACCACGTAACGCGTCACGATGCTTTCTTTACTTACACCATGACAGTTTCAACATAGTATCAAGTATTCAACCACGATTCCCTGTTATTATTGCTTTTTTTATTTGACATTTAAATTAACTGCATGGAGGGCGGATTTAATCATCACACAGGGACTGTACCGCCATGTCTTCATGCCATTGTTATTATATATGTGTGAACGGGACAACGCTATAACTCTGTAATTTTGTCTCGTTCCCGCGCATGCAATAACAGAGGTTTAGGAAAGGATGTTAGGGCCTAAGTTGCGTTCCACACATTTATATATTATGTACATAGTCGTTCCAAGTTTAGGTGTTCTTTGTGTCCGGTGTTTCAATGCTCGTAAAGCCTCCAGCTATACAAGGCTAACACATTATGCGGGTGAAGTCTTTTTTTAAATAAGCTATATTGTCGATGACAGACAATGATTCATAGTGCATACCATTTTAAATAATGTTTTATTAGCAACCGAAATAATTATACATAAAGGCTTCCAATGACTAATATAGTCTTTGTAATGGACGACGTCACAAATAACTATAATTTACTTAATTAATCTTCTTAGATATATTATTACAAACTAGCTGCGTCTGCTTCACATAAGAGAAATTTTCCCGTTTTTGCAACATTTTTCATTGATGCTCAGCTACTATTGGTCGTAGCGTGATGTTATATAGTCTATAAGCCTTCCTCGATAATGATTTTTTCAATTCGAACCAGTAGTTCCTGAGATTAGCGCGTTCAATCAAACAAACAAACAAACTCTTCAGCTTTATAATATTAGTATAGATATTAAATTTATTATTTTTTTTATTTTGGCGCGGCAAAGTGATCATAACGGACCTGATCGAAAGCCCAATTACAGTCCAGAGACATTTCATTTGTCTTTGATCGTATTCTTAGTAAATATATGTTTTAGGTTATTTTTATTAAATGTACGTGCACTTTAGTCAAATACATCAATATAAATAGACACCCATTGAAAGGATTAGTCCCGGGTTGCTTTGTGCAAGGCAAAATGAAAAGACGAAGGGGACGTCACCCTACAATGGGACAACTAAATAGGCTAATAAAGTAATCCAACGTGTACTGTATACGCTTACATATAACAGTACGCATTGTGAACAGACATTACGTATTTCTTGCTTGCTTGAAGCTTAAATGTCATACATAGATATATGTATAGTAGAAATTACTTAATAATAAATAACTTAGTTGAAACTCGTACGAAAATAAACTAAATATTTATAGGCCATCTAAAATACAAGTAAATAATAATTAATAGTTGTCGATAGACATAATTATCATGGTAATAAAATACGTAATAAACATGTCACAGTTAAGGCCTGTAATATTGTTAGAAGTTCTGATATCGCGAATTTAAAACACGTCGATCTTGACTTGACATCTAAACTGTCAACGATCAAAATATGATAAATATTAAAATATAATAAAACCGGCCTCAATGTTTCTATGATTTACACTTTGGCCACAATAACACAGTTTGGGTTTACTATTTACACTAGGTAGAGACTCCCATTACCGGAATATTTTTTCTTCATGATAAAAGGTTATCTAATGAGGTCGCTTTGATCTACACTGTAATTAGTTAATCTATGACGGGCGACAAATTAATAATGTTTAAAATTATTTTAAATAGGTATCGAACATGTCATATATTATATTCCAGTATACACCAGCTTAGATAAGGGTCGTTTTTACGAAAGGTCAGCCATTTTGTTATTTTCAACATTTGAACTTCAAAAATTCTTAACGGCTATGTAAAATCGAACAAGATATTTTAGTTCCAATTTATAGAGAAAACCCTTTTGCAAACATTTTGAATTTTTTAATACCACGATGAGTACTTAAATTGTATTAGCATTTGATATATAGATAAGTATGATTGTTTAATATAGACAGTTTATTGTTTGACAGTTACAATGTCTTTAAAAACGCCCTTTTAAGTAAAATTGTTTGCAATAATGAGGTCTATTTCTTCTTTCCTTTTTATACTTATTTTACCATTGCTTACCTTTGCTCACTAAAAAGTTTTAAATATCATGTGATTGATGTGTACCTATAAGAAGTTTCAATTGGAGATCAGGTTTCTTAATCTGTTGTACTGTACCTATTAAATAAAAATAAAATAAAGTTAATTTTAATCTAATGCAGTTGTTTGACTGGTACATAATTATGTACATACGTATTGTGAGCAAAGCTTGCACAAATCTCAACATAATGCAGCGCGGTTACGGTATATCCCTTTGGCAGGCAGCCATCTTTTTCGCATAACGCGGCAATATCGTTTAAATTAACATGATCATTGGTGTTTTAAAAGTGCGATCGTGAAACACATTTTAATAATACCACTTCATTTTCAAATTAACCTACATTTTATTGTGTACTTTATACGACTTGACGGTATAGATAAATATTTGTGAAGTTATTTTAAAATGCATATTTCACATGAATCAATACAACAATTAAGCAGATGTAATAAGTTTTGAGGGGACCTTTAAAATGTTGTCTAAACACAAAAATATCAACATATTGCTGAACACTTCTATTTCGTAACAAAACATAGGTGGAATCTTTTTGTGTAAAATTACTCATTACATAATATAAATATGTCCAAATTTTGTAATGAGTCACTTTCGTTCATTGCGAGCAATTTGGTGTCATTCCAAGGAAACTAGCCAAATAGTGTAGATAAGCAAAGTTGAAACAAATCATTAAAGAAATAGAACACGTAGTTGTAGATTTAAAATAAGTGTCACTTATGACGGTATTGCACCGCGACGTTTCTAACTGTTCCCTAATTGAAAAAGCTATACAAATGTCCCACTTCGGTCACCGCATCGATTTTAAAAATAGAAGCTTGGTGCGTTTTCGATATACGGCCGTGCTGCGATAAACTTTACAAATACTGTAACGTTTATTACCAAGGCGTAAAGCACATAATCGGTTGTATTTTAATTCATATGATATTACATTATTTCGTCAGCGCGCGCTCGGCTGAATGGAATTCGTACGATATGCTCTCCTACGTTGAAACTCGAGTTCAAACAAATAGAATGCTCGATTTACGCGATGAATATTGTGAATCGGATACGACGTTTGTGAATCGATTTTGGCGTCTCGTTTTACATTGTATCCTAATTAATTAGCCATCATTTTTATCCTTGAAACGATTTATGAATAATGTTAATAATATACGACCTTTATTTGCATAACGTTTTGATTTATGAATCTCCAATATTGAGACGTGCCTAGTCTTTTTATTAAACGGAGACCCATTTAGCTCGTCTAGCGTGACAAAAAAGAAACATTGCTTTGTGAATTTCTTTGTTAAACTATTTAGAGTTGATGATCCTGTGAAATATAACCATAGAAAACATAATACAAGCAAAAAAAATGCTGCATGCCTAGAGTAGAGCATATGAGGCACTTATACTACATAGTTTTACGAACTGTAACGCCAGAAAAAGTAAATAAAATACTCTTTACTAGCAAACAATAAAGAGGTTTTTTTTTTCAATAAGAACATAGATATTATTTAGTAAATATTTTAACGTTTTAGTACAGATGGGCTATTATAACAAAAAAAAACAGGCAATGGAGATCACAAAAATAATATCTGGTAAGAAATTAAGGGCTACAATACTACCACAATTATTTTTAAATACTTTCGTATCCGTGAAAGAAAATTGGCGCACGCTAATTTTATATCTGTTGATAGACATATCGAGTTGCCAGGATGGGTACGATACAACGTTGTGTGAATGAAGGTCGGTTTAAAAATTAATAAGCCAGCTTGCCAACCGTGCCTAATAACTATCCGGTACATTTATCGATTGCAGCGAGCTTTCACCTATTTATCAACAGACTTGTTCACTTCGATATTATAAAAACAATGTAGAAATGGATATCTTCGTAAATGAGGTACATGGTGCCGTAATAACTTTATATTAGTCATAGCTTAAAACGTTTACTGTAGTTAAATTTTAGGTTCGTAATAAAGAAATTGGTAATAGATAGCATTTTATTGCGGGATTGAACTAAAAGGAAAGTCTTTGGTTTAGGTGCTAAACCAAAAACTATTAGGTAATATGTTTTGTTTTCAAAAACTTTTTATCTTAAACTTATCCCTTTTACAATATCTTTAAAATTTATATAAAATGTAGCATAAAACGCACTTTCTGTAGATATAACTTTGATAGTTGTAAGTTATATACTTTTTAAGAAAATCGAATCAGAGTTTCAAGTTATCGGGTGGCCCGGTTTATTTGCTGTCCAGTGTAGCTATATCTTAGACAAAAAGATCATGGAATGTAACAAATTTCCCGGTCTTAATATCGAACACAGATTATGTAATTAACAGACTAAATCTCAAAGTTGTCAGAGTCGTGTCCGTAAATAGTTCACAAGGGGCGTATTCTATAAAGCGATCGATTGTTACGGCGGTTTTTGATCGGTCGATTATTGGTTCCGACAGTCGATCGACCAGCCGCGGATAATGTGGATATTGTAACTTGTTTCATACTTTATGGATTAAATCCTTGGAAGCCGGTTAGTTTCAGGTAATACGGACAGATATTCTATTGCTAAAGGAAAATAGATGTTGTCTTTGAATTTAATGCAGTTTGCAATAAGGTAGAGAAATTACTATGTTTTGGAACAAGTTATAATATACATCATAATATAATTATTATGGCAAAGGATCTATGCTAATTACAGTAACATTTAAACTTTTTAGAAACCGTTGATTACCTATTTGGGATGACATATCATTCAGTAACTTTGCTGACCGAAAACTTTGGCATATACCTAAATACTTATTAAAAAAAACATGTAGGTAATAAATGATTTTTCATTTTTTATACTGCCCAGAACATATTTATTAAACCACAACCTTCGATTTTTAAATCCTAAATTGTTTGAACAAAAGTAAAAAGAATAACTATTCTTTATTCGTAATTTGAATTTAAGCAGGTAGGCATTTAGGCACGCTAATATATTTCACAGATAAAACTAGCTTCAAGAAGTTTTTAAAAGCACCATTAGTTTTCGAACAAAATATTGTACTTATGTAATACAATAGAGATGGCCCTTTTCGCTCGAGCAAGGTAGCTAGGTAGGTAGATAGGTACCTGTTGTAGTAATATCTACGAACGCTTTCTCCGCTGCTCGCGGTGCGTCCAAGCGTGGGTAATATCTTCGGTGCCTACGCCGACTCCATTGTTTTCTTACTTCATACTCTTTTTATATGAATTACAAATTGCCTGTATGGTATTGAATGTATTACGGGCCGATATATTGGCGGCGAATGTGTCGATCTTAGATAAAACGGTTTTTGTTGATAAGTTTGCTCAAGTGCTGTTTCGGTTTACGGTTTTGTTGACAGGCGTAATATTAGGCTTCTTGATGTAAAACTAGTTTAATACTTGAAAGTAATACATATTACCTACTTAAAGAAAATCTACCTGGCATTTCGTGAAAGTGACGTATTGATTGTGTGACGTAAGAATATTTAAAGCATTAAACTTATTGTAACACTTGCAAACACATATTATTATACTCGCGCTAATTTCTTGGCAAAAAGACTGATATCTATCTGCTTGTTATTTAGAACCTTAACATGCCTCTTTTACGCAATTCGCTGAACATAATAGCAACATTTACAGTTTCATTGAAATTTCTTATCAAAAGCGACGCCACAATATTATCTATGTGTGCGTTAGGGGCACTTGGATGTGTGCGTAAACATGTAATAACTTTCACCAATACACACACACAGTCATGTGACCCATATATGGCTTAATTTGACTGACGTGCTTGTAAGTTTTACGTTTCTGGTTTATATATAACTCAATAAGAATTGCCTTGACTACATGGAGATGGCGTAGTGGTCTATCCAGTCACCTCGCCACTGCCACTATACTGAGTGTTATGGGTTCGACTCCCATACGGGACAAAAGGGTGTGTGATCCACAAAGTTTCGAGATTGGATGTTATTTGTGTCCGTTGTTTAAATATAAAGCCCCCTGCAATACAGACTTTATTCCTAGTGTAAGAGAGCCTTTTTTAGGAAAACGAAGGATAAGTTATGCCTAAGAAAAACATGTAGGTAGGTATTAATTCTCTGCGTTTGTTCCTAAGTTTCTAATGTACCTACCATCGTGACACAAATGTTATTCTTCGATTAGTCTCTTCGAATAATAATATTTACCTAATTGTAATCCATACATTAGTATTGCAAAGCATTCGTAATGAAAATTCCTAGTCTCCACCTATGTATCCGGGAAAAAGTATAAGCATATAGAAATAAAAATAAATCAAAAGTCAATAAATACAGCTCCATGCGTAGGTAATATACGGTAGTTCAAACCTCTATAATATGAAATTTTATAAGCCTCATGTAATACCGGTTCCGTATAAAAACAAATTGGATCTACTATTTCTGGCGTTCAGTACGTAAATAATAAATAGGAATTCAGGGGCCACGCCACAAAAATTCTCTATGATTAAAAAGGTATGTGAATGCGTGACCGACCAATGAACATATTCACAACCGTTAGCCGAAATTATATAACGAAATTATACAAACTAACTAATGCTATAATATATATTATGTGAAAATGTTTGTACCTTTTTGACAAAGAAAATGAGCGACAAAATAACATGAATTTATAAAGGTTGCAGAAACAGAACGTAATTCTTTATATAATATATAGACACACTTCATACAGCTTACTGTGCACATCGAATCTATCTATACCAGTAATTCCCAAAGTGGTCCAGGTTGACTCCCAGGGGTCCACGGAAGACTCGACAGGGGTCTACGTTGGCGTGACAACAAAATGGGGGGTTCACAATTCGTAAATCACCGAAAATTTATTTGCTTTCGATAGTGAAGAACTAAAATGTTGGCTTGACTTCACCTGTCAATGTAGGCAGATAATATTTTAAGAAGCTCAGCGACTGTTACTTGTAAAAACTTTTTCGGTTTGATCAAATTTTTTATTGCATGAGCTTGTTTGATTCTTCACCAATATAAATACGAATGCCAAGGAATATTGTAGAAATGTAGCTGCAGGGGTCCCACCGGTACCAGTTAAATTTTGAAAGTGGTCTATGAGGAAAATGTCTGAGAACCTCTGATCTATACTGAATATATATTTATTAATATATATTTTGTTTAAACACGTTTAACTCTGGAACTACTAGTCGGATTTTCAATTTATTTTTTCGTTAATAGCACAATTATTGAGGAAAGTAACGGATGCAACCGCGGCTAATACAAAATAATTACATCAATATTTGGCACTGTATGCAGTAAGTGATCACTTTGGCAACAGCAAAGCCTCAAGTAGTGATATTTATTTGTGTAAACCATAGAAAATTATTCCAGGTCTGGTTGTGATATATCTCCATATATCACAACCAGACCTGGAATAATTTTGAGTACAAAGGTCTGAATAGCCCTCCAAAACACATTAACTTTAGAGGAGAAGTAGGGTTAATAAATAAGAAAATTAATATTCTCAATATATCACAGAATCTGGCACTGTGCTCGATAGAAGGCAATAGACACGCCCTCCATTGGACATAATAATATTACCTAAAAGTGAAACAGCATAGCTGGCTCAATATTGGTGTATCACCTCTGCTTACCCTTTAGGATAATATACGTGAGAAACTATATTGTATGGTCTTCCTTTCAGAATATGATGGACAAGGTCATAGTTACCCATGGTGACCGTGGCGGATACATGGACCCGATCATTCGGGTCATGGTCACCTTTGCATCATTTGAATGGTTTGTGTTAGTCACGAGAGTGCCTAGTTACGTGGACTGTTACGTCATAGTCTAGTAACGCGGTCTTTGTCTAAACAGTTGTGTGGCAGAGCTTACGTTGCGCTTCATACGGTATGTTATTGAATCATAACTAAGTAACGTAATTTTTTTTTTTTTATACAATCAATATGGCACTCTGGCATACGGCCCACCTGATGGTAAGTGGTAACCGTAGCCTATGGACGCCTGCAGAGACATCACTTGCGCTTTGCTGACCCTTTAGGAAAGGAAGGAAGTGGGAAGGAGAAGAAGCGGGAACGGGGAGAGAGGGTGATTGGGCCTCCGGCCCTCTCACTCACCGAACGAAACAACAGTAGGAATACTGCTATTTCACGTCGATATTCTGTGAGAGGGTAGTCCTTCTCCGGTCGAGCCGCTCCTTCATGCTGAAATCAGCGAGGCTCTACTACTCCCATTCTCTATTGGTGAATTTTATGTAGGTGTTGGTTCTAATAATCATTATGAGGAAAGCTGCATGTCTGAAAGTTCTCCATAACGTTCTTGAAGATATGTGAAGCCTGCCAACCCGACCGGCCAGCGTGATATACTATGGCCTAACCCTTCTCATACTGAGATGAGGCCCGTGCCCAGCAGTAGACCTTAGAACTGATAATAATAATAATATCAGCCCTATATTAAACTGACCCCCTGCTGGATACGGGCCTGTTCACAATGTGAGAGGGGTAAGGCTATTGTTTACCACGCTGCGCGCTGGCCAGTGCGAGTTGACAGACTTCACATATCATCAAGAACGTTATGGAGAACTTACATATATGCAGATTTCGTCACGATAATTATTAGAACTGATACCAACAAAAAATTTACTAATAGAAAATTACATTTGAATATTAGTAGCTGTAATATGTCAACTATCGACTGAACAGTATGATAAAGAAAATTTACTTCGAAAGCGCAGTGTGTAATATTCAATATCAGCGTAAAAATGACAATCAAATTGGCGCTTATTCTCGTGTATTTCCAGTCCAAAAACAGCTTGACCTGAATCTAAACAGCTAGGAACACTCGTCTATTGTAGTGCTAAGTATGTAATGTCATTGACAGGCCAGTCTTTGGTCAATCAACTTGATACCGTATTATTCGCTGGCTGACTCATTAGGTACCTACACATATCATTGTTGTACGTCAATATATTCAATAAGTTATAGCATAAAGTCATAAAGTATCTACTATGACCACAGACTATAGAGAACCATAGACGCGAAATTTGTACTTACTCTTTTTACTCAACAGCGTTAGGAAGGTAATATTTTTAGGATGCTAATACAAAAGCTTTTATTTAAGTATGACATGATTTTTACGTTTTCCGATGTCACTCATACAGTGTGTCATAATAATATTTTTATTTAAATATAGATACTTCACGACCACAGTTCACGACACTAATTCATAACATTGTCAGATATATGAATGCTACTATATCAACAGTTATCATTTCTCTAGTATTACTCCGCGGCTTTGCTCGCTTTTAATCACAGGGCGCAAACCGGGATATACGTGTTAACCTATAACGTGGTTTATAGAAAGTTTTATCCATATTCGTTAAATGGTTTACAAGTAATACAGTAACAAACATACATCCAAACATATCTATGTTTATAATACCAGTGAGATATGTTAGTATAAGCGTATTTGTGCTAACAGCTGGCACAAAGCCTCGATGTTACACTCCGCGTCTATTAGACTTTTGAAGTCTGCGACTAGGGGTGACCCGATTCGTTCCTTGCGATTGATCATAGCGTGATCACAAGCAATCGACTAACTGATTGCGGTAATTCGAAACAGATAGAATGGTATCCATTTTTCAACGGTATTGGATATCCTTTTTAAAAGATTGGGACTTTAGTTTATTTTATTATTCTTCCTGTTGATAGAGGAGCCATTAAGAATGGTAATTCCGAGTTATTATTCATTTTTATCGACTAATGTTCATATATTTCTTAAGAGTATCGCCTAAATTATGCAAAACTTAATTTATAAAATTACTAATGGAGGTTTATGTTTACGTCTGCCTCTAAGTTTATACCTGTTTATATCTAAGTGAGTTTAAATGCGAAGTTCAATAAAATGTAGATCGTCGATATGCCTTAATGAAGCCTCAATCGTTAGGGTCCCCTTTAAGTTGCCTTTAGTTTTATACCTACTTCTAGTCTTCATGTAGCTGCTTCGAATGCCTTACTAGAAAAACTACGTACTCAATCAAACACAAAATATATCAATCGACAGCGGCTGAAACGTTCTCGCTTATGTTACTTAATAATAAGGCACTCATTTTTATTAAAACGTAAAAATATGACAGATAATAAAAGGCTGCCTTTCATGAGAAGTCGCGTGCAGTAGACATAAGAGCGGTATCACGTCGCGGACTCCCACATAGAAGCCATTTAATTTAAGACACGGCCAAAATGTTTTCACGCATCAGACCTGACAGATGGGTAACGTAGAGTGACGTGTGAATGTACGCGAACTCACCGCTTTTTCATTCATTCTTTGAATGTTTAACTAAAGTAACTGGCCGGCTGGCTCCCATGTGATTATTATTTAGTATGCCGAATAGAGAACTTAAAAAGATTTAAAAATAGGAGTAGCCAAAAAAAGAACGTGTTTATTTTAGTAAGAACTTTACTGCCTTGTTGATTGTAGATTCGAAAATCGTACGTACCTATGTCGTAATAATCGGACGAAGTATTATGGTACTTTTTAGTAATTATCACGTGGTAGATACGCATCGCTAACGAAATATGGCTATAATGAAACATTTGAACCACTCAGGTCACCCTATGGAGATACACTTACATACAGTTTAAAAAAAGAAAAATATACTTTTGTCCTAATCATAATACGTAAAATATCTGTGAATTACAAAACCGTAATTGTCGACTATGTATCACAAATAAACATTAACGTTTTAATAATTTAAATATCTTTTAACACTGAATGACGGTGCAGCAATAAAGAAGAAACCCTTTTAAATAAAGTCAGAATAAATGTACAAAAAAAAGTTGTAAACAAACAAACAGCGACACAATAGATAAAAGGCTGTTTCATTTCAATGTGAACATTTGCAAAAATGTAAAACACAAAACGTTTTTCTTAACCCCAAATCACGAGATTCTGTGTATATCTTTACATACACATAGCTTATATACCGCCTAAGGGTGAATATAAGTGTATAATGCCTTCATTTTGCCTAGGTAGGCTCTTCATCTAGTCCTAGATTCTACCAGCCAGACATTTCTGATACAGAAAATTGCGTAAAAGAAATACGCAATTATATCTGATAGATGCGGAATCTGGCATAAGCATATTGCGAGCGTATGTTAATGCTTTTGAACAGACGATAAGGAATTTTTAACATTTTAATTCCTAAAAAACGTGTGTAGATACATCGCAACTCAATCCTTACTTTAATATTGTAAATTCGAAAGTAATTCTGTCTGTTTGTCTCTTACCTCTTCACGGCTAAACCACTTTAGCGATTTGGATGATGTTTAGTACAGAGATAATTTAAAACCTGGAGAAGGACATAGATTTTTATTGATGAAAGTATTACGTGGGCGGAACCGCGCGCATAAGGTAGTAATATCATAACTGTGAAAGTGTATGTGTAGTTTGTCCTTCTTTCGCAGTAACGGCGCAACCGATTGACATGATTTTGCATTGAGATAGTTTATAGGCCGGCAAGTGACATAGGCTGCTTTTTATCCTGCGATAGGATAGGATAGAATTTTGTTAGAATCAGGGAATTGAAGCCATATATAAAAACTAGTAAAATCTTACTTAAATACCCAGAATACACATACAATAGTTTATTATTGTATTCAATTTATAACTAGTTTGTAAACCTTTAGCGTAGTTTAGCAATGCCAATAAAACTATAAAAAATAAAGAGGAAGGAAGATGGATTTTACTTTATGTGCTTTTTAACAAAATAACATGGACCCAATATGGGCTTGTCTTACAACAAGGCACTGCACTGCTCACTACAAAGCCTTTGATAAAAAGGCTACTCCATACAAAATTAGGGCTGATATTCTCATATAACACTTTGTCTTCAAAACGAAATGCCCTAAAGATACAGTAAAAAAGGTTTAGTTAAGAAAGACTAGTAATCAAGGCTGATATTCTCATATAACAGTTCAAACGTCCTAAAGACACAGTGTAATAAGTTGGTGGATCAAAAAGTGTTGGCAGCGCAGTGCGGACTGTGCGGAGACCGCGCGGCCCGTTATTCGAACATATCCACTGAGTGGCGACCACGAACGATGTTTAATGACTGACTGCACAATCCGACTAGAATTTTGCTGGCGCTATTTCATTAGGTATAATGTGTATCCTCTTTTAATAGAGGTACGTTTATATTATTAAACAACTTGTTAAATGGTTGGTTAGGATTACAGATTTAGTACCTATATATTTATGAACTTTCATTTAAAAAATATGATTGAAAATGTTTTGACCTTTAGTTTTGGTTTAGTTTTATGTGAATGTAGTATTTATGTTTGTGATTGTTTGTTAAAGAAGTAGGCAGAGAGATTGTGGATTATCGTTCCTGATAAGCCTCTTTTATTTTATTTTTACTTATTTTTAAGCTTGCTCCAGTAATACTACATACATGCCTGCTATTCTTTTGCAGTTTATATTATTAGAATGTTTCTAGTCCCAGAAGTACTCTTTATTTTAACCAGGTTTTAGAGTGTTCTTTATTTTAACCTGGTTTTAGAGTATTCTTTATTTTAACCTGGTGTTTATTTCAAACATAATTGCTTAAACGCTAAAGTGGATATTTTAAATTTGTGACTTAAAATACTTTTGCCAAACCTAATTCAAATTCGATAATTTTCCACATCCAAGATCACGAGGAGATAAAAGTCTATCTATCCGTTTTAATTACAATTTTTTAGCAATAATATAAGTAAAGACAATAATACTTCAATAATGTACAGCTCAACAAAACCATAACTATACTTAATATTATAAAGCTAAAAATTTTGTTTGTTTATTTGTTTGGTTGAACGCACTAATCTCAGGAAGTACTGGTTCGAATTGAAAAAATATTTCAGTGTTGGATAGCCTATTTATCGAGAAAGGTTATAGGCTATATAACATCACGCTACGACCCACGGGGCCGGCGCAGTAACTATAATGTCATAAAACACAATTTTATAAATCACTAGTTGTATGCATAGCAAACTTTATTAACTAAATAGAAAAACTCACGTGTAGGTGCCGTTAGTTGTGATTGAACACACAGTTTAGGATATAGCCTATATGCAGTGTATATGTAGGTATTTTGTCTTTGAACCCTAAAGACGATAGTTTCTCACACGATACAACTAAAAGTAAAATAGTCAATCATATACCTACTAGACCGACAGCGCTGCAGTGGTTAAAGTGGTATCCTTGCCGCTATCGACACGCCGAGTAACGAGTACTTGTAATATAAGATTTGGCACACGGGACAAAAATGTTTGTGACCTGTATGAGTGCTTCAATTTTTGCAAAGTTCCTTGCGCCGCGCGCCGGCTGCGGCGGCTGAGATTATACTTAGTGCAATTTGTGAATGACAATTATTACAAAATTAATAAATTAAATACGATAGTGAGTTTGGTCGTGTATCCATATCAAAAAAGAGAATAATATAATTATTCTCCTTTTCGAAATGGATACATGTTTTACATATTACATTGATGTTTTACATTATTATTTAATATGACTTTTTAGTTCTTTGCATGACACGGCCACGGAGAATAAAATCAGTCGAAACAGCTTAAGAAAAATATTATTGAGGCGATATACATTATGTTTTTGTGACTCATTATTTAGTGATACTACTACTACTTAGTCGTACGTAAATACTTATTGCATTCTACGGACCATAGACAAAAGCCGTAATGTTCTTAAAAATGTACTAACGTTTGCGTTTTCGCGCGTATTAAGGCGATGTGATACTATTTAATCTGTGCCCATCTGTTAGTCGGCCATCTGTATCACATGTAATTTATGGCTATTATTATATCACGCAAACGACAGACCGCTGACAGCAGCTAGAGAGTATATTTTTTATCAAAACATATTTAACGCTATGTATAAAATTAAACGGTTGAAGTAAATTATCAGGCAGCCTTGAATCGTGGACATTGATAGTGATAGTTAATTTACTCTTAGTTTACTTCATACTTGTGAATATTATTACAATAAGGAATAATAAAATGACATGCCATCACGTCTGCGTCTGTAAAACTTAGAAGAGTAAGGCAGAGGAGTAGGGTTTATTTTTAATCAGATATGTTTAAATCACAAGTTAAAGCGAGCGCACCTACTGATATTTATCGACCACAGGAACATAGACTTCCTTGCTTTTGAGAGAGGTGGTCAGAGACTATAAATTGTCACTAGTTACGATCCTAGGATATCTCTCTTGCTTTATTAGCTCTCATCACACTTCCTAAGCGTTTTTTTATTTAGAGTATTCTTCACTAGATCGTTCGCCAGCATGTCCCTGATCTGATCATAGAACACTTGCCTTAGTTCTATTCCGCCTTAATAACTATTTGGTAAGCTTTTACTCTGCTGAACATGACGAGAATAATATTATTACAATCATAAAATGAGAACACGGTGTTTAGACTGTTAATGAAACGATTTGTTAAAAGTGCGTCAAATGTGTTGGCTGTCCCTTATCATATCATTACTAGATAATGAGTCTCAAAAACGTAATGTATATCGCATAATAATATTTTTCTTAAGCTGTTTCGATTTAACTCCGAGTTATGATGCAAGAATGTGATATGTATGTTTATTATATCATGGTCAAATTATAACAATGAAAACACACGTGTTTGTATGATAGGAAGAGGTGTAGGTTACTCAAATTTTATTACAATGTTTAGGTCTTACGTAATACAGTGGCCGCTCATAGTCATATTAAAACAAAATTTCAATAATTATAATATTAACTTACGTTTACGAGACGGATTTTATCGATGTTTAATTTAAATGCACTACTTTTAAATATTTTATAACTATGAAACTATTTAAATTTACACTTTTAAATTGTTAAATAGTTCTTAAATATCTTTTTTTTTTTTTTACAAGATCCAGGACATTCGAAATAAAAAAGCTGGCTATCGTAGTCTATGACCAAGTAATAGGAACGTGACTATTACCATTAAAAAAATAAAAGTGGTATTAATTCTAACTAGCTAATTACACAGTTATAAAATAATTTTCAGTTCTTAGTAACGATAAGTGACTTTCATTCGCGTTTTTTCATCCGTTCCGTTTCTCGGCTAAATTAGAAGATGAAAAATTTCTTTCATGAAACGAAAAATGGAGTGCTGGTACATAGGCTTAATTTCTTGTAGCTAAATATAATCTGTCGCTACTTTTATTTATGAATCTATAATTTTAAATATTTTCGTTTTCTCTGTAAGACAATAAAGAAAAACGTTGATAAAAATATTTGAAACAAATTAAAAATAATACATTAAATGAAGCAGAATAATAAAAAAATGGGAAATGTTAGTAGGTATACTTATATACTAGCATTCGCTCGTGATTTCGTTAATGTAGATCATACTATGCATTTTATCTCTAATTCTACTTAACGGAATGAAATGAAACGTAGCTCAGATTTTAAGTAAATCTTCAAGCTAAGCTAAACTATGAAAACTGTATTAACCGTATACGTAACCTTCCGTGATTCCAAAACAAAAATAGTTTGTGTTAATTTTGGAACAATATGAGCAACTAGCTTACTGCCGCGACTTTGCATAACCTATGTTACCCAGAAATAAAGTAGTTATCTATCATCCAAAAATCTTTAGAATCGGTTCAGCAATTCCTGAGATTTACCTCCACAAACAAATAAATACCTCATAGCATCCAACTTAAAAGCACACTTTTCACATATTACAGTATGTAAATGGCACAGATAACGTAGATGAAGATTAGAGTAATGAACTAAGTAATGACTTTATTCCAACAGCCAGTAACAAGCCGCTTCAGGTTAAACAGGAACTCACAACCTCCTTGCTTAAACACTTCGCTCTTGATAATCACTTCGGTAGAGGAATAAAATCGATATCAACTTGTTTAAGACGCCGCAAATGGAACGAGCTTTAATAGAAATGTTTTAGACATAGATTTCTGTCTGTACATCCCCGAAAGGGTAGTCAGAGGTGTATTATACCCACATTACGCGAGCTATGCTTTAGGTCTAACAGGACGAGGCTGTTACCGTTTCCAGGGCTCATTATAAGACTTGAGTGCTGTAATTAAGAATTTTTTTAACCCTTTTTTCATCGAGTAGTCGAATCCGATAGCTCACAATCGCAAACATAAACGTAAATTTATGCCACGAGAGCAACGAAGTATGTTACTCCTCCAAGAGGTAGGTGTGTTATAACTACATTTCGCCAGCTATGCTTTAGGTCTAATGGGGCGAGCCTATTACCGTTTCCAGGGCTCATTATAAGACTCAGTGGTGTTATTAGGAATTTTCTAGCCCTTTTTTGACCCAGTAGTCGAATCCAATATACGATACGCAAATTTATACCACGGGAGCAAGGAAGCATTATTGTATACACGATAGTAAATTATTTGGCCTTTTTCGGACGTGTTTATTTTTAGAAGGACATTTTTGGACAAGTCTAGTTAAGTCAAGCAAGTTATTACTACTAAATATTATCAAGTATTACTAAATATTATAATTAATACAAATAAAATTGATATATTTAAAATTCGAATACCTACAATTGTACAACTTGATATTGATTATGCAAGGACAAGTATTGCAGCGCATGCACTTATATTATATAGTGTTGTCAATACGTTGAAATCCAATAGTGCATATTGCTACATTACATACGTGATCTCAAGCCATGAAGGAGTAGACAGTCCTCAGTCTACTCTGTGTATTAGACCAATATTTCTTCAGTTTTGGCTTTAGGTCCCTCCTAATAGCGAACATATTGTTGTCTATCGGAGACATTTCCTGAATCCGTGATGCAACTGAGAATTTTTTGATAGACATCCTATCTTCTCATCTAAAAGTAATAAAATAGTAAAAATCGTGTATCAAAAAAGGAAAAGTTTCGAATCATTAAATTAAATTAATAACACTGCCCGAGGCATCGCACCCAAGTCCTCATAGAAGTCGCATTCACAAACACTGCGGCACTGAATTACTTACAGTAATCCCTATAGAAATTTAAGTTTTAACAAGATTTTCGACTATTTCCATACACAATTTTCACTATTATACTACTTTTTATATGGCCGTATATTTTTCATACAAGCTGAGTATTCTAAGCTCGGCAATGAAAGTATTTAATGCACTAATAAAAATTTTGATTAATAATTTTATAATTAGATTGTAGCATTCTAATATTACGGTTGGCTAAGAATCAACAGAGTGACGTAATAGACCTACACAGATCTAGAAATCACTGTTGAAACCTAATGACGACATTCAAAATGACGTAAAAATATCTATCTATACCTACATTGTATTAAGTATTATTGTAATTGTAACTGGTTAATGTCTGTACATGCCTATGGCCAGGCCAGGAGGCCTTTAAGAAAAATAATGTGTGGGATCTTTATAAGATCTATAGAAGCCAAAACAATTGTTTTTATAATTTCCGTGCATACGCAAAAACTACTGGACGAAATTGAATGCGGTTTTCACAGTTGCATTGCTGGTTATGTATTCTAAAGACTGGTGCATGTATCGTCTTGATACGCCGTTTAAAAGTTGAGTATAATAATAAGAATTTTTCGTCATACGTCCTCTAGAAGCTAGAAGTAATAACTTGAAATAGATGGAGGGTCGGAGACAGCCATAGCTAAGCCAATTAACTTTTACTTCTATGCCTAAGAAGTCGCCAGCAAATGCTAGTAGATGAATAAAAAAGTGCCCTCCATTGATACTTATGTGCTGTTATGTTTGCAACAAAAAGTGAATTAAAGTAATTTAACTAAATAAGAAAAGAAGCCATTCTTGTTTCACCTGTGTATGACACAACTATTACGTACTACTGCGTTCCAAGCTTGTTACGTCACAGCGTAGTAGTGCTGTCTTTGTCTAATGCATTACATTATAATGACTGTAACATTGTCATTTCACAATTGATTTAGATGTTTGTCATTCTATTTCCCATCATCACGATTTGTTGATTTTAAAATAAGTACTTAATTCGAACCAACCCGCACTGGGCCAGCGTTATGGACTATGGCCTAACCTTTCTCACACTGAGAAGAGGCCTGTGCCCAGCAGTGACACAGACAGAGCTGATATATATAACATTATTAACAAATGATTTACCGTACATTATCATGTATGACGTATTACGTGACGCTTAACAAAGTTGGCGAAATTTGAGCATTGCATCCATATCGGCGAATTCCTTCAGGGAATTACAGACGGGCGTGGCATTATTACACCCATTTTAATTGCACAAGCTTCTAAAGACCGTACCTAAAAATAATTGCTCCAGTAAAACACACGTGAAACAGATACTTTTACTCTTTTCTTTTTCATACAATTTTAGACGAAGCCCACTGTTATACGTAGGTACAAAGTAGGCTAAAATTGGGCCATCGCAATTAATCAGTTATTTTCAGAACCACCGATACCTATTTACATTCACACATTTAATATAAGTTATTTGATTTGTAAGGGGTGAATTCTATTATTGTTAGGCTTCCAATAAATATGTTTACTAAATTGCCAAGGTCTTAAAGTAAGCCAGACGAGGGCCTTGAAAGACCTGCGTGTATCGAACCTAGTTTTGTTTTACATTATGTGGCAACCAGGTAAATGGAAAAAAATTAAAATACTTGTGAGAAGTATTCGACATTTTGGTCGTATTTCGTTGACTTGTTTAGATATATTTATATAGCTCTTATTTTTATTATAGGCTCGTTGTATTTTGCTAAAACAAAATATGTCTTTTTTTTATTACATGAAACTAACATTATTAGTTATGTAGGCTTTATATGGTAGGTGCATAACGATTACCTCTCGCTAGCTCTGTTTAAGACTGCCTTAATATGGTTTGATCTTATCATCTTCTGGTATGCGTTACTACTAAACATTTCTTGCCTTATACTGCATAATTATTTAATAGAAATATCTTACATAATCTACCAAATAATTAAGCAAAAATATCCCACGCTAACACTATTCCCCAGAGCACCAACCTCAGTGAATCGATTCAAAACAAATTATAACACGAAATAAGATTCCTCATAGTAATATTGTTCTCAATAACGCCTATTCCGTTTTTAGCAAGAACGGTCCCATAGCTCACACCTGCCCCATTTACACCCATCACGAATCACCCTAAGCTTGGGGCAGTAACGTTTATATTCATTCTTTACTTGTACATCTAAGAAACAACATGAAAATGATACCCCTTGTTCGTCTAGTTCTCGCCAGACTTAAGTTTGGAAACTTAGATGTTTTGTCGTTATAGACCCCTGTCTGATTTAATATTCATGCAAGCGACTCAGTAATTCTTAATAAGTCCATGAACTCACGCCCTTAATCAATGTAATCTTCGTAATTAAAGCAAAAATGTTACTATTAAATTAGTAGCTTGCTGTGTTTTAATTCAGAGCGTAGCCGCTGCTATAGATACATGGCACAATGCGCAATTCACGTTCAAAATTATCTTTATTGTACCAATGAATGTTTACAAAGAATAGATACAAATTAAAATTATTTGTAAAGAGCGGCTTAAACGCTAAAAGCAATCTCTTACGCTATTGGATAGACAAGAACCAATATTAAATAGAAAGTATTGTATTCAAATAAATTAAAATCGATAGATATACCTACTATATTACATATACGAATAAAAAAGTTTTCTAAGTTTGGATAGTCTTTGTTTCCGTTGTTTCAATGTTTGTAAAATCCACCGTGACACAGAGATTATCCGCAAAACGGGGGCTAGTAAAATCTTTTATGTCAAAATAAACAGGTAAATTCAATTTGGCAACTTGTTTCACCATTCATAAAAAATTCATTTAATATTAAAAAGACGTAGTTTGTATAAAACACAAGTCACGTGTCAACCATGTTTGTTTAACGTAATGTGGGAGAATAGGGAATCAGTGATTCCATTACGTACTCAGTGTCGCGTAAAATCAATACATGCCATAATTCGATTGTCGATGGTTTATAACCACAATCCCTTACAATTATTTATTTGAAAAATCTACCCTTTGCATTATTCGTATCAGGCGAACGCTGCAAGGCAATATGGAACATAATAAGCGATATATAAAGAGTTTTATTGCGGGACGAGGAAGTAATTTCGCGCCAAAATTAGGGGCACATTTTACTGGCCCCTGCGTAACTTGGAAGTTCGCCTTCAAGGGGAAACGCCATCTAGTGACAGAAGTTGCTCGATTAATTACATCTTTCGCCCCTTACCGAAATCGAATGCGAGACCAAATTACTGAATAGGGGCGTTTAACAAAATCATTTTGTTTATAATAAATTGGGATTTATAATTGAAACAGATGTTCGTAGAGTTGTTACTTTTCCGCCTCGCGGCTACCTAACTTACGTAATTAAAAAGTAGACTCGATATTATTATGATAACGTAACTAGTTAGGCGTTTATTGTTTAAATTGTACAAATATCTTTATTTATGTATGAGTGACATGCCACAAAGGTAAAGAAATAAGATAATTTTATAATCTTTGATTTAGTATAAAACAGTAAAATTGTCGTGATCTTGTTTGCTTTTATACGTATTATTATGTTGCGTTTATTAGAACACGTAGGTGCTCGCTAAAGAATAAATGATCATCTAGGCCTAAATTGAATATCTATTAAATAAGTACTTACTAAAACTTTATCTTGGTTTTAGAACGATTATTTCATTGCTAAATCTAGCAGATGTATGTAACATTATGATTTATGTAAAATATACATTGAAATTGTAACTAAATAACGCATTCAAAATTGTAACCATGAGTTCTTAGCTAGGATTAAACTGGTAATGTAATTTAATACTAACATACAACAGTGTTACTTGAAACCTAAATAAATAAATAATTGCTGTTTGTATAATGGAAATATTGCAGTAGAGTAGCCGTGTGTAACTCAACCATAGCTTAAAATATTCAGGGCTAGGTTATCTAGTGTTGGCGCTGTTCGAAGCTTATTCTGCTGACGTCATTCCATTATTACTTTTTAATGCACAGGCAAACAATATACAGCCAGATGCCTATTCTTTAATTTCGCGCCAATCAATGCAGAGGTCTGCGCTCTGTGGTAATATTTTTTGAACGAAACAAATAATGTTAGTAACCTCAGCGTGCAAGAGAAATTTAGAGATCTAATTATAATGTAAATTGAAATTTTATCTGTTGGTTATGTCTAATTTAATTTTACTTAGAAATTAACACTACGCCTCGAGGGAGTAATGTATTAACTGAGTCTATAATATATTCTGTAGTAATTTGTTGGCTACTAATAGATCCAAACCGGATCCTAAAGGCGTTTTATGCAGGATTAATTCGATTAAATATTTACATATTAGGTACGTAATGTATTCCGCTATAAAAATCTTAACGAATTAGCAACAACTATTAAGCCGAAATACATCAAGAAAAACACCTAAGATAAGTTCGAAGAGAACACCTATTTGCTTTTGATTTTGTTATTCATTTCGTGGGCCGAGGTCGCGGGGGTGTGGCACCCACCCCTGTCCTCCCCGGCGTAGGTTCACCAACAATTTTCGTGTGAAAATTTCGTATTTCACCCCGCGCGTTGTTTTTGGCCACCTCCCTGTTAGGATTATGCCCGTCTTGAAACATTACGGCACTTATGTACCACTTTTATGTTATTGTGCATTTTTATACTCGAACGTATTGTTATGAGATGATTGTGACGTGTCGTAAGTGCAGTCGTGCGAACAAGTTGAGCTCGAACATTACGTTTTACACATATTGATATACTGCGAAACATTTAACGTGCTTTGTATGCAAGTAGCAACAAGTGGGCAGTTACAACTGCTGCAAGTAAAAGTGTATTAATGCGGTGAGCTAGTGAGCATTATCTGTATGTAAACGACCGAAATCCGGACCTGTCCGCGAGCGTCCGGTGCTTTGGTTACTGCACTGCCCCCTCCCCGCGCCTCGGGCCGCGCCGCACGGCGTGATCACCGATACAACGCTGCCCGTCTCTGAGCCCCTAGTGCGTTACCCGTTGCCCGTAAGCCCGTCAGAATACCGCAACATTCTCGCACTCCATCTAATTCTGCGGAAAATCGCGAACTAGTCGCGTCGCAACGTTCGTGACAAATGTCAACAAACAATATAATGACCGCCAATAACGTAGGAAAGTGAATGAGTATTCGGTTTATTTCTACACGACAACCGTGTCTCTTTCTGTTTAAATAATATCAACAGAGTAAGCAGTATTGGGTTATTTATATCGTCAAAAATGTCTAGTGGATAGGTTAGGTCGTAAGCTTTTGAGTGCGCGAAGTGAATTAAGAGACATGGGGTGAACGAAAGTTACACATGAAATAGAAGGTCGTTAACAGTTTGTTACGCCACTAGCTGTGACGTAGCGGTGACGTGGCTGCCAGTTTCGTCAGAAGTCGATTTAGAACATAACGCGACAACTACAAGTAGGGCTATAAATCCTTATTTTTAACCAATTCGCCACGCACGCTGCGAGTAGAACAGCCCTACGTTGCGTTGTTCTCTTACACAAGCACACACAAGTGCTCTTTAATAATATTTTTTTCATTGAAAATGATATGGCGCAGTATCTCGTGCAGATGCTTGTTCTATCGTTAACAAGCTCACGATAAAATTTTCTCGAAAAACATTGTAGATTACTTATTGCGAGAATAAAAAATTCATTTAACGACGAACGTCGACTCCGATTGTCGCTTGAGGTCGACCCACTTTTAAGTAAGCATTTTGTAGGTCGTTTATCGTGGTCATTTCCCCGGCGTCAGATAACCATGAACAGAAACACAGAAGTATTACTCGACGCAACATGCGATAACAATACGCGTTTTGATTGCCGCACGTGCATAATCTGTATCCGTCTCTCTCTTTCGTTTTAATGTTGTTTTCAGTTGTCACGCGGGGAGAGTATAGAGAGAGACAACATCATTATGTACTTTGTGTTTCTTTATTTATAACACTGTATATAAACATTTTAAAAATAAATTAAGATAATAAAATCACTTTATATTATTAATTAATCATGCTTTCGAATGATTTTCGAATCCACATGTACTTAACGCAACCGCTATTATGCGTGATCAAGGACGCACGCACTCACTAAATAAAGCATTAACAAATTTATATGGCCATCCAGTAGTTGTTGAAACTATATAAAGTGGCTAAATGCATTTCAAGATATCGTGCATTATTATAGTGTAACATCAGTACTTAAGTATATAAAAGAAAAGTATCTACTATTATTATTTGTGTGAGAATACATTTACATTCAGCATCGTCAATACATTCAAAGATAATTCAAACGCAATTGTACACATCACATACAACTAGTATATCTATTCTAGTCGGCCTCGATGGCGTAGTGTTTAGTGTAACTGACTGCCACGCCTGAGGTCGCGGGTTCGATTCCCGCACAAGTCAAACATTTGTGTGAATGAACATGGATGTTTGTCTAGGCCTGGGTGTTTCTATCTATAATATGTATGTATTTACAAAAATAAAGTATGTATGTATGTTTATCCATTGTCTAGTACCCATAGTGCAAGCTCTGCTTAGTTTGGGCTAGATGGTGTTGTGTGGGTTTTTTTTTTTATGGATTAGGGGCAAACTGGTGATGGTAAGTGATGGTAAGTGATCACCGCCACCCATGGACACCCGCAACACCAGAGGAGTCACAAGTGCGTTGCCGGAGTACGCTCTTTTCTTGAAGTGTTGAAGGTCGTATTGGTCCGGAAATACCGTAGGTGACAGCGTACATGTGGTAGAATATTATTATATCATTATTATATATATATATATATATATAATAAAATTTTTTTACATAGAAACGATCAGAAAAAATTAGGATTTTTTTGATCTAACTCACGTTCTTCTATCTACCATAGTTTCGGAGATAATTTTGTGCAACGTGATATACTCGTAACTGGCTGGATTTTTGCAAAAGTATCGTGAATATAGATATATTTCAAGTTGTAACCTTTATAAGTAAATGCTCCACACATTATTTTTGCACATTTAATTTTTCATCTTCACACACATGCACACACACACCTTCACACACATGCACACACACTCACATACACACATATGCTACCACCACTAAATTCACTCGTATACTAACAAAAAAAATTATTTATCTTTATTTTATTTTTAATTAATTATTTTTTTAAGTCGGCTCTTGTCTATGTATCTTTCTTATTGTAACAATTTTGTATAATTTGTTTTTGGAAAGGGCTGTTTCCCAACATACAGCTCACGCTAGTTTGGGAATCAGGGCTGACACTGTAAATGTATAAACTTTTTGTTGCAATAAAGAATTTATTATTATTATTATTATCTTACAAAAATACAACTTATAAGTGTAATATAATTTAACTGTAGTTGTATCATTTATCACATTATAGAGGAGGATGTATTAGAAAAAAAAAAGGTACAACTTATAGGTTTTTAAACAATTACTTTAAATCTATAATATTGACCACAAAAATGTAAATGAATAGTGAAAGTGAATGTTTTTATCTACAAAAATAAGTACTAAAGTTAATCCTAGCCCACTTAGAACATGAACTAGATTTTTTTAAACCTTGTTTTTGTTTGCCTGTAAAGTGTTGATTTTTTACTTGTATCACTTTTCACAGGAGGCACAGACATAATATATGTCAGAAGTGTCAATATAATTTCTAGAGCTACTGGCCAAATGAAAATCTTGCGACAGCACCTAATAATCTCTAGCAACCCTACTTTAAAGATATATACGTAAGTACAACTTTATAAATGTTAACTACTGTGAACAGTACTCAAGAAAGTTGCTATGCAAATGTAAAGGATCTATCTCATAGTCTGTCTAACACAACGGTTAGTACTGACTAACCGTAAAGTAAAGAGTGCACACTGGTGCACTCTTTACTTTTGCTTCTGATTACATTGTTTCTATTGAAGTATAAGTGAACGATTCCTTTTATCTGTCGTACTTTCCTATATAATAATAATAATAATATTCTATCACATACACACAACACCATCTAGCCCAAACTAAGCAGAGCTTGTACTATACTTGTAATATGAGCTTGTAGTATGTACTAGACAATGGATAAACAAATACAACCGAATTTAATAGAAAAGGTTTAATTTTATAGCCAGATAGCCAATTTTCGTCATAAAAACTGTTCAAAATAGAATTCCAATCTATTTTCAATGCCACAAGTATTAGAAAAGGTGTTCTCCTAAACTAAAATACACGTCAAATGTTAACATAAATTACATGACAATTCACGTTTGACATATTAGATAGATCGGAACTCTATTTTGAACAGATTTATTATGAGTATTAGCTCTCTGATTTCTTGAAATAGGCTCAAAATGTCACACGTTAAAAATTCATATAATGTCATAACCTAAACGAAATGTTACGTAAGAGAATTTTTTTTGACAGCTAGTTAACTTTACAAACATTTAAACAATGGACACAAAGAACATTCAGACTCGGAATAACCTTTAATTGTGAATCACACAAATTTTTGTCCCGCGTGGGATTCGAACCCACAGCACTCGGGACAGTGGCAGTGACGAGGCGACCACTACGCCTTCCGTGCAGTCAGTCTTTCGACGTTCATTAAAGTTAATTTGTGATGTTAAATAGCTAGCTGTATGTTCAGATTTGTACTCGTGTACGTACTAAAACAATCTTTATTCTCTCCATAACATGATGTCTGGGATAACAATTACGCTCCGTGAATAAAAGAACACTAATAGCGAGTGGAAATTAAAAGTTTCTCATTCCTTTTACGTGATAGTGCACGGAGTATTCATTCATCCTAGTGAAGTCCGTACTTAATTTCAACTACAGATTTGATAGTTCTTTTAAAGAAGCTAAATTTGGCGCCATATTTCAACTGTGATACTTTGTTTATACATTGTTTCGACTGCCTTTTTAGTAAGATTTGTGTTTTTGTACATATTTCGATTTTAAATTTATTTCTTATTTCTACAACTAATGAGTAAAACGCTGGTCCGAAATAAATACATGTTTGTAAAATAAGACTAATTTTATATCAGTTCAATGCTGTTTTAGAACCAGTACATCAGATGCACTGATGAGAAAGTGATTACTTAAATAAGGCCGATATAACGAGGTACACAATTGCAATCGATTTATCAAAATAGATATTGCGTTGTGCACAACTTTATTTAGATACTAGCTGTTACCTGCGACTTCGTCTGCGTAGATTTTAACTAAAAAGTGTTTGTCGTCGCAGAACCCAACTATATTTCTCTGCCCAAGTTACTTAAATGGCGTAGTTTTTATAGTGTAAAGCTAGATAATAGCATGGCTTACTTAAAAACAACATTTAAATATGCGTCGTTAGATTACACGCTGTCACAGAATGCGTAAGAAAAATAAAGATTAACAGCTCCTCCCCCGTAGGTGATAGCCTGATAATATGTAGCCTATATGTTGACCCGACCTGTTAGTAATATTCATGCAAAATTTGAAGTAAATCCATGCAGTACTTTTTGAGTTTAGCCCGGATATACATACAGACAAACAGATAAACAGCCAAAAATTCTAAAAACTATATTTTTGGCTTCGATATCGATTGTAGATCACGCCCCAAGTATTCTTTTAAAAAAATATTCAATGTACAGTTTTGACTTTCCTACGATTTTATTATATGTATAGATTATTCGAATGCCACTTTTACTAAATTATATTTTGTCAAAGTCTAGATATAGTATGATTTCTGAATTACTTTTTAATAGCCATTTTATAAAATTTAAATAGAACAAGAGCGAGCTTAGTAACTATTTCAGCAGAACTAAATGCGAACCTATAGGTTTACTTATTCTCTTATTCTTCTTAGAGAGACGGTTAAGACAGTAGTTTAACAATACATAGAACCTAAGACGAGCTATCGATAAGTAATTTGTTCTACCATTAGCTAGAGCGAGAGACCTATAAAACACTCATCTAAACAGCTTTACGAGTAAAACTGCTGTTGTTACCTTGTATAGTGACAGACATAACGTACCGAACGACCTACGCAGTACGCACCCAGCCTTCGTTATACGACACTCCGCCCAAAACGCTATTCAATACTCGTTCACCATTTCTCTCCTTGCAATTGCTCGGTAATTGGAACAGCAATGTATATATACCATGTACGGTAAATCTAAACTGCGGGACGGTCAATCGCGATTGAAGGACCAACTGATTACAAGGGTAAATGATAGATAGTAATTATCTATATAGATATATAGAACTACGTATGCATAAACCATTCATCCGATTGCGATCATTTGGTCATGCTAGGTTTTCAGCAAAATAATTTAAATATATCAAGTGGAATTGACGCGCATGCTGTACATAAATTAGTTGATAATAAATCTAAAAAGTGGGGTAAACGATTTGTGATCAAATAATTCGTGACGTCTGAGCTTTACTTGAAGCACCACAACTGGAAAAGTACCTTTACGTTATAGACGATACTAGTCTAAAATATAACTTTGTGTTGTGTTTTGCGGTGAGCAGCAGAGAGAAGTGTTTCTCCCTTGTCATAGAGGCAATATGTGTCGTATAGGTAGTAGAGCCTCGCTGATTTCAGCTTGGATGGGCCGGCTCGACCGGGGAAGGACTACCCCCTCTCACAGAATATGGACGTGAAATAGCAGTATTCCTACTGTTGTGTTTCGTTCGGTGAGTGAGAGTGCCGGAGGCCCAATCACCCTCTTTCCCCCTTTCCGCTCCTTCTCCTTCCCACTTCCTTTCCTAAAGGGTGGGCAACGCGCAAGTTATGCCTCTGGTGTTGCAGGCGTCTATGCAGCAGCCCTGTATTAAACTGTCCCACTGCTGGGCAAGGGCCTCTTCTCTGTGCGGCGAGAAGGGTTAGGCCATAGTCCACCACGCTGGCCCAGTGCGGCTTGGCGGACTTAACATATATTTGAGAATATTATGGAGAACTCTCAGACATGCAGGTTTTTTTTTATACGACTAAGGTGGCAAACAAGCATACGGCCCACCTGATGGTAAGTGGTCACCGTAGCCTATGGACGCCTGCAACACCAGAGGAATCACTTGCGCGTTGCCGACCCTAAATTAGGAAAGGAAGTGGGAAGGAGAAGGAGCGGGATGGGGGAAAGAGGGTGATTGGGTCTCCGGCACTCACTCACCGAACGAAACACAACAGTAGGAATACTGCTATTTCACGTCGATATTCTGTGAGAAGGTAGTCCTTCCCCGGTCTAGGTGGCGCGGCGGCCCATTCATGCTGAAATCAGTGAGACTCTATTACTCACAAAACTCCTCACGATTTTAAAGAAAGTGATAATTATTAACTATTTAATACACACATAACTTCGAAAAGTCAGAGATGCGTGCCATGTGCCCTTAAATTTTATAAAATGTATGACTAATTATTATTTATTAGTTAGATTATGATTATCAACATAATAACACTTCGCTTTGTCAAAAACGATTTTTCCAAAACCTCTAGCATTGCATTCACTCTTTTTTGTTGTTCTATATTGTTCCATTTTTAAAAGTGGTACGGTCGTAGCAAATATTAAAATCAGTAGATATCACCGTTAAAAAATACAGAAAGACGCCCTGTCAGCTCAGACCTTAGTTTTGTATTAGACAATGAACCTAGAATTCTAATAAGCATACATAGCCCTTCAATCCCCATAGGGGTTATCTTATCTTGTGTGTGGGGGCCAGTCTGTACTGACCGGCGACACTTCGACCCAGTGGGATCTTTTGTGTCAGCCCCAAGATTCATCCCTTAGCTATCTCCTTATGAATGTACTGCATTAGCTGCAGTGTACAATTCAGAGGGAGAAGCCTAAAGTCTTCAGGGTTTGGATATGCCAATCCCATCAGACCCATCCTAAGTCCAGCCAACGCGTCGCATTCACACAGTAGGTGCGATATGGACTCGTCCTGTTTACCACAGGCTCTGCAGATCGAGTCGTGTGTCAATCTCAATCTGCACAGGAAGTCTTTGGTGCCAAAATGGCTAGTGAACGCTCCTGTGAGCAGGCGCATTTGGCTCTTGCTATACCCGCAGAACCTCCGGGTGAAGCCTGTGGCTCCATTTGCAATGAATTTCATGGAGTGTTCCAGACCCCTAAGGGCCATCCACTCTAGCCTGTGTTTTTCATTGCCGTGAGCATTCAAAGCTGCCTTTACGGTGCTCTCAGAGAGTCCCACGAATGGCTCGGGGCCCACAAACAGTTGCTCCGAGCCCTTTCTGGCTAATTCATCAGCTTCCTCATTGCCCTGCACTCCTGCATGCCCTGGAACCCACACCAGTCTGACTGTGTTCTTCCTGCCTAGTTTGTTTAGGAGCTTAACACAGTTCAGGACCAGTCTGGAGTCCACCCTACACGAGCCCAGAGCCTTGAGAGCAGCTTGACTGTCACTGAGAATATACACAGTCCTGTCAGTGACACCACTGTTGATATTCTCCTGAGTACAGGCAATTAAAGCATAGGTTTCCGCTTGGAAGACCGTTGCATATTTGCCCATGCTTTGGCTCACCTTACAGTCGTTGGCATAGATACCAGCGCCCGATCCTGTTTCCATTTTTGAACCATCAGTGAACCAGTTGAGACAACCCTTGTCAGGGGATTGTAAACCTTGTCTCCATTCGTCCCTCGTGGGGACCTTTATCTTAAAATTCTTTTTGAATATGTGCAATGGTTGCATTTTGTCGCATCCCATGCTCATAATCCTTTTGAAATCCTTTGAGATCTCCAATTTTGTGTGTTGAGTTACCGGCATATTGACGCTCCACAGCCCATGAACAGATAGCCTATGTAGCGCCTTTATCGCCTCTGACTCGACAACAATTTGTAGCGGCATTAGATCCAGCAGGACCTCTAACGCTGCCGTTGGCGTGGTCGGAAACGCCCCTGTTATAGCCATGCAGGCCAATCGCTGCACCTTCGACAGCGCGTTCCTGCATGTAGCTAGTTTGGTTCTTGGCCACCAGACAATGCTTCCATACGTGAGTATGGGTCTTATCATCATCATGTATAGCCACTTGATGACCTTGGGCTTTTGCCCCCAGGTCTTCCCATAAGTAGATCGAATCATGCCAAAGACCCGCTGGGCCTTTACTATGACTTTGTCTACATGAGGTTTCCACGTTAGTTTGCTATCTAAGGTCATGCCTAGATATTTCACCTCCGTGAACCATGTAACTGCGTACCATACATGGAGAGAGTTCCCAACTCCGTGAGATCCCTCTTCCTAGTAAACGGCACGAGAGTAGTTTTCCCTGGGTTGATCGATAAATGATTGCTGCTGCACCATTTTTCGACCATAATCAGGGCCTTCTGCATAAGACTAGATACCGTACTCGGAAACTTTCCATTTACGAGTATCACCAAGTCATCCGCATATCCGACCGTTAAGTACGGACCTTTGTTGAGTTGTTCTAGGAGTGAATTGGCTACCAAGCACCATAAGAGTGGTGAGAGTACTCCACACTGAGGGCAGCCCTTGGTTGTCGTAGCATACATTTCATCTCCTAACAACTCAGACCTTATGATTCTACCCCTGAGCATACAATCGATCCACCTGCAAATGGTTGGCTCTATGCCGTGATTTGCCGATGCCACACTAATGGCATCAAAGGTGGTCCGATCGAAGGCTCCTTCAATATCCAGGAATGCAGCAATGCATTCTTCCCGGTTATCTAATGCATGTTCTGCCTTATTTACCACAAAATGTAGTGCCGTCTCAGTGGATTTTCCCGACTGGTAGGCACATTGTAGCCTGTGGAGGGGGAATTCCCATAACGCTCCCTCCCTGACATGTCTATCTACTAACTTCTCCAGGGCTTTCAGGAAGAACGACTCAAGACTGATAGGTCTGTAAGCCTTGGCTTCTTCGTAGTCTGCTTTGCCCGGTTTCGGTATGTAGATGACTTTAACACGCCTCCATATCTTTGGAATATATCCAAATGCTATGCAGGCTCTCTATGATCTGCACAAATGCGGAACCAAGAGTGCAGCTCCCTGCTGTAGGATGATGGGATAAACCATGTCTGGACCAGGTGACTTGAATGGTTGAAAACCATTTAGAGCCCAGCCGACCTTCCCTTCATCCACTACCTTCCTAGCAGTGTCCCAATCTGCTTTGGTTGTCCGACAGCTTCGTTCAACCAGGCTGATCGGGTCCTCCTGCTCCTTTTCTCTTATCTTACAGTCCGGAAAGTGTGTGTTTAGCATAATTGCTAGTGTCTCCTTACCAGACTCTGTTCGCCGCCCATCGCCATCCTTAATGGTTGTCAATGGGTGTGCTCTGACAGTCGATAAAGCTTTGGAGAGCCTCATTCCTTCAGGAATCGTACTGATGTTTGCACAGTGTGCTCTCCAAGCCTTCCGTTTGGCTTTCCGCACAGTTTTGTTATAGTTGGTCAAACAACGAGCGTAACCGCTGTAGTCCCTACTGGTCCTAGCATTGTTAAACGCTCGTCTGGCTTCTAGCCGCAGCTTGACCAACTCTGGCGTCCACCACGGTACCCTCTTGGGCCTAAGCTCCCTCTCAGGGCAGTTACTTGTCCAGGCCGTGTTCACAGTCTGGACCAATTTGTCTGCTGTAAACTCGATGTCTAATATAGAATTGAGCTTACCCTTAGAATCCTCCAAATCTACTCTGAGGTCACTCCTAAAGGAGTTCCAGTCCGTATTTCTGGGATTCCTTCTACGTACTGTAGGAGCCGGAACCAGCGTCCTGTACTTAAAGCATATGTAATTATGATCCATAGGGGTTAACAGACGTGTATATGTATGTAGACCCTACGGAATAGGAAGCGATGCTATTGCCGTCTACGGAACACAGTTCAGTCCAAATATCTTAACAGAAAAAACAGGATGTACTTTTATCAATTACTTACTGTCAATGTTTATAATGCACACCGTACTAAAACAACATACTACTCTTGATTATAACCCGGAACTTACTAACACTAAAGCGACGGAAAGATATCGTTTGTACTACTCAGTCTCAATCTAAGTATATTATGCCCCTAATGCCTGTGGCACAGGTTTACCCTAGTACAGGCACCCCTTATAATTTACCTTTACAATGTAACATAAGCTCTGTATCCATTTGTACCAATTTATGTTAAATAAATGATTATTATTATTATTATTATTATTATCCATTTGAAAATTATTCGAAAGCATACCACTAATCTGTTCAGCAGTTTTAAATCACGTATTTGTATTTTCAAGGTGAAATCTTTGCGATATGTGTCATTAACAGTGTTAATTGTGGGCGAATATTGTCAAGGCACACACAATGCCCTAAATTTCGAACGTTGTTATAAATAAGTGTGATCCGCGTAGTGGGGGATTGCATACGACGTACCTAGTGCCTATAGCTAACATGGCCGTTCGAAATTTTATTTAAAGATGTTACCTAAGGTACGAGTATCTATGACGTCACGTCACGCTTATGTATATTGAAGAGTTTAGCAGTATTTCGCAATTATTTTCTGCTAAATATATTTAAGTGCTATAAAATAAATGAATGACTGCACGGTTGGCTTAGTGGTATAAGTGGTGGCCTCGCCGCTGCTACAAGCGTCAAGTATTGTGGGTTCGAATCCCACACGGGACAAAATTTTTTGTGATCCACAAATGGTTGTTCCGATTCTGGATATTTTTTGTGTTCGTTGTTTAAATGTGTTAAGTCCCCGCGACACAGGATTTATTTCTAGTGCGGACGTTGTCTTTCTAAAAGAAAATAGGTAAAAAGTAAATAAATACGAGCCCATAGCAATTGTAGTGTATAAGTTACTGTTCCATGTTCGCTGACATAAACTTTGTTAGACTACGAGGGAAAGAGACGGCGCTATACATTGCGTATAACTCTGTCTCTTTCTTTCGTAAAGTAATAATATAATAACATTACTCACTATATTAAGTAATGCCGCTGGAACTCAAATTCGGGTCTTCACGATTCTGCGAGCGCTTTCACTTACGTCAAAGATCTAAGGATGCTATTAGCTTGCTTTGTTACGTTCTCTCAATATTTCAAGAGACATAAAGAGAAAACTAAAGTATCAGTGACGTCATAGATGGTCGAATTCCAACTATTCAGTGTGAAGCAATAGTGCCGAATCTGTTGTCGGCACTAATTTTATTGTCACTTTGTCACTTTCATATCAATGTGTTGTGAGGAGGATAGCGCATACTGATGGGATGCCGACTAGACTGTTGTTGTTTTTAATTATACAGTAATAACTACCAGGGAAACAGATATAATTTACTAAAATATCGTTAAATTAATTTAGTTTGCTATGATAATAATTGTTATAAAGAAACTTTTCTTCTGTATAGAATGGTTATCATCTTAGAAACCGGCTTATCACAAGCAGCGATAGCTCAGTGGGGAGACCAACAGACTATAATGCAGAGGGTCTCGGGTTCGAACCCACGTCACGCACCTCTGACTTTCGGAAGTTATATGACTTTTCGAAATTATGTGCGTATTGATTGACAATTATCGCCTGCTCCGTGCCTCGGAGAGTACGTTAAGCCGTTGGTCCCGGCTGCCATGAACATCTATGGCAGTCGTTACTGGGAGAGTGTCGACACAAAAGATCCCACTGGGTCGAAGTGTCGCCGGTCTGCATTGACTGGCCCCCACATAAGATAAGATAAGATCACAGAGGGCTACAAATGTGGTTATGACGTCATCTACATATGTCATACCTACCTAGTATATTAAAATTCTATATTTGCAAATTTTGTGCTGCTATTGAGAATAATTATATACTTTAATTCCTAAGTTAACATTCAGTCATGGACGACAAGACAGATGTTCTCTTTCTTCTAAAAAGACAAATACCGCACTAGGACTCATTACTATATCCCGTAGGACTTTACGAACATGCAAACTCGAAACAAACATTTGTGGATCACATAATTAATAATATAATAATAATAATATATTCTACCACATACACACAACACCATCTAGCCCGAACTAAGCAGAGCTTGTACTATGGGTACTAGACAATGGATAAACATACATATATACTTTTTTTTTGTAAATACATACATATTATACATAGAAACACCCAGACCAAGACAAACACCCATGTTCATGCACACACATGTTTGACTTGTGCGGGAAGCGAACCCGTGACCTCGGGCGTGGCAGTCGGTTACACCAACCACTACGCCATCGAGGCCGACAATTAAGTCACAAGTGATATTCGAACCCACAACATTCGTCTTAGTGGTATTAGTGAGGTGCTTACCTAAACCACTATGTCATCCATTCAATTATGTCGGCTTCGATGACGTAGTGGTTATTGTAACCGACTGCCACGCCTGAGGTCGCAGGTTCGATTCCCGCACAAGTCAAATATTTGTGTGCATGAACATGGATGTTTGTCTTGGTCTGGGTGTTCCTATGTATAATATGTATGTATTTACAAAAAAAAAAGTATATTTGTATGTTTATCCATTGTCTAGTACCCATAGTACAAGCTCTGCTTAGTTTGGGCTAGATGGTGTTGTGTGTATGTGATAGAATATTATTATTATTATTATATTATTGAGGCGCTCATAGCCAGTTGCACTCACTGATCGGTAAACGATTAGCGAGGTTAAGCAACGTTGGGTGCGGTCAGTCTATAGATGGATGACCGCTTAGTGGTATTTCATCTGAGCGTCTCCGGTCTCCGTGCTTCGGAGGGCACTTAAAAAGTCGGTCCCGGTTGTTGTCAAATTGACAGCAGTCGTTAAGCCATGTCTGAGGCCTACGGGCGGTTTCAACAACTCTTGACAACAGGTTGGCCACTAACCACACGAAAAGAAGAAGTCACATTATTTGTCTAGATATTGTTATATTGACTCAAAACTTTACCAACCCGGATATCAAAACGAGCGCACATACAACTGTAAACGTAAGCGCAGTTATTAAAAAAATATTCACAAAATTAACTTATGTAAAGTAACGTCGATTCCTTTACATAAGTGGCAAAGTACCGTTCTTTCAATCTATATTCACGTCAAGACAATAGTTATTAACTTTGTGCCTACAGCGAGTATATCCGTTTGTAAACGATACATCGCACTGCTAAACAGAACCTAAATAAGGCGGTAAAATGTGAGTGTAATTCGGGTCAGAACCCACTGGTCCCCTGAAATTCGTACCCTGTGCCCACTCGTCTCCTCAAATGTTTGAAGTTACCACTCGTCCCCGGATCTATTACTTTTTTAAATTATTTATATTTCGCATTCACTCTACTAATTCAGATATTTCCTTTCGGTTCCCGTGGTTATGGTACAGTCGCGTACAAAGGGTAAAAATAAAAAAATATAGTAAATAGGTAGATATCATAATGTGTTTCAAATCATAGATAATTAGTTTTAAAAGTTTTAGTAACAATCAGTCTTCTATAAAACAAACGATTTGTTTTTTCTTTTGTACTTTAAAACTTATCTACATAGATTATTAATAAACTAAAGATCGTGCACTTATATAGATTCACAGTCACTTAGAAATGCTGTATGTTGCAGCGCGTGAATAGCCTTTTTATTTTCAACGATCATAATAATTTTAACAATATACAAATTGTTTTAAATTGATTTCGTTAAAGTACTTTTCACAAATGTACTATGTCAACGCTTTTTTTTGTAAAAATATGGCTGGTTTTCTATTAGGGAACCGAAAGGCACCTGAGCAGGTGCTGAATCTATAACTTTTATTGCAGGGGACAAGTTGGTACATTAAAAATAAATTAATATTGACTAGTCTCCTACCGGAGAACCAATGGGCACCTATACCTATAGGGGCCAAATCCACAACTTTTATTCCGGGGTACGAATATTAGGGGACTAGTGGGTTCTGAGCCTGTAATTCAAAGGTGATTTACCTTCTAGGGGATATACAAAAACTACATATATAAAAGTAGTAAAAGAACTAATATTCCAATATATTTATAAAGAATATATTAATATATTAACAATGTAATCCTAGTACATCTACATGTAAGCTTTACGGTTAGTAACACTAGTAGCTAATTTATGATAATTAAACAAAGATAAAGAAATACGATTCTAGTATTACAATACTAAGCAGACTTTAAACCTCTGCTTACTATTGTAATCCTAACCCTAACTTCCTAAATAATATTATAAAAGCGAAAATGAGTTTGTTTGTTTGTTACCTTTTAACGCCTAAACCACTGAACCGATCATCCTGAAATTTTGCATATACGTTGACAGGTGTACAGAAACGGACATAGGCTACCTTGCATCCCGAAAAAAATTACTGTTCCCGAGGAAAACAATAATAACGTTCTTTTGATAATAGATGGCGCCACGTGTCTTTCGAATTATGATTGAATTATATTATTACAAGCAGAGTACAACCCGAATTGATAGTCAAATTCTAAATTAACGCGAGCGAAGCCGCAGGCAAAAGCTAGTATGAAATAAGTTCGAATAGAAAAATTATTTTATTTTTATATAGCCCATTTATCGAGGAAGGCTATAGGCTATATAACATCACGCTACGACCAATAGGGGTGGCGCATCAATAAAAAATGTTGCAAAAACGGAAAAAAATGCTCTAATGTGAAGCAGACAAGAAGCGCGGGTCACATTACCTATCACCTCATCTATTAACTTATTAAGTTATTAACCATTATTCCTACACGTCTTCTATCCATAATATGTAAGCGTTACTTTCTAATGTAGTGGTTACTTCTAGACAAGTAAATACAGCTGGTAAAACGAGTGGTTATACCTCAAAGTCAAAGTCAAAAATCATTTCTTCATTTAGGTCACAAAGTAACACTTATGAACGTCAAAGTATATAGGCTAGTGAATTTACTAAGTTACCTCTCTGCGAACCCCTTCGGGTGAATAGGCGTGATATTACTATATAAGTAGCAAAAATACCGTTCTTAGAATCTATTTACGGTGAACACAGCACTTATTAGCCATGTTGGTTGTAAGCGATACTCCGACTCCGCGCTAGTGTGCTTGCGTTATTATGTTATTTATGTTCGTCGTCCACGATCACGTGCATACGTGATAAACATCATGAACAGACCGTTTATATATAGATATGTCTTCCATAACCCCTTTATTGTGCGCGAACTTTATGCTATATTCGGACTGAAACAAAAACGTTTGTATAAAAACGTGTTTGAAGCGCTGTTTTTGGATACGTTTACTGGCAAATCTAAGATGGCTGACGCCTAGTATTTTAAACTTTATAATTACACATTTAGACTAAACGTAGTGGTTTAAGTGACGGCTAGACGTTATCACTGCGTCAAGTATTATATAATTAAATTAAGTAACTAGATCCGTATCAAATGCATGAGGTGTTAACCTTTAATTAATTGTTGCACTGAACTATGTTACCTTAGTCTGTAAGTTCTGATTAATGTATTGGTGTCAACAGTTGTTGGTTGACCTAATAAAAAAAATAATTTAAAAGTGATGTGGATTCGATCTTCTTTTCTTCTCATAGGCTCTACCCTTTGCCTGAACCTAGCAACTAACCTAAATGTAGCTTCAGTAACTTAGTAAACTCACTAACCTATATACTTTGACGTTCATAAGTGTTACTTTGTGACCTAAATGAATAAATGATTTTTGACTTTGACTTTGACACACAAGACAAAAAAAAAGTGTGATCCATAGATAGTTATTACGAGTGTGAGTGTTCTTTGTGTCCGTTGTTTGAATATTTGTAAACGCGACACAGAATTTATCCCCAGTACGTAAATTATATAAAAAAAATATGCAATACTTAGACGCATGTTTGTATATTCTCGAACAGATGTAAGGAGAACCGCATAACACATCTCACTTAATGGAAGACGACTCTATTGCAATCGGGTACATTTCTTGACTCCGTGCTGCTACTACCAGACTCGGGAATACCTCAAGGTCACACACAAATGCGCTAACTATCGATACACGATATATCTAGCGAGCACCGAGACTATTCCAATAACTCAATATTTACTTAACCAATAACATAACTAAAGACATCGACTCATCCATCCAAAATCCCCACATTACTAATACTAAATAACAGGAGTAATACTAATGACTAACAATTCCCCATATAATACCTAGTCTAACAATTGAAGTCTACATACAATATTTTATATTTTATTTTATTATAATCGGAAAACAAACAGTATTAACAACTTAAAGATGAAATAAATAATATTTAACTCGCTACCAAATAAATGTTTTTGCATTTAAATAAAAAGAAGAGCCAGCTTGTTTATAAAATGAAGAATCATTACAATTATTATATAGGTACATTATAACAAAAATACTACCTACATCACATATAAGAAGTGCAATATAAACAGTTATTGAACCAATTCGTACCAACAATGTTTCGAATGTATTTGATTAAATATACATACTTAGTAGTGAATAAGTCAAGTTCAGAAAAACAATATGGCCGGCAATACATTTATTAAGCTCTGCGGCGTGCGTAGCGTATGACCAATCAGCCAATCACCTTTAAATTACTCATAAATTCATTAATAGCTTAGTCAATCAAACACTGGCACGTGAGTGATCTCATGACACGAGACATCAGTTTTTCTTTATAGAACAAAATTCAACCAAATATTTGTTCGTATTGTACGATTCATTCATTTCAATGTATTTTTAGTCGAATATGGTAACTTATTATTATAATTTACAGCATATCCACATCTTAGCACGCCCTAAATGAATATTAGTAGAATAAAAATTACATAGCTTTCAAAGATTTACAATAAAAACATTTATGTTTAATCTGTAATTGTAATTTGTAATTTACTTACTATGAATACTTAGGACCCTTATAATATTGTTTTGGGATATCTTGTTAAGATATTTTAAAGGTGTTTAAATAAATAAATGTTATTGTTGTTGAGGTATCTAAATATTCTCTTAGTCAATAATAATTTTTATTTACTAAATAGTTGTAAAGAATGTTCGTTTTGTGTCGTCATTTTCTAAATTCTAACTAATAATATAAGTACGAATGTGATTTTGTTTGTTACGCTTTCACGCTAACTACTTGACCCATCATCATGCAATTTTACAAACACGTGGTCAGGTGAACAAAAAAGGACATAGGGTACTAAAATAACCTAAACTATATTTACGCAAGAGAAGCTGCGAGCAAATTCTAGTACAAAAATATATCACAAAAAACAAAACAAAGAACAAAAAACTAACTGACTGTTGGTTATGTTTCACGAGTTTATAACATTCAGAAAATTGTGACATTGTTTTCATTACGTAAAATATTATTATTTGTAAATGAAAAATCTAGAATGTTTTAAAGCTGCAATATACAAAATTTATTTTTATAAGGTATCTAGATTTTAGAAACATTTGCTTTCATATTTATTATTTTCTAATTATAAACTCAAGGCATATTCATTGTAGAATCATTGTTATCGAACGGCTGTTCAATTAAAAGTCAGTGTAGATATTTCTTAACTTGTTTAATGATGTAAACACAGACAAAGAACGTAAATAATATGTTAAAAATATTATTATCTATGGTATTTAAACCAAGCATTGTCTGTTTTAAACAACTTCATAGTATGTTTTAAAGTTAGAACGATATAAAACTTAAGTCTATGGGTTTGGAATGACATTTCTTTGACTTTTTGAAGTGAAAACTTATTTAGCGGCATTGTGCACTTTTTTTGTGATGTGTAAAAAATGTTAAACTCGCGTCAGGACACGTGACCTGATCGAAAATTCGTAAGACGGAGGGCGAATTATCAAACTCGCGTCAGGACATGTGACCTGATCGAAAATTCGTAAGTTGGAGGGAGAATTGTCATGTTGGTGTGCGATAGCGCAATAAATGAATACTGTATTTTACCACATAAATGATAGTATTTTTATACTGATAATTAAAGCAATTCGTGCAAAATTATTCCCTAACCATTCCAAAATATCATAAATGCCCAACGTTAATATTCAAGTTTTCACTTCTGCCGGCACTCCCGGAGTGCAACCCGTTGTTTTTTTATCAATTTGGCAATGGCACAGATAATATAATACTATACTAGCAATGGTTTGTTTACAAATACGCTAAATTGAATTTGGCCTAATCGAACGCATTTACGTAAACCTCAAGTTACGGTTGTTGCATTTACGGCAAATGACGGTTTCATTATTATATTTATTACGGGTACTTTACCGTTTTACTATAGGCACCTATCCTTAACTAATAAAACATTGACGTAAACCTTCTTTTATATTTCTTTTTGAACTGCACTTGTTTTAAAAGGAAATCCTTACGTACCTAAATCTCTTTAAACGGGTAAAGCAGATGAATATTGGACTTAAATTTCACCAGCTATGTTTAAGTCTCTCAGAGTAACCGATACGCTTATTTAATTGTAGTTTAAAAGGAAATCCTTACGTACCTAAATCTCTTTAAACCGGTAAACCAGATGAATATTGGACTCAAATTTCACCAGCTATGTTTAAGTCTCTCAGAGTAACCGATACGCTTATTTAATTGTAGTTTAAAACCATATAGGTACCCAGATTTTATGCGGCTACTGACTATTTCGTCACAGAAAATCATTTTAACCTAGGTATTGAGTCGCAGCGGCACACCGGCGTCTAGACACAATAGGTTAGATTAGCATTTCAATTACGTAACAATTACGTCGCGTCAATACTTTTCCCGTCACGGGAATCATACGACCTTACATAGTACGGGTCTCCTGTCTGTATTTCTAGTAATAGACTAAATGGTTTCTAAAAATATATCTCCAGTTTCAGTCTCGTCATACTCCACAGTAATAATCGACCCGGATGATAATAGCCGTGAACATCAACGTCATGGCTGTCCGGGCGCCCTTACAGGGGTCAAGGACGTATAGGTCACTTTATAATTTTGTGTAATATTATCAGTTAGTTAATGCTATTATAAAAAAGGGCGCGAATTATATTGATAGTTTTGTATCTGCGCATCTGCTGGTTATAAAATTCTTAGTTTGATACCCGGGTCGGGTAAAGCGTGTTTTCTGACGTTAATTTCTTCATAACAGAATGGAGTTTAATAAGTGCCCAATATTAGACCATTGACCTCTATTACGTAGATTATATGACACAGAGGAGTACCAGGCTAATAGAAGTAAAGATTCCTATTTCGAAATTAAATTAGTTTTCCGAACAAACTGGCGGAATAGTTCATGTTCTAAATTCAAACGATTACAAATTCATAGTTTGAACGATTATCATTATAATAAGTAATTCTTACTCCGAACGATGATAATTCATAATTCGAGCGATTATTATTCTTAATTCGAACGTTGTTGAAGTTGTGTTCCATTTGTATAGAACAGTTGCATTCTGTAATTGACTTTACTGATAAACGCAGGCAAGGCCGTCCTGTGTATTGTGGGCGATAACACACGCTGTCTACCATATGACTTGCAGCTAATGGAATTTTTGTTTCTTTTGTTGAGTTTATACGTAGCCAGTTATAATAATATTGTTGTTCATTATCTCTGGAGGTTTTACGATAATATTGCCACGTCAGACTACTGCTAAAATAGCTTACTGCTGACGTCATTAGTCATTTGTTAAATTGATTTTCGGGTATTCGACGTTTGTTAATTATAACAATACGAGTCTAAAATAAATCGCTTGTTAGACCTTGGTCTAACAAGCGATTTAATTTAGACTTTTATAAAATTTAATTGTGATATTTAGCTAAGATTACACCTTTAGGGGAAAAACTGATAAATACGATTATTTGATATAAGTAATTGATCCTCACTAATATTAAAAATGCTAATGTTAGTTTGTTTGTTACTTTCACAACTTAACTACTCGACCGAATTTTATAAAATTTCGCATACACGTTATCAGGAGTACGGAAAAGGACATAGGGTATCTTTCATCCAAAAAAAAGAACTGTTTCTAAGAGATAGAAATTTATTGACAAAATCTAAATTAACGCGAGCAACGCCGCAGGCAACAATTAGTTAGATATAAACAGATACTACTGATAAAGTATTTAATTTACAATGCAATATAAATAGATGGACGGTTTAATAAGTTAATATGTACAAAGGACTAATATAGACGTACTCGCACTAAGAATAGTGTTATACAAGTGATTTCAGATGAAGATTTATTTGAATACAATTATTAGTATCTACTGGGAAACATAAATATATAAATAGAATAAATAACTATGTAATTATTTATAACATACATAGTCTTAAATATATATGTCGATTAAAAAGAGTGGCCATGAGTTTCTTTCCCGTTCTTCTCATGAGCCCTACACCCTTGCATTGCTGAACGTGGCAGTAAATGTAAATTCACAGAAAAAATTTGTGTAAAGGAGACCGACCACCTTGTATGGGACCCTGGCCTGGGAGTGAACAATTTTATATTGTAATAACAATATTAATGTTGAGTAGCCTAAACTAAGTAGAAAACATTATTCTTTGAAGTTTAGTATCGAGTTTGTTAAATAATAAAATAAAACACATTGTTTAAAAAATATTTATTTTCATGTGTCATCATCACCTTCATAAGTTATTAAAATATTTTCCAAAAACTAGGCTGGTGAAGTGACATTTTCATATCTTGCCCAGCTTAGATACCATATTACAGACATTATATGAGCACAGCAACCAACAATCCTTCGGCCGACTATGCAGTTGCATTAATACTGCCTTATTGCTTCCAGGCTGTGTGTATTATTTTGATATAATATAGAAATAAAATACGTCAATTTCATACTACTGGATACCAATATTTATTACATATTTAAACAAAGGTTTTAATATTTTACTTTGTTTCTAAAACGATTGTCCACGTGCAAGCCGAATATGGACGGTCTCCTTTGACATTCATAAGTGTTACCTTGTAACTTGAATACATTTATTTTTGATTTTGATTTTTATGTTATAAATAAATTAATGGGTTATTTTTGAGTAAGTATATGTATATGCAAAGAGGTAGGCAGAGATAGATTACATCTACTAGACACTTCGTTAGCTCTCGTTAAATCTCGTTAAATCTCGCGTATTGCCGTCTATTGGGCACAGTTTCAAACGATAGACAGCTCCCGAGAATTTCTCGACAGATCATCTCAATAACACTACTTGAGCAAGGAATCGAAACCCAGACCTCATTTACATCAATCACATATAGTACCGCTGAGCTACCGAAGCGATCAGAGTAATTATTACTATTATACTTTTGGTAAAAGAATTATTCTTTAACTAATAGTATAATAGTAATAATTCCCATAGTGTAGATAGAATTATTCTACCTACACTAAATTAAATATTCTATAAATATTTTATTGAATATACACGCAGACAAAATTAATATAGTTTTTTTATAATATACATCTATGTCTATTATAAAAATACTATATTAATTTTAATCTATTATTCAATATTATTTAGCACACAAAAGAGGACCGTAGCGATCGCATAAAAAAACAATTGTCTATTATTTAACTAGATTGATCAACGCTCAACGCTCACGGGCCATGTCCAATTCATTCACGTTATTCCGTTGCCTCTCTTTTTAATACCCTTACATATACCTATGTTACGTAACTGACAATAGTATCGAGGTTCGATTCCCAAGGCAAGCGAAATATTTTTCGAATTTTCTGTTCCTCCTACCGCACTGCGCAACTTACGACAATAGAATAATTAGACTCACCACTTTTAAGTGAGAATTAAATATAAACGACAAAATGTAAGGTGAACTGCTCTGCCTAGGCCTTTGATTTAGTAACATAGAATTATGCTTTGTAATATGACATACTTATTAGGTATATTATGTTTGTTTTACAATACGATTGCAACTCCACATCTTTTAAATCCTTATTCAGCTTTCAAACTATCTCTTAACCAATCTCAGTCAAAATCTGTCAAGCTGTTTAACCTTTCAAACCACGGTGGCACACCGGTGGCCTTTATCATAGATTTCAACTAAGTCTGGTATTCTAAGACAGAGCTAATATTGCAATTATAACACAAACAAATATAATGAAAGGTATAGGTTATTGACACATAAACGACAAACCATAAATACAAAACAGTTCTGGCTGTTTGACGTAGGACGTTATAAAATCTAAACGCGCAAATAACTTTCTTGTACACGTAAAATAATTGTTTGCCGTTCATTATAATATGCTTTTAAATGTCTATAAACTCTATTTAAGTACTCATGGAACCAAACAAATCCTTACTTCCTTACTAATATTATAAATTCAAAAGTAACTCTGTCTGTCTATCTGTCTGTCTGTTACCTTTTCACGGCTAAACCACTCAACCGATTTAGATAAAATTTGGTACAGATATAGTTTAAAACCTGGGGAAGGACATAGGCTACTTTTTATTGATGTAGGTACTACGCGAGCGAAGCCGCGTGCAAAAGCTAGTATATAATAAATTGACATAATGACATGAGCGGTAAAATTATTTCCACTTGCGCAAACCGAGGCATAATTTTATTATTATTAAACATGAACATAACCTCTCATACTGTTATTGCTTATTCAACGATGAAGGCCAAAGAAAAACTATTGCCGTTAAGCAATATAATTAAAACTAAAACATTATATTGTAGCTATAAAGATTGTGATTATTATGTTATCTGTACTTGTATTGTATTGGATTCTTATTTTAAATACCTAAATACAACTAAGGGTGCGTTCCACTTAGCGCTCACGACACTCACGCTCACGACCACGGCTTTTCCCGTTCCACTTGCTTCCGATCGTTACAATTGTAAACTCAAGTGGAACGGATAATGGAGTGTTTTGAGCGTTGACGTAAATAATACAAATGGCGAATTAGAAAAAAAAAGCGAAACCTTAAAGAGGTTACAATTTGTAAGTCTGACCAATATACTTTTATAGTTATTGGTTAACTGGATTTATATTGAAAAATATATTTAATATCCTACTAATATTATAAATGTGAAAGTTTGTGAGGATGGATGGATGTTTGTTACTTTTTCACGCAAATACTACAGAACGGATTTTGATGAAACTTTACAGTATAATTGTTTATTAATCGTAATAACATATAGGCTACTAAAAATCTATTTTAACATAAATCTACTTTAGCGCGAGCGAAACCGCGGATAAAATCTAGTATTTCATAATTTTGTGGAGTATTTACATTCAAATATATTCAAAATCTATTTTATGGCAACAGTAGGATATTTGGTAGTGCATCACAATAATGCTTCAGAAAGTAGGTACTAGTTCATCCAGTTCAGATGAAGAGTAGAATACCATTCTACAAAATCGTGAAAAACGTAAACTTAGACCACGTATTTACGATTTACATAATGTAATTAATCATTGCTCTGATGAAGAATTCAAAAGACTGACAACTGAAACACAGATTATAACATTTTTACTTATTTAAGTTATTCATCGTTTCATCAAATAAAGTTATAAGTATTTTCGAAGTCACCATCTTAGTTACTTTATATTTTTTAAAATGGCGCTTATTTTCTCAACGCTCACGACGACCCACCTCTCGGGATGGGTCGTCGTGAGCTTTGCGTGAGCGTGAGTCATGACGTCATGAGTGACGTTTTCACCGCGACCACAACGATCGCAGTAGTTGTGAACGCTAAGTGGAACGCACCCTAAGTATATTCAAACACTAGATGTTCCCGCGGTTTCACCCGCGTTTATCGTTACTGCGCCGCCCCCGTAGGTCGTAGCGTGATGTTATATAGCCTATAGCCTTCCTCGATAAATAGGCTATCCAACACTAAAATAATATTTCAAATCCGCGTGGAATATTTACTTTGGGATAACGCTAACTTTAACCCGCGACTTCGTTATCATTATTTTGCTGCGATGTTATTTTAAAACTGCGATATCTCCTAAGATATTCATTGAAATCGAATGATGTAAAGGGCAATTTTGTTTTAAATTAAATACTTGTGATGAATAACGTATTTATTTGGATAAGGATTAATATCATGTTTATAAAAACACCTTCGCAAATAATGCATTATTGTAGAACAAATTTGGTTAGCATAAAAAAGGTTATAGTGAGCCAACCGTAAAAGATAGACATATGCTGTCGCGAACTTTATTTAGAACTTTTAAAAGGGAACAATTCTGTCATACATGACTTTTGCGAAACTTTAACTGTTTACGCAGCGCACGCAGCGGAAGCTCTCAAAAGGAAAAAAGTCCTCCGATTTTGAAACATTCTTCATTAATGCTCCGCTCCTATTAATCTTACCGTGATGATATATAGCCTATAGCCTTCTATCTAACACTGAAAGGATTTGTCAAATAGGACCAGTAGTTCCTGAGATTAGCGCGTTCAAGCAAACAAACAAACTCTTTAGCTTTATAATATTAGTATAGATTTGCGCTTGTTTAATATTCCGTTCCCATTTTGAATATATTTAAAACTTAAATATTTGTATTTTAATTAAAGAAATTTTGATAAATAAATATCTACAACAGAAGTTTATATTCAAAAAACTTGCTTCTACCATACTGAGATCTCAATTTTAATAATAATTGATAATCAATATCTAACTTACTTACTGCCTAACACATATTTTTATTGACAACTCTTTCCACAACACATAATTTTATTGTAGATTTCAAATAAGTCTAATATAATATAATAATATTATATAATTTCAAAATTAAAAAAGAGAGCACACAGTTGAATTATTTTGTAAACAAAATGTATACTTGCACATATTTTACTATCCTGTTTTTGTACAATATTAAATACTATGTTTAAAAAAATACCTAACAAAAACAACAGATTTGATTATAATCTTAAAAAAGTTCTTATAACGAAATACGCGTAGATTCCACTGAGTTTTTATTTTGAATAAGCAACTAAAGAACTAGATTTTATTATAAGCTGTGAGTGCACTATATTAATTTCGTATTTTAAATAAAGAAACAAGTTCGCGCTTATATTGAGTTCTTATTTTGGATAGAATATGTTATTCGAGATCGTTAGGTAGCTACTCGACAATACGCGGATAGATTACAGCAATGGAGTGATTAATATCATATGAACATTACCGTGTTGTAGTGGTCGTTTAGTGATGTGTGTACTGAATTATTCGATCGTCAGCCCGCACCTGTGTTGCGCTTATGACCTAGATCTTGCATGCTCCGCGACAAATAACTTTTTAATATTCAAGGACATTTTAGAGGTCGTGACGCAACCTTCGAAAATATATTATGTATGTCAGTGCGGTGTAATGCCAGTAATCATAACTTATATTAATTAATATATCCACTTACGTATTAATTTTCAGTTAGCTTATTCATTGTTTACATACGCAATTAAAATGATTGGCTTCTTGGTCTAGCGATAGCGTCATAACTTGTAAGCATGAAGGTTTATGCAACTTTAGAACGAAAGGCCACGCTGTCTATATTTAAGGTAAAAAGATTTGCTTTTATCTGTCAGATAAGTCTTAGAAGCTGCAAACAGACAATTTTTTTTGTTATATATTTTACGAGGGATCTAAACATGAATAGCATAATATGGATGCTATTTGGATCGCAAGCCTGACGCTAAGTTGTGTTCATTATTTCATCAACAAATTTCAAATCATACTGATATTAAAAAGTAAGTAGATGTATAATTCCCCATTGCTACTAAATTGCTCCATACAACAATGAGTGATAAATTAAACAGCTAACGCGTTTATCATCATTCAAAGCAACAATAAGCAAAAAGTGGAGCGTCGCTCGAGGCAAATTCAATAAATAAGTAATGAGCAATATAGTTCGGGCGGCATCGGCAACACGCGGTAGGGCCGACTGACGCGCGGAGAGAGCGGCGCGCGGCCTCCGCCGTGCCGCCGACTGCCGACTGCCGAGCGCGTGACGTCACACGGAGGTCGCGTCGTCGCGAGCGCGCTTCCTACATGTCAAAATCGAATTTCTTATCGAATTAAAACGTTCCATCTTTTATTCGATTCGATATGAGTTTTTTAATAAGGCCGTTTCTAAAGGGGCATACCAGTATTAGGCCCAGAGGTGCACAAGAAATTGGTAATATTAAAAATATATTAATATTTATCCTAGTTCTTCCTTGTGTTTATTATTCTGTACAAGTCGGTAATATTTTCTACAAATATTAAACAAAAAAACGACTAAACTATGTAATGGAAGTTGCAAGCAAGTTCATTAGCGTGAAAATGTTGCCTTTACACAAAATATGTTGACAGATAATTAATCCAAATAGTAATTTACCATTGCTAAATTATATAATTATTATTTGAATCGTTCATTTCATTTTTATACAAAAGTAATACACTAATGATAATAATTATTTTTATCTTTGGAAGATTGCTTTGATTAACTTAAAGTAATCTCTATTATCAATGTATAGAGGTTTTGTGTTTACTATGGTAACACCATCTCTAACTTGTATGACGCCGGAAAACGTAAGTGTCAATATCATTGCTTGTTTTACAACTCCATTGTGACGGTTAGTGTTTATTTATTGCGGTTAATATCGACTACTTTTACCTATAAGCTATAAAACTGCAATGTATTCTGTTTTATCTAATTCCTAATTGATTGTTCTCATAAATAAAATAAAATAATGTATAAAATGATATACTTAGCACGTATTTAATATAAATTGTATTGATGAGAAAAGATTTGATAACTTTAAAATGCCAAGTTTTTCGTAAATCACTTTCGTGTTTCCTTCTTCCTTCAATCCTGGGTTCTTTAAGCGGGGCGTGAAAAAGCATCTTCTCAGGCCGTCAAAGTAGAGACCTCAACATCGCCTCGGCTACTGTGGGGGCGATGTGCAGGCCACTGCTCTTAGACCACACGACTGCTTACCATCAGGTGGAGTGTGGTCATTTTGTCGAGCAAAATAAAAAAATAAATTAAAAAAATCGCTTATATGCTAATTAATTATTGGCATTGCTTACTATTATTATCATTAGCCTTTATAGGTGTGCACTGTGGGCCCGAATTACTATGGCATCTTGGCATACCCCTTTACTATGTATTATCATACCATTTATTATCTCATGGATAGAATTATAATGTAATAAAACTGTAACTGTTTGACAAAGTAATTAAGTACACTATTTGATAACGAGTCCCTAAAGTTAATAGGCATAGGTACATTGGAAAACAATATTTTATTTTCTTAAATTTATGATACCTATTATATAAATAAATATATTACATAAGTTTACATACATTATATGTCACACATCCGTATACCAAAAGTATAAGGCATAAGTGTAGTTATTACATAAGAGCGTAAGTGGCTTACTATCATTTCATCATTTATACTAGATGTTCCCGCGGTTTTACCCGCGTTTATCGTTACTGCCCGCCCCCGTGGGTCGTAGCGTGATGTTATATAGCCTATAGCCTTCCTCGATAAATAGGCTATCCAACACTAATAGATTTTTCAAATCGAATCAGTAGTTCCTGAGATTAGCGCGTTCAAACAAACAAACAAACTCTTCAGCTTTATAATATTAGTTTAGATAACACAATCTAACCCCTGAAAAATTAACTAAACATTTGTCGAAGCGGATCTCAAACCTAAAACCTTATGCTTGGACAGAATCTTATACCAATTGGACAGTAAGACAGTGTAAGTAAGTAGTAACTGTATATTTTAGTTACTACGTTATCAGTTTCGAGTTAATGTTCGAACACCTGCCTTTTAGCCTTCACAAATGCGTGTTACGCAGTAAACTTTTATCTTTAATCGAATATAATCTACAGCTTTTGTCCATTTTCTTTTTATATACATTTTATGTAGGTTCTTCACTAGTGTCTTAATTACAATTACCTACGCTTGTATTTTTGGGTAGGCAGATGTACAACATTACTATAATATGCTAATGTAAAGCTTTGAACTTGCTATTGAGAGGTTGCGGGTTCGAATCCTAATCGCACTACTGACGTGAACCCACTCCCGAAACAAGCATTCTAGCTTAGCTGGAGGGGTTAACAAGAAAACTAATAATTTGAAACCCAAATTGCTAGCAATCATTTAAAAAAATATATATATTGGATGTCGGTAGTCTCCGTCTCGTTAGAATAAATTGCCATATAAACCTAGGACATTATACATACCTATATTATACTATTGAAAACTATGCATTGAACAAAATAACCCGCGAAAACGTCTCGGTTTTCGCGAGTTATTTTGTACAAACTGTCAATGAAGATGATTTCAAATTAGATTATTGTAATCGAGAATTCCAGTAGCGAACAGAAAACGAATGGACTGTACTAAACGAACCAAAATCTCATCAATATTCATATGTGCCGTATCAATTAATGGATCGAGAAATGCACTACAGTCATGGCAGCCGCCCGCGCCGCGCGAATGCCGCGATGCCTGCGGCATTTCGTTTTGTTATTTTAAATTATTAACTTCATTATTATTTTACTATTTCTGTATGTTGTAATAACTGTTTTGTATGATTTGTACGTGGAGGCTTATTGAGTACGAGGAATAAGACGCTAGACGTGTAGTTCGAATGTATCATATTTGAAAAAGAAGTTAATATGCTCATAACCTGATGTGGTGTGCAGAAGATTTTGCCAGGTTTTAATCCGGGCGATAGCATATTACGTGACGTGAAAACACAACAAGACTTCATGATACTCTAAAAATTCTGCATGAATAGAAATACCAGTAATTTAATAATGTTCACGTACTCTGAAATAACAATAAGACCTTAACATGACCACCATCTTAGTCTCCCCGTGAACATAGCTGCTGAAATACAACCGTACTGTTTGTACAAGAGCAATTGAGTCTTCTCCCTACTCCTTAGGGTAAAAGTATCATGAATCTATCTATATAGATAATATAATATGATTCTATATCAAGAATCATCGTTTATTCTGTTATTTCGCAATATATTGCGTTGCGTCCCAACGCGTTGTTTTCTTAGGTCTTTATGCGAGCTATTTACGCAGTTGCATGACGTTACTGCTTACGCACAATATAATAAATAAAAGCCCTACCTGACTGAAACAAAAGTTATGACTTCAAAACATAAACGGTTAATTATTACCATTGTTTTTAATTGTTATTTAGTAAAACTTTCTGTTTTAACCTTTAATAAACATATCAGATCTCACGAATATTCTCGAAGGGTTAACCTTCAAGAATCTGATATGTTTATAGGCCTGAGACCTGATTTGTGCAGATATATATTACACTCACATTTAAGCAACTATTCTGGCCCTACGTAATAGTCTAGATGTTTTTCTATTGCTATCTACCAATCATAGTTGCAGAGTTCATACTGCTACTGAGAATTTTTAAACAACCTCTTTATTATTTGCCTTTTAATGTAGTCGATGTTGCTATCTATACAAGAATATCGCCTTTCAGCATATAGAAATAGAAATATTGATTTGCATAGAATTTAGGTTCTCTCTTCAGCAAAGATAAATTTAGTTGAACGCTTAAAAGGCACCATGAACTCATGTACTATCGGCTTGAGCGACGGATGACCATTTCAGAAAATTTTTCGCTTGCACATGTTGACCAGTTGAGTTTGTATCGCCTTAGAATCAGTAAACAAATGTAAAGTGTAAAAAAACTCAAACAAAGAAAGGGGCGTGTCACGGGTACGGGTACCAAGTGTTGGCCTGTTATGCGATTTTGACCTTAGGAGTTGTCAACCGTCGCTGAAGTCGATAGTACCTAATATCGGACGCTAAAATTCGGCCACAGAACTAAGACACAAACAAATATTGTATACAAAACTGAACTAATAAGTTTTTTTTTTGCTTCTTCAATTCAACATCACCTTTCATTCAACACAAAAGTAACATTTTTAAAACAATTCACAAAACAAAACAAAGTTTTTCTTGACGCGCAGTTGAACAAGGTCGCCCGGCGACTGCACAAGTTGTTTCGTATCCAATGAAAACTAATAACTTAATGCCATGTTGCTGATCTACTTGAGCAGCAATGGACTTTATTTAAACGATGTGGTGTATTGGTACGTATACCAGTGTACAAAGAGTAGATTAAGTTGATTACATGGATTGCATAGGTAGGTCAATGGCTTAAGTTTGACCTGTTTGTGACCGAGTTTGTGGACTCGGGCTTCATACCCAAGGTGGTAACAGTAATATTGTGTTCTTCTGATATAAAATTCTGGCTAGTGTGGTCTATTAATATATTCGGTAAGTAATACAAGCTCTATTACAAGTAATTTAAAAACAGCTAGTGAAATGTGAATATAATACATATCTGCTTAATCCGCCGGGATATAGACGTTAGCATATTATAAAATACTAGATGTTCCCGCGGTTTCACCCGCGTTTATCGTTACTGAGTCGCCGCCGTGGGTCGTAACGTGATGTTACATAGCCTTCCTCGATAAATAGGCTATCCAACACAAAAAGAATTTTTCAAATCGAACCAGCGGTTCCCGAGATTAGCGCGTTCAAACAAACAAACTCTTCAGCTTTATAATATTAGTATTGATTACCACGGAACCGAGCGATGACCTGATGAGGTAATCAAATATACCTATTCAATTATCTTTGTAACTGACTCGACAGCCGTTGCTTGTGCATTTATAGCTAAAATCACTTTAATTGTTTTCATACTAGGTATACAAACTTTCTATCCGTTTAACTATATTAGTACTATTACGATAACTTAAAAATACCCAAATCGGTCCAGCCATTCTCAGGCACTTACTAACGACCAGCATTTTATTTTAACATAATAATCCACATATTATATGAGGTAGGTAATAAACCTATTTCACTATTGTAGGTATATAACATCTATTTACACCTACGATTAAGGAAAATTACATGAATTTATTTACTTGTGGCAACAATAAGGTTTCAACAAATCTTTTATACGTTTGTTCGTGACTTGTAACACTGTATATTTCCTACGTCGTCGTTGCGACTTGCGATGTCGTCACAGCTGACAGCCATCAGCCGCCGCGAAGCGCAACACACTACTCAATGAAACGTGATTCGTCTATTTATTAGGCAATTATAAAATCTTCCTTTATGTCTTCTACTCGTGTAGGTACTAGAAAAAGGAAAATATTGTACGGAAAATACTGTAATACTAGTTTCCGGCAACAAATATATAATACGTCATAATAGCAGTTATAGCCTAGTGGTAAACAGTTGCACTACCACGCAGAGGTTTCAAGTTCGATACCAGGGCGCGCATCTCTGACTTTTCGAAGTTATGTGCGTATTAATTAATTAATTATCGCTCGGTTTAACGGTGAAGGAAAACATCGTGAGGAAACCTGCATGTCTGAGAGTTCTCCTTAATGTTCTCGAAGATATGTGATGTCTGCCAATCCGCGCTAGGCCAGCGAGGTGCACCATGGCCTAACCCTTCTCACACTTAGAAGAGGCCCGTGCCCAGCAGTGGGACAGTTTAATACAGAGCCGATATTATACATAATACCACGCTTGTAAACGGTGAATGATATGATAGGTTCCATAATCACATTACGCTAGTTTTTTATAGGTTATCTTGATTGTAATCTGAAGCCTAATTCTCGTAATAAAAACTGTACAGTACCGATATATTCTCAATGTTGTGAATACCATAAATGATATTCTTCTAAATTAAAACAAACGTCAAATGTGAACAGAAATTGACGTTTGGCATTTATTAGACTTGATCGCCTTCTGTTTTGAATATATTTCAATTTGAGAATTGACCCTGTGTTTGGTTTTAATACAAGTGACTCGGATATGCGAGCTTGGATGCTGGAACCATCAAAACCATATACCTACTATTGTTCCATCCTTGGAAAGAATGGACGGAAGAGGAGGAAAAGATAAATAGATCTTCCACTCCTTCGCCCCCTATCTTTTGGTGGCAGCTGGTATTCACTAGAATATTCCAGTTAATGTACATACAGTACATATAATAAAGCACTAGCGGATTGGTACTACCATTTCGTTCATGTCTGTCTTCAAACATGTAGGTAGATGTTTCAAAGAATAGACAGCCGTGTCTATAACTGATACTATCACCTCTCACTGTTCTGCCACAAAGGCTAAACAAAGTTTTTGTTTGGCGGTAATAGAAGATATCTATCGAGCACACTACTAGTAAAATCTACAAGATTATAGAATCCACTCGAATCTGGTTTCGAACCCACGTTCCGTAATTGTACAATCGCTTACACTTACAACAACATTTAAAACAAATAATTACATGTAATATTTATGTTAAAATTATGTAAACCAACGAAATATTCCAACATTATGATAAGAGTTGCCGAATTCGTATCAATCAGTATTTGATTACCTAACGAGTTTAATACTGCTTAAAATTTGAAGTTGGTGAACGGTGTTTAATATGGAACGAATGTGTGTTGCGCTGGTATGCAAAACTGCAACGTACAATACACTTACACACATGCACACACACTCACACACACGCACACATACACATGTAACGCTAATCTTGTTTGTGTGTGATTGGTCCTCGCTCTGAAATCGCTAAAATAATACGTGTCGCGTGTGCGTCGACCAGCCACGAGTGTAACGAGAAACAGCGAGAAGCTGCGAGATATCGCCGAGAATGTGCGAGATCGACGGGCAACACGCCTCTGTCTCGAAGTCTCGGACCGTTTTTATTCTACATGTCGATAACTTACATTACAATTGATGTGGCTGTGTATTTGAGACGTAAAGAGTCGCAAGTGCCACTAATGCGATTTTACAGGGTTGGAAATAGAGCAGCGTATAGATAGATTACCGAACGACATATAATATTCCTAATATTATTGTAAACGTCACGGATTAGATGTTTGAATGTTTGTCACTTAATCGTGCCTTAACCGCTAAACGGATTTTGATGCAAGTTGACTGGGAAATAGAATATGTCCTAAATTATAGATGCTTTCATACCGGAAAATACTTTATTGGAAAATCACTTTATCTATATGTATACTAATATAAAATTGTTTGTTTATTTTTGTTTTAACGCGCTAATCTCAGGAACTAACAGTGGGATTTGAAAATTATTATTTATACATCTAATAGCCAAATTCTTAAAGTAGGTTATAAGTTATAAGATAAGCTAGGAACCACGGATGTGGAACAGTAATTATAAATGTGGGTAAAACCGCGGGTTACAGATAGTGTCACTGTAGTGGTATAGAAACTGTCGGTAATTAGAACATTGATTGATTACTTATTGATGCTTTTTGGTGGATGGTTACATTTACCCTGGTGAACGGTAAACATTGCATAAAACAGAAATGAATAAGTTAACTAGTGAGTTTGTACTTTTTGTACTACAATTGATCTTTATATTTCAATACCGACTTTAACGAAGTGTTATAGTGCTTTTCTATCAGGAAATTCTCAGTAACACACAGAACAGCAACAGTCTGTTTGTTTTGCGTAATAGCTGGTGAATTATTAAAGTGATAAATTTCTGCTTAATCCTTTGGAAATATACAGGCGTTGAGCTGTCTCTCACGGAAGGTAATTAGCACAGTATCATGGGTGGCTTATACAATTTGATATACATAGCACTAGAAGCCAAAACTAGACTCAACACAGATATTAATTGTTTCGTTTTCCCCAAAGCAAATCATAATATATATTCTTTTGTTTATAATCCTGCAATAGACAGCTTCTACTTTAGGGATAATTCCTGTGTCGTGGGTGACTTAACAAACATTCAAACAACGGACACAAAGAAGTCTAGAACTATTTGACAATCACGCGATTTTTTGTCTCGTGTGGGGATTGGACCTACGACTTGGCGCAGTGACAAGGCGAGCACTTAAACCACTACACTACCGTTGTTTAATGACAAGGTTGACGACTAAAACCAGTCCAGTTAATTTGTTTTTCATATTAAACACCATTTTGTTTTAGAGGCGTTACGTTGTGGCGAATCAAATTGGATCGACTGATCCCCAAATCTGTCCGTAATTGAAAATAACACAAAGCTGTTTAACATAATCTTTTTTTAACTTTCTCTTTACTGTGCGATACTTGAATAAGAGCCAAACATTCTCTGGTATCTTTTAAGCAAATTAAACAAATAAGTTTAAAATTAAACTGTTTTAAAGTTTATGTAGTTATTTTATTACATCATGTATAAAATCGTTTACCTACATTAAGTAACCTTAAAAATGGATACCAGTATAAAAATGGCTTAGAAAAGTAAATCAATAATAAATAAAGAAATGGCTGATTCGGAAACTGAAGCCAGGGATTGCGCATAAGTTAACGCTATTCAAGGAACAAATCCCTAAAGGTTGTTGCGTGGAAATAGCCTATATTTTCTAAATGTAATTTATATCACCTAGGCAAGACATGACATAAACTTTTTGATGATTTTCCATGGTGATCTTTATTGTAAACAGTATCGACGAACCTTTAACACTGCTAGATATATATTTATATTTTCTAAGGCGGTTCCAATAGGTTATCGTGTAATTTCCTCTGTTCTACTTCAAGGATATTCTTGTTAATCAGTGTGACATTGGTCTAATGATAAATAAATGATCTTCCTGTTACACCGTCCAGTTTATCGCGATTGAATATTAAAGGCGTTTACTCTAAAGTCAAATGTATTTGCAAAATATGCAAATACATTTGATTACAAAGTAAATTATATAATATGTTAATTCAAAATTTTAAATATGACGTCAAAAAATAAGTATCTATTGTTTTGACTAATATAAGAAAACTGTTCGAGAAGCGTGTTACTTTGACCCAAAGAAAACACAAGAAGACCGATTTAATTGGTGACGAAAAAAGAAGACATACTACTTATACATATTAAATAGACAATTAGAATATTCGTATTAATTTAGGTATACATTCATATTTATAGTATTTCTTGGTAGTAGTTTCCCATATTCAAATGCTAATTAATTATGGGATTAAATATAATGACCACCAGAAATAATAATTGCGCAGCAAAATTTGCTTACAAATCACTGCATTCCGTCTCGGAAGGGTTAGGTTATTTTGGAGTATTCCGCTTTCGGCACCAATTTTTTCGGCACCTATGGTTTCGGCACCTAAGCTATTCCACTTTCAGCACCAATAGGTATTTTTGCTTAGTGCCGAATGTGGAATAAAATACCTATTGGTGCTGAAAGTGGAATAGCTTAGGTGCCGAAATCATAGGTGCCGAAAGCGGAATACTCCGTTATTTTAGGATCCTTCTTAAACCCACCCAAAAATAGGAGCCCCGCGAAGCGGGGCTCTATCAACTTAGTTTGATCTCTTTAAATACATTTTGCTGTGCAATTTGGTAATAATTTACTATTTTTGACTGTTATATTTTACTATATCTGGTGATAAGTTAAACATAAGCCATATTAAATTCAATGATGTCTATTTTCCGTATTCTAAATAAAATAATACTAATTTTTTATAAGCTTTATTAAAATAAAGCTTATAAAATAGTTTTTGAATATTTTGTATAAGTGTCAATTTACGATTCGCTTTTTTATAACATGTACATATTTACGTTTTACTTATTAGGACATACCGGACATACATACCTACTGGACACGACTGGAATCGTGTTTCCAATCTGCGTATTGGCTACTGACTACCTATATAACCTACCTAAAAACACTGTTTTGCTTTCTCCGAGGATTTGAACCCAGTACGTCATGATCTCAAAATTATAGCACAGGATAACCAAGGCAATACGAATAATATCCCCTTTACGATTAATAAATAAAACTATTAATATTTTCCTTATAGGAATTTAACATAGGTATGTACAATTTTATTAGCCAACACATGCAGTAGGCTACACATAAAACCTAATTTAACTCAAATGAGGTTGGCTTATTCCCGTGCGCTCCAAATCTATTGTTCTCCAAACTGCATATTTCCATACATTCATTACCAGGAGCTCTAAGGATTTTTATATTCAAATAATTAATAAAGCCACATTTACCAATTTCGTTCCCTACAGCTCCGAAACATTATCTAGGTACTTTGAGATTTTATTCCCAGCAGCTCCAAGAAAAAGTCAATACTTCAATATAAAAATCGTTACCACGAGCTGTCGGGAACACACTAGTAAATAGGTCTTTATTTAATGTTGTAATATAATTTGGAGCACCTGGGAATAAATGTATGGATCTCAGAGGTTTAAAATAAATAAATTAACATAAGCTTTTGGAGCCCTTGGGAACGATTTAAAAAATAATAATAATATTTAATTTTAGTTTTGGAGCGCTGGGTAACAAAATAGCGGAGCGGGCGGGAATAAGCCATGAGGTTAAGTTTCGGTACCTCATGATAGTACCTACTTACTACCTATATGTTGATAACAACTAATGTGTTCACCTTGACAACTGCGAGTTGCGGTGGATGGCGCTGTGTGACCCCGAAACATTAAGATAATCACGATTAACTCATTTTGTGATGCCCAGATCGTGCTAATGGAGGCCTATATATTTATGACATTAGAAACGATGCAACTATTATTTATTTATCTTTATGTTTGAATATTGAGCTGCGGTGTGTTTGTGTTCGCAAAACATGAAAGTAGACTATGGATTGCCTTGAAATTTTTAGACAATATTGCATTTCTATATAAAATTCTTTTATTAATATTAGACTGAGCTAGAGCTAATATATAATTTTATTTCTTAATTATTTTAATATATCATATTTATGTATAAGTAACAATATAGCTATTAAGATAATATATATTAAGTAACCAAAAATTCAAGTTATAAGCGAAAGTATATTAGTATATATATATAGACGTAGACTTTGAAATTAAACTACTGTATATGAATTTTATCGCGATGTCCGACATCTTCACAAGTTCTAACCGACAGCATATTATCACATACTTTGTAATTAAACTTTTACATATGTATTTTATCGCGATGCCTGACATCTCCCTATGATCATGGCTGCTGAAAAGCAGAGGAAATAATTCATTAGTGGCTAGAAAATCTAAACGCAGTAATTTTTAAAATAAACACCGATAAAATCCACAAGTTAGTTGTTTAATTTCAATGTGTAACATTCGAGTAAACATAATACAGATGGGCATTGTTTAACTACCGAAGCCCGCGTTTAGGTTTCGAATTTCGAATCTGTCATCATGATACATCGGTGAAGTCAGAACCGCCGTGCATTATCTAAATATCAAACAAATGTTTCAATTTGACAGATTATTTAGTTAATTTTAAATCCAGCTCACCGCGATCGTATGAAACATGAACTACGGTTTCATATTTCGTTTATAATTTCTGAGAGAATTTCAATAACTGCGATGATGCGCTATGGATTGTAAAGCGGTAATACCACTTATATTATGAATAAGTTATTTCATAGCCTGTATTATAAATTAAAGTCCTAAAAGAAGATCAAAGATTTATGTAATGAAAAAGCAGAATACCCTTCCTACCAAATAAAAAGTATTCATTTGTACAACATAGGTGAATAGCTGTTGGTAATATTATATTGATCGCTATGCCTCGCCGTCAACGACTTACAATACATTAGGTATATATTAGACTAGCTTCTGCCCGCGACTTCGTCCGCGTGGAATAGTTACTTTGGGCTAACGCTAACTTTAACCCGCGATTTCTTTTTTAGGGGGAGTTTTATCCATTTTACCTACACAGGTCATTTTCAATTATAATCAATAATTTGTATACCTATTTTTATACTTATAAGTCCAGAAATGAGCAAATTCCATATAAACTTCACACCCCTATTTCACCCCCTTAGAGGTGGAATTTCAAAAAATCCTTTCTTAGTACACCCCTACAAATTAAAACACACATGCTCTCCAAATTTCAAGTTCCTACGACCAGCGGCTTAGGCTGTGCGTTGTCTCTAAGTCAGTCAGTCAGGACATCTTCCTTTATATATATAGATAGATTTTCGATTACCGCTGCTTCGCTTGTGTTATTGTAGATTTCGTCAATAAATTTTCATTATTTGGGAACTGTAAAATTTAATATAATAGATAGACGTAGAATAGATACATACACACAAAAAATACATAGATACACGCCTGTATATCCATGAGTTGGCAGGCAGACCCTGTCTACCGGTTAAGGGGGGACATACTGTCATTTTACAAAACGTACTCGTACGTTAACTCTTCTAGTCAAACGTAATAGAAGCGAACCTATCACAATCTACCAGACTCGTTGACGGACTACGTGACGTTGAAATACTCAATAACACTGCTCAATAGTGGAATTAAGTCAGGAACGCCATTACCTTCCTTAAAAGTAAACACAAACTTATTCTACCAGTCCAACCAGACAGTAAAATACAACGCATAACGTATTAGTATCATAAGTAAACATACAGACTACAGACTTAAAGATAAATAGGAACCCTTAGAAGGGGGAAAGGTAGGACTTTTTTGTGTTCCCCCTCCTCTTTTTATTAAGTTCTTTGCGAGCTCTCGACATAACTTTGTGTGGAATATGCGGAGCGTTATTGTTTAGCTGCTCCTATTGTTTCCGTGGATCCTGACTGGAAGAGTCACACGAATGAAAGAGACGCAAGAACTTTTGAACAGCCAGAATTGTTAATTATTAAACAACTTTCGGCTAGAATTTTAAATTATGTTCCATGTAGGTCACAAAGGCTTTTAAATGATTTAGCGAAGTTACATTTGTGTTGAATTTGAGCATTGCTGCAAGCCATTTATAACAGCTTAGCGTGTATTTTTATACAACATATGTGGCAAACATGCCTCTCGCCTGATGTTAAGCGGGTACCGTAGCTACATAATCACTTACTATACCAAGGGTACCACTCTCTGAAGCTAATGCTAGAAAAAGGGATTAAAGATAGTTTAAAAGAAAATGAATAGGCGAAGTAAGTATATTATGATCCTCTGGCAATTTTAGTATTTTGTGAGTTGTTTCAAAGTTTGTAATGTGTCTACCAAGCTGTGATAGGCGTCTAAGTGTGCATTGCTAGGTCTGCTGCAGAATTTTTCGACTGGCTTCATAATTATACAGCATGCACAAACGCTTTAACTACTAGATCAACAAAGGCAATAAATTCAATTTACTAAGAATAAACCGATAGTATAATATAGTTTTGATGACGACATTGTATGTAAAGTGAAGCAGGGTTCAGTGATTGCACCCAATCAATTGGATGGTTGGCGGAAGTTGGACGCAGTTAAAACGCAATTTTCACAAACATTTGCCCAAATATTTTCTGTTAGACACACGAAGTTTCATTATTTTAATACTTATACTGCCCTTAACTTTGTAGGTTACTGTTTTACACTTGTTTTGGCAAGAATAAAATATTTTAAATGGAAATATCTATTATATTCTCTAACTCTTTTAGTTTTTGTTTTTGTTTTGGTACGGTCGTAAGAGCCGAAATGTGAATGTGTTTACAGATCTATACAAGCAATCACAAAGCCTGTTTCTCGGAGAGACTGAGACTAGGAATTACCCCCTACTTGGTCATCCTCACCTTGCTACATACACTCTTATCTGATATTCCTATGAACGCTTGTTGGTTTAGGCAACTCTTAACCTGACACTTCTTAAGAATATTTCCATTTCATCTTATTAATAATGGCTGTATTAACATCAATTAACTGAGACCTTAATTTTACACCAATAACAAAAATGCACGAATTCGCTGAGTTCGCTGACACGCCTTTTTTGTGTGCAATGAAAAGATCGGGATGACCTTGGGCTAGGGAGAAGCCTTAATGAATTTGCCTGCCGGGCAAAATTGAAAAAGATCGTATAGTTCCAAAATATACAAAAGGTAGCGATTAAAAAACTAGATTTGATACTTTCCTACCTACCCAAAAGCTTTAGAAATAATGCGTAGTATATTACATAATTACGTTTTTTAAGCTTAATTACGTAATATTATTATACTACGCCTGCCAATACCTACTTACTCAAATGGATAAGTACATTAGCTTACCAGCAAACTAATATACTCCAACACGTCATAGAAAAGAAAAAAGTATTGTCTACTTTCCGAGCATCTATTTGTCGCAAAGGTCGGATGTTCAATGTCTACTCTCGACTTTTTTAATAAAAAAAGCGTGGTGCTATTGTGACGATTAACACGTCTTGTCAAGCCGGCCGGAATACTGATAACGTAGTTTGTAGTTCGTACCGAGTGTCTAGACGAGCTTGCGAGAATATGGATTCCTCTCGCTATGCGGCGCGTAGCGCACGTGAACAACTAGAACAATTTTATGCAAGTCTCTTATATATTTAACAAGCTTGCTTTAAATTATTTAGAGTTTATCTAAACGGGTGTTAACGTGAGCATGCTTGATATTTAATTCCTCTTTTAAAGGCTTGCAGCTATATTCATAAAACTTACAAGAGGGTTATAACCTCGTTATAATTCAAAATTCTATCGTATTTTTCACAATAATGTATAAGAATTCTAGCTTACAGAAAATGTATGAATAAAGTATTTTTGAAATGCATTTATCAGACATTTTAACTACCTCTCGTAGTAAGCCTTTAGTAATATATTTTTTTATGAATAAACAGTAGATGTTTTGGATATGTTACACTGACAGTGATGACAGGTGATACATGTTTGGAGAAAACAAGAGATTAACATTGTATTTAGCATAGTTAGGTTATATAATAGTAGGTACTATTACTAAAAATAAAATAAAATAGTAAGCGGATTATATTTCTACGATTGAGTTATTATATCTTATGTTTCTCTTATCACAGGTATTTTCTAACATATTATATTAGAAAATACCTGGCCCTTTGGGAGGCTTACACGGAGACATGGGTCTAACGTGAAGAGGCCCTTCGAGAGTTTTATTCAAAGGTGAGATGGAACACCGACAGCGGCACTAGCCGCAGCAGGCGTAGGACTTTTGCTACGTATGGATTCTAATATATGAGCTATGGGTATGGGTGTTTGGTGGACCGGTATATGTTTATTATTATTATGATATATAAATGTAATTATATATTATAATCGTCATGATTTACATTCGATGCTTAATTTTATGTAGTATTGTAAGCAGATTAATGAAAACTTAGATAGCACAATTCTAAGGGCCCATCAGCACCTCTAAATTATTGCATGCGCGAAATGAGACAAAGCTCCTCGTATTATTCTGCAACGCGCCGTCTCAATAATAATGCTATCACAGAAAGCCACAATCTGTTTCGTATTAGAAAACTTAGCTGGCGAAATGTTAGTGCAATATTCTATTGACTATATATTCGGAGAAGCGCACATTTACTTGTATATCTATATTACCCGGTAAATTTTAGACATAACCAGTATCGTATGGGACTTTCTAAACCTTGAAATAGCGGACAGTCAGTTTGCAGGGCTCCTTAATATGTCTTACTGAAGCGAGGTCTGATGACTGCCACGCTACAATCTGCAAAACCTCACGCTATTGCGGAGTCCCAATCATCATAGTAGCCAAACCATACTATGTGATAAACGGCTTGGTTCAATATCGAGTCACTGGGTACAATTTCACACGTATCAACTTTGATACTCCCAGTTGGTACCAATCATTACAGTCGTTAGTTTATCGAATATGTTTCTTACATATATAGTTTCACGCACATATCTTTGAAGGATAAGCAGAGGATATAATATTGATACATATATCGACAGCTATGGTTTTTCGTTCTCATTTAAATGGCGAGTGCATTCTCCTCTACAGGGTAGTACCAGACACTACTGTTCCGGAGAATATAATAAGATTCCTTACAAGAATTTGACTAACCCGCGGTTCCAGACAATTTGCTTCCATTTCCAATGCAAAAAAGCCTAGTAACATTTTGACGGGCCCGGGTATCGAACTCGATTTTTTTATGCATAGCGGTCAGTCATTAACTACGCCACAGAGGCAGTTTAAATTATCAGAGTACGACTGCAAATAATTTAAGTAACATATATAGATTTAGTTTCCTAATCTCTTAAGTAAAATATATATTTTTACACATGTCTTTTATCTGTAGATTAGATCAAAGATCCAATTTTTTACCTCTTAGGAAATATACCAGAAACCAGTTGAAATTACTGCAGAATTACATAAAAATGATTTAGTTTTACACGTGTCTCTAAGTATATTAAGAAACCAAATTCTCACCTTAATCAATTAACAAACCAGTCAAACATACTACACATTTGCATAAAACTGTTTTAGTTCTAAATGCCAGATGGCATAATAAATCCAAAATGTAGCCTAACTCTAAGAATCAACTTTCGAATAAAACTCATATATAATTTAAACCAAACTGTTTTAGTTTTACACGTGTATGTTTTAAATGCCATATTAAAAAGTAATGTCGCTTACTCTCTAAGAATTCGCTTTCATATTTTCGCGTATTTATAAATGCGAATATGAGTTTGTTTGTTACGCTCTCACGCCTTAACTACTCAACCGATCACCATGAAATTACGCATACACGTTGTCAGGGGAACAGAAAAGGACAAACTTTTTATCCAGAAAAATAGTAAGCTAACCTAACCTTCATTTATGCGAGCAAACCGCGGGCAAAATCTAGTGATATAACTGAAAAGGGGTATTTATCATATATCTGAACCAGTTCACAGTATCTAACTATGTAAAATACAATGTTAATCTCTTATTCAATCAGGGGAATAACAGCATAAGAGATATTATAGTAAGATACTTCTGTAGACAAAACCCATCCATAGTAATGTGGTTTTTAAAGGTTTAACTTATTTTTATCCTGTATACATACAAAGTCATGTCTTTTGGCAATGTGTAAGTAAATTTTCAGTCGGTATCTGTGTATATGATTGTAAGGATTGGCATTGTGTGAGTGAATATCCAGTTTGTATGTGTGTGTTTGTAAGGATAACTATATATTTTGCATTAGTGTGAATTTATTACATGTGTATACCTGCCCAACCTTAAATATACTTAGATAAAAACAAATGTTGGCATTTCTACAGATGCTTACTCCATATATTACTGTGAGAGAAGTAATAAAATATTTAATATTTGAATTTAGAATTCGCTTTCGTGCATTTGAGTTCGAAGAGTACCGACTTACTCCAGTGGAGACCGCGTATCGGTAACTTATTGTAGGTGGTGTTATCGGTGCAAGCTGGCGCGCGGGTTTCTTGCATGGGTTACTTGCGCGGGTAATATGTGCGAGTTCATAATACAAGTTACTCGTGTGTCGGTTGTTTACGAGATGCATACAAACAACGTAAATTTATTAAATTTTACTTGTTATCTGCATCGACTTTAAGCGGGGCGTTAAAAAGCATCTTCTCAGGCCGTCAAAGTAGAGACCTCAACATTGCCTTGGCTGCTATGAGGGCGGTGTAGAGGCCACTGCTCTTAGACCACACGACTGCTTACCATCAGGTGGAGTGTGGTCATTTTGACGAGCAAAATAAAAAAAAATAATAAACCTTCCTATTAGTGGTTTTCTCCGTCTACGATTAGAAGCATATTTTGGTTCAATCCTCGGCCGGGACAAAATAAAATGTGATCCATAGATTGATTTTACCAACGCAACTGATCTTTTTGTTTTGCTAATATGTTTAATGATTCCCGCGTCGCGGCCGGAAGACGTGTAGTGAGAGCGTTCCTTTTTCAAAATCGAAAATACGAATATCATTTTCTGTACTCAAAACGCTTTCTTTATTGTAAAGAAATCTCTTTGATCGATCGATTGGAAAATGATACCACGAATTAATTACATTGCGAAATGAACTGCCGATACTCTCAAATGAAAAGAATGCAGTGATTCATTTGTTTTGCTTTTGCTTTTCTTCATTTAGGGTCATGTAAACTTGTGAAGGTTACATTTGAATCTGACATTGATCTTAGTATGACGTTATTATTAAAAAAATAAAATATCTTCCTTATGTATAATTTGAGGTCGAGAAGGACTTTTATCGAAATATTATACTTCTAGTAATAAGACATTCTGGCTAAAACTTATTTTCCTTTCTTTTAAAAAAGACAACTCCCGCAGTAGGAATAATTCCTGTATTCGTTTTACAAACATTTAAACAACAGACACAAATAACACTCAGACTCGTAATAGCTATTTGTGTATCACACAATTTTTTGTCCCGTGTGGAAATGGAACCTACGACACTCGGCGCAGTGACAGTGGCGAGGCGACCCACATAACCCACTAAGCCATCTGTGCAATCAAATTCATAATTGCATATAGTCTGCTAACAATCACGCTTAAACAATTGTGAGTTGCGAGAGGCAACGTGTGAGGAATGTTTCGTCTAACTGTTTGATTGGCCGGTATTTTCGTGACGACTACCATTTTTCTTTTTATTCAACGTTCAACTTTGCACCATCTATAATCTTGTTTCGCGGCAGTCTTTATAAACATTCAAACAACGAAAACAAATAACGCCCAATAGCCAAACTCAGAACAAAACTTGCGTATCAAAAAATGTTTAGGATCTTAACCACAATAGGTATTGTCACACCATTTATCCCCTTTTAGTAACATGGGGAAATGCCATTTCTGAATCCTTTTCCGCGGGAAAAGGAGAGCAGTTAGAGCATGTCGGACTCACGGAAAGATGGAAAGTCTCGGGTCCTACTGAATAGTTTGAATAGTGGACTGGTAACTGGAATTACTTCAGCGACACACTATTTATCCCTTACGCCGTGGAACTGGATTAACGAAATACTCGCCAATAAATATGTACTTACACTAAATGGTAGCAATAATTCGAGTTTATTGCTCAGTTGTCCTAATTGGTAATTTTATGTAAGTCAGGGTCAACCTTCTGATGTATTCTGGTTAACCTTGTTCTCTCACGTTTTGCTCGAAACAATTTAAAATCAAAGCCATAGACACACATTAATCATCCTACCTTTGTGTAAGAACCTTTTTGAAAAATAATAGGTACATACATTATTTAAAAACCGGCCAAGTGCGAGTCGGATTTGCGCACGAAGGGTTCCGTACCATTATCTATAAAACGGCAAAAAAATCATGTCTGTTGTATGGGAGCCCCCTTAAATATTTATTTTATTCTGATTTTAGTTGTTGTTGTTATAGCGGCAACAGAAATACATCATCTGTGAAAATTTAAATTGTCTAAATATTACGGTTCATGAGATACAGCCTGGTGACAGACAGACAGACAGACAGCGGAGTCTTAATAATAGGGTCCCGTTTTACCCTTTGGGTACGGAACCCTAAAAAGGAATACAGGGTTAACAAAAGTAAGGAGATTTCATTAATGCGATTTAGTTAGTTCAGTGGCCTATATTTAAGGATATCTTAAGCCCTTAATTGTATTCCCAGGTTGAATATAGTTATATTGAGTATTTTTAATTTTTCAGATGCAGTCCGGAGTCTGACTATAGAAGACGGCTATAGACGCGAGCGAACTAATACTTAGGGCCAACTGACCTTACTATGTATTAAAATATAATATATCTGTAAAAATTGTGCATTGTTTATAAATTTGACTATTATCATTCGTCGTATAGTGGTATCAGGAATCAAGTAACTAATAAAATGTTATCCTCAATAAATATTTTCTTAGCATATATTAATATTCTTTATAAGGCTTTTAACCAATTATGGCTGCAAGTCAATTGGACACTGATCCACAATACTACTACTACTACTACTATCGTAGTTCAAACAGTTTTAAAATATTTGATGGTAAAGAGTACTTTCTTTATCTGTTTTATACGACAACCAGCATTCAACACAACAGCATTACGTACGTATTAAGACATATACCTACACTTAACAACTTTCATTTTGTAAATGGTCACCCATGCGAAAACGTGGCTGTGACAATATTGCTTAACCCCACAAATCGATCACTCTATTTACAAAAGGTAGTATATCAAGTACAGTGTGACAAAAAGCGTACACGTGTTGTTTCTCGCACATGTGTACGTATAATACGGTAATATTGATGCAATGTTAAGAAATATTATAAGCTAGATAAGGTATAATTGGCTCACTGCAACGCATATTTGTTTCCGTAAGTAACTGATCCTATGCTATGTAATAGCCGTGAACTTTTATTATATCAATAAGCATGTGAAATAACTTACTTATAGGATAAAATGTTGGATATACAGTGCGAGGGAAACGAGTGAAAAATCACGTAACTCCGACTTATGCTAATTTCGGGTTACCAGATTCTTCTACCACATAAATAACTTACGCATTTATTTTGTTGTTAACAATTACTTTCTATATTCAAAATAAAAACACAGACGCCTTCATACCCCTCAAAGGGAAGGCAGAGGAGTATCACACCTATGTATATACCATCAGCTATATTTCTAGGTCACCACGTAATAGAGAACAAGCCTATGAACGTCAGTCGGGCACATTGCTACTACTGAGAAACACAATGACGACCTAAGAATGGAATTTGACGGCTCATATTCAACCGTAATGCCGCGGCTACACATTGGAATCAACTTTGAGTCCAAGCTTGGCTCTAATTTGGAATGGCCAATATTGAATCAAACTACTGCACCACACATTGGCTTCAATACCAACTTTGCTCCATACATTCTGTCCAAGATGCCCGCACGAACTCCCCTTCCATTTCCCTTACCTTTGAACTTGTTGTAAAAACCGACTCTTTGCGCGTCGGTGTTGGACACAAGACGGTAATTGGATGCAATATTCACATTGTGTCAAAGACTGATCCACACATTGGAGTATTGGACGCAATAAGCTACATTGTTGCAAATATAACTAATGTGTGGCCACGGCATTACACAAGCATAAGCTTATGCCAAGAGACCAAAAATGATCTTTTTAATTTTTTTTCTAATCTAATGTAATTTTGTTTTAATTTTTTTTGTGCCGTTTACTTCAGGGAGGTGCTTTCAAAGACTGTCATCAAATATTTTTCTTAATGAATTTTCAGCAACAGCACAAATTCTACCAAAATTCTACATCTATTCTTATGACATGTCTATACATGTCATAAAAATAGATGTAGAATTTTGGTTTGGTCGAGCCTATGCTCGTCCGGTAATCAAAAATGTTGTCAAATGTGGATGTGATGCTACGCCTTTGCCTAACTTTTTTATAAACAGGCACGCATCTTTTATTTTCCTTTTTGACAACGGACTGCACGTCATAAGTATTCACTTCGCCACTGTCAATGCGTCGCATTTAGCGGGTTTCATTCGTATGTACAGTAACATATTCCAGCTATATCTTGACGTAGAATACTGTAGTCAAACCCTTTCTACTTTTTCATGATGACGGTAGATTTTAACCAAAATTTGAATATGCTATTGCTTTAGATTCAATGATAGTTACTTAGTTTACTAACTGTATAAGAAGGGTTAGGCCATAATCTACCACGCTAGTCGAGTGCGAGTTGACAGACTTCACAAATGTTTGAGAACATTATGAAGATCTCTCAGGTAGCCTGGCTTACTCACAATGTTATCCAACTATTAATGTACATAACTTCAAAAAGAAAGAGGTTTATTTTTATATTCAAACTCCAGAGGTCTTCAGTTCGAATACAAAAATAAACCTCTGGCAGTCTAAAGATCTGCAGACTACGCTATTACCGTATAAACTTATAAAATTAATATATTCGGTAATAATACCTACATCTAGAATATATAATTGTCAAAATAAACGAAAAATCCATGACATATTGTTTACAAAAGAAATCTACGTTGAATTTGGTTGATTTTAATATTTGGCTACAACTCTAATAATAACAACCTTGCAAATTGCGTAATATTTTTCCTATTACCTCTAAAATTATTTGAATTAATCAAACTTGCATAATTGCAATCGAGATGGAGATTGCTTGCAATAATTTGAATAGATAACAAGTGAGAAACGGCAATGAATTGCCGTACATCTTAGAGTTCGAAAAAATGGTTCAAGTAATATGCAAAGGTCACGTGATACCACGTGACCTTGAGGTCAGATGTCAAAGGTCATAGTCATTTCGGGGGTATATAGACTATGCTGAGTCGAATGGCTTTGAGCGCGAGTCTCTAGCTCTTACGGTTCTTGAGTTGAAAGTTGTATAACAGACAGACGGACAACGCTGTTGTTTAAGAGCTTTTTCCAGCTCTAAAAAAACATTAGATATGCTTGATTTTTACAATAAAATGTTATTATATTGTATATACTTAAAATTTCAGAAAAAGAACTAAGTACTATACTCAGACTCAACATCAGTTTGATAATGCATAATTATTTATTTGATTGTCACATCTTAATCAGTATAATGCAGGTGTCAGGAGTCAATCTATTTAAATGATCTCGAGTTAAGTATGAATGTTAATCTTCGAATTTATTTTAGACAAGGGATAACTTGAGCTAAAAGATATTCAGACAAACTGGTATCACAGTAATTTTGTAGACTGACGCCAAAGATAGCCGACGGACACAAACTCTGAGACTTCCGACTTAAAAAAAAAAGGAGGAGGTTCTCAATTCGACTGTATTTTTTTGTCTTTGTTACGCGATTACTCAGTTAATTATGAATTGAGATCATGATTTTTTTAAATTCTCGTTTGAAAATAATTAATTATGTCAGGTCTCAACGACTCGGAGTTAGATCTATCTATATCTCTATAATATAACAAAATGTAAAAACTATATTAAGAAATTCTTAGTATACTTATATATATTATTTAATGAAGTAAAACATTGTGAGGAAACCTGTATGTCTGAGAGTTCTCCATAACGTTCTTGAAAGATGTGTGAAGTCTGCCAATCCACATTGGGTAAGCGTGGTGGACTATGGCGATCCTCTTTTCACACTGAGAAGAGGCCAGTATCAAGCACAGGCTGGTATTGATATCATTATACAAGTTCTCTAACATTATGCTGCTTGTTTTTAGGTCCCACGTAAAAAGAGACGAGCATACCAGTCAGAACGCATATTGCTGTTCAAAATTTCCTGACAGAAATGCCAAATAACACATCCATTATTCAGAGTTTCAGTGACATTTCTTTAAAATGTACGTACGAACCCTACGTCCTTCACCGTGGTTCAAGCTCCCTTACTGCCAAATGAGTTTCAAACACGCAGCAATAGTCGTATCCAATCAAGTTGGCCGACAAACATGCAATACCAGGGTATAACTCGCGCGTTACCACTATAGTTATTAACCTTATGAGTCGCAACGGCACACCGGCGGACAGCCACAATAAGTTTTTGATTGTCTGACATGCCAACAGGTTAATGACGGGATGAAAGGAAGGAAGGAAAGGAACGGGAGAGGTAGGTATGTGAATCTTCGGCATTCTTAATAACCGGAGGAAACGCAGTAAGCGTGTTAGGTACTAGGTACTCTTAAGCCAGTTTTCTGTACGAGGGCAGTACGTCGCCAGGCGAGCCGGTTTATTCCTACCGTCATCTAATAATTTGCTGCAAAGGACTTTTCTACTCAAACCTGTACCTATTTATATTTATATCATAAATCAGTTTTAAAGTCACTTTTACTTCCAAGCATCTGTTTTGCATTTCTTTTACTCATTCCGCTTTGTCATTCTGTCACACCGTATCATCTGTGAACTTGAACGTAACTTACCTTGGCTAGTGTTTGTTTATATAATATTTTTCCCTTTTTATCAAAAAGCCTTCACTATAAACGAGTAGACTATACGCAATGTTTATTTATTTAAAGGTCAGACAATGAGACATTTGTTATTATACGCTTGTTAAATATGTTGCAGTCAATGATATAAATGCAGTGTTGTAGTATGAAAACTATTTATATTGTAGTATGCTTTATTCAATTATATTATTCTGCGCTTGGTCACAACGTTGCTAACACATGTGCAAAAATGGGTGATCCACAGATATTTCTGCCAAGTCAAGGCTTCCTTTGTGTTCCTTTTTTGAATGTTTGTCAAAACTTCATAATACAAAGTTATCATAACTGGCAGTTGTAAAACGTTTAATAAAAAATAAAAGAACGGCGTTCTTTCATTGAAAAAATAAAAAAGTATTTAATTAAACCTGTAATGTATATAATTATATGCTTTTGAAAGTCTGCTGTATTTTAAAAAGATAGGTATCTTGCTCCTAGTAGTACAACTTGCATAAGAAGCAAGTGACATAAAACTCAGTAAGTATTGCTTTCTTTTTGTCTCTCTGCCCTTTTTTACTTGAGATTTTTTATATTAATCTATCAAGTCATAGAATACCAGACATAATTAAAAATCTATTGCCTGGCCACCTTGCACCGGTGGGCCGCTTCGACTCAATAGATTAAATTAAAAGTTCATAATAAAGTATATTCTTTTAAGAACCTACCAGGAAACAGCTGATTCGAAAAATACCTTCTAGACTCAACATATATAATAATTGCTTATCTTAAAACCATAAAATGTAGTAGTTGGTTTCATAAAGTACGTACGTACTTTATTTAATAACAGTCTAGACTAGAGACTAACGAGTAATATAATTTAATTTAATCTAAATTGCTTTGTAAACATAAATCTAAGAACACGTCCAATGTCTAGTTGCCCTTATTTAAGGCGGTCTGTTTATCTTCTATGTACATATTTTTATTTAACATAATTATACAATACTAACAAAATCCTAAATCAATTAATTCAATCGCTTTGCAAATTTTTTACATTAAACATAAACACCTCCTTTAATATGACATCAATTCTAATCGTGTTATTTTTTTAAATATACGTAAGAAGGTAGGTAAGTGTTGCTAGCAGTTTAATATTATTGGTTCTTAATATAAACATGATTATATCACAATAACAGCACATAGGTACATATCTCAGTATTACTTTATCATGCGTATGGTCAGGGGTCAAGTTTAACGATTTGTAACATACCAGTTTCGAAAAGCGAACGTGTTTGACAATTCTGCAAGCGTTGCAAATGTTGAACCTAATTCATAAAAGGTGTATACCTATGCATCAATTTTTTTATTGGGATTAAGTATTTGAAATAAATTTGAATTCAGAAGATTTTTGTTTTATTAAATAGTGTTAGCAGTTGAAAGTTGGTACTAATTACAGAATGCCAACTTGTAGATCGTATTTAAATTTCAGTGTGAACTCCTGGGGTAGTATTAACCTCTTGTGAGACAGCTGGATGTTTACATTATCGCCCGTTATCGCCGCGTGCCACTTGAGATTTTGTTATTGTTAATTACCGGCCCACTCATAGCTCGTAGAATCAAAAAAATGGTACTACAGAATTTGTTATGATGTCAGCTACGTAGTAAAATATAAACAAGAGCTTTTTGCTGGCTCGCATGCGAGCCCCTGGAACACTAGAGGTTAAAGTGTCAGGTACCCACAATGAAAGTGGTATAAAAAGATGCGAACAATCTCGGTATAGTTGTCAGGTACCAACATACTTACTTATTATTGTCAATAATAATTATATTAACTATTCATTTGTTGAGAAAACTTGGAAGGTATGTTGTTAATGATAATTTCTCGTCAACTCGATCGCATACCAATTCGTTACGTCATGGGCTTGCTTCCCCTGCGTGTAGTATTCCCTCAACCCTGTTCTCGCCCACCGCCGCTAAGTACTTTTATCAATCACTTGCGAGATTACGAAAAAGTATTTATGTGCAATTTGGATGTTGCGTTGATTGCGATTTAGTCAAACCAGCCGCGTGTGTCATCTCTGAATGAGGTCAAAAAGGTTTGAATTAAAACGGCCTTGCTTAGTACAGTTACTACCAAGGTCATCAATAGAAAGATTCTCAGTAATAACTCGTATTAGTAAAAGTACCTTGCTAGCTAGCTACATAGCAGCTAGGTACCTACTTTCTCAGTAAATGTATTAAAAGTTGAAACTTTTATTTATTGTCATCAATTATTGTGACGTTGTTAATGACGCCTTCCTTTGTAATCGCATTAACTAATTGTGAGTAGGTAAGTGTTCGCCGCTCCATTTCGACACTCATAATTATAAACGTCAGTTGATGCTATATCAATTAGTGCGTGCCAGATGCCTTTCAACGGAAAACCAGTTTCGGCCCTTTTTATCGGCGCGTTTGAGCGCAACCTTTGTTTCTAAATAACTTCTCTTACCAACGCTTTACTTACTTACTTGTAGATAATTAAAACGACTCGATAATAGTACGCATTAATAAACAATAAAAAGTGAGAACAATGAGTTACATAAAATTCAATTACGACAGAAAATAAAACCGACATAAAAGTAACTCGATTGTGTCCGGCCGACGACGACGATGGAAAAAAAGAAGTTTAGTGAAGCATTTGCCTACCTGCTAATTAGACAAAGAGCTCGCGATCGCCGCGTCAGTGACAACACGATACACAAACATGCACACACTGACACATTCGAGATACGGTGCGGGAAACGAGCGAGAATCAGTGGGCAAACTGGCGGGCTCGAGCGTCTGTCCGCGGGCGGCTATCGACGAACACTGGGTTCAGTGGCTGGCTAGTGGCTGCCCGCAATGCACGCGGTATTCACTCGAGCAACGGCAGAACGGGCACGAGCGAGCGCGTCGAACAGCTGATGGGCCGGCTGCCTCGACGCACACCTGTGTGCCGCACTCTCTCTTTCCCGCACGCCAGCCGCCGGCGCAGCGTCTTGCCCTGATATCGGTGTGACGTTACCGCGGCGCACTTACCTCGCGCCGCATGCGGCATGAACCCGTGTGAACGACAGTAACGTGCCACATTATCTCGACCAAATGTCGCTCGCTACTGCACAGTGCACGAGTGCGCAGCGGCACCGGCACCGTCCGTACCGGCGACTCGACCACATACCACATACCTTCTGTTGCTAGGTCAACATGATTGCGTCTACATGTCACTGCACACTACTCAGACTACTGCTTTATTGATAATGCTAATTACCATCTCATAATACGGTCATTAGCACACGCGGTTGATAATTAGTTGACAATATTAACCTACCTACATTCCTCAAGTTTTGCCTATTCTCTAAATAGTTTGGAGCGTTTACGGGAAAGTTACACGTTGAATGACTAACTGACTACTTTTTACGTTGCGTTAAAAGTAGTTATATTTCAAAATAAGAACAGACGTCCATAAAGATTAGGTAAATTGTGAATTTGAGTGTATTTACGTAGTATATTTATAGTGTATGTATATTTGTATAGCTATGTATAGTGTATATATTATTTATTCAGTGTATACACATACATACATATAAGAACGGATTATATTTAAGGAAACAATTAACCTGACTTAAAACAGCTGTGAAATACAAATTCATATATAAATACTGGCTGTTTATAATGGTAATGTATTCAAAATATTTGTAAACTTCTTGTTTACGTATTTAATTATTACAGTAAGTCTGTGTTTACATTTAATTGGCTTATTATGTCATAGGGGAAATTCTAGTATTGTCTGGTGTTTACGCGAATGTTACACTTTGAAAGTAAACAAATGTTATAGTTTTATTGCGGTTAATTATGTGTACAACTTATTATTTGTAAGTAGGTTTTAATACCTTTAATTTATTTTACTTTTTTTACTTTTTTGAAGACGTTTATCTACAGACGTATATGTTAAAAGTCGGGCGACTTTTAAAAGTAAAATGTTGATATCGGATAATTACATGAACAATTATCTACACGTTGGTGATATTCCTTCGTCGATAACAATTTCTGATATTTTCGGGTACAAAGTGGCCATTTAAATTTAAAAAAAAAATTTGCTGATGTAGCCTTCAAATTTTGTTCTAGATTATATATCGATCGCTTTTTTTTTATCGTCATGTAAAGTTGACATAAGTTAAATTTTACCGTTTACCAAATTTTGTTAGTAAATAAAAAGGAGAGTTCGTGTTATTTGCAAGTAATTCTAAATTTTATTGAGAAACATAACGGTAAACATAAAAACTAGAACAAAATTTGAAGGCTATATCAACAATTTTCTTTTAAATTTAGGTTTAAAAGCTGAATATAATAATTTTTCAAAAAAAGAAATGTTGGTTATTTAAAAAATATCTCGTGGCGTGAAAAGTGGGTTAGGGTGCTTAACTATAGCAAGTGATACTCCCTTTCAGCCAATTTAATTTGGCAAACGATGTACCAAACACCCTGTATATATATACAGGGTGTCTGGTACATCGTTATACACCGTCTCACTACTGGGCACGGGCCTTTTCGCATTGAGAACCTGATAGATATTGGTGTAAATATAGGTTTGGTACTCTTAATTACAATCCTTTAAGTTAGTGATTAATTTCTTATCTTGTAGTGGGTAGTACGGCCAAACAAACTAGCGTCTAGAGTCTTGGATATAATGTAATAATTATGATATTACGAAATGCTGTTCGAGTATGTGCATAGTGAACGGTGCCATGCCGGTTTCAAGCTACGTGATCTCGAGCACGCAATTCGAAATTTAAAACACTTTTGTTTCAAGTTCGGAATAGTCACAGATAATGTGTTGTTTTTTTACGAGTATCATAATGATTAATGACCTATATGTATTTGGTTTTTAAGGATGTCTTCGGACTAAACCTACTCATACTAATATACCTATTAAAATATTTAATTTAGTCAAAATAATATCACTATATTTATAGTAAAGTTAAGGTAGTTTACTATAAATATAGTGATATTATTATAATAATATTAATTATACATTTTAAGGTACTTTAAGTAAAGTTGTTATGAATTCATATTCATACATACATACATACATATATTCACGCCTGTTTCCCAGAGGGGTAGGCAGAGACTACGGATTTCCATTTGCTACGATCCTGACACACTTCTCTGGCTTCATTCACTTTCATCACATTCCTCATACACGCTCGTCGGTTCAAGGAGCTCTTAACCTGGCCTTTGTCCAGGACGCCTCCGATCTGGTCGAGAAACGTTCGCCTAGGTTTTCCTCTTGCGACTGTTCCATTCACACTAGCCTTATAAACTTTCTTAGTCAGTCTTTCCTCGTCCATTCTTTCTACATGTCCAAACCAGCTTAACATACCCTTTTCTATTCTTGTAACTATATCCACTTTCATGCCGCATCTCTCTCTAATCACACTATTTCTTATTCAATCTTTCAGAGTCACACCACATATGCTTCTCAACGCTCTCATTTCTACAGCATTTATTCTGCTCTCATGCTTCTTTTGCCATACCCAACTTTCACTTCCATACATAAGTGTGGGCACTAATAGTCCTCTATGAACAGCCAAACGTGCCTTTTCGGATACATTTCGACTGTTCATAAAAGCGCGTAAGGCTCCATTCACTTTGTTGCCAGCAATCGTTCTCCTTTCAATATCTCCGTCATGTTTACCATCCCTTGTAAACAAAGTACCCAAATATACAAACTCTTTCACTTGCTCCACTTTTTCTCCATCAATCATAATATTACACATCGTCACGCACTCTTCCTTTTCAAATACCATTACTTTCGTCTTGCTTACATTTATTTTCATTCCTTTACTCTCAAAAGCACCATGCATAATAGTTACCATCGCCTGCAACTCTTCCGCCGATGACGCAAGTATTACTTGGTCATCGGCATAAAGAAGACATTTGACAAGTAACTCATTCATTCTTAATCCCCATTCACAATCTTTTAAATCTTTCAAACAATTGTCCATGTATAGTTTAAACAGCCAAGGTGACGCTACACATCCTTGTCTAACACCTTTATCGATGCTAAACCACTCTGTGTAGGTCCCATTTATCCTAACACAAGCTCTGGAATCATCATAAAGAGATTTCAGAGCTCGCGTGAGGTTGCTATTCACTCCATACATGGACAATGCCGACCAAAGTTCATTACAACTTTATTAATGCCTTAAAATATGTTTTATTAGAAACGCACCGGTGTTCCTATTCTACACTATTATGTTTTAATGAAACATGACTTAAATAGGTTATTTGTTACTAAAGTACAATATAATTATAATTTCTCCATAAATAATGAACTTGATTAATTACTAGCTTTTGCGCGCGGTTCCGCCCGCGTGGTACCTACATCAATAAAAACTAGCCTTTGTCCTTCCCCAGGTTTTAAACTATATCTGTACCAAATTTCATCTAAATCCGTTGAGGGGTTTAGCCGTGAAAAGGTAACAGACAGACAGACAGAGTTCTTCCGAATTTATAATATTAGTAAGGATTGACATCACTTTCTTCTTTCACAATTAGGTGCAAGCCTGTAATAAATATAAACTGTTTTATTTAAAGGAGGTTGGATGTCATGCATATCTTTCTTTTAATATAGGAGGGCGTATTTTTTAATACCTTCATTTTATTTATTATTTATATTATTCTATGACATTTTATTTTCATCATGCAGTACAATTATTAGTCTTTAAATTACACATGTATAGACAATAGAGTATAGTTTTAAAACTAAAACGTAAAAGAAATCCTTTAAATATCCACGTGACCTAAGTTCAATAATCTTAACGCACATAGATACTTAGTAATAAACGTACATAGATAGGTACCTACTTAATTACATTAAAAGTTGCCGCTTAAATTCAATTCATTGAACTCAACGACTTAGGTACATTATGTATTTTCTTATTTTTTCTTCGTCCTCTACGTTAATTATTATTATTATTCCTTATAATACTGATTGGATATAGACCCTTTAGTTATTATTAAATTAAATCAAATTATAAATAATATAAATTACGGATATATTTAGCTAAATATTATGTAAAAATTAAATAAGTAGCTATAAGCATCTTAATTGTTTAAACATTTTCAAAAAGTAAGCCCTTAGCCCTCGTGTTTCATAATATAATTATTGACAAAAAAATTAAGCACACAATGTACTAAAATAAAATAATGTCGTCGTAACATTGACTTATAGTTAATTTAATTAGGAGGTTTGCTACACATTAAAAAATAAAAATAATGCATTATACCAATCATACTTTTATCTTTCTATAAGATTTTAAGGCTAAGGATGCTAAACTGATTAACCCACTCCACCTCCAAAACATCATCAGCAATTGTGGCATTCCACCACTGGGCGTAGACCCCTCGCAAATAACATCACTGAACCTCTTAAATCATAGGTAGTAATATAGTAACTAACAGAACCGCGAGCGCCACTCCAATGCGTGACCCTGTCTATAAACATAAGATCGAAATTCCCTGCGTCTTAAAGCGCACGTTAAATCGTTGAACCAGATTGCTAGGCAATCATTCATAAGTAGTGCGCAGTCAAGCTTGATAAATTCTGATAAATGTGAGCAGTATTTACTATTGAGCATGAGATTAGATACCTACCTACTTGAAAACAGGCTACTGTTTTACTTTCTTAACACACGTAGTAAAACATTTTAATAGTTAACTACATTAAAATTAATAACCATAAAGATGTCATTAATCATAGATGCATTAAAACCATAAAAACGTAAATTAGTGATGTGCACTTGACCGGACTCGCTTTCCGGGATCACTCGGCTGTGCAAACGTGCCGAGTGTCGTTCAAAATTTAAAATTTCGACCGCGACCGCCCGCGCGCCCGCCATGACGACGACCCAAGGTTGGCGCGAACTCGCCGACCGACGAGGTCATTGTACACACAGATTTGATGTCCCAAATACCTAATACAGATAGTTAGAAAATACGCATTACTGTTTAAACGCTTATTGTGCACTGTTATTCGATATTCCCTCTGGTGATGTAATTGTTTATTGAGTCATTTGTGTTGTTAGTAATGCTCCACTTCAAGCTAAATAAAATTAGTTGTAAAATTGTAATATTACCTATCGTTGTGCAAGACTACTTCTAACTTCTTTGCAATCGTCAGCATATTGAGAACGACTAAAGTAATTTCACGTTTGCCTAAAATAAACAGCTACTTACATAAAACTTAACAAAATACGATAACTTGGTAAGAAGGAGCAATATAATTTGCTTGAAACAGTTGTTTTGCATTATATTAAGTAAAAGCATTCAAAGTAAGTAAAATAACAGAACAGGTGCAATAAAATAAAGTTTTTACCATCGCATAGACAGAAATGAATGTCGGTGTAGGAATATTAAGTATACCTAGTTATTTAGTCGGGCTCAGACGTTTTGTACTAAAATGAAACTTAACACAGCGAAATGCGTATTGGCTAAAGTTTATGTTATTTAAGCAATGGATGCTGATTATCTTATTAATTTGTATGGATAATCGAGTCTTATTATGTAATAAAGAATTATAACGATATTAAATGTATTAGTTTGAACAACTGTTGTTAAAATTAGAAAAGAGATTAATGGTTAGAGTTAAGGGCAATTTTTTGCCAGATAAGCATTAAGTAACTTATAAATTTGGCTTTTTGACAAATTATATAAAGAATACTTCATTTCTTTTGTAACCTATCAGATTATTCAAAATCGGCTCCTACCATATATTATGGTAAAGACAGATGCAGATGGCGCAATATTAACAGGTCCAAATAAAATTATAATTATCGAATGTTGTGGTTCTTTGTGTCCATAGTTCAAGTTCACTTAGCTTCCATATTTGTTAAGTGCATTACGGGGTTCATTCTAAATTGTTACTAAAAGATATGGAAATACGGCAATTTCATTCAAATATTTTATAGGTTAACATTCAGAAATGTTTAAGCAAGTTAAAACTTTCTTGACTTAACTTCAGACTGCTTCTAGCAACTACAAATGGGACTTGTTAAACATTTTTAATTTAACTCTATGCTTTTAGGAACTACTTAGCTATTTAACGAGCGTATTGGTGACTAAGACCTTTAAGAAATCGTTCTACACTTAAGAAAATTGTTATTTAATCATAACTTTTAATCTGCGATTGACAATTGAACAGTACACTCGTTTCGGATTTGGAATGACCAGTCACAAAAAAATGTTCATAATATTATGTTTTCTGCCAGTTAGTTCTATCTAGTTCAGCGAGGTCCGCATCCAGTCCAAAGCTGTGCTCGGTGTTTAACTGCTTGTCTTCTATTAGTCGGACTTAAAGTAGGCTGTTAGAAACCTGAAGAGTTATTCCACCTTATCCCGCCCTCCCCTTTCCTATCCAGAACAACGCGTGCTGGGCTCAGATGCCATCCTTACACGGTAGTCGACTAGAGCGCGTACCAACAAGTTTGGGTCCTCATACCTCTGCCGAACGACCAAGGCATGGAATTCTCTGTCAAGGCACGTGTTTCCTTCTTCCTTCAATCCTGGGTCCTTTAAGCGGGGCGTGAAAAAGCACCTTCTCAGGCCGTTAAAGTAGAGACCTCAACATCGCCTCGGTTGCTATTAAGGCGGTGTGGAGGCCACTGCTCTTAGACCACACGACTGCTTACCATCAGGTGGAGTGTGGTCATTTTGACGAGCAAATTAAAAAAAAAAGTTCCAGTGACCCACCCACCTCACGAAGCAGCGAAGTGGCACATTGTGGTGGTTTTAGTCGGTAGGCCTGAAGTCTCGGGAGAGCCCGACATATAACTTTCTCGCCTCCCCTTGTGGCGAGGGGTATGCATAAGCAGCATTTCCCACGTAAAAAACGCTGTTAGAAACCTATGCTTAAGTTTGAGAATGTTAGTTATGTTCTGTTAAACAGTCGATCCCAGCTCGATCTTGAATAGCAAAAAGCTATTGGCATTTTTGTAATACGCTTAAGCAAATCTTAGTCTATAGGCAGATTGAGGTATAAACTTAGACTTATAGTAACAAAGTCAAGTTCACGAACTACAATGTCTTGTATTTAAACGATCATGTAGTGCAATAATCTTTCCTGTTCCGTATACTGTTTTCAATGTATGTGGGCCCTTATTAACATTCTCGTTATGTCACACGATACCGGATTTGTCACACTTACGCATAATTACACTCACTAACTTAGACAAGTACTTTTAGTCTGTATTCAGTCCTTCTTTATATGAGGTTTATTATCACAGTAGGTACTACACCGAAGTCAATGAGCCGCGGTTTGAATTTACCATCAAATACTAGCCAGTTAACTCGTCTACCACTTGAGTAAATAAAAATCGTATTTAGACCGTTTAGAAATAAATATTTTTTTCTAGCTGAATCCTTTAAAACTAAATTTGAACTTTTCATCCTAACTAATATTGCGAATGGAAGTTTGTTTATTTGTTACGCTTTCACGTCTTAACTACTCGACCGATCATCATGCAATTTTATTTGGATTCACATTGTCAGGGGTAGGTACATAATACGTAAAAGGACATAAGGTATTTTCATCCAAAATTAGAACTAATCCCAAGGGATAGAAATTTATTGACAAAATCTAGATTTAAATGAGCAAACCCGCGGGTAAAATCTAGTATCTACTTCTTTATTTATATAAAAAATTAGGAATAATTTTTTTAGAACTCTACTGTTACTGATTTGAATAAATGGTATGAAAACAATTAGCAGCCAGAGCTATCTATTAAAAATCGTGATTTTGCCCGTGACAACACGAGTAGCTGGGTCAGACTGGATGCGGAAGGCGGAAGACCGGATGTTGTGGCGTATAATGGGAGAGGCCTATGTCCAGCAGTGGACTGCGGTGGGCTGATTGATTTGATATCACGGGCAACTGGTAGGATACAAAGCCAAAATCGATGAAACCTATAATCGTGCCGATATTTGAAATACGAGACAAAACTATACACTCTCTAACGCGGTATCTCATTTTTGCGCGTGCAATAGTGTGGCCCGAACAGGCCGATTCAGAATTTATCAACTAATCGAATCGACACTGTACAGTATCGTTATCGTATCGTAGAATTATGTTTCGCTAGTAACAACAGTCAACCTTAGGATAGATTATTAGATTACGTCAAGTATCGATACGAGTACTGATACTAAATTAAAATTTATTCAGATTCGAACTATTATTTCTTTTATTATATAATATAATATCAGCCTTGTACTAAACTGTCCCACTGCTGGGCACGAGCTTCTTCTCAGTGTGATAAGGGTTAGACCATAGTCCACTACGCTGACACAGTGCGGGTTGGCAGAATTCACATACCTTTGAGAACTCTTAGACATGCAGGTTTCCTCACGATGTTTTCCTTCACCGTTAAAGCAAGCGATAATTAACTATTTAATACGCACATAACTTCGAAAAGTCAGAGATGCGCGCCTTGGGATCAAACTCGAGATCTCTGCGTGGCAGTCCAACGGTTTCCCACTAGGCTATCGCTGCTATTTTCTCTTATTTTTATTTTTATTTAAACAAAAAAACAGGTTGTATTTTTAATAATGACGTCATTGGCATTGATATTGTATCTCATTCACCAAAAATACTGACAAAAAAAAAACACGGAATTGTGAAGCTGTCTGAATGATTTCACCGAAATATTTCCCATTTAAGCATAACGTGTGTTAAGCTAAAAGAATAATAACATTACAGCGAAATGAATGCCGTATTAAAATATTCAAATGAAAATGAGTGTCCCGGTACATTTTCAAAGCGGGTATTTTATACTTAAACTGATAATTTCAGCTAGTTGATTCACCTATCGAGTGTTGCTTTTATATGTATCTATTTAGTAATCGAAAAGTTTTGAATTAGTCCCTTTCAATTTTATTGTAAGTGAAATGTATAAGGAGCAATTCTAAGACTTTAGTTTCAACTAAAGTAAATTTTGTAGAGGCCAATTCAAAACGTTGCAATCCAAACGCGTATAATATTTATACGCGAATGTGAGTTTGTTTGTTTGTTGTGCACTCCTTAACTACTCGATCGATCACCCTGAAATATCGCATACGCGTTGTCAGGTTGTACAGCATAGGACTTAGGCAGTAAGTGGGTACCCTTCATCCAAAAAAATGTACTGTTTCCGAGGGTTAGGAATGTATTGATTACATTTAGATTAAAGTGAGCGAAGCCATGGGCTAAATCTAGTAGTTACTACATACATAAGTTTATCGTTTATTCTTAAAAGGTATCGCTGCCACTACCATAGTTTAAACTTTAAACATAGTCGATATATCGCTCTCCGTGCTGAAAACCAACTGAATCGTCGGGAAAAGTGTAAAATTAAATCTAAATAGTATTATTATTATTATAATAGTAATATTTAAATAGCTCAAATAATAGTAAATAGTCTCTTCTTTTCCTTAGCCATTATTATTCCCACTTGGGGTCGGCTTTCTAGTCAAATCGGATTTGACTGGATATCAGTTTTTACACGGAGCGACCGCCATCTGACCTCCGCAACCCGAAGACTAACGATACCCTAAAGCTAGACCAGTGTCAGGATATTAGAGGGCACTGACTTCCCAATAACGACTGCCATAGATGTTCATGGCAGCCGGGACCCACGGCTTAACGTGCTCTCCGAAGCTCGGAGCAGGCGATAATTGTCAATCAATACGCACATAATTTCAAAAACTCATATAACTTCCGAAAGTCAGAGGTGCGCGACGTGGGTTCGAAACCGAGACCCTCTGCATTGCAGTCTGTTGGTCTCCCCACTGAGCTATCGCTACTATAAATAATATAATAATAGTAAATAGTAACTAATAAAATTGTTTAACAATAATAGTTAAAAATTTCAAAATTATGTATCTAATGATAGTGTTTTATAAAAAAATAAACAACGCGATAAAATCTGTATAAAGTTGTTTAATTTCGATGTATCGCATGATATTGTTTGCTGCCAGTAGCGCGTAACTAAAAAACACATAAGTAGGTACTTTAAATGTGTTCGCACGTAACACACTGCATCACACGTTGTATCGCATTTCGAAAGCGTAACCTTGTAAACAAACAAATAGAAGAAGTCTCGCTTCATTACATCGCCTCCTAAACAATGTTTAAGAAATAATACATATTTACCTGCACTTAGGAGGAACATTGTTAAGTTTTACAGCTTTAAAAAAAAACATTAGCTTTGACAAAACTGCATTTACTTGTCGCATTGTCAAGCCTCCATTCATTTTACTTTGACTAATGTAACATTGAATGTTTTTATTTTAGGTTATGAAATTATGGTGCTTCGAAACACTCGGGTATTATTTTTACTGTAATGTGTGACTGATTACATATAACAGTAAAAATAATACGCGAATTGTTGACTGGAAATAACACCGTATTATAGAACACAAGTCAATATTTTGCGTTCGGATATGCTATGATGAGCTGGTCAGACTATGGTTAAAAAGTTGCAGTAAAATATTGGCCATATATGTAGACGCCCCTTATGTCTATCAAGGAATAAAATCTATACCTCAGATTTATACGAGATTATGCTGTATAGTATTATAAATTCGAAAGGAATCTCTGTTTGTCTCTCCTATTACCTAACACAATACCTATATAAACCTATTCATGGCTAAACCACTCAACCGATTTAGATGACATTTCATATACCTAGAGGTAGTTTAAAATCTGCGAAAAGACATAGGCTACTTTTTATTGATGTAGGTAACACGCGGGCGAAACCAAAAGCTAGTAAGTATAGTATAAAATAGGACAAAAAAAAGGTTGCACTCGGGGAGTGCCAGAAATGAAAACTTGAGTATTACCTTGTGCATTTTTGATATTTTGGAATGGTAAGGGAATAATTTTGCACGAATTGCTTTAATTATCAGTATACAAGTACTATCATTTATGTGGTAAAATACAATATTCATTTATTGCGCTATCGTACACAAACATGACAATGCTCCCTCCGTCTTACGAATTTTCGATCAGGTTACGTGTCCTGACGCGAGTTTAACATTTTTTACCCATCACAAAAAAGTGCACAACGCCGCTAAAGAAGATTTCACTTCAAAAATCGCGGAGTGATATCGCTGGTCCAATATTACAAGGCTCTATGTAACATTTTTGAAAAAAAAATGGGCTATGAATAATGCATGGTTCTATATGTCAATCCTTTTTGTTTAGACTAATATAGTAATAGATGGAAGCACTTACCACCTCACAATATTAAATCGCAAATAGTTGTACGATACTTTTTAAGTTATTTTACTGATATGCAAATATTAAACCTCATTTCCCCAAAGTTAAAAAAAATTACATAGAACCTTGCAATAGTGTGCCAGCGATATGTTCTTAGAAAGCAAATAAGCCACTAAGACAAAATCCCTATTTTACCACCAGCGATCCTTTGGGCGCTCATGAACATGAATTTTCTTAGAACTGCACATACAACACCAAGGTAACACAGCTAATCAGTTGCCTACCGACTACCGTAAAGAAAAGGGGAACATTATCTTCTGTTTGTGATTTCAGCTCGAACGTGAAAATAACTATAGTACCTATATTATAATATCATTACTACCAATAGCTTTTCAAATAGAAAAGCGAACGTATTAAAATATCTTCCAAATATTTGCAAATATGAAAATTTAATCAAACTACCTTATGCCTGCAACCATCAGCGTGGAATTTAGTTGTAAACTTCTGTATAACCTAACACAAGCAAATTACGAAAAAATTTTGAGATATACTCATACGTGACTATAATTATATAATTATTTTGTAATTTGTATACTTTTTGTTTTTTTGTTGTTTTTTATATTTCTTCGTGTTTTGCGTGTGCCCTTGTGTGCCAAAATAAATATTTTTCTTTCTTTCTTTCTAACAATCTACTAACATGCCAAATCTAAAGTCTCTTTAATTAGTAAACAAGGCCACCTAACGGAAATTCCGCATATTAAAATAAAAAATTCCCTCATTTCTTGTTTATATAGCAAACGGAACTGCAAATTACAGCAGCTACAGGGTTTAGAATGGGCATTGAAGAGTCAGTTAGTGTGTAACCTCTCATTTTTACTATAAGTTTCAAAGAAAATATAAAAACACAACCAAGGATAAAAACAAACAATTCTTAGCTATAAATTATAATATAATAGAATATAATTCCCTGGAGGTCAGAAGGCAGTTAGATCAGATCGGAACTATATGCAAAATCCTTCGTGGCATAATTTTATTGAGGCACCAGAAGTTCATGGCGTTCATACCGCCGCGGCAGAAAGCACAAACTGTTTGCCTTACCAGCTGGTCGCACAGTAGCGCGTGCTAAGTCGCCTGTACCTCGGGCTCTCGCCACACTCAACGCTCTCCTTGTGGACAACACTCAGTGTGATATGTTTGCGGATGAATGGAAGAAGATACTGTCAGTGTGTAAGGAATATTTTGAAAAGCTGTTTGTTCCGCATTCGCCCCTAAATTACGTCCCACATTCCAAAAAGTGCCTCACTCGCCCCTCTTTTTTAATTATTCCTTTTTCATTCTACATTTTTGAGCATATGGTTAGCAAAACAAAACATGTTTAAAAATTATTTTAAATCTTTTTAATGTCGGGCTCGTGGTGTCATGCAATCATAAGCCCAAAGTTTCGCCGAGAGATCAAGGAGGTACCTATTTTAAAATATTTTTCGGCTGACGGTACATCAAAAACTGCTATACAAAAAAAACAGGGTCAGAAAAGGAACATAATTTGGGACGAATTAGGAATTACGTTAAGAAATTAATATTTATCTAAATTTCGCGGCTTATGAGGAACAATTTTTGGTGCGAATGCGTATTTTTACATTCGGGACGAAGCATGAGGGTCGAATGCGGAATAAACCTGAAAAGGTATTGTACGGTTTCGTATGATAAATGAAAGATAACTGATTTGATGGAATAAAAATAATTATATTGAATTATAGGAATTACACAGATTTACAATGATAGTGATCGATACGCGGCGAAAGAGTAAATTGTGCGATAGATCGCCCGGAAAGCTGTTTGCAACTACTGATATATTGTATATGTAATATGTAATATTATGTGTTTCGCTGCGCGTCGATGTCAGCATAAAACTGAAACTATTAATATGTACGGGTTTGCTCGTACAGGTAGTATGATTAGTTGTGGCCTTAATTAGTATAAGTGGCCAGCGGCCGTTCTAATTAAATAAATAAATAATATAATGGATACCCACACGAAATCGAATAAACCGAAGATTAACTAGAACTAAACGTACTCTGCGTATAACGAACACGAATACTAAAACAGTTTACGAGCGAAATAACTTTAAAATCTACCTTTATTGCAAAATTATAGAACTCATACAATAACTATTAATGTAGGTGTAACTATTAATTAAACTCTACGAGTTACAAAAAGAAGTGGTTATATTAATGGGTCATAATTATAGACCCCATGAATAACGAATACTCAGGAAATCGCATCAAATTTAATGCTTTTTAATATGTCGATATTAATTAGTAATATCGTCTTATACCTTTGCTATAACTACGGATTCTCAGAAGAATACCATATTGCAATAAAATACTTGTAATACTAGTAAAAGTATTTTATTGCAATTCAATTATAATTACAGGGTTAAGAAATCTGTCTGTTAAAAGTTAAAATAAGGTAATATTTTCATCACTCTTTGGTTCTTAAACTACTCGTATTCACTAGCTGTACGTTTTGATTATAATTATAATTTTTCTTCGCGTGGGTAGTAAAAAACCTTAACAAATTATAAATCTTCCTCATGAATCACTCTGTCTATTGGTGAAAACTAAATAAAAATCCGTTCAGTAGTTTTTGAGTTTATCGCAAAAAGACAGGCGCAGCGGGGTATTTTGTGAGTGATACACATACACAAATAGACTGAAGCCTATATCCCCGAAGGGACAAGCAATGATTTGTTACACATACATTTCACCAACTATGGTTTTAATAGGGGACGTGCTTATGGCCATAAAATGGCCATAATATTTATTTATTTTAAACTTTATGCATAAAACAATACATCTTATACATCGGCCGACCCAAGGGCATTTTCTACCTGTCAACCGTAGGGCGATGTAGCGATAAAATGCAGTAGGTGCATACAGTGGCATGGAACATACTTGTACATAATATATACATACGAATAAACATATTACATAAATTAAATTAAATTTGTACTCATATATATGTTAGAGGTAATAAAATTCACGCAAGTGTTGTCCATAGTTATTTGATTATTTCAGTTCATTAATTCGTATGGCAATACTGTGCAAATGTCAATCTAACTGTCAGTAGTGCGTTCGTTCGTCAGTAGAGACTTAGTTGTCTTAGTTGCTCTCGGAACGTCGCGTGCGCCGGGTTTGCGCACTGAATGTTATAGAAAATCAAGATTTTGGACGTTAATAATGAACACGTGAATATCAATCCGTTTGAATCTGCGACATATATATGTATTCATATAGATATAGATACATGCATACATACCTACATACGTATTATATTAATGATGAGAGAAATCTGATAAACTATCGTTAATATGTTAGACTGTTACTAAGAATTTCTTGACTTTAAGAATCACTTGGTCTCGAAATCGAACCTAAAATCTCACGCAGTTACTTTTACCACCGTTGGACCACCAAGGCAGTTAATTTCTTAAACTCCTGCTCTAGTAATTATTCCTTTAATACGAGGGACTTTGCCCGCAAACAACGGACAAAAAAGCACCCAGCATCGTAAGTGTGCGTTACCGCAACAAAATGTTGAAAAATTTTGTGCTTTAGAGAAGTGAGAGTATGGCAAATAATTAGTCCATCGTAAAGAGTAATTTGTTCACTAATAGCAAAATTGGCTCAAGTGATAGTTTTAAAGTTATTCGAGAAAAACACACTTTGCTGGGGTAACATTTGATCAAACGTTTTTTTGCTATTAATGAACAAATTACTCAGGTCAGTGTTCCTAGACATTCCTATTTTATTTAATTAAGTTGCTTTATTCATTAGATTGTACTGAGGTACAATCTAATGAATAAACCATCATTATTTATTGAGATAAATAAAATAAAAGTATGTATGTTTTATATCTAACACAAAATACATATTAGGTTGGTATTGCCATTTTAACCAACATTGTTACAAGCGAGACCTTAAAAGGAAACTAAATATAAATCTGTCAAGCTTTAGAATACCAGATATACTTTAAAAATATTGTGTCTGGCCACCGGTGTGCCGCTGCGACTCAATAGGTTAATAAACTATAAAGGCAATTAAATTACTAACAAAATATTAATTTCAATGCAACATTAATTAAAAACCAAAAAATATGAATAATTTTACATTCATAACCAGTTATTGCGCTCTTTAGATATTACTGAAGATTTCAAGGACGTTTATCTTTTCATCCTAAATCTATGGAGTCGTGGTAATTACACATAATTATACGAGTAACTTGATACGTTTTCTACAAATCTCGTACTATATTATTACCTTATTGTTGGTGGGGCAACAATTATTCTGTTGTATATTAATTTACCTGAAACAATGCTTAATTATATTAATTTAAAATGTATGAGAAATTATTTTTTCCTCCTTATGTATAAAAATCAGCAAAAAATGGTGTAGTCATCTTTAAGCATAATTCCATGAATAAGGTAAATACCGAAACAAATGTGGAAATTCAAAGTCTTAATAGAAAAACCTTTTACTAATTGGCAATAATCACTTGATATTTTTGATGATACCGTATATGTAATATTATATATAAAACATATCATTTAAAAATAGACTAAATAACAGGTATTACACGATAGTAATAAATCTCAAGGATTTTAATGAAATAACTAGATATGTCAAAAAACAAGAATAAAAGTGTTTTGTCATTGACGTAAGAAAAACATACTTTATCTGCACTTGAAAAAAGATAAAAATGTTTATTATTATTTTAATAATTATTCGATAATTATAACTTATTCATATAGCGATAGTTAAATCTTATTTTTCAATATATTTGTTAAGCAGTTGACAAAGAAGCAAAATGTTGAAGCCATTTTTGAATTGTAAATAATTACTAAATATAAAGATAAAAGAACAACATTAAAATATAGTACTCACCTTTTTGTTGTTTTGACTTTATTATGACGTATTTTAAATTCAAACAGTCTAAAAACATAGCGGATGGAGTGAAAATATGTAAATATATCCAATTTTATGTAAAACTATCCATGTCTGCGATTTTATACACGTAAGCATATATCATCTATGTATTGTAACGCACATTAATAATATATTAAAAACCTTTTTTTATTTATTAATCGTTTTGTATGAAATCCTAATTTATCTTTATATATACTGGGTGTAAGGGACGGCGTACCGATAACTTTAGCAAGACGTCTTTCTATAGGTACTTATCACGACGCAAACTACAATTAATAAAAAAACGCAAGATTAAAATGTAATGTAGATTAACATTATTACGCGGTACGCAATGGATTGCTACCAATACATCGCACTCGACGAATGAACTCTGCGTTCCGCGCGCATAAAAACAGCTGGTCTATTTAAATCACGACCATTTAATTACATTGCTGTATTGTAGAAAATGTGACAGTCAGAAAAATGAAAAATTGCAGAAAAGCAATTATGATTGTTGAAAAAAATTCCAACGATTTTTAACTCAGAATAATGGTCTGAGTCTACTATTTCAGTTTTCGGTACACCGTCCCTTACACCCAGTATAATTCTTCTGTACTTCTGTTGACAGTGAACTCCTCCTAAACGGCTGGACCGATTTGAATGAAACTTTTTGTGTGTGTTCAAGTGGATTCGAGGATGGTTTAGATATGCTTTTTTTTTCTTTTCTCTTTTGTACAGGGCAACGTCTGTCGGGACAGCTAGTAATATTACCTATAAATGCGAATGTGAGTTTGTTCGTTTGTAACGCTTTCACGCCTTAATTACTCGACTGATCATCATAAAATTTCGCATACACGTTGTCAGGGAAACAGAAAAGGACATAGATCACCGTTCATCCAGAATAAGTACTGTTACAAACCTAATCTATATTGATGCCAGCGAAGCCGCGGACAAAATCTAAAAATTAATAAATGTTAGCACAAGTGTGAATCTAAATGCTGCTAAAGTTTATCTCAATGTGTTACTGTAAACCATTTCCAAATTTGTGAATCATTTGTAAAAATTAACGTGCAAAAAAGTAGACAGATTATATTAGTTTACGATTTTATTAAATACTAGCTTTCTCCAACGTTTATGATTACTGCTCCACTCCCGTGGATCGTAGCGTGATGGTATATTGCCTATTTTACTTTTGGATAAAAGTAGCTTTGTATAATAATATCAGTCCTGTATTAAACTGCCCACTGCTAGGCACGGGCCTCTTCTCAGTATGAGAAGGGTAAGGCCATAGTCCACCTCGCTGGTCCAGTGCGGGTTGGCAAACTTCACATGTCTTCGAGAACATTATGGAGAACTCTCAGTGATGCAGGTTTCCTCACGATGTTTTCGTTCACCGTTAAAGCGAGCGAGCGAGCGATAATTAACTATTTAATAGGCACATAAATATTATAAATGTGTTTAAATAAATATATTTTATAGGCACATAAGTTCGGAAAGTCACAGATGCGCGCCTTGAGATCGAACTCAAAGCCTCTGCGTGGCACTCCAACGATTTTCTACTAGGCTACAGCTGATATTTTGTTTCTAATGGTATAATAGTTTTAAGATCGCTTTTGTATTTTGTGAGTTTATTTATTACAAAGAAAACTGTAGATCTTTCTTCTTTATGATATTAGCATTAGTCTAGAATACATTTTCTGTTTTGTAACATTGTCACCTAGTTTTACAGAGCACTACATTTGCATGCCTGACAGTGGTTATTTTGGAATCAATACATATAACTCTGATTAATATCATTAGTAAGATGAGCAAAGAGGCTGCTAAAAAAGACGTATTACATAAAGCTACATAACTCACTTAACGATTTCAATAAAATCTTGAATGAAATTCTCGCAGTGCCGGTATTATTTTTCCCGCGCACTTATTACAAAAGAATGTCACTGAAAGCGTTTTCCGTTTAACCTGTCAGTTTCATTCACCCTATTACCAGACTATTATATCGTGTTTATTTTGTAACCAGTGATTAAATGTTGTTTGCCGACTATCTATCAGAATATAACTATCCACCTCAGTAATACAGCAGTTCGGTATTTGTATTTTGTGATTAATATCGGTTAAGTTTACTTGTCTTAGCTTTAAGTTGAGTCCTTGAAAGATCTGAAACTTGGTTTCTATCTTTGACTTCAAGGAATCGATATCAATTTCAGTCAAAATTGTTAGTAATTAAGTCATTGTTCTAGGTAAGCGGCAGAAAGCGGTTTCATACGATTCGCCTGGGGCGTGACGTACTTATGTCCAAAAGAAATGCCATCAAAGCGATATAATGTGAACATTCATAGCAAACAATAATACGCGTGGCGTCGCGTTCCGTCTCAAAGTGACGCGACATGACAGTGTACTTATCAATTGTCGCTTTACAACGCGACATTGCAGATCACCTGTAAAGACAATCATTCAACATGTCGAGTCACAATAGGGCATTTACTATTCCTCTTAGAGATCATAAAAGTTAAACATTTTTTAACATTCAGTAAAAAATATTAGTTTATTAATAAGAAAAAATATATTTATATATTTTTTTTATACAACTATGGTGGCAAACAAGCATACGGCCCACCTGATGGCAAGTGGTCACCGTAGCCTATAGACACCTGCAACACCAGAGGCATCACTTGCGCGTTGCTGACCCTTTAGGGAAGAAGAGAAAAAGGAATTGGGAAGGAGATGGAGCGGGAAGGCGGAAAGAAGGTGATTGGACCTCCGGGCACTCTCACTCACCGAACGAAACACAACAGTAGGAATACTGCTATTTGACGTCGATGTTTTGTAAGAGGGTAGTCCTACCCTGGTCGAGCCGGCCCATTCATGCTGAAATCTCATGCTCATGCATGGCTCTACTACTCTAAAAATACATCATGTTTACATTTACTGTGATATCCGCAATTCGATTATCACAACGCCTAGGAACTCATACTTACGAAGTCGCTAGCAAAAGTCATTTTTGGTTATATGTAAGTACATATAGCCAGAAATTACTTTTGCCAGCGACTTCGTAAGTATCCAATTTGATATTAGATATCAAAATGAAATATGCGCCATTTTAAGTTAGACCTTCTGCAATACAACTATGAAAACTGCATTCAATTTCGGGCAATAGTTTTGCGTGATGCGTTGACAAACAAACATACAGATAATCAAACTGTTTAAAATAACTGTTTTGTCTTCTATTGCTCTTAGACTCCTCACATTATTTTTGTTAAATATTTCCTACTAGTAACTCGCCCCGGCAAAACGTTGACAGATTATACGCCTAAAAATTCCTTATGAATCACTCTGTGTATTGGTGAAAACCGCATGAAAATCCGTTTAGTAGTTTTTGAGTTTATCTCGAACAAACAGACAGACGCGGCGGAGGACTTTGTTTTTAAATATGTAGTGATGAGACTTCGAATGGTACAATTTTTAACCGACTTCAGAAAAAGGAGGTGGTTTTCAATTCGATTGTATTTTTGTTCTTTTTTGTGTTTGTTACCTCAGAACTTTTTCCTAGTTGAACCGAATTTGTATTATATTATGTATAGTTGATAGATAGCCTATTTGGTATTAAAAATCTCTAAATCTAAACTCAGTAATGCGTGTTGTAGTGTAAGTAAACACAAGCTTACTGTGTTTAACGAGCGATCGTAGGAATAATCCCAGGCTATTCTGTGGACCCTTCCTAGTTATAACCATAAAGATAGTATCTAGCCGACATTATGTCTAGGTACAACAGACACTGACTTATGGACTTATGTGGCGCTTTAACCGTAAAAGCATATCCTTTGATTTATAACACACTAGCTTTTGCCCGCGGTTTCGCTCGCGTAAAAGTACGTTAGGTTTTGTTAGTAACATATAATAATATGGTATTAATTAATGTTATAAATGACTACAAGAATAAGTTATAGTAACAATGTCATTGAGATTAGTAGTCAAGGTTACATTTAAATGCGGAATTATTTATATTGACTTTAAGTGCCCCAAATGAGAATTTAGTTTTTTAGTAACTAGCATTTGCTCGCGGATTCGCTAGCGTACAATTAGGTTAGGCTACGTTATGCTAGTAACAGTTCTTACTTTTTTAAATGAAATATAGCCTATGTAACTCGGAGATAATATAGCTTTCAAGTGGTGAAATAATTTTTAAAATCGGTGAAGTAGTTTTTGATTTAAATCATTACAAACAAACAAAAAATGTTTTTTTTTATAGTTTCAATATAAACATAGAAGTATAGACTAGCTGTCCTCCGCGGTTTTATCTGCGTTTATGATTACAGCGCCGCTCCCGTGGCTCGGTTCAGTAGTTTATTCATTACAAAAATATAAAAATAAAATCTTGCCTCTTTACAATATTAGGTGTTTAATTATGACATTATGTTGTTTATATCCTACATCTATTTTCGTAGTATATGTTGTTATTTTAAAAACACATACCTATATATTTTTAGAAATATACATATTATTAATAAGTAGACTACACAGTGTTTTTTTTAAATATTAGGTATATATAAAAAATAACATAACAATAATTAATGTCGTAAATAATAACGGGCGGTCCTTTTTATTGCCCCTTATTATTTACGACATCAGTTATTGTCATATTATTTTTTTAATTAGTAAAATATTATGATTGTGTCGGGTGGTTAACATATGACTATTTGAAATCATTTCACGAAAAAAATCGGTATATTAATTTCTCCAAAAACATAATTCTAATAAAAAAATATATGGTCAGGGTTATTCTACATCACCAGGAGAATGCATGGTTAAAAGGAATTATACGATTTTAAAATCACCTGTAGGTATATATTATTAGAAGAAATTAAAAACAACATGCATTCATACAAAGCGGCAACCTCATATTTAATCCCCTATTATTATAAAAAGGAAAGATAGTCTATACTATTTAAAATATACATAGCTTATTATATATATCTTATTATGTAGTGAAAATTTTTCTTACAAGTCTTATTTGAGTAACAGTTATTATTCTTCATAAAATCATTCAATTACTGCTTTCAGATTATATATTTTGTTCTCTAATACTACATAAAGATTTGAGACTTATGTATTGTCTCTGTATCAGTACGCCTGTTTATTCAATAATACAAAAAGGAAAAATCTACAATAGTTACAGGTTGGTTTTTATCTTGTGAAGGTATTTTTTTTTTTATGTTACTCGTCAAAATGACCACACTCCACCTGATGGTAAGCAGTCGTGTGGTCTAAGAGCAATGGCCTCCACACCGCCCTCATAGCAGCCGAGGCGATGTTGAGGTCTCTACTTTGACGACCTGAGAAGGTGCTTTTTCACGCCCCGCTTAAAGGACCCAGGATTGAAGGAAGAAGGAAACACGTACCTTGGCAGAAAATTCCATGCCTTGGTCGTTCGGCAGAGGTATGAGGACCCAAACTTGTTGGTACGTGCTCTAATCGACTCTACCGTGTAAGGATGGCATCTGAGCCCAGCACGCGTTGTTCTGGATAGGAAAGGGGAGGGCGGGATAAGGTTGAATAACTCTTCAGAGCACTTCCCGTGGTATATTCTGTAGAAAATATATTATATTGTTCGACAAGTAATACAACCTTTAAAATCGTTTACCATAAAGATATATCTTTATCATAGATCTATTTTTTCACTAAGTAGTAATATATACAATTTTAAGATCCCTAATATATTTGTGAAGTGACAAAAACGAACAACAATATATCGTTATTAAGCAGCCATTGATAACACTACAGGGAGTTATGAGGTTTGTTTAAATTTGGTGCGGCACTATGTGGGCATGCCTCGGAGGGGCAATTAATTATTCTACCTGCCGCTCGGTCGCAGAGGTAGCCAGCCTGCCATTGTGCCCGCTCGAACCCTTCCCGTCACTGTCTATTGTCTTTTTCTATAAAAGTATATTCACGCCTCCGACAAATCAACGACTGCTACGGACTTTTGGTCAGATTTTCAAAAGTCAACACATATTTCTTTGATACAACATTTGATATTCGATTTTCGACTTTATGTCAACGGTTGACTGTTCATTTTGATGAAATAGACTTTGAATGTTTAGTCACGTTCGTGTAATATAGCATAAGTAGTTAAGCTAGGTAATTATTATTGCCTTAAGACTTTATAGGTTAATGATATAAACTATTTAAACGTGACACAAAACGAATTATTAGCTTATTATGGAGATTTGTATAGTACTGATGCCTGCAATATAAACTTTGTAAACAGTCCTCTTGAAACTCATAATCCAGGAGACCATCTGCATAAGTAATAAAGCTACATTTATATTTTTCATCTGTAACATTATTTTGTGTTATCCAGACAGTTTCAATTACATACAATCTTCGTGTTTATCTAAGCAAGTTACATCACTATACGAACAATTCCGGGAAACTAAAATCTTCCAGCAATTTACTAACACAACGATAGCGATAAGTATATCGTACTGATGTACACCGCAATCCTCGCTTCGTCGGCGCCCGGCCCCGTTTCCTCGGCCGTCCGCGGAGCGGGGCGCGGGGTGGCAGGGCGGTGCGACGCGCGGGGAGAGGGGCAGCCCCGCTAAACGGGATGCGCGCCTCCAATTTACATTTATGAAGTCCCGTAACAGATTCCGGGATGTTTACTTTCGATAATTAAAAACGTCTCAGGTGTTTATGAGACGTACAATACCGTCGATACGGACGATGTATCGTCAGATTGCGGTCATACTATTAGCCATTGTATTTTTCGCACTTAATTTGTTTTAAAGGAAAAATATAGTATGCGTACTTACGGGAGTATAAAAGTTTATTGTAGCTGAAGTTACCGTGAAACTTTTACGACAATATTCTCTGAGTTGAATGAAACGATAAAAATATTCCTTTTCTTCCTGTTTACTAAACAAATACGTATAAAAATGCCTCATATTTATAATGTACTTATGAACTCTAGGTATTCATGTTTTATGTTGGTAAGTGACTAAAATATATTATTTTGCGAAGAACTGAATTATTTACAGGCTCCCTACGCACCCCTGTCATATTAGACAGTGGAATAGACATTATTACATGTTAACGAAATACTTGTCAGAACTTTTTGGATAAAACTATTATTATAAGTAAATTAAAATTAAGAGCAGCGATAGCTCAGTGGGGAGACCAACAGACTGCAATGCAGAGGGTCTCGGGTTCGAACCCACGTCGCGCACCTCTGACTTTCGGAAGTTATAATGACTATTCGAAATTATATGCGTATTGATTGATAATTATCGCCTGCTCCGTGCCTCGGAGAGCACGTTAAGCCGTCGGTCCTGACTGCCATGAACATCTATGGCAATCGTTATTGGGAGAGTGTCGACACAAAAGATCCCACTGGGTGGAAGTGTCGCTGGTCTGCACTGACTGGCCCCCACATAAGATAAGATAAGATAAATTAAAATTATGTTTTGCAATAAAATTTTAATATTAGAACGATGTCTTGTAATCTCAGCCATTCTGAAAGTATTTATATCAGATTAGCTGCAAGCTAAGTTTTAGTTTTTAGAGAACCAAAGTCATCGACATAGCCCAGAGAATTAGCAAGCTGAAGTGGCAGTGGGCTGGCCATATCGCGCGAAGAACAGACAACCGCTGGGGTAAGCGTGTTCTTGAGTGGAGACCGCGACTCGGCAAACGTAGTGTAGGACGCCCTCCGACCAGGTGGGATGACGATTTGCGAAAGACTGCAGGCAGATGCTGGATGCGGCAAGCTGAAGACAGGGCGCTATGGCGCTCTTTGGGTGAGGGCTATGTCCAGCAGTGGACTATTATAGCCTGATGATGATGATGATGAAGTTTTAGTTTAGACTTTCTTTTAAAGAAGTCTATATGGTTCTTTGGGACGCGAGCATTGTGTATGCTAAACCTCATTTAAACTAATCACTCTAGAGAGTGCCGTGAAAATATAACAAACAGACAGAGTTACTTTTTCATTTATAATTTTAATACTAGCTTTTGCCCGCGGCTTCGCTCGCGTTAATTTAGAATTTGACAATAAATTCGGGTTGTACTCTGCTTGTAATAATATAATTCAATCATGATTCGAAAGACACGTGGCGCCATCTATTATCATAAGAACGTTATTATTGTTTTCCTCGGGCATAGTAATTTTTTTCGGGATGAAAGGTAGCTTATGTCCGTTTCTGTACACCTGACAATGTATAGGCAAAATTTCAGAATGATCGGTTCAGTGAAAAGGTAACAAACAAACAAACTCATTTTCGCTTTTATAATATTAGTTAGGATGACTCTTTGAAAACATTTATTATTTAATAAAACATAACATAGCATCAGCATGCTCCTAAAGAATTTATACGGCAGAGCAGTACACGCCACTCTTTCTAGCTGAATTTAGTTGTAACAGAAAGTGCCGAAGAACTATTTCTACTAAGAAGTATTTCTAATGTCATAGTAATATGAATCCTCCTCCTAACTAATATTATAAATGCAAATGTTTGTTTGTTTGTAACGCTTTCAAGCCTTAACTACTCGGCTGATCATCATTAAATAACGTAGGTATATACCTATGTTGTCAGGACTACAGATAAGGACATAGGACATTTCATCAACAAAAAAGGTACTGTCTCCGAGGTGTTCCTGTAAAAAATTATTAACTAAACCTACATTTACGCGGTTTATTCCCATCCAGTAACACCCAAACGTATAACAGTGTTACTCGATGGGATTTTTTTTGTCCCAACGAGTAACACCCTAATTATTGGTGTTACTGGATGGGAATAAAAAGTTTCATCGAGTAACAGTGTTACACGATGGGAAAAGGCGCGGGTAAAGCATCCCATCGAGTAACACTATTTTTTTTATACATTATTTAATCATAATATGTATGTTCCAATCTATTAGTATTATTATAATTCATTGATTATAGGTACTTAATGACAGTTTTGTATAGTATGATAGATTTGAAGATGTACCAGGACTACATAATATTATAGGAGATCTTTTTAATAGATTTGTTCATTTGTTTTCAGGCAGATGGTTCGACTTAACTTTAGTTATTACTAGGCCTGCATAACATTGTAAGAGATGATTTTAGGTCTGGAGCTCCAACAACAACAAACCTACAAGAAATATCTCCTAGAACGTTATGTAATTCAAGTACCAACATCTTCAAATATGTCGTATAAGAGACGGTGGAACAGGTACAATTTTAATTGTGCGTTATAAAGATGTGTAACGGTGTTTCGTTACAACGATGAAATACCCAGGAGGGAAAAATAACTAATAGGTAGACTTGGCGCAATATCGATACATTATAAAAAAATATAACTAGCTTACTACACAGGTGCACTATAGGTACCCTTTTTCCCCGGGAGGTTGGGACAAAAAATTTCCCATCGAGTAACAGTGTTACTCGTTGGGAAAAAAATTCCCAACGAGTAACACTGTTACACGTTTGGGTGTTACTGGATGGGAATAAACCATTTACGCGAGCGAATCCGCGGGCATAATCTAGCAAATAATAATTAGCTTGACTCCGCTATCGAAATCACGACCTATAATAATTAGTTTTAACTAAACCTATAAATATTGCCTTGTTATTCGTTTTCTTATCAAACACCGATAATCCCCGCAAACTTATGTGCAGTTATCTATCTCTCGTTAAAATCTTTCAAGTTCATAAACGTTTCAAAAGATATCTTACTTGATAAAGAAACACGTTTTCTTTTATCGTATCATAGGTGATAAACTTATCAATTCTTGTTGATATGCACGCATTTTTATAACGTGCTAGCTATGTTCTGCGATTTCACCCACGTTTATGAATACTGCTTCGATCCTGTAACTAGAAGCGTGATGTTATATAGCCTATGTTATTTTTGGATTAAGTAGCTTACTAATGGTAAAGGATAAATCCTTTACCATTCCTGTAAATCGGTACAGTAGTTTTTGAGTTTATTTACTACAAATAAAATACTAATTTTCCTCTTTATAAAAGAAATATAGACGAGTAAATCCTTACTAATATTATAAATTTAAAAGTACACTCTGTCTGTCTGTCTGTCTGTTACCTTTTCACGGCTAAACCACTCAACCGATTTAGATGAAATTTGGTACAGACATAGTTTAAAACCTGGGGAAGGACATAGGCTACTTTTTATTGATGTGGGTACCACGCGGGCGGAGCCGCGCGCAAAAACTAATATAGAACTAAATTAACATTTAATATTTTAAGTTTAATACTGATAATAGCTACAGTCAGTAATAATCGTCATATCGTGATGGTGCTATGGTCATAGGAGGCTGCGGTTATCTCTGTTTATCGTACTTCACTGATTTAATGGCGAGATTCCAGCGAATGTTATTCCTACTTGTTGTTTTACGTTCCTTAATATTCGTTTTATTTCTATTATATAATATTTTAGGTAGTTTAGTTGAGGATTCCGGCGACTGGGACCGCAATTAACTCGGACCGCGGTCCCAGTCCGGTCCCATTTTAATATTTTGCTTCCGGCAACTGGGACCACCCATAAATAAATACAAAAATCTATTGTTCAAGCCAAAAGCAATACAGTCAAAAATCAAAAATATAATTGGCTTGAACAATAGATTTTTGTATTTATTTATGGGTGGTCCCAGTTGACGGAAGAAAAATATTCAAATTAAATGGATCCGGCAACTGGGACCGCGGTCCGAGTTAATTACGGTCCCAGTCGCCGGAATCCTGGTTTAGTTGATAAATAAAATGTTTATAATATGTATAATAATTAGTTATTAGCAACTATGTGCTAGTGTAATGTGCTTTCTAAGATAAAAACAATCGAATGTATGTTTCTTGGCTTATTCTTCTTTTATGGACCAATGGATTGACTTCTTTTCATATATATAGTTTATAGAGAAGAACAATCTACGGATCCTGCAAAATATTTGTTTAAGAACTAAGTCGTGGGTAAAAGCTAATATGGAGTACTAGGCTTGGACCGAGACTTTCTGGTAGTCAAGCAGTCGCCCGTGATGTAATTTACGTGGACTATACTACACCATACCGGTTAAACTAAATGGAATAAGATGAAATCTGATTGAAATATTAAGTTGAAAGCCAAGCAACCAAGCTGTAGAAACCACATCAACATACGATCAGTAATATTATCACAGACAGACACCATTTAGAAACCATTGTTTTGGATTCGAACACGCGAAACAGTAAGTAAACCACATTCGTTTTTCAAATATATCTTTGTTGTAAACTTACCTCCCCGTTACACGTATAATAGTTTAGATATAGTTAGATAGACGATTATTACAAAACAATAATATAACTTCAATCAAATAACTGCATCGATAATAGCTTGCCTAGAATTAGTTCGTGGAAAAGTGCGCTTATTACAGCATCAAGACCTATATAGATTCGTAGAAAAGGGTGCGTGGATATACGAGCTTTCATTCCATGTAATCAATTTATTTCCTTCATTACATAAAACCTTTTTTATATTTTTACGATGTAATAGTTGTTTAAAATAGATTAAAAAATTATTAAGCCTGTCATAAGATCTAAAGTGACGATAGTGATGTAATTATACTAACTAGCGATCGCCTAGTGCTCGAAATCCGACCAAAGTTTGCCTGTAAGATATTGCTGATATATGGCATTGTATATCGATATATGTAACCATAGTTACGCGCTTCGACTGCGTGTGTCAAATGCATGGTTGTGTGCGTGTAGTGTTTTTGCAATTGTTTAATGTATTTCTAAAGCATATTTTAAAAAAATATTAGCATTCGTCACTTCTTTTCTGTATAAACTATAAGTGTGCGAAATTTCATACTCCTCCGTCCGCTCAATTTTCGTAAAAAGGGATCCAAAGTTTTCGCTTCACGTATAGATACTTAATGATAAAGCTGAAGTCATATTTTTTGCTGTCATACAGCAACATTTTTTAATTTAAATTATAAAGTATGCGTTACAGTAATTTAGTATTCTGGTATATTTTAATGACCGTTGTTTTCATATTTGTAAGGTCTCTTGCAACAGGAGATGTATCTCAAAGAAAGGAATAGGTACTTTGCTTATAAGCAATCTGCAAAATTATTTAAATTATATTTTTGATTATATAATATCAAGAATATATTTTATGTAGTTCAAATAATTTTGCAAATTGTTTATTTATAGCAGACTAGCTTCTGCGCGCAGCTCTGCTCGCGTGGTACCTATATCAATAAAAATTACCCTATGTCCTTTCCCAGATTTTAAACTACCTTTGTATCAAATTTCATCCAAATTGGTTTAGTGGTTTAGCCGAGAATAGGTAACAAACATACAGAGTTGCTTTCAAATTTATAATATTAGTAAGAAGTAAGATTAGCTGCTAGTTTTAATGCTAACAGTTAATAAATATAATTTGCAGAATTTATAACACTTTATAATCAAGATATGTATGCAGTTACTTTTAATAAGTAAATATATTTTTTATATCTTCGTAACTTTTTTTTGTACTTACACTGTGCGTTTGCTATTTTCTATAAATAAAGCGTTGTTGCAGGAGAAGTAGAAAATACGAAACTACACAAAAATCCAAACAATAGGGTAGTTAATAACAATATGTGGCAATTGGCATGCAAAAGAAACCTCTGCTGTAAAACAGCATCACAATTGGTAGCAAAATGAAATAGCAATTAATATTTTTGTATACGAGAAGAAGAAGGGGCGTTATGGAAATATTCCGCTATATCCCACGCATATTTGAAATTAAATAACGTTTACATTACAAGTCCATACTATTATATTTAAAAAGCTTCTATCTTATTTATTTTTATAATTTGAAATTCTATATTATGTCAGTTTTTGGGTATCGTACCTTTTTGATGAAAATAACAAAAAGAATACAACCGCTCTATTGTAAACCGAGATTTACAAATCGAGATTGTCCTGTTCTTAGGATTTGAGCTATTTTCGAAAACACTTAGTATAAAATAAATTTAACCAACTAGCTTTCGCAAAGCGTAATCTGGCACTCTAGTAATTTAAAATAATTAAATTGATAGTAAAATTGACTCTGCATTTATTTTAGTTAATATATTCTATTATCAAAACTATTCAGAGGCAAAACAACTATCTCATAAGGCATTGTTATTGCATGCATGAGACCGAGACAAAGCTATGCACTTTTAACACGTCCTCTTTCCTTCGTCTTATTCACTGATACGCAAAAATATACCTTCAAAGGGTAATACCGGCCACAGACAAAAAAATAAATTTCACTTTTACAAACGTAAACTGCCTTTGTTTTGCTTTTTTCCATATTAACAGTAGTTTGACCCACGAACTACTGTTCGGATATGGCTCAAAATTTAATCCTCAAATGGGTCAAAAATATTTCGTATTAAATCTGGCTTTTGCATCATAGAAATTTCTCCAAAATCCTTGACATATAATAAAGCTACAACATGCGCAATATAAAACATGGTGTTAAAGGTTCTTGCCGGTTTTTTCCACAAGTCGTTTGTGTTGCGTGTTGTAACACAGTTTAGTTGTGGTCACACTGGCCTCAGCCAGGACGACGGAAGTCGTTGTTCCACGCTCTCGCTGATCACACTGAAGATTGCGATTTTAACTGCCACTGGAATGCTCAGACAACTGAACGAAATCAATTATATACTACTATACTTTGAAAGAAATGCAATGAATATAAATATACCTAAATTAGGTATATTATAATAATGTATATCTGTTGTACGTGCAATCATATGTGAAACAGCGTAAGCCTTATGATATAGTCCAAGTCCTGTATGAAAGAAGTCGCTGCTAAGTGCTAACGTTAAAAATCTCGCCTTACTGATAGGTAATAATATGACATAATTATTATGTACTAGATATTGCTCGCGCCTTCGCTCGCGTTAAAGTAGGTTACGTCAATAAATTTCTATCCCTAGGAACAGTACTTTTTCTGGATGAAGGATTTCTGGTGGGCCTAACTCTTTACATACTGAAAAGAGGCCCAGCAGTGTGACAATTACAGGGTTGATATTTCCATTATTTTTGGATATAGAGAAAGCAAACTATGCACTATTTGACAAAAATATATTATATACTAGCTTTTGCCCGCGGCTTCGCTCGCGCTAATTTAGAATTTGACAATCAATTCGAGTTTTACTCTGCTTGTAATAATATAATTCAATCATGATTCGAAAGACACGTGGCACCATCCATTATCATAAGAACGTTATTATTGTTTTCCTCGGGAACAGTATTTTTTTTTGGCATGAAAGGTAGCCTATGTCCGTTTCTGTACACTTGACAACGTATATGCAAAATTTCAGGATGATCGGTTCAGTGATTTAGGCGAGAAAAGGTAACAAACAAACAAACAAACTCATTTTCGCTTTTATAATATTAGTTAGGATTATGTGTTAAATAAATACTCAGTAACAGGCGATATGACATTCAAAGCGACTGAATTTCTAAAGCGTTTCCGCGTAAATAAAATGCCAGGTACTGTACCATTGTTAGTATCATTTTAATTTATATCACCAAAGGAGGTTATTTTATTAATAAGTATTTCATAAATATAAAAAAATAGAGTAATAGTAGACCGAGCCGAAATAAAATCGCAACTAAACTAAATAACATGAGTTTCCTTCGTGAAAAAAGACTGACGTTACTTCAGAATTTAACTATTGTTTTCGCATTTTAATTTCAGCCTATCATTAGATATTGTTTAAATAATCGCCTCGCTGTTGACACTCCGCCGAGTGCTGTAGGTTGGATCTCCACACGGGACAAAAAATTTTGTGATCCACAAATAGTTGTTCCAAGTTTGGGTATTCTTTGTGTCCGTTGTTTGAACGTTTGTAAAGTCGCACGTGACACAGGATTTATTACGAGCGCGGCAATTCTCTTCTTTATTAAAAAAAAAAAAAAAAAAAAAAACAAGAATCTCTTTATTACAGACATTTTTAGGCGCATAAATTTAAAAGAAATAAAATATATTTTAAAAAATGATATCTATTCCATTATCACTATTTTATGTAATATCTAGACTTAACATAATGTTAAGTCTAGATATAAAGAACACAATCTAATATGGACTGAAATATTAAAAAACTTAAGTAAAATTCGTGGAAAGCCTGAGTATGAGGCTGTCACATTGATTAATTGAAGATGTATAATTTATATACATAGTTAAAGTGGTTGATAGCATAGTAATCTGTTAGAGAGAACATTGTATAAACGTTGTGTCATAGGCACGGCGGGGTTATTGATAAATGGGGTGCCTACTAGCTCGTAGCGATCTTTGAAAGCCTCTCACTGGAAGCCTTCACCAACTACTAGTAATGAAGTTATAGAACACTTAAATAGCTGTGTTTTATAGTATAGTATGAATTACTTGAAAACTAGGTTAAATGTTAATTAATATACGCAACATAGTCTTGTTTTTTTGCCACACCAAAAAGGAGCAACAAAATGTCGTGATTTTGAATAGTGAGATTTTATTTTAGACGGATAGTAGGAAGGACTTTTCAGTCGAGACAAAACTGTGGTCATCTTAACCCAAACATCTATTTTGTATTTTATTAGCATTTTGGTAAGTCCCACTGCTGAGCAAAACCCTCTCTGTTAAACTTCCAAATCACTCTGTTGGTTGATATCCTGTGTCAGTACATTTCAAAGGCGTCCAGGTCGTCCCGCTATCTCCCTTTAGGTATGTATTACAGATAATCTAGTTATGTTGATAATGCGTACAAAGTCACGCCAGACAGCTAATAGATAAATAATATAATTTCATTTACCTACTAGCTTTATTTCATTACTTGATTGAGCCCGTGGTTTTACTCTCGTGAATGAAAAGTACCCTATGTTGTTTTCTGTTCCCCTGACAACGTGTTTACAAAATTTCTTGATTATCGGTCGATCAATTAAGGCGTGAAAGCGTAACAAACAAACTTACATTTGCCATAAAAACAGAAGCAGTTGAAGAACGTACTAAAAACAAGGTAAAATATCTAGAAATAAACATCTATCTGCTGCCTGCACATCTCTTTAAAGTCCTTGTTTATATAGCCGGGTTAAATCAGGTCAAGTTAAAGTTTGCACGGCGGTGTCCCCGTCTATACTAAAGAGTAATTTTTGCAACACTAACATGGACGCAGTGTATTAACATCTAGAGAATATGCAAACGGCAAGAAAGATATTTTTTTAAAAGCAGCCTATCTTTTATTATATAGGTGCTAGCTGTCCCTCGCTGTTTCAGCCATGTTCATGATTACTAATCCGCTCCCGACCCTCGTAGCGTCATGTTATACAGCCTTTGTTACTTTTAGATGAAGTAGCTGTCTAATAGTGAAATAATTTCTAGCGCAGTAGTGTTTGAGTTTATTCATTACACAGAAAAGTACAAACCTTTTCAGCAATATTAGTGTAGAATTTCTATAGGTTGAATAAATTAGAATCAGTTGCTAGGTAGTTAAGTTATTCAATAATTTGAAATGAAATGTAGTAAAATTTAATAGTAGTAGTAATGTGTGTGTTCAAATACAATAGAAATTAACAAGTATAAAGTAGTTTAATTTCAATGTGTAGCAATAACGTAAACGTAAAACAATATTATGTAATACAATAAAGTTATAGAAATAAATTATTTCGAATTATTTAAGTTGAAAATCGACTTTAATAATATTATGACGTGACGTCAGTAATGACAATATTATGCCCTAATAGGTAAGACGATATCTCGTTCTGACGGAATTTTCCAGCCTCTGGCTAGCTTTAATGGAGATTTCGGCCAAACGGAAAAACGTAATAATACTCTCGCTAGATGTTCAACATAACAAGTTAAGTAATAGCTATTATAAATATCACAAACGATTTCGTTCCTTTACAGTTTTCCTTTAATATTTTCCTTCTAGTGATGAACGAAACCATTGAATCGGACGAAACCTTTTTATTTTCACTTATCAGTAAAGAATACTCTGCAGTGCCTTACCAACACTGACTTAAAATCATATCAGTATGTGGAAACACATTAAGTATAATTAAATGTATATTATTCACTGCTAGTTAGTGCCCGCGGCTTCGTCCGCATAAACCCGACAGGATAGCTTTACCGGGTTTAAAAGTATCTCGTGTTAATCCAGGCCATGATATATGTATGTCTGTGTGCCAAGTTTTATCCAAATCCGTTCAACGATTTACGCGGGAATACATAACATAAACTTTCATATAGCTAAATTACAAAACATCGTCAATTTTTTTTGGTTTTTACTTATATTAAAAAAAATAAACCAGAAACAAAATCGCCATAATATCCGTATAAAGTATTTTATTTTCAATGTATAACATTCGTGTAAACGTAAGACAATAAATACGACAGTAGTTATATTTAGTAAAAGAATATTATAAATGCCAAAAGTAGAAAAAGTGTTTGGTCTAAAAAAGGGCCTATGACGTCATTGTAGACGTTACGTTCTTCGTTCCCAAAACAGATACGTTCTGTTTTGGGTCTAACTTTAATTGAATTCAAACAACATTGTTATTTTCTATTAATTTAAATATTCACTCAACATAACAGCTGTGCGTTGTTGTCTATCAAAATCAGTGAAATTTCGACTGTCAACAATTGGCTCCTTCGAATTACTGGGGTGGTTAATGGCCCAGGAAAAATAGGAGCCGAGGTAAGGGGTAGCACAAAAGATGTCGAAGGGGCGAGCGAAGTAGCGAACAATCGGGCTGCAATGAAAACAACAAAGATTCAGATAGCACGACTTTTAATAATGAAAAATGTGTTAAATAGTTCCTATTCTAATGAGTTGAAGAGATTTATATACTTCTTATTGAATTCAAAAGTTTGGTGTTGATGTTTGTAAGTGTCAAGAAAATTAAATTATATTAAATTGACGTTTATGACTTAGGTAAGATAATAGTAATTTTTAGTGGATAAGCTTAGACCAGCTCAGGCTTAGTACCGAATCAAATTAATGCCAAACTTAAAAAATATTCTCTTTCAAACAATAAGACAAATTAATCAAATCTAGAATATCGTACGTCAATAAGTTGTATATAAGCAAAAGTACGAAGTCTCGTTATCCTTAAGGCTTTCTATTGTACAATCTGCTAATAAGATAATTTAAATTAAAAATAATTTATTTTGTTACCTACCCATTAATATCGATCTGATATGCCGCAGTTTTGGGTAAGGAGCTCACTAAGAAACCAAACCTATTGCAATGAAATACTTACCGATAGTCACTAACGGTAAGTATTTCTATTTTAATAATATTAGATATACATAACATGTAACAGCACAAATAAGTTCATTAAGACAGCTTGCTCTATGAAACAGCAATTTAACTCTCACCTTTTCAAGAGAGGAATGATAGATATTAGGATCAAAACCCTTTTTATTAAAACTACTAGCTGTTACCTGCGACTTCGTCCGTGTAGATTTTAACTAAAAAGTGTTTGTCTCCGCGGAACCCTATTTTTGTTTCTAAAATCAAAGTAGCCTAAGTTCCTCCTTATAACATCAGCTATCTGCCAGTGAAAATCCCGTCAAAATCGGTTCAGCCGTTTCGGACATTAGCTGGAACAAACAGACAGACATACAAAAATTTTAAAAATAGATGTTTTCCTATTGTTACCTTATATACTTTCATATGCATTAGATAAAAAGCTGTTATTTTGACATTACAAACAGACACTTCAATTTTATTTATTTGTATAGATAAGTTCTTATGATCTAAAAGTTTATTACCTAATATAGAGCAAATTACTACGAGTATCATATGCCGTCATGCCGTTTCAACTTTACTATCCGAACGCTCACGTAGACTCACTTACATCTTCTTTATTATAAGTTGTCCTTAGAATCTGTTTGCCTTTGAGCAACCTAACTTTCTCATCAGCGATTTGAAGAGTTACAAAACACCATTCCGGTTGACGTTCCGCCATAATAAGCAGCCCTTCAGTTGCCATAATCCTTTAGTACCGGATTGTAAAATATCTTTATTCTCAAAAAGGTTATGACACCTTTACTCACCCTTAAATCTTGAAAGTGAATGCAGTGCTATTATTATTTGTAATCGATAATTCATTTATTGTTGCTAGTACGAAACTCAACTAATAATATAGTTTGGTCTCAAGATATTAATTACGTAATTTTTTTATTTAAAAGCAGCTCCAGACTCATAAGGAAACATTTACGTATCGCCAGGAAAAAGTCCAATTATTCCCAGACATATTAAATTATTTCTAAATCTTGAATAGAAAAAACAACTATTTATTTTGTAAAGCACACAAAGATTGTTTCATATGGGCATCGAACACATTCTCGTGATACTCAACGCACTGGCTCTTAAAGCTTAGCTAAATAATTATAATTAAAATAGGATTAAAATCATGAACATCCTGTAGCTGGGTTCCCATATCCGATGATATTCGGCCTTCTATTATTTTTTATTACGAACTAGATTTTGCTCACGGATTCACCAGCTTTAATAAAGATTTTGCCAATAAATTACTATCTTTTGGGAACAGTACCTATTTCCTTGATGAAAGGTACCCTATGTCCTTTTCTGTAACCCTTACAACGGGTATACGAAATTTCATGATGATCGGTCGAGTAGTTAAAGCGTGAAGGTATAACAAACAAACAAACTCACGTTCGCATTTATAATATCTGTTAGGATTTAAGAAAAGAATTATAGAATGTATTTAAATTATTCTTTTTTACTGGCCGTATTGTAAAACGATAACGTGAAAGTATTGCTCATATTAACCTCATTTATTTAAGTAAGAACCATGGGAATTCTACTATAGAAAGGAGACATATTAATAACATATTGTTATTAAAGAAATAACTGTCTCGATGGCGAAGTGTTATATCGTTTTTCTGTCAAGAAATTCTCAGTAAAACGGAATCTGGAACTGTGCGCGGTAGACGGTAATAGCCTTGCCTCTTATTACGTAGGAACTACATCCATAGCTAGTGTAATGTAGGGGTACACCTATGCCACATTCTGTCGGCCTCGATAGCGTAGTGGTTAGTGTAACCGACTGTCACGCGTGAGGTCGCAGGTTCGATTCCCGCACAAGTCAAACATTTGTGTGCATGAACGTGGATGTTTGTCTTGGTCTGGGTGTGTCTATGTATAATATGTATGTATTTACGATAAAAAATAGTATATATATATGTATGTTTATCCATTGTCTAGTACTCATAGTACAAGCTCTGCTTAGTTTGTGCTAGATGGTGTTGTGTGTATGTGATAGAATATTATAAAAAAAAAAATCTTCAGAGATATTGGTGTAAGATTATCACCCGGTTTCTAAAAGGCGGATTAACACAAATATTGGTAATAGATAATCGCGATCCAACTGCTCTTGTTGGCTGTCTGAATTACAAATGGCCAATTATATTACAACTTGACATGAGTTTGTTTTTAACCTGTCTTTTAGCATTTCGGAATCCGATGGTGTATATTAGAAAAAAAAAAACAGGCTAAACATAACCTACTGAGCCGCAGCGGTACAACGGTGGCCAACCACAAAAGATTTTTTATTATGTCTGGTACAATGAAATTGTCTGGTACAATGAATACGGATTTTATTGCGTTGTTTATTAACACTTTAAACATATAAGTTTGAAAATATTACGCTATTACTGGACCTTTACTACCTACTATTATAGCTATTTAAAATTATTGAAACTATTGGAAATTTGCGTGCGTAAATTTGTAGTTTAAATTACAGCAGAGCCAAAGGCGTTCCACAGACGACATACATAAGCATCCCTAAGCATACAACTATAAACACGTCGCACTAATCGCCGGTCAACAAAAAATGGCGGCGAGAACAAGATAGCAATATCACATTCCAATACAACAGCGTCCTTACGTATGCGCAATGTCCGATTTCATGTGCGTTTATAGAATGCATGCGATGACGTCACGCTTTCACTTGGCAAGTGCCGACCCGTTAAACGATTCGATATTAAATCACATCGGTAGGCAAACGTCGGTCTTTGCAGACTTGTTGCAAGTGATTTTGTTTAAGATTACATTTTGTCTGGTGTCTGGATTACTATGTCGTATTACACTGATTTGACTGCCTTATTTGTGTCTGGTTTGGTTTTAAAAAGATAACCGCCACACTAGGAATATATATATGTCGCGGGGGACTGTAGAAACATTCCCACAGCAGATACAAAAAACACCCAAACACGGAGAAGCTATTTGATTATACAATTTTTTGTCCCGTGTACAAGCACAGCACTTGGTGCAGTTGTGAGGTGCAGTCATTGTCTGTCCTTTATTCTAGTGTAGCTGCAGATAATATTTTTTTATCTCTATGGTCTTGCTCAATAGCATCCTAAAGTTAGGTTAATGTTGTTTCATACCTCCGTTAATCGCAAATCATGTAAAGTTGTTGATCCTGTGCATGATCTTTCTCCAGTCCTGTCGGATTCTTCAATCCAATCTGCATCCATCGAACTATGAGAGATGCGGACACACAAGTGCACGCAGATCTCTGCTCTGCTAAGATTGGCCACCGTAACCGAAATTCATTTTGAAAGAACCGTACACGGTATTATTTGTTTCATTTTAGAGTTCATTAATACACTGATACTTTATCTGTTCTAAATATAAATGTTCGAGGGCCGCTTTGTTATATCATAAACATCGTGGTCATGAGGTCTTAGGTTTGGATCTCGAGTCGGACAAAGTGTTTTTGGGTTTATGTGTGCCCAACCGTGTGCCCAATAGACGGCACTAGATTCACCCTATTATGTAAGAAATGAAAAACAGAGCTGGCGAGATGTCATTGTAATATTTGTACCTCTAACTATCTCTTACCAATACATAATTACAAATGTACAAAATCAGGTCGGATCAAACTACTTTCGAAAATTTACATCCCTAATTATAATTCGTAACAAACATTGGTTTCCAAATTCTAGCAAACACTCATTAGGCAAGTTATAAATTCATTTCGTTATATGTATTCCACAATAAGGGATAAATGATTATTACTTAATAATAACATTAATTAATTCTGTTTAAATCAATAGTAGGTACATGTATAACGATGATACAATGTTCGGCATATGTGTGACGTGTATTGGTAAGCCACATTTATTAATATTAATTAGGTACAAAGCCATCCTGTCCACATGTTGTTCCGTTCCATTCATGTTCCTTCAATCTTTAATTAAAGTTATACAAAAAGTGTCATACCAACACGCCCTGTATTTTGCCTTAATTTTTCTTATTGTTATTTGATACTTACTTTTAGGCCGGCTTCTGTACGAGATCGTGACAATGGGACCGATTATAATGACCGTCTGAAGGCCTCGATGGATTCCGTTTGTTGCCCTAACTACTAGCGACATCTAGCCAACGACGCGGCAAAAATGTGGTTCGGCTTCTCTCGCCTCGGGCCTGTTTTGTTCCGTTAAATTTGTTGTAAATTCCGGAACAATCCGACATTTCAACATTTTCGGCCTTTACTGTGAAGTTGTTGAATTTCTAATAGACTAAGACTGCTCATGATTTCTTTACAGAAGTATGTATTTGCCACTGCCGGCCGTAAGGATTAAATCCTGGACCGCGCAACATTTTGGTTGATTGAGGCTAGTAAGGTCTGTCAAAAAACAGTAAACACACAGTCGGTTGAAACTGAGTTCAGTAGACAACAAACGGCTCGCTTACTATGTGGCAGCCAGCCAAATGTCGAAGTGTTCCGCCTCTGCCTATCCCTTCAAACCACGATAGCGTATTATGTAAAGAAAACCGATAATAGTTTTACGATGTTGCTGACACAGAAGTAATAATTTGGTAGTTTGTTAATTAAGTAAAATGATAGTGTTACGTAAGTGTGTAGCTAGCTATTATGTGTAATTTACAAACTAGTAACCGGTTGCCCATAACACTTTCGCTTTATTTAGCTTTTATTGACGAGATAGCAAGCTGGAATCTTGTCAACTATTAACCTGTCAATTGTTGGCATGCCAGACGTAATTGAAAATCTATTTTGTCTGAGAAGCCGGGCGGGCCGCTTCTGCTCGATAGGTTAAATTATACTTCTAATTATACATATATTATGATATTACAAAGTGATATTTGTGTCCAGTATAAAACCAGCAGCAGCCCTAGCAGTCTGGCAAATCATTTTGTAGTGTACTAACCGACCCTACGCACGGGTAGTACAAAACCTTAACAAACTATGTATAGTTTAACTATGTATAGGTGTACCTAAAACTTCCTCATGAATCACTTTGTCTATTGGTGAAAACCGCATGAAAATCCGTTCAGTAGTTTTTGAGTTTATCGCGAAAAGACAGACAGACGCGGCCGGTACTTTGTTTTATAATATACTAGCTTTTGCGCGCGGCTCCGCCCGCGTGGTAACTACATCAATAAAAAGTAGCATATGTCCTTCCTCAAGTTTTAAACTATATCTGTACCAATTTTCATCTAAGTTGGTTGAGTGGTTTAGCCGTGAAAAGGTAACAAACAGACAGACAGATAGACAGATAGAGTTACTTTTGAGTTTATAATAAGTAAGGAAGTAAGGATAGTGATTTTAAATTAATTTGTTTAATCATAGGTTAGTTGATAAATTCTTGTTTTGGCTTTGATAAAGAAATAATTATTTATTGCTAGAACATAAGTTCTATTGTGTCACGGTATGTAGCAATAAATAATTATTTATTTCTCTCATATGATATAGAATCGTGATTCTCCCTAAGGGTTAATCAGAGTTTTCTTTTTTATATTAGCAAGGTGGCAAATGATCTTTCAACCTGCCGATGGTAAGCGATCTTGTGAAACTTTTTTAACACCTTTTATTTATTACCAGTGTTAATTTATTCCAACACTGATTTTTAAAAGCCTAGTAGGTCAGACAAGTTTTAGTAATGATTTTTAAATATTATATCGAGAGCAGCGATAGCTCAGTGGGGAGACCAACAGACTGCAATGCAGAGGGTCTCAAGTTCGAACCCACGTCGCGCACCTCTGATTTTCGGAAGTTATATGACTTTTCGAAATTATGTGCGTGTTGATTGACAATTATCGCCTGCTCCGTGCCTCGGAAAGCACGTTAAGCCGTTGGTCCCGGCTGCCATGAACATCTATGGCAGGCATTATTGGGAGAGTGTCGACACAAAAGATCCCACTGGGTCGAAGTGTCGCCGGTCTGCACTGACTGGCCCCCACATAAGATAAGATAAGATAAATATTATATCAATAATTTTAAGTGGAGATGCCCGCCGGCGGCGTCGCGCTCCGTAGACGATTCCATTACATGGAAAGGGTGCGAATAAGCTGGCTCTCCCAGCTCTTTTACAAGACACTGGTATAAGATTAGTAACAGTAATAATTTGTCCTTCACACAGGTCTATCAACCGGCTTTATTAATTGCTTACTAAATATCCTAACTAGTGCAAACTAACATTATAAATGCGAATGTGAGTTTGTTTGTTTGTAATGCTTTCACTCCTCAACTATTCGACCAATCATCATGAAATTTCGCATACACGTTCTCAGGGGCACAGAAAAGGAGATAGGGTACCTGTCATCCAGAAAAATTCTGTTCCCGAGGGATAGAAAATTGACGTAACCTACATTTACGCGAGCGAATCCGCGGGCAAAACCTAGTTTAAAATAAAAATACAGTGATAAAACTGAAAAATGGACTGACAGTTCTAAATATTTCCTATCCTTGGGGCTCCTTTATCTCTTATAATCTTTATATTATTACATCAATTCCACTGATAGAGTCCACGGGTAGTGAGCCGCCTTGCTATCAACGCGTAAGATTCTGCAGGTAGGTAAGTACGATACCCGCAATGAATAAGTGCGTGACCCCCGCAGGTAGTTGCCCCGGATTTGGCTCTTTGTATCTGTAAAGACCCATGAGATACACAAAAGTTATTCCCAAGTTTATTGCGAGCGTTTACTTAAATGATCGGTACATAGATTAGTTTTAAGTATTTCGTCTCATATACCTTTGAGATTTGCGACATATCCCAGATGGTATTTGAGCTGAACGCTCTCCTGGCTTCGCTGGTAGTCACATTTACCTCGAGCAATTACCTAGCCGGCGTGAAGACTGACGCGATACCTCAAGCACCGACCAAGACGCTTATAGCGGACCTCCAGGTCTGTATCTAGAGGTAGCGCCAGACTTCACTGGTAATAGGCCATCCACCGAACCCAGTATCCACGCCCTCTATGACGAGTGTCGCAAACAACACTCGTCATGGGGTTTGATCAGTCGATCTGCTAGTTAGAGCAACCACTACAAAACACTCACCTGCCTGCTCAATGATCTTCCTGTTGACATAAAATCTTCTCTGGAAACTCAACTCATTACATCACAGGAAATACCTGAAGTTTGTAGCAATTCAAAATGTTAGGTATAATCACTTTTGTATATATACTTACGACTGTTTAGGAATAACCACTTTTATATTTATTTTTTATAAAAGTGATTACTGATTATACCTAAACCGTCCCACTGGTAGGCATGGGCCTCTTCTTAGTGTGGAAAGAGTTATGCCATCATTTTTATTTAAGTACTTAAAAAGAATCCCCGTGCTGCCTATTAACAGCTAACAGCACATGTTTTTTATATACTAGAAAAACAAAAAGTCTGTACTAAACAAATATTTTTGAGCGGAAGCGTCCATCGTTGCAAATTATCAAGAACTAGCTTTTGCTTGCGGCTTCGCTTGCGTAAAATTAGGTTAGGTTTGGTTAGTAATAGCAAATTTATAAAAAAAAAATATAGCCTAATTTACTTTTTGATAATATAGCTTTCTAATGGTGACAGGATTTTTAAAATAGGTTATTTATTTTTTGAGTTAAATTCTTACAACAAACATAAAATCAAATCTCTCTCGTTATAATATTAGTATAGTATAGCTGTCATAGGTTTCATCTATGTTTAAGATTACTGCTCCGCTCCCGTGCCTCGTAGCGTGATGTTATATAGGTAGCTTATATTACTACTAGATAAACTAGCTCTCTAATGCCGAAATATTTCCAAATCAGTTTGATAGTTTAAGGGCCACTTGCACAACAACTCACTAAATACGTTTAGCACTAAATAGATTTAAAACATCGTGCTGTCGCAGTCATCCGTGTGAAGGTGACTGAGATGCAACGATGTTTTAAATCTATTTAGTGCTACGAACGTATTTAGTGAGTTGTTGTGCAAGTGGCTCTTAGAGATTATACAAATAAAAATTAAATTTTGCTATTAGTTCTATATAACAAAAAATAGTTTACATATTTGTCACTGGACTTAAAACCGATCTAAATTTAACTATACCGAATGGAACTGGCCACTATTTAGATGTAAATATACAGCCTATTAAAAACAAATATCGAATAGTATTTTAAACATGTACAAATATTGAATTCCCTTTGGCAGTTTGGCCTTTGCAAATAGTGTGACATTTTAATGATTGCATTCGGAACATAACTGACAACTGTTCTTTTTTTGTGTACCTTTAGTAGCTGTCTAGGTGGCGTAGCGGTTGTGGATACGTCTGCTGAGCATGATGGCTCGAGTTTGAATCCCGAGTCAGGCAGTGTTATTGGGTTTTTCTATAAAATAATTCTTAGTAGCAGTAAGGGTTTTGATGTGTCCCGTAGAAGGTGATGACGATACCTACAAGCCAACACTACCATGAAGACGTACACCAGAGGTGTAATTCACCCAAATTTCACCATCCATGTCTTAGGTCTCATGTAATAAGAAGCGAGCCTTTACTGGACACATTTCGCTGGTCCAAGGTTCTATGTTACAATTTTGAAAAAATGGTTTATGAATATTGTACGATTCTATAATTATGTCATTCCTTTTTGTATATACTAATATGGTAATAGATGGAAGCAAACACATCACAATAATAAATCTCAAATAGTTTTATGTTACTTTTTAAGTTATTTTTACTGATATGCAAATTATAAACCTCATTTCCCCAAAGTAAAAAAAAATAACATAAAACCTTGTAATAGTGAGCCAGCGATTTTCAGACTCCGAGCTGCGAATTCTTGATACTCTTGATACTAATACTTAACTATTCGTTGCCTGATCTTGGGGATACATTATCTTCTTCATGAAAAAGCAATCAACGCAAAGAATCGAATCCGAGACTTCATGAAAATCGCATCGCATACTATCGCTGTGCTACTAAAACAATCTACTAATAGTATTGACTCAACTAATATGGCTATAACTCAAACAGATATTTGAAAAATTTAGCGTTATTCGAAGCAGAAACTCGTAGTCTAGTTTAAAACTCAGCTGTATTACGTAACCAGTAAAAGTTGAAACGAAATCGATTCAGTCGAGAAGTTCCAACACATAAACTGTAAATTTACCTCGTTCTCATAACTAGTTGCCTCTTCGGCGCACTGGTAATAGATGTTTGACCGAAGTACTCATGTATTAAGGGTTCGAATTTCGTGTGAGTTGTTTTGTAGAATCATAACTAATATTATAAATGCGAATGTGAGTTTGTTTGTTACGCGTTCATGCCTTAACTACTCGACCTATCATTATGAAATTTCGCATACATTTTGTCAGGGCTACAGAAAAGGAAATAGGGTACCTGTCAGCCAGTAAAAGTACTGTTGCCGAACAAAAACGCGGGCAAAAGCTAGTAACATATATTATAAATGCGAATGTGTATTTGTTTGTTTGTTACGCTTTCACGCCTTAACTACTCGATCCATCATCATGAAATTTCACATACACGTGGTTCTCCTATAGACAAGACATATGGTTCATTTCATCTAGTGGCAGTTACTCGTAGTCCTTGTTAATAATTATGTAGTACATGCTAAAGGTTACAACTAACTAGATATTTTGTAACACGCCTTAGAGTACAGATATACTTATAAAAGCAATTTGTCTAGACACAGGGGTCCGTTCGCCTATGGAGGAATTAAAAGAATAAGATCCCAAATGTCTCAACAATTTTATTTAGTACCACAGTTAGCTACAAGCAGCGATAATCTAATGGGCGACCGATGGACTGCCACGGACTGCCACGCAGAGGTCACGAGTTCGTTCCCAAGGCACGCACCTCTACGTTTTCGAAGTGCGTATTAAAAAGTTAATTATCGCTCGCTTTAACCATCAAGGAAAACATCGTGAGGAAACCTGCATGTCTAAGAGCTCTTCATAATGTTCTCGAAGATATGTCTAGTCTGCCAACCTGCACCGGGCCACCGTGATGGATTATGGCCTAACCTTCTCCCACTGAGAATAGTCCCATGTCCAACAGTGGGACGGATATGCAAAAATGCTGAAATTATATTATATTATTAGCTTCAAAAGACTTTGCGTAGGTACAGTCAATAACATAATAGATGTAACTGAATATGTAGATAACTGTGGCAGTATTTTACTTATTATTTTTGTATAGTAATGAATTGTTATTAAAATAACAATCCTTTAGCCGCTAAGGCAGTAAAAAAGATAAATCATCATAATCGTAATAAAGCAATTGAAAATACATACATAACTCATAAGTAATTTAGATCGAACTAATCCAGTGTGCGCTATTTTTTGTGATATGTCGCAGGCATTCGATTATGTACAGCATGATATACTTCTAGAAAAGCTTGAGAAGTATGGAATTCGCGGCAATATCTTAAAACTCTTACAGTCTTACTTATACGGTAGAAAACAAATCACGGAAATCTGTAGGATAAATGGTGACACAAAACGAGAGGAAATATTCCTATCCGAAGAACGTACTGTCATCTACGGTGTACCGCAAGGAAGCGTACTAGGACCTTCTCTGTTTACGCTTTACATAAATGATTTTCCAAAATCTATTGATCATCCTATGACACTATTTGCAGACGACAGTACGATCACTATACCTTGTCATCATCGAGATTTGTATGAAGAAGATGTAAATAATACCTTAAATAAATCAATTAAATGGCTGGACAACAATAATTTAAAAATTAATATAAATAAAACAGTAATTATACATTTTGGCCAACGTGCATTGACATTTCCGACATTTGACATTAAATATAATAATAATTCGATAGACCCGGTTAATACGACAAAGTTTTTAGGTTTAATAATTGACCGTAATTTAAACTGGAAGGCTCATATTGAGACAGTTTGCAAAAAAATTAGTAGCAGTGCATTCGCCTTATACACGCTGTCGTGGACCCTTAATACAGATGCTCTGCTAACGGCGTATTATGGACTAACTGAATCTATTTTAAGATATGGAGTGATTTTTTGGGGCAATTCGACTGACAAGGATATTGCCTTTAAAGCTCAAAAACGATGCTTAAGGTCAATGTTTAGACTGGACATTAGAGATTCCTGTAAGCCGTATTTTATACGCTACAAAATTCTAACACTACCGTCACTTTATATATTAGAAACAGCTTTATTTGTCAGAACTAATCCAAATTTATTTCCGCGTATGGCAGATATGTTCCCCCGAAATCCACGCAATAAAGATAAACTTTGTCTGCATAAGTCTAAGACTACACTTGTGCGCAAAAGTGTTATTTGCATGGCTCCAGTTATTTATAATAAGTTGCCCAGTAGTTGGAAAGATTTAAGAACTGACGCATTTAAGCAAAAATTAAAATCATTTCTTGTTGAAAAGGCCTATTATAATGTCAACGACTTTTTAAATGATACATTTGATTTGACATAATTGACTAGGTACATTATAATGATCAGTTGACATAATATTAAGATTGAATACGACTATATTTGATTAATTATTTTAATACAATTTTATATTATTATTACCTTGACATTTGTAAACATTACTTTATAGATTGACATTAATGAATACACATTTGGATTGATTTATATTTGCACGCCATTGTACATGGCAAACATGTCGAGAACTTTATCCCACTGTATATCTTGCATGCGATTGTTTATTGTATGTACACATGTGTTTATGCAAATAAATAAGTAAATAAATAAATAAACTCACCACACTGGCGAAGCATGGGGTTGAGCATATGTATATTATCACACCACTTATACTCACACAGGTAGACTCGCAAGTCAGATAAGAACTTTATCAGCACAGCATACAATGAACTTCTTTGTGTGCCCTGTTTCCACTTGTTTTATTTGAACTTTCGGGGAATCCCTCGCTTCGTTCGTAAGTATGGCATAAGCACTTTTAAACCGACACTGAGTTTCGATTGTTCTTATTTTTGTAGTCCATGTTCTATGGATGATTCGTACATGCATAGACCAACGCCTGGTTTCTAGAGGGGAAGGCAGAGACTACGGTTTTCCACTTGCTAAGATCTTGATGCGTCTCTTACTGCATTAACTCTATTTTTATTTTTTGTTAAGACATCGCCCGCATCGCTCTTACCTATGTCGTCAGGCAGTTTTCGAACATTCAAACAAAGAATACAAAGAATTCTTAGAGACAGAACTACTATCTATGGACTAAACAATTTTTGTCCTCGACTCTGCAGCCACACTGGGACTGGTCAGGCGGCTACTAAATCGCTTGCGCTATACGCACAGTCACAAGTATCGAAGTAAAGTACTTCGTGCTTAGTTGAGCACCACTTATAGTATAATATATATACATAGATTCATACCTCTATATCCCTGAGGTAGGCAGAGTTCTATTAGATCCACATTTCGCCTACGTTTATAGGTTCAGGACTGAGCCTAATAAGTCTATTAAGAATTACTAATAGAACAACCCAATAACATTATCCGACTTGGGAATAATACCATCCTCTCGATCGCAAGAAAAGTTTTGTTACGGAATATTCAAGACTAGTATACGTAAGTAAATTAAAAAAAGCATTTATAAGCCATCTGAAATTACAGTGTTTAACAAATTTGTAACTTTAAATAAGAAACATTATATAAAGTTTCTTGTTCTCATAATTTTATGTAAATATACTAATAAGAAACCAAAAAATATTACAGTCTTAACTCCGAAGCAATTTTATATACATAATGCGTGCAGACGGAGGCTTCTAAACTTCATTTTGGAGTCTCAAGATAAAACGTTCGAGTTCGTAGACCCTCTCGTGAACTTTGGTACGTTAATCAATATTTCTGTTAGCCTGTCTACGGCGGGTATGTATTAGTTTTATATTAAATAATATTTAAGGTAACCTTTTTGGCTCGATGACATGTGTTTGTTCTTTGCGTGCGGTCTAGGGGTCTCAGTTTTTCTATTAGGATAGCAACCAGAATCCGAATATGTGTTCGTTAGACGGCTTATTAGGTTACGTCCCTTACTACGTGGAACCAAAAACAGATTTCTCGAAATGTGGGTGTAATAGAACTCTTTATAGTGAGAGTTACTCGGTTCTATACAGGTGTAAATGTATGTAGGTATGTACTACAAGGGATGAACATGCATACAATACTTTACTATCGTACCTACATACTTTTGACTTGTCGTACATTCTTGGGGCAATGTCATTGGGTTGTTTTTGTATTAAGAAATTTTCATTATCAGCCATTGAGACACTATGTGTCGTTGCAATAATCAGCTAATTGAGATAGAAAGCTTGCACTCTAACTGTGTGATCCACAAATAGTTGTTCTGTCTGTGGGTGTTTGTGTCCGTTGTTTGAATGTTTGTAAGGTTTCCCACAGCGCGGAAATTAAAGCTAGTGCGCAAGTTGTCTTTTAAAACAAAAACATATAGATACATATAAGATTAGACATGCTTATAAAATACTAGATGTTCTCGCTGTTTCACCCGCGTTTATCGTTACTGCGCCGCTCCTGTGGGTCATAGCGTAATGTTATATAGCCTATAGCCTTCCTCGATAAATAGGCTATCCAACAATAAAATAATTTTTCAAATCGTACCAGTAGTTACTGAGATTAGCGCGTTCAAACAAACAAACAAACTTTTCAGCTTTATACTAATACTAATATTATAAAGCTGAAGAATTTGTTTGTTTGATCGCGCTAATCTCAGGAACTACTGGTTAGATGGTAGAGATGGTTAGTGTTGGATAGCTACGACCCACGGGGGCGGCGCAGTAACGATAAACGCGGGTGAAACCGAGGGAACATCTAATATTAGTATAGATTACTTATTACAAAGACTTAGGTTTCTAAGAGAGGGATAAAATTAAATATATAGAGTATACGTATAGTTATATACATACTTACAAATGATGTAGGTACGTTGTCGCGTAGCTTACTCTGCGACAAGACACGTATTCATTTTTCGCTATTGTACGTCAATGGTCGCATTGATACGCGTATTTTATCTTCGCTTTCCGTCGTGGTTTCGATATGTCACATGTTAAGCGCAATATTGTAGGCGATTTATTTAATTTCTCGCATTGCATCGCGTCACTTGTCGTAGCTAACTATAAAAACACTTTACTAAATATTATTTAAATAATACTAGATTCTTTTTTCAAAATAACCTTCTTATTTCTTATCTAGGCGTTGGTATCTTTATTTAAATACTAGCTTTTGCCCGCGGCTTCGCTCGCGTTAATATAGAATTTGACAATCAATTCGAGTCGCACTCTGCTTGTAATAATATAATTCAATCATGATTCGAAAGACACGTGACGTCATCTATTATCATAAGAACATTATTGTTTTTTTCCTCGGGAACAGTATTTTTTTTCGGGATGAAAGGTAGCCTATGTCCGTTTCTGTACACCTGACAACGCATATGCAAAATTTCAGGATGATCGGTTCAATGGTTTAGGCGTGAAAGGTAACAAACAAACTCATTTTCGTTTTTATAATATTAGTTAGGATTAGGATTAATTTGTAGTTTATATTTTTCTCAGATTGTATACAATTTTAAGGAGAAATATGAATTTTAATCATTTAGAACCTTTGTCTGTGTATCTGTTTAGAATAGGTACCATATTGTTTAAGCGGATGTACCTTATTTTAATTCAATATATATTTAAATAAAGATGCTAGTTAGAAATCGGTATTGTTTTCTAGATGCAAAAAAATCAACAAACCTAAAACGGATTTCTTAAATTATTAATTAATAGTTATATCCATTTACTTATAGGCAATTGTCCAACTGATACAAATATCGTATCATAGTTCTCTGGGTACCTATAATATTTTCAATAGTAAAGGTTTTTCAGGTTATCTTAAGTTTTCAAAACAATTAATTATAATAATATTTTCTTTATTCTAATAAACAGTACTTATTTTAAAGAATCGTATTTTAAGTTTTCTTATTATTCATGTTATGTAGTAAGAATATATTTAGTTGCGGTATAGGTAAGTGTGTAGATATTTCATTAATAATATAATTGCACTCTCAAGTGTGGAAGTGTATCGCGATTTTTAATGAGTTAGTATCGGCCGACATCATATTCGAGGGACACTCAGAAAGATTTGCGAAAATTAAAAGTGCTCTGTAGGTAAATATAACTTTAATTTTTTTTTAAATTTCTCTCCGTCTGCCTCCATACAAAGTTTCATGCATCTGAACCAGATTTCGAAACACTTTTTCCAGTTCGCCGCATGCGCATCTTCCGACGATATAATATATTTTTATTTATAAATAATCATATTTTCAAAATAGATTATAACTGGCCAGTCTCACATAAAATCTTTTATTCGCAATACTTTGTAAGTGGCCTGGCATGACTATTAGTCATATATAAGGTCGGCCAATCATCGAAGGTTCGAGTAATTCGTTAACTCGTCCTACATGCCTACGGCCCATTTGGGACGACTTGCAGAAAATCATAATAAATTATATTTTCATTCTGCAACTCGTCCCACGTTATTATTAAAATGAGAAAAGGTATAATCGGTAGCAAAAGTGTTAGTTTAGAAATAAAATAAAAGAATTTGTTATAAAATATTTAATCATCACAACATTGTCACATATAAACAGAAAAGATTAAATCATCACAAATTTGACACCACTTAACACACGAGGTAATAATGAACATTCATACATGTAGGTTTAATAATAATAAACCTAAAATTATAAAATAATAAGCAATCGTCATAAAGATAATAATCAACAGTTATAAAGATAATAATAAACAATTACAAAGGTAATAATCAATCATCATAAATAAAATAATCAACAATTTTAAAAGATTTAACAATAATAATATTATGACTGAACGTGAGGCTTTCTAGGATTTATTATTAACTTGTAACTTAAAACTACAAACAATTCCTAGGAGTTTCTATGACAGTCTTATAATTAATAATCACATTTTAAAAATGAGTTTTACACATAAACCCTATAGTTCTTAAATAATCAATAGTAATAAAGATAATATAGTAATAAATACTGATATGTATAAAGATAATAATCAATAATATTAAAGATAGTAATCAAAGTAATCAACAATTGTAAAAGATTTAACAATCATAATTATTATAACTAAAAGTAAGGATTTATCATTAACTATTGTAATAATAAATAAAATAAACTATAAATAATAACTAAGAAATATTTATATGACAGACTTATATTATTAATATTATTATCACATTTTTATAATCAGTTTTACAATTGGTTAGTTAAAATTAAAATGTTAATAACTCTACACACATTTCTACGGAAATCTCAGAATCCACGAAATCCTTTAATACTTTGTCAATATAATCATCCATTTCTTGAGTCTCTTTTTTCTTTTGAAATATATTTCATATTTTTTTAAGAATAGTCTTCTCTTTCTTCTTTCTCTTCAGTTCTTCTCTTTTAAGAATAGTCAAAAATTTTGCTATGCTTTGTGGTTTTTTAATTGTTTTTTTATTAACAGTAGCGTGCCAATTTTCTACTGTTTGTGGTACGATGTTTCTGATCATAGCAACACCATTTGTCTCGAAAAAATGCTGTTTCTGTAAGTCACGTCTCAACAAAATAATCATTAAATTTTGTGATTTTTTCGTTCTACGAGACATAATATGTAGGAAACCATCGTCCACTGCATAACTTGGTAAATGTGCTAAAGCAGCACATTTTCGAACATGTTTTTTTACGAGCTTCAATTTGTGTATTCCTAATTCTTTTACTTTTCTCCACAAACATCGCGAAAAATGAAAGTAGCAGCTCTTTATAGAGATATTAGAAATAACAAATTGTATTGCTTGCATTGCAGCCTTTTCATAGTCTAATATAAATGTCTTTGGAGTCCAATCAGGAATTTGACTTTTAATTAAACTTAGCATAATTTCGTATGTCTTTTTTGTTTTGTTCGGGAGTAATACGTATATTACAGGTACGATGTTATTATGAGTTTTAGAACTCCCCATATCAACATGTAATGTATATAAATGAAAAAAGGTTTAGCACAAAATGTAAAAGTGCCATAACATAAAACTGTATAGTTTGTGTTGGAAAGTAAGGTCCTGGCGAACTTGCTAGCGAAAATCAGTATCCTGTTTTTATTGCGATAGTCCGCAAATAAAAATACCTGGAATTTGGCCGGTATTACAACTTGGCTAACATTTTTAAACCATACTTTATCAACCTCCAATGATTTATTCCTTTTCCGATACAACCTATTTTTTATGTTTTTGAAATCTGGTAGAGCTTTTATTAAATCTAGCCCTTTGTCTTTTAAATTACCAACCGTTTCCCGAAAAATTGCTGGAATAGGCACACATCTGTAATCATTTTTTTTTTGACACTTTTCCATCTCAATATCTGTCCGGCTGGCAATCATGATTGTCTTCTCTTTTGATAGTGTTAGCACAAGTAATTATTAAAATTGCTTGACAGATCTGTCGTTTCATACAATGCCACACAGTTAATTCATCCTTATTTTTCTTTTCATGTCATATCTATAACCAGCACGAAGAAGTAAAGATTTACCTCGTTGAGATGTAATTATTTCAAAATCTACTCGAGTATGAAAAGTCGATGGTTCTTGCGAATCCATAACAGCACCTACCAAACGTTAATCAAATTTTTATATACATAATTATATTTTTACATATTATTATTATTATAATATAATATTATTAAGATAGGATACTCACTACAAGTTTCCGACGATCAAAGTAATTTCAGTCTAAATCCAAGTCCAATATGCACAGCCAGAGTCACAGATTTCACAGATTCATTGTAGTCCAAAATCAAACCAAAATAAATTTATAAAAATTTGTTCCACATACACTAAATAATATCTTAACCTTTTAGACGGAAAGTATAAACCATACTAATTTCTTTTAACATCAATTCATTCCAGGGAAATACTCCCTCTCCAAGTCACGCACATGTGCAGAGATAAGTAGTTTTATTGCTTTATTGATATTGAAACAAAATATTTTCTTGTATCTTCATTCTATTCAGAGCTCTGCCTGTCATAATTTACTTCAAAAGTAACCGCCATCGCGCCATAACCATTGTTTACTTACTGATAATAACTGGAGAAACGTCAGTGGTCAAAACAATAGATTTTCTTGTATTTTCATTATTTTCATAGGTCTGTCCCTACCTCAGAGAACCACCGTAACTGTTGTTTACTTACCTGATAATAACCGAAAGCCATAAATGTCTACCATTCGTATTAATTTCGGATAACATATTTTGAACTTATGCGTTTGCTTGTAAAATAAAACAATAAACAGTTGTCCTAGAAAAAATATTTAGTAGGTACTAACTTTTTTAATATTAAATAATCTATGAACAAAACGAAAGTAAAAACTAAACATTCTTAAAAAAATATTGTTATGTCTTGTCTTACTAACTGTACCAAACGTTGATAAAGTTTAAAGTTCCACACAAAAAGAAACGTGGGACGAGTTGCAGAATTAAAATATAATTTATTTTGATTTTCTGCAAGTCGTCCTAAATGGGTCGTAGACATGTAGGACGAGTTGACGAATTACTCGAAAGTTCTTTATCTACATACCCAGTAGACTGATACTAGGTATGTACATAAAGAGCCTAAAACATATATAACATATTCATTACTATCAAGGATAAAACCATACAGCACTGGCTATGTATTCCTTGATAATAATGAATATGTTTACTGCTTAGCTCATTTTTTCCTATTCCAATTTGTTTCATAGTACTATCATATGTGTAATAAATACTTATTACACATATGGTACTACTACGCATTCTACTAATATACCTATACCTATCAACAAACTCAACTCTATAAAATTTTTAGTGTAATAACTTCTTATTATTGAAATTAAACTGCTTTATACGGCTTTTATCGCGATGTTTATTAACACTTTTATTACATCATTTTGAAATTATTACACTACTATTAAATCTATAATACTATTTTATCTATTTCAAATTGATTGGATTTAAATTTACACTTTCCCCGACATTTCGGTTGATTTTTAGCAGCCATGTTCACAGGGAGACTCCCCATGAACATGACTAAAAATAGTATTATCGATTCAGTAGTAGTGTAGTATTTTCAAAATTATGTAATTATAATGTCAATAAGCATCGCATTAAAATCGGTTTCAAGCAGTTTAATTGCAATGTATAACATTCGCGTAAACGTAAGACAATATTATATAAGATTTTTATTAATCTTGCTCATATAGGACTTTACTTAATTCGATTACACCAGTATTTTTCATGATTATAACCTTTTTACACGGGACCCTACAATTTACCCGGATTATAAAGACCCTATGTCACTCTTCAGTCAAGCAAAAAATTACGGCATCCCATTGTTTATTACTGTACGAAAGAAAAACAAACCCACATACATGCATTTTAGTTTATATTTTATACTAGCTGTTACCTGCGACTTCGTCCGCGTAGACTTTAACTAAAAAGATTTTGTCTACGTGGAAACCTATTTTTTTCTAAAATCAAAGTAGCCTAAGTTACTCCTTATAACATCAGCTATCTGCCAGTGAAAGTCCCGTCAAAATCGGTTCAGCCGTTTCGGAGATTACCCGGAACAAACAGACAGACAAAAATTTTAAAAATATATGTTTTCGTATAGGTACCTTATATACTTTCATATGCATTAGATAAAATGCTGTTATTTTGACATTACAAACAGACACTTCAATTTTATTTATTTGTATAGATTTGCACCTTGTAATGATTGATAATAATTAATTTGATGTATGCGTCTTGGTCAAAGATAGGAACCGTTATTTGCACCATTCATCATTAATAAAACTTTTTGTTTATTGTTTAGATATGTTTATGTTTACATAATGTTTAATTTGTTTACATATCGAGTACACTACATTATATGTAAGGCAGGTTAAGAACATCTAGCATGTTCTTTGTCTAGTCTTATGAGTTAAATGTCTTTCTGGAGGAATAGCAAACTAAAATGGTAGACAAAGATCAGTAGAAACACAGGATACTTTCACCCAATAATAAGATAGATATGATTATAAGTTGTAGAACACCAGATTTATTTAGTCTAGATTAAATAATAAATACATTTTCCTTTTTTAAATCGCTTTCCAATCTATACAAATAAATAAAATTGAAGTGTCTGTTTGTAATGTCAAAATAACAGCTTTTTATCTAATGCATATGAAAGTATATAAGGTACCTATAAGAAAACATCTATTTTTTAAATTTGTGTCTGTCTGTTTGTTCCGGCTTATCTCCGAAACGGCTGAACCAATTTTGACGGGACTTTCACTGGCAGATAGCTGATGTTATAAGAAGTAACATAGGCTACTTTGATTTTAGAAAAAAAATAGGGTTCCGCGGAGACAAACACTTTTTATTTAAAATCTACGCGGATGAAGTCGCAGGTAACAGTTAGTAAACTAATACGATTAAAAATGGCATACACTCGATGCAGCAGTAAAAGATACTTCACTCATTTAGTTTTACATTAGCTGACCCGCGCAACTTCGTTTGCTTCACATAAGAGAATTTTCCTAGTTTTTGCAATATTTTTCATTTATGCTCCGCTCCTATTGGTCGTAGCATGATGTTATATAGCCTATAGCCTTCCTCTATAAATGGGCTATCCAACACTGAAATATTTTTCTAATTTTTACCCGTAGTTCCTTAGATTACCGCGTTCAACCAAACAAACAAAATGTGAGTGAAGTCGGCGCGTGAGCGCCCCCGCCTTTTTATAAATGCAGCGGATGGCCGTTTCGCGCGTTAAACAAAAATCAACCGTATAGGCGTACCCATACTGGCGCGGCGAGATTTGGAAGTTTTATTTCATCTATATCTTGTGTGTTTATAAACCGATTCCTATATTTTTTTTTATAATATAAATATTAAAGTGTACTTTTTGAATATGGGTGTTTGATAAAGATATATCTATGTGAAATACTATACATATATTTATGTATTTTAATACACTTTGAAGAAATGCCTAACGATTAAACACGTTATTGTGGCTAATTTATAAAAGATAGATATATACTATTAAGGACTTTTTTGTAGATCTTTTGAAGACCATCATCTTTGTAATACATAGTTTTGGTGTATGATCAACGTATGCGAGGATAAGAGCTCAAAAGCGCATTTTCGTCCGACTTGTTTTAAATTTATCGTCACTGTTCAGCTCCTATGTGTCTTAGCGTTATGTTATATAGCCTATAACCTGCCCAGGAGTATGGACTACAATCGTACCAAGTTTGGTTAAAAACCCTTCAGTAGTTTTTGACCCATGCGTGCACATACAGACAGACAAACAGACAGACAGACAGACAAAAAATTTACTGATTGCATTTTTGTCATCAGTATCGATCACCATTCATCCTCCAATATTAATTTTGAATATATATTCAATGTACAGAATTGACCTCTCTACAGTTTTATTATAAGTATAGAAAAGCATCGTTTTTCAGACACAAAATTGTCAACACGCACGGAGCTTCAAGAAACTAACCAACTGCTAATACTAAGTTTGAACACAAATATCGTTCCCTAATACTGTTCGTAAGTTCGTAAGTATGTATGTGTCGCGAACTCCAAACCTCTGTTCTGATGAAGGAAGTACCCTTCTACAATATTCGTTCGGTTTCTATATATAGTGATTGATCTCGACCGTTACCGGGTCGGCTTGACCTCTGGCATTTTAAAGTGTTTGATTTGGTAAACAGTACGATGATATTGGCAAAACGATTGAATTTATTGAGATATTTGGAAGTAATTACTGAATTTCGTCGATCGTTTCCAAATAATAAAAAGGTTAAGGCGCAAAGGACACTTCTCTTGGACTTTGATGTATCCTACAGAGAAGTACCTTTCAATTTAAAATCACAGTCAAATAAGCTTGTGTTATAGTCATACTATAAAAAGTTTCTAGAACTTCCTAGAAGGCGCTGTTCAGTTACCTATGATGTACCTCTTGCGCTGGTAGTCTAACTTCTTTTCCGGCAGTGTACGGATAGTAGTCCAAAAATACAGTAATCTTCTACCATAAGGTTGTTTAGTACTATGATGGCAAATGTAGTCATTTGTCATCATAGTGCTAAACAAAAGTTTACCTTACCATAGATTTTCAAATACGTTTTAAAGGTTAATAAATCTGATTTTATTTATCAGATTTTATTTCTTACAGATTGTTTTGCTCCCATTCTATCAAACTTGTGGGACGGACTTGACTTCTTCTTTCTTCGACTGACTTCCAAGTTAAGAAGATGTTATTTTATTGTTGGTGTTGTAAGTCTTTAGATGGCGAGGAAACCAACAAATGTCTAGAAATCAATCCATAGAAAACTGAACAAGTAACCCAATTCAAAAATCATTAAAATTAAGATTCAGGGAAACTGCAAATAAGCAACTTTAATATTATCTATAAGCTTTCGTTATAAGCACAAATCTAACATTTACTATATCGATTCTTAATTTAATTATAGAGTTTAATCAAATTTAAGTTGCCTGATTTTGACCGCATAAACTCTATATAATTATGGATAGATATTTATGTATGTACCAACTTTGATTCTGGCATTTCGGTCACTTTATGCTCATCTGGCCAGAACTGTGGCACACGCAAGACATTTTAATTTCCTTCATCTTTGCTATTCCGTAACAGAAACCTGCTTGGCTGCGGTAGTGCAGCCTCTACGCAGTTGATCTCAGTACTTTTCCACTTTTTCAATCTACCTAAAGACTTTATTTCCGCTTATCTTCGCTTTTGTACCATATTACACTTATTTATTTCGTACTAACAAACTCTACCAATACAACTTTTACTATGTTACATTTAGTATGTTAGTAAAAAGTCAGTAATTTTTTGTTTTGTGTAGGAATACGTCGGCCATCGGCAGCATGTGGCAATCCGTATTCTGTGCACTCCTTTAGTATAGTCTGTATATATACTATTGTGACGAACCCTACTCGAAAATATGATATCACATGTTCTCAATATTGAGCGTATTTTGGCAAATTTCATATTCTAATAACAGGACACTATCCTTTTCTCTATATCAGCCCTGTATTAAATTGTCCTACTGTTGGGCACGAGCCTCTTCTCAGTGTGAGAAGGGTAAGGCTGTAGTCCTCCACACTGGCCCAGTGCGGCTTAGGAGACTTCACATATCTTCGAGATCATTATGGAGAATTTTCAGACATGCTAATTTTCTCACGATGTTTTACTTCACCATTAAAACGAGCGATAATTTACTATATTTAATACGCACATAACTTCGAAAAGTCAGAGATGCGCTCCTTGTGATTGATCTCGAAACCTCTGCGCGGCAGTCCAACGGTCCACTAGGGTAGGCTATTTCACTTTATACATGATAATATGTAAAGTTTGCTAACTAGTACTTGTTCATCATGGACAATAAGCAGTCGTATGAACAGCGTTATTATTATAAACATATTACGACGACACAAAATTACTTCACATCGATAAAGGTATTATTTCGCGCCATTCCGATGTTTACTTAACGATATTACACGTATAAGGCTAGTATTTAAAGACCAATTACTCCTTGTGTCGGATAGATATATTAGCTCTTTGACTATGAAATTGCCTACATCAATTTTCGTGGTATCTGTACAGAATGCAACCGGTATTTTAAAAATCATTTATATTTGGAGCATAGACTGTATATTATTTAAAAACAATATGTAGGTATTATTAATAATATATATCAATAGCCTTTTGTACAATTTGTATTTAAAGTTATATCGCTTAGCGTCTGCTCGTATTCGTTGCTTCAATTCGTCATAATTACATAATGGTTGCTATTTTTGTTAATTTAAGACTAACCATAGCGGCCTCAATACAGGAAAAAAACAAACAATTCAAATTGGCTGTTCAAAAAACAACATTTGCTAAAAAATAAATTTTGGGGCAATCTTTGGGGACTGCCGATAGAAGTGAAAACTTTAATCCTTGATCATAAACACTTCTTTATAAACAAATAAAAAAACACAATAAAAAAGGGGCGGCTCGGCTTCCTGATACTCTCTTAGGGGTTATTGAAAGGGTCAAAATTTCGTTATTTTTTGCGTCGCACGCACCATTTCTGAGATATTGTTAATATTCTAAAATAATTCAAAAATGGAAAGCGTGGAAGCGTGACATTACGCGAGTTCTATGATTTTTGTTCACCCAAGAAACGCTCAACGCGCCTAAAGAAGTTTTCACTTCAAAAATAAAGTATCAATACCAAAACGTTACCGATTTTCTTCATACAAAGCGGTAACTATAAATTTAAATCCCTATTATTTATATTGAGCTCTTAAATTAAGATATAGAATATCTATCAGAGCAAAAGTAATAATCGGATCAAAAAAAATATGATGATACAAAACTGATTATGTTAGAATGGTAACGAGTGAAAATCTCAGTCTTTATCGAACCTAGGTTAAAAAATGTGTTCATTGATTAGCCATCTGAATATATTTAACTGCAAAATCAATAAATATGCTTGTTATTTACATATATCTACTTTTACCCTTTATCGCCCAGAACTCAAAACATCTGTTTGAGATGTGTCCCTTGAGGCGATTGAAGCGACAATACTCTAGGTTGTTCCATTAGCAACGTTGACCACATCGCTATTGCAACAACCTACAATAATACTGTAACATAATACTCACTTGTGTTTTTGTAACCATCGATAACTCTGTAAACTGCGGCTAGTAAAACATATCGCTGGCTCACTGTTACAAGGTTCTATGTTATTTTTTTTACTTTGGGGAAATGAGGTTTAAAATTTGCAATAACTTAAAAAGTAACTTAGAACTATTTGCGATTTAATATTGTGTAGTGATAAGTGCTTCCATCTATTACTATATTAGTCTAAACAAAAAGGAATAATGCAATATTCATAATTCATTCTTTTTTCAAAAATGTAACATGGAACCTTGTAATATTGGATCAGCGATATGTACTACAAATAGCTTTGTGTTGCTCCGATAACGGGCAAGAATATTGGTATGGCTTAATATTGTTGTTTTAAAAAAACTTCCTTGAACACATAATAGCTGCTAGCATATAACTTCATATCTTGCCTATGCATAACAATTATGGTACCTTCTTCATAGCTCTCTTCCATATTAAACCAAATACCCAAACGAAAAGGCACAACAGTCTAAACTTACGATCTCTTATCTGGAAAAATATTGTACGCAATAAACGTTTACCAAAAAGCAAAGGGATAACGTACAAATATGTACAAACACAACGAGGTCGGTAGGTTTGGAGGCAACTTATACCGAACGGAGCGAGCTGCGATATAAACGATCTGACTACGGACACATACGATATTTACCGACGAAAGACGAGGATACAGCTCGGGAACGCTCAATTCTATAGATGTCCAACAAACATAATTACTATGTTTCTAAGACGACTAATTTGATTTCTAGGTTATTAGACAACATAAATCAGACAACTCCAGGAATTAAGCAAATTTTAACTCTAAAACTGTAACTAAAAAGTCTCAAAATCCTAAATCACAATAAAACATATTTATTTGTATAACACACGTGGTACACGGTGTTAATAAAATATTATAAGCTCACTATGCTATGCCTTTTAGGTACAAAAATGTTAAGTGACTTACTATTGTACTTATTTAATCATTACAATCGGTGTAAACTATTTTATAAATAATCTAGTCACAAAAGCTAAAATAAAAATCAAATTATATTATAGCCGTCAGTACGTAAATAGAGATAAATATTACCTACATCGTTAGTCAGTAAAATCATCATTTAAGAAATTACCGATAGTACAATAGGATCTCTTTATTAAGAAATCAGTAACGTATTTATTTAAATATTAGATATTATAATTGCTTTACAGTTGAAATCTACAAGCTACAAAATATATCCTGTTTTATTAAGAGTGCGATTAGTGTTATTGACTGGTGCACAAACATAATTATTTATAAACTATCATCTACATACGATTACTGAACGTTATTCATAACCGTCCTGATAGTAACGAGGAGTTTAAATATTATAAGCTATTTATATTTTCTTATGGAAAGTATAACATATTATTTTGTTTTATCATGAAACGTATCTTTATATTTTTATATATTTTTCTTTCCTGTCCTTATCGGACGAGGTAGTCTCTAAGCGCCAATGCCCTGTTGATAAATATTAAAAAGGAAAATTATGTAAGTAAAATATGTTAGTTATTGCAGTCAATACCTAACATATATTACTTACATAATCTTCCTTTTAAATCTCCTTTTAAACAATTATCATTGCACCAGTGTGCACTGATAATTGTTATTATAAACAGTCATCTACGTAACACCGTGAGCGTATTCATACAAAATTTCATTCATAACGAAAATAAATCTATTGGTTAAATGTCGAAATATGAAAGGGGAATTTTTGTACCGCTAACAGGTTGGTTTAAAATAATGGTGATGCTGACTTGTTACGATTACAAAACAGATCAATACGAGGCAATTGTACCTTTCGTAATTTCCAGGAATTTTATTAACGGTTGCGTTGTTTATGTCGATGTAACAAAAATATTTATTTAAGTAGCCAATAGTATAACTAATTGAGAAATACAGTAAGGTAGGCTGCCCATCGTGTGGCTTGTAGCGTGTCCAGCGCATAACGGTGCAGACAAAGCTCATACACAAGTTCTAATCTGCAACACACTTACAGTTGCCGAGCCATTCTAGTTAAAAACGCGCGTGTGTAGTTTCTACTAAAAATACTATCATCATCATCATCATCATCAGGCTATGATAGTCCACTGCTGGACATAGCCCTCCCCTAAAGAGCGCCATAGCACCCTGTCTTCAGCTTAATAAATACTATAATAGCCATTAATCCTAAACCATTATAATTATTATTATTTATTTAATTCAATACATTTTCGTTTTACGAAATTAACGTCGAAAGGAAATGTATTTGTATTATTTTTATTTCGTACTAGTTTTCACCCGCGGCTTCGCTCGCGTAAATGTAGGTTAGGTTAGGTTAGATTTGCAACAGTTATTTTTTCTGGGTGAAAGGTACCCTATGGTAGTAGTGTAAGGTATCCTATTCTGTACTCCTGACAACGTGTATGCAAAATTTCATGTTGATCGGTTGAGTAATTAAAGCGTGAAAGCGTAACAAACAAACAAACTCATTTTCGCATTTATAATATTAGAGTGTGCAGAAATCCGCCATGTTTGTTATTTGACAGTGTTAAGCCATTCATGCAGATGTACGTCATGCTTGTGAACGCGATATGCGATTGCGGTGTAATCAATTGTATTCGAATTAAAATCGAATGTATTGACAATATTGGTCATATTGTAGTAGTAGACATTCCGTCGTACATCAGAGGGCCAATTGTCGTTATAAAATCTATTCAAAATAGAATTCCGATCTAGTGCCAGTATGATAATCACCTGTTCTTATTCTAAATGTGAACATAAATTGCGTTGTGGTTCACATTTGGACTCGGAACTCTATTTTTACATAATTCGTTACGAAAATTGGTCTTCTGTATTCGGATATGCTTCCACTACAATGATTTGCATCAGTAGTAAATACTAGCCTACTAGTCTTTGTATCTAGGGAGTCAAAATGCACAAGAGTCCACACATAGACGGATAATAAATAGTCTGCGGTACTTTATCAAAATGAACTTTTCCCATATCGCCTTGAATAAATAACTGCCTAACGTAAACCACATAGGCACGCTTCCATCCCGACAACACGACGCTTTGCGTAAAGATTAGCTTTAGCCTGTAGCCACAGGTGGCCTACGTTGTCGCGTAAATCAGTCCGCGACGCGACACAATGCGTAAATTTCGTTTTTCACCGCATCGCGGCGTTGTACAACGTCTGTTGTTTAAATATGATGCACATTGCATGTGAGTGCAAAGACTGGGCGTCAAACGTGTCGCAAAGTATCGGTTCTCTGCGCAACCCGGTGACAGGTTAAACGTATTTTTACAAAATAAAACCAATTTAAGGATGATTTTGCCATATATTCATTATGTTAATGCCTGTTCACACCATGTTCAACGATTCCGGTTCTACAAGAAGCAATCAAATGAATCGTTGATTCATATTTTAAGTTAAATCCCACGCTACAAAACGATGAAATACGCTTCAAAATACATTTAGACGTTCTAGCGTTAAGCTCGAATACACAAACAAACAGACTAGTATATAAAACCACACTTCCAAATTCAGACACTATGACTCATTTGAAAAATTTAATATTTGTAGAAAATTGTTTAATGTCAGCTTAGTCATGCTCAGTCAGCTTAGTTAGCTGTCAGTTACACACACCCAAAATTCAAGTGCTGGACACTTGTCGGTATAACAATTTTCATAATTCTCGACACATTGGCTTTTCTTTCAGTCGATCTGTATACTTCTTCTTTGCGTTACTCTTCCTTTTTTCTTTGACTCAATTTTACCTCGATGATATTGGCCATACATTTATTGTCTATGTAAGTTACCAATCATATTTCCACTTCTTTAGTAAATTTTCCAATATTCGTTTTATTTTTTCTGTCTAAAAATTATACTACATTCCATAATTATATGTATGTACCTATCAAGGGACCCAGATAATGATTCAATTTGCATAAGCACAGCATAGATTTTTATTCTCTACCAATAAAACAACAATTTTGCATAAGTAATATTTTATGCTTAAGAATAAAATTCACGATTAGTTATCGTTATATCAACTCTCTACTTATTTATACAGTATAATATTATAAGTAATTTAACAGTTTCGCTTGTTTATTTAGGATCATAAAGGGCTAATATAATTATTATCTGAAAACTTAAACAATCGAGTTTATCTATGGAAAATACACAGCCATCAAATAGTCCTAGTCCAAAGTTATTGGAATTATTACAAAAAATATTAGTGAGGCGGTGATTTCGTGTTGGCGCTTATGCATGCGGCCGATCTAAGGTTCGACTGCCAGATCAGACACAATTTTATTGTTTTTTTATAGACCCAAGGAGACAAACAATTGTTTAAATAGTTAACCTCTTGACCGCCACAGTCATCTATAGGTACATGACAACACAAAATGAGTTCAGCACGTCACGGTCACGACTATATACAGGATGTCCCAGAAGTCTACGTCAAGCCGGAATCAGGTAACAGACTAGATTATAATAGCTATCAGAAAAATATAAAAATCTAAGTTACGTATTATAAAAATAATAGGCATTTAAAAAAAAAACTAAAATACCTACAGCCTATGACGATCTTTTCACTCCTGTTACAACAGCTATTTACTTTTTGAATTATTATTTTTTTTGTTATATAATCTCGAATAAAAAATATTCTTCTACCAAGGTATTAACAAAGAGATTTAGTTACCATTTCTTTTAAAAAATATGTCACCTGCATCAGGGATCAAGTCGCGGGGGACAAATATACAATTAACGCAAAAAGTAAATCCTATCTCAGAACAATTATTTGTTGAATTCATATAGGATTCGAACCCAAACACTCGGCGGGGGGACAGCGGCAACTCGACCGCTAGACCGCTATGTTATCCGTATTTATTATTATACAAATATGTAGCATAAAGTATCATACGTAATATTATCAATACTTATTTGTAACGCTTTCACGCCTTGACTGCTCGATTGATCATAATGAAATTTCACATACACATTATCAAGAGTACAGAAAAGGACATACAGTACAGTACCTTTTATCCAGAAAAAAGTACTGTTACTAAACTACATTTACACGAGCGAAGCCGCAGGCAGCAACTAGCCTTGTAATAAAGAACAGTTCGTAATATTACTAGTAATAGCACCCTTCAGTTATCAGTAGCCTAACGTCCTAGTATCTGTACTTACGTAAGTACGTTGACCTCGCAAATGAAGGTGAAGTATTTTAAATTAGTAACAACTGAAAAGTATTGATGGTAAGGCTTTTTAATTTAAAACCGATTAGTTTCTATTTCGCAAAAGATTTAGAAGCATAGAAACATAAACAATCGAACCTGATATTACTTAATACTATACATTTTAGTTGTAGTTTTGGGATGATAAACCATATGGTCTAGTTGGTAATTTGTCTACTCGGTTCTTTGGTTTAATATGACGATCGAACTAACGACATTCGGCGCATTAGTTATGGTGAGATTACCTTTTTATCAACCTTGCATTGCTGCTTTTTTGAAGGATAGGCATCACGCAAGGTCCCATCACGTATTGGTTACATAAACCGCCTGGCAGGATGAAAGATAAAAGTGATATTTACTCTCAAAGCCTTTTTTAAACCTGAAAACAAACGTTACTCATACGTAGGAGGATAAATGCGCAAGTTAAACGCAATATCCGGCTTGCATGCGTCATATAATCAAGCGATGCTGGGCAAGTAATCCGTACCTATTAATAATAAGCCAATTTAATAACTTGCGCATGAAGCTAGCACGTGGAGCTTGCGCATGTAGCATACCCTACTACTTGCATCGTTAACAAGCACCATAAAAAACGAACTTTTTAGGAAACGATAGGATACAGAATTAAAATTAAGAAATATAACAAAATAGAAATAGGTAATCCGTAGGTAATCCTTAGTAAAAGAATATCACAATCTTATGTAGTAAAAGCATATGAGACAACAATACAAAGTAAAATTAATTAAGGATTTGAAAGCGAATTAGATAAAAGTAAATAAACAAAGTAAATAAATAATACAATAGATTATACATAAGGGCGAAACAGCTAGTGATATATTTCGAATTAAAGGATAGATAAGTAAGTTATAATAATTTATATTTACAAGAGATATTTTAACACTAGTTAGATTTGGATAAAAGCAGACATGATTGTAATATTGTACATTATAAGTATCGCAATCGTAAGCCACTCGAAATAGTAAGCTAGCTGTTACCTGCGACTTCGTCCGCGTAGATTTTAACTAAAAAGTGTTTGTCTCCGCGGAACCCTATTTTTTTTCTAAAATCAAAGTAGCCTAAGTTACTCCTTATAACATCAGCTATCTGCCAGTGAAAGTCCCGTCAAAATTGGTTCAGCCGTTTCGGAGATTAGCCGGAACAAACAGACAGACAGACAAAAATTTAAAAAATAGATGTTGTCGTATAGGTACCTTATATACTTTCATATGCATTAGATAAAAAGCTGTTATTTTGACATTACAAACAGACACTTCAATTTTATTTATTTGTATAGATAGTATTCATAAAGCTTAACACAGAAGCAGTTGAGTAAAACCAGAGACAAATCGATAAATGAATTTTGAAATGGTGATGTTAACGAATCAGTTCTATTTTTAAAATATCTCTGCGATACTCTTACATCATCTTTTATATTATATACGCATACTAATTTGAAAAGGCTTTATTACCAAAAATCTTTTCTATTTTAAAATTTATCTTCAAGTCATTACAACTTTTACTGCCAATCAAAGTACATTATTTAGTGTTTGCCTATAGTTTAGTATTACGTATAAAAGAGCGGAGATTGATATTAAGTTAATTACCTGCCGGCCCGAAACGTCCTTTGTCGGTCGACTCCAACTGAGTTCATTGATTCCGTTTCTGCGCCCCCTTTGCTCCTATAACGCAAACCAATTTAAATGACCTCCCGTCTACCTCAGTAAATCCTAACCTAGTCAACGATTTCGTACAGACGAACGGGGCAAGGGAGCTCAGCATACCTGGACGACCAATGCCAACATGTGTTTGTGGCATTGGCCTCTACAACTTGTTGTTACAATTTGGACTTTAACTAGAAAAGATAAAAATCTATATTTGAATGGGGCGTGTTAGTAGATTTTTAGAAATTACTTTTTGCGTAAAGTTGTCAAGAAATAACGTATAAGATATTAATTACATAACGTCGATGAATTTGTCGTTTGATATTTTGGAATGGTAAGCTTTAAAGTGGAATGATGTGCGTCGTGGGTGGTCTGTCTCGTGTTCACTGTTCTACGCTCGGTTGTTAGCACCCCGAAACAAGATGAACAGTGTTTAAAGTGTTCGATGCGTCTACATTTATACTCTATTGACACACTCATAAATCTAGGTCCAAAGAAACTTCGGTTTCACACGGTACGAGCTGGTTCTTGTTTATCAGTAGATAAATGATCACGTCACTACTCACTACTTCAGTTAGAGCAGCCATTTATTTAGTTCAGATAACGATATAATTATTTGTGCTTTTAACTTGAGAATGATTTAATCTTCACGTTACGGTATCGTGAACGCTGAAAGTCGTGTTGTGGGATCGTAAAATTAAGAATATAACGCTGTTTTCGCGACTTTTACTGAATCACAGATTAGATCTACAAAAGAGTATAATCTTATTTCGTCTTTACATAGATGTTTATTGCAAATATGTATATGCGTATAAAAATGTAACAGCCTCTTTGATAACGACGTCGAGTCATCATGTTGAATTTTTGATCCATACTTTAATAGTTTAAATGCCAGCGCAACTCTGTCTCTGTATGTTATATTTACACAGCAAGACGGCTGTAACGTTTTTTACCGACTTCAAAAAAGGAGGAGGTTCTATGTTCCACTGTATGTATTATTTTTTTATGTATATAGAGGTGATAGTTTTAAATAGGACATTCGCTGGCTATAATAAAATAAATACAAAATCAAGGGTAAGCCGAGGGCAACAGCTTATAGTAGTTATCATGTTTTTATTCATGGTTAATCATTTAGAAAAAGGTTAGCAAAGGTTAATATATAAAAACAGAAATGTCTTATTATTTGAACCCAAACATTATAAACAATACTATTAAGAATCTCAAACAAAATATGATAGGTATTTTTATGAAATACTAACTAATTAGTAATTATAATAACCTAAGCCACATAGACAACAGAAAGTGTTGAAAGTGTACGTCCAAAAATATTGTAATTCAGTATTTACGCAATAAGGGTTAATATGACCATATTATAATAAAACACGTAGATGATCTATACATACATTATTATTGATATAAGACCAAAAAGTTGTAATAATCAGTAAATATTGTTAAGATAGATAGTTTAAATTATATTTTGTGTATGTGTAACCAAAATGAGAAAGACTTACGCCATCTAGCGAACGCCTCAACGCTTTTCAATGAAACTTATTTTTTCTAAACTTTGAGTACAAGTTATTACTTAACTTACTTTAAACTGAAACATTGTGTAATACTCATCCCTTATTTCTTAAAAGGATAAACAGAGAAGTAACAAGCATGAGAATAACCAAATTTATTTATTTACTAGCTGTTACCTGCGACTTCGTCCGCGTAGATTTTAACTAAAAAGTGTTTGTCTCCGCGGAACCCTGTTTTTTTCTAAAATCAAAGTAGCCTATGTTAATCCTTATAACATCAGCTATCTGCCAGTGAAAGTCCCGTCAAAATCGAACGTTTTCCTATAGGTACCTTATATACTTTCATATGCATTAGATAAAAAGCTGTTATTTTGACATTACAAACAGACACTTCAATTTTATTTATTTGTCTAGATTGAGGCCAAGACTGCACAATTGTGACACTGAACAATTGTGTGTTCAGAGTTACGTCATAATGTGTCTACGATGTTACAATTTCATTTACTTACTGCAATCAGATTTAAAGTGACATATTAACAACCTGTCTTTAGATTGTTTGATCTACCAGAGATATACCTACCTATATTTGACATATATTATCTACTATCAAGACTGCCATATTTCTACATCGAGTAGGCACATGAAACAATCGAAATATAGGTTACTAATATTGGCCTTAAAGCTACCAAGCAGCTTTAATCCCTACAAAGCAACAATACTGCATTATTTACAATATACAACGACAGACCAACCAAATCCATACGAAATATTCTAATTATGTCGACCAAATCCATATGAAAAATTCTAATTATGAATGTAAGCCTGCATGTTCCGTTATAACGTCTAAATGGCAGAGCCAATTTTAATGAACTTTCTTACAAAGATACCTTTATAGTTGGAGAAAGAAATAGTTGTTTAAAACACAAACGAAGCCGCGTGCAGCTAGTCAATAATATAATATAGTAGTAGAGGATATTACAACAAAAGTAGACTTTTAAAGGATAAGATTACTTAATAATTTCACTAATAGTATACATAAACATTATTTTAAAGGTACAAAGTGAGGCATTCGTTTATGTAAAATAAAATAAACATTGAAGGCATCAGCTGCTTAGTGGCATGCGAGTCACAAAAGTCGGCTGGGGGCAAGTTTTAGTGTTGTATTAATAGGCGAGGGGTCGTCAACCAATCACTACACCATTTTATCCTGCGATAACACAACCGCATTAGTGTGTTACTGAGATTTTAACAACGCTTCACGACTACTAGTAATAATTGAAAAAAGAGATTCTATTTTATTTTATGTTGTCTATATAATATCATAAAATTGTAACGAGATTGTATCTCTACACTATAGATATTTTTGAAAAAGGAATTGGAATATCGCCGCTTTTTTGTCAGCGAATTAATACCAAACCATTTTTTAAACAGAAATAATTTTATTTTGTATGCAGATAGATAATAATTGCTTTAAATATTTTAGTTATTCACTAGTCATACCGGTCTTCATTAAAATCCTTATAAAGAAGATTTAAGATTAACAATAGGTATTTACCCACGTAAATAATAAGAAAATCTATATAGTTAATATTATCGGACCTACCAATGAATTTCTACGCGATAAACTTTATTTAAAATCTTTCATGAGTAAACCCATTTCTTTCTAACGACGACTGTTAAAAAGGATAAAGTTTTAAACCCGTCAAATAAGTTCAGTCAGCTCGCCTTCGTCACATCAACGACGAAAGTGTACAATTTGATTATAAATTGTCTGTCCTTTTCATTTGGGTTTTGTTAGATAGAGATGTAGTAAATGGTGAAGTTAGATGTAGTAAACACAGATAATAAGATTAATTGGGCCTAAAACAATAATACCTTTGCAATGGAAGATTTTAGTATTAGTTGAATAATCCGTACTAATATTATAAATGTCTGCCTTGATGGCGAAGTGGCTGTGAATGCTACTGCTATGCATGTGGTCTCGAGTTCGATTCCCGGTCGAGGAAATTCTTATTGGGCTTTTCTGTAGATAAATAACTTATTACTATTGTTAATGAAATATGTACGTAATACAACCTCTGACTAACTTTCGGTGATAATGGCATGAGTCAATGATATATTATAAATGTGATAGAAACTCTTGTCTGTCTGTTACGTTTTAATAAAACAGGCATTCACGGGTCATAGTTAGTATTATATAAATACTAGATGTTCTCGCGGTTTCACCCACGTCTATCGTTACTGCGTCGCCTCCGAGGGACGTAGCGTGATGTACATAGCCTATAGCCTTCCTCGATAAATAGGCTACCCAACACTACCAGAATTTTTCAAATCGAACCAGTAGTTCCTGAGATTAGCGCGTTCAAACAAACAAACAAACTCTTCAGCTTTATAATGTTAGTATAAATGGGAAATTATATCTCATTGTTTTAAAACCGAGGCTTCTGATTTAATGTCTTTCTCATTAGTATATTTCTGTAACATATTATAGAGAAGCATCTATCTATATATATAAAGGAAGATGTCCTGACTGACTGACTTAGAGACAACGCACAGCCTAAACCGCTGGTCGTAGGAACTTGAAATTTGGAGAGCATGTGTGTTTTAATTTGTAGGGGTGTACTGAGAAAGTATTTTTTTAAATTCCACCTCTAAAGGGATGAAATAGGGGGGTGAAGTTTATATGGAATTTTCTCATTTCTGGATTTAGAAGTATGAAAATTGGTATATTGGGTCCTAATTAGAAACAAAAATAATCTATGTAAGTGGAATGGACAAAACTCCCCCCTAGAGGGGTAAAATGGGGGGTAAAGTTTGTAACGAAATATTCTCATTTTTGGACTTAGCAGTATGAAAATAGTAGGTTTATAAGTTCTAAATTACAATTAATAATGAAATATATGATTAGGTATAAAAACACTATAAAAACCTAATAGGTACTTATTATTATATACGAATAGTAAAGGATAATTGGAAAAACCTGTAGAAATCATGTGCCATAGAACTACGAAGCATCACGATAACAAAATTTAAAAAAGGTTTTACTTATCCTAATCCTAACTTCCTAACTAATATTATAAAAACGAAAATTAGTTTGTTTGTTTGTTACCTTTTCACGCCTAAACCACTGAACCGATCATCCTGAAATTTTGCATATAAGTTGTCAGGTGTACAGAAACGAACATAGGCTAACTTCCACCCCGAAAAAAATTACTGTTCTCGAGGAAAACAACGAAAACTTTCTTATGATAATAGATGGCGCCACGTTTCTTTCGAATCATGATTGAATTATATGAGTACAACCCGAATTGATTGTCAAATTCTAAATTAACGCGAGCGGAGCCGCGGGAAAAAGCTAGTATATTATAAACACATAGCTGTACGGATAGCGTAATTGTTGAAGTGGTCGCCTCGACCCTCGACACTGCCACTGCGCCGACTGTCATGGCCTGAATCTGTAAAAACACAAAAAAAATATGATCCACAAATAGTTCTGCCGAATTTGGGTGTCCTTTGAGCCCGCTGTTTGAATCTTTGTAATCGCCCTCGCTGCATAGGACTTATTCCAAGTGCGGGATAGTCTCTCTAAAACAATAAAAAAGAAATGTTTGCAATTTATTGTACAAAATATACGTATATGGTTAATAGTCATTTAAATCCCCACGGAAACGTCCACAAGCGATAAGAATGCACATTGACATGATATTATTGTTAGATAATGCGCTTATCTCACACTGTCCAAACAATAACACGAAGTTTAATAGTTTACACTTAAATGTGGACATAGTTTGTTTACTTTACTATCAGTGACTTCACTTGTAGGGATGATAGAATTTTTAATATAATAATATTCTATCACATACACACAACACCATCTAGCCTAAACTAAGCAAAGCTTGTACTATGGGTACTAGACAATGGATAAACATACATATATACTTTTTTTTTTTTTTTTTGTAAATGCTTACATATTATACATAGAAACACCCAGACCAAGACAAACATCCATGTTCATGCACACAAATGTTTGACTTGTGTGGGAATCGAACCCACGACCTCAGGCGTGGCAGTCGGTTTATATATGGTATATGGTGGTTGTACACGATGCAAGTGCGTGGATTAGATACATGCGCAAGCTACTCATGCGCAAGCTACTCATGCGCGACACAATGACATGCGCGAGTAAAGTATAATACGTTACTAGCGCGCATGGCGGAATGTTTGTGGTAGATGACAATTCGCTCATCCCGTATTACATGCGACTAAAATACGATAGCGAAATATGACTATAATTCACCTCTGCCTAGCCTTAGAGTAATATAGGCGGGGCTATGTATGTAAATCCCATACCATAGCCCCTTTCAAAATATCATGGTAACAACAGACATAAAGAACAGTCATGCCCGTAACAATGATCTGTGTGTCGTACAAATCTTTGAACGGAGCTGATATTAAACCCGCCACACTCACCCTTTAGTACTCATAAGGTGATCACTTATACTTAGATCTCCGTGCTATCAAAACTGTAAATGATTATACTACAACAAAACATAACGTTGTAAAAACTAAAGCAATCTCGATATCTCGATTGACATCCAAGATATTTTAATTTAATATTCAGATTAAGCAGTTTATCGAATTAGTCATTCAATCTGAGGAAACTTATAGGCTTATGTTTAACTTATCACCAGATATAGTAAAATATAACAGTCAAAAATATTAAATGATCACCAAAATTAAAACCGCATTTTAATATCAAAAGTATTAATTGCACAGCAAATGGATCAAAATAAGTCGACGGAAGAAGAAGGAACATAACATAACCTAACCCTTCCGAGACGGAATGCAGTGATTTGAGGCGTGTAGGTGCTCGTTATGATATATTTTAGTAAGCATATTTTGGTGTGCAATTACTATTTATGGTGGTCATTATATTTAATCCCAAACTTATATAAGCAGTTACTAACAAATTTGTAACAGACACTAAAAATAAAACTAGTTCAGTGGCTATCTATGTGTATATACGTAGTTCAGTTATTTCTTATTTTTTGCTAATGTTTAGGACTACTTTGTCATGCAAAATGCTAAATAAAAATCTGTGATTTCTAATAGTTAAGTAGTTAGAATTAATGTTATTTTGCTTCCTATTTACGGACACAATAACTAGGTATTGAAATTGTGATATTAAACTTAGTATGAAAAATATAAACGCATCCATTAGAACAACTCATTTGGTTGTATATCTGTTATTTTAGAAGGTTTAAATTAAGTACTTAAGTTATATTAATCAAGATTTTATTTTAACTAATTATGTAATTTGATCTGTGATTCATAAAACAAATAAAAACTTCTACTTTTTAGTTTTATTTAAAACATATAACTTAAACATTTTAACAATCAAATATTACAGTATGAGCAAACCTACCTACACAAACTCTAAAGTGCCAACCCTAGTGGGGCATAATCCACCAAATTTTAAGCTAGTGGAAACTGCCCCACTGAAGTCAATTTAGTAGGGTAGATTCCACTGCGAACTTTAACTTTAAGGCATTCCACTTTGCACCACCAGTGGGGCTTGGTGGGGCAAAGTGAAATACCTTGTTTATTTTAATTTAAAATACTACCATTTGTGATGTTTATGACACTGAATAGATCGAGAATTTGGCCACTGGTATCGTACTCAGAGCTTAACAGTCAGTAAGCGTAGAAGTAAACCATTGCTACTGAATCAACGAAACATTATAATATGTAAACAGGAGCTTACTTTTACCAGCATTCCTACGATCACCAGTATTATTGTCGTAACGTATTCTTAACAAGTATCATATCGTCCGCACACAAGCTAAACACCCGTTAGCTCCATTGTCGATCGTGTGGAATGAAAAGCAGCTCTTTATAGCCTTAAGTTTACATACAATTGGTTCGAAGTGTTTCGAGCTTGCCTTAGATGGGCATCCGCGTTTATACCTGTGCCTAATACATTTTTTGTAGTCTTTATCAAAAAATAAAAATTTGTATTGTTAAAATTTAAAAAATGTTTTACAGAATTACTTGTAGATAAATGTTACTACTCTGTGCAGGATTTCCTAGATGATACATTTTTATAACCCATATGTCATCTTCATCTACTAACTTTGTATTATATTTGCATGCTAATAAGGCAGAATGTACATGGATCTGTTATATAATTTACTAACCTATTTTTATGTACCTACATTCTAAGCAAATAAAGACCTATTCTATTCTATGTCATAAAGAAGTGAGCTTTCAAAGGTAACAATTTAAAATGCTATAGGTACACCAGTATTAAAAAATGCATCATTTTTTAGCATTTTGAAAACGTAGTGATGTCTATTTTTCTATCTTCATCCTTCCATTGTTATTACACTCATCCCAAGATGCTTGAGGTCAACACGGTATGTTGATGTTCCATTTGGATTTATAGGTCTCCATTATGTAGATGTCTTCGTTATTAAAGCGAAATACGTTCATACATATCATCAACAGCTTTAAATATATTACTGCATACGACTTGCCTTATAGTCAAATGTTCCTATATTATTAATCCATTATACACGCTTGCAATAGAAGAAAAATTATGCGCTCTGTGGACTTTGCAATAAAAGTACCTTAAGAAAAACCGATGACACAGCATGACATTAGGAAACATTTGCTTAAAGATGCGCGTTTTGGACTTGAATCTAAAGGTGGATCCACACCTGTGCATGAAACGCGATTCAAACGGCTATGGACGCGTCACACTATGCGCGGACACGCATGTCATGTGTAGTTCGCGTGCACTTACCCCACTGAGTCAATTAGTCACTCTGTTTGCATTTCGCACATGTCTTTATAATCATTCATTGAAAAAAAAAACGACTATTTAAAGTTCAATTAAAATTATATAAACGACTTTTTTACTATAGAAATTCATATGTCGGTACTTACTTATGATGTATCTATCAACTATGTATTTATGCAGGTTTTAAATCCTAACTAATATCGAATGCGAGTTTGTTTGTAGTGCTTTCACACCTTAACTACTCGACCGATCATCACGAAATTTCGCATACCTACACGTTGTCAGGGGTATAGAAAAAGACACACGGTACCTTTTATTTAGAAAAAGGTACTGTTACTAATCTAACGTAACCTACATTTACGCGAACAAAGCCGCGGGAAAATCTTGTATTACATAATATTTGCACGCGAACCGCTCGCGAACGTATTAGAACCTATACATACTAAGGCTACGGCTACATTAGTCCGCCTTGTACTGTCACGAAATTCTCAGTAGCACCAGAGCCTAGTACTGCGCCCGGTACGCGTAATAAGCGTACCTCCAATATGCGAGACCTTAAATTTGGCATTAATACATCTCTGCCTATCCTTCAGAGATAAAGACATGAGGTTATGTATGTATGTGGTCATAAATGTATCTTAACGATGATAGTGTCTGTAAGTTTGTGATCATGATGTAAATCCGTTAATCCTAACTAATATTATAAATGCGAATGTGAGATTTATTGTTTGTTTCGCTGTCACGCTTTAACTACTCGACCGATCATCATGAAATTTTGCATACACGTTGTCAGGGTAACAGAAAAGGTCATAGCGAACTTCCAATCAGAAAAATGGTCGCGAGGAAGCCGCTGGAAAAATGTAGTATTTAATATTGATAAATCACTAAACACACAGCCAACTCGCTTCTAGCATATACCTAAAGGTAAAATAGTACTTACCTTCTCTATACATATCTATACTAATATTATAACACTGTAGAGTTTGTTTGTTTGTTTGTTTGAACGCGCTAATTTCAGGAACTACTCGTTCGAATTGAAAATTTATTTTTTTGTTGGAAAGCTTATTTATCGAGGAAGGTTATAGGCTATATAACATCACGCTACGACCCACGAGTAGCAATCGGCGCAATAATCATAAACGCGGATGAAACTGCGGGCACATCTAGTACTATATACCTATGTTAATTTTCACAGGGGCCCGGGCAGGCAGAAACTACTTAATTCAGCGTCGGAACATTCCTTATGCATTATTGTCGGTAAGTAGGTATTTTTTTATACTTTTACAAATTCCTGTTACTATGATATATACCATTAGAGTCTTACCTTATTAAACAAGCGTAAGAGAGCCTCTCTTGGCGTTACGCGGTATAGACGCTTACAAAACCGTTTTGGTTAATCCCATGTGTTAGCCTCTGTTCTACTGCTCTTTTATCCAATTCTGGTAACTTGCACATGTTGAGGCACGTGTTAAGTGTTAAGCGTTTACTATAGACGCTTACAAAGATACTAAACCTTATTGGATAATCATACACATTCGAAAATATACGTCTGAAAATTTTATTCACAATTTAAAATAGGAATATTTGCACTGCTTGTAGTTACTTTGCTTAGACACAACTACCAAAAGTAGTTTCAAAACACTAATAATATTTCGTCAAATTACTAACAAACCTACTAAATATTCTCGACCGTATTTCGTGAACGTTTAGAAGAACAGACAATAAGGATCGTGTTTCATTACCAACTTTACATTATTAAGTCCACTAAAATGTCAGGCGTGGGTAAGATTTTATTTAAATTTCTATGAACTAAATGTCATGCCGGCGCCGTAGTCCGTGTGTTGCATATATTAAAAACACGCTTTTGACTCTTGTCACTAATTGTGACTCAAAAAAACAAATAAAATGAGCCTAAACTCGAACGATTTACTAGTAGCATTTCAGGAATACCACTATCCTACTCCTAGTTCCATCACCAGATCCTCGAAAAAAGCGACTTATTTAAATAGTTCAAAGGAGACTTAACTAGAGGGCCGTAGTCTAAAAGCCATTAAGGAATTCCACTTTCCACCTACTGAGGTGAATAGTGGAACAACTGATAATGATAGTGGAAACTTGGATTTTATAACTACATGTGAATATTATTATGCATATATGTAATAGAATGTGCCCGCGGTTTCACTCGCGTTTATCGTTACTGCACCACCCCCGCGGATCCTAGCGTAATGTTATATAGCCTATAGCCTTCCTCGATAAATAGTCTATCCAATACTAAAATAATTTTTCAATTAGATTCAGTAGTTCCTGAAATTAGCGCGTTGAACCAAACAAACAAACAAACTCTTCAGCTTTATAATATTAGTATAGATATCAGCCCTGTATTAAACTGTCCCACTGCTGGCCACGTGCCTCTTCTCAGTGTGAGAAGGGTTAGGCCATAGTCCACCACGCTGACCCAGTGCGGGTTGGCAGACTTTACATATCTTTGAGAACATTATTTAGAACTCTTAGATATGCAGGTTTCTTTTCCTCACGATGTTTTCCTTCACCGTTAAAGCAAGCGATAATTAACTATTTAATACCCACATAACTTCGAGAAGTCAGAGATGCGCGCCTTGGGATCGAACTCGAGACCTCTGCGTCGCAGTCCAACGGTTTCTCAATAGGCTATCGCTGCTATTTTTTAATAATATTTTAATAATATTTATTTATTTAAATAATAGGTACAATAATTTATAATAAATGACTAATTTACACAATTTGCTATAATACATTGCAAGCTTAAAATATAACGACACGCTTCTATTCACGCTGGATATTTTGTTAGTCACATATACGTATATCTAAACGTAGTATATCGTTATGAACTCATCACCTGCAATGAGCAGTTGCGTGTATTTGTCGTGTCGCAGCGAGCAATCCCCACCGCCGCCGGACCGGATATCTACCTGAACTAAACAAAGGGCAGTACGAGCCATCGGTTAACTGTTTATAAATATCCTATTCTTGTGCCGGTGACCTTGTCTAATGGCGGACGGAACCCTACCTGTCTGATGTTTGAGCATTGTTTTTTACTTATTTTGTTGACTATTATAGTTTCATAATATAACGTTACGACCTTGATGCGTTTCTAATGAATTAGACTGAGGAATCTTGCAACGACACGTTTTATGTGTTGTTGTTACCACAGATTTCTACGTGTTGTATATTAGGGGCTCTCGTTAATAATTTCCTTATAGAACTGCTTCACACGGTGATCTAACCTGAAACTTCACAAAAACAAGCGCTATTGCTAACACCATTAGATCAACGAATCATTCTGAAATTGTAATTATTAATCAATCTTTAAGTTCTTTGTTGAACGTCCTGAAAAAGACAAATTGAGTAATTTATATACATCTATATATTTTTTTACGTTTGGGAATGCTTTGACGCATACCTCTCTGCGGGGCGACGGAGAGGTTATGTCGGGCTCACCGGGGAAAAGATACCCCGGTAATACCCACTAAACCTACCACGATGTTCCTCGGCGTAACCATAGACGGCGAGGCCGCGCGAATCGCTTTTACATGCAATCGCGACCCCGCCGTATACACATTTAAACTGCATGTACAAAATTAAGAAAGTATCTTGTACGACAACCTACATGGTGTGCATAAAATATGAATTCTGGAATGAAAAATAATACTTATATATTTTGTAGCCGTAGAGAGACTTACAAACATACAAGTATATTTATACATGAATTAGGATGAGCTGCACCCCACGGTTTCACGCGATTACTATACCAAAACACACCATGCGAGCAAAGACAAACTTTTAATGATAACATGAACAGAGAAATTTATATTATCGTCAACAGACACGAAACGCCATCTAGCGTATCAACAATCAATTCGCATGTTCCGCGTTAAGTGATGTTTACAGTTACAACTCTGCTCCTTTGGATCCTAGCATGATTTTATATAACAAAGTTGTAGCCTTCTTTACCGCAGGTCCGCCATTTAATGCAAAAAGATTTTTCTAATCGCTCTGATAGAGCCTCAGATTAGCTTATTAAAACATACAAACTCTTCAGTTAAACCTTTGATCATCGGACGGACGTAAAGTCTTCTTTGTGAGAGATCTGCTTAGAGTTTTAACTTCACTACATCTTATAAAACACAGTCTCCCGCCGCGACTATCTATATAGTCTGTCTGTTCACGATAAACTCAAAAACTACTGAACGGATTTTCATGCAGTTTTCAACAATAGACAGACTAATTCATGAGGAATGTTTAGATTTGCCAAGGTTTTGGACTACCCGTGCAAACCTGGGGTGGGTCACTTGGCGGGTGGCTGACCTCGGCTTATATTATACCTACTCGAACAATTTGTTTCGGTATTACGTTTACGGTCAAATTATCATATAATCGTCGGTCGTTTGATTATTTATTTGGTCTCTCGTCAAATTAAACTATACAAATCATATGGTTTATTCATATTTAAAATTGTTTTAATAATATTTGCCTATGCTTACACTTTTTTGACGTTTCGATTGTTTGGCTTTCAGCAGCTATAGTATCAAAGAGAGTTGGTATTCGTATCAATCTTAGAGTTACATTTGAAAGTTATTTATCTCCCTTGGCCGTGAGATTCTTGCTTGATCTTCTCATAGTCTCAAACCTTTGCCTGAACCTAGCAACTAACCTAAATGAAAATTTAGAAACTTCACTAAACTCAAAACTTTGACTTCATATGTTGTGACCTTAATGGATAAATAATTTTTTCTCTGACTTACTTATGACCTGCTGAAAATATAATGTAGTTGTCTTAGTAAATGCTACAAGTGTCCCAACTCTAAAAATGTATATGTATTTGATGACCTCTTTGATTATAGTAGTGTACGTAATGAAGACAGTCCTTAAATAAATAAATACAAGGCAAGCGTCAGTAGTTTCCTTCCTTCTTTCTGACATAAAGAAAGGACGAACACACACTCTCTCATACGTAATATTAGAATTACTCAGCATAAGAAATGTGGAGACAATAAATATTTCTATGCTTATCTTCATGGAGCGCGATAATCTAGTGCCGCTTACACTCGAGTCTACAAATTGTACTAGTAAGTCTCACCTTTATCTTAACCAGAATTCTGTTTGGAAAAATACTTCACCTCTTTTTTAGCTATATCGATGGAACAGTGATGTAAGCGGTCGCCTCGCCGATGCCAGTACGCCAAGTAATGACGGGTTCGATCCTCAAACAAAATAAAGATTTGTATTGATACACTTACAATTTAATTTCGATTGCACGTATGGCGTAGTGGTTTAAGTTGTCGCTTCGCCATTGCCTCTGCGCCAAGTCTCCAAGTCTCGTATAGGGATTGAACCTACAACGGGTTCAATCCCTATACTAGACACAAATTTGTGTGATTTACAAATAGTTGTTTCGAGTCTGGGTGTTCTTTGTGTCCGTTGTTTGAATGTTTACATAGTCTCCCGGGACACAGGCAAAAAGTATATCGTTAAATAAAGGTGGTTGACCTGAGTCAAGTGAAGTAGATTCAATAAAATTTATATCGTAAAAGCTCCGCTTGATGATTTGGTGTGCAAACATCTATGACAGAAATTGTTTAAGGGAATTCTTTGATTTGTATAGAAGTCTGTGATAGACGAACATCCAGCGTGGATATTGAAACAGATTGGTCTTTGTTCTGCTATAGATTGGTCATAGGCTGACATGATAGTACCGCTAGTAATAATGGCTAAGAGCCATTATTACTAGCGGTACACTTATGACGTGAAAAGAAAAAGGAATTATATCTCTTAGTTTTGCACGATATGAAGGTCTATATCTCATGATTATTAGCGTTAATTTTGTCTGATCCTCTTTATGTAAGCTCTACTTCTTAAACTGGCTCTTTAGTAATATTCAATTGTCTCCAATTTATTTTTCAATTTATCTAGTCAGGGTTGTAAGTAAAAAAATAAAAAAAAAATAAAAGTGTTTGAAATACTTGCGCAAGGAGTAGATAATATTTAATCAGCTTCAGTTTGATTAAACCTATAGTTATAAAAGATATTGACTTATTCTTCCAAATGTTGTATTTTTTTGCATTACTGACGTGTCCACATTCGGTATATTTTATAACAATCGGCTATTTGCATTAATTAGCTATTATTTAAATATTTAACTATTTGATTACCAAATACCACAGTAACAATATTTCTTTATAAAGAAATATCGAGTACCACAGTAACAATATGGTAGTATTCGAGGCACTGACCAAATTAGTGACGTCCTTGGAAAAGGTCACGTGCGTGGCTCGCAGTGTTCACAATATTTCGTAAACGGTACTTGGCCGCCTTATACGCTTTGCCATGGCTTTCTAAAGTTTTAGGAAACACAATATGTATTGCATGCTTAATGAATGCTGTGATTACTTGCTATAGGTATTGGAGTGTGAGATTTTGGGTATATTTCCATTAAACTACAATAGACCAGTCTCTTAATACCTATTCGGGATCTTAACAAGCGAAATGTGGTGGTTAAATGTGTCACTAATACGACGGTGATATATTGATGCTTTAAATACGACGCAAATTACTGACGTGGGATACATGCGCAAGTTAACGAAATAAAAGTTACTTGCGCAGATGACATGCTTCGGTCGTTTACATGATGCATAGAAAACGTAAAAGTGCTTCGGAAAATTAATGCGTTGTTGATAATTAGCTCTTGATTGGAAAATTTGCCTTGGATTCTTAAAACAGATCCTTTGCAATCTGCCTAGGGTTTTCGCAAATATGTATTAGAGGTTTCCGATTTCGACATATACCTATTGAAATATATACTGATCAGGGTGATGATTAAAATGTTTATTAAATTGTAAACTTGGTTAAATTACGATAGTATTAATCTGTCCAATAAATTACCTTATGCTCTTTTCCAATGTTCATGCTACCTCCATATCAAATTGGTTTTGCCGTTTAGCCATAAAATGCAACAATCAGAAAGTAATCCATATCATTTATTATATCAGGGTGTAAAGAAGATGGAAAATTAATTAAATTAAATTGCAAGTCTTTTGAATATCTGTACAGACTGGATATAAAGTTTATTTCCAAGAGCCATACTCGTATCTATTATAACCTATTAAACTTAACCTTGAATAGTAATATCAACATTTATATAGTAATTATTATAACATACATATTTTTTTAACCTTAGTAGATATTAATAGTATGTATTATCTTTCTTTGCCTAAGCTATATGACAGTCTATAAACTGTCCTATAGCTAGGAGAAGCACATCTCAATTTGAAGGGCTTCGCTTTAACAACCGCGCTAGTTGAAGACAAATGATAAACAAATTATTTTTCAATCTTATTAATCTTGTACACGATAGAGTGGGTCACGGCGGTCATTTACACGATGCATACAATCTGCACAGGTCTTATTTGCAAGTCAAAAGACCTGTGCGGGTTGTATGCATCGTGTAAATGACCGCCGTGACCCACCTGTCCAAGTATCTTGCGCGTATATCTTACTCACGTAGCTTACGAGGCATCCGCGCAAAAAGTCCGCATAATTTGTCCCGAGTAGCTTGCGTGCATGGCTTGCTCATATAGCTCACGAGCCAACCGCACAAGTAATTCGTATAACTTGCCCCGAGTAGCTTACGCGGTTAGCTCACGTAGCTCACGAGCTACTTGCGCCGTGTACTTCCACCTGCATCTTTAGTACTTTTACTAATAGTAATATCAACCTGCGCGAAACATATTTATAATATAAGTATAATTCTATTTAATTAAAAAGGTACAAGTACAGTACAAGCAGATCATAAAAAATGTGTTCTTTTCTTTATTTGATACTATATTTTGCGCGCGGCTCCGCCCGCGTGGTACCTACATCAATAAAAGTAGCCTATGTCCTTCCCCAGGTTTTAAACTATATCTGTGCCAAATTTCATCTAAATCGGTTGAGTGGTTTAGCCGTGAAAATGTAACAGACAGACAGACAGACAGACAGATAGACAGACATTACTTTCGAATTTATAATATTAGTAAGGATGATATTATTATTTACTTAAAATAAAACATATTTCATTATAATTTAACATAATCTTATTTATGTACACGCTGCAAGTCTTTTTTTTATTCTTGTAATGAGGTTTAATGCGTACATCTAAGTATATATTATTACAATAGTTAATTATTATTTGATTAGCTACCGCCCGCGGCGGCGACGCCTACCTGTTTTATAGAAGAGAAGATCGAACTGACATGCATCGCTTGCGTACTTTCATATTTTAATGTAATTGTATTAAGTCGAAGCATCTATTTTATTTAGAAAAATATGTTTGAATAATACTGGGGTCGTTATCTTATTGCATTAAGAACGGGACAAAGTTATACACTACGTGCTGTCTCCTTTGGCGCATGCAATAACAATATTTTAAGAGACATTGTTATAAATAAATATATTAGTGATCTCATTAATTATCGTTTGTACAACGGTGCGTCTAGACGCAAGGCTTTTATTTTTGTTTCGATATGATGCTGATAAAATTACGAAATTACCATGGAGGTTTTTTCGGTAGGCTTTTTGCCTGACTCGGGCACCGAGCCCGAAACCTCAAGCACAGCAGTCAATAAACTAAATCTGCGCTACTGAGGCAACTTCTGTAGGGGAAAATATTTTAAAATCGGTTCGGTAATTCCAGATATTACGCCTCCCTACATACGTACAAATAAATGTTACCTCTTTCTAATAATAGTTTAGCTAAAAGTGTTACTGTTTATCGTGTGCCAATAGTATTATTTTAAATATTTACTAATATTATAAATGCGAATGTAATCTTGTTTGTTACGCTTTCACGCGCCGTTACTACTCAACCGATCATCATGAAAGGGGCATGCCAAGACGCCATAGTAATTCGGGCCCACAGTGTACACATGTAAAGGCTAATGATAATAATAGTAAGTAATGTCAATAATTCATTAGCATATAAGTGATTTACAAAAAACTTGGCATTTAAAAGTTATCAAATCTTCTTATATCTCATGAATACAATTTATATTAAATATGTGCTATATCATTTTATATATTATTTTAATTATTATTTATTTATGAGTACTATCTGAATGAATGAAATAAAACAGAATACATTGTAGTTTTATACCTTATAGGTAAAAGTCTTCGATATATAAACACTACCCGTCACAATGGAGTTGCAAAACAAGCAATAAAATTGACATTTACGTTTTCCGGCGTCATACAAGTTAGAGATGGTGTTGCCATAATAAACACAAAACCTCGATACATCGATAATAGACATTACTTTGAGACGGGTGAAGGTTCGGGTGTAGAAATAAAAGACTACTGCTCGGGGCCCATGTTCAAAGTGTAATCATTATAATTACATTATTATATAATATAAGGGAGCACACTACACTACAACTTTACAAACAATCTTGCAAAGATAAAAATAATAATTATTATTTGTTTTTGTATTACTTTTGTATAAAAAATGAAATGAACGATTAAAATAATAATTACGTAATATAGCAATGGTAAATTACTATTTCGATTAATTACCTGTAAACCAACATATTTTGTGTAAAGGCAACATTTTCACGTTAATGTTGCTTACTTGTAAGTTCCATTACGATTACATAGTTTAGTCATTTTCTTGTTTAATACATTTTTTTAATATTACAGACTTGTACAGAATAATAAATACAAGGTAAAACTAGGATAAATATTAATATATTTTTTTAGTATAGCCAATTACTTGTGGCCTAATACTGGCATGCCCCTTTCACACACATGTTGTCAGGGGTACAGAAAAGGACATAGGATACCTTTCATCCAGAAAAAAAGCACTGTTACTATCCTAAACTAACCTGCATTTACGCGAGTGAGGCCGCGAGCAAAATCGAGTGACTTAATAACTGTAAAAAGAAGTAAATTCAGATGTACTTACTATAAAAACTAGCCTTTCCTTACAGCCATGACCGCTACACACATAATATAATGCTAGACAACGGGTCTTACTCACGATAAAGTATTTAAAAGGTCTTCTTCTTCTTCTTCTTTCCGTGTGGTTAGTGGCCAACCTATTGTCAAGAATTAATCAAGTAGGCCATTTTTAAAAGGTAATAAATACGATAATAATAAGATCCGTTGTCTAGCATTATATTAAGTATGTGTACAAATCGCGATAGTCTAAAAACTTTTATAACCGCTACAATTAACAACAAAATAAATAAGCGACGTTGTTGCGGCTCGACAATCCCTTAGCGGCTCTTACTTGTACCATGAGCCGCGGGAGGGTTGACTGTAGGCCTAATAATTCACGAACGCCAGAGCAGAGAAAGACAGAATTATAGAAGTGAGCGAGAAAGAACGATATAGCATATTTTTACTGAGTAGTCAATAAAACTATGCGCTTTATAGCATCGCATCGCATTGCAATTCAATAATTGTGACGTCATGGCCTTCTTCTAATATAAGCATGATGGGTGAACTTAAGCTGTATCTATCCTTTATAATACGTGTAATTAGATTTTGCCCGCGGCTTTGCTCGGGTAAGTGTAGGTTAGGTTAGATTAGCAACAGTACTTTTTCTGGATGAAAGGTTACCTAAGTACTTTACTGATGCCCTGACAACGTGTATGTTTTATAATAATCGGGCGAGTATTTAAGACGCGAGAGCGTAACAGACAAACTCATATTCGTATTTATAATATTAGTTAGGATAAAGCTAAAGAGTTATTGGCTTTTTTTTATTTGAACGTCCTAATCTCTGGTACTACTCATCGGATTTGAGAAATGCCTTTTGCATTGTATAGCCGTATCCTTGAGGAAGGTTATAAACTATATAAGATCTCGCTACGAGTAATGGAAGCGGAACTGTAATCATAAACTTGAGTGAAATTGTAGGGGACAGCTAGTTTCTAGATACAGGTAGAGTAAGTACTGCTACTTATACCTACATATATATGTATAGTTATATACTATACCATGTATAGTTACGGGATGTCGTGCGTTAGCGACGGATACGACGCGACGCGGACGTGACGCTGCGAACGCGACGAACGCGATCAAAACAACGGCCTACCCATCTTGCGGCCTATGTGGCACTTGGTAGTCGGCGGTAGAGGTTTGCACCGGAGCAAGATTTTAACAACCGATTGAATTCACCGGTGATTGGGCAATCTCCGGTGAAAAACCGGAGGTCACCGGAGAATAAAGAAATGTTGTTTCTTTTTTTAAATTTATACATTACAAATGAAGAAATAAGAAAAATCAATTGATATAATCTATATAATCATTTATTAAAAAAAAAACGTTTTATAAAGCTAACAAATGCTAATTTTGATTTAAGAAACACAACATGTCAACAGTGTCATCATATAAATGGACAAGACCGCTTTGAATTAATGACTGAAATAATTAATCTAATTCGAAAAAAACAAGTTAGTAAATAATTGTTATAAATGTTAATAATTATAAAAAATGATTGTTGAATGTGTCTTTTATTTGTGTAACTGTATTATATAAAAAAATAGGATACGACGATCACCGGAGATCAATCTGTTAATTACCGATTATTTCAATCGAGTACATTTATCGGTAAACCACCGGTTATTCTCCGGTACTCACTGCTCCGGTGCAAAACTCTGGTCGGCGGCGAGACGCGACGTAACGCGTACCTGTTTTGTGGGCTATCAGACGCGACACCACGAACTACGAAATGGTTGATTCTCAAATTCAGGCTTAATAGCAACAATAATGTAATCGAATATTGTTTAAATGTTCTATAATCGTTTCTTAATTTTGGATATAAATGATGGAATTCGCCAAATATGTTTCTTTGTAAAAATATTATGTTTGTTTTCTTTCTATGTATTTTACGACCTATATTTTTTTAAAGTCTCTGCTTTAAGTATAAACGTTCAAGCAAAATTGCACTGAATTTCCCCATGATTTGAGAAGTAATGACCAAAATCACGTACGACATTTGTCGCGTGTAGCATCGCGTCGCATTGCATCGTGTCGTGTCGCGTCGCATCGCGTCGCGTTCATCGCTCACGCAGGACACTCCGTAAGCGTCTTTGTTGCCCGAGTTAAATGTAAAGAAACAGAAATATTATAATTACATGAGTATCTTATTATACTTGATAATTATTGTTAAGCAAGTGGTTAGTAAAACGAATTTTAAATGTAAAAACGTCGACTACACAATTTTGGTGTTTACATTGAATATGAATACAGAGAACGAAACACGTTAGGGTCGTACAAGAAAAACCCCGTTTGTCCAAAGATTTGAATCGTAGATACCTACTACATTTGAATGTAGTCCTATTTTTGGACTTTAAGTTACCTAGTATCTAAAGCAAACAAATTATAAACACAAAATTGCAGATTATCGATCTCTAATCATGTATACAGGTTGTCCGGTAATTAATAAATAACCTTAAAATGTCTTATGGCTATATAGAACTGATGGCCGATCAGGAAAAAATTTAAAATCTATCTTAATGTATATACCTGAGATATGATTTCTTTTTAATTACCATATTTAACTTTCTTGTACACTACGACCATAAATTAATGAATTCCGTCGGTTTTTTATTGTTTTATTATTAAACACTAATTATGCTAATAGATAGACAGTCAAAAGTATGACTAGCTATTGCACTTTTTAATATATTATTTTTATATTTTTCTTTTTTTCTGATCGTCCATCAGTTCTACTATAAGACATTTCAAGGTTATCCATTAATTACCGGATATCCTGTATATAAGTATAATGTGTGATCTCTTCTTAGTCTGGACACTTTTTAGTGCGAACTAATTTGAATAAGGCACACATTTTATTATCCAATCTAAGGGCGCTTGTCATAATAATAATATATTCTTTACAATCCTAACCTATTAGTTACTTCACCGTCGATGCAAACATGACAATAAGGTAAGTATATCGTCAAATGGTTATAGGTGCTATAGCTGTTGGCTCTGCGCTGTCACTTGACACGAATATTACTTTTATTAGTAGAAGCGCAGTGCGCAATATGCGCGGTGCTCCTTGGATACAATCCTCAAAAATAATATGGCAAAAAAAATTCACGGTTGAAGAAATGTATGGCATGAAATCTCAATTATCCTAGTATACTCATATAATTGTAACATGTTATGTACACTAAGTTGACAATATATTATTTAATTGTTTTTCCCATCACCGTCCGATAGAGTCTATAAAGCTAATTGACTAAGTATTCGGCCACTATAAGATTAACCACAAAATAATAATAATATTATAATGATAATGATCCCCCGCGGCACAGAACTTATTCATAGAACAGGAGAATTGTGTTTTCAAAAATAACATGTTATGGTTATTAATTAATAAAAAGGAGAGCAAAAGAGAACAAGAGAGAGTTACTACTACTACCTATAATAAGTGTAGCTCAAAAAGACAAAGACACTAAATAGGTTGGGTATTACAGATCTATTAAACACAATGTGTTACTTTAACTTAACTTCAAGTGTGAGTTGTGAGTGTGACACGGTCGCGCCGAGAGGCCACCCCGCCCATTAACAAGAGCCTCCGCTTGGTAGGCGGCTTGTTAACAATACTGCTAATAACTGTATTATACTTTATTTCGCCTATAATCCCGTTTACTAACCAATAAGAATGAATATTGTTACGACAGGTATATTGACTTCAACCACATTGACATTAGTTAAGTAAACAGTATTTATTTTTATTTATTTTAAAAGACAACTTCCGCACTATGAATAATTCCTGTGTCGTAGGGGACTTTACAAACATTCAAACAACGGACACAAAGAACACCCAGACACAATAAAACATGTTTCACAAAAGACTTGTCTCTTCTCGTCTGTTAGTTTTCCTCTGGAATCGTTTCGACATAGATCTTCTATTCAATATCTGCGAGAACACCATATTTATGCCGCTATTGAAAAATACTATGTGAGTAGATTTTTTTAATAATAATTTACATTTTGTTAATAAACTTTTATCCCACGGGAACACTGTCTTCTCCCTATGTCATTTTGTGTATCCCTGACAACGTGTATGCTAATTTTCATGGTGATCGGTCAACTAGTTAAAGCGTGAAAGCGTCACAAACAAACAAATTCACATTCGTATTATTTAAAAACTAACTTTAGAGAGTATGTATATATTCAAAACCATAAAAAATACTGTTTATTAACCAATATTCAGTTCATTTTCTTTTGCCGTTTCTAATATACTTTATTTATTGGTAACCTAATTGAATAAAGACAGCTCAATCGTACAAGTTTAATAATTATTACTAATAAAATAAATATACTCATTTCGGGTACTTAAAGTCAATATAAATAATTCCGCATTTAAATGTAACCTTGACTACTAATCTCAATGACATTGTTACTATAACTTATTATTGTAGTCATTTATAGCATTAATTAATACGATATTATTATTCACGCAATATATCTGCTATGTTTACAATTTTATTTAATCTGGCACGTGAGTAGTTAAAGAGCCCATTCTCGTAATTCTATTTTGAATAGTTTTTTGTAAAACTAGAGTTCTGATTTACTTAGTCTAAACGACACAAATATCAAAAAAGAAGTAGTCATAGATTGGAATAATTATAAAATGTCTATGTAGATCGTTTTCCAGCTAACATTTGGGGTTTATAAGACTAGATTACAACTGTATTTTACATATATCTACTATTTACATCCATTTTTATTGTTATTAATATTTAAAACTTCATTAGGTAAATCTACAATCATATTATTTACAAATAAAGATAATATTATTATTAAATACATATTTTATTACGAGAATTGACCTTCATTATACGTAAAAATTAAACATGAACATATTCAGGTAAACAAATAAATTTTAAAAGACCTACTTGCTTGAGAAGACAGCAAGATAAACCAATGTTGTGACTGAAAGGCAACCAAGACTGACAGTAATCCGATGATATGGTCGCAGCTTCGCCCTCATCAATCCCACGGGAACGCATACCAGGATAAAAAGTATCCTTAGTGTTATTCCAACACAAGTCAATCTCAAGTCAATCTATATTATGCCAAATTACATCCAAATCCGTTCAACACCTTATGCTAGAGTAACAAAATATATCTTCACAAACTTTTACTTTTCTTATATTAGTGAGATTATTGACGTGCATTACGATATTTGCTGTGCCTTGCCAGGCTCCCAACACTTGCACTTACGTGAAGCAACATCGATACATTCGAATATAATTCGAATACAATCGTGCACATTACTAGAAAGAATAACGATATATGACAATTATAAAAAGAAACAAAAGCCCCGAAACAAATACAAGTCTTCTTAATTTTCCTTTCACAAAATACATACCTAATTATATGTGTATGTATACACAAAATACACACCAACACTCTCGCGGTGTACACAAATAAATATCCTAAATAGATTTCTGTGTGGGGTTCGGTCTACCCTTGCCACGCAGAAAGAGGGTGCTCAACCAATACCCCAATGGGCCATTTTGATTGTGATACCTTAAAATTATTTCCGGGATTGTTACGAGTACATAACATTCCAACAGTATAATAAATGACTTCTACAACGTCGACTGTTTTGTAGGTATGTAAAAATTGATTTGCAGTCTCTTAGCGCCATCTAGCGAAGAGACACTATAATTTGTCTTTCGTTTAATACTTTTTAGTGTTTATTACCCGAGTTATAAAACCACCATAGACAACCTATACTTACGTACTCTTTTCTTAAAATAATCACGTTGCGTCGTCTTTACGTATCTGTGGCCTATATGAAGCACCAAACACACCTTCGTATATATAATTTATATAGTTACGGTTATTGATCAAGATAATGGATTGACTTGTTATTTTGTTGCGCACTTCTGAAGGCCACTAAGACACCGAATAAGAAGAACATTTGCTCAATTTATACATAAATAGAAGCATCGTCATACTATTTACAAACACAGTTCCTACCTACGCTGTAACAACAATATTATTGTAAACAAAAACATATTATCTAATAATCATGTTAATTTGTTTTCCTGATATAATTTATTCATTTTTACGCGTCCGATAATGAATTAGTCCTCTATCGATAAGTAAACCGAAAACGATCCTTGTCGAAATAACCTCTTTTTGTGTGAACTGTGGAAAGGCGTTTGCTTGTGTGCGTAATTTAAACGGAATGTGTGCGTTTGACGACCTTTACAACAACATTTGTGACACTACAACTGATTTTATTTATATGCCATACATTGGCCGCTATGGTCCGCGCACTCTGTAGTTCTTTGATACTAAAGCAGCAATGACTATATGATATATATGTTTGTGATGTTGTAATATCGTGTCCCGAGGACCAGCTGTGCGGTCGCGTTGATAATCATGTTCTGTTTCGTTTTCCTACCGTGAGCTTGTACTTCTTAGCTCGTTTCTACGTCACGGCCAATGTTTGATCAAACATTCGTTAATGTTTGTACATTGTATACGATTGTTGAAAATTACCTCGAATGTAATAATAACAATTAAACCGTAGTTAAGGATACTTATCTGTTAATAGTTAGTACTTAACTACTTACCCACTTATCGGTCAATGACATATTTTATAAATACTTTTGTGTGTTTCTTTAGATCTTTGTTTTAGAGTCAATAAACAGTTGAATAATTCAAAAGTTTGGTGTTGTGCGACCATGGTGGATAGTTTTGACCTAGCGGTTTGGTACGAAGTATAGCTTCCGCTCGCAAATGTTTTTGACATCCTGTGTTTGAATTCCACCGGCATTACACTGGGTATTTGGGGCCCACCTATTGTCGTTGGCCATATACGATAATACCAACTTGGCTATAATCTCTATGACATTATTATATTGCGTGTAATATCTGTATTACAGACAATTGTATAAATATAGTTATTATAATAATAAATATAAACGTTCTCGGTTCAGTGATCGATTATGAGCGTGTAAAAGTAAGATCTGGTCATAATATGAATTAAATTATTGTGATTAAGTACTTATAAATACATAGTATAATATTAGACAATAGATAGAAGCATCGATTAATCGCGTTGGTGATGATTTCAAAGTAATAAGTACTTACTTATTTATTTTCTGACGTTTCGACCGAGTTGCATTGATTTAGTCCACCTGTGACCACGTTTGTTTGTTTGTTCTTTGGCAAATGTTATATTAGGTATGTATGTTTATAACTCGGCAATTTCTAACACTGATTTTTACTTATGAATATAGGCATAATCACAAAAAACATTTATTCATTTAGGTCACAAAGTCGCACTTATGAACGTCAAAGTTAGTGAGTATAGTGAAGTTACTAAATTGACATTTAGGTTAGTTCTTAGGTTCGGGAAAGGGTTAAGCCTCTGAAACGACAACTCGACAGGAAAATCACGGTAAACATACAGATGTTTACCGGGAGATTTTTTTTAAGTAAGTATGATGGAGTTTTGGGTATTTGTAAGTTTCTTATATTCTTGTTACCTAATTCAACTAAGCTAACTGCCTGTAATAGTATTTATTTTAAATAAAAGACAACGCCTGTACTAGGAATAATTCCTGTGTCGCGGGTGACTTTACAAACATTCAAACTATGGACACATGTAACACCCAAACTTGGAACAACCATTTGTGGACCACACAATTATTTTGCCCGTGTGGAACTCGAACCCACAACACTCAGCGCAGTGGCAGCGTCGCCGCTGACCTTTTAAACCACTAAGTCATCCGAGCAGTCAACACTATAGTATGCTACTCTTACGTCACTTGATTCCTATTATGGTTAAGGGTAATATACTACCCGAGCTGCATAATCTGCATCGTCACCAGACATTTGGCAACAAGCGATCTCTTCCACTAGAATATAATTATATTTAGTCATGTCTTCTGATAGGGAATTCTTTAAAGTAAATTAGTGGAGTCTGGAACTGTGCCCGACAGACGGCAATAATCGGCCCTAATTACTAATCAAACCTAAATATAACTAACGGAATGTTGGTCAAATACATGTTGAAAACACTTTTAGTGATATATTATAATGTTAAAGATATACCCAATCGTTTGTTAATGCGATACTTGCATTTGATTTCCGAGTCAAACAAAATTATTATAGGGTTTACTGTTAAAAAGTTCATAGTAACAGCACTGAGCCTGGAACTGTGCTGGTAAATGACAATTTTATTAGCTGGTCCACTAGTACTTGCCATCTAAAGACCAAGCTGTCAAAATATGGATACCCATTTTTCCAACTCTTCAGGATATAGGCATGTAGTATATAACTATATACATACTTCTAAATTAGGATAGTGGAAACCAAAAAGCACGTGTAACAAATTTCTACCATAATAATTAGCAGAAGAGCTTACGTGAACAGAACTGGGCAAAAAACTCATGGCCACTCGTTTCAATTGCTAATTTATTTATTTTATTTATTTATTTCTCTATTTACTACATTATACATTTTTATAATTGGCAGCGGCTTCCGCACTAAGCTCGTGGCTTGTATCGCGGAATAATTGTAATTGTTTTTAATATGTTAAAAAATACTTTAAAACTTTACTTTTTTATATTTCATTTTCATTAGGCGCTACCCTAATTAACATTAACGTTATAGGTACCTACACGATGCATTCGATTTTTGTATATATTCCAATGTATTGACAACACTATATTACGCAGTTAGAGTTTTTATTCTTTGACCACTTGAGTTTGAATTGTCCATACAAAATACATATCGCGCTGTGTATTCGAATATCGTTCGAATGAAATTAGGCACATCACTAGTAATAGCAATTCAGAATTTAATTTATAAAACTTGACAATAGGTATACCGTACCTATTACGTGCGCGCCTTTGAACTTGATTAGCATTTAAATAAGTCACTATAAATCTTTAAATAGCCTAAGACCCACTAACTTGACATTCTCGAGGTCAATAGAAGTGGTCATTGTTCTTCCCGGGACAAGTTGTCGTCATAAATATGGGCCCCTACCCCGGTGAGGATAATTTGTAAGGGTGCGAGGTTACACCAAGTCACACTCACACTCACACCCCATAGCAGGTAGTCGTGATAAGAGTTTGGGCACGTTTTTATCGATAACATGATAATAAACGTTAGACATTTTTATGTTGTAGTTAATGTTCTGTTGATCCTAGAAAAATAAGTCAGTATGTATTTTATATCTCCGAAATATATTAACGTATTGTCCTGGCTACGCTCCCTCGGCAACAATACTTTTTCTAAGATGAAATATAGGATACATTTCATCCAGAAAAAATGTATGCCCTGAGCAGTTAAGGTGTGGAAACGTAACAAACAAATAAACATACTCACATTCGCATTTATAATATTAGTTAGGAAGTTAGTTATCTATACTTAATATTATAAAGCTGAAGAGTTTGTTTGTTTGAACGCGCTAATCTCAGGAACTAATAGTTCGAATTAAAAAAATATTTTAGTGTTGGATAGCCTATTTATCTAGGAATTCACGCTACAACCCACGGGGGCGGCGCAGTAACTATAAACGTGGGTGAAATCGCGAGCACATCTACTCGTAGTTTAATAATAAGGCATCACGAATAGACGATGAATAGTACTTATGTTACTATCCAAGTCTAGGTGGTGCAATAAAATGTAACACTGATATTTCTATTATATTATTATTGATATTTATCTACCGATATATGTCACATATATAGAAAGTTAGACCAAGCGTATTCAATTCATCACGAACTGAATCCACATCTGTGTTTGTTTAGCTTGGTTGCAATAGTCCAAACATACAGGTAAACAGATTTCAGCATCAGTAGTTTCTGAGATAAATATCTGTGACAGTCTGACAGAAGGATCGCAAGACAAAGTACATCATAAGGATGCGGTTTGCGTTTTTATAATTCTGCTTTTCCTCTTAACGCTTGTCAAGAGGAAAAGAGTCATCTCTTCATCTAGTGAACAGTGGACATTCGCTTAAATACCACGGCCAACTCAATCCGTGTGAAATAATAAAAAAGGCTTACTATAATTATTTTTCTGCGTGTAATAAATCAGAATCTTAATCTTAATGAAGTACCTATTAAATTTATTGCTAAGCTCTAGTCATAACAGTGATTATCGCTTCCATAGATCTTTATAATATATAAATTTAAATTATGTTTATATACGATCTGAGTTTTACTGAGTTTAGGCATTGGTCATACTGGTGACGATTAGCGAGTGAGCTGAGGTCCCAGCAGCAATAATAGGAATAACAACATAATTATAGATACATAAAAAATTCACGCATATATATACTTATATATTAGTTTTCGTCATCGTATACCCTGTCGGGCACAGCGATTTAGGAGAGAAGAAGAAAGATCAGAGAGAGAACAGTCAGTTATTATCAAGTATATATATTATACGTATCCCTTTTATGCAAACATAATCTTATTTTACTAATATGAGATGTGAATTTTGTGAATATATTTGGATGTTTCTTCCTCAATCACAAAGTATGGACCATATTTGGATACAACTGTGACACTTACCTTAGACCTTCCTTTTTATACCGTATATAGAAGACAGAGTTTTATACTCTGTATATTATGTATATAATTTATACTATACGCGTAGTACGCGTATAGTAGTAGTAATTCTTAAATAAGAAAATAGTCGATAGCCACTCGCTGTCCTCTCGACGATAGGACAAGCGCCTTAAACTAATAAGCATTACATAAAATAAAAATATATTTATGAAAACATTATCCTATCTGAAACTGTGTGTCTATTATGTGAGTCCTGAATATTATGTTTAGCAGTTTGGAGATAAACTGGAATTGAAATCGTCTATTATGTAATCTTACGTGGTGTTTCAGTTAGGTACTTGTGTATATGAAAATAAAAACGCCAGAGTGAGCAGAAAAGTTATAATGATAATTGTGTATACCAAAATAGTTATGCCAGGGAAATAATAATGCTGCCAGTGATTTATGTATGCTACCTTATTCCGTCCACCTGATGGAAAGTGGTCACCGCTGTTCATGGACTTCAGCAATAACAGTACACAGCAAAGCCGCTGCCTATTATCTAAATCTATTAGTTAACAGCGTTCCATACAAATTTTATTAAGGTTATCTAAAAATGTTTTACATATGCATAGTCTCGCACCTATACCTATACTGGAAGGGGTAGTGAAAGATGTATTAGGCCAAATTCCGTCGGCTATATTTTAAGTCTCACGCAAAAGAAGCGAGTCTTATATTGTCGTCTATCCGTGCAAAGTGTTACTGCATTTTTCTTTCAAGAAAACCTCAATTACATTTTGCCCTAGCTATAAAGAATGCGCATGTATTTAACGAGACATTATGGGTACTATTGGTCGAAATTCGACCGTAATTCACAATTTTTTCAGCTGCCTATTTTTCTCCATGATCCAATAATACATGCAAGAGGTATAATAATTTATCCTTACATATTAATTATAATACATTTATAGATTATACGACGTACTTATATGTATATTATATGATTGTGAGTCGACTATCTTGTAAATACCAGATGTAAGTTTAAAAATAACTATTCGCTTTCTATAATTTCATTTTTGTTTCTAATAACGTACGTAATGTAATATACAATAATAATAAGATAAGAAACAAAACTGTTTGCACACCATTCGATATCATTGCGCCCCAATATTGTAGATCCGGTGTGAATGCCAGGCCAGTCGCCCCCGGCGCGGGCGGTGTGGCGGCGCGCGGCGCACAATGTCTACGTACTACCCGGGCCAAAAGACGGGGGAATAGAAATATTCGTTGAACGTAGAAGCTATAAAAACTGAAAGTGGGCGGTCCACATGCCAATAAAGTTGATATTGAAAACTTTTACATACGTCTAACTGCTGTATTAGTAAACCTACGGAGATTTGTTTGGGAATATGTCGATGTCATTATGTTTACTAACTATAGGCTCGCACGTTTTGCGTTGGACTTTAAATGTAATAAGTTTGGGTGAAATTTACTTCTGCATTGCAAATATACACAGGCGTGAATCTATTTATCTATGCATAGCACTTACCTAGGTATCTATTAATTACAGGAATGTTATAGAAAGACAGTTAAAGTGTAGAGTCGTAACGTTTGTCTGAACCAGCTTTCAAATAAAAAAAGAATTAACAAAATCGGTTCACCCAAGCGAAAGCTCTGAGGTAACAAACATAAAGAAAAAAAATACAGTCTAATTGAGAACCTCCTTCTTTTTTTTTGAAGTCGGTTAAAAAATATATTAAACTAGAGGTTTCCGCGGTTTCACCCGCGTTTATCGTTACTGCGCCGCCCCCGTGGGTCGTGGCGTGATGTTCCGTGTACCGTTCCGTAAAGAGCCGACTATGACCACGCGTCTGAGCCGCGCGGCCGGCCTTGCACATCATAAATGCGCGCGCAATACTTGATCATTATTTTGCTGCGTATGTTATTTTAAAACTGCGATATCCCCTAAGATATTTATTGAAATCGAATGATGTAAAGGGCAATTTTGTTTTAAATTAAATACTTGTGATGAATAACGTATTTATTTGGATAAGGATTAATATCATGTTTATAAAAACACCTTCGCAAATAATGCATTATTTTAGAACAAATTTGGTTAGCATAAAAAAGGTTATAGTGAGCCAACCTTAAAAGATAGACATATGCTGTTTTTTTTAGAACTTTTAAAGGGGAATAATTCTGTCATACATATTTTTTGCGAAACTTTAACTGTTTACACAGCGCACGCAGCGAAAGCTCTCTAAAGGAAAAGAACCTTCCGATTTTAAAACATTCTTCATTGGTGCTCCGCCCCTATTGATCTTAGCGTGATGATATATAGCCTATAGCCTTCCTCGATAGATGGGCTATCTAACACTGAAAGAATTTTTCAAATCGGACCAGTAGTTCCTGAGATTAGCGCGTTCAAGCAAACAAACAAGCAAACAAACTCTTCAGCTTTATAATATTAGTATAGATATAGAGAAAATAGAATATTTTGGGTTCAGTTGTTTTCTTTTCTGGCAAATATGACTGTCAACGCTTACATTATAAGCGAGGTCAACTAAATAGCTCCATAAATATTTATATAACAAACTGATACAATAACACAAATACGCCAGGCCTTTCTGATGTCATACTTAAGTAACATTCATAATAAAATTAGGATTTGACAATGTTATAAAGTAAAATAAGTGAGCCTGTTTTAAAACAATGGATTAGTAGGTACAATGCTTTATCTTTGTACAAATCGGTTTCAAAGAATATAAATGAGTCAATACACTCATTAGGCTAAAAATATTACGACTAAATGCATTATTTTTAGATTGCAGCAAATATGTTACAGCTTTGCCGATCGACAATGTATTTTAAAAGTGTTACTTTTACTCTCTGGTCTTCATCTTTTGAAAGTTATTTAAAATAGTTATTAAAAAAAGAATAGTTTTCCTTGTCTTTGCATATACAGATATGAGAAGCCTAAGCGAAATAACTATCTGCTCTGGCCAGAAAACGTTCGTCTAAATAGCTAGGCAAACATATTATGTATCCTGGTCAGATCAGAGACAGTCTGGTGAAAGACCAGATTAACAGTACCCTAAACAGACCAGTGTGCATGAGAGATGACAATGAAAACGAAATAGCTAGAGACATATGCCAGGTCCTTAGTTACAATCCACAGCCTCTACCTACCCACCAGAAAACGGGCATGGATACCATTAGACTCAACCTAAACTATAAAATACATAGATATTTCATAGATTAGGTTTTTAATATATATGTACCTATATAACTAGTATGATTTTATCTGTTTCTTGATTCTAAAATCTTCATGATTTATCCTCAAATGGATGACGCAATTACCATGTGTCTTATTGTTTCATCGCTTCGTTGAAATTTCACATTTCGTAAAATACTATATTGATGCTTATCTACAAAGATATACAAAGATATACTTAAACAGTAGACTTGAATATTATCCTCCTTTAAAATAAAGAGCGATGTCGCTTTCCTTAGCATGGTATAGCGAATATGAAGTTACACGCAAAATTGGTTTTCTGGTTATTGATAAAATGTATTTTTATAACTTTAGTACTTATCCTTTCCTAAAATTATGATTTCATCGCTTCTTTTCTACCTAGTCTGTTTATAATTGTATCAAATGAACTTCAAATTGAACCTAATTACAAACAGACTTTAGTATTTATAATTTTACTTCATATTCATATTAGTATAGATACAGATTAAATTCGTATTAAACGCAAATCAACAGACTAACATTAGCGTCCAACCGTTGAACTTTGAACGCAGTAGCAGGTTTTAAAATTGTCCTTTATTTTCAACAATAAACAGATTACTATATAGAAGTACGAACGTCTCAAAGGGAGGACGGAGTGGGGTCTCTAATATAAATATTCAGTGGAGGTTAACGGCGGTCGAGCGAGGTGAGCCCACCCTTGATAAAAAGTTAAAATAGGCTTCACACTGACGCACTCCCAAGTGTTGGGCACGAATTAAATAAGCTACGTTTATGTACAGCCTCCGATATTAACTGTTATTATCTCAGTGTTGAAGTGCTCTTATAAAATGTTATACATGTCTATGAATTCTGTTTTGTTTTTTTTAATACCAGTGACGGTAGATGGCGTAGTGGTTAAAGTGGTCGCCTCGACACTGCCACTGCTCCGATTGTTGTGGGTCCCACACGGGACAAAATTTTGAAAAACATCTAGACTCGGTACAACCATTTGTGGATTACACAAATGGTTGTTCCGAGTCTAGATGTTTTTTATGTACGTTGTTTGAATGTTTGTAAATATCTCGCGATACAGAAATTACGACTAGTGCGGCAGAGTTGTCTTTTAAAAAAAGAAAATAATTGCTCTTTTTAAGGTTCCGTAGCCAAATGGCAAAAAACGGAACCCTTATGGATTCGTTATGTCTGTCTGTCTGTCTGTCTGTCCGTCCGTATGTCCAACCACTTTTTTCCGAAACTATAAGAACTATGCTGTTGAAACTTGGTAAGTAGATGTATTCTGTGAACTGCATTAAGATTTTTACACAAAAATAGAAAAAAACAATAAATGTTGAGGGTTCCCCATACTTAAAACTAAAACTCAAAAATATTTTTCCATCAAACCTATACGTGGTATCTATGGATAGGTCTTCAAAAATGATATTGAGGTTTCTAATATCATTTTTTCTAAACTGAATAGTTTGCGCGAGAGACACTTCCAAAGTGGTAAACTTTGTAATCCTGTAACTTCTAAAATAAGAGAATGATAGAACTAAAAAAAATATATGATGTACATTACCATGTATACTTCCACCGAAAATTGGTTTGAACGAGATCTAGTAAGTAGTTTTTTTTAATACGTCATAAATCGTAAACCGCAATTTACAATCAAAGTTACAACGAACTACAAGAACTTTTATATTATGTTACTTGCTGCTACGGAACCCTTCATGGGCGAGTCCGACTCGCACTTGGCTGCTTTTTTGAAATTCCTGTCGAAGCAGACTTTATTAAAATCCAAACAGTGTTCTAACTTCTAAGCGTTATCTACACCACAATCTCGCTACTCCTAATGCGCCGAGTGTCGGTTTGATCCCCACGCGGCACAAAAAATGGTGAGGACCATAAATAGTTGTTTTCTCGCTCTGCTCTGATTGCTCTTCGATGTTTGAATATTTGTGAAGTCCCTCGCAACACAAGCAATGAATTAAAACTATTACTACATGCGATTTAGTTCTTTAACCTGTCAAATGTTCGAATGCCAGATATTTGAAAACCTATTGTGTCTGGCCGCCGCGCCGGTGTACTGCTGCGACTCAATGGATTAAAAAAAAATTATCTATATGGCGAACACATTTTTGTCTCACTTGGAGATAAAATCTATACCACTGCGCATATTAACTTTGCTGAGATGGTCACATAAACCCGTCAAATTCGTAAAGTTGGGTAATATTTTCCGCTGTTAAGCTTTTAGACACACAGACTGACAGACGGACTGCGATGCTGCTTACAGTAGTATATTGGAACCTGGGACCTCATGAGCGAATATCTCCAAGGCGTTGAACAGATTATAAGTTACTGGGTTTTTCTGTTAAGAAATCTCAATACGAGCCCGGAGTTAGGAAGTTGGCGGTAATAGACACCCCCTGTGCCTCGGAAAGCACGTAAAGCCGTTGGTCCTGCGCCTGATCTATCTCTGGTCGTGTCGGATTATCCGTCCCATCGGATCATGAGGGTTAGGGAACAGAGAGTGCACTTGTGTTTGCGCACATACTTGTGCACTATAATATCTCCTGCGCAAATGGCCAGTCTTCGTTAAGATTGGCCGCCGTGACCTAAATTCGGTCTGGTCATTATAGGCAATACTTTCATTGTAATTTGTTAATTGATCGGGGCATCTCCTTTTAATTTAAAATGTTATTGGAAGTAAAATCAATTTGCCTACGGAAGGGCTCACTTTGTCATGGATCGTTAATACACCTGCACTTTATACAACTAGAATATACCCGCGGCTTCTCTCGCGCTTATGTTTGTGCATAAATTTCTATTCTTCGGAAATAGTTCTTTTTTCTGGATTACAGGTTTTCGATGTCCGTTTCTGTACCCCTGAAAACGTGTTTGCAAAATTCCATTAATCGACTAGTTAAGGGGTGATAGCGTAACAAACAAACAAACTCATATTCACATTGATAAAATTGAGGATTTAATTTCGCCAATAAAGAACCTTAAATTGTTACGTGCAGTTTCCACTATATTTTTTTTATTATTATATTATTCCAGTAAAATAACAAAAATTAATATATAGTGGAGATATACAGCACTTACTCATTATAAGAAAATATAATATTCAGGGACATTTGTGACTTAGAGCGCTCTGCTACTTTGTGCAGAGATCCAAACACGCTTTTATCAATAAAGCAACTGACAAACACGTATTTTACCTCTGCACGGTGTTACTGCATAATCATAATATATGTTAATTTTATATCAGATATCGATTAAATTGCACTCGATAGCATTAATGTAGACCCTTATTAAAAAAAACGCGCACACACACAAACGAACACTTTAGCATACGAAAAAAATTAATATAAATTGTGAAAAAAAATTGCTATAATAGCAATCTTTTTCACAATTATTTATATTAATGTGACATCTCATCTTAACATCGGCCTGTTTCATCCCACTGCAGAGCTAAGGCCCACATCTATATTTTCCACATCTCCCTGTTCTACGCTATCTTAGGCCAATGTCATTTGTACCTGTCTAGTTCATCACAAAAAAAAAATATGAACCTAAAATCACTAGTCGCCTAAATAATATGTTACAGAAAACGGCAGTAGCGCAATAAACAAGACATTAGACTTACAATCGAAAGGTCGTAGGCTTGATTCCCATTACTATCGTCGAGAGTTATTAGTAGCTTATGACTGAAATTCTTTAATTTTAGAAAGAAGCTATTCAAATTCATACTCATTTTTAAAATAATAAAAATGAAATATAACACGGTATTACGTCCGCATGTCAAATTGTCCAAATAGTATGACGACGCACTCACAACACACCATATCTATTTATGTAAGTCGCAAGTTAAAAGGAACAAGTATTTTACAGATAATAATCGATGCTTGTTTAAATTGTCTTACTCATAATTTAAAACCGGTAACTCAGAATTAACTAAATAAACTTAGTATTAAATACAGCAATTACATAAATAAATATTCAATACATTATGCTCGCTATTACGTTCAAATTTCCGCTCTGACACACATATGTAATTCTATGATATTATTACAACACTTTTTATAATGTGTAATTCTATGATATTATTACAACACTTTTTTTCTACAATAGTATTCTTTGAACTACAGTATGTCTGATTCTGAGTAATATCGACATTCAAGGCGATGCTAACTGTACCATACTAAAGGTTACCTAAGATGGGATGAAATTTTTGCGTAGGCCGACTCTATTAAGAGTAACTCTATAAACAGTAGCCCAATGGATAAGGCATTAGACTTGCGATCGAGAGGTCGCGGGTTCGAATCCCACCCATTGCACTACTGACGAGAACCCACACCTAACACAAGCGTTCTAGCCTAGCTGGAGGGGTTGACGAGAATACTAGTAATTTGAAACCCAAATTAGTTTTTATCAGAAAGGCACATTTAAGATGTGATTGAAGATTTAGGTTCTGTGGTTTAATGTAGGTGGATATAGAAATAAGTGTATCGTCATTTTTAATGTATAAATAGTTATACAATCTGACCTGCAAGTTTCTGGTTAAATTTATAATATGGCTGCATAGGTGGCACACAGTCGTTTGAGTAATCATCATCATTTTGCAGGTACGATTTTGGAGTTAGATAATTTGTGAGATTGCTGGTCAGGTGTGTAGAGTCAGGATGTTTCTGTATCCGTAAGAAAACTGCAATGCAAGGATCACCTTGACAGACGGAAAATATCTCAAATAGAAAGTAGATGTGTACTTAGGCATTTAATTAATTAACATTGACAACTATAAAATCACGACTGAGTATCCCCGAAAATAACACTGACCGACTCGGGAATCCCACCTAAGACTTCACAGTGCCAGACAATCATATGGCATAGGAGCAACTTGGCAATGAGTAGAAATATTTACATCTATATTTTAGCGTATACAAACAAAATACACCATAGAATCACTTGTATCAAACGATATCTACTTTTAACGAACGAACGGTAGGTATACTGCCATTCATAGATGAATCAAATTCCAACGCCGCGCCGGAAGTGCGTACCCGAGTCGATCTGATTCGTTACTCGATGGGATTCTACAGCAAAATATTGCACAATAAAAATGTGTTTTGCTCTGTAAAAATTGCTATGATAACTAACAGGTCCTGTATTCGGTACTTTTTAACCGAATCTTTTATATGACAGATTTAAATTGAAACTTTTTCTCGGTACCTACGCCTTAAACTTTAAACAGTTTTTAAATAGTATAGCTGTTTAAACACCCACGTAAAATAAAATAGCTTTTACTTTGAAGAGCTAAATAGTTAATGACTAGTTTTTAATTATGCATTTTGTGATAATTCGCGCCTTAACATACATCCCCAGAAGGGTTGGCAAAAATGCAATGCATCTGTACTTGAAGGCTTGAAGATGAGGTTTCTTGAGCACCTGCGGGCGATCGATACTGTACCGCTTAAGTACATCTAATCTTTACCGTAACGAGAGCCGGCCAGAAACCTCGGCCAACAAGTTTATTTTTAACTATATATTGTACATATTTCTGCTTATAACTACGGAACTATACTAGCTAGCGTGATGATACAAAAACTGCCGCGTAGGGCACAATAAGACCTACCTATTGATATCTGTTTTATCTATCGGAAGTTAGGTCTAGATATAGTTATTCTAGGTTTTAGGCTAAAAATCTATTTTGCAGTAACATTTATATAAAAAAAGTGTAATAACTTTTTAACTATACTATGTAGGAATATGATTCCTTCAGTATGTTGTAGTGCTTTTAGTAGTGTACAAAATAAAACACACAAGTGAAACCTTTTATTAAAAACTTAAGACCTAGGAACCCTAACATACCTAACTTGAGGTAAAAATGCATTTTATTGGCAATATTTATGCTTTAAACATGATATTCTTATAAACTATATAAAAGAAACATAATATTATATTATTTACACTATTTATCTACACTTTTCAAGTCTATATATGACCTAATTCGGCACTATTGTAACGATAAACTTTATTGATACGTCACACTTATGTATTCACACTCACAATAACACGATTCAAGTCAATATTAACGTTGTCGCGAACAGCATCTATGTTTTATCATCCATGTTTTAGGTTCTAAGTCAGAGGGGTAAGTACTTATATTTACGACTACCCAATGCAATGCTTCTACTGAAAATTAGTTAATAGAAAACTCTAATAAGTATCATTATAACCGACCCGGTTTCGCTACGATCGGCGCTAAGCATAATCGCAAACAAATATCACGAGAGAAACACGACGATTTGTTTTTTATCAAAAAGAGAACCTAAGGAATAAAGATTATACAAGGATGAAGTGTAAAAGTTGACGGCACATATGGCACAGTGATTTTATTGCTAGGCTCAATAGGGCGAGTAGTAGGTTCCGTCATAGCAGGCAAAAAATTCTTTGTGTCCATATTTTATACGCACTATACGTATGTATGTTCAATAAGATACCTAGTCACTAAAATCTTTAAATTTCATATTGTATAAAATACAATTACACAAATAGTTAAATGTTAACGACTTTTTCAAAATTAAACGCTTATGTTAAATAACTTTTAATTCTTTTACATGCTATATGTATTAGCAAAACATGATGATCTATATTGTACCGTAACACCTTCTTGCAGCCTGTTTAATGCAAATAAATATATTATTATTATAATGTTTATAAAGATCCTCGCAATTCAGTGATTATGCCTAGAGCGGGAGATGTCTTCAAAAGAAGTCAGAGATTACATCTATAAACCACTCAGTCAATACAAACGCATCACAAGTGATTGTTGAACGCAATTTGAACAAAATGCACATAGTAGCGAGTGGTTGACTGGTCGCTCCAATCTGTCCATCTCCATTAAAGGAGCCAAACAATCTCGTTGATACCTTACAGCTATATAAGTCTATGCATGATATATTTTGTAATAAATAACAGTCATGTCTGCGTATCTAGTAAGTGTTCAGTTCATTTTCATTATAATCAAGGTTATTTCCTCATTGAGTATCAGTTTAGGAATATCAACGTGTTTAAATGTATCTATTCTCACATTGTGTTTAGCCCACGGTTTAGCCTGCGTTTCTTTAAAATTCCTGCTCAGCTGTCTAGGTATATTACCATATTACCATACCACAGTTTATCAAAATTGATTCTATAGTTTAATTAAATCAAATCATTTATTGTCAACGAAGTGTACATAAGGTGTTACAATGATATGAGTAGTGTTTATAACTTAGTGCCTTATTTGAATATCAATATTGTAATGCTTGAGCATTACACAATATTGAGGGCAAACAATAAGTGATCATTACTATTTAGGTATAGTACGAAATGTTTGTTATAAACTATGTTTGTTATAAACAATTATGTTATTTTCGCATTCGGTTAATTAGTATGGAGTGTCTGAAAATCAATTTTAATATTTAAATACGTTTATATAAGTATATAAAGAAATAATAAACTTAAGAAATCTAGGTGGACGTTATATCAGTGATGAGCGAATTTCCATTCGAATAATTTTCGAATACAGCTGCGCACACCACAATACTTACTATGCTTGATCAAGGACGCAGCGCACGGACTTATATAGAGTGTTGTCGATGGCGTAGTGGTTAGTGTAACCGACTGCCACGCCTGAGGTCGCGGGTTCGATTCCCGCACAAGTCAAACATTTGTGTGCATGAACATAGATGTTTGTCTTGGTCTGGTTGTTTCTATGTATAATATGTATGTATTTACAAAAAAAAAGTATATATGTATGTTTATCCATTGTCTAGTACCCATAGTACAAGCTCTGCTTAGTGTGGGCTAGATGGTGTTGTGTGTATGTGGTAAAATATTATTATTATTATTATATTTTATTTCGAATGCGACATCGCTACTTGACACATCTTGTTCCTATCTGTCTAACATGGGCGATGGCCAAAATACAGCAGAAGCAGTGACAAGTTTAAAAAGAAACGCAGTCGGGTATAAAAAGAAACATAACTTATTGGACGTAAAACTATAATAGGTACCTATATATTATAAATTGTTGTGTTAAAGCATATTGGTGTTTATCACTAAACATCACAAAGTGCAGTTTGAATACCATATCGGCGCACCTGACTAAGCCTTTCCAATTAGAGACATTCTCCGTTACAGCCTGGAACAGGTATTGTATCGGCAAAGGGAACAGGCCTTACAGGCCCAGCGCATATTACACCGCCAATAAGAACGAGGTCATCCGTCGATAGTGGAACTACGTGGCTTCAAGTAACTTGATTTTGGTAGGTACTAAATTAATCTGTACTAATATTATAAAGAATTAAATTTGGATAAATGAGGTAATCTCCTAGACGGTCCTCCTTGGACGGTCATTATTTCAGAGGACATAGGCTATACGAGTAGGTATACATATTTTTATTCCGACCAAAGTCGAAATTGGTCGCTAGTTGAATATTAAATCAATAACAAAAATACATTTAATTTCGTAACATGATTTTGGTTCTTCACTTATCTATACTAATATAAAAAAGAGGTTAATTTTGTAAGTTTAGATGTAGGAGCTAATCTCCGACACTACCTATCCGATTTAAATAACGATTTCAATATTTAAAAGGACATTATTCCACATGGAGATAGGCTACATATTTTTTATAACGAGCAAAATCGAAGCGGGCCTTTAAATAATAACACAAATAGTAATAGTAATTTCGAAATACCTGCGAGTATATGTATATTGAACACACAAACTTTTTCCTGTATAGGAATTTAATAATAAAATGGGGCGTTCGGTTATGGTTATAAGTTATAAGGTCTTATTGAGTTTTATTTTAAACAAAATTTAAATTCGTTTTACAGTGCCAAACATTGAAGGTCATACACATATTACCAAATTTTAGTAAAGTAAAATGTGGTGTAAATGTAATATTATTTACATTATTTTATTTTACCTTTAAATCAGATGTGGTTTCGCCATTTTGCTTTCATCATAATAGACATATGGCGCCATCTATCATAAATACTTATCTACATATACTTAAACTTATTTTTTAAATGTTGATTTAATCATAAAGCAATCAATTTGTTTTTATAATATTAGTCACGTTTTTTCCTTCCTAGTCATAAACAAAGTGTTGAGCTCATGAGATTGCAGTTATGTAGGATGTGGATTCAACGATTATTTTGACGATAGTCATCTCAGGTCTCAGACATACTAACTGCTAGACCTATCATTAGTATTTCCACGTAATAGAAGGCGGGGCTATAAGCATCTACCGGGTACAGCAGGTGTATCGGTACCGCTACTCAGAAACTTAACTTCTTGAAAATATCGATAACACTTCGCTCGATACGCGTATCGACGTTCTCTCGAATGCTAACGCATGTACTACTAGACTAAGTACCTAGTTATAATGTAATTATAATAAAATAATATCCATGCTAGTCCATTCAAATATTATAAATTAGATTTTGCCGGCGGCGGCTTCGCTTGCGTGAATGTAGTTAAACCTAACCTACATTCACGCACGCCTATCATTTTTCTGGATGATAGGTACCGTATGTCCTTTTCTGTACCTCCGAAATTTCATGATGATCGATCAAGTAGTTAAAGCGTGAAACAAACAAACAAACTCACTTTCGCAATTACCTATATTATTAGTTAGGGTATCAAAGTAACACTTTTATAACATTTTCAAGGCGTAAACCTTTTTATAAAATTCGGTACCGTGCGTGGCATACTTTTTAAAGAAATGCGAGCTTACATGCATTTTAAAACTAATTTTAAATAAAGAAAATATTCATCCAAATCTCTTTGGGTAACATTGTCCCGATGAAGTGTCTCAATAGGACTACTCTATTAATAGCAGCACACGCTGTCGTTAGAAAAAGGTTCTCTACCTGCGTTTCTTTACCGTTCTTCATTCAAAACCTCCACAGTCAACGTAACCATAAACTTATTCATTCTTTTAAATATTTCTAACTTAAACCCAGGTTTGTAATAACCGTATGAAATTGAGTTACACGCGTATAATCACATACCTACACAGTATTACTAGGTATATGAATCATTACGCCCAGAGTAAGATGAACTCTAGAGCCTTTCATACACCTTTGTGCCGCAGCTCTAGCTATTGGATGTAACTGACACAAAAATAAAATCCGCAGAATTCCTTTAGTTTCGTGTATTGTACAATTTAAAACATAATTTATGTATGACTTGCACGAACTCCTAAATACAATTCAGTTATTCTTTGTATAACAAAATTGAAAGTGTTTTTTATATGTATTAGTGTGTAATTAATACAAATATTATAAAATCAATGATTGCTTGCCAAATGATATTACGTCACTCCTTTGTTGTAAGGAAGGGTGTGTATACCATTGATTTTCTCCATCACGAAGCGAACAGATATGAGTATTCGAATTCCGTTAGAAAAATTTGTTACAATCGGAATTTGCGGACGACGCCGCGGGCAAAAGCTGTTTAGCATATAAAATGGTCAGACCTTTTACTGGGAGTGAGACCTTGAGTAGATTGATTCACCTCGCCAGTGAAGTCGGAGGTCGATACACACACGCTTTTGATGAATTGTTATACCACTGTATACTACAAGTACTTATGTTAGTAATCCTCTACTGGATGGGTTCAATACTTCGCACTCTTAACACGCACTCGGTCACTGCAGAACTAAGAGCATTGCCCTCACAAAGTCAACTCGACTTGAAATCACAGCGCGAGATTTACGGCGAATAACCCATTCCTTCACGCCTATAACTTATACGAGAAAACATCCACTCAACATATTTCTTTTTGAATGTAATCAATATAAATTCTTTCCTCACTACATCAATATATAAGAAATAATAAACATGAGATGAGTACGGAAAACGGAAATTACGTTCGGTTATCGGTGCGTATCGTTAAAATGTCGGCATGCGCTCGGTGGGTCGGCAGGGCTCGTCGCCGAGGCGTCCGCGTCATGTAGACACCCTTGCGCTATACCGCCGTGCGTCGCATCCTACCCCTCGTCATCTGCACACGACCCTCGCTCACTTACCTAAATATTGTTCTCCTACTTCGCCGACGCGCGACGCTTTGACGGCATCAGAAGCGGTCGGAGCCATGTTGACGGCGATTTCCACCGCAAGCAGATGATTAAACGATGCCTCAAATATTAGACCAAGTTTAATATTCTCTGAGCTTTAAATCCACGTCTATTATCGTCTTGTAAACTAGTATCAAAGCCTTGAAGCGTAGGTATCAAGTGGGCAGGTACCGAGAAATCGTAGCTTTATCTAACAAAAACGTCTGCGGTGTAGACCCACACGTCGAATTTATAATAGATATAAACAGTCTTGAATTAAGCTTTCTGCCACTACATAATATTATACAATATGATTAATTTCGAAGAGACGATTTCTTAGACTTATATAAGTCAAGTTGGACTAGTTGAGTAGACATTACATTACTGGGTTGTGTAACACTTATTATTAGATGCAGCGACGTAGGAAAATATGTGGTGTTTGAACAACCTTTTACGGCTCGTATCGAGACATATTTGTTTGCTACTCAAACTTACTCAACATCTGCATAATCTGTTGCATCAAAAGACTTATATTAGTCAAATATTAAATCGCATTTTCCTAAAAAAACTTGTTGCTATTCTCATAGTTCGAGAGGAAAACTGATTGGGGTTTTTACGATTACAACTATTCATTATACAAGGTACCTAATTCCTGGAAAATATGCGTCATTTCATTACTTATGTTATTCTAATAGACACAGGATTATAATCAGTAGAATACTATGTCTATTCAAAATGTGACCTAATTACTCTGAGCTTAACAAGCTTGGGTTGGCTTTTTGTCCACAGATGCGTACCTACTTTCTATCTATTCACAACTCCAGAGTATCTTTATGGGTAAACTAGTTGCTAAATATTGTTTGAATATTTGAGGGTATTTACTCTTCATATCGACCCAGATCTCCATCTCTATCTATAGACGTATCCTATAGGTCCTACTCACACACGTATTAAAATGTATTTTGTAAAATATAAACCAGTTCAAGATAAATAAATTGATATGCCGACTTCTGATTTAAACTATTTCCGATCCTTGTACTGAATCAGAGATAACTACTTTAATGTTCAATAAGTAATAATGTACTAACGGGTACGTATTCGTAAGGATACTTCTACTAAATTGGACATAATTGGTCCTGTGTCTAGTAACTCAATTGTCCGTTAATTCGTGCGATAGTTTCGTTCGCATTATTCCAACTAGGGACAGTTCTCAGTCGTGAACTCTTTGTGTGAACGCCTAATCTTTAAATCAATATCCCCGCTATCGGGGACCGAGGATCATAGCTTAATTTTATTAGCGCTCAAACAACTCTATTACGAACACTCTTGGAACAATATTTTTCCTGATTAAACAACATGGCTCGCTTTAGTCAAGTTCCATTAAAACGAATACGTATTTTCAAGACTTGGGCAGTTTGTGGGTGGGCAAAGCAAATAATAAACTCCCGGAAACAAAAGAAATTCACCAAACAAGTTCCCTCGCTTCACAAAATAGTTTATCTATTTAAAAGAAAGATTCTCTACGCTGAATGAAACCGCTACCGACAGCCAGCCAAGGTTGTATGAATATAATAACGCACAAAGCGCCTTTCACAAAATAACGAATGAAATCATCACCGAAACCACATCTGTTGGCCCAAATGTACTAAATCTCGTCGTTCTCATCAGATAACGTTGGAACAAAGATTGGACAAACATTGTCTTAAAATAATCAAACAATGTATGAAAACGTGAAGCGTGCTCGGCGGAAAATTCACAATATTTAAATGTGATTGTGTTCGACATTGGGTATTGAACGTTAATGAACTTTTAAACTTGGTACGCGCTACAAACTACGACTTACAAACATACGCTTGTTTACGAAAAAACTCCACACACCCGTTTTATGGTCGTGCGATACATTCTTTAGAATAATTGACTAGGGTTACTCTGTCTGCATAACAAACCTTTTGTTTAGATAGTACGCTCTTTATCGCAGACATCAATTGAAACGATAAAAGATCGCTGAAAGCAAAAAAACATTGGCAAAGAAAATAATGTTCCTTTATTAATCCCATTATATCTGTCTGCAAAGAATTCAAATCAAAATATCAACATATTCATCTACATCATGAGCTGTTTGCGGGTGTAAAAATAGTAGCTCAGAAGTCGTAAAACTAATTCTTTAGAAGTAGTATCGCGAGTAAAAAGATTACTGCGATATCGGAGATATAAGGCAGCCCTACATTTAATGGAGTCCCATTCCCGCCGTGTGCACGTGCGCGACGACGGCACCCGAATGCGACCGATCGGCGTCGAAACCTGTCGCGTTCCATATTCAAGCAGACCTAAATTCTCCAAAGCCGCAGTTTAATTGCAACCCTTCATGTTTATAGCTAAAGTCTATTTTCAAATAATGCCTCTTTTTTACTTACGGCGGTTTGCTGTACAGCCACCGTATGCCCTCGAGACGACCGTAGCGCATGCGAAATGATATCACCACGTCCCAATTGTACTTTATACACAGCACGTTTACTATAAACTCTCTATTCTGATTTATGAAGACAAGCGTCGATGGTTTATAAAATTGTTGATACCTACGTATCGCCTTAAATGGACTTACGGTATTTGTATATAGGTCGTTACTACTCGCTTTGCTTTGTATCGTGTTGATTTTCAAACCACTTTTGTTCGCGATATGTTTTTTGTATGAAAGATAGTTGGTTACGCGTTGTTAGGAATATTTATATTGTTATCTGGCGACATCTGTGTGTAGGGACATATGCCATTACGTCCCTCTAGTAAATGAAGTTCATTTAACGGTCAAAAATGATAATTTATTTGCTTATCGTTCATGAGCGTGCGAGCGAGTTCAGACGGCGATAAGTATCAGTAATTAGCAATCTGCACAGTTTGAATATGACGCGATAAAGATGTGTGTCGCGGCCAAATTCTTGTTAGAAATACACATAAGGTCATCCTACAGATTAGATATATTTACGCACTCTATTACTGTCGATACCAAAGTCGATACTGTTAAATGTAAGCGTAAACTAATCCCATTATGCCTCTATTATTCAAAGGCTATAAAGAACGGAACGCAATTAGAACAGTTTTTAAATTTTGAAATACGAGTTAGCACATGCGCTCCTTTGTTGCTGACGTAAAATTAGAGAGGTGCAAAGATGGCCACTAATACTAAGGCATACAAATTTCCTATATATTGACAGTTCTAAAATCATTCAACCTTTTCTTTTATAATATAACTAACTTTTGCCCGCGGGTTCGCTCGCGTTAATTTAGAATTTGACAATCAATTCGGGTTGTAGGTACTCTGCTTGTAATATAATAATAAAATTCAATCATGATTCGAAAGACACGTGGCGCCATCTATTATCATAAGAACGTTATTGTTGTTTTCCTCGGGAACAGTATTTTTTTTCGGGATAAAAGGTAGCCTATGTCCGTTTCTGTACACCTGACAACGTATGCAAAATTTCAGAATAATCGGTCCAGTGGTTTAGGCGTGAAAAGGTAACAAACAAACAAACTCATTATAGCTTTTATAATATTAGTTAGGATTATGTTATTAGAAAGAGAGTACTTAATGAAAGTCAATTTCTAATAATACTTAGATAGTGGCTAGTGTCTTTAATTTTACTTTTAATAAATAATTATGGTTATGTAAATAATATGTAGTTGTAAGTGTTGTAAGTAACACAGGTCATAGACAATACACACATTGTTAGTTGAAATAGACATAAGTTTTCTTTGAAATAATTTGGTGTTTAGCCAAACTTATATTAAGCGTTAGTTTATGTACAATACACAGACATAGTTTAATGTAATGAGATATTCGTACATGTTGTTCAAGGACGAGTGTTATGTAAGTACTTATGTAAAAGTATAGCATACTTTTCGCAATGTTTGACGCTTTCAATATAATGCTGGAGGCTATACGTTTGATATTTCTCTCAATATTCGCATATTCAAACAAGACGGTAAACCTAAATTCAAATTTAATGCTACGGCGTTCATGGATTTCTCATATTGCGATAATACTACGAGTAACCGCGCTCTGTTTTACTATTTAGTGTTAGTTGTGAACGTATAAAGTTATTAGAAGAGTAAAGAACTAAATATATACTTCCCATACACAATTAATCAATAATTAATAACTTTAAATAAAGAATTAAGATTTATATAAAATCTGATTTTTAAATTGGTATCGTTTCATTATCCTTATAACTCTCCCTTCGAATTAGTTCAACTATCCTTTTATAGAGCACGATTATTCGAAGAACTCGCTTGGGTAGTATTAATTTCTTACTAAGAAATTAGTCGGTAATATAAATTAAAGTAATCTAGTAACAAGTTTCTGTTTAATACTTTAAAAAATGTAATATCACCATTACATCACTATCTATACATCTATACAAATAAATAAAATTGAAGTGTCTGTTTGTAATGTCAAAATAACAGCTTTTTATCTAATGCATATGAAAGTATATCAGGTACCTATACGAAAACATCAATTTTTTAAATTTTTGTCTTTCTGTCTGTTTGTTCCGGCTAATCTCCGAAACGTCTGAACCGATTTTGACGGGACTTTCACTGGCAGATAGCTGATGTTATAAGGAGTAACTTAGGCTACTTTGATATTAGAAAAAAAATAGGTTTCTGCGGAGACAAACACTTTTTAGTTAAAATGTACGCGGACGAAGTCGCAGGTAACAGCTAGTATATTATAAAACAAAGTCCCTTGCCGCGTCTGTCTGTCTGTTCGCGATAAACTTAAAACTTACAGAAACGATTTTCATGCAGTTTTTACCAATAGACAGAGGGATTCATAAGGTTAAGGTGTATAATTTGTTAAGGTTTTGTTCTACCCGTGCGAAGCCGGAGCGGGCTGCCAATTAAATATAAGATGTTCACAACAGTTTTAGTAGCAGTTATTAATTTTACAAACAAAAACAACGCCAGTGCTTCTAACTTCTAAAATCAATAATCTATCTACTCAACATAAACCTTCAGATCGAAGATAGCGTATTTTAAGAAAGAAAGAAAAGTAATTTATTAGATACACCAATAAAAACACAACTAAGAAGAAAGCTAAGCTAATATAGAATCGCATCCCGCATATGAATTAAACCGTTTTACAGACATGACTGACATGAGGAACAATGTATTGTAATTATGACTTGTTCAATCAAAGTTCATGAAACCAGCTGGTTAACTGACCATCTGTCCATCTAAAGGGAACTTAGCAATTGCTTCTACGGAGCTAGATAAGTAAATAATTTTTTTTACATCCAAACCTTTTTAGTACTACTGATTTATGACTAAACCAAGTTCTATTGTTCTATTCAGTTTTATCCTGTTATTCGCGATGGCTATCGAGTTTATTTTAATAGTAACTTAATTTATGCTCTTTGCCTGTGTTTAATCGGTTTCCTAAATTTATTAAAATCGGTCCTGTTTCATAGCCGTGAAAACTTAACCAACAATCAGAGTTACTTTTTGTTTAATGTATTTCAAATTAGGCTTGAACTGAAATGCATTACGCCTCCTAAAAGAAGGCATTAACTAATTAAATTATATAAATCTTTAGAATATATAGATAAACTAATAAATAATAGAAATAAGGAAACATTATAAGTACAAAAACTTCATCTATACTATACTAATATTATAAAGCTGAAGAGTTTATTTATTTAATAGCGTTAATCACAGGAACTACTGGTTCGAATTGAAAAATTATTTTAGTATTGGATAACCCATTCATCAAGGAAGGCTATAGCCTATATAATATCACGTTACGACCAATAGGAGCGGAGCAGACAAAACCTACACTAAGCCGCGAAAATCTAGTAAGAATATTAATGCAGGTGGCGATTTGAGATCTTAGCTGACGCAAATCAGAAGACTTATTACTTCGAATATATCTATCGGTGCTCAGAATCCATTTATTATCTCGCCCAGTAAAATGTGTATCTGTGTGAGAAGAATCCACCGGAACAGTATAAAGTATTTGATTAACATTGCTTCGACCGGTTTCCCGTTCCTCGACGCTGTCATTTCTACTAAATGGAGACTCGGAGATTGTCATTGTTCAATTGGATTGTTCGCCGGTATTATATAGTTATTTGCTTAGATGCGATTAGTACGGTGATTAGAAATGATGTACAGCTCTCTTTAGTATAATATTCATACTTAATATAATATAAGTATGAATATTATATTAAAGAGAGTTATATTATATTAGAGAAAGAAAGAACGTGTATTTTGTGAATTATATAAAAATTTTGTTCAAAGAGAGACAAAGTAAATAGTAGTTTTTAAATTATTTAAAATATATATAAAAATGAGGGACTCTTTCCGTTTGTTCTGAGTCTACGGTTAAACAGCTGAACTGATTTAGTCAAAAATTATATTTAATTTCAAAGGACATAGGTTACTTTTTAAATAAATACGTAAGTAAGGAGTCACGGGTAACATCTTGTAGAGTAAACAAATACCACGTGTAAGCAGCTCAAAAATATATAAATTATTATGAACATATAATTAACTACATATTGTTATTATATTAAGTATAACGCATGTAAATCCCATGGGAGAGCCACGCTTCCGCACGAATGGGCCGGCTCGACCGGAGTGATACCACGGCCTTACAGAAAACAGGCGTGAAATAGCGCTCGCGTTGTGTTTCGTCGAGTGAGTGAGGGTACCAGAGGCCCAACCCTTCCCCCTCCTGGGGGTGGGGGGAAAATTAAAAGCTGGCAACGCACTTGTGACTCCTCTGGTGATGCGGGTGTCCATGGGCGGCGGTAATTGCTTACCATCAGGCGATCCGTCTGCTCGTTTGCCTCCTACAGTCCTACACCATAAAAAAAGGAAAGAAAAGAGGTTCAACAGACCTACATTTCCTTTATGTGTAGATTAAACTAAATAACAACTTTTTGGTAAGACACTATGATCCATTCGGAAACAATCGCCAGACTAAATTAGTTATGAATAAAATAATACAAGCAGGTAGAGAATGATGCCGAAATTTAAACATTTTAATCTTCATTATTTAAAGCAATCTTCCATTTAAATAAATAATTTATTAAAACACAACACTTTAATAGTGATAAATTATTTGCACGGCTATTGGAAGGTAATGCACTACGCTACTAGTAACTAACGCCATCTATCGGTCGCGAAACGCCAAGTGCTTGGTAGAAAGTTGTTTGTGATCAAATTGTAACACAAACCAAAACCTACATACGTGATATTAATAGTAAATAAGTGTTTACTTATTGACAGCCTAGTGGACGACGTCTGGGACATCTCGAGTTCTATCTTATATAAGACACCATTTACTTTTTGTAGTTATATATGTACGTTTTAGATGTATACTTACCAGTTACTACACCGTACCTATATAACATTTATATACTACATATATACTTTACCGTATATAGGTACGGTATATAAAAAATATATATAACATTTATTATAAAATAATATATAACATTTTTTCTTCCGGTTGATTTGAAGTTTATATTGGACCTTTTTATACATACCTAATATTTACAGATAGGTATATATAGATAGCTTCTAAGAAAATGATAGTAATAGGATAATTATACAAAATCACAAAGAAGTATCACGAGTTTATATAGTGAAGGGAAACATCATGAAGATACCTTCACGATTAATAATTTTGTTTTCTTTAGATGTTTAAACATAATCCTTCTTAAAATGAGAACATTAGTATTAAGGCCTGATATTATAATAGATTTATCACTAAGACCCAATTCTCATAATATTAAAATTACCGGAATAGAGTGCCGTTTTAATCTCAGTGTCAGAAATATCACAAACGGTTGTCTCCTACATTAAAATAAATATCAAATGTAAACTTAAATTGCATTTCAATTCACATTTTACGTCTATTAGACATTTTTTACTACAATAATTATTGGCCTTAATTTTTTCTCTGCCCAGTATAGTGGTTCAAATAAGTTCTAGGTAATGTTCAAGAGTATTTTTTAGGTTATAAGTGGCATAATAAATGTAAATGTTGTATCCATTAGGTTACTAACTCAAGGAATTGAAGTCTTAGAAAAACAGTACAATTTTGCTAAAATAATACTTGTGAAGGTATCAAAATTGTCGGAATTTGTCGGCTTCGATGGCGTAGTGGTTAGTGTAACCGGCTGCCACGCCTGAGGTCGCGGGTTCGATTCCCGCACAAGTCAACCATTTGTGTGCATGAACATGGATGTTTGTCTTGGTCTGGGTGTTTCTATGTAGTTTGGGCTAGTGTGTATGTGATAGAATATTGTACTATCATAAAAAATAAAAAAAAATAAAAGAATCCGATAAACGGTTCAGTCGTGATTAACATTACTTTATTAATTAAAAAATACATATAAGTATAATTAGATATCTTAAAAAATAGAGAGGTCCCTAGCAACCGATACAAAATTTTTATCTGCCGCAATTTTGCCTCGTAGTATTAAAGAAATTAGGCGAGTCATAATGTACCAAGCTTCATAAATGCGCACTAGCCTACACAATCATGTTAAAAACCAAAATTCATCTTAAAAAGGACACATTCTTCCAAGTTTCCCTCACTATTAATGCAAGCTACAATTAACTGTTTACGCACATAACTTCGAAGAATCAGATATATAGTGATATCCGTGGGACTCAACCTCTAATCCTTACTCCATACTAATATTATAAATTCGAAAGTAACTGTCTGTCTATCAGTCTGTATGTCTGTCTGTTACGTTTTCACGGTTAAACCACTCAACCGATTTGGATGAAATTCTGTACAGATATAGTTTAAAACCTGAGGAAGGATATAGGCTACTTTGTATTGATGTATGTACCACGCGGGCGGAGCCGCGCGCAAAAGCTAGTATAAATATAAGTAAAGGAGGCAAGAAAGCATACAGCCCGTCTAAAGGTAAACAGTTACCTTAGCCTATAAGCGTTTGCAAAACCAGGGCTTGCCCTTGCTTACGTGTTGCCAACCCTAGAAAAAGGAATTGAAACTTTTAAATGGAAGGAAAGGAATGCGTGTACAATATATACAAGTGTATATAAATAATGTAGTGATACCGCACCGTTACTTGGCGAAACGCAGTATCGCAGTAAGGTTGTATTTTCCCGACCGAGACATCTCATTTCTATCGGCACCAAACAATTGGTAACAGCGTAGGTACTCCTTTATTTAAAGAGCACTAGTATCTTCACTGGATTATCGTTGCTACCTACAGGCAGATGTCTGACAAGTTATAAAAATTATTTTCGCAGCTCTCATGATACACCATGCCTAGTTTTATACAACGGTGCCGTAATAATGCATGCACACGTACAGTTAGGATATTGAGTCGGTAACTGCATACGCATAATTGCGGCTTTCACGCCTAATGCCTCTCTACCTTTGTCGTTCTGTTATAATAGCAGAATTTATCCTGCCTATAAAAAACGAAGCGATACTTGCTTTGATAAACTTCCATTTTACTACCAGAAGAGAAATGATTGTTCTTTTTTCATGTTCCTCCCTAAATTTCTGCTTAACAACCTGATATTTTAGAATACAGTCTTCCTATAGCAATAAAATTATTAAAGATAGCAAAGAGAAAGGACGGGATAGCTATTACGCCTTCTCTCAGACACCGTGCGATTAATAAAGAATTTCTATACAGAAAACCTCAATGTCGCTGGACAATTCGGGTATTGATACTAGGAATTATCACAGTATTTTTGCAAATCAATATTCTGATTCTAAATCAAAGGATGGCAGTTTTACAATCGCTTACATTAAAGCCAATAGCTGAAAGTGAAGACAAATTCACAATTAATTTATAGCCAAAGACCAGTAACATCAAAACATAAAATGACAAAGTTATAATTTATGTTTAGATGTTACTCTCCTCAAAATATAAAATACTGCACATTCAACAAAAAATAACAGCGCCATAAAAATTTATAATATCAATAAACTGATAATTGCAACGTAAATTAAACATTTACAAATTAATAAAACAATAACAATAATTAAGCACTAGTTACACTAGGTGTTGAAGTTGAGTGCATGGATGTGATCGTTAAGGGTGGTCGATTGCGGAAGTGGGCGGAAATGGTTTGCGCGGGGTCGCCGGCGCATCCGACCGCGGTCACTCACCCCGGCCGGCGGGCCGCGCGGCGCAAGAGCAGCGGGCCGCCGGCCGGCGCGCGCGCAAGCCCAGCTGCCGCGCTTACTTTTGAGCTTTTTTATTCTTTATTTGGATTAAATATGTGAGGAAATGAACGTAATTGTTACCAGATCGCTCGTTGATAGATTTGGTCGTAAAGAGGATGTCTGGCTTAATTTGTAATACATCGAGATGATTTATTTCAGTTTATTTTAGTATGTTACTTAAGTGTGAGATCACAACAATATGTACAAGAAGGCTTTGCTATGTTTTGCCTTGGCAAAGCCTTAATACGCGTGTCTCGTTATTGTTTATCATTCTGCTGTTACGTGAGCCGGTCAAATACGCGTTGTTTACGTACATAACTTATTAACTTTGTTATACGGTAAGTCCAAAAATAGTTCATAAGTACTAATATTACAAATGCTAAAATACCTGCTTATGTTTGTATCGACTAAACCGCTGAATTGACTTAAATAAAATGTTGCATAAAGATAGCGTGAACCCAGAGGAAGGACTGAGCTATCCATTTTAATTAAAAGCGAATAAAGGAGCAGTAAATGATATACTTTTCACATTAGTCTTAAGAGTTAGGTTTACCTTTTTAAATGAAATCCAAATACAATCATGACATAAATCAATCACAAAATAGATTAGACGTAGCTTTAACGTTCTTAAAAAGGCCAGAGAATGACACTTATGCTTCTGCCTATCCTATTCTCAGTCTATGTATGTCTTCCTAATGTGTTTGTCACAACTACTAAGATTGAACACAAGCTAAATGACAGACAAGCAGTATAAGACGAATAAATGGAATTGTACAGGATTAAACCGAGACCTTAGAACATGTACCGGACGGGCGAACTCGGGGCTGAGGTTACTATATATGATGGTTACAAAACAACCGTCGAGTCGCTGACGTCCTGTACACGATGTGTAGACTGTACTATAGCGATTACTGGTTACGAGGTCGGAGGCTCTGAAAGGCGTGTTGTTGCGGGTTCGATGTGCGGGTCAGGATCAGGACTTCAAATAAATAGAAACAAGCTTCATAGTTCAGTTGGTTGAAGGCTTCTGGTTGGCTCCGTTTGGTTCTTGAGGCTTGAAGATGAGGTTTCTTGAGCACCTGTGGTCGATCGATACTGTGCCGCTTAAGTACCTCTAATCTTTACCGTAACGAGAGCCGGCCAGAAACCTCGGTCAACAAGTTTATTTTTAACTATATAATGTACATATTTCTGCTTATAACTACGGAACTATACTAGCTAGCGTGATGATACAAAAACTGCCGCGTAGGGCACGATAATACCTACCTATTGATATCTGTTTTATCTATCGGAAGTTAGGTCTAGATATAGTTATTCTATGTTTTAGGCTAAAAATCTATTTTGCGGTAACATTTATATCAAAAAAAGTGTAATAACTTTTTAACTATACTATGTAGGAATATGATTCCTTCAGTATCTTGTAGTGCTTTTAGTAGTGTACAAAATAAAACACACAAGTGAAACCTTTTATTAAAACTTAATACCTAGGAACGCTAACATACCTAACTTGAGGTAAAAATGCATTTTATTGGCAATATTTATGCTTTAAACATGATATTCTTATAAACTGTATAAAAGAAACATAATATTATGTTATTTACACTATTTATCTACACTTTTTAGGTCTATATATGACCTAATTCGGCACTATTGTAACGATAAACTTTATTGATACGTCACACTTATGTATATTCACACTCACAATAACACGATTCAAGCTAATATTAACGTTGTCGCGAACAGAACAAAAAAGTCATATGTTACAAGTTTATTTACAATTACAACATACAACTTGTAGATACGTGTTTCAACTTTATTTAATATATGTATAACTAGATGTGCCCGCGATTCCACCCGCGTTTATCGTTACTGCGCCGCTCCCGTGGGTCGTAGCGTGATGTTATATAGCCTATAGCCTTCCTCGATAAATAGGCTATCTAACACTAAAATAATTTTGCAATTCGAACCAGTAGTTCCTGAGATTAGCGCGTTCAACCAAACAAAGAAACTCTTCAGCTTTATAATATTAGTATAGATTAGATTTTACCCGCAGCTTCGCTTGCGTTAATGTAGGTTATGTCAATAAATTTCTATCCCTTGGAAACAGTAATCCCTTCTGGATAAATAATTTATGCATAAGAAGAGCTAAAACTACCCTCATGTGGAACAGTATATTCTGTTTAGCTCCAAAACTCTATAATAAGCTACCGGAGGAATATAAACAATTAAATTTAAAACACTTTAGAAAAAGCTAAATATTTTTTTGTATAATAAATGCTACTACTCTATCAAAGATTTTCTAAATGACACGTTTTGTTAAATTTTATACTTAGATTTTGTTTTTGTGTTTATGTTTTTCTTATAATATTTTTGTACGCCGATTGTGTTGGCAAGACACAGTTTGTACTTTCATTTGTTTTTTGTAAGATCTTTTTTATAAACCTGTGTCTAACAAATAAAAATAATTTGAATTTGAATTTGAAAGGTAACCTATGTCCTTTTCTGTTCAAAACGTGTATGCGAAATTGCATGATGATCGGTCGAGTAGTTAAGGCGTGAAGGATAACAAACAAACTCACATTCGCATTTATAATATTAGGTAGGATTACAACATTCAAATTGTACGTGTTACAACTTTATTTACAATTACATCTTGTAGGCTAGAATTCTAGACTTGGCAACTTTAAACCCTAACTGTTTAAAGTTCTCAACAGCTGAAGTTTTAGGTAAGGATAGATTCTAAATTTTCAACGGTACATTCAACTTGTTGAAATATTCAGACTTGTGTGTGGATTTCTTGTTTGCTAACAGATAGAATAGGAGAATGTTAGAATAAACTGTATTATAAAATGAGTGCCTCAGTGGCGCATTGGTATTGGATACGACTGTGCGTAAGGTCTCAGGTTTGATTGCCGGATCATGCAAAGTTTAATTAAGGTTTATTTTTAAGAAATTCTGAATAACAGAATAACCTAATAACACTTTGCTTTGGTAATCGAACCCAAATCTCACAATTACACGCAAACATACTCACAAACTTAAGTATACCAAAGGTCAATGGGACTGTTCGAATTTATGTATTCATTCGCAAAATGTAACTATAACATAATAAAAGAGCACAAAAACGGAATATAAAAAATATAACCACATTTTTGTCTATTTTCTTATCGGAACGTGATTACATATTATTATTGTAGTGACGTGATCGACAGATGCAGTGTCACAGGTTTATTTTTGTGTTTACCAGAGACTATAAATTTTTATTCAATCTATTTGGAGGAGAAGGGCTTTATAGTTTCCTACAACTTGCTTCCTAAATACATACGTCTAAAAGGACTGGTAGAAGTTTTATACATTCATCATATTTTTAGTTTTTCTTTGGACTATTGCCACCCACACTTCCACTACTGTAATACCTGTGAAGCCAGGTTGACCACTGCTGAACCGCCAATACAAAACGCCGAGTTTTGACACTTGTGGAAGTCCCGGGGAAAGCAAAGCTGTATTGGAACTCGGAACCCGCAAGGATTTTATTCAGAAGTATATTGGCTGAGTTGGAATATTTATTTGCCAGAATATCATCAAGAACAATAGAATAAATGACTGAATGAATGACTGAATAAATGAATTAATGAATGAATGAATTTATTGTTTCACTGATCATAACATAACATACGTAATGTACAATTTTAAATGTAAGCATATCAGTCATGTTAGGTACAAATTATTTGCGGCTGGTAGTTAAAATAGGTAAAACCTGTGCCATAAGTACCAGCAACCTTCCAATGAATATGAATAAGTATTTATGAAGAAAAATTTTACAGATGCTCATTAATAAGAGTCTAATTAATTGCCACATATCACCATATCGCTATCTAGACTCCGTACTGAGCGGTTCCTAACAGAAATACCCTATAACACAGCTCCATAAATAAATTTTCAATCATCATAAAATTAGATAACTTATATAAATTTAAAGGTAAAATAATTTCAGTAAGGGCTTACTGATTTTATAATAAAGAGGGCCTATTACACTATCAGTTATTTCTTAAATTATGATTTTACTGAGTAACAATGTTAATTTTGTACTTTAATATACATTGTAAAATAGTTTTTTTTTTATTTATTGACTAAACTTTTACCACTCGCTTAAACCACTAGGGTTTTTATGCGAGTGGGACAATGATTGACGATGCAATAGTAACTTACTCCTAATGTGTATGCCAAAAAGGCTTAGCATAGTATTCTAATATTTTACTAACACCATGTTCCTTCCACCTATGTTATAAAAATATATACCTACATACTTTTGAATTGATTTGTCTCCAGACTCAACTAGCGCTCCAGACTCAACTAGCGCTCGTCCATAAGCATAAGTTTAAGCCAGTCAACCAATGAGGCAGTCCGACAGTTAAACCGTAAACAATCCTAATGCTGACTTATGAGCTAATTAGTTAATTCGCTGCCAAGTCTTAACGATGGCTCGTGTCGAGGCGGAACACATGTCGAAATATATTATTTGCTTTAAAGCAGAATACTGCAAGTAGGGCCACGCCCAACCTCCATGGCGCTACGGGCTTGTAACAGCAGGAGGCAGGAGTTCGGTATAGTCAGCCTCTTTTATTTATAGCTGGCTGGTGTATCCTTGACCTCTTTCACATTACTTTACTCTAGTCTATGTCTTTGTCCAGTATTTAAGATATCATACATATATAGTTGTGAAATGTAACAGAGTTGCTTTATAAATTTAAATATATTAGTTTGGATTGTTGAACATAAGAAACCCAAAGACTATGTTGGATTATTTTTCTTTTATCATAGAGTTTTATTTTGATACAATTAAAATCTTCCCGTAACCATGGCTGCTAAAAAGAAACCGAAACGTTGCAGTGTAAATTTAAATAGTTTAAATAGTAGTAAAGATTAACAGCAGTCGTTTAATAGTATCAAAATTATGTAATAATTGAGTTTTAACGCGACAAATGCTGTATAAGTAGTTTAATTTCAACAATAATTAAAGACACATAATTCACGATTAATAAAATAGTAGTAAAATAGTGCCGTGGTAATAAATTTAAAAAGACTATCACTTAATGATAAATTATTACTACTAGGTAGGTATATACATCATAAAAATAATATAGGTACTTAGTAATGAAAGGTGTAGTAAAATTGTAATCAGTGAAGAATTGTTGAATGGCCCTTATGTTTTATGTATTAATAAATATATTCTTCAAAGAATCATCATCATTGCCATTTTTACTTTCACCACTGTTTTATAATCATAAAAAGGATTTACCCTTAGAGAGAACCTATAACAGATTTGCATGACACTGCAGTATTTTTATTACATCTATCCTAACTAATATTATAATAACGAATGTGAGTTTGTTTGGTTGTTACGCTTTCGCGCCTTAATTACTTTACCGATTAACATGAAATTTCGCATACACGATGTCAGAGGCCCAGAAAAGGACATCAGGTTCCTTTCATGCAGAAAAAGATTCTGTTCCCAAGCGAAGTCACGGGCAAAAGCAAATAATCTATAAAGACTGCCTAATTGGTCCGGTGGTATAAGTTTTCTGCCAATCGTGTGATCCATGGGTCTAATCCTGGGCCAGACTAAGTATTATGGGAGACATCTGTTAGGAAACACCCAATAACAGCTAGATCCCGGACCCGCTTAAAGACATCTTGTAAGCCACTCCATGTCATTGGTACAGTGACCTCTCATTGCCCTGAGCATGAGTCCGGTTTGTTCTATAAATTAACAAACCCCATATATGAGAGTAAGTGTGCCTTATATGGAGTCCCAAGATGATAAACAATTGAAATTGAGTCCGTTCTACATGATGATACTTTAATTTTTCCATGACGATGTTCAGAATGAAATACCAAGTGTTTTACGACATGTAACAGAAGATTGTGGTCGTGTTTAAGAATCGAACAACCCATTAATCCTAACTAAAATTATAAATGCTAACGTGAGTTTGTTTGTTTGTTTGTTACACTTTCACGCCGTAACTTGACCGATCTGCATGTAATGTAGCAGACACGTTATCAGGGGTACAGAATAGAACATAGGGTACCTTTCACCCAGAAAGAGTTCAATTCCCGAGGCATAGAAAATAATTGACAAAATCTATGCAAGCGAAGCCACAGGCAAAATGTAGTATTTAATTAAGTTAATGTTTATTGTTTGACACCTATGTTATATTTACTATCAAACTTGTTTGGAGTTCAATTAAAAACCAGCGCCAGCCCTAGCGATCTAGCAAATGCTGAACTAAGTGCCTTTTGCAGCGACCCTGGAACACATAACTGTTCTTCTTATCTTTTAAATTAAATTATTTATCTTAAGTTAGTCGATAGCCTAGTGAGACTGCCGCACAGAGGACTCGAGTTCGATCCCAAGACACGCATCTCTGACTTTTTAAAGTTATGTGCGTATTAGTTAATAATTATCGTTAGCTTTAACGGTAAAGGAAAACATCTTAAGGTGACCTGCATGTCTCAGAGTTCTCCATAATGTTCTCGAAGATATGTAAAGCATGCCAACCCGCACTCGGCCAGCGTGGTGGACTATAGACACTGAGAAGAGGCCCGTGCCCAGCAGTGGGACAGTTTAATACAGGGCTCATAATATTATATTATTTTAAACATATAGTTGATAAGCCATTTTTTGGAATGTTTGTTTTGTTTATTTTTCATTTTAATTTGTCGTCCTCGATGGCGTAGTGGTTAGTGTAACCGACTGCCACGCCTGAGGTCACGGATTCGATTTCCGCACAAGTCAAACATTTGTGTGCATGAACATGGATGTTTGTCTTGGTCTGGGTGTTTCTATGTATAATATATACGTATTTACAACAAAAAAAGTATGTACGTATATTTATCTATTGTCTAGTAGGTACCCATAATACAAGCTCTGCTTAGTTAGGGCTAGATGGTGTTGTGTGTATGTGATAGAATATTAGATTATTATTATTTGTGTGCATGAACATGGATGTTTGTCTTGGTCTGGGTATTTCTATATATAATACGTAACCATTTACAAAAAAAATTAGTAGGTATTTAAGTATGTATCCATTGTCTAGTACCCATAGTACAAGCTCTGCTTAGTTTGGGCTAAATGGTGTTGTGTATATGTGATAGAATATTATTATTATTATATTATTATATGTTTATGTCTCAGTATCAGTCTAAGCAATAATAATAATAATATTTCATTTATTTTCTCTCACACAGAAATGGTTTACAAAAATTCAATTCTTAATCTATGAGTAAAACTAAATATGTGTATTGAATCTGTATGAGAGACTGGTATCTATACTAGGTAGACCTGTGTTACAGATTACCAGCCTCTCCTGACTCCAGATAAGAGGGTTGCGTGTGCAGTCAAATTACATTATATTGGTGCACAATTATTATGTGAGGTGAGATTTAGGTATAAGTAAATAAAAATAAATAAATACATACCTACGTGTGTAAAGATTTGATGTGTGTGTTTGTGTATGTGTGTGTGTGTGTATGTGTGTGTGTGTGTGTGCATGCGTGCGTGTGTGCGTGCGTGTGTGTGTGCGTGTGTGGGTTCGTGTGTGCATGCGTGTGTGCGTGCTTGTGTGTGTGTGTGTGATACTGATGAATCAATGTCACCTTCTATTTTTTTCTAAAACATAGCACTTGGCTGCACTGCTAACCTCTCTCAATATGGGCAGAGTTAGGCCAATAGTCCACTAGGTTATTGCAATGGGGGTTAGAACACTTTACATATCTTCGAGAACATTGCGAAGAACTCATAGACATGCAGATCTCCCCACGGCCTTCTTTTTACCGTTCAAGCGAGCAATAAGAACTATTAAATACGCACACAAACATTTCGGAAATGCAAACGTGCCACAGGATTGAACTTGAGACGTACGCGACGTTTCATTTTACCATTAACCAAACTATTTTATACGCACATAACTTCGGAAAGGAAAAGTGTGTACGATTGTATTGAACTTGAGACGTCCATACGTCCGGTTAAAAGACTATCACAAAAAAAATAAACTTAAGATCGTTTTAAAACTATCCGATAGAATATTAATACTCTGAGCGGAAGTGCGATGCTATGGCGTTTGTTATTTTCCCCCGCGGTAGAGGCACCCTCGTGCCAGATGGGACTCAAACCCCGCCCCTCGGACACCATAGATAACTACACCTATATACAACAGGTGCACCGCACTTATACCATAAAGTATATCTTATTATAACCATATTAATTTTCTGTAAAATATTGTTTGAAATCGAATCAAATGTAATGGAAACAGATGGTAGACAGCTTAGGTAATACCGTGGCATAAGGTTGCTAATATTTGTCGATTGTGAGGGCTCGGGTTCGTAACCTGGCTCCGGCATAGTGTAATTGGGATGTTTTGTTAAGTGTCATTCTCAGCAGTAGGTATAGAGTAATCTTGCTTCTTATTACATAGGAGCTAACAACAGAGCTGGCTAAATGTATATGTAAATGTCTATCTACCCCTTCCAGCATATACAGGTTGAAAAAAAATAACATAACAATAACTGATGTCGTAAATAATAAAAGGCAATAAAAAGGACCGTCCGTTATTATTTACGACATTAGTTATATTATTGATGTGTTATTTTATTTTAATTAGAGAAAATTTAGATTGTCTCGGGTGGTTAACATATGACTATCTGAAACCATTTCACGAAAAAAATCAATACATTAATTTCACCAAGAATAAAATTCTGATAAAAAATATGGTCAGTGTTATTCTATATCACCAGTAGAATGCGTGGTTAAAAGGAATTACACGATTTCAAAATCAACCTGTATAGGCATATGCATGGCAACGATTGTGGTTACATTTGCTGATGTATCATTCATTAGAGACAACGAAGCAACTAATTGCATTAATAACGAGAATGCAACATAACGTTCCTGATAGCTAAATACAAAGATTTAATGTAAAATTTGTACCTCAATACCTATTCATCAGTTCTCCATTGTTGGGAATGGGCTTCTTCTCAGAATAAGAAGGGCTAGGCGAAAGTACACTAAGCTGGTCCATCGCGGGAAGGCAGAGTTCACTTAACACATCTTCGAGTAAATTATGGGCAACCCGTTAATATGAACGACAGATTTTTTAGAGATGTCAGTGTGCTGACACATTTAAAAGGCAAGGGAATAAGCTTACTGGTACCGTGCTGATAGTAAAGTACCATTTTAAGGAATTTGGTAACCCTACTCATCACAGTAATAAAATTCGAGATTATTTAACTGCCATCTTCAATAGGTTTGCTTTGAGGTATTTTTCGGATCCAGCAGTTCTAGTTTAAGAGAAAACTCACTTTTAGGCTTACCTTACCACTTTGCCGTACTTTTCTCGTAAATTAACCACATACATCACTACGTCACCAACACAATCATATCTACAAAATAACTAGCATATCACACCATAAAATAAACAAATTAACAATTTCAACTACAAACTCTAGTCACAGCAAACAAAGTAGGTTCCAAATTACTCCATTTTCTTTTAATTCATTTCATTGTCTACCCGCACGGGCCGGGCTCGCAATATTTATGGCAGACTAGTATACGACACTTCCCCATTTTCCCCATTTAACTCTTACAACACAAACAAATTATATTAACCCTGCATTCGATAAATAAAGAAAACGTATTATTTTCTGTTATATAATTTGCCACTTCGCTTCTATATCATTGATAGGGTAGGCAGACCTTTCTTTACCAATGAGTCTAAATCACAGAAATATTATATCTATGGTCTAAATACATTCGTATGACAATCGAATACATTTTTATACAAAGGAATATCTACTCGATGACTGCACGGATGGCGTAGTCTTCTTTTCTTTTTTTTTTCTTTTCGTGTGGTTAGTGGTCAACCTGTTATCAAGAGTTGTTCAAGCCGCCCATAGGCCTCTGACATGGCTTAACGACTGCTATCAATTTGACAACAACCGGGACCGACTTTTTAAGTGCCCTCCGAAGCACGGAGACACTCAGATGAAATACCACTAAGCGGTCACCCATCTTTAGACTGGCCGCACCCAACGTTGCTTAACCTCGCTAATCGTTTACCGATCAGTGAGTGCAACTGCACGGATGGCGTAGTGGTTTAATTGGTCGTCTCGCCACTACCATTGCGCTGAGTGCAGAGTGCTGTGGATTCGAATCCCACACGCGACAAATCTTTGTGTGATCCACAAATGGTTGTTCCGAGTCTAGGTGTTCTTTGTGTCCGTTGTTTGTATGTTTGTAAAGTCCCCCGCGACACAGGAAGAATTCGTAGAGCGGGAGAGGTCTTTAATAAAAAATCTTAACGCAGCGCACTTACGTATAGTCTGTTTTTCCTAATTGTCTTCTTTCGTAAATAACATAGGTACTCATTAAATTATTGTTGTCAGACTATTCGCTCTCTTATAACAGAGATAGCAAAAAAGACAATACAATGAGATAGGTCTCCATGTATTGTTTTAGTACTGTATAATTGTTTACTTAATCAGTAATATAAGAAAATATTTAAAGAATGATGACAATGCATTCGAAAATAAATCGAATTGAATTTTGCATTTCGATAGTTATCATATCTTCTTTTCGCTTGATATTAAATTTATTAGAACACAAAGAATATGAGGATCTACTCATCCGGATTCCATACTGCTACTTTGAAATTGCTGATAGAGAAACTCGAATGTGTCTTTAATCACGTTTTGTACGATGACCAATCTAATATAAAGAAAGATATATACATAAATAAACACTTACTTATACGATTATTTATAATAGATAAAAATACAATGTATAATGGATTTAATCAGTGCACTAAGCTATGGCACAAAGGATTTTATCGTAGTTTGTGATCCAACATCTGAATGCGCTCGTATTCAGATAGGTTCTATTTTTATAATAATATCACATCATTAGCCAATCGCGTAAGCGATCGCACACCGCTACTAGATCAAAGAGACTACCTCTTTTCTAGTTTAATATCCTTTGCTTTATGCTTAACTAGTCCAAATAAATGATTATTTCCTTTTTAATAGTGTGAATATAATAATTTTAGCCAACATTTGCACAAATTATATCGAACAAGTAATGTTTTTTCTTAGCCCTTTTGTTATATCCCACTGCTGGACAAAAGCCTCTTCATTCCAAACGTTCGCAAATATTCCCTGCCATTCGCTTTCAAAGACGTCCAATAAGGAATACATTGAAAATTAATGTTGAGTGTAAATGTTAACATACGAGTAGGTACATAATTATGTTAAAAAGAAAAGTGCAAAGAAAATAATTATTCTCCTGGTTTGTTTAAATAATGTTTCATCCTAAGCATCCCTTTGGTAAGTCGACAGACAAAGACCAGCATTCTGGTCAAGCGAATAGTAAAAATAATTTTGTTGAGTTAAATTCACATAAATATTCCATACATTTCGAAAATTTCTGGCAAAATCTAGATGTAATACTACCTATGTGTATAGGTATATCTATATATATCTCGGGAGAGATAGGTAGAATGGGTATCCATTCTACCTATCTCTCCCGAGATATATGACCCTACAGATATGGTAATAGCTAAATTTCGCATTGACCACGAATACTGACATCCAAAAATGAGATACCGACATTACACACAATACTTTATTTTTAAACTTACATAAAAATTTATAAACTGCGATGAAATTCGTAAAAAGTAGCTTGATTTTAATAATCTTATGTAGATTGAATGTTTATACAATGATAATTAAAACGATGGGTCGGCCATTACGCGAGTCCCGCCGCAGCCGAACGCTAATACCGTTAGAGATTCAAACAATATTACATTTAACAGCATCCATATTATAATGTTTATTGACAATTGCAACTAATAGTATAATTTGATACACTAAAATATATTCATATATTAACTGCGGGCGTTTCACTCGTGGTAAATGGTATTTTGGTTTAGTTACAACTCTGCCTCCGTTAATCGAAGCGTATTGTTATATAGCGTGATGTAACCTTCCTCAATAAACAGGCCAACTAGCGCTAAAATATTTAACAGACCGTTAGTTTCTAATATTACCGCATTTAAAAATCTCTTTAGCTTTATAATATAAGTATTGTTATGTATCTATACAAAGCCTTGTAAATTATTGCTTGCCTGAAGTTATACATGCTTGCCTGACATCTCGAGAATACGGTTAGGACTTCATATACTTAGTACATTTGCCTAACTTTTAATTACATTCATGCATAAATCAATATTTAAAACAATATAACATTTTCTTCAACTAAATGACCAGAAAAATAATAAATAAATCAGGTCTCAATAGCCTTAAACAGACAAAACTCTATTCATCTCATAAATGAGTACCTACGCAATTTACGCAAAACTTTAAAGCGAAAATGTTTCACCGCAACAGAGACGATAAAAGTACGGTGGCGCCATCTAGTAGCGCGAGTGTCAGTTAATTCTTGATGCAGTACGCGATGAACTCTCGCCTAGTTTTCACTTGCCGTGGCTATTATTAATATGGAAAGCAAATGTATACTAGTTTATAATTTAAAAAATGGAACGGTTATGAAACAAAGACCGACACATTCGTTTACAAACACAATTACTACAGCGTGCATAAAGAATGTAATATGAATTAAAGCCTATCCGTCTGGAATACAGAATCTATGTATGTAGTCAGTAACACTACATATAATGCGAAAGTAACAGACTTTTTTACGATCATCTAATATAATAGTCAGATTTTGATGGACGGTATGGCGAAAACTTGAAGTCTAAATCGCAGGTAACAGGTAAGTTAATATAATGTTTATACATATGCCAACACTTATGTCAAAGCAGCATGTATGTACAATAAATAACTAGAATAAACAGCAGGCTCCTGCAGTGAAACCGTTAAATTTGTTTTGAATATAGAACATGCATCTAATATAAGTATCGCTACGAAACAGAAATTTCTATAATAATAATTATAATGTACAAACTCGATTTTTTTGTGTTTTTTCGTTGCCTGAAACCTCCGTTACCAATTATTTGGTGACGCCGGTACTAATGAGCCGAATCGCCCGAGGAGTACCTCCCTCCCCTCAAATATCAACCTATCCCATTACCTTCTTTTCATCTCATTTTTAATTCCTTTTTCTGGAGTCGGCAATGTGCGAATTATATCTCTGGTATCGCAAACGATATGATAGACTGCGGTAACTGCTAACATCGGTCGGGTTATATGCCTGTTTGTTGACTTGGTAGTATTAAAAAACACATGTGTATTTAATTAATAAAATAAAAAAATATATAAAATAAAACCGTTTTAAAATAATAATAGTTTACTTATCTATTTATACCTACGCATCAGGAAATAGCATTCAAAACAAACCTTTTTATAAAAACGGTATCATAAATTGGTGGCTTAATGAGGGAGCAATGCATATTTTAAACTGAGTATAAGGGGATTAGCTGTGCCCGCGGTTTCACCCACGTTTATGGCTACTGCATCGCCCCCGTGGGTGGTAGCATGATGTTATATAGCCTTATCGATAAATAGGCTATCCAACACAAAAATAATTTTTCAATTCGAACTAGTAGTTCCTGAGATTAGCGCGTTCAAACAAACAAACAATTAAACAAACAAACTCTTCAGCTTTATAATATTAGTATAGATATGATCGTATCTCGCTATCCCCTTCGCACGCCTATGCTTAAACAGTGGCATTATCACAACGCAGCATCGCATGTCCTTTTTCTATAACTTGACCAAGATATTTAAATGTGGATAAAAAGTCTTTGTATAAGGTGCAAGACATTTATTACAAAACATTTAATTACAAAAATTAACGTCACTTTTTACTAAAATATTTTATTATTTTAAGTAACGTATATTGTGCTATATTAGTAGGTCGCTTTATGGATACGGGGATATAATAGTTTAATTATTATGTAGCACCGACTCTAACTTTTCTAAAACTATTATTATCAAGCCAGTTCTATGAAAGACAGGTGCGTAATCAAATTACGTCAAAATCACCGCGACACCGGCGGTACTGTATTGAAACCATTCATAACCAGTAATGGTAGGCCATTGAAAATGAAAGTAATCCCCACATTTTTTGCTCAGTCCACTTATGTAAAGGTTGTCAAGGATTATTCAGTCTTCGTCGACCTTAAGAGATCAATACTACTCAATATTATCCAATAGCGAGGTCTTATTCACCTTTATATTCTTTAATAAAGACTTGCTCAGTGTGAAAGTATATCTACTCCTTATTTGGCACAGAACCGTTCGTGATTTATGAACGTATTTATTTTATTACTAGTTGCACGCGGCTTCGCTCGCGGCAATCTAAATTTTGTCAATAATCTCCCAACATAACAGTACTTCTTCTGGTAGTAAGGCACTGTATGTCTTCTTAGGTACCCCTAAAAACCTGTATGTGAAATTTCATGATGATCGGTTAAGTAGTTCAGCCCTTCAAAAGCTAAGCTGGTTGACTTTACTAGCGCTACTACTACTATGGGTTTATTATGAAATTATCATGAAATTTCGCATACAGTGACATGCACGTTATCAGTAGTACAGCAAAGGACATACCTTTCATACAGAAAAGAGGTACTGTTTCCGAAGGAATAGAAATTTATTGACTACATTAAAATTTACATTAACGCGATACCGCGGGTAAACTCTAGTTCATCATCATCATCAGGCTATAATAGTCCACTGCTGGACAAAAGAGCGCCATAACGCCCTGTCTTCAGCTTGCCGCATAGCATCTGCCTGCAGTCTTTCGCAGATCGTCATCCCACCTGGTCGGAGGGCGTCCTACACTACGTTTGCCGAGTCGCGGTCTCTACTCAAGAACACGCTTACCCCAGCGGTTGTCGGTTCTTCGCGCGATATGGCCAGCCCACTGGCACTTCAGCTTGCTAATTCTCTGAGCTATGTCGATGACTTTGGTTCTTTGTCGGATGTATTCGTTACAAATCCTATCCTTCAGAGAAACTCCGAGCATAGCTCTCTCCATAGCTCGCTGAGCGACTTTGAACTGGTGGACCAACCCTACCGTATGTGTCCATGTCTCGGCTCCGTAGGTCATGTTACTCTAGTTATTAAATAAAATTTGTGTCATTTACGTTAGTAAGCCAAAACAAAAAAAAAGCACTTGTAACATTATTTATATGATAGATACTACTGGTTATTGAGTAGGTACTAAAACTACCTTTTAATTTTACTGCAAAATTTATTTATACAAAGGTTCTATATTAAATCATAAACTCAGCCGTTTCTCTAGGCTGTTAGTTTTAGGTTATAAGTTACATATTCTTAATCCTTCATACATGGATTAATGCTTTGAAACTGTCTGGGTCTAACAGCTCCGCCCGCACAATAACTGGAAAATAAGGATAGATTTTAAACAAAAAATATATAAGTAGGATAATATAATCCTACTTATATTTTTTGTTTTAAATCATTCTTTTAACGGGATTTAATTATATAATTAAATCATTAAAAATAAGAAGCCTTTGGGGTACAGATTTTTATCGCTACTTAGTTTTCTTCGTTTATCTTTTATTTTATTGAACGTTTTTGCGTATATTTAGGATTACGGGTGAGCAAAAAAAATATTGTACCTTTATCTTTCTTTCATATAATAGAGAATATATTGACGCCTTTTTGTCACTGGGATACTACTATTATGTAATTAAAAGCATGTATTTTTACATTACCAACTATCGAACCATCGATATGTATGTGTTACATATCGATAGTTTGTAACAGCACCGTATTAACAAGTACTACGGGTCCCGCATGCAAGAAGAACCCCTTGGCCAAGCGGGGCCCTCGCTATAGAAAACAACAAATCAAGTCTTCAATCGCTACCACACACACATTTTTTTAACGTATATTGAGAAATGTTTGTCCCTAGTAGTGACATTTTATTGTAAGTATATAAATGGGTCCCTCGATTGAATGTGCTACAGACCCCGCGCTAACTTAATCCAGCACGGGAAACACATATTCACGTATATATATATATAACTGGGAAGGGGTAATATTACTCATTGCTCCTTCAACTGCATTTCCATAAAAACAAAGTAAATCATTGCTCCTTTGTATCATAAAAAATGAACTAGTGAAACACCTTGCAAATCATTTACGTAATGATACAATTAGTTAATTGAAAGCAATTATGAATACTGGCAAAGTATCAATGGGCTTGCTTAGACCAATATTATTTAAAAAATAACAAGCAGCAAAACTTATAATAGGCATTGTTTGCGTGGAAATAATAAAATACCTACCTGTAAGCTCACTTGTTATTTACCAAGAGTGTAACGTAAGCTTAAACAGCTGGTTTTAGTTTCTTTTGTGTGCCTGTTCGAACACAAACCGTCGGACCGACACTAAACATTTGAAGGGCTTGCAAAAAATAACAATAGTCCAAATATAAAGAAGCTTCACGGCCGTCAAAACCGATTACACGATTCAAATAATTTTACGAGCAATGAATTCAATTAGTGAGTCAATTTATTGGTGCGATAGGACCTGTATAATGTATTGAACAATGTTGCAGATACAGATTTAGTATTCAAGCCCCATCAGCACTAAATTTAATGGAGTCTACTTAAGCCTAAACAGAGCTTGATACACGCGTCGCACAAGAACCTCAGAATCAAATTGAAATAATAATTGAAATATGTACGGTTTCAAAATTCAACAATACCATCATTCGATATTTGGACGAGACGACGTGAACTGGATTCCATTCGATTCAATACCACGCTGGTTTAGTGTACACAAAGATGAACGAAACCACATGAATGACCAAAAGCCGCCTAATGTATACGCTTATGTGAAAACCCTAATCTCCTAAAGGTTTAGATTGAAGTGCCCCTTAAAGTTAATTTTCGTAAAATCTTACGGTGGGTTGTTTGTATAACCAGTGAAAGTAGAACTCTGAATGTATTGCTGCGTTCCGCTTTCTAGAGGTTGTTACTGAAGTAGAAAGGGGCGGGGTAGGTCTCGTTTGAGTGGAAGATGTAGAACTAGCGGGGCGTAGGGTAAGCAGACTGGTTGACCGACTGCGGAGCTGACAAGTTGAACATTCTGCGGCGAACGAATAATCCGGAGCGCTTCGCACAAAATAAAATATGTTGCCGCCGCCCGTTTTATAATAAGAATTTTCATAGTGATATTTTTTGTACATAATTGATAAACTGCACACTTTTTCGTTGCATTCGAGTTGTTTTAAAAAGTAGTAATATTGCCTTATGTCTTTGTTATTAGTACTAAAGTATGATTTACGATTCGAGTTCGTCTTTTGAGTTTTTGTGTTACAGATAACGGACATAAACGTGATCATACTAGGCATCAACGTAGCTCTTTGAAACGCTTGACATTTCGATCAGCCTACACTGACTGTGTTACAAGCTAACTGAGATAAGCGTTCCAAGAAGGTTCATAAATACCTAGCACGTTGGAATAATTCTTGTTACGTATAATATAGTCCAATGAGCAAGTAAATTTGTTGAATGTAAGCCATAAACTATTAAGTAATACGTCCATATTTGATATGTTGTTCTGTAACAGCTATTTGTTAGTGCATGGCGGAAACAAAGAACTCTTCAGTCTTGTTCTGTCACATAGTAAAGCAGGGGTGCGCCCTCAGTACTACACGCCTCCCTATCGTTGACTATCGTTCATAGTCTATGTCTAAGTTGTTCAGTTCTACTTCTTTTGTCTATTGGTTTATTGTATTAATTGTGGCTTGAATGTTTGAATCCTAAAGTCCCGATATATAGATGTATCATAGTTTATGCTACAGTTTATCTTAAAGGTGTATGTTTGTGACGGATATTTTGCATTTATAGAGCTGAAGTATATATTCTCCATTATATTGATTTGAAAATTGGCGTCTTCCACACTATTGTAATTCTATATCACAGAGGGCAGTACAAACATTTAAGTAAGGGTTAATACAAAAAACATCTTCTCAAGCTTTACTCTAAGAAAGTGTGGTTATTCATGAGACCGTGATAAAGACGGGTATGTAAACGTCATGGCAGGCAATTCAAATCAATTTATTTGGTTCAAGGATGTTTTTAAATATCATATCTATTTTGTCGGATACTTCGAGGCTACTATTCCAATTTTGAATACTCACGCCATCATTCTAAAATAAAAGCGTGCAGTTAAAAGTCTATAAATTCTGACACTAAGTAAGGTACTAAAGAAATAAAAACAAAAGAAAGCGAATTTTCGAAATTCAATACTGACGAAAATTGCTGTACTGCCGTCTGCCGGGGGTCATCGTTGGGTAAGTTTTGTCCGTTATTAGGTAAAATAGCGCGCCATTTCAGCCAGTCATACAAACATAACTCTACTAACATTATATAATTATGTAAACTGGAGAAGTTAACAAGAATACTAGTAAGATGTAACCCAAATAGCTTGTATAATCTTTAAAAAGAAGTCCGCAGAACAAGGGTAAATTTAATACGAACAAGTCTAATGAACATGTAACGCTATACAAGTCCACATATCTTACAATTAGCCTCAATAGTTAACAGTATACTGAAGCCTTTAAACTGTTGCTACCCAAGGAATACGTTCATATGCATATACATACTTACCCGCTTATATTGGGTAGGGTTACCGTTAAGTCATTAAACAAGGACAACGTTTTGTAAGCGCCGATTTTTAGCGCTAAAACAGCAGTTTTTTATTGGTGTTCATGGAAACTGAACTGAAGTTTTGCACTACAAAGGCGGCTAATAAATATAACAGTCGCTTTATAGTATGCGGTCACCATAGCCTGTAGACGCTTGCAACACCAGAAGCGTTATAGCATGTTGCCAACCCTAAAAGTAAAACAGATGCCATTTAATTATGAAAAGAGTTTTATTTGCAATCATAGATAAAGAGAGCAAACGAAGCAGTGGTTATATACTAGTATTTGATATATATCTAGAAAGCGGCAATTAATCTCAACATCAGTTTATGTCCTTTTAAGCCCCATGATGTGTGAGTCTCTTAGGAAAACCATGACTTAGAGATAATTTTACAACTGAAGCGTTTATTGGGAACGGTAAACGTTTATTGTTAAATGAAGCATTTGAACAGTCAGTTTTCGAGTAGCACGTTTTAATTCATTTATATTAACATAGTTAAAATTAATAAAAAATGTATTTTTATAAGGTTTTGCTTTTTGCAAAAATAGTTCATAGATATTTGAATTTGGAAGCCATTTCTATAACTCAAGATTTATACCTAATGGACAGTAGACAATGTAAAAAGCCAAGGACTCAATTCGATTGCTTAGGTTGATTGTTCTAAATGGCACGTAAAGACACAGTATACCAGCGATAGCCGTTCTTATTCACTAGATTAATTATCTTGAAGTCCTTTAACGACCTGATGGTCAGACGCCTTATAAATTAGGCTCGAATTTACGTAACAACGCTCGAACGACAGCCCTATACAGACATACTACGCGAGTAGACGCCATATCCAACCTCAATATTATTAAGTTCGCCCTTGATGTTTTTATATTACGCCCAAAATCCAATAAAACCATACCTTTGACATGGAACACATTTTGCATGCTGATGTCACACGTGGATTGGCGTAAAACGTACATAAGTATTATATACAATACGTGTATCAATCAAATAGCTACATGTCTATCTTGCGACGAAGATTTGTGTATGAACAGTTTTTCGATGCCTTTGTTCCTTCCAATTTTGTATACATCGAAAGTTAGGACCTGATATGTTTATTATTACGCCTAAGCAATAATCGTTGGAATATGTATACAGCTTTTCTCACGTACATTGACAGATAATATTGGATTAAAGAAAAAGAATATATGAGATGTGCCAGGATCAGAGCAAGTAGTAGTATCTTCCTATTCCTGTGGGAACAAGCCTATTTATTTCTATGTATCTATAGAAGTAAAAAGATACACGTGAACTATTTTATTGTGTAGTTACATCGTATCCCTAAGGAGGTAGATTGATCACTCTCAGATTTCACCAGGTATATTAAGACCCTACGTATTATTAGTTAGTCTATTTACTTATACCCTAAAATACTACCAGACTTTGAACTTGCTACTAATTAAGATTCTATTGATAAAGAAACTAATTTAGTCTGGACAATTAAATTAACTGACTAACTGTCCGCAATTAAAACGATTCGTTTTTAAATATAGGAACCGGGATTTAATCAAAGGGCTGTAGTCTCATCTGTCACTTCATTGTAAAAAAAATGTTGTAAGTTCATGCGTCTTTGTCTATGATACTTATTTATTTAAAAAGCTAATAAATAATATGCTGTTAATATAAATCGAAGCATGTGAGCATTAAATGTCTTCGAAGAATCTTTCTATTATGTAATAAATAGATATTTTCCAGCGAGTCGTCGGTATAAGTTGGCAAGATTTTCGGTTTTTCGATTCACATAATTTATGTCTCTATCAAATGGCTTTATAACCCTCTTTTGTCAAAAGCTGTTGTTAATAAAGTGTGTAAAAATAATATATGATCAATAAAAGCTCCGATGATTCATTGCTTAATTAATAGATCTTTAGCTATCTTTAATTTTATACCTTTTAAATGCTTTTAGTTACAAAGATCAAAGGAAGGGAGATTCCAATAACAAGGAGATCTTCTTAAAATAAACCACTCTCCAAAAATCACTAAAACTACAATTTTATTATTGTCTAGCTATAATGTGGTCTACTTATATATCGCTTAGAATTGAACTGGTCTCACCCACAAGACTTACGTCTGTATATCTCAAGATAGATACACAGGTTGGGCAATACGGTATTAGGATTTCTCGTGCAAAATTCTTAGTTCTAGCTCGGAGTTTATAGACATAAACTCCGAGCTACAACTAAAAATGATTTCAGGTAGGTAGACGGCAATAGGCTCGCCTCGTTTTACAGAACACTTAAAACAAAGCTGGCGAAATATGAATATGATATTCCTCTGCTTATATCTTTGGGGATATCAGCCCTGTATTAAATTGTTCCACTGCTGGGCACGGGACTCTTTTCAGTGTAGAAAGGGTTAGGCCATAGTCTAAGACGCTGGCCTAGTGTGGGTTGGCAGACTTCACATATCTTCGAGAATATTACGGAAAGCTCTCAGCCATGCAGGTTTCCTCACGAGTTTTTCCTTTACCATTAAAAGCGGGCGATAATTAACTATTTAATACGCACATAACTTCGAAATGTCAGAGATAGATTTGCTCCTTAGGATCGAACACGAGACCTCTGCGTGGCAGTCCAACGGTCTCCCACTATTAAATATATTTAAAAGTATGTAATTACTCTTACAGACATTTACTAAGTATATCTAAAGGGCTACGCGTAATCAAACAAAGGAATCATTTAGTACATTCTTCATCGTCCCACGTAAATTAGGTTTAGGAACAATGAAACGTCGGCGCCAAAATAAAGATAATTCAGTAGGTCCTGCCTCTGTGAGTGGGACCTAATATCAGCTGATGAGACGTGGGTGACACTTCAACGTAACCCTTCTACATAGATATAGGTGTAATGATATACTTCGTAGGTATATCAATCAAATCAGTGTATTTCCACCCACTGTTTGTTGTGTATTGCCTATTTAGGTCATAGACGGATGATACTAGTATCACTGTGCTAGCATGATACCGGAATAATGGTCAACAGTAAATTAGTACTAGATTTTGCTCGTGGCTTTGCCTGCGTTAAATTAGATTTCATCAATAAATTGCTATCCCACGGGAACGGAACTATTTCTCTCGATAATAGGTATTCTATGTCCTTTTCTGTAGCCCTGGCGTCGTGTATGCAAACTTTTATGATGATCAGTCGAGTAGTTAAGACATGAAAGCGTGACATAAATACTAACATTCACATTTATAATATTAGTTAGGATTATAAAAGATATAAAAGATTTATTTATGAAAATTGGCCTTTACAGATGGTTCAACGGTTTATGTAGTTGTCTCACCACTGACTGTGCGTTAAGTGGTTTGGTCCCAAACGGGACAAAAAAATTGTGATTCACAAATACTCGTATTTGTGTTGTGTTTGTCTGTTCTTTGTATTCATTGTTTCAACCTGTTTTAGACTCGATGCTTTTCGTTATAAAAACTTAAAATTGAAACAATCCAATCAATAATAATAATGTAATAACATCATAGTTAAAATACAGATCGAAATTCTTAATGATCTGCAGTCACCCCGGTTGAAATCTGGCGCGAGCTCGTTTGTAATAATAGAAATATAATGGGGATCTCTATGGGGTTGGTTGATACGCACAGTTTGCCGATGACGGTGTTAGTTTCCGATGAGATGGGGTCGCTTAATTATAGGCCCTCGTTTTAATCCCGAATCTACTAAGAAACTATGGAGTAGAGATAAGCGAACTAAGCCAACAATCTATATAGATTGTTGGCTTATTAGATTCGGTAGAAATTCTATTTTAAGTTTTAAATGTAACTATTATTGCAAATTAATATTTTTATTATTGGAACTACATATTATGCCTTATAATTACAATAGACTAGAAACGATAATAAGTTGTACTGTACTAATTAGTTATTAGGCAGTGAGACCAACAGAATGACAACAAGTCACGACACTCCCTTCCAGCTTCATCAATAGCTACATACATTTTACCATACAACAATCTTCAAACAATAGTCAAAAGCTTTTTTTTTTGTTTTCTTTATTTGTCGGCTGTTTTCCAATCTGGCAAAACAATCGATAATATGTTTTGACGCATGTTTTTTTACACATCGTCAGGACGACTTAAGAACACTACGATATAGATTAAATTGAATGAATAATTAATCTTATCAAAAATCTTTAGCTACAGGAATAAAATATATTTTTGACATCATATAATTATTTTTCTCATACATTCAAAATATTGGATAACATGTTTTTTAACTCTTAGCAACTACATAATCAATACTTAAATGCTAATATTAACAAAACATAAGCTAGCGTTTGTTACATTATTAGATACTAGCTTTTGCCCGCGGCTTCGCTCGCGTTAATTTAGAATTTGACAATCAATTCGGGTTGTAATCTGCTTATAATAATATAATTCAATCATGATTCGAAAGACACGTGGCGCCATCTATTATCATAAGAACGTTATTGTTGTATTCCTCGGGAACAATACAATATATGTCCGTTTCTGTACACCTGACAACTTATATGAAAAATTTCAGAATGATCGGTTCAATGTTTAGGCGTCAAAAGGCAACAAACAAATAAATTCATTTTCGCTTTTATAATATTAAGTTAGGATGGCTAAAGCGTTAAACATATTATAACGATATCGATATGTAGTTTAAATCTCAGAAAGAATATAAGCACTTAAAAAGTACCAAATAAACGAAGTTGGGGTAACAACTCCTATCTAATATGTATGATATTAAGTGAACCGTAAAATTATTTATATTGGAATAATTTATATTCTATGTTGACCGTAGACTGTCACCTTGTTATATGCCCTCTGAGAGAGGCTGAGGGATTACCATTCCCAACACACATGCCAAATATGTTGTATAAGTTCACAAAATGTTTCATTCACGGAGTCTACCAATGCCCTCCATAATATATATTTTTTAATCTACTAATTTTATTCCAAATAACTACAAAGAAGGAGGTTACAATTATTTACAATTGACAATATAAATCAATGTATTAACTTATTTCGTTATGAACAGCTTTGCTGATACATTTCTAGATTATAAGAATCCTAGGTGTGCCCGCGGTTTCCCTCGCGTTTATGGTTACTGCGCTGCTCCCGTGGGTCGTAGCGTTATGTTATATAGCCGATAGCCTTCCTCTAGAAATAGGCTATCCAACACTAAAATATTTTTTCAATTCGAACTAGTAGATCCTGAGATTAGCGCGTTCAAACAAACAAACAACTCTTCAGCTTTATAATATTAGTATAGATTTTAAAATCTGAATGTTTGTTTACTATGTTTCCAAAGTACTCCGTGATATAAGGGACTAGATTTTGCCCGCGGCTTCGCCCGCGTTAACTTAGATATTTCCAAAAAAATTCTGTCTTTCAGGAACAGAATTTTCTGGAACTTTTTCTGTCCTTTTCTGGACCCCTGACAACGTGTATGCGCAATTTAATGATGATCGATCGAATAGTTAAAGCTTGAAAGCACACAAACTCACATTCGCATTTTATAATATTAGTTAGCATTATTCCCTAATTTATACAAATAAAACTTCATAAGGATAGTTATTATACTACGGAAATGGCAAACAATTATACGATCCGGATGGTAAGTGGTTACAGTAACCCTTGAACGATTGCGACAGGGGTAATATTCGCATGGTGCCAACCCATAACAAAATAAGGCCTAGTGCTGTTAGTGTAAGGGGGAAATATTAAACTGGTCGCCAGCTGACAGCACAATGGTCCTATGAAATCTGCCAAGTTTACTACCCACAGAAACACAGTACAAGATTGTTGAACTACAATCTACCTTACAATCATTTAATAATTACCGAAGAGATCAGCAATTGTCTTATATTATATTAAGTTGTACTTTTGCCCGCGGTTTCGCTCGCTCGGGAATTGTACTTTTATTGGGATAAAAAGTATCCTATGTCCTTTTCTGTACTCCTGACAACGTGTATGCAAAATTTGATGATGATCAGTCGAGTAGTTAAGGCGTGAAAGCGTAACAAACAAACTCACAATCTCATTTATAATATTAGTAAGGATGTGTATGTCCGCGAATGTCTAAAAACGTTCAAAATGGTCATCATGGTTTTTTAACGCACTATAGTGCGTCATTGGGACCGTGCGGCCTTATTAGGTCTACCACTGACTACAGAGAATCTCTTCCAAGTTTTTTAATCCTTCGAAATCCAAGGTAATATACGCATAAAAGACTGTAATTTGCAATAGACCGTAATATATTGCAAAAGACTAAAAACTCATACACACGTGTAGGAACTAGTTACAAAATAAACTTGAATTTTACCATAATTGCAATTAATAAAAAAATGAATGCAAGTACTTAAATACTTGTTACCAATTACAACAGCTGACCGGTTCAATATAATATTACCATGCGTGTCGTCGTACAAGGGTCGCAACCTTTAGGGCAGTGACGTCACCATATGATAATTAGCCCTCATTACACCACAACACGCAGACATGTTTGCAATTTATCAACCCTTCACAATGTAAATGGTACAACACGAATACGTACACGTAGCGACATCTGTTATTTATTTTGGGTACTAACGTCGTAGTATTGAGTTCTCCATATTTATAAATGAATTTAGTAAATACTGTAGTCATTGTGTAAATTACAATTAGATATATCATCACGACTACATGTTTCGGAAGATGTAAGCAGAAATGTATCACAGTCACATAATACAAAGCGCGCCTATTGCTATATACAAAGATCAAATTATCCAAAACTTGTGCTGCTACTAATAAAAGGCCTAAAAATATTTTGATTAATGTAAGCCTGGTTCCTATACCCAGAAACAAGTAGTTTTTAGGGCTTATGTTTAACTTATCACCAGATATAGTAAAATATAACAGTCAAAAATAGTAAATGATCATCAAATTGCACAGCAAAATATATTTAAAGAGATCAAACTAAGTCGACGGAGCCCCGCGAAGCGGGGCTCCTATTTTTGGGTTGGTTTAAGAAGGAACCTAACATAACCTAACCCTTCCGAGACGGAATGCAGTGATTTGAGGCGTATAGGTGCTCGTTATGATTTATTTTATTAAGCATATTTTGCTGCGCAATTACTATTTTTGGTGGTCATTATATTTAATCCCGTTTTTTAGCTACGTACAGTTAATTTGTTATACATTATTGTACGTAAAATATAACAAAATGTTGCTGTCCGTAGCTAAAACAACTCGTTTTTTAATATAGGAACTAGGTCCTAAGAATTTTACACATTACGGATGGTTGCAAACACAAGCATAATCTTTGTTCTTTGTTAATATTGCATGAGTTTCTTCGTCGGTAATTAGTTATAATTTATTCATCAGCTGTACTTTCTGACGCAACAATTGCAATACCTATAGGCAAATTACAAGTATGTATAATCAATATTTAAATACCAACATTTTTCCAACATAAACTGTTTTTTTAAGAATATCATGTATCTACCTAATATACACTTAAAACAACTATAGTCTATCTATACCGAGACAATATGTACATTGTCACTCAGAGGTCGTCAGTTTGACTTTTAGAAGTTACCTATATGCTACGAAGAAGAAATTTCTTATATCTAAAAACTGAACGATCCCGCTGCCGAATATTGATCAATTCGTTGACAATGATTATAATTCGTATTATAATCGAATATTCCAAACTTAATTTAATCATGATACGATTGATAAGTTTATTGGTGAAGCAGTTCGTTTGCTCGTGCTTGTCTAGTCTCGAACGATAGCGATGGCCTTTTTTAGGTCTCTCTCGTATTCGAATATTTCGAATTACTTTAAGATTCGAATTTTAATCAATAATCGCCATCAATAAAACGCATCGCTAATAATTCACGTTGAACTGCAGCGGCTTGCCGGTGGCTAGCATATTTGTTTTTCAAATATGTCCGACATTCTAGCAATTGACAGATTAAATAGTTTATAATGTCGCATTAATGTCGTGATCATGAGGAAACCAAACAACGTAGGTCTGAAAGTTCTCAAGTCTGCTCACCTGATTGGGCCAACGTGATAGACTAACCCTTCATATACTGAGAAGAGGCTCGTGCCGTGCAATGCGGCAGCTTATAAACAGAGCTAATATTATTAACTCCACGAAAATACGTCCACGTAGCTCTATATACACATGTTATATAACTGTACATACATAACATGTGTAATTATCGCCTTATTTATTATAATAATAAGCGTGGTTATAATTTTATTATAGTATTATTCAATAGCGATCATATTAATAATAAGGCGAGACTATGTTTAGTAAATCAGATAAGATCTCAAACACTGATTGTAGAAACTTGTAAGATTAGCGTATTCAGTTTATAAATATATAGATAGTAAGAAATTGTTTATAGGCACTTATAAGTTGTTGCACTTCGTACATTTATTAATATGGTTAATTTATAATATACTTCGCCATAGCCTAAATCGATTTAAAAAAAGAAAAGTAATGATTTTAAAAAAAAAGGAACTTTAGCGTTACGTTTCATATAATATGGCGTTTTGTGAAAAAGGTTTTAGAGAAATAGTATTGATTATTCTTTAGGCCAATTATATTCGAACCGAGGGGCACAGACAATGCTTTGTTTCTGGTTACCGGTCAATTGATGAGTGACCTGGTAATTAGTTAATTAATTAAATTACGTATCATCATCATCATCAGGCTATAATAGTCCACTGCTGGACATAGCCCTCCCCCAAAGAGCGCCATAGCGCCCTGTCTTCAGCTTGCCGCATCCAGCATCAGCATACGTATAATTAAGCGTAAAACCGATACCTAATGCGAAATCGGTTTTCAGAACATTTGTTTAAATTATCGCAAATCAGTGAACGTTAGCGTAGACTTACAGGTCAGCAGAGCTGGTGGTACAAATAAAAAGTGGCACGTTTCTGCCAAGTTTCACTGCCCTACACTTGACATATATCATATTTTAGGGTGTAGAAATCCAGAACGTCGCACATTTATGTGACGACCTTGTGTTGTATTCAAGCCAAATATGATTAACCTTGTGTTATGTTCTCTAGAGGTAAGCATAGCCAAAACACCTTAAGCATGCCCTGTTATGTAATCAAAGTGATCAATTGTCTTTGTCCCACGCGCAAAAGCGATTTACAACTAGTAACGCGCTAGTGATGCACGTAGTGTTTCAAGCATTAACATATAAATCAAAGGCTTCAAACATCCATATTCGCTTATTGATGATCACTTGATCAGTCCAATGGAGTGCTTTTAATATAAAGATTTGTTCGTAAGATTGGTATAGTCAGCAGCACACATCAACAACAGCAACGCACAAATAACAAAAACCTACGAAGAAAAAATCTTCTCGATGTACATCGTACAGACAAAATTCATATTGTTAGAGCATGTCGCCGTCGTACCTACGTTTAATGGGGAGTATCGGAGAGTCGATCTTGACTTGTTTGCATCATGTATTGCTCATTTAAAAAATCCATTAGCAATAATTTTTTTGATACCTAGTGTTAGATTTTATTTTATGTGTATACCTTTGAATGAAATACATCGCTGTCTACGTTAAAAAAACAATATATTATATTATTCATGTGTGAAAACTTGTAATTGGCCTTTTGCTAATATGTTTTAACTTATAAGAATTATTAGCTGTAAGTTTTCCTGAAATAATAAAATAAAATAAATACATATTTTTCGAAAATATATACTTAGGTAGGTATATATTTTCAAAAAAGATGTATTAAGTGAAGAATCTATTTAGGTAAATAGACTCTTCACTATCACTATATTATATTATAAAACTAAGTCCCCCGCCACGTCTGTTCGCGATAAACTCAAAAACTACTGAACGAATTTTATGTGGTTTTTACCAATAGACTGAGTGATTCATGAGGAAGGTTTAGGTGTATATTTTTTTAAGGTTGTACTACGCGTGCGAAGCCGGGGCAGGTCGCTAGTAATACTATAAAAATGCTTAAGTAATATAGTATTATAAATATTTGACATGAACACGAGCATCACATCAACAATTTTTTTAGATATTAATAAGCATCATCAAATCAATGTGGTGTTGTCCATCTGATTTCTCATGTACCACAATAAACTAACTATAAACATTTGCTTAAAATAAAATAGAAAATCATACGACACATTATTTTTATGAAGGCCATAGTAGAAATAAAAATAGATGAAAGTAGGGGGAACGCGCCAAGTCAAGGCGAAAGTTAAGGTCATATCATATTAGAAGGTCAAGATGAAGGCAGAATGTAAAAAGGAAAGATGAGTTCATCGACAGAACAGCTCTTTTTAAATTAAGAAGAGGAGTACTGTGTCCATACCACGGTTTCTTGAATTATTGCTATATATAACGATAAAATATTATTATTATATACAACGAGACAGTGTATTACGGAGTGTGAATAGCTCTGTCTCGCTTCCGCATATGCGACAACAATAATGATCCCAAATTTACAAAAATAAAAATTCTCCTTACTCTTCTTATAAGCAAAAAGTTCTTATAAAAGCGTACCTAAACAAATATAAGTAAGTATTCTACTTGATCTCAATTAACAGCAATATTAATGTTGCTACCTTTACCAGAGATAATTATTATATGTAGACAAAGCGTCAATTCTGAAAAAAAACATGGCAGATATACCTACTCTAAAAAATCACTGACTAAACTCTTCACAATCAACCACTTTAACCTTCAAAATCAGATTTAATCTACATAAATGTTAGTTTAAATGTTTAGATATTACAGCTTCGATCCCACTTAGTACAATAATTCGTATGATCCACGTATAGCTATTTCGAGTACCTATACGTGTACTCTGTGTCCCTTATTTAAATGTTTGTAAAGCCCCTTCACAGCGATTATCCCTAGCGCGAGAATTGTCTGGTTTAAGCAAACAAAGGAAGCAGGTAAATGCCCTATGCCAAGATTTAAACGAAATAGGGAGTACTATAATATTACGACGTATTACGGAGAACTAAAACAAGTGCTAGAATAAGATTCGTAGCAAAAAATCACCATTTGCTAGTCCGTAAAATAAAGTAAGTCATTAAACCTATCTACTAGACTAACTTCAGTAGTAATAATCACTAACACAGCAATTACAATGCTACGTTTTAGATTAGATATTTAACTATGAAGTGAATCGATTACATTAAAACGTTGTTACGCAACTAACACAAAAATAATATCGTTATCTGTGGCGTGTCATTCTGTCTGCACGCCTCTACGAGTGTCGACCCTTGTCATAGACACGCCCGTATTTATGGCCATTTGAAAATAGAATATAAATTGTTTTTTAATCTATCATAGCTAAAACTTGATCCTATTTCGGTTTATCTTTTATAGTCTCGTAGTCTACAGTTATTTACTTAAAAATAGAATAATGGTTCATAAGTATAATGAAATAAATTCAATAAAACATTTTACAGTTCCACGTAGATACTATCAGTTATTTTGGCGCAAAAAATAACAAAGATCTGCACGTCACGACGCTACCTGTTACTACATTCAACAATTGAATTGATACTTATTTGTAGCTTAAACCTAGCTCTTCTAACTTTTTATTATACAGCATTCAGGAGTTAATGAAAACCTAAATACGCGCGATAACATCTATTAAATAAAGTTGGTCATACGGAATGGCTATACGGATAGATAAAAAAGTGTAAATGGAACTTTCTGCACTACAAAAAAATGCGGCTTTAGTTTTTTTACACAAGTTTGGAAATAAGTGGGAATGCCGACTCGTAGGTGAGATCTGCAAGGGGCGAGGGCGGGGCGGGGCGCAGCGGAACACGCGGGCGCGGGGAATAATCGATACCCCATAGAACCATAAGTAGGGTGGACATACGGGATGGATTATTATAGCTTTTTTGGCCATAAGTGAAAATTGGGTAACTTACCACGGTTATATTTAAATAAAGATTGTTATAACAGTCTTTGTTTAAATAATCTGTTCTTAAAAGGTTTCGTTGACACTGTTCCAATAATAAGTAAAAGTTAGATTTCAAGGTACGACAGTCTTGTATTTCCATCGTATTTGAAATCTCATATCTAGTTAAAAGGTTAGTACTGAAATCGCTTCCTTTCACAAAGTTTGCCCAAAATGTTATTATAAGTAAGATTAATTAATTCAATATTACTTAAGTTCCAGTAAAGGAAATTGTTTCAAATAAAATACACACTTAGTTATTTAGAATCCATTCCGTCAAGTTAAAATTATATTGTTTCAAGTATTTTATTTTAAAATCTGTTGTATCCTGAATTACGGTAATCTTTTTATAAATGTCTGTTTATAAAATATCAAACGCTAATGTATTTATAAATACATATTTATAAAGATAAAGTAGGTATACAATCTTTGACATTTCTCCCAGTATCTTTTTTTCGCAGGGATGACTTGTAATATTAGGACAGCAAGTAGCACCCGGGCTTTGTATGTTGAACACATACCTTTTTGTTCTTGTGGTTATTCGAGGTTGTATTTCGTTGTAGTGACTATTTTTCCGTGCAATCTAGCAAATCTTATCAGCACTATCGTTTTTAAGTTTAAGTTCATTTTATATTCGATGTTTAATAAACAAATAGGTAACTAATTATGCTTATAAGTGTATTCAAATGATGTTCGAATATAGTTATGCCCAATGCGATACCTACTTTGCTTGGTTAAGGACATAGCGCTCGCACTTGGTTAAAGTGTTATCAACACATTCCAATATAATTAGAAAACCATTGTGCACGTCGCTTCGAACAACAGTACTAAAATTATCGAAAATACAATTAGTAAACATCTATACTAATATTATAAAGCTGAAAAGTTTGTTTGTTTGTTTGTTTGAACGCGCTAATCTCAGGAACTACTGGTTCGATTTGACAAAATTCTTTTTGTGTTAGATAGTCTATTTATCGAGGAAGGCTATAGGCTATATAACATGACGCTTCGACCCACGGGGGCGGCACAGTAACGATAATCGCGGGTGAAACCGCGGGCACATCTAGTCTAGAATAAAAATATTCAAAATATATACCTATTTATTAACAATATACACACATATAGGTACAAACTTAAAAAAATTAACACAATTTGAACCTAAGCCTCCTAGGCAGTACGAAGCCTGAAAAAAACATGTAAATATGATAATGTAGTTTAAATTGTAAAGATAAAGATCAGTTTATTTGTATGAAACATGAGTACATTTACGTAAAATGCATGATGTTATAGTACATTAACGGCTCGTCATGTTTTACCCTTAGGGTATACAAATATTCCAATAACAAACGTATCATTTTAAAAAAGAAAACGGAAGCGAAATAAAGGATAAAGAAACTAAAAAACTAATTTAAATGTGTAACATTCTCATAAACACACACATACTCTCACGCCTGTTACTTAAACAAAGACTTTTGGTAGAGGATACATAAAAACAAAGTCACAAAAGAGCATTCAATCTTACTTATAAGAAGGTAGCCATAAATAATGATACTAGCAAAATTCATAACGACTATTTCAAACTCTTTTCTATCACTCTATCTGAATCTCTTATCTTAAAAATCATAGTCACCCGAATTCCCATAACAAAAACGCTCCTAAATAGCTTCTCGATATTGTCCCCTACATCTATGGCTCCACGTCGGTGCACCATGATGCACCGGGTCACTGACCTACGCATGGGGGGCGGATGATTCCACACCATGTGTCAAATCGACTCATATTGATCCCGAGATTAAAAACCACAGAGCAGATAATGCACTTTCAAGTTGAAGATAGCGAATTTCGAGTCAAATCATTTTGATGTTACCATAATAAAAAATAGGTTTTATTAAGGTCGCTGTGTGTTGCCAATTCTTGCGTGCAAATGTAACATAAATTTATTATATTTGAATATAATATTGTCTTTCGTTTAGGCAAATGGTATACATTTAAATTTGTAGATGTATCTATAATATGTAGCTGTTCATTTAAAATATAATATCATAGGAACAACAAAAAATGTTCGGATACTTTGAAATAACTACGTTTCGAGGCAATGAGACGACCATCTTAGTCAGTACTGCTGAAAAACAAACGGTACCTCGTCGGGAAAATTTTCAGTATAAATTTACAGATCTCTTACAGGTCTAAAATCTGTATAAACTAATTTAATTTTAACTATTATAGGTGTTCGATTGAACAATGCTTACAAACATATTGCATGATTTAAAACAGAATACTAAATATTACATACATACATACATACATAGATTCACGCCTGTTTCCCAGAGGGGTAGGCAGAGACTACGGATTTCCATTTGCTACGATCCTGACACACTTTTCTGGCTTCATTCACTTTCATCACATTCCTCATACACACCCAAAATATTATGTTAAGTATTCTTACGTACGACATCATAACTCACTATAACTTATGGTTTAAAAACTGTAGTATACAGAATTTCTCAGTAGCCGCGCAGATTCGTCTACCTATACATTAATATGTGAAACAAAAACTTTGTGGCCCTTTTTACGAAAATTGCGCGGACGAAGGAGTATGAAACTTGGCACAGTTAAAATTTATATGGAGAAGAAGAGGCGAATCCTAATATTTTTATAAAATATGCATATGTGGTCTTTTTTTATTAATTTAATGTATTTCACATTAAATTAATAAAAAAACACCACACGCACACAACCTTGCATTTGAGACAAGCAGTTGAATCGCGTTCGTAGTATTTCGGCATTGTTCGTAACTATGGTTATATACTATGTATGTGGAGTAGGTGACTAAATATAATGTGATTATAAGGATATAATTACAGACAATATAACCGTAATAACGATCAAACTTAAAATTTAAATCAATTATGGTCGAATTTCGAAGACTTGGTGACCGCTAGTATAAATTAATATGCCTAGCTTACGGCAATTGACTTTCCCGTATTCCGGTAAAACATAGCTGGTGAACCAAGCTTAGTACGACTAGTGTTTAATTCAAGCATACCTAACTTTGACTGAACTTTGTTGAACTCAAGACCTCTATCTTGATAATACAAGGGACACTTTACAAGGCTATCATTGGGCATTAGCTCTACATAATAGAGTTTTACGCTTAGATACCCAAACGGTGTTCGTTAGAAGTGTAAACGATGAACATATCGTTTTGAACATATCGCACTTATAATACAACAGAGACTTATCTGAGTATTATGGATTAAACACATTTAAACTCTGTTGCAATTACTTATTACAAATATAATAGTACAATTTATAGTCACACAATTAGAGTTAAAATTGCCTTACCTACAAATTTTGAGTTAAGTCGCTGTTTTATTAAGAGTGCGAATTATCGTTTACTATGTTTAATAACCACTTCTGCTGTAACCATTGAACTTTAATGTTCTTAACTGTAACTTAAAAACCTGTTAGAATTTGGCCGCGGCTTCGGTCGTACCAAACTTTTTTGCTGGATAAAAAGTACCTACACTATGTCCTTTTCTGTTCCCCTTCTCTGACAATGTGTATGCGAAATATCATGATTCGGTCGAGTAGTTAGGGCGTGCAAGCGTAACAAACAAATAAACATACCTACTCATATTAGCATTTATAATATTAGTTAGGATTAGAATATGAATAAGTGAACTTTTACTCTGACTTTACATTAAATGACGTGGAAGTTAAACATAGCTAAATTCTAAGCCGTTTCCAATAGAAGCCATGCGTTTAATCGACTACTTCTCACCTAAATACTTAGTGATACCATCTTACTTCATCCATTTCAAAAATAGAACGTCAAAATGTTTGTTTTATACAAGGTTGATTAACTTTTTGAGCGCTAATCTATGCCGAATGCGGTGTGCCCTCCAGCGCCAAGCTATAAATCTATAACAGATGAAACATATTGACTACATTAATTTGCTGATTTTAAAATATACAAACGCAATAATGTAAGAGCAGGGTTTTAGTCAATTGTAAAATTACGTACAAAATAAAATAAACTATTTTTTTTAATGTAATTTATATTAAGGAATGTTACGATTAAACATTGTCTTCTAATAAAGTCGTGGCGTAGAGGGCACGGCAATGTTTATCTCCTATACAAGACCGTGGCGCTCAATAGGTTAAACAGTAAGACTTTATTTTATCTACATATAGTATGTACCACATACAAGCTCTACACCAAATTTCAGTTCAAGGAGCAGTAGTTTAGCCACAGTATAGATTTTTAGGTTTTGCTAAACTGCAACGGGTTTTATCTGGCCTAACAGCTGTCTAACCGTAGGTATCTAAGGTCATGCACCTTAAAGCAACAAAAATGTAGGAGACGTTGCCCCTCTGTTACTTAGTATACATTATTACAGTAGCCAACAATCACGCCAAAGTGAGTCTTAATCTTAGCGCAATAAGAACGAAAACACATGCATATGTTATGCTTGTGTTTTCACCACTAGTTTACACTATTAGTTTGTAACACAAACAAGGAAGTAATAAGTCAACCCGTGACAACAATGAAACAAAGAAAGAAAAACAACAATGAAACAATGACAGACAACAGATATTTATAAAATATGGTGTCTGCGTATTAAATTGATTATAATTTGTTTGAAAAAGTGATTTTCTATTTTTATCTTTATCGAGATTTTAACTGTTTCGAATTAACACTGAGCCCATATGGAATACGCTGTCCAATTTAATGCCCATGGGTAATAGCAACCTTGTATAATGCCTGAATTAATAACGAAGATAGTAAGTAGTAATTAGTAGCCTCTGCTTACTCCTTCAAAAACGTGTAACACTACACATGTACGTATGAAAGTTAAGATTCGTTACCCCAAATTGTAGCAATACAAGTTGTTCCTCACAATGAATACGGTTACAATTTAGTTTTTATGAGGCCCATAAAATTATGCATAACGAAAATTTACTCTTAGTTACCGAGAGTGAGTTAGAGAGAGAGATAACTAAAATGTCTTGCAATAATTCAAAATTGATGAAATTCCACATCTACATTTATCCTTAAAGCAAATACTGCGATTAAACGTTAAATTAGAAGTCTTACATTGAGCTAAGTATAGGTATTAAAATAAATAATAAAGACCTTCTATGTATGCACATCTTAACCAATATCATAAATGCGAATATTAGTTTGTTTGTTTGCTACATTTGCACGTCTTAACTACTCGACCGATCATCATATAATTTCGCATACCCGTCGTCAGGGGTACAGAAAAGGGCAATGGAGACCTTTCATCCAGAAATAAATACTGATTCCGAGAGAGAAAATTGACACAATCTTCATTTACATACATTTATAATATTCTAGTTTCACGCCTGTGTATCTCTAAACAGGTAAGCATAGGTGCATTACACTCATATTTGACCAACTATGTTTCTTCGTCCCAATTTACAACTACTGAGTAATTTTTAGACGATGTGCTGTTACAAATACCTACACCAAATTATACTTTGCCCAATGCATACACTTAGCTATTTTGAGCATTAACATTTAAAAGCAACCTCCCTACTCGTTAATCTGTTATTGACGATTAGCCGGCGCGGCGTAAGAAACAATCAAACAGAACAATCAGAACAAATCAACAAATAATAAAACAAAAGCTATATTATTTAATCTCACTAGCGCCATTGACTAAACACTTTATGGTTTCTACGGCTACTTTCATAATCCACAGCTCATACAAAATAAAACGTTTATTTAAAAAATCTCGTGTTCTCTATCCCCTCAGCGTGAGGCAATGGTATCCGCCTATTCAGCCAAGTACTTTTCTTTCTGTTCTTGATTAGTATCGTTTCGCGGGTAGCCGCCATAAGATTTATTTACAACGTTCATTATTGCAAAGTTTTCACCGAGATATTGTTGTTTATAACTTCTTTAGACAAAGGTCAGAGTTGGCCCTAATCAACGTTCATTATGTTTTAGTGCGTAGGAATTTAAATATTTTATCAAGCGAGCTGTCTTGCTGTCTACTTGAATTTTACCGCAAAAATTGTCACGCGAAAATGCCTCTAAGGCAAGGCATCAGTTGGCTTACAATGACGGATTACAAAAAACAAGCGTCGCATAATTGGCCAAAGGACTATTATCCTCTTTAAATATTATATTTAATTACATTTTGTTGCATTTTATAAAACGGTCGATTAAGTCGAATAATGCAAACCAAGTTAAAAATTACATGCAAAGTTACGAAGTTACAATGATTTTAGTGTTGATCGTCAGATTTATCCAATACTGGTTAACGACGTAACAAACTAGTATTGTGATAACAGTTAACAATAACTAAGTATATTCAATAGTATTTACCTATGCGTATGGTGTATATTTAGAGAGAGATATTTAAAAAAATTACAAGATACATTTTATTTACATCAATAGTCATTGATATGTTTTAAAGTCGTAAAAATTGCCTGTTGTTATGATGGATGGATGGGGCCCGTTGGGTGATTTACCTAGTAGATAATAATTATGTGATTTTCAGTGAAAATATACATACACAATATTATTTGGCTTTTTTATCGTCAAATGTTGTAAATTCCTTATATACCTATATATTTTTATTGTATCTAATAATTTAATTTAATTGCCTATTGCAACATTTACAAACGATGACATATTATTAATCATTAAAAGAAAATGCGTACTGGCAACCTAAGCATATACACAAAACACATATCAGAAAACCAAAATTAATTAAATACCGAACGTATTCAAGACAACGAAACAAAATCAAAACATACACTTCTCATCATATTAACGGACATCTATTCATCAATTACGATATTAGACGCATTATTGTTACATAGAACAGTTATGTGACAATTGTGAGTGAGACAAAGGCGATATGTGCATTAGTTTAACGAGTTTGTGCGTACGTGCCATTGCAGTGTTAACCCCTCAATGTTATGTGCATTATGGGAGCGAGCTAGCCGTGCCAACTCACCTCAAACTCATGCCATTTGAATGTAATATTATATTGTATGAACAACGTGAATTGCAGGACATATGTATATTGCCTTCCATTACAATATGATATTATGACTCTTAATTAAAATAAAATTATCTACAACATCTGTTAGATCTAACTCTTTGACACACTTCTTACCAAACCGAGTAGACATAGCGTGGAACAGACTCCCTGGAAGTGTGGCAACGTCACTGAGTTCCTTAAAGTACATCCTAACTTTAAATTATACATGTGAAAGTGAGTTTGTTTATTTGTTACGCTTTCACGCCTTAACTACTTGACATCATGAAATTTCGCATACACTTTATAGAAAAGGGCATGAGGTACCTTTCATCCAGAAAATGTACTGTTATTAACCTGACCTATATTCATCTATTTCATTCTATCAGACTTAGTTTTATCGTGACGAAATATATACCCAAAAGCTATTCAAAGTCTTTATGTGTCACAACCTGTCAGTTCTTTGAACCTTAAAGTTAAGGTTAAGATATATATTTTAAATGACGTAAAATTTCAACTCAATGGCCGTTTATTAAAATAGGGCTTCTGTTTTTTTTCAGACGTCTGTAACCAGACATCTTTTGTAAGTCGGGGTAAACGTCCTACAATTGACATTTCAACAAATTAATATGTAATACAGAATCGATACGGATTCTTTCGTTATATAATATCAGCCCTGTATTTAACAATCCCACTGCTGGGCACGGACCTCTTCGCAAAGTAAGAAGGGTTAGACTAAAATCCTCCACGCTGGCCTAGTGCGGGTTGGGAGACTTCACATTTCTTCGAGAACCTTACGAAGAACTCTCAGACAAGTTTCCTTACGATATTTTCCTTCGCCGTTAAAGCGAGCGACAATTAACTATATAAACCGCACAATTTCGAAAAGTCAGAGATGCGCCTTGGGATCGAACTTGAAACCTCTGCGTTGCAGTAGGCCAGCTTGGTAGAGTATGGCCTAACCATTCTCATACTAAGAAGCGACCCGTGCTCTGCATTCAGACAGTTTAATACAGGATTGGCATTATATTATTATAAAGACTAGGCAATTATAATGTGAAACTTTATAATGAGAAACTGAAATACAATGTTAATAATAATGTAATGCGTAGTACCTTTACGTTCTGCGTCAGACAGAATTAATTATTGCATATTCTAGACAATTTTTCACGAATCTTAAGTATCCGGTGGGTCCCACACTGTGTAAAACAGATTACACATTTAAGTAACAAATTATTAAAATTTTCTTCCGAAATCAGATCTGTAATTTTCCACTCCACTAAAGTGGGCCATCAAGACGTCAAAAATGACAAATAAACTTTGAACTTAAACTATTTTATACGGATTTTATAGTGTTGTTTATTTTGAAACACTTTTATTGCATAACTAGGTTTTGCCCGCGGCTTCAATCACGTAAATTTAGGAAATGGCAATATATTAACCCCTTCAGGAACAGCACTTTTTTCGGATAAAATACGTTATGTCCTTTTCTGTTCTCATGACAACGTGTATGAGAAATTTCATGACGATCGATCGAGTAGTTGACGTGAGAGCGTAACAAACAAAGAAACAAACTCACATTCTCATTTATAATATCAGATAGGAATTTTAAAATAAAAAGTATTTTAAAAGAAACAATGCAATAAAATAATAATAGTTTAATTTCAATGTATATCATTCGCGTAAACCTAAGCCAAAATTATGACAAATAGACTTTTGTATAATAACAACAAATTCGTATCTTATTTGTAAACGTTATTCTCTATTGATCTTGTCGACGTGTCAGACACAAGTCGGCTTTATAAGAGTGTTATCGTACCATAATACAGGAGTGTATGTCTCGATACACAAGGGAAGTTCCCCGCACCGAGCACTTTGCCGGCCATTATCAATAACCAATAACAATCTAAGTTATGATATTGTGTTCGTGTGCGTATGTAATGAGCGTTATGACAGTATGACCAATAGCTTTGATATTTATACGACACTGTTTGATAGATGGGGTTACTCGACTGTGTTATTTAATATATGCTAAAGTGATGTGTGGTTATTCGAAATATATTCGAATGGTTGATCATTCGAATATTTTTTCGAATACTTGCACATCGCTAAGGTTCTATATTATCCTAACTAATATTACGCTTAGTTTGTTTGTTAAGCTTTCACGCCTTAACTACTCGACTGATTGTCATTAAATTTCGCATACACATCAATGGTACAAAGAAGGCCATAGAGTATCTTCATCCAGAAAAAAGTACTGTTACTTATTAACGCTACATTTACGTGAGTGAAGTCACGGGCAAAATCTACCTTTAAACAAAATTACAACTTGGGTACTGAACATATTCGAAATATCATTTGCTAAACATTTGCAAATGATATTTCGCCTTTGTGCTGCGCTATGAAAAAAGAGATGTCTGCGAACGAATGGTATTCATACTAAAACGTGTCATGTGGTTCTATGTCTTTACAATAGGTGACCGACGGCCCACGTTGAGTGATTTTACAGATTAATAATAAATACAAAATAATAATATTAAAACAAACCTGCATGGGGTTCTGGTTTTGATTCTTGGGATGTGCAACGAGTTCTTGCGTTGAAGAAATTGGCAATACATTGCACGATAATGTCCCGAATAAAATATAGGGGTCAACCTTCCGAGCTCATAAAGCCGTCGGTACCAACTGACATAAACGCCTATGATAGTCTATATACTAATTGTACGTCTACTGTAAAGTAAAAGTAATTAGTTTGGCTGCATAGAGAACTAGTCCATTGAAAATGATTCTTAATAATAAGGCAACTCCCTTAATAGAGGCTAGCGACGACCCGCTGCACCGATCACGTTTTTCATCATGAAAACATAGGCTATGTCAGGATTTATTAGTAAAAAAGCGGTTCAATAGTTCCATATTTGACGCCATTTAGAGAAAAACAATTTGCCCAATAATAACATTTTGATATAATATATTTATTATTACAGACCACATGATTACAAAAATAATATTTAAACAAAGGACGCAAATAAAATCCTACTACGTCCCTGAAATCGACTATCGCGTCCAGCACAACTCTATTCGAATATTATTCGAACGCAATCACGCGCATCACTAGTATGTTGTTATTCACACGAGAGCGTTAAAGGGTGACGAGGGACCAAATTGGGAACGATTACAAACGCCTACCATTTCATATTGAACTCGCTAGCATTCATTTGAGGCGCAACTGGTTGCATAGCTAATGTGCAACGTCGAATAGACTTTGATGTTTAAGCTGCGTGTTTTAGAGGGTGCCAGATCACTTGCTCATGCTTACGGATTAAGTTAAAAGCTTTATTCATATATCAAAGTTGGCAAACAAGCATACGGTCCTCCTGATGTTACCGTTACATCTTATAATCGATTGCATTACCAGGGATTGCCGACCCTAGGAAAAATAATAAAAGATGACACGAATTGGAAAGAGATGTAAGCTGCCTGAACATTTGCATTGATAGGTGGAACGTAGGAACAGTGTTACTACTTTTAATCCGCTTGCTAATCTGAGACCTTGCCCGGCCTACTTGAGTTTAAGAGATAACCCAGAAATTAGTTGAGATTTCACTAGGCACTAAGAGAGTTTCCAGACACTATTTTTAATATCTTTCTTAACTAAGTCTGCATTAATTTCGAGCGTTTACTGTTTGAAAATTAATTTAAAAGGTTTCCATGGGGTTATGAAACGACGATTATTATTTTTGGAAATAAATACAAAATGCCTTCAAATTGGTCAACCGTTAATGACAAAATACATTCAAACAGACAACAAAATTATACTCAGGGGTTAAATTGAATGTTTCCCTTTTGAAGTCGACTATAAATTAAGAAATCCTTTATTGTCAATTGCAGAAACGTTGCGATTAAACTTAATAAAGTAATATTTTCGTATCTTTAATTTAACTCAAACCTTTTAAGCTTATCCTTGACGAAAGTTTTCTAAGGTGCAGACAAGATTGCTAGCCTTATATTTGCATAGTAAATATAAGGCGGTCATGCAGTGGTCCTATTAGGTTCCTACATTCAAGAAACGAGTCGTTTTACGAACAGACAGTTAATTTTGATATGGATTCTAAGGTACCTAAATTATCATTAGATATTATTGATATTTTCATCGTAGACTGTTTTATGTGCTTGTGGTATTAATCTGTAATAATTAACTGATACACTTGTTTTTTTATTGTACTGCTTATTAGTATATGTATTAGTGTAAGCGTATATATACGAAAATAGGCCGTAGTGATGCACCAAATTGTAATTGAGTACAATTGTGCACAACGTACTTATTTGTAGTACTGTCAAAAGACTCTAATATAAACTCGAATGCTATGAGCATCGCTAGCCAGCTCTTCTTCTTCTTCTCGTGTGGTTAGTGGCCAACCTGTTGTTAAGAGTTGCCCGTAGGCCTCTGACATGGTTTTACGACTGCTGTCAATTTGACAACAACCGTGACCGACTTTTTACGGGCCTTCCGAAGCACGGAGACGCTCAGATGAAATACCACTAAGCGGTCACCCATCTATAGACTGACCGCACCCAACGTTCCTTAACCTCACTAATCGTTTACCGATCAGTAAGTGGAACTGGCTATGAGCTAACGCTAGTAAAATGCGCAAGCTGAATGTACAGGCTACTGGTACGAGTAGTTCGCTCCGGTTGTTTACACGATCGATGTATGTATAATCAAATCCTTACTAATATTATAAATTCGAAAGTAACTCTGTCTGTCTGTCTGTCTGTTACCTTTTCACGGCTAAACCACTCAACCGATTAAGATGAAATTTTGGTACAGATATAGTTTCAAACCTGGGGAAGGACATAGGCTGCTTTTAGGTACCACGCGGGCGGAGCCGCGCGCAAAAGCTAGTATAATATACTTCGCTCAAAACACTACCGCATTGATGATCTTGCACAATGAAAATATTGCGTTTCCCGCACGTAACGACATCTCCATACTGTTTGCGCATTAGCCTTTTATTTCATAAACACGTTACGTTTCTTTCTAAATGTACCAGTAAGAAGGAGAGAGACTTATTCAATAGACAAGTATTATATTTTACTAGCTTCTGTTCGCAGCTTTACGTACATGAATGCCACGGGAACGCATATCGCGATAAAATATGCTATGATTTTAACTTGGTCTATCTATATGTCAAGTTTCAGCTAAATCCGTACAGCGGATTAAGTATGGTTGAGTAACAAACATACATACATCTCCACAAACAGTTATAATATTAGTAGCATTTCTGATACGATTATCATAACTTAAATACGTTTGCAACAATAGGAGTATCATTCACGAGATGCCAATGATGTAAAATTTATTATCATAAGATTATGGGTTTGATTTTCAGATCGTACAACGTGTTAAGTTTTGCTGTCAAATTATACGCATAGGAACGTCTGGAATAAAGGCTCCGCCCATCTCAGCTCGTAAAGCCTCTGGTCTCAGCTGTCATACATCTATGCTTTCTCCCTATGTGTGATTCAATAGCTTCGAAATATTCAGATGACTAATCGGGCTATGGCGCCATTGTACAAAATAGCGAATGTCTCAAAAATTCTGACACATATATAAAAAATAAAACCAACTTTTAGCCGCGACTTCGTTTGCGCTTCAAAATAACCTAAGTCTTGGCAACATTTAAGCCTTTTAAATTACATCGAAATCAGTGCAGCAATTCAGCAATTAAAACGTAACAAATACACAAAGATAAAAATCACATTTACAAAATAACTAGCGATCCGCCTCGGTTTCGCACAGGTAGTACAAAACCTACACTTAAACACACTTAAACTTTTCTCATAAATCACTCTGTCTATTGGTGAAAGCCGCATGAAAATCCGTTCAGTAGTTTTTGAGTTTATCGCGAACCGACAGACAGACGCGTCGGGGAACTTTGTTTTATAATATGAAGTGATTACATATATAATGAAACTCAATCGTCTAAAATATTATGTGACTATATTACCAAACTCACAGCAATTACACGGACTATTGAGAACGTCTTACTCAGTTGAATGCTAGTTCCTTACTGCTGAGCGATCTTTCGCCGAGAGAACGAGTTATTTTTCCTCTCCACAATAAAATAACCTCACTATTTAAAAATGATAGTTGGCTGTGTTGCCAATTGAATAAATAAAAACTCCCGAACAGAATTATTAACAAAAATAAGAAATCACGACACATAATTATATCAAATATCATCAAAATCAGGTCAGCAGTTTAGCAGTTAAAACGTGACAAACATTAGCTTTATTCGCACTTATAATATACGAAATAGAGACAGTTCGATTTTTAATTAAAAATGAAGGAGGCCCAAGTTTTTATTTTACAAATGGCCAATACCAAAACGCACAATGTGCAAACTCGTGGTGTATTATGTAAATGAATTGCGCTATTAGTATTCGCTACATCGCTGCTTATGCACAAACGAGCTGTTAGCATAAGAATAGGTAAACGATGATAGAATAAATATGACTTACTACTATTTATATCAACAACGGTGTCCATTCTGATGTATAGCTTACTAAATTTTTGTGTCACGTCATGGCGACACTACGGTATACTGCTTGCGAGGTGGTCTACATAATAATATTATTTTTATTGGCTACTCAAAGATTTGTCAATGTGAAAAAAGTTATTGATCTAATATTTATGTACAGATCAATTGCTGAGCACTCGCTTTGGTATTGAATGTAGTCTTCATACTACTTTATATGCAGTTTATCGCGTTGTTTATTTTAACATTATTATTATTATTAAATGTTGAACAAATTATAATAGTTTAATAATTTGAATAGCTTAAATAATAGTAAACTTTAACAGTAGTAGTTAAATAATTTTAAAATTATATAAAATAAATAACGCGATATAGTCCCTATAAAGTAGTTCAATTTCAATGCATAAAATTTTTTGTAAACGTAAGACAATATACAAATACAAATTAATTTGGCGTACCGCAGAGAAGCGTGTTAGGCCCAACATTGATTTTGGCTTATAATAAAACTTTGTAACCTTAAAGTCACAAATGCAAAAATAATTACTTATGCCGATGATACTACTATTCGAAAACTGGTTTGATTCTAAACGTAGCATGCTGAGAAGGGCATGCCACAAATGGCTAATTGGCTTAAAGACAATCTTCAAATCAAATCAAATCAATTTATTTGTGAAACATAGGTATTAACATTTTAGATGGATCTTAAGAACTAAATAGTGCGCTATGTCCCGTCAATTTTGACATACAAATATTTATAGAACAAACATGCATGCATGCGTAGTTTTGAACTTTATATTATAAGAAATTATTAACATATTGTAATTGAATTAAATAATTAGTTTAAATTAAATTACAATACTTTAAATCTTCTTTGGTATTAAATTATCATTTTATTATCATTTAAAAAAGTTTATTATCATTTTAAAAGTCTTCTCAGTCTAAATACAACAAAAACTAATGTTGTGCTCACTGTCTCCGTGTACTGTGTACTGTGCACTGTGTATAAAATAAATAACTTGTTGGCATTTATCGATTTTACTACAACTAATATGGTATCAGGTAGACAAGTAGACTCTATATTTACTGGCCTCTATATTTAAGGCATTTGATGGGATCGATCATAAAATACTTTTTGAGAAGCTATTACTTGTGAGAATACATGGCAATTTATTTAGATGGTTTACTTTCTACATTGAGAACAGATCTCAAGCGGTTGCAGTAGAAATAAAACATTTTGTATTTCTATATTGTAAACGTCAAGAAGAAATAAGAGACATACTATGTTTCAACAGTTCCAGTTCTAGTTAGAAGAAAAAAAGCATTTTTGTTGTAGGTATGTATAATTCTATCACACTAACACCATAGCTTGTTCTATGCAAATTTTTTTATAGGTACATACTAACACAGTCAATTCTCTTACTTAGAACATTCTGTTCACATATACAGAGGTAAGAGCTACAATATGGCTTTATACTTTATTCTCTATACCCTGCATCTCTTTGATTGTGACTTATTTTGTAAGCCAAAACCTATCTTATCTTATCTTATGTGGGGGCCAGTCAGTGCAAACCGGCGACACTTCGAACCAGTGGGATCTTTTGTGTCGACACTCTCCCAATAACGACTGCTATAGATGTTCATGGCAGCCGGGACCAACGGCTTAACGTGCTTTCCGAGGCTCGGAGCAGGTGATAATTGTTAATCAATACGCACATAATTTCGAAAAGTCATATAACTTCCGAAAGTCAGAGGTGCGCGACGTGGGTTCGAACCCGAGACCCTCTGCATTGCAGTCTGTTGGTCTCCCCACTGAGCTATCGCTGCTCAAGCCAAAACCTAACTAATATTATATGCGAATGTGAGTTTGTTACGCCTCCACGCCTTAACTACTCGACCGATTATCAAGAAATTTTGCATACACATTGTCAGGTTTACAGAAAAGGGTAACTTTCATCGAGAAAAATGTACTGTTCCCGAAGGATAGAAAATTTCCATAACCTACATTTATGCGAGCGGAGCCGCGGGCAAAATTTAGTAAATAAATAAAATAAATAGGTAGTAAGCTCACATTTAATACAGACTAAACATAACTTGTTACATTTTTAATTTTAATATCGTCTAAAAACACACAAACTATCACTATTGTCATAAATAACTCTATACCAAAACATCTTTCATCTTTCTATCTGCTTCGACATTGACAAATGTCCTACACACTTACCCATATTAGTATTGCTAGATTTTGCCTTCGCTTCGCTTTCTGGATCAAAGGTATTTATGTCCTTTTCTGTTCACCTGACGTGTATGCGAAATTTCATGATGAACAGTTGAGTAGTTAAAGCGTAAAAGCATAGCAAACAAATTGATAAACAAACAAACCTACATTCGCATTTATAATATTAGTTAGGACACATGCGAAAGTACCATTGTGTATTTTCGTGGTTACTGTCTACTTGATGTTAAATTTTATTAAGATTCCGATTCCGGATTTTGAAAACATTAGTCATAGTTTTGCACGTTCACTAATGTGTCTGATATGTCTATCCTTTGACTGAGCACTGTCTCCCAAAATACAGACAACAGGCGAGTTTAGGAACCAGTACCTTTTTTAATCGATTTCACATCATAGCTTAAGTAAATTCTATTGTATACCACTTGTTAAAAAGTAAAAGCTTAAATCCTAAGACTATTCAGTTCATCATTAAAAATGTGGGTATCAATATTAACTAGTAACAAAAAATAAAGATGTGCAGAATTGACGCCATTGGCGCATGCATGAAGCTCTGTGTGTGTTCTTTAGGTGATGAAGCTATGACATGATAGATATAATATATAAATATAACACAAGGACAAGTTGCAAACTTGCTTCACTTAGAACTGACTTGGGTACATGCCCGTAATAATATACGCAATGTGGTAATCTTAAATCTGGAAAAGAATATAATCTACTATGAATACGAAGCAGACCTACAGAGCTAGTAGAGCTACTTTTTATCATCGCACCGCTCACCTTTGGCAGGCACATCGCGATTTAAAGGCGACAAAATGTAGTAGAAGAAGGAAAGAGAAAGACTATTATGAATTAAACAATGTGTGGTAAGCACCATTCGAAAATACGTGTTAAAAAATTTCAGCCCATTTATTGTGAATGCGGCTGTTGTGCACGAGGTCTCGAGTTCGATTCTCGGGTTAAGCAAAGTATTAATAATAATAATAATAAATTTATTGCCAATAAGTACATAATATACAAGTTCTTATAATAAGTGACAGCTTGTCAAAAATTAAATATTGATGTAAAAGAACCTGTTATGTCGGATTTTGCAAAGCGTCCTGCACTAGGCAAAGCCTGTCATGCAGGAAAGCTTTAAATTACAATTTGCCAATTTGGATAAATTACAATATTTAAATAATAAAACAACAAAACAATATATTATTGGGTTTACTATCAATGTATCTTAGAAGCAACACGGTGTCTGTATCTGTGCTCAGTAGGTGGCAATAGGGTTTTCTCCTATTACATGGGATAAAAATCCACACTGGCATAATATGAATGCTACGCTTTCTGAAATTTAGGCGCTGATCATGGATGTACGTATTTTATTTTTTTATCCTTTCTCAAATCTAATTACTCTCCCCAGTGGTATTATTTGGACTAATATCCGTGGCTTGAGCATTAAAAGCATAAAAACAAAGATTAAAATTTTGACTAAGGAAATAATACCTATACATATTGCACGACGTCATATATAAATTTACTCGTAACTCAAAATCATAAACTATCACTATATTATTAACCAAAACATATTGTATAAAGTTGTTAATAAAGTACAGAACTAGCTTAAACACAACAGTTTCAAACACCGTCCTACATTTTCAATGATGGACATCCTTTTTCATATTTTCCTGCACGAGGACAGTACGTGTAACAAGCAAAATTTCAATGAAAATTCTCTCCTGAACGTCACACAAAGCAGTTACGTGTTGTATCGCGCTATTCCGGAAATTGTTTGAAATACACTACACAAAGCAAATACGGTTATAAAGCTGTAATAACATCAAAGTACTAGACTAGACCTTTGCTATCGTATTAAAGGTAATTTAAAATGAAATGAAGACAATATTGTTTTGAAGGGCATAAGAAGGACATGCAATTTTCAAACAGGATGTCATCACTAAGATGAAAAAGGAAAAATAAGACTACGTTGTATGGTAGGGTATGCTGCTTTGCAAGGTCTTGCTGAAAAGATCTGCCATCTAAGTATTGGACAAATAGTAAAATGTATTTTATGACAAATCGAATACTATGATAAGCTACTTAATTTAGAATTACTACTTTAACCTCACTTTTAGCCCCGTTTGCATTTTATTTTTTCATGTGAGGTAGATTTCTTGATTTGACGGATTGACAGCCAAGTTCGCACTTTAAAGGTCCCGTTTTTGCAATTTTGGTACGGATACGGCCTATAAAGACGAATACCCAGCGAGCCACCTCATTTAGCAACCTATTTATTGAGTTAGTGAGTAATTGAACGACGATATACCTTACCGATAAGATAGTAACAGGATTAAGTTGCATTTTTAAGGCATTTCGGTCCAATGGAGCAAGCGCCAAACGATCAATACACGGTTCAACAAGTTGGGTTAAATTTGGTACAACTTGCTGTTTTGTAATTGATGTATTCTATGAACGAGCTTGAACAGTGAATCTAATATGCACAATGATGATGAATCTTTTTTTTTATAATATTAGCTAATACTAATAATGTTACCTAAATATAAAAAAAACATAAAAATTTACAATGGCAAGAAAAATTCATTAAAAGCTACTATGTGTAAATGTACTATTCAGTAACATACCATACATTTGCATACCTTAAAATGGATAGATAGCACAGATTTCATATAAAAAAATAAATTTTCACTACATGCAACAACATTGGAGCTAGCATAAGAGGTTTGGTCCGCCTCATAAATTCATTACGGATCAAATCGATCCGGAGACTAGTGCGGCGCCATATTTGTTCTATCATAAAGAACGATTTAAACGCAACGCTGATTTCAAATAGTTCGTTTTTCAAATTCATTTCGATCACTTTTTAACACAGATTAATTTTACCAGCCATTTTCTTACTTTGGAGTTTAGAATTACAAATGCAATTTAAAAAGTGGTTACTAGTTAAACTATGACCGTGTAAACTCGTTAAGTGGAACCAAGGTGCATAGTGTGATTTGTGTAAACCACATTTTTTATAGAAATCCCGATATCGTTTTGACCCACCTGAGAATCGAATCTGAGACCTTATGCAGTGCATGTATTACCTACCGCGACGCCAATAACAATTATAATCAATTCAATACACAGTACGAGTACAAAAGGATATCAGTATAAAATATATACAATGATGTAATGTGTGTACACTGCTAGAGGTACATTAGTAAACCGACTGTAGGGATAGTTTAAATGGTAGGTTGCCACTGCCACTGCGGCGAATATTGGGTTTGATCCCCATACGGGACAAAAAAATAGTGTTGACCACAAGTAGTTGTTCTAAGTCTAGCTGTTCTTTGTGTCCGTTGTTTAAATCGATACCGAGTCCCCAGCGACCAGGAATTACTATTAGTGCGACAGGTATATTTAAAAATAAATTGACCTTTTATACGCCGACGCCTTTAAATTAGTAGATTGCAAAACTATTAACCTAAACATGCCATAGCTATGGCTGTAAAAGTCTACTAAATTTTAAGTAGGATAAAATATTTAAGGCCTAACGTACGCATATAGTTTGCAAGTAAAAGATTATGATTATTATGTCAATTAACGCCAGCAAAACCGCAGTCAAAGTCTAGACTTTGCCTGCGGTTTTGCTGGCGTTAATGTAGATTTCGTTAATTAAATTCTATCTCTGGGAAAACAGGTTTTTTCTTTTTGGATGTCCTACGCTATGTCTATTCTGTACGCCTTACAAGGTGTATGCGAAATTTCATTATGATCGGTCGAGAAGTTAACGCGTGAAAGCATAACAAACAGACAAACTCACATTCACATTTATAATATTAGTTAAAATTCTGACACAATTGTAATGTCAGACTTTGGCCCAGGTTGATAGACTTTCTCATCTCTATTCTGTCGATGGTATAATTCTATAAAGTTATAATGCCACCCAGAAAGTAGTTTTAATTTCACTAAACAATATAATAATATTAACTATAGACTAACTCAACAGTCTTTATCAAAGATAGACATAGATAAATTAGTTAAGTGATACGTCCAAATAGAATCGACAGTTCAGTCCCGTCCGGTGTTGTCTCGTACTGGATTACGGGCAGCTCACGTATTCAATGCAATTATGGAACAGTACCCGCCCCAATTATATGATGGCAGTTCGTTGGACATTATGCTACATATTTACGATTACTTAGTACATACGCCTGTTTGCCAAGTATAGGTAGAAACTACGGATTTGCCCTTAGTACGACTTGCAACATTTAGATTTATAATAAAGTCTCATATTCTTAATATTGTCTTAAGTTTACCCGAATGTTATAAATTGAATTAAACTACCTCATACGGCTTTTATCGCGTTGTTTATTTCACTTATATTACATAATTTTGAAATTATTACACTACAGCTGTTAAACTTTTAAGCTATTTAAATTATTAAAACTATTTCGATTTATGTTAAAACTGTCCCTCACGATGCGGTTGCTTTTCAGCAGCTATGTTCACGGGGAGACTAAGATGGTGGTAGTCTCAATGTTCTGAAGTGTAGTTATTTCAAAGATTTTTTTTTTTCGTGGGCAAATGCGCCTATTGCATACCCTCTCGCCACAAGGGGAGGTGAGAGGGTTATGTCCGGCTCTCCCGTATTTCGGGCCTACGGACCAAAACCCCACGGTGTGCACGCTCGCTGCCTTGTAGTGGATGGGCCGCTGGCAAAAGTTACTACCTCAGCGACCCACCCAGCAGTCTACAGCTCCTCGGCGACGCCCCGGCACTACATAGGGCGTCGGACCGACTCAATGGCTGGCGGGCGAGAGATCCCCGTTCTCCCGCCCGCGGCCTTCATTATGGCAGCATTAGACGCGCGAAAGCGCGCCTTCGCCGCCCGGTTCGCCGGCGACGGTTCGGATCCGCAAGGACACTTTCTTCACGGATCCGTTCCGCCGCCTCCTTCTGCGAGATGACGTCCTCGCAGAAGGACGCGAGCGCTGCCCACTTCCTCGTGCTGTCGACCATGGCTTTGATCACGGCCGGCAGCGAGAGATCTTCACCCACAACCTCAATGAGTTCACGGCGCCGCACCGCCCAAGCAGGACATTGCTCGAGCGTGTGCTGCGCCGTGTCCTCCTCACAGTCGCAGTGGTGGCAGACGGGACTCGGTTCCCTCCTAGCGATCGTGTGCAGGTATTTGCCAAAGCATATTTCAAAGTACCCCAACATAATTATTGGTGTTTCTATTTATTTTCGTAAATAGAAACACGTAACTAATAACTTCAATCCGTATTATAATAAAATCCACAATTTTTCTTACAGAATATTTATTTCTTGGTTTACATGAAAGATTTGAACCCGGACATAAACCAACTCCTGCTTTTATACTGTCGTGTCATCAATCAACCCTACTCCAGCATGAAAACAGTGTTGCCATTTCTATCACAAAAACAATTTATTAAAATAGAATTATCTCAAAATTATCATCACAATTACAATAGTGCTTGTTTAAAATTAACATAACCTTACAGTATTAAGTAGTTTAATTTCAATCACCATATTCTTTTTTAGAAAAACGCTGTAGTGGGTAACTACTATCCTGAACTACGCCTTCCACATCAAATCTATACTCCACTTTCACCAGCTCTTCGGTCCATCTGGTCGAATGATCTACCTTACATTTACTAATTTGCGGCCTCCACTTCAAAACTTAAGCTCCAACGGTTATCGATTTCTCAAGTAACCAAACTGTGAAACCGCATGTCGAAACAGAATCTGAATAACGGTAAACCAAACTACAAAACCGCGTCAGATTCGATCAGATCAGACCGGCAGACATAGAGTACAAAACGCAGCTTCAGATTCATCAACCCTAAATTAAATTAAATAAATCGGCAGACATAAAGAATAAACCTAGTATCGAATTCATAAACCTTAAATTAGTACATGTATATATATTTAATGTGCAGACACAATATCTTTACAGTTTCATATTCTTCTCTAAACAATACTCTATTCGGCCTCGATGGCGTAGTGGTTAGTGTAACCGACTGCCACGCCTGAGGTCGCGGGTTCGATTCCCGCACAAGTCAAACATTTGTGTACATGAACATGGATGTTTGTCTTGGTCTGGGTGTTCCTATGTATAATATGTATGTATTTACAAAAAAAAAGTATATATGTATGTTTATCCATTGTTTAGTACCCATAGTACAAGCTCTGCTTAGTTTGGGCTAGATATTGTTGTGTGTATGTTGTAGAATATTATTATTATTATATTATTATACTACAAGCCTTAAAGGCCTTGATATTGCATAATCATTCCGGTACATGCTTCACAACCAATGTTCACGCTGTACTAAATACTTCAACAAACGAGACATCTGGCGTATCGCCTAGCTACATGGCTCTATGCTTCTCTACAGCCGCACAGCGCATTACTTAGTTGTTAATGAAACGCTGTAAGCCTCACAGCTTCGGTTCAGTCTTTCAATATATAGTCTTACCATTTGAAGTAGGTAGTACATTTATTTACAGCTTTTAAGAAGCGAGTTTCTTCTTTTTTTATCCTGTTATTCGATGCCACATACTTAGGATTTATATAGGAGTAGTGAGTACTATACTGCCTAAGTTGAATGCGGGGATGATGCAGTGGTTTAATGGTCACCTTACCGTGCGAATGTGTTTACAATTGCTGGTACAATTACCATACAGGAACAATTTGATCTAGTAATACTTGCTTTGTGTCTAAATGTTCTTTGTGTCCGCTGTTTAATTTTATTTGTAAACTAGTTTTCACCCGCGGCTTCGCTCGCGTAAATGTAGGTTAGGTTAGGTTAGGTTTGCAACAGTTATTTTTTCTGGATAAAAGGTACCCTATGTCCTATTCTGTACCCCTGATAACGTGTATGCAAAAATTCATGTTGATCGGTTGAGTAGTTAAGGCGTGAAAGCGTAACAAACAAACAAACTCATTTTCGCATTTATAATTTTAGTTAGGATTCCGTCGTGATACAGACTACATCGTATTACGTAGCGCAGAAACTTAAAAAATATTGCCTACTTTTGTTCGGATTAAAATCTAATAAATATAGAATTTTTAGGTATATTACAGATTTAGGTTACCTGACAAAAGAAATTCACTGATGATCATCATTTTGCTAATACATACTTTAACAAGCATACAGGCCCGCCTGATGATTAGTAATATTCATAGATATACATATACATTTATATCGTTATAGATTGCTATTTAAAATTACACCAGTAAGTACAATAATATCATCATATAAACAATAATAACAATATATAATGAGATAATAAACCATGATAAACCGAAAAATACCAGAAAAACGATATACAGTCAAATGATCCCATAGGTCATTAAAAGGTCCACTTTAAATTTTTTTATATTCTATTAATAATAGCTTCATATAAAAAGCTATTAATCGGGATTGTAATTAATACTTATTAATATAATTATTAATTTTTAATATAATAAGTACATAAACAAAAACTGTTATCGTAATACAATCAAATTAATTTCTTCTAAAAGAAACCTTCTTTTAGAAGAAATTAATTTGATTGTTAGTGAGAAAATACGGCGTTAATTGGCGCTTATACATAATAAAATAACACATTGCTAAACGGTTTCGCAGTCAACTCAGATTGAATCCTTACTAATATTTTAAATGCGAATATGAGTTTGTTTGTTTGTAACGTTTTCACGCCTTAACTACTCGAACGATCATCATGAAATTTCGCATACACATGTTGTTAGGATTGCGGCAAAGGACATAGGCTACCTTTTATCGAGAAAAAGGAATATCCCAAGCGAAGCTGCAGGGAAAAGGTACAAAAAATATAAAAGATTTAAATTATTTATTGAAAGTAATATATGCATAGATCTACATACATTCTAGCTTCTAAATCTCCGAAGGGCAAGCTTATTTATTTTTTGTCGTCCACCGGTCACAGACTCGAAGCACACAATAACATTTTAATCGACTTGACGCTCCAACCCGTCACCTCACTAACGGCCGCCAACATAACGTAAGCACAAACGTACGCCTTGATATCAATGAGTTAATACTACAAAAAGTTAAAAATAAACAATAATATCCAATAACAGTAGTTGAACTTCAGTAAAGAAAATGTATTATAATAATATTGTCTTACATAATTTTGTTACTATTAAACTACTACGACTGTATTAAAATTAACATCTATTATAAACTGTTTAAGTTATTAAGCTATTTAGATTTACACTTTGCCCGACGTTTCGGTTGCTTTACAGCAGATATGAAGACAGCCTCCACGTGATCGTGACTATAAAAGTAGTGTTTGTCCAACAAACAACTCGATAAACTCCGTATGAAATATTTTAATTTCAATGTATTCTAATATAAAATACATTTTGTAGTATCCTTACGTATAAAAATATCGCACGTATCTCATTTCAAAAGCGTACGTACTATCTTTACCTTGTTTCGGGTCCATCCTTCCGCCGGCGTTAGACTTCATCTACATTTTAAAGACGTGAAAAGTATACCGGCTGCTTACTAGCGTCGCTGGAGGCAATTTACGAAGGTCTAGGCGCCTACTAGGCTGTTAAGCTGTGAGCTAACGGCTATCCTTAACACTGTGTTGAATTATTTATCCTTATATCTCCATCTTGGTTTTAAACTGGTTAATATCCATCCTGATGTTCCGCGGATCAGTGTTGGTTGAGATTGTACTAGTTACGGTGTGGTATGGTACGTAATCTGGTGATAAATTCTTTTTATATACTACTAGCTTTTGCCCGCGGCATCGCTCGCGTTAATTTAGAATTTGACAATCAATTCGGGTTGTACTCTGCTTGTAATAATATAATTCAATCATGATTCGAAAGACACGTGGCGCCATCTATTATCATAAAAACATTATTGTTGTTTTCCTCGGGAACAGTAATTTTTTCGGGATGAAAGATAGCCTATGTCCGTTTTTGTACACCTGACAATGTATATGCAAAATTTCAGAATGATCGGTTCAGGGGTTTAGGCGTGAAACGGTAACAAATAAACAAACTCATTTTCGCTTTTATAATATTATTATCAAATTCTCAGTAGCGACATGCAGTCTCATGTAGAAATAGGCTCGACTATATCTGCTTACACATATAGATCTCAATCTAAGCATATTAAAAAAATATACAAAGACATTCTATGCCGGACTTTTTACAGAAACATTAAATTCTAAAAAAGTATTAAATAGATACTCGACAACAGAGTAAGTGGAAGTACTATAAGACAATAACAGCAGTAACAGGCCACGGAAGCTTACACAGCGACCTCTCAGAATGGACCAACTTGAGGAAATTGCACAGGAAGCACTTCTATAACTAGAGACACGACAAAAATATACAGATCTATACATCTACTAGCAGATTGTACCATCACCCTCAGAAAGATATACATATTAAAATGTCTACAACCAATGTGTTTCAATACATATATTATATTGACTGAACGGATGGCGATGGCGTATATTTAAGTGGTCGCCTCGCCATTGGTACTACGCCGGGTAATGTGGGTTTGAACCCACACGGGACAAAAAATGTGTGATCCACAAGTGGTTGTTCTGAGTCTGTATGTTCTTTGTGTCCGTCGTTTGAATGTTTGTAAAGCTCCCCGCGACACAGGACTTACATACAGTGCGGCCGAGGCAGCTGTCTTTTAAAAAAAAAAAGGAATAGTTATTGTATACAATCTTTTTTTTTTTTTTTTTTTTTTTTTTTTTTTTTTTTTTTTTTATTAATACAATCGCAGGTGTTGTGTACTAAAAGTACAGTACCATATATGGGCATACGAACTCGTGAAACATACACGTTAACAAAGTTTTGGAACAGACATACAAGTTTCCTCACAATGTTTTCCTTCACCGTTAAAGCAAGCAATAATTAATTATTTAATACATACATAACTTCGAAGAGTCAGAGGTGTTTACGTTGGGATTAAACTCGAGTGGCAGCATGGCAGCCCAACAGTTTCCCACTAGGCCATTTCTGTTTTTTTTGCGACATAATATACTTACTCAAATTAATAGGTAGTTATTTTATTAATTCCTTGTATATTAATTATTTCTGAAATGCCGGCAGACGAAAGATTGATATCTTTTATAAGCAATTGTACTTGCGATCGAGAGGTGGATAATGCCTATTGCACTACTGATGTGAACCCACTTCTTAGCTTAGTTAGAGGGATTAACAAAAATACTTGGAAATTGTACCTAAAATTGCTAATTATGTATATACAAAATATAAACACTAGGGTTACCCTAGTACGGTCATCCTCTCAGTATGTGATACGTATTAAGCCTTAATCAATCTTATTTTCTTGTCTACTCGAATGGCACAGGGTTTTAAATGATCGCCTCGCCGCGCCGCCGAGTACCTATTATGGGTTCGATCCCCGTGGGTGTTTTTGTGTCCGTTGTTTGAATGTTTGTAAAGTCCCCCGTAACACAAGCTTAAAGCGGTAGCTGTCTTTTTGAAAATAAAACATTTTCGATTCAATTTGACATTTTACATCTTTTTACTAAGTATGTCGTTCATATCAATTTTATATTCGGGCAAATTTATACTTACTTCGCAAGACAAGGTATCTAAAGCAATATTTTCAAACTATACATCATCTATTACATATAACTACGAGTATATAATAGACACGCCAAGCAAATACAGTATACTCAGTATTAGTCAGTATCCACCGCACCGATTCAGATTAAGTTAACCTCAATAAACAAGCTAATGTCTAAGATAATGATGTTCGTAAGACCTTTGTAATTTACCACTTCATTTGTTTATCTAATGGTGCTATCTTTATTTATTCAATACAGCCTTACTTAGTAGCTTTGACTTGTAGCCGAGAGGTTCAAACGCAAACAACTTTTGATAGGCTTTTTGATCTTCTTTTTTTGTTATAAAGATATTATTTCATATAAACCCATTGATATATTACACATCAATGTATAAACCATTGAATATTACGTTCCTGGTAAGTTGTAAAGACACCTAAAATTACTAAGTATATCATTATAATTATGTTTGTTAACTGTCCCACTGCTCGTCAGGAGAATCTTTATCTTCTTCTTAGCATCGCAGAGGATTTTTTTAAAAGGTGACTCCCACACTACGAGTCATTCCTGTGTCGCAGGAGTCTTTGCAAACATTCAAACAACGGGCACAAAGAACACCCAGCCTCGAGACAACCATTTGTGGATCACACAAAATATATTTGTCCCGTGTGGGTATCGAACCCATAACACTTAGCGCGGCGGCAGTGGCGAGGCGAAAACTTAAACCACTACGCCATCCGTGAACTCGCTTTATTCTTGCCTTGCAAAAGGATGAGTTTTAGAGCATTTCCTAATAACAGCGTATCTAAAAGCATATTATACATATAGTATAAACACCCATATTATAAAGCTTCCGTGGTCAATAGACTTTAGTAATAAAGCAGGACGAGCCATCGGGCAGAGGGCGCAGAGATGCGCCGATTTGGTCCATTATCAAAAATCTTAGTTCAATGCTATGCAATTTTTTGTAGGTTGATTTGGTTTATAAATTGTATTTTAATGATATACGGTATTATGTACGGTATAGAGCGATAGCTCCTATAAGCTCTTCTTCTGCCAGACAACTGCTTCTACATTATCAAAACCACTCAATTTTAATCATTGAACTGTATGTGGAAGTAATGATAGACACGCCTCACCTGGCCTTTTAATACTTTTGTTTAAAAATGCTTAAAAATACTCTATCAACATATTTGACTTGTCAATACCCACATAAATAAAATATAATGATACTAACCTTTGCCCGCGGCTTAACCCATTCACAGTCCTGTGATAGACACAATAGAAAATCAATTGTTATGTACCATATGTGGTTCATCGGACAGGGAACGTGTTAACTCTACCAGGAACAGTACTTTTTTCTAGACGAAATATGGCTTATGTCTTTCTATACCCCTAACAACGAGTATGCTAAATTTCATGATGATCGGTAGTAATTAAGGCTTGAAAGCGTAACTCACATTCGCATTTAAAATATTTGTCTATTAATGACTTGATTTTTCAAACCAATCTTTATGAAAACCGAATCGACATCTTCACTCCGTTTCTTCGATCGGTGGATTACATTACAATTCTAGAACAACTTGAAGCCCTTCAACACTAGGTGATCAACTAAACGATCAACAAGAAGCAAGAGAGTTCAAAAGTTCCTTCTCGATACTCCTCATTACTTGAACTGATTTAGGTTGTGGTCTGGCGAATTGTACCTATTAACGGTAATTGGTTTGGCCTACATTAAACTACCGATGTTCACATCAAGTATGTTTCGTAATCGAAACATACTTGATTTCATGCTCTTTAGCTGAAAGGCTAACTATGTTTATTTCATACGCCTACTTAATCCATACTAATATTATATTATAAGTGCGGAAATAACTTTTGCTGTTGCAAAAGTTATTTCCGCACTTGCATCTATCCAAGGTAGCCGTGATCAACAGATCACGGCTACCTTGGACAGATTGTACTTCAAAATTACAAAGCATCGTACACCCACTTTAGAGATTTAGGAACAGCTGGATTCCCCCAATTTCTCTCTCTCTTAACCCTGGAGCAGATATACTTACAAAATACCTACAGAGTATCGTAGAATATTGTGCTCCTGCTAAAAAGCGTTTTCAGAGTTCATTGTAAGAAAGCGTATGCTTTTATGCAGGTTTGCAACGCGAGTAATATACCTAGCGCAGCAAATATCCTTAAAATATAATAACCGCCTATCAGGTGAGCCGTATGTTAAATCCAAGCGTAATTTAGTTTTGAGCTTTGTGTTGCCGAATACGATCCTAGCGCCATCTATCCGACTCAAATCCAAAATAAATAATATTTCTTCTAGCTGTGGCATGTTTTTTTTTATTAGCCTTGTGACTCTGTTTCATGAAAATTTCTTCAGTATCTAAGAGAGAATGTAACATACATACTAAGATCACTCTGCTTTTTAAATAAAAGTGAGCAAAGTGGAGCTTTAAGTAAAGTATGGAGTCATGTAACCAGGCAACACAGCTTATCTACACGAATATTATTTTTATAAAGAAAGTAGAAACAGACATAAAAAAATACTTAAGATCTTCGCACTATACAAGTGTAAAAATTCTCTGACAACTTGTATTTAGTAATGCCCTTGATTGTACAACAGCGCCCAACGTGCAACGCTCCCTAAAACCTATATAATTTATTCATGACAGCGGTAGTAACTATCCAAACATTGTAGTGAACCTAATTGATGATTTATAAACGTTTAGAAACCACATTGTGGACAATACGCCACTGCTTACCATTACCGTCGGAATGTAGTCTAAACTTATGTTATGCCACGCTTTCAAATCTGCTGCACATTTTTAAACCGTTTCCGTCACCTTTAACACGTTGGAATAAAGGTTAATATCCTTTGAAGTTTACTCTATATTGGTTTTCGCGACTGCAAATGTAATATTGTATTTATCCAACTGTAACTGAAGTTTGCTGACATTCCAAAAGAGTTTTAAGTCCGTGGGATAGAATTAATTTTTGTTTGTTTAGGGGTCTAGTTATGCTGGATATGTCAGAACTTCGTGGTGGCCACTGATGGGATGACTCACGTCACTATCGCCGTGCATTCTTGGGACGTATCCGTTTCTAAGTTATTTTTTATTTCGTTTACATTTGAACTTGTGTCGACGCGTTTAATAGGTCATCATGAGCGGTGTATCTTTGCTTCGCTTTAAATATTCTTTCTTATAAAGATCGAACGCATTTTCTCACGTAGATACGCTTGTTAAAAAAGAAAGCAAAAGTTAGTTTTAACCATTTATTTAGAGTGTTCTAGTACTTTTTATAAAGCATACGGTAAGGCTCATGATATTATAAACGTGAAAATCAAATTATGTGTTCACTGTTAACTAAAATAAACTGCTGAGTCGGTATTGATGAAATATATTATTAAGTTAAATTTAATTGTGGAGAAGGACCTAATCTTCCTTCAGCGAGAAGCAGATCATATTATCACAGGTAGCAGTTTGTAAGTCACTTAACTAAATAATCTAAAGTCTAGTAGCGCACAGTTGGCAGGTAATAAATACTATTATCTATTCTGTGAGAGATGGTATCATTTCTACAATACCTTATAGATAAAGTTCCTCAAGTATCCAGGCAGCTTTTTTCCCCAGACACAGAATCTACCAACTTTTAAATCTTTGCTTTGCTTTAACCATGTTATTGTAAAATATAATACTTACAACAATGTTTATGAGCGAGTGATCCGATTAGAAATCAAAATAAATTATCTTAAATTAATATAAACGTCTACTGATATATTATGTTGACTAACAACTAGTTATCAGTATTACTAATGTACAAGATGAAAGGATTTACAAAGAGCACGGATGATATGAGAATTTATATTGGCTGGTTGTATAACAGTTCATAGAATAATATATACCTATAACTTTATAATGCATATAAGTAATACTAAGATATTTGTTTTATTTAAACACTAGCTGACCCGCGCAACTTCGTCTGCTTCACATAAGAGAATTTTCCTAGTTTTTGCAATATTTTTCATTTATGCTCCGCTCCTATTGGTCGTAGCGTGATGTTATATAGCCTATAGCCTTCCTCTATAAATGGACTATCCAACACTGAAATATTTTTCTAATTTTTACCCGTAGTTCCTTAGATTACCGCGTTCAACCAAACAAACAAAATGTGAGTGAAGTCGGCGCGTGAGCGCCCCCGCCTTTTTATAAATGCAGCGGATGGCCGTTTCGCGCGTTAAACAACAATCAACCGTATAGCCGTACCCATACTGGCGCGGCGAGATTTGGAAGTTTTATTTCATCTATATCTTGTGTGTTTATAAACCGATTCCTATATATTTTTTTATAATATAAATATTAAAGTGTACTTTTTGAATATGGGAGTTTGATAAAGATATATCTATGTGAAATACAATATATTTATGTATTTTAATACACTTTGAAGAAATGCCTAACGATTAAACACGTTATTGTGGCTAATTTATAAAAGATAGATATATACTATTAAGGACTTTTTTGTAGATCTTTTGAAGACCATCATCTCTGTAATACATACTTTTGGTGTATGATCAACGTATGCGAGGATAAGAGCTCGAAAGCGCATTTTCGTCCGACTTGCTTCAAATTTATCGTCACTGCTCAGCTCCTATGTGTCTTAGCGTTATGTTATATAGCCTATAACCTGCCCAGGAGTATGGACTACAATCGTACGAAGTTTGGTTAAAATCCCTTCAGTAGTTTTTGACCCATGCGTGCACATACAGACAGACAGACAGACAGACAAAAAATTTACTGATTGCATTTTTGTCATCAGTATCGATCACCATTCATCCTCCAATATTAATTTTGAATATATATTCAATGTACAGAATTGACCTCTCTACAGTTTTATTATAAGTATAGATTACGGCCCTGGTAAGTTGTAAAGACAGCTAGGTAAAATTACAATATAATTATAATGAAAATAAAATCAACTGTTTATCAACTGTTCCACTGGCGGGCAGTAACCTCTTCATCTTCTCTTCATAATTTAGAATAGTCAGAGCCTACTGCCATGAGATTAATTACACCTGTGCCTGGCAATCCAGTCGTCTACCACTAAACCGTAATACTATGCCGCATCGTTATAATATTTATACGATTTGATTATTATTATAACCTGATATATATATATATATATACATATATACATAGTCCGTCCCAAGCAATTCGCACGAGCTATATGCTATATAGGTACGCATGATACTCTCCTAGTCTGCTACAGCCAAAAGCTACTGATGCAACCTGATGTCAATTAATTTTCAAAAGTTTTTATTCCATGGAATACTTAATTACATGGATAGTTACAATTACTATGAAATTGGACTTCACGTAGATCTAAAAATAAACAGATAGAAGTTCGCAATGTCTGGTTCATTCTAGACCGTTCGCACACGAATAGTAAAAGTGGAGTGAGGTAAAGAAAGTTGTGTTGTAATGCACCAGTTTAACGAGGCGACGATAGTGCCACGAGCTGCGGATTGCTTGACGCTTTATGTCACTTCACAATAGTACTTCGTTCACATTCAACCTTATATTTAATGTAATAAAATTGTAATAGAACAGCGGCCCGCTCCGATTTATTGATGTAGCCTATGTCATAACTTGAATCATTTACCTTTCAAATTGTGAAAGAATTATTTAAATCAGATAAGAAGTTCTGGAGACTACCCCTTTACAAACTTTTCCTCATTTTAATATTAGTAGCTATATATTTTATTTTATTTTAACATTTTAGGAAAACTTACAGCTAAAATACATTATTAATATAATAATAATAAGGTGAAGGCCAATTCAAAGTTTTCACTGATAAAATACATATAATTACACGTAGAAATAGACATATTGTGATATCACTCTTTATATCTAATTAAATAACTCGATACTCAATTGTTTTTTTAATTTAGTGACACTAGTAATTTTGCGTCCGATTATGAAATCCCAAGTTCGATGGGATAAAGTATTATTAGATTTTCCAGTTAGTGGCAGCACGAAGTCTCTCGATATACCCTATAGACGGCAAAATACTCGTCCTATATAACGTAGGACCTAAAGCTTAGCAGGCCAAATGTAAGTACGTAATACACCTCTACTTACTTCTGTAATTCAACGCTACATTTGGCCTTAGGGAATTTATTGCATAGGCAATATTAAAAAGTCGGGAGAATTCAGTCTAATATAATATAGATATTAGACTCTGAATTCTCTCGACTTTTTATGCTTTCTCCAATGCCCGATAAAATCTCTCGATAAAAACAAAAACAATACGACATAAAGGTCTCCAGATAAATAAAAACATTTTTTTGAGATACTATCGTTTTTTGATCTGACAAGCTATGTTGGGCAGAGATCATTTTGCACACTTAAATTGATATCACAATACCTATCATCAAATAGTAATTAATAATTTTGTATCGTCTACCTACGTACTATTTCTTGGCAATATTGCCAAAGCCTTCATACCTTTTAGTCTAAGTGGTATAAACAAAATATAAGAACGCCTCGACATACTAAAAGTGCACATTAATAACTACATTATTTATTATTCAGTCATATCAAGATGGCAGAAAGCTTAGTTGCGTAAGTATTTCTAGGAACGATGTGTTGCAAGAATTGAAGTGTAATTTTAGTCGACATTGTAAATATTATATGCGTTGGCTTGTTTCCGTGCGCGTATACAAGCATTATATTTAAGTCCTAGTAAGCACGTTAGAGCTACAAGGGTGTACTTAGCTATCCTTGAACTGGCTACTAACTTCTTCCCTGAAAGGCTATGGCATGATGTCATTCATGCCATAGTTTATAACCTATGTTTATATGTTTTTCTACGGATGTCCTCATTTCTAACTCAATCCCGCAGAGAAACTACGAGCATAGCTCTCTCCTTCGCCCTCTGAGTGATAAGGCCCATAGTGAGCGACCACGTTTCCGATCCGTATATCATCACTGGCAACACACACTGGTCAAAGACTTTCGTCTATTCTATAAATATCAACATAATATAATCTATAAATTAACCACCCACAAATGCCAACCATAATTATTGTAATTGTAATTTTTGTGAATATAAGCATAGATATCACGTATACAGCCTCGATTATCGAAGAAGGTTTACTCACAGCGCAATAGAGGGCGGAGCTATCGTATGAATAAGAAGGCGAATACAGCCTTCAATGGATCTAAAGATAGCTATCGCAGTACTTTATATACAAGGTTGCAAGTGTTAGACCTTAGCTTTGTACGAACTTAATTCACGTTGTTTGTTTCGCCGTGTATGAATGAATGGATGAATTTGCGATTAGTAGTTCGCATCGTTTAAAGTTATTTCGCCTTACCTCATGGCTGAGTTATTCTAGCCTACTAATATTAATTCTAATATACAGTACAGTAAAGGCGATATATAATTTATTTTTAATGTAATTGTGAAGGTACAGAGATAGATAACAAAATACATTTATTGCAGTTCTCAATAACGATTCATTTGACATTTGCCTCATACAAATAATGTAAAGTTTCTATCGACAGTAAGAAAAACATCAGTTATATCGATTATTGGGTACTGCCGTTAACTAACGAAGGATTTATTTATTTTTACGCTACACGCAAATCGTTTATTTATTTCTGTTATATTCAACTTATGAACTTTTTAGATAGTGAGGTTACTGAAGTTACTAAATTTAATTTTATACCTATTAGTTGCTAGGTTCTTGCAAAGTGTTGATGATATAGTAAGATACTTGAAAAAGTTCATTTGGAATGTATTGACAACAGTATACATATAAATACGTGCTCTGTGTTCTCTAACTTGTCAAGTACATGTATATCGCGTCGTACACAACTGCATTCGATTGTTATTCGATTACAATTATACGCGTCACTGATTGATATACCTTTGAACTTGTAAAGGATCAAGCATTACTTAATGTTTATGCCATATAAAACATTATTCAAAACTGCCATACTAATAAGAGCTAGCTTTTTGAGAACGTTTTAGTATGGTCAGTGAAATCGGGTTATTGCGTGATTTATGCCAATAGACTAAAAATAAATTATAATTATGTAAGTACATTATAAAATATATAAATTTTAGGAAATTAGAATACGCATTTTTATGTTTAATTAATTATGTAATACATCATAACATTATAATGGAATGCACGCACGTAACAAGTTTAGTATGTGTGACGCAATTATTGATTCAAGCAATAAATGTATGATTTATACATACTTTTTATACATATCACTTTCTCGAAACATATTACTTAAGTACCTACACGACATATAGACACGTTTATGTAACAGACCTTTGCCATATCACTGGCAAGATGTTAACAAAGAAATATATGTATGTCTAACTAAACTTGTGTGATTCTATAGACATACTAGGCTCATGGAACTACAAAATACTTATTAATTCCATGACTCGGATTTCCATGTCATGGAATTAATGTCAATAGTATTGTTATCGAAAGGACAATGTAATGCAGGTACTTATAAATAATCATTTTCAATTCTAATTCTATCAATTGCCGAATTGCCAATCATTAGTGAAAAAGAATTGAAACTGGTTAAGTTATTTAATGAACATTAAATTACTTAATTTTTCGAACATTGAATTAGTTAACCCTAAAATTATTATAACCATCACCAATTATTGAATCAATTGATTTCTAATATGTGAATAATAAATCACATTAATCCACTATTTTTAATTTCATTTCATTGCTGGGTTGCTGGTCACGCAGGTACATAGTTTACGGTTAGGTACCTATGTCTGTACGATCGTGACGTCACAGATTTGATGCCCGGATTGTGCAGTGTTAAATACTGGATTTTTAATTGGAAATTATTAGTATAGAAACGTACCCTTACCGAGATAAGCGTGTAAATATACAATACATATAACTAGCTTTGCCCGCGCGCGCGGTCTCACCCGCGTTAGTGGTATTTATGGTTACTGCGCTTCTCCCTTGAGCCGTAGCGTGATGTTATATAGCCTATGTCCTTCCCAGGATCTCAGGCTATCTTCATTCCAAATTTCATCTAAATCGGTTAAGCGGATTAAGCGTGAAAATTTAACAGACAGACAGAGTTACTTTCGCATTTAAAATATTAGTAAGGATAGGACTCAATATCAATTAAGATATGTTTTAATAATTTAAGCTAAATTGGCTTACAATAAAATAGGCCTGTATTGGATAAAAATTAGAGGCCGTCTAATTTTTATCCAATACAAGGATTATAATTTCAATAAGATTTATATTTAATTTAAAATATATTTCATTAATTCCGAATTACATAATACTTTATTTATTTGTCTTAACTTAAGATATGTAAATAAGGAATTTTCGTGGACCAATTTTGATTTAAATCCTCTAATTTGTATGAAGTGCTTTAAAGTGTCCTAAATTATAATTATTATTCAAATGAAATTCATCGTCGTAAGGGGGCGTGGTGTACAAGACATCTATTTTTGGAAGACATTTCGTGAAATCGAGGCGATTCTTGTTCGAGAGAAGTTTAATCATTTAGAAGGCTACGAACTAAGATTAGAAGTTCAATCTTCGAAATGTATTTCATCTTAAGCACAGATAAACTATCATAGGGATAAATGCAAGAATAAAAATATATTCTTGTTCTACATTTTATATTTAGCCTAAAAATGCTTAGTTTATAATGTTAAACTAGCATTAATAGTAAGTACATAGCTTGGCATGACATTGTTCACCTATTATACATAATAGACTATCCCAGAAGTTCCACTAAGTAACTTGAAAATATTAAAACACCTTTAAAATAAAGTTCATAATTTGTTTAACTGTGCACGTAACATTCAACATTACTTTCGTATTTGTAATATTAATTGGTATGGAAATATTGAGTGAATAGATATAGCGGAGTATTCCGCTTTCGACACCTATGGTTTCAGCACCTAAGCTATTCCACTTTCAGCAGCAATAGGTATTTTTGCTTGGTGACTAATGTGGAATAAAATACCTATTGGTGCTGAAAGTGGAATAGCTTAGGTGCCGAAACCATAGGTGCCGAAAAAATTGGTGCCGAAAGCGGAATACTCCGATATAGCAAGGTCGTGAAATTATAGATAGTACTTACCTATTTTATAGTTAAGGTATCTACGTAAAAGTTAGTAGGATCTCAAGGCAATGTATGAATGTAGTATTCTGATATATTATGTACTATGCGTTTCAAATAAGAATAGACGCGTCAATGACCTTGATCTGTCAAATGTCACTAGGAAACTACAGATAGCAACAAAAAATAATTTGCGTAAATATTATTATATTATTTTATTTTATTAGTGAACAAGAAATAATTTGCGTAACGATATTATTATGCGTTTTTCGTAATGAACAATAAACACCTACATAATTTTTTTGGAAATTTGAGAGCTCTCAGAGGTAAAATAACTATGAATAACTGATATTGTCTATGATTTTTGCTAGAATGTAACTCTGTGGTATTAATTTTGAATGTTTCCCGCAAAATTTGTTGTTATTCGTTATTGTTACTTTTGTTAAGCAGTGGGATGAGCGGAATCGAAGAACTACAAGATCCTGATTAAAAATAAATATTATTTTAAAAATATTGTTTTACTGACCCTACCTATTTTGTTACATTTGACAGCTATGACGTCACAATATGAATCGCGGGTTCATGCCTATTCTTATTTGAATCGCATAGTATGTGTTTGCTAAGCTAGTCAGTTTAACAGCTAGATTAGATACACTATTCATTTTAGCAGGACCTTCCTAGAAATTACATAAAATATTTAAACGTTGTGTGCGTAAAATTATTACTTGTTCCATTAATCGACGGACAAAGCAGCGTAAACCGAACTCTCAAGAAGAGGACACAATTCCATAGTAGGTAGTAGAAACCAACTTGAACTATTAGTTTATCTCATACATAATTATGTATTTTCTTAAATTTAAGAACAGTAAGAGATGTTCAAGTAATTTAATAAGAAGTGGCCCGTGTCTCAGCAGTGGGACAATTTATACATAGGACTAATATTATGTAAAACACATGTCACGTTCAAATTTAGAATGAGGTCAATTCTCTAATCATTTTATCACCGTGCGTGGTAAAACATATTTTAATATGGTAACACTAAAGATCACGTGTCCCATTCTTATCGCTAGGAAATGGAGTAAACGTACATACATGGTACAATACTGACCTCTTTTTACACTAATTATAGACATTAACATTCTAAGTGTAACAGAATCATAGTTAACAGGTGGCCGGCGCTGTTTAAACGGTTTTAAAACAACCGATTACCTATCACAGCAATCCAACTTTGTTATAATCAAATTTACTCAACTACTAACAAAATTATACCTTAATCAGTGAGTAATAAGGAATGTTTTCATCTGTAGAAGTCACCCTAGTAAAATAACAGGGAGCCTATTGTTGCTTACGCAAAGATGTAATCTCTTATTTTATTATTACCTGACTGGAAAGGGACACAGAAAACCCTATAATAAATATTGGACTTTATCTCACGTTAAATAAAGTACAATGTACGTTGGCCTCGTTTTAATTACATGAGGTTAGCTTTAAATATTTATACGTTGTAAAGCAGTCCATACCGTGACATGTCAATTTTTTTCAGATTCTGTAGGTATAAATTAAATTGTTTTAATTAATGCAACTGGCGACACTATTGATATCATAGATAAAATAGAATGATGTTGACAGATTGATGCATTGTTTAGTTTTTTCTAAATTTAAATATTCCGAAGGGATTCTCTGTTCAATTTATGCTTTAACCAAGGTATTAGATAGATTCATAGATACTTTATGTATAGTTATTAGAGTAATGAAATGAAGTCATTACTGCAATAATTTAACTCCAAATCAAACAAAGACACTATTTTAAATATCATACCATTTTTATCATAACTAAAAATTACATTAACATACAATAGCTAGAATTATTGTAAAAGGTAGTATGTGCTGCGTAGATAGACACAATGAATAACGGTTATTTCTTCGGGGATCCTTGAAGCCGAACTTGAATACTAAACCGAATAACATTTTGATATCTAACTACATAGTATATTATATCTGTAACCTACATACATGTACATTTAAAGATGATCACAGAGTAATAAACTCTCGACTTGGCATCATAGCCAGACACTAATATGTCGTCTTGAATATTAAATCTTTAGCAAATATACTTGATAAGGTATCTACATTACATACTTACCTATTTATTGAATAAACTAGAAGTCAGTTTTTGGTATCGCTTGAGTAGATTAACAAGCAAGGTAATTTTTTAAAAACATCCAAGGTCTATAATATTATCTTACATTTACGTGAATGTTATAAATTGAAATTAAAGTACCGTATACGGATTTTATCGCATTGTTTATCTGAAAAGGAAAGTCTAAATCTAAATAGTTTAATAATTTAAATAGTTTAAAATCAGTATAGTTTAATATTTTAAAAATTTTATATGATTAGTATTTTCAAATAAACAATGCTGTAAAATCTGTATAAAGTAGTTTAATTTCAATACAGTATCCATATTATGAATTTATAATTAAATTTTGTAACATTTATTTTATTAAGTATACAAGTAGTTGTATAATAAAATAAATGTTAAGCTAAAGATGTTACAAAATTTAAACCCATTTAAATTTGTATTAAAGCTATTCGTTTACGAGATATTTAGATATTTTAGGTTTTAGTTACAGTATACAGAGTATAGAAATAGTAATTAAGTACCTACTGTTAACAAAATTATAAATAGGTAATATGGTGTAGTCCTAGAAAACATGGTGAAGCTAAAGATGTTTAAATTTTGTAATAATGAAATAAGTCCTTAAGCATAACCTATATTACATAAATGTACATATTTAAAAATTCTAAGGATACATGTTATGACAATTAATATGACTACGTAATTGTGTATATTGCTTATAATAACTACCGGACTCCGAAGTTATATGGTCCCTTCAATGTCGTTATATCCGGTTTTGATAATATTAAAAACTAAATAAAATTATATCATAATATTAATAACGAGAATCAATGAATTAAACGAACTTATTATTAATCTGCTAATGTAGGTACACATTTTTACGAAATTCATAATATTATCATTTTGCTTCAGAAAGAGTTTGTACCCTAGGGGGTAATTTTCTCCCGTGCCAATGAAAAAATACACCCAATTCAAATACATAGGGACTATAAAAAGCGGCGAAACATGGATAATACCAATGTCAAAGTTTACGAATATTGTTCATCGTGGCTTTGGGTAGAACGGCACGGTCCTAAGTACTGTATTCAACACCACTCCCTCAAGTAATACAACACAACAATAGATTATTGTTATTAAAGGTAAAATAATAAAGCATAAGCTGAACAATAACTCCATAAGAGCAAAAACGAAATGAACTATTTTAGGAGTGCGTCACGAACGACTACCGCCATCTAGTATTTCATTGCGACAATTTTTTATAGTTTGAAGCATTTTATTTCGTTTACTGTTATCGCAGCTATTGAATTAAATCTGTCGTATAAGTCAGGGTTAAATACGTTTATAAAATACTTTATTTTGTATTTTAAACACAACAAAGAGAAATAAATGATATATGTATTACGAAATTAGTAAGTATTTCTAACAATAATATTTTTGTAGGTACTTACGCCGTACAATTTTAGTACCTACTTAATATATTGTCGGCAGCTATGCATGTTGTCGTATAAATATGTATAGGAAGTACCTAGTACTCATACCTATAAAAAAAAGTATAATTAAACACAACTACAGCTAAATTTATTTCAAACAAATCCACTTCTCTTTGTCAAAGTATGTTACACTACAGTACAAACAGAATTTCACATAATCAAACAAATTAGTTCACCTAAAACCTTTACAAGATATTTCCACGAAGCCGTATTGCGGTGGGACGCGTCGGCCGACCGATCGACCGATAAGTCGGCGCACAAGTCGCCATTTCATTTTCTCAACAGACGACGCGACGTGTGCTGAACATCGGGGAACACGGTACAAAATGTATTGTCATTGGACCTAAAACGTGTTGCTTTTTTATGACAGCGGTGAAGATTTACGCCAAATTATCTTGTAATCTTGTGTGGAATCTGTTTTGAATACGTTTGTTGCGAGAATTGTGGAAAAGAGTCGAGAGAGCGATATATTTTTGGCGTACTTTGTAAGAAATAGGTGACATTATAGGAATAAGTTGTCCTAACATCTGCTTGTGTCAAATAAACATGCAATTAAAATAGATTATTACTAAATAGAATTACCTATCTTGACATTTCGCAAATACTAGTCGGTGGAAACTTAATTAGAATCTACGGCGTTTGGAACATAATTATATTAATATATTTTAGAACTAGGAAACTAACTATTACATATTAATACTAGATTTTGCCCGCGGCTTTGGTTGCATTAATGTAGGTTAAGTCAATAAATCTCTACCCCTCGGGAACAGTCCTTTTTTCTGGATGAAAGGTACCCTTTATCCTTTTCCCTGACAACGTGTATACGAAATTTCTGATGATCGGTCGAGTAGTTAAGGCGTGAATGAGTAACAAACAAACAAAATCACATTCACAATCTATACTAATATGTATTATAAGGCTGAAGAGTTTGTTTGTTTGAACGCGCTAATCTCAGGAACTACTGGTTCGATTTGAAAAATTCTTTTCGTATTGGATAGTCTATTTATCGAGAAAGGCTATAGGCTATATAACATCACGCTAAGACCCACGGGGGCGGCGCAATAATGATAAGCGCGAGTAAAACCGCGGGAACATCTAGTTTATAATATTAGGTAGGATAAAAAGAGTTAAATGTTTGTAAAGGGTATAATATCTGGAATCACAAAAATGAATCTGCAAATGCAGTAAGTACAAGAAATCTACGTTACTCCTAAATAACACAGGCTATGTTTGATAAAATATACCTAACACGTGAACGAAGAAGCTATGTGGTAACCCGCTAGTATTCCATTTAGCTTTAGAGCAGTAATTGGTCGGGCAATCTCCAACCATAAAGTTCACAATTTTAAAACAGGTTTGAAGCAATGATCTCCATAACGATAAATGTATTGTATTAGGTATATGTGTGATCGATTTGATACTTGGTGTCTATTTGGTTGTTTGCCTTTTAATCAAGTCTTAGAAAACCAGACATAATTGAAAATCTAATGGCTCAATAGGTTAAACAGATGGTTGATTTGGCGTGGTTTTTGGTAAGTGTATATTTGAACCATATAAGCTTAACATTTTGCGACTATGTTCGAAGGTTTATCTTTAAACAGTGAATAGTTTTAGAAAGGTAAGAAAATTTTGTAGTTCATCTACTTAAAATGGATATTAATATGTGTTTTCACTTTAATTTGTATTAAACTTTTATCTTCTATGACTAACGAGTGCTGTGTTCACATTTAGACGTATACTCTGTACTACATTATTCTATAATTATAAAGAGGGAGGCAATTTGTTTGTTTGTATACTGGGTGTAATCGCTGGAAATATTAATCCGATTTTCAAAAACTTTACCAATATTAGAGTAAATTTTCTCAGATGCCATATAAACTGATTGGATTATTATAGCAAATAGCCGCGGATAAGAGTTTGTAATACAAAATACATTAGGTTTAAATATCATCATCAGGCTATAATAGTCCACTGCTGGACATAGCCCTCCCCCAAAGAATGCCATAGCGCCCTGTCTTCAGCTTGCCGGATCCAGCATCTGCCTGCAGTCTTTCGCAGATTGTCATCCCACCTGGTCGGAGGGCGTCCTACACTACGTTTGCCGAGTCGCGGTCTCCACTCAAGAACACGCTTACCCCAGCGGTTGTCTGTTCTTCGCGCGATATGGCCAGCCCACTGCCACTTCAGCTTGCTAATTCTCTGAGCTATGTCGATGACTATGGTTCTCTGTCGGATGTATTCGTTACGAATCCTATCCTTCAGAGAAACTCCGAGCATAGCTCTCTCCATAGCTCGCTGAGCGACTTTAAACTGGTGGACCAACCCTACCGTGAGTGTCCATGTCTCGGCTCCGTAGGTCATGACGGGCAGCACGCACTGGTTGAAAACTTTCGTTTTCAAGCATTGCGATATGGATGACGAGAAGACTCGGCGTAGTTTCCCAAACACTGCCCAGCCCAGCTGAATCCTCCCCCTGGCCTCCCTCTCGAAATTGTTTTTACCTAACTCCAGAATCTGCCCGAGGTAAGTGTATTCGGAAATGATTTCGAGAGGGTGACCATGTACGACGATCGGTCCTGGATGAATGTGGCCATTGATCATGACTTTAGTTTTATCCAAATTCATGCCAAGACCGATACGTCGCGAGGCTGCAGCTAGGCCGTTCAGCATCCGGTTCAGCTCCTCTAGCGACTCCGCCATTAAGACTATGTCATCTGCGAATCGCAGGTGTGAGATGTAGTCGCCATTTATGTTAATGCCCTTTCCTTTCCAGTCCAGAGTTTTAAACATATGTTCCAGCGCGCTTGTGAACAATTTCGGGGATATAACATCCCCTTACTAACATAACTCCTCTGCGCAATTGGATGGGTTTAGACTGCTGGCCCTGTACTTGGACACTCATGGTGGCGGCTTCGTACAGACATCTCAGCACCTCGATATAACGATAGTCTACTTGGCATCGCTGTAGGGATTCCAGAACAGCCCAGGTTTCGACAGAGTCAAAGGCCTTCTCATAGTCCACAAAGGCCAGACACAGGGGCTGATTATACTCCTCGGACTTCTGCATAATCTGCCTCACTGTGTGAATGTGGTCTATCCTCCGCGAAACCCGGCCTGTTCCGGCGGCTGAAACTCGTCGAGTCTTCTGGCGAGACGGTTCGTGACCACTCGTGAGAACAGCTTATAGACATGGCTCAGGAGCGAGATGGGTCTATAACTTTTAAGGAGGGTTTTGTCACCCTTCTTAAAAAAGAGCACCACCAAACTCCTGCTCCACGCCTTTGGAGTTCTCCCGCAGTGAAGGACGGCGTTGAAGAGGTTCTGTAATTCCTGTATAACAGGGGCTCCTCCAGCTTTTAGAAGCTCTGATGTTACTCCGTCCTCACCGGGGGCTTTTCCATTTTTAAGCTGCCTCAGAGCTAACACCATCTCGTCTTGACTGATGTCTGGCAGTTCGTCGGTGTAGTGGCGTATCAGGGTAGCTCTGGAATCGTGGTCGTCTCGTCTGGAATGAGGGGCATGTGCAGCGTATAATCGGCCATAGAAATCCTCTATCTCGGCGGAGATCTCCGGTTTTGACAATACGGTCCTCCCGTCGTGCGTTTTAAGCTTCGTCAGGTGGCTCCTGCCAAGCTGCTGAGTGAATACTTTGGACCCTCGGTTTCGTTCTATCGCCTCTTCAATGAGGCGTGTGTTGGAACTCCGAAGCACCGTCCACCATCTTCGCAATTTGCTTGTTCAGGTCTGACCTCTCAGACGAAGTCGCTTGGGTGGGTTCCCGTCTTTTTGTCATCAACCCGAAAGTCTCAGCCGAGAGTTTTGATTTCTTGCCAGTCCGCTGCGTTCTGCAGAATTTAATGCCCTCTTCCCTCAGAGTTTCGACCAGATTGTGTAGGGTCTCATCAGCGTTATCGGTGGCTTCCAAGGCAACAAATCTATCCCCGAGAAGCTGCTGGAACTTCTCGGTACCCGCCATGATTTGGATTGGTTTTAGGTTGGAGCGTGGACTTCATGGTTCGTGGTTTAAATATATTTATTCTGAATTAAAACATTTACATGTCACTTACTTGAGAACAATTTTAAATATAAGATATAACGATTACAAGTTCGTCACCTATACTCGTCTAATGCCTTCAAGGATTTTACAACAACTGCTGCGATTTGAAATTTGTTTAAATTTGGTAAATATTATGCTACATTGATGATTGTTAGATTTGAAATTTGTTGTTTTTTTTTAGTATTTCTACAGAAAGAGTACATATGTACAATAGCTGACTGAGATAATATACTTCAATAACACATTCAGGTTTGGTCAAAAATAAATATACATAAGTGTGACGTCGATATATCTATAAGAAAGAGTAGATTTACTGTTTTTAGTCTCACGTTCTAGGGGGGCAGTCTATTCAATCTCATTTCAAGACATTGAGACTAACACCTCATTTGCATCTCCAGTGGTTAGTGTAACCGACTGCCACGCCTGAGGTCGCGGGTTCGATTCCCGCACAAGTCAAACATTGGTGTGCATGAACATGGATGTTTGTCTTGGTCTGGGTGTTTCTATGTATAATATTATATGTATTTACAACAAAAAAAAGTATATATGTATGTTTATCCATTGTCTAGTATCCATAGTACAAGCTCTGCTTAGTTTGGGCTAAATGCTGTTGTGTGTATGTGATAGAATCTTATATTATTATATCATGGCCGCCAAACGCAAACATAAAAAAATAAAAGTGTCTATAAAATATAACACGCGTTAAAATCCATTTAACGTCGTTTAACTACATAGACTTTTCATCCCGAACAAACGGAAGGTTCTATGGGATCGTAATTTTTCCTTAACTTATTAAGTCGCAGCGGTACACTAGTGGCCAGGCAGATTAGATTTTTAATTAAGTCAGGTATAAGACTTGACAGATAAAACAACGATAGTAAGGCTGAGGAAAAATACTATATTTGAATGAATACATTATATCCTTTGGTAAAGGGGCTTAAGCACAAATACATCTATATATCATCTGAAAACAAAAGCAGGTGTTTACAGTCTATATTCAAACCGATAAATAATACCAATATAAAATAAATAATTGAAGTAGGTACGAGGTTTCATTCACGCACACAACCTTATCGCACTCACACATCCAAACCTGTCGTGTACGCGACAAGAACAGAGTTTTTCGCGCTAACCCTCGTCATGCGAACGCTAACTTATTTATTTCATCCGGATAATCTGAGAATTATTTTCAGCTAGGCATATATTCTTTTCATTCGGGTAAAAAACCGGTCAAACGTAATGGTGAACCGGGCGATGTTTATAAGTACCTGTTATATAAAATACTATAATCATTTTGGGGTTATTGTGTTTTGGAATGAACACGTTATTTGTACCTGGTATTTTAAAAAAGTGTAAGTGTTTCGGCCTTTGATTTGTAATTATGGAGACTGATTCAGAGCTCTACTGTATTCCACGTTAATTTTCTATGGAATGGTATACACACAATTCTACTGTAAGTTAGGCGATGTAACAATTGTGTCCAAAAAGTGATTAGACTATTTACATAATATTGTCTTCTGTTTACGCGAATGTTATTCATTTAAATTAAACTACTATATACGAATTTTATCGCGTTGTTTATTTGACACTTTATTACAAAATTTTGAAAACTGTTACACTACTATTACTATTAAACTTTACTAATTTTTAAGCTAATTAAATTATTGAAACTTATATTATACTATAGTAATAGTATAAATAGAATAAATAGTTTTAATAGTTTCAATAATTTAATTAGCTTAAAAATTAGTAAAGTTTAATAGTAATAGTAGTGTAACAGTTTTCAAAATTTTGTAATAAAGTGTCAAATAAACAACGCGATAAAATCCGTATATAGTAGTTTAATTTAAATGATTAGACTATTTTATTCTAACTACTGCCCTTGGCTTTGCCCACGTAAATCTAACGGGTCCAGCATAAATAACCTGTTGGTTAATCCAGCACACTTTGATCTATATGTATGCTAAGTTTTATCGAAATCCGTTTAACAGCGTTCACATTATTATTATTATATCCATTATATAAGTAGGCGTTTATATAATTTTGCCTTAAGATTCTTCGTAAAGAAAAATTTAAAATGTAGGTTTAAAACACCTCTGTTTATCTGTTTGTCTGTTTTCTCTCACTAAACACCGCTCAGCAATCAATGATACTTTTAAATTTTCATTATAAACATCGATATGTATGTAAAAAGTCCAGACAAATTAAAAAGATTGATATTACTTTTATATGTGAAAGTTATATTACAGTTGCATGTTTCGTCCGCCATTTCATAAAATATTTACGTGGCGAACACACGAAATTCAACAGAATTGATAACTCCTTTTAATCATGATGCATATTCGACGTTGCTTTTAACCCCTAACAGAAAAAGAAAGAAGTTTAATACCAAGTGAACAAAAAGAAAGTCTAGACGCCATTGCCAACGAAAAGGGCAGACATTTACATAACCAAACGTCAAAATTCATTTGAACGTAGCCGTAATATTCCAAGTCTTTGATTTGACACTATGTATTTGTACCAAATTATTGAATGGATTGTATTGAGTTTTTAAAATATTGTTATTTAAAATACTTTTAAGGTAGGACGCCCCCGGCCAGGTGGACCGATGACCTGAAAAAGGTAGCTGGGTCAGACTGGATGCGGAAGGCGGAAGACCGGATGTTGTGGTGTATAATGGGAGAGGCCTATGTCCAGCAGAGGACTGCGGTGAGCTGATTGATTGATTGATTGAAAATACTTTTCGCACGAAGTATGTACTCCATTCTGTAAAAAGGTCTAGAGTTTTTCTTTTCGGGGTTATATAAGATTTTATATGATGCTGTATACACCACACAATGAAATAAATAAATTAAATAAATGAAATGAATGAAAACTTCATCAACACAAATGGACGGCGTAGTGGTTTCAGTGTTCGCCTCGCTGTCACCAGTACGTCGAATACTGTGAATTCGAATCAAAGACAAAAATTGTGTGATTTACATAATTATTGTTGTTTCCACTCTGTGTATTCTATATGTCCGGGGCTTCACGTTACAGGAATATTTCCTAGTGCGGAAGTTGTCTTTTAAAACAAAGAATAAAAATTGTGAACTATTCTCAGTTCACACTTTTATTGAAATCAGTGCAATAGTTTGGACTCTACGAGTTTACAAACTATCGCATATTATAAAGCTGAAGAGTTTGTTGTTTGTTTGAACGCGCTAATCTCAGGAATTACTGGTTCGAATTGAAAAATTATTTATTTGTTGGATAGCTTTTTTCTCGAGGAAGGTTATAGGCTATATATATAACATTACGCTACGACCCACGGGGGCGGCGCAGTAATAATAAACGCGGGTGAAACCGCGGGACATCTAGTTATACATAGCCCGTACCACAAATCAAGGCTTAGATTACAAGAAACAAAAATGTGTGTGATCCAAAGATACCTATTTAAAGTATTTGTATCCGTTGTTTGAATAATTATAAATATCATTGTGATACATGGATCTTGCCTTGTACGGAAACTATTCTTAGACAATAAAATTCCATCAATATCGGTTAATCAATTTATCTGAGCAAACATACCAAAACAAAGTTATTTCGCGTTTACAATATTATCGCTAACCTCGGAACCCTGCCGCTATCGGATAAAAATGTAAAACATTTAGCTTCAGCTGAATACTTAAGCGGTATAAAACTTTGACAAATAAACTTCTACGTCTCGCTGATAATTCCACTGCAGATCTTATCTTCGCTCTTACTTACTGAAATTTGCCTCCCGTTACTTTCCAGACAGTAGGTTCACTGTTATACAACGAATAACAGAGTCATATTTAGTGTCACGTAATATAGGCCCTGAACAATGGAAAACCGTGAAAACAAAATATATATTGATAGATTGTGGCCGCGATTTCGCTCGCGTAAATGTAGTTTAGGTTCGTTACAGTACTTTTTCTGGATGAATGGTACCCTATGTCCGACCTGTTCTGTGCCCCTGACAACGTGTATACGATATTTCATGTTGATCGGTCGAATAGTTCAGGCGTGAAAGTGTAAGAACTTAAGAGATTTAACGATATAGTATTTCTTATCGACTTATCAATACCGCACATTCTAGTCGATATTTAAAGAACACAAACAGCTGATCCGTGATCTCCGTAAACCTGTAAATGAACACGAGCTATTTTGATAGTGATGTAATGCGTTTGTTTCGACGTTTAAACAAAAAATAAATAGACCAACACTTATATGCAGAGGTTTATTAAACAGACATTTTGCCAGCTAGGTCAATTTTCACTTTTGGTCGTCTATTGGAAATAATCAATACCTACATAATAAACTGAACTAAATATTATAATTTAGTCAGCATACTTTAAGGTCCCTTAAAAAAAGCTAAATTATTACCTAAAATGGTCCCTGTAGCATCTGCTCTTCCTCATAAATCCATAAACATAAATATGTGTCCTTAGATATACTTAGTTATCATGTAATTAATTGCTTTTCTTAATTTTCTTACGCTTAGGGGTTATAGGTTGATGTTCTTTGGCAAAAAGAAGCCTCTATAAATAATCCCAGCTAATATTAAAATACGAATTTGAGTGTGTTTGTTTGTTACGCTTTCACGCCTAAACAACTCGACCGATCATCATGAAATTTCGCATACACGTTGCCAGGGGTACACGAAAGGACATACAGTACTTTTCGTCTAGAAAAAAGTACTGTTCCCCAAGGATAGAAAATTTACATAACCTATATTTAGCCGAGCGAAGCCGTGGGCAAAAACAAGTAAACGTTAAAAAATCTTTACATCGTCAAACGGGAAACGGCGTCAGGACCATAGATAATACACTACAGACCAGTGAGTCAGGATGCCGAGTGTGCACTTGTGCAGCCTGCGACGAGTCTAGCCATTTTGTAGGTATAATATAACCTCAATCTGCCGCCCTAATTACCCTTCCAACGTATCGAACCTTCTCGTTATAAGTGTATCGACGTTAACTAAGGTATCCCCAATAATGACTGCCTTTGTACGTAACTCTGTTCGCATAGATTACAATTTGCGGCAACGTTTTCTCATGAATCATAATAAATGTACGGATCTACTGAACAGTATCAGATGAAACGTAGCATTAATTTTAAATGAAACTCCAAGCTATATAAACTACGAAAATCGCATAAAAATCCGTCTTGTGCCTCTTGCGTGATTACAGAACAAAGATACAGGCAAACAACAATTCCGAAAGCCACTAGTTTAGCAACGGCCTTCTCTAAATAATTATCTAATGTACAGTCACAGCTTTACAGTTTTATAATCGTACATCTATACAACGACAGATTGAAATAAATACTCAGATGGACAGATTAAATAGTAAGAGGTAGGGAACTTCAACCTGAAATTTTGTGCAAACTGAAACGGTTCAACTGATAAAATTCCATGTAGGAACTCGACTAGGGGTTTTTTGGATGCCGTCTTTTAAACAGTGGAGGTTCTTTTTCAACTAGACTGTTCCAGTTGGATTAATATCCCAATTTACAGCCGTTGTAGATAATTAACTTAACATACCAATTATACAACCTGCTTAGTTAATCCCATAACCTTGCACTTATGTGCAAACAGGTTCGATTCTAAGTAAGTCTTCTATTAGGCAGTAGATAGAGCATAATAGACTTGCCTCCTCCTTACCTGCAACGTAAAAAACTTACGAAATGTCGATGTTACAGACCTCTGTCCATCCTTTCGGAGGAAAACGAGCGTAAACGTAAGTAATTTTCTAGATAACGTCACGGAATAGCTACATCAAAACAAGCTGTAAAAGGCCACTGCATATAGGTCTACGTCGTAAACTATCGCAAATTCTCATCCAATGAAAGGTACGTGGCGGGAATATCGCCTCATTCACTATAGACTACTTTATAAGTGATCGCGGTTCAATGTCAGGTTCATTGCCCACTAGGTGTGGCCAGATTAAAATTTAAGAGTCGTATAGAAAAACCCACGAGTAACGTAAATGAAAACCAAAGAAATATTAAAGGTATTTTCTCATAAAAAGCCGGTTACTAATTGTTAACATGAATCAGACATTTGCTAGTAGGTATGAACATACATATACTATGTATATATTTGTCTTCTTCGAGTTAGGTAATAATAATAACTAGGATAGTCTCGGCGTAATTAGTCAGCATATTTTGATGCAATTGCATTCACTTATCATCTCGGCTCGCATAATAACTTCCAGAAAAAAAAACCTATCCTTGCAAAAAAAAATTATATATTGTATATAACCGCAAAGAGAGACAGAATTTGTTTTTTGAGATGCAACTCCAATATTTTCATTAATCAAAGAATTTATATTTTGTACAAAGGTTACATGCAGTTTGACAATGCCTTCATTTAATCTTATTTTCCCGCCAAAACAATGATAAACTAAGCAGCAAAGAGGTCGCTTAACCTCACAGAAAACCGCACTAAATTAATTTTTGATCACGAGTCACGGGATTAAAGTTGAAAACTTTCAAAATTACGATGGATATTCATTTTTAAGACGCCATTGCTTAGGAAAACTGTGCGTTGCGTACGAAAATTTCGAAATTATATGAGACGTTACGTAAGATTTCGTGTAGTACCTATTACATATTCTGTGTTATGTATAAAAGGAGAATGAGGTAAAAATGTAAGGTAAGCAAGTCATTTGTATTCACTGTCTGCATGCGTTTACTATTTAAAAGCGAAAGCAAATCTGGCAATGATTCCAATATATTTATTAAACATATTTTTGGTAACCAAGTTGTGAATATTAACTGCACGGATACAGTGGCATGTCTAGAATTTCGGTATATGGCAGGTACTTATTTTTCTTTTCATACTACAATAATTATGTGGCTACAATTACTACTCTTACACTATGGCTCTTCAATAAGCTTTCAGGACCATTGTCTCAGAAAAGACTGCAATTCTAAACTCAACAATAAATAGGTACTTCCTACGCTTACGCCTTAACTACTCGACAGATCATCATGCAATTTTGCACAGAGGAACAGAGTAGGACATAGAGTACCCTTCATTCAATAAAAAGTACTGTTCCCAAGGGATAGGAAATTGACATAAGCTACATTGACGCGAGCGAAGCCGCGGGCAAAAATTAGTATTTAATAGGTTTATTAAGTCAACATTTACTTTTGAATGTCACGTCTATGTAAGGTTAGCTCACATAGACGTGACATTACTATAACAAAGCCAAATTTCAATCAGCTAAGTGAAGTAGCTATGAAAAAACCGTCTGTAACAGACTGACCAAACCTAACTGTTTTGTAGCTTTTCATTTAAATTGTAAATTACTAAAATTTCTAATATAAAAATACGTTTATAAAAATCCCATATCGTCGTGGAACATGGCCTAACATTTCTCACACTGAGAATAGGCCCGTGTCCAGCTATGGAACAGTTAAAATACAGAGCTGATATTATTATATTCAGACATCTGCTTACAGTACTTTCTATCAAATCGATAAGTTATTGCATTAGGTCGACTTCATCCGAAATAGATGTACGCATGTGTTTATGTGTGAGTGCGTAATTTAATATGTATCATCTAAGTAACTGAAACATTGATGTATATCTAATATTATATATATAGATAGACATACATCTAAATTTAACAATGGACTACGCGTCGCGTCATTACGTTGCTTTTAAGCAAGACAAAGGAAAACATAATTTAGTAACTATTTATTTGGTTATACATAATCAAAAAGAAAAAGGTCTTACGGCTGTATTCCACAAGAGGTGTACTATACCTTAATTTCGCCAGCTATTGTAGGTCCCACATTGTAGGAGGCGAGCCTATTACGTCTCTCGTCTACCAGATACAGTTACAAACATAGAGAGATCCATCCTCAGATTTCTTGATTAAAAACCGAAATACCCGCTATCCAACCCAGGAATCGAAGCCGAAACCTCGTACACGTTCACTGCCACTGCTATACTAATGCTATATAATACCTAGTCGTAATACAAATGTTAAAATGTTATAAAATGATTAAAGTTCTATCTTTACCCAATTAACAGCTTTCATAACAATCATGACATAATCTGTTACGCTACTGTTAAATATATGCGGCTGTCAAATAAATCAAGTGATCACTTTTCCCCGCTATACATTAAGCATACGAAGATTTATGTAACCGAGGCAGAAGGCGACAAAAACTGGTCATTGCCGATTATTTCTGGTTTTTACACCGGTTTTACCTCAAATCTATCTTCAGTTTCATTCCGACGGTGATCGCTCTTGACGTTTACAGGGAACAACACTCCAAACATCCACCCTCGACGTCACACCCCGCGCTCCGCCACCCTCACCCCGCACATACCCCCTCGTCCCTACTGGAAATATTCCTTTACCACGAAACATCTTCGTTCACGAGAAATTTTCGCTATGACCTCACCATTACTTGTGGTTCTGAGTGTTTACTGTTTATGACTAGGTTTACGCCATTCGTATAATACCGAGACCCTTTTAGTGTAAGGGTTTTCTATGAAATGGTAACATTTCATATGAATTTGGAAGATTAAGATATATTGCAGTCTAGTATTGCGGTCAGTAGACGTAGCTGTACTTTATTTATTGATGTGTTACTTAACTTAATATGAAATGAATAATAACTACCCTACCCTACATATTAGTAGCTGACGCTAATTAAATCGCTGCAGTGTGAACTACTGTTATCCCATAACCTTATTTACGCCAATTACATTATGCATCATAATCCCAATATATACGGTATAAGGATTTTTAAAGGTTAGCACAAGGGAACGAGCCATGTATTGCGGACATGAGCAACATACAAATAACGGATAGGAAGTACTGCTAGAATCAGAAAAATTATTTGTGGATAAAAGAAGTGGATGGATAGATGCCATCCATGCATGCTAGCTTTTAAACTAGGACCCACATTAAATTCTGTTCAGTGATGTCTACGTGATGCTGCTGTAAAAAGTAAAAAGCTGGAAAAAGTAGCCTGATAGACATAAGTCTGATAGTGACGTCAAGAGTGTGTAATGTGGCTTTTAATCCTTATTTTTAAACTATAAATCGCTTCAAAATCTATCATGTCGTGAACGCTGTCTGAAAGACAGGCAAACATAAAAATAATTGTTATGGACTCGCCCTTTAAATAGTCGACTGTAATTAATTTTCCAAAATGTGTATATACAACCTCATTAATTCTATGTCGATGTATAATTACATTGGTACCGGACTTACGATTATCGAATACACGTATTTATTATATAGCTAATAATATCATGAATACATACATTGACTCAGGCCTGCCTTCCACAAGGGGCTGGCTACGGATTTCAATTTGCTATTTACCTAATTTTGGGACTTTCAGTTTAAGCACTTTTGTCAAAGTAAGTATATAATGTTTGACACTTTTCGAAGTATATATAAGTATATTATTACTTCGAAAAGTGTCAAATATATTAAGTAATGCTTGACACTAGACTATTTTGTAAATTGGACTTCTTAAAGAGATCTTTTTAGAATACATCTGAATTAGTCGACGATTGTCAAACGCGTTTGGCACTTGTCAACAGATGTACCGTGATACTTGGTCCGAGGATGTACCTATTCGCATTTGTATAGACATGTGTATATATATTTAGTTATGATAACGGTACGGTATTGATAACGGTGAAGAAAAATATCGTCAGGAAACCTGCATGTCTGAGAGTTCTACATAATGTTCTCGAAGATATGGAAAGTCTCTCAACCCGCACGGAGGCAGCGTGGTGGACTATGGTCTAACCCTTCACATACTAAGAATAGGCCCGTGCCCAACAGTGGGACAGTTTAATACAGGGCTGGTATTATTTATTTTGTAGTCATGAGGTGATAAACTTTTTAAGCCAATGCTGTCCTATACGCCAAAACTACTTTTGCGAAGTTATACAAAGGTTTATATGAAAATGCCCCTTCAGATTAAGCGGTTTTTACCTTTTCAATTTATTTCTTGGAAGTAAAAATAATTAAATGGTACTATTAGATATTATTTTCATCATATTGACTTTACACGTAGTCTTATAAATAGGTACGAAGGCGACTTCATTTTTAAACAATTAAACCGCACAGAAGATTTTAATAAAAATTTATAAGCACAGTAATAACTTAAACTATAGAGAATAAAATGGATATTTTTATAAATTTATACAACATATCTATAAATAATCTGTTTTGATGACATTAATTATGCACTATTCTGCTGCAGCTTTTTCTGCATTGACACGTTTCACATCTTCAGGAAGCTTCTTCAAAAAATCTTGGAAGCCAAGGTTTTGAACATTCAACAATAATTCGCTGCAATAAGCGCAGTTTTAGGTGGAGTTCACTTGTCAGTCATCAACTCATCATTGTATAATAAATAATCGCCAAGTAAGGGTCGTTCGTCGATGAGTGATTCGCACCATGGTGCGAATCACCCAAGAACTATTTTTGACTTCGTCAGTTCGAACCAATAGTATTTTACTACTATTGAACAGTCTCGCATAAAAGTGTTAGTACACCAATTTATTTTTATTTCCACTACTAAGCTATCGCTTTAGAGATTCAAACTATGTTTCATGCTTAGATGCAATTTCAAAATATCAATTCTTTGGTTACTAAATAATAAATAATAATAATAGAATAAAAATATAAATATATATATATATACCTATATTTATAATATTTTTTTTTATTATATATATTTCTTTGATATGATTAAAGATAATCCATATTTTGTCATGTGACTAAAAGAAACTAAGACGACAATAAACATCGTTTTTTACAACTGGTTGTTTCAATAAACCTTTTCTACTCGTCAGTATCAAGAAAGTACATTTAAAAAATAAAAATGGTGGTGGTGTGAATCGACGAAGTCAAAAATAGTTCTTCGGTAATTCGCACCATGGTGCGAATCGACGAAGTACAAAAAAAGCATTCACCGTTTCCCACCATGGTGCGAAACGACTAATTCAAAATGGGTCCTTCTGCGATTCACATCGTGATGCGAACAACGCGTGGTGCGAATCGACAAAAGACCCCCAAGTAACGCCTAATTCAATTCATTATAATTATCGTTTTCTGCTAAGATATTTGCGACGGATACCTACATTGTGTCGTTTGCCATACCTATGGTGAACGTTAATTATTATTATTATGCTGTTATTATTATAAATGTGAAAGATTGTGAACATCTTTGGATATTTGTTATCTAATTACGAGCATTATATAAAAGTGTATTGACATCATTATTTTGATTTTATGATAATATTATCATCAAATCAAATGATGTCAATACAATATGATGATGACATTAATTTGTGCTGTTCATTTTTTCTATCATAAAATACGACTCATTAGATAGTAAATTTCTCTACTCCTAGTTTGGCCAAAATTATACCTAATAGGGGGGTTTTAGAGACAAATTTTTGGTATTACTTGAAATCTGAAATCCGGCAATATACAAGGTCCCAATTATGTGGAACAGTAAAACATAGCAGGTGAAATGTGGCTGATAGTCTGCTATCACGCTTTCTTTCTCTATGTTAGAGGATATGCAAGCCTGAATCTATGCAAGTAGATTAATGTATAAAAGACAATACCCGCTTTATCCCCATATTTATCATGGGCGCTCTACAATATACAATAAATTCTATGAAACAGAATTCTTTGTGCCTTGTTATATTGTGCACCTCACAGGTACGGATCCGCAACCTAACATTGTTCGGTAGCTGCTAAGTCACCACTTTACCTCTCAACCAACGCTAGGACGCCGGCATCCCAGCTTAATTAGACTATTTAAAATGTAAATTTTGTTATGACATTCTACTTTTATTTGAATTAACTTTTTTGAGTTTTCGTATTTTTGATAACTGGATTGATTGAGAGGTTAAATCATTACCATTCGAAGTCAAAAGCTTAATATTATTCGAAACTTCAACAGCATAGAGACAGTCGTTTGATCGATTCGCGCCATTGCGTGAACGTCCACACAATCTTGTGAATTTATAGAAATATGGCGCGTAATTATATACTGAACATGACGTCACACCTATACCTATAACCTTGAAGGGTCACGCCCACAATTTGCCTAGTAGGTTCCGTAATAGCAAATCTAATACTGCCTAATACATAGATAAAGACTACACAGTTATAAGTATGTACGTCTAGGTAGAAGTCTTCCTAATATCAGCCCTGTATTAAACTGTCCTCCTGCTGGACACAAGCCTCTTCTCAGTGTGAAAAGGATTAGGTCATAATCCACCACGTTGGGCCAGTGCGGGCTACCAGACTTTATATTACTTTTATCTTTGAGAACGTTATGTAGAACTCTCACTGTTCTACATAATGTCCTTACTCCTCATCCTCTCAATGTTTTTCTTCACCGTTGAAGCGAGCGATAATTAATTATTTAATACGCACATAACTTCGAAAAGTCAGGGATCGAACTCGAGACCTCTCCGTTGCAGTCCAGTGGTCTTCCAGGTTATCGCTGCTTTAAGCCTATATACCTACTTATAATCTAACCCACCCATCAATCGAATCGAGATCATTACGAACCGCTCAAACATACATAATAACGAGGCAATCTCTACTTTACATAAAAGTTGATTAACTATGTTCACTTTCTAGAAATAACATAATTATACTACAACATAGAATAACATGGAAATGTATAAAAGACGAAAAAATCCTTTCAGTGTCAGTATGTAGGAGCGTTTGTTCGGTGGGCACACTCTTTACAAACAAAGGAATTATGCACGACAAAGGCAGCTCCACAATTGGAACATTACCTCCTCGTAATTATCACAACCTGCAGTCATGTAAACAAACAAGAAAACCTCTGTATGTTTAGTTAGAATTGGCTTGCGGCTTTGACTGCCTCGTGTCTACTCATATCGTTATCCTCGCTGTTGAAGGTCATGAGTACTTCCAGGGGTCACTATTTCTCTGCCAATATTGTGGTATCTGGGACCTGATTACCTCTTTCGTCCATCGGCATACGGACACCGGCATCCAGACACATTGCGTTTATTCTTTTTTCTGGATATGGTTAAACTAGCGACCTTAAGCATAGTTGCATGGGTGAGATAGAGGCAGCGCGATACAAACTATAACCTTTGTCTCGTTCCCGCGCTTCCTATAACAATGCTGTAAGAGATGGTAGTTAGTTAGATTCGTACATGTTGCGTGGTGTGGATTGATAGGACCATCGCATCGAAAGACCACTTGGATTTATTCCTTCGACCATGCCAGTGGCGACCTACCTGTCTAGATCGTCGTTTTCCTTCCGTTATTTTTGACCAAAACACTTAAGGCAGATGGATAATAATAGATTTACCTCTTGTTTCTAATAGATTTTCAACAAGTTGGAATATGCTGTGCCAATTTGGAATCCTTTTTATGAAAAATACAAGCAAGGACTGGAGTCCGTTCAGAAAAAGTTTATGCGTACTATGCAATACAAATGTTTCCATAATTACCTACCATACGAACAACTATTAGAAAAATATAATATCTTAACACTTGAAAATAGACGTAAACTGCTCGAATCAATGTTGCTCTACGACATTTGTAATAATACATAGATATGATTGCCCGTCTATAGTTAATCAAATTTGTTATAGAATACCTACTAGGACGCATTGCCGTAACCCCTGTAAGCTATTCGCAACAGCCCGCTGTCGTACTAACGCAGGTAAACGTTCCCCACTATACCGTATAGTTAATTCTTATAATATTAATTTCAACTCTGTAGATATTGCAGCGATTCGTCCTAGCACCTTTAAATGTGATATCATGAAGCTCCTAATATAGTTCTTATAGTTTTTATCATATTTGTTTAACGCTTAAAATATTGCAATATGTAAGCTGTGGTAAACGGTGTTGGTGACACCTAAAAATGACTCCTTGTCTATATGTATTTATATATATATATATATATATCAAAATCAAACTGATGCCAAGTGTGATGGCTATTGCTGACTCAGTCAATCCAATCACAGCTTATGACATGAGTTTAACCAGTAATTTTTTTGTATTGATCTGCATTTCGAGGACGGAGTGCTTGTTTTGCGTGGATATAAGAACAATATGGCTTTACGCATAGCTGCGATAGGGTATGAGAGGTGCAACATATCTAGGTGGGAAAACACATGTTTACGACAAAATATATTCGGCTTTGAAGAACAGAGGAGGCGTGAGCTACATATAAATGGAGACCAACACCCACCAATATCCATACTAATATTATAAATAGGAATGTGTGTTTTCGGTATCTCTGTCTTTTTCGCAATAGAGCAAGCATGATTTTTTGTATAAAGTTGTTAATAGGCTAGTGACATAGGCTACTTTTATACAGATATAGTTGACGGTTACAGAGGTATAGCCATTTTTCCTTGATGCAATCGAAGCAAAACAGCAAGTAAAGGCTATTTTTATGTATATTCAATACCCAAATTGGATATATAATACATATAAAAACATGTCCTTAAAGACCTTGGCATTCATTTTCAAAGGGCGCAGTCATCATCGCCGAAATCGGTAAGGAAAAATAACTATAGATAACTAGATGTACAAATGTTTATGGTATAGTCCCTCAGTCAACCCTGGAACGGCGACGCTTAATAGGCACCAATTCGAAAATTAAATTCACAGCGCGAACCTTGTCCCTATCTCGCTTCGTCGATATAAAAGTATAATCTGTAGCTACATTAAAACATAAGATTGTTTTATGGACATGTAACGCCATCTAGCGCAATATTATCGTATTATAATTTAGTTTTTTAGTCTAACAGTGTATAATTATAAATTCCAGAATACGCTATCATAGAATCATAGTGACGATTATAGAGATAATTGTAATTACAATCTTCTAAAATTACATAGCATTATTAACGTGTAGAAAGAACAAATAAATAAATTGATACATCTGTACATTTACAGGATTAGTTTTATACATATAACTTACTGCTTATTACAGCGAGATAATTATGTACGACAGATGTACATAATTATGTACCTATATCTCAAAAGGTTGTTCTACATTCATCGCGCAAAATATGCCCGGCGTCATAGTAAATGAAGTTGCAATAATTCACCCCCGGTTACCGGATATGTGCCTTTCGTAGGCCAACTGCCGAGTGCCGACCAGTTACCCGACCTGTTGGCCGATTAGTCGCGCAATCCCTCGACGCACCGAGCAAGGACTTCTCTCAGTTGGGAATTACATAATTTAGATGCTTAACTAATTGTTAATTACTCGCTGGGTTTTGTCAGTCGATGTTTATTTTTATTGCAAATAAAAATCATGTTATCCTTGGTTAATAGACACTATTCGAATACGTATTCAGATGAATTATACAGTAAATTAATATAGTTTTATGTAGTTTGTTTTTACTGTGTCGTGGATACCCTGGCATATGTTTGTGTGCAATCATGAGATCCAGAGCGATTTCTGGATCGGGAGAATTGATGCGGGGTTTTTACGTAGAAAATTTTCAATATGGCGCGCAGCGTTTGAATATTTCTTAGTAAACAACAACAATTATGCTCAATTCCCCTATAACGTGAAACCTAAAAACATAGCTGGGAACTATGGGTGCATATTCTCTTACCCCTGCGGAGATAGACAGCCTTCAATATATGGATAGTTTGACTATTAAATAGCTTTTATGGCACGAATGTCTACAAGTTAATTGCTTGTCTATAGATTTAAGTGTACATCGTCAAAATTATCACACAAAATTATTTCAAAAGCTGTCTGTAAAACTGCTAACCATATAAACATATAGATTCACGCTTGTATAGCCTTTAAATCATTGAGGTGTAGGCAGTATTACATTAAACCTACATTGTTCGGTAGCCGATGTGAAAAAGGGTGACCATCTGCTGTTCACCGGGCACATTTTCAGACTACGTACTGCATTCGTACCTGTTTTTATAGAAGTCTACCCGACGGCAGAACAAACATATAAAGATCCTGCGACGCAGCTTACATAATAGTACGAAATAGATAAATGAAATTTTAATAGTCTGGAAGTAAATTAATTACTAACAAATCTAGACGGAGAATGGTCTGTCGCATCGGTCTCTTTTGAGAGGAACACCTAAATAAATCTGTGAATTTAATGTTTAGTATATAATATTACATGAGATTAAATTTTACTTGTAACTAATCGTAAATTCAAAGTTACTTCACTCTAAGTCAGAATCTTGCACTTAATGGATCCTGGACTTAACGGATAGGCAGATTTAAATGTGCTTTTAATATAGTTAATTATGAGGCATATTTTAGAATAATAGCGTAAGTGTAGCAACAATATCACTGCGATGACGACGACACTCTGTAAGTAACATTTCAGGATACTCACATTTTACATAATTTATTTCAAATGTTAGTATAAGCTTTCTCGTTAATTATGTATGTGCACGCTGTCTCCTATTATCTGAACGAGTACACTATACAAAACTCATGTTAATATGTTTGTGCAATTTTGTGTATATTCCTTGTCGGAAATCCTTAATAAATATCTAAAATAAAATGTTCTCTCATCCCATCTTAAATTATTTATTTTGCCTAGGATCGGCAGCAACGCCTTGGTATTGCAAGCAGGCATAAGCAAGATAACCAATAAATATTAGAAGAACCTTTACCACTCCTTATTGGCAGGATTTAGAATAATTCAATATTATTCAAAATTATCAAAATTAAGATCACGCTGTTCCCAAAATTTTCTATCTATATCGACTCCCAAAACTTATAAATAATTACATGCAACCTGGGCTTGATACAAAGCTCGAACAAAACGTTAGCAAACTCTCAGTACAAGCAAGTACAATGTTTATCAATTTTGTAATGAAATCTATCCAAATCAACTAAATATCCATAATTTATTAACAAATTGTGTCTTGTGCATCCTGTCAATCTATTAACTCTTCAATAAGTGAACCTACTACTTATCACATGATCCATAAAATGATAATAAAAGAGTCAGTTTCCAAACAATCATAAAAAAATCTATCTCACTACTGATGACACTTAAAAGATATAGTTTTTATATCACCCCTTCAGTCACCCCCTATACAAGTTGCGTATGCCATTTCGTTGGGGTTTAAGCGGCGACGTACTTGCGCGACCCTTGCGAGAATCTGACTTAAGGGCCCATATATCTATGGAATAATATGTAGTTAACCTACCAATCATAAAATTATAGATGTCCATATAGAACTCGGTAACTGTCTATGTTTAATGAGCATTGAACCTCTTGCATTAGACGCAGTAGAACATGTACTATTTCTCGCGATCATTTATGACTAGTGCGGCGGGCGCCGGCGTTCAAACGCAGAAATAATATTATCCTAACTAATATTATAAATGCGAATGTGAATTTGCTTGCTTTTTTTACGCTTACACGCATTAGCTGCTCAACCAATCATCATGAAGTTTCGCATACTCGTTGTCAGAGGTACAGAAAAGGACATTGAGTACCAGAAAAAGAACTGTTCCCGTGAGATAAAAAAATATTGACAAAATCTACACCAACAGAAGCTCAACCGCGGACAAAAACTAGTAACTTATATAAAAACACCACCACGCGGTAAGGTTCGTCCAGAAATGGGATCATGATTCGTTTTTTACAATGGCTCCATATAAAAGAAAACATAAGCTATTGGATATGTATTAGAAAGATATTACTAGTTGTTAGTGTATAATAATTAGATAGGAACCCAATCCTATTTTAAACTACTATTATATTAGGTAGTTGTGAAAGTTTATTAAGACGTGATCTTTATTACTTACCTAATTATGCGCAGACCTTTTTAATTTTGATTTGAACGAAAGATAGCATAGCGATAAACTATATCCTAGAATAACAAATAGAATCCCATGGGTTTCACGCCGGTGAAACAGAGCGCAAGAGATAATAACCAGACGATTGCTAGAGTAAGCGTAGATAGGTACTACAGCACCGACCGACATAAAAGATAAGAGGTAGGTATGTAATGCAAAGCTATTTATAGTTATCTATTATTAAACCCAACTATTTGGTTAAGAATTAGGTATTTGATAAATTCGTCACAGGCCACTAGCGGAAAAATTCTAAGTCTATGGCCACGACAGATTTATGAAAGATTTATGTCTATCAATCCTATCAATTAATGCCAGATTTATGAAAAATAGATACATATGTCAATTACATAATGTTAAAAAGAATTGTCAAAAAATCGTACTCCAAAGCCAGCATAAAATACTTAACTAAACAATCGCATCGGGCTTCAGGTATATTAATTTGCATAAATGCCGACTCAAACTACAGTTTTCCATACATACTTTAAAAGCAGTCGCCCCCTCGTGACAACCTTTTCCTTCTTACCTTTCGACTACGAACATTGCTGCTCATATTATTGTTAGACAAGGAAGTTTCAATGAAAGACAACAGATGCCGCCGTACACAATAGACGCTTATAATCTCGCTCGCGATACAAACCTGAATCAGTTGAAGTTTACACAGCGACTAAGTATACAGTGAGGCTTTATTTCTATCTACATATATTATAGTATGTACCACATACAAGCTCTACACCAAATTTCAGTTCAATAGGAGCAGTAGTTTAGCCACAGGATAGATTTTTAGTTTTTGCTAATCTGCAACGAGTTTAATCTGCCCTAACAGCTGACCGAGTGTCTAAGCATAGGTATCTAAGGTCATGCACCTTCAAGCGACAAAAATGTAGGAGACTGCCGCTCTGATTAAGTATCATAGTATACATTATTACTGTAGCCAACAATCACGCCAAATTGAGTCTTAATCTTAGCACAATAAGAACGAAAACAAGCATATGTTATGCTTGTGTTTTCACCACTAGTTTACACCATTAGTTTGTAACACAAACAACGAAGAAATAACCCGTGACAACAATGAAACAAAGAAAGAAAAACAACAATGAAACAATGTCAGACAACAGATATTTATAAAATATGGTGTTTGCGTATTAAATTGATTTAATTTCTTTGAAAAAAGTGACTTTCTATTTTTATCTTTATCGAGTTTTTAACCGTTTCGAATTAACACTGAGCCCATATAGAATACTATGCCCATGGGTCATAGCAACCTTGTATACAAGTTACCGACATCAGCAGTCAGGCCGCGGCCCGCCAGGCACGATCACCCTACTTGGTCGAGGGATCCTTTGTGTTTGAGAGACATTACACTACGTTCCTCCACAACTAAATTGCCGTAAGCAACTGAAAATTATTCCATTGCATACAGGACATCGTTTGGATAACACCACACAAACAACCCAGTTCAGTCCCGTATATGAATCTCCACCTAGACATGTTCTCTTTCAAATCAAATCATCATTTATTTGCGAATATGGGTACAATGGTCAATATGTTACAATTATATTTGGTTTCTCCATACTCCACCCTGAGGCATGCAAATATCACATATTTGCCTTGGCTTGTCTATTTAAAGACTTCCAGACTAGTCATCAGAACCCTTGACTAGGTGGAAGACTCAGCAGGTGGCCAAATGTATCAATGCTGTATTATTGTTGTTTCGCTATTTCATCTGTACCTGCGGTCGAGGGTGATAACCCAGGTAGGTACTTAAGGATGATGCTTGTGGGCTATGGGCACAACCTGCCACAAAATGTTGGCTCTACGACTTGCTCAATTAGTGTGAAGGCACGCAACAGTCCTAATTTAACTCTGCTCGCTAGATACTTAGCTATTTAATCAAAATGTATATGATATTATGACACGCGGGCGTCACACCATCGTGATTTACGTAACGATTAATGAATGGTCTGTTATGGATTTGTTATGGCTGCTGCATAACTCCGAACAAGACTACAGCAGTAGGTGGACATAATTGACATAATATGACGTAAACACTGACATATTATAAAAAGTAGCACCGAACATTGGCCAAAAATTGCATAGCAATTTTACATACATAGGCAGTAGTTACAAGACGAGACCAAACTAAGGTCAGTCGAGTTTTAATTATATGTACCCGTTTACTGGTATTTTAGTAGATAGGTAGGTACATAATGTTGTGTAACTACTTATTTAATATAATTAAAAGAGGAAATCTTTCACGGTGAAAGCTACTTCTTATATTATTATATCTTCTTATAATATGTATGTGCTATAATGCACAAAGCATTTCGACATACAACCTTCACCTACCTTCTACCTTCAAGCTTTGCTATGTCAACGATAATAAATTGCAATGTCATGTAGGTACTTTTAGTAAGTTGTTTTTGTATTTTTATTCAGACTCAAAAATTTATTAATAAAACACATCGATAAACGTACAAAATTTAAAGAAAACATATGAGTATAATTTAGAAATATAACAATTAATAAACTATGAAGTCGTCCTCGTCAATATTTTCAAGCAACGAGAATAGTCAAGTTAGCGAGCACTGGCGATACAGCTTGTGCTCAACAAGCTGCGAGACATGCGTAAGAAAAAAATGCCACCGACGACGACGGCAAGGAAAAACAGCATCACATCGTACCCCCATTTACAACCACACTTACAAGAGAATCAAAATTGGCCTTAAAATATCAAATCCAGCTGCCATAGTGCTGTGGGCTTTCCACAAGATTCCCTCACGGCAAGGCCTTACTTCCCGAAGAGTGATTGGATTTATAAAGAAACATTATAAAGTTATGGACGAGCCGCAAAGGACAGGCAAGTCCATCGGTTCAATGTTGAGATGCGCTGTTGACTTCGGACTCTTAAAAAGACGCGGTAAAAAATTCTTTTTGGTGCCGAAGATATGATAGAATTAGTAGTAGTACCACCCTTCATCTAAATTGTCCACGTCATGTATTATTTTTTACTCATTCTCATGTTTGCAAACTTGCACTTGGTCTAAGTCCGAGTTTTCTGAACAGTGTAACACAGTAGTGAACATTTGTCTATGTAATGCGTGACTTCAGTTATGTAACTTTGTATAAACCGAGCAGATCTAATCTTATCATAAGTATAAAGATATTAAAATTTTATGTTACTGTTACCATTCTAATAAAAAGTGACAATATTAAGTATAAAATGATTACTTTCATTCTTTGGGGCAGATATTTGTAAGCTAAATCTTATAATTGGTGTACTTATCACTAAGGGGGGAAAACATATAGTGTGGCCTTCGCAACTAGAATTTGCAATCTAGGTAGGTAGGTATGTAGTGCGACCCTTTACTCTACACATACAAGCAGTCTAGGAAATGTAACAAGAACTAGTTTAATTAAGGTGGAAAGAGCACAGAGAGCAGTTCTTAAGGTTAGCCTTTCACTCCCTTTCCTACATCCAACCAGTGATCTTTACCAACTCGCTGATGTCCTGACGGTGCGCCAACTATATATCTTAAATACCATTCTTAAACAGCATTCACTTCTCCCATACAATCCCTCGATTTCAAATAAACGACTAAAATATAAAGTTTGTCCTTTAACTGGGAATCGGTGGTCAACAATGTTCTCTGGCAAGTTTTTCGGCTTTCTGGGAAAATATCTATATAATAAAGTAAATGAAAAGTTACAAATTTACTCACGTACAAAATATGATTGTAAAAGAACAATCTGTTGCTGGTTAAAATCCCTCAGCTATGAGGAAACGGAAAATCTTCTATATATTCCCTCATAATTACTGTTTCCATAAGATATTTCCTACTCCACATTCATATCTGCTACACTGCTAACAGATCTGCAAGCCTGCTAGTAGAATCTGATCCCAAGATAACTTATTGTCGTAGGGTTAGCGCATACAGACAATTACATGCATGTACTTAAACCCACACACTCATACACACACGCCTTCACGCATACACACACACACACACACTCACACACACACTCACACACACACACATACACACACACGCACACACACACACACACACACACACGCACACACACACACAAGCACACAAGCACACACACACACACACACGTCACACTCACACAAAATACATCATACGGTACTAATTTCCTAACCACACACACTAATATCACATAAGCACATACCAAAATCACCTACTTGAACTCTGGCTGTCCGGAGTTAGGAGAGGCTGGTAATCTGTCATACAGGTGCATCCTAGTACAGATACCAGTCTCTCACGCAGATTTCACTTTATAAGAAATGTTAATCTTAGCCTAAGATATATATACTTTTTTCTGTAAATTTCTGTGTGAGAGAGGAAAATAAATGCTTATAATCAATTCTTATTAGCTAACCTCTAGGTACATAGAGGTTGTGGTGCAATTTTAAACGCAGACTGAGAAATAGTGTAGATACACTATTTCTCAGTCTGCGTTTAAAATTGCACCACACCTAGGTAGGTACTTCTCAATGTTTAGGTACATATCCACTGCCACTTTAGTAATGTCAGGAGTCTACACAGCTAAGCTAGTTTAAAGAGGTTACTACTCAACTCACGGTAGTCAGCGGAATACGATGAGATAGTAGTAGATAGTTTATTTAATGTTTTTTAAATAGGGATGAGTGATAATGCTTAGAAAATACAGCGGCAAATAGTTTATTCCAAAACCTGCTAACGGACTGGACCCAAACGTTCCCAGGTAGAATGGATGAATCCTACTGCGGCGTCAAGTGGTACAATGGTAAAAAAGTGACGATGGTGTGGACTGTTTAGCTCTATTCAAAACGAACAGTTCGTTTTGAATAGAGCTAAACAGTCTACACCATCGTCACCTTTTAGTCAACCTCAACTTGGTTTTGTCTTTCAATTGAGTTCCAATCTGGACTTAGCTAAATATTTTGACGCCGAGGATCCAAATACCCTTGGAAATACGAGGAATTAATCCTTGAAACTGAGGCGCTATGACGAAAGGAGTCTTGTATGCAATTAATGCATAGGTACTTATGCCTTCGAGGGGTCGAACTGAACAAGTTTTATTCTCTCTATTGGGAGTCCCGCCCTAAAGAGTCCTTGACCTCTGACATTATTATTATGTTGGTACAGGAAAGATGGTTGCCTTTCCTGTACCATATTCCATGGAACTTAGGTACTGGTGACCGATAAAACGCACATCACCCTTGCTCTCATCTGCATAGCAACAGCAATTTTTCTACAAACAGAATGAACAGCATTGGGGAGAGCAGCGAGCTTTGAAGAACACCAGCATTAAAGGTTTTAGTTTTGATCACCATAAACAACTACTTTGACGTGCTGACCATTCAGATGGTAATCCGAGTATAGTCTCACAGGGATCCTATAAGATGATATATTACTTTCGAGTCTCTTTTATTATTCTCAACTTGCATCACCATACATATGTAGGACTAAATCGCCTAGGATGCATGTATCAGGTATGATGATACACCTCTACTTCAATTCATTATGAGTAGAGACCGGATTATATGCAACATAAAAACCTTGTTATATGCATGAAAAACGCTTGAAATATGCACAAAATTGGCAGAATATGCGAAATTAAATTATACATTTTAGGAACCCAAAAAAAGAAAAGTAGGTATTCATTTTTTTATTTCAAAACTAGCTTTTGCTCGCGTCTTCGCTCGCGTTAATTTAGAATTTGATAGTCAATTCGGGTCGTACTCTGCTTGTAATGATATAATTTAATCATGATTCGAAAGACACGTAGCGCCATCTATTATTATAAAAACGTTGTTATTGTTTTTCTCAGGAACAGTACTTTTTTTCGGGATGAAAGATAGCCTATATCCGTTTCTGTACACCTATCAACGTATATGCAAAATTTCAAGATGATCGTTTCTGTGGTTTAGGCGTGAAAAGGTAACAAACAAACTGATTTTCGCTTTTATAATATTAGTTAGGATAGGATTATATTCACGTCATGTCATGTGTCAACATGTGTCAACCTTAGCTATAGTTAGATCACACAGAAACTTTGTCAAAATTGGTAGACCACTTTCTTGGCCGATGGTACTATGTAGCACGGAACCGATAGTAAATAAATTCTTGTTCTTAGCCCGTTTTCCGTTCTTATTATTTAATTCTCTGCACAAGTTACTTAAATGGCGTAGTTTTTATAGTGTAAAGCTAGATAATAGCATGGCTTACTCAAAAACAGCATTTAAATATGCGTCGTTAGATTACAAGCTGTAACAGAATGCGTAAGAAAAATAAAGATTCACAGCTCCTCCCCCGTAGGTGATAGCGTGATAATATGTAGTCTATATGTTGACCCGACCTGTTAGTAATATTCATGCAAAATTTGAAGTAAATCCATGCAGTACTTTTTGAGTTTAGCTCGGACATACATACAGACAAACAGAAAAACAGACAAACAGACAAAAATTCTAAAAACTATATTTTTGGCTTCGATATCGATTGTAGATCACGCCTCAAGTATTCTTTTAAAAAATTTTTACCCTTATTGAAAATTGGATACATCCGATATTGTAAGTGATCATACAGCATCAGGAGCAAAGGATGAAAGTTTGCCACGCTAATTAAAAACGTTAAGTCTGGTCTTCCCTTTACTCTGGTTTTCTTCAAGTAGTTCTTCCCATTTTAAGTTACTGTAGTATTTTTAGGGCAGCTTCTGTATGAACTATTCGGAATAAACAAACTTATACGTGGACAATTTATGCATTTTCCGGACAGTAATTTTGCCGTTCAGGTTAAATCCTGGATTACGTCACAAGGTAAATAAAAAATATTAAAAAAAATCGAAAAATCAATAATAATTATATATTTCGCTTCACAAACTTGTATTTACATGATTGCTTACTTAACACAGGTTAGTTATCCAACAACAATTCAAAAACCATAAATACTTAATAGGTGTACTTATACTGATTTTATGCTACAGCGTTTCAGAAAAGCATCGAAAAAAAATAAAAATAACAATATATGGTGGAATGCTTACGTACGTAACACTTAAGCGAACGCCAATGATTGTTTAGTGACACCGCCTTCAGAGCGCAATATAAGGATAGAAATTGATTTCACATAGATTATACATTATGGCGTTACGTAGATGACCGCCATTCGTCCGTGACGATTGATGACTTTTTTTTTACTCAACGTACACATCAATCAAGCCCGAGTCGCATATTACTCTTTTGTGCGATTCGACAGGCAACGGACGTTTTACCGACAGGCTATAGTCGTTTACCGACTAGGCATGTCGAGTCTGATCGCAGCCTGTCCTACCTAGATTTAAATAAGATGCGTTATTGATTAGATAAAACGGTCACCTACGTCACACCACCTAACAGTGATACAACAATACTGTATTTACAACGTAATGAACACTGTAATATCATTTAAATGCAGTCAAGTTTGGAAACAAGCCGTATTGGCATCAAAAACTCCTACAATAAGGTACATTTTCGTGTGGCTCTTATGTTTCGAGCGGATTACTTGACTGCACAACTACTAACAACTGTCTAGGTATATGAGTGGCCACGGTAGGCGAGCGCTTAGAACAGCAAGTCTTCGTCACCCTCGTCCAGCAAGTTCGAAATGTCGCGCACGTCTTCGCCCGAGGCCTTCATCAAAGCCTTTCTCTGTGGACACAAAGTAAAGTATGTTAATAATTTAAAGTTAATTTATAAAACGGGTTCCATATCCTACTCATATGGCGGCGTTGCAAGGGTTTTTATAACCAATGCAAGAAAACATAGTGAAAACTAATTTTTAAAATGCTATTGTGTATGTTGATGGCGAACTTAGATAACGAGTTTTATTTTAAAATAATTGTATAAACGTGATTCAATGACATTTACGTATAGAAGTTTAATAGAAAAGTTTTTTCATCCATTAGATGCAACACCCCCTCGCTGAATCGTGGTGTTAAGATTCTCCGCGGATAGTACACAATTAAATATATATAAGCAAAAATTATAATGTGTCAAAATGTCGAAAATACCTGTGGAAAAGGTCAGTTTTGATTTATTGACATCACCCTAGTACACAAACGAAGTCTACCTCAACACTTCCCGCGTCCACCCTAACTGGGCCGAACAATAATAATTAATAAGATAGTAAGTAGTAACAGAAAATTTCTTTACATGACAGGAGAATCGATAAAACTTAAGATAATAATTAATTATTATCTTAAGTTTTTAATTATTAATTATAATTATTTCGTTTTAACTCCTGTAAATAGTGAATATAAATATTATTGTAAATTGAAAATGTCATCCCCAATACTTGCAAACTACTTTTGATAATAATCATTAACCGTTTATCAGCAAACATCTCAGGAGTTAATAAGAACAATATAAAATCCTCTCATGACTTAAAACTGTTTCTGTTATAATAAAAACAATTTTAATTAAGAAGCACTTTGCACTAAAGAAAAAGAAAGAATTCTGTTCTTTTTAAATAGAGCCTCGAAATGATAGTAACTTACTGCTTCCGCTTTCTGCTTGATGATCTTCTTTTTGTCCTGGATCTTCTTCAGACGGTAGAACTCCTCACGCTCCAGCTCGTCCAGCTCGGATATAATGTACGCAAGCGTGCGCTCCAATCGGGGAATAATTACTGAAAACAATCAGTATCAACAACAAGGCTTAGATATATAATATGTAAACTGCTTTGCCGTTAGACCCTAATATTTTATATTGCTGAGCACCCAACATGTCCACAATATAAGAAATAGCTGTCTATCAAAAAGATAACATTATGTGGCTGATGGCTTAAACTATGGTTAGTTTGCATGTCTGAAGGACTGCAGTTATGTTAGCTAGACCACACTAGGTATCTTCTGCTGATATGCCGCAATACGACTTCTTATAACCCTATCTCCAGCAGGTACTAAGGAACTTAATGTTCTAAAAAGATTGCCGCCAAACAACCTTGTAATGTATTACTGCGGCGGATATAGATATCCGCCGCAGTAATACATTTCAGGCTCTTGAAGGACAGTATGTTGTCAACAGAGGGATCTGAAGGATGAAATCAAAATCAAATATCTAATTGAATAAGCCAGAAGCCAATATAAACTTACTGCAAGCACATCACAGTAACAAGCAAAAGCCAAATAAATATGATACTATTTGTACTAACCGTGCTCAATAGCGTTGACACGCCTGTTGGTGATCTTGATTACCTCATCAAGGGTCACAAATGATGTCTGCAAAGAAGCCAACTCAACCAGCAGTTTGACAGCACTCTGGAAGTTCTTCTTCAGCTTGGTGAGCTGCTGACCACCACGGGCCAGACCAGCCAGCTCATATGTGTCGGTCCCGTCTTGGTAGGACTCAAAGATCGGGAGTGTTACACCTGTAGTAAAGATGAGAAGCTATTAGGTTCTCTGCCGCATGTAACACATATGGACATAATAATAAATTTTCTATCGCTTTTATCACAGGACAGGGAAAGGGTAAATTACATTGAATATGACATGCATGATAAAAACTTCAGTCCGCCTATCATATTCTTTTTACTTCATTTAAAGATAGTATAATTTTGCATTTATGCCAATATTATTATATCAACAAATTCTAAGTGCTACAATTTGAATGTGATTTTAAGATATTATTTATTTAAAGACTCCACAGTTACATAATTGATATTTTAAATGTGACCAGTATGGTGCACAGCCCAAAACTAGATTCTTTAAATGGCTCATAAAATTGTTTATAGCATTTGACACAACAATCAAACATTTTTGAAGATATTGCCATAGCTCCTAGTGGCAAAAAAGAGTTTTTGTTATATGTAAGCTTTTTGTTTAGAGAAGAAAATGTTACAGAATCTTACTATCTCTAGTCTCTATTGATAAAGTTATATTGACTGCCTTACAGCAAAAAACCTGGCACAAATTAATTGAAAAATTATAAAATATAAATGAATTATTATTATAAAATATATATATATAGATAGCTCAGTGGGGAGACCAAAAGACTGCAATGCAGAGGGTCTCGGGTTCGAACCCACGTCGCGCACCTCTGACTTTCGGAAGTTATATGACTATTCGAAATTATGTGCGTATTGATTGACAACTATCGCCTGCTTCGTGCCTCGGAGAGCACGTTAAGCCATCGGTCCCGGCTGCCATGAACATCTATGGCAGTCGTTATTGGGCAATTAGTGCCCTCTAATATCCTAACACTGGTCTAGCCTTAGGGTATCGTTATCCTTCGGGTTGCGGAGGTCAGATGGCAGTTGCTCCGTGTAAAAGTTATTCTATCGCCTGTTCTAATTATGATTGTGACTATTAATTTCAAGTAAATACGCAAGTGATATTATAGCAACGTTCGTTGGTACGTAGGTTCGATCCCCTGTAGAAGTGATAATCTTTTTGGGTTTTTTTTCTAATATTAAAAATATTGATGTCCTGTTATTTTATATCAAGACTTATGTTAAAGTTCATTTTCGGTAATCATACTTTGACATTGTTAATAAATTAAATAAAATTTTGTTTATTTTAATTATAATTTGCATTATTTATTAATAAATTTAATAAAAACATTTTAGTAATCACTAATTTTAACAAACTTTGATAGATAATAATTTTTAGTTTAATTCCTAATAGAACACTAAATTTGGGTAGTAAGTAGACAAAAATAATGTTTCTTTTTAGTAATAAAAAAACTAAAATTGGAAGAAGACCCCAGGATTTGAACTACCCTTATTATACTATCGTCTCAAAGTGATCAGACTCGTTATCTGCTCCGCTATTGGAACATTTAAGCATAAATTTGAAATATGGACACTGTTGTTAAATATACGGGATATTAGTAAATATAGTTATATATACAAGAACTCATCTCGCTTTGCACACATGCACATGACGAACTTATATATAATGTTTTATTGTTTGTGTTGAAACATCACACACACAAAGGTATACCCTCGGAACTGTATGCGATTACTTACTTTATGATGCTACTCGACTTTTGTCTTTGACCGTACATTAATATTTTCTATCTACTAATAATGTGGAGGTAATCATATAATTTATTGAGTTGTGACAGCACACTGGGCGTCAGACATAATGGGTTTTTAATTATGACATTCCAACAATTGACAGATGAAACAAATATTTTCATAAAATAAATTTATATCACTCCACACATAATTTATAACATTACATGTAAACCATGGAATTACATAAATAATTAGAATCTCATTAGACATGTCCTAAAAACTACTTTTCACTCTACATAGTGGATATTGGCCAGTATAAAGAACATAAATTCTTCAGCTACTTGGCATTACATACAATATCTTCTCAATTACATGATAAGAAATGGGCCCAAGAGAGCACTACTATAGTTAATTATTAATTTGATGTCATAGTCAACTACTTCAACATCAATATAAAAAAACTTAATAATCTGTAATCTATGACTGATAAAATTGATTGCCAACATTAATGGATAGTGTCCCTTCAATAAAAATTAATAAATATATTAAATATGCAATATGTATATTGTACATACCAGCAACATTGTCTTTCTTGGAACGGATCTTGATCTGAGCCTTGGTGACGTTTTGTAAGACCACTTGGTTGAAGTCTCCAGTTGTGAACTTCGCTTCAGCCAGTGAAAATGCAGCCTCTTTCATAACTTCACCCATAAGGGTTTTTGTCTGTAAATGTAGATTACAGATTAATTTGATTTTTAATTTCAGATGCACTAAAAACTTAAATGCATTAAATATTATAAAATTACAGCTACTAGACTTGGATACCAATTAGATTTATATACCTAACGCTAATCACAATACTACAAGTCCATAAAAATGAAAATAAACCGCTTTATATACATTTTTAGACATCAAATAGGCCATGATCGAAACTATATAATCACTTACCTCAATAATTTTGCTCAAGATCATACGGAACCTCACTTGGAGGGCATCAGCCTTCTTCTTCAAGAGACCATGACCTTTTTGTGCTCCAGCCAGACGGGCTTTCATCAACATCTGAGCACTGAAACCAGGACAAATTGTATGGTGGTCATGTCATGACACAAATTAAACGCAAAAGTTTAACATTTTTAAGTAAAGAATACATAAATACTAGTAATAAAACTTACCCCCGAGAAGGGAAAATCGCTAATCTATCTTTTCCAGACATGTTGATTTAGGAAATTATTGGCGTTTTATCCCTATTCAGGACTTTTTTACTCCCAAACCAAAATCACCTGATGACAGACAGAAGACAAGTGATAAATATTGTCTATGGACGGTCTTGTGATCTCGCTTAGTGAGAATAATAAATAATAAAGTCGATTTATTTGTTATATTACTAATAGTTTTTAAAATACTAAACTTATTATATTTGAAAGTAAACTAAAAAGTATAACGTATCCTGCAATAATAATTTTATCACACATTAAAATGTGTGCTAAAATTATTATTGCAGGATACGTTATACTTTTTTAATGTATAACATTCATCAGTAAACTGATGAATGTTATACATTAAAAAATAAGTAAAATATTAAAATGTAATACGAGTCCAGTCACTAAATTGTCGCTGTTCTTACAAATTTTCGTATAATAATATTTTTGTACGGAGTTACCTGCTTGCTAACTTTATTCAAATTTCTAAATAGTGCCAAATTTTTAAGTATTTTCTCACTCAATTTTATTTAGCTATTTTACGTAAAGCGGTAGGTACCAAACAAAAGCAAAAGTATAAAAGTAACTTTGTTATTTATTGTAATAGTCAGATAATTTTATTTACACCCTTAGAGCATTAAACATTTAATGCTCTAAGTTTACACCTAATCCTTAAACATTTATACTATTGTGGCGTATGTATATACGCACAATCAACATATAAGTTTATTAGAAACCTGATATCGAACGGATCAACGGAGCATCATACGTCTAGCCGCGCCGAAACCAAGAGACGCGCGAAGTTAATGCCAATACTAATCTATGGTTAATGCGTTAAACCATACATATTTACCAGATATATTGTGCTGCTGCTGATTATCAAAAATTTTATTTTATTGAGTTATGTATGCCAAATACGTTCAAAGTAGGTTATTGTAAGATTGTATGGTAAGGGTATGCAGGGCAGACATTAAGGCTGAACACTAACGGCTTGGGCCAAAGGCACCCATTTATGTACAAAATTAAAACTGGTCAGACTTAAAAAAATTATTTCTATTTGTCATGAAAGTCAAATTTACGAAATGTCAGATACTATAAATAGTTCCAAAAATATACAGATTTTTTAATTTCCAAAATAATAAACAATGACCTATTTTACGATGATTACATTCCAATTTCTTGAGCAGTAAAACTCTTATAATGAGGAATTTCAAATCTTATAACATTCTGATTTGAATCTTCTTGGAATATTCAGAGCCATGGACGATTTTAATCCCACAAGTTTGTGTAGAATATGTTTACTGGATGGGGCCACATTTCCAATATTTGAAAAGACAGAGATAGGCAACAATGTATATAAGAAGCTATCACTATGTCTTCAGAGCGAAAAAGTAACAAATATTTGATACTTTTATGAAGTTTGTTGATTTTGATATCATAGAACTTTACATGTATTTCAGATTGAAGATGTCGACGGTTTTCCACGTCATATATGTACTACGTGCAATACTACTTTAGAAGCTTTATGTGATTTTATATATAAGTATAAGGAGTCTAGAAAGATATTAGAAAATGGTCTTAAATTAGTTAAGAAGGAAAACAATTATAATGATGATAGTGATATCAATATTATACCTGAAGTAGAAATAAAAACAATAAAGGAAGAGTCTGATAATAATTTCAATGATGGCTTTGATGATCTAGAGGATGAAAAGCCATTAACTATAATAAAGAAAATAAAGAGAGAGCCTATAAAAAAAGAGAAGAAACCTCGTAACACAAAAAAACAAACCGGCACTAGAACTAATAAGATTGCGTCTTCTATATTAGAAGGAAACTTTTTATGGAGCGGAGAAAAATGGTGGTAATATTATTTTTAACTATAATATGAAATAAATAAAACTAAAATTCTACTAAAGTATCTTGTTTCCAATCTAAACTGTTTTCATAGTAAATGTACTAAATGACTTATGAGATACCAATTAGATTTATACAAAGTTTATTAGCTATTTATCGTTTTTTTATTATTATACCACACCCATTTTGGGTAGCAAGCCATGTTGCCGATACAAACACCCAGACTTACAACAATAATATATGGATTGCACAAATAATTGTCCCACGTGGGATTCAAACCCAATACAGAGCAACAGTGGAGTCAAGGTGACTGCTAGTGGCTGCAGCTGCTAGTTGAGTTTTTATTATATACCTTAATTCTATGCAAGGTGCATGCATGCTTATTGAGAGCATATTATGTCCTTGCATTATTACTGATTAATTGCAAAAATGTGGCAATATAACATTGATAATCATCTGTACTATAACTATTCCTTATACTTTCCAGTGTAAAAATTGGCCAAACAACCTTAAAAAAAATAGGAAGTAACATAGAACCAAAACCAAGACCACAGACTAAGGTAGTACTGCCACACATAAACAAGAAAACAGAACAGAAGCTATGTGACCTTTGTGGTGATGTATTCAAAACTCAAGACAAGCTCAATATACACAAGAAAAATGTACACTATAAGAAACCTGTAAAATGTCCGAAATGTCCAAGAATATGTGTTTCAGATTACTATTTAAAAAGGCACATAAAGAGAAAACATGACACTATCAGAGATTTCATATGTTCCTCATGTGGACAAGGTTTTGCTTATAAAGGAGAAATGACAAGCCATTTTAAAAATGTACACAATAAGCATTTGAAGCCTAAGAAAATATACTCATGTCAATATTGTGATAAAACATATAAATGTCAAAAGTCTACACTAATACATGAAAGATCTGTACATACAGGTATGATTAGCTAACTTTAGTTAATGCTTGTATAAAATAGTATTAAAGATTATTTATAAATAAAATATTATAATAGTCTAGATCATTAGTTCCCAAAGTGGTCCAGGTGGACCCCCAGGGGTCCACGGGAGACTCGTCGGAGGTCTACGTTGGCGTGACAAAAAAATGAGGTTCACAATTCGTAAGCGGAGATCCACGAAAATGTATTTGCTTTCGATAGCGAAGAACTAAAATGTTGGGTTGACTTCACTTATTAATGTAAGCAGATAATATTTTAAGAAGCTCAGCGACTGTTACTTCTAAAAATTTGCATATTCCATATTCAGTACAACGTGTCGAGACTTGCAAAGCGCTGGCACTGCCGTCCGCAACGCTTGTTCAGGCGTGCAAAGGGAAATACGACTTGTGGTGTGTGTGCTTGCAATCTTGCATGAACTTGTTTGATTCTTCACCAATATAAATAAATACGAATGCTAAGGATAAACGTTACTCATTTGTTTGCGGAATTTCGAAAAGAAAAGTAAAGTAAAGTGAATCGATGTTAGTGTTTGCCAGTGTCAGAAAAAGTAAGTAATTACCTGTCTATTTGTTATACATACTTTAATTTTATGTAGTAATAAGTATATTTGTAATGTTTGCGTGTGGTAGGTACGTATTAAAAATTAAATACTGAACAGAGTCATTATTAGATACTGCCATAAAAGAACAGAAAGCCGAGAAAGGTTGAACTTTTTGTCCCTACTTTATTAGTAATTTGTTTTTACCTGACTGTGTGGTGGTTCACTAAACGAGAGATATATTATGAATTTATGAATTATGATTGACCTGCATGATTGTAAATATTTCAGATTTCTAATGCTTAATGACTTAATTAAATATATTTTCATAAATTGTACGCGTTTTTACGTAGGTACCTACCAGTAACGTGCATCAAAGTAATAATAAATAAATAATTAAAATCGCGGAGTTTTGATATCAAAATATTATTTAAAAGTATTTTCTATCGAATTTACAGAAATATACCAAAATATATTTATGTAATAATGTTTTACATTACATTAAAATCAGTTCAGCCGTATTCATAAAACTACGTTATGAATTAGTTAACGTTGCAGTACAGTTGGATTTATTAGCCGCTCGTTTCATTCAATAGAGTTTTATGAAGCGATTTATTACTTTTAATAATTAGAATCAGTTTGCCGTCGGTACTTTGTTTATTTAATTGCAATAATTAATTAGGTAATCCTTTTCTGTTAAAATAGCCATATCTTGTTGAGTATGACCGCCTTATGATCACTAAAACAAACATTTGTTTTATTTACAGGTAGGTAACTGATACGAAACATGGCTGAATCTAAGAAGAAATGTCGACAGTATAGTGTTGATTATTTAAAATTTGGTTTTCTTCCATCAAAGGCAGACAAGTGATTGCCCATATGCCTTTTATGCAACAAAGTTTTGAGCAATGACTCTATGAAACCATCGAAGCTCGAAGATCATCTAAGAAGGTGTCATCCTGATAAAATAGGTAAAGATTAGAAATATTTTCAAGCTTTGAAGGAAAAATATGAAAAGAGACCTACCGTGCACTGTATGTTCGCTTTAACATCTGAAAGTATCTAACGATGATGGCTTGCGGGCATCTTACAATATCTCATTACTTATAGCGAAATCTGGAAAACCGCACACCATTGGAGAACAGTTAATTTTACCCGCTGTTGAAGAGGTTTTAAAAATTATTCTGCACAAATCTCCATTTGATATACTCAAAAGAATTCCTTTAGGTAACAACACTGTACAAAGACGTATTAATGAAATGAGCTCTGATATTGAATGTTTCTTGTGTAATTATCTGCAAACAACTCATTTTTCTATTCAACTGGACGAAACAACTTTACCTGGTAATGAAACATTATTATTGGCATATGTTCGATTTGTTATGGACGAAAAAATCCATGAAGAGCTACTATTCGTGAAAACTTTGGAGACGGACACTAAAGGTGAATCAATTTAATGTCCTGAGTGATATTTTTAAGGAAAAATCGATTCCATTCAAAAACTTTATTTCGGTGGCAACAGATGGTCGGAGAGATATCGTGGGTTAAAAGCCATCTTAAAAGAATTATACCAGAGGTAACTGCAATTCACTGTGTCATCCACCGACAACACTTAGTAGCGAAAAATTTGAGTGATATATTGCACCGATCACTTCAATTTGTGATTAACAAAATAAGTAAACGCGTATTTAACGCGTTTATTTGCACAATTGTGCGATGAAAATGATAAAGACTTCCAACGATTGCTCTTACATACAGAAGTACGTTTGTTGTCGAAACTTTTTGAATCAGTTTTAGTTTCTGGAAAGATCCACATTTAAAAGAAAACCTGATCAATTTGAAAGTAGACATCGCATGTTTAACAGATTTGTTGAAAAAAGGGGAACGCCCATCTGATGCCACGAGTGGACAAGAGGCTAGAGAAAAAAAATACTTTTCAGTTGATTTTGTCGTAAAAATATGTATTTACTTTCATTCAAATTGACGCCACTGCAATTTACAAAAAATTTTTGAAAAGAGTAACTCTATTGGGCAAGATATGAGTCCAATATATGACCTCCTGCGCCTTTTCTAGATGATTTGTTAATATTATATGACAATGAAGAGAATATAGACGTTTAAAATAACAAATGTTTTTTTCATACCCTATTAAATATAACTGGATAAAAATATATTACAAACACACCTCCTATCGTAATTAATAAAGCATTGAGAAAAGAGATGTTTTTGAATTATCTCACAGCCAGACACATTTTCGTATGGAAAAATAACCTCAGTACATCTTTTTTTTATGTATTTCTAATATGGTGGCGTCAATTTGAATATATTTTTTAGATATGTAATACTGTTAAGATCTTAAAACACTCAATATTTATAGTAATTTTTGATGTCCATCTTTGGCCTGAGACACTATGGAGAATAGCCATTCCCCTTTAATGACATTAATTTACAATTACAAGGGGACAGCCTCAATTTAATAAAAACAGGGTGTAATATCAGCTTTTCTTGGAAAATTGAAATTTATGAAGCAAAATATTAGTCGGCGCGAATTTTCCCGGTTTTCAAACTTGTCGCAGGTAGAATGCCTTGATGAAGATATTCAGACATACGTTCAACATTTAATTGCCCTGCATGATGACTTTAAAATCAGATTTGAAGATATTCTGACGATAGAAATACCACCATAGAATAAATCCATTTGTCCAGTAGAGAATGTGATATTACAAGAGGAGCTACTCGAGCTTAGCACTAATGAGGAGCTGAAGGTGAAATTTAAAAGAGGGTATCAAACATTTTGGCAGAAATACCCGAAAAATATTCTGGACTATGGGGAATTGCGAGAAATCTTTTGATAGCGTTTCCCTCGTAATATCTTGTCGAAATAAGTTTTAGTGTCGTTACAAACCTTTTAACAAAAAATAGAGCAGATTGAATATCACGAAACGGGGAGATTTGCGGTTATTCCTAAAAAAACTGAAGCCAAATATTAATTATTTGCTGTCAATCCATCAAGTGCATCCCTCCCATTAAAATTATGGCTTTTTTGTGATTGTCATTGTAGAAGTTACGTTACGTTATTAATGTTTAATTTTAATTATATTACGACTGTTATCAATGTTATCATATTACAATGTAACAATAATAATTAATAGTGTAATAATTACATATTTGAATATATACAACATAAGAAATATACTATTTTCTTTTTATTTTTACCACTCCGAATGGGGAGTTTTCTAAATGAAATAAGTGAGAATTGATTGGTTCCTTGTGCTGTGAGTAGATGTCAAAAAAGTAAAGTTGGATGGAATCACTTTTTTGTTTGGCCAACTTTACTTTTTTGTTATCCACTTGCAGCACAATCAATGAATTAATAACCAATCAATTCGCACTTTTTTTATCGACAACTATTAATTCGTGGTTGGAGCTCAACCGCAATGCAAATTTTCATAGTTAGATCTAATCTTCACATTTTTTATCAAGTTTTGGGAATATGGTAGAATTGTAGCTGCACCGGAACCAGCTAAATGTTGAAAGTGGTCTATGAGAAAAAAGTCTGGGAACCTCTGGTCTAGACAGATGTTGCTCAAGAATGCCTTGTGATGAAATTACTAGGCAAGGTTCACAGAAAAAAAAGTGTGAAATCAATTTCATTCATTTCATCAATTTAGTAATTATTATTATCTCACACCTATTTTATGTGTTTATATTATTTATACAAAATTCGCCTACAACAAATGATTTACAATAATCATCACTTTTTGTAAACCATTTTAAGTTCACCTGCAAAATATTGGGAAAACAAAATGTTGCTACATCATTGCTAATTAAGTAAATTTTAGTATAATTATTTAAAATAATTTTATTACAATACTACAACTTTTACATAACAAGAAGTAGACTTATATTCATAAATTAAGGATTTATATCTATCTAAGCTACATTTAAAATCATCCTTACTGCTTGATAAATGTAGCTGATAACTGGCTAACAAAAATCACAATATATCATATATACGCTATGTAATGATTTTTATCGGCCTCAATGGCGTAGTGGTTAGTGTAACCGACTGCCACGCATGAGGTTGCGGGTTCGACGTGTGTCTATGTATAATATGTATGTATTAACAAAAAAAAAGTATATAATATTATGTATGTTTATCCATTGTCTAGTACCGATAGTACAAGCTCTGCTTAATTTGGGCTAGATGGTGCTGTGTATGTGATAGAATATTATTATATTATTATTACCATTACACTTATACCACATTGAAAATGTTTCCTTTTCGTCTTAAGTTCTATAAAATTAAATCTATAAAATTACGTAAATTATTTCAGGACAACGGCCTGCTCAATGCAGTGTTTGTGGAAATAGTTTCTATCATGAAGACTATTTAAAAGAACATATGAGACTGCATACAGGTGAAACACCTTTCAAATGTCCCATTTGTGGACGGGGCTATGCTCAAAGAGGCAACATGAAGAGCCACCTTAGAATACACAGGGTATCAGAACTAGATGCAGTTACCTTGAGTAAAATGAAGCCAAATTATCTAAAACTCTTAAAGGTCTGATTTGTTCATAGGTTTTATTATTCTCTTAGTCTTAAGTATTTTGAACTGTGAAGCAGGGTTCAGAGCAATAATTGATTTGTGGAACTATTGAGAATCCTGCTGTTAGATGATGTGATTACAGAATAAATATATTTGGTGTCGATTTTTGAAGAGCTTATGTAACATTTTTATTGTTATTACAGTTGAAATTTTTTATGTTTAATTTGAGTAAGAAAATGTTATGTTGTTTATGAGAAGTAAAACGATTTTAATTTCAAGGAATGTTGATACTTTCCCTTTCCTAAAAAAGCAATTATTAAATACTTGTTATTTTTCATATCTTGTGATTATTACCAGCCAGGTATAATATCTTGTTGATTTGTATAAGAATTTCTAAAATATGTTTGATATAATATTTGAAAATTTTAACAATGTTTCCAAGTACTTTTAACATACTTTTTTATATCTAATGCTAAGTAAAATGGGGTTGTAACAGTTAATTTTTATAGAAGATATGAATAAAAAATTGTTTCATTTAAAAAAATATATAATTTCAATTCTATTATATTCTTTTGTTTTATTACCAACATTAGGTACAGTATTTTATAAAATACTAAAGAGCATTATGAAATCTTAAGTTTCCACTCCTAGTACGCTCCAACAATCTGAAAGAGAAATTAATATTTGTTAAATTATTTCAAAATCAATAATACTAAAACAACAACTTATATATCAATGGGGTACAACGAATATGAATAGCATGAAGCAGTAGAGTATGACAGTCTTTAACCAAGTCCAATCTTTAAAAATAAGTTATGCCATTCCACCAGAGCAAAATAGTTTCCCTCTTGGGTGGTTAGAGACTCTTTTCATGACAGGCAGTGGCGTAGCTAGGCGTGGACGAAGTGGGCCCTCGCCCACGGCCTCGTACTTAAAGGGGCCTCGCGAGGACTCCTTAAATGCGATGCCACCAGACTTAAAATAAAATCCTTACTAAAGGACTTCTGTAAAGCAAAAGGCCGAAGAACATTACTTTTGTAAAACATTTTATCATTTAAGTTACAAAATAAAACCTTTTTCAAATCTATACCTATGCTTTTCAATATTCTCCCATCGCGCATTTATATTTTTTACTATCATAAGTAGGTATGTCGTGTCAAAGCATAAACATGCTTATCTATTATATTAATAAATCTATCTTACTAAACAGTAAGATAGATTTGTTGGGTAGATCTCGGGGAACGAAAGAAAAGGGGCCTCGCTGATGCGACTTTGCCCACGTCTATATTAGTCCACGCTACGCCACTGATGACAGGGACATAATTCGGATACCTGATTGCTTCTGAAGTTTGAGTAGATGTACTTAAAAATTCTTATAAAAAATTAAGAATTGTAACATATTAAACTTACTCTTTCAAAGAAGATGATATATCTTTAAAACATTTTAGCTTTTCCTCCTCTATGTTAGTTAAATAGTTGATTTTGTTCATCTCTACTTCTTTCAGTCTTAACTCTTCCCCTTTTAATTTCAACTCTAGCGCTCTCAGTCTTAGTTCTTCATTCTTTTGTTGAACTCTATCCTTTTCTAGTTTCAATGTTGTTCTTACTTTATATTCTTCTAATGGCATCTTTTTCTTTTTAAATTTCTTTCCTTTTAATTTAACTTTTTGCTCCAAGTCTGATGATTCCTCTAAACCTTCAAATTGGTCTTCTGGAAATAGAAAAAGCATTAGAACAGATAAAACAGATTTTATTTTTCATACATAACATTTTATGTACATACATAATTTTAGACCTGTTTGTGCGCTAAGAAGAGGTGTATTATTATCGCGGATATCACCCACATTTTGATAACTATGGTTTTCAAACCCCTCATTTACAGACTCCGTACTGCTACTATTTTAAATAACATTGCCTTTTGTAACCTCTTATCTACATTAACTTTTTAATTTTAATTTGTAAACAAAAATAAATGAAGCTCACCTTGTAAAATATCATCCACATCACAGAATTTAGTGCCATTTCTATCAAAACTGTTAGAAGTCTTGTCTTCCTCTTCAGATGATGATTTGTCTTTATTATTTAATTCAATATAATCTGAATTGTGATATTCTGTGTGGAAATTATCAGGATTCTCTGAGACTTCTACTTTAGCTACCTGAAAAATTATAGACCAATGTTATTATATAATCGAAACATAATTAAATGTATATTATCAACCAGTATTGTTACTTGGACTAGTCAAAGGTCTTAAAGGGATAAACAGGATGTATTAGTTTTGATGACCTGTGTAAGACTGCAACTTTTTACCTTTGGTATGTTCAATTACAACATTAATAATTCCCAATACGATTAATAATAATAATAATAACCCCTCTGGGGCAGTCGTTGCCTCATCATAAGACTAACGTCATCTCGGAGGGCTTAGTACCTTAGCTTTAAAACACAATCTTCACCTTGTGATATCAACAAAAAATGTATAACCGGGTTTACTTTAAGCGCACAAACCACAGGGCAGTTTGTTGCGAGCTGAATGTGAGTGGCGACACTGCGGTCCTGAATGCCTCAGAGAGCTGGTTAGGGCCTCGTCCCGGCTTGCCTTCACTGGTTGGCTGGGGTGGAACTTCAAGAGCGCCCGTAGGACTCTCAATACTGGCTTGCCTTAGTCGTCCGGTCAGAGGGGGGGCCGCTAGAGCTATATGCTCGGGGGTGAAGTGTCATTTTCAAGGGCATAACTACGGGGAAACCCGCTCCAGGTCTCCGTTGTCACGAGACCCGTGATGGTGAAACCGGCACCGCGCCGCTCGAAAACCATTCAAATTTAACTTTAATACAACCCACCGTATGGTAAGAAGCTCCATAAAAATAAATCCGCCAAGAACATCCAGGAAACAGATAAAGCTGCAAAAAGCAGATCAGCAGGATAATGAAACTATACAGAAAATTTTAACTTCCATGACAGGATTTAGAAGAGAAATATTAATGGATACCAACGCAGAGGTCCTAGAAAAATATGAAACTCTAGAAAAGCAGCTAACTCAAGTTAAAACGGTGAAAGCGGGTGAAAACAAATACAGTTTAACTGACACGATACTACAACTTATTGAAAAAAGAAAGAACTTGCTTTCAAGCCAACCTAAAAAAGAAAACATTAAACTAATAGCCGAGATAAGCAGGCAAACAGGACCAACATCAGGAAAGATAGAAAGAGACTACAAACACAATTAGAAAGGCATATTTATATGCTTTCTTGACTCCTCCTGTTTTGTTACAAAACAGGAGGAGTCAAGAAAGCATTTAAAGAACATAAATAAATAAACAAAGAATGGATACCAAAACTCAATAACAAATCGAACACCAGCACAAATAGGAAAGACATTAGTAGAACAGCCACAAAATACTACCAAGATTTGTATTCAAGCTCAGGCAATAAACAAATACAAGAAGAAAAGGAAATTCTAAACAAAACACAGAAGGTAACCAGAACTTGAAATACTCCCTAGTGAAGTGGAAAAAGTTATACGCAGTCAGAAGATGGAGAAAGCTCCAGGCCCAGATAGGGTAACGAACGAACTTTTGAAAGGCACTCTCAAGGAACTAAGTACCTATTCTCACATCAATATTCAACGATATAATGAAGACTGGCATAATCCCGACACAATGGAAAATATCACATATCATACTCTTATACAAAAAAGGACAAAAAGAAGACATAGGAAACTACAGACCAATAAGTTTGATCAAACATATATATAAAGTTTTCTCCAAAGTTATCTCGGATAGAATATACAAATAGCTTGATGAAAACCAACCTCAAGATCAAGCTGGTTTTAGACATAACTTCTCCACCATAGATCATATACATACAGTGAAGCAAATATTAGAAAAATATAACGAATATAACAAAGTCCTTTATATGGCATTTATTGACTACACCAAAGCCTTTGATTCACAAAGTCACAAAGTTATATAGGAAAGCCTAGAACAGGGAATACATCCAAACTACATCACAATCATTAGAAACATCTACTCTAATAGCGAAGCTAGAATACAACTTGAAACCTTAGTAAATAAGTTCAAGGTCGAGAGGAGCGTAAGACAGGGTGACCCACTTTCACCTAGATTGTTCTCAGCTGTGCTGGAAAGTATCTTTCGCACAATAAATGGCCTCAATGTGAACAGCATAAAACTGAACCATCTAAGATTTGCGGATGATATAATCCTATTTGAAGAAAACCCAGAAAACCTAGCAAAAATGATAAAAACTCTTAAAGTAAAAAAGTGGAACTTTCTATGAACAAGGACAAAACAAAACTACTCACAAACTTCAACCCAATACATATTAAAATTGATGGCCCACCACTTGAGTATGTTCAGGAATACATCTATCTGGGGCGAGTAATATCCCATGAGGACCAAACAACAAAAGAAATCAACCGAAGAATAGCAAATGGATGGAAGAAGTATTGGTCACTGAAAGAGGTAATGAAATCTGATCTGAGCATGACGTTAAAAAGGAAAGCCTTTGATACCTGTGTTCTTCCAGTAATTACTTATGGCTGTGAAACTTGGGCCCTCGCCACTCACCAAACACCACCGGGAAAAGTTAGAACGCTGCCAGAGAGCCATGGAGAGAAGTATGTTAGGCATAATGAGACAAGACAAAGTTAGAAATACCATAATAAGAAAAATCTAATGTTGCTGACATACTCACTCAAATAGATCAAAGAAAATGGAGATGGACTGGGCATATGATAAGCACAAATATCTCATATTGGTATCCAAGAGATAGAAAATGCAATAGAGGACGCCAGCAAACAAGATGGGAAGATGACCTGAGACTCACAGCGGGACATCATTGGAGAAGGGTGGCACTGGACAGAACACAGAGGAAAATTTTGGAGGAGGCCTATGCCAGGAGGCACACTGAACATGAACATGACACATTCTATAGCAAAAGAACAGAACACATTGTTATGTTTATTCAGAGTTCAGAATGAAGGGCTAATCATCGTCAAATGTAGCAATAGTTTCCTACACTTGCTGTGACTAGTGTCTCTATAAAGGTCCCATCTCACTCTAAATTAAAACTCTCAAAGGGTCTCTGCATGTTGGATCTATGTCTCTGTGTAAGTCTCCCACAGGGTCTGGTTTTTCCTAAAGCATTAGGAAAATACCCATGAATGAGAAACAAATAATAATAATATCAGACCAGTGTATAACTGTGCCACTGCTTTGTATGGAGAATGGCTCTCAGTGTAAGAAGTGCTAGGCTATAGTCCAACACTCTGGCCCAGTGTGGGTTGGCAGACTTCACATCATCTTCAAATTCGACATTATGGAGTTTGCCTCACAATTATTTTGTGCCCTGTTAAAGCAAAATATAATTAACTTTTTAATATGCACATAACTTCGAGAAGTCAGAGGTGCACGCTTGGGATAAAACTCAAGACCTCTGTAAGTCCAATGGTGGCCCACTACACTAAAATTATGATAATCAAACAATAAGAATACGATCAATTAAATTCGAAATTGATACAAATTATAATTATTTACCAATTCTAATCTAAGTGCATCTGCTTTATCATCCAATGGGTAATTGATCAACTTTAATAGCCTCCTTTCTAATGTAGACAGAGATGGTGATGGGTGCTCTAAGCTGTAATGTTTCCTCCTTAATAGTATGTTTGCTTTCTTCTTAGTTTTATTTTTCCAATCAGCCCACATCTGTAAAGTATTAGATAATATATAATTTAAAAATCATCAGCAGAGAACAGAATATTATGTGGCTGAAATAAAAGATGAGATATAGGTTGTATTAACACACAGACGACTGAGGAATCATATTCTCTTTAGCAAGGACTTAATAAATATTGTCCACATAAAAGTACTTAAAGCCGTCTGTTAAACCTTAGGGAATATACAAATCAAATCAGTTTATTTGCAATAATATAGGTATAGAATATTCTTAATAAACAAAATGAAGCACGTCTACATTTTGCTACACTAGGCACGCAAATATTCAAGAGATATAATAATAAAAATGTAAAAGTAAATTTAATTAAATCAAAATTCTATACAATAATGTCAAAGTAAATTGTCAATTTTCAAACAATGTCTACGATAATAAATCCATCGATGCAAAGCAATTATGTTACAATATGATCAGAATTTGAAATTACTCATATTAATTGTGTCTAATAATAAATAATCAATAATTGTATAATAGCATTTGGTAATTAAGAAGAGCTTGTATTATGAACACACAGAAAAGTAAACTTACTTTACACCATTTCCAACTATTCTTGTATACACCATCTTCTACAGAGTTTAATTGCATAGCCACACGTTTCCAAAAGTTCAGTTTATTGGTGTTTGTGTATGCTACTTTGCCATTAATCAGTATACCATCTTCACTTAACAAATCTAACAATTTCTTCATCTGTGCTTGATTGACTCGACTCATATTTATCGTATAGATTTATATTATATCAGTAAAATAGGACAATTATGTTAATTTATATATTATGTACATTTTAAGCTAAGCTTTTTATCAACAAAGTGAACAAAGTCATGTCAAAATTGACATTTATTTATTCACCAAAGAGTAAAGTACCTATACATATAGATTCACTCATTGCCATTTTTGGATATTAGTGAAAATGTCAACAACATTGTCATAATACAGTTGAAAGAGATAACATTAACGTCATTTTAAATGTGAGTAAAAGAGAAAAGTATACTACATTAAAATACGTAAGTACTGTGCACATGCACTGAAAAGCAATTGCAACTAAATACCTAACTCTTTATAATCGCCTAAAATTATATACAGAATGTCCGGTAATTAATGGATAACCTTGAAATGTCTTATAGTAGAACCGACGGCCGTTCAGAAAAATATGAAAAAAATCTATCTTTTTAATTACCATATTTAACTTTATTGTACACTACGTCCATAAATGAATGAATTCAATCGGCTTTTTATTGTTTTATTATTAAACACTAATTATGCTAATAGATAGACCAGTCAAAAGTATAATAATAATAATAATCTGCCCATTGCATTTATACTATTAGAGTATTCAGAGCAGACGCCGTTTATCATCCATAGTTACCAATATACCGGTCCACCAAACACCCATACCCATAGCCCATATATTAGAATCCATACGTAGAAATAGTCCTGCGCCTGCTGCGGCTAGTGCCGCGGTAGGTGTTCCATCCCACCTTTTTAATTACCGGACAGCCTGTATAAGCGAATACATTATTTACTTTTTATCAGCTAGTGATAAAATTAAATGCAATATGTGCTAATTATCTAAGAAGTGATGTTATTAAAAAGCAATAAAGTGCATGCATAAAAAGTCATGAAAACGCTTAAATACTGCGAGGTAGTTATGATTATTGGGTATCATAAACATTTTATATTAAACTAAATTTATTTTACTTTCCTGTCTTTGGGCAGAATGAATTGTTAGTCCGAGCTGCTACTTTATTAAATAAATTTTACAAAGATCATGATTTTTTCCACTTATACTTTGCAATGTAATTTTGCAAAATCGACGCTGATGCTACTTGGTGTTATAAATATGATCAAGATCACGACCTTGGTATTCTGATGTAATGTGTTAAGTAAATAATAACGTATAAAGGTATAGTTAAATATGAGCTTGATACTACAAATATATTGTAAAATGTTATGCTTTTCGATAAAATTATCAAACAGTTCATGGCTACAACTAAAACTTCAGAGAATAAATGCCGTAAAATAATAATTGTATGTTGCATGTTTTAGCAGTGTATATATGAATTTCGAATATGAAATAATGTAAAGATAAGGCTATATAAAAATGTATTAAATGCTTTTAATTCCGTGCTTAAAATTATATGATAACAATAATTTTCTTTTTCCAAACATTGAGATGATTACCGAAATACGTACTTAATTGCAGAGCTCATTTTGTAGGAAATGAAAAGTCGGCAGAGTCTCGTAACCATCGTAATAATTAATCTGCTGACCAATTTTATTATTAGCACATGCCTGAGAATTTGAAATGATGGATATGAGAACAACATACAGCTATGTCGATTTTTTAAGGAGAAAAAGGCAACGCGTTATGTCTAAGAGAAAACAAACCCATTACCTAATATAATTATTTGGCGTGAGACGAATTGCCGAAGGATAATAATACGGTTTTGTTTCGCGTCACCATCAATCTATTTCGTATTATAAACTAGCTGTTACTTGCGACTTCGTCCGCGTAGATTTTAACTAAAAAGTGTTTGCCTCCGCGGAATCCTGTTTTTTTTCTAAAATCAATGTAGCCTGTGTTACTCCTTATAACATCAGCTATCTGCCAGTGAAAGTCCCGTCAAAAACGGTTTAGCCGTTTCGGAGATTACCCGGAACAAACAGACAGACAGACAAAAATTTAAAAAATATATGTTTTCATATAGGTACCTTATATACTTTCATATGCATTAGATAAAAAGCTGTTATTTTGACATTAGAAACAGACACTTCAATTTTATTTATTTGTATAGATTATTGTACCAATGCTTTTCTACAATAATTTAGTAACTACTGTCTGTGGAGACACAGCTTTATGTTTCATTGTTTTGTTTTCTGATTGACACTGACAGCTGACAGACGCACTGACCGTAACGTTTCGAGCTGTATTCGTAAATAAATGTAACGAATATTGTAACATTTCTTTATATCTGATACGAACAGTAATATAACCGAGGAACTGGCATCTATTTCAATATGTTACGTCTTAAAATTCATCTATCAGTATCTGCTATCGGAGCAGTACTGGGATATTTAGCCGCTATTGTATTTATTTACTTCGGGAACTTTCAAGCCGGGCTGTGGGCGTTATTATCTGGTAAGTGGAACTTGTTATGCATACAAAATTTTTACAATACAATCACGCGAAAAGCGAAGGCGATCAACATATAAAAACAAGTTATAGGGCCATATGCCAAAATGACAAAGCTTTTTACGGAGCTAGAAAAAGCAGTAGATATGTCTAAAAAAAGTATCCAGTAATTTGTATTTCAATTATTAATTATGTATATATATATATATATATATATATATATATTATTGCTTTATTTATATTTAAAAATGTACTTTATTGATTTGGTATTTATATTTATAATTAAATTAATCAATTTTATTTTATTCATAAAATAATAATGCTCCATTTGACCCCACAAATGTGATTTGCACTAGTGGTAGTGCCCAATTGTTGTGAGAGACTCAGCATTGAAGGGTTCATGTATGTGTAGGTAGAATGGAAAGTTGTTGACTATGTCTGAAACAAGAAACACTCCAAGGTATGAAATATGAGAAAGATGAAAAAGCACAAAACATAAGAGATATGTTGGAGCAAGCATTATATTTGACTACCTCATGTTTCCTTATCTCCAACATGTTTCCTTCCCAAATAAATCAAGAGCAGTCATTAACTCATGTATTTCTTTTCTAAATTATTGACAAGAAGTAAGTTTTGTATTCCATGTTTACAGGTCTCCATGCAACAGTATGCCTAATGCTGCACTACCACTACTGGAAGAAGCGATCAAATCCTCCCTCTAAGAAAGCACTGCAGTATAGTGCTGACTATGGCATGGTCTGGTTTGTTTCCGCAGTTGGTCTGACATTGTTCTACCTGTTCCTACAGATTTATTACCAAGCTGGTAAGCATTAAACAAATGACTACTTATTATAGCAAGAAATGATTGAATTTGTTGACTGTATGGTGCAACTTTTTAATAGAGTAATGTACTCACAATTTTTCATTATTAAAGTCGAATACTTGCTTAATACAAACTGAAAGAAATTCAAAGAATTTTTGAAATCTTTGGGAGAATAATTATGACACATTCATTTTAAATCTGTAATTGTATTAGAGTAATTGTCAAACAATTACACTGTCATTCAATCAATTGACAAACTATGGCATAATTGCTATTTAACAGACACATTTAGTTATATCCTAATTAAAATATAAAATACTCTGCTATTTTGCAACTAATTTTGATACAGTTATCACAAAAAGATTTCTTTAGATTGCTATTTGCTCTTATTTGTAGAATAATGTACAAAATTAAACATTATATATTATTACAAGATTAAATATTATTTAAATTATATTTGAACTGATTGATATCACTACTTATATAAGTATATATGCTGTGCCCTTGACCATGCAGTAGGTATAAGCTATGAATCAAGATAAGTAGATTGTACAGACATTTAATTGAGTCTGGATATTTAGCTGTCTATTTCATAAAGTTTCCTCCTGAACAGAAAATTATTGCATTCGAAATGCAATTGCTTCAACTGCTTGTGTAAATTGTGTGTGGACTTTATTTATTGAATGAAATCACATATTATGACTAATAAACTTCCAATGTAATGATTGTTACAAAATAATTGTTAGTCATACTGAGATAAGGTGAATGTCAAACATGTCTGTCATTAGTATGCACTTGTAATATTCACAATTTTGCCTTATCAACATATTATATATTGTGAGAGCTATCAGTCTGTTGTAATCATTATGACCATGGAAAGGGACCATGTAAATTTGAACACTTATGAAGTGCCAGGGAGAATTAGCACTGCCTTTGTCCCTGTAATTAATTAAACTAGAAATATATTGAAAGAAGTTATCAGGGTTAAATTTCTATTTACGCTATGTCAGCTGTGCTGATTGACGTTTCTGGTTATTGATCCGCTGGAGAATAGTGTGTCTTATATAGCTTTAAATAACAATCCTCGATGAATAGGCTGCCCAAAAATAAATTTAAATTAGTCTGTTAGTTTCTGAGAGTAGCGCATCCGAATGCCGAACATACTAACTCTTTAGCTTGATAGTATTACTAGCTTTTGCCCGCGGTTTCGCTTGGGAACAGTACAGTGTATTTTCCTGGATGAAAGGTACCTACTGTTTGAAAATTTGTATGCGAAATTGCATGATGATCGGTCGAGTAGTTAAGGCGTGGAAGCGTAACAAACAAACTCACATTCGCATTTATAATATTAGTTAGGATTATGATTATAAAACCACAGAGTAACACGCGTACCTATATACGTACGTACGTAGGTACGCGTGTTACTCTGTGGTTTTACAATAAACAAAGTAATTAATATTCTTTCCGTCGTGTATTCATTCATATAAAATAAGTACTTGTATGACGATACCATTGCGTTTTTCGCCACTTATCGAGTATTGGCAAACTCTAAAGAAATCTGAAACGCTATCGATAGGTACCTATCGATACCGTTTCAGATTTCTTCAGAGTAAATAATTTAACTTATGAGTTTATAGTGATCTGATTACTGTCAGATAAGGGGTAACCTTAAGGGTTTTGGTAGGAATAGTTTGACGTGACAAACGTTGATTGACTGACAAACTAGATAACGGGCTGGACAGGAATGTAGGGTTTAGCGGTATTCGCACTCAGGAGTGGCACAACCTAGTTGGGGAAATGCCTCCACTCCATGCAAGATCGTAGCCAGATAAGATTACCTACAGTGATTTGAGTTTTTCAGAGTTTCTTTAAGCTCTGTATGGTGGAATTAGTCGGCTTTAGACCTTGCGCTGGCAGAGCCACGATTCCTTTTTTTGTGCGGGTGACATTACCTTAAGGCTTAATTTATAAATACCTACTGCTGCTGGTACATTCAAATTTATTATAATTTTCATAGCTACTATTTCGTATTTTAATTGGTCTAACATATTTACGTAAGTTACTTAATGTTACAAAAATAATAATATGTTAATACTGTTTGTTTTCCGGTTATAATGAAAAATAAAATTAAAACGTTCAGTATATAATATTGTCTTATGTTTACGCGAATGTAATACATTAAAACTAAACAAACTTTATACGGATTATATCGCGTTGAAACGTCGGGAAAAGTGTAAAATTAAATCTAAATAGTTGTATAATTTAAATAGCTTAAATTGAAGTAAACAGTAACTAGTAAAAGTGTTTAACAATAGTAGTTTAATTTAAAGTTCCAAAATTATTTAATAACTAGCTGTCCCGACAAATGTTGTCCTGTACACACGAAAAATAAAACCAAATCTAAACCATTCTCGAATCCACTTGAACACACACAAAATTTTTAATTAAAATCGGTCCAGCCGTTTAGGAGGAGTTTAATTACAAGCACACGCACAGAAAATTTTATTATTATTATTATTATAAGCCTAATTGGCGTCCCACTGCTGGGCAAAGGCCTCCCCTTCCGACTTCCATCTGTCTCGATCGCTTGTTCTGAGTTGCCAATCCCTTTTAAATGCATCGAGCTCGTCTCGCCATCTCCTCCTGGTCCGGCCTCGTTGTCGCTTCCCGTTACTTGGCATCCACTGTGTGATTGTTCCCGCCCATAACTCTCCTGGCATACGACAAACATGGCCTGCCTAATTCCACTTTAATTTGGCAGCTAAGTGGCCTACATCAGCAATTTGAGTTTTGGAACGTAGTATTGAATTTCTGATGCGGTCTGTAAGTCTGACTCCTAAAATACTACGTTCCATTGCTCTTTGACAGACACCGAGAGCGGACTTTTGATTTTTTGTCAATGACCAAGTCTGTGGTCCATAGGTAAGAGTGGGAAGAATGCACATGTCCATGAGTTTTCTCTTCAGGGTTAATGGAAGAGATCCTTTTATTAGTGATTTCATCGACCAAAAGCTCTTCCAGGCATTTTCGGTGCGTCGTACGACTTCTTTATCTTGTCTTGCCTGGAAGGAGACAATTTGGCCGAGATGTATGTACTCATGGACATATTCAATCCTCACACCCATAACCATTATACTGTGCACCCTGGTGTTGGTCATGACCTTGGTTTTCTCCATGTTCATGCTGAGTTTTGCTCAGTTGGTCGAGCATGAGGCCTCAACTCAGCTGCCGAATTAGAGAAGATGACAATGTCATCAGCAAATCGGAGATTAGTCAGTCTTCTATCGCCAATGGCAATGCCTTTATCACGCCAATCGTTATTGAGTTCCTGAAAAACTTCTTCTAGCACTGCTGTAAACAGTTTAGGCGAAAGCGGATCTCCTTGCTTGACACCTTTTTGAATTGGAAAAGATAGTCCGGTTGACTGTAATTTTATGGATGCACTGCTGTTGGTATATATATATTTTGTAGTAGATGGATATAGGTGTCGTCAATGCCTTGTCTTTTAAGAGATTCAAAAATGCTTTTGTGCGATAAACTATCGAACGCCTTGGAGTAGTCAACAAATGCAAGATACAGAGGAAGATTAAATTCTTGATGTTTTTCTATAATTTGATTTATAGTATGCAAATGATCTGTAGTGGACAATCCGCGTCGAAAACCAGCTTGTTCTGGAGGTTGGTGCATATCCAGTGTTCCGGCTATTCTGTTTTCTACTATTTTTATAAAAATCTTATATAAATGTGAGATGAGGCTGATAGGGCGGTAATTATTTAAATATGATTTTGATCCTTTCTTATGTAGAAGGATAATTTCGGAATGGCAAAAATTATAAGGAATTCGACCAGTGTGCAAAATTGTGTTGAAGAATTTGGTAATAATCGGTAGTAACGTTGGCTCTCCAACTTTCAATGATTCTGTTGTAATACCATCTTCACCTGGGCTTTTGTTGAATTTCAAACTAGTCAATGCTCGATGTACTTCGGTTTCAGTGATCAAATGAATGTCTTCTGGGCAAGAGTAAGAATTATTTGTAGGTGAAGTTTTCCCTGAATATAATGATTTATAATATTGAGTGCATATTTCCGTAACTTTTATTTTGTCACTTTTTATCACACCATCGCTATCTTTTAGTTGTACAATTGAGAATCTGTTTGAGTTTATGCCTCGAATTGCTGTTCTTAAAGAATTGTTGTTGTTTAAAGCTGTGTAAACTACTTGCGTATTGTGGGCTCTAACGTCTTTGCGGATACTTCGTTTTACTCTTTTATCCAAGTCTCTATAATATATGGATTGAAAGGGGCATTTTTGTCTCTCCTCGATTAGACGAATTGTGTGGTTTGTGAGAATTTTATTATTTTTCTTAACGTATTGTATTTTTTGGTTAGCTGTTTTGATGGCAGTTTTAATGTTGTCGTATTGATTATCTACTGAGTTATGTTCTGTACCATCTTTTTCCAATATACTAAAACTATTTGGTAAATATAAGTTAAAATTTTCACTGTTTGCTATAAGTATTGATTTTTGCGGCCTGTTATTTACTTGTTTAATCATTTTACTTCTTTGAATTTTCATATTGAACCTAAGAACTACTCGCAATGGTCTGTGGTCTGAGCTAAATTTAATGTTATTAATTGTTTCTACATTATTTATTATGTGTTTACTGGAGGAGAGACAGAAATCGATCTCGTTCTTCGTGTGACCATCTGGAGATAACCATGTCCATCGACGTTGAGACTTTTTAAGATAATAGCTGTTGCTGATGCTTAGATTCTGTCTAAAAGCAAATTCTGGAAGTCGCTGGCCTCGTTAGTTTCTGTTTCCTAAACCATATGGTCCTAAAATGGTTGGATTATCTGTTGTGGTTCTTGGCCCAATCTTCGCGTTGTAGTCGCCCATAATCAAAGTCCATGTGCCTCTGTGTTCATCACAGGCTTTGTTGAGCAGGTCGTAGAAATCTTCTACATCGTCATTGCTGTATGAGGATGTGGGGGCATACACTTGGATGATGGTTAATACTTTTTTATTAGCTATTTTCATTTTTATAAGTGCTATCCTGCTAGAGTATGCAACGAATTCTGTTATATTGTCTTTCCAACGTTTGGAAACTAGGAATCCAACGCCACTTCCACTATTTGTATCACCATGATAATAAAATATGTTATTCTTCCTTTCCAAAATATTTTCACCTTCTCTTCTAACTTCTACTAGTCCTATGATATCCCATCTAAGAAACTCCAATGCATTTTCTAGTTCTAAGAGTCTTTCCTCTGTGTGTAGAGTACGGGTGTTATAAGTTATAATGTTAAGCTTTTCAATGTCCTTTGTGCGTACTTGGGTTGTTTGACAGTAGGTTCCCACCCGGAGATTATCACCCCTGACCCCAGTGTGCACTTGCGTACTGCCAATAGCTGTGCACTGGCTGAAGCTGCCGGGCACGAGGGGATTGGCAATATTTTGGTTCATTTTTGTGAAAGGGAAGCCCACTTTATTAAAATAAACATCGCGATAAAATCCGTATAAAATTTGTTTAATTTCAACGTTCAGTATAATTAATAATTATTCACGAAATATAAAGGTATAGAAGAAAAGTAGGTAGGTAAGGTAGGAATCACAGAGTGTAATATCTATGGTAGGCTAAATAAATAAATTAGGAATCAATAAAAACAAAAGAGTTGCATATATGCAAAAAAGTATGACTGGACAGTGATGTTTAGCACAATAACGGGAACAAGCCCATTAAGGAAGCACCTTTGCAAACACCAAGCTGCTGAAAATTTTTAAAAGAAAAGCCTTTGATTCTTTTTAACCGAGCTAGGTCTTTACGACCAACAGTTATGTCTGGCAAGCTTACGTCCTCGAACCAACTAGGATAATAATTATATAGATACATAATTTATTTTGTAACCAGCTACGTGCCGACCATGTTAAGATGCATTGCCGTCCGTTACTGATGCGTACGTTTTTATAACAGTGGCGTACGTAACAATAACAACTGCTCTTGTTTCCATTCAAGAAGTTTTTAATATCGCGACTAAATAGCTGCATTACAGTTTTTGTGTAAGATCATTATTTCAATGAACTAATCTTGGTCGGGTTTCGAAGAGTTGTTTTTGTCACCAATTGCGCTTTTAAAACCTATACATTTCTAGTGAAGATTCTTCATTTTGTTTCGCATTATTCTTACTTACAAATTGTAATTCGATATTTTTCTTCCCTTTCATTTAATAATTATGATACTGGAAGCTTCCTATCTACGACTACGCTACTATCTACTAACTTGCGTGGGTCACGATCCACGCAATTTGAAAGTAAACAATGCAAGATATCTGTCCACTAGCCAAAGCATACTATGATCGCATCCGACACAAGCAAGAATATATTTTTGACGTTAAAGTGAGACAACTATAGACATTTCGTTCTGTCATCGGCCATACCTTACCAGTCTCTTTAAGCATTATCTGTGCATGCGCGACAAGGAACGCAAGTCAAAGTTAAAACACACTCTGAAGCGTGCTGTATAATTCTGGAGCGTGCAATGCATCTGCTTTAAAATACGGTGGCAAAGCCCAGCTACAAATTAACGTACCATGGTCGTAATATTGTCTTCTGTTTACGCGAATGTTATTCATTGAAATTAAACTACTATATACGGATTTTATCGCGTTGTTTATTTAACACTATTACAACATTTTGAAACCATCTTAGTCTCCCCGTGACCATGGCTGCTGAAAAGCAACCGAAACGTCGGGGAAAGTATAAAAATAAATCTAAATAGTATAATAGTATAGTAATAGTATAAATAGTTTTAATAGTTTCAATAATTTAATTAGCTTAAAAATTTGTAAAGTTTAATAGTGATTATAGTAGTGTAACAGTTTTTCAAAATTTTGTAATAGTGTCAAATAAACAACGCGATAAAATCCGTATATAGTAGTTTAATTTCAATGTACCATGGTCGCTTAACAAAAAAATTAAGAGATGACTATTTCGTATGCCTAGTCTGTAATGATTTTTTTGACCTTCTAAAGGTCGTCAGAAGTCTTAAATTAGTATTATTCTAATACGAATAGGCAGAGAGTAGAGATTAGGAATTCGTGTGGTAGTGAGAATTGATGACTTTAGCTGCTTTCGACGCACAAAAGAGCTCGTTGTAAGTTGTGGTCAATCTAAAGACATGGCCGTATACCTACGTATGCTGTTGCATTTCCTTATAGGTTTTTTAATATTTAACGAGCCACCCACGGCATTCCTCGCGTAGAATGACATCAAAACAAAACCTATGGTGACCTGAAATACAGGCCAAAAGCCTAACTTAGGCACCAGTCGCCCACAGTACAAATTCCATTAGTATATTGTTTTTATTCATTGTAATTACTGTAATATTGTGGTGAGAAAAATAAATTATATATTATATTATTATTATATTATATATTAAACGCTTTAAACAGGTATGGTACTGAACTATAGTGTTACTTTATATTAGTAAAATACTTTTTAGAATCGATTTAGGAACGTCAAAGATTCTCTTTACATTCTACAAACACCACCTATGTTATCTCCATAGATGCTTTGAACTTGTTTTATTGTTACAGATGTGATGCCAATAGACTCGAGCCTCACGATTCGGCTGGTATGGTCGTTCATGCTGTTGAAGTGGTCTCTGATGCTGTACTTGTACTCCAAGAAGTATATGAGGATCTACTCCGACCACGAGCTCCTCTCCGAAAACCCTAACATTGAGGAGACGTAATTATTTTATTTTGTTGTTAGACAAATAATAATACTATTATAATATATAAAAGGCGTAAGCGACAGTCACGTGTAAACTATTGTTGGGTGTAAAGGACAATTTTCTTTGCCCATATGTCCCTTACGTCTTATGTAGACGAACATCTGTAATCTAAGTGGTTTTGTTGAGTTATTGTTGAGCATGTAATATATATGTTTGTTCACTTACAATAGTGGATATTTAATTAGGATATCTTAATATTCCGATTTTTTGCAAACAGGTGTAAACCTCCGAACACCGTCGAACTGTTACAGGCCGATATACGGATCGAATAGCATCGTAAAACATAAAGCATGGTTTAAAAAAGCGCGAAAGAAATTCACTTTATTCACACGCTGTACTTTAGGTATTTTTATATCCGTAATAAAATATCTCAAAAACATTCCAAATTCAAAATACGAGACTAAACGCATTTTTAAAAACCTACGCCGTTTGAGTTGTGAATGTATTTATTCCTTTCGCTTATCAATACATTGTTGTTTCCGATGGAAAGTAGACGACTAGTGTTCGATAATAATTTTACAACAAATATAATTATGTTATTATCAGCCCTGTTTAAACTATCCTACTGCATGGCACGGGTCGCTTCTCAGAATGAGAAGGGATAGGCCATAGTCCACCACGCTGGCCCAGTTTGGCAGTCTTCACATAATATTTTTGAGAACATTATGAAGAATTATTTTTAAAGATTTTCCATTTGATTGAAATATGCGCTGTTTCTGTAAATATAATAATTTGGTGCTGTACTTCGTAGCTATAAAACGGTTCCAGAGTTGCTAATAGAGTTGGCTTACGATTTCACACAAATACATACATATTTAGGTACTTTAGAAACAGTCGCTACTATCTTATTATTATCCCAACTCTGTTTGCAAATGATAGGTATGTATGTACAGTAAATATTAAATCTATTACAGTGATAAATTATCGTAATTTAAAATATGAACAGATGTTTATTTTTAATTAGATGTCCGAATTATCATTCGCTTATCATTGAACAAATAACAGACGCTCTAAACGTGTTTGGCATTCGATATCTTTTGTTTATTTGTTGTAAAATTATTAGTTGTAACACTATGGTCAACCATCGCTATAATTGTAACCTCCGTAGACGTAGAGCATAAAAACCTTTGTGGTTGGATCTTCTTTGTGTCTGTTGTTTAAATGTTTGTATTCTTTCAGTGACACAAGAGCTATCCAAAGCGATAGTTATAACGCAATATTTTAATTGTATGTATTTTTGACTAGAATATTACTAAAATATTATACTACAAACTACGAATTTATGCTAAACAAATTCGGAAAACTTTAAAATCGTTTCTTAATTCTAGGCGTTCTCGTCTACTTGGCTTTTTCATTCATTTCTTTCTTCGCGTTATTTGCTCTAAAGTAATTATAAATGTGATAAGAACAATGTTTGTCGCTTTACTTACTTACGTTGAAACAGCAGACCCAATAATACTCGGAATAACTATCTTCAGATCACATAACTTCGTGCCATGCGTCTTGTAAAAGAATCAACCTTGTTGCATCAATATCTGGCTAGCGATTGAAGTTCAGAGTGTCCTAATTAGATACCACTATTGTATATGCACGAAATTATTTAACACAGCATTATTTTAAATATTATGTTGCTTTGCTTTTGACACAATTATGGGGCGTGGGGAAACAGCTTAAATAAGAGTTGTTTTAATAAAGTATCTGAGATTTGACTTTTTGTCAGTGAAAACCTGATACAGCGGGGCGAGGTCGCGGCAGACCACGATGATGGCGGAACCACATGGACTGATTAAATACTGGATAAATTCTCTATGCTCGTTGTATTGGCATTTGACAGTGATTTCTTTGCGCAAAGTGAAGAAACTTGTCAAAATTGAATTAAGAACAGTTATTTATGGCGGAAATATTGTTTTCCATATTCATAAAAATTAGATCTTCTTGTTTTGTTTCGGACTGTAACTCGTAAGTCAATACAGTTATTATTTATACTTATACATGATGCATGCCGATTAAAATTATTGTAATTCGTCGTTGTCGCCTGCATACAAAACCGTGTCATCGCCAGTCAATACACAAGACAGGCGGGTTAAAAAAAGGTCTTCAGGATCTCTCCTATCTCCTGCAACACGATGACGAATTGGTAACCTTTTTTAGCTTGCATTGTCACAGAAATCGTGCTGAAACCGGCTCCGGTCTAGGGAGGGGTATGCTCTGTTTATTTTTAAATATATAATCAAATAAATATATTAATAAACTGTCATATGATTCATAATTTCATGACTAATTTTCATAATTACATTACTGTCCTCCTTGGCTTAGCGACGCCCCGCCCGTGCTATAAATCACTAAGGGATCATTATGATACATATCCGATAACAATAGTTTAGCCATATAACTTTTAAATGTTTTTTACTAAAATGATTCGATTATGTTACAAACAAATTCCGGATAAATGAATCCATAAAATATAAAAAATTTAGTACTTAAGTTAGATTAACGGGTATAAAATCACTCAGTCCGGTTCGGTATGGCACGTTTTTACATAAATCTAAGCTTAGTGATACAATGTAATGCAAGGCAGATGGATGGTCATTTTTCCAATTAATATAAATTAATTTATCTATTAATGAACATATCAAACTATGTACTTAGTTATATTATATTCAATTAGGTAGTCTGTTTTAGCTACACTACTAAAATACAATACTGTATATACAATAACTATAGATTGAACAAATAAGGATTCAACATACATATATTATGCGTCAAATAACATCTTAGTCCAAAAAGCAATCTCTTAATTCACTTCAAAACATAATAAAAGAACCCTAAGATTGTTTTTAATATGTGAATAAAAAAGCTTGCTCTGGGAGTAACTATGTCATCCGACTATTGATGATTAGCACATTCCACGAAATTTCGTGGTAACAACTATTGAGTGAATATCTACTACGACTCTCAGTGCATGCTCTCTAACCCACTTAAGCTGAGCCATGCGCTTACTGCAATGATTCGTTTGAGCGCAAAATTTTAATTTTCAATATTTGCCTTCATATGTTTTGTGGCACTTCATAATTAGTTTTACACTCAAACGTGTTGCAATGAGCGCATAGTTCAGTCTTAATTCTCTTATAATAAGTTACATTCTAGATGAGTTGTTTCTAATTCTAGAAACAACTCATCTAGAATGTACTACATTCGTAATAAGTAGGTATTAACTCAATACGAAATATCATGGAGTCAAGAAAATCAATAATAAATGGATCAGGGCTCAAAATTTTAACACTATCAGTATTCAGCGTAATCTCAAAGGTGCAACAAAACCACTTAGATATTAAGTCTTATTACATTTATATTATTATTGTGTTGTGATAACTAGTGACCTTTTATTGACTGAATTACTACTTGGACGAATTTAGGCCAACTCTCGACTGAAAATTTTCGTATAAATTATTTATGATTTCTTACTTTGTCTATTGTCTGATATAAATATATATAAGAAGAAAAATATGTTATTGTTTTAGCATTTCGTTTTATACTTCTTATTTAAAATTATGCATACTTGGGATTTTATATTGTATTATACCTACCTACTCTATAAATATATTCTGTAGGTATCTATTGTTAGGAAAACCCTCCCTTAAAATTGATCCAAATCCCAATGATGCATTATGAAGTTATTTGACAATTCATAAAGTTAGACGTATTTAATAAGTTTGTAAAGAAAGTTTTAACGTGATTAAATTTTTATTAGAGCTGTTAACAAAATTTACTTGTGGTAGATAGCTTCTTAGTGATAAAATAAGTCGAACAATATATATATATATGTCAGTTTAAATGATTATTGTCAAATGTAGTTAAGAAATAAATAAACTATTACAATAATGTGTTGTTTTTATTGTAATAGCCCAGAGTCCGTTCCGATTGTCTGTCAGGTTATTATAACATATAACGCCTATTAAGCTGTGGCCGAAGATTCAAGATGGGGGGAGTAAGGAGTTCGAATTTGAAAGAAAACATTCAGTTCATAGATGAGCGCGCGGTGCGCCGGCCGCTGACGCACTTACCGTTGCCGCACATACCTTTGCCGTGTTCGTTTTTTAAACGCGCGCGCGTAAAATGAACTTTTCAAAAGAAATCAGTGCGTAGATAATATTTAGAAACAGACAAATATTATTAGAAAAGAAATTGTGTTGTGCTGGAACGAAGGTCGATGTGGAGGCAAGGGATCCTACTATATTATTATAAGTAGTGGTAAGTGAAACAGGATTGTTACTAACTTAACACCTTGATGGAGAAGAACATCTTTAGTCTTTAAAAACGCTAGAATTGAAATAGTTTTCATTTTCGTCAAGCTAGTAACTAATATCTACCTGGTTTCTATCTCTAAACATTTTTACCCTAACCATGAATGAAAAAATCTTTATGAAATGTTGTTGCTTTTTTAAATGATGTTCAATGTAGTTCTAATTTATTACCAGTAATCATTTCTCGTTTGAGGCATTGCTTATAAACATGCAGTGTTATCACCATAACCATCTTAGATCTAACATCCTAACGCTATACGTATGTATATCAAGGCAAGGAACTAGAGGTTAACGAATAATTTAATTAGATAGGTAAGCACGTAAAATCTGTAATTAGCATTGAGATTTTCGCTTTGATGATCGATGTTTAGTGATAATGACAAAACATATGCGACGACGGCATCATTAGCTTTCAATGATGGCTAAATGATGGCTAGTCATTTCCAATTAGCACTCTACTAAACCTAGGTTGCTTATATTATGTATGAGATATAAGTACAAACAACTCATGCCTGAGGTTATTTGTGATGACTTACAATAAATTGATGAGTGCATTATAAAATGTTGAACAGATATATTTTTAAAATTTCGAAGGTAAATGTTCTTTTTAGAGTTCGAAAAACTCTTATACAACAGCTTTGTCCGTCCGTCCGTCCGTCTGTCTGTTATACAACTTTCAACTCAAGAACCGTAAGAGCTAGAGACTCGCCGTCAACGCCATTCTACTCAGCATAGTCGATATACCCCAAAATGACTATGACTTTTGACCTCTGACCTCAAGGTCACGTAATACAATTTTTTCGAACTCTAAGATTTACGACAAATCATTGCCGTTTCTCACTTGTTCTGGTTGGAAATGAGCTGTTTTTTATATTATCGATGTACCTACGCATTGTTAACTTTTTCTAAATGCTATCACTCACGAATGCAATAGGCAAAGGCATTGTGTTCAAAGGAAACTTAAACATAAACAAACTTTAGCGAAAGTTACTTATTATTGAATTGTTAGGTTTTTATACTCCTATATAATATAATAAGCTTTTCAATCTCATTTCATGTTACGCTTCATCGTTCGTGACTTGAAAAATAATTCATGTAAGTCACAAAAAAAAGTGAGTAGGCACCTATCGCACTGTTTTGAAAGTACATACCTAAGTATATTATTATCAAATTCTGAAAGAAAAAAAAACGAGCACTTCCTAAGTAGAGAGGTTAGAAATATTGGAATTGTTGACCACCTAGAACTTGTACGTCCATGTTTAATTTAATTTTAATTTTTCCATAAGTGTTTGTTACTTATCACTAGTATTTTACATCTCTCAAGCTAAACTGATATGTGATTATGTAAGGAATGGGTTTTCCAGGAGTGCAATGGGTGTGATTTGAACGGACGACTTCTCGATCGCAAATCCGATACTCTATCCACTAGGCTTATAATATTGAAGCAAAAGTCACTCTATCCGTAAAAAGTTAGAGCATCTCAATAACGTTGACTGGATATCACGCTGAAACTGTTTCTTAAGTTGTACCAACACAGGTCCGATCCTTTATGGATTACAATGAAAACTAGTTGTAGCAGGGCTCCAAAACTCGGAGCCTCCGTCACTCTGTACTCCGTCGTAAGGTTGCTAATCTTTAATAGATTAACATTTTGAGGATTTTATCATTCACCATTTTATGATCGGACGAGGAGACCATGAGGTCAGGGCTACAGGTGGATATTTCGCCTATAAGTACGTACAAAGCGTTTTGCTCTAATTTTTCATTTTTGTTATGTTAATGCCAGAACATAGGAGTGATACTTTTAATACAATTTAGGTGTCTTCAAATCGCCATTTATTAGGTCTCTTCTAAACAAGTGTTCCTCATAGTTGACCACATCATCGCTTAACATCTAATGAGACTGTGATAAGTCTTAAAAAAGGCGTATACCTACTTACTTTGTTGCCCCGGTAGCGCAGTGGTAGTGCACACAATTGCTGTGCATGAGATTCGATTCCCTAATCTGGTAAAGTGTTGTTTGGTTTTTATGCCAAAAAATTCTCGGTAATAGCCCGTGCTCCTGAAAGAATTTCTTGAGAACAGTCTCCTAGGCTAGGCTAGCTAGGCTCTGTAATCTGGATCTGTGCCCATTAGACAGGCAACAACAGGCTTACTCTCTATTACGTGGGGCTTAAAATCAAAGATGGCGAAATGTATGTAATTCAGATCTGCTTACCTACCCCTTTGGTGACAGAGGCGTTAGACTACATATGTAATGTACATATATAGTTACCTGAATGCCTAATGACCTAATCTAATACCTTACCTATATGTAGGTAGGCTTAGGTTTCCTGGTTCCTCTAAGCACTCCAGAAATCACATATCGTTATACACACAAATCAATTTGAATACCAATACTAAAGCCTTTTATCGATACGTTTGATACATATGAATGGTGCATACGAACGATACTAATTAAAAGTGAAATCTACATGTATAGTCCTTTTACGGATTAAATTATTGTTGATAACTTACGAAAGTTAGTCGTATATTATCCTATAGATTTGTGAGATAAACTTATTATTTATTAAGGTACAGGCCCAGCGTATTAGTGTCAATTTAGTAATCCTTCATTATTGGCTAAGATAGGCTTTCTTCATGATAAAATTCGAACAAATTGGCATTGAGACGTGTACTGTCAGCAGGGTACCAATCCTTATTTTTATCAGCAACTTTTTTTTGCAGGGCTGGCAATATGGTAATGATAATCCTGTGTTGCAAGCATCCATAACTGAAAATAGCTATTTCTGTTCTACGATTTCTAGAACATTTTATTTCTAAATTGTACTTATATGATCATGTTTGTTACTCACTCACATGGAAACCAATTAACTGATTTGGATGTAACTTAGCAGACGGGTAGACTGTCTTGGATACCATTTACATAGGATGGGTACTTTTTATGCCGGTATACATAACCGCGGCAATAATGCGAGCAGAAAGTAGTTAAATCTTAAATTTTTGGATAAATAAATACTTACGATATTTTAGATATATCGCAATCCATTTATTTCTTCATCGATATATTTCTAAAACAGAATACTGGACGACTATCTACGGTATCAGCTAACGACTCTGGGTGGCTCTGTTACAATTTATTACTTCATTAAACAGGATAGTTGCCCGTACACACAGGGTTAACCATAAAAGTGCGAACCATATAGTTTATATGAGAACGACATGCATATATTAGGTATACCAATAAGTATAAGTGAAAGCTAAGGTACTAACCAGACTATGATGCAAATTGGTATGGCGTCTGCCTCGGTGGCGCGGCAGGCGTGTATATGACTGTTGTGCTAGAGTTTCCGGATTCTATTCTCGGGTCAGTGAGAGTCTTATTGATTTTATTGACAATAAATTCTTAACAGCAGTATGTAATCTGGAACTGCTCGCGTTGCAAAATGTGAGTGTATAACACCTTTGCCTTGATCTTCCGAATTACAGGCTGAGATGTATGTGCTAGCATGGAGATAACTTAAACATTGTCTCGCAAATTACTTTGCGGGTAACAGCTAGTACTGAATGAAACCTAATGATGACCGCAAAAGCCGCGTATCATGTCCATTTACTTCATTTTCGAACAATAAGTCTATTCCAGTTTACGACTACTACAAAAGCGGCCAGCCTATTGATAACGGTGGCCGACGGTATCCTTTTGCTGATCTTGCAAATACGAGAAGTCACTGCAAGGCTTAAACGACACTAGCTCTTCAACTAGCAACATAAAAAGTACGGGTAACCCTATACTACTACTTTCTCCAAAAACACAAAACAAACGGTCTTCTATATGGCATGTACCTAGTAGGTTTTACCTGACAGCTTAACCACAGACATCATGATAAAATAAAAGGGATTATTCCAGTTTGTCTGGAAAAAGTTCGATCAGTCCTCCTGTTATCTACGTGGGGACATATCGAACTTTTTTCCAGTTTAAGTTTTTTTAGTTCCCAATAATCCAAGCATTGTGTCTACTTAACGGCGTCCGTACGCCGATGAACGAATGAAGTTCTATCTCTTTAAAATCTACTCCTCTTGTCCGTATAAAATCTTAATTTTAGCCATATATACAACAGAATCGGGTCATGTGTCAAGTGCCTTTTCACAAACGTTGCAAGAATGGTATAAGTTACTTATCAGTTTGTTTTCGGCCAATGGAAAATGTTTCTGTTTTGTCTGCAGACAATGGACTACCATGCAAACACAACATTGCAATTTTGTTAACCTTTCACCTATTACATTTATGGCAAACTCGATTTCGCGATAATACACTATAATAAAATTTAGGACTGTCTAGTTGGTCGGGCGCCTTGAGCTTGCGTTTACTTATACCTACTGTAGATTCTGGATGTCTGGATTTAGTTCCCGAGTCCAGAACAATATCATTAGAGTACCGTTTAGAATATTTTCGGAAACAATATGTAGTGCGCATTTATGCTTGCAAATGACAATAAATTTGCCTTTATTAAATGCAATGGATTTGCCCTTTTAAATAGGAACTAAAACAATGATAAAGTGTGGATGTAATACTTACATCTAAGTTTGTAGAAATGTACAGGCATCATGCTATTATGACATTCTCCTCTTTAACGTATCTTTACTGATACGCTTCCATTACTTCTACCTTCAAGTATAAGCGGATTACACCTGCTTATCCTCAAGGGTTAGGCTAAATCTATAAATTATTCACATTTCGTCCCTTATGTATGCTTAGGTGCCGCGTAACAGCAGATACCGTGCAAGTTGGCAGTACCTTACACAGAACCCACCTGTGACTGATGCGACGATCGTACAATATACAAAGTGGTGTTAAGGAGATAGGTTTCTACATTCTTCTTGTCCCTAGCCTTTATATTTCCCAAGTCACTTGGGAACGGCTTTTCTAGTCTAACTGGATTTGACTGGATACCAGTTTTTACACGGAGCGCCTGCCACCTGACCTCTACAACCCGAAGGCTAACGATACCCTAAGGCTAGACCAGTGTCAGGATATTAGAGGGCACTGACTTCCCAATAATGACTGCCATAGATATTCATGGCAGCCGGGACCGACAGCTTAACGTGCTCTCCGAGGCACTGAGCAGGCGATAATTGTCAATTAATACGCGCATAATTTTGAAAAGTCATATAACTTCCGAAAGTTAGAGGTGCGCGACGTGGGTTCGAACCCGAGACCATTGCATTGCAGTCTGTTGGTCTCCCCACTGAGCTACCGCTGTAAGTAGATATCTACATAACATTCTTAAATCTGTACTAATGACCATACTTTGGGCAATAGTACTTCTTTCTATTGTTCTATGATATCAACAATTTATTAATCAAACTTGTGTCTTCCATGGCATGTATATCTACTTAGTATTTAATAATTCCATGGTGCTCTGACATATCAGGGTAGACACACACGTCAAGAGACTAGCAAGGCAGTACCTACAAATAACAAGATATAAGATAAAAACTACATGTGATTTAAATGTCGGGCTACTGCCGGGTTGAAACTTAAACACTCCGAGTCCTCGTTGCACTTAACTGTTAACGCAAAACATTATTAAGTTGTCGAGTAAATTAACTACTGATCTAAATTCTAAACATTATCATCAATCATAATAATTAATCTTGTAACACACACACACACACAAAGGTTGTTACTCCGGATGGAAGTTATGAAGCAAATGGTTTTAACTTGTAACATGGCGTACGGATAATAAATTAAGAGCTTATTTATTTTCAAAAGTCATGGCTTGGTATACTTTAAGGGATAAAATATAAATCTGTTTTTAAAAGGTTTTATAAGTTAACACCAGCTCATGTGACACCAGGGACAGCGTTCCCTAAAGTTAGATGTTTTAAGAAAGAGTTTTATAGTGTCCTTGGTGGCAGGTGAATCAGCTAACCTGATGGTATGTGGTAAATGCCGTCCAAGAAATCTGCTATGTTCACTCTTTCCTTTGAAAGCAATGCCAAAGGCATCGATTAATGCGATTGCTCAGAAAACTGGGTTCATACCTAAATCATTTATAATTTATCCAGATTATAAATTATAAAATATGATATATATATATATATATATATATATATATATATATATATATATATCATAATCATATATCATAATTATATATCATAATTCTGACTACAAGCTATCCAGATAGCTTGTAGTCAGAAACTCAGAATTATGATACAATCAAATGCTGTCCATAAAGAAGCGCTTTCATGGTCTTTGCCCTCTACATTACAATGAAATATTTTTTTGCAAGGTTGTGCTGCACGAAAGATATTTCTTTGCTTGCTATCAGGCGGGTCCTATACTTGCGTGCCAATCTAGTCAGCACAAAAAATAACATATATTTTTATGCATTTATTCGTTTCTTAAACGGTAATAATACCGCTAGATAAGTAAATCACGACGTTCGAAATGAAATGAAGGAAAATTATTACATATATTCATCTATAGGTACTATTACTAAACTGCTGATACCTACTTTTAAAATGCTACTTGGAATCGACTACCCAGAAATCAAAACAATAGTTTTAATATCTATAATATTTATCAATCTGTCCATTTGTTTGTGCCGACATCACGCATCACAGTTTATTAGCTTCGAGTGGCATTTATTGCAAAACTGCCGTTATCTAGTTTCGTTTAAGTAAGACTAGAGATATGGTAAATAGTGTGATCCATGTATATAAAAACTATTTACGCGATTGCCATAATTAAATATGAGAAGGTTTTCCTCTGAGTAAAATCGTATTGCATGACATAAGATGACACAATATAATTATAACAATTTCTCACAAGCAAAAGAACAGTACTGGTATCTGAAAATATATATTAGAAACATCAACATTGTGTGCCTGACCAACGTGTACAATAGTACAACAATGTAAATTATAGGTACTCGTAAAAGATTTCATACAAAGTAAACTCTTTATGATTTATCGAGCAATAGAGTTTTAAACATTATGATTGTTACCTCTTCCCTGCCCTGCCCTTATTCTAAGTCTCGGTCTTCTGCCATTATAAAATCAAGGTTTACACAACCAAGATTGCATGTTATTATCATAAATAATGCAAACGATTATTATACAAGTTTATACAACTCGTTACTTAGTTTCTTTACCTAATCACGGATCCATTTGAGTAGTTGTAGTCGCCAAGAGCTAATGATGGCTATGGGCAGTGAGCAGCCGACCGCTGGTTTCTGATTCAAATCTCGGGCCTTTTTAATGTTTAAACATTTCACGGAAGGCCACTGAATCCTTGCCTCATTAGCAACGCTCTTGGATTACCGATCGAGATACACGATAGACTAAATGTAACTTGCTATGTTAAATTGTGGAGTATTGATATTTAATTGCCGACTATTTAGATATGTTGGCTCGTGGGTCCAATGGCTGAATTTTGAGATATTGTGCTATTGTCGATTTGAAGATGCCATTTACGATTGCCGGATCAGTCATAGGTAGGTAGGTACTGTGTTGGTGCCCAACGTGCACGGTATCTGTTGCTACATGAGACTTAACATGTATAAATTACCATCAGAAATAAACGAAGAAAAAGTTATCTCCGATTCAAAAAGCTACTCAAAATTCATACCATTAATACATGCAAATGAGCAAGCAAATAATATTTAAGATAAATAAACTTAAAAAAAAAAGTAAAACCGACTTAAAAAAAAACAACTTCAGCACTAAAAAGCAAAAATAAACTTAATGAAACATTTAATTTAAAGAGTAGAAATGTGTAACAATTCTCTTTTACAGATTTCCAATTTCGTTTAAAATAACTTACCTACGTAAATACTAAATTATTACAAAATTTTAATAAACGAAAAACTTTACTTCTGTGAACTGTTTCCTATGTACCTACCTCTAAATTAAAAATAAAACATTAGTAGTTTCCTAAGCTAAACGCAAACAAATAAATCCAATATTTAAAATGGTTGATAAACCACATATATACCTACATAAAACATATAAATAGAATAATAGACTAAAAATAAAATAGTCTTATAATAGTAAAACCCAAATATTACAAAAAAATTTAATGATAACGGATTATGCCATCAATGCCACATCTATAAAAATCAATTCATGTATCCATATTGTGCTTGGCTAGGATCGAGTGTCAATGTTATTAAATTTGTTTACCCACATCGTTGTTATTATTTTTTCTCGTTGTGTTTTTATTTTATTTACGTGCCCATGTGCGCTCTAAAAATATTAATCTTTGTTTTAAACATTGTTCCTCAGTAAGTGAATTATGTATACAATTCTTTATGAGAAATAAAGTTGGTCTTAAACCTTATAACTGCCGAAATGTGCATAATTTATACACCTGTGCCTAACCATTTATCGATAAGCAAGCCTAATTAATCCTTTTATGTTTGAAAGTTGATTGATAGAAGAATATCAGTAAAGATACATTTAAAGAGGAGAACGTCGTACAGCCAGCATTGAAAATATATAATTTTGTAATATGACTTTAGAGTCACCTGGAACGCCTAGATTTTAAACGGTGAGAACAAAACTGCGTCGAAAGTTTATATGACAATAAATACTTATAACTTTATTTTTATGATTTCTTTATTCATAGAGTATAACAATAAGCTTTGTTGCCGAGATTATTATAACACAATCTAAGAACTCAGAATTTGAATAAGTGCCTACTTAGACTTGTTAATGCGATGTTAAAAAATACGACCGTGATTTACATTCCGGTAGAGGTAGATAAAAACTGTAATATTCAAGCTATTTCCTGGCTCAGTGCTATAACAAATATGTAAAAAATTAAATTATTCAAGTGAGAAGATTACTTGGCAAATTGGATGCAATAGACATTACTTGTAAGTCGGAGATACGTAATACGGACGCAGTAGCGAGCTACCCGTTCCGTTCCGCCAGAGAGGGTAATGGTTCATCGTTTACTATTCACCACACCGACGCCAGATACAGGAAAAGGAAACATAGTAAACATACTAATGATCGTTTTTACCCTTTCGTCCATATACATAAAATTACCTACATACAATCACGCGCGGTGAAACTGCATCAAAATTTCAATTGAACCGCGCCATTCATCGGCGATGGACGTCATTTCCGCATTCAATTATGTTCTCAGAAAACTCGTAACAACTAAATAATACATGTTGGATAAGTTGGTCGTATTGCTGGGTCATTCAAAGTATATTGGATATTTCTACATATTACGTAATTATGGAGCTAAGAACAGTCAAAGTTTAGGTGGGAAAGGGTTGCCGAACCAGCGGCCGGCATCAGAAACGTCCAAGATTTTAGATTTGGTTAACTGGAAACTTCCTTAAGGAATTAATCTGCAGCACCAAAGAACCTGGATCACCAGGAACAACTTAGAATATAAGCTCTTTTTTAAATAATTGCTTGGAATTGAAACATAGCTGAGGATATGAGAAAGTAACGTTCGTGGATAAAACTGGAATTTAAGTAATATTCTCAAAGTAACTGGTCAGTTGATTGCGAAAACTTATTTGCAACTTGGCTGCACAATACAAGTAGCTTTAAATATATACTTACATAAGTATTTTATCTTGTCCGAGCTTCCGGCTGAGCTATTGTTTTTCATAATGGCAATACATTTACTTTGTTTAAAAATAGTCTTTGTAGTAAGTATTTAATTATAGTGGTTAGTAATTACTTAACAATATGAATACATAATTCGTTGCAGATATTCATTAAGGATAAAGAGAATTATGGCATTATAATTTTAATAACAATAGGCATATATTGAAAAGGTGTATATTTATTAGTAGGTAAATTACGGAATATCATTCAAAATCATAGATAATACATAAATAGAAAGAGCCTTTTATTGATGTCTATTATAATTGGTTCTGTAAGCAACAATTGCAAAAGTCTCTCACAGTAAGGACGACAACGCTACGTTTTTCTATATTATTGGGATATTTGCGTTTAAGTCTTCAATAACTGCTGACCAGAAGTGGAAAAAATTATTGGCTAGACTAAAATAGAATGATGCTAATATAAAAGTTTTGAAGATGTCTGTATATACATATGTTATCCAATCGGGCATAAGCTGAACTAACTAAAATGTAACGGGCACACAGCTTGACCAGTATCTGAATTACGCTTTCCATTTTATTTTTAAAAACATTCACATAAGATACTTTAGATTCATGCCGGCGAAGTCGCGGGTAAATACTAGAACTTTATTTACGTTGGGTCATTGAACCGAACAAACAAATAATGAACAATTTTACAATCATAAGGCATTTTGACAAATCGCCCATGATGGCTCGAATAAAGCAGAAAAAATAAGCATGTAGTTAATTTAAGTACTTGAATTTATTTAAAAACTTAAGAAACAGACATAGTTACTGTCGCATTTATAAAATTAAAAACACTTATGAGAGATTACAGCCGATAATTCCAACTTGAAAAATGTATAATGCTTTTTCCCATAAATTATTATGAAGCACTTAATACTCTTTTAGACATATAAGTTGTTCTCCGCCCACCACACACCCGTTGTGTATGGCTTACGAAGTAACTTATTAGTTACAGCATAATCTGTGGTAAGGGCCTTATGCCTTTATCCCTGTTTTATACGCCCACCTGACGTAATATATGTTACACACTTATCTAAGATCATCTTACTTAGATGAGGTAACAGCCAGAGATTTTATTATTTTTAATGGGTGATATTAAGTTACGTTTATACGCATATAAACAAAATGTAGAAAAGGTATGTTTACTGAAATTAAATTAAACTAAATTCTACTACCCATCTAGGCAAACTACGTTGATTGACAAATACATAGGTACCAACTTAAAAGCGGTTAATCAGTACATAACCTATCTTGCACCCCACAAAGCCCTTTAATGCTATCGCAAAGTATACTCCAACGAAAGCTTATCCATATACCTAGGATGGGTTTCAATATATAAACACGAATTGTAGGTTGGTAGGGGTAGTAAAATTTTGTAATTGTTTTCATAGAATATGTGTCAAAAGATAAAACAATTCATCTTTTGGATATTGAAACTGGCCAAAAGCGTACTAATAGAGTTACGGAGCAATACACACAGCCCTATCGTCTTACCTTTTGTTATGCATGGACAGGTTACCATTAACTACCAGAATGCTTTAGTAAACGGGCACCTGTAGTAGCAATAGGTATATCAATAACTAGACGGTTGCCGGTAGGAAGTACATAGTTACATATTTGCCACCAATGTAACCATCAATGTCTTAAAGGCTCGCTTCAATCTTTGTTGATTGACGGAGAATCCAGACAGCTGAGCTTCTAATGCTCTGAATGACATACCACTACTTAGTATTTAAAAAAGCCCTATTACAATGCATTCAAATTAGAATAAGAGCGTTAAGTAATCAGGTCAAACGATGTAGCACGAATCGATAATGGCTTGCAAAAGATCCGGCCAGTACTACCTGCAGACGAGGTACCATCCGACTAAGCAACGCATTTGCCATTGTATCATATGTTCATTGTCTGAGTTACAACATCTCCTAGCTCAATGATGTACAGCTTCGTGCCACAAAACTTAAAGAATACCCTCACTAGGTCAACAAACTGAATCTTTTCATGTTTACTTATTAAGTAATGTACAACAATGTATTGAAAGTGAAGACAAACTGTGCTTTACATGTAAGGCCGTCTGCGAATGCAATATTTATGTTAATTGGGAAGAGATGTTGCGTTCACTTTTTTCGGGCGCATTCAATTTTGTACAAAGACTGAAACGAGTTCAGGGACGGTGTTTTGCACAGTAGCGATTTGTTCAGCTAATTCGACATACACTGCGTGCATAATTCGAGATCACTTGGTAATTACCATAAAAAGAAATGTAATGTGTATTTTGTAGTTGTAAATGACCGCAACCAGTCTTACCCGTGTTGGTTCTTCGGAAACATTTAAGTGCCGCGCCGATACAAGACCAAGAAAGGATGAATTATAATAGCCAGCAGTAATTATATGTTATTAGTGTCTACATAAGTAATCTTAGTCGTTGGAAGATACAAGTGTAACAAGCTTTTTTATAACTGGTTCAAATTCCCATCTAAAATTGGATTATCATGAATTTTTATTATCTTTCATTAAGACACGTTTTTATAAATTCTAAACTATTTTCAAATTAATATTAAGTGTACATAATATCATGTGCCATGTAGATAAGTGGCTATTGTAAAGGTGATTCAAGCAACCTAGTCTCTGCATGGACAATTATTTTCATATTGAGAGTTCGATTGCTTTAGGTAAACAACTTCAGCTAACCAGTATTTAATATAGTACCTATATAAAACTGAAACTTGGAAGCAAAAGAAAACGTAGCAGTAGATGCTGTAAGTACATAATTAGTATGAACTTGATATAAAGCCATTCAAAATTAACACAATTTTAACAGTCATAGTCATCCATTGTTGTCAAGTCATTATATGAATTTCTCGTGCAAGTGTGAAAGATGAAATATTGGATACAATCAAGAAAGTCATCATACTTCTGACTCACAAAGGATTTTACTAAATTGCCAGCAAGTTGAGAAGAGTAATGCGATTCACATCACAATCTTCGTATGCAGCCGAACAACAATTGGGTCAAACAAAGAAAACTTAAATACATATTTGTTGACTTAACTTTGTGCGTGTAACTGTCATTGCATAATGCATTTTCAAGAAGCATTGGACTTAAAGCTAACTGTTTAACTAAATCAAACAGCATGATCAGTTAAGTAGAGATAAGACGTAATGTACAAACATTATTTATGTCTAACCTAGATTTTGTAATGCTTAAGTATGCATTATTTCAGTAAAACACAATTACGTTAAACCTTTTACTGTACGTGTATGTAAAGAAGTCTACTTTCTAGAATACTTGTTGAATTTTAAATCTTCGTTACGTGAGATATTCCTCTCCGTTTCGAACACAATAAAGGAACTGTAACTGCTTGCACTTTCCTATCAATCACATTCAAAGCATCACGTACATACCGATAGGATTGCGAAACAGCTAGACATGTCTAAATATTTTCGTAAGTGTTTTTTACTTCATCGATATGCTGAATCATTCGACGCATTCGCTCCCAGATGTAGATGTAAGTTTGCATCTACATTTAGCAATTTTGGTGAGGCATTGGATATTATATAACTAGCTGTTCTATGAGATTCTAAATGGACATAACCATAACCTTAATTAATAAGCAGGCTATTTACAAATGTAATCTATATACTAGATATATATAGTACTAGTCTTATGTAAGATTAGGTTACGTTACTAATAGTACTTTTAAAAATAAAATACGCCTATGTTACTCGATAGTATAGCTTTCTAATTGTAAAAGAATTTTTTAAATCAGTTGATTAGGTTTTGAGTTAAGTATTTACAAACAAACAAACAAATATCAAATCTTTATAGTATTAGTATAGATATGTCCAGTACGATTTGGACCTAATTCGCTTCGGATTGGTTGCCGAGATTAATGCATTCAACAAACCCAATTTTCAATTTAATAATCTACGTATAAATCGTGCAGGCGGCAATGCTAGTACGTGTAGTAATAGATTTCTTATTTATTATCTACATTAATTACATCTGCTTATCAATCTAGCTCAATATTAAGCTTCCTGTTCCATCTTGTTTAATCTCTTTCTTATTCTCAAGCACCTGTTTACTAGTCTCTAAATGGTCATATCGATTTAATGGGCAACAACTATCTTCCGGTAATTTTTATCTTCAACTGATGGTTAAGATAAAAACAGCGTCATAAGTCATAACAATTATGTATGCATTAATTAGATGTCATCAGAAATGCATGAACGCAATGCGAGAGTTTACCAATATCGACCAATTAGATAATGATAATGTATTTTTATTAAATACTCTGAATTTTGATGTGTTTTCTGAGATTTAACTTAATTGTAAGCTGCTTAAACGAGCCTTAAACATGACTCATATATTTGTTATATTGTAGACTTATTAGTTTCTTAAGAAACTAATAAGTCCGGTTAACCACGTAATTAATACTCTTATTAATCTCATGCTTATTTATTTTTTTAAGTAGATTATCGTACTAAAATTACTTCATGTACCGCGTGGGATACTCAGACTCGTAATAAATTGTGGTATAATATACATTTTTTTTTTGTCTACTGTAAAAGTTGAATTCACAACACTCGTCATAGTGGAAATTGAGGGGCAACCATCGAAACCACTACGCTACTATCTATTAAATGGTGTCAATCTGAGTAGCATCCCTAGCGGTATCACGCTAATACGGGAGAGCTTACGAACATAATAGCGCATATTAATTATAGTGATTATATTCAAATGATCTTTCAACAAACCGAATTAAAGTTACTTTTAACTTGAGTTACTACGTAATGCCATTGAAATGAAGATGGGTTATGCACTCAACGTTCGGTTTCGGTCGGATGCACACTTTCGCGTGTTGCGCAATAAGACGTACACACAACAGCACACTAATGCTTTACATAATCTTTATTACCTTACACATAAAGCTCATATTACGATGGTGATCCTAGATGATAAAGTTGCGTGCTGGAGACAAGGTCGCAAGGAAAGAGGACACCTCATTTAGATCCTACTTTTTATCGATTAATCGATTCATATTAATCAATTATGTTATTAAATCATTAGGCACACGAAGCTTAATAATATTGTACTGTTATTTAATTTGCTTTTATATACTTTAGACATGTTTTATTAATGTTTATACGTATCTAACACCAATTTTGGTTAGTTTGGGTTTTGGTTAAGGGAGTTCCAATGATAAAGGCGGTTTAGGTCAAGACTCAAGTTTAAAAAAAACGACTAAATGATTTGCAAAATAACCTAAAAAATGACCTATAATAATTATGGCATCATAATATATTGTAGCGCCGTTCTTTCCTTCAAATTAATCAGATCAAACTGTTTCTGTTAAATGTAAAATTTGTTACTTGTTAATTTCGCCCTCTCTATTAATTTCATTGCACTGTGTACGTCATATCAAGTAGTTATGGTTTAAGACCAAATCGAATAGAAAATTAAAAGAAATTAGATAAATTCAAGTGTTTCCGTGTAACACGCAAAAAGTAATTGCTAATTTTAATTGTAAAAATGTTAAGTAATTTGAAGGAAGATGCTTGTTATATTGTGCAATAGACACTCGTACGTGATTCGTTACATCAATTCTTAATTTCAATCATTATATAATCACTGACTCACCTCACTGTGTTTTGATTATGTCTTCTACATCCGATTTTACGAACTGGCCACAAATAATTGCTTTAAAAAGATTGATTAGTATTTATAATGAATAAATTAGAAAGATTAATTAGATTACGTAGTGAAATTAGATTCAAGAAATACGGAAAGTAGGTGCGTTTGCAGACTCATATCATATTCAAAAGGTGTGGCCAATGTTTGCGTTCGGAACTTGGCGATGGCATACTCTAAGAACAAACATCATAATTACCGCAGTCGAATACTCAGAATTAACAAAAAATCACGGCCAGTGAAGCAGATCAACGATTTGTAGAAGCGAAACGAAATGCAACGTTCCCGCTTCGAGTAACGGTGATCCCATTAAGTAGTTGGCAAGGCGTGCTGGCCTGTGGTATGTCGTCGCCGGCTCGGCATGCGACAGCCGCATGTATCCAGGGCTTTTTGCCGATAACCTACAGTAAGTGACCATTAAAATAGTTCACTTTTTACCAATCGTGTGCATCATGGACGCGTTCCGGGCGTGACACAGCTGTTTCAACAGGGATAGCACTTTTTGCTAAGAGTTTTCACGGTCGGTGATTAATTTGAACTTAACTCACTTTTTAAGGAAGTTGAACTGGTCTGTCGAGGTAATCTGAGCTCGACGTTCAAGTTGACATATTCATGCAATAATGCGTCCCGGAATTCGTTACTCGAGTCGGACAAACGTTTTTCAGTTTAGCAACACCACGGAGTCAATAATTCTGCCTGTCGATATTGAATAATATAGTATCATCTATAAGTCATATTTTGCCTTTCGAGCGAATATTTTTAACGATTCTTGTATTCAAAACAATCAGAAGTGCGTTTCAAAACATTAAAAAATGCTCAATGTGATAAAGCATCTTCTTGTCAAGTATTGTACCAAGAATTTCCAACAAGTAAGTAGGTATAAAATTCGATTCGATTACTGAATATATCAAGTTAACAGTAGATACAATTCTACGCTAAAATGTTTTTTAATCTATCGATAATTGAGTTGTCGTGAGATTCTTAATCGTACTGCAGATTCCATAACTAAACCATCGCAATAGTAGAAATATATATCACCTACATCATAGAACACACAGTTCGTAAACAAACATTTATCGACCGATCTTTTCAATAAGCCATTATTATAACGCGAACGTAAACCTTTCGTTCCGATTTATTTACTATCTACCTTCGTGCATCCAGCGACCACCGTCCAATTTAAGCAGAACCTCGAAAATCCACTACCTCCTCTTGCAACACCTTAGTGACGAAATCTTTTGAGGGGGAGCGTAGTTCACTTTACGTTGGTAGAGCAGTAAGAACAATGAGTTTAAGGTTGATTGCACCTGACTATGAATAGGGTTTGCAAGTTCGCTACACCGCGACTTAGTTCTTCCGCTTGTTGTATCATGCACATGCGATCACATAAGAAAGAGTTTAATGGCCTTTATTGAAAACCTTGTGAATAGATATTCTGTTCACGGGGACGTATCTTGGAAGATATCGCGGTGTATTCTATGTATAGTATGTGTTTTGTACACATAGAAAACGATTATTTAAACTAGGATGGATGCCGGATGGTGAAATAGTTTAAGTGGTTGCCATGCCGCTGGCACTGCCGAGTGTTGTGGGTTCCATCCCAACACGAGACAAACATTTGTGTGATCCATAAATAGTTATGCCGAGTCTGGAAGTCGTTGTTTGAATGTTTGTAGCAGTAGGTAAGTCCCCTGTAACACAGGAATTAGACGTATTGCGGGGGTTGTCGTTTTTAAATATTAAACTATACAGGTACTTATTAATATAATTATATAATATACTAGCTGTTACCGGCGACTTCGTCCGCGTAGATTTTAACTAAAAAGTGTTTGTCGCCGCGAAACCCTATTTTTTTTCTAAAATCGAAGTAGCCTAAGTTACTCCTTATAACATCAGCTATGTCCCGTCAAAATCGGTTCAGCTGTTTCGGAGATTAGCCGGAACAAACAGACAGACAGACAGACAAAAATTTTAAAAATGGATGTTTTCGTATAGGTATCTTATATACTTTCATATGCATTAGATAAAAAGCTGTTATTTTGACATTACAAACAGACACTTCAATTTTATTTATTTGTATAGATATAGATATGGAAACCAGATTAAATTTAACGATTTACGGCCGACCCGAGCCTATAAAGGCAATTTTATTGTGTTTAGTATCCAACACTAGCACCTATAAAATTAACCTTAGTTGTATTACGTGTTGTTTAATTTTGTTACATGAATATTATAAATAGGCGAGTAATATATACAAGTTAGGACACGTGACTTTGACTGTCATTATTTTTTTATCCCGATTGTCGTCTGTACACTTACCAGTCTGTCGTATTTTTACTGATAAACCACTGATCAGATTTTAATGAAATTTTGTACGAAGATCGCCTACAGAGAAATATTGAATTAAAAAAATAATGGTAGGCAAAGTCGCATGTTTCAACTTGTATTTATAACAAAAACAATTTAGGCTTGTTTTTTGGTGTTAATTAAATAATTCGCAATCAATCTAGGTTTTTAGTGCCTTTTAAAATATTTTAATGTCAGTTTAAAAGAGTTATGGAGACGTCTATAGGCAATAAATTTTATTATGAAACAAAAATATATGGGATTTTTGTAATTCTATGTTTATTTATGACTACGCTAATTAGGTATCAAACTAAATATTATAACGGTATCCATGCTAATATTGTAAATGCGAATGTAAATGTATGTTTGTTACGTTTTACGACTAAACTGCTGAAATGATTTTTATCAAATTTGGTATGATGATAGCTTAAACACTGAGCAGAGGTTTAAGCTACTATCAACACCATAATATATCATCCAGGGAGGTAAAGGACATCTTGATCTTTGCTTAAAGCCGTGATTTCGCTTATTAAAAAAAGCCTTGTTGGAGAAATATCTCCATTCTACAGAAGATCGTAGCAAAACAACCATGTACTGTGCATATAGGGTGTCCGGTAATTAATGGACAACCTTGAAATGTCTTATAGTAGAACTGATGGCCGTTCAGAAAAAATAAATAAGAATATTAAAAAAGTGCAATAGCTAGTCATACTTTTGACTGTCTATGTATTAGCATAATTAGTGTTTAATAATAAAACAACAAAAAACCGATGTAATTTATTCATTTATGGTCGTAATGTACAAGAAAGTTAAATATGGTATTTAAAAAAAAATCTTATCTCAGGTAGTAGTTAGGATAGATTTTTTTCATATTTTTTTCTGAATGGCCGTTAGTTCTACTATAAGACATTTCAAGGTTATCCATTAATTAAAAGACAACCTGTATAGAGAGTGGAGATTCCAGATTGTTTAATCCATTGAGTCGCACCGGCATGGCACACCGGCGGCAAGACAATTCCTATATATCTGGCATTCCAAGACATGACAGGTTAAGGAATCACTGTTCTGTCAGCAGAAACCAGTAACCTATATTCCTGATGCTGGCAACACAGCGTCTCCTTTTTCGAAGTGTTGGGACTACAGCAGTGTTACATGGTTCTATAGGTTACAATAATTGCTTACTATTAGATAAGTGGTATGTTTGTTAGCAAGCTAAAGTTGTATAAAAAAAAGGATGGACTACTTTAAAATAACCGCAAACGAAGTGGCCAGTAACATCTCGTTTAATTATCAAGGCTTTAATAGCTTCTCGGGTGGGTCAATTAACGATGTACTGTTACTGAACTGATTTTCTTCTTTCTACAGATAGTATTGAACATACGATGTTTTCTGAACAAACACGAATATCATGGCAAAGATAGCCATGGAAATATTTAAGTATAATTATGTATGTCTTGAGCAGCGATAGCTTAGTGGGGAGACCAACAGACTGCAATGCAGAGGGTCTCGGGTTCGAACCACGTCGCGCACCTCTGACTTTTCGGAAGTTATATGACTTTTCGAAATTATGTGCGTATTGATTGACAATTATCGCCTGCTCCGTGCCTCGGAAAGCACGCTAAGCCGTTGGTCCCGGCTGCCATGAACATCTATGGCAGTCGTTATTGGGAGAGTGTCGACACAAAAGATCCCAGTGGGTTGAAGTGTCGCCGGTCTGCACTGACTGTCCCGCACATAAGATAAGATAATGTATGTCTTGACAGCCTAAAAAGGGGCGAATATTATAAACATAATATACGTTCGTCATTTTTATATATAATCTAGTTGGATAAATAGAACTCTTTATAGTGTGTAACATATTTTTTTAAAACTGCTTTTGTTTTTATTAGCTCTACTCATGTTCTCTTTTCTTTGCATTCTGCTTCTAGCTTTGTCTTCGGGAATTTCATATTAGATACCCAGAACTTTCAACACGACTTTTCTTCTGCTTTATAGACTCTCTGTGTTCTACCCAGAAATATGCCTACTTAGTCACAAACTTATATGATACCGTACGTAACACGTACATAATATATGTATAGTTAGTTTAATTCCAAAAATAATGCAAGATACAATATTACATTGGCCCCTAACTAGGCAAGCCTGTACCTTGGGAGCCAATATCTATGACTCAACTGCAATAACTTCACAATAATAAAAGCACTTTTCCGAATTTAGCTCTAAATAATAAAAGTGTTATTTATTTGTTTTCTCATGTAAGTGAATAATGTTATTCTTTATGAGAAATAAATGATCTTAAACTTGAATAATGAAAAGCTATTCTTATTACGATCTCACACATAACTAGACAGTTATGTGTTATTTATTGTGTAATAATGATCAATAGTAAACACTCGTTTAAAATTCACTCTCACAATACACTCAGTCCTGAGACTTTACAGTTCTTATATCATCGGAGAGCGAGGTGCGCCCGTTAAGGCGTGTCTATGATTGTATACAATCGACGAGCATTGCCGTGTATGGAATGTCTGTAAAATCGGACGAACCGTGGACAATGCAATGGAAAATTGATGGATTACTTACAGATCATGAACAGAGAGTATCATAGCTATATAACATTATTGGTATGAGTAGACAAACGTGCGAAAGTAATCCTTTGTTTAATCGTAATTTAGACCTAATTGGGTATATAGTAGTTGGCATTGTACACCCTGGAGGATGTCTTAATATACCTACTTTATAACACTAAAATTAAAATACCAACAAAATACAAGTAACTTACAAATTTTATAAAAACGAGAATAGGTACGCGGACATTTTCAATCCTAAGCCACTAAACCAAATTTGATTTCCCGTACGTAAATAGCTAAGCAAGTATTCGGTATAGGTACCTTATCAAGTATATAGTTTTTTTCGGGATTAACAGATTCAAAGTATACTTGGATTTTGATACAGTGATTTAATAATAATAATATCTACTATGTTTAGAGGGTAAGACCACCCCGCCAAGTTGGCCAAGCGCGGGTTGAAAGACTACACACGTCTTCGAGAATGTTACGGAATACTCAGTGAGATGCGATAATTACTATTTAACCCGTCAATTGTAGGAAAGCCAGACATCATTGAAAATCTATTGTGACTGTCTGCTGATGTGCCGCGTCGACTCAATAGGCTAATACGCACATAACTTCGTAAACTCCGATATGCGTGTTTTAGGATCGAAGTTAACCTAAGCGTGGTCCAACGGTTTTCACCCAGGCAATCGCTGCGGTATCACGATTTTGTATCAACCGGACTCGCCACACACGATGTACTAGTTGCAATTTTAATCACAGCATGATCTATGATGTCAAAGAGCTTAGCCAACATCACACATTTATAGGCACGACCGGAATAACTCTTTGATAGATAATTTCCATATAAACGATCATTGGTATATTTATAATCCGTATTTATATACCTCTTACATCAGATTACGTACAATTTCCTGCTCACGTAGATAAACAAATACCAATGATAATATATTAACGTAAATGAAACATGAGCCAAGATATGAAAGTATATAAAATATATATCTAAAGCAGCTAAACGCAATATTTTTACTGCAATCGTTTCACCTATACTTTTCAGCTTAAAAACAATTGAATGCATCGTGCATCCCAAACATACTTATTTTGATAACCATAAGCAATATACTGACGTGTATTCGATGATATAGTTGTTATTACCGAACACACATAACGACCACACATAGGGTCATACAGTAACAATATAATTTGTATTATGTTGTGTAAATATTATATATATATATATATATATATATATATATATATATATATATATATATATATATATATATATGTTTATATGTTTTTATTTCAATAAAATTATTAATAAATAATTGCGCATAAATGGCCTTTCAAACCATATCAGAATTTAAACACAGTTAAAAGTTGTTAATATGGTTTCAAAAAATTGCCGATAGGTACTGGAATTAGGTATCTTTTGAAATATAACGACTGTCTTGAACTAAGTTCAACTAACCATAAGTAATTAGCCATATTTATATTGATCAGGTAGATAAATACCTAGTAAAGGTCCTGTGTAAGACAGTATCATTTAGAAAGACTGCACCTCGTTTCGATATGATATTATATTTATACTAGCTATCAAGTTCTTAAATAGGACTATAAATTTGAGCTGTATGTGTATAATACCGGTACCTGCCAGTGCCAGCACCGGCTTGGCCTGCCGTGAGGTTATAACGGAGCAAGCCATTACGACCGATGACCGCCCTACGCGCTGACATTTGCTCAGAGAAAAAACAAGGTTCAAGCACTAGATTGCTTTATTTTAATGTCAAAAGCTACTTTGTTCTGTTGTATGTTTGTTGGTTTATAACATAGAATGCGTGAACTAGACCTACTTACTAGATAAATAAAGTAGGGCGTCGGCGTATTTTGTTAGTAATCAAATTTAGTTAGGTATTGCTAGCTAGGGTAATTAAAATTAGCGAGCAGACTATGCACAATTAAAATTACTATCGACGTTCCAATTGGCTCATGAAATTAATTTAAAGTAGAACAATAGTAGGCATCATAATTATGGAATTGTTTAAAGTTTTTGGATTAAAAAAGACAACTATCGCATTTGGGAATAATTCTTATGTCGCGTACCCCGCGACACAGGAATCATTCCTGGTGCTACTTTACAAAAATTTAAATAACGGACACAAATAACGGACACAAAGAACACCCAGACCCGGTACAACTATTTGTGGATCACACAAATGTTTGTCCCGTGTGGGAATGGAAGTCACAACACTCGGCGCGGCAGCAGTGGCAAGGCGGTTACTTAAAACACTACGCCATCCTTCGATCAATAATAGGACGCCATCCGTGCGGTCAGTCAGAGTAGGTAGGTAGATATTACATAGAAAAAGATAAGATAAGTGCATCAAGCATTTTTCCTGCGTATCAAAAAAAAAAAAAAAAAGGTAGGTAGATATTACATAGAAAAAGTCTATGTTGTGTGTAATATATTAACATAGGAAGTTAGTGTATTACGTATAAATTACATATTCGTGCTCATAATCAAATACATATACTTAATAATAATCATGTAAGTAGCTATACAAAAAAGAAAATACACGTACAAGTCGATAATGTAAACATTCTTCGCTTGCTTGCTTTCCACAGACACTATTATTATTTGATTTAGAAGTTCCATTAACAAATGAATGGCAGGCTAATGGAAAACGTTATTTTTTGTTTTGTAAGGGTCATCTCCTGCACTAGGAATGATGTCTGTGTTGCGGAGGGCTTTACAAACATTTTAATAACGGACATAATGAACACTCAGACTCGAAGCTAACATTTGTGGATCATACAAATTTTCGGTACTTGTTGAGATGAAAGCCACAACACCCCATGTGACCTAATGGTGAAATAACCACTTATCCATACGTGCAGTATCCGAGAATCAAATAAATATGTACATACGTGTTCATCCAGCACATTTCAATCATAATTTTAAACGGTACACCAGCCAAAAAAGGAATTCTTGTATCCTCGTCGGTAAAACTAAATCAAGCATGTTACTCCAATAGGTAAATATATGTACCTATGAAGTACAGTTACATTCCCCAAGGGTTCTTACGTACGTATACGACCAGTTTGTTTATATAGGAAATGTTAACTAGCTTGTTCCCTTTCAGATAAATATGTACGAACACGGAGCGGACGGACCGTTGTGTTCATAAACTTCGATTCATTCACTCTTACGTACGCAGCCAACCTCATCCGTTTAATGTACCTGTTTTAGAAAGACTACTCTCGCTCCAGAGATAATCGTTTGCTTGCGAGGGACTTTATAAACATTGGACTAGTTAGAATACTTAGAACTATCTGTAGAACCGGGTTCAGGCAATGTGGTATTAATATAATAATATATTCTACCACATACACACAACACCATCTAGCCCAAACTAAGCAGAGCTATGGGTACTAGACAATGGATAAACATACACATATACTTTCTTTTTTTGTAAATTCATACATATTATGCATAGAAACACCCAGACCAAGACAAACATCCATGTTCATGCACACAAATGTTTGACTTGTGCGGGAATCGAACCCGCGACCTCAGGCGTGGCAGTCGGTTACACTAACCACAACGCCACCGAGGCCGACGTGTCAATAGATCAGACAGTTTTTGTTTTTAACTGGCAGGGTGGCCGTGTAAACTTGTATGCTTCTTTTTCTCAATTAAAATAAGTAATTTTTAATCCTATAATTCGTTTTTGTTAAGATTACCTCTTAAGTTATCAGTCTGAACATCATATTGATTCACATTCAAAGACTTAAAGATACATTATAATATCTCAAAATCTTATATAATTTCACTATCAACATGATTATAAATATGGAAATGACATTAAGTTTTAAAGTTTTAGGTGTATTTAACTAGGTTGAATGGTGTATTCATATTTAAAAGCATAATTATTATCTTGTGAGCCTTTTGAAAAGCAAGTATCTATAAAACTTTATATACATACTACTAAGTACCACGCTGAACTTATTAATATTCCACGATTAAAACATTCAAACTAAGTCCACGAAAATGGTAAGATGATCTCCAGCCCACGAATGTGCAACGTTTCATAGTCACGATGAATCGATCATTATCACGGCATCGTGCGCTTCATGAACCTAAAATTGTTCTTTTTTTGTCCTAGAATTAGTTATTCGACTTTACCGAAGTACCGGGCGTCTAACGGTCCAGTACCTTCCTAGTTCTAACGGCACAATCGTGGGCCTCGTGGCGAGTTCGTGTATTAGCATAACTTCTTGTCTTTCTCTTGTTCGAAGGAAATTACTTGTTGGTTGTTGCACAAGCACGCGAAACGTGTTTGAGATAACTCAAGTTCATTTCCCGTGAGATACTAAACATTTTATAACCTATCAATTAACTTGGGTGGTTACTTTAAGCGAACGGCGGATTAGTGTGATATAAGTAATAACTATCCTAGGAACTAAATTGAAAGTAAATTGCACGATTTTACCTCGTTAGTTATTGATCAATGTTTTAATAAACTGGCTTTCTCAATATCTTCTTACAACATGCTCATGGGTTGTTTTGGTTTGGTAATTGGTAAGGTATTGATATCAATGATATCAATAGATATCAATACCTTTTATTATATAACTAGCTGCTACCTGCGACTTCGTCCGCGTAGATTTTAACTAAAAAGTGTTTGTCTCCGTGGAACCCTATTTTTTTTCTAAAATCAAAGTAGCCTATGTTACTCCTTATAACATCAGCTATCTGGCAGTGAAAGTCCCGTCAAAATCGTTTCAGCCTTTTCGGAGATTAGCCGGAACAAACAGACAGACAGACAGACAGACAAAAAATTTAAAAATAGATGTTTTCGTATAGGTACCTTATATACTTTCATATGCATTAGATAAAACGCTGTTATTTTAACATTACAAACAGACACTTCAATTTTATTTATTTGTATAGATTATATTATTGTTTTAACAATGTTCTACGTATAGGAGAGGGGTTCGCAGGAGGGGCAATGGGCACCGAATTTGATTGTCAATGCATGCTTTCAATTAAATTGCTCTCAATTAAAGTATTATTCGAATACAATATAATATGCGAATTTTGAATTTATGATCGATTGATGAGGATTCGGAAGGAAAGATCCGATTCGAACAAAGCGATTTAAGCATTATTTTACCAGATTGGCCTTCAAGCCATTCAAGAAATGTCGGTGTTATATATAATTTTTATGGCAAGTTTTAGAAACTACTACAATCTATCATATTACTGATTTGGTATAAAATTTAATATATAATATAATATTCTACCACATACACACAACACCATCTAGCCCAAACTAAGCAGAGCTTGTACTATGGGTACTAGACAATGGATAAACATACATATATACGTTTTTTTTTTGTAAATACATACATAATATACATAGAAACACCCAGACCAAGACAAACATCAATGTTCATGCACACAAATGTTTGAATTGTGCGGGAATCGAACCCGCGACCTCAGGCGTGGCAGTCGGTTACACTAACTACTACGCCATCGAGGCCGTAAATAAATTAGCTTTACGACGTACTAACATTTATGGCAGGTAATCTCAATTAAATAGCAATAAAGCCAACCATCGAGGTTTCCTATTTTCTTTGGCTTATTTTATTTTAATCAACTAAAGATTAGTTGTATAAGTATTAAATTATAAAGCCATCGTCTATGTAATTGTGTATGTATCACATGTACACAGACAACTGTATACCTATTATCAAAGAAGGACATTTTAATTTCCACGTAATAATAATAAATGTAATAATAAAAGTGGTAAAATGTTGCGTAGGTTAAAAGCGTTTATGCCTTGTGGCCAGTGCCGACTAGCAAGGTAATTCTATTTCTAGCCCTGTTACTATGTAAATAATAATAATAATAATAAAGTTTATTTCTCAAAAAAAGAGACAAATTTTTGCAATACATACAATAATTACAGGACACATTTAGTCGTTGATAAGATTTACATATCTATGCTCAACTAGTGAAAAACCCTGCCTTTTAAACTACGTGAAACCTGTATCTTAAAAGACGGAATATTGTACTAACTATAATACTATGTAAATATTGGTTCGATTATTTAAAATTCGTAATATGAATAGTAAAAGGACTACAAATGGAACTACATTCCATCTATGATACTGTAACCTAGGTCTATAGAGTGTACTAAGAGTGTACATTCTATAAATATAACCCAAATAAATTAATTATATTTAAAAGCCTTAAAATTAATTTAACGGCATTTTATTAGATATTGTGTTATCATATTAACGCATAACATAGAAACGGCGATAGCCCTATGTTTAAGCTATTAGGCTTGCGATCATTACTTCGAATCTCACTTATTAGTTACTAGCTTTAGCGCGCGGCTCCGCCCGCGTGGTACCTAGGTACATAAATAAAAAGTAGCCTATGTCCTTCCCAAGGTTTTAAACTATATATGTACCAAATTTCATCCAAATCGGTTGAGTTGTTTAGCCGTGAAAAGGTAACAGACAGACAGACAGAGTTACTTTCGAATTTATAATATTAGTAAGAATTAGTAAGGATTACATTGTCGACGTGAGCCCAAATGAAAAAATTCTAGCTTAGATGGAAGGATTAACAACAATACTAGTTCTTAGTAACCCAATTATTCTAGTAAGCTTAAGGACGTACTCCTCTTTTCCGGCTGACTTACTATTGCTATAAACATGGCATATCTCTCTTGCTCAATTTTTTCTCATCAGATGCTCTATACTCACTCGTTGGTTGTGTACTTTTAATTTGGCATTTTATTTTTATTATAATGGTAACACTTAGATTATAACTGCCATTGATATCAACGATAAAGAAATAAATTTAAAGGTTAATTTAGACAAAAAATAACCATGGTTGTATTGCAAATCGGGCAACTCTATAACCCTGGCTAGAGTTAACAAACATTTTAGACATCGAAGTGGGTCACCCTGTCAGAGCTAAAGAGCTAAGTTTTATCTATTGAACGATCCGCCTACGTCAAACAATTGTGTCATCCAGCAATATAATACGATACACACTTGCGAGATTTCGATATGCTTTATCTTTGAAAATTACAATATTAGATTTTTATAACAGTACCTAATAGTTAATAGACTGTTGACTTAACTAAAGCCCAAAATATGGAATAATAATTAGGATCTTTAATTCAGCAAATGCTTTTAAAATATTTATTGTTATGTTGGTGACTGTACCTACCAATGTGTCTAACCATCATACCATTTAACTGTTACGTAGCATCCTTAGATCTAATATAACAGGTTACATAACTATACAAAGAAGGTAATATAGCGACCGTCAACTTTAAACATCTAGGGAGCACTCGAGTAACGGTTCTCGAGTATTCGACCTAGAAAAGGGCTGGTTACATCAGGTTACATGTCTATACTCATTACATAGAATCGTGAAGGTTAAGAAGCGGTATACAGCTGTCATACGCGTATCACAATCCTGGGCACATGTCCATCAATTTGACGCAAGCGATGTACATGAAAATAGTGTTCTAGGGAATTGAATACTGATTTGAATTATACTATGTTATATAGTGCGATGATATTTTATACGTTATAATTTATTTTCTGGAAAAATCTGCAATTAATGAAATTACAGAATTCGAAATCTGCAAACTTTGTTCCGAATTGAATCTATTAAATAAAACAAAAACATAATGGCTGTTAATACATATATTTTATTAGTATTTCTAGCGACATTGGTTCCCATACCTAATGATTTTCAAAGCCGTTTCCATCGGATTCATTTTTTAGTGTTCCGCGTCGTGAGTCATAACTTGTTTAACGCATACGTCACTCGGTGACTTCGGTAATTGTTCGTAAAATGTTGGTTGTCGGTAAGTCGGTAGCAGTACCGGTAAATGTCGACCGGCAGGGAACTTGCGAGTCATCGTACGACTCGGTCACGGTCAAATAACGGAATACTGCCCTAGATAAGGGACCAAGTTTACTTCATATTGTTTAACACATTTTATTTACGAGCTTTATGCAGTTTTTATTGAGTGAACGCGTTGTTGTTATGTTTTATGTTGGCAGTAAGATATTTGTATAATAGCTTTATTTTTATAAACGCATGGGTTAGATAATTCTATTGCTTTATTTAATTAGCAGTTATGTATTAAAATATTTCTTTCGGAAGCTTGGCTTTAATTAAAAACGTACGTGCATGTAAATGGAAATATTTTGTTTTATTTCTTACGTACCTAACTAATTGGTTCCTTTTCCGTTATCTGATATACAATGTTTTAACAAGCTTACGGTTACTTTGGCCCTGTCAGTTTGTAAAAAGGTTGGTTTATGGAATACCACGCTTGCACTTAGTTAGTGATAATATGAGGGCACGAGAGAGTATAGCGTTGATATATTGTCACTTATTTTCTGGAAAAACATGTGACAATATATCAACATATGTACATGGTTAGTTATAACACATTAACAGTAAATACCATCAAATTACCTCTTCCTTCACTATTTTTATATGTATACTAAAGTTAAAATAAATACGTTGCTTTATGACTTGTTAGCTAGTTAACATAGTTTAATGGCCTTATTTATAGTCAAAACTTTTGTGGTAGTCAGTTGGCTCAATGATATAGCGTGTACCAATTGTCCATAAGCGTTGGCGACAATCGATATTGCAAGGCTCCATGGGCCCTGGGCTAGCACCTAATTATTTAATTATTTTTGGATTGAGTCGAGCATTGAACTCGCATAATCGGCAGTTGCGCAATCGCTAACACTTATGTCATAGAAATATAAGGTTAAAATATTGATTAATAGCATAACATAACAGCTCTGTTTTTAAATCCTACATATGAAATGAGGGCTTTTCAATTGCCTTTTGCCGGCCGGATTTCCAGATCTGGAACTTTGCTCGACCCAAGACTCAAACCTGGGAAGCAGACAAAGATAAGCATAAAGAACCAGACAAGCGAGGTAATTTATTCAATAATACTTTAAATAATTATCATTTTATTGATTAGTCAACTATTATACTAAGTTAGGTATAAAATATCTTCTAATGCGTCTAATGAGATTTACAGTATAGCAGTTACAGCATTAAATTACCTTAATATGCAAATGTGGTTTTTTATTTAATTGTACCTACGTATTTTTATTTTTATTAAACGACTTCTTTAGTCATTTGAATAAAATAAACGTCTGAGGTGTGAGTTTGTTTTATACAATATTATCTGACTTTTATAATTATATATATATCCTGACTTTCCCTTGTGGATGCTTGTCCCACTTTTAGTTACTTGATAACGAAATATAAGTATTCTGGACGCAAGGCACCATTGATCTTAAATTATTTTGAAATAAGTTGTGTAAGATCATACACATTTATGTTTTGTCCAGAGCAGAGCTCAGTTTGTTTCTGAGATCATGTACATGATCATACATCGGCGTTTTTCTTTGCCTCACACCAATATATGCCTGATGAGGTAGATAGGACCGCGGTGTAATAAATACCAGTATTTTCAGCTTAATTCTACCACTTAATAGGGGAGAGTTTAGAGCCCTCTACCAGGCACATTGCCATTTCGAATCACTCAGAGCAGTAATTAACATTCGGTAAATTGATTTGAATTCGGCATACGCACATGCGCGTGTGTGCGTGACTGTAAATGAGTCAGTTATCGCGCGTGTGCCAGCCATCTGTATACATGTGCCCACAGTGTCAGATTATAAGCACAAAATGAATATAAAGATACAGAAAGGTATATATTTAATTTGCCTCTAGTTTTGTAAGCCTTTTCTGGATAAGCTATGAACTGACAAGTCAGCTAAGCCTTTAAATATTTACTACCAATGTCCTACCTTTACGTGTGCGCTATCAAAGACAGGATTCATTTTGTAGGATAGGTTTAAAAATCAGTTAAAATTTTTATAAATTGGCTATTACAAACATACTCCGAGCATAGCTACTTTGTTAAGTTGTACCTAAACAAAGTGGACTACCTAATCTAAGCCTAATTAGCAGGCACTATCGACACTTTCGTTCCATTTCTGCTCCACTTCTAACCAGTACGTACATACCTAACTAATACATTAGCAGCCATATATCTAATCTTATTTCCTACGTTTCCCGACTTTCACCAAACTAAAGTCAAGGTTCTGTAGGTCACAGGCACAGGTCGAGCATGCGGCGCCCATATCAATATCGATACAGTATCAAAATACCTGGACACAGGATCTTAAGCCTTATGTCTGTGCAGTAAGGGTTAGTTGTGATATGAATAGGAATGATACCGGACTGATACGTGATAAGAATGATATGGAAGTGAGTTAGCGGGACAGTTCTATAAAGACATCAACAGAATAATTTTTGAATCTACTTTTGGTTTTGATGTTGATTTTCTGTAGTCTAATTAAATAATTTTCAAGCCAAAAGTCATTTATTTAGTTCACAAAGTAACACTATTATGTTATGAACGTCGAAATCAATTAATTTGTGAGTTTACTAAATTACTAAAGCAACATTTAATTCAGTTAGTTTGAAAAAATATTTGCAATAGACTCACATTGGACTCGTTGCTAGCAAATCATGTTCGCAGGTTAAATTTGCATGATGTACGAAGCTTGGATAACAATAATTAATATCTTGGTCATCGCTTAAACTTACATTGCAGACACAATGTTTTTCTGAAGTGAAAACTTCTTTAGCGGAGTTGTGCACTTTTTTGTGATGGGTAAAAAATGTTCAAACGTGACCTGATCGAAAATTCGTAATACGGAGGGAAAATTGCCATGTTTGTGTACGATAGCGCAATAAATGAATATTGTATTTTACCACATAAATGATAGTACTTTTATACTGATAATTAAAGCAATTCGTGCAAAATTATTCCCTAACCATTCCAAAATATCAAAAATGCACAACGTTAATATTCAAGTTTTCACTTTTGCCGGCACTCCCGGAGTGCAACCCGTTGTTTTATTTTTTTGGCACTAGCCTGGATGCCGGTTATTAAAGCATTAAACTAATATTACAAATATGAAGTATCTTAAGTCACATAATTATATTTTGTTTAGTATTTCGAGAACATGATTTGCTGCAAACGAGTATTCTTTATGTGTTTACAATTTTTTTCCATACTGTCTGACAGTAGTTAACATGTACCTAACGTAGCGCAGTGTCATAATCACCAATACACTGAGTGTTATGGGTTTGATTACGGCATTAATACCATTTTATGTCTGCCGCAGACACATAAATATTTATATGTTTATACATTCAGAGTAGGTTTACAAAGTCTCTCGAGACACAGAGATTGAATTTTCTAGTGTACCTAAATTAACTGAAGTCATTAGAAAGGCGAAACTACTGACAAGAACAGCTTTTTGACCTTATTGGCCACGTCTACCACGCTGGCCCAGTGCGGGTGTGCAGACTTCACATATCTTTGAGAAAATTATAGAGACTCTCAGACATGCAAGTTATAGAGACTCTCAGACATGCAAGTTTGCTCACAAGTCACAATGTTTTCCTTTCACCGTTAGAACAAGCGATAATTAGGTATTGCCGCGGAATCGTACTCGAGAACTCTGCGTGGCTGTCCAGCGGTCTCCCACTGGACTACCGAAGCTTTTAGGAATATGTATTTTCGTCCCACGTAGCCTTTTGCTACCAAACACAGTTCCAGAAAGATTTCTTGAAACAAAAATCCAATAACACTACCCGACGCAACACATTCATAACCGCTGCGTCATCGATATTTAAATTATGTAAACATTGTAAACTATACAAATGCAATGGTAAATAAATTGTAACTTTTAACGATGTCTGTCTTATAAATAAAAGCTTTAAACTAACTTTATCTGTGACTTAATCAGATCATAGCAGTACATAAATACATTAACACGGTTAATTTACGACTTCCCTGTATAATTTTAAGTTGCTCCGTGTTCGTGTCGTAAAGATATAATAGTAGGTACCTAGCCTGTGAAAGAGTAGTGACCGCCGCCGCCGGCGCCGCGCCCGTGCCGGGGCTAAGCACTGTGATACTATCAACGCTTAGATAGATGTGACTATCCTCTAAAGTTATACATCGATGTCTCTAAGAGCGAATCTTTAGCAGCTATTATAGCACCTTTGTGAGTGTTGTGGGTTCGATCCCACACGGGACAAAACATATGTGATCCACAAATAGCTGTTCCCAGTCTGGGTGTGCTTTTTGTCCATCGCTTAAATGTTTGTAGAGTCCTACACATTCAAGTAAATACGATATGCTTAAAAAAAAATACCAAAATGTTAAATACCTACGTTTTACTTTTTTCTGTTTGTTACTAACTTTGTTTACTTCTGCATTAACCTAAGTCTGATTGGTAGAGAATGCCAAGAGATGGCTCTGTACAAAACCATGTAAATAAATTTAAAAAGTTAAAAAGCTAAAGTAAAATAAAAATAAATGTAATTAAACTACTGTGAGTCAGGGATATTTCCATACTGGCCAAATGAGAGACAAATTATCCATTAAATTGACTTCATGTTGACCTAACCGTACCTACTTTGTACGTCAGTGGGTCAGCAGAGGCAATCATACAGTAGGCACTCCTCAAGGCACGGCAGTAACGTGCTAGGTCAAAGCTTAGGTACATATACTTTATAACTTTTTACTCAGCCACTTTATATGGATAACTCTAGGCAAGTCAAGTAAAAATTTTTTGATGTGAGTCTTTTTCCTAGGAAAATGTCTTCTGGCAATATCACAAATCGATTACACGAGTAGTCCACAATCGATTTGTGATATTGCCAGAAGATGTTAGTTTAGGCAGTTTACTAACGTGGGACAATGTGTGTACTAAACTATAAATAACTAAACAGTACGTTACAAAAAAGTATTCCAACTAATATTATAAATAATAATAATAACCATTTTATTTCGCGTGGCATAGATGCATAGATGTGTTAGTATTTATATACGTTATTAACTCTGCTTCACTTGCGTTCTGTTTGTTGTTGTGCGTTCATATCGCACTTGTCCACGGAAGCGACCGAACACCACACCCTTCAGCCAAAAGTCCTCCTTCATGAATACGTGCAGAAGAAGTTGGGACTCGCACCACATACGCCTTGAAGTTGACGTTGCGACGCGATTGCAACAGCTGCACTCTTGGCATCTCCTTGGACTTCTGGCGTACATATTTCGCGATGTCCTCCGCCTTAGTGCTGTAATGCAAGCGAGAGATGTACACCGGTGTGTTCGGTGCTGCAGCACGCAGGTTTGCACCAGACTCCACAGGAGCCGTACCGCAGCTGTTCTTGTTTGTTTTCTGACGGCGCTTCCTCTTATGCACCGTCACAAAACCATCCTCAGCATCAACCTACCGTTTCTTTGCCATCTCAGGCACCGACTTCTCGGCGGGAGCAATGGGTATGCTCGCAGTTACCTGCTGAGCCTCTATGCGTTTAGGTCGCGCGGCAATAATATAATAATATATATAATATAATATTTTATCACATACACACAACACCATCTAGCCCAAACTAAGCAGAGCTTGTACTATGGGTACTAGACAATGGATAAACATACATATATACTTTTTTTTTGTAAATACATACATATTATACATAGAAACACCCAGACCAAGACAAACATCCATGTTCATGCACACAAATGTTTGACTTGTGCGGGAATCGAACACGCGACCTCATGCGTGGCAGTCGGTTACACTAACCACTACGCCATCGAGGCCGACAATGCAGGGAGACGGAAGCAGGGCTGCAAGACGCGCGTGCAGCGCACTCAGCAGTCACAACATTCCGCGGCGACTGCTGACGCGAAACTTGCGACCGATGTATCGAAGCAGCCTGCACCTCGACGCGTGTTGACGTTGTTATTACGCGCCGGTGACCTACTTAAAGCCACAGAGTTGCGCAACTCTTCCACCTCCGTACACAAAACCATAATGGTGTCTTGGGATGCCTCCAACTTCTTGTGTACATCCGCTAAACCGGCTAAACTGACGAGCAAAATAAAAAATAAAAAAAAACTGGCCTTAGGAAGACGATGTCCTTCAAAAGACTTGTAACATCGACGTGGTCGAAAGTGACGGGAGGTACTCGTAACTTACTTAAGTCATTCGCCACAAACGTCGGCACGTCGTCAGGATCGGTTTCCTTCAGCAGTGTGATAATATCCTGCAGACTTTTCTTCGTCCCGTCACGCCTGCGAGACACCATCTGGTCACTTTTATTGAGCGACCTGTACACAAACAGCTTGGCAGCAGCTATGTCCTTCTCGCGGAAGTTCGTGGAACATATCTGGATGGCCGACACTTCGTCCATGACATACAGTTTTTTTGCAGGAACGCCAGTTCATTCGCCACAAGTGTGTCACTCATGGCGATAAAAAATACGAGCGTTGGCTTGCGTCGCGCTAAATAATAAATTAATTATATTTATATACGTGCATACGTACGTCTAAGAGCGCGTCATATTTATTTGTTACTTTCACGCCTTAATTACTCGACCAATCATCATGAAATTTCCCATACACGTTATCAGGGGTATAGAAAAGGACGTAGGGTAGGTACCTTTTATCCAGAAAAAAAAACACTTACCTAGCGAGCGAAGCCTGAGCCAAAAGCTAGTAAAACATAAGTAACTAATGTTATACGGAGGATTTTCTGGCAACTCTATCATGCTGCTCCCTAAAAACTGCTGAAAAGAATATTTTATTATCCGTCTACATGAGTTTAATGCTGAAATTCTTGGCACAAAACTAAACAAGTGTCCATCTATTGGAAAACATGGGTATGACCTATTTATGAATTGCCTCGTTAAGGCGCTTGCATTACTGCCAGTGCAGTGGTGTCTCGTATACGACTTCCAGAAATAAGTGCTAGTTGGAATGTGTTTAAACGCTGGAAAAAGTAAATTACGCCTTCGTTTTCTAATAGATTTAAATCAAATTTGGAAATACTTCATGGTCTTTATAGACCCATCTATTATGTAGGGGTGAATGAGAAGTGTTTTTATGGATGTTCAAATGAAATGACTCTTGGTCCACCAGTTATAATATGATAAATACATATTGAGCCTAACTTAGTAGTTGCGAGGAGACGACTGCCGCGCGGCGCTACTGCGTAGTTGCGCCTGACTATACAAGACTAAAGGGTCAGCAGTATCGCTACATATTATTTCCGGCCGGACGCAATAGATTTTTAATTACATCTAGTATTCTAATATTGACAGATTAAAAATAAATTTCGGTGTGCTTCATTAATCAGATAATATGTATTTACTGCTTATCACGTGGAATTGATTTTGCGTTATCACCAATGCGATGACTGTGAGATCCAAACTGATTCCTAAGTATGGCAGAGATTTAGCAGGCTTTTCAATTATTAGTAATGTGTCTGGCAGACGTAAATAGCACTGCACCCTATTACATGGTTCACCTTAATACACTTTTACCATGAGCTAAAGTATAAGCAGCGATAGTTAGTGGGAGACCTTTGGACTGCCACACAAGGTCGATGTTCAGGAGTTCAATCCTAACGCTCACAATATCTCTGACTTTTTGAAGTTATGGCCATATTAAATAGTAAATTATCGCTAGTTTTACCGCTGAAGGCTGAGAACATCGTGAGAAAACCTGCATGTCTGAAAGTTCTACGTAATATTCTCGAAGATATGTGACGTCTGCCATCCCGCACTGGGCCAGCGTGGTGGACTATGGTCTAACCCTACTCACACTGAGAAGAGTTTCGTGCCCAGCAGTGAAACAGTTTAATACAGGGCTGATATTATTATTATTATTATAAAGTATATGTAGGTACTAAACATAATACAGCCAAGTTCATATTTAATTTAAAGGTCGTTCAAACCCCGGTCTTGCCAGTTAAAGCTGTTTTAGATGTGAGATAATATTAAACAGGGCTTTAAAGCAATCTTACATCATAATGTAAGAATAACATGCGTGTGTTCACGTAGAACATATCTTATATCTGATGCAACACATCAACTCTGTTCATGAAGAATTTTCTTGGACGTGACTTGAATTTTAATACACTTTATAATATTATGCCTACATCATATATGTCGCCGAAGGCTCAGGCTAGGTGTTTCTCACCCTTCTTTTCCATATCGAGCCCTCTTGGTTGGGTCGCTGATGAAATTCTAGTTCCAGCGACCCACCCACCTTACAAAGTAGTTAGGTGGCACACCGTGGTGGTGTTAGTCGGTAGGCACGAAGTTACGGGAGAGCCCGAGATAGGAGGCATATTTTCCCACATTAAAAATAAGAAAAAGGTTGTTTCTCACCCTCGGTGTCGCTGATGTAGTTTCAGTTCGGGCGACCCACGCAGCAGTCAACTCAGGAGTAGGCACACCGTGGTAGGTTAAGTCGATAGGACCCTGAACTTCTCGTCTTTCCTTGGGTAAGTCCGACGTACCCTCCCCGCGAAGTTGGATTGGACTGGACAGGTACTGTTTTTAACGGGTTAGCCTTTAAACAAGGATTTCTTTTACTACCATCCCGAGAGGTAATATAAGTAGTCCTGGCACAAAGTCTGTTTCGAGCGAAGTCCGAAGCTTAACCTATTAGGTTAAGCATATTGAAACATAATATTAAAAGTATTGTGTTCGTACGCCAAACGACAATGTAATCCACCTCTGTCTCATTCTTGGGGATTTACAACAAAAATGATGCGCAATCTTTGCAGGCATTCGCAGTGTCATAATTATATTGGTAAGCATTATTAAGGTAATAAATTACTTGTATAAAGCTTTTACCCGGAACCAGAAATATACTATTAAAGCCTGCAATACAAATAGGGTACCTACTTATCATGAAATATTATGCTCTGCCAATTTGTTTTGTTTATAGCATTTCATATTAAGTAAAAGGACAGGCACATCCGCGTTTATATACTTAAGTTCTAGTTCATCATCCCACGTAATAGTGGCCGAGCTTATTACCGTCGGGCACTGGTTCCTGAGAATCTACTTTTTATCAGTTTTAGATGAAACATATCTCGCACTGGGAATAAATCCGGTATAGAAACGGACTTTACAAACATTCAACACCAACACAGGTAATTTTTTTACCGTGTGAGATTCGAACCCACTACACTCGGCGCAGTCGCAGGCAACCACTTAAACCACTACATCTATCTACGCCCATCATCGATCCCTAGTTCCATGCACAGCAGACGCATTCACTAACGGAACACTACTAAGACAGTATTTTACCTTATTTAAATCGCTCTACATAAGTGCACGATGTTAGCCTATTCTCGTTCAAATAGATACCTCAAGCTGTCTGAAGTTCTGAACTAATATTGTGATAAGTCATTGCTATTGACATTGTTACTATTGTTCGATATAATCGAGTTCGGCACGCGCGAAGTGTTATTTATCAAGACAAACCGATGTCGGTACAATGTGCGATCATTACAGATTGATGTGCACCTGTCATCTCTATTATATAGTTTTAGATGTAGATAATGACTGTCTGAATTATGTGTTGTATGGTTGTTCGTGAATCAGTTGGGAGGAATTGTTTGTTGGGTTGTAAGTGAAGAGTGATGTATGAGACCTACGTCTTTTAAGAGCAAGTTCCAACCAAGACTAGTTGGACAGATGTGTTAGAGAGACACGAAGGCGTGCTATCTTTCTGAAGACGTTAAGGATAGGGCGATTCAAAGAAAGTACATAAAAATGGGTGAGGTCACTACCACGTTGGATAAATAGCCGGGAAGAGTGAGATAGAGATATGATTTCACAGTATATGTGCTATGAATATGTAAGTAAACTACGTATACATACTCACTAGTTTAAAAGTATGCCCATCTTTTTAATTGTATTTTCCCTTGAATCTGATGACCCTTTCGGATTTGCCTGCCCACTTACAAATAGACTTATAGTAGCACTTACTACGAGATCTATAAATTATAATAGTCACCGAAATAGTATAAGTATACAAAATTCAGACTTTTTCTTTTAAAATACGCTGAATTGTAATACAAAACAATTCAAGGCTTAATCCTAAATTATATATGAATCGCAGAATATTTTTCGTCAGTCAATAAAGCGTTGAAATTATCTCAAACTCAAGTAGATATTTCGTAACATCTCGTAACGTACCTAGCCTGTATTGATGACAGCGCGTACTCGAAATAAAACAACAATAAAGTCTAAATGAAGTGTGGGTGACATTTCCCCGGCTCCAGCGAGCATCACAACGGTTAGATAACAATCGGAGAGGCGCGAGACTCTCTGCAAGAGTGAAAGCGTTCCGGCGGATTCACATGTGATCTGCCTCGCTCGGCCGTGAGCGAGGCCGTTACGTCAAATGTTACTGTCATTGCCTTCAAATGAATAAGGTGACACTCACAATGGTATTAAGATATCACACCTATTCTTGAAGTATATCACAATGTGGTATCGTATGTAGTCGCAATTCGCCAGCAATTTTTAGAATCTTTAAAAAATAATAGTAACAACAGGCTGGTCTTGTGTGTTTGCCTCGTCCAAGTTCCAATTGTTAGAAATAAAAAAAGCTGCGAAATATGTAGCAATAGTTCGCAGGTTTTGTTAATTTTTTATCTAAAAATAAGCGTAGCGGTAGTGAATGCGACCGCTGTAGGTAACGGATTTAATTTTCGGGTCGAGTAAATTGTAATTGAATTTTCCTGACAAGAAATTCTCAGAAGCTTCATGGATGGATATTTGCCCGGTAGGCGGAAATAAGCTCGCATCCTATGTGTAAAACACATCTGTCTACCCCTGCGGGTATGCAGGCGTGACATTATGTATGAGACTTACCGTGTATCATATCATTCATATCACATATTCTCACCCGTAAACAAAACCTCACCTGAACTAAAACATTGGCAATAGCACATGTATTCATGGTACGTCCGTCAGATTTGCCTTTATGATTCCAATGTAAATTATCGATTTTATAAACAATGTCTTCAATATCCTAACTAATATTATATAGTTTGTTTGGTTCGTTTTCACGCCTTAACGACTCGAACGATCATCATGAAATTTCGCATAAACGTAGTCAGAGGTACAGAAAAGGACTTAGGGTTTGTTTTATCCAGAAAACGTAATGTTCCCGTGCGAACGAAGCCGCGGGAAAAAGATAGTGTAAAAGAAAGAAGTGGATAAAACAGCTTCAGCCTATGAACCCCAACGTTAGTAAAACATAGTTACGTGTCATGGATCGCTGCGTCTTACTTAATTTACAATATGCCGCGTCGAAAACTTAATTATTTCGTTTTCCAACAGGTGTTTCACCACTAAATCAGGCATCCTCAGGACTAATTCAATGCTTCCGCTGTGTTGCCTTTGTTGATAGATTTTAATTAATGTTTTATCAACAGTTTATTGACTGATTCATTCATTTTAATACATATTTGGTAAATGAACATAATCTCAAATAATATTATAAATGCGAATGTGCGTTTGTTTGTTCCACTGTCAAGCCTTAACTACTCTACTGATCATAAAAAAAATCGCATACACGTTGTTAGAGGTAGATAAACGGACATAGGCTACCTTTCAGCCAAAATTATAATATAATATAATATAATATTCTATCACATACACACAACACCATCTAGCCCAAACTAAGCAGCGCTTGTACTATGGGTACTAGACAATGGATATACATACATATATACTTTTTTTTTGTAAATACATGCATATTATACATAGAAACACCCAGACCAAGACAAACATCCATGTTCATGCACACAAATTGTACTGTTTCCGATGGATAGATTTTTTTGCTAAAATTTTGATTATTGCCAAGCGAAGCCGCGGGTAAAATCTAGTAAGTCTATAAATGTTTCATTAGATTTCATTGAAAAGCGCCCAATAAAAAAGACACTATAATATAAATATAAAAACAAAAAGTTAAACTTAATATGGCCAGATTGGCCAGTAATAGGATTTCAACCCGTGATTACAACTACCATGAGAAATATCAAATCACTATATTTCATCGCGTATTTACATAATTATGATCTTGACCAATACGTATATAATTATTATATCCCATGTAATAGATATTTTTATATCTACAAATATCAAGAATATTGCCATCACATTCTTTTTACTAATGATTTGTTATTGAAAAGGTACCTGGAGGTTTTTACTAAAGACACTTGATTTTAATATACATTTATATGTAAATCTGTATTGTTTGATGAAGATAACATGAAATAACTCCTCGAGGATTGACAAACAAGCTCTTGTACTTGGAAATACGTAATATGTTATTTCGATTCAATTGCGCTATAAATCATAGCGAAATTGAATCAAAATAGATATCTTCAATTACTTACCGTAATAATCTCGAGCTGAAGATATATTTCTTGCTTGATGAGAGGACAAATGTACGAAGGGGCTAGCGCGGCAACACTTCGGCCTTATTACGAAAATTATCATTACAAAATTACATTATAGATATGGTAGGTTTTTATCAAACGTAATAATAAGATTTCTGTAAAATATTCGCAATAACTTAGTGCGAATTTCACTTATTTGCATCGGATCTATACTATCTATTAATCTATGTATTACCTACTGATGACCGGGTGAACTTCGTACCACCTAAATTAAATTCCCATCCGAAATTAAGTTTGTGGTTAATAGGTTTATCTAGACAAGTAATTGATAAAAAGAATACTATTCATTTAATTTTTAATAATTAATGTGGGTGTTTGGGTGTTTGTTACTTAACAAAACTTGGCACATAGATACACTGTATCATGTATTAACACATAGAAAATATTCAGAGCCGTTCTCTCGAAATTTACGTGAGCGACACCGCGGGCAAAAAGTACTAAAATTTAATATGCATCAATGGTGGAACCATCACGTAATTCTAAGTCGGTTAACTTGATTACAACCTGGGTATCTGGGCTATCGGCTGTACCTACGAAGTAATTGCTCATTAATTATCGCCAATAGCAATTTTCAAAACACTCCCGTTTCAAGTCACCGTAAACGTAATGTTTGGACTGCCTCTTTAGTCGCGGTACATAAGGCGAGGATTTCCGAAAGTACAGTGTTATCTAGCGTGCTTAAACGCGTTTTATTTGTAAATAACATAGATTTAAATTCTGAAAAAAATATATGTTATTTTACAGCATTAGATCTTAATTTGTCGGGCATTCGAAACACGATTACTGACATTTTATACGATCGAAAAAAATCGTGAAGATAGGTCTGATTTAAGCATTTTTCGTGTAAATTTATTTGAGTTATATTGGGAATTGAATTTTCAAAAATATACCAAAAGAAAGGTCATGTAAAAACGGTTATTTGTCGGGCATCACAATATGCATTATATAATATACAAAAATATAATACCGAAAATATGTGATTTCCTAATAGCCGCCGCGCTCTCTCTAGCGTTGCACTCCCGAGCGGGATGTAATGGGGACAGGACGTATCGCTAGTTTGCAGAGCGCACCGCAGAATTACAAATAATTTTATCGTCAGTTACGAATGTCATCACTTATTGATAAATATATTATATCTAGGTTTAGTTTGTAAATAGGTATGTATATAATAAGCATAGTTTTGATTATTGGACGAGATAACGGCCTTGATAACAACAGCAAAGTTAGGTACCACTTACCAGTGCGAGTCCATTATTGATTTGTAGATGACGAGTGTAGAAATGGGCAATAAAATAAAAGAAAATCAAGGTTGTCATCTTTAGCCTTACGTAGGCTAAACAAATGTAAAAGGTAGGTTGCCTACCTATTATTTGAAAATTACTAAACACTACCTATCATATTTGTATAGGACTTGAATCATTATTTTATAGCATTATTATTATATTAGGTAGGTATACGGGAATAAAAATGTGAGATGTGCCTAAAAGCAATACGAGCGAATTTTATAGGTAGGTACCTGCCTACCTAAATAAATACAAATATTATCCGCAGTTATACCTGCGCGTTGTGGTATTTATGTTTACTGCACCACCCTCGTGAGATGTAATGTTATTTGGTACTAGATGTTCCCGCGGTTTCACCCGCGTTTATCGTTACTGCGCCACCCCCGTGGGTCGTAGCGTGATGTTATATAGCCTATAGCCTTCCTCGATAAATAGGCTATTATGAGATTAGCGCGTTCAAACCAACAAACAAACAAACAAACTCTTCAGCTTTATAATATTAGTATAGATAGCTGACCCGCGCAACTTCGTCTGCGTCACATAAGAGAGAGAGTGGGTCGTAGGCACCTATAATACAATTTTAAAGGAGCTGAATCTTTCTTTGTTAAATCCACGAACCACATAAGAACCATTGAGCAACATTTTATAAATATACCTATAGTGCTAATTTAAAATCACGCAAAATAAACCAGGAGAAACATGGTTTGTATGTCTGTAATGGGTAATTATTTTGCTGCGACGTTATTTTAAAACTGCTATATCTACTAAGATATTCATTGAAATCGAATGATGTAAAGGGCAATTTTGTTTTAAATTAAATACTTGTGATGAATAACGTATTTATTTGGATAAGGATTACTATCATGTTTTGTTTTGCATGAGGTCGCGGGTTCGATTCCCGCACAAGTCAAACATTTGTGTGCATGAACATGGGTGTTTGTCTTGGTCTGGGTGTTTCTATGTATAATATGTATATATTTACAAAAAAAAAGTATATACTTATGTATGTTTATCCATTGTCTAGTACTCATAGTACAAGCTCTGCTTAGTTTGGGCTAGATGGTGTTGTGTGTATGTGGTAGAATATATTATTATTATTATTATAATAATACCTTCGCAAATAATGCATTATTTTAGAACAAATTTAGTTAGCATAAAAAAGGTTATAGTGAGCCAACCTTAAAAGATATACATATGTTGCCATGGGCTTTTTTTAGAACTTTTAAAGGGGAACAATTCTGTCGTACATGATTTTTACGAAACTTTAACTGTTTACCCAGCGCACGTAGCGGAAGCTCTCAAAAGGAAAAAAAACCCTCCGATTTTGAAACATTCTTCATTGGTGCTCCGCTCCTATTGATCTTAGCGTAATGATATATAGCCTATAGCCTTCCTCGATAAATGGGCTATCTAACACTGAAAGAATTTGTCAAATCGGACCAGTAGTTCCTGAGATTAGCGCGTTCAAGCAAACAAACAAACAAACAAATAAACTCTTCAGCTCTCAAAGTTCTTCTTCAGCTCTCAAACTCTCAAAGTTTCGCAAAAATCATGTATTATAGAATTGTTCCCCTTTAAAAGTTCTAAAAAAAAGTCCGCGACAGCATATGTCTATCTTTTAAAGTTTTGGCTCACTATAACCTTTTTTATGCTAACCAAATTTGTTCTAAAATAATGCATTATTTGCGAAGGTGTTCTTATAAACATGATATTAATCCTTATCCAAATAAATACGTTATTCATCACAAGTATTTAATTTAAAACAAAATTGCCCTTTACATCATTCGATTTCAATGAATATCTTAGGAGACATCGCAGTTTTAAAATAACATCGCAGCTAACTAAGTATAACGAGGTCGCGGGTTAAAGTCAGCGTTAGCCCAAAATAACTATTCCACGCGGACGAAGTCGCGGGCAGAAGCTAGTATTCAATAATCTTATTGACTATTACCACACTATTACCAAACATGGAATACGGTTTGATTGTTATATTTACGTAGTTTTCATGGACACTTAATAATATTATTATCGTATTATCTATCACTATCACGCCTATGAAGAATGCACTAAAGGCATTGCAAGCAAGCAAATTAAGCTATTAACGTAAAAATTACAAGCAGTCAAAGTTAAAAAAAGTTGACACGGCCGATAATTGGTGCCACCACCCTACCTACGTCATCGGCACTCGCGAGTAGCATAGCGCCCGACTCATCGTAATTATGGACGTCGGCGTACGCGCGGACCGGTGAAGCGGGGGGCTCCAAAACCTTTGAGCATTCGGAAATCCTCGCCATAAGTTCAAGTATAACCGATCCTGAGGATTTAAGCTCTTTGCCTGGGTCGAGCAAGGTATGTAATGATTGAATTTTTCTCTAAGAGATTTCTAAACAACAAGAATTCTGTAAATATTTCTGGTAGATGCCAATAAACTCACTTTAATTATATAGGACCTAAACACAGCGAATTCGGATATATGATGCCTCTGCTTACACATTAGATATACAGGCGTAAGACTGTATATAGCCATAGTGTTGTGATCTGTCATTATTAGGTACAAGTCAGAGATTTCTTACAAAGACAGCACCGGTATACATTGCGGTATTGAAACTGTTATACCAGTCTCATGTGTGTTGTATGGGAGGTAATTATCAGCGTAAATACTGAATTGGCAATAAAACATGGTTTATATTATAGGTGGGAATTGACAGCAATAAATTACACAGATGTGCTAGTGACGAGGCTTGTGGCCTTGATCCCTACGCGTCAGCCTAGTACACATATAAATGTTTTGACTGTGACGGTGGTGTCACAGATAAAATAATACTATACTATTAGGAGTGTTCTTTGTAACTCCAAGAGTACCTATGGCGCGGTACTTGAAGGAGTGCGCTTCGCCATCTTTTTTATAAGCTTTTACCTGTAATTGAACTAGCGAATCTTAAAGTGTATTTGTTATTTATCATCCGTCGAGTTCGAGTAGGGTTGAAGAATGAATAATCACGACCCGCTAATTATATTTTAGGTAAGAGATAGCCAGTCTGTTCACACCTGGGCAGGTTAACTTAGAAAAAATACGTCCCCGGTACAAAAGATCGCTGCTAAACAACATTGTATCCTGTTCTAAGATGGGTAGGATTTCAGTGGTTCTTAAGGAGGCACTGTCTTGTTCATTGGTGTTAATGGAACGACCTTAAAATTTCCACGGAACGGACCACAGATTGCATAAAAGCTTTTGCCTGCGGCTTGGCTCGTTCGGGAATAGTAGATACTTTTTTCTGGTTGAAAGGTACCATAAGTCTTTTGCTGCACCCCTGACATGACGTTTATGCGAAATTTCAGAATGATCGATGTAATAGGTAAAGCTTGAAATTATAACAAACAAACAAAATGTATGATATTAGGATGCCACAAATTGACGGCCCTTATATGTGTATGGGTTCATTAATAATAGTTTAATGTTTACATAGACTTTCGTGACATAAGAATTAATTAAGCAAGCACGGGCTTCGACTTATGCAAAAATGAAGAATAAAATATAAATCAATAGATTATTCTCACGATTTGGTCTGTCTAACATAACTCCTGTACTAATGATTAACACTAATTATATAAATTATAAATAAATCTCATCAAATTCCATTCAATTTTATTTTTGTTTGAAGCTCGAACAAACGAATATGAATAAAATTATAGTTTCGGATTCATAAACCCTTAATTAGTTGATATGAGTTATTTTTATAAATCCAATGCACAAACACTACTTCTTTAGATTTTTATAATAGCATAAGTACTCTCTTTTATTAGTCCACACTCAATTAAATAAATTAAATATGATATGATGATAGGTACCCGTATCATATTTTTATAATTATAGTCTCCAAGCATACGGGATGCGCTGTCATCAATTATCTACTCTAACTTAATGAGGAAACGGAGAGATGTGTTATTATTACGTCAATTAAGGAGTAAGAAACAACATGAAGAAAACTATTCTTAAACGTGTGTGAAGTCCGTCGAGTCCGACAACCTCTATGATTTAAGCAATATTAATGATCCTTCCAAAAGATAGGCTTTGCTCAGAAACACATATTATAATATTATGGAGTGATCTGCTAGGTTTCTTAAAAAAGCAGAGAAGGAAAAGAACTGTCAATAGGAGATTACTAATTTTTGTTTGAATGTTTACCTCAAAGATATTACAATATTTTTAGTTTACCTCCTTTGCAGTATAAAAACTACAGAGATAACTCGCATGGGTAGAATTCCTTTTTCGAAAATATTTAATCTAAAATAAACCCCTATGTCACCAGTATCATTTGCCAGTTAAAAAAGTGTCTTACATTTTATACGTTCACAGATAACCCTAAAGACCTTATAAGCTTAGCTTAATGTTACTTTAGCCAAATACAAAATCAGTTTCGTGTTTCCTGCGTCGTTATGCCTAATAAGGGATGAACAAATTACAATCAGATGTTGTGGCAGGCATTACAGGCCCACAGCCTTCGCGCACGTTCCGTTCATCCGCATTCCCAGTTGGCGCAGTCTACAAAGTATCGTTATGTGTAACGGAACGCGTAACAGTTAGAGCGTTCTGATAGCTTCGAGCTAAGTCTCTACGTACCACTTCCTATGTTAATAGCTTTACAGTAACATTTTTACTATATCGCCAAAATTTTCGGGTCACTGTTATAACGTGGATGGCAATAAAAAACAGGTTGTGTCGGTCACCGTTTGGTCTTAACAACGTGGAATGAGAACTTCTTGTTATTATTTGATCACGTGCCGAATGAAAGAGTCATAAAATATATATAGGTATAATTAATTACTTTGATTGTATATTAAAAATTATATTGGTTATTTATCTTTATAGCTTAATTAAAATAATTTGTTTACTTTTTTATCATTTAAGCAACATGACATTGAATCTATGGCCTCACTATGAGGTCCCGTGTCGACTGTCGTCTAGGGGAGTTAAGAAAGGTGTTAGTAAGGCCAAGCATCACATCACGTAGTTATACGTCTATTACATAGTACCTGAATACAACTGTATATTTCTGATACATGCTCGTATGTTTATCTGTTCAGGAATATGCAACTTAATGCTTTACAATGTCAATATTACGTTTATTATAAAGAATATTCCACGCTAGAGATAATATACCTATGTGTTGCGGAGGAACTTATAAACATTCAAACATACGAAGTTTTGATCCGGATCAAACCACTGATTCACTCTCAGTGCAAATGCAGCTGCGAATAAGCCACTGCGTCCACCGTGCAGTCTATTTATAATAAACATTTTCTATTTCCCTCTAATAACACGTATTTCAATTACAAGATCGCATAAAGCATGTGGCGTTCCCACAACCATTGTCGCGAGTTTCCTCTAGTAGAAAATAATCAATGAGTTTCACCTTATTGTTCTAGCTGGTATACTTAGTTAACGCCATAGATTTATAGGAGCCGCTTAATTGCTATAGAAATTACGTTTACGCTACAAATAGAACTAACATGTTATCTTATCTTTCCATTGGCTTAGTGTTTGCGATTATGTTATCAGATCAAAGGGGTCGGGCACCGTAGATGGTCTTCTGGAAAAAAGGCGGAAGGACTAACGGTATTGTGTGAAAATTGCGATACAGCCTAGGAATCCAAACTAATATAATAAATGTGGATGTGGTTTTTTGTCTGTTAAGTTTTCACGACTTAAGTACTCGATCGATCATTTCAAAATGTCATATACTTGTTATCAGGGATACAGAAAAAGACATAGGGTACCTTTCATCCAAAAAACAGTACTGTGCTCGAGGAATAGGCATTTATTGACAAAACCGACAACGCCGCGGACAAAATCATAATAAAAAATTGTAAATGTGAAAGATTGTGAAGATGTTTGGATGTTTGGTAGTCAATCATACGCCAACTGTTAAATGAATTAGGATGATACTTGGTACTTAAATAAGCCTGAATAAACTCTGTTCTATGTATTACATAGAAGAATATTCATACTCGTAATGCGTTATAATGAAATTCATAAAGGCAAATCCATGAGGAGCAGTTAGTGGGCAATAATTATAATATAAGAGTTTGTCCCTTAATTATTTTGTCTACCAAAAAGTATCGAATCGAAAAGTATACCTAAATAACAAATTTGTTTTATATTTAGGATGAGACTATTGTGGTTTGGTCCAAATCGTGGCAAAACCTATTTAGTAATCTTCTATTGCAGCCATTCATCGTTTTTACTTTCATTCTATTTACGCTTTTTATACATTCACCGAATGTACCCAACATAATTGGCGTTAAATAAAAATAAATCAAATACATTCAAAAAATTAAACACCACCTGCCAATAAGCGTGGTAACATTAGTTTCAGGGTTGCCAGATCGGGTAAATAATATATGTAAAGAAATTAGAATGGCATTATTAATATTATACTATGCGCATCTTGTAGATGACTCATTACATTGATCTTAAATGCATTTTATTGACACTGGTAAAACACGTATTAAAGCTTATGGCTTTTTTCACTTTTACAGCAAGATTCAGTTATTATCATAAACTGAACGGGCGATTTTCTATTAATTAGTCGTTTTAATCTGATAATCTCATAGAACTTTGGTTAAATCGAGACAAAAACGTCTTCTGGCAACCCTAATTGGTTTGCATTTTGATATTTTCTTTATTACTCACAAGTAGGCAATTTTTATTTCTCAATCACGTTTCCATTAATACCTTTTTGTTCTTTCACTGTTTAGATACTGCACTGTAGTAAACGTCGTTTACATTTAAGATTTTACGATAGTTTAAGCTATTGGGCGATGTGCTTAATTTGATAACTCTTAATAAATTAAATTTAATATTCCAATTCACATTGAATCAATCCGGAATGAGAGCATGATTTAAGGGAACTCTCGTGCTAATGTAAAAGTGAAAAGCCGTATACTTACTAGGTAGAAGTTAGGTATGCGATAAACCTCTCAATATAGTTAAGCTAAATCACTTAACAAAATTGAAGAATGTGTCTAGCAAACTAGCTATATGTTCGTAAATTTTCATTACAACATTTTTGCAGTTGATGCTTTCACTAAATGTACCTAAACAATAATTATTCAGGCTTATATACAGCGTGTAACAGAAAGATGTGGTCATATTTAAGCATCACATAATATAGCCCCACAACAATGGAAAACCGCGCCAAGCAAATCCATATATATTATTTTTACTAAGATAGGTACAGCATTTTCTTTTTATCGACTTATCAATATCACATATTCAAGCCGATACTTAAACAACACAAACAGCTGACTTGGGGGATCTCACTGATCCCGAAAATTACCATGCGCTATTTGGGTAGTAATATAATGCATTTGTTTCGATGTATAAATAAATTGTCATAAAATTTAAAATCGTTTTTTTGATCCGGGTATAGAGCACATAGGTTATTTATCAGATATATATCACGGCTTTAAAAAATGACCACACCTTTCTATTACACGCTGTATAAATATAAATAATTGGTTAGTTAAAATAGTAACCTAATAAAATTAATTAAAATCAAACGTACAAATAAATCAAAGAATTTTAGCGGCATCTTTACCATTTCCTGTCTATAGGTAAATATCGTATGACATAGTTATTAACTAAGTAATACAATTTAAAAACTTCATTATTGTAGTATCTTTCAAAGTTTGTCTATGTAGGTTTTAAGCGTCATGAATAGTTTGATCACTGACCTCTACAACTCAACCTAGTGAGAAAACCAATAACCCATCATATAGACTACATTATTTGACCGGTTTTTAACATATACATACATAACTATATAACTAGAATAACGGACAAGTTCAGCACTAATCCGAGATAATATATTATGCAGATACATTTAAATATTTTTATTCTATTATTTTTATGCATAAATACGAGTATAATAAAAATATTAGCCTAGTTTGTAAAAATAAAACGTATCATTAATACTGAATACAAGCCTTCTCCGAGGAAGAGGGTTAGGCACCACTCGATTTAAAAAAATACTGGCGCTTAACGGTAGTTATAGTCAAAATATTTAGGTGGAGTTTGTCGATTTGTTTTTTGTTGTGTGAAATCTGCTTCGACACCTTATCCAATTGCAAGGATGACTTTTATCACTATAATTTCAGCTTGGGTTCTACCCGTATAACATGTTTTGTTAAACAATGTCGTTCATGGGCTTGACTTCTAATACTAAGTTCTCCTAATACTTTCTAGTACTTACCACAGATTTTATTCTTGTGCTGCTAAAAAAGTTTTGAAAAGGGAAAAAATGTGAACTTTTGTATGAGACTGACTGACTTTTTTTTTAAATCTCGTACTAGTGATAATTGCTTTGAAGTGTTTTATTTGTAGCTTCTATTTATCTTTTAGACTATTCACAATAATTAAGTGGTCTCCTCACAAAAAATGTGCGGATCACACACAGTTATATAGAGAAGGAATGTACTTTATGCCTGTTGTTTAAGCCCTCGTATAGCGGAATGCAGATCTTCGCGAGATACGATGTGTTTTTAATGTGTGTGAGGACCCGACATACAAGAGGTTACACAGTATGTAAAATATCCTGCGTCAAAGGGATTATCCATACATAACGCAATCATAGTACCTACCTACTTTTGATAAAAAGAAGCATGCGTTTTTGTATATCGTCCTCAGAGTTAACATTTAGAAGATGAAGAATTCAATTTTTAGAACTATTTTAGAATATCTATACAAAAAAGAAAATGTTATTTTTTTATAAGCCGCGATAATATCTGTTTAAATGAGTTTAATGTCAATTTGCGAGCTTTTCCCAAAATATCGTCATTGAATATCTTTACTTTCACCAATGGTCTCAACAATGATCTATATAAAAAGAACGTGTTCAAGTCAAAGACAGATTTTATAACGGCACATCGAATTACGAGCGTTTTGGTTAATGATAATGACACAGTCGACATAATGCGAATGTTTATCTCATTTGTGTCACCATTCGGTACATTTTGTGTTACACATTGCTTTTTCCGTTCCAAATAAGATTAATAGTAGGTAAGCTCGCGCCAGTCGCGACACTTTGCTTAGGTATGCTAAGGCGTTGAATACACAACGAGCAGCTAAAGAAACGGGTAGAGTATTTAGTAACTGTTCTGCAAATTATAAGCGCGCTAGAGAAAAGATTTGACAGCTGTACTAAATGATTTGCTTGCTTGAGAGATAGATAATTTGGATTACTTTCCAATAATATATTTACGGATGCAAAGTCCAGTTTGTCTTGGTAAAATTGTCTAAGGATCATACTATTTGTGCAGTATAAAATCTTCAGCAGCAAGTTAATAAAACTACATATATATTATGTATTATATAATAATTGTCCTCGATAATGAAATTCATCTAACTTATTGAGGAGAAGAATGACAATAATTAACTATTGTCATTCATCAGTGAGGTGCATGCAGTCGTAATCGCATGGCATATCGATATCGATTACATCACTATTAAGTTATCGTAACTTCAATAACGTAATGACTTCAGGTACGCGCTCTAATCGACTCTACCGTGTAAGGATGGCATCTGAGCCCAGCACGCGTTGTTCTGGATAGGAAAGGGGAGGGCGGGATAAGGTGGAATAACTCTTCAGAGCACTCCCCGTGGTATATTCTGTAGAAACATGCCAATGAGGCAATGTCCCTACGGAGTTGCAGAGGTTCCAGTGAACTCGTGACCTCTGGATCTCCGATGATTCGGACAGCCCGCCGCTGTAACCGGTCGAGAGCGTCCAGCAAGTACTGCGCGGAGCCATCCCAAAGATGAGAACAGTACTCCACGCAAGGGCGCACTTGTGCCTTATACAATAGGCACAGTTGCCCAGGCGTGAAGAACCGCCTCACCCTGTTCAGAACTCCGAGTTTTCGCGAAGCTTGCTTAATGACGCTCTCGATATAGGTTTTCTGATTAAGGGAGCGGCAAAGATCCATACCTAAGATGGAGAGACTGTCACGTATCACCAGTGGAGTGTTCTTCAGAGAAGGGAGGGGAAGGAACGGAGACTTTTTTGTTGAGAACGCGCATGCCTGGGTCTTCTTGGCGTTGAACTCGACCAAGTTCTTGGCACCCCTTTCATAGATGCGGTCCAAGGTCTGGTCAAGTTCAACGACAGGATTCTGCCTTTTCCCCTCAACCTCAGCCTGTTTGGCCCCAGGATGTCCGAGATATCGCCCATGCACGGTACTGTCGTCCGCATAACAATGTATGTTGCCGAGATTCAACATATCATTGATATGCAGAAGAAAGAGCGTAGGGGATAAGACAGAACCCTGAGGCACTCCTGCATTGACCTGCATAAATTTGGAAGCGCGACCGTCGCAAAGGACCCGAATACAACGCTTCTGCAGGAAACTTGCAATCCAGGTGCACAGTTGAGTGGGCAAGCCATAGGCCGGAAGCTTGGAAAGAAGAGACCGGTGCCAGACTCTGTCGAAAGCTTTGGCTATGTCAAGGCTGATAGCCAAAGACTCGCCGTGCTTGTCCACAGCTTCACCCCAGAGGTGCGTGACGAACGCTAGAAGATCACCCGTTGATCGTTTAGCCCGAAAGCTTTGGAGCCCGAAAGATTGGCGATCATTGATCAACGATTGATCCTCCAGGTAGCGGACAATTTGGGTGTTTATAATCCGCTCGAACACCTTGGAGAGCACCGAGGTGATAGCTATGGGACGACAGTTGCTTGGCTCGGAACGGTCCCCCTTTTTGGGAATCGGTTGAACGTTCGCCTCCTTCCAAGCCTCAGGCACAATGCCTGCGGCGTAAGACGTCCGGTATAGGCGCGTAAGCGTGGGAGACAACTCCGCTGCACATTTTTTAAGGACCACAGCTGGGATGCTGTCAGGTCCACTGGCTTTCCGAACATCGAGAGACTGCAGTCTCGCACGAACGGTTCGTTACCTGATACATATATCAGGCATGGTGTAGCCGCAGTTGGCAATGTTAGGCGGCTGCGAACCGCAGTCATCGATTCGGGAGTTGGCCGCAAAGAGATTTGCAAGCAGATCTGCTTTCTCCTGCGGCCGATGAGCCAGTGATCCATTCGGATACCTCAGAGGGGGCAGCAAGGTCTGTCAGAAGTTGGACTGCACGGCTTTGGCCAGGCGCCAATAGCTACGACTGCCCGTAGGATGCGCCATGAGTTCCTGGCCGAACCGTGCGACGCGCTGGGCATCCGCTCTTAAGTATGCCCTCTTGCAGACCTTTGTGGCTTGGTTGAACGCCGCCTTCAGGTGATCCACGTTAGGGTCGTGGAGAGTGCGAGCCCTGGTCCAAGCGCGGTACGCTGTCTGTTTGCGTTCAACAGCATCAGCGCATTCACGACCGAACCAGGGCCTTTTCCTGCCGCCGCTCGTGACATCACTGTATGGAATATAATATTCCATACCCAGGATGATTTCACCAGCGACAGCAGTAGCGCTCTCTGATGGATCCCTGTTCTCAAAGCAGCGTTGAGCCCAAGGGATGGATTCGAAGTACTCCCGCATTCCATCCCAGTCTGCCGACGAGTAGTGCCAGAGTCGTCGTCTTGCCTCCTCGGGTCGTGGGGGCGTAACAAAAACAGCTGTGGCACAAACCAGACAGTGCTCTGAGGTGCCCAGAGGAGCACGAATCGACACACTGTACCGGTTCGGGTTACTCGTCAGCAGCAGATCGAGCAGAGAGGGCGCCTGACCTGCAATGTCTGGAATCCGGGTGGGCTGGAGTACCAGTTGAGACAGGTCATGCGTGAGAGCGAACGCATGGGCAGTTCGTCCCGCGTGGTCTGTTTTGGGAGAACCCAACCAGGTCTCATTGTGGGCATTGAAATCTCCCAAGAACACCAACTGAGCGTTCGGAAACCGCTCCTGCGCGTCGTCTGCCGCCTGACTCAGGTAATTGAAGAGTCGAGTTGTCTCAGCGTCTCCTGAATGGGATCGGTTGAGGCACATGTAGATTTGGCTGAAAGAGCCATGATCTACGTGTACCCAAAGGACAGATAAGGAAGGGTCCTCTAGGCATTGTAGACGGCGACAGCAAATATCCGCCCTAACAAACAAGCATACCCCGGCTTTCGCGAGGAAACACTCCTCTAGCACGTAGCCGGGATATTGCAGGTAGTTCGTGTCTGCAGGACGGCGTATTTGTGTCTCCGTTAGAAAAAGCATTGCCGGCCGAGCCGTCTCCAGGTGGTGATGGACGGCATTAAGGTTAGCGTGGAGTCCTCTGATGTTAATAAACTCCACGACACAGGAAGCAGCAGTGGGGTTACGGCGATTGGCTGCTGTTGAACGACAATGCTTTGTTCGTACTGCCATAGAGTGAAAGGAAGGGGAAACGTGAAAAAAAAGAGGCGGCTATTCTCGCAGTAAAGTGGGGCAAGGCGCAGAGCAAGTTTTGTCATATAACTGTATGGTATGGCGATAGCCGATCCGACGGACAGAAGGACCCCCGTACCCTCCCGAAAGTGGTCGCCGGGACCCACCCTCCGGTCACCATCCGGCACGACGAGCCACCTCGAGATTATGCGCGGCATGATAAGGCAGCCAACCTAGTTGGTTAGACTCGGTTGGGCCTCTGGACTATACCGCGGGCGGCCAGCAGAGCACCGTTTCTACGGCTCTCCCTGGCCGCCGGGTCGACTCGCGCCACCCACACAATGACTCTACGGATACTCTGCAGGTCCCTCATAAGCTGCGAGAATCGTCACCTCATGCTTAGGCCTCCGGCGCTCTCATTCACCGAACGAAACACAGCAGTGAAACACTGTTGTTTCACGTCGATTTTCTGTGAGAGGGTAGTACGTCCCCGGTCGAGCCGGCCCATTCCTGCTGTAACCAGCTTGGCTCTACTACCTTACTTATATTATCTAATCTAGACTAATATTATAAAGAGGAAAGATTTGATTTTTTGTTTGGTTGTTTGTAAGGATTTAACTCAAAACAACGTAACCGAATTTATTTTTTTATTCTAAAGTATTTTACTTTTACGCGAGCGAAGCCGCGGGCAAAGCTGGTATATAAAAAAAGGACTACAAAAAGGTGAGACAAAGACATTTAAGGAAATAGTAAACAATTAGATTACATTGACGTATCTAGACATTTTTATCCTCTCCTGTTCCGAGTGATCGTCACTCGAACGTAGATTGGCACTCATTCGCTTGATTGCGTATATGCGTGGGTAGCTGATTAGTAGTTATACCTCATAGGGCAAAAATAGTGTGATCAAATTTTTGTTGTCAAACTCTAATCATCGCTAGTGTAGCTAAGAATTATGTTGTAAAGCCTGCCGCGAAGCAAGGCTTATCCCAACTTGCTTTAATCCTATTTTATCAACTGAACTAATTCCTTTACATAATTAAAACCACTATGAGTCGGCGTTCGAAAATCGAAACTTTAAAACCACTGATAGTGTGTACAACGCCTAAATCGGTTGAAAGTAATTTATTTCAATGAGGGCAACTCCGTGTCAAGTTTTAATTGTTTTGTTCAAGATTTATAATACCCATCTTGCAAAGTCGTGCAGTTACTCCCAATGCAATTATTATGTATTACCTTTCAAATATTATCATTTAGTCTTTAAATTGTCAGCTGATATTCTACATCCTTTTTATAATTGGTTATTTAACTGTAAAAATACAAGTTTGTTGACTGTTTATTTAAATTATAAACAGTAAAATGGGTGAACTTGAGGACATATTCTAGTTTATTATAATTTTATTGGTAATATCTATTTGATTCATTATAGGTACCTTCATCGCGGCAAGACCTATGTAACAATTTATCAGATGTAGCATAATAATCTATTTATGATAAATATTTCAGAAAAAAAAGAATAATAAATAGACACTTACCAAAAGAGGCCGGAATAGAAAAATACATCGATGACGCTGAAAACTTCTAGACAAAACTGTGTGTCATAAAACTCATAAAAAACAAAGTTTTTTATATCGTGGGCGGTGCATTTTAATTTGGTGGTGAATTTATGCTTGGACTAAAATACAAGGATTTTTTTCTAGCAAAGCAGTAAATAATATATAGCAATATAAATTTTACCTTGACCTTGTCGGTATTGCGGGAATTTTAAATACCCATAGAGTTCGGTTTATAATTAATTATTGGTTCCGAGGCAACAATGGTATAACGGGCTGACTTCCGACCGAGAAGTCGTGAAACCAAACATGATCGCAGCGGGAAATTAATTCTTGGAAACAACTAATTTGAAAAATTTGAATTTATTCTAGAATGTTGGAACGGATTCCGTGCGGTACCGATCTTATGTTGGTCTGTTATTTAAAAATGGCGAATACCAAACTAATTATTACACAACTTTACAATATAACTTACAGGAAGATGTATTAAAAGCTATTGCAATAATACTGTAATGTGAAGAGCAGGGTCTCCTAACACAGATAATGTTTACTTATAAGGAGTACCCCAAACTACTGATTATAAAATAGCTTAAAAGATAAAAATAAACAATATTTAAGTTATTCTTTTTAAATTTAGAATTGTCCTTATTCACTTTGATAATATTACTATGATTAGCATCTTCACAAAAATCTTCTTTCTGTGGCTTGCCGACCATTGGAGATTAATACGGAAGCTTAGAAGATCTTTAAGAGGCTCTTAAAACTTTTAAAATATACCATGTTACAGCTTCATTGAAGATGTATGACATGTACATACAATAACAGAGTAGCTGCTTTAAATAAGAGCTACTTAGTTATAAATATAAGGGCGTATAAGATAGATTGTGGTTTAGTTTACGGCACTTATGAAGAGGTATACTTAGTAATAACTATCTACCATACCTTTAAAATATGAATAATAATAAATTTGCGGTCCTACAAGTTAGCACGTTTTGCCGACTCATTAGGCTCATTTTTATATTATAGTTTAGGCTGTAGTTTGCTATAATATTATTATATCAAGATTGATCGTCGAATAGCATGACACTTCTTGTCTGCTGTTTACTGCATCGAAATTATAACAGGTCCACAGTGCACAGATATTAATGATATTTCTTAGACTTTATCATCTACGTATATTTAACCAAGTCGAGTACCCATAATCTATAAATTTTGTGATTTGTATTTTGTTTTTCACGCCAAAGATTTTCTGTTTGCCATATGCTCCAATCGCTTTAAGCGTAATCGATTTTAAGGTGTTTTTGTTACTGCTCGAAGCAAATAAAAAGAAAGAGTTATATTAATAACATTATGGACACGTAATACTGAAGGCGTAATTACGTACCCACAAAATTTCATTAGCAACGCATCCGAAGTACAATACCGAAACTACTTTCCTATTACAAAATAATCATATCTCGACATTATACTTAAAATAATCGATTAGGTACCATTCCGCGGTCTCGCCTTACAAAATTGATCATTATGCCGTAAAAAATGAGATGTCGACGAACTTACGAATAATGATAGAAGCGAATTACTGACGGCCATTATCTTCTGACAAGTTATTATGGTTGGCCTGGCCTAATGTCACGGCCTCTACACCTGTTCTAGTAGAAATGTTGTTGAATGTTTTGATAAAAACATGTTTTTTAATGTTTGAAATGTAGTGCTAGTATCAGTAGCTGGTCGAATTATCGAGGCATATACGATGGATAGTTAGAAAAAACATGTTGAACGTTTCAGTTAAACCATTTGAGTTATATCTACATAAGACTTACCTAAATTATTTTCAATTTGTATTTAGTTATTAATAATGCGAATGCTATTATAGCACTTAGTTCAAAGCAATGCCCTTTTTGATTCTCTATACACGTAATGTTTATGTTTTGTTCAGAGTTGAAGGTAAAACATGTTATGTTAAAACGACATTACAATAGTGTTCGCAGCTACCGCGGGCACTTGCTCGTAATGTGCCGGACGCTGTCGGAAGATGGGAATGTAATAGGCGTAGCGTCTAAGAAATAGATTATTACGATTTGTGAGTACCGTTATATCTCAGTTCTCATGATGTAGGAATGACAATGCTTGACTTGTCTATTATTTTATTAACTCCGTTCACGGTCTCAGTGAGATTTCAGCTTATACAATTTTTGGACTTATGATTCGTAATGGTTTAGGCGTCATCATTTTAATGTTGAATGTTGATTGAAAATTTGAATTGGAAAGTCAATTATGATTTAAAACAATTTGTTACAAAAAACTTGCGTATCAAAATCGAATATCCTTACTTCCTTACTAATATTATAAATTTGAAAGTAACTTTGTCTGTCTATCTGTCTGTCTGTCCGTCTGTTACCTTTTCACGGCTAAACCACTCAACCGATTTAGATGAAATTTGGTACAGATATAGTTTAAAACCTGGGGAAGGACATAGGTTACTTTTTATTCATGTAGGTACCACGCGGGCGGTGCCGCGTGCAAAAGCTAGTACTTAATATACCAAATTGACGTAAAATTGTCATGAGACGTAATAATGCTTGTTCCAAAATCAAAGCAATGTCACACATCACTATTCGAATTTCTCAGACACACATCTCAAGTGTGAGACTTATATGAAACAAATGCTTTTAACTATCCCAATGATAAGCACTAGTGTTGTCTCGGTATGACAGAGAGGCCATTTTAAATCTCCCATCTCTCGAGAACATTTATTTATACAACTCAGGTGGCAATTCAGCGAGTAAGCAGGCCATAAACACGTACTGCCAGGATGGTGGTTAGCATTTACTGAGGCCGGTTAAAACCTTCTCAAGAAGTGTAGAAACCTACTCATCACAGGATAAACAACAACACAAGGGCCTTTAGCTGCAATTTTCTAAAACGGTGGTACTTTCCCAGTCAGCTGCACCAGCTTATGCGCAGATTTTGATATACCGTACCACAAAAATAATTTCACAAACTACTCACACGCTAGAAATCCTTGTGTTTATACCTGCCAAGCATAAGGGTTCCATTATCCCTTAAAGCGAGTGATAATAACCTTCGAAAAAGCGATTATGTCAAACTCTAAAGCTCCAGCTATCTAACAAGGTGTCTATACAAAGCTATCACTGCTCCTATCTTCAACATTACCTATGAGAATTCTGCCATTAGAATGCTTTCAAGATCCATCTTGGAAGTGAATTCGATTTATAAATACAGGCCTTTGAGACAACGTAACAGTACAACAACAGAAAAGTAGATACGCTTCGTAAGACAAAGACAAAGTTTCTCTTCATTGTGGAGGCGTAGATATATATATTCAACAAGTCTAGGCATTCACGGAATCTCAACGCCTCAATGCGAGCTTAAGGAATAACTTGGAATACCTTTGCCTGTTTAGATATTGGATCCCATTATGTAAATATTTTTCACTGTGGTTACGGTTCGATGTAGCTTTTTCTTCGATATTTTTTTGCTTTTAAAACATTTCTACTTTTATTGCTCGCCCTTAGCTAAGCTATTAGACGACGTTCCGGTTGCTGGCATGACTCTGCTACATTCCCATTGCCAGCGCAGATCAATCTAGGAGGTTAAAGAGCGATCAACTTGCTGTATATTTTACTTATCCAACTGCAAGCTGCACTGGATTCTGCAGTTTGCAATAGTCTTCGTCGATAATTTGACAATGTGGCAAAGAGTCATTACTCTCTCATATTTATCATGACTTCATGAGTAAAAGAGACGTCTATTGCATTAACCTGTAGAGTGGCAGCGGTTCACCGGCGGCCAGACACAATAAACTTTAAATATGTCAGGCATTCCAAGACTTAAGGTTAATAATTATTTCTGTTTCATAGATGACACTTTACGAGAGTGAGACTTTACGAAAATTCAAACAACGGTTATAAAACGCGACCAGACTGGGTACCAATATTAATTTGTAGACGCAAATGGTAGTGGCACTATCCGTATAGTCAATGATCCATGACGGCTGATGACCGACCTTAAAGAGTGGTGACACTCCATCTCCGTAGACACGACTTAGTCTATCGATTCTTAAAAGCAGCGGCGCCAATTCAAACTACCATTCAATTTATCGAATACCTGAAAAATTAGTTCTCAATTGTTTAACGCAACAGCAAAAACTAAGTCCTTGAATAATCAATGATGAAGTACAATGACTAAACGTTTGTCTTTTAAATTCCGCTTCATGTTTTTTATTACGTTACAAAATGTGTTAAATCAAATGAAACGTTCATAACATCTTTGGCAATGGCAGTGGGGGACTGTGCATATTATAAATTGCTGTCTTTCACCCGCAAGTTTATCTGCGTTTTCTTTTTATTACAACCTATGTCCTTCTTCGGACTTTATCCAAATTTCTTCAAAATTAGTTTACTGGTAGATGTATAATCATCACTTTCAGACCTAATTTCGTATATATGATATTATTAACCTTGTACACGATTTCGTTCACGATTCCTTATAAATCACTACCTTATAAAAACAGTACACGTATACCTACCTAACTAAATAGTAGCCATCCTCGTCTTCTAAGTTACTTCCATATAAAATTTCATCAAAACGATTTCGGCAACCAAGCTGCAAATATTTAACAAAATATGATATTACTTTCCTATTATTAGTTTATTCGATGCATATTAAGTACGAATTATAGATCTAGATCTTATAAAAGACCTTCTTATTTAAAATAATTAATAAAATTCGCCACGTTACACGAAATAATCAAATATAAAACATTTAGTTATTTTCTGTGCCGTGGGAAACTTGATAAACATTGAAAAAAAGAATTAGGTATCATTTTTATTCTTATTTTCAATGTTTTGTATAAGTGATCCTACAACAAAGCGTGCAAAGTCGAGCTGACTTTTTAAACCATACGATGAATTGGCAACATTATTTTGGTGAACAGTGAATCTGATAAAATTATCTGTGATCCAAAATCTCACGGGCAATAAAAACTGGTTTCACTTCAATTGATATTTAAACCATTTCATCTATATATTGTGTTTCGTGTTGAACAATAATGATTTTATGTTTCGTTTGATCTCTGTGACCTCTTTCCTATATCGATCTCGTTAATCTCTGTGAAAGAATGTGTGTCAAAACTGCCCAACTTAATAAAAACGATAGCAGAGTATGCTTTCGATTATGTTTAGAGTTTGGGTAGTTTGTTTCATTCAATATATTTTCTAACAGCTATGCAAGCGGCATTTATGGTAGAATGCCAAATAGTTCATCTTGTCTGATTTGACAGCTTTCTAATGTGTGAAAAGTAGCTGCAAGATTCTGCGTACTACGGCTATTTTGTGAGGGTAGTTGGAAAATACTCACAGCATGACTGCCAGATACAATGCGGCTAGGGAATTTGATCCGACTGTTCCCGGTTTGGAGATAGTTCCCCGTTGACGCTAGTGACGCACTGAGTCTGAGCACTAAAGTGGTTGCAGTCTCTACTTCTGCGAGATAAGAAGGCCAATGAAAATTTATCTTTTATTATTATGCCTACACCTACGTGTACCTACCTATAATAATAATATCAGTCCTGTATTAATCTTTTCCACTGCTGGGCACAGTCCGCTTGTCAAAGTGAGAAGGGTTAGGCCACAGTCCACAGCTGGCCCAGTGCGGCTTAGAAAATTTCACATATTAAATTCAAGAACATTTTGAACAACTCTCTGACATGCAGGTTTCCTCGCGATGTTTTCCTTCACTGTCAAAGCGACCGATAGTTAACTATTAAATATGCACATAACTTCAAAATGTCAGAGATGCGCGCCTTGGGATTGAACTTGAGACCTTTGCGTGGCTGTCCAACGGTCATCCACGAGGTTATTATACCCCTTATGTTACAAATACTAACAGGCTGCGGTTGACTTTTTACCAATAGGCGCAGTGTCTTTGTCATCTTAGACAATGAAAAATAAAATAAGCGTAGCCAGATTTGATTGCTATCAAACCCTTATACCTATTGCTATTATATTTACGTAATCCTGGACTACTGAAGTCTAGACGGAACTCATAAGACTCACGTCTGGCTATTCCAAAAATAGTCATCCAATTTTCGACAAAGAGTGCAATAATTATGTAATCCCATTGGTCTCGTACAAGTATTTAAAGCTGTCCAATACAGAGAAATCCATTCAAAAATGTCATGTTATAATCTCCACACTTAATCTGCGAGTAAAATCCACATAATTACTAATCTAAGTTTCTATCAAATTACACTCTTACAAATTACGTCGACAATATTAGTTAGGTACGTTTTAATTCGTTTAATAACCTTTATTTTCACACGTTTTGTCGACCACGAAGAAGCGACAGAAAAGATGGCGCGAAGATCCCACAGACCGGTCTCACATTCGTATACAGTTGTAATTGCCAACTAATTGTAAATTACGCAACACAACATAGCTGTTTATGTAATTGTTTTTGTTTGTGCGTCTGTGATAATGCTTGCCAGTTGCAGCTAACTGTAAAGAAGCGGCTCGACGGTAAAGTAATAGTGTTATAACGACCTCAACCGTTCCATCAAAACAATTCTTTCATGTGTCAATAGATGTCGGTATTGGTGTTGACTGTCGTTTGCTAAGATATAAACTAACAAACAAACATACTCGGCTGTCTCCTTAGCGTTTCGATTGCAATCATTGCTCAATATTATATAGTTGCGGCCCAGAAATCAGCTGTTAAAATGTACTTATTTGTGTTGCCAAAGTAGGTAGCTAAAAATCAAATCTTAAGCCAGTAGATATATTAGACGCTACCTTTGCAATTGTGTGCTACTCATTGGATAAACATTTAACTGTAATAGAAAATGTAATGAGGAAATTTGCAAATCTAACAGTTCTGCAAATGTTCTTGTATGTATACTTCATACATACAAGAACATTTGCAGAACTCTTAGTCGCCCGCCAGCGTGCTAGGCTATGACATTCCTCTCAAGCTCATGTTCTGAACTTAACCTAGAACAGCCCTCCTCTTAAAATGGTGCTAGGTGGTAAAACACTTCAAAAGAACTCAAAAATATGTAAACTTAGCAATCAATACAATCATAGACTACTTTACTTAGCATTCAATACAGAAGCATAGTTGACGCACTAATAGCGTAATCCTTTCCTACAGATCTCCTAATTTCATATTAATACATATTAATTTCTATACGTTTTTTAAATTCGATGACGTGAACGAGGTCAACGGCGTCCAACGTAATCAGCACCTCGTAAATAAAGCACTGAATCGTACCAGCACATTCGTTATAATTCATCTTATAAGTACAGGTAGCTAGCAAGACGTAATATTTGCGTAAAATCGCGTGAGAAATCGCGATCGCATTTCCAGGTCCTTACTGTGAAACCTCAAACCGTTCGTCGTAATCGGCCACTCGTACTAAAAGCACTGAATCGTTTAAGTATAATTATTAATATTACAAATAGACACATCTACAAGACGTAATATTTACGTAATTAGGTATTAAGCTCAATATCTCGTGGGAAGTTTCAAGTTCCTGACAGTGAAAACCTCATATTATCAGCGCTAAGATGAACATTATACATTGTAAACTGCTTTCCTGCACTATAATTTTATTTATCCCATCCTGTAAGATGTAGCATTAGTTACAAGTATGACAATTTCTTAAGTATTCGTAATTAAGTAGGTACAGTCAACGACATGAATTTGTAACAGTAATTTATCAATGAAACATGTTTAAATAAATTGTGATTAAAATAACAATCTGTTAACTAATACTGTTACAAGTTACAAGATTGCTCTCGCACTAAGAATAATTCCTGTATCGGTGGGACTTTACAAGCATTCAAATAACGGACACAAAGAACACCCCGACTCGGAACTTATTTACTCTCATTTATTACAAATTTTAGTCCCGAGTGGGGATCGTACCTGTAACATTTGGCGCAGTTGCAATGGCAAGGCGACCAATGCGCCACCCGTGACAATAATTATTTTGTCTGATAGAGCAATTAAAATTACACAAATGTATATCGACTCACGTTGCTGACTGTACCCTTTTTTTTACGTGTGGGAATGCATTGACGCATACCCCTCCGCGGAGGCGGGCGGAGGGGTTATGTCGGACTCGCCGGGGTAATATAGAAAGATGGAATAAGAATAATGTACCTCCCGGAATACCGACTAAACCTACCACGGTGTTCCTCGACAAACCACTATCGGCGGGGCCGCGCGAATTACTTTCACATGCCGTCGCGACCCCGCCGAGGTTTCGGCCCGCCGTATAAAACGGCAGGCCACTACATGAAAAGACCTACCTAATGGTCACCTCTAAAAAGTCCCTACTGTCTCCCCCCTAGAGGGGAGACGAACACGATACAGAGGCGCGCGTGGGAACACGCACGCCGCCTCTCGGACCTGGTGCTGAACGGATGGCGGGCAGACCCACAAAGCCCGCCACCCGCAGGTCAAACCTCAGGGTAGCTGGAGACTGCTGACTGTACCTAATACAAATAACCAGTAATGTAAAATAAAAGCAAAGTAACATTCTATGGAGTAATTTTTACTCGTAATGTTAACATATTATTCATATTTATACGTAAGTATGTAACCCGTTTTATGAACATCAGCGCCATGGGCAAATTTTTCTGGTCCCTGTTTGCTCTAGAGATAGGTACAGAGAGCTGAGTATTTGTCTATTTTAGTCGCTGAGCTGATAATCATTTGAGGTAAGGTTTGAAATGAAGAGTAGAATAGCCTTTGCTTTGCCTCTTTCGTAAAGCTGGCAATGGTTTGGTTGTGTTGCCTTACCATTGCTTCTGCAGTGCCATAAATATAACTGGCAGTTGCCATTTAGCAAGAGATGGACTGCTGGTTCGTCAGCCATCTTCTTTTTTACACATGGTAGCTATGGTAGCAAACGAATACGGCTAGCTTGATCGTAAACAGTTACTGTGTCCATGATGGCTTGCCATACCCGAAGTACCACTTGCGCATTGCTAACGCTAGGTCAAGAAAATTGAAGATGGAATGATAGGCAATAAACCAAGGGCATCAAAGATGGGATGATAGGAAGGGTATTGGGAACGACTAGGTTAGGTACGTATGCCTTTGGCAACCGAACTAAAATGCAGCAACACTGTTACTCCTTAACACATTGAATGCCATGTAGCACGCACAATAGAAAATGTATTGTTCGTGGTCATTTATGCCCGGTATGGCGTCCAATGTTTTAGAGCTCACAGGTATCTTTTAAGAGGGTTGTAATTTCTAAAGCGAGCTGGCTTATCGCCGTCTAGTTTTTAAAGCGAGCTGACTCATCCTTTAAGGCATCAAATAATAATTGGTAACAGCGTGCTCTTCCACTTATAGCATAATTTAGAATCAATAAAAACATGTGAATGAACGGATTAAAATGCCGGTGATCCGCTACGCCTCTCATGTATAAATCACATGCAAAAAGTGAAAGAATCGTTCTATCTCTAATTAATATAACACCATGCGTGATACTGCTAATCTAAGATTTCTTTTATCTCACAATCTCGCGACATAGATCATAAGACCCAATTCTGTTGAACAATCCAATTGTCTATCTAATTGTACCATCGGGATTGTCGACGGAGAACGGAAACAGTGGAAATATAACTGTTTATTCCTAACAATATGTACTTGAGATAATAGATTATATGGTGTGTGAAATGTGAGTTCAAAAGGGTCTGTTTGATTTATGTATATTTTTTTTGAAGGGGTAAGCAGAAATATTATTACACCTATATTTCTATAGCTCATTTATGTATATATCATATAGTCCAATATTGCAAAAATCTCTAAGGGATTGGTAAAAACTAGCCAAAAGTCATGAACAGTAGATGGATGGTCTAACAATGTCTCTTATATAAAAAGCTAAAAAAAAATCTTCTGATTGGAATGAGAATTTCAGAGTAATTTGTTTATGCCTTTAATTAGAAATAGTATCTAATTTAATTAAATTTGAAGATGAAAATATTTTAGGAAAACCTAAAAATAGTATCGTTATAACGCGTTGCATTCGAATTACATTTGAATATATTAACAATACTAATATAGGTACACACGACAACACATCAAGTTAGACACCCTATACAAAATAGACAATTGTCGGAAAGGGACAGTGCATAGTGGTGTCGATGTAATGGTAAGGATAGAGCGTAACAAAAATATAACGCACTCTCTCGCACGATTCGCAGCGTTCAACTTCTAATAGTTCAAAGTTCAAACAGTCTAGGTTGATATGTTGATGTGTCCCTGTGTGTACATGCGCTGCACTTTGGACCATTTAGTTATGGCGATGTGCATATCACTGTAACTGTATTATGATGTTATTATTCGAATGCAATTATGTGCGTCACTAGACCACACCTTTCTGCTCACGCTGTAGTAAAAACAAAATGTATCCAAATCTTAATAAAACGCTCCGATTTATACGCCCCGCTTGTGAAATACAATGGCTCATTTTAAGCACCTCTTTCGATAAAATTATGCCTATGATATTATAACTTTTAATGCTGGCGAGGTTTAGGACTGTTGTGACCAGATGGAAGGCAAACAAGCAACCATAACTTGTATGAACAACTTCTTGTACAACTTCTCTATTAATCTGTTATTTGCTGAAATGCCAAACATACTAGAAAAACAATTCGTCGTCGAAAGTGAGTCGTTGCAGCTTCAAACATCAAATAATTTTGTGTCATGTATTAGGCAAATTATATATGCATGGGATAATGCTTGATGTGTAGCGTGAAGCTTCAACTGCGATCCTCGGTCGGTCGTGAGTTCAATCTCCTCCTGTGACTCTACCGTCGTGAACTCACCCCTACTTAAGTACGTCGCCCCCAAGCTCTAGCCTCTTTTTTTAACTCGCTGTAGCATATCGCACATCACTAGATCTAGAGTTTGTTTTATTTTAGCCACACGTTTTACGACTATTATAACATCTTCGTCATAACACTGAGCTCTGAGAAAATACCAAGAAAGATCCTTTACATAATCAGTACCATGAACACTAACATTCAAATGTATAAATAGAAACATACACTTAGATGTTCTACAGACGATGAACACCGACTACGGACTGAGCAATTTTACCGGCGTTATAAAACAAATGGCATCATATGCAATAATGCAGAAAAACGTAAAAAGTCCGTTGCTGCCTGGCCGAGGCTAGCGGATGTCGGGTGCCAAAAGCTATTGCAATTACCCGTCGTACGGAGCGAACCCGTGGACAGCCGCAGGCGACAACCGGGATAGAGCCGGACTTTTCTGTCCGAGTAAAAGACCGTCGTCTGCGAAAGCCTTAGAGCACACGAACCAGTAATTCAAGTTCACGACTGAGGATATTTATTTATATAATTATAGTGTACAAATTTAGCCGGCCATTTCATAATGGTGGTGCTAGATAAAGTGTGGATTGTCTCAAATTGCTTTCATATCCGCCACTGCAACCGCGATACTGACCGCAAATTGTCGATCTACTTCGTTCAATACGGCACACTGCGCCGCAGATAGTGTTGCCAGGTGTCGCGATATTCGCGGAACGTTCTGATTTTTAGGAGTCTATAAATAAATCTCCTTAAGCCCAGAAAATATAAAATTTTAAATCAAATTTTCAGGAAACGCATGGGTCTATGACATCCATTAAGGGCCTTTTCATTGTCATGTGTGTTTGCGCCCGCATGCAGGCCAGGCGCGCATGCGTGCTGCGGGCCGCACGCAGAGCAGATATTTTTCGACCCGCCGCCCATGCGCCGCGTGCGTGTTGCGCGCATGACAATAGAAACATATATGATGTATGTATGATACGATAGGTTGCGGGCAGCACGCATGCGTGCCTGGCCTGCATGCGGGCGCAAACACGCATGACAATGAAAAGGCCCACAAATGATCCGATTTTAATACAAGTAACAAGAAATGTGTTTATACTAACGCTAAGTAGGGTTCTGTTTGTATCGTTTAACGACTTTTACAAGTAAATTGCTGTACCAAGTTTTAAAAACTTTGGGGTAACAGACAGCTTGGAACCTGAAGAATGATACAGGCAAACGATATCGCGGATAACAACTATGTTTTATTTTAAGATCAAAAGCCATTATCTTAGATAATAAGATTACTCATAATAGATTATGCTATGGGATCTACAAGGCAGTCAGTACTTATCTTCTATACTAATATTATAAAGCTGAAGAGTTTGTTTGTTTGTTTGAACGCGCTAATCTCAGGAACTACAGGTTCGATTTGAAAAACTCTTTTAGTGTTGGATAGCCTATTTATCGAGGAAGGCTATAGGTCACCCTACGACCCAATGGGGCGGCGCAGTTACCATAAACGCGGATGAAACCGCGGGAACATCTAGTCTATACTAAAATAATAAAGCTGAAGATATTGTTTGTTTTTTGTTTGAATGCGCTCATCTCTGGAACTATTAATCGGATTTGAAAATTCTTTTTGCATTTGGTAGCCCAGTTCTTAAGTGAGGTTATAAGCTATACAAAATCACGCTACGAGCCACGGGAGCGGAACAGTAATCATAAACGTGGGAGAAACCGCGGCCACAAGTTATATTTTTTATCTTATTAGATTTTGCCTAAGGCTCCGCTTGTGTAAATGTAAGTTATGTAAATTTTCTATACTTCGGGAACAGTACCTACCTTTTTTCTAGATGATAAGTACCCTATGTCCTTTTCTGTATCCCTGACAAGGTGTAAGCATTTCAAGATGATCGGTTGCATAGTTAAATCGTGAAACCGTAACAAACAAACTCACATTCGCATTTACTTATAATTTCAGTTAGGATTAGGAAGTTAGGATACTTATTGGCGTAAATTACACTTGTTTAAGTATTTGATACCGGTCAATAGGTTTAGAGTTGAATTCCAAGTTCACACCTAAACTTTATTTTTACCTGACGCTTACAATTTACATACCGTAGCTTCCAACATAAGCCTCGGACACCACATTCACTTTCAGAGTAACTACAGACCGTTCAGTACACCGAACACCTTTACGTTTTATTATTAGACGCAGCACTTTAGATACACAGTTCTATGACCCGCACTTTATTACGTAATGGGAATACCTGGACGAGTTTACGATTACATGTTAAGGAACCTATAAATAACATTTTACATTCAACGTTATGCAATTTTGTTGGAAATATATGAGTTGCATGCGTGTGTGAGAATAAAAACTTTGAGGGCTTGGATAAAACATGGCATTTTTAGTAGTTTGAGAGCTGTAGCATATTATTTATTGTAATTGCTTGTAGTATCTATATCTTGCTTATCATCCTTATCCTAACTTCCTAACTAATATTATAAAAATGAAAATGAGTTTGTTTGTTTGTTTGTTTGTTACCTTTTCACGCCTAAACCACTGAACCGATCATCCTGAAATTTTGCATATACGTTGACAGTTGTACAGAAACGGACATAGGCTACCTTTCATCCCGAAAAAACTACTTACTGTTCCCGAGGGAAACAATAATAAAGTTCTTATGATAATAGATGGCGCCACGTGTCTTTCGAATCATTATTGAATTATATTATTACAAGCAGAGTACAACCCGAATTGATTGTCAAATTCTTAATTAACGCGAGCGAAACCGCGGGCAAGAGCTAGTAATCAATAATATTATAATGCAAATTAAGGTTTGCTACAAAAACATAGCTACATAAATAAAGTTCAGTCAAGTCCTTCAAATGGCCAAAGTGTAATACACATTTTGATGACTACGTTTTTGGTCCTTAGGGGGCTAAAATGTATCTTTAGTGCCTGCTGTTACTAAGAATTCCCTAACTTATACATTACATATAGAAAAAAGATGTGCCTTTAAAGCAGCCTTCACGGACTAAAAGAACTATTTTCTTTGGTTGCAGGGCGCGCCAAAATGTGGCGTCCGATACTACTGCTTTGGGCGGCGACCCTCAGCTACTGCCAGGTGAAACCGAACCGAGTTGTCAGCGTGACCACGGTCTGCGACAAAGCCTCCATGACCGTGCACTTGACAATGGCACAACCCTTCAAAGGACTTGTGTTCAGTAAGGACTTCTCGAGGGAATGCCGAGTACAAGGTAAGATCTGATCTGATCGGTAGCATCACACCTAAATGTATAAAATGCAAAGCTGTAGTATCGCACCTATATTTCGTCAGTTATAGAGATTAGATACCACATAAAAAGGCTATTGCACTACTGGGCACTGTTCAAGACACCGTGCTGCTAATAGATTTTCTTGACAGAGAAGTACAATAACGCTTTGCCTGAACCAGGAATCGGATTTGAGGTCTCATCACGACTTTGCAATCATTATCGCTGCGTTATTTATCTATACTATAATATTATAAAGCTGAAGAGTTTATTTGTTTGTTTGGTTAAACGCGCGAATCTCAGGAACTACGGTTTCGATTTGAAAAATTATTTTAGTGTTGGATAGCCTATTTACCGAGGAAGGTTATAGGCTACATAACATCACGCTACGAGCCACGGGGGCGGCGCAGTAATCTTAAACGTGGGTGAAACTGCGGGCACATCTAGGGTTGTTATATTACAGTCCGACTAAAGCTAATTCATGCAGTCTGCTAACAATCGCATAACTTATAAGCAATCGTTCAGCAAGTTGAAGGGGAAAGGTGAAGAGAGTATCGAGTACCCGTTTGATCGGCTAGTACCTTCCTCAACCATTTCTCAGTTACTTCTCAACGATCACTATCACTATATACTCGTATTATAAAAATTTTAACAAAAAAGAAAACCGACTTCAAAAAATAATATTCTAAAACTTAAAATGCACTAAAAAGTTAATAAATAATTGATTTTTATTCTTGTGAATAATTAAATTATTGTTATTATTGGGGTCGGTGTCAGCCGCCCGCGCCGCGTGCTGCGTCTATGTGTGTAATTGTGCATGCCAATGTTATATTATGATTATAGTAAGATATCTCATGTTTAATTACTTACAAAACTACCTTGACTGACACCGACTCCAATAATAACAATAATTTAATTATTCACAAGAATATGCAATTATTTATTAACTTTTTAGTGCATTTTAAATTTTAGAATATTCTTTTTTTAAATCGGTTTTCTTTTTTGTTAAAATTTTGTTTATTTCTCGGTTTTTAGTGAACCTTGCTAAATATGAGAACATCATCAATGTAGCCAAATACGCATTATTAAGGATAACTCGAAAACGAATGGTCAAATCTTGATCAAAACTAAATGGGACCACACGGGAAACACCAGCTTTCAAATAAAAAATAATCATCAAAATCGGTTCACCCAGTCGAAAGTAACGAGGTAACAAACATAAAAAAAACCAGACGAATTGAATACTTCCTGTTTTTTTTTATGTCGGTTAAAAACAAAGTCCCCCGCCTTCTCTCTGTCTTCGCGATAAACTTAAAATCTACTGAACGGATTTTCATGCGGTTGCACCAATAGTAATTAATTTAAGAGGAATTATTAGGTATTATATTATAGGATCTCGTTGCAATACTATAATAATATGTTTCGAGTGAAGTGAGTATGAATATTTTAAAAGGCTGTTGTAACCAAAGATTTAGAATACTTTTACTATTATATTAAAAATAATTAGGTATATAGAAGCCCTTATCAGTAATATAAGAAAATATAAAAAAGCGTTTAATAGACTGGTTTGATCATATAAGGATTGAATCGTGCTCATGATAAATAGACATTTTAATCCCAGCCTTATGAATCCCACGAGAACTGTGGTCGGATTTCTAGTTTAACCAGAGTCGGCTGAATATTAGTTTTTCCAGAGAATGATTGCCATCAAGTCTCTACGACCCAAAGGTATAGCGAATTACGCAATATTCTACAGATGTTAGAATATTTTAATCACTAAATGCAATTAATATTTTACTTTAGATTTCGTTAATAAATTTTATCCCTCGGAAATAGTCCTTTTTTTATGAAAGGTATTATGTCCTATTTCGGGCAAAGTGTATGCATAATTTCAGACGGTAAAATAGTTAAGGCGTAAAATCGGTCGAATAGTTACGGCGTGAAAGTAGGATTGCAGCACTAAATCGTCGAACAAAAATAATAAAAAAATCAAAATGGCCCGCTCTTCTAGATAATTCATGTGACGCGGACCTTTACAAACATTGAAATAGACACAAGAACACCCTTCACACAGGAATTGAACTCACAACACTCGACGCAGTGGCACTAGCGCACTGCAGCACAGCAGTGCGCTAGTGCCATCCATGTAATCGATTATCGTAAATGTGCTAGACAGCCTGTATTTGACTTTTTGAAAATGGTGACACTTTTCTGTGAGTATCTACCCATTATATCCCACAGAACGTATAAGAGTAGTGTATCCCACACAGAGGAATCAATCCTTAATTATGGAAAGGTATTCACAACACCGACATGATTTCATTATAATAATAGCATTTCTTTGAAAAAATCTCGTATGATTGCCTGGTATTACTTTATTCATAGATACTTAAAATGACTACATATTAATCTTACAAGCTCTATACATAATTATGAAAGACAACGTATAAAGGAAAAAGAAATCATAATTACTTAGACATAATAATATGGTAACAATCTATCTGTTAGTTAAGCAATTATAATAACATCAGACATTTATGTGCACTACACATTTTTTGCGCTTAGCGTTCAACATTTTATAGCAAAAACACTAATTATATAATTCCTATTTTCGGTCAGCTCTCTAAGTCTATACCTTTGGTTTGTAGTAATGCTTTTTTATTTGCCTTAGCGATAGACCGACAGTAGGTAACTACAGAAAATTGTTGTTATGAATTTACAATAATTCTAACAGAACCGTTGAATATATTTCAGGAAACCGCCAAAACGATATAACCCTACATTTGCCATCCAATGCTTGCGGCGTCAGGACGTCTGCTGTGAATACCACTGTGGATGAAGCCATCGATGATGAACTACTGTATTACAACGTGGAATTGGTCGTGCAGATGGACAGGCAGCTGCAACAGTCGTCAGATCAGGAGTTGTTCGTGAGGTAACACCCTAAAACTGAATTATCCATCCAATATCACTCAAAATTTTCGGTTTCGTATCTTTACATATACAGTCTTACTTTAGGTGATTTCAACGTACGTACATACATACCACCAAGTATGACTTGAGGTCCCACGTTTTAGAGGGCGATCCCATTGCCGTTTATCCGAGCTGCTACTGCGAATTCCTGAACAAAAAACCCGAATAATAATTTGGGTTGCTCGGAAATCGAATACTTTGTAAGATTTACAATCGTTATCTAGCCAGCTTGATACCTAATCCCCTATGTTTTTAACCTTATGGAAGAAAATACAAGAAATAAAATCTACAAATACTACACAGTATTTTAAGTAGTATTTTCCAATGCCTCATCCAACTTTTTTCATTACGCGTCAACGCATTCAAGAAAAATAAAGAACACTTGCAGACTGGGGCTTTGAACTTACTTATTCCTAGTTAAAACAAAAAAAATCGTAGAAAAACCAACTTATGTAACAAGTTAAGAAACCTGCCTCGTGGGTCGTCAAAGTTGTATACAACAACATTATAAAATCTCGTTCCCTGAATATGCTGTCTTCGTCCAGGAATAGTGCGAGCAGATTGTAAAACCTGATTGGCACATATCGCTGGTTTTGTATCTTAGAATTATTACATATTGCCCTATTATGTTACCCTGTTAATGTCCAATGCTGAATGTAAATCTTTTAAGGCAAACCTTCAAAACCAAAACATCTTTCCTTTACAATATTTAAACTGACTAAAGACTAAACTATATTTTTATGTTCTGTATTGAATGGACCCCAATAATAGAATTCAAAAGGACACTGGCATTATTTTCTTTATGTCTACCTCATTGGAATTGGAATGTACCTATGCGTGTGCTTAGTGTTGTTCGGCTTCCACATTGAGAAATTTATAAGGCGGTGTCTGGAAATGTACACGAGATTACAATAGATTCTCAATATATCCCTCTATTACATCGGGGTTATTAATATCCTTGTTAAACTTCCCAGCTCTGCTTGAGATCGGACTTACGACCTCTTGTTCGCTAGTGCAAATTCGTAACCATTGCGCTGCCGCCGCTTAATTTAGAAAAATATATGCATGCTCAAGTAATTTAAGAGTGTCTCTTTATAACATTAGTCTACTTTATATTCCAGATGTAAATTGCAACCTCGTGCGGTGCGCATCAACAGCTCGGCTTTAGAGGCGGTAATCAACAACAAATTACGTGAAATGGCCGGCAGGGAGGCGAAGAAAACGAGGTAACGTTTACACAAGACATTTTACTTACTTATACATATTTTCTGTAAATTCACACAGTACGGGGCCTAGCCTAGTTGCTTTTGGCAAAATAATTTCAGTTTTACTTGTGGCTTTTGTGGTAATATTACAGGTACACATTGGCATGCTTCTTTCTAGAATTTTCTGATAAGGAAACTATTATTAGTCGATCAAAGCAAGTAATGCTGTGTGCCGTAAACGCTGGCGATTCCATTACACGTATGACGAACACACCAACTAATGTTCGTTGAACACGCTAACACTAGAATATGTATAATCTGAACGAATCAAACTAAATGTACCTACCTAGTACAACTGAACATAATCGAACAAAATATATACTAAGCTATTCGAGTGTAACCACCTTATCCGAGACAGTAAGGATGTGCAAACTTTTTATTTATTCTGAAGTATACTCCGGAATATTCTCGACCCAAAATTTATCATTTCGCTAGCTACGTTTTTAGTACCACGTAATTAGAGGCGAACCTATTACCCTCTAACTCCAAAGTAGAAGACTTCGGGGTATTTCTGAGAAATTTCTAACAAAATATGCCAATAACTCCTTGCCCTTTTTTTGTTTTTTAACGCATTGACGCATTACCTCTGTGACCTAACGAGAGCAGCAAACATGAACGCACATTTATGACACGGGAACCAGAGCAGGGTAGCATCAAAACCCAGATAACTTTAAATTATTTTGTCTGTCAGGTCTGTCCCTACATTCAAATGTTGACTATTATTCAGACTTTATTAAAACTTGGCATACAAATAAACCAAAACCTGGATAAACCTATAGACAAAGATAAAGTCTTTAATATAGAGTTTATGCTTGTAATTAGCGAACAATAAAGGTCAATACAAAAACAAATTTAATCGTGGTTTGCCTACTCTGCCTCTCTTTTCAACTAACAATATTTACAGAACGGGCCGCCAACGACAAGGCTTTGCAAACGCGGCTGAACTAGAACAGCGGGAGTGGCTGATGGCTGCAGCTAGGGCCTGGATGGAACTGGCACCAGCGGCATCGGTCACGGAGCCCGCTACTGTGGAAGTAGGACAGCCAACTCGATTACTCATACAGTGCACATTGCCAGGTAAAAATTACAAGATACAATTGCTATTTACAATTAACGCATTATTGAGTTTTCTCTTTACAAAAGCTATCATAGTAGTTTATCATCCTAGTATTTTAAAGATAGGTAAGTGAAATTGATATCTCACGTTTAGGTATAGCGCCCTTGCTTTTCACTTTTGAACTAATGGAGTATTCCGCTTTCGGCACCAATTTTTTCGGCACCTATGGTTTCGGCACCTAAGCTATTCCACTTTTTATTTCCGAAACCATAGGTGCCGAAAAAATTGGTGCCGGAAGCGGAATACTCCGACCTAATGTGTACCGAATAAAACTTTGTTATAATTGGTGATGACAGACAGACAAGAAGAAAAGAAGTTTATCTTGGCTCACAATCTTATTTAAATTACATTGGCTCACAATATTATTTAATGCAATCTTCACACTCAGCATCTTTTTAATCCAAGCAAAATAATTACGATTGCCACTACTACAGAACATTAAACAAAAACAGCCAGCAAAGCTTATTTTATTAGCGTATTTCCATTTTTGCAGTCGGCGTTGGACTCCGAGTAACTAACTGCATTGCTCACGACGGCCTGGGAGAGGCATCGCAGAAACTTTTAGATGACGCAGGCTGTCCCATAGACGAAACGATTTTTAACAAGCCATCCATCCATGACCACAAACACAAGAGCGTCGAAATCGACTTCTCAGACTTAGAACCAGTCAACCCTCAGAAGAATATTGACGAGAGCACCAACATCAAACTGGCGAAATCCGACCCTGATAATATGTTCAAGAATATCATGACTTATCAGCATGCCATCACCACATTTGCAGCTTTCAAGTTTCCTGATAGAGCGAAGCTTCACCTTACGTGTGGTATCGAATTGTGCAAAGGCCAATGCCCGCCGGTAGACTGTAAAGCTTTGCAGAAACCGCAAAAGACTAGAGATGGACTGCTCAGAAAAGCGAGACTCGATAAAGACGCTAAAGGTATAGTGATCGATAGGCTCGAAGTTTATAACAGTATTGAGGTACATGCGCCCAATATTGAGTTGGAAGATGAAGCGTCAATAAGAGGTAAATTTTGATATGTATAGATTGAAAATGACTGTTGTAATTTATATTATAATAATAGTTACACATAGGCCTTGGAACAAGTAAAAAAAGAAATAGATTGTTTCTTCTGTTCTACAAAAGATCTGACTTTTAAATACAAATTCTCACATTACCTGACCTGCTATAGGTCCAAACACAATAGCTAAGAGATAGATCGATATGTCTGCAAGGATAACCAACGATATTACCTTAATTCCTTTAGGTCACGGAGTCCTCAACAATTAGCACGTTTTTAATAGTCAAGTCAAATAACCCATTATTCAAATCGTTTCTATTCTGTTACAGGTTCAAGAAGAATAGAATCAGAAGAGGACGAATTCGTTCGAGGCTTCTCACCAGGAGACAAGACCATCTGCTTATCACCAGGCAAAATGGCTCTTGCGTTCTGCTTTCTAGGTATCATATTCCTATGCGCAATTGCCGTGGCTTTCATCTCATTGGTGCGAGCGAGACGTCGTTTTGGCCGGGAGCCATTGCATACGTCCCTCTCTTTCTACACAGGAAGCAAAAGTATGTTCTCGTCAAGCGAGAGTTCCAGTTCTGGTCTCAGTGGCAGCAAGCTTCTTCTTACTGATAGTCCGTACTTAGACCACCATTCGTCGTCCAGCAATAACTGGCCGTACTCCAGGGCGTTTTGACGGGGTCGAGTAGGAGAGCCTTATAACTAAGCGAGTTTATACATGAAAACTGTGAAGGTTTTAGCTTCTCGTAAGAGAAGAAAATTATCGGGAGATTTATGAGTTCAAACATTAAATAGGGTGCCTTCAAATTTTAAAAATTACGAGTGAAGCAAGTTTGTGCTGATGCGATTGCGCTTCTAGAAATTAACAAAATGTTGCAAAGCGCTACTCTAATATTGCGTTTATTTTAAATAAGCAAATTCGCAAGTGTCATAGCTCTCTGTAAAATACGCATCACGAATAGTAATCGATGAAAAATCGAAGAACTATGCGAATACATTCGATTAACCGACACATTCAAATACTTTCATGTTTTAATACATTTGCGCATCACTACTATAAACTGGCGCCACAATCGCAACAAAGCGGCACTTCCTACAGCGCGTTTTATTTGAAGTCGCCATAATAAAATTACAAAAGTCGCTCTCCTCTTGTTGGAACCTAAATTGTTCTTATTTCTCAAGGGTTGTGAAAGATAGTGTAAGATCACGATAGAAAAGTATTTAATACACAAAATTGAGAAAATATGGATGTTCTCCTCTTGTGAAAACAGTGTTAGTTGTTTATTGAAGACTGTGCTTTTAAGTACCTCCCAAAGCTTGTCTGTTTCTAGCTTCATAGTTAGTAATGTGCTATTTATTTTTAGCTATATTATCGACGATTTTTGTCGTTTGAGGCGGTGCTTTTGAAATATACGTGTAGGTAACGGTTTGGTACTGTTTATGTATTACATATTACTTAGAGTAATTATTGACTGGAGTAACTAGCGATTATTCAAGACGTTAATAAGAGTTACAGTTTATGAAAGCCACGTAGAGTTCTTAATTGTAATGATATCACACTTGCAAACATTTTAAATTCTAAGAAAGAAACTCACTGATTAAAAGTTTGTTGTATACTCGTGAATAATTGCTAAAACTAAAGGTAGTTTTAGGGTTAGGTGAGGCAATACTCTCCCACGTACTAGCGTAGATTCAGAGAATAATTAATTGCTTAACAGATATTTGTCGTTCTATCTTAAACCAGTAACGAAGGAAACATGGCGCCAAAGCGTCTTCAGTCTGCAATTACTCTGAGATTTTATGATTAGTCGTTTTAATTATAATACGAGTCCATTAAATATTTTATGTATAACGCAAATATGAACGGAATAATAGTTCGTAGAAAATAAATGATATTTTAAGTGATTGGAAGAAGTATTATAAATAATTAGATGGTTATTTTTGGCGCCTAGGGCTTTAAGTAAGGCAATATTTTGCATATTTGAGGAGTCACGTAGTACCTTTTATATGTATAAATGACTACGTAAATAATTTCATTAGCACTTCCTCGAAAATATAATTATATATTAGTTAAAATAATATCCTATTTTTATAAAACATTCGGAGTTAAGAATGTATGTAATATTGTGATGTGATGTTATGATGATATGTGTGAAACGTGAATGATTGAATGAATATTTTATACGTTTATACATTTTGTAATACAAAAATAAATGAGATAAACTTACTTGTTTTTTATTTTCACCAAAGTATTTTGGAGCCCAACACACTCGGTCATTTAAATTTCGAATGAATTAATATAGATAAGCTATTGTCCGTGGTCATACTTAATAGAGTAATCCACTGTAAGTATATAAGAGATCGGGTCCTCATTTTCGTAGACTGAAACCTGAACATGACATCCAATAGCAAAATGGAACCAAATACAGAGCATTATCTATATCTACATTGTTTGCAGATATGGTAGTTAAAAAGTCATTCATGAAAAAATATCTGCAATTGTACAATAGACATGCAACTAACATGCAACTAAACATTTGAGTATTAATGCAATTAAACATGCAACTAAATATGTGTGTATTTAGCTGGAAATATGACATGTATAAGGATACCATTTTTTTTAAATGATATCTTACCCCGGCGCGGCATCGACCTAAATATCTCAGCCTAAATGAACAATTTTAATAGTGTGAAGTAATAGAAGATTAGTTAGGTGATAAGTTAGTTGAGTAGGAAGTTTTCGATATGGTATCACTACTTATATAATTAATATAACATTAATGTCTGGAAGTAGGTGTATTATTGAAGTTAGTTAGTTGGTATTGTAGTGTATCACTTGCAAATTACGCCAGTTCTAATTAGATACACATGACATACTGTACATGCTCTTATTGAAAAATTCTTATCCCGAAATACTACTTAACATATTTTGACGTGACCAGGACTAAGGTCGAGACCTCACATTCAGTGTTAGTACCTACATGCGCTCACGGTGAAGATTCTAATAATTCCTATACCTGACTTTCATACTTATTAGAAATTTAAAATGAGAGGTTTTATTCTTTAAACCTAGATATTTTTATATGAAGCCTATAAATAAAATTGTCCTTCCATGCATTTACCAATTTGCTGACTCTATTCCACTTAGAGACTAGTTTGTGTTGTTCGGCAGACATGGCCATCCTGCTTTGGCGTACTTTTCCCTAATAACCTATGCTCCAACCATATCTCATTGCATGATTTTTAATTTCTTGAGCCCCACCGTGAATGTCAACGTTTCGGCACCATCTTCTTACCAGAACAACTTGTAGACGAGATTGAAGAGTGAGATGTGTAGGTCTAGTTAAAGTACTTCAGTAAGGTTTTATCACCTTTCATAAAAAACAGAACTACCGCAATTTCCTCCCACGTTTGAGGTTTTAGAACCTGGTACATGGCGGCAGCAGACGAATTTAGAAGCTCACTACATAGTTTACGTAGCCTACGTAGGTACCTAATCATAAATTCCTAAGCCAATAGCTCAGCCGCAAGATTTACTGTTCGTTCGTTCGTTACTCACATAGAGTACGATTATATACGGGTAGTTAATCAAACGAAAATGGTCTATGGTAGAAGAATAAAATTCTAATAAATAAAATAGTTCCAATTATTTCAAAATCTTGATGCGACACTCGAATCAAATATATTCTATACATTCAAAGTAAAATACATGTAATGTTAACCCCTAGTCCTTGCTCAAACTGAACCCCCAGGATCGGTCAACTCTGTTCTACAAAATGTTGATTGGAGGGTTGTTAAGACTCGACAGCAGGGGGGGACACTGCCCAATACCTTTCCTATATCCAAAGATAGTACTGACATCTGTGTTTTTGACCCCGTACTTGTGCTGTAAATCAATCGCAGAAGATGTTTAAACAAATTTTTAAATTATTATTTTGTGTCAGTTCTTACCTATCTATACTTTTATATTTTTAATTTATCTAGGATCATAATTATTTTATTCTCATTTTAATTGTTAATATCATAAAATGTCATAAAATACAAATTAGTAAATATGTTGGTTAAAGACGGTTGATTCAAACATTGGATTTGTAAGTCAGATTACTCACAATATAGCGACTGCATCTTGCCCGTACGCACGTTTGTAGTTTTTCATCCTATATTGTATATTTTCCGGCTGTGAAGGTCTTATGTAAGTGCGTTGAGTCGAGCTCTGTGTTCCTCCACATGGTGTCAATTAATCTTCCCATCGAAAACTGTTGTTATCAGTGTGCGATAGTGACGCTTTTAGTGTTTAGTGTTGTGCGGTTTTTCCAACTACAAAAATGCCGAGATGCGCATTTCACTGTAAACCTAGAGTCCGCTGCACAGTTATAAATTTTAATAAACATAAACATAATACAATGTTATTTGTTGTTGTTTTATTCTTATACTGCGATATGCACCCTATACTTATTGTATTTAAATTGTTTTGTTTGGATCTATTTTTGTAACATTCTACATACTTGTTCTATTTGCAATTTTTATTTGCATATTTTTTATGTTACAAAAATACGATTGATACAAAAAAAATTAAATACGAATTCTGGATTAGTAATACATAATATAAATAGCTATAGGCACAGAATACGGAATAGCTACACCTAGCTATTTATAGAAGGATTAGTTCGGGGCCAAAAGTTCAGATGTCGCTGTTTCAAATAGGGTTGGCTGAAATTGACCATAAGAGGGCTCTATTTTCCCTATGTATTACTTTACTCTTTGGGTACTAGTATAGTATTAGTATAGTATTATAAATAATTATCTATGCTATAGGTATCTCACAAAATAACACTTGACTTCACCAAAACACTACAACGGAGGAACAGGGTGCTCAATTCAACGTTTCTTTTAATGCAGGCTTCTGGCTTATGCAGGAGAAGCCAAAACTAGTTTATTTATCGGAAAAAACCAAATTACAAGATAAACGGTGCGCAAGCGGTGGCCGACATTTTTCTTGTAGTGTTGCCAGTATTAAATGACACGAAATTAATTGTAAATATCTATATATGTATTGAATTTTTTTTTTATACTGCGATTAAGATACTTAGCTCTATTCTTTAATTATTAAGAATATAATTCATAATTATTTCAAAGATTTTTACATTGTATTTATAATAAATTAAAATAAAAACATTTTTAAACTTAAGTGTATTTTTTCAGTGGTATCATTACAGCAGGAATGATATCGCTATTCTTTAGGCCAAGAGCCGGGTTTTTTTTTTGCAACGTACGGGATCTGGTATTTTTTTTTTGGAATATGTTCAGGGGTGTCCCCTGAATGTAACTCCAAGTGGGCGCGGCGGGGGGTTTACTTCAGCCGCCATCTTGGAAAACACGTTTTATCGAATATCTCGCGAACCGCGCATCGTACGACAATAATTGTAGAGATCATTATTGTAGATAATAATATTTGCCATCTTTTTTATTTGAAACTTTTTTTGTATAACGCATAGGTTTTTAATTATAGTGCTCCAAACTTTTTACAATATGGTTTTATACTAAACATTTATCTAATGGTCAATGATAAATTAAAAATAATGGTAACTGAATTGTAGAGCATGAAATTACCTATAAATTTTATTAGAAACTTTTTCCCATAGCATTTATAGTTTAAGAGCTGCAGCTTGGTAAAACTTGCACCTCGTACATTATCAGTGGCAATATTGCTCGCTGTATACGAAAACCATTTCATAACGCATAAAATGGCATAAAGTGTTCAAAAAATGTCAATACAGCTGTGCAGCGAATCAATTAAAATTATAAATAGTGTGGAGAACAACTAATAATTTGTCGATCTTTATTGTTACTTAAAACGGTATCATCATAAAAGATTGTCTATATAGCAAAAAAACAATAGTACACTGTACATCCCCCTACATCGTAAGAATTGTTATTGTTATTATTATTATTATTAATTAACGTTATGCTTGTATTATGCTATTTTATATTGTACTGTATTATTTTATATTGTATATTATATAACATATTGTAATATTAATAATGATTTCTTTTTTAATAGAGTATAATAATATGAAGGTTGGTATTGAATTTGAATTTTTATTTTTTGAATTTAACGTGAATCTGAGTTTTTCGAAAAATCGTCAAACTGTTTCAATTGTTGCAAATTTTGTAAAATATTGTGTATATTCGTCTGCACTTTATTTTCTCTTTCAAAAATTGTTGTCGAAATCACTAAAATGAAAAGAATTTTACGAATGTTACTTCAAAAAAACGGAAAAAACATTTGTTATTATATAAAAAGTGGCGCATTATTTTACGGGGCGAGTCTTATTTTTTTCGATGTTCCGAACAACCCGAAATATATACTACAACTTATAGGCGCATGATTGAATATACAGCATTATAATCTCATTTACAGCGTTATAGCTCCTAAACTACAAATGCTACGGGAAAAAGTTTCAAAAAAAATTTTTAGGTAATTTCATGCTCTACAATTCAGTTACCATTATTTTTAATTTATCATTGACCATTAACTAAATATTTAGTAAAAACCATATTGTAAAAAGTTTGGAGCGCTATAATTAAAAACCTATGCGTTATACAAAAAAAGTTTAAAATAAAAAAGATGGCAAATATTATTATCTACAATAATGATCTCTACAATTATTGTCGTACGATGCGCGGTTCGCGAGATATTCGATAAAACGTGTTTTCCAAGATGGCGGCTGAAGTGACCCCCCTCCCGCTCCGCCCACTTGGATTTACATTCAGGGGACATCCCTGAACATATACAAAAAAAAAATACCAGGTCCCGTACGTTGCATTACAAACCTACTGTTTTTGCTGCGGCGCTTGGACATATCATTATCTCTGTCGAGCAAAGAGTAAAGTAAGTACCTATAGGCTAGACAGACTCAAGTTGTGAGAAAATTACTCTTACATTGTTTTTGTTGTTTTGTTGTTTATGTACCTATATTCATAGTAAGATTTGTATGTATTGCTCTATTCACAATAAACCTACATATTTTATTGAACTCTCTAAATTGTGTTTTTTATTAAGTTTTTCTTTGAATATGTGAACGCTGATTTTATTAATAACTAGATTTCTATAGAATAACATAACAAATCTTAATCGGCATAAGTACACATTAATTCACGGAACTCTTCGAAAAATACAGTGCTTCCAATTTTGAACTCATAATAATGACAAGCAAATAGATATATCTTCTTAGTCGTTCATGCTTGACAGAATGGTCGTAGTCATAATATTGTCTAGGTGTCCAGAAGAGTCGACGTTACACGCCTCACGATGTTCTGCCATTTCTTCCGGTTAGCGCCATGTCTTGTACACTCATGTAATGGACCGCCCACGTCTGACTTAACATGGTCAGTCCTCAATTCTCATGGGTGATCTGCTGCGCGCTCTCCTGCCTTCCACCTTTCCTTGAACGACCAGACGCTCTATAGAGTCAGTATTGTCCCTTGACACGTACCCAAAGAATCAAATAATATACATACCCTTAAATTATATACCTACACACCATCAATTTTGAATTTCACGCGCTAATACAAACATGACATTTACGATAGTTTTGTGCGGGCTGCAAATAGATGGCAGAAGACGCTCAGGAACAAATTCCCCACTTCGTATGAAGTTGTCATTCTTCTCTCTGAGTATGTGTTCTGTGAACTGAACGCTCTACAATTTTTATTTCAATTTGATTATTATATCTTTCTATACCTTTTATTAAATACCTACTAAAGGTACAGTAGGTATTTACTTGTGGCCTTATGGCATTTTCTATTGAGCCTATTGTCTATGCCAATAGTGATGCGCGAAGCTCTTGACCACGCCCATGTTGGTGTCGCCATAGTCACATTTAAAGCTATTCGGCTAGAAATATTTATGCCAATTAGTTGTTGCTTATAGATTTATTTTACAATAATATTTAAATATAAGTCGTTTTCTAGAAGTAGCAAATCCTATTCTATATGAATTTAAATGATGACTAGTAATTACATATTATTTAGTTCCACACTCATTCGGTGATAAACAGATAATCTAAAATAAAATAAATTTTAATTAATAACAAGGTTTCTATATTTATTTTATTATATTTAACCTTAGTTTGAAAAAGGATCTTAAAATAACAGCAGACACTGCAGACAGTTACTAAAACTATTTTATAACCATAGACAATACGCGGTGATGGACGTCACTCGACAAAGTGGTAGATGATGTCATATGAGGCAAAGATTAAAAATATTTATCTGAATAGATAGGATATACGATTGCATATATTTTAATGAACTTTACCTGATTTGTTATATTTACTACGAGTATACATTATTTTATGATAATTCTGTATTAGCTGTTTATATCTGAAGAAATGCCCAGTTTCACAAAGATTATCAAGTAAAAGTTATCCGAAAAATAAATCGCGTGCTGTCTCACTCCTGTTAGGTTAAAGAAAAGAGATGGAGAGATTTTATCTTATAGATAAATGCTATTTAAAAGTGGTGGAACAGACCCTTATGATGCTAGATTTTATATACATTTTCCTTTTTTGTTAGTTTACCAGCAAAATATTTAAGAAACTTGATTTAGATATTTAGATTATTAATTTGAGAGATTGATGTTTGATGTATTCTGTGTATGGTTGAATCATAAACGTATTTCATAATCTAAAATTAGTTTTGAAGCTCAGCCAGTTAATTATACCTATACCAAATAATGTATTAAACTCCAGTATATTTTATACTTTAATATACTAATAAAATAATGAATTGGCTTTTGCGTGTCATATTCATTTAATATTATTATTCCAAGTGTCTAGTCGTCCGCTAAACGGTTGAATGAATTTTAAGTTGATGATTAAATTAATTGCGTAGTACAGTAAGCGAATAATTTTAGGTTGTGTTTTGGGCTGACGCTGACGCCACTTTCTTATAGGGCAAGTTTACATTAATTTACCGTAGTTCTATGCTTTTTATGAGTACTGGAACTATAACAGAAAGGTCACGTTAAAAAAAAAATATATTGTACAGATTTTTTAATAATTTAGTATAACAATAAATAGATGTTATCGGACGATTAAATTATTTTATTCATCCGGTAATCGGACGATTAAGTTATTTTAATTAATCCGTTTAGCGGACGACTAGCAATAACCATTAATATTAGTGCGGTTAGTTATCTACCTACTTTGATACTTTGCTTAGCGTCATATCTGTCGCTTAGCGATTCTATGAGATGAGCGGTGCGAAAGTGGATGCTTTCGCGAACGGTCTTTCGCTTCGCCTTCGATGCCGTGTTCGTACTCGCAGTCACGGATGATATTCCAACGAATTCTACATGAATAGCGATTATTTATAAGATTCATATCAAAAGTGTTATGTTATTAATTCTGAAAGTTGGTCTTAGAACTGTTTGTCCAGTGTTTGTGTCGTGGGATTGAATTTGGGTACGATTGGCTACGGTTCCCACATCCAAAGTGATAAATTGTGAGTGCTGGAGATTTATGTGTACAACGGTGCTGAAAAAGCATTCCTGGACCTATAAAAGAAGGTATGAAATATAAAAGAGTTATTTCATAAAACTAGTTAGATTCCCCTTTTAGTGCATTAGTCTATCGTGTGAAGTAAGAGTTAAGAATTTCAGTACGGTATCAGTGCCCTTTGCTCTTTTATTTTCATAATGTGCACTTGAAGAGAAAACGTAAAAAATTGTTCTATGAATTTTGAAGTTATTGACGATCACCTTAATTTATTCGGGGCTGTCCTAATTGTTTTCAATTGGATGAAGTAATGACTAGTTCCTACCCGGTGTCTTGTTTCATTTGGGTAACGCCTAACGCCTTAGGCAAGCAAAGCGCGGGACGAAAGCATACCAATACTCTGATACACAGACCATAAAAAAAACAGCAACCTCTGTTTGCCTATCATGAACCACTATTTTTTATGTCACAGTAAAAAATATAAATTGATTTGAAAACCGTTATACCAAAAAATCTGTCTTATTAAGGATTTAACATGTATTTTAGAAAAGATAATCTTGAAACAAATTGCATAGATAAGCTTGGTCATAAATATAACTTAATTTTAATCTTTATACCTTTTGTCATACACTTCATTAATTAGCACTTTCATTTTTAAACTAGTTGTTACCTGCGACTTCGTCCGCGTAGATTTTAACTAAAAAGTGTTTGTCTCCACGGAAACCTATTTTTTTCTAAAATCAAAGTAGCATAAGTTACTCCTTATAAGATCAGCTATCTGCCAGTGAAAGACCCGTCAAAATCGGTTCAGCCGTTTCGGAGATTAGCCGGCACAAACAGACAGACAGACAGACAAAAATTTTAAAAATAGATGTTTTCGTATAGGTACCTTACATACTTTCATATGTATTAGGTAAAAAGCTGTTATTTTGACATTACAAACAGACACTTCAATTTTATTTATTTGTATAGATAACATTAGTTCCGGGCGTGTATGAGGAACGTGATGAAAGTGAATGAAGCAAGAGAAGTGTGTCAGGATCATAGCAAATGGAAATCCATAGTCTCTGCCTACCCCTCTGGGAAACTGGCGTGAATCTATGTATGTATGTATGTAACATTAGTTCCTATAATATTACAGAACATGGATAGTGAAACATAAGAAAGTTTATATAATTTTGATATTATTTTATGACTATTCAATATCAATTTGGTATACCTGCTTATCATGTAAAAAGTAAATGATCTCTCTTTCAATGATAAGATACATACTGCCTAATCTGAAGTAATAATAAACTCGTCACCAAATACATGCCTAATTATATTACAACAATTAAATGCTAATTGTAATTGTATGAATTTTGTATAATTAGTGATTATATGAGCATGTACTGTAAATACATAAACTGATAATTTATACTTTATTGATATTATGTTATATTTAATGTCTAATGCAATTAATGTTGTAATTTCTTGTACGCCTAGGAATGTGCATGATTGAGTAAGGCCCCATTGTCCACCAATGGGCTGCAATAGACTTGACTAATTGATAGATAGTGATGAGAATTTCCATCAAATTCAAGATAACATTTGAAATTTCTGTGCAATTTGTAACAACTTCCTGTTGTATTAAGAACATTTTCACTGCAAGTCATAAATGTCTCAGACATTTCTATTTGTACAGCTAACTAAATTCATTTTAATTTCACAGTTCATTCTTATTTCAAGACAGTACAATAATAGATAAGATATGAAAACTGTGCATTCCTATCTTGAAGTAATATTACATCTCTATAATTATGTAGTAATCATGATAAATACCTTTACTCTTGAAGGGCCTCTTAACATTGGACCTATGTCTCTGTGTAAGCCTCCCGAAGGGCCAGGTATTTTTCTAATGTAATTTGTTAGAAAATACCTATCACAAGCGAAACATAATACCTTTTATGACATACTTATTTACAACAATCAAGTAGGAAAAGGATAGAAAATACTGTGTTCATATTTTCTAACTCTTTTCTTTGATTATTTTTATATTTAATGTATTTTAATTGATACAATATCCTTAACTGTACAACATTTATGTACTTAAATATACCAGAGCAGACAATACCTATTTTATTGTTTGTGGTAATGATACAGATATACTTAGTCATAGGTATTTCTTTAAAAAGTAGGTCACATTGAATGTGGGTGGGATACCTCTCTGGCTAAGCCATTGGAAATTAACAGGCATGATTGCTATATTCTTTTATGGTACACTATGAGCATCCTATTAAATGGCAAATAATTTAAGCATATTGGTGTACACACAGCAACACATCAACCTAAACTGTTTCGACTTTGAGCTAATAGCAGTTGAACATTGCCAATTGTGCGAGAGAGTGCATTATATTTTTGTTACACTCTATCCTTACCCTTACATCGATACCACTATGCACAGTCCGTTTCCGACAATTCTCTATTTTGTATGTAGCATAGTTATGCATATATAGGGTGTCCAACTTGATGTCTAGCCGTGTGTACATGTACATAAAAGAACATTTTAGATATTATTATGAAACCTTTTTTTTTTGTAGTATGTTTCAACTTCAATGTTTTTCAGTTGATTCTTGTGTGTCATTTTTTGATTTGAATGACACTCAATTTAAAGGTTTAATTTTACCAATTATGAAAAAGTATGTAATATGAGAAATTTTGCAAAATGACAACCAAACAGTACTTTTAAAGAGGATAAAGTCATCAATAAGTTAGTTATGATATGGCCCCGATACATTAAGTAGATGTCTAGTACAAACACTCACATTCATACAATTAAACCAACAAATCAGTTATTTAATGCATACATGATTATATATATACATAATTATGTAATTACATAAATAATCATGTAAAGGCATTTAATAAATACATATTTTACGTAAAGGTGTACAGTACATTATTATCTGTAGTAGTATGTTATCAATGTGGCAATGTAAGTGGGGCGTGACGATTTGTGTTACTAAGCATTCAAGTATTTACTATTGGTTTCTTGATAGAGCTCATTTGAACCTTTACTTATAAACATAACCATATTCTATAGCTATAACTAAACTATATATATTTTATAGAAAGCATTTTGATGTGCAATCTTCCAAAACTTTGCAATAAAAATCATGAAGATTTACTCTAAATATAATTGTGTACTTTGTAGTAACTTCTGTTTGGCTCCTTGTATAATATCTCAGAAAAATCAGCCATGTTTCAAATATCTTTGTTGCCAAATTGATAAAAACTATGGACAAGTATATTTTTATATTTTCAAATAGTACTGACAAGGTCTAAAATAAGTAATAAATAAATAATGACCTGCAATTTTTTTCAATATCACAGTTGCTTTGTTTGGCTTGCAAAGATTAACGAATATTAGATTAAAAACAACATATCCAGATAAGAAATATTTACATTTTTTACATACTGACTATTTATATATGCTATGCATTGTTACATGCACTACAACTATTGTTCACCATGTAATGTCTTGTGTCTTGTTATTAAGAAATAAAATATTATAAAAATAAATATTACACAATGATTTGTGTAATATATAGCTAACTATATATTACACAAATCAATGCTAACATTGTGTGATGAGGACTTCAATATTGTCATGACATTGTCAGTGGCAAGGAGTTTTAAATCACTTCACCATCTGTATAGTGAAGGTAAACAATTTATGAACTGAGCCCTTCCAACTAATGAGTACAACCTTCATAACCTGACAATATTTGATAATTTAAGATCATTAGTTCCCAAAGTGGTCCAGGTGGACCCCTAGGAGCCCACGGGAGACTCGTCGGGGGTCTACGTGCCAAAAAAATCGAGGTTCACAACTCGTAAGCGGGGGTCCACGACTGTTCGACAAGCTCAGCGAGTAACTTGTAAAAACTTGCATATTCCATATTCAATACCAGTGGTTTTTCGATTCTTCGGTACAGAAATATTTAAAAAAAAAGGTATGTCCGCCTACCGTGGTAGGGTGGGTAGGTTCAGTCCCGAGAATTTCTAAAAAATAGGTCAGCCTATCATCGAATTTTTTAATTGCATGAACTTGTTTAGCTGCACTGGAACCAGCTAAATTTTGAAAGTGGTCTATGAGAAAAACAGTCTGAGAACCTCTGATTTAGATTATGACCAATACAGCTTTTTTAAGCATTGTGAGAATTTTCAAGGGCAGTAGTAATGAGCAATTAGTCATGTTTACTAAATAATCAGTTATGGATTGCTATTACACAAAACTTTGAACAGCATCATTAAAGCATATCTTTTGGTGGATTGAATGTAGACAAACAGGAGTAGAATGTATTCAGGAAAAGAAAAGCATGCCCTGAGCATGCTTTTGATTTGCTACTTTCCAAATGTTTGTCTGAATAGATAACTTGTTCTACTATGATTTAACTCTATTGATAAACTTTCGACTAATTAAATATCATATAAGTATATTACTTATCAACTAACTGCCACATTCAGAAACATTTTATGCTTAAGTTAACAATGTAAAAATCTTACTAAGGAGTCACTTATGTAATCATTAAATACTTTATGCAGCTAAAGACTGTCAATGTACACTACATTGGCAATCTTTTACTGTGCAGCCCTTATGCTTATATTAAAAAAGTAGATAGGTTTAATATATTGAATATTGATAGCCATAGTTCTGTTTAAAACTCTTATAATAAGACATGTAGTTATACATTCATAATAGATACATATGTTATAATAAGTAAGTCTCTTAAACTAAACCAGTGTGAGTACAATGTGTGATAAACCTGATTGTAGACAAAGAGGTATGCTAGAATAGCAACTAGTACTCCAGTCTTTACCCTTTAAGCTATGCCTCTGGTATGGTTTGAGTCTATGTATATATGCTTTGTATGAAGCAACCATAGTTCTAAACCTGCTATCCCACATTACACTAGCTGCAAAATCAGAATGATGTTAACCAGAAACATGAATTTTCAACAAACAAACATAAGATATTGTATTATCTGTGTGCACTATTATTTTACTAGAAGTGGAACAGAGAATGAGACTGCTTCGATAAACAATCTATTGATACATCTGTTGAGAAATGTTTGTCCTTGCAGCCATATGTTTCGTGTGTATACCTTGTGTATTAAGTGGAAAATTTCATTACTTACTTCATCCATGCATAAATGGAGTGAACAAAGTCTTATATGCATGATGAAATACAATAAATTAATAAGATTTATCTCTCCTCAAAAGGCCCCTTAATTGAATGACTTGTGCTCAGCTCGCGTTCATCCTAGGATGTGTGAAGTGAGAGATAAATTTGACAAAATAACTCTGATAGTCAATTTCGGTGCACAAACTAGTCTATGGGATATCCTATGGTAAACAGGAACCTACTACTGATCTAACACCGACACCCAAGCCTTTTCTACAAAGTTATTCGTATGCCAAAACTTTAAAATCCTGTTAATGATCTTGTTTCTTCGATGGACCAGAGATCAGTATACCAAGAACTGGGGTCGCGGCTACGTGGCGACAGGCAGTTTCCCTAGCTCATATTCCTTGCTCAACTCTCAACTATACATATTTTACAGACAACTAAGCTGAACATATTACGCATATATTTAAAATCCTTCCAATTTATTCCATTAAATCCACTTACGCACTTAGGCATCGCTCCAATGGTACCTTGACGTACTCCTGCAAAGCGGTTAAAGTTTATCCATCCGTACATCAGAATATAGATCTAATATAAACTCTACCCATCACTATCGACTATTCTCGATGAAGAAAAACGAAATACCTGTATTCTCACCCTGATAAAAACAAGTTGCGAATAATTCATTCAATTTCGGCGGTTGTTATTAATGTACACAGAACGTGACTGCATTAGTTTTCAGCACAAAGCACGTCTCTTTTGTTACGTCAGCCTCGACATTGTAATATCGTACCACAAATATTGCAACGTCGATACAGGATACCAGACCCGTTTTGATGTATTTGCATTCCATATTCACGATTCACGTTAGAGATTACGGTTGCTGTCTAATCAAAGCCAAAATAAACCATAGTAAATAAATAGATGACGAATAGACTGAATTCGTATCTACGTACGTGCCAAGTTAACCATGATGACTATCTGACCTAGGTAAATTTAAATACTGTCAGACACAACTCTAGAGAACATTGACATGCCCCATAAAAATATTCTGGGACATGTAAATTTCCTCCAATAAGAAAGGTCGAACGCACAAATTATGTTGACAATTCAAGCGCAAGGATTTTCTATTTCACCTAGTTCATCACCATTATCCCCAGTAAATACCTTCCTTTAATTTTCTATAAGAAGTTTCCTGTGTCGACGGCTACAGGGGGTAACGGGGTTTGCGTGGCGCGTCTCACAAGGTCGATCTCTTCAGTGGGTGGGAGGGGTAATTCGGTGTTCCCGACTTCATGACACAGATTTGCCGCAAAAAACTTGCTAACCATGTTTGATTAAACTTTTGGAAAATTGTTGGAAACGTTTACAACAACACGTCAAGTAGAATTTTCCAATTCTTGAATAACAATGTTGCATAATAGTATTAAAGTTAGCGCAATGCCAACAAATTAATTGTAAAGAATCACGTTAATCCCCCAGTATAAAGGGTGTACACACAGGGGTGGCAAGCTGGCGGGGAGGGGCGTGCGTGCACTAGGGATATGCGGCTCGCCGGCGCCAGGAGTCCGATCGATATTTCGGCCCCACAGCTCACTCTGTCGAGTTGGATCCGCGACGCGCTTGTGTGCCGTGCTGTTCGGGTTATTCCCAACTTTAGTGCCCGTGTGTTCATACCTTTAGATACTTATAGACCGCAGTGTAGTGGATTTATACGTTTGGATGGAAGTACGGAGATGAGATAGTCTTTGCTAGCTATTGGTATGTGATTTTTAGAAATTTTATGTATGAGGCCACCGTTTCGTTTAGGGTTACAGGTTTCCGGTGCTAAGTGTCTCTGTGTTGTTTAAAGAATCAATAGTCTGGTTTACGTGATGATGTCACTCGTCGCGGTTTTTCATCAAATTCGTTTATTTAACGCTGGTTTTATAAAAACGCTCGAGGCAGTGCCTGTACATGTATGTATTCGTAGGAGTCTCGAGTATTATTTTTCAATTTTGCTGAAAACATAATGTTAGATTACGATCTAGATATTTCCTCGGTTCTATTCCCTTTTTTCGAAAACATGAACCAACCACCTGAAATATGTCAGTTTTTGAAGCGAGATAAGAAATAGTGGTGTGTATTTAAAAATAAGTCGAATGTTAGGCTAGAAGGCAGTATTAAATAATCCCTCTCTAGGTGTACCTAGTACTGTAGTGCCTAGACGTCTCGATAAATTTAAATTTTAGAAAATTACTAGCATCCTAGCCCTCCTTGACCCGGTTATGTTCTCAGCATAATCTAGAGACAGCAACTACATAATATAGTGTGATTACTGCAATAAGCGTTCTCCCACAGTGCCTCAATTAACTGATGAACCCTTTGACCCGTTATAATCCCATGCATTAGTCGTGTATGTAGTTTTATCCAGACGGATTCTCCAGACGGAATTTGCCGAGTGCGTTCAGATTCTGTCGTTATTTGCAGAGCGGTCTGCCCCGCCCCCTGCCGTCATCGAGGTCACTCGCGCAGACGTACTCTGATCAACTGTCCGATACTGGTTAATGTTAGGATTATAATAATGTATCGGCTTTGTGTCTAACTCATCTGCGTTTTTGTACGTGATACGTACCTAATTTAATATGTTTTGGCAAGAATCTGAAGTCGTGAACATTACGTTGTGACGCGATTCTCTGCGGTTCAATATAGTTTGCTGAATTTTTCACTGGTAATATTTTGATTTCTACATAAAACATATAATTCGCGTATTATCTTTGAAAGATTAGGTCCAGCTAAACTTGTATAGAGGTCGCAGTGTTACATCGTATGATATCATACATTAGGACATTAATTTATCTTGTTTGTTATGATGTCATGCTATCTCAAACGTTTTGTTAGCATTAGTTTGTTCTTGAACTGAGATAAATATAGAAAGACAAAAAAAATCTTTAAAGATATCGGCAGCCACGCCCTTTTTGTTGTGAGGCAACATAAAAACATAGTTTTCTAAAGGTAGCGGCCGCGATGAGTCAGTGTCCGAGGCATGCTTGCCATGATAATACAGTACATATCGCCGTCGACTACAACTGCTAATGACAAAAAATAATGGGTGAGGTCATCGCAGAACTGTTCACATTCGGTAATCATTCCTCCTCACAGTTTAGAGGCAGTTTGGACTCTTGAAAATTTTCGTCATAGTTTATTGGTGTCTAGTCCAAGCTGTGGGCGGCGGACATCTAAATTTGCACGATGATCGTTTACTTTGGCCGCAAAGTGTTATTCTACTACGCGCACTTTAAAAAGTGAATCTTATGTACACTCTGATTACCATAGCTCATTATTATATCGTAATTTGTTACGATAACTGCGCTTACGGTTTTGTTTATCTCTAGTTATCTCAATAATTAGGCATGAATTTGGAGATTGGAAGCAATTCACAGAAATGGACAAGTTTCTTTACTTTAAAATGTCGCAGTGTGACCTTTTGTTTTTAGTACCAACGGTGTTCATGAAAATGTCTTAAATTATAAAAGCTTGTTTTTAATTAGTACTTTTATGCCGTTTGTTTATAGAGCAAAAGAGTAGGGCGAGCTGTTATCTCCCCCATTTTGTCATTCGACCTTTTAATTGACCCGAAAGCAGGCATGTGACATAATGATTGAACTAATTATTCAGACCGGTTATAAATAGGTTTCGAAATTATAGAGTAAATGATCATCAATTAAAATGATGACTTGACTATGCAACTATTCTTAAGTGATTATTTTTCTTGTTCACAGGTGAGTATCTTCATCGGATGACATAATGCAACCTTGAACGTGACAGTAATAATACGAGTCTTTAATAATGTAAGTTAACGCGTAATAAATCGCATCTGAATGGATTTCGACATGACATAATGAGAGTGTAATATACCATCGGAACGTTTCCCGAACACAAAGCTACGGTTTCTCAGGAATCCACTAGTACTTTTTATAGAAATCTAAATATAGCGAGTTATGGCCAGTACGTAGAGAATCGAGACGTGAACTACTGGACAAAGTACCATTACAATATAACACCACATTAGAAAACCTTTGAAAGTAACCCTTTATCACTGTTTGATATGAGTAATAAAATGGATTTGGTCTAGATCGCATTCACAAGAGAAATATATCTGTACTCGTACTGACATATCGAAGATTTAAGCCCTATGATGTAAATAAAGCTGATAAAAAGAATGCAAATATTTTTTTAGCCATCTAAGAACACTGCAAAGTATCATAAGAATATTCTATAGGCAGCTACCGTCAACCAGATAAAGGAACCAAAAACGCGTACCAAAAAGTTTGGGTCCTCATACCTCTGCCGAACGACCAAGGCATGAAATTCTCTGCCAAGGCACGTGTTTCCTTCTTCCTTCAATCCTGGGTTCTTTAAGCGGGGCGTGAAAAAGCATCTTCTCAGGCCGTCAAAGTAGAGACCTCAACATCGCCTCGGCTACTGTGGGGGCGATGTGGAGGTCACTGCTCTTAGACCACACGACTGCTTACCATCAGGTGGAGTGTGGTCATTTTGAAGAGCAAATTAAAAAAAAAAAAAAAGGAAATACAGCAACGGCCAACTAATATGTTAATTAAACATTAGTAATATATTATTTAGAAAGTACTTGTCACAACGACTGCTGACTGCTGAGTGCTGAGTTACCGAAAGACGAGTGCAAAGTATTAAAAGCTATAGTAGCTAAGTGATTTAACAAGTCTCCTTTCTAGCAGCGTTTCACGTTTGATTGCAAGTTGAGATATCTAATATTTAACGTTTCCTAATCATAAGCAAAGGCTTAAAGCATAAATAGCTAATTGTCCATAATATTCTCTAGGTTGTGAATAGTACCAACCAGCACTTAGTCGACGTATAATATGATTTATGGCCATTTCCTCCTCATGCTCGGTGAGACAATTTAATAATTATATAAGAATATTAAAACCACTTTCTGACTTCAGATAAAGATCGTAGCTATCATCAGAATATGATTTTAGATACGTCACAAAAGCCTTGAATAATACTTTCGTGAAATTTATAAAATGTTCTGAAGAGTTCTCGAGAAATATTGCCGAGGCTGCTTCAAATTAAAATGTCGAGTATTGGGAGTTTTTTCAAAGCTTCATTAACCTTGTTATTATAATCTTTCGAGATAAAATCGAAACGATCCCCTCTCAGTTCATATTTGATTGCATCTCGACCGAAATTTTAACTGCGTGGGCCCTTTCACGGTTGAGTATCTACCTATCAGCCGTGTTAATGGTGCTAACAAAGGGGGCAAGCGCGATCAGAAGCTTTCTACTCTTTTCAACAGTTCGCCATTGTTGCTTGCATCTTTGTTTATCATTTTATTCGACATGCTTTGAAGTTGAATACACATATAGTGTATATTTTATACTTGTAATATTCATTTATTGTTTGAGTTTTAAAAGTCTTATCACATAATCGAAGTCGCGGTCTTGATCCGCTTTCCTTATCAAGACGTGGCCACAGCGGCTCTACTCGGCAAATTATACATTACGAAACTTCACTTGAATAAGCGTCTAATACATGTCTCAGTTTTTTTGCTGGGTATGCCTTTAATATATTTCCGTGCTATAGGTAATAAAATTAGTATTCTAAATGACTAAAATTGAAGTTAAAATTATATGACATCATAAAGTTCAAGTTAATGAAGTGTTTAAGCATTCTGTATTATAAAAGTAAGACGTTAAAGCAATTGAAAATCGCGTTTAATATTCCGGCGGTAGAGTCCTGAGTCCCGCTCTACCGGGGTCGTCGACCTCGAATCCAGTCCGTGTCTTGCACTCGCCGGCTCACGTAACAACCGCTTTCTGAACGTACGTACACACAACACTAGGTACATGTATGTGTTCAAAGAGCTGCAGAAACTTCGTAAGTACATGTTCCGAACGAAGTCTTACCTAATGATTCCTTTGCCCCTATTAAAAAACTTGAAGATTTACATACAATTGTAATAGGTTTTGCGGTTGACCACAGACAATAAATCGAATCACGATGCTAATAGCTGAATGTAAAAGTCACATTCTCTTGCAGGCGGTAGTAAAACCTTATAGAAAATGTTATTTTACGGTTAAAGATAGGAATTAGTGAAACCGGTTAATGTAGGTACTTAATTGACCAGTTGCCAATCTTGTTCGTCGACATTAGCTCGTTAGGCTTATACATTATTGCAAATAGTGTCATTACTTTCTTGAATTTCTGTGCATAAACATTTATTTAGTAATTATACAAATTTCCAGCAGTGAGTGTGAAAAGGCGTACATATTTTACATTATTATTTTAGCAGAAGGTTTTCAGTTTACACATTGACATTGCTTAGCAAAACAAATAAAAATTTTCGATCATACGATATCGAGTGATGATTAATTTTTGTTATCTGCTTTTGTTATCCATCACCGTTTCTGGCAGTCGTCGCGACCCGACTGTTTGATTTTCGTACCTGTAATATTTAATTTTGAACTTTGGGTATAACACCAGAACCAATTTATACCAGATAGGTATAATTTGGTTCTGACATTGCCGAATGCAATTTAATTAAGCAAGCCGACAATTACTACTGTATTCCAAAATTAGAACATTCATCCAATAAGAAGAACTCCAACAATATACCTACTCAAGAGCCACTTCTTTTTTAATAGGTAATGGCAACTCACCCAATTTAGGCTAAAGTAGTAAACGAAATAAATCATTGTTATATACTTTACTAACACGGTAGATAGAGAAGAGAAGATATTAATTTATGTATAATATATACTGCATTCAATTTTTATTATGAAAATATTTTCAAGATAATATTTACTTAAGATTGATTTACTTGATCATCAGCTCTCACTTAATTACTTTGATTACAATTCTTGATAATAATAAAATTATCTTGCTTTCATGTAGTCGTCGACCAATCAGCTTTTAATAATGGTTCACGGCGCGGCGGTTGCTAACGGCTTATCTACGATTTGTATCGAAAATATCGTCGTGCGTAACTGTTCACGTACATAAAACATCGAAATGTCATGAAAATTGAATAGATGTTGAATCGTCGGAACAATCTGCCGGTTGTTGAACATCAATTTGATGCAATCAAGTCGGATTGTCCGCTAGCTCTCCACTCGTCTACATTATAATATCATGAATGAATTGTGACGTCACGTTTTATGACTGAAACAATGAACCGCAGTTTTACGCTATACCTAAATAACTGATTTTGGCGTTATCTGGAGGAATTAATACAGAGATTTTGGGCAAATTGATTCATTGTGATATTCCAACTACCGCTCGTAACGTATCGAGAACATCATCAGTGTCAAGGTTAAAGTATTCTTTATGCGAAACTGAAGTCAATAATATCGTCGAACTTACGGTACACATGATGTTTATAACGCATTGTTCGAACGTGGATTATTTGCATTGCATCACACATTTTAAATATCGCGTCTAGGCCGGTGTGAGGCACATGCTTTATTTTGTAACACAATAGTGGTGTTCATTACTCCAAGCTTTCGACTTCCTTCTCAGAATTGCAAGCCTCGGACTCAGCTAGTGTATTGTTGACCTACATTGATGTTAATCTTTTATAATTATAATATTCTTGTGGATAATGTGAGCCTTTAAAAACTTAAAATAAAGAGTCAGAGATTAGCATAATCTAAGACTTTGAATGTTAATAGATTTGTTAAAAGTATTAATTCAATTATAATTATTATTATCCAGGTCTTGAATAAGGTTTTTGTAACCGTTAACAAAATAGTATTCCGATACCTTACAAAAATCCTTAAATCTTGTCAGTGTTAGCAGCACGGATGCTTATTTGCATTGGCAATGTTTAGCCATGTATGTCACAGTTAGATACCTGCAATGCATACGTAATGGGGTGCAGTCTCCGTTATTCCCACTACAAACGTACTCGCAGCACAAGCTTAAGATGCATGTCAACAACCAGTCCAAAAGACAAAAGAAGTTTGATACCCATAGTTACAAACTTTAAAGATATTAAGCTTTACAGTTGTCAACAACAATGAGGCAATCAAGAGATCTCAATAATGCAAAGTATAACGGTATCTTGCTTACCCACCCATAATACGTATTTACAGTAAACTTGTCATTTTTTTATACTGCCAAATTTTAAGTTTAAGCAATATTTTGTACCTTCAGAGCTTTCTTCTGAGATTTCTCTGTTAGCTGTGTGTTATATTATGGAAAGTGCTACTGCATTTGCACAAAGAATTTCATTGCAAAGCCATGGCTTGTAAATAATTCATAGTGCGTTATTAGCACGAACGGCGACCATACAGTGGTTACCTATTTTCTTTTCTAAGAATTATTGTTTGTGCCGTTGGTTTATTGATGCATCGATGTTTGCACTATTTCCTGTAGAATCAAATGCTTTATTATTCATTGCGTTTGTATTACCCAATATGAGATACAAACCCAACTCTTAAGATTGATATTGACAGTGTTTGAGTTTCTGAAATATTTTTGGCATCAACCGAATCTCAAATACTCTTAGAGTTAGGTCACTCTTTCAGTAGGTCGTTTGCGTGAAATATGAAGGTTGATTTAAATATCAGCCTTATATGTAGAAAGCCCATATTATGTAGTGTTGCCAAAAGATGATAATATTATTGCGCCCCGTTACAGATAAAATTTATCAGAGCGTAAAGTTTATGCCGCAGACTTTAGAAGCTTATCTTTTCCAAATTGTAATGTATGCAACTGTAGATATAAGTCTTTTGCGTCCAAATTGATTTCAGTATATGTACTTAGATGTTCGTGTCTTGTATAACCTTCAGCTTGCGCCAAAACTTGATCATGTTTAAGGCGAACCGGAATCACAAAAAATATCTCTTGGAAAGCTCTGTTTTTTGCTGAAAATGTTTCAATCGGGTCTACAAAAGCATTTTTGAATAATAGTTTACCAACTGTACTGTTTACAAAAATGTAAATACAGGAGTACATTTCATTTTGTATCAACTTGTTTGTTGTTTTAGGCGATAGAGTTACTCGAAACTCAATACTCGTATGATTGTCTGCGGTTTGACCGTGCGTCCATTTGTTAAATTAATATTGATTGGACAACTGTATACTCGCTTCGATTTCATTTCTCAATTTATGATACTGGCGTTCCTCACTATACTTAATAAACATTATATATAATAAATAATACATGATGTCTTTTGGCAAACTATCAAAATATGTGTTTCCAGGCGGTTAAATATTTTTAACGCCCTTTTCATCAAATGATAATTCTAACTGTAAATGAAATAAAGCATTGTTAACAATTTATGGTACCCGGTTTCCTTTGAACGTCATGCCTCAACATTAAATGAAGGAATATAGTTCAAGACAATATCCAAGTTGTTGACTCCGCGCGCCGTCTGTTTATAATTTTTATGGTCGCTGCGAGTTATATTGACCTAAATAGGCGATAGCGTCATCGCTCCATCGAGGCAAACCTTGCATGTAGGCGGGGCAACTGCACACTGCGCTGCCTGTTAAGAGAAATGTAAAAAAAAAACGAACGAACGAGCACTTGAGAAAATGATTCTGCGGCTCAAAGTTAAACATACCTCGAAGTCGGTCAAGTAATATTTAAGTGTGTTTTCAAACTCGTTGCTTCATCGTTTTTTTTACATGGTTGTTTCGTATTGTGTAGACGTGTCGCGTGTTACATTGGTAGTGGTGAGTGCTTGGCTGGTGGCGTGCAGTGCATGTGTTGCTATAAAACCGGTCGGTCGCCCACAAACAACAGGGCTGGCCTTCGCCACAGTTGCCGACGCCCGGTGACGTCACCACGCTTATGTCATACCATTACTGTCTATGATTGTATGATACTGCCAAATTGACCTGCAGAACTTAACATTTACATACCTATGCGAAACATTTTATTGGGAAGGACTGTTTCATTGCCAATTGTGCTTAGCACACGTCTAGAAATAAAGATTATTAAGACTGCAAACATTTTCTTCGATGTAAAGATGATTCGCTTTGCATGACTATGTTCTTGGATGCTGACGCCAGAAAGTTTATTTAAATACAATAGGTCGACTGTTAGTAATGGCGATATGTGTACGTCAGCGCTATCAGGATTTCCCATTTAATTTCATTGGCCGATGAGGTATTCCAATTCTTGAAAACCTTCTTCTTAGTCGAAATGGCGTTGTTTATTAGTTACTTGCTGAATAATTATGTATTTATTTATTATCGCACACAAAACAGGACATTACTACGATCACATAGTACTATTAAATATCAAGGTATACAATTCTGCTTTAATCTATGTTCCTAATTATGTGTATATTATTCTCAGGTAAGATATTTTAGCAGAAAGTTTGAGGGTACTGATATAATATACATTTTTTAGATTTTAGTATAAACTAAAATCTAAAACATAATTATTATAAATTGTTATTTGATACAGGTAAGCGCTACAAGTTTAACTGTTTGCTAATATAATATAACATTTGTGTATCCTCCCCCATTTTTCTGAAACTCTTTTAGTATAATAGTGACAAAATATGTCTTGTGGTTTCATACGCCTTTTTTAATAAAGAAGGATTTTGTAGCGTTAGAGTAGCTAGTCTCGTGAGGTTTAAAATCTGAATGACGCTGGTGTTTTAAACGCCGCTGCTGGCAACAAATGGGCTGCATCCTACTCTACAAAGTTCAGTGGCGACTCCCACGCGCGCGTCACTCATTGACTTCTATCTGACTAGAGGCGATGGTGCAACCACAATATCATGACAATAATCTACTGTTTCAATGACTTCACATTATTATACTAAATTGTTAAATTGGACACTCAATAGCGCTGACCTACTCAAATGTTTAGATTTAGAAGAGTACGATTTACAAATCATTCGTCGAATTATTATAGACGTAAACATTATGACGGGGCATAACGCTAAAACCATTGGCCTCGAAAGTCCCAAAGTTTCTTCACGCTGCTCTATAAATAAGCATTAATTTTCGTATTGCCGATCTATCTAAAGATACGTGTACTTTCCAATGTCCGGTCAGTGACGTTTGGGCGAATTGCCACACCACTCCTGCACGGCCAGCGGGCCTAATTCCGAGGGATCGATAACACACACCTAGCCATATCTATATGTTATAGCAAAATATATGGGCACTTTGCCCTATTAATCTACTAAAGATTACCTCATGTTTTATTATAATTTGATTATTGTGTTCGAACGTATTTCCTGAACGGTTTTCAACCGTTGAAATGTATTGTTGTTTATTTTTAACATCTCCGATGCCGTTTTCATTAACATTCCGAATTAGCAATCTGAATCATGAACAATCACGAATTTCTCTATTGGAACAGGTAGTAAGTAGACCGGATATCCTTTTGTTTCTGTGGCGTAGTCATGTTTCGTGTCAGTGATGGTTTTGTTTATTATTTATAACAGCAGTTGTGGTCCGCTTCAGAGGGGGAATGTTTTTGTGTGAGGGAGCGTTTTGATTACGACACCTAATTAGCCGTGAGCTCGTCGATGAACAATGTGGCATATGCTTTGCACGTTCAAAATGAACTCTCCCGTATGTATACTATGTAGAACTGCGAAAAAAGTTTGGCTACCATAACGTCGTTGTATAACAGGCCGATGCCCATAACTGTTAAGGATATCGCTGTTTTACAAACATGACTTGCCTAAAATGTAATACGGGTTGCGAGCAAGTTTACTTGTAAGGTAAATAATGTCCCTGTACGCTATCGTCCGTAAAGAAATCCCATGAGAAAACGCTTCTAGAATTTTATTCGGAATGTTTTTATATTGAGTAATTTGATGTACGAAGTATATTTATTATAATTCATTATTTAGCAGAGATGTCAGCGTAACTCACGCGACTCGGTTCGGGCGCGGTTCTATATTTGGGTTAATGGATTCGTCCGCGCACCGCCACCGCCACCAGCATGGGAAGTGCCTGTTAGCTGCTCCGTCCGTTCCTACTAGTTTCAGTCCTTGCAATCTAGACCTACTTTACCTGTAAAAAATATTAATAACCACGATTTTACTGCGTCATTAAATCCGTCGACGATTTAGTCATGTGATCATAATATCGACAATAGTACAATGACAAAACCTTCAGAAATATTATTCAGCCAAATCAGATTTAGTTGAGCGTTTCGCCGAATAGTCGAGTTCATCCTGAGTACACTTTTGCTGAGTTAATGGCTCTAAATTTAGAATCGGTCGTGTGATGTCAGAATACATCGGAAGCTGGAAATCGTGCCACTGCAGAATTTTAGTTTCGTCACTTGTTTACTTTAATAATTTTTGTTGTAATATTTTTAGAGTGTCGGTTTAAGATGTTGTTAAGATTATACGTGTTATTATAGGTAACATAAACTGTGGTAGATATGTGGTTGTTTTACTACAGAAACCATAGAATTAGGGCTTTTGAAATATTGGAGAGAATATATAAATAAATGTTGTTTTAGAAATAACGTCATACTATTCAATATGGTTGTGAATCACCAAATTATAAGGCAGTGATGTAAACCCAGTAAACCCAGATTGCGCGATTTGGGGCGACAGACCAACTCTTCCCACTGTCGAGGCTTTACGGCTCGAGCTCCGCCAGGTCGTGGTGGAAGAGTGAAAGGAACGACTTGTGCACCCCAGTGCCGGGCACACCACGATCGTGACGATAAGTCCCGTTTTTGAGGAGTGGCTGGAGAGGCAGCATGGCACCCTCATCTTCCGGCTGACACAGGTAATGACTGGCCACGGTTGCTTCGGCCAATACCTGTGTCGCATAGGCCGGCAAGAGACGCCCGGTTGTCACCACTGCGGCGACTGCCGTGATGTTCTTACAGACACGGCGCTGCACACATTGGCGGATTGCTCTGCCTGGGCTTCGCAGCACCGTTATTTGGTCGCGGCAGTCGGACATGTTGCCCTCTCGCTCCCGTCCTTGGTTCAGTCTATGGTCCAAAGTGAGAGGTCGTGGAACGCCGTCGCCTCCTTCTGTGAGGAAATTATTTCTATCAAGGAGGCGGCGGAGCGGGAGAGGGAGCGCTTGAACCCTCTCCCCAACCGCAGAACCGGGCGCCGGAGGGCGCGAGACGACCTCCAGCCGCCCTAAGGTTTTATCTAGGGGTGGTGGGCTTCGTAGGCCTGCCCACCACCCATTCAGCACCATGTCCAAGAGGGGGCGTGCGTGTTCCCACGCGCGCCTCTGTGTCGTGTGTCCGTCCCTCTTCAAGGGGACAGTAGTGTTAAGTGACCAAAGTGTCGGCGGGGTCGCGATTGCATGTGAAATTGATTCGCGCGACCCCGCCGACTATGGTTATGTCGAGGAACACCGTGGTAGGTTTAGTTGGTATTCCGGGAGGTCCATTTTCATCGTTTCAACATCTTTCTTTTACTCCGGTGAGTCCGACGGCTGGGTGGTCGTTGGCCCGACATAACCCCTCCGCCCGCCCCCGCCGAGAGGTATGCGTCAATGCATTCCCACACATAAAAAAAAAGATTTAACCCATATACTAGGGGAACAATAATGTTATACCGCATGCCCAGCTCAGATACAGGCTGCCTAATCGCTACTTAGAATCAAATTTATTTCCAATTCCGTTTTGCTGGATCTCACTCATAAGTCATAACCAAACTTATTTTTGATGTTGTTGTTGATCTCACGACTGTTACAAAGAGTAACTCCAAATTTATGCCACTGGAATAACAAGACTGTTTTAGTGAAGCCTCAGAAGTAAAAAAGAAGTACGTTAAAGTAAAACCCAAGGTTGATTAAAAAAACAAACAAAAGCGGCTGCGGTTAGAAATGCAGTACAAAGTAGCAGGTTGTACGCGAACCCCAGCCGACGTACTGTGACGAACCGTAAATATATCCGTACATAAAAATGTACAGTTATCTCCCTCTAAACGGAAAATAAACTTTATTGCTATGGAAATAAGTACCACGTCACAATTCCGTGTGAGCGGGATGGAGATGATAGAAATCGCAACGCTTCCTGCGGTAGTAAAATGGGAAATGAAAATGAATGCACATAATTATGAATGAGTTACGACCTGTGTGCGTTTTTACGGTGAGAGTGTAATGATAATCCTGCTACTGTTGTATCCGCTAGTTAGATTTTTGCTCGTGCAACAATAATTAACTAATCGGCAAGCGTCTCTTGTCTGGTCTCCTGGCTGGTTTTTTTTAGAAAATTAGTAGTTGATATAAGAAAATTCTACTTATTTAATTGCTGGACTAAACTCGTCATTGTAGACTGCAGATTGTCGTTAATGATGTGACGTGATACTCGAACCATATTCCAAAAGATAGAAAACTACTGTCTTAGCGCTAAAATTAAATGTATATAATATAATATCATGTTTATACTGTCCCACTGCTGGGTACGGACCTCTTCTCAGTGTGAGAAGGGTTAGGCCATATAGATATAAAATCTTGTTTATAAATCTTGTTTTAGTAGTGCTAAAATGGCTTTAACTGAGGAAACTTAAATATTTAAAAAAAAAAATTGTTCAATCCTATACTTATTCGAATTTTCGATCAGATAATTCTCAGTAGCTAGGTACACGCAGTCAATCCGGTAGGCGTACGACTTAAACCGTTGCTGAGTCTATGTCGAATAGGTCGTTTCTTATGCAAACCCATATTTTCAGTCGACACTCTCGACTTATCAGAATTTGACGAATACCGGTATGTTGACAGTCAAGGTATAAAACCAAAATAAGGTTACGTTAAAATATGGTACCTAATACCTAATACATTGCGATAACGTTATGAATTAGGCAGAGGTATGGTATTTTCGGTTAATGCTATGCTATGCTTATTTTCCATCATGCACGGTTCGAGTGATTTTCATCTTTTATTTGTGCTAAATATTGTTAGGAGAGATTCGTGTCGTGTATTCAATGTTCATGTAAACAGCGTTGGTGCCGGTGTTTAGCTTCAGACGCGGTCACGGCCCATAACCAACCTACCTACCTCTAATACAATAACGGTACCGATGGTCTTATTACATTTGACGTAATCCAAGAGTCAACTGTGGCCTCATTATCTCTTAAAATCATTCATCAAAAATACAAAGGTAGCGGGTTTGGGTATAATATACTTCTGCTTATCCCTTCGGGGATATACGCATGTATCCTCGAAGGGATTGTATTTGTGTCTTCGCAATCCCGTCACTTGTCTGGCAGTTGTTTGTGTTATATTATAATATTAGAAGTAATCTCTTACTTATCATTACATTTACGAGCATAGCGTAGATAAAGTCACGTCTCTTTAAACAATTAATAATTATAAAGATGCAAAGAACAATTTCTTTCAGTAACGGATATTAAAGAAACAATAATTTTGTGCCTTTGTAACTCGTGTGTTAAACTTCGAACATAAAAAACAATAAGGTGAAAAACTGTTTCTTTATAACATTTGTGCGCAAAAACTGAGTGTCAAATGTTAAGTTAAATATTCAATGACAAGGCAACAAAGATGACAACATTTTAAATCTATACTAATATTATGAAGCTGAAGAGTTTGTTTGTTTGAACGCGCTAATCTCAGGAACTATTGGTTATTTTAGTGTTGGATAGCCTATTTATCGAGGAAGGCTATAGGCTATATAACATCACGCTACGACCTACGGTGGCGGTGCAGTAACGATAAACGCGGGTGAAACCGCGGGCACATCTAGTATTTACTAAAGCGGGAATTAACATTGTATTTTGCATATTTCTTATCATATGTATGTTTGCATTGTCGACTCATTTGTACAGACTTTTTGGTTTTACTTTTTCGTTTTCATGCAAGAATGTTGATGTCTGGAATGTTATAATACACTTCTCTTGCTAATGGATGCCGTATTTTAAATAGGATAAACGTAATATTTTTGTTGTTTAAAGACATAACCCGCACTGGAAATTTTCCATATATCGCGGATGGCTTTACAAAATTAAAAGCAGCGGAATGCTTCACACAATTTTGCCCATTGTGCGAGGATCAAAAACACTATCGGTGCTTTAGGTACTTTAACAGCATGCTAATAATTATACTCAAATAATGTCGGTGCAAATAAAAAAGTGAATTGTCTCATACCGGATACAAATCCAAACACTGACAGTTTCCTGAATAGACAACTCGAGTAAAACCTGCCCGACCAAGAAATCAAGTACCTCACCATCACATCACCAGCAGTTGTTTATACAGTCGCGCTTAATCAAAGCAGTCATACTTTAAATGAGTAGCAATTTAATGAGGTCTTTTAACATGCTATTTCAATCTGACACAGGAATTAGGATATCCGCCGCCCAAAGCGGTCTAACCACTTATGAATGTATGACGGCAGCCGTTTGCGTGTCCCCTCGCAGTGCAGATAGCGTGTCGTCTAGTCATTTACCAGACGCGGTAAACACTGGGGGAGGCCTGGGTACCATTGGAGTGGGTGGTCGATGCCAGCACCCGGCCAATTCGTTGCCGTCTCGCCTCGCCACTTCGCAATCGTGTATATGAGGCTAGATAACGAATATGACAGGATCCTTGAGGCTTTTTTTTGTACATTTAACTTGACTTTCTGTCACTGACTGTAACGAACTGGGAATATAAAAATGAGTAAATTAGTAAATGTTCTGAAAACTAACGTAACGAGCTGCCTCGACGATCCAATGACGTAAGCATGATAATATTCACAACTACTGAACTAGTTTCCATTTATGGGCAGAGCAAAACTATTACAGATTTTTGCCTGTCAGAAAATTCTGTCGTTTTACGCAGTGTGCTCGCGCTCTCTTAATTTTACTGAACGAATGTGCTGGACCTTCGAAGTATGCAGGCGTAATGTTATTTTCTTTCTAAAATACCTTTCTCTCCAAACTAGTTAAAGTTGAGCACAAGTTTCGCCAACTTCAACCTATTTCGTACAAGATATATCGCTATAGAAACATAGACGGTAACCGGACCTGGGTCGGTCGATACTAATAAGAAGAAGTACCTACATATAGTATTATCAATCGCATTGATGTCAACTCTTTGGTTTTATCCAGCTATGTTATATAAATTACAGTAATGGGTACGCATTAGCGCTGTAAAAGACTCTGTATCATCTGCAGTAGTCGTTTAACGGAACGACCAATCCCTTTCAGTGTTGTAATACAATCTAGATCGAAATTACTTACGTCCTTTGTTGACTCTGTTCTGAAGTCATTACGTGTAGGCTGTTCTGACCTTTAAGAACTAAGTTCACAAGAGCGCCATCTTTTTAGGCGTGTTAGACCGGTTCAAGGGTAGTGGCCAACGCCCTAAAGCTTAGCTCCAAATATATATCAAAGGTGCTAAAGCTTTACGTAATATATTATGTGATTATCGATATTTAGATTTTTTTGAACTGACGTAATGTTGAGATGTTGTTAACATAATAATAAATTATTAATTTAAGAAATAATTGCCTTAGTAAGAAGTCTTCGGTTCTGGCTGACGTCATCAAAGGCAAGATACAAAATATAATAAATGTTCATTACTTGTTTTTGAAATTATATAATTAGGTTAGGAAGGCGAAAAACGATCGTTGTGGTGTAAAAGGGAGCTTATGCCCAGCAGTGGACTGCGAGAGGCTGATTGTTTGATTGAAGTGCCTGTATAGCTTACAGTTTAATAGCTTAAAAAGAAAGCTATACTTAGTGTATAAATAGGCAAACATAACAGTTCAGTACCTTTTCTCTTCTGTTTGTTGATTGACGTCTTTTCGTTTGCTATAGACCAGACAAGCTTTAGTGGTATCAATAAAATTATTTTAGACACAGTTACTGATTTTTATATAGACAGCTATATAGAAAACGGAATATGATCGAATTTAGACCTCTGGGCAAAAACCAGTAGTAAATAAGTAAATTTTTGCTCAGATATTTAATATACCGTTTTTACAAAAGTATTACGCACTATGTGTATTATATTAGTAAAGCTGAATGGAGTCTGAACAAAAGTGGTCCTTACATAATTAATGACTTCTTGGTGTCTGTATAGCTGCAATACACATTGAACCATGAATGTAATGGCAGGCCATGGTGTATCGACGACGCCATGTCTGCTTGCCGAGGTCAACGGCCGTGCGACTTGACTATTCGATACACTTGCTTTTGTTCGACTTTTGTTGCTTCTTTCGATTCGAGCTGGCGTTTAATCAAACTTTATATAATCGGACGATTACAATTTTGTATCTGTAGCTAAAACTATTCGATTACGTGTATAAGCTTAGTTATGTAGAAAGCAACTATGTTATAATCACCTATTTCTAAACCCGATCTCATTTTGTTAATATTATAGTATATCTAGCGGTCTGTTTAAAATCTAATCTCACTGAAGACGAAACCAGATCAACTAGTTCTGTCTATAACCTAATGAATATTTATTATGTTTATAGATGATTCGGTGAACGCGATATCAATAATACTTAAAATATGATAGAGCTGGTCCCATTAAACCTTCAAAATATAGTCGTAATTAATAAAAGTAGTAATATGTGTCTATGTCATCGTCATATACGCCATTTCGAAGTTCGCTGTCGATAGCAGGTGCTCTCATCTGCAAAAGATGGCCGCTATTTGTAATCTATACTAATATTATAAAGCTTAAGAGTTTGTTTGTTTGTTTAACGCGCTAATCTCAGGAACTACTGGTTCGAATTGAAAACTTTTTTTGTGTTGTGTAGCCTATTTATCGAGGAAGGCTATAGGCTATATAACATCACGCTACGACCCACGGGGGCGGTGCAGTAACCATAAACGCGGGTGAAACCACGGGCACAGCTAGTTTATTATATTATAGCTAAGCATCAACGTTTAACAAAAAGAAATATAAAGCATGCATCCTTAAGATGCTTCTAAGAATAGTATATTCTAAAAGTGCGTTAAGTCTAATCAAATCAGCACGAGGACCAATGATAAATAATTTCACCTGAATAAATACCCTTGCTCGGCTTTGAGACAAGGTTATAAATATACGTCTGTGACAGAATTGTCAAAAGTTATAAGTCATGCAGTCAGTACAACTATCTCTCTAACAACGGCAATCATCATTCAGAATTCAATTATTATAACCTCGCGTCGATCGAGCATGTCCACTAGAATAACATTGATTTGTAATTACACCAATCTATCACATATTTGTCTATACGTTTGCCAGAGAATCTCACGTTCGTATGGTACGTTCTAATATGAGGAAAACAGACGGCCAATGTTAACGTCTATTCTATGATCGTATTGTATAAGTTGTGAGTCATTTATGATAAGATAATGTAAGGGTCTTTAAAATATCATTAACGAGTATCTTGCTAACATAAACTATTAGAAAATGTTACTATTAATAATAATACCTAATAATAAATTCTTTATTGCAACAAAAAGTTTATACATTTACAGTGTCATTCCTGATTCCCAAACTAGCGTGACCTGTATGTTGGGAAACAGTCTGTCCCAAAAACAAATTAATAAGCTTCATATTTCACAATATATTTCTAATTTGCTTGTTAGATGAAGTTAATTGTTTATAGCGAATTAGTTGATACGATCCTTATTGTGCACATTCCCAAATGCTGTAATGTCAGTGACAGGGCTAAGTTTTTTTTTTAAGGGTTTTCGAAGAACAAGGACACATTAACACTTCTCCAGTATTATCTAATAGATAGTTTACGTAATATAAACATTCCAACTCTGAATGCAAATCACTGGCGTCTGGCTTTAAAACAGTTGGTCTTGTCTTGAACAGCTGCTTCTAAAATTCGAATCCCTCAGCAATCCTTATTGCCTTAAAAATATAAACTTACCTTAGCATTTCTTAACATAAGCTAACTGTATAAAACCATTATTCCTTTGATTGAGTTGCGTAGATTTGATAGCAATATCTCTTTGCGAATTGTGCCAAAGGTTTTTAGCAATGTTAGATTAATTAACGATTACCATACGCACGCATATAGAATAACAAGAACACGGCACGAAGATAAACAAACTATAAGGACAGGATGATAAGCAAACTTATCGGATGAAAGTCAGTGAAGAAAATTTGCAATATCATTACGTTATATTATTAATTACAAAACGTTACAATCGATATATCCTGATTCTTGATTTACTTATTAATTAAAACTTTGCCAATGATAATTTTTATTCTAAATCGGGCAAGGTGTGTGTAGTTTTATTTGTTTGACAATTTACTGAGCGTTTCTGTGAGGTAAAAGTAACTAAACGAAGTGTAAAATTGCCTACGGTATGAAATTGCCCGTTTGACAGTTATGAACTAGCATAATACGTTACATCTTAGCACAACTGACGTAATGTGGCTGTGATGAAGGTACTTCAGACTAACTCTGTTCTGAGGGAAGAGTAAACTTATTGTAATATAGCTATTAATCGTTGCTGCTGATTTGGTGCCATTTGTCCTGAGCATGCCTTATGTAAACAGCAAACGCGTCAAAGGTGTCAATAGCCCTGGTGTAAGTACTGCAGTATCCACTCACGGCTTTTAGCACCTTTGACGCCATTGTCAAAACCCATTGCACTCCCCTTTAAACATGCATATACAGAGGGGAGTGTAATGGATTTCACATAATATGAACGATTTTTTCCATACTACGCTATGTGACGTCGAAATTACATGTTATGATATTAGGGAGATACAGTTTCAATATAAAGCAGGTACCTACTCAAAAAGATACTTTATAAAAGGATGTTTACGTAGATCTCAAAACCGGCATATAATATGGTATGCATTTGTCTACATGTCGATGAATGTACATAATATTCTTTTCGAGAAATCAATCAAGTAAATCTTATTCATAACCAGTCCTTAGCGTCCGTCCTGATTGAAATCCATTGCATCTAATCGTCCTATTAACCGTATGTAGGTAAATAGCGCCATGAGAATGTGTCATTATAAATAGAATGCTAATTATGTAAATGTGAGTTCGTGACGGCTCCGCTACGTGATGGAAAGTGCGAAACCTTAGCTAGGTACTGTGTCGCAATAGTTATTGTTATCTATCGATATTCAATGGTACTTATTGGATTCACAGAACCTCACTCGAGCTGGTTGTAAAGTTTGTTTAATTGTGATACTATTCGAGTAATAGTTGTTGAGTAATGTATGTTATATCCTTGTAGTAGTTTTGCCTATAGAATAAAGAGAGCCTCAGGGGCTCAAAATTCGACCGTAACTTAAAATTGTTATAAAAAAATAAGATTTTGCTCCTTATATTCAAATTCCGCGCGCGCAATAGGTATGCTTAAAAATGGAGGACAAAGTTTTCTGTTCACGTATCAATTAGTATAGATTATCACTTGTATTTGTTTAGGTGAGAAATAATGAATTAAACACAATACTGCTTGAAAACAAACACGTTCATAAAGTAACACACCTATTTTACAGCTATTAAATTCATGCAAAGTAAAGAGGCGATTTAGCTTCTAAATAGAAAGCTAGCAAGAAACTCACATCTATTTGTCCATCACCTTTTCAATTCTCTAATGACTACTTTTGGAATATTTTGCAATACATAACTGTGCAACAGTTAAAAACATAAAGATCTCAAAAAAACAATTATGAACTCAAAGAAGTAATATTTAATCAGTATTACGCTTTACACTTAACAACAAACGGAGGAGGCGTAATTATTATCAACGTAACCGTTGATAATAACAAGAAGCTTACTTTATAATTACTTAAAGCTAATAACTGGGTATTTTGCTCATTCAATTAATTTGTGCTTATGTAGGTAAGTACAAATTAAATCCACGCGTTTATAAATTAAAATTAACCTTTGTACGGACGCTGTCTTATAGAATCTAAATAGACTGTGTATTTATACACCCTAAATATATACTCTATGGTATGATTTAGATATTAGAACTGTATGCGGATGTTTATAAGTTTTCCATAGTGCAATAATTATATACCTATTGCAACCATGTAGGTTGCAATAGAAATAGAAATAGAAGTATAATAAAAGATATGCCGAGCTTACATAAAAAAAGTCGTCCAGAAACATTTATCTTTCTGGATGACTTTTAAAGTTCACTATCCTTCACGTGGGTAATGCACGTAAAGTTAGTTATACCCGCATATCATTATGATAAATTAGCTGTTCCCAGCGGCTTTATCCACGAAACGTTGGTTTATGATGAATCCCCCGCTCTCGTGGTTCGTAGTGTGCTTTTATATGGCTTATAACCTTTTTTAAGAATAGCTTTCAAATGCCAACATATTTTTTATATCTGACTCGTAGTTCCAGAGATTAACGCGTTCATACAAATACAAATAGCAAACAAATAATCTCTTCAGCTTTATTATATTAAGTTTAGATAATTACGTGCGGGTATAACTGCAGGGTAATATCGATTCAAGTACAGTATGTAGTAATATACGTCGGACTGTTGTCAGGCATATCGATGGCCGACGACTTTTGGTAATCAATTTATCAGTCATTGCGCCAGTTAGTACGAAAATATGTGCTTGGAAGACTAAATTATTATTTTTTATTATTTACTGATAACCTGCATTTACAGTAATAATATATTTGTATTATCACTTCATATTCCCGAATAAATTGTCGATTTTAGCGGTAAGACATTCGGCCAGCAATTGACCTATAATTCCGTATTACAGCTATAATAATTATGTACTCCTAAAAATAAATAAATCACATAAAACCTTCTTAAAAGTAATTCCTTTGTGTTTCTTTTTCTTTTATACGTCTAGTTCTGTATGGCCGTTGTTTTTGTCTGCCTAACTCACAGTGATGATAGGACTGAGATAATACGTACAGGTAGGTACGTATTCGCTTATATATATTTTTCACGTCCCGGAATCTTGAGTGATTTCACATGAGATATGCTTCATTGTTTATTCTCTGTTGCGTTTTATGACAAAAACCTTGTGAATGTTTGCTTTTGTTATATCTGTCTGCCGTCTTGTGCTGTTATGATTACTGAGAAAATTAGACAAATTGTATCCTTACATAATGCTGCGTCAAGTTTTCTAATGACCGCACGGATGGCTTTATGGTTTAAGTAGCCGTCCTACTGGCACTACGCCAAGGGCTGTGGGTTCGAATTTCACAGATTATCCGTACCGCATGATTTGTTGTTATTTTAGTTATTCAGGGAATCTTTAAATGTAAATATTAGTCATGCAATGATGTTGCACAAATTCTGTAAAACATTTATGTATCGCTGTTGGTTTCCTAAAGAAATAAATAAAAAAATATGTTTGTAAAGTCCCCAGCGAAACAGGAATTATTTATCAGTGCAGGAGCTGTCTTTTTAAAAATAGAAAATTCACCAAGGAGATTATAAGTACCTATAATAACATAAGATTTGAATATAAATTGGGTCGTAATAAGTTCGACAGTGCACTTGTTTGATGGCTTCGTTGGCTCTGCAGTTAAAACGTGAGCGCATGCGCAGTAGAACTGTCGATAGTTAGGTGCCGTTCGTGCAAAATGTTATTGAGTTTATCTCTCAAGGAACATTATGGCAACACGGGGTCTATAATGAGCCCAGAAGACGGGTAGATTCACACATTATTACGTGAACCTGTATATAGTTGGCAAAATCTAGGTGTGATACCTAAACTGCGCCACCTGGGGGCTAACCTTGTGTGATTCGCATTAAACTTTTTTAAGTCGATGGCAAAGTTATTAATTTAGCCACTGTTACTGACAGTGGCTAAATTATTAACTTTTCCTGAAGATGTTTTTCTTAATCGAACAATTTCGTACTAACCAGACAAATATGTATTCCTTTCTCTGAATTGTATGCTTATTTGTACTAAAGTATTATGATAATGACAGAGATTATACCTATTAACAGACATCGTGCATCGTCACTAAGAAGCGGTATAACATCTGCAATGCCGTTATATGTATACCTATAAGTTACACAATATCGATTACTATGAAAATCTATAGTGGTGCTATATTCAGTACACGTACTTGAATAATGATTATGATGAAGAATATCTGCTTGTCTAACCATTAATCCCAATTTAGCATATAAAGTCACACGTTTATGTCCTCGAAGGACTAGGCAGTGGTGTATTATACCCACGACGCGGACGGCTATGTAATTAAGTGCAACGTATTAAGGGCGAGCCTATTGCCGCCAGATTCACTTTCAGACTGTTATGCTACAGAAAATTTCTAGACGGGAATTTTTTAATAGCACTGTGTGTTCCGAGACCTCTTGAAGTAGTCTCATTAACTACCGTTGCGCCACCGAGGTAGACCTAATACTTACAACACCATTATTGTTACTTAATAATTTCGTACTGAAAGATAATGTATGCTCTTGTGATAAGTGATAACACAATCATGACGCCTAATACGAGCGTAATTCATGTGGATACAGTACGACAAAGGTTTCTATTGTGGTTGCCAGCCGAGGAGGGACCTTCGTCAACCGGTCCCATTATGCGAGAAGGTCGTACTCGTTGGCCGACAAAATCATACCATATTATTACCAAATAACGTGAAATCATTTACTCAGTTAACGACAAAAGCGACTCGTAAACAGTCATATCGGTCGCCTCGTATGACTATCATTTATTACTTTTATTTGTGGGCTAATTTCATGGTACGTCTCATACCATTGAATTGAGTATTAAGCAACAGCGCTTTCGGCAATTACAAAGAGTAAAAAGATCATCCCATCCAAACGATCTCATATCTGTCAAGGTCAACATCTAATTGTGGCTTTAACAAAAGTTTAATACGCGTAATCATCAATGGAGCCACAATTACAAAGTTCGTGTATTAAAACCCTATTCATAAACAAGTTGTGAATTGCTGCGGATTCCTTGTGAGAATGGAAATGAGTCACACCGTCGCGCGTTACGTAACCACGCGTTATATTGATCCTGTTTACACATAACCGCCTTTAATTTCGTAACTCGTTTTGTTGCACATTCCACACTTTAGCAGTGTTAAAAGGTAACATTCTTACGTCAGCGTCACGGCTTATTAGTGAGTTTGTGAGAGAATTAACAATGAGCCTTTAATTAGTATTATAAGATGACTTACTTGTCCTATGTAGCCGGCATTTTGAAACGTCTGGAGCGTAAATACTCTTAAGGAAGCAATTAGTGCTAATGTACATGTTTTTACGCCCACAGGCAACTCGACGGGGAGTTTAACGCAAGTAGCATCACATTGACCGCACTGGAAATCTATGAGGGTAGCCTTAAATGTCGATACCGGTAAATTCTGCCACATTTACTCATGGTAAATAGTATCTACATTTCGCTCCGGGAAACATCGCAGTATTTAGGGGTGCGGCGAATATCACGCCTAATGTAATAGATGTTTCAAATGTGCCATTCGAAATAAAACAGCACATCGACTTGCTTTAGGCGTGGCTATTAGTCTTGAAAGCAGTTATCTAATCTTATCGTCGCCCGCCGTGATGTCATTCGGAATAACAAAAATATTATAGAACATTGTGTATTGTGTACTTATGCAGTTTTGTCGAAATTCCTCGGCGTTTCGTAAAATCTTGCGTCGCGATTTCACTTTAAAAAGTTAATTATTGTTTACTTGGGGCATTCAAGGTAATTAATCAAGTTAATAATTTTTGATTATTGTGTCATTTTGTAGGCGAAAATTAAGTTATCAAGGGCTTATTCCATTCATTTTATAAACGATTTGTGGGTACGATGGTGATTAAAGAACTTCTCTGTCTGTTGCATTTCGTTTTAATTAAATATTATGCAATAGTGCGAAATTGTCATCTTATTTAAATAAAAATCTCGTATCCCTAGGTCCTTTAGCCAGTTATTACTACTTTGCATCTGCTTTAACGTATGCTTCTCTGAAGTCTCTTTAAGTTTTTTAAACCTATGATCTACTATTAAAGATGTAGAAATAAGTTTTAGTTTTTGTTGTAGTTATTGCTCGGCCTAGGAAAACGTCGATAGGAAAGTTGCTTCTTTGTTATATGTTGAAACAGGTCTTGAAAGTATGTGTCGTACTGCCAACTGCGAATTCAGTTGATGTGGACTATGACCTCACGTTCCCCCTTTCATTCTATGATCCCGTGTCATTTAAATACGATTAATGATGAAATTGATTTAAAAATAAAATTTATACTATACTTACGAGGTATAAAGATCCCTTGACAAACATTAGTTACTGCTAGTGTTTGCAGGCGATCTTAGAAGCCGGGCTGGACTCTTGGGTTTTTGGGTTAGGAAATTGACAGTAACAATACAAGATAGAGATACCTATAGACTTCGCTCTTTATCAAAGCATAGCTGTACAAATGCTATTACTGTCCACCTTTTTTGGGATACACAAGCGTGGGTATATGTATGTACTTATGTAATTTTATCTAGATTTAAGACAGCAGAAAGCTTAAGTTTTCCAACCCTATGCTCGCCATGTGGACTACTTACTTTTTCGAACACGCTTAAAATTATGGCTTCTATATCTTACGTTGTAACCTGTGTTGTTTCAGATAGTTGAGCGTGGCGTGGTGAGGTAGTGGTTGGTCGCGATGACGACCGACATATCGGTGTCCCGGTGGGACCCGTCCATCGGCCACGGCCAGGAAATCATCGACGAGTTCGAGTACGATGGCGGCAATTCGTCGTCGAGGCTATTCGAACGATCGCGCATCAAGGCGCTAGCAGGTTAGAAACTGTCTTACTTAACAATGCCTCGTAATATAAATAGCTAGTTAATAGACAATTGTGATTATGAGTTTAGACTTATTATTTTAATGAGGTTAAGGCTTCGTTATAGCTGTGTTCATCGCGTTGTACAGCTTAGAAAATAGTGCACATTTAATCATTTAGTTCAAAGACAAATTCTGAACATATTTAACTTAATAAAAATACCCAATGGTTAGATTATATGCAGTACTTATAATAATATATAAGTAAGTACTTACCGCATAATAAAATACAGAGATTAAACTCTAAATAATTAATTAAAGCATTAACTGCTTTCTAAGCATTTTATTAAATACCGAGACTTAGCTACTAATACTATAATATAAATTAGCGGTTTACCCTAAATCGCTAATTCTAAAATCTTAGCTTAACTGTGAGCATCTAAAAAAATACAGAGGATTATAGTAGCGCAGGGTGTGCGCAGTCAAGTTAATGAAGAAATTGGTGTGTAACCTAATAAGTTAAGGGATTAAATATAATGATCATCAAAAATACTAATTGGTCAGCAAATATTGCACAGCATAACGAGCATCTATACGCCTCAAATCACTGCATTCCGTCTCGGAAGTGTTAGGTTATGTTAGGTTCCTTTTTTTAAACCCACCCAAAAATAGGAGCCCCGTCAAGCGGGGCTCCGTCGACTTAGTTTGATCTCTTTAAAGTTTGCTGGCCATGAGTTGCTGATCAATTAGCTATTTCTCCTCACAGATTATATTTTACTGCTCACAAAAATACCAATACTATGCTAACCATTTAAATAACACCCATAAGTTAATAACAGTTGCTTCTTACTTTCTTTCTATTTAGTCTTCGATTACGTTTCACTTCTCACAAAACATTCAGCATTACCGATAGACTTGTGTCGGATTTTATAAAAATTGTACCAGTATACTTTACGAGGCATGTCCGCCCTCCACGAAAGCATCAAACTTATCACACCACTGTTCTCTTGTTCTATATCTAAGATGACGTCTTGCCGGAGTACACTTACTTGTGGATGAATGCAATGCAGCTGTTATAAGGGGCCAACAATATACATATTTAGTTAGGTTAAGTATAATATTATACTTACTTAGTAGGTTGAGTTACTAAATTTAAGATATTCATCATCCCTTTCCTTAATTTTACCCGTGATTTTACCAGACTTTTCTATTACTCATATTCTAGTTTGAGTATCAACCTAAAATTTTTAATGTTTATACAATTAAATACTTATTTCAAACAATTGCCATTAATTATACAATCATATTATCACGCCGATACTTAGAAGTAAATTATTGACGTAAAAACGATTTGATTGGTCGAAGAATATGTGTCAGCATTACATATCAGACGTATTGATAAGACTCCACTTGATCGCCGTGATATGTCTGTAGACAGAGACCGCGTTTTTACAGGTTTAAATTAAACTATATTGACGTTTATTTATACAATAGCCGGCGATACGGCCGCAGGGTTCATCTTTTCAATCTAGAAACGTTCTCGTTAGCACGGTACGCTTTCGGCGATCTTTTCGCAGACATACACCCATGCTCTGTAACTATCTACCGAGGAGCTACCCGAGCTCTTTGATTTGTTCAAACGAGGTTAAGAGAGTTTACTATCACGATAGGCATCAGCTCAGCTCCGCTATGTATACACCTGACATTGCTTAAATATATGAACGATGGTTTACAATCAGGAATGCCACTAGTTCAACTAAAGGCAATAAAAAACAACATGTAACAAAAGGATGGGGTCATATTATCGCAATGATAAATAGTATTTTTAGAACAAATCCATTGTTTTACCCATATAGATATATAAATCCTAACGTTATTTTCCTAGTTTCAATAATTTATTGTCAATATCCATATTTTTTATTATATTTACCCCCGGATTTATGAGCGGTCTCATAAATCCGGACGTAGCACGATCTACTTAATTTGTGTCAGCTGATCTTTGAAATAAACATTTGAGCTTTTCAAATTTAAGGGTTATACTTCTATTTATTATTTATTATGTTTTCCTGTATTAAAAGCTATTAAGTACACGCCTAGTACTGTAAACAAACTCTCAAAATAATATTAAAATGTTTATCCAGACCATACGATCCTTACCTATTTATATCTGACCACACCTGTGTTTTTACCCTCAGTAGGAATCCATGTTGATATTACTTTAACATTTATATGTGTTTAGTTAAGGTCATATTTGTATTGTTTTCGATGGTCAACGGTTAGCAAATATACTTATCAATTATCTCTTATAAATATTAATAATTCTTTCTACTTTCTTATTCATGTGTATAGAAAACAAGCTGTTAAGTTTCTAATAAATAAATAAATATTGGGTTAGGCCAAAATGGATGATAGTTCAGGAGTTGCAACCTTGACAAGTTGTTTATGCTTATCATATGTAATATAAAATAATATATATGCTTGTATAAATTTATTTATAACAATAGAATTATCAGGCATATTATGTACCTACAAACCGCAGCTTTATTTCCTCAAAATCCTGGTGTCACAAACATTTGACCGAAATGATTAAGTATAACGAAAAATCGGTAGGTTCGAGACCACTGGTACTGAATATGGAATATCCAAGTTTTACAAGTAACAGTCGCTGAGCTTCCTAAAATATTATCTGCCTGCATTGATAGGTGAAGTCAAGCCAACATTTTAGTTCTTCACTATCGAAAGCAAATACATTTTTGTGGACCCCCGCTTACGAATTGTGAACCGTCCATTTTGTTGTCACGCCAACTTAGACCCCGTCGAGTCTCTCGTGGACCCCTGGGGGTCAACCTGGACCACTTTGGGAACTGAGGAGTTAAATGATGCCCTGTGACTGAAGTATATACAATATCTATTATATTCGTTATTTCACGCCTCTTATCGATGATGTATAAGCGTTATCTGTTATTTGAACCGAATCTTCTCGTTTGTCCAATCACAATTTAATATTTCACTGGTAACCATGCAGCATGTTTGTACAAAATTCGACTATGTTGTCAGATTATGTTGATTACACGGTGTTAGCAATCCTCAACAGCGTGACTGTGTGTGTCAATAATTAAAACCTGCCCTAGTGTTGTCGACATCTGGCTCGGCGGTATCGAATATCCTTGTTCAACGGCAGTTGAATTTTGTCGCTCTAATTCTTCCCGTCTTTCGCCTGGTGCTATTGGTTCAGTCGCCGTTCGTCGCTGGCGACATGACATCCACTGAGGGATACGAGCTGATAAAAAAAGGAGTTGATATCGAAGTGCCTGGATTAGATGTGTATTATGACAAAGTCGTGATTGAACTTAGAGGTTGGTTGTGTTTTGTGGAATCCTGGTGTTTCACAGTGATGTGCCATTACGGATTGCTTTGGATTGAAGAAAATTTTGGTTCCTTTTTCGTGTCCGGATAAATGATATCTTTTTCGTGTATTAAATGAAAATATTATATTAGTTTCAATACGTTTAAAATATGCTGTGATTTTCCTTGATCTCTGTCAATTGTTTCTTGTGGCAAATAAGGTTTTATTACTATCGACCACTCCCACGTAGGCCGTCCGAAGCAACTATTATCTAGTTAGTAATGACGTAAAGGTTAGTGATTATCAGATTTTTAGATCAAAACACAAGATGGATCTGGTTACGTTTGTTTACTGTTTAATTTTCTTCCTCACTGAAATAAAGGTACATCCGCATTTTTGTACCTATTTAGATTTGAAAGCATAATATATTTACTGTTTGTTTAATTGTGAATTTAAGTCCTAGTAAAATAGTTTAGTTCCAGTACTACACCCTGCACATCTAGGACTGTTTCCGCTCTGAAGCGTGCGAATGCCATTTGATCCACATCTCGAATTACGCATATTATTTTCCGAACCCAACACCTTGGAAGACAATATTCGAGTATTGTCTTGTGGCAGTTATTACGATGTCGGCCGGCGGCGAGGAGGGCCATCTTCGCCCACCGAAGACTCCTCCGGCGAAGCCACCGATCTGGTCGCCGCGTCGCGGTCGCCCCCACTGGCGGTTAATGTGTTAACATTCCCTACTTTATTTTTATCGTTTTCCTTATTATTCTTATGAGCATATATTATGTGTACTATTTTATTACTGGGTTCACAGGTTCGTTTGTTAACGACTTTTGCAATTTATAGATTTAACATAAAAATATAGAAGGTTTTATTTCTTGAGTTTTGTTTTACGGATAAATTTACATTAATCCATTAAACGTCCTCCGTAGTATAAAATATTTTGCGTAATAACAAATGTTTTATATCTACAGACGAACGAGAAAGCGTGCAGAAGAAAACTTTTCAAAAATGGGTGAACTCGCACTTGGTTCGCGTCGGGTGCCGTATCGGCGACCTGTACGTCGACATGCGCGATGGCAAGCAGCTCATCAAACTACTGGAGGTGCTCTCAGGCGAAAGACTGGTACGTACAAACCAAGAACAGCTTTCGGTATCTTAAATTTGCTGCTTATAGGTAATGAGACTCGAGGTATACATTTAGTTTCCCCTCACATAATACATCTTACTACCTACATGAATTATTGCGGAATTCAATCTCGCTAATATACCTCGTTGGCGATACTGTTGAGCCTTCACTCTAATGAAGATCTACTCTTTATCCATATTACCACCCGTGCTACGCTTATGTGCAATATGCTCGCTAGGAACCTAGTGGGACTCTTGAGTATCTTTGTCAGTAATCGATTAAGACCTGGTTTCTATATTAAGAAACAAGGCGTCTTACCTACGTACAGCTAATTTTTGACACAATTCTATGAAAAATATGTCAAAATTTTACTGTCCTAAAACTTTTTTACTATAGCTAAAACAACTCGTTTCTTGATATAGGAACCGGGCCCTAGGCGCCAGGGTTTACATCGATTACCGTCACATTGCCTTAAGACTAGTGGTATAAAATTTGAAATAACGTCGAAAATCGGCGTATTTCGTCTGGTCTACATAACCATAGTAGTTTTATCCTTCACAAGCTTCATTTGTTAGCTTCGAATGTTATATCAGACTTCTCAATTAACAGCGAGGAGGTAAAATACGCAACCTTTAAATCTAAGAAAAACCTACTAGATGAGGTAATACAATTGAGACTTGACAGAGACCAATTAGATGTGACCCAGTGTAAATCTCGTGTCATTCGAATACATATCTACGTGTGGCGTAATAATTTAAGTGTGCAACTGATCACTGTCAATGCGCTGAATGTTGTGGTTTCGATAACCACACATTACACACGCCTGCATATAAATGTATGCACCAGATATTTTTATACTTTTTGAAAGATAACTTCTGCATTAGGTATTATCCTTGTATATGGAATGTTTTATATTGAACTAGCTATTGCCCGCGACTTCGACGTTTGTAATTTCGAAGTACCTCAATACCCTATAATTTGGCGATTTTTAGGCAGCGTATTAAGATAAAACATGCACCAGATTTTAAGTTCGATCCGCAGCAATACAACTCTTAAAACAGAATTTAATTTCGCGCTGAAGTTTTTGCGTGATGCGCGTACAAATATACAGACATAATGACAGACAAAAATCTTCAAATAATTGTTTTGGCCCACCACATATATTATTTTCTTAAATATCTCCCGTATCTACAGATACCGTCCAGATATATTTTTATTGTATGTATAGATAAGCCTCGTGCGTACATATCCTCGAAGGCATTGGTAGAGGATGGGTAAATAGTTGTTTCGTGAAATGTGGGCGCTTACTTCACCCACACACATTTCTATGGATCACGTAAACTTGTCTCGTGCGTGTCGTAAAGTGCAATACTTGACACATTAAAGAGTCTTTACGGGTCAATAAGTATTCTGTGACCTGTAAGTTAGTAGCTATTTTAGCCATCCAAAACTATATTAACATTATTTTATTGAATTGGATATTTTTATATACATTCTCTTAATGTGTTTTTATTGCGTTCCAACTTTTTATAATATCAGCCCTGCATTAAACTGTCCCACTGCTGGGCATGGGCCTCTTCTCAGTTTGAGAAGGATTAGGCCATAGTCCACCACGCTGGTCCAGTGCGGGTTGACTGTCAGTCGTCACATATCTACGAGAACATTATGGAGAATTCTCAGATATGCAGGTTTCCTCACGATGTTTTCCTTCACCGTTAAAGCAGACGATAATCAACTATGTATTTAAATACGCACATAACTTCGAAAAGTCAGAGATGCGTGCATTGGAGTCGTACTTGAGAGCTCTTTGTGGCCATGTTACCTCTAAGTATACAGAAATAAGACCTACTTCCGAAATACATTTCCAAACAAACATTTTGTAAAGTATGAGAGTGCCGGAGGCCCGATCACCCTCATTCCCCCTTCCCGCTCCTTCTCCTTCCCACTTCCTTTCCTAAAGGGTCGGCAACGCGCAAGTGATGCCTCTGGTGTTGCAGGCGTCCATAGGTTACGGTGACCACTTACCATCAGGTGGGCCCGTATGCTTGTTTGCCACCATAGTCGTATAAAAAATAAAAAAATCATAGATACATTTTGGATGATCATTGATTTTTATCTATGCGTAGTCATTATCTATGCATGGTCTTCCTAAATTATTAGCGGTATTTACTAGCAGAGGCAGTTGGCATCCCACTCGTCTAGTAGTTAAGATTTAATTGTCTTCATTACTCGTACATGTTACGAGCTTTGGAGTTTACTACACGGTACTCCGCAAAATATCATTACGTAATGTAGTTTGTTTAATCTATGTATTTAGTTTGTTTTTCCGTGCGTACCTTAAATTGATGTAGGTATTTAGTAAATAAACAAGATTGCCCGGTGTGTTAATACCTAAAAGGTAAAGTCTAAAGGGTCATGAGCACATAGGTGATAAATTACGTTACATAACTACCTATCGAGAGTTCTTAACTTAAGTTTGGAGTCTCGTAGGAGAATTTATAGGCAAATGTGGTTTAATAAAATATGTGGGTGGTGTTTTCTGAATAAGGTATACGTATAATTATACAACATGTCACGGATATAACGCACAATCTCAAACACCCCAATTACATTATTAAACCGTAATAATAATATAATCATTAAAATGTTACTTTTATGTACTTAAATATTTTAATTTAACGAATTAGTTCTCCTTATTATGCGCGGATAGTATGGGTAATTGGGTATTTTATAATAAATCTAACATTATTGCCTTTATTGCATCAAAAATCTTATTTTAATAAATGCTGTGTAATAAATAGGGGACTATAATTTAATTCGTTTTAATTATTTTAGGGATAAAAAATTACCTATATTAAAAATTGCTGGAATTGATTCAGCAGCCGATTTTGAAACTAACAACTTTCAGGATGTGCGTTTATTATTTTACATGTTGTATATATAGTGTAGTTACTCGGTATAGTTGTGGAAAACGGAATGCACCCATATATTTTTATTATTATGTTACGGACATTTTATATCGTGCAAGCTCCGTTTAAATAAATATCATATACTATTATAGTATTCAGCTTTCCAAGCAACTAAACCTGAAACGTCATAACTAATTTAGAACACATGGTTATCTATACAACAGAGCAAAAAGAAACGTTTTTACATTGCATACCTGGCCTTTTAATTTTTGGGCATTTTTAAGATACCTTGTTTGTTTAATAAGACATCCTTAAAACTCGTAAACTTAGGGCTTATTGCGTACACCTTTGTATATTAGAGCTAGCAAATAATTTTCCCTATAGTGTGGGTCAGTGTGAAGAATGCAAAATCGTGGCCCTCGTTCGCTTGTAAACGTTGTTTCTGGAGTTACGATGTTGTATGGCGATTTTACATCTGAAGGACGTATTTACAAGAGTTTTACATTCTCATGGCGCTGTGTGTGAACCTATAAAAAGAGTAAACTGGACCGGGGCTGTTAAACTACTTTAGCTGTTTACGTACTTTACATGGTAACGCTACGATTAGAGGAATGTTTGCGGTTTCCACTGCAGGGCAAAGGCCTCCCTTTCCCGTACTCAACTTATCCTGTTTTAGCTTATTAAATTCAATCTAGATTGTCTGGTTTGTGTATTGACTATATTGTCGATGAGCAAGTGGTAGTCTGAGTGTCTGCGCCAGTGATTACGATTTCCTGGGTTAGATCTTAGGTTGGGCATAAAAAATTATGTTATAATTCTGTCGAGAAATTCTCACTATATCTTCACGTCTGGATGTTCTTCGCGTTCAGTGCTTAATAATATTATATTTCAAAGCCTTTCACGGCATAGGGATTAAAGCTAGTACAGAACTATTAGTAAGTTTTGTAATGTTTTTAAATCGACTATTAGGTACCTACTTATTATCAGTTATATACTGATTGACGTCGTGATCAGCATTTAGCACATTAATTCATTAGTCACAGGTCGCCGATGCGAGGGATACGGCATTGGGTACTAACCCGTTTTAATCGTAAAATATAGCACATGCATTATTAGGTAAATTGTGTACCGACATCAAATGTTGCAGTATAAGGATCTAAATGCCTAACCTAATTGTAGTCTGATGATTCGTTGTACTTCTTATGCGTATAAAAAACAAACAATACAGTAGACAGGGGCTAGAATGTTTCGTAGAACCGGACCTAATACCGCCAATATGGAGAAGAAGCCAACGTGTATTTGGAATTCTCGTAGTCGTTGGACCTACATCTTGTAGAATAGTTGTATTATTTACCATGTCCGTACGTTCTACGTTGTTGAATAAGAAATTTGTAAAGAATTTGTCTGAGCAATGCAGAAATGCCAGGCATTTATTATTAACTAGATTTTACCCGCGGCTGTGCTTTCGTAAATATGGGTTGGGTTAGATACTAGTAACAGATGAAAGGTACCCTATGTCTTTTTCTGTACTCCGGACAACGTGAATGCGAAATTTGATGATGATTGGTCGAATAGTTAAGGCGTGAAAGCGAAACAAACAAACTCACATTCGCATTTATAATTTTAGTTAGGATAATGGAAAACAACTCTTCGTCATCGTTGTAGGGATAATCTTTGTGCTTCACGGAGATTACGCGGTGGCGAGTATTCTTAACTTGAGTATCTGACTGATTCCAAGAAGTGTAGGTAGATTTATTTAATATTTTTTGTTAACGGAATTTAAGTATTCTGTAGCTATCAGCTATGTGTGGGTTTATGCAATGCACCTTTTACCTAAGCTTACGAGATATAAGTCCACGTAGGCATATAGTCTTCGAAGTATACAATAGTTGTATGTGAAATAAATAAAAGACAAACAATTAAAGAAATTCTCTCACTCATTAGAGTTGTACTCGCATACATTTTATTCACATAAAAGAAATCTTGACTATACAGTGAATCAACCAAAGGCCTACGAAGCGATGATTAATGATGTTCTCTTGAGGCGGTCATGTCATGACAGACACGCGGCTGTCACCTTTAGTCAGTTTAATGTCCTCTATGCATTTAATACAGCTCTGGCTAGACATGAACAATTAAATCTAAATTGACTAGCATAAGAGTAGGTACTAGTCATCCATGCATTTAATATAGCTCTGCTTGGTCATGTACAATTACACCTAAACTGACTAGGCTTACGATTAATTTTTTATCTGCCAAGTGATAGAATACCAGACTTAATTCAAGCCTATTGTGATTGGCCGCCGGTGTGCCGCTGCGACTCAATAGCTTAATATGGTAAACCCTTTCTAGACAATACATTGTCAGCTGACTCACAATGTCAACGTTATATCAGAAATATAATTGTATAGTATTATCATACCTCACTCATATTGAAAATTGTATAGTATCTGTAATATGTGAGCTTACTCTTCTTAGCGTGGACACTTTTTGTACGATTTAAGTACGGTGAGAGAGGCATCAACGATTTAAATATTAGCGTGTACCTATATTAATGAGTGTTTCAATTAAATTTATGTACATAAAATACTATAGTATTGATTGAATACAGTTACTATTATAGGTACTACGTTTTAAAAATCTCGTCACGAACTCTATTGTTGCCCCGAGAGAAGCCATAGTAACGATCCATTATTGCCATGGTTACTGTAGAAAAACAAGAATTATATCACTGCCGACTCGGATGTGAATTTTGTAGTGAGATTTTACAGAATAGCACAGCTGATTAAAATCTATACAACGTTACTAAAATAATGTTATATTTATAGAAACAAAAGTATATTTAGGTTTACTTGTTTTGTTTGCTTGCATTTAGGGGATATAATACACTCTAGATTACTTTAGAATAATACTGAATCGATACAAAAAATTTTTTTTGCTTTTTTACAAACCACGAGAGCGAAGCAGCTGGCGAAAGCTCGTATAATATTAAATATATTTTTGAGAAAACATTGTCAATGCCTTTTCTTCTCTCCTAATATGCTGTGCCCAACAGGGTCTTATATGATCTAATATATTTATAACTCACCTCTATATTATATACACACCTTTGTATTCAATAAAATATTGAATATTGAGTAATATGATCTTGAAACCGAAATTAGGTACTCATAACATGAAAATTCATTTTTTTATTTGTTATTAGGAACTATTTTTAATATTGCAATATTACAGTCCCATTGTAATCTAAGCTTATACTACAACACAAAAAATATCGTTAACGTACTAGTCTGCATACAACGCTATGCAAACTCATTATTAAAATTGTTGTATAACATTTGTTTTTTTTCACATATGCAGCCTCGTCCAACAAAAGGCAAAATGCGTATCCACTGCCTGGAGAATGTGGATAAGGCACTGCAGTTCTTGCGCGAGCAACGCGTGCACTTGGAGAACATGGGCTCACACGACATCGTCGACGGCAACCCAAGGCTCAGTCTCGGTCTTATATGGACTATCATCTTGCGGTTCCAGGTACTTTACATTAATAATAAATAATTAATGGTGACGCAGCGGTGTGGATGTGACTGCTGTGCATGAACTCTTGGAGATGATTCATAGGGTCATCAAAAAGTTAAGTATAGGTATTTCTGTCAAAAGTTGTTAGTAGTAGCACGGAGTCTGGAATAGGGTAGCAGACTCACTTTTTTTTATTATTTGATTAAAATAGTTACATTATTTAAATTCAAATCACGTTTATTTGCTAAATACAGGTTTAATAGATATCACAAAAGAAATAAAAAGTGCAGTTCTGTGCCTTGCCAATATTGGCGTACAAATATTTACATATTAACAAAAAACTTGAGTAAAATTAAAAACACAAATAATAAAAGATCTATAAAATAACAAAACTTAATTTAACACTTTAAAAGATACCAACATTTTTTTTATCTTGTCCTCCAAGCTGGCCCAGTGCGGGTAGGCAGACTTTACGAATCATTAAGAAACTTTAGAGAACTTAGGTTTACTCGCGTTGTTTTCTTGCACCGTTAACCCATTCAATGCGGCGGACGCCGATCGACGTCTTATTTTCTCATACTCAGATTCGGAGGACGCCGATCGGCGTCATGTATAGTTGTTTTATATTTTACCCAAATTTAAAGATATTATATTAATAAAACAACAAATGTGTTTGGAATTTACTAATGAAATGCCTGATATGAGTAGTTTTTAGATATTTTGTTTTTTTTTATTGTATCAACTGCGGCTGACGCCAATCGGCGTTTACGTTAAATATGAGCCGATTCTGGCTACTGAAAGCAAAATTTGTGGCCGCATTGAATGGGTTAAAGCGAACGATAATTAACTATTTAATATGTCCATAACTTCGAAAGGTTATAATAGGTCGAACTTGAGACCTCTTCGTGGCAGTCCAATGGGTTCCCACTAGGCTATCGTTAATGTAAAATTTATATGATGCATTTTATTATTGATTATGTAATCTGATCTCATAATAAATAAAGCATAAAACTAACTATATTTGCAAACTAATTCAGTACATAATCAATTAATTAAATTACCCCGTCAACCTAGTCAATACCATGACCTAGTTCATTATGGAAAGCAATTTATTAATCCTTGTTCCATTTAAGTGACACTAAATGAACCGTCAAATATCATAACAATTAATTTTTATATTAGCGTGAATGTTATATTAAAATTTGATAAATGAAGGAAAATGCATGATTTGGAACTAATAATAAGGCTTTGCCTTATTATGAACTAATAATAAGGCAAAGAGTTAATTATACTAATACTTAAAAAACTATATTTTAAATCCCACATAATGGCGAGTCTTTTGTAAACTACCGGGCATATTTTCCTACTTCGTGCTTGCTATGGAGAATTTCCTAATGTGACACTGTATGTAACATATTCTCCGATCTACGAATCCAACCAGAGACCTCTCACAATCATGGCACTGGACTGACGAGAATCTCTATAATAATAACGACTTATAACCACTTTTATATGTACATATATCAATATATTTTATATTTATTGACAATGTAATACTATAACAACTTATACTAAATATACTGTAATATTTCTTTTTAGATCCAAGACATCACAATTGAAGAGACAGACAACAAAGAGACAAAATCCGCGAAGGATGCTTTGCTGCTGTGGTGTCAAATGAAGACGGCTGGTTACAACAACGTGAATGTTCGCAACTTCACGACATCCTGGCGCGATGGGTTGGCCTTCAACGCCATCATACACAAGCACAGACCCGACCTGATACAGTTCGAGAAACTGCACAGAAGCAATCCGATACACAATCTGAATAATGCCTTCAATGTCGCTGAGGAGAAACTTGGTCTCACCAAGCTTTTGGACGCTGAAGGTGAATTGTACATCTTGCTATTATAAGATAAAAGACTTAGAAGTGCTGCAGTAATTGTATAGCAGGGGTTGTAAATGCTAGAATCCCAGTGTCTTTGGTCGCTCCTTTACTGAAGCAACAAAGTATTTGAAATGGGTACATAAATATATGTGAAGTGCTTCCAAGCCAATAATAAAAATAAAGATATAACTTTCCAAAGCCTATACTAATAGTAACTATGACATATTATTTATCTCACATAACCATATATGAAGTATCTGAGGAGACCTTACTTTTAGGATTTATAGCAATTACACATTTTTGGCTTTTAATAGCCTAATTGTAGTGTGAACTGCGTGGATGGTATAGTAGTTTTGTTGGTCACGCGCCACTGCGCTGAGTTTTGTGGATTGGAACCCCCCCCTCCCCCCCCGCACATAACAAAAATTTGTGTGATGAACAAACACTGTGTCTGGGTGTTCTTCGTGTTCGTTGTTGAATGTTAGTCCCATCAGTTAAATAACGAATGTACGTGTATTTATCACAAGCTAAACATAACACGTGTGATTCGTAGACATTGCTGTCGACCACCCGGACGAGAAATCGATCATCACGTACGTGGTGACGTATTACCACTACTTCAGTAAGATGAAGCAGGAGACGGTGCAGGGCAAGAGGATCGGCAAGGTTGTCGGCATCGCCATGGAGAACGAGAAGATGATGCATGAATACGAGTCGCTTACCAGGTATGCTATTATTATAACATAATAAAGCTGAAGAGTTTGTTTGTTTGAACGCGCTTATTTCTGAAACTACAAGTTGGATGTGAAAAATTGTTGCGAAATATATAACATTACGCTATAAGTTACGGTAGCAAACCAGTAATAATAATCGTGGGTAAAACTACAGGGGATAGCTAGTACATTTATATATTTTATATCAATATCCAGTCATTTATCTATCCCAGGCAACGCCTTCGTAATTGTATATTACCAGGACAATAAATACGTACCTACATTATAGGTTTGGCACTCGCAAGCTTAGCTTTAGATTTATGGCTCTTAATAAATATTCAAAAAGAAAAGTTTATATAAAAGCACGTGTGTCCATAGTCAAATCAGTATAATGTAAGAGGTATTCTGTCAAATGTTCAGCGCGGTTATGACTACTGAAAAATACAAATATTCTTATAGTAGCTTATATTGACCTGCCGATCAAATAACGAGTTTAACCCTTCATAGTGACATTAGGCGTAATTATACCTGCGTAATTATATATTTTATTATTTGCTATGGTGTTTTAAATTTTAATATTTATATTTCAGCGACCTACTTCAATGGATCGAGCGCACGATCGAGGCGTTGGGTGACAGAACGTTTGCCAATTCGCTGGAGGGTGTGCGTCAACAACTGATTCAATTCTCCAACTACCGCACCGTCGAGAAACCACCCAAGTGAGTATATTACAATACAATCTATACTTTTTAGTCAGAGATAATTTTAGTCTCGTTCAATGATCGTATATTCATTCGTTCATCATATCATTGTATGCAAAACCACTGTTTACATACAAAGGTTGTATAAGATGCCAATTTCATAATTTGTATTGGTAATCAGATACACAAAATTTAAAGACTTCAGCCTAACTATTCCATTGTTATAAAATAATTTATCATGTATGGATGGTTCTTTAAAATGAGGCCATAGTCCACTTGTATGTCATGAATAATGTAGTAGACTTTACACACTTACAAGGATCTCAAAGTCAACTTCCGGATCTGCATATTGCCTTATAATGTTTGTCCTCATCATTGATTATATATCACTGTTTAGCAACAGTTAAAAGAGATGTGTTGGGAACACTTCTCCTTTAAATGTTATAATAAAGTAAGAGCTTTGTTTATTAACTGGCCCACTGCTGGGTACGAGCCTCTTTTGAATGTTGAAAGGATTTTAAATGTTTATTAAATCTTTTTATTTTGATAGGTTCGTGGAGAAGGGCAACCTGGAGGTGCTTCTGTTCACGCTCCAGTCGCGTATGCGCGCCGCTAACCAGAAGCCGTACACTCCGCGCGAGGGCAAGATGATCCACGACATCAACCGCGCCTGGGAGAGACTCGAGAAGTCCGAGCACGAGCGTGAGCTCGCGCTTAGAGAGGAACTCATCAGACAGGAGAAGCTTGAACAACTTGCAGCGAGGTAAGGGGATAAATCAACCAGCGTAGCAGTCCACTGCTAAACTTAGGCCAAATTTGCCACAGAAGACAAGATCAATCCATTCTAATTATCTGTACTTTCATCAGGTATGGCCAACACATTGCCAATTAAGCTTGATTTCTATTTCTATGCAAGCTATGACCATGGAAATGACTCTTTGTTGGCAAAGCTTTTTCTGAATTTAAATCCAATGAAAAAAATAATGAAGATGCTATGCTATAAATGCTATATTTTCATAAGGTTAATAAAAAAAAAATAATTATAGAGTTGGACCATAGCCCACCACGCTGGCCCAGTGTGGGTTGGCAAACTTCACATATCTTTTAAACATTATGGAGAACTCTTAGACATGCAGGTTTCCTCGCGATATTTTCCCTTTACCGTTAAAGCGAATGGTAATTAACTATATAATACGCAAATAACTTCGAAAAGACAGAGGTGCGTCCCTTTGGATCTCGTATTCGAGTTGATATCGTAATTCTAATCAATTAATGCATTGTTCTAGATTCAACCGCAAAGCCCAGATGCGTGAGACATGGCTGTCGGAGAACCAGCGCCTGGTCAGCCAGGACAACTTCGGCTTCGACCTCGCGGCGGTGGAAGCGGCCGCTAAGAAACACGAGGCCATCGAAACTGACATCTTCGCGTACGAGGAACGCGTACAGGCCGTCGTAGCCGTGTGCTCCGAGTTACAGGCTGAAAGGTATATTCATCGTCTAGGTATTTACATATCGTAAGATATTCAGATGCACAGTGTACGGAAGAACCTTGACATCGGCAATTTTCAAGTAACTTCCCTTTTGAATAGGCCTTAGCGTACTTAATGTAGGAGTAAAACTCCCGTTTTAAACTTCGCTCTAGTTTACGAGAAAATTATTACCAAAGTTTAATTATATTTTTGCGGTTCCAATTAAAAAACAAAAATGTCAAAGCAGAGATAAATAGAGAAACTTATGGCGAGACATGACTATGCTTGTTTAATGAAACATGGGTGTTATTGAATGCAGGTACCACGATATGGAGCGCGTGTGTGCGCGGCGCGACAACGTGCTGCGCCTGTGGGCCTACCTGCTAGAGTTGCTGCGAGCCCGCCGAGCCAGGCTCGAACTCTCACTGCAGTTGCAGCAGAACTTCCAGGTACAATAACGCTTTCTGTATTCCCTAAATCCTTCTTATATTCAGCTTATATTTTCCTTGTTCAAGGTGTACATCGTAGTTTTCTTAGCAGTATAACATACTTAGTGATTACTAGCTTTTGCCCGTGACTTTGAAAGTACCTTTACCTGAACCTTTCTATATTATTCTTTTTAATACTCGATTTCTACACGACATTTTAAGATGAGATATGTATCATATTAGAAGTTAAATTAATAGCAATACAACTGAAAACCGTATTCTATTTCATGCAGTTGTTTTTGTGTAATGCGTGTACATAAAAATATACAAATAGACAGACAAAAATTCTTATAATAATTATTTTGTTTTCTATAGTCTTATAAATAAAAATGTTTGTTTCATTTTTTACAATAATAACAGATTACATTTGGAATTTCTTTTTAATCTAAATCATGCTTGTGTTATGAGACTCTGCCCATCCGAAGTATTGAAAATAAAATTTTGTGTAATATGCGAGTCATTATTAAAGAACCCTCACATAATTTTAAATATCTATTATGTACAGACATAGACCAGTTACAATTTTATTAGATGCATAAATAAAGGAAAAATATCTTATTAACACTCTTATTGTTTGTTTCAATAGGAGATGCTGTACATCCTGGATTCAATGGAGGAGATCAAGATGCGCCTACTGACCGACGACTACGGCAAACATCTGATGGGCGTCGAGGATCTATTGCAGAAGCACGCGCTCGTCGAGGCTGACATCAACGTGCTCGGTGAACGAGTCAAGGTATATATTATATCATCTCTTTTTAACATTTAAAAGTACTTTATCAACTAAATTTCGTCATGGTTATCTGATATTGGTACAAATAGCCAACACAAGTAACTTAACATTTAATAGATATATAAGGGTATTTTATGAAATAACAGTTGTAATCCTCGTAGTAGAGCCTCGCTGATTTCAGCATGAATGGGCCGGCTCGACCGGGGAAGGACTACCCTCTCACAGAATATCGACGTGAAATAGCAGTATTCCTGCTGTTGTGTTTCGTTCGATGAGTGAGAGTGCCAGAGGCATAATAAAGATAAAAAGAAAATCACCCCGTTCCCCCATCCCGCTCCTTCTTCTTCCCACTTCCTTTCCTAAAGGGTCGGCAACGCGCAAGTGATGCCTCTGGTGTCGCAGGCGTCCATAGGCTATGGTGACCACTTACCATCAGGTGGTCCGTATGCCAACTTAGATGTATAAAAAAAAATTATTATTCTGTATTTTTGAACTGTGATTGTATCAACTATTTGATGCGTCATTTCTGTGTCGCAGGAGACTTTACAAATATTTAAACAACGGAAACAAAGAACTATCTACTTCTACTGATATAAAAACTGACATTTGTTATAATTTTGAAAGATCGAATAAAATGTTGCAAATCTTTATGTACTTATGATGCTGACTGAACATTCAAACCCACTACAATTTTTTTGTTATATTAATATTTTAATAACTGCTTATGTTGTTTGTTAGGTTGTGGTGGGTCAGTCTCAGCGTTTCCTGGAACAGGAAGAAGGTGGATATCGTCCGTGCGACCCCGCCATCACAGTGGAACGTATCCAACAGCTCGAGAACGCGTATGCCGAACTTGTGCATCTCGCTGTCGAACGCAGGTCAGTGCTCTCAATCTGTATATCCTCAAAATGTTTTACCACACATTTATATGGTGCCTTATGACATAGAGTGGTTTTATTACCGTATATTGGACATAGTTTCACATAGCTGCTGTAATCTGCATTTGTTAATTTCATTTTTTGATATATTGATACGTCCGCAACGTCACAACCATGTAACCTTCCATTTGTTTAAAAAATCATAACACGTTCGACCAGAAAATCGCTACTAGGTCCTCATAATTGACGGCAGAAGTTGCGTAAACTTACGCTTACGCTACTGGTCCTAATGCATCACACAATAAATTATTTCTAAACGAAAGATCTTTGTGTTTAATTTGTTATAATATAGTAACAAATAGTTACTTAATCTTTACTATAATAATATATTGAATAATACGTTACATGCGGACTATAGTACTCTTCGTGATTCTTGATGATTATGTTCCTTATTGTTCTCTGAATTTGTAAATAGTAAATAGCGTATATTTTACGTAACAGAAAGCGGCTGGAGGACAGCCGCAAGCTGTGGCAGTTCTACTGGGACATGGCTGATGAGGAGAACTGGATCAAGGAGAAGGAACAGATCGTCTCTGTTGATGATATCGGCCATGATCTTACGACCGGTAAGTAGCACCAACATACTGACTTCACGGATGACTTAGTGGTTTAAGTGGTTACCTCGCCACTTGCCACGCGCCAAGTGTTAGATCTTCACACGAGAGAAGCATTGTGCGATCCACAAATAGTTGTTCTGATTTAGTTAGTTTATATATTTTGACTTCCATTAGGAATCTAATTAACAATAAAATGAAATGAAATGATTATTTATTTGCATGAAACATGGTAGTAAGTTGTCCAAATGTACATGATAAAGAAATATCTGCATTGTTTGGTAACAATTACAATAATTTTCCTCAATGTGATGTTTAATTTTCTCGAAAGTACACAATAGAAGCAAATGTATCTAATAAATGTATATATTATAACAGATATATTTATTTCTATTGTGGGTAAATCATATTTATAAAATATGACAACCATTATCCAAACCTTGTGTTTTTTTAATCATCCTTGTGTTTATACATCCTTATTTTTAATATTTGGTACCAAAACAATATGTTGTTGTTACAGTGTACCTGCTGATATCGAAGCACAAGGCTCTGGAGGCCGACGTGTTGGCTCACGAGCCGCAGCTCATGAGCGTGGCTGCCATCGGAGATGAGCTCATTTCGCAGGGACACTTCGGAGCTGATAGAATTCAGGTAAATATAGTATACTAGGTTTTGACCGCGGCTTCGCTCGCGTAAACGTAGGTTAGTTTATGTTTGCAACAGTACTCTTTCTGGATGAAAGGTACTCTATGTCCTATTATGGACACCCCCGACAACGTATATGCAAAATTATACGTTGATCGGTTGAGTAGTTAAGGCGTGAAAGCGTAACAAACAAACTCACATTCGCATTTATAATATTAGTAAGGATAACTGTGAATATAGCAATAAGTTTGCAGCATAGCCAACTTTGGAGTATGATTGTCTGGTAGCGGGTTCATGTTGTAAATTTCAAACCGCAGCTATACCTTCCTTACAATCACTTTATTTTACAACAATTACAGACTTAAGTACACTGAATAGTTGTCGAGTAGAATTTACTTATTTACATCATGCAACTATCCTTACAGGTATACCCAATTCGACAGTGCACTACATACTTTATCAATTATCCCCTTATTCTAAATATGAACATAAAACTACTCATACACACACATATAACTAATATACACATAAAAACTACTATTATATAAAAATACACACAAATAAACAACTGCATCTTGACGTTTGTCCATCACCCCACTAAACTATTCCGCTCACGTGACTCGTCGACGTCACGCCTTTCCTCGCCCTTATACAATGAAATCAATTCAGTGACTTATTGCAAAATTATCGTAGTGGCTGACATATGTATATATTTTTGTAGGCTTATTACAACGCTTAGTGAGCAACAGAAGCAGGCTCAGTCATCTCTAAGACACTCAATTGTTTCTGCGTGTCACAGTCTTTTATAATTTTAATTTAGTTTCAAATCTAGAAATCAATATCTTTCCATCAGGATCGTCTTCGCGATATCTTGTCTCAATGGAACCATCTGTTGGACATGGTATCATTGCGCAAGAACCGCTTGGATGCCGCGGTGCGATACCACCAACTGTTCGCTGATGCCGATGATATCGACAACTGGATGCTCGATACATTACGGTATGTAAAACTTATTGATAAGAATTTGACTGCACGGATGGCGTAGTGGTTGGAGTCCTACACGGGACAAAAAATTGCGTTATCCACAATTGTCCGTTATTTGAATGTTTGTAAACTCCCCCGCGACACAGAAATTATTCCAACTGCGGGAGTTGTCTTTTTAAAGAGATAAAAGAAAAATAAAGAATGTAATAAACAATAACACCATCTTAACCTATAATAATAATAATAATTTATTTATTGATTACAGTGGTAAAATATGAATACAGTCCATAAAGTACTTAATATAGGTAATATAATATGGGTGCCTGTACTGTTAATTGTTGGACTGACAGACATCATAAACCTATTGTGTCTGGCCACCGGTGTGCTCTTGCAACTCAAAAGGTTAACTAGGCTAGTTTACTAGTGAGACAAAGTCCATTCTTGCTCATTAATTCTTTCTGTCTCTAACATGTTATAGCCATTATAAACGCTGTGATCAGTATGAATAACGGTCGATATCACTGACTTTCACGCATTTATACGACTAGCATTTGATAATAGTTACTTATATATTTGGTTTATTTTTGGCATAGTCTACACAGCATTTTCAATAATTTTTAATAACTAAAGAATAATTATATTATCCGTCAGAACATTCGTTATATAAACGCGATCATGCATAAAGGTCAGCTTGTGACCACGGCCGGTGGAACCTGGTCGAAACGTCAAGCATTACAAGGCAAACAGTATGCATGATCGCGTTAATACCCGTTACATATTATATATACAATATCGTGAAACGTGATAGCTTTTAAGTAAAGAATATCTCAATACAAATGGATAGTGATATTTAAGTGTTGGCTAGATGTATATAATAATTTAATGTTGCTTTGACAGGTTGGTGTCTTCGGAAGATACCGGTGTGGACGAGGCACAGGTGCAGAGCTTGCTGAAGAAGCACAAGGATGTCACCGACGAACTCAAGAACTACGCCAACGTCATTCAACAGCTCAAACAACAGGTTAGTTCTAGTCATCTATATAGAAGTATAGTTAAATTAAAGCTGTTTTTTTATTATGTGTTGTGTTTAGACAAGATTTAGTGTTATGCATATCACAATATTAGAGACAGTAAAATCATGACATGATTTGTTTCAAAGGTGTCTTCCCTAACCCGTGGAAAATTGCGCATATTACGCTAATCTTTAAAATCGGCTGATGTGAAAGACGTTGTAAATTATAGACCAGTGTCCATTATTTCAGCGTGTGGCAAAATCATTGAGAGCCTGGTACAGACAAAAATGTTTTCTCACTTCAAAAGCGTACTAGATGATAACCAACATGGTTTCCGTCCCATAAAATCGACACTGTCTAATCTGGTTGAATATGTTTCGTATATATCATTTGCATTAGATGGTGGTAGAGAAGTTCATACGGTATACACTGATTTTAAAAAGGCCTTTGATATGGTAGATCACGACTTATTAATTGCCAAATTAGAGAGTATGGGTATTCACGGGTCTTTGTTGCGCTGGAGTGAATCCTACTTGAGAAATCGATCACAATTGGTGTACCTGAAAGGTTATAAATCCAAGCAACATTTCATACCTTCAGAAGTTCTTCAGGGCTCACACATCGGTCCTCTATTTTTTATTAATGATCTGGGTAGCACAACTCTATCGGAGTACTAACTTTTTGCTGATGATCTAAAGATATATCGAACTATATGTGATGAATCTGACACTAATCAACTACAGTTGGATATAAACAATGTGTACAATTATTGGTGTCAACAAAATAATATGTTACTAAACCAAAACAAATGCTATTGTATCAAATTTAGTAGGAAAAAGATAAAATGCCAGTCTTGTTACTTTATTAATAGTCATCCATTGCAAGAGGTGGAAACCATCAGGGACCTGGGTGTTATATTAGAGAGTAGTTTAAGTTTTTGAAATCATTACGACCAAATGATTGGGAAAGCTTCAAAATTAACAGGTTTCATTGTAAGAGAAATGAACATTTTTAAAGAACCATCTCCATATACAACAATATTATACGTAGTATTCTAGAATATGGTAGTACGGTTTGGAGTCCATAATATCAGGTGCACACTGACAGGATAGAACGAGTTCAAAAAAGATTTTTATGTAATTTGTGTTACTCGGATAACAAATGTCGTTTGACTTCCTATGACTCTTAGACAGTCTCACTACAAAATGAAGTCGTGAAGCTCGCGTAGGAAATCCATAGATGTCATTTTTCTGTATAAATTATTTAACGGTTTTATTGATTCGCCCGAAAGTGCACATGTGTATTCCGCGTAATAACAGCCGCTTGGTAAACCTTAAAACTTTTTACACCGCATAGCCGAATCGATATAGGTTATTTTTCGCCTCTTTCTCGTATGATCTCTTTGGCCAACTCCGTTCGGAGTGATATACATGTTTTTGCTGGTTCCGTAGCGTCAATAAGGTTTAAACTTAAAGATTTGTTTTAATGCAGAAATATTGTTTATCATCAGTTATGATTCTAATATTGTCAAAATTTAAATTTAATTTGTTAGTCGTCTTACTTTAAGCGCATGCTGGATTCACATCTAGTAGATGTCAATCATTATTATAAATTACTGCATGTTAGATTGTCCATCAGCTTTGTGAATTAAAAAAAAAAATATATATATTTTATGGTCATAGTTGATAAAACTACACTCATATTTTTGGATAAATGTTAACCAATATTTGGATGGTTTGCTTGCTTGTCAATAATGACATTACATGTTATTATTAAACATCATTATAGTACCGGACTGTAATTATATTTTTGGAATAATATAATGTTCATAATGTTAATGTATGTGGCAGGTACACTTGCTTGTCAATAATTATGGCAAAAACAACGTTTCTCTATATAAACTGTGTCGTTAGCTGATTATATTTATTTTATATTCATCTCCGATGTATTTTATATATTGGATTGAAAGTTGTGGAGCAGAAAGAAGCCTTTGCTCTAGGACTTGTGTAGTATTTAAGATATGTGTGAGTGTGCTATGGTACTGAGGCGTGAGGTCCGTGTGCGCAGGCCACGGAGCTGTCGCCGGTGGACGCAAACAGCGCGGAGGTGCGCGAGCGCCTGGGCGCCATCGATGCGCGCCACGGCGAGCTGGCAGAGCTGGCGCGCCTGCGCAAGCAGCGTCTGCTGGACGCGCTGTCGCTGTTCAAACTGCTGGCCGAGGCCGATGCCGCCGACCAATGGATCCAGGAGAAGGACCGCATGCTCGACACCATGCTGCCGCCCAAGGACATCGATGACGTTGAGATCATGAAGCACAGGTACCGCCTACACCTACTCACCCTACATCTAACCACCCACCGACATAATCACGACATTCTACATGTCACAAAATGTTTACTTTTATATACTGGGTGTAAGAGACGGCGTACAGAAAATTGAAATAGTAGATTTAGACCATTATTCTAAGTTAAAAATCCTTAGAAATTTCTCAAACAGCAATTTAATTTTCTGCAATTTTCTTTTATCGGACTGTGAATCATAATATAATGCATAAACCATCTATTTTTTTGAATATAAACAAAGAATACCTTATTTTACTAAATTACAACAATGTTATTAAATCGTCGTGATCCAAACAAATCAGTGTAGAAGTATAGTATAGTATAGCAATCCATGAGCTTTTATGATTAATAGAAATTTGCGTCGAGATAAGTATCTATGGAAAGACATCTTGCTTTTTCGGTACCGGTATGTAAGGACACCCAGTATTTATCATATTTTCATTATCCAAGACAGACCAAACATCCCTTTTCACATAATATAACATTTAGATATGTAAATGTTATATTTTTCTCAATTTTCATACATACAATAGCAAAACATCAATTTTGAATAGTATTTTTAGTTTATGTCTTTTATCCATAGATACGACGGTTTCGACAAGGAGATGAACGCAAACGCATCTCGCGTAGCCGTGGTCAACCAGCTCGCCCGGCAGCTCATACACGTAGAGCACCCGCAGGCGGCCAAGATACAGGAGAGGCAGGCCGCGCTCAATGGCGCCTGGAGCTCGCTCAGGGAGAAGGTAAGCAACAGATCATATCTATATTACAATAATATAAAGGGTAGAAATAATAAGAAATTATAATTATGAGGAGATTTCTACCTTAAAATTCACGATTTTTAAAATGTTTTCATTTATATACTATAATATATAAAAAATATAGCGTCATAATTGTGTTAAGTATCACCATTGTACTTGGCTAAGCTAGTTAAAGTACATAAAGAAGATGTCATATTTTTACCTGGAAAATTATTTATAATCAAATCATAAAAAAATCTAACAAACAAAATTTATAATTTTAATTCTAGTCAAAATATTATATTAACTTTTATAAATCAATTATTTCTTTTTTGTAGAATCTGATACTAAAAAAAATATATTTTATCAATTTACAATAATATATACATATAATCACACTAAAATTATATTAAATTTATTTTAATTATTACTAAAGTTACTGACTTCCTATTATCTAGGCGGAATCGAAGAAGGACGATTTGAAGTCAGCGCAGGGCGTACAGACGTTCCACATCGAGTGCCGCGAGACCGTGTCCTGGATCGAGGACAAGAAGAGGATCCTTCAACAGACCGACAACCTCGAGATGGACCTCAACGGTAAGACCATACTTTTATACAACTATTAGATGTGCCCCCGGTTTCACTCACGTTTATCGTTACTCCGCCGCCTCCGTGGGTCGTAACTTGATGTTATATAGCCTTTCTCGATAAATAGGCTATCCAACACTAAAATAATTTTTCAATTCGAACCAATAGTTCTTGAGATTAGCGCGTTCAACCAAAAACAAACAAACAAACTCTTCAGCTTTATAATATTAGTATAGATTACTAACTATTATACTAGAAGATAGTTTAGGTAGGGATATTCTTCTTCAGTTTTTACATTAAAGAAGCTTATTTGTCAGCGTTCTTCTCAGGGGTGAAGATATTTCGCCATTCTGTTTGCTTTTTAGTGGTGAATCTTTTTTATTTCTTTCTGATATTTTCACTAAGGAGCCAAACCTAAATAAAAGTAATGTTGTTCAAAATGGAAACCAAAAAGATTTTCTTGTATTATGTATTTTGGAGGTAATAGAGTAAATTGCCAAAGTGCGATTAAATAGATAGCGAGGCTTCTTCACTACGAAATTATCATACCAAAATTTAAAATATCTTCTTGAACGTCTAGGGGAAATAAGTAAAAAATAATTAGAAATTCATTGTGCATACAATACACAAACGGACAAATGTATGTGCGCTCGACACTTGACTCATTAACGAGTCAAGTGTGCAGCGGATATACGTTTGACATTTTTTATTTTTTTATTTTTTGATGACTCATTTTTGCGGACAGACGTATGTCCGCTCGACAGTTGACGGGATATTAATTTTTTCATACCAAAGTTCATAAAATGTTTTTTTTAATGCTATTTTCTATTGTATATACAAAATGAAACATTGGCACAATTCGTAATTGTTGTCGCTTTGTACCAGGAAGAAAGTTCTATCACGGTGTCGACATATCCTTCAAAACTTGAAATTCTTAAAAGAGAAGTTATATAGAAACAAATTTAGTATAGCCTACATTACTTCCGGTTTGAGTAACATAAGGAATGTATTTATTATTGTGGTATTGACTTTTACGCGGCCAAAGCCACAGATAGAAGCTAATGAACAATAAGTGTACTATAAGACGCCTCAAGATATACTTATTTCATACAAGTTTTTTCCCACAGCATCGCTTGCGTAAATGTAGTTTTGTTTAGGATACGTTAGTAACAGTATTTTCTTTTCTGTATAAAAGGTACTCTATGCCTTTTTCGGTTGCCTTGAGAACGTATATGCAAAATTTAATGATGATAGGTCGAGTAGTTAAGACGTGAAACCGTAACAAACGAATAAACCAACTCACATTCGCATTTATAATATTAGTTAGGGTAAATAGTATGTGGTTTATTTATGATCGTATGTCAGCTGTTGCCGTACGACTATAATTGTAGGTGTCTATTCGTTCGATATATTAAGTTATGAATGAATGACTGTGGTGTCACATCTCATGCGGTTTGCGTTAGAGTGCCATTGCGCACATAAAGATTCAACTAACGTTCTATCTAATCAGTTTAATATATTCTAAATATAGTGACTAGTTGTTAACAACATTATGTTGTCAGTTTTACGTTCAGCCAGTTTCAGATGAACACATCTAGCCGCGTATGGTATGCTCTCGTTTTGATTAGTAGTTTTTTATACTTAAATGATTTTTTTATGTAACAAATTAAAGGTGATTTTTTGGTTGTTCAAAGATATTTGACTATATTGAGTACCTACCGTTGACACTAAATTATTATATACCAAAACCGGCGCAATGTACGACATCGTTTTCGTCGCTGTTTTAAAAGAAGCCTATCCAGAAATTCTTTAGGTCAAATTTGACTTAAATCGATTTCGTTTACTTAAAGAGTTTAGTCGTATAAAGTAATAACCGGAGAAGATTTATTTTAAATCATTTATTCAATGTTAAATATACATTAGTACAAAATACAAATCTAATTGCTGGCTCCATGGAGCCTGGGGGTACCCGAGCACCCCCAATTATTATCTGAGGGCTGAGTCCCACTAACATTTTAGGTGGTCCTTGGGTAATAGCTATGCTGCTAGGCCTGCAGTATACTTCTCGGTAATTTATACTATAATAATATTATAAAGAGGAATGATCTGATTTTTTGTTTGTTTGTAAGGATTTAACTCGGGAACTTCTCAACCGATTTTAAAAATTCTTTCACCATTGAAAAGCTGCATTATCACTGAGTAACATAATATGCTATATTTTATTTAAAAAAAGTTGGCGCCCCTATAGCTTGTTGTTAACTTACATTATTATTATGTTCTGTAGGCGTGATGACCCTCCAACGTCGCCTGTCCGGCATGGAGCGCGACTTGGCCGCCATCCAGGCTCGCATCTCATCCCTGGAGAGCGAGGCAAACGCCATCGAAGACGAGCATCCGGAGGAAGCTCAGCTCATTCGCGAGCGCGTGCAACAGATCACCCACAACTGGGACCAACTCACGCAGATGGTAAGTGCTGTCTTACAATACCCTGTCTCCTACAAATCTTCCCATGAAAGTATCGTGATAATTTGATATTATAATATTCATATTATTGTTAATGAGTCAATGTAATTATATACCGTATCTCAAGATCCTTGACGAAGTTAACGTCCACACATACCTACTAAACATCAATTGAAGTCACACATCAGTGGCTTTTGGCTACGTTAAGGTTCTTAAGAGACGGTTTGTACACAACGATGTTCTTTCATAGTGTCTATATAATAATATTTAGACAAAAAAAAACTTTAGATTCCGGCGTCCGAACGTCGACTACAAATTATTTATTTATATAACAGTGTTTGATGAATAATATTCTAATGGTACTCACAACACACTAGAATGTTTCTGTGACTGTAAGTTTTGCAGTTACATTCAGTGATACAATGTTATTTATACCCCGTTCGACGGCCTTAATGTAAGTTATATTATAAAAGACAACAGAGTTTATACTGAGAAAATGGACATACTGCCATCATAATGAAAAAAAGACGAATCTACATATTTTTCAAAATTGAGATTCTTACGTATTTGGAACTATATACATAGTTAGAACTATTTTTTTGGCAGGTAAGTCTTTTTCCTTATTAGGGCAGCATACAAAATATGCTATGACAGATTTTTACTTTAGTACACTGATTAAATATCAGCCCTGTGTATAAACTGTCCCACTGCCTGGGCACGGGCCTCTTAGTGTGAGAAGGGTGTAAGCCATAGTATATTTATATTGTTTATTTGTATAACAGCTCAAAGAGCGCGACGCGAAGTTGGAGGAGGCCGGCGATCTGCACAGATTCCTGCGCTCCGTGGATCACTTCCAGGCTTGGCTCACCAAGACGCAGACAGATGTTGCTTCCGAAGGTAGGTTATTGAACAAGTGCTATTTAATAATAAAAAAGAACTCATAAAAGTGGAGGCATCTTGTACATATTCTTATATTTAAATTGTAACTAGTTGTCATCAACTAGTTGTCATCTGTACGAGATATTTAAGAAAAAAATGTGAAATGAATTTATATGAGCAATAGAGGCCAAAACAATTATATTTCGAATTTTTGCCTGTGTTGTTATATTTTGTATGTTTGTACGCACATCACGCAAAAACTACTGCACAAAATTGAATGGCTTTTTCATAGTTGTATTGCTGGAGGCCTAATTTAAAATTTGGTGACTGTCTTTTGATACGATGCCTAGAAGTTTAGTAAAATAGTATTAAATAATATAAAATTTGTACAGATACGCCCTCAAACCTGGCGGAGGCCGAGAAGCTACTGTCTCAGCACCAGACGATCAAGGAGGAGATCGACAACTACAAGGACGAGTACGCCAAGATGATGGAGTACGGAGAGAAGATCACTGCTGTTAGTACAATTACTATCATTACATTATTGCGCTCCTATTATGATAACCTTTGCTGCCCTATTTACTAAACTTTTACAGAGATACACTCTGCGTGTATCTCTGGTATGGTAAGCATATATAAACTACGCTAACCGCGAGTTGAAAAGGTGGACCATATAACTATTTGCTACTTTGGTAACGTAAATAAAAATTGAGTGCGATCAGCCATTATATATAAGTGTACATTAATGTCGCTAGACCTGCAAGGCAGTTGAAGGTGCCTATATTATTAAATTGTTGGCAATTTGATTGTATTTGTTTGGCAGGAGCCGTCAACCCAAGACGATCCTCAGTACATGTTCTTGCGCGAGCGGCTGAAGGCGCTGCGCGAAGGCTGGGCTGAGCTGCAGCAGATGTGGGAGAACCGCCAGCAGCTGCTTACGCAAAGCCTCGAGCTGCAGCTGCTGCAGCGGGACGCGCGCCAGGCGGAGGTGCTGCTGTCGCACCAGGAGCACAGGTATACCTACTACCAGCTTACGTGCTGCAAATGTGGCAGAGCCGCCAAAAGCTGTTCCAGATATTATACATATTATTTTGCACGGCACATCATTCTTTACATCGTAAAGACAAACTAAACAAAACTACTTACAATAATTAAATGTATATTTTACCTATAGTTTTTTTTCTTCAATACTGACTGATTAACATAATCCACAGGTTAGCGAAGACCGAGCCGCCAACCAACTTAGAGCAGGCCGAGAATATGATCAAGGAGCACGAGGCCTTCCTCACCACGATGGAGGCCAACGACGACAAAATCAACTCCGTCGTCCAGTTCGCCAACCGCCTCGTCGAGGAGAGACACTTCGATGCCGACAAGATCCAGCGCAAGGCCGAAAACATCGATGCGCGTCGCAACGCCAACAAGGAAAAGGCCGTCCAACAGATGGAGAAATTGCAGGACCAGCTGCAACTACACCAGTTCCTCCAGGACTGCGACGAACTTGGCGAATGGGTACAGGAAAAGAACGTCACCGCCCAGGACGATACATACCGCTCCGCAAAGACTATCCACTCAAAATGGACCCGCCATCAAGCGTTCGAGGCAGAAATCGCGGCGAACAAGGAACGTCTCTTCGCCGTACAAAACGCCGCCGAGGAACTCATGAAACAAAAACCAGAGTTCGTCGAAATCATCTCACCCAAGATGACAGAACTCCAAGATCAGTTTGAGAATCTGCAAACGACCACTAAGGAGAAGGGAGAGCGGCTGTTCGATGCAAACCGCGAAGTACTCCTTCACCAGACTTGCGATGACATCGACTCGTGGATGAACGAACTCGAGAAACAGATCGAGAACACCGATACCGGCACTGATCTCGCCTCGGTCAACATCCTGATGCAGAAACAGCAAATGATCGAAACACAAATGGCCGTCAAGGCTAAACAAGTCACAGAGCTGGAGACACAAGCCGAGTACTTGCAGAAGACTGTACCAGATAAGATGGAAGAGATCAAAGAGAAGAAATCGAAGGTTGAGGAGAGGTTCGAGCAGTTGAAGGCGCCATTATTAGACAGACAGCGCCACCTGGCGAAGAAGAAGGAAGCCTTCCAATTCCGTCGCGATGTTGAAGATGAGAAACTATGGATTCATGAGAAGATGCCTTTGGCGACAAGCACTGACTACGGCAACTCTCTGTTCAACGTGCAAATGCTGCAGAAGAAGAACCAATCACTGAAGACTGAGACTGACAACCACGAGCCGAGGATCTTGACTGTAATTTCCAATGGACAGAAGCTTATTGATGAGGGACATGAGGACTCGCCCGAGTTCAAGAGCCTTATCGAAGAACTTACGGCGAGGTGGCGAGAACTGAAGGGTGAGTTTTATTAAATGTTAATAATTATATGTTTTTACTTTGGATTATAAAATGATGATGGTAAGAAGGTATTAAGCACGCTTGCTGCAAGATATATTCGTTGTCAATTTTGCAATAAAAGAATCGCCGCACTGCCAGCGAAAGGGTCTTATATAGATGAGTGCGTTTCATTAACGATCTCTAAAGTTCATATTCACCGATACAATAAGGTTATTGAGTTGCAATGTCCTTTAGGATAGTTTGTCTTCATTTTGAATATTAATAATAATAATAATAATATTCTATCACACACACACAACACCATCTAGCCCAAACTAAGCAGAGCTTGTACTATGGGTACTAGACAATGGATAAACATACATATATACTTTTTTTTTTTGTAAATACATACATATTATACCTACATAGAAACACCCAGACCAAGACAAACATCCATGTTCATGCACACAAATGTTTGACTTGTGCGGGAATCGAACCCGCGACCTCAGGCGTGGCAGTCGGTTACACTAGCCGCTACGCCATCGAGGCTGACGATTATGTTGATTATGTTGTTTTATAATCTAGTGCATCTAGTGCAACTTGAACTTCTTTTCTCTAATAAGTTTTAAAGTAAAGAAGTTCAAGACTGCCTATTGTGTTTGTTTATGTTATTCAAGCATATATCGTATTACAGATGCCATCGAAGAACGCAAGAACAAGCTGTCCCAATGGGAGAAGGCTCAACAGTACCTATTCGACGCGAACGAAGCGGAAGCATGGATGAGCGAACAGGAGCTATACATGATGGTCGAGGACCGTGGCAAGGACGAGATCTCCGCGCAGAACCTTATGAAGAAACACGAGATTCTGGAACAGGCTGTGGACGACTACGCGCATACTATCCGACAGCTGGGAGAGACCGTCAGGCATCTCACTGCTGATGAGCACCCACTCAGGTTCGTGTGTAGTTATGCACCTGTATTAAGTTTCTGTTAAGTCTCGTGTTATAACATTCTGCTTATACTTGCGACTACGCGCTTGTTACGTATCTAGTATGATTTCATCTAGCAGGCGCCAAAAAGACACCTTTCATTAGTTTTTTTGACTTAGGATCCAGACTTTACACACTGATTGGTCATAAGCGTAAAAATAATTAAAGATACCTTAGGAACTACACACAATTATTCAGCTCCATTCGCGTTTTGCTGAACGATTTTGGTCACACTTATGCAGTTCTGCTTCTATTAGCCGCGTACAGCGTCGTAAGAATGAGAAAGGGACTAATTACACTTATTCAACTCCATTCGCGTTTTGCTGAACGATTTTGGTCACACGAACGCGGACGTCCTCGTCGACAAATTGCGACCGTGTACAGAGCCGAACAGCCCTGAACGCAGCGGAACAACGCTGAACGCGGCGGAACAGAGCTGAATTCTATCTATAGCATTCGCATGATAAAAACACATTTGTCCTCATTTTATGCCTATTTGCCGCGAAAGCTGAATAGACGCGGAAAGCTCAACAGATGCGTACACGTCTTACATACAAAATCGTTGTTTTCTATGGACAAAAGCTGAACAGAGCTGAATAAGTGTGTGTAGTCATTTATACGAAAAAATAAAATTTTATGACTTATAGCTAAGTGTGGGTAAGTTTAACGTGGTATGTTTGGTTCGTCAGCGAGCAGATCTCGGTGAAGCAGTCGCAGGTGGACAAGCTGTACGCGGGGCTGAAGGACCTGGCGGGCGAGCGCCGCGCCAAGCTCGACGAGGCGCTGCGCCTGTTCCAGCTGTCGCGCGAGGTCGACGACCTCGAGCAGTGGATCACCGAGCGCGAGCTCGTCGCCAGCTCTCAGGAACTGGGGCAGGACTATGACCACGTCACTGTTAGTATACACCGGCATACCTAACTTCTCCTGCCTTTCGACTTAGGCGTTAGCCACACTGAATCGGTAAAGGCCTTGGTGGCGCCGGCGTTTTCCTACCCCTTTCTCATTTAGATATTGCGTATAGTAACAACATGAAACAGCAAGCTATATCATATTGCTACAATATACAATGTCGCGCTATAGCAACATTGAGAATGAAATAGTAAAACGCTACGTTACGACGTAACCATACGTCATTTCAGTATAACTTGCGCCTAAGATGCATTATTCCGGGTTTAGCATAGTTGCCTAAAACTTCTGTTTTTAAATGAACTTACTAAATTCGGATGTAACTAAATTAAGAAAATATTCTCTAAATGAATGACTTTTATCTTTTGTCAGCTAAATATTCTTAGAGAGCAATATCTTTCACTCTATTCAGAATGGCAGCCCACAATACGTAGGTATATTGTTCTGTTCCATACGAGACTACCAGTGTCTATTATTGTGCTTTTATATACATTTGAATCTGAAGTGATAATTATTATTTTGCAGTTACTATGGGAACGCTTTAAAGAATTCGCTCGCGAAACTCAGGCCGTTGGCTCTGAGCGCGTGGCAACCGCTGAACGTATTGCCGACCAGATGATCGCTATGGGACATTCGGACAACGCCACTATCGCACAGTGGAAGGAGGGACTCAAGGAGACCTGGCAAGACTTGCTCGAGCTTATTGAGACCAGGACACAGGTACGAACATGTTATTTATTCACGATATACACTAACCATTAAGTGGTAAAAGAATCATGTTCGTAGTATCCTTTAGTACTCTGACCGTAATGGGTACGACTTTTAAAAAGTTTGGATGATTGTAATTCTGGCGTAGTGTTGTGTTTCGATTAGAGTTAGGCCGAGCATGACTTTCACCGAATACTAATTTTCTACGGAATATTCGGCCGCCTCAAGTTTCGATTCCCACACGGTACCGTAATTTGTGTCATCAACAAAGTTATTCTGAGATCAGTTCTTTTGTGTGTCGCGTAGTTCCAAAGTACGCGAAGTACATCGCAACTTAGTGGGATTTAAAAAAATATTAACCTAATATGTATTCTGACAACGCAAAGCCTAAATGGCCAGAATATTCGTAAATCAATTGCCATGTATTGATTTGTATGTCGGTTTTTGTTGTAGATGTTGGCGGCGTCTCGGGAGTTGCACAAGTACTTCCACGACTGCAAAGACACCCTGCAACGTGTCAACGAGAAGGCGCGCGGAGTTAGCGATGAGCTCGGACGCGACGCCATCAGTGTGGGCGCACTGCAGCGCAAGCACCACAACTTCATGCAGGACCTTAGCACGTTGCACCAACAGGTACGGCCTTTTACATATAGTTTTATACAGTAAGAAGACTTACTGAGATGGTTTTATATCGATTGTGGTCTTTCACGGTGAGGTCGATTGTCTTTTTTGGCAAGTAAATCCTTTGACTCCGGATTAGTAAAGTGGTTTAAGTGGTCACATCGCCAGTGTCACTGCGCCAAGTGTTGTGGGTTTGAATCCCACCCAAGACAAAAATTTGTTTTGTGTTTCCCCTTGTAATATTTTATTTGTCGAATATCGTTGCCGCGACAATAAGCTTTCTTAATGTGTATTCGCAGCAACATATTCGGTTAGTTTCGTGTATGGTCGAGCAATCCATTGTAGTGCATTCATACGCGTCGTCATTAATAAATTTTTATATATTTTCTTCTTTTTCTAAAAATCAACAGCATTTTACACAACGTACAATAATTCAGGTCCTCACAAATAGCCACATAATATAAATATTTCTTTATCACGTGCCTTTTTTGCGAGGACTGCTTGTGAGATTAATGGCTACGATAACTCCGAATTGTTGAGCGCTTAAATCTATCTAGCGTCTCAGCAGGTATTTGTAAGCGCTAGAGGCGGATAAGGCAACAATAGACCGTGTGTTTGGTTGCAGGTGGAGGCGATCCGTTCGGAGTGCGGTCGGCTGGGCGCGATGTACGCGGGCGAGAAGGCAGCCGAGATCACGCGGCGTGAGGCCGAGGTGCGCGCCGCGTGGGCCGCGCTGTCGGCCGCGTGCGCCGCGCGCCAGGCCAAGCTCGAGGACGCCGACCATCTCTACCGTTTCCTCAGCCAAGTGCGCACGCTCACGGTCTGGATGGACGACGTCGTGCGACAGATGAACACCGGCGAGAAGCCACGGTAACGCAACACCACTATACCTTACACGTGACGTTATCTCAAATTATAGTTCAGTTTTATCTTCCAACAATACAAATCGGTTTCGCATGAGTAGTACAAAACCTTAACAAATTATACATCTAAACCTTCCTTATGAATGTGCCCATTAGTGAAAACCGCATGAAAATCCGTACAGTAGTGTTTGAGTTTGTCAGATGTGACGGGCGCATTTAGAACTGACGTGGCGGGAAACTTTGTTTTTTTAATATGGAGTGATATACAATAGAATTTAAAAATATATTTATTTTTCAATTCATGTTATTCTATAAGAGCACTTTGGCCTGATTCTGAAATTAATTACTTTACCTATGGACCGTTAATTTTAGACACATACTCCATGAAAAATATGATAAAATTTAACAGACCGCAGTTAAAACGACTTGTTACTTTAATATAGGAACTAGGCTTTACCAGCTTAAACGTAAAGGCTATCTAGTATAGAGTACAAATATGTAAGCAATGTTTCGGTCCGTGTGATGGCAGAGATGTGAGCGGCGTGGAGCTGCTAATGAACAACCACCAGTCTCTGAAGGCGGAGATCGACACGCGCGAGGACAACTTCTCGGCGTGCATCAGCCTCGGGCGCGAGCTCCTGGCGCGGCAGCACTACGCCGCCGCCGACATCAAGGACAAGCTGCTGCAGCTCACCAACCAGCGGAACGCGCTGCTGCGACGCTGGGAGGAGCGCTGGGAGAACCTGCAGCTCAGTAAGTATACCACCACTCCACCATAACGGCTCTACTCAACACTACTCGACTAGCGTAGTAGGCAGCGTAGTAGTTGCAAAGAAAATTTGACTTCACGGATGGCGTAATGATTTAGGTTGTCGCCTCGCCACTGACATCACGCCGAGTGTCGTACTTGGCGCAATCACTTGTGGGCTCGATAACTAAATGAGAAAAAAATGTGTAATCCACAAAAGTCTGGGTGTACTTTGAGACCGTTGTTTAAAGATTGTAAAGTAAAAACAAATATTAATTATCTCTACTAATTGTCATAATGGTCCTAAATTAGTTGACTTCTATTTCAATTTTACTTTGCTGTCTATAACATATATTTGTATTATATTATATTCGATAGAAATATTAATTTCTAATACTAATGTTTAATTTAAAAGAACAACTATCATACTTAAAATAATAGCAATTGATTATAATACTTAATATTTTTTAAATATACCCATAAAAAATGTAGCTACTAGAATATACCTACGTCGATTTGATAGCAATAAATCATCATAATATATAATATTACAGTTCTGGAGGTGTATCAGTTTGCACGCGACGCGGCTGTGGCGGAGGCCTGGCTGATCGCGCAGGAGCCCTACCTCATGTCACAGGAACTGGGACACACAATCGACGAAGTCGAGAGCCTCATCAAGAAGCACGAGGCCTTTGAGAAGTCCGCCGCCGCGCAGGAAGACCGCTTCTCTGCGCTGCAGAGGCTTACCACCGTACGTACTTGCATATCAGTGCTTTGGTAACTTGCGTTTTCTTGTATATCAGTGCTTTCGTATCTTGCATTTACTTGCATATCAGTGCTCTGGTCTACAGGAATTCCACGATCGCTACTCTATAGAACACAGCCAGTAAAATGTGTCGAGTTGATAGAAGCTGTAGACCATAGCGATATGCGATTATCGAATAAAGATTAGATTAGCCAATAACTTAAGTTATTAGAAAAGGTCACTCAATTCAATAATGATAAATTAGCCTGATTGAACATACGTAATACGTAAACTAACTGAGAAGAGGCCCGTGCCCAGCAGTGGAACATTTCAATACAGGGCTGATATTATTATAAATACAATAGTCAGGTATCGATTCGATTCCTGGTGCAATGAGCTAAAAATGTCGTTACGTTCTCTACAGGGACGATTAACGAGTAGTACAGTGTAGTACAAAAAAACATATTGTTACAATCATATTGTGATTCGGATATTTAATGTATGCTTAAAATATACTGATTGGCAATAATGCATAAAATCTTTCAATCAGATCAAGAATCATTCGATCTTAATTTTCGATAAATACGCGATTTGTAGGTAATCATTACACCCGGTTCCTATATTCAAGTTGTTCCTATACCTATGTACAGATAATTTTGACATATATATTCAATGAAAAATATGTCAAAATGTAGCTAAAAACGACTTGTTTCTTGATATAGGAACTGTGCCTTAACTGTCTACGGTTTAGGCCTGGTTCCTATTCCTCGGATGTGTATATCCTTGGTATTGCTCAAGTTTATCAACGCTGGTTTAACTTCCCATCAGGTGGTCGGTAAATAGCCTCGTTGAGGTAGAATATTTTATTGTTCATATTATTGGTGTATTTCTGTTACAATAACCATTTCATATTCTGATCTGAGTAACATTTTTGGTATAAATAATATTTCTTTACTAGAAGCATGCTTCGATTGCGTCATGATTGTATGAGAAGTGTTTAGCCATAATACTATTCTTTGCATGGAGTATTCATTTACATTTAACTTAGAGTAATACATTAAAATATAGACGAAAGAAATACTATGATGACGGCATTACATTTAAACATAAACATAGCATTCTTAGATCATACAAAAACAATAAAAAATGCATGTATTTTTCGGAATTACTTCTACTTTCTGCCTAAACTATCAGAAAGTTAGAATGACATCTCAATGTCCTATTACATGTGTAAAATGATGCACATTCTATATTCCATTGGTCTAACTAACCGAGCATTTATTATACAGTGTTTTAAATACGATCTAAAAATACAATGTTTAATCATTTAGTGGTTTGGGTTAATGTAGTGGCATGATGATTACAATTTTTACATATAATATCGACGCTTGTAAAAGACAGCTCTTTCTAAAAATTACAAATATTATTCCAAACAAAAATACGAAATATTAAGATAAAAACTCTTTTATTGTTGCACATCTTAAATATTAAAATATATATTATGCCTATAACTGTTGGAATAAATTACATCCCTTTATTTAAAATGAAAAGTAGTTGACTTACTTTCCTTATGGAACGATTACAAGCGTCGATATAGTAAAAATGCACTATGCCTTGTTCTATAGCTTTGGTTTTCATTTATATTATTTTATAATACTTTTTTTCTTATCACAACTAGCTTGAACTACGTGAGACTTCACTGTGGCCTAATCCCCAGGCTTGGGATCAATGTGACGAATCAGACTTTACCTATGAACCCGCACCTGTTTCACACTCACATCCACCACCCCTTACGATAACCATTAACAAAAATAATCGACCTGTCAGCCAAGTAGTCGAAGAGATTATAACAGATAGCAATAAGTTCCCATTACCAAAAAAAGTTAAAGCTAGAGTACTAAGTCTGGACTATACAGATAACCAGAATAAGAAAAACGATTCGTACCTCTGGTCTGTAGTAAACAATACTAGTCTGTCAACGATATCGGAGACAAGCACGCCTCCTAACTCCCCACTAACATCACCCTTATCGCCTGAGATATACAGCTCAGTTTTCTTTGAATTCCCCGAACAAGCAGAGCAGTCTAATGAATACTTACAATGTATAGATTTTATACTGTGGGAGCGATTGGCGTGTCAACATGTTTATCCAAACGTCTCATTGCTTAGAAATAAAAGTAGCAGTTCCTCGAAATCTAGTCATAGTTTGAAACGATTATTTAGGAAATGGTCAAAGAAGTCAAATAATAAGCCTGTAGAGACAGATATCAGAGGGGAAGTAGCAGTGTTGTCCCTTCCTGGTTTAACTAGCAGTTCGAAAGCTATTAACGACTTAGGTAAAGAAGTAAAAACTATACCTTTGAGCTCGTCCCTTCTCCTGGTATCCCAGACCCGTAACCTCCTATTCCCGGAAGGTGCATGGTACTTTAACTACCTGGATTGCGTAAGTGTGGTGTCAGCTGTTATGTATGTGCTTACGCTTTCCGCTGAACTTCACACCAACAGATAATGTTTGGTTGCTTATCGGGTGCTACTTATATCTATTTTAATTATAGCTTGCTAGTAGTTTGAGTTATAAAATGCATGTTAACACATTGAATGCCATGCCCTTATATGACCGTGAACGATACATGTTTGATTGTGTCTGCTACATGGTATTCAATTTGTTAAACCGAGGTTAAATGAGAATTCTCTAAAACTAATAAAATTTTGAAGAATTTTAACAAGATGAGAAGAAGCCCAGCATGTTTTCAGTGCTCGCTAAAGCCAGGCGGAGTGGACTAACTGTTGATCTGTCACGTCTAGCGTATAAGCCGCGTGAAACGCTAACACTTAGATACGACCGCGCGGGATACACGTAAGAAGTGACAGGTCTCTTACAGAGATAACAACTGCAGTAATACTTCATGTATCGCTTGTATATTCCAGTTCGAAGTGAAAGAGAAGAAGCGTCGCCAGGAGGCCGCGGAGGCGGCGGAGCGCGAGGCACGCGAGCGCGAGGCGGCCGAGGCAGCCGCTGCCGCCGCCGCCGCGCAGGATGCCATCGACGCCGCCAGCGCTGAGAAGGAACAGCCGCAGCCGCAAGGTACGAACAGTACTCCACCACTTATGTCAAACCCATACAAAAATACTCACCGCCCCCTCTACCACTTACTTTGTTCGTTTACTCTACTATCGACAATTTCCCTGAAGTACGACTTCAAAATTGGTTGATAGGTACACGTTATGACAGTATCGTGAATGCAATAAAGCTTTGCTGGAAAAATATAAATTTTGATCGTATCAAAATACAGTACTGTTTTTGTATCTTAATCGAAATTATTATTACATATTAGGCTCTTTCGTGACAAAATTGATTAGCTAGTAAAGAACACAGAAAATGTTCATTTATTTGTAATGGAGGATTAACATCACTTCGTCTCACGGACTGCAATGAAAGCACGCATGTGTAATGTCTCTTAGCACTGTCGAACGAGATACAATTTGTTCAATATAAAACTACGTACTATTTTGGAACTTCCACTAACTTTCACCGCAACCGGTGAATACTGCTTGCATTATGCGATAACACTTTCTTAGTATTACGATGAATTTTTTATGTAGGACAAATGGAGAAATATCGATGATGAGTATTGAAATATTGAGCACATAATGCACTACAGCCAAAGAGGCTTACGGCATCGCTTGCCGCTTTATGTGTGAATTTCTTTATGCCCTTTTTTGATCGCTTATTCAGTCGACTAACAAAATCGATAATGTCATTCACCGTAGCTGCGGTTCGATATTTTAAACGTACAACGGCTTTGTTAGTCGGCCGAGTATCGCGTGTGACAAAGGGTCGTTACTTACCGATGTGTTGTCCACACATGCACACGCGTAGTCGTAAGGAGAACATCCACTAAAGCGGCTGAGAAGGCCCAAGAGCGACCGCATTCCCAGCCAGGTAATAAGAGCGCTTATTATAAACCTACCGATGTAAAAATATACCCGGCTGTTGGCATGAGCTTCTACGGTAGTTTAAAATGGGTGTACTTAGTATTCTGTCGGGTAACACTGCGCTCGGAATAGTTAACGACACTGGGGAGTTAGATTAATAACTGTGATTAATTTTACTAGCTTGGAAGCTTTTATTGTACGTACGGAATTTTCTTTAGCGTAGGTTTATTTTGTAGGTTATTTTTACTTAAACAATAGTTGGGGTTTTCAGCACGATTTTCTTTTATTGCACGATTACAACATTCTTCACGTCACACTATCTAGTTATCTATATGGTGATGGTTTATTTTCTGCCAACTCATCATCATAGACAATACAAACATTAGAAATGTAATTGTCAAATCGGGGTTTAAAACACTTTTTTGAATAGGAACTATATTTCGTACGTATAATTTTAATGGTGTGTTTTATACCCCGATAATTATCTGTCTTCATCATGTTCATATTCTTAGAATATTTTACTTTATATTAGTGGTATATATTTTATATCATATCGTCTCATATATTTTGTCGCCATTAAGCTAATCACGGTGATGGTTTGATACTATGTCTCACATGTCTGTACTATATCTGTTTTCATTCTAATAAGGAGTTGTCATGTCTCACTAGAATCCCTACTAGTGCGGTGATTCAGAAATTATTATCATATTTTCAATTTCATTTTGCGTAAATGAGATTTTCTGTAAACTATTTTGTTGGTAAATTATTCTCATTTTAAATAATATCTTTTCTCTGGTTTTTGGCATTGGTTATAAAATATTAATTGGAAATAGGGGTTTCTATAAGCCAAAAGAGAGTCAAAGTGCTCATGACTAGTAACAAGTTTTGTTCCACAATATTAAAAATCAAGCAGTATTGTTCACACTGCAGAAAGTTGTCGAACATAATTAGTTAGTCATGTAGTCGCTTTTATACTTATTTAAGCTTCGAACCTCCTTTCCAATCCATCTACTTTGCACCGAATTAATTTACAAAAATTGCATGATACTGGTTTAAAAATGTATAAATAAAACAAAGAATTGGTTGTCCGCTTCGCTCTAGTGGGGACCTAACTCCTATATACTCTTTGTCCGTAAAGTTATTATGTATTATACATATGTTATCGTGTTCGGCGCTTTCTGTTTTCTTGTACAAAAGAAGGCTGTCTTCAAACAAGGTAGGTATTTCACCTGTGCGTACTTACTTGCTTCACTGTCTATTGCTATCTATATATTATGCATCTGCTTTGGTATATAGCTTCCTATTATATTAAATATTGTATTATATTTTATCCGTCACCACTTTTTACACAATCACTTCTTACACACAGGGTTTTGATTTCATTGATTGCTAATATAACTGAAGGGTATCTAACTTGCTTATATCATTAAAATATAATGTTTTTATCTAGTCAAACTATATGATGAAAAATATAGGGATATTTAAATTATAGGTAGGGTATTTAACTGGAACGTCAAGCTATCTGTATTCCTTGAAAACCTCCATTTAACTTAATATAACCAAAATAATATTAGATATTTGTAGCATGTACTTTGTTTAATGTATACGCGCGACCGCTTACACTGTTAATATATTATCAAATTCTGATAGAACATTTAGTGAACTATAAATCGACTACTTTATTGACAAATGTGGATTAGCTGTGGGCATATAAGAACATTTTAAGTTCAATGCCGAGAAACATTTATTAATGAGTTCAAACGGACTAGCCTGTTCAGTTGCTAAATTAAAAGAAATTTATGACCATGCTAATGACAACTACTACTGATAACACTATTGTCAGATAGAATTATACATTTATTGCAAGACACACACTTTCAATCAAACAACTATTTGTTGATCACACAAATACTTGCTATATAAAACATTGTAGCTCGTTTATGACGGTGACCTTTTAATATGGTTAATTACCATATGCTGTCTAAGTCCACTGTTTCTTTATATTTAGCAATAGTTGTAATTGGCTAGTGCTTTTGTGGTAGTATGATGGTGTAGTCGGTCGCGAGCATGACGTAGTGGAGCGTAACGCGCTTGCATGTACGTAAGCACGTAGTGTGTAGACGTAACTGGCACGTAGTCGTAATATGCGCATGCAGAGCCGGCCTCCGCCCCCGCCCCCGAACCCGCCCCCCTTGCCACACCCGCCGCCGCCGTGGCCGACTCCCCGCCCCGCCCCTCGACGTCAAAACAGACGCCCGTCAAACCTGCACGCCTCTCCAGTGAGTATCTGTAGTTGGTAACGTAATTTATCACAGGGCTTACATGAAGTTTCTATAGCATTCGACAGACTTGTGTGTGTTTCAATACATTTTAACCCTTCTACCGCCACGTCAAAAAAGCACAAGCATATCTCGGGCGACCGAAACGACCGAGCGTCGTCCGGTGGATCGCCCAAGGTACCGCTAGAAAGATGAACTAGCTAAAGACCTGAAAGAGATGAATGTGTTCGATTGGTCTGACTTGCCACGAAATAAGAAAGAATGGCGCACTTTATTGTCGGAGGCCAAGATCCACGTTGAATCGCTGAGCCAGCGAAATAAGTAAGTATTAAATAAATAGTAAGTGGTTCACATAATATAAATTGGGATGAGTCAACTACATAATTAACAACACAAATAAGAAAAACAATACTCTTGTATAAGATTTACTAGCGTTTAAAATTCCGTCATGTAGTCGAGACCGTGGCGTGCTGAACACATTTTGTGCTGAATACATGGCTGTGGCGGTCAAAAGGGTAAAATCCTTTGAAAACGTCGGAACCTATCTATGTAAAGGCATACTGTGCCTACAATCAAATGTGCCAAGATGCATCGAAACCTATGAAAACTTATTGTAGGTCCTTAAGGTATACTTCATTGACAAGTAATATTGCTAACATATTTGTATTTTTATTCTAGGCTAGGAAAATGCTTGATGAGCTAATAGTAGAAGTTTATCAGCATAATCCTGGCTAAAGTATATTTTAAGTGAATTTGAACAAGCCCAAACACGGTTTCGATACGTCCCTACTACGTACTACCTTCCATCTCATTCATTAAACCGATGGTACCATATTATTTTATTTATTATTATAATAGTCATCAGAAATACACACAATTGATGTTTCATGACGATACCACAAACAGATGTGGCGAAAAAAAGTTACCTACAGACAATGGTGCCAATTCTGTTATCACAAAATTATCTAAGCTTAACTAAAAATCACTAAAATTTAGTTTTGTCCTCTCAAATGACATTTCGTATTCTGAAATTGTTAAAAGTGACAGGACTAAAAAAATTTTTTGTGATTTTTAGTTAAGTTTAGAGAATTTTGTGACAACAGAATTGGCACCAATATGCAACTTTTATTTTTTCATCACGTCTGATCGTAATTAGTGTGATAAAGTACTTAAATACTCTTGGACATGTTAGCATTAAAAACAATAAAATAGTAAAAAGATATTAGTAGTAGAACAGACGACATGAGAAAAACCTATGTGAAAAGAAAGGGCTTGTAAGTAACGTGCTGTTAAGGCCTTAAAGTAATATGAGTTTATACATAAATATAAATCTTTTAGTATTTGTACATAGTTCCGCAGTAATACTTGTCAGTGAATGGCCCATTAATTTTAACATGGTTCACATTTGACAGACTCTTAAAAATTTACCATTACATTACATTATTCCTCATTGACTCGAAATTCTTCTAAGCAGAACATATGCCAAACAGAAGATTGTCAAATTTGAATGATGACTCCTTAAAAGTTTAACTGTTAACACATTGTTGAAATTATAGAGTAATGGTACATTAACATGTATAGTGTATGTGTATGTATCGTAGACCACGCATGACCTCTAACCTCTGTGTTTTTGTTATCTACATGTGTTCATCATTTTATGTGATTTTATAAAAAAATATGTTGTCAATTTTAGCATGAATACGCTTTTGTTTTTTTTGCTGCGACGCAATTTTGTTTTTATGTTGCTTTGACGTTATTTTTTTGTTTCTCCCTCCAATTTCCTTCTATCCTGACATATATTACACGCTCTATATTGAAAATAATATTACCCTCGTCCGTAAACATCCTATGCACGATCCTTTGAAAAATAAAACCGCACGTTCCTTTGACCCCTGCCCCTTGTCCCTTGTGGCGGACAGCTCCCGGCACGAGCTCAACCCCGGCCACGCCGTCTAGCTCCGGTAAGGTGAAGTCGCGGTCACGAAGCAAGTCGCCATTCAGGAGCTTCAGGTGGCGCACTGCGAAGAAACTGCTCACTGGCTCGCATCACAGCGACGATGAAGGTATTCAGTGTACATGACTATGGTAGATGGAATCAGCCTCTATTTACACGTTTATTGTTGAAGTCTTAAAGAGAAAATATATAAGTAGCTATTATGTATTAAAAGTCGATGGTTGGCAGTTCAGGCAGGTTCTGGAAATAATAAGAACTTATAAGAATCATCGTCCGAAAATGAAACGTTATGAAATATAGTAACCCATACACATTAAAAGGTATAACAAAAAAGAGCACAAGGATGATGATAACGTTGTAGAGAGAAACTAAAATAACCCTGCTTAAAGAATCACATTAAATAAAAGTACAATAAATAAGTAAATAGTGTGTCCGATCCTTCGTAACAAAAATAATGGACGGCATTCAGTATATTGCAGTGGAATCATATAAATTCAAAATTGCGGTGTTATTCTGCTACGAAGTTTTACTTTTGTTTCGCAGTTATAAACCAGTAGAATAGACATATAGTTTTTAAACGGACTAGCATTGTACTAGGAGCGATTGCAGTTTTTAATCTGAAGGTTGACGTCATCAACATTGCCATGTAACTACATGGCAATGTTTGTATTGGCAGTGGGTCTCGCTACCTCTTGACGGTAAGGCCTATATGGTAAATAATTAAATAATCATTACTTTTTAAGAGTGCATAAGATTTCAATACAACATATAACATATTGCCAGTTTCCATCTATCATATGTCGGCTTGCCATTTATGTTATGTTACGCGATGAACGCTTTGTGTGCCGCTGTGATTGTCTAGCGCATGTTGTTTTACTCTACATATGTGTACCTGCCAAATAAATAGACGTTTACTTCTTTGGTTTTAATTCAAAATTGCTAGGTTCAGACATGACAGCGTATCAAACCTATCCCGAGTCTCTTTAGAAATATATGTATGTTCACCATTATATGTTTGATGTAAAACGCTCAGCGAATGGTACTTTTGGAATTCGAATATTTCCTTATTATTAGCGGCAAACTTTTTGTTACTCTTTTATTTTTATATTATATAAATATAAATAGAAATATATAAATTGAAAGAGTTTGCGGTTGAAGTATGATGCAAAATAATTTTGTATCATGAAAAGACCGGTAGTTATAAAAGCTTTTGAAAAATGTTTTGAGTTCCTAAAGGACCTCGTGTCGCGTGATTGTTGAGTAGTGTTAGAACGTTGTATACGATGGTATTGTTGTGTGCAGAGGGTGCTAGTCCCGCGAGCGAAGATGAAGGCGTTGAGGGAACTTTGGTGCGCAAACACGAATGGGAGTCGGCTGCCAAACGGGCTTCCAACAGGTAAAGTATTTCTACGAGCCTTTCTACTAGTTCTGATACTTAGTCTTTATTACGTTTACGCGAATGTTCTACAATGAAATTAAATTACGTTGTAAGTACATACGTTGTTTATTTTTAAAACACTACTACATTTTTTTATACATTCAAAAGTATGTAGTAATAATGTTTTGAAAATAAACAATGCGATTAAATCCTTATAAAGTAATTTAATTTCAATAGTTCCGATACTGATGGACTTTTTATGAATTTTTATAGACTTTTTATGATTTTTTTACTGAATTTACATTTCGGTTAGTTGCTAGGTTCAGGCAAAGGATTGAGTCCACGAGAAGGTACCAGGAACAAACAAATCATTTAATGAACACTATATTAAAAGAAGTGGTTGGATGCGAGTGGCCAAAGACCGATCTGTGTGGAAAACCTTGGGGGAGGCCTTGTGTCCAGCAGTGGACGTGTTTCGGCTGAGATGATGCTATATTAAAGTGATATATTTGTGCTAGGTCATGGGACAAGGTGTACGTGGTGGCGAAGGACGGGCGTATGTCGTTCTACAAAGACCAGAAGTCGTACAAGGCGTCGCCGGAGGCGCACTGGCGCGGCGAGCCCCCGCTAGACCTCAACGGCGCAGTCGTCGAAGTCGCCGCCAACTACACTAAGAAGAAGCACGTGTTCCGTGTCAGGTATGATCTCCTGCTGTTTATCTTTTTTTTTTTTTAAATAGTCTTCTCCCGCACTAGGAATAATTCTGTGCGACTAACATTCAAACAACGGACACAAAGAACATCCAGACTTGGAACAACCGTGCGTGGATCACATAAAGTTCAGACCCGTGTGGGATTCGAAGCCACAACATTCGGCGGTAAAGCACTACCCCATCCGTGCAGTCAAGTCATCTATATACTATTTTTTACTTGATAGTAGTGATGTGACTCGATTCCAATTTTACTCGAGTGACTCGAATAACTACGGTTGAAAAGGGTATTCGAGTCAAAAAATATCGACTCGAATTCGATCGGACTCGCTCAAGTCACTAGTCGCTCGCGCAGCCGCGAGACAAACATAAAAAAACCGGTTTAAATGTGTACGCGTGCGTTGCGGTACAAATAAAAACGCTGTTTTTTGTGTTATCTGTGTATCATTTATTTCTTAAGTTTGACATATAGAAGGTCGCTTGAATTTATTGATTGTTCGAGTGACATGAGAACAGCTCGAGGGACTCGGCACTCGAGTGAAATCGTAAAATGATGCGAGTGGTAAAATCGGACTCGAGTCGCATGCATCACTGTTCGATAGTAAGTTTTGACGCTGGTATATTTTCAATAATGTTTGTCGTGGCGCAGATTGGGCAGCGGCGCAGAATTCCTGCTGCAGGCGCACGACGAGGCGGAGATGGCGGGTTGGCTGGAGGCGCTGCGCGCGCGCACGGCGGCGCCGGCGCCGCGCTCGCACACGCTGCCCGCGCCCGCCAACACCGAGCCCAAGCGCCGCTCCTTCTTCACCCTCAAGAAGAAGTCAGTGCCCGCCCCTCTACGTCTGCTCTCTGACCTATACGCACCCTAGCACCATCAACCACGTCTCGCATGCATGCACTCACCATTCACCCTCTACACGGTACATCACACCCTTGGCCTCACATGCTCTCTTGTCTGGCGTTTATCACGCCAGTTCTTCAGTTACATTTTGCATTCAGCTCTTGTGCTCTCTTTGCCTCTCAAAATGTCAACTGTCAAAATAAACTACCGCTCAGCATTTCTATAAAATCATAATAATCATGTTAAACAGTAATCACTGAAAGATAAAATCTTATCTTAATTGGAATTTAAATGTGCCTTTTTTTACGGAACATTTATTTTTTCATATATATTTGACTACGAAATAATTTATAAGTACTTAATTGATTTAAAACACTAACATTTACATCACATTAAAAAGATTCTAGCACAATATTATTTAACCATATCATCCTTCACTCATTCTTGATGCATAATTAATTAAGACATTCTAAAAAAATGAACGTTTTTCTAATACACTGTTTTGTATCTACTAACAAAATGAATACTGTTGGATGCTAATCGCCCGTGTGTCCGTGTTGCAGCTAAGCGCGGAGTGGGCGGCGGCGGCGGCGTTGGCTAGAGTTTCCTCATTACGCACGCGGCCCCTCGCGGCGCGTCCAGTGCGCGCGGCGGCGACATCACGTCTCGTCCCGCACGCGCCGGTCACGTCGCGCGCACGTCACGCACGCGCCGGTCGGACGGGCGCCGCGCATTTCTCACGACGCTTGCTTACGTAAGCTTTGCTAATGACGAAATTATGTCGACTCGCGGCACTATCGACTGTCAACAGAGTTAAATGTTATTATTATTATTAATATTATTTTTTGTTGCGTACGAGACGTTATTTGAGACTGTTCGGTATCTGAGTGTTCGATCGTTCGCCCTCGTAGACCGTATTTATTGTTCGATACTCGTATCGATTGAAGATATTATAGTAGATTTTATCCGAGTATGTATGATCCCACCCCTCGAACGTGTAATTGTTATGATATGAAACGATTATGATTAAATTAAATACATATTATTATAAAATTCTAAATGCGTCGCTATTTATACATAGATGATTTTAGTGTTTAAAATTCAGATTGAGAATATATATATTTTAATTATTTATATTTAAAGAGGAGCTAGTGTAATGTAAATTCAGTTGAACTAGAAATGTATGTCGTGCGATTTACTAATATTTCAAATTGTAATAAAAAGTTTTAAACTATTATCTAATTGACCAATGTAATATCAATCGACGGAATTTGATCGCATTTGATAATGTTAGCGTTAGCTAGGACGACGAAGGATTGTAACCGCATTTACATTCAATAGACGACTTCCCAATGGATTGATGTTTTACTAATATTATCGACAGCTTTGCATCGGCGGAGCGATACGATATAACGTAAGCTACGTACATAAATTGTATTAGAATTAATTTCCATTATAAAGTGTCTTCTCTCGGCCGGCGGCGCCGCTACCCGCTCACAAGTGCCGCATTTAAATATTCATGATCAGATTAGTTGTTAGACTCGTTGTTAGTGCAGCGAGTACACTAGCGCCGCGCGCCGGCAGTGGGCACGCGGGTGGCGGCGGGGGCGGCCGCGCATTCGACTTGTAAGTATGCTTGATCGCCTCATATGTGCTTCGAAATGACGTATTTCTAATATGAACATTCATTCTTTAAGGTTATTTTACTGCCAATGTTCACAAATTGTTAATTTTATAAGTAATATAACTAAATTTCACATTTTATAAAATTACGTACACACATTTTTAGTTCTATTCATGTCTTATGAGTAGTGTAAATTTGACGAGAGGTGGCGCAGTCGCGCGGCCTCAATGTCGCATTGTTTCACTGCATGTTTAGTAAACCTATGTTTATACTTATTTTATTTTAAAGAACTTTCTTTATTGATGAGAATATAAAATAAATGATGTTTTCAAATAATGTTGAAGTATTATTCTTATCCCAACTTTATATCAGGGGTCTAATAACAAAGGCGGCAAAGTCCCCTCTTCTTCAACTGGACTTTGCCGCCTTTGTTATTAGACCCCTGATATGAAGAGAGGAGAGTCACAGCGCAGCAGATTAATTGTTATACAACGTATTTAAAAATAGTATTTTTTTAATTAGTATGTTTTTATTAAGACATCGCCCGCACTAGGAAAAATTCCTTTGTCGCAGGAGACTTTAGAAACATTCAAACAACAGACACAAAGAATACTATTAATTTACTCTTTCAATATATAATAATTATTTCGAATAAATATTGGCTGTGTAATGTTTGTTGATACGAGTATATATAATAATATCAGCTCTCTTTAGATTCAGCTGGGCATGCACCTCTTCAATTTTCTCTATAGAATATCGAATTGTTGAAACGTTTACTTCCATAGCATAATCCAGTTAAAAATCACAAAAAACAGTTATCAGTAAGACTAGGTCAAAAAGCATTTCTTGTTATCGATATCGTGGTTATCGACATCAAGATATCGACTGACACATTCTTTACTAACACTCAAAAGAGATAAAATCTTTCTCACGTTAAACCTCGCCTCACAGTGCTACAGTCTGTTAAGTAAAAATGTTACTAAAATTATTATACTTGTGTTCGTTATTTATACTTAGTGCTAGTACGCCGTGTGAGTTGGAAGACTGTTTTAGGGATGCTCGTATAGCGGGCGGAGATAAATCTGAACAAAATGGTAGACCGTACCAGGTAAGTTTTGTATATTAACCTTCATATTTATACCTTAATACCCATAAAATGACAATGTGGAAGACTATAATATCAGCCCTGTATTAAACTGTCCCACTGCTGGGCACGGACTCTTCTCAATGTGAGAAGGGTTAGGCCATAGTCCACAACGATGACCTAGTGCGGATTGGCATACTTCACATATCTTCAAAAACATTATGGAGAACATTCAGACACGCAGGTTTCCTCACGATATTATCCTTCACCGTTAAAGCGAGAGATAATTAACTATTTAATACGTATCTACATAACTTCGAAATGTCAGAGATGCTTGCCTTGGGATTGAACTCGAGACCTCTGCGTGGCAGTCCAACGGTTTCCCACTAGGCTATAGCTGCTAGACTATTACCTACGACATGTGTAAAAATAGTATAAAATCCTAGAACTAACTGACTTACGTCACTTAGCGAAGCTGTAGGTAATCAAAAAGCCGCAGGGCTGCCAGTAGGTAGGTACCTCAAATTTTGAGTCACTCATGGATTTAATCAGTGGGTAAGAAAAATCTACCTTTATAGTTATGCTGTTTTCTTGGTAGGTACCTATGATTTAGTTAGTGTGGCTGTTTAATTCTGCAAACAGAAGGTTTACTATCTAACTCGCTTCAGAAACAGCAGTTTTCTATAGTTATTACATAATATTTAATAACTAATTATATACGATTAATAAGTACTAGCGGTACTTATACAATATTTATAATACTTAGTTACAGTCGAATTTATATTTTAATTCAAGATAAAATCTTTTACAGAATAGTAATCAATGTAACTTTGTTATAGATTTTACTATTACTGCCATTGACAAGTTGCTTGTTCTTCCCCTTTTATCTAAACCCCTTCTGGATGGGTTCCCTGCGAAACACTGAGTTGCACTTGACTTGCATTTATAATATTACGATATTATGTACTTACATGATAGAAAATGTAAAGGTGGGTACTGTAAGCATAAGGCCTCTGAAAAATAACATAAATACGCATGGGCGGACGCCTGGTCCTTAAAACACCGTTTGCCTACATATAATCCTAGGGTTTTGAGTTAATACCCAACATCCTAAGTACCAGACATTTCTGAGGTAGAAACGGACCAACTGACTGCCCGTTATACCCGCCAATCTGGGTTACTTGACATACCTACGTTATTGTTTTGATTTTGCTGTATTCACGATCAGCTGTTACTTGCACGTACTTCAGGTAGCTTTGTACGCAAGAGTTGGAACAACAGGGGAGCTGGGCTTTTGCGGCGGTTCCCTTATACACCAGGAGTGGGTGCTCACTGCGGCACATTGTTGCTTCCACAACGGAGAAGAGGTCAATCATGTACAGGTACTGCTTTTATACGGATTTAAAATGGTACTAAGAAAGTGCCTACTTTTAAATGTACATAATTTAAACGATACTGCATAAATATGGGTATGGCACTTTTAGGGTTCCGTAACTGAACAGTGCCATCAGGACCCTGTTACTAAACCTCCGCTGTCTGTCGGTCTGTCTGTCTGTCAGCAGACTGTATCCCATGACTCACTTTTGCCGCTATAATAATAAATAATAAAATACCAAGATGGCAAATATCAAAACGGCTGCCAAAAATTTTAAATACATATTATGCTGGTATCGGTCAGCGTGTTCAGTCTTATTAACAATAATAAAACAACAACATTATACGAAAATGAAAATAAAACTAAGATGTCGAATTTTAAAATGTTTCTTTGACAAAAGTATTTAAGAAGTGCCTACATAGTACCTATATATTATATCTTGTACGATGCTACGGAACTCTTCATGTGTGAGTTCGAGTCAAACTTGACCGGTTTTTAACCATGCTATGGTATCTATTATAGCTTTTAATTGACTGAACATTACACATTGTATAGAAGAGAATTTATATGATTTGAGGCAATCCTGGGCGCACACTCGTTGTACGACCGCTACGAGCATGGACGACGCGTGGTAAATGTCGCTGAACTAGTCATACACCCAGACTGGGACCCGGACACCTTCACTAATGACATCGCACTGTTGAGGCTCGCCAATGTTATACAGCTCACCGGTATCTATCTTTATTTATCTTATCTTAGGAAAAATACAACTCCCGCACTAGGAATAATTCCTGTATCGCGGAGGTCTTTACAAACATTCAAATAACGGACACAAAGATCATCCAGACTCAGAACAACCGTTTGTGGATCACACAAATTTTTGCCTTTTGTGGGATTCGAATCCACAACACTCGGCGCAGTTGTAGTGGCGAGGCGACCAGTGCAGTTAATTTTTTATTTATTCCATACTAATATGTTTATAACACGTAAGTAGTAAGTATTATGTCCATAATGGTGTCAATGTTATTGAAATACATGGAATTCCGTAAAACCAATGAGGTTTAGATGATAGATGTTTCTTAACTAACATAAACACAATAAAAAAAAATCCTGTTTTATTTGGAATTTTCATGTTGCTGATAAATAGGTACGCCAGTATAGCGATTCCTAAAGTAGGTTCCGCGGAACCGGAAGTAGTAGTAGTAAGGATTTTGTTCTTATTTACCGGAAGGATTTTGTTCTTATTTAAATTACAGTGTCTTTTATTTGTAATCATTTGATATGGGGTTCCATAAAATAAAAGGTATTTGGTGAATGTTCCGTTATCTTAAAAGTTTAGGAACCTCTGCGCTAGAAGACATTCTTAGGTTTTTAGCGTAATTATCAGTAACATAAAAATTTTTACCAACGTAATTATAATTAAAAATACAAAGGTAGGTATAATTATAAGATGATGTAAAATTTATAATTTGTGAACAAATCCCGACAATTGCAACTTAATTTTAAAAAAAACATCCCTTTGATATACAAGACCTATGATAATAAACTAGTTTTTTGTTAGATAATAACCGCCTTTATCACTTATACCCCGTTGGTCCTCTACTTAGAGACCCCATGTATAGTATTGAGCGAACTAAGTGTCGTATGATAAGTACTTAAACTAGAGTCGAGAGTTCCTTTCGCCATTCGTTGTCCTTCCAACCAATCCAGTTATCAAAAATATGAAAATACAGAAAAGCTATTCAAACAAAAGAAGACAATCATAACAAAATTTACGTTTTAAATAGTCGTTGGTTGAGATGTTAAAAGCCTGTTTAGGTGTTATATAAAGGTTATTCAATCTCCATGCTATGTTATAAGTATTCATAACAGCGGCAATGGACAGCATTCTGGTGAATGCTGTCCATTGCCGCTGTTATGAAATTCTGTTATGAAAGTCTGTAACGCCCACTTTCTTTTGAGAGCTGGTGCTCTCAAAAGAAAGTGGGCGTTACAGACTTTGTACTACTACGTTGTGATTTGCTGGATAGAAATAAAAACAATAGTTAGTTCGTCAATTTATACGATTTACTTATGGTAATAAGAGGTAAGTAGATACGTATAGTATTCTTATCCATTAAGCTATTGGTATAATATATCGCACTCTTAATAAAACAGAGACCCATCTGAATATTTTGGATTAAACAAATTTAAACTCTGTTGCATTTACTTAACACAAATATAATACTATAATTTATAGCCACACAATTAGAGTTAAAATTGCCTTACTTCCAAATTTCGAGTAAACTCACTATATAGCAATTGGTAGGCAATTGGAAGATAGGTATATAATGTATAAAATGTTTCCTTGACCCTAAACAATAATTAGAATAAAAAATATACAATAATATTTTTCATGGTTAATTCTTTCATTCGTGTTGAATTTTGTTAGATACAGTTCTATAACACATTGAATAAGTACTTAAGAATTATTATTACTACAAACTCATATAACTGTGTCAATTCAAGCGAGTAAAGTGTCATCATGCATGTCATTTGAATCCTTTGGAACAATAAATTCTAACTTTTTAATTCTTCGAAAAATTCAACTTTTTGTTTAGAATGCTATCGTCACCTGTCCACGTAATAACAATTAGGCAATTTAATGATAATACAATAATAATAATTATGTCAATGTATTTATTATATTCAGAATGTAAGAGAATATTTACATAACCTAATTGGCAAAAATTGTGCCAGAATTTGTCCAAATAACTTTAATGCTTTGGGTGGCATGACTTAGAAAATCATTTAGATAATTGCAGCGATAAAGCAAACAACGATTTGTTGTTACTTCATACTTGTCTAAATTAATGACAGGTACACCAGCTTTTCTAAGTATATCTACTGTTTGAGCATGCCTTCCTTGTATATTTACTAGAGCGAATGCACTACCGTGTAAAACAGCTTTAAAAAAAGTGGTATTGACAAAGTCAGCAGATCTTTTAAATAATCTCATCGAAGGCATGGTTATACCCAAGCACACATAATTCTTGCCCACATCTATAAACGCAGCGGGCATGTTAATGTCTATTTTTCGGAGATCATATTTTATTTTTGCATAATGTTCTTCGGTCGAGTCAGCAGCAGCACACTCGTCTAAAGCATTGCACAGAATCTCCCGACGATTCTCAAGGTCAAGTTTTAACCAAGATTCCTTAAGTTCTGACAGTCCATTTACGCCATATTCTAACACCTCTGAGTCGGGCTCATTATAAAATAGAGCTTCAGAAACTTTTGGCGGTCCCCTAAAATCACCAAAATTATTAACCCATATAATGGATGAGTGTATACCATGCGCTATCTCATTGATTTCTGCAATGTCGTTAGCCCACAGCGATAGATAGTGTGGTCGGTATTGATTTAACAGGTGTTTCAGTTCCTTTCTCGTCCTGTAAGCTTCAACTGCTACATCACGTGGCTGCGGTTCTGTAGTACTCACTACATCTAACAAGAATATTCGACCGTTGTACTCCATAGCGTCAAAAGACAACGAGTCAGTAGATTCACCCTTCTCTTGCTTGTTTAATTTGCATTTCCACGACAAAGCACTTTTAAACTGTTGGTATACACTTTCTTGTACGAGAATCCTTTGCAGCCGCCATGGTACATGTTCAGATGAGGCCAGGAATTGATCTACTGCAGAGTCAATATCTGATAATTCAGAGATGACGCCAATTGTACCCACTGGTGGATTGAAAATAATAATATCATCAGACGTTACATAAAGCTGTGACATAACTGGTAAACCTGTGCGGTGACATATTTCCGTGAAAAGATGACATATTGTCTGAGTGCCATTTTTATGGCATATGTATATATACTTTCCCCGCAGCAATTTCTTGGCGATATATCCTAAGGCCAGCAGTGGGGAATCATTATTGAAAAAAATCGTGTCGCTATAACTCACATCAGGGTTTGTACTGAGACTTGCTACATAATTTGTTTGTTGGATAATCAAATCGATTTGTGCTATCGTGTCTAAAATAGGTATTTTACGCAATAAATATTCAAGTTGTGCGATCAAATTCTTGTTTTCTTTTAATTTTACTGCAAAGTTTTTTAAGTTTGAACGCAACATATCCATTGGGATCTCCTTATCTTCAGTATTGCGCGCGCAGTAACGCTTGCCGTCAAAATATAAATTCATATCAATCTCTTTGTCAATCTCAACAATACTTTCTAAATAAGTCTGCGCAAGGCTAGTGTCTACAGACATTTTGTCAAACTTGAGATCCATAGCTGTGAAAAGAAAATAATAGTCACACGTTAGTATTTCACAAAACTGATTCTTATTTTTAAAGACCATCTAAACTTTTGAACTTTATTATATTAGCACACTTAAACACTGTTTTATGATTTAACAATTCCAAGGCTTTATGACTTGGAATTGTTAAAGGTCAAAAGTCATAGTAGATAGATCTACATATGCATGATACACATGAATGATAAACTTTTATTAGACTTTAGCAATACCTAATAACACCTACCTCTGTAATAAAGATGGGTGTTATAAGTTATAACAAATAAATAAACATGTTCATTGCTTTGATGTCATCAAAGCAAGTACCATATTATTATTACTGAACACAGACCAACATTAAATACTTATCAGAACTACAATAGACAGGTACAAGGAACTTACCTATTGTAATCAAAGATTGTAAGAAAGTTTGTGACTTGTGTTGTCACACTTGTCACTTGTCTCGAATCGAACCATACAGATAAGAAAATACCTACCGGTTAATTAATTCATGGGCGTTGCCTTTACAGCTTATGTTTGGTACGTGTTTGTACAGCTTAATAAATGTATATTGTTTAGTTTATTTATAGTTTGACAATTAATGCTTGGGCAATTATTCAAATTATTTAATTTTATTATGAAATCCATTTTTAGTTAGTTTAGTAGATATACAATAACTAAAATTTTTTTTTGCTTGCAACACTGTGTCTTAAATAAGCCGCCATTTTTTAAATTTGATAAATTTGTTTACGACTTTAAGGGCCGCTTGCACGACAACTCACAAAATACGTTTAGCACTAAATAGATTTAAAACATCGTGGCATCTCAGTCACCTTCACACGGATGACTGCGACAGCATGATGTTTTAAATGTATTTAGTGCTAAACGTATTTTGTGAGTTGTCGTGCAAGTGGCCCTTAATTTTATATAACACTTTAAAATTACGTTTATTGACAGAACTATGTAGTAATATTGTATTTGAGGAGATCCGCAGCTAAACTAAAAATAAATTAAACTACTTTATACGGCTTTTATCGCGATGTTTATTTAACACTTTATTTCATAACTAGCTGTTACCTGCGACTTCGTCCGCGAAACCCTATTTTTTTTTCTAAAATCAAAGTAGCCTATGTTACTTCTTATAACATCAGCTATCTGCCAGTGAAAGTCCAGTCAAAATCGGTTTAGCCATTTCGGAGATTAGCCGGAACAAACAGACAGACAGACAAAAAATTTAAAAATATATGTTTTCGTATAGGTACCTTATATACTTTCATATGCATTAGATAAAGAGCTGTTATTTTCATTTTACAAACAGACACTTCAATTTTATTTATTTGTATAGATTTAGAAACTGTTACAATAGGTACTACTACTATTAAACTTTACTCATTTTGAAACTAATTAAATTATTAAAACTATTTATATTTAAGTTTACACTTTCCCTTGACGTTCGGTTGAGATAGACATAGCTCTCCGGATAGCTAAGCTGAAATGGCAGTGGGCAGGGCACATAGCGAGCAGAACCGATAGCCGTTGGGGCAGAAAGGTTCTGGTGCGGCGGCCACGCACCGGAAGACGCAGCGGGAGTAAGTAAGCCCTCTACAAGGTGGACCGACGACATGCTAAGGGTCGCGGGAAGCGGTTGGATGCGGATGGCCCAAGACCGGTCTGTTTGGAAAACCTTGAGAGATGTCAACATCCAGCGGTGGACGTCTTTCGGCTTGGTAATGATGATGATTGTATGAATATGATTCCGTTGGTATCCCGCATCATAAGTTTGAGCTTATGTTTGCTTGCGAGGTCCCGGGTTTATATTTTCGAGTCGAGCAAAGTGACTCACAACGTTATTGTGTATTTCATTTTCGGTTTGGAAATTGTTGTGTTATTAAAAATAGCTTTTTAGGAATTAGTAAGGCACTTGTAATCCAATTTCTTCCTTGTCTTATTTGGTAAACTAAAACTCATAATAAACATTATTAGTTTGCTTTCAGACTAAGTATATTCTTCTCCAAATAAATAAAAAAACAAAGTGACAAATCAACCAACATCAATCTTGATTAACTTCGATATTTTGGGGAAAACATAATGTAAACTTGTTAAATATTATCAATATAAGTCTATCGACGATTATCGCACACTCTTTAAATTATTTTATCTTTTACATTTACGTAGGTACTTATTACGTAGGAATGGAATGCACTCACTTTAGTATATTATAGAATAGCGACTGGTTTCTAATTATACTAGCGACCCGCCCGGCCTCGCACGGGTAATAGATCATCAGCTTGTTGCGTTGAGCATATGGATTAGATTTAATGTATTATTAAATTCAAATTTATTTATTGCATTCCATAATGAACATTTACACCAGCAATTGTACATTATGGAAATGAAATATTTAGCCCTTCCACCACGTAGACTTAAAAATAAGGAACAAATTATGGACCCGGAGATATTCAGTTACGCTATTTTTAAAAGATGAGCTTTGATAAAAATGTTATCACCTTTTGGATCTAGTTTTAAACTAGATCTATATTTATATGACATTTATAAGTATAAATTTAAATTTAAATTGCAGGATATATGTATAATTTGGTGGTATGTATTTATAATAATGTTTAATCGGCTATCATAATGTACATGAAATGCTTAAGGTAACTAAGGTATTTCAATTGATAATAATTAATACTGACTCTGTCTAAATAGCTTTCCAATTACTACATTAAATCATCCTCATGAATCACTCCGTCTGTTGGTGAAAACCGCATGATTTGAGTTTATCGCGAAGAGACAGAAGCGGTGGGGTACTTTTTATATATCAATGCATCCAAATAGAATTTTGGTCACGGCGGCTAATCATATTATAAATTAAAGTGGTCTGGGTTCTCTGACCCGCCGGCGGGTCCGTGTGCTTGCGAATAATAATTACGTATTTTGACAGTTCGGATGCCGGCGTGCGAGCGTTGGCTGAATGGCTCTTCCAGGCACGGACCTAGAAATAATTAAAATAATACGCACATAATTTCGCTAAAAAAAGCCGACGCACGGCATAGATTCGAATATGAGACCCTCTGCATGGCCAACATGCAACGCAACACGATAATACCTGTTTTTAATTAACTGGCTATAGACTTATGTACGCTATAACGAACAGACGAACAGTACGCACCGACCTTCCAGCACTCAATATTCTTATTTTAGTACTTAATAAATATACGCCCAGTTAAATATTATAACGCCAAGTTTCTTAGTCTTACACGCTTTAGTGTTTTACGGTCGAGTCTAGGAGGCTCATGGGTGGCGATTCAGTAGTCAACGCTCAGAGATCTGTGCTTTTGGAACGAAGTTCCTCATCGCGCGTTGCGAAAGGGGGCTAGACGGAAAAATTAAGACCAAAAGTTGTAACAACACTTTTTATGTCATTATATATTGATATATGTAACCATAGTTACGCGCTTCGACTGCGTGTGTCAAATGCATGGTTGTGTGCGTGTAGTGTTTTTTCATTAATTTAATGTATTTCTAATGCATATTTTAAAAAAATATTAGCATTCGTCACTTCTTCTCTGTATAAACTATAAGTGTGCGAAATTTCATACTCCTCCGTCCGCCCATTTTTCGTAAAAAGGGATCCAAAGTTTTCGCTTCACGTATTAGTATATAGATTATATCCGAGGTGATATTTACGTTAATTTAATGCATCTTAGGAATCAGTTCATATATATAAGCCAAAGATATTTTCTCGTTGCAAATTGCCACCCACTTGTATAAAATAAGCCTGTTACTTTCTGCATAAACCCTATCGGTATCCTACGGTACAGGTATTCACGGACACTCAAGTTCTGAGTGTGAGGAGACTATTCATATAGAAAATCACACTCCTTACCCACAAAGAGGTACTCATCTCAGATTACTACGATGAAATGATCGAGAAACGCGTCTTTCATATCCCATCCTTCCCAGTAAAAACAGAATTCGCTAAAAGGTTCTGCAGTTTTCTAAAACCATTTGTTTATAATAAAATAAATAAAATATGTAACATACACACTCTACCCTTGCGCAAAGTAAAGACCATTATTAATAAGGAACTTTTAAATTGGGACTACGATAAAACGGAAGGCTTTTTGAAAACATTATATATATTACGTTTATAATTATTCTACAACACTTTTATGTTTTTTGAACTGTTCAGATGTTTACTTTAATATTATGTTTGTTTTTCTGTCTTCTTACCTAGAATTTAAAATACACATACCATAAATTATATTTGATAATTGTAATAATTTTGATAGATAAATACATATAGTTAATTATACCTATAATATTTATTTGAAAAAATAGGTACCTAAATTTCGTATTTAGGTACCTATGGGGAAATGTGGGAAATTGTGTTTTAGTCCAGTACGTTTGCCAATACCTACCTGGCGTGCAAATTTTACATTAAATAAGAAAACTATATTACCGAAATTGCAGAATAAAATCCTTTCCTGGACGGACGAGCGTCATCAAAAATGTGATGTACCTAATGAAAATAAAAACAAATTTATTTTTAATCGATTAATGATTACATGTTTAACTCTTGTATTACATTAAGTGTGCTTCTGTACTTAATTAAAATAATGACTTTTATTAATTTTTTTATAATATTAATAATAATTTTTTGTTAACAATTCTTAATTTTACAATTGTGTCTTAACAATTACATGAAGTGCACTTATAGATATTTCCCCGAACTAGGTTAAAATACCTGTGTTTCAAGCGATAAAGTACTTACATAATATTTTCAATTCGAAAATAAAATAGATTGAAGCAAGGGGTTCGCAAGTAGCATTACAGCATAATATATTTTAGCAATTACAATAGAAGTAGACGTGGCCTACGTATTAATAGATATAATTTTTATAAATATTGCCCTGTTCCATTATTTGGGATCTAAGTTAGTCAGATAATTTTGTAACTATGATAAGTAGGGTGTAAAATAAAAATTTTCAAGCGTGACTATCACCTATGTTTCCAGATATGATAAGTCCAGTACGTCTGCCGTACCGGAATATATCAACGTTTAACTTCGCTGGCCTCGGGGCTGTGGTGTCTGGATGGGGTATTGCTGCTGAAGGTACATTTTCAATTAATATCTATACTTATATTAGGGTTACCAGAAAGCTGAGAAGTAAGTAATTATGCTAAGATACAACATTACACTACGAGCCAAAAGTAAAACCATAGGGTACAGTTACTCATTAATTTCGTGCGTACGACAAAAAACACAGTACCGGTCCCTTTTACTTTGGATGAGATTTTTATGGTGCCTATTTTCTTTTCCCTTATTATAAAGTTTTATTCCTTCCTCATAAATGTATGAAATAAAACATATTATATGCACTTAGACCTATTTATAAACTGTCTCACTGCTAGGCACGTGTCCCTTCTTAATGTAAGAAGGGCTAGGTCACGCTGAGGTAGTCACAGTCCACCAATACCGCAATTTGGCAAATTTTACATATCTTCTAAAACAACATTATTATTTTGTATATTTCAAGCTATAGATTACACATCAATGTGTAGATAATGAGGATTGATGGTAAGATCAATGCTTTAACTATTGTGTATTGGTCTGCCATTGCATGATAAAGATTAGAAAATGTTTTTCCAGGTGTGACGTTTGTATCACCAACGCTTCGACAGAAGTTGATGACGGTGATCACAGATCCATTGTGCAATGCCTCTTACTTTAACCAGCTACCTGAGACTACAGTATGTGCGTTTTACGGATCAGCTGGCACTTGCAAGGTAATTAGGTATATGAAGCTTTTACCGTCTGTTAGCGATAAACCCTTGCAGCAAAGACGATCGCGCATCTGTTTACGTTATATCTTTCCCAGCCAAAAACCTAATTAGAGGGCTAAGAGCCATATCACTTGGTCGACAGCAACTGTGACTATCTCTAGTTTATGTAGGTGATTACGCGGTGTCGGCACACGAGCGATGCGGCGTGTCGCACAAATTACTTGTCCCTGCAACCAATACGAATACAGGCAAATTCGCAAGATGAACTCTCCGTTTTAAAAATAGTATATCAGAAAAAGAATATATTAAATCATCAAAAAAACGCACAGACTACTTTCTTACCAACGCTATTACTGTAATTTCTTTGACGTGCGTTTGATACTGCGAATGTACAAGAAACACTATTTAAATTCATTCACTGGGCTCTGTCTTCCTACATGGGTGCCTATATTTTGTTCGCAAAGAATCCGACCGTAGATAGTCCGTAATGGCTCTAATGTACTTAGTAATTTAAAAGCGAATGTGTGTTCTTTAGTCGATTATCTAAGTTTTTTCATAGCAAAACGTTTCTAGTACGTAACGAGAGCCAGATAATTCATAACAGCCATGGTAAGCCTACCATTGCTAATTATTTACTCTTAATATTTAAGAGTCCCTTGGCGTTACCAGAGCGTGCGCAATCCCCTTGTTTAAAAAACGCTCACTCCGTGTCGTCGACAAGTGTCAACTTATACCAATTAAATATGCTTTTCTCTTTATCTTTTAATGATAATTATCTTCACGTGAATCTATCACGTGACTTCTAACATATGTACCTACACTGGTGATAAAAAGAACATGTAATGTCACTCCCTGAAAAGAATTTGGATCGAAAATAAGCAACGAAATCTTTTGTTTATGGAAGCTCTATTCTTCCGTCAGGAGAGAATCGGCACTGCTCGATTACAGAGCTCAGAGGTTTTAACTTGCCAGTACGGCAAATATTTACTGAGTTGCAGAGCCTTGGCAACCTCTCCTTAAAAGCACATATAATAATAATATCAGCCCTGTATTGAACTGTCCCACTATTGGGCACGGGCCTCTTCTCAGTGTGAGAAGGGTGAGGACATAGTCCACCACGCTGGTCCAGTGCAGGTTCACATACCTTTGAGAACATTATTGAGAACTGTTATACATGCAGGTTTCCTAATTAACTTATTTAATATGCAAATAACTACGAAAAGTCAGAGATGCGTGCCTTGGGATCGAACTCCAGCCCTCTGTGTGGCAGTCCAACGGTTTTAGGCTATCGCTGCTTTTTCCTTAAAAGCTCAATACACGATTATTTGGTAGAAATCGTCTTTATTCCGCTGCTGCGTCAGTAATTTCTGACTGGCTGTTTATCCCAAAGTCTGTCCGTACGTAAAAGAAATGATCGCTGAAAGCGCATCACACATGCCAAAAACCTTTTCTAGGTGGAAGTAATACGTTCTCCTGTAGGGTGGACGCCGGACTGGTCCTGAATTGTGTTAAAGCCCTTAACAAACTTGGCAGGAAAAACACAGTCAGGCTAGTGTGGGTTCCGGGGCATACAGGGGAGCAAGGTAATGAGGAGGCTAATGAATTAACCAGGAAGAGCTCGGAGCAATTATTTGTGGGCCCCGAGCCATTCGTAGGACTCTCTGAGAGTAACGTCAAGGTAACTTTGAATGCACATGGCAATGATAAACACAGGCTAGAGTGGATGGCCTTTAGGGGTCTGAAACACTCCAAGAAATTCATTGCAAACAGAGCCACGGGCTTCACCCGGAAGTTCTGCGGGTACAACAAGGGCCAAATATGCCTGCTCATAGGAGCATTCACTGGCCATTTTGGCACCAACGACTTCCTGTGCAGATTGAGATTGACAAACAATTTGATCTGTAGAGTCTGTGGTGAACAGGACGAGTCCATATCACACCTACTGTGTGAATGTGACGCGTTGGGTGGACTAAGGATGGGTCTGATGGGATTGGCATATCCGAACCCTGAAGACTTCAGGCTTCTCCCTCTGAAGTGTACGCTGCGACTGATGCAGTGCGTTCATAGGGAAATAGCTAAGGGATAGATCTCGGGGCCGACACAAAAGATCCCACTGGGTTGAAGTGTCGCCGGTCTACACTGACTGGCCCCCGGATAAGATAAGATAAGATAATAAAGTCTGCTGCGGTGTCGACTGATATGACTGTGCCAAGTTTCAAACACTTACTTAAAACATACTTTCTGAAATAGACGATAGTCGTGCTTGCTTATTTAATTATCCAAGAAAAGGCGTTTCTTGGATAATTAAATAATACCTTCCAGGGAATTAATATTTATGTTTTCTTATAGGGTGACAATGGCGGCCCGATGACTATAACTTACACCTTCGATCCCGAGGAAGAAGGTGAAGAAATACTGGTAATATTCTTTATGCCTATTTTTGTACTTCAACATCTGTTGCTATTCCAGATCGAATTTCAGACATGGTGGCTAATCTTTGGGAGACTAGCTAATAGCGCAGGAACTATTAACGTATTCACAATGCGTGCAGCCACACAAGTGCCGTATCAGAATGGCATGGCAACTCAAAACGACTGTAGAGATATTAAGCACAAGAACAATGGTTTTAGGTATGTGCTTTCCGAGGCATGAAACACTGCCTACTTCGTAAAGCCGGCTTAGGACAAAAATAAAATGAAAGCAAAAATACCTTTTACTGATCCGGTTGGTTATCCGTACGTAGTCCTCATGATTCACAGTAGAGCTAGGTGAAAGAAGCAGCATGTTTCAATCATAAATATCGTACGAAAAGACACAGACCGTAGCAAAATTTATTTGTAGATTGCGTTGCCTCTACGTGACGACTACTATTGATTTAGGCCCGATTCCTATATTCAAGAAATGAGAAATTATAGCTGCCGTTCCTCTGTTAAATTTTGACATTCTTTTCATACTATAGACATGTGTTAAATATGTCTAATTATAGGAACCAGGCTTAATATTATATTAGTTTTTATATTAATGGAAAGAAGCAGCAGTATAACTTGCATTTGTCTTCCGACAGATTGGCGTGACGTCGTTCATTAGTACCAGCGGCTGCAACGACGCTGTGCCCTCCGTGTTCACGAGGGTGCAAAGATACCTGGACTGGATCAGCCAAGTTACCGGCATGCTGATTGTATAATAAATATATGTATAACCAATTCAAGGATATGATCAAAGTTTACTCCAAACAGATTTCTACTTTCGGCAGTGTTGGCCTAGTACCTACTCCAAGAAAATTGTATCATTTTATTTGATTTTTATTTTATAATAAATATATTTTTATTTGTCTTCGTTAACTGTTTTATTTGCTTAATGTGATGTTGTAATATAAATCTATACATATATTATATTGTCTGCCGACACCGACAGTTTGCTTATTTTGTGATCATTGAAAACGAAACAACAATAACACAGGCCTACGATGGTCTTCCCCTAAAACTGAGTAGTCATTTCGGTAATCAATAACAAAGCAAAGAAATATATTTAAATATTCAATAATTTTACATGTATACAGCGTGTAACATAGTCGGTGGATTTCTTTAAAACTATATTTCCAATATAGTTTTAAAGAAGTCCACCGATATTTTTTAATTTTTCAGCCTACTCGTCTGAAGCTTGCCGACATTGTCACAGACACACACACTTCCTCACACAGTCTTTGCTAATTTCGCCGCGACCGATATCGCTGCATATTTGCCCCAGCATTTTCATTTTGACCGCGTAGACACTAGGGTCACGGTATTGCATGGCCAAATTCCATTATGACACATACAAAATCTGAAGCTTGAAAGAATAATGTTAGTTATTAGTTATTACAGACTTCAAATCTACTCGAAGCTAAGTCTTGCATTTACAGCATTAACCTGTGAATTGTATGAATGCCAGACGTATTTGAAAACCTATTGTATCTGGCCGCCGGTGCAATTCAATATATATATATTAAATTATAAATTATAATAGTCATCAATGTCATATATGTGATTACATATTAATTATATTATCACAGTAATTAAACGAGATTAAAATAAAAAAATGACTTATAGATAATGATAAACTAAATACCTATATAAAGGTTGAATATAAGCGCGCAGGTGTACAGCAAAAAGTTTAGTTTAAAAAATGCGTGCTCTAGTCTTCTTGGCGGTAGTGTTGGTGGCGTCGGCTTCAGCTTTGGTGGAAGTTGGCAAAGGCTATCACGAGGAAATTGGTATCCCTGCTGCGGAGAAGATTAGAGTATACGAGGAACAACTTCTGGCTAAGGATGTTGATACTGAAAACAATAGAATCGTCGGTGGCGCGGTCGCGCCCACCAACGCTTACCCGTATTTTGTAAGTGTCTTAAATGTTTATTGATTCAATTGCATATTTTTATCATAAATCGAAATATCAACACACTGATTGCTGAAGTAAATTATAATTAGGCATATTAATTTATTTATAAGCATTCAGATGCTTTTACCGTAGGGCCACATTTCTGTGACAAATACAAACATGCATGGCAAATGCCTGTTGGCAATTCATACAAAAATTATCTTCAATAATAATCGTTTTGTCGAGTTATAAATATTTCACGTGACAAGTCTATGTGTTACATAAGTAGGGTTGCCAACCATACTTTATAATAACGTATCTTACTTTATTTTTGGTAATTATACTTTATACTTTGGCATACAAATAAAGTACCTATATGAAAATACTTTAGATCCAACCTTTACCGTGATGCCTTTACTTACTTTTATCAGTGATGAATCTAAAGTGGCGAGAAGAAAAAATAGAGCGTCAATAAATTTAATTAAAAACGAATTGTTTATTTATTTAAATTTAAATTTTGATTGTCAAACAAGCTTTGAAAAATTTAAAGATAGCAAAAAATTTTTAGTATGTGCTAAAAGCACACAAAAATACGTTTTTAAAGAAATAAAAACATAGAATTTAAAAATACTTTTTTCTTCCAAATACTTTATTTTTTTCCTATTCAAACGTTTTTATTTTTTTTATGGCAAAAAAAGTTGGCAACCCTATACATAAGTGTGGACGATCAATTTGTATTCTCGCAGCTGCATGCCACAGCCTGGTGTCCGAGCAAGGCGATGTTACTGTAACTTAATTTTGTTATTTTTCTTAATAAACGACATCTCCCGCACTAGGAATAAATCCTGTATCGGTGGGACTTTACAAACATTCAAATAACGGACACAAAGAACACCCCGACTCGGAACAAATATTTGTAGATCACACAAAGGTTTGTCCGGTGTGGGACAAACCTTTGTGTGATCCACAAATGTGTGTAGTATTCGAACCCACAACACTCGGCGCAGTGTCAGTGGCGAGGCGACCATTTTTTAACCACTACGCCATCCGTGTAGTATTATGAAAATGATTTATTTATGAAACAGAAAGCTGTCTGGTTTTACTTGTGGCATTGCTAGTGCAATCGGGCAGAAGCGTCAAGCCTTTCAAGTTAATCGTCATTTCGTATTTTATATACAGTGTCCGGTAATTAATGGATAACTTTGAAATGTCTTATAAACTGATAGCCATTCAGAAAAAAAAATGAAAATATTTTATTCTAACTACTACCTGAGATATGTTTTTTTTTTAATTACCATATTTAACTTTCTTGAGCAGCGATAGCTCAGTGGGGAAACCAACAGACTGCAATGCAGAGGGTCTCGGGTTCGAACCCACGTCGCGCACCTCTGACTTTCGGAAGTTATATGACTTTTCGGAATTATGTGCGTATTGATTGACAATTATCGCCTGCTCCGTGCCTCGGAGAGCACGTTAAGCCGTCGGTCCCGGCTGCCATGAACATCTATGGTAGTCGTTATTGGGAAGTCAGTGCCCTCTAATATCCTGACACTGGTCTAGCCTTAGGGTATCGTTAGCCTTCGGGTTGTGGAGGTCAGATGGCAGTCGCTCCGTGTAAAAACTGATATCCAGTCAAATCCGGTTAGACTAGAAAGCCGACCCCAAGTGACTTGGGAATAATAAAGGCTAGGCAGAAGAGAGAGAAGAGAGAAGACCATATTTAACTTTCTTGTACACTACGACCATAAATTAATGAATTCCATCGGTTTTTTGTTGTTTTATTATTAAACACCAATTATGCTAATAGATAGATAGTCAAAAGTAGCCTAGCTTTTGCACGTTTAAAAATATATGTTTTCCTGGACGGCCTTCAGTTTTACTATAAGACATTTCAAGGTTATCCATTAATTACTGGACACTGGACAACCTGTATACGGTCCAGACCATTCGGGCCTGCTTAATCCAAAATCGCTGATGCACGATCTACGCACATATGAGTGTGCATGTCTGTGTTACCTTCTGTAGCAACCTTCATGTGTTTCTACTACCTATCAAGTCGTGACTACGAGAGCATGGATGGCGTAGGGTGTATGCGGTTTAAGAAGTCTCTTTACTGCTGCTGCTGTGCGACACTGAATGCCACACAGGCCAATTATTTATAGGAAACAAATAATTAAAAATCTCATTTGCAAATTCTCCCACGACACATACAAGATCCTCAAAGCGGCAGCCGCCTTTAAATATCAAAGTTCGATTGACTTTTAATTATTTTTAGGCCGGTCTGCTGATTAGTTTCTGGAACATAGCCGGGAACTCCGTTTGTGGTTCTTCGCTTATCTCCGCAAACCGTCTGCTGACGGCTGCTCACTGCTGGAACGATGGTTGGAACCAGGCTTCTCAGTTCCTCGTTATTCTCGGAACTAACTTCTTGTACTCTGGCGGTACACGTGTCGCCACCAGCCAGGTCATCATGCACCCACAGTGGACTCCGAGTACGCTAAACAATGATATCGCAGTCATTTATCTGCCGACCAATGTGTGGTTTTCAAGTAAGTCTGTTTTATATAACTTTTTTTTTTTAATAGATTGGAATTACCTATTAGATAGGCTTTGCATGGGCTGTAATAGCAATGAGTTCGATATCTATAGTATATCATAGTATGTCTTCATGATTCATGATTACCATGAAGACATACTGTACCATTTCAATTGCAACATTTCTCATAACGCTACTATTGTTTATATTAATTATTATTATATTGTGATATATGAGTATACTAGGAATATAATAAAGATCTAAAATATATCATTAATTTATTATTGTTGTTTGTTTTCAGCGAGCATCCAGCCCATAGCAATTCCAAATGAGTCGGAGCTGTGGGAACAATTTGTTGGATCATGGGCTTCCGCAGCTGGATTTGGAAGGACTAGTGACTGTACGTATGCTTCCTCGCTATGCTGTAGAAACAGCATGGCGCATTATAGTACCACTATCTATTGATGTCGCAAAATGAATAACAATCTGTGTCACTTGACAGCTTTTAAAATCCTAACTAATATTATAAATGCGCATGTGAGTTACACTTTCACGCCTTAACTACATGACCAATCAATATGAATTTTCACATACACTTTGTCAGAGATACAAATAAGGACATAGGGTACCTTTCATCCAGAAAAAAGTATTGTTATTAAACTTTTTGTTTTTACGTGTGGGAATGCTTTAACGCATACCTCTCCGCGGGGCGACGGAGAGGTTATGACGAGCACCCCGGAGAAAAGATACCCCGGTAATATCGACTAAAGCTACCACGGTGTTCCTCGACATGACCATAAATGGCGAGGCTGCGCGAATCACTTTCACATTCAATCGCGACCCCGCCATGGTTTCGGCCCGCCATGTGAAACGGCAGGCCACTACACAAAAATACTTCCTCCACCGGCCCCCTGGGGGGACAAAGACACTACACAGAGGCGCACGTGTGAACACGCACGCCGCCTCTCGGACCTGGTGCTGGACGGATGGCGGGCAGGCCCACAAAGCCCACCACCCCAGGTCAAAACTCAGGGTGGCTGGAGGTCGTCTTGCGCCCTCCGGCGCTCGGCTCTGCGGTTGGGGAGAGGGTTTAAAAGCTCCCTCTCCCGCTCCGCCGCCTCCTTGATGGAAATCACTTCCACACAGAAGGAGGCGACGGCGTTCCACGACCTATCACTCCGGACCATAGACTGAACTATGGCCGGGAGCGAGAGGGCAACCAATCCGACTACCGCGATCAACCCACGGCGCTGCGATTCCCAGGCGGAGCAATCAGCCAAAGTGTGCAGCGCCGTGTCCACAACAACATCGCGGCAGTCGCCGCAGTGATGACATCCGGGCGTCGCCTGCCGGCCTATACGACACAGGAACTAGCCAAAACAACCGTGGCCAGTCATTACCTGTGTCAGCCGGAAGGTGAGGGCGCCATGCCGCCTTTCCAGCCACTGCTCAAAAACGGGACTTATCGCTACGATCGTGGCGTGCCCGGCACTGGCGTGCACAAGTCGATTTCTCCATTCTTCCACCAGGACCTGGCGGAGTTCGGACCGTGAAGCCTCTAAAGCGGGAATTGTTATGAACCTAATCTACCCTACATTTACGCGAGCGAAGCCGCGGGCAAAATCTAACCTGTCAAGTGACACGTTATATATATACATATATCGTCACAATTTATACTTTATATAACACAATGAATAAGGAATATTTGAATTTGTACATTAGAAACGAAACTTTTTGATCGCTAATTTTATACTTGAATTATTTTTTTACTAATGAGATGTTGTTATGTTGCAGCACAAGCGGGCGCGTCCACTGTAGTGAGCCACGTGTCTCTACAAGTGATCACTGTCGCTCAATGTCAGGCAATATATGGATCTCTGTTCGTAGTGCAAAGCACTATCTGTACCAACGGTGCTGGCGGCGTTGGCATCTGTGGCGGTGACTCCGGTGGACCCCTCGTCGTCGTTTACAACGGAAGACCAGTCTTGGTGAGCTTTCATCATTATGAGTGGCTAATATGAATTGTTTTGACAAGACGCTTTTCTGTATATAATACCTTTGATTTTACCTAAGTATTTTATGTTAGCCAGATTTTCGTTCTGTTTTATTATCGTAAATACGATAGCGTTTAAAATCTGCCCAGATTTAAGATTCATATTGGGGCAAAGATTGTCATTTGAACAATCTTTTCAATCAGCAAGAATCAATCAGCAGTCCTTAATGACCAGTTGCAATATCCAAAAAACGATTCGTTATACCTATGGACAGTTAACTTTTGACATTATATTCTATGAAAATGTCTCAAATTGTAACGCCGTAGCCAAAACGACTCGTTACTTGGTAAAGGAACCGGGCCTTATTGATTTAGGATGGGCTTCAATAGTTTCAGCAACGGAGAGTTAGTTAAATTTTGACATATTCTTCATAGAATGTGTCAAAAATTATCTTGCATAAGTAAAACGATTAGTTTTTTTGATATTGGAACTGGTCATTAAGCACTGCCGATTGATTCTTGCTGAAAGAGAAGATTGTTCTAAATGGCAGTATTTGGTCCAATGTAGAACATAAATCTATAGGTATAGGCAGATTTTAAATATGATCTTATCTATATACAAGGTTATTCTTAGTAAAGTGAAAACCTCTTAGGGGGATTATACTTGTTATTATGAACAACTTTTGTTTTGAGACAATGCAGAAAGCGCGAAAAAAAAATCAGCTGTTCCATACATTTTGCCGAGGTCAAAGTCCAATTTTGTATGGAACAGCTGATTTTTTTTCGCGATTTCATAATGTTCCAGGACAAAAGTTGTTCGACTTTTCGACGAACTGTTCCATACATTTTGCCGAGGTCAAAGTCCAATTTTGTATGGAACAGCTGATTTTTTCCGCGATTTCGTAATGTTCCAGGACAAAAGTTGTTCGACTTTTCGACGAACTGTTCCATACAAAATTGGACTTTGACCTCGGCAAAATGTATGGAACAACTGATTTTTTTTTCACGCTTTCTGCATTGTCTCAGAACAAAAGTTGTTCATAATAACAAGTATAATCACCCCTGAGAGGTTTTCACTTTATTAAGAATAACCTTGTATATAAAAATTTATGCCTGTTTCCGTTCCCTCCACGCCATAACTTGAGAACGACTTTACTGATTTCAAACATCTTTTTTTTAAGATTTCTTTTACTTTGTAAGAAGGTTCTTACGAAAAGAAAAGTTAAGAAAATTGCGCAGAAACTTGGATAATTTCAGAAAATTTAACGACTTTTATAACTTCGCGTGTTTGACAGATCGTCTAAGACAGGACAACGTCTGTCGGTTCAGCTAGTTTATTATAATTAAAACACAGCGGTAATCTGGGTAACATAAAATGGGTAAAATGCAAATTAAGAGATAATTAACTAATCTTGTCAATATAGACAATAGTCTAGACTATACTTGTGTACTTTTATAATAAATTCAATAAATTGTAGATGTATTTGAAATAATAAATAAAATGTTATATTTTTTTTCAGGTCGGTATCAGCTCTTTTGTAGCAAGTGCCGGCTGCCAGCTTGGCTACCCTTCGGCGTTCGCTCGTACCTCTAGTTTCAGGGACTTTATCGTACAAAATATGTAAATTACATACTCACATATTATTTAAAACTTGTAAATAAAATTAAAGTGTCATAGATTTGTCTTTTATTTACCAACGTAGGATCCCCACAGCTCCCATGAACTAGGAATGTCAATGGGTTGGATGGTTGCTAAAACACAAAATAATAATCACAATTTGTTTTAAATCATTTTGGTTACACCGATATCAAATCCTAACTAATATTATAAATGCGAAAATGAGTTTGTTTGTTTGTTACGCTTTCACGCCTTAACCACTCAACCGATCAACATGAAATTTTGCATACACGTTGTCAGAGGTACAGAATAGGACATAGGTACCCTATCATCCAGAAAAAATAACTGTTGCAAACCTTTTTTTTTTTTTTTTGGTACCTAGGAAAAATGCTTGATGCACTATCCGCCGGCTAGGGGACGGCACCGGCGGGGCGTGTGGGACTACCCAAACTGGTATACCCACTAAAAAACCTGGGGTGTTCCCTCTCTCACCCAATGGAGGGGCCTGTTGGGAGCTCTTAAAAGAATTGAGTCATCCATAGCAGGCCCCCCCGCGTGGGTGCAGGCCGGGTCAAACGGACCCGACCACCTCTCGTCCCCAGGGGAGAGCCTCACCGCTCTCCCCTTTCGACATTGGAAGGCGCGCGGGAACACCGCGCGCGCCCTCTCGGGGCTCTTAATTTGTGGGTGGCAGGCCCCCCTGAGCCTTGCCACCCGGAACCCTTACGTGGGGGGCAAGAGAGCGACATAAGCGCGTCTCCTGCGCCCCCTCCTCCGGCGGCGGACTTCCGGGGCGTAAGGATCTTCCTTCCTCTAATCTACATTTACGCGAGCGAAGCCGCGGGTGAAAACTAGTTAAGTATAAAGCTGATTTAGGATTTAATAGAAATGGTCGATAGTGATATTTTTTATTTGTTTTAGACTACAGGCGGCAACATACTTACTTACGTGTCGTGGCGTGTCGTGACGCGCCAGAATCATATCGGTTTCATACATTTCACAGAACGCGTCGCTACACGACACGACATGCAAATATTATGTCCCTAACTATATTAAATGTATGAAACCGATATGCTTCTGGCGCATCACGATAGGCCATGACACGTAAGTATGTTTCCGCCTTAACACTCGCTTCTGAAAGGCTCATCAACTATGTGTCAAAATGGAATGTAGGTAAAGTGATCAAATGGCTGTTGGTAATTCAGATAGCCAATCGTATATAATATTCTTCTACTGTGTCTAGTTTTCTAAGTTAAGCATCATCATCAATATCATCCTCCTTCAGACACTCTGTAAAAGTATATTATATTGCTTATCTAATTTACATACCTACTTACTTTTAAGAAACATGAATAAGTATATTTATTATTAAAAAACTAGTTATCGCATAGATAATGCATATATATCTTATCGCAGCTTAGGATTAAAATGTAAGCTGATAGGTGCTTATAATGATGGATATTCAAAATTAAATTGTATTTATCATTTTGGCTTTGTTTCGTAGTAATATCGATAACGTTTGTAAATTTAGTTGTAACTGAATACAAAATTATTACAACTTACAACCGTATTAGTAACTATACAATTATTTTACGATTTTACTCAAGTCGATATTTTAGGGTTCGGATACAACGAGGTTCTTAGATATGCGTCGAATTAGACATGAGTGCAACCGTAAAAGTATTTCTCATGCTACTTATGCTAGAAGTTTATAAAAGCGATAATACACACTTGTAAAGAAGACATTAGTAGGCAGATAAATCATAGCAATGTCATTGTTAAAGTTATTGGTGTTATACTGGAGATGTACTACAACTTGACTGGTGGCGATACGTGTGCCGTACAAGAAGTTGGTGCCGAGTATGACGACGAACTGCCATGCTTGGTTAAAATTATCCCTCCAGCAGTGAGCGGCAGTTTCGAGACGGTTAGCGGACAGCAATGTAGACCCACACACGGAGTTGCCAGCTACATTCACCAGACCGATCAGAAGACCGGCCTGGTGGAGGATATTAAGAAGCTAGAAGATAGTATTTTACATTTGCGAGAAGAATCAAGACTTGCTATGGTAAAACTAAAAACAAGGAGAATGAAGGCAGCTCACGAATTAGGTTAGCACTTAATATTTCAGCAAATATTGTTTGATATAGTACCATTGATATTTCTGATAATACCTAGAGATAAATAATAATTAATCCACATTGATGTCATCATTACGAAATGCTAACTAGGATTAAATTTACCCACACGTATTTAATGTTACCGTTAACCCATTTTAGTCATTAAAGAAATAGCTTACCCCAGGTAGATAAGTATTATGGGCTATGCGTTATTTCTTTACTTTTTCACTCGTGATCAGCGTGCAGCTTTGTTTTGTTACTCTTGGCTGGACTTTTATCCTCTAGCAGTGATCACAGTTAGCTTATCTAATTACTGAATATCAAAGCGTGTCTAAAGTAACTTTTGATATTTAAGAATTTTATAGTGATGAAGGGATTTGCTTGTTAAAATTCATATTCATAATCGGAATATTATTATCGATTGAATAATTACTTACAAAGTAAGGATGAGCACCAGCAGGAGCGACTACGCCGCCAACGACCCTATCTGTCTGTGGATCCTCGAGTTTTAGTCCTTCTTCATAAGCTCTAATCTCCTCTGCGAGAGGGATACCGATTTCCTTGTGATATCCGCCTTGCACTTCCACTAAAGCGGAAGCCGAGGCCTCTAACACCAGACCGAACCAAATAAGCCACGCATTACGATCCCGTGTGTTATCCAATGAGTTGTCGTAGTTTATAAACGCTCTGCTCTTTATCATAATATCTTTAAATCGTTTTCGTCGATCATACTTCGATTTAATCTTTATTTAATAACACAAATCCGAAATGATTTGTTTGTATTCATGATGTAATTATATTTATCGTGCCTTGCTTGTATAGTATTATATTAATTTGGCTGTAATTCAATTTATTAACAGTGTAAAATAGGGTATTTGCATATGTTTTTTTTTGTACATTATCACATAAGAGCTATTAGCATTCAAAAGAAATCTTTTTGGGCAAACAGTATCAAAATTCGTTACAAAATAAGATAGTATTTATTATTTTAAAGTTTGATTTGATTCGAAATGTGATTTGTTTCGTGGGGTGAGTTCGTGGTCGATTCCTCATATTTATCTGCCTCATACCGTGTGAATAACTGAATAGCGGTATTCATTCGTATTTTTGTATCAACAAATATCAAAGACAAATGTGAATTTTAATGATTAGAACCTATCGATTTGCTTGAAAAATAATACGAATCTAATGTTGTCCTAGTTGATTTGTCAAGTTTTTTGTTTAAATTTTTTTTATTGCCGTTGGTGGCAGACGATCAAGTGGCCCACCTGATGGAAAGTGGTAACCACTGCTCATGGACTTCAGCAATGTCAGGACACAGCAAAGCCACTGCCTACCGTGAAAGAAGAACTCTCTTTAAACCTCGTTTGAAGAAGGACATATCATAGCGCTCGGGAAACACCGAAGCTGGCAGTTCATTCCAGAGCTTGCACGTACGTGGGAGAAATGATCGCTGAAAGCGTACCGTCTTAGAATTGAACGCTGCCAGGTGATATGGATGAACCCTGCTTCGGTGTCGAGTGGTACGGTGATAGAAAGGGGCCGCTGGTACCAAATCAAACAGTTCTTCAGAGCACTCCCCGTGAAAGAGTCGGTAGAACACGCAGAGAGACCCAAAGTCTCTTCGTTGCTCCAACGACTCCAGTCTATCCGTGAGATTGGGATCATCGACGATTCGAACTGCCCGTTTTTGTAGGGAGTCAAGTGGGTCGAGCTGGTATTTGGGGGCCCCTGCCCAGAGATGTGAGCAGTACTCCACGTGCGGCCGGACCTGTGCTTTGTAAAGCACAAGACGTTGACCTGGTGTGAAGTACCGCCTTGCTCTGTTCAGTACACCCACCTTTTTACTCGCTAATTTAGCTTTGTCCTCCAAGTGACTCCCAAACTGGACTTTATTTGAGATTTCCACGCCGAGGATCCGAATACTTTCGGAGATACGGAGAGTAACTCCTTGGAACTGTGGCACCATGATAAAAGGGTCCTTCTTGGCAGTAAACGCGCACACTTGTGTCTTCGAGGGGTTGAATCGAACTAAGTTCTGTTCACCGCATTCGGAGGCCCGCCCAAGAGAGTCCTCGACTTCAGACACAAGTTGTGTTCGTCTTTCCTGTATTATGCTCCGAGGGACATTCTGATAGCTGGTATAACGCGCATCACCCGTGCTGTCATCCGCATAGCAATGTATGTTCTCGATTGACAACAAGTCATTGATATGCAGGATGAACAGCGTTGGGGAGAGCACCGAGCCTTGAGGAACACCAGCGTTAATGGTTTTGGTTTCGGAGCTGCAACTATCAACGACGACTGTAATGCTCCGACCATCCAGAAAGCTGGCTATCCATTTGCAGAGTCCCTCGGGGATTCCATAAGATGGTAGCTTCGATAGAAGGGCTCTATGCCAGACCCTGTCAAATGCCTTAGCGATATCGAGGCTAACGGCCAGAGCCTCTCCCCTTCCCTCCAAAGCCTCCGCCCAGCGGTGTGTGAGGTACACTAGAAGATCACCAGCCGAACGACCATGGCGAAAGTCAGACTGGCGGTCACTAATCCTCAAGGTACCGCAGCAGAAGGCGGTTTATTAACCGCTCCATAACTTTGGAGAGCAAGGAAGTAATCGCTATCGGCCTATAGTTTGAAGGATCCGGCCGGTCACCCCTTTTCGGGATCGGGTGAACATGAGCAACCTTCCACGAAGATGGAACCCTGTTGGAATTGTAGGAAAGACGGTATAGGCGCGTTAAAACAGCGGTCAACTCAGGGGCGCACGTCTTAAGTACCACTGCAGGGATGTCGTCAGGCCCACTCGACTTATGGATGTCCAGGAGTTCGAGCTCACGCCTAACCGCACGCCGCTTGATGGGGATTTCAGGCAAAGAGCTCTCACACCTTGGGATTGGTAGGTGGTATGACTCCCTCATCATCCAAAGTCGAGTTTGAGGCAAAGAGTTCTACCAAAAGATTGGCCTTCTCTTTTGCACTATGGGCCAGACTGGCATCAGACTTACGCAGTGGTGGGAGACTGATCTGGCAAAAATTTCCTTGCGCAGCCTTGGCGAGCGCCCAAAAAGCACAACTCCCTGACGTCGAGTCATCGAGTCGTCGAGAGAGTAGTCGACATAATTTAAAAGCTATTACTATATAGCTATTATTATCGTCCGCCGTGGACAAAATCCCCATGGGAAACCTCATGAAAGACATAAAACTCATCGATCATACATAAATCATCACTGTTGTCTGAAGTTATTTATTAACCAGTGTCGCTTTATACAAGAACATTATAGTATGATTGGTTTATCAATCAATTAGTCGTATCATCATCAAATCATAATCTAATTGTTATCAGTGACAATAAATTGATTAGCATAGTAATTGCACATCGCTAATTCGAAATATTTAAAATGGAGGCTAAATAAGGCGTTGCCAAAATTTTATAGCGCATAGGAACTTTTAATTCAGGTAGCCGTTAAAGGTCACTGGACAAGACTCCACGGTTAGTATTGTTAGAACGATCACAGTTAGTATTATTTAGTGCAAAGAAAAAAAACCGTCTTTTAGTTTGATTCTGCCTTGCCCGAGTTTAGGAGTTTGAAAAAGCCATGCCATCAGGTACTGCACAGTGTGATTTGGTATAGGCTGTAGGCTTAAGATTCTGCTCAGTCATAAGTTTAGATGTCAGGACTACAGCAGGGCTGGACTATTTAATTAAATAACTTATTTATTGTTAATTAAAACTATACTGAACCATTTAAATTAATTAACTCAGAAAGACTAATACAATATGAACACATAGTCAGAACAAAATGACAATAGTAAAAAAATAATATAAAAATAACAATAATAAACGCTCTGCTGCTTGTAAGGCTTGTATGCCTACGGCGACTATTTAGGGGGCCATCGGAGTATTCCGCTTTCGGCACCAATTTTTTCGGCACCTATGGTTTCGGCACCTAAGCTATTCCACTTTCAGCACCAATAGGTATTTTTGCTTGGTGCCGGATGTGGAATAAAAAAATATATTAAATTTTATTCCTCACTCAGCACCTGCGGTAGTGTTTAGTGATGATATTTATAACAAACTTATCGATAAAACTTGCAATTGTTTTTATAATAATCAGTCTGTTTATAATATTTAATGATATACTGATTGACAGTTATTACTACTAATCAAATTAACTCTCCTCTCCTTTGTTATTCTTGATGCATCTATCTCTGCAAAACAATTAACAAAAAGTAATTCACAGACTATATTCATATTATTATAATAACTCTAAATAAAACAAGTTAAGGAAGCAGAACACTATACCTAGTGAACATAAATTATTTATAAAAATATGTGTATTTTTTTATATTTAATAATACATATCAGGTATGTAATATGTTAAAATTGAAGTAATAAAAGTAAAGATGATTTTTATCGAAAAGTTTTATTTAAGAACTTTGTGCAAAAGTACATCCCATCACTAATGAATATCGTAGGTGCTGAATGAGGAATAAAATTTAATATATTTTTTTTATTCCACATTCGGCACCAAGCAAAAATACCTATTGGTGCTGAAAGTGGAATAGCTCAGGTGCCGAAACCATAGGTGCCGGAAAAATTGGTGCCGAAAGCGAATGCCGTATCCCCGTGTAAGCTTCTCCAAAGGGTCGGGTTTTTCCAAACGCTTTAGGAAAATACCCGTGAAAGAGAAACAATAATAATTAAACTGACCAATTATTTCAATTTGAGATGGAATTGTACATTCCCTAGCGTACATACATATTCTCAGAAAGTAACAGACATTCTCGCATGAATTTCTTATGTTCATCTGCATAAAATAACTGTCAGCATACATAAGAGCGTTAAGCACCTCTCTCCTCACTCGGTGTTGGCGAGAGTATGGTATGTTGGCCGTGCGAACAATCTACATATGTTCTGACGGAGTCCAAGGTTGTTGTTAGGCATGTACATACACGATACAGTTTACATAATTATTGGTCATGGAGTTCAGGACACTTCATTCGTTCTTATTATATTATTCGTAGGTACTTAGTTGTAGTTCCAGCGACCCACCCACCTTACAAAGCAGTGAGGTGGCACACCGTGGAGGTGTTAGTTGGTAGGCTCGAAGTCTCGGGAGAGTCCGTCATAGCACTCTTGCCTCCCTTTGTGACGAGGGTTACGCATCAGGAGCATTTACCCACGGTAAAAAGAAAAAGGCCTCTTCACACCTCGATATGGTTAGGTACATGTATGGAAAGAAATAGTGAACCTATTTTCATTTTTCATAGGAATTTGAGAAAGGTTCATAGTTGAGGTAGTAGTCATTAAAATTATAGAAGCAAACAATAATGTCTTATGCAGATGAATAATATTTTTTGACATGTGTAACTTTCTTAATTCTTATTGCTTTCTGACACTTAATCGTTCTCGTATCATAATCAGACATTTCGTTTTAAATATTTGATTAATGGTTATTAATAATTTATTTTTAGCTTGACCTTGGATGTCAACTATCGTAATACAATTAAGTAATAATTTGAGTACCTACATTATAATTATCAATGTGAATACGACGTTAAAGTCGAAAATCATTTATCCACAAAGTACCACTTATGAACGTTATAATGGTGAGACTGGCACGCGATTTTAGTATATCTGGTATATTGAATGTTTATGTTTCTAGCTAGGTTTGTTATGGGCACCATTGAGCCTCCCTGAGGCACGCCTTTATTTACATGTTGTCAAAATACTATTTTGCCAGTTTCTATTGCAACAATATATAGTTGCCTGTGTTTGATTTTCAACATTATTTTACAAACAAGAGCCGCATTTAATGAAACCTTTTTGTGCAACAGTATTAAAATTGGTTGCAAAATAAGAGGGTAATTACATAATATTTTAAATTTGAATATAAGTAGAAGTGGGGTCGTAGCGGGGATGTCTCGCTATCTCTTTCGCACATCTGCGGCAAAATACAGGTTACGTCACAGTTTGTACCGTGCATCTTTTTTCTGTAATTTGACAATTACCTCGAATACCAGATTTGAAATGCTTGTATCTTATTTATTTTCGAGTAGAAAATTTCTTTGTGCTTTAAAGTTTGAGTAATGTAACGTAAAGTATGTGTATTTGACTTAAATAATAGTAAAATATTAATTACAAGTTTTCAGGCAAGACAGTTACAATTCTGTATATGAAAAGTGTAATCGTGCGTTTGATTACAATAAATAAATTTTGATTGTCTTACACTTGAGTAAGAACGTCAGGGCCTAAGGCAGAATTCGTTTGTTTTGAGTTCCAGTGGTGACAATAATATTATAATCTCTATAATTCGTCGATAATGATTTCGTGTTCATATTTTATCTTTATGGTAATATGGCACCAGATTTGCTGATTGCGACTTCCGTACACACAATTTGATTTAATAAAATGTTAAGATAATGTTACGGCCTACGGGTACGTCACAGAGCATAGATCTTGCGTGCCAAAGCATCACGCCGTTTCTTACTGAGGTTGATTAGTTTGCGTACTTTATGGGGTTCATAGTTAATAACGGTAGTGGGCTGAAATAAAAGTACCTAAAGCACAATGAGATTAAAATATTTCGCCAGTGTAAGCTGTCAAATGAATGAATGTTTTTACAAAAGTACGACTAGCTTTGATCACTGTACCAAGTAAACAGATGTTTTAACGTTAATAAGAGTCTCAGAGGACATCATTCAATATCACATTCTACACGAATTTATTAAAGACATAAAGATTTAGTCAGTGTAGTTGTCAGATGTCACGAAACAGCGTTGTTAGGTATAGGAAAATACGTTCTGTTTATTTAGTAAAACAATTTTTAAAAGAAAACAAACGAAATTTACTTAATTAATTTATAAAAACTGAAGTTTACAAATTCACGGCAATACGCAAGACATGACAGAATAACCTTTTAACACTGTGCCCAACCATAGCTGCCGATACCTCCCTAGGTATCGCTTTGTTTGCGAGGAAATACCCTTATTTGCTCATAAGTATTAATTTAATAGAGTTTATTTTTAAAAAGCACCTTCGCCTTATATAATAAGGAAGTGGTGGTACCCCAATAGTTAAGATATTTCTCTTTGAACGATCGAGAGTTCCTGGTTTCGAATCCGACCAATTTCACTTCCGACGTGAACCCACGGCTCTTTAGTCAACTGATTCCGGTCGTACTGGACTGGTCGTGCGAGATCAGTTGACCTAATATATTTTTGAATTGGTCAACTGATCCCGTTTCATAATTTTATAATTTGTATAGGTAGTTATTGAGAAAAGTGTTAGACATTAATATCACCAATACATTACTACGAAGCCGCAGACACATTGAATTCAAGTCAAGTACATTTGAAAGTCAAGTAGACCCATAGTGAGTATACGAATACTTGGATTCAGCCAATCATAGTTTAAGAACCTTATCAGTATCTACCTGCAGGAAGGGATGAGCGCATATGGGGCTTAGTGTTTTATTAGTCATTCATTACTCTTAGTGTTAAAAATACAAATTTCTAATTTGTTTATTAATTTCAAATGAGACAGTTACGATATACCTATTTATTATTTTCTGTGCCTATCATTTTGTGCTGATGTTTGGTAAAGACGCAAGTTTTCTGCTGGCCAGCCACTCTTATTTCTTTGATATGCCGGGTGCATGCATGTGAGTGAGAAAGCTTTATACGGTCACTATGCACTTTGTTTTTATAGTGCTTATTAAACGCTTTCCGCACGCCTGTAGACAAATTTCAAAATATACAATAGATTTTTGCCTAATTTAAAAGCGGGTCCAGTTGACAAAAGTAAAATAATAAAATAAATGAACTAGTCAATTTATCCCGTGGGTCCAGCTTACAGCGGGATCAGTTAACTAAAGAGCCAACCCACTTCTAATACAAGCATATTAACTTAGGTGCTCCCCTCTACCTAAACTAATCCGCTTGTCTTACACAATACTTGTAATTTTTTTTTATGTCCTTGTGCATGCAGAATAAATTAACAAGGTATTAATTTTGTAGACATTAGGTAAAAAACTAAAGATTCAACGTATCCATACAAATAAATAAAATTGAAGTCTGTTTGTAATGTCAAAATAACAGCTTTTTATCTATTGCATATGAAAGTATAAATATATATTTTCAAAATGTTTGTCTGTCTGTCTGTTTGTTCTGGGTAATCTCCGAAACGGCTGAACCGATTTTGACGGGACTTTCACTGGCAGATAGCTGATGTTATAAGGAGTAACATAGGCTACTTTGATTTTAGAAAAAAAATATGGTTCCGCGGAGACAAACACTTTTTAGTTAAAATCTACGCGGACGAAGTCGCAGGTAACAGCTAGTCTTAGATATAAACCATCTTTCGTAGACCTTAGCGACAGTTCTAAGTGTGGCTTTTTCTAGCTGGACCATAAGATTACTCTTTGAACCACAGACCAATCACCGCTGTAATTTTGTAACTCGGGGATTCATTTCGACTAATTAACGAGTAACTCTGCTGAACCAGCCAGGGAATCATGTATGAATAGAGTGATATGTAATACGCACGCATGTATATAGCATACAGCTATATACATATTGAATTACTTAATAGGTAAAATAAAATATTTACATTTATCTACTTACTGTTCTTATGAAAAATATTTTAATTATATATTTTTATCTTATTGTTATCGCGCCAATGAGCCGTAAAGACATTAGCAATAGCATTAGACATACCTACGTGTCAATAATTTAGATAGGTGTGATGACGAGTTTTTGTGAGTTAGTGGGTAAACTCAAACTCAAACTCATTTATTGCGCAAATGGGTAATTCAGATAACATAATATATATACATTGGTCTCTCCATAATCCGCCTGAAGCCATGCAATTTTACAGATATTTTTACTGATTGTGCATTACTAGTCTATAAAATTAATAAATTAATTACAATAACAACTCCATTAAAAATAATAAATGTCAGGCAAGGTTATTGTGGTACAAGTCAATTAAGAATATAATATATGTCAAACAATAATAAAAAATTAAAAAATGTCATGTCAGTAAATTAATTAATACATTAGGTTATTTCTAATTAATTACATACCTATCACAAATATATTAATTATATATAATTAGCAGCAGCGATACCTCAGTGGCGAGACCAACAGACTGCAATGCAGAGGGTCTCGGCACACACGTCGCGCACCTCTGACTTTCGGAAGTTATATGACTTTTCGAAATTATGTGCGTATTGATTGACAATTATCGCCTGCTCCGTGCCTTGGAGAGCACGTTAAGCCGTCGGTACCGGCTGCCATGAACATCTATGGCAGTCGTTATTGGGAAAGTCAGTGCCCTCTGTCTAGCCTTAGGGTATTGTTAGCCTTCGGTTTGCGGAGGTCAGATGGCAGTCGCTCCGTGTAAAAACTGATATCCAGTCAAACCCGGTTAGACTAGAAAGCCGACCCCAAGTGACTTGGGAATAATAAAGGCTAGGGAGAAGAGATATAAAATCATATAATGACGCGTGTTTTGGCAGTTATATGTATAGACTTACAAAAATTTAAGTTACTTTGCAATTTGCATAATTCTATGCGTGATTAGCTAGGCTTTCTGACCAGGAAACAAAGTTTCAGCCCAATATGTGCCAAATTGCGCCTTGCAACGTTTTATCTGTTTGGAAATGGTGTGCACAACGGAGTAATGACACTTCGAAAGAAATTCATAGAAGTATATCGTTCGGCTCAATGTTTCGCATAGATTTTATGATAGTCTACAGGTTCGAATCAACCGTGAAGTCATCAGTTTTTTTACGGAGCGACCAGCACTGATGCAAGCTTTGTTGTCTTTTAAGAATGTGCACGTCGGCGTCGTCTTCATATTCTAAACAGATATCGATTGTCTAATATTAAACCAGACTCCCACCGCCTGTTATGATGTTTGTGCAGTCTTTGATCTGGGAATATTCAAGAAGATGTACATACACGGCAGCCGGGACCGATAGCTTTATGTTCAGAACACGTTTAAATGATTACCAACCCATTTATTATGAGGATGACGTGGGCAAGTTTTTGTGCATAGTAATTTGTGTGACCTTCTAATAGTTCTTCCGAATGTGGCTCTACTTTGTGTCAATTGTATGTATGTTTCTTTCTGCGACATAGGAATTATTCCTGGTACAACAGATATATATATAAATAGTTAAATCGATTGATTTTCTCTTATTGTATTGATGTAGTAGGTAATATTGTATGCTATCGTCGGCCTCGATGGCGTAGTGGTCAGTGTAACCGACTGCCACGCCTGAGGTCGCAGGTTCGATTCCCGCACAAGTCAAACATTTGTGTGCATGAACATGAATGTTTGTCTTGGTCTGGGTGTTTCTATGTATTATATGTATGTATTTACAAAAAAAAGTATATATGTATGTCTAAATATCCATTGTCTAGTACCCATAGTACAAGCTCTGCTTAGTTTGGGCTAGATGGTGTTGTGTGTATGTGATAGAATATTATTATTATTATATATTATATTTCGATGTTTTAATGGTTGGAACTCATAGTGTGTTGAGTTTCCCCTATTAAGGTTTCGTTAGTCTAGAGGAGAGCCTCTGGTTTAAATAAAATACGTAAAGCTGTTATTCAAGCTCCTTTATTTCGACCAGGTACTTACAATGCTTTCACGAAAACGATACTCATCCACAAGCCCAGTACAATGTAGGCATCATTTAAATTCATTTAAAATTCATGTGTACAATCCATTATATTTATTAGAATTTTTGACAAAGACAACGCCTTATTACAATAATTACAGCTAAAATAAGTTTTAAAGGCCAAAGCACATTACCAGTTTAACATGTATAACTTTCGCGAATTGAACCGGATGATTACGATAGCACAGACCAATCTGGATCTTTATGAATAGGATGTACGATATTTCACGCCCTCAATCCACCGATCCATCATAATGTCAATTTTGGTTTACATTGACCGCTCAGCTGAGTCTAATTCAATGCGCTCTAATGACAGCGCAATGAACATTTACATTAAACAAAAATATGATATTTTTGCTATCGCTGTACCAGTGGATAATGAAAAATCTTAAGGGTGCTTGGTAATCTTGGCTTTTTCATAACATATCTAGATGTTATTAAATAATTAATATTGTGCTTTGTACTTAATGGATTCAATAAAAAACAATATTTTATTGAAGGTTGTAGCAGCGTAATTTGTCAATATTGACATTATTGGCGTCATTTAGGTTAAAATATACATATTAGTTTCAATTCACACTGTTCCCATTGGGTACCTTGTCCAGTCCATTCATCCAACACATATTATGCACAACAAATTGGTGTAAGGTATTATCAAAGTGAGACAGAAAAGCTTTCGCCACTAAGAATTTTGCAAACAGATTTGTTACATACAGTAAAATGTATTTTGAAATGACAACAATATAATACAAAGATCATGCAATGATGATTTAATACAATTCGTACAAGCTTTCTGCCGTGATCGCGGCCTATTATATAATGCTCAAGCAAGATAGGTATCCTATTAGTGCCTCATGTTGCTACTTTCTTTTTAGAGTAAAAAGACAAAGATGCATGAATTTTTACTAGTGGATATTTGCTTGGACATTACAAAATAGACACTTAAATTAATAACAAATTTATCACTACTACACGTTGAGACTAGAGATACATCTTAAATCTAAATGTTATACATCTATTTAAAATTGTTTATCGGAATTATTATAAAACATAATTAGCTGGTTTTATTTCGGGCATTATTACTACAAGCTACAACTATAACTGTAAAATAAGTGAAACAAAATTCGATGTTCTTAAAAAAATCCGATAAGGTCCATAGATAAAACCATAAGCTACAAACACTAGAAGCCGAAATTAAAACACTATTTACAAGCCTCTTCGGTACCTACCTTAAATTTAGCTAAACGTTTAGTTTGAGAGGACAATTCCACTTTTCAATATATCTTTTTAAAATATTTACACACGAATCCACATTCCGCGACAATTGATTGTAGTAAGAGAATAAAATCTAAAATAAATATATTTTAATGATCGAGAGATAAAATAACAAATAGTTACGCAAACCTTAAAAAGGAAGCATTAATTAAACTACCTTAATCATATCACAGTTCATTTATGCAAATAAAGATAATATTACATACTTCCCCGTAGAGCGATGGCTCATTGAGCTTTGTCCCATACACTAATGCCCGTTTCCTATGTTTCAACTAACGTATCGTTTTATTTACTATAGTAACATCTGCAGTACAAATATACTTACGTAATGCAATGCTTTCTGTTTACAGGTGGGTTGGTTACAAATAATAATTCGATTGTAAGCACCACAGAGCAAGGAATACTGCGCCCCGCTGCACGTTTGATACATTTTGGCTGCACGAATGGCGTAATGCTTCAAGTGATCGCCTCGCCACTGGCATAGTGTTAAGTGTTGTTGGTTCGATCCGACAACACACAAATGATTGTTTACTTGTGTCTATCGTTTATGTTTGTTAAGTTCCCTGCGACACAGGAATAATTCCTAGTGCGGAATTTATACAAAATGTGTATTGTCACATACAGTGACAATACAAGCGACATATTTGTGACGAAGTATCACTTGTGTAATTATCACTGACACGCTTGGATTGTGTAGAAAATTATAAGCGGGACTTCGCTAATCAGAAGTCTGACATGTTCTGTTGTAAGCACAATATAGATTATAGTTTGCAAAACTAGTGTCTATTGCCACCTTAAAAAAGCATTTTATGGTTTAATAGTATTTGTTATACTTGTCAACGTACATTTGTAAATAAAAACGACTCGTTTTTGGAATAAAGCAATCGGATTTTAGTGATTTTCACACAACGGGCAATATAGGTAAATATATAGGTATAATATATATTTTACATTTGGGATTAACCATTAAAAATATAATTGTATCGCGTGGGTTGAACAACAAAAACAACAATTGTCGAATACTAAACAACACAACATTGCAAATTATAATAAGTGGATACTTATATCAATTGTCTAAATTGTGTATTTTATGTAATACATATACAAGATGATTATTTAATATTTTATTTGAATATTATTCTATTTTGAAATGTGTAAGACAGATCGATAAAGGTGCTTGGATATTCTCCGCCGATTCATAAAAAAATAAATTGTCTTAAGAGACAAAATATCAAGCCCGATGCAGACGACTGCTTTGATTGCCAAATTATGTTTTTGGTTTGCGATAATTTGAGCAGGCATTATAAATTTATGCACTTAATACCACCGTATATACTTACATAAAAGACGATAAGCACTTTAGTGCACACGGGTAAATACGACCGTGGTCTTGAATTCTGACATTCTGGTTTTGAAAATTACGTTTTTAGTGCGTCAATATTTGTTGCATTACACTTGGTAGACACGCAAGTAAGCTTCGATCAATAATACACTAGATGACCGGTAAGCGCTTCAAAAACGAGCCGAAAAATAAGAGCACAAACACGGTTGTGCTCTTATTTCAAATTAGTATGATCCAATCATAGCCAACATTAAGACGTCAAAAAGCCGCAGTGTGCGTTCAAAAATTGTACAAATAACCACCGTAACACCGAGATTTTGGAAGGAATACCTTTTTTTCGGTAAGTTTATATCATTAAGTATTTTTCATAAAGTAAAAACCTAATTAAATAGTAAATATGAATCAATTACCAAATATTATGATTGTTTGACCAACGTTTGCAACAATGCGCCAATTATTGTAAATTGGTATTACTATTTTTGGCACTTTGTAATTTAGACTTTAAAACATGCGTATAAGATTAAAATTGTTTTGATGTGATTTGAGTAGCGAACAAAGGTCGTAAAAATTAATTGCTTTTTGTACATAGCTTCGTAAATGCAACTTTAAGTATTGGATTTAAGGTTGAATTTGCATTAATGTATATTTATTTCAACTAGAATTCTTAGAATTACCTACACTCACAATCGGCGATAGTTTTAAACAGGACTTTTGTATGGGATTGTGTATCTAGTCTATTATTGATCGAAGCAAGTAAGCTTAAAAGTTAGCTTCTGGCAACCCAATTAATCTATCGACTTCCTAGCGTTAGACCGACGCGAAAGACAATGTTTTGCATTATAGTATTTAGTGTGCATCTAGTTACTCAGTTAAAATCTCTCAGGCATATTACCAAATCTTTTTACCGGATATTACCACTACCACATACTTTCCATACTTCTCTATGTATAGCTCTTCACATGTACATATATTTATAAACGATGCCGGTCTGCAAACACATGTCTATTAATAATATAATTTTAGTCGTAATATTCCCTTCTATAAATTGGCGCTAAATCGATTGTCATATTATACAACAGTAAGTCCTGAATAATTTGGCGAAAAGCAACCGTTTGTATTGGGCATAAGACGTATTTTTGATTTTATCAGTCACAGTGACGCGTTTTCATTGCAAAGCAATAACAAACTGAATACATGAGCACCTTTATTCGGCCGTCAATAAAGTGCCACCAATAATTCCTATTTATTCTAAGTGAAATAAAGAGACAATGATATGGCCTAAGTATATCCCGTATAAACGAAGTGTTAGGTGCGAATGTTGAAATGTTGAATATGTTTGGGCTTATTTACACTACGACTCTTACACAATACACTGAATGCCACTGAACACCCAGAGTCTTAGGGTGCATATCTTGAACTGATTCGGAGATTCCTTAAACCCCTTTTATCACTGTATAAGAACATTGTCTTGTAGTATTGAGCATGTGTGAGTGAATTTTATGTGTGTCAAACAATATTCTTTTTTGAATTGATTAAAAATTAGCCTTCTTTATTATAAGCTAATATAGAGTGAATATTCATTCGAATTTCAAATAAAATCACCAACGTTGTCGCTTAGGATTTATTACTGCGCACAAGCAAGCACACATACGCACATTTAACTAAATAAGACGCCCATACAGAACACTGCCTCATCTTTTTTTTCGAATTAAGAATGTGTTGCTGTATAGCGCCGAAGGCGCTTTTAAAAGACAACAGAAAGTCGTTATGGATAAAAGTGGATAGTAGTTGATTGCATGTGCGCTTACACCAGTATACAATCGGGGAAATTGTTCAATGTGTTACACAAATTATTATTGTATAGTGTAAGAGTCGTAGTATATCGAAGCTTTATGTCAATTGGCTAAGTTCAAGTCGGTTTGGATGTCTATGTTGGACAAAGCACCTTGAGGATGTAGTCTGTTAGGAGCGTCGGCACGGTGGGGCTGTCCTCGTTGATCGCCTTTAAAACTGAAATCAGAGATATAAACGTTTGGAACACGTAATTTCTAGGCTCTATATTCACGGAGGATTAGTTAGAAATCATGTATCAGTCATGTTATGGTAAATAGGAATGATCTTGATATGAATTTTAAGTTACAAAAGTAAATAGTATGAAATATATAATGTTATGTATTGACGTTTTAATTATATTTATATGGACCTAAGAATTTATTGAATTTCGTTTTAAATTTATAATGAGATTTAAGAATAAGTATCTTACTTAATATATAACATTGCGTAATAAAAGTAAAGCTGTATTTTAGTATTTTAAAAGGTTTTCGATTTGGCAATGTTTTTACATGCTTAATCAAATTAACTATAATCACAATGTCTATTTCTAAGAGGCCCTTTTCTTTATTTTTGGAAAATGTGACACATGTATCTTTTCAATGTTTAAAGTCGTATCATGTAACGAAACACTAAGACTCTTGTAGTAACGAGTAAACACTTAAATACCTTTGACACTACATGATCTCAGCATTATTGAATACTCGTATATGCATTTTCGAGAGAATCTTTGCATGATACGAGTATTATTTCAAGTACAGTAAAGAAAACACTTACTCTTGATGAGCACTTGAAGCGACTGGTTATCTGGTGGTCCATTGTCGTGGTGGAACGGTATCACCGTGGTCAAGTACTGAAACATTACATTATAATAGTTATATTATAATATACAAGCGATACAGATCTTTTCACCACTTATCAACTCTTTTCTTACTTGGAAATTCACTCATTCTTAGACAGCGGCCAAATACATAGAAATTTACGTCATGATAGACATTAACAAAAAATGCTATTATATTGTGCAAGAAATCTAGCTACCTTAGATTCGGAAGGTCCGGAGTTCAGATTAGGCGACCTGGGTGGCTGTGGCCTCTTCTTTTTCTCCATGTGGTACTGGCGCCGCTTATTCTGAACAGCGAGAAGCAGCGAGATGAAGGTGTTCTTCAGTTCCTTCTCGTATTCAAGCTCGTCGCGTAGAGCTAGTTCAGCGATCAGAGTCTCGGAGAACTCGCGAATGAGCACCTCCAGTTCCATGAAGATCTCATTCAGTTGAGCCAGGGAAAATGTGCGCAGTTCTGTAATGATATAGATTATAATTAATAAAGCCTTTTTCTTTAACGGGCAAACGTAAACTTTAAATTAAAGTTTCTTATTATTGTCAAGAAGCAGTTGATTTATTTAATCTTGCTACATATATCAATATGTTTTTGAATATAGGAGCACCTAATGCCTGTGGTAATCTTTGCCAGTTGACCAGACGTGGGGTGGTATTGAGATAAGTAAAATAATTAGTAGGAAACTAGCTGCAAACTAAATATACTTAGTTACTTGAATATTAAAAATATTTCATCACTTAAATATTTTATTTATAGAGGTAAAGAAGTATCACTCTAATATAAGTCCATACTCCATGCTGCTGTTATGAAATGGTTTACAAAAATTATTTATCTGACCACAGAATCAGACCTCAAAATCTACCATCAACGGTTGCGTAAGCCCTAACATTTATGTTAGTGCATCGTTAAAGAATTTATCATAGTTTTTAATAAGATATATATTCTAGTTATATGATAAGTTTTATATCTATTTGTATAATATATTACTAGGATCACAATTTTAAAATATATAGTCTGTTTTAAACTAAACGTTTCGTACTTAAATAATTAACATAAAAGAAAGTGTTCTACTGTAAATGCATTGAGACACTGAATGTTGGATATTGCCAAAAGAATTAATTAAGAACGCAGTTTTGGTACAACAACCTAATCATGTATTCAACGGACGTACGGTACTTTCTACAGTTGTAATTGAAGTAGATAAATAAATATATTGTTGAAGGCGATAGAAATACTTAGTAGAGCAATCCTTTTTTATCTACTCCTTACTTCAATTATATTATATTAAAAGGTCTGGCAGTTACATTAATAGTTATGTATATTATTTTAAAGCAGAACGCTTTAAAAAACATAGTAATTTACAATCACTTACTAATTTTAAGATTAATTCGTTGATCTTGTAATTTGTGCATTCAGACGATCGTAAGATCTTAGTATCAATTACCGTATAGGACAATTTTTTTTTAGTATTTCAGTATGCATTCTTTGGCCCGCTCGCACCTATTACGTAGTCATGTAAACATAGATGAGCAGTGGACGTATACACGTCTGCCTACCCATTCGGGATTTCCAGGCTTTCATATGATATATACGCAATTATTTTGGTGATTTTATAAAACATGTTAAACTAAATTAAAAAGCAAGCAGTAATTGCTGATACCGGGACCAGTCAAGCACAATGTTATCAGCATTTTCGAGTAGTATTTTTTTAATAGTCTTAAGAGGTTAGAGTTTTGTATTGTTATTTAGCGTCACTTTAAAACAAAGTGATGAACGAAATTAATCGCAAGCGCAGGGGTGAACGCCCTCCGCTAAAAGAATCGGTGTTCTATCGTACGGCCATGCCGAATTTGCGATTGAGATCTTTATTGACCAATTTATGCTTTACTTTCATATCATATTATAGGTGATTCTTTATATTCAAGATTTGCTTAAGAAGTAAAACTACTAAATGTTGCCGCAGTAGCATTGGAATACATATTAAATAAGGTGTTATCCAAAATAATGTTAATGTATTTGGTGTTATGCAACTATGAGTCCATGTAATTGGTTTTGATATATAATTATATGACTCAAATAAATTAGGTACTTAATTAAAGTATTTCCGTCATTACCGAAACGAATGTAAGACTTTAAATGTGAATTCTGTTATAAAAGTACTACTAAACTAATTTTAGACTAACTACATCCCCGTCTAATAATAGCCACAAGAAAAGGACAGATAATTATAGAACTGTCAAATTAGACGGCTTGTTTATCGTCTTTGTACATTTAAGAACCATGTTTTGAGATTAATGTCAGAATGCACGAAGAACTATATTTGATTCTTAAGGATTGTATGGAAGTTAACTAAGCAGAAAATGTTGGTTTTTATGGTTTAAAATGTGATAGGTATGATGACAAAACGACATTTGGGTCTTGAGTCGCAGCGGCACACGGGTGGACAGGCATAACAGATTTTTTATTATGCATTCTAAGACTTAGTTGGTAAATAAATGATTTAAATTTGACTAATTGATATTTACAACACACGCGGCGTTTCTCGTATTTTCTGGCCATGTATTTCTTAGAAGGTACTTTAGAAGTCATAGAAAGTCGCTTGACTTATACAAACACAAACACCAACAACCAGTAGCCTAAATAAACACAACTCGAGTGACATAACTATAATCATTGTTAACTTTATTCTCACGCCGAGTTCTCAGAAGATACTATTTTCGTGACAAAAAGTTACAAATTACATCTAAATCAATTATGTCACTGGCATAAAAACAAAATGGCTCGCGAAGCCGTTAAAAGCGATAAAAAGTGCAAATGTAACCGGTTCTTGTAGACTGATATTGTTCTAGAATATCTAGCTATTAAATATATGATACTTTATAGAATACAACAGGGTCTGACAGAGGCTGCCCTGTCCTTACCTGGAACCTGATCGTAGCGCCACATACCGGACCATGCTGGGACCCAAATAGCCACAAAAAGTTTATTAGTTATATTACTAAACCTTAAAGTTTATTAGTTATATTACTAAACCTAGAGAGGTTATAAACACGTAGAAAAGAATTACATTAGGTTGGTTTTCTGAACATGGATTATTTAATAATTTCTTAAATAACTTTTGTTTCTTTTTCTAAAATATTAACATGTTTCGAACATTCTGAAATTTACGAAGAGTGGACTGTTTAAAATACCTGATATAGTGATTAATTATGATGCGGCCTTGCAGTTACACATTGCAATACACGGTATTATACTAATATACATATACCCAACTAATTATACACGCCGCCGCCGCGCAGTGGGTAACTTGTTAGGTACGAAAGTCACATAATCAATAAGAAACTCAAATAGGCCTTTGCAGATACTATCCTGGCAAGGAGTAATCATACGTTCAATACGTAAGTATTGTATTCCTCAACTACACTAAAGATTAACTTTTCAATTCAATTATATTGCCTCAAATGTTTTTTGGGTCTACGTTTGAGAAATTAGGGTTTAGCAGCTGTATTGCAAATTATATAATCTACTAGTAAACGTTAGGCTATTTGGAGACTTTTAATTATTGTGACGTAGATAGGCCTCGCAGTTGACTGGTCTATATTTATACGACATCCTCCCATTCATTAACTGAAATCATCTGAGCATGATTCATGAGGTCTAAGTACAAACCGAGGCGTTGTTCCAACATGTATGTCATACTTGACCTTCATGGGCAATGATAATAAAACTGGGAACTTTATGGATGTTTCGCAACGCAGAAAAAAATAACGGAATATTCCTCTGCGGCAATGACATTGTATTCAAACAAGGAGAGAACATGTAACTAGCGCATGAAAAGTCAAGATTCAGGAACGACCCAACCGGGTCCTTTTTAGTTTTCTCAAAACTTGGTTTAACAAAATCTATTGCAAGTGCTGTCAAAGCTCAATTTTTCGAATGACAGCTATTTCTCTAACATGAACTCTCTTTTTATCTATTACGCTAGTTATCAAATTTTCAACATAAGTACAGTTATTAATAACGAAATTGTATGGATCAGATTTTCAATGTGACATAATATCTAATGTATAATATCATTGCTCTTCACGTTCCAAGCAAGACTATCAACGTATTTATTAGTCTCAAAAACGCGATATTCGAAGATAGCATCGTACGTTTTCGCCACAAAACGTATTCTATTCTGTTCGTAGTAATTTGAATTTTGAAGATCATATCTGCGGAATTGAAAAAATAAAACAAACGCGGAGTACTGTACTGAAATTTCTTTTGTATTTTGCAACGTATGTTTACCTTTTTAGATAAGATGGTTATGGTGTATATAGAAAGATAAATAAAATTGTTTGCCAATAAGAGCTTTGGTCTCATTCGCTACTTTCCAATTTGCTAGAATAAAGTGTCTCCATTTCAAGTTGGTGATAAGCTGCAAATTCAAATTCAAATGCAAATTTTTAATTTACAAATATAACTGTCCCACTGCTGGATTTAGATCTCTTCTTAGCGTGGAGAGGGTTATGTTATAGTTCACCACGCAGGCCCGGTGCGGGTTGGCATTACTTTGAAAATTAGAGATGCGTGCCTTGAGAACGAGACCTCTGCGTGGCAGTCGAACGGTCGTCCACTAGGCTATCGCTGCTTCAATGTATGGTTACTCAACAGAGTAACCATATTTTATATACAGTATATACTCACTATCTTCGTAGAGCGGCGCGCTAAGGACCTCCTTGCCCTTCTCCAGAGCTTCATTGTACTCGATTATGTCTCCTTCAGACGACGGTGTATCTTGCATCATGTCGTCAATCTCTTGAATCACCTGCGCATCAAAGTAATATGAAGATTATACTAATGGTAGCATAACATATGTCCTCTTTTATTTGCTAGATGCTGATTTATATATTTATATTAGCGGACCAACAAACGTTGTTCTGCCCGAAGGTACCGATCGCAACCACCTACCGTGTCCAATTGTAAATCTAAACAACCCAGAGATCCACTCAAATACACAGAAAAATCATCAAAATCGGTCTAGACGGTTAGGAGATTTAGTGACACACGATATATTATAACATAACGTATCACTATTTATTAATAGTGATACGTTAGCTTAAAGTTTTAATAATATGTTTAAAGTCTTATACTAAATATGTCTAATCAATTGAAGCTTGTAAAACTATAAATTGCTATATGAATAAGTAATGTCGCAGAAATAGCATTTTCAGTTGTGATTTTAATTTAGTAAACGTAAGTATGTCTTCTTCGTGAGTATAGACACAAGAGTAGATAGACGAACTATGTACCTACATTATAAATGTTGTGTGCGCAACACATGATTTAATATTAACTGAGTAGAAAGTTACGCACTCTAAACAAATGATCTTAAAACCACTAAAGAAGTGCTCAAGAATGACACAACTTTAGCGGGTTTTTTGCATGTATGATATAATTACAGAATTACTTTAAGATGTACTTTTGAAATTAAAGACCAAAAATTGAGCGAGTGTTACTATATTACCGTCTTTGTAATCGTAAAATTATGCCACATAAATAAATAGTAGCGCCTACTTATGCTAAAGATGTATAGAACAAACCACGAACAAACAGATATTACTTTTGTAATTTTGGGTTACTCTAATAAAATAAGTAGTTTAGTTTTGTGTACTGTAACTAATCTTTCTTTTTCTTTCTTTAGTTGTAGCCAAAATCTCCGATGCTCTGTCACGGTTTAAGCTGTTCATGCCACAGTTTATCAAAATCGGTATAACCGTGAAAATGTAACAAAGATTCTGCGTGACTATCACATTTATAAACAATTTATACATCAGTAAAATTAATATAGGTGTAAATAATAATAAATTTAAAGATACGAGATGAAATATTTCAATATGCAATCCTCAACGAAGTAACCCCAAACAACAAGAGATATTTTGGAGTTTATGGCAGAATTATCCACTTACTTCATCAGCCGTCTTCACGGGACATTCATGATCCTGATGGAGCCCGCCCAGGATCAGCGCGTGCATGTCCAGATCCGACGCGACCGCCTCGTCTTCAGAACTGTGGATCTCATCATCAGGCGTCATTGAACCCTGCGACAAGAAACATTTCAACTGTTCAAACGTCAAACCGAATGTGGCCATTACTATTCAATCGGAGATTAATAGCTTTGATGGGACGCCGATGTGAATTTACGTATTACCACATATTGGTATAGCTCTACATATATCCATTGCGTTGTACTTTTATGCATCCTATATTAATCCTTTGACGGAGTAAGCAATGAAACTGAAACTGGCAATACTATGACACCCAGTTTGTGAATGTGATAAGGAGAGGCGTGGTTTATTCAAATACTGGTTCGCGCAAATGCTAGTAGCACATTGATCAGATAAAATTAATAATGGTCTAAGTAATGTCATTGTTTCCCCCTTCCTATTGTAATCTGGTCTGTTGTTATTATTATATTATCTTAACAAGTATTCCTATTGAACTCTTATGGAATGTTAAGAATGTCTGATGATGATGAAAGAAAATTTGTTTAAAGTAAACCTTAGCTTGAAAGACATGAAGTGCTTATTTCTATAAGCACGGTGAAGCCACAAAAGTTTATTTGTATTAGATTGTATTGAATGGACGTTGGGGAGAATTACAAACAAATATTTGAACTGAGTACATGAATTGTACAACTTGCTTCCTTGGTTATAATGTGAAAGTTTGTTTGCTCTGTGTTCGTGCTTAGGCCCACGTGCGCGTATCCTGGACGGGTTACCCATAATTGTATAACTCCTACATTTCGCAAGCTATAACTTAAGTCGCACTTCACGAGACTATTGCTTCTCACTCTGAATATTGACAGACTCCGTGCTGCTACTAAAAAGACCTAACCCAAAATGTTCGACATAGACGTCGATTAAAACCTAACCAAAATATCAAGGACACAATGAGGCAACATTCGTATATTATTAAGTTATAATTTGTTTTATAGATATGGACACAGAACAACTTACGCGCATCTCTAGGCACCGCGCGCCGCTTCTACAGCGAGCGTGATTTTGTTCGGAATTCTGTGGATATGGACATTTTGAAAATATATTGCTGTATAGGTCAATATCTGATGTTTGGGTAACATTATTTATCTTAATGAATACTCGCAGCCCACCATAGTGGACCCGGTGAAATCGATATAATTTGCATATCATAAAATTTAAACATGGGTGCAGAGGTCTGTTAAAAAAGTATTTGATCCGCAGATAGTTCTGTTGATTCTGGGTGGTCTTTTTATTCGGTATTTCAAGAGTGTTCATATGTGCAGTGCTCGTAAGTTATTGTAAGCCAAATCCAATGTACAGTATTTGTAAACATACAATATCGGAGTCGCTATATGTTAGTGGATGCAGCAGGCATATGAAGATCATGTAAATATATGCCGATTTGCTTATTCTGTTGTAGTATAGATGTAGCTTTGCCACTTATTGTTGATCAAAAAATTCAAATTGAATATTTTGGATGTTGGGCTTAGCCAAAGTATTGGCGAATCCAAAGTCAGAAATTGCAATGCGGTTTTGTGCTTTGGTTGAAGTCTGCCGCATTAATCATCAATAATTCCCTTATCTAGTTAAAATTAAGATAATGTTGTGTTGTGTACGATAAGGTACGATGGGGTTGGCGTATCCTTGTGGATAAAAACCCCTTATATAAAATAAAGAGAAAAAAAAAAAAAAAAAGCAAGGCCAGCACAATCGGCGCCTTGAGGCGAAAATTTCTATTATGTTCTAGCGATATAAGAAAAGGTCGTCTAATAGAGTGGGTACGATGAAGGGAATTGTTGACAACGAGTTTTTTTTGGATTTAGAAGAGGGTAGGTGGAGTTCAATGAATTATTAAATCTGTATCATATTGCATATAATAATATTTTAGAGGTACAAAATCAATTTTACTACGTATCTTCGTATAAGACGGATTGCTAAGGTGAATAGTGTTATTAGGTTCACACCTGGAGGCGTAAGGCACAAGTGTTACATCTCTTTATCGCCAGTTATGTTTTTAGGTTCCTGATGCTGTTACTGAGAATTTCCTATCCAGAAATTACAAATATACATGGTGTTCAGATAATTTTTGTGGGTTTGTCTTTGTGTCAGTTGTAGTAAAGTTGTTTACTTTTTTATTGGGATCAGACCCACCTGCACTCTCACCACTGTAGTACTTGTGTACCCAGATTCAGCAGCGGTGACCAGTGACCATAGTAAATACCGAGCTTAGATACTTGTGATGTCTCAGGGAGAGTTAAACTGTTTTAGGACCCGCAACGAATTTAATTAGAAGCATAATATAGAAAGAGTCATATCAAAAACATTCCTCTTGCCCTAAGTAAAGTCAGAGACAAAATAAAAACAAAGGGTTGCACTCCGGGAGTGCCGGCAGAAGTGAAAACTTGAATATTAACGTTGTGCATTTTTGATATTTTGGAATGGTTAGGGAATAATTTTGCACGAATTGCTTTAATTATCAGTATAAAATTGCTATCATTTATGTGGTAAAATACAATATTCATTTATTGCGCTATCGTACACAAACATGACAATTCTCCCTTCGTCTTACGAATTTTCGATCAGGTCACGTGTCCTGACGAGAGTTTAACATTTTTTACCCATCACAAAAAAGTGCACAACGCCGCTAAAGAAGTTTTCACTTCAAAAATATTCATTAATATTAGAAAAGAAGCACCGCGGATACGTATACTATGAGGACCTTCTTGTGAACTATACTTAATTCCAATAATACAGCATAAACGCCAAAACGCATGGAAATTCATACCACTTGACGCAAAATGCACATAATATTATACAAATCCGGAAATGATTTTATATTTCGAAGTTTATGAAATGCATTATGGTAACGTGGCAGACGCCGATAAAAAAAAAGTAGCACTATACCTAAAAAGAACTCTAAAGCTAAACCTAAAAGGCTAAAGTATAAAATATTAAGTTGCAAGTTTCACTAAGTTACAAGTGAAACATAACTAAGTGAACGCCTACATAACTTATTATGTAGTCAGAAAGTGCTACTTTTTACTACTATTACATTACAATGATATAACAAAACAATTTATTTTCTCACGACACAAGATAGTGTCACTTGACACTTATTTTTTACTGTCTCTACAACGACGCGTGATGTATAGATTTCCAGAAGAAAAAGATAAGTGGTCAAGTGCGAGTCAGACACGCGCATCCGTCTATACGTATAACATAATATATCTATTTTAGGGCCATAATCGATATCTGATATCTATGTGAAGTGTAACGTCAGATCAAAAAAAATATTATGTAAATTACAACCATTTAATTTTTTTATTATTTAAACATTAAAACAAACGCGTTACATCACTATCAAAAATGAATCCGGTGATGACCCGAGAGGTACCCGAGTCAACTGATAGTCTTGTTAAAGTATCGATTGGACTGTATAATATAGATATATCGAAAAAAAGTAAAAATAATCGGATTTATTTGTCAGGGTTTTCCATTGAACACTGTTATATTATGTAACTCTTAAATATGACCACATCTTTCTGTTACACGCTGTATATAACGAATCGATCCAAACGACCATTTAAATAATAAGGCTGTATTTAACACTAGTAGTTCAACTACACTTATTATATCACTTGGCCATGAAGCACAGGTTTTCCAGATTATATCATAGCGCCTTCTGAAGGAGCTATATAGAGACCATGCCCTCATAGTTTTATTTTACTTATTTTTAAACGAGAGAACAAGGCAGAATGATAAAGAATGTCTAGCTTATTCTTCTTGAGTATGCAACAATATTGCTATGAGTTGGTAGTACGGCTCTAGTTTTCAATATAACGCTTAGTGATTTAGATGCGATTTTCTGAAGGGATAAGCGTTTCCTTAGTATGCCATAATAATGCTTGGAAATAGTGGTACGACCCCGTTTGGAATATAACGCATGGTTATTTGGATGCAATTTTCTGTAGGGATCCTAGTCGACCCGTCCTAGGTATAATTATTGAACAGTAATTGTACCTTACCTGCTCAACCTTATGTTTTGTTTTATCTGTTGAAATTTCACATCACCTGACAGTAACCAGTATCGTCATTTAAAGTTAATTTAATGTGATTTCAAAGACGGTACTATTGTAAAAGATATTCGTTGCAGATATAAAGTATCGGCCTATATTACAGTATCACATATTAGATTTCTTACCTTCTTGTCATTGAGGTTCAAGGTAGGGATATGCATTTTTCTGGAGAACGACTTTGTCCAGTCAATTGGTAGAATATTACCGAAGTTTCCAGTGATCGTCCACCACATTCTGTAAAAGAAAAGAAAACTTTAATAATAATATCCATTAGGATCTTATTCAATATTCTAATAAATCTTGTTGTCCAATTGTATGAGCAAAGAAATATGAAGAAGGCATTTTTATATTGGTTAGATCATAGTATAAAAATTACATTTTAGTTTACAAATATGGAGATTTTATCTTAAGCTAGAACGATTTATGGAAAAGCCCGAGTCCATAATATCTAATCGAGCGGCGGCGGCGGCGTCTCCACAACAGATTAAAAACTTCTCGAACTTATACCCTGTTATTCTGTGGAATTAGTTATGCTTATGATCTTATAAAGATTATGCCTCAAACTGCAATTAGACGAAGCTTACAGTTTGCTTCATTGTTCGAAAATAAAGATGGTGGATTTCGTGAGAGGTTTTGATGAGACTGTTTAGATAACTTACGTAAAGTTTGAATAATGGAAAGATTTACGCTAATGATGTGAGAAGTATTATGTTGTCAAATTATTTACTTGCATACTGCAGTAAAAATATATGATTATTACTTGTTAATATAATCGTACTATATAACTAAGAGATTACATTAAGGCAGATAGAGGTTAACAATTTCACATACATGACTTATAAAAAGCCGTCGTAGCAACCAGTTCTTATTATAAAAATGTAAGGTTATAGTGTTTTATTTTTTGATGCAGTTGTGTTTTTTTTCTGGATTCAGAACTCCCAGGTAGGTTAGCAAATGGACATGTTAAATTTTTTGTGCTAATCGTAGCTACTGTAGGTATCTATAATTTAGAGTTATTAAGTAAGTGGTAACACTAAGTGGTACTTACATACGGTTAAGACTAAATTTAATTCAATGAAAAAGAATTATACGCTGTTTTTGCTTGATGTCATATTGAGTAGTTGTTAAGTTATCAGTTGATAATCGAATCATATGATACCTAACAACCCAAATTGATCAACAACTGAGTTCTCATAAGGTCCTGAAAACTGGCGGCGATTGTAAATAAATAAATATCAGTGGCTACACAGCAGTGAACTCATTTAATTTTGCATTCACTGTTAGGCCGTCATCTTCAGCCAATGAAAGACTATCCGAGTGGAAAACCTACCTATGACATAGCCAATAAAGAATAACCAATATAATATGTTATTCCCTAGAAATTAATATATGGAAAACCACCGCGCGGCGTAGACTAAGCTGAGTCAGTGCACAAATGAATAATACTGGACCAGCCTCTCCCGATACATCATGTCAACATCTTAAGAACACACGATAAAGTGAACTTTGATCTTTAAACTATGATAACTATATAGCAGTTGATTCTTATTAATAAGAAGTTATCAAACAAAGGTCGTGATGGTAAAGATAAACTTGAATATTCGTCAAAGTGCACTTAATTCCCCAACATCCTGATGTGACTTCCCCGACGATGGGAAGAGGTCAATTGCGTCAGACTTCCCAATTATTCGCGAGCAAGGTCGTTAGACTGATGCGTACCGAGGTGTCAGTCCGGGTCCATAATATTGTCTACCTTGGGTCAGAAAAATATCTACTGTATGTATAAGTTTGTATAGTGTGTATATTTGAACGAGGTAACCTCAGGAACTGCTGCTCTGTTTTAAATATTTCTTTTTGGGTGAGCACGCACGTTTGTTAAGGAGTATCATAGGTTATATTATACTGTAACTTAGTAAGCATAAATTAAATTTGAAAACCGGAGACACAAAGCTAAAATACAGATAACAATTTAAAATATCATAATGTTTGTAAGTATCTCAATTATGACTTTTTGACACATATTAACTAATTTACGATTTAAGCCAGCTCGTTACATTATTGCGTTATAATATTCTTTTTATTCCTAATTAGGTAACTGACTAGTGGAAGTAACATAATTTCAGATTGAGTAAGTTTCAAATTGAAATTAATTTCACTATTTCACTTAAAATATCGCACTATAACAACGATTTATTTCAGTTTAGTTCTACTTCTGAATAATAACATAAGTTATTAAAGCAGTTTCAGTTAGAATAATTTTACAATTAGAGACTATTTGAGTCAGTTAATTTTAGCCACATTCTTTATTGCAACCTCTGTTTAAAGTTATTAGCTAATTTTGCCAATCGCGTGGCCAGACACCATTATTTTTCGATTCAATGACATCGTGTACCAGCAGACAGATTAAGTACTATTTGGCGTTAACAAGACAGTCAAAATATATCTAATAATAAATAATAGCAGCCCTGTATTAAACTGACCCAAGACTGGGCAAGGACCTCTTCTCAATGCGAGATGGGTTAGGCCATAGTTAACCACGCTGGCCCAGTGCGGGTTGGCAGACTTCTCATACCTTCGAGCAATATGGAGAACTCTCAGACATGCAGGTTTCCTCACGATGATTTCCTTCACGGTTAAAGCGAACACGCACATACCTTCGAAAAGTCAGAGATGCGCGCCTTGGGATCGAACTCAGGCCTCTCCACGGCAGTCCAACGGTCCCCACTAGGTTATCACCGTTATCAAAATACATATAATCATAAAATCGCTATGATCACATTTACGCCTGGCGTAGGCGCGCCAAACTATAAAATCCTAGTACGGCGCGTAAGCGATACTAAAGTGTAGACTTCACCTAACACGTACTCACTCAATAGCATTGGTGTTATACTCTAATTTCTTTAGATAGAACTCAATCTGTAGTCACGATGTTTTTACGGATCGTACGACTTAAACGTTGATTGAACTGTTTTGTGATTTGAAGCTGACGGTTTGTTTGAACGAATCACTATGAAGTTTTGCTTTTAGGAATGCGTTCACGCTATTTTCAGACTAATCGATCCGTGCTGTTTAGGACAACAATTGATAGATTCATTTGGAACGCCCGTTCTTACTGTTATGACGTAATTGCACTGAAATAACTTGCATATGTCATCGAATGTATATCAAAGGATTATTCAGGTGTGTATCACCGTAGTATTCTGCTAATCATACTTAAGTTCCAAGTAATTGATACGAGCTTCCAGTTTCTAGATAGCTGCAATCTAGGCTCGTAGGATCTGGAATCCGACAAAACATATTAAATTCTTTTATTTTATTTCAGAGTGTATTATTTAAGATATTAATATTATTTAATAATTAGATCTTGGGTTAGATTCCCAGGTCAGGCAAAATGTTTTTAAAATTTTCAGCCTTAAGATCGACGTCTAAAAATATAATATACCATAGTCGGCTATAGCCTACGCCCTATATACATAGTACTTAAAACGTAGTTGGCGAAATATAGTAGTCTAACATTTTGTTCTTTATTGTAGAGCCTTAATATCTAAACAATATTATGCTAGATCCATCGTACCGTTAAATACAAGTAATTTCAGAATTTAATGATTTCAGAATTAAGTTGTGTTCAAACTATCCAATTTAAAAATTTAAACGGTCATTATGAAATTTTGCATACACGTTTTCATAAGTACAGGTAATTGTACATACAAGTAAAGGTCACAGAATACTATTCATCCAGAAAAAAAGTTTTATTCCGATGGATAGCCATTAAAAAATAAAGTCCAAAACTTATGACGTTTGTTTATTTGTATTTATACTTTTTATTTCGTCATTGCATTGAAACCGGTCGTGTGTGTGAACACCTAGCCGTCGCGGTCGTCCGTGAGTCAGCCGGAGGGATAAATTGGCGCTAATTTGTGATCTCGCGGCACGCCAGCGCTCATGGCTCAATTGAGGAATGTGTCACTTTATATTACGTATAAGTACTGCGTCAGGACACGGCCAGACATCCTAGTGAATAATGGCAACGCATTTCACATTATAAACGGACGTATTTAATATAGAAAGCATTTCAGATTTAATGGCAACAAAAATAAAATCCTAACTAATATCACAGTATAAAAAATTATTAGACTGTGCTAATATTATAAACGCGAATGTGTGTTTGTTTGTTCCGCTTTTACGCCACCGATCATCATCAAATTTGAGGTATAAAATACAGGCAAAACCTAATATTTACATATGAGGGTGACAATCCTATGTCTGATCTTATGTGGTGTGTTATCAAGTAAATAATTCTTGCGTTATGTTTAATGTATGTTTCGGCACGGCTTCATACATTAAAGCAACGGAAACGACGAATATACAGTCTCGGAACAACAGTCTGTGGAATACACAATTTGTTATTTGATGCAGGCGTCTATCTTAGGTACTCGGCGAATTGGTACGTAGAGAGATAACAACTTAAACCAATGCCCATCCATACAGCCATTAAAAAGTATTCGCCTTTATGTATAGGGACGATAAAATTGACATGACAGGCTTGTTTAGTTTGGGTTCAATGAAACACTGTATTTTGCATTTTCTTTGAAAATAAACTAACTGACTATGTTACAATTGACTGCAATAGTTACAATTGACTTCACGGCTGCACGATGGCTTAGTGGTTTAAGTGGGCGCCTCACCGCTGCCACTGCGCCGAGTGTTGTGGGTTCGAATCCCACACGGGACAAACATTTCTGCGCTTCACAAAGTTGTCCCGAGTCTGGGTGTTCTTTGTGTCCGTGGTTTGAATATTTGTAAAGTCTCCCGTGACTCGAACTAACTGTTATTTAATAAAGAAAAAAAAATCTTCAGTGGTAAAATTTGCTAACGATTAATGTCTTAGTAAGATATAAATAAAGTAAACTGACCGATTTCCGTCAATAGAACAACACTACGATTTAAAAGTAAACATAATTATCTAGTTTTATTCTTAAAACCAGATGGCCTGAGTTATTACGCCTAAATGTGACCTGGATAGAAACTCCAGGAGATTTAGGCAGTTATTTAAATACTAGTCTAACGCAATTATCAACAGATGCTACTTATAAATAAACATAAAAAGAAATTTATGACAGCGCGTCTCTTTTTCTAACTAAAAGATTTTGGGTTTTAATATATTTATTTCGTTAGCAATAATATTGACTGATATTGCACTAAAGATAATCCATGTATCGCGGGGGACTTTACGACCATTCAGACAAGGGACACTCTATTCTTTATGTAAGGGTTACTCGTCGCAGGCTACACACATCTCAGGAAATAAACGTATTGTACTCGATAATTACGCATAGTTAACACACAAACATATATTATATTTACTTTATATGTTAAGTTTGCACAAAAATGTCAAGGAAAACATGTCTTAAAAATAAACGACGTGCTGTTTGCTTACACGCATTTAATACTACATAGACTATTATTTTCTTGCCTATTTTTATAGTAGGTCCCTATAAATATATTTATTTTTACAGTAGGTCCCTATAAACATATTTATTTTTGCAGTAGGTCCCTATAAACATATTTATTTTTACAGTAGGTCCCTATAAACATATTTATTTTTACAGTAGGTCCCTATAAACATATTTATTTTGCCTCGGTGGCGTAGTGGTAGTGAATGCGACTGCTGTGCATGGTCTCAAGTTTGATTCGCGAATCGGGTGAATTATTATTACGTATTCTTGAGAAATTCTAAGTAGTAGCACTGAGTCTGGAGATGGGTTCGGTAGGCGGCAGTAGACTTGCCCCGTATAACGTTGGACCGAATATTATAGTTGTACGAAATCTAGGTGTAATAAACCTGCCAACCCCTTTGACGTAAGACTATTGTATTTATCAAGAGCAGCGATAGCTCAGTGGGGAGACCAACAGACTGCAATGCAGAGGGTCTTGGGTTCGAACCCACGTCGCGCACCTCTGACTTTCGGAAGTTATATGACTTTTCGAAATGATGTGCGTATTGATTGACAATTATCGCCTGCTCGTTGCCTCGGAAAGCACGTTAATTCGTTGGTCCCGGCTGCCATGAACATCTATGGCAGTCGTTATTGGGAGAGTGTCGACACAAAAGATCCCACTGGGTCGAAGTGTCGCCGGTCTGAATGACTGGCCTCCACATAAGGTAAGATAAGATAAGATTGTATTTATCTATTGTTTTCACTATCTCGCCACTGTGAGAAGGGTGTGAGGTGCGAGACTCGGTAGTAGAACTCTTTATAAACAGGTTTGATATTATTATATTATTTTTTGTATTTGCACTATACTCTACAAACATATTTATTTGTGATATCCTTACTTTACAAATATTATAAATGCGAATGTGAGCTATTTGTTCGTTTGTTTGTTTGTTACGCTTTCACGCCGATTACTCGTCCGACCATCATGAAATTTCACATACACGTTGCCAGGGGTACAGACCCCTAGCAACGTGTCAACCTGGTAAAATCTCGTACTCCCATAAAAAGATGGCGTCTATAGTTGTTATGGTGTTCTATTGTTTCATACAGCTAATTTCGAGGTGACATATTTGGTCATCTAACCTAGATCGACATCTGTTGTGACATGTGACATGTCTCTATTCACGACTAGATATGTCTCGGTGCCAACATGATTCTTTTTGTGGTCAACAATGTTTAAAACACCTCATATGGCCAAGCGTTTACGTCTGTGAAATTCTTAGAGCAGCTATGAATTAAAACGCTAAGTTTAATTTAGATGCTTGGGAACTTAGGTAATATAAAAAGACTACACAAATTCAATGACGATTTCTGTTTCTTTTGTAATAAGTTTAAAATATATATATACAGGTTGTCCCAGAAGTCGACATCCCAGAAGTCGACGTCAAGCCGAAATTAAGTAACAGGCTAAGTTATAATAGCTATCAGAAAAATATAAAAAAAATCTAAGTTACGTATTTTATAAATTATAGGCATTTAAAAAAAAATATCTACGCACGGTCTTTTCACTCCTGCTACAGATATTTACTTTTTGATTTTTTTTGTTATTTAATTTCGAATAAAGCTTCTTTAAGCTCTCGATTTTATCGATTTTCGATTTATCGATTTCGACCCTCTATAGGTGATAGGACTTTGCCCGGAGTGGGTAAAGTATCCTAAGATCTTATTAATTTGAGTACCTACCATCCGTCACCTAAATACAGTTTCTGTATGATGGGTGTCTCCACAAAAATTAAGGAAGTTGACTCATACCTAACCTACAAAAGGTATGAATAAACAAATAAATACGATACTTTAAATGCCGAGTATAACTTGTATTTAGTATAGTGCTGTTGGTGTTTGTATGTTGATGTGTCTTAATGATTGTTTGTTAAAGTAAAGTTTGAACGCTCATTACATAATTATTTGTATTCAATTATTTAGTACTGTGTATATGTTCGTACGTTCATGCATGTAAAGGAGACATCTCAAAATATTTTAATCAAAACGAGTTAGTGTCATGCTTTTTAACTCACGGATTATTACTAGGACACGTTTGAGTGTGCAATAGTAATTAAGCCGTAACGTAATACACATAATAGTATGTTTTGAATACTAAGATTTTGCACTCAAACGTGTCGTTGCAATAATCGGCTAAGTGAGTTAAAGAGCATGCACTCTAACACGAATTACCTCAATATTACTTAAAATCTTTCCTCTAGTATCTAGTACATTTATCTCAATGATTATTTTAGACGATTATTCAAGTTCATCCGTTTATGTGTGTGAATTCTCAAGGTCAGTAGTTTATCGATGTTTATGGTCTAGTAAAAATAATTACACTGTCACTGATTGTATAATTTTATCATATACGCCTGTATTCCAAAACAGCTTACAGAATGATTAAAAGTGTTTTTATTCGATTAAGGTGTTTCGCATGAAGTCTTACTTGCAAAAAATATTCGTCCTATAAGCATCTTTTTAAAATAAACTGAATAGTAATAATACCAGCACACATTTGCATATAATTTCTTAAATTCTAGATCTTTGCCTTTTAATTTACAAGTAGTGTTTGTTGCAACAGCTGTTTTGTTTAATATTCCGAAACTATCAAGGAAATAAAAATCCATTAATTATCACTTTATTGTCAATTTGTAAGCTTCTTCATTCGTTAAGAGGAATTGTCTCAAAACGAGAGCTTAATATCTGATCACAATTTTATTATGTAACATCTCAAGGGTTGATGGGGAACTTTTGTATTCAGAAGTTTGAAAGAATATAAAAACAAAGTGAGATGTTATGACCAGTAAAAGGAAAGCTTTCGAAGTTTAAAAATTAAGATAAAATTTTGAATGGTGTTCTATTTTGATATGGAACCATGAAGTTTTAGCGTTGTTGACATGTTATTTAAGTATGGCTGACTAATCTGCGTAGGCGTATTTAGTAAAAACGCCACAAGCACAAGGTCTGGCAGTATCATTAGCATTGCGTCATATTATGCGGCCATCTGTGCTGATTGAAATGACACTCCAGACATCATTTAGCGTATTTGTTAAATCGTTACACGATAAAGGCTCAAACAGAGCAGCTTCATTTTGATTCATAACGGTCTCATTTTGAAGATAGCTATTCTTTGCGTTGGACAGTAGTAGCCAACCGTCCAAGCGCTCATCGACCACGGTAACCATCTACTATCAAACGGCAATACCCTTAAAAAAAAGTAACCGTTTCACGTATTGAGTTACAGCGGTCAACTGGGCGGGTAGATACAATAGTATTCCAGCAATTGACAGTTTGATATTCGCTCAGTCCGTAGTGTAGTAGTGCCCAATAACTCAGAATACAACTGAGCAAACAAATTTGCGTATTTTCAATTTTGTTGAGCTGATAATGAGTTTGATAACCTTTTCGACTTAAGTATGTATTTATCTTATAGTTATGTTGAAACAGTTCTAGACCATGCTCATCAACAAGTGAAGAATATGTACATTAATTTACTTCTCAATTACGTAAACCACATCAGTATTATACAGAACTACTTTAGTCAAGGAATAGTTGCGTCTGTCTTTAAGTAACCTCACCTTAGTAGGAATATGCGTACAACCACGTGTGTGCTACGAATTAAGGAATACTGCACCAGGTAATCACAAACCACAATGCCATACAATGGTGATTCCCAGGATAACAGCTTGTTAATTTTCTGGACACTAGCGTCACAAAAAAGTCCCATAGACATTGAGTTATTAAATACTAGGTACGTACGTAGAGCAGCCATCTTAAGTAACTCTTGTAACACGAGTTACAGTGCATGCTCCCTAACTCACTTATTCGGACCCAGACGATTATTAGAACGACACGTTTGAGTGCAATATTTAATTAATCAGTAGCGTAATACACATGATGGTATGTTTTAAATATTAACATTTTGCACTCAAGCGAGCCGTTGCAATAATCGGCTAAGTGAGTTATAGAATATGAAATCTAACTAGTGTTACAAAAAAAAAATGGTTAAGATACCTCATCTACTATTCTTTTTTTGTTTGTTTTACCTAGTGTCATAGTGCAGCGGCAACGTTCACTCTATTTGTATAAAATACATATTTGTATAAAATGTACAATCCACGATGGAACATTGTTGCCCAAAATACAAGCTTTACTGTGAAATACATTCTTATGTCTCAGCCATTTGAGCAATCTATGTGAATGTACTTGGTGGCAATAAATACATCTTTATTATTTATTTTTATAGTATGTACACTCGCGTGCAAGTAAATCGACTCAAGCCTCAAGTGCGCATAAAAGTGATATAACTTAAAAATGCCTTATTTTACCTCTATATAATGTTTTACATAATTAAAGCCTAGTAATTGAGCTTTAAAATTATGTAAGTTGCATGAAAATCGATTCAGTAGGTTAGTAAAAAAGGTGAATGTCAAAGATATTGTAAAAAATTTTGAAAATTCATACAATTTCACAGTATGGGGGTTATTGGGTATAAATGAAACAAAATGTGCATAAGATAAAAAATTTATTCGTGTCAATATTTGGTGTTCCCTCCTCTAGCCCTGATCACTGCTCTCAAGCGATTCTTCATCGACCTTATCAACTTTTTAATTGATGATTGTGGTATTCGGCCCCACTCTTCTACCAACGCAGTCTTGAGCTCATTGATGTTTGTCGGAGCTGGATTCCTCGCCCTAACTTTACTTTTGAGCTCGTCCCATATGTGCTCAATGGGATTTAAATCGGGGCTGAGCGCTGGCCAATCCATAGTGTGAATTCCAACTTCACTCAGGAACTCACGTGTGGCCCGAGCAGTGTGACATCGGGCATTGTCATGCATCAAGATGAAATTATCCCCAATAAGAATAAGATCAGACCTCCTCTCCGGCCTCCCCCAGGAACGAAAACAAGGTCCGTTTTTGCTTCTAAGGAAATTCCAGCCCACATCATGCAAGAACCGCCACCATATGCAACGGTTTCAACAAAGCAGCACTGTGAAAACCGTTCACCAGGACGCCGGTACACCCGACCTCTCCTGTCGCTGCCATGGAGACACATCCTCGTCTCATCTGTGAACAGGACCGACTGCCATTGCTCTATGCTCCAATCCAAGTGCTCTCGAGCAAAGTGAAGGCGTGCTTGACGGTGGGCTGTGGTCAACTTCGGGCCTGTAGCGGGTCTTTTCGGAGTAAGGTTAGCTTCCTTCAACCTTCTTCTAACTGTCCACTGACTGACAGTTACTCCGCGAACTTGACGTAGCTCCTGCTGCACATCCACGCCGGTAAGGTGTCGATTTCGGAGAGAGGTCGAGACCAAAAACCGGTCGTCACGCTCCGAGGTGCACCGGCGTCGGCTGGTATTAGGCCGCCGAGTGAAGGCACCACTCTCTTGAAACCTCCTGTACACTCTCGAGACAGCAGACTGACTCATATTCAACCGACGAGCGACTTCTCGCTGGTTCAACCCTTCTTGCAACAGGGCAACGACTTGAGCGGCTTCTTCAGGTGTTGTATCCATAATTTTCTTCAAATGTACCAGATCAGTATATGCGCGCCATAGGGCGACGGCAACATAAACTTCTCACTGTCCCACCATCATGGCGCCTACCGCAGTCCGCTAGTACTCCTACTGGCAGAGCGGTTGAACTAATCAATGATCTATTGCAATTGAATCTTGATGCAGACATTTTCTATGATAAGTTAAGCCAAATGATTAAATGTGTATTTTTATATTTAAATAGTAATTAATTGTATGTAATTGTAATGTATTATATTTTTGATATATATCTTTGATTATTAAATAATATACAGTATTAAGTTGACATTCATATGACATTGTGTTTGTTATTTAATTATGTTAGAATTATTGTCAATGTAAATAAGTTTATTTTAATGAGATTAATGTAACATATAAGCGTGTTGGTTCTGCTGTAAGCTTGTACTGTTTATATATAATAAATAAATAAATAAATAAATAAATAAAATGACGGCTTCAATTTGCAGAGATGTGTTCAGGTCAACGTCTAGTGAGCGACTGATAAGAAAAAACGATTACAGGGGGTTTTTATAGCGGGTTGTGTCGCGCAAGTTGTGTATAGAGCGCAGAGCAGTTTATGGGAGGTTGCGTTCAGTTGCATTCTAAGGACATGTGTTTATTTAAATTACTGAAATTATGCTACCATTTTAAAGCTTAATTACTAGGCTATAATTATGTAAAACATTATATAGAGGTAAAATAAGGCATTTTTAAGTTATATCACTTTTTATGCGCACTTGAGCCTTGAGTCGATTTACTTGCACGCGAGTGTAGTACATATTACTTCAATGCCCATAGATTTGTATATTTATTTGCGAAGAATCCAGTCGGTGTGATGTGGTCTTCGACGCATCGCCAACTTTTCGAATTTATGTGCGTATTAATGTAAACTGTATTTTTAAAGAGGTGTAAAATAAACCTGTGAAACCTGTGCAAACCCGCTCTAGGCTAGTGTGGTGAACTATGGCGCAGCTCTTTACAAACTGAAAAGAGGCTTGTGTTCAGTATATTATAGGTAAAACATGTACCTACATTTCGTAAACAAATCTCACCTACAACGATGCAAGCCAATTACAAACGAAATTGCATTGATGCATTTCGCGCAAAAATACCTAAGTTATGTTTATTGTCTAGTAACCAATATGGCCGGCATGTGCTGACTTTATCAAAATCGTCGCTTTAACATTGGAATGACATTACCAGTTATCTAAACAGATTGCAGCGATGTTTGAGTAAAGACAAAACTGCTATTGTAAGTATAAAGTAAATATTTAGTCTGCGATATTGTTGCTTCAGAAATGCGTTTTGTTCATTGGGAATCAATTTGCATTGGGATTAAGCAATACTGTGTGTAGATGACATACTGATATTGGACAGAGGCATAAGTTTCACCTGTTTAGGGTCAGACCTAACAGTTAAACTATGGGTCATGTAATGTCAATGCATTGCGAACTTACAATTTCGTCAGCAAAATTGCATATATGGCGTAGTGGTCTACATAATTATTTTGTGCAATAAATTGCTATTTTTGAATAATGTTAATTTATTATTATACTGTTTTGCGTATTACTTCTATACGGAATAAAAAAGGATAAGATGGTCCTCAGATGGCGTTTCTAAGCCGGGCTGTTCTTTATTGATTATTGATTCGATGTTGAAAGTCCCCCTGTGATACAAGCATCGTATCTAGTACGGATGTTCTATCTAAAAAAATAAACAGCTTTGATCTCAAAGACAAAGAACAATATGACGATGACCAAACGCAGGACGTCCAGTTTGAAAGTGGCCTATGCTCACTTATATCAATGAAGCAGCCATATATGTATTATGTAGATATTATTTTATCTATACTAATATTATAAAGCTGTACTAATATTATAAAGAGTTTGTTTGGTTGAATGCGCTAATCTCAGAAACTACTAGTTCGAATTGAAAAATTATTTCAGTGTTGGATAGTTCATTTATCGAGGGAGGATGTAAGCTATATAACAATCACGCTACGACCAATAGGAGTGGAGCATCAATGAAAAATGATACAAAAACGGGGAAAATATTATCTTATGTGACGCAGACGAAGTTGCGAGGGTCAGCTAGTTAATTATAAAATGTGCATAAATTATATAATGTTATGATATCAAAATGTTATGTTATGATATTATAAATTAAATTATAGTGTTAGTTGTGTTATTGTTCTGTTTTTAATTTTTTATTTCTATTTTTATTTTGCAATTTGTATACTTTTTGTTTTTTTTTATTTCTTCGTGTTTTGCGTGTGCCCTTATGTGCCAAAATAAATAGGTATATTTCTTTCTTTCTTTTAAAGCAATGTGGGATTACATTGCATTGGATAAATTGTTTATTAATATTTATGCCATTGTGTAGGTTTTTACTTTTTTTTTATTTATACATATATCAAGTAGGCCAATTTCTTAGTATGCCCGTAAATTTGTGTGTTTGCTAACTACCCAATAGCATTTTGTAACCGAATCTGTACTGGCTACGTTCTGATATTTATGGCTCACTCAATCAAAGTTTGGTCGAGTTAAAGATTTCACTATTGCATGACGTTATTTGTGAAAGTAACATTTATTCCAATGGCCATTTTTAATCAAATGCAAATTAAGTCAAATTATATCTAATACATCATAATATAAAGATGTATGTAACTTATATGTTACGAGATTCGACGGATTTGATAGTTATGGCCTTATTAGCGCCAAACCAAATTTAACTTAGCATATTTTAACATGGCAATATAAAGATAATGATGTTTCGTAAATACGTGAATGATTAAAACAGACGCGATGGGCTTGTTCTTATATTTTGACTATATTTTTGAGTTTTTATATAATGTTAATTTTATTTGGCAAAACAATAGCTATTTATTATGTTGTATCATCATCTTTCCTTCATATTATGGGTCATATAACCTAATCACAAAGTAAAAATAAAGTTATATTTATGAAACTAAGTACCTACTTATATTATAGTTTATAAAAAACCAAATTTCATTGTTAACGCATTAATGCGCGATGTGTCTCTGGGACATTTCCGATTGTAAGTTTTAAATAGTAATTAGAAAATTCAAATCATGCGCTGTAGGCATAATAATTTTCTTTTTATACTTATAATAGAAGTTACTGATTTAATAATTGACGTAAGAAACAGTATTTATGTTAACTACATGCAATGATAGAAATTCGCCTCAAAGAAACAATTTTTTTGTAGAACTTATTTTTATTTACCTTAATTAAAAATAAATTGATATTACGACATCTAATTAAACCGTTCAAGAACTGACTTATCATGAGATTCTGCGTGGATACTGTCCACTTCTCATTCCATAAACAAACATTCAACAAACAAAACCTTACTTAGCTGACTCATTGCTCAGCTATAATAGTGTGTAGGCGGCTTGCATGCGACAATTTAGGTCCTATTTCCCGCCAAAAAAGTCTAACATGCGTGCCAGTTCAAAAATGGCCGACGTAGTGGGCCATACGGTTTCACCATACCTCTTATATGGTATGTACCGTTAAGCCGAGTTTACTTTTCATATTAGCAAATATGATTTGAATACTTACTTCGGCCTTAAATGTCAGTTTCATAAATATATCTCCGTTTCAATTCTTTAGATAAATATGAAAGAAATAGAAATGATTGTCCTTTGTAAAATTATATCGTTAGTTTGTCTTACAAGTAGGTCATGATATATTCAAATTTCGTTCTTGTTCGGGAAATGCCAAATTCCTTTGCCAAATTCGCATACTTTGACATTTGGATAAATTTGGAGACCGCAGAGAGTCATGGCGGTCAGGATCATACGCGGATACCGCACGGTGTCGATAGACGCAGTCTGCGCATTGGCCGGCACTCCCCCATGGGACTTGGAAGCAAAAGTGCTCGCCGAAGCATTTAGAATCATATCGTCGCTATGGGAGGAGAGGAGGTGTTCGTCCCTTACCGAAGGTTATCACGGCTACACGAAACCGAGCCCACCATGGCTTATTTTTAAAATGGAAGGCGCAGTTGGAGGTGCCCTTAGCCGGATTCAGAACTGTTGGGGCTCTCCAGCCGGTGTTGGAGCGGTAGACGGGGCGGCAGCATGGGACTCTTTCCCTCCGACTAGTGCATGTGTTGTCAGGGCATGGTTGCTTTGGCAAGTACCTGCACACGGTCGCTAGGAGGGAACCGAGTCCCATCTGCCACCACTGCGAGTGTACTAAGGACACGGCGCAGCACACGCTAGAGGCATGTCCTGCTTGGGCAGTACAGCGCCGTGAACTCGCCGATGTTGTGGGTGTCGACCTCTCGCTGCCGGCCGTGATCAAAGACATGGTCGACAGCGAGAGGAACTGGATAGCTGTCGCATTTTTCTGCGAGGACGTTATCTCGCGGAAGGAGGCGGCGGAGCAGATCCGTGAGGAAAGTATTCTTGCGGATTCGAGCCGCCGCCGCGCCGGCGGACCGGAAGGCGCAGGCGCGCCTATGCGCACCTGATGCCGCCATAGTGTAGGCCCCGGACGGGAGAACGAGGATCTCACGTCCGCAAGCCATTGAGTTGGAGCGACGCCCTGTCGTGCCGGGGCGTCGCCCAGGAGTCGTCGTCCGCAGGCATTTTCAGTTCCAGCGACTCACCCACCATGCAAGGCAGTGAGTTGGCACACCGTGGTAGGTTTAGTCGGTAGTACCCAGGACTTTCCATCTGTTCCCGGGTGAGCCCGACATGATCTCTCCGCTCCCTTTTTCCGCGGAGAGGTATGCGTCAAAGCAATCCAATACGATAAAAAAATGGCTCAAAACGAAAGGGCCACTCTAGAATTACCGGAGAATATCAGCAGAAATTTTGATTTAAGAAATTTTTCAAGTGAATGTTTGAATAAGTCCCATTAAAGAAAACCCGCTCTTTTATTCAATTTAAAATTACAATACATATACATTTTAAATTAATTGCCATTAGTTCCAGGCTCTGAGATCATGTGGTGCTTAGGTGCTTGTCAAGTTAGAGGTATACATAATTATAAAAATAGTGCCCATAGGTGTTAGTGTTAACCGTAGTCTCTGAAAATACATTAATTTTGTTTTATGGGACGGTAGGGCCGTAAACCTCGACATTCAGTATTAATGTCAAGAATTTCAAGTTGGAGTACGTTATTGCGTTGTCGAGAAACAGGATCTTCTTCGTTTTCTTCAACAAATCGGTAGCACTGTGATTTTAGAAGGCTACTATTTTTTATGGACTTGGTATGTATTTGGGAGTTTACTTCTTTAATATTTTTTTAAAAGCTTGTATTTTTATTTTTTTCTCATAATCTCTATCAACACTAAACTTGTCGATTGTAAATATATTTTGCCAAACAATAAACTTTAACTTGTATATGTGTCATCTGAACGGATACATAATTGAAGATAAAATAATAAGGTATATAAGAACGTACTATTTTTAACAGTTCTATATCCATCTCTGGGTCTAAAGCGGAGACTTTGAAATTAAATGTCATAAATAATATAACGTGATTAAAAATCGTATATATATAAATCTTGGCAATGTAATCCCGCCTTCACTGTCCTACGTATAAAGCATAATATAGAATTATACAATAATTACTAATTAATAATTATTATTAATTCATTTATTACTTCAGAAAGTAAATTAATTTTTCGTATGTATATGAATGCACATTTGACATAATATAATATATGTATATGGTATGTGTTATGAATGTTATGATATCAATTAAAACTCAACCTTATTATCTTTGTCATATGGTTGAAACTTATTTCAGCTTTTAATAACGAAATGGAAGAATATACCGTCATATATCTAAGATTACTCAACGTTTATGGTATAACATATCATAAACGAACCTTATAGGCAGCTATATCTATTACACCATTAAATAATACAGAATTCATTATATTTCACACGTCATTCACTAACAGGGACGGTTCAATTCAATTTAATTGATGTTGCAAGGTACAAAAAATTGTTCAATGACCTGAACGTAAATATGTTTCTCCATTAATTTATATCAAAATCTTTGAGCAAGTCATAGTCATGTTAAACGTGGATGTTTGTATAGGTACATGTTGATTGTTTCGCAGAATTGTGTAGTGTCATCTGCATTGAAATTGATAGCTCTGTTTAGTGGTGGTCTTTATTTGTTTACGATAATAATATGCTGACAGTTTTTAAGACCTCATTGCAAATTTAAATTCCAAGAAACTTGGTTATAGATATAATATACTGCTAAGTACTTAATATAAATATGTAGGTACCTTTGTCCAAGTAAACGAAGCACTGTGACTTATTTCACGTGAAGCATATCTTCTTTAAAATATGACGCCAAAAGCGACGCCAAGCAACGTGATATATCGATGGTTGACATCTAAAGCCATAAAAAGCAAATATGTACATTGCTTTGGTCTGCCACGCGACTCTAGACGTATTAGGTATAGCACAACTGACGTAAAAGTATTCCTTAATCCTTGGAGGCCATTTTTTTAATTTTTATATAATTACGCATCGCGTTAGTAACTTGTCGCGGGCGATACTTATCGTTGACTAAATATAGATTTGGTCGAATCGATAGTAGATGAATTTTAAACCAATAAATCTGTTTCCTGGATTTTATATATGTGTTGACACAAAAGATCCCACTGGGTCGAAGTGTCACCGGTCTGCACTGACTGGCCCCCGTATATAAGATAAGATATATGTGTTTGTAAACTTAGAACTATATAATACATTATTCTAAACATATAGGTAAGAGGGCGGACACGGTTGACCTTTCAAAGTTAGTGTTTAATTACTGAAGCTTATCACCTAATCGTCGCGTGAGTGCGTGGGTTGAATCAACCAATGACCTCGCTTCCTTAAAAAGCATGGCTGTAAAAAATATAGCTACAATACTTATTTACGATGTGAAAAAAAAGAAACAACAATAACAGAATTCAAAAAAAGAAGCTTTCATAAAATGAACGTTAATGTGCAAGTTAACAGTAGATTTATAAAACCGCATTTAGCTGATTAGAAATCCCAGCTATTATGACTGTGTGAAGTGTTTTACTGTTCTTTGGTTGTGTATACCGCACATAGTTCCTTTTGAAGGTGAATCATAATTTTTTGACGTAACAGATTAATAAATCATTCGTCATGTCCCGTATGCGTTGTCTGTTAGTTTATTAATTAGTGATTGTACATTGTTTTGCGTCAAACTAATCCTCACCACGACAGTCATTAAGCTGGTAATTAAACATTGTAATCTTTGTGAGGAAAGCCTTATTCATAGTTCAGTAGTGTTGAGTGACGAGATCTAACAGTAGCTAGATAACTAAGTTATTTAATGATTTCGGGCTACAATCCCACTTGTAGTTAGAGAGGATATCACATAATATTGTTTAAGATAAATATATGTTTTAAATGCATATCCTTCTTAAAGTTTTTAATGGTTTTCTCCTCTATGAGCTATGGATGTCACTATCGGAAAATACATGTATTTTAAGTAATTATTATATGTCTACAACAATAATTACATATTATAAAAACAACAATGATATCGATTTAGGTTAGATTAAATAAGATAAGATAATAATTTTATTTCTTTGAATACCTATACCTACGATAGTGTAAATACAATATAAGATATTTAAGTAACTATGGAATAATGTGCTGAAATTTTCAACGTCATGCTTCATACTAGACATTCCAGACAGATTCCTTTATCTACATTCAAGCCCTATTATATTCCGGAAGCATTTTAAAAAATTGAGTTTACTTTAAGAGGAGTGCAGATAGATTTTGACATGATTTTGGAAAATGGTTTAAAAATCTGTGTCAAGTACAACTTTGACTTATCTTTTCTCATAATATTATTAGAACTAAACATCTACTCCTAACTTTATATCTCTTCTATGAGCTTTGGAAGTAAAATAAGAGTACTCGGCGCGGCTGGTTGCACAACTGAGCACTTAAAAGCCAAGCCACCAATAAAGTATTGTGAATAATATCCAGTTCTCAGAAATGGCTTTCTTATTTTACAGACCAATCGAGCGTGAAATGCTGATTACGGTGCATAGTGCGTCGCTGATGATGCGTAAGCTTCAAGACTATACGGCTCAAATTCTTTTTAATGTTTAAGGTCTGGTCTATAATAATCTAACTAACTATTCGGAGACAAAACTAATCGTTTCTTGACAATAGGAACCGAGCCTTAGGCTTTAAGAAATAATATAGAAAATGAAAAATATAAATTGGAATAAATACCTAATCAGGATATTGCAATCGAATAAACTTACACCCAGTTTGTGCAAAGTCAAGGAAAATCAAATTCATGTCAATTGAATTGATTAGCTGTTGTTAATTCAGTCAGCTAATCGCAGTTGACATGTGTTTGACCGTATTCGTTTGTTTGGTGTTTTTCTGCTTTTCAGTTACCAAGTGTTATGTATTTGGGTTTAAAAGTCACTTTGGCGCTGCTAATGCGGTTTTGCGCGGCAATGTTTTTGGGAAGATTGATAGATAAATAATAGAAAAACATTTGTGTGATTCAAAGGTTGTTAGTATTGTTTGGTGTATTTGTAAATTTTCTAAAAAGCAGTATTCTTCTAATTGAACAAATATATTGCTGGCAAAAAATTTGGGACTTGACTGTTATTGACAATAGCAAAAGATTTAGATGATACTTTAGTTAGCTCCTGATAATTAAATTAAATAAACACAATGAAAGGCAAGCCTAACCAAGCGATAATGTGAACTTTATAAATGTACCTAATCTTATTTGGACTTAATTAAAAGGCAATCCTAAGTGTCAGTAAGAGAACTTTACATAAGTAAAATTAATAAGACATTTTCCATTCAGTCGATTCTAATGATTATAGATAAAAATATTTTTACAGTACTCTGATGCTAAGTTATCGGTTTGAATATTTTACTGTTGTAAATATTTACGACCGAAACCGATTATTAATTAACGCATTTAAATAATTCATTTCACGCCTATTTGTGTTACATAATTAAGTAAAGCGAGCACATATTAAATCATAAACCGGTACTAATACGTGTATACACATCTGTTCAAATATCCGCAAATCGCAAGAATTTATTTCAGCTTCCTTACAAGTATCACGACGTGTGGAAGCGGACTGTTCACCCGAGCGTGCCGGCGATATTAAACTAATAACAGTTACTCAAGCCGGGCTTTGGGTCGTGAAAATACGAGTAAAAGAAAATTGCTTGCTCGTTTCATATCTCCTACACCAGTGGCTACATTGTTATTGCATGCCCGCTGTATCATTTGCATACATAAAAGGAACAGTGAAGGTGATTATGTCTGCTGAATCAATAATTACTAGCTTGTGGGTAGTCAGCTATTTTTATTTGTCTTTATTTTTAGCACTTGTAACCTTTATAACCACATGGTCGTATTAAGATCACTAGCTGTTCATTAACCACGACTCCGTTTGCAGTTTTTATGAAATATTCTGCGTCCTTTATTCTTTCGTGTAGCCTAGATGACATTGTATATAGAGAAACATAGTTACTTTCATATTCATTATATTATTTGAGGGACAGAAGAACTGGACACACAGCACGCACCCGCGGGTTGCCCGTGCAACAAACTATAGAGACAGAAAATTACAATACTGTCATGGGATCCGGGCGTATACAAAAAATGCTAGTTTAGAACAGTTTGGCAACAAGTGAACGATCTCTACATGAGATTATTAAAACCGAGGGAGTGGTTAAACGCTATTCTGCCGTTATATTTTACAAAGAGACCAAAACGCTTGGAAGCGCACCTCAAACGCAAAGTAAATTTCTGGCCAACTGTTGTTATTTTTGTAGATTAATGTATTATGTTGTTAGAATAATGTATTAAAAATCATTAAGATTTTGCCATGGGGATGAGTGGGATCCAAAATCACTAAGACCGATGTAAAGTACTAAAGAAAGAAAGAAATTTGTTTATTTCGTACAGAGCACACACAATTAATTAAAACAAGATAAACAAACATATTATACATATAAAGAACAGCCTTACTAAATGTAGATAGGATTTCATTTATAAATTCAATGTAGTTTTATTCTTATTCATTATAGACTGTACGGATAGGGATAAAATCGAGAAAAGGAACAAAAAATGCCGAAGCATTGTTTGACCGCTCCGAGCTAAGGTTTCACAATTCCGAGAAATCCTGTGAGACTGGATTTTGGTTCACGGATTTCACTGACCATGAAAGGGCTCGGCGGCTAACACAAAGTGCTCAACGCTTATATTTTTTATTAGGTGGATGTGAGTTTTAAGAGCAGCTTTAATAAATTGGATTTTATGGAAAAAGTCAAGTAAACCGTTGGCGTCCCTTGGTAAAAATATGTGGATAAATTTCGACACTTTGCTTAGTACAGATATGGATTTTTTTGACGTAATAAAATAGTCGAGTAATATTTTTCCTTGCTTTATTTTACCTATTGAGTCACAAGGACAGCCAGACGCAATGGCTTTTCAATTATCTCAGGCATTTTAACAATAGACAGGCTAAAGAACAAACTGTAACTTTTAAATCTAATTTAGAATATAAACAACTGAAGGATAGAGTATTGCGTTTACAGTTGCCAGAATCAAACGAAACAAGGGACATTTGAAGCCTTTTTATACATTACGATCATCATCAAATAGAATCAGGCTTGTGTATTCCCAAAGGCTTAGGTAGAGGTGTCTTACAGCCACATTTCGTCAGCTATATCTTAGGCAACACGTAATACGAGACAAGCCTAGAAGGATGACAACAGGACAATTTCCAAATTTCGTAAAGTTTCTGAGAGTTATGATTTTATTTGTCTTGTCTCTGAATTCGGAAACAGGATCTCATAACCGGTTGAAAGCGTAAGTACTAACTGATATTGCTGTACCAACGTAATCTAAAAATGCTTATTGAATGTATTACAGATTACTTAGTCACAGAAAACGTCTTTAATATTGTTCAGCTCGCTACTTGTTTGCCCTCATCTGGAGAGAGATAACGAGTATTGAGGTTAAGATCACAACACCATTCCACAGACTGACATACCTACATGTCATTATCGAATACCAAGATAGGTCGTCATAACATTCCAGATATTATGTTGACAAAGATTTTATAAATATACGTCTGCTTACTGTTAAGGAAAACATCGTGAGGAAATCAGTATGTCTGAGAGTTCTCCATAATGTTCGCGACCACGCAGAGGTCTCGGGTTCGAACTCAAGGCGCGCATCTCTGACTTTTCGAAGTTATACGCATATAACACCGTTAAAGCAAGCCATAATTGTTTATTTAATACGCAATTAAATAAACAATTATCGCTTGCTTTAACGGTGAAGGAAAACATCGTGAGAAAACCTGCATGTCAGAGAGTTCTCCATAATGTTCTCGAAGATATGTGAAGTCTGCCAACCCGCACTCGGCTAGCGTGGTGGACTAAGTCCTCAGTGTCCTCACTTTTCACTCACAGTGAGTAGAGGCCCGTCCCAGCAGTTAGACAGTTTAATACAGAACTGATATTATTATATACTACTGTTGCTTAAAGTGAAGGAATAGAGTAATAATTTTAGAATATTAAGTTTTGTTTGAGGAGGTTATCTTGGTTGTGACCGATAATATATAGGAGTTTCGTCGACTTATGTGACCTCGGCGTCTGTATCAATGCCACACATACTCTCTACTGTCCTTGGTATCGAAAGAGACTTAGCAGCAATACCTTACGATTGCTTCGGATATACATAGCTAGAAATAAAACCAGCGTCAGATACTCTACCACTAAAGGCAATAATTATACAAATTAATTGGCGGTAACCCATTGGGTAAGCCATAGGAATTGTGATCAAGATATCGCTGATTTGAAACCTATCCTTTGCATTACTGACGTGAACTCCCAACACAAGCATTCTTAGCTTAGCTGGAGTGGTTAACAAGAATACTAGTCATTTATAACTAAAATTACTAGTAGGGTTAAAAATCCATTAGATTTTGTCAAAATATACTCCAGAGATAAATCGACTTCCAGTAAATGTGTTTTTTCCCTATCAGGCAATTCTTAGTAGTCTGATACTGTAGCCTGTGTTCGATAGATAGCGAATGGCTCTCAATTATGTACCAACGAAATTGTAATATGTCTGCCTATACCTTCGTGTAACCGGCGTAAAGCTGTGTTATGTTTATGTATGTTCATTTTATAACTATTGTTGTTGGCTCGACGCTTCTTCGGACAAAATTGAACATGATTGAGTGACATAACATGACTGTTTGGACGCTATGATGAATCAGAAATACCGTTTATTGAAACCCTCGTAGTTTGTGATAGATCGAATAATGAACTATTGTCCACTTTCTTCAATCGTCATTAAATAAATTGTTAGTAAACATACTTATCGCCAAGAGATAAACAATCGAATATAAACATCGAATAATCGTATAGCTCGTCGAGCTTGGCTGGAATTTTTATACGCCCACGCTGTTTTATATATATTTTGTTAATAGAATTTGCATCTTATTAAGTGTTAGCAGAGTTCATATTACAGTGAAAGGGCTTGTGTTGACATTATAACGTTATAAATAAGCTATTGTCAGCAGTTTTCCCTGGAGGCAATAATTTATCGTTGAATGCATGCCCTTTATTAGTAGCGTAACCTGCAGCTTTTTCTAATTGTTTGATGAAAAGCGCATAGTAATAAAACGGTAATGTAGGTTAATAATGCTTTTATGGTGAGCCCATTGTGTATATTGTAAAGGAAAGTTTTAGTGTTGGATAGCCTATTTATCGAGGAAGGTTATACGCTATATAACATCACGCTACGACCAACGGGGTCGACGCGGGTGAAACCGTGGGAACATCTATTGTAAATAATTTGCTGGTGGGTAGGACTATTCTATTTGGATGTTTCTGATTTTATACCCTAACCCAAAGAGGTGTAACTGTTTAACCAATATTTTTGACACACGACTCGATCTGCAGAGCCTGTGGTGAACAGGACGAGTCCATATCGCACCTACTGTGTGAATGCGACGCGTTGGCTGGACTTAGGATGGGTCTGATGGGATTGGCATATCCAAACCCTGAAGACTTTAGGCTTCTCCCTCTGAATTGTACACTGCGGCTAATGCAGTACATTCATAAGGAGATAGCTAAGGGATGAATCTTGGGGCTGACACAAAAGATCCCACTGAGTCGAAGTGTCGCCGGTCAGTACAGACTGGCCCCCACACACAAGATAAGATAAGATAACCAATATTTGTTTTATAAAAAAAAGGACAAGTGATAGAATTAGTTTCTAATGATATGATTTTTCATAGAATCTACGATAATAAATTGTGCAATATTTCTTTCTTTCAAACCCACACACTTGATTTTGTTGATGTATGCTGTAAATACGAGTTAGCAATTAGGACAGGTACTTATCAAAAGAAAATGTGATCACACCGGATACATTTCAAAAGAAAATGAGTCAAAGGTAGTTGAATAAAATTTTTTATAAAATGCAAATGTTGTTTAAGATAGCTATATAAATATTCAGACAACATCCACGTGAGATGTTTCTTGAATCGGGTCTGACATAAGATCAAATGAAGAAAAGCGAAGTACCCGGTATCTTTACTTACTTTTTTACGATAATTTAAATTATGAGACCAGACCAAACATCAGGGCATGTCTCAATATATCCCTTAGCAAATACCTGGAACACTCCTCACATTTCAAAATTATTATATTCGTTATCAAAGTTAACTAATAGCTATTAAACGTATGTAGGTTATCCAGTGACCTATTGTATTTCAAGCATGTTATGTCCCTGAAAGCGTTAATAACGCGTTATTTATAACATATAACATTGTTATATACGCTTTCACTTCATATATAAAGAGAAGTCACACAAGCATGTCATGTAACACATTTAAAAACAGGCTAAAGGTTAACAGTCTTAAGACTTTTAGTGCCTTTGAGTTTCTCCTATTCTTCATATAACAAAAGGGTAGAATACTGTTACAACTTTTATCTTTTCCCCTGAACAATATCACAAAGTCAGTACTGTTATATTACATTGTAAACGTTAGTAACTAACTGTTAAGATGTGGATGACAAATGGCTATAATTAGTTGTTAGTCGCCGCTCGAAGAACAACTTCAATTATATAATTACCTACATGTCAATAGGAAAGCGTTAATCTTGTTGCGTCCTTTATAATTTATAATTGAAGGGTACTTTTAGATTCTCTCTTCCTAAACGCAGACGTAACGGCTTCGCCGGCGATCAATAAATAACGTCGAGGATGTGATTTCTTAAGCGCTCTTGTAAATTACTTAATGCTGACTACTAAGCAGTCCATTTAAACTGAATTGAGGTGAAATCTATTAAAAGATGTTTATAAAAACGGCGGTAATACGTGACCGTATTCGTGTCATATAGGTTTTAACAAATTTGTTTTTTAAAATGTCACACTTAGCTACACCCTCCAGGAGAAAAAGAGTGAATTTGCGCATACTACTACATATATATATATATATATATATATATATATTATATATATATATATATATATATATATATAATATATTATATATATATATATATATATATATAATATAGGATATTAAGCTATTCAAAATTACATTTAACATTGATTTGTCAATCATTAATCTATTGAAGCTATCATATTTTTCAACTTAGTTAGGGTTCCACTAAAGAAGGGTAGGATAAGGAGTCTTTACAAACATTGAAAAGTGGAACACTCCTACACCCATATTCAGATTGAGTATTATCTGTGAATCACACAATTATACTCGTAGGTACTAGATTCTAACTCGCGAAACTTGATCCATCTGCAGTGGTAAGACCACTTAAATCCTTGTCTGTCTGTGCAGTAAATCAAGTGTAGAGACTTTAGAACTATATGAGCAACTAACAATTCAAAAAGGCTACAGAATAGTTAAGTTTAAGAATGCAAATTTTCTTTGTATTTAATCGTGGGAAACATTACAGCAAAAACAGGCAAAGGCAAAAACCGCAACAGCCTATTCTAGAGTTGCACGGCGAAGGCTACACACCGAATATGGAGTACGATGCGTTATTGATCCGTGGCCCAGCGACCGCAACCCGTTCACCCTACTAACCCCGACCGATAGGCGCCTGGCGGGGCTGCTATGAGATAGATTCTCACTGCAGTTTAGGTCACTGGGCTATAAATTAATTGGATTCTTACGTGACAACATTTCCCTTCAGAGGTCTATCGAAAGAAAACATGCGACCGATATTTATAGGCGTGAATTATAGCATCGCTTTTAAATGCCGATCCAGGATATTTACCTAATGTGAGTAGGTACCTTTGGTGGCATTTACATTGACATACTTTTATCATTAAGGGTCAAATAAAACAAAAATTCTACAACCCTTATCATGATAAAATAATAAGTAATTAGATGAGTAAGGCGAACCTGGGTTTCATCCGAGAGAAGATTATTTTAGTATCTATCTAAAATAATTATTTTAGATAAATACTAAAATAATTATAATCATCTACTTATGATTGTACTGGAATACAATAATATATATTAGGTATTGCAATTTGATTGTAACCTATAGGTTTTAAGAGGACCTACTTATCTACTATAATATTATATGGACCGACTCGTGTGTATAGAATAAATAGAAGATAAAAAATACACCAGGAATGATAAAGTAGGACAATATGTTCCAAAGAACGCCTCTGTGAACACAAAGAAAAATAAAACAAAAGATTATCACTACAAAGGCACTATGGTACTCAAGAGCCGTGAATTTTGATGAGGCTTGCTTTACGATTACATTTTATACATGAGATCGTAGTCTTTATGATGATGACATTTTGGGTAAAGTATAAATATTCACGCAAAGTAAGATGTAAGCCTACTGTGTCACGCTATTGTACTGTTCCTTTCTTGTAATTAGACGAACGGCCGATTTTATAGAAAAATTACCATAGTACTGTTACCGTAATAAAATTCAAGAGATTGCTCGGTATAATTAAGTTACTCTTTAATGGATGACTTTGTGCAACCAAGAGGCGATTCGATCAACAGATTGGATGTGGATAGATTATAATCATTATAACCAGCATAGCAATCAATAGTGTAAGATATGCATCTAATCTTCACCTCATATTATGGCCGTTATTATGAGTTTTTAAATAGCTTACAAGTAACAGTACATCTATGACGTATATTTGGCAGATAATATGTACTTTTGTAAGCATAAGTGTCGTAAAAATGGTGTCAGCGTAATAAAAATCCAAGTGGTATAATGGCGTCTTGGGAACGACGATATTTAAATATAGAACTTTATATCAGTACGGCCACGCGCCCGTTATTTTTTTTTAATTTTGCTCGACGATGTCACTAACCGAGATGTGTGAATGGGGCCGGCTGACGCGAATAGAAGCTCCCCGTGGATGGTAACGTAGTATTTGTATTCGCATATGACGTTAAAACAACTAAGTCTCATTTAACAAAACTGCTAAGGGAAAACACAAGTGCGAATTGCATTCAGTCAAGTCTTACGGCTCAATAAACATCATTTTGAATGCCATAAAAACCCACCTTGTGCTAGAAAGCAAAACGTCGAAGTAATAATTCATGGTTCACTAGTTGGTAAGTCAGTGTATTGGTTCCAAAAATAGAGAACTGTTTACATTTTTTGTGGAAGGAAGGTGCGTGGCACGGAGCGTCCAGAGAGCAGGTAGTGGCCTGACTAACCTTATTGCCCACTTCCTACATAAAAAAAGTTTAAAATAGAGGCGTAACCTTAATGGCTAGGTGTTAAAGTCATGGACGAGGAATATCGTATCGATTTATAATTTTATAAAAGGAACGACGTATTAACGGAACAAAATATTTGGGATCGAATTTTACATTGATAATATTCATAATGTTCATGAAAGGCGAGTCTATTTTTCTTGTTGTTTAGTTTACATTATTTTATGACAACGTTAAGTTGGGTGCCTGCATAGACGTCTTAGCCTGATTAATGATTCGAGATTCTTTGGATTTTATTTTTAAAAACGTGAGATGAAAGTAGCTTTATTTAATTGGATGATGCAGGCAAATCTATTGATAAAATACTCGAGATATATTGGTAAGATAAATAGCTTTTCTACGAAGGTATAATTTTATTAAAGATTCTTTTTTGGATGTTGTGTTATGTGCTTCGTTCCTTTTTAAGATTTTGAATAGAAATAATATTTAACTCGGCACTATATTAATACAGGTAATATGAGCCTTTAGCTTTTAGTCATGAAACTTCTGTCTTTTTGGTTTGTATCTTAAAGGCGATCTAAAAATAGTGGAAGTAAGTTTTTGCTGGTATTTTCATTTATGTTTATGCCTTGTTTTATTTCACTTTGGCAACTGTTAGTAAAATGTATTTATTTTATGTTTATGTTATATTAAACTTGTTGTTCAAGAGCGTTGTGTAGATATTGTTTGTGTTTCAGACTTTAATTTTGATTTAGATTTTCGATCATTATCTACCTGCTACTATACAACAAAATAATAACGTGATATTTAAAAGTTGCAGTATAGATAATATAATCGCATTCGCCTTTGATAAATGGCTTTAAAACTTTAACTGAAGGTAAACAATGATGACCATACGATAGATAACCTCTTTTATTTAAAATATGTTTTATCTGCAAAAGACCACAGACCACGCGTGCAGCACCTATTTCACCGAGAAACAATTACTTAACAATCAATTTATCACATACTGATCTATATACAAGTTATACAAGTAGATTTCTCACCATCATACCTGTCATTATAATGCATATATTGAAAGTAAAAGTGTCAGTAAGTTGGGAGCCATTAGTGTGGGCACAGCAACTTGTCCATTTAACGAGACAAGAGTAACGCATTAGCATATAGCCTTTGGTGTTTCTAAAGCCGACGATCACGATACACGGCCATCAAGTTTACTTATGTTGAGTAAGAACATCGGCGGTACGATTTGACGTTGGGACAAAAAGCTCTTCAACTATTTGACTTAGATAACGGCATTCAGTACGTTTTACTACGCGTAAAGTAATTTTATTTTTTGACTTGCTTTCTAGTTTTAAATTACCATAACGGTTATTAATAGTTTACGTTCCATGATTCTAGATTTGAATTTTATTTAATTTGTATACGTCTGTGTGTTCTTTGTTATAAAGTTTGTAAAGTCTGCCGCGACTCAAGATTTATTCCTGCGGGTGCGGGTACCAGTATCATTTTGGAGATTAAGACTGAAATGACAACAAAATTCGGTCAGTTTTACGTTTCATATAATAGATATCCGATTACGTGCCAAATGTGGACGCTGTAAGATTTACAATGGCCAAATACTTGATGGGTACACCAGATATTGGTGGTGATACAGTACAGTACTACTACTACTAAAATTTCCTTAGCCAATAAGAAAGACCAGAGTAGTCAATCAAAAGCTTTTAGCTTAGATAAGCTACTTACGCCATTGATGCACGAAAACAAACAAACATTACTTCTCATCAAAGTCGTATTTCAATATAATGTTCGTATTGATTAACGCAATTAAAAACAAATACGAGATGAAATCTTCCTTCGTGTTGGGCATCGAACGTACATACATAAAAAAATTCCAATAAATTCCAATACCTTGTATGCTCCTCAAGTTTCAACACTGTTCGAAAAAGTAATCCACAGTGAGACGTAAAACCAGGTCCTTTCGACATGTTTAAAGTGCACGTTAAGTGGAAACACAAGTAGCGTTAGAGTTTACCCAGACGTGTAGGCAGATGAAATGTTGTTGATGGTCAAATATAACGACGAACACCTCAACAACGCAAGGTCAGTCAATATGTGGGCTCAATCTGATGCTGGATCAAACTTAACGACATATCTGTAGGTCAAACGGTTATTTAAATGTTTGCAACGGATGTTGTATAAATATTTAGATACCATAAATATGAATAGCCTGTCTTAAAAACAAATTTCGGTAGTTATTTGCTTCTAATCCAACAAGTGCTTTCAAGGCGATTCATTATACTAAGAGCTATATAAAATGGACTATCAATAAGAGGAAACAATAGGCATGACTCATAGCTAATCCATCGGGATTTCGGTCATTCCACCCTCGAAATACGACTCAGTCAATTGCCCCGCCCACTTAGTACACACGCAATTCGACAGTGCTAACGACCTAATTAGCCCTCTTTGGTCAGTGCTCTCCCCTGATCTAGACGCACCTTTGCTTGTACTATACCTATCAATATTTGCTTTACATGTTTGAACGCAGTTATTGTTTCTGCTATCTGCGTCGAAGGACAAAACTTAGTTACGTAAGTGGCCTGATTTGTGTAATAATGTAGGTCGACGGCACGACGCTGGCACAGTACGTGGTTAATGTGTGGAAGAGTGGCATTAAATGCAATTGGCTGCATCATATTCATATTTATTGGACTCAAATAGGACACCGACCAATTCTACTATCATATGATTTGTATTGTCTTCGTTGTGAATATATTACGCGAAAGATTCAACTTTGTCACTTATGTTGTGAGGTAAATCGCTGTCATTATGCTAATATTGTACTATGAGCTAACCACTACCTATCAAGGATTACGTTTATATGGTAAATTTATTCTAAAATGCACTGCAATTGCGTTTGAATAATTGAAATACGTTCGTTCAATATTCTCGATATTTAGTAGACTATAATTTTAACGTGTTACAAAGATTCATCACAGATTTTATGTTTGAAGTTTTAGAGTTGCATTGTTATGAGCAATGACTAATGCTCGAGCAATTTTGTTAACATAGAATAGTTTTAACGGTTGCTGGCTAAAAGTAGACGAAGTAATAAACCCGACAATATTGTTTAGCTAAGTATAAATTACTTTGATTAAAAGCTACATAAAGAAAATAAGGTCGATACGTCTGAAGGACAGAAGCTACACTGGCTGTCGTTAACGGCCACTGAAAATTTTATTGTAAGCGCTATGCGCGCTGCTTGAATACCCAAGCTTTATTATCCAAATAAACACTAGTAAATCACAACTTGAGGTAATTTATTGGTAACCAGCTTTTAGCTGCGGCTGTGATTGCTCGAGAACACTCCTTTTTTGGATGAAAGGTACCCTATGTCCTTTTCTGTACCTTACTGAAATTTCATGATGATCGGTTGAATAGTTAAGGTGTGGAAACGTTACAAACAAACAAACTTACATTTACAATATAATATCAGTTAGGATCTCCTCCCAAAAAAGTATCGATACCTACGTCAAACTGATACTTGATATCTTTGTATGTTATCTTAGAAATATTATTTGCAACAGCTGCATAAAGATAAACAAGCAACGATAAAAAAACATCGAACTAATTCCTTTAAACAGCAAAAATACTGAGTTTCAACCCACTTAGATATAATTTGTCCTTGAAAATTATGTTTAGGCATAAACAAACACATTCTTAATGCAAGTATATCTTCTGATTGGATCGCTTCAACAGTTACCAAAATCACAAAATCATCATTTGCTTTGTTTATAACGAGGTTGCATTATATCAATGGATCATTGATTGACATTCATAGTCGCGTCAACTCGAGTGAACATCGATCGTGCATTTAAATATGCGTGCGTGCGCGCAGCGTTTCTTTTATCTGTGGCATAGGCGCGATATCGAGGGTGTAGGTGTACCGCCCTTGGCGCGCTTCATATTTGTTATTCATTAGAATATTTTGAAATCTTATCTATAAACATTTAATAACAAATTGCTTGTTTACTCTATCCGACACGCTTTAGCCTACCGTAGTTTTTTCCTTTAGTTTGTGTTATTCATAACTGTATTCAGCCAAACAATTTTGCTTTTATGAGTACCTAACTACCCGTCTAGTAATCGTTTAAGAGGGGATGATTTCCCCTTCTTGATCTTTACCTTGTCTATTACGTGTAGTAATGTTACCAGATTGGTATTGGAAACTACTAATACTACTTTGATAAATGTATTTATCCTGTTTACTTAATAAAGCAATGTCTGACGAACTCTCTGAGACAATATTGGTTTGTTTGCTTCGTATTGTCGTTTTAGCGAAAGACAGCGTTATCGCCTCACGAACAAAGGAAATGAAACTAGAAATGCTGGCTTTTATCGCTTAGTTGATGAGAGCAATGACCTCGGTCACGTTCATATATCTAATTGTAAGTCGTAATTGCAATAGTTTATGCAGAAATATGTAAAACGATGCGCGTGGGAATGATTTTACTTGCATACCAATTTTTATTTCTGTGTACCATAAGTCATATTATTCGCAGTCTTCGCATGTGTGTGAACAAGCTAGGTCATGATATTTTTAGATCTAGCATTTTATTCGAGAAGGAAAATATTGGATACTTTATCTCGTGTCGTGTGCCATCAATCCTCTTAATGCATCATCTCAAGTAAGAAGCAACGCATAAAAGAAAAGTAATGACGTGATATACGTCTTTATTTTTCTTTTATGCGTTGCTTTATTCTGCGGAGGTTTTTCAAAAAAAGAAGGAAGCTACATCTGGTGCCGTACCGGTTGTTGCGTCATATTAGGGTACGCTTACATAAAAATTATATTAATGCAAGCAACCAAGTCGGAAAAGTATCTGTCACAATGTTCTAATGATTGAACGTCTCAATTATGTGCGTTTTACTTTCTACATTGTCCAGTACCATTATGACATAAATCAAATGTACTCACCTCATGAACACGATTTATTAATCATGAGAAACTGTAACACGATACACTTAAACAAAATATACTGCAATACAGTGACAACATCCTTGACAATACATCAAATGACGAAAAGGGAAATTTATTTCTTGATTGCATTATATTTTAGTTACATAACAGAGAAAGAAATTTCTTTCAAGACACTATGTCAAAGATACTGCCTTTTTATAAGACATAGCTGGACTACTCGTACATAATAAAATCAATAGGCTCTTCGCTTTGTCGGAAAATCGAGTTCACGTCTCAAGGGCCTTACAAAGAAAAGGCGTTATAAAAGGCGAACAAAAAGTCAGCGTTTCAAGATGTTACACAATTCTTCTGAACTCTGCATAGCTTGTAGCGATTCTCGTAACTACAAGGGTAATTGGTACAAAAACTGTAAATAAACATCTTATTACTTACCGATATGTTAACTACTTCCATGGAAACGAACATGTTTTACTGGAGTGAAGCGTACAGGCGACTGACTGATCGGAATACTGATTTTAAATAGCTAATGGGACAGCAATTTCAAAAGATTTCGAGGAACTAGATTTATATGCAGACTCAATATCTTCACCAAACTCGCTCAAATCCGTTAATTACAATGAAAAAGGAATTTATGGCAATAAACTCGAATATATTTTTAGAAGCTTCATTGCTTGCGGATTATATGAAGTTTTCTTTCAACATCAGCTTTTCTTTGTTGTTCTAGAATGTTATATTTAAATTATTGTAGTGAATACAGTATGAAGTGATGTGAGTACCAATCAGTGTGTGTGACGCCAGACTAAAGCACTTCACAGGTTTCAACTACGCACGTGATTGCCAGCAGGTTTTACTGTAGTGTTTCTTTGTACTACATCTACTCAATGAGATTTATATTTATGTCCTATGACGCAATCTTCTATACATTACGTTACACCATTTGATCCCCTAAGGGCATTTCATCGAACACAATCAACCGAGAGAGTTGACCGCTTACGAAAGAAATACTATCGTCAATCAAATAACTATTTCCATTATAAAATAGTCATTAGCGAAGACATACGATGAGTTCACCATTCCAATGTTAGACGTCCATTTAAAACCAGAAATCTGGGCTTACGTAATGATATCATTCTGTTTTTATAAAACATATTTCCTTCTCATACGTGGATAGTGGATGTCATATCCAAGAGGAAATTAGCACACGGCCAACAATTTTTCTTTCAGGTGACTTAAATTACGACATAGTCATTTAGTTTTTTAAATAACTTTATTGCGTATGACACACACACGAGTTGTAATATAAATAAATATACCTGACCTTATCGGCAAAGTTACATAAATATTGTATTCTGTTTTCAATAATATTGCAATTAGTGTTGTAAGACGATTTTGTAAGCGAGTAATGTAGTTTACAATATGCAGGCAGGTCCTAACTGTTATATCTTGATTTCTTGTATGTATGGCTGGTATATGGGTGGTGTTAGCGCCAGGATTCGCGCCGGTCAAACCGGTCGTCGTCCGCCGTCGGAGAATGTACAATCCAGTTCTACCGACTCGACCTGACTTTCTTTAGCTCCTAATACAGCTAACTAAATCTTAACCTATTTGAAAAACATAAATGCTCAATTTGTCGAGAGCGTCAACCGCTAACACGTTGTAAGCACGAAAATATCTTCAGTCGTCGTAAGGTATTCAGATTATGTATGGAACTTCTGTTGATATAATAGTCTCAGAGTTCGGCGCCGTAGGAAGTTCGTTACGGATTTAAATTCAAAAATATTCTAAGTGTGCTGGAAAGATTACGTAATCTAGAACGGTTTCTACAGTTTTATTCAATCCTGCGCGATACTGTGGACTTATTGAATTCTGTTTATATATGATGTAGTTTATGTCGATCTCTGATACCTAATATTCTGGTGGATTGTTCAGATTACACAACATAAAGACATATTGCAATGATCTATGTATAAATAAACAATGTTATTTATACAATAATTGATAGACTAAGATTATTATTGTGCGTCTGTTCGCGATTTAACTGTCCGAATTAAATGCGATTTGACATAATTATAATATGTAGAGTCGATATATTTTTACAGACTTATCATAAAAATCGTGGTGCCTCGTCTAAAATTAGAACATTTTAATTAATATTCATTGATTACAATATTCTTGCTTATTTACGCTACGGAGGACTATAGAGGTGTTTTAAATGCTTAGTTGTTGTTTGTTTAATATGTATGATGCAGGTAGAAGGCACTATATATTATTATGTGTACCGTGTAGGCAAGTACTAGAATATGGACCTTTATTCGATCGCATTAATATAGATGGCTTATGTCCAGCAGTGGACGTCTTTTGGCTGACATGATGATGATTAATATAGATTTTATCGATACATTTTTATCTCTCGGGAGCAGTTCTTTTTTGTTGGCTATAAGGTCCTGTTTGTTCTGTATGCCTGTCAACGTGTCTGCAAAATTCCATCATGTTTGATCGAGTAGTGGCGTGCAACTAACAAACTAAAATTTATAACATTAGTTAGGATTGCAATAATCACTCACTTATATTCTATCTTATTAATAATAACGATTGTGTCAATTAAATATAGCTCTGTACGTATGTATGTACGTATATACTGACATTGGTATTGATCGCACCGCAAGGAAATTCCAGACTATTTCAGGGCAGACGCGATTAGCACGGCCAGTTTTAGTACGACGAGCAACATGCTATTTCAAAATTTGCTTTGGTTTTGTTCTACACATAAACACATACAGATCCGCACATATTACGTTCAACGCACATACATTATAATTATACTACATGACACTGATTTACTCAACTACTCAACAGACTTGCATGTGCGATAGAAGCGACATACGTTACACAGCTGTGTTCAGAGAGAACCTTCTTCTTTGAAATCCATAATATGAGGAGATGAACTCTCAAGTGGTTTGGGTTATGCGAGGAAAAGGGATGGACAACTACGCGTGACCGCTCATACGTACCGAGGATGAAGCGGAATGTCGCGATACATAAATCGATAGGCGTCTCAAATCGTACCTCGGAACAGTTGAAGCTCTATAGGGAGTTTTGAGTTTTACAGTACTATAATAAATCATCTGCCTTTGAAGATATTGAAGCCTTTGTGTATGATGTGTTTGCTTTTGATGCATACGTCTTTTATAATAGAACTTGGTTCTAAAGAGACGGAAGCGAGGTGGGGGAGCGACAAGAGGTCCGGATGGGACGGCGACGACGGCCCGGCCTTGAAAGAGTTTGTTTTGGCAAGGTTACGTCTGATGTAGCGTTTGATATCTAATCCAACAGACCTACTGACATTAAAAGAGTCAACTTCAATACTGTTCTCAACATCATATCTAGTTTTTTGCTAGTACAATAAGTCTTAATTCCTCAAAGTGATTACTCACGCGTATGGCCAGTAATGAGTTACAGTTTTAGTCATACACGCAGTCATACAAACAATCCAGACCGGATGACGTGAATCTCGCAAAAATAATCTTAAAGCGAGGGCTGTATTTATAAACAACGCTCAATGGTGTGAAGTAATACACCGCATTGGAGAACACCAATGCGTATTGAAGATAGATCTTTAAAAAATACGGTTCGGCTCTTGAATAAACAATTTCATTTTTATGGCTTTATTGCCTTCATTTAACCACCGGCTGATGTTATGGAAGCACTTTGACATAGTAACGACTAAACGCAGACTTTTTCTTGTGGAATAGTTTTGAGACATTTCCTATAGATGTCAATACTTTTGTCGCTTCTGTGGTTAACCAAAACGGCTACCAATAACAGTACTACAGCGTAACGGTTGATGGAGACCGGTAGAGAGCTGACAGATAATGGGAATTGAGCAAAAACTATAGCGTATGTGGGCTCCATCTTCGCAATAATCATCAATCACTTTGTCGCCACTTTGTTGTGAACTGGTACATGAGGAAGAAGCAAATTAATCGTATTCCCATAGGAGTAAAAAGGTTTACGTGTAAAACATTGTATAGCAAAATAGTAAGTTGATATATGTACGAATACTACCGTTGAAATGGACTCTCCTATAATTTGAAGAGATGAAGCATATTTTTATCGCGGTTTATTTTGGTAGCTGTGATTTTTGTAAAGCTGTTCCAGTGATAAATTGTTGATTCATTTGTGTAGGTATATGTAAAATATATTTCTACACTACTACTACGTGAGTTCACCTCAAAACAACAACGTGGGAGTGTGAGTGTGAGCAGACAGTACTATAAATCTATTTTAAATTGATGGAAGGTCAGCGTATTGAAATGAACACCGGTGTGTGTGCACACAATGTTGGAGACGAGTTGCAGTGAACGCAAATTCTGAAATAGTAATGACATCGCGACGCAAACGACCACCTACATGGCAATAACTATTTTTGAAACAATTATATTTTAAAATAAATTACTATTAAGTGATAATAATAACTTAGATAAAACACGGTGATGTATTAAGTTAGCTTAGCAATGAATACGATCACATAAAACAATTGTTTTGTTCATAATTTGTTAGTACGACTGACTTTCGCAATTGACACTACCTACGAGTATTTCTGACAGTGATTAATAAACTGACGGAGAATAGTCGATATTTATAATTCCTCCGAGCAGTACAACACTTAAGACGTCTGTGCATTATTTTACTCCAGAATAATATTCCGAACATTAATTCTCCACGATTATTTCCTATCTAGTCTAAAAACATTGACAATACATTAGCACATGTAAGTTTAGTTAGGTACAATAGATATAAATAAAAAGTAACTATAGTATGAAGATATATCGATGATATAAATAGCTGGAACAGCAGTCGAATCTGCACTAAACGGTCATAAGGTGAGGTGTATCGCGTTGGCGAATTCAAGGAAACCGCGACATATGGCTTGGGATGCGTCATACAACGCAGCTCAGGTCCCGCTGATAACTACTATATAGAATTTCACACAAGCTATGTATAATAAGCCGAGCAAATTGTCAGCAGACGTCACGTCATAATGCAATACAAATTTGCCTATTTAGGGATAATACAGTTATTAATACCCTGTAAGGTCAAACGAAAACGTGGTTGGTTGGAATCGTAGGTACATATACCTGGGTGTTTATTCTAATATACAGTTAATATATTATTCACAAACATTTTGTTGTATTCTAATGTGCGTGAATATGTGTGTAAAATTGTCTACTTGCACATTACGATCTAGAACGTTCCTTTTTGCACACATTAAATTAGTACCGCGTAAAGAGAAGTGTGATCAGCGTTTTGTTTGAATATTATATCTCTTTGCATAATATAATAAGTGAGTTCGGACTCAACCTTGATGACTCAGTCAAAATATTTAATAATCAATATTGTTCTATGAATTGGTATTCTGTGAGACTGAATTTATAATAATAATATTTAAATATTAAAGCAACTGAGATCATCAATAGTCGGGCACATAACAAGTCTAAAAGTGGCGATGGCAGGTAGAATAGGCTGAATATCTTTTAACAGTGTGTTTCTCTAGCGAAATTAGTCAAGACTGGTCAATAATATGTATTTATTATAAAGCCTCACGGAAAATATCAATCAAACTTTCCTACGTATTGCAGATTCGATTCAGGTCAATTCTTTAACAGTAACTTTGCTTAGGTATTGCATGTCGCTGTTCCAAATTTGAGGGTTCTTTTTGTAGCTTTTTAGGCAGTTCATAATATAAGAATAATATTATTAGGTGATCCACTAAAGATATAATACGTAATGATGATAGCGTTAGTACCAGAATTGACCTACTTCTGTTTCTTATAAGTCAGTACCAAAATCTACTTCAGCATTGACTTTCTAAATCATGATATTTCCCAACACAGGTTTAAATAATAGAGCCATCAATAACACGCTGACAAATGAATCGCTCGTATTTGCATTGTGCGAACCCACCCATTAACAAGTGGCTAACTAAGGATTGTATTCAAAATCACTACGCTGAAAGCCATGGTCGTTGCTCCTGGTTTACTCGACCATGTAATTGGAGGGGGACTAAGTTTGTACTGTTTTTCTGGCTATACACTAGTTGCTAATGAAGCCATTGTGTATTATATCTTTAAGGATACAGATAGTAGCATTTAAAAATGTAATACGATTACGCTTTGTTTTGCTGGAGTTTTATTTATCTTTAGATGTAGGAGGAGGTTTAGATTTATTTCTATGTTACGAGACGGTAAGCTTAAAATGAAAAAAAGTAATATAGTATGGAAACTTACTATTTTTTGCAGAGAAGGCATATAAGAAGCTGGTATATATTATATATGTATGAAAAGAGTAGATTTTAATTTCTTGGTCAATTGTTGGAGCCAATTTCTCAGATACATTAGATTTTCCATTGTGGTTTTCGGCTAATTCATTAGTATTTAGTACAAGTAAGCTTATTATATTAGTTAAATGGATTAGTTTACAAGTAGAAGCGTATTGTAACTAGTTTAACATAGAAATATAACACGACATATACCTACTTAATAAGTAACCCAATGCTTAAGTTTCACAGAATCTTAATCTATGTCTCGCATTAATTTTTTGACTACACATGCTTCAAAGAGAACGTAGACTAAATATTACTGACGTCATAAGAAGCTGTGACGCAAAAGACGACACATGTATTCAATTTCATAAGATTATTAGCCAAGTTTGTAAATATTTTAAAAGCAATAATATACAGTTTACCTAAGTTAATGTGAAGATATACGACAGAAAACTAAAATATGATGAGATCCAAGCTATTTCTTATTCACCCACGTATATCACCAACTGAGCAATGAAATTTCTAAATACTATAAAATAGTAATAGGTATCTATGTTATTATCAAAAGCTGAAACATTTACCAGTAATAAATCGGTTTTATACCAATTCTAAGACACTAAGATCTATAAATAAAAGTGTAGACGGAATAATGGTATCTGTAATCGGATCAAACTATATCAATTTCAAAGATTTAGAATAATTAATTTTCAATGTTATTCATTCGCTAGGTGTCATTTGTCTTCACACGTGAACATATGGGATTCTCAACTAGTTTGTTGGACACATGATTGATGGTACCACGTGTGCTTTATACAAACCAATTTAATGAAGACGACCTTTAAGCAACTTACGAAATCACTCAGAGATGACGCGCCCAAGATAATTTCCTAACACGTTAATGATGGCAGTACGGCGCCATCCATGGCTTTTAATGGTACCTTACCTCTTTCAAAACTATAAAAACACAGATAAAAAAGTTGTTAACAATATACCCTGTACCAATTAAAACTAACGTTCAAAGACGACACCGGCTTGGGTAAATCTTACATTTTATGTAGAAACCGTATGGGAACGTCTGGATTACGTGAAGCGTTAATAAACGTAACTGACTTTCTAATAAGAAGATTACACAAATAATTGCATGCATTATAAACAGGATTTAGCGTTAAGATCATGGATAAAAAGGACGGTATTACGACTTCGTGTGTGTTCTCAATACCATCGTCCAAGAAAGGGGCGATAACATTATGTCGGTTGTTGCGAATCGGAGGTCGATGGCCGGAGTCACATGTGGGGGTTATGGGAAGAAGTCAGCCTTTATTTATTTGCAATGTGTGACATGTAAATAATAGAAATATTTATTAATTAACATCCTGCATCTCCATACGTTTTTCCCTTAAGTATCTATACTAATATTATAAAGCTGAAGAGTTTGTTTGTTTGTTTGATTGTTTGTTTGTTTGTTTGCTTGCTTGAACGCGCTAATCTCAGGAACTACTGGTCCGATTTGAAAATTCTTTCAGTGTTAGATAGCCCATTTATCGAGGAAGGCTATAGGCTATATATCATCACGCTAAGATCAATAGGAGCTGAGCACCAATGAAGAATGTTTCAAAATCGGAGGGAATTTTTTCCTTTTGAGAGCTTCCGCTGCGTGCGCTGCGTAAACAGTTAAAGTTTCGCAAAAATCATGTATAACAGTATTGTTCCCCTTTAATAGTTCTAAAAAAAAGTCCGCGACAGCATACGTCTATCTTTTAAGGTTGGCTCACTATAACCATTTTTATGCTAACGAAATTTATTCTAAAATAATGCATTATTTGCGAAGGTATTATTATAAACATGATATTAATCCTTATCCAAATAAATACGTTATTCATCACAAGTATTTAATTTAAAATAAAATTGCCCTTTACATCATTCGATTTCAATGAATATCTTATCGCAGTTTTAAAATAACATTGCAGCAAAATAATGACCCATTACAGACATAGTACAAACGATATTTCTCCTGGTTTATTCTGCGTGATTACTACTGGTTCGATTTGAAAAAATCTTTTAGTGTTGGATAGCCTATTTATCGAGGAAGGCTATAGGCTATATAACATCACGCTACGACCCACGGGGGCGGTGCAGTAACGATAAACGCGGGGGAAACCGCGGGAACATCTAGTTCCTGTTAAGTGCGCAACGTTGTGAAACGAATTGGATGTAGTTGTATGTATAACCAGCATGAAGCATAATCGTCACGTAGTTAAATTCTACAATATATAAAATCTACGGAAGAAATATATGAGACACTTTATTAGTCAGTTTGTGCCAAAGCCGTATGCTAATGTGAAGCGGTCTGCAGTAGACAGATAGCATGCTAATTAAATGTATCCATAACCAGATCTGGGCCACGTTTCCTCTGAGGAAGAGTTGATAAAATTGCAAATGGCAACGCGTTTAGCAAAATAACAGTCTAAAATTGCACGTATTTCATTAAATATTAATGGATAAGTTAGGCACATCTGGTATATTATTTTTGTATTTATTTTCGAAACGTCTTATTGATATTCTGCAGCCGGGTGTAATATAAATATAACGGCAATAGCGTACTTAATAAACACAATACGATAAAATCTTGTTTCTAATCCATATTAGCTGTTGAAAAGCTATTAATATTTAGAAAGCTTGGTTTGGGAAGGCTACACCAATTAACCACATTTACGATTAAGATAGACACGCGAAGTTACTGCTTGAAAACTGATACAGGCTAAGAGCGATTAACTTACAATGGCCTATATCGTTTTGAAATGTGCGTATTTCGTGCACGAAAATATTATGTAAGGTCACAGGTTATAAGTACACGCACTGCAGTAGTGATGCGTATATCGTGATTACAATTTTAAACGAACGAAACAGCAGTAAATCTGCCACAGTTGTGATAAAATTCGTATAAAGTTGACCCGTCCGCAATAATAGAGAAGTTAGAGAGATGAAGGAGACTAATATGAATATATTATTGCTTAATTAGTATTCAAAACTAGATTTACAGAGACACGACCGATGCTCGTTCAAAAGCATTTAATTCAAGACGGACGTGCGTCGTGTGCCTCTGACGATGCTAATCAAAGTTCGTCATGAATAATAAGTGTATAAAATACTAAACAATTTTGATATAATTAAATATTTATAACATGCGTGAGAGTCTATAGCGATTGGGAAAAGTGAAAATGCTATAAGAAAGGCCATTGAATATGATATTAAATGTGGTAAACCGAGACTTGTTTACATGTAATGCCATGTTATTATAATGATCAAGTAGTATGTTCCTGCTTCTCGTTTAGAAAATTAATTAATAGGTTCTGGTATTTCGACGTCGTAATTGCTTTCATTGTTTAGTTATTTGTATCAATTACTATGCTTTCAATGAAATATCTTCAGAAAAAATCAAGACAGTAACAATAGTTGAATGGTAGACAAACAATTATGTTGCACTTAAATTCAACTCAGTGATAGAACATAAATTTTAGACGACATAATCGACTGGGACCATTATTTTCGGGACTGGACTGAAACAGCGGAACCAATAAGCATTGCAATGAATGACAATGAAGGTAGGCATAATTTGACGAGTGACGAGTTTGACCGGCTTTATCAATAATGTTTTATGTATTTGAAAAACGAACAGAAAACATTTAAAATCAGTAATTAGTAACTGCTGTATCTTGATGATGCAAAAATGTAGCACATCACTAACTAGCATCTGCCGAGTTGTTATTCGGCCTTGAGTAAACTATACACATGCGATACCTATCGTCCTAAACAAAAAAACACTGGCAATAAAAATATGAACGAGTAGACATTTTGAAGAGTATGCAAATTATACGAAATAATTTGAATAAACAAGCCATATGTCGGCCGGTCGGCATCATTTGGCAAGGTGTTCCTCAGCAGTGTCCTAAACGCAAGGTGGGCCCGGCATCTGCTGCCACTTGCGATCGAATCACGCCGGAATCAATGCAAACACCTGTCGTGTGGTCCGACTACTTTTTTTTCGGATTTGGTTGCCAGATGTTTTCGTTTAATGCAATATGTAGATCATATTTCGGCAGAACTTGAAAATATAGTATACCAAAATTATGTTATATGTTCTTAAGAAATGCACAATCAAGGAGAAAGTGCGTTTTTGCGTGAAATATAAAAATGGTAAAATGTAATACAGTATCTAGCGACAGATCACTATCTTCAGAGACTTACAGTAGGTAACCAATAACCAATTTCACTCAGGCGCGCTTACAACTTCGGATTGACAACCACCTGATACCACTGATATGTCAATCAATCAATCAGACGTGACGTTTGCATTTCGATACGAACTCAAATAAAAGAGACTGTTTATGTAGACTTGGCTTCTTTTTCCATTGTTATTTTTAACATTTTCCACTATCAATGCTCTAATTCTTTACCATCTAATAAAAATATTTGATAAGATATAAATTTGTCAATTGAAAAAGAAAGCTAATAATTGAAATTATACATAAAAGTACAAGTATGTTTTAAAATAGTATCAATTATTAACAATTGGACACACCCTATTGAGTTGTTTGCGAAATGTTCTTATTAAATTTTAACGTGGTTCCCCGGCCTTCTAGCATTTAGGTCGTCTGGATCAACTCCAAAAGATTTAGCTTGACATAATATAAAAAAGTATTTGTTTTTATAAACTGTTGCAGCTGTAACAAATTTTTGAAGTATGTTTAGGTGAATAAAGTTGGAATTACATGGACAGGTGAATTAATTTTATGTAGGTAGATCAAAATGAAATGAAAGTGTCATACATATGTCTTTTATTTACGGCAAGATCTAGAAAGTACAATTTGGTCAACATTAAGCCTTAAAATATATGTTGGTAGTGAAGAAAGTTATTATACAAAGGTGTTTTATTTCATTTAAATTTCATTAAATTCTCATAACGCTTCAAGCGAATATAGAAAATGATAATATAAAGCTTTGCCATTTTCCTTTGATACAATGGGCTGGTGTGAGAGACTTTTACCATTATCTTAGTGATGAGAAAATAGTAGACATGGGTATGTACATTGTAGACGTTCAGGGAAAATCTTTCAAACCTATGAATAATGATTAAACAATGACATATTATGCAGCATAAATTACGTTGCAATTGCAGTATAAGACATAAAATAAATCAGTGAAATTCATAACAATATATTTCGTATATAAAATTGACGGCAAATTCTTAAATAAATGCGGTTTGAATTTAACAACGCAATGCCTAATTAAGTCCTTATTTAGCATAAATATTGAATTCTGTAACAGTTGCGTGTGGAGTCTTCTTCGTAAGTTTAGGTTGGAAACAAAGGGGGACGGGTGTGGGGGTGTGATGCGTCATCGCGGTCGCTCTAGTACGCACCCCCTGCGCACCCTCGCCTCAAAACATCGATCGATCTCTTCCTCACTATTGCCATGCGCAGAGCCCGCCCTTTTTTGTTTATATTTTCATTTTTCTTTTCTAATTAAGAAAATAACATTATTCTAACAGATCTACTATCAACAATAATAGACTTATTTATTTTATCCAATTAGTAATAGTTAAACATAATTTTCGTTGAAGCAATGACTACATAGATGATATCATAATACCTAATTACACGCTCTAATTAAGAGTTTATTATGTACTAATTGGTACTCACTGGCATTCGTTCATTATCTCCTCCTGGCTGCGAACTTGTACTGGAGCCAGCTTCTCTACGCTCTCCTCGTAGTTACCAAAGCACTTGGTAATCTTCTCATCAAAAGTGTTCACCAAATCTTCGAGCGATCCGGAGAAAGTTTCCGTGAAATTATCTCCTTCACCGTTTTGCATATTGTCCTGTTTACACTTCACGAGTTTAGGTTCCTCGTTATCATTTATTTTGTTGGAGTCGGTATTCATTTTGACCATTTCACTTTTAATATTGTTAATGTTGTTTAGACGGATGTCATTACCATTTATGGTTTTCTGCGGATAATCAGCAGTAGAGAGACAGTCGTCCGCCTCTTCAATTTGCGCGAGCGGCGCTTCGAACTCGAGCTCGGCCATTCTGCCAGCCGCTTCTCGCATGACCGTACAACCACTCGCGTTGTTTGACGCGCGTACACTGAAACTCGAACTTCGGCGAACGCCCGATGTCTCACCGTCTCACGCCTGCCGCGACCGCCCCTCGCGCCGTTCGTCAAAGCCCGTACGATCTGTTATTACGCTGCCTGGAGGTAAACGACGTTTCTTACTACTATACAAGCAATAAGTAAATTCAATTCAATTTGTCTTATAGTAGGTATGAATATCTACATTATAAAAAAATTGTAGATATGATATCTACCTGCTTAAGTATAATAATATTTTCAACAGCTAATAATAAACTCCTTAATATAAACTAGATGCTAGCGTATATAAGGTACATAAAACACGCAATAAAGTGTTTTATTTATGTACCAACCTAATATAGCTATGTACATAAAACATTTTTAAAACTAAGATATCTATTAAACTGCACTATGACTGTACGTTGTACTGTGTGTATGTGTCAGAAGGTATTTTATATGGAGTAAAATAAAAGTTACACTTGCGAACACGAAGATGGTTTATTTGCGACTCAATATAAAATATTAGGCCCTTCGTACACAAGCCTACGCAAATCTTCTCAAATTCATAGAGGTTCGTACACAGGCACGCGTCGCCGACATTTGTACCTGTGTACGAACCTCTATGAATTTGTATTGCGGTAGTCGCTTAGAGACCAAAATCGTCGGGTATAGAAGATTTGCGTAGGCTTGTGTACGAAGGGCCTTACCTATAATACTGCGGTCGCAGCCGCTCATTACATTGTAGCACACACGTGTGACGTATGTTTACTGACAAAGCAAAACTGTGTCCCCATAAAACCAAACAATATTAAAATTGTGAATGTACTTATCCTTCTTCTATTGCTGTACTTTACCTATGATGTGAACACTTTTTGTGTGGTAATGCTTTGACGCATACCCCTCCGCGGGGGCGGGCGGAGGGGTTATGTCGGACTCGCCGGGGTAACAGAAAGATGTTAAAACGATAAAATGGACCTCCCGGAATACCGACTAAACCTACCACGGTCTTCCTCGACAAACCACTATCGGCGGGGCCGCGCGAATCACTTTCACATGCGGTCGCGACCCCGCCGAGGTTACGGCCCGCCGTATGAAACGGCAAGCCACAACACGAAAAGACCTACCCACTGGTCACAACTAAAAAAAAGCCCTACTGTCAGACGGACACGACACAGAGGCACGCGTGGGAACACGCACGCCGCCTCTCGGACCTGGTGCTGAACGGATGGCGGGCAGGCTAACAAAGCCCGCCACCCCCAGGTCAAACCTCAGGGTGGCTGGAGGTCGTCCCGCGTCCTCCGGCGCCCGGTTCTGCGGTTGGGGAGAGGGTTTAAACGCTCCCTCTCCCGCTCCGCCACCTCCTTGATGGAAATCACTTCCTCACAGAAGGAAGCGACGGCGTTCCACGACCTCTCACTCCGGACCATAGACTGATCTACAGCCGGGAGCGAGAGGGCAATCAATCCGACTGCCGCGATCAACTCACGGCGCTGCGATGCCCAGGCGGGGCAAACCGCCAAAGTGTGCAGCGCCGTGTCCTCAACAATGTCGCGGCAGTCGCTGCAGTGGTGACAACCGGGCGTCTCTTGCCGGCTTATGCGACACAGGAACCGGCCAAAACAACCATGGCCAGTCATTACCTGTGTCAGCCGGAAGGTGAGGGCGCCATGCCGCCTCTCCAGCCACTCCTCAAACACGGGACTTACCGCCACGATCGTGGCGTGCCCGATGATGTGAACACTGAACTAACTACATTAACCTTAGATATGACCTGTCTTATAATCATTAACTCGATCTTTATTTATTATTGTAATTGCCATAGGCACTGCCGTTACGTTATAATAAAAGTTAAATAAATAAGTGAAGCAGAGTATACCTGATTATATCTTGTATTTTTAACCGACTTCAAAAAAAGGAGAAGGTTCTCAATACGACAATAGGTATTTTTTTTTTAGAAAATAATGTGATAAGGTAAAGAATGAATGAATTTAAATTAGTTTATTAACGTAATTAACAAGGTCTATTAGCATTATAGGCTCGGCGAGATAGGTAGGTATAGGTATAGGTCTGTATCTATGTCGTAATTGTGTCAATGAACATTTGTGTGATTCAAATTGATGGGAGTATTCCGCTTACTGCACCAATTTTTCCGGCACCTATGGTTTCGGCACCTAAGCTATTCCACTTTCAGCACCAATAGGTATTTTATTCCACATTCGGCACCAAGCAAAAATAACAACGCGATAAAATCCGTACCTATATATAGTAGTTTAATTTCAATTAATAACATTCGCGTAAACAGAAGACAATATTAGTATCGACGCTTTTCTATAACATGATGCAGCTTTTACTTATGTTGTTCACAAGATTCCCCTCATACCGTAGACGGTGTTATGGGTAGTGTGCTCATATTTCCGAAATAGAAGACAGTACTAGAACGAAAAACTATAAATATGTGTACTGACGTCATAAGGTAAAAAAAATACGTACCTATCTATCAGTATTCTTCTTCTCCCTAGCCTTTATTATTCCCAATTCACTTGGGGTCGGCTTTCTAGTCTAACCGGATTTGACTGGATATCAGATTTTACACGGAGCGACTGCCATCTGACTGCCGCAACCCGAAGGCTAACGATACACTAAGGATAGACCAGTGTCAGGATATTAGAGGGCACTGACTTCCCAATAACGACTGCCATAGATGTTCATGGCAGCCGGGACCGACGGCGACGGCTTAACGTATTCTCCGAGGCACGGAGCAGGCGATAATTGTCAATCAATACGCACATAATTTCGAAGTCATATAACTTCCGAAAGTCAGAGGTGGCGACGTGGGTTCGTTTTATATCTACCTATACAAATAAATAAAATTGAAGTGTCTGTTTGTAATGTCAAAATAATAGCTTTTTATCTAATGCATATGAAAGTATATAAGGTACCCATCCGAAAACATCTATTTTTAAATTTTTTGTCTGTCTGTCTGTCTGTTTGTTCCAGCTAATCTCCGAAACGGCTGAACCGATTTTGACGGAACTTTCACTGGCAGATAGCTGATGTTATAAGGAGTAACTTAGGCTACCTTGATTTTAGAAAAAATAGGGTTCCGCAGTGACAAACACTTTTTAGTTAAAATCTACACGGACGAAGTCGCAGGTAACAGCTAGTTATTAATAACAGCTAGTTATTTATAATATAAAAATACTGTCAAATGCATCTTTTTTTACTGGTACTAAACAGGCAAAAATCATTTTCGAAAAATAAATTAGATATGCCCTTATGACGGCGGTATAATGAACTAGAATGAAAAATATTATGCAAATAGTTAAAGTAAAGGGTTCTACAAGGTAGAATAATGGGCCCTTTGCTCTTCATAAGCTACGCTAATGATCAGCTGAAGTCCACAACTAGACTAATGCTACTGTCTCTGAATAACAGTGCTGTACTAAGAGATAATACAAATTTTAATAACTATACTTCATTAAGTTGGCATTAATACAATAAAATTAATGATTGGATGACAAAAATAATTCAGAATAAATTCTGATAAAAGTATACTTCTTTGTGAATGTGTAGTATTGTGTTAATAATATTAGTTACGCAAATAGCAAGGTACTGCTGAGTCCAACCATAAAAGCTGTGCCCAAATTATAACGGATTTGTGAGTCTTACGCGGAAGCCCCTGCGGGGGTACAGATATAATGAAAAGAAAAGCGAATTGACAGTATTTCAGGTGCTTGGCAAAAGTTACGTGTCTGTACCATCAGTGACCTTAACAGGTACATTCATAAACAGAGTCGCACAAGTACTTATCTGGGCCATTGGGTTTGCAAGGACCTTAGAGACAACGTGGACGTGGAAAGCGCACGTTCGACGTTGGCTGTCCGTTAAAATTTGCAAGCTCGCAAGTTCGCACGTAGCAGCAATCGAGTTAAAGTTACACTTGTTAAATCGTATTGCTAAACTTTGTGCACAATCAGGTAAATTATACACCACATACAACGCCTTACGTGTACACAACATCTGCTGCGGTTTTGGTTTTGCTTCAAATGTGTTTGCGGATGCTCTTACAAATGGCTTTTAACTATACTATTATCTATACTCATATTATAAAGCTGAAGAGTTTGTTTGTTTGTTTGCTTGAACGCGCTAATCTCAGGAACTACTGGTCCGATTTAAAAAAATATTTCAGTGTTAGCCCATTTATCGAGGAAGGCTATAGGCTATATATCATCACGCTAAGATCAATAGGAGCGGAGCACTAATGAAGAATGTTTCCAAAATCGGAGGGTTTTTTTTCCTTTTGAAAGCTTCCGCTGCGTGCGCTGCGTAAGCAGTTAAAGTTTCGCAAAAATCATGTATTAGAGAATTGTTCCCCTTAAAAAGTTCTAAAAAAAAGTCCGCGACAGGATATATCTATCTTTTAAGGTTGGCTCACTATAACCTATTTTATACTAACCAAATTTGTTCTAAAATAAAGCATTATTTGCGAAGGTATTTTTATAAACATGATATTAATCCTTATCCAAATAAATACGTTATTCATCACAAGTATTTAATTTAAAACAAAATTGCCCTTTACATCATTCGATTTCAATGAATATCTTAGGAGATATCGCAGTTTTAAAATAACATCGCAGCAAAATAATTACTCATTATCTCATTATTCTGCGTGATTTTAAATTAGCACTGTAGGTATATTTATAAAATTTTGTTTAATTTTGTTCAAACATTACGCTACGACCTACGGGGGCGGCACAGTAATGATAAACGCGGGTGAAACCGCGGGAACATCTAGTAATATTATAAAGCTGAAGAGTTTGTTTCTTTGTTTGGTTGAACGCGCTAATCTCAGGAACTACTAGTTCTAATTGAAAAAATATTTTAGTGTTGGATAGCCCATTTATCGAGGAAGGCTATAAGCTATATAACATCACGCTACGACCAATAGGAGCGGATCATCAATGGAAAATGTTGCAAAACGGAGGAAATTCTCTTATGTGACCCAGACGAAGTTGCGCGGGTTAGCTAGTTCTCTTATAAGAAAGCAATGTCAGTTGTTACTGAAGCGTGTTAGATCCACCTACAAACACATACTAAGCGTGTTTGCAGATAGGATGAGACTCTACTGCTACGATACTGGATACGCCTCTACAGTCACACTGCAAATAGATAATCTATTATTAGTATAGTACCGTAGCAAATTATGAAAAAGAAATTATCAAAATAATGAAATTGATGCTATCAAAACCATTAACGATCGATACATCGATAAATTGGAAAGTTCATATATACTTACCACATATACAAAAAGATTAGTAACTTGCCGTATGCACTAAGTAGTGCATACGGCAAGTTACTAATCACTAAGCCTAATTAGGCTTAGAGTTATTCCTAATAATTACGCTTTGTAATAATTAAGAAACTGTATCTAACCTACCTAATGTGTTGAAATTAAACTACTATATACGGATTTTATCGCGTTGTTTATTTGACACTGTTACAAAATTTTTTGAAAAACTGTTACACTACTATAATCACTATTAAACTTTACAAATTTTTTAAGCTATTTAAATTATTGAACTATTAAAACTATTTATACTATTACTATACTATTATACTATTTAGATTTATTTTTACACTTTCCCCGACGTTTCGGTTGCTTTTCAGCAGCCATGGTCACGGGGAGACTCTTTTTTTTTTTTTTTTTTTTTTTTTTTTTTTTTTTTTTTTTTTTTTTTTTTTTTTTTTTTTTTTTTGGTGAGATTCACCGTTTAAGTACCTATTTGTATGGGTCTTTTTTATATACAGTGTGGCTCAAAGTATGATCAGAATTCCTGATGACAAGGACATCTAAGAAAGCTAATGAATTATTTGCCTCTAATTCCATAGTAAATTGTATGTTGTTATTAAGGGAATTAAGATGTTCTAGGAATACACTTACACTATCTGTTGGTAATATTGTAAAAGTATCATCTACAAACCTCTTATAAATCCTGGGTGTGATGGGGGCAGTCTGCAAAGCTCGAGCCTCAAAGTCTTCCATATATATGTCGGCAACAACAGGTGATACTGGGGAGCCCATTGCCACACCATCAACTTGTATGTAGAATTTATTGTCCCACAACAGATAGCCAGTTGTTAAGCAATGCTTAAGTAGTTCTGCATATTCCTCAGGCATATTGTACTCTATTAGCTTCCTTTTAGTTATTTCAATACAGTCATGTACAGGTATGCATGTAAATAATGACTGTACATCAAAACTAACCATAGTTTCATTGTTTGTGAGACGTAGGTGTTTAATCTCACTCACAAAATGGTATGAATCCTTCACATGTGCTGTGATAATTTTTTGGTAGGTATAATACGACACAAAAATAATTAATATTTAAAACACAAAAAGGATTTGACACATTTATAAATGACTAGATTTTGCCCGCAGCTTGATGCGCTTTAATGTAGATTATGTCAATCAATTTCTATCCCTTAGGAACAATATCGTTTTCCTGAATGAAATGTACCCTTTGTCCTTTTTTGTTCCCCTGACAACGTGTATGCGAAATTTCATGATGGTCGGTTGAGAAGTTAAGGCGTGAAAGTGTACCTAACAAACAAACTCACATTCGCATTTATAATATTAGTTAGAAGTGTTTCTGTGGGATTGTATATACATAGTCATTCGGGAATAGGTACATGTAGACATAGTCTCATGTCTACATATATTCCCGAAAGGGTAGGCAGAGGTGTATTACACATCAAAATTTTTCTATCTGTGATTTAGATTTCACGTAACTCAGCACTCAGCACGGAGTCTTGATTTGCTAAGGCCGCTGAGAATTTCTTGACAGAAAAACCCAATAACACTTTGTTTGGCCAAAAATCGTGTATGTCCAGACCTCATGTTGCGCAGACGCATGCACTATCGCTGCGTCACCGAGGTAGTCAAAGTGATTACTTTGACCGCTTTTATATACTTATATGTATACATAGTATTTGTTAAGTTTTTAATTATCATTGGACGATACACCTACTCGAACCGGCAATGGCCACGGCACATTTAAGGCTATAGAATATAGATGAAACTCATTAAATCTGGGCTATGAAAAAGGTTGTTTCTTTAATTGTATAATGGTATCAATGGATATAATATATATATGGCTGATAATATAGGGTAATTTCGCGAAATATATATGCATACTTGATACATACGAGAAGTATTTATGAAAACAAATTACTGTTACACTTAGCCAATAAATTAAACAATAATTTAAGTATTTGCTGTTGTAATGGCTGGAAAGTCCTGAACAAGCATTACGCAATAATAAAAAAATAAATACCATTAAAAAACCCTACAGTGAAAACAACGATTGATCTACAATCCAGTGTCAGATTATAACTATAAGTGTGATGTGATGAGGCAAGTTTGTATTTGCATATTCCTGATCACAGTTGTATTCAGCAGCAAATGAGCATATTATACTTCTTGAAATAGCAAAACAAAGAACAGCACACCTTGAATATACTCATTCAATTTTTACCCTGAAAGACAATGTTACACCGTTCTAAGATTGCAACCATAAATAAGAAACTAATACTGGCAGCCCCAGATTGGCGAAAGAACGAGTCATTTTGACGTCTGGCACGTCAATCGTCATATTTGTAGTAGATAACCTTCGAGTTTCGGAGACAGAAATGGAAATTGCAAAATAATAACATGTACAACATTACATATATTTTTAGGGAAATTGACTCGTGTATATCGTAATGTTTTTCACTAAACGATATCCTACCATTAGATCATTTGGAACATTGTTAAGATCATATTATTATAGGTGACCAAATTAAAAATGTAGTAGGTACGTCAATTTGAGACGAAGTTTATTTTCTGTTTTATTCTACTTTCTATTTTTCAGTATCGGGAGAAAAAATCATTATGATATCCTCAATCTACGAAATAACTGTTCGGACAAGGAAATCAAGGAGGCTTTCATACAACTCAGCAAAGAGGTACAAATTTAAATGTCATGTTATATTTTTATAAATATTAGGTAATTGTTACTTTGTATATAGGTACTATAGCAGTTTGAAATACTGTATGTAGTGGAATGATTAAAAATAGACACAAATCATTTTTTTTAAATAGATTGGGTACTATATAGATAAATATAGTGGTACTAGCCCCATTTTAACAAGGACACCAGCTACAGCAATGACCTATGCAGATAGCTGGCTATCTTTGCATGTCATTGTTGTCTTAATCTGGGTACTAGAACAACTTGTTGATGAATGCTACACCATGTACTAGTGTCATGGACCTTTATTAAGTTAAAGCACCTAACACTAGTCTATTTCTATCTATATTTTATTTTCTCTTTGTGAAAGTATAGCTGATAGGTTGGGTAACAACAAGGGTGTATTATGGTCATGGGCGCCGCAAGAATTACTTTCAGGGAGGTGCATCTGCATCTACTTAACTGATACAATATACCTTTAGATTTATATGTACATGTATATTATGTAGATAAATGTAATGTCAAATTCAATGATACAACAGATATTTTATTAAATATATTTTGGTCATCGAAAAAATTAATGTAATTTTTCTATGTATTTTTTTCCTAACAAGCAAGTGCACCCCCTTGCACCCTGCTGCCGGCGCCCATGATAGTGCTAAATAGTGACAGCAGGACTGATAGGTGTTCCATAGAACACCATATTTTTTTATATTCTCACATAGTATATAATGTTATGGCATAGTGGCTAAAAATCTTAACTGTTATTATGTTTTGTGTTCCAGTACCACCCAGACAAAAACAAAGATGTAAAAGCGCAAGAAAAGTTTGTAAATATTGTAGAAGCTTACAATGTGCTGAGTAAGCCAAGTAGCCGTGCCCGATATGATAACACGATAGGGTTAGGATCTGATAGCTCTAATGTGTACAGAACACATGTGCCGTACAAGTAAGTACATATGTTTGTATACTCTCTAATATTTTATGTAAAAGGTGAATGTATCACTTTACTTAAAATTCGCTGCAAGAATTGCAGGCACTGTTTGTTGTGTTTTAAAATGTTTTTGTATCTATTTAATTTAATTTACATGCCTATAAACATTACCATTTTCTCTGTTCTAGTTTACGTAAAAACGTTCAGTACAACTATTACTATACATCTCAAGCTAAAACAGGCACAGCGAATGAGAACACAAGTTCAAACTGGGGCACATCAAGAAAGAGACTACCTAACTATGTCATTATTGCGTTTTGTACTGGTATAGCATTTATTGGCGTCTTAATACAGATTTTCGTTATCAGGTAAGCCTATAAATGAGTAGTCACATATATATTTATATACTTTTTATTATTTATAATTATAATAATAATAATAAACATGGAGTGTGCCATTACGGCATATCTATCCATGGAACGAAATCTAAGGACTCGTTTGCCTATGCATAAAAAGAATATAGCGCTAGTGAGTGCTCTGGATTCACTATTGTCTAGTTATTTAGATAATAGTGAGAATCTCGGTGATACACATTCAATCCTGTACTGTGCGGCCGTAGCAGTATGTCGTGTAGCTGGTGTTAAATTACCATCAAATGAAACTGCTACACGACTGAACTCTGTTGTGCCAGCTTGGCAGTGCAGGATTGAGCGTCGTATTGCTGAGGCTAGAGCACTCATCGGAAAGCTCATATGTTTCAGGTCGGGCAATACACGTCCGAGAGTAATGCGCTTTTTGGTTCGGGCGTTTGCAGGTACCGGGATCAGTACGCAAGATTATACGTCTCGAGTCACAGAGCGCATTGACTTCCTGAAACAGAAGATTTATGCGTGGGCAAACCGTATCCGGCGTTATAAAAAGCGGGTGGATCGATATCGCCAGAACCGCACATTCTAAAGGGATGAAAGGTGGGTGTATAGAAAGTGGGAGCGATCTGATTCTGATGTGGGTAATGGATGTCGGCCGGATGATGATGCCACTAGCATTTTTTGGCGTAGCATCTGGTCGACACCTGTCTGCCACACAGAGGGTGATTGGATACGGGATGTAGAAAGAGTGTGTGAGCAATTACCTATAATGGAGCCAATTATAATAACAACAGATGACGTAGCCAGTGCAGTCCGTTCGTTACCAAATTGGAAATCAGCGGGTCCGGACGGACTGCACAATGTTTGGTTAAAATGGCTCCATAGCTCACATGCTCATTTGGCATCTCAATTCCAATCATCCTTAGAATCAGGATCGCTACCACATTTTTTAACAAATGGCATCACCCACCTACTTCGTAAGTCTGGTAGTACCCTGGTTCCCAAAAACTATAGACCAATTACATGTCTACCAACGGTCTATAAACTTCTTACATCCATTTTGAGATTAAAATTATCTAAGCATATTAGTGATAATTCCATTATATCTGTTTCTCAGAATGGATGTAGGAATGGGGCCCGTGGTACTAAAGAGCTCCTTATTATTGATATGGCTATTAGCCAACAGGTTCGCCGTAACCAAAAGGATTTGTCGACATGTTGGATAGATTATAAGAAGGCCTATGATTCCGTGCCACATACGTGGCTTATGAGGGTGCTGGAGTTGTATAAGATTGATACAACCCTATGCACCTTCTTGAAGACATGTAAGAGGCAATGGCAGACTGTTCTTTGCTATTCAGGATGTCGAGAAATTCAGGGTTATGGTGTACCGATAAAGATCGAGCGAGGTATATGCCAGGGTGATAGTCTGAGTCCGCTGTGGTTCTGTCTGGCTTTGAACCCTTTAAGCACTCTTTTAGAGAGTTCAGAGCTGGGCTATTGGTTACGGAGAGATGGTCAGGTTACATCCCACCTCCTTTACATGGATGATTTAAAATTATTTGCCCCCAGCAATTTGCAACTGGCAGCGTTACTTAAGGTAACCGAAACCTTTAGCAAATCTATCAGGATGGAATTTGGTGTAGATAAATGTGCAGTTATGTATGTGAAGCGAGGCAAGATTATGGAATCTGTTGTGCTGGGCTCAGATGCCATCCTTACACGGTAGAGTCGATTAGAGCGCGTACCAAAAAGTTTGGGTCCTCATATCTCTGCCGAACGACCAAGGCATGGAATTCTCTGCCAAGGCACGTGTTTCCTTCTTCCTTCAATCCTGGGTTCTTTAAGCGGGGCGTGAAAAAGCATCTTCTCAGGCCATCAAAGTAGAGACCTCAACATCGCCTCGGCTACTGTGGGGGCGATGTGGAGGCCACTGCTCGTAGACCACACGACTGCTTACCATCAGGTGGAGTGTGGTCATTCTGACGAGCAAACTAAAAAAAAAAAAAAAAAGAATCTGTTGGGGTGCAACTCTCAGATTCCATACAACTTAGATCTCTGTCTGGGACCGAAACCTACAAATATCTGGGTATGTCGCAGGCATTAAACATCTCCGAGGTTGGAATGAAACAAGCGTTGCAGGAGCGCTTCTTTGGCCGCCTGAAGAAAGTACTGAGAAGTCTTTTAGCAGGCGGCAATAAGGTGCGAGCCTGTAACGGTTGGGTCATGCCAATCCTTGCTTACTCCTGGACAGAAAAGTCCGGTCACTGCTAACCTCTCACAGAATGCACCATCCACGTTCTTCTGTAATGAGGTTGTACATCCCGCGGAAATGTGGGGGTCGTGGCTTTTTATGTGCCAAGACCTTCCATAACCGTGAGGTGTGCAATCTCCGAGAATATTTTCTCCACAATAACGTGGTTGTTCATCGTGATGTGGTGGCAGTGGATACTGGCCTCACCCCGCTCGCTCTTGCTAAAGAGAACTGGCGCAAACCGGTGGTGCTTACAACTGAGGATCGCAAGGTTGTATGGAAGAGCAAGGAGCTACACGGACGGTTTTATCGGGCTCTATATGGGCCCGACGTAGATTTAATATCATCCGTGTCCTGGTTACGATTTGGTGACCTGTTTGGAGAAACCGAAGGTTTTGTCTGTGCAATTATGGACGAAGTAGTGATGACGAATAACTACCGGAGATATATCCTGAAGGATGGTACGGTTGACATATGTCGGGCGTGTCATCAGTCGGAGAATCTCTCAGACATATTATTTCTGGATGTTCTCGTCTTGCTAATGGCGAGTACTTGCATAGACACAACCAAGTAGCGAGGATTATACATCAGCAACTTGCTTTAAAATACGATCTCGTGGACTTAGAAGTACCGTACTACAGGTATGTGCCCGACCCTGTTCTCGAAAATGGTCATGCATTGTTGTACTGGGATCGATCCATCATTACTGACAGGACTGTTGCAGCCAAAAGACCTGACATTGTGGTGGTGGACCGATTAGAGCGCCGTGCAATGATCGTCGATTTCACCATTCCTCATGACGGAAATCTCGTGAAAGCTGAAAAGGATAAGCAAGTCAAATATCTGGATCTGGCGCACGAGATTGTCGACATGTGGGATGTGGATTCGGCGATCATTGTGCCGATAGTCGTATCAGTCTATGGACTGATTGCCAAGAGTCTCGATCACAATCTGAAGAGGCTCGCGTTAAACGGCTGGATTAAGTCTCTGATGCAGAAGGCCGTATTGCTTGACACGGCACGCATTGTGAGGAGGTTCCTCTCGCTGGAGCCCTAACCACCGGTAGCCTGGACCCAGTTCCCGATGCCGGTGGGTCTTCATAGTTTTTATATTTTTAAATGTGTTTTTTTTATATACTTAAAAATGTAATTACTATTGAAAAATGTGTAAATAAAGAGAATAATAATAACCATTTTATTTCGCGTGGCATAGACCCATAGCTATATTAATATTGCTTCACTTGCACTCTGTTGTTGTGCGTTCATGTGGCCCTTGTCCGCGTAAGCGACGGAACACTACACCCTTCGGTCAAAAGTCCTCCTTCATGAATACGTGCAGAAAGCATGTCGGGACTCGCACCACGAACGCCTTGAAGTTGACGTTGCGACATTCCAGCAGCTGCACTCTTGGCATGTATTTGGACTTCTGGCGTACATATTCCGCGATGTCCTTCGCCTTAGTGGTGTAATGCAAGCGAGAGATGTATATATATAGAGAGGGGAATGGGTGAAATACAAAAAATCATAAAAAAGTATTTCCAAGAGGTATAGTAAAAATTCATTTTGGTGTAAAAGTAACACTTATACTAGTATACACATATATTAGTTAGTTTACTGCAGTACTAAATAAAGTTTCAACCAGTTTTTGCAATTATAATACTTACATGTTTTTGATCTAGTAATCACCTCTGACATATATGATGAAACTGCGGTTTTTACTTCATTCAATAAATAATTCTCTGCCTCCTTATATATAATGTATTATTACTTTCAGAAATATGTATGTTGCCCAGCGCAAACAAGCCCAAGAGAAATCTAAACTTCTTGCGGATGAACTAGAAAGAGTTAGAGCTGCTGCTCTGAACAATGGAAATGAGGTAAATGACATCCTAATGTACAAAGGAAAAAAACAATTATACGCCTTTAATTTTACTACATTCACAAAAGGCTTGATGGGTTACAGCTGATAAACAGATCCAGGAATTACCAGACTGGATATAGTTAAGTCATATTTAATATAGCAAAACAGATTGAAATAACTACTGATTAAAGCAATTAAAAATCACTAAAATTTAGTTTAGTCCTGTCACTTTTAACGATTTTAGAATACGAAATGTCGTTTGACAGGACTAAACTAAATTTTAGTGATTTTTAGTTAAGTTTAGAGAATTTTGTGACAACAGAAGTGGCACCATTAAGTAACTCTATAGATATTTGCATGTTTGTTGTTGTTTCGATGTATCCTTAACATATATGCTACTAATTAGAATTTCCTTAGTGTATCCAATGACACCTTGACATCTCACAATAATTACAGACATAAGTGGAGACTCAAGAAATGGACCTTGACACTTCTCAGTCTATTGCTAGTCTGATCCAATCTTTTAGAAAGTGCGACTCATCCACCCATCTCTTTTATTGAAACTGCCACATTACCTACACTTGCCAATACACCATTTAGTTTTAGCCCATTGTCCATAGCACAGCTTGATATTATAATTTTATTTGCATATTATTTTCAGTTGCAAACCCGCCTGTTGTTAGACAAGATTGTAAAAGCTGCAAACCCAACTATGGCCACTGCATCGCTTGGTCAAGCGCTAGCCAGCGAGAAAAAGTGATATACCACCCTTATTAGTAGACAATTTATTAGTATTAGCTGTAAACAATTGTACAATGTAGTTACCGTGACTTTAGGAGTCGGAAAACCCTATAATTTGTGATCAATTAGTAAATAGATTTGATATTTTGACATGACAACTATGTAAAAGGTTATTTTAACGGATTGCTAAAAGTTATACCTCTCGTTAATGTTATACCTTGCCCAAACTCTATAATAGTGAAAAAGTTCTCATACCCTATTTCTCTTCTCGATTATAGTTTGTGCCCGTGTCTTCCGATTCGATTCCTATTAGTAGGTTAGTAAGGACTTTGAATTTCTTATTGCTTGCTTAACTTAACTAAATAGTTTCCCTTTTAGTATTGCCATACCTCCTATAATTAATTCTTTAATATATATAATATATTTTAGATTAGTTTAATAAAAGCCCTTAACCAATTCAATTTTATGAATATTGAATGTTTTTCTTACAAGATGAAAAGCTTACCAGTAACCGTCGACAAATATTTATTAGCGTTTCAACCTTGCCAATGCAATCAAAGAAGTTTGTATGTAAATGAGAAAATGGTTTATTGTTATGGGATAGCAGAGTTACCAGTGATAGTACGTAGGCATTCTTAGAATATGACTGCTTAGAATTATTGTATATGTACTTGCAATTGTGCAATATAGTGACTAAAACTATGTATCCAACTAGTACTAAGTGCGTTAGTTTGTGAAGATGATTGAATGTTTGTTACCCAGTCACGTCTAAACCGTTGAACGAGTTTAGATGAAACTTAGCACACAGACTATGTTCTAGATTAACAAATTATACTTTTAATCGCAATATCTGTCCCGGTGGAACACACGAGGGCGAAGCCACAGGCATAAACTAGTATTCTGTCACAAGCCTTTTGATCGACGATGGGTGGATTTGTAGTATTTTTATTGTAGGAATTAGATGTCATGTCAAATATATAATAATAATTTAACCCATTCAATGCGGCAACATATTTTGCTTTCACCAGCCAGAATCGGCGCATATTTAACATAAACGCCGATCGGCGTCAGCCGCACTTGATGAAATAAAAAAAACCAAAATATCTAAAAAGTACTCATATCAGGCATTTTATTAGTAAATTCCAAACACATTTGTTGTTTTATTAATAATCTTTAAATTTGGGTAAAATATAAAACAACTATACATGACGCCGATCGGCGTCCTCCGAATCTGAGTATGAAAAAATAAGACGCCGATCGGCGTCCGCCGCATTGAATGGGCTAATAAATGACTCAATATAAGTAAGTGACATTGTAAATACAGAGTAAAAGTTGTTATATGTTTTGTAAACCTTTTCACTCGTACATATGTTACTGTTATTAAGTACATATTTTTGATATTGTGTCATCTACCTCCGTAATATAGATATGTCAATGTGTATATACAATTTTTTATGTAGATTGCAATAATTTGTTGAATTTTAATATATTTTAAATAATCATTCTGTATTTTGTTTCCTTTTGATCGCATAGCTCCCTAATTAGTTATCTAGAGTCCAATATAGACTTTTATTAGATGTTGATATTAACACTGATATTGAGAACATTGGTAAGAGTGCCGGATTAAGCATTACCTGAGTTTTATGGTCAGGAAATTCGTATTTAGACCATATTAAGCTTGTCCTTTACAATTATGCTGCTTCGATGTCAAAGAAGCGTACAGCCTATCTAATAGGCGACCGCAGTGTATTGATGTAACGCATCATTAGAAAGGTCATTAACATTTGTTGTCGACTTGGCCGATGTTTGCATAATTACCTACTTACTATACTGTTGCTAAGTCTCATCTTAGGACAGTTGACTGCTAGTTCTACTTAACCTTTTGACCACCACTGTCATGTATGCATGACAAAGCAAAATGTGCCCAGCACGCCACGGTCACGATCACAACTACATGATAAATGAAAAATCAAAGGATGAAATCTTAGCTTAGGCGCCGAGAGCACACTTTTACTTTTTGACGTGGCGGTCAAAGGGTTAAATAACAGACAAAAATACATTGTTTTATTGCGCTCTTCGGTAGGGTAGAAGGTCCTTGCAGTGAAGCTGTTCCAGTTCAATGGTAATCTAGATTGGCTTAAAGTAAATAGTTTAACATATTGACGGTGTTCACACAGACTACCTCTAAGCTGCAATGCAGGCGATATATCATGTCATCTTGCTTGAAAATGATTTGGAGTCGAAGAAAGAAATACAAGAGTCAAATCTGATTCTTTCTATGATTTCTTTTTAAAAAGTCAACATTCACATGAGGCGTAATTCCTGTGTCGCGGAGTACCTACTTTACTTTATGGATACAGAGAACACCCAGGCTTGGGACAACCATTTGTGGATCACACAGATTATTGTCCCGTGTGGGGATCGAACCCACAACGGTGCAGAGGCAGTGGTGAGTCGACCACTTAAACCACTACCTACGCCATTTGTGCAGCCAAATTAAGTTCCTCTTTAGAATCATCAGTTTGTTCTAATACTTTAAATCTCCTATTTTTACTCATAGACTTCTTCATTTTTATATACTTCGAGGACACGAGGACGTTCTAAGAGACGAAGAAGTGAAACAAAATACCACCGAAAATTAAAAAACAAGAGCTACTTACTGCTTTTTTTGGTGCTAATTAAGGTACATATTTCTTTGAAAGATGGCTATGACACATGTTTTTAATTATTGTATCATACAATACGTAGGTACAAGCAGGTTCACTCACTCATTTAAAATCTGCTGAACTCAGTTATACTTTGAATCCAAAAGTCGATGAAAATAAACAACGTTTCATAAATCGTCTACTCTTATCGACCCATTTTATTATGGGATCATTAGAACCTATGCTATATACTCAAAATATATAATTCCATGATAGTAGTCATATCCCGCTAAAAAAATAACCTAAGCGATGTAACAAAATACCCTGAACACTAATAAAAGTCCCTCGGTATATCTATACCTACTGATATTATAAAGCTGAAGAGTTTGTTTGTTTGTTTGAACGCGCTAATCTCAGGAACTACATGTTCCATTTGAAAAATTATTTTAGTGTTGGATAGCCTATTTATCGAGGAAGGCTATAGGCTATATAACATCACGCTACGACCCACGGGGGCGGCGCAGTAACGATAAACACGGGTGAAACCGCGAGAACATCTAGTGTAAAATAAATTTTATGCTCGCTTATCAAATTTCTAATAAGCACGACAATAACAATGTGCGAATGTTTTTCCATTACGTTTACCGATATTTTAAATCTTAAAGTAGACAGTGGATTATGTGGCTGGAACCGATAAGCGACTTTTGAACTTTGATTTGTGAAGCTTTCCATATGTTCATCAACTTTTGTCCCTTACTGCACGTTTTCGTCTGTGTGTGCGTCTAATTTTGATATTCAGCCAGCGTTCTCCAGACACAAACGTTCCGTTATATAATATTTATGTAGGACTGCCTACGCACCTACGTGTTTCGTCGAGGGCGATACGACGCCATATTTTAAAGATAGCAATTGATTAAATTCGGTTCGAGTCAATGCCACTTTAGAACCACGTGAGGTGTGCTACTCGTGTTGGCTCATGTTCAAAAACCAGTCATAGTTGTCTAACTTTCAATTGAAAATGTACTTTAATTAGTTCTATAAAAGGTTGTTATTGCTATCTTTGAAACTTGTCACCGTCTTAAACGCCTACAATAGAATTCATAGACAACAGTATTTTAACTGTAGATTATTATTTTCATTCTAATTTTAATTTAAAAGTCCCGCACTAGAAATGAATCCTGTGTCGCGGGGGACTTTACAAACATTCAAACAACGGATTTAAAGAACACCCAGACGCCGAACAACCATTTGTGGATCACACAATGTTTTGTGCCGTGTGGGATTCGAACCCACAACGCTCGGCGCAGTGGCAGTGGCGAGGCGACCACTGAAACCACTCCGCCCTCCGTGCAGTTAAGTTTTGTACAACAATGACCGTTTAAAGCCATAGACATATTTTAAAGATGCGACGGTGTTTAATGTGAAAACCTCAAAACAGTAACAATACGTACACACCCACCTAGATTCGGCACAACTTTTTGTAAGTAGATCACACAATAATTTGTTCTTTGTGAGGATCGAACCCACAATCCTCGGCACCGTGGCAATGATAAGGCGATTACATAAGGCACTGCACCATTCGGGCACTCAAACACTTATTTATGAAAAAAACAATGCTTTCCATTCCTGCTTTATTTTGTCGATGATTTTGTTTCAAACTTGATATAAGGGCTCGTATACACGATACGTCAAGTAGGTACTGTTACAACAATACTCTCTCCAACAAAGGAGGCTTGAAGTTTCTATAGAGAAGCCACGTTATAAAAAGTTGAGAGAACAGACAAGACACTAAAAATAAAATAGCGTTGTATCTTGTTTGAGCTTCATAATATTGAACGATGAAAAGTGTTTTGTAGTCATAGTGTTGTCAAGATCCTACATAAATATTATATCTACCTTATGCGTCCCGCGGCATAAGTTTGAGGGCCATCATGTAGTTTCAGGTTCGTACCTACCTATCCCGAGGATAAGGCTGCCAACCTTATGCGTGTTCAAAACAGTATTTTGTTTTATTTCTCTCTGCTTACTGTTCAATAGAAATAAACAATATATTGTTTTCGTCATTACCGGTATCTATAGCAATAAATAAATAATTTCTATAAAAAAAGAAACTCGTGTACCTATACTTAAAATATTAAAATATATCTTGTTTGCAAAATACTGTTAAATTACTATTTCCAACACTAATATACTTTATATCTTGTACAAAAGACGGATAAGAAAAATAATTTTCTCAAAATTTTATGAAGGCACTCACGCACTAGGAGAAATTCGCGGGCCTTTTCATATAACGAACACTCAGTCTCAGAACAACTATTTCTAGACCTCACAATTTTTTATTTCATGTCCCTACACGGAACAAAATTTTAATTTTGACCAAATTTCGAACCTACAACACTCGGCATAGGGGAAAGTGGCAGGATTATTATTTAAAGAGTTTAGATTTAGGGGCTCGTTCATATATTGCATAACTAAGCACCTATTGGGAGTAGAGGTGTATTTGTTTTGTTTATTTCCGATACCATGGGTAACGGGGGAGTTTGAATAGCATTTAGGTCAGCAATATTTATTCATTAACTTTATGTGTATTCGATTCCCGCACAAGTCAAACATTTGTGTGCATGAACATGGAAGTTTGTCTTGGTCTGGGTGTTTCTATGTATAATATTTATGTATTTACAAAAAAAAAAGTATATATGTATGTTTATCCATTGTCTAGTACCCATAGTACAAGCTCTGCTTAGTTTGGGCTAGATGGTGTTGTGTGTATGTGGTATTATTATTATTTTGGTTGGTTTAACTTGTTTTTTCTCGAAATAAAATTCGGTATTTAATGAAAACCACGGGTCTAGGCCAAGTGGGGTTCATTTGGGGCATTATTTATTAAAAGGGGCTCGTCCTGCAAAAACTTACGAACTATACGGCAAGTATTGAGTATAGCGGCCTTCTGCATAGTGATGTAAAGATTGGTGGGTAGCTCTATCTGTCGTAAATAGTGAAGAAGGTGTTTGGGTATGACGCCTATTATTATTATTATTATTATTATTATTATTATTATTAAAATCTGAATTGAACATACATATGAATGTGTTATCTATTTTGTGTGTGCTATAAAGCGGAAAGAGTTTAAGAGGTACCTATACCGAAATTTTGAAATTATACCTATGCTTACGTAAGCATAGGAGAAGTAAGAGCTTTGCTTGCTTTTGCTGACAAGGAAGAGAAGGGATGTAGGAATGATTAAAATCCTGCGTACGAAATACTCGAATGGCCTCTGAATAGTAGAGAACACTACGCCTAGCTATTCCTACCGTATCGTAGCAGCTAAAACATGGTAAATTGTGGGTGTCTTTCTACACTTCTATCTTCCCCTATAAGATATATGTTTGGACGTAAGGATCTATATGCATTTTTGTTTGTGTTCCAGAGATTCCGAAGCATTTCTCATAGAATTGGCGCAAGCAGAAAAAACGGTTGAAGACTGGTGCTATTTGGACGATGCCAACGATACCAAGTCAACTGTATTTAAAATAATTGAAAGAATCATGTCGGTCCTCTGTCAATAAAATATAATGAGTAGCAATTGAATATTATAAAACATAAAATAATTTTAAATATACAAATGTAAATATGACTGTTGATGATAATGAAACTGGTTCAGTTCAATTTCTGAGTTTTATTCCTGCTTTTTATACTTGCTTTTGCTGGTGGCTTCGGTCAAGAATAGTATCTACTTTTTTCGTGATGTAAGTACCATATGTCCCTTTCTGAACTCCTGACAATCTGTATGCGTAATTGTATGATGATCGGTCGAGTAGTTAAACCGTTGTGTAAGCGAAACAAACAAAAAACATTTAACACAAAGGGAGGTGAATCTGACTAGGCTGGGTGATCGTGCGTCAAAACAACACATTCGCATTTATAATAATAGTTAGCAGGTAAGGATAAGTTTGTCTACTAACGCGTACTGGGCCAGCGTAGTGGCCACGGACTTCTTCTCACACTAAGAAGAGGTCCGTGGCCATTAGTGGGACAGCTTAATAGATGTTTGATATTATAATATTCCAAATTCTACGCATACGAAGTCGCGAAGAAAAGCTTGTTTAAAACATAAAAGAAAATAAATTATACGCACCCCGTTAGATTGACTCTAAGGTAAAACTCTCATTGATCCTATACTCCATTTACATTCTTGTCATGTAGTAACTCCTTTCTGCCTGCTGCTTAATGTGATCCAATTATCATAATTATGTCATACACTTATTTCATCCTCAATGGTTTTTACTATATTTTTAATCCACAATTTAATATTTCTTTCAAGAAGACATCGCCCGCTCTAAGAATAAATCCTGTTTCGCGGGAAACTAAACAAACAGTCAAACAACGGCCACAAAAAACACTCGGACAGCTATTTGTGGAGCACAACAATTTTTGTCTCATGTGGGGTTCGAATCCCCAACACTCGACGCAGTGGCAATGGCGAGGAGTACATTTAAACTACTACACCATCCGTGCATTCATTATATTATAATATTCAAGTTTAGGAAACTGACAAACAGTCAAACAACGGCCACAAAAAACACCCAGACTTGGACAGCTATTTGTGGACCACAACAATTTTTGTCTCGTGTGGGGTTCGACTCCCCAACACTCGACGCAGTGGCAATGGCAAGGCGAACATTTAAACCACTACACCATCCGTGTAGTCATCATTTTATAATATTCAAGTTTATAAAGGCATTCGAGTGTTAGTCGCGCGACTAAACGTCTTGGCACACAGATAGACCATGTTCTGGATTAGCGTGTAGCGATAACACAGGAAGTTTCGACGACATACAACAGATGGTGTTGTACACAATAGGCGCTTATAATCTCGCTCGCCATACAATCCTGCATCACGCAAGTGAAGTTTGCACTGCGAATAAGTATATTATATACTTACAAGTTACCGACATTAACAGTTGGGCCGCGACTCGCTACGACGCACGATCACCGAGCCTAGTCAGATTCACCTCCCTTTGTGTTAAAGGGACATCAAACCACGTTACTCCACAACCGTTACCGTAGGATTCACGCGAGTGAAGCCGCGGGCAAAAACAATCAAACAGTACTCAATCAAACTTATCTAATACATTTACAAATTCAATAATTTAACATATACTCTATCATCAACATGCGGTTGTTCTGGAACTAGGATAGGTCGTCCGTCCATTTTGAGGTCTAAGTATGCGGCGGAATGGATGCAGGTGAAGCCAAGTCTTTCCGCGGCCATGGCTGAGTAGGCACTTGATGTGTCCATGCGTAGCAGTCTGATGTCTCGTTGCGCTGTCAGTTTTCTGCAATTGATATAAAGCTCTGCATTTTAGAACTTGCCGAGGTCACTTGAGTATGCCAGATTTCCATAATGTTCTCGATATGTATGAATGCTGTAAATTGATTTTAGCCCACGTGGTGGTCTCATACTTAGAAGACGACTGTGCCCAACAGTGGGACAGTATTGACGGATTAGTCACTAATTTGTGAGTAATTATGTAATTAAGCTCTTTCAGCTTATGCAAAGCAGCGATAGCTCAGTGGGGAGACCAACAGACTGCAATGCAGAGGGTCTCGGGTTCGAACCCACGTTGCGCACTGCTGACTTTCGGAAGTTATATGACTTTTCGAAATTATGTGCGTATTGATTGACAATTATCGTCTGCTCCGTGCCTCGGAGAGCACGTTAAGCCGTCGGTCCCGGCTACCATGAACATCTATGGCAGTCGTTATTGGGAAGTCAGTGCCCCCTAATATCCTGACACTGGTCTAGCCTTAGGGTATCGTTAGCCTTCGGGTTACGGAGGTCAGATGGCAGTCGCTCCATGTAAAAACTGATATCCAGTCAAATCCGGTTAGACTAGAAAGCCGACCCCAAGTGGCTTGGGAATAATAAAGGCTAGGGAGAAGAAGGAGCTTATGCAACACTAAGCTCTCGACTTTCTGTTTACCTATCTGTATCGTCTGATAGCAGAACTACATGTAAAGTTGGTTTTCAATAATGGATACTTACTCGGTTGCTTTTAACAATTCGTTCATGATGCCGCGTTTTCTCCAGTTCGGGTCTGTGGCAGCAATTTTCACATCCACACATTGCTGCTCTTGTGGAAACCTTTCCCAAATCTTGGCACCTTCTTCTCTTTTCGCCAGCACGTAAAGAATCTTTTGAAACTTTGTATTCTGACACTTCTGCGCCATACTTAAATAGTAATTCCCATTGGCAGCATACTGAATTATAAAATGTACTTGTTCTAATTAAATACAGTCTCTGTCTTAATTTTTATTTAAAAGGACAACTCCCGTATTATCCTTCCAGCCCTGTGTCGCAGATAACAAACAAATAATTACTGGTCACAAGTGGGAATCGCCTAAATGAATTGCCCAGTGTGGGATTCGAATCACCAACACTGGCGTGGCGACGTGATCGCTTGCCCGCAATGCCACCTGTGCAGACAATATAGTAAAAAGGTCTCTAATATTGTTTCGGTGGCGCAACGTGAATGCGACTTGAATGCTTGAGATCCCGGATTCGATTCCTGGTTCGGCAGAGTTATTGGGTTTTTCTATCATGAAATTCTTTGTAGCACCATAGCGTGGAATTATTCCAAGTAGAGGGTATACTTATACCTATACGCCATACCTATTACGTGTATCCTTATACCATAACTAGTGAAATGTAGGCGTAACCCATGCTTTAGGGATATACAACTATAAGTGTGAGACTATAAACCAATAGGACTGCATACTTTTATAATTTTTATTTTATAATTATTTAATTTTTAAAATTTTATACTGGAGCGGATGGCAGATTTTATGGAATCCTATTGGTTAATATTTCTCCGTTTCTTCGCTCCACAGCCTCGCTCCACTTCAATGGACAGGCAGCCTAAATTCTGTGTTGCGAAGCACTTAACAAACATTCAAACAACGGACGCAAAGAACACCCAGACTTAGAAAAACTATTTGAGGATCACACAAATGTTTGTCCCGCGTGGGGATCCAGCCCACAACACCCGGTGACAGCGGCGAGGCGACCACGAGGCGAGGACACCACATCAAACGTGCAGTCAAATTACATAATTATTACATTATTCGTATTGACATAATTAACTGGATATAAAAATATGGCGTAATTACATATTCTACGTAGGTACTTATACCTACCTATTTAATGTTGAGTTAATATTCGTAACCCATCGGTGCCCCGTTCGCCATAAGGTCATGGATAGGTGATGTCATAACATGACCAAACTTATTTTTATCCTACGGATAGTGGGACAAGCTAGTTATATCATAGAACCTTGACGGCAAATGTTTTTTGAAACCCATGTCTGTAGCTACGCATCATTGTTTCTTACGATATTAATATATTTTATTTTATTTTATTTTATTAAGGAAAACAAACAGTACTATATTATGTATTAACAATCGATGCTTAAAAATACATTTAAAACTAAAAAATACACTACCCATAACGTTATCCACAGATTACATAAAAGACTTGCTTACTGTAAGGATCAAACAGAATTTAATTTTTAGACTATCTACTACATATCAATACAAAAAGAGAAAATGTACATAAAGTTATGTTGCCAGAGTCAATAAATAGAATCTAATGCTGTTTTTGGAGTACCTTGAAAACATCATTTCTGAATGTGTGCTTATTCAAGAACAATATATCTATTGTGCTAAACCGCTTATTATAATCGTCAACCATACGATGTAGCGGTGAGCGTAAACCAGAGTTGGTTCGACATCGAGAGGCGACGAACAGATGCCTCGTGCGAACCTCTCGTCTATGTGTTGTGCGAGGGACCAGGTAGCTCAAACTATTAACTAGTTCAGGACAGTCAAACTTATTACGACATAAATTGTACAGAGTCATTAATTCCAGTAAAGTACGCCTAGACTGTAATGTTAAAAGATTGTACTTTGATAATAAGCTTTGAGAGGAACTCTTATAACGGCAACATCGAAACTGCATACTACGCAGGAATTTACGTTGAATTACTTCAATAAGCTCGATATACTTTTTGTAATAGGGATTCCAAATGCATACTGCATACTCCAATTGAGGGTGAATTATTGATTTATATAAATATAAGTAAGTTGCTGAATTATTAAATTATTTGGACGATCTTATGACGAAACCAAACATAGTGCTTATACAGAAATGATTTTGAAGTAATGGTAATATTATAAAGATATTAGTGCTGAGATTTATTTCTTACTAGCTTTTGACAGCGGCTCCGCTTAGAAACAGTACTTTTTCCAGGATAAAATGTACCCTATGTCTTTTTTTGTACCCGTGACAACGTGTATGCGAAACATGATGTTCGGTCGAGTACCTAGTTAGTTGAGGAGTGAATGCATAACAAATAAACTAACTCACATTCGCTTAAAGGTAATATTAGTTAGGATATTATTAAATATTATATTTATTACTTAATTGGCCTTGACGCAATTACAAATAAAATATATTCTCCTACATGCTTAAAACCGTGTAGATATTGCATTGTTGTATAAATAGTTGAATGTTAAATTTTGTAATTGTTTTTATCTTGATAGTTGTTCGCCTGATGTGTACAACATTAATTAACAAAAAAATTACTTCTTATGAATAAAAATTAATCATCATCATCGAGGGTTTCTATAGATAATTAAACATGAAATAATTAGGCAGACATGTATTGTATCAATATATCACCAGCTGGTATGGTTTAAGGACCCACGTAACTAGGGTCGACCATATTTTAATACGGTTACGGTTGGTCCATTTGTGGTAACTTATAACTCCTGTCTGTTACGTGTCATATTAATGAAATAATTTTTGATCTAGCATTTGGTACATTCATCAAATAAAGATTCAACATATTCCAAACCAGTCCGTATCCAAACCAGTCCGTATCCAAATCAGTCCATTGACTAAATTGTCATACCTAACCAAGTAATAAAATTTCAGGAAGAATTAACAATAACATTAGTAAAGTAGGTAACCCAAATTGCTTGTACACTTTTCTAGGGACATTTATTAATATACAACCGAATAGGAAACCCTAGGAAGTTGTTTAAAATGTACCATAATACGTTACCTCTTTAAGTGGGCAAATTTCATTGACCATAGTACCAACGACGTTGCCTTTTTTGTCAACCGCCTTGAAGGATAAGCCAGCACGAAGAGCTCCAACGCAGTATTGATCAAGTTCCTCACACTTGCCATCCGTGCAGAGCCCAACTGCCTTGTTCATTGGCTCGTCTATGTGAAAAGTCCTGAAAATTTTAAAATTAAACGTTGCATTTGTTTTTCTTTAAAATAAAACCATTACAGTTTTAGGGCCCAACTCAGTGTCACGGGGGACTTTTCAAACATACAATAATTACGGACACAAAGTACAATCAGATTCAGTGCAGTTATTTGTGGAACGCATAACTAAAAAACGGTAATTTTGTGATTCGAGCCCACAACACTTGGCGTAGAGCTGCAGCGACGAGGAGACCTCTTGCCATTTATTTATTATAAACAAATGGACAACATAACGGTATACACCAAATCATTGTACAAGTTAAAACTTATATTTAACATCATTTACATTAATATTACCAGACATAATATACAAGGCATATATCGATGGTCATAGGTTGACAACACGTAACTACAATATGTAAAATTTTCCAGGAGGGAGAAAAACTGTATAAATTCGAAAATAAATTGTAATAAAATAAAACAAAAAAGTAGTTGGCAAATAATCGAATTATTTATTGATATAATTTAAAACATAAAATTTCCACTTAGGTTTTTATTTAAATAATCATGATACAATCAGTTACGAGTAAACAATATTTAAAAATTCTCACTAATAACGTGTTACGAGATGTCAGTTTTAAAAAATGTACTGTATTTACTTAATTAGATTGAAATAATTACATGTGCAGCAAATTATCATAGAAACAGTGACTTTACCCGTTGGGCCTTAAAGTTTGTACTTTGTCAGTAGTGTTAATTACAAAAAATTTTTTTTGATCCCAACTTAGACTCCAAAATAGATCGAACAAACGCTGTCTACATTCTGATGGGAATTCGTGACAGTGGCGTTCTTTGGACGTGCGACAAAATGCAGAACTGCAAGTCTCTTTCAGTGTTCTTGCTGCTCGTGGCGCATTATGCGTATTACATGAATTTTCGTTCCTTCTCCACCCTATGTAGTCTTTTCCATGTTCTCTTAACTTTTTATTCATACAGGCTTTCCATATCTCTGATTCAGCTAAACCTTTTCTTTTCTTTGTCTTCCTTCCAGTACCTATTTTCTTTATTTACACTACTATCCTTGTCTTCAGAAGAGCAGGATGTATGATCCGGATCATTATTAGGGTCATCACTCGTGCTTTCGGGCACTACACGAGAAGTTGATGACCTAGGTTCTAAGTTAAAATTATATGACCTCAAAAGAGTAGGAGAGTCTGTATCACGTTGTGCTTCCTCCTCCACAACATGAGAAGTTCCAAAGTCCAAATCATATGAATTAAAAATTGTAGGAGATTCTAAATCACGTATGACTGACTCTGACATGACTTCCACAATACCCTCGATAATATTTTCCGAGTTATGACGTGGGCTGAAAGGTGGCTGAGGGTGGTTTAAAAATGATGAATTGGTACATTCGTTTAAAACATTAAATGATGGACATGTCAAAGTATCTGTCTCGCCATTATCTTGCCAGCTCTGTTCGGCACTAAGTGCTTCCGGGGGAACATTCTCTAGTCAATCTGATGAATGATTTTCTGTCAAAAGTAACAGTTCTCTGTTTTCTTTTACCTCGTAGGTGTACACCTGTAACTCGGAAAAGCTCGGCAACTTTTGACATGATTCTTGTGATTGACTTTCATAAACAAAATCACTCCTACTTTTATGAGAAACGTTAACAGCAAGTCCTTGTTCTTTCAAGCCGGTTACAACTTGATTAAAAATCTCTTCTTCGTTATTTGTCTCCATGATAAGGAAACACTAAAACAAAAGAACTATTTAAATACCTAATTATGCAATTATTTATATCTTTCTGCCTGTCTTTATATTAAAACTATTGTTTATGTTGAAACTTTATCCATGGATCTTGGCTAATAAACAATAATAGACGAAATACCTAAAAATAAGCGTCGATAAATACGATTCCTATGCCAATTAATGAGTAGGTACTACTTAGATAAATCAGTGCCTGCAAACTAATACAAATAGTACCTACACATTTAATTATGATTATTATTATATACCTAAAATAGTATTAAATAAGTCAATAATTCTCATTAATTAGTATAACATTAAGATTGATGGCTTAAAATTTAAACTGTGAGCGTTTTTCGTAAAACTATAAAAAATACTTACCAATATATCTTCAGATGCACTTTTCGGAAATAAATAGAAGTATTCAAAGTCACAATTATATATAAAACTATTTTTAAACAATTAAAACTTGTGGCGTAATCTTACTCTGTCAGTGTATTGCGAACTACCTAACTCTGCGTTGACACCTCGTAACTCGCGCGCTAGTGAATTCAAGTTCATACCTGTTAATTGTGAGTTGTCAACTTTGGCAAAAATTGTTCGCGTGACATTTTTTGTGCGATATGAGTTATCAACGGGCAGATTTGGCGCTTAATTTCAAATTTTTGATGTGCATATCTCATTTCGCTAAAAAATTTTAAAAGTGTTACGAGGTGTCAACGTATGACCATCGATATACATTTTTCTGTTTCTCTTATCACAGGTTTTTTATAACATACTATATTAGAAAAGTACCTGGCCCTTTGGGAGGCTTACACGGAGACATGGGACCAACGTGAAGAGGCCCTTAGGGAGTTTTAATTAAAGGTGAGATGGAACACCTACAGCGGCACTAGCCACAGCAGACGTAGGACTATTGTTACGTATGGAGTCTAATATATATAATAATATGGGTGTTTGGTGGACCGTTATATTGGTAACTATGGATAAAAAATGGCGTCTGCCCTGAATACTCTAATAGCATCAATGCAATGGGCAGACGGTGACTCGCCAACTCACTAGATGGCCCCCCTGAAAAGCCACCATAGGCATATAAGCTAGCAGCAGAGGGCAACACCGGTGCGAGCGGCTTGGGATGTCAAGCGGTGCGGCGCCGGTTTCGCCATCACGGGTCTCGTGACAACGGAGACCCGGAGCGGGTTTCCCCGTAGTTATGCCCTTGAAAATGACACTTCCTCCCCCAAGCATATAGCTCTAGCGGCTTCCCTCTGACCAAGGCAAGCCAGAGTTGAGAGTCCTACGGGCGCTCTTGAAGTTCCACCCAGCCAACCGGTAACGGCAAGCCGGGGACGAGGCCCTAACCGACTCTCTGTGGCATTCCGAATCGCAGTGTCGCCACTCACATTCAGCTCGCCCTGCGGTTTATCATTATTACATCTCCTTACATAAGTACAATAAAAGATTCGTAACAAAGTAATTAACGAAACATCCATCATCTCACCACACACATCCATTCAACCCGAAGCAAATAGATCACACTCCGATTCTGATGTCAGAAGCATATTAAGGTTAGTGCCATTTGTATGATCGGTAAAGTAGTATTTTGCTAATTTTCCAATGGAATGTCGTTAGAGTGAACCAAGAGAGAATTTTCTAATAGAAGTAATGAAGTATCTAGTTATCATATTTTTTAACGCACGTCTTTTCCACCGAATATGGAAAATGACATTTTTCATGTTCGGTTACATTGTAGTAGTACAGTGTGTGCTGCGCATGTCTACGCGTTGTAAGCGACCGTGATTTGTTTCGGTTACAATAAGACTCGTTTAGGAAGCGTATGAAAAGACTTGCTGACGACCAAACATGCCGTAGTGCGTCGAACGAAGGCCACGAAACTCATGGTAAAACCTCAGGTCGCTTAAAAATATTAGCCACGTCTCTGCCGAACCAAAACTGAGTAAAATATACATTTAGATACGTTAGATCGTATAAGTAACGAAAATAGTCCAGCTTCAATCAAAAGCTGTACGTTGCCGGCAAGAAGTTCATTACCATAATCGTAGACTTCGGAGGATGCATAACGCATTAGATACAGTCAGCAAGACAAGTCAATACTTACTCGTGAATTTCTCTATCTTTCTAAATGATTACAAATGTCAGTTATTTACAGGAGTAATAGTCAAAAGATAGATGATATAATCACAGTAGGTACTAAAACACAAAATAATGACTAGAATATTAAATAATAAAATACTTTTAGAAATTGTTAAATGTTCTACAACTTATATTATTGATTGTACCACCATACCTATATTGAACTACTGTGTTAACGATAAAGCGTACCCTTACACCAAGAGGGCTGTTGTATCCTTCACTACCAAGGACATCTTCAGGGATCAGTTATAGATAGTATTCTTCCCTAAATCCGAAGCGTTTCTGGTACTAGTTTTCCGATAACCTCATGTAGAAGCATAAGCCTTGTCTTCAAAGCCACTTACCGCCTGATTAGGTCCATGACGTCGTCAAGATCCTCGTCCCGTATCGGTTTGATTTCATAGCTGTGCGATGACATACTTCCACGTCGACACCTGACAACAGCAGTAAACAATAGTTAATTATTATTCTAACGATCGACGAGGTAATTGGCGACTGGTATTTCTATATAGTGTCGATCATATTTTATTTAACGTGAATCTCTATAGGTGTCATGCCAACTAGATTATGAGTGAGCCTGTCAGTCATTGTAAAATAGAAAACTGGACTCGCTAGGAGGGTATTGTATTACTCACAATGGTGTGAGACGTACTCACTGCTTTATTTTACAGTTCACACTATAATCAGTCCAAGTTTGAAGCTTGAATATTGTCGACCATTCTGCAAACCTTTGAAGAACTTTTTATGGATCCTTTTACTTTCTTTATGTACATAGTATGTCTTATAAGTTGGTCCGTATATTAAACACTAAATGTGCCCGCGGTTTCACCCGCGTTTATGATTACTGCGTCGCCCCCATGATTCGTAGCGTAATGTTATATAGCCTTCCTCGATAAATGGGCTTTTCAACACTAAAATAATTTTTAAATTCAAACCAGTTGTACGAGCCGTTATGAATACTCGCACTAGGATGTCAGAAATGTCAGAAACTATAGTATTATGTCACAGGAAGAGCTATGTGAAAGATTAGTAAAAAATACGTCAATACGGAACGAATGCCTTTAATGCACTGCTTTACAAAATGTATTACATTCAAAAGATGCCGATGGTGCATAATGACGCCGCTTCGATACAATATTAAAAATGGCTTGTACACCAGTAGTTCCTGAGATTAGCGCATTCAAACAAACAAACAAACTCTTCAGCTTTATATTACTAGTATAGATAATTTGTATAGAGTCCTAATAACACGAAGCTGCTAAAAAATAATTTCATAAAAATCTTAGCAGCCTCCTGGAAAGCTGATTTATCATGCCCATCTCAGAAAACAAGTAATGTTGTTGGTCCTGCACTCAGTAGTGTCGGAACTGTCGCATTTTCGTTCACTCAGACTCAAAGTTGAAAATCATTTATTCATTTAGGTAACAAAATAACACTTATGAACGTAAAAAATTATGAGTTACTGAGTTTATTTAAGACACTGAAATTGTACCTATATATATAGGTTAGTTACCAGGTTCCGGTAAACGGGTGAATCCTTTTGCTTGTTCTTTAGTCCTTGTCGCTCTATCATAGTCTCAAAGGCTTCAGCCTATGCGACTATCTTATATAAGACGTACGAAACTATTCGAGTGAATAAGGGTACCCCTTGAACGTTATATGGCTAGTCTCTGAGAAAATTCGCATTTACTACCAAACATCGGGTTTGTGAATATAACTTGAAGCATTGAAGGTTGATTATAAGGTTACCACTGACCACTGCGCTATCAATGCGTAAGAAGTATAACTATCTATTCATTGTTGCATGAAATGTTTAAGAAAACGTAAAATATTCTCGAACCGATCTTTATCTATGTACAATTCTTGTTATTATTATGCTACAAGTCAATGCCCTTCGTGGTCAATATCAGGACAATAACCCTTAGAATAACAACGGAATGTTATCTTGTCATTGAAATGCTAGTTGTTTTTAACTTTAAAAAATCTTGTGCGATGTACATACGCAATATTATGACCAATACCTGTTTTGTATACTCTTATTACGTATAGCTTGTAATTATAGTATACTAATAGTTTTTAATAGAGGGTTCATCTGCGTGGTGCAAAGTATAATTACATACACAATTTGACTCATATGAAGGGTTTAGTCAGTCGTGTGAAAGCATCACGTAATATGGAGCATGCCTATTGCTTTCTCTCAGGCGTGTATCTAGATACCGAATTCCCGCTTAAAATTTCATATCTCATCATTTTGTTAGACCCGGGCGTATCGAACCCGGGATTTCAAGATTGCTTGCAAACATAGGGTTATGCCATCACGAGACCAACGGGCCAGTCACTAAAGTACGTATTACTAAATACAGGCAAAGGCAAATATTATCCATCATTACTTTAATAAGTCTGCGTTTATCAGCCCTGTACATTTCCACTGTTAGACACGGGCCTCTTTTCAGTGTGAATATCCACGCTAAAACAGTATTGGCGACTTTCATACATTTTCGGGAACATTATGGTGATCTTTCGAATATGCAGAGGTTCTTCACGATGTTTTCTAGCTTCGTTAAAGCAAGCGATTATAAAAAAATATTATTGAATACGCACATAACTTCGAAAACTCAGAATTGCATGCCGTGGGAGTTAGACACTCTGTGTAAACCAGAGGTATGTATTCGGCCCGCCTATGGTCGACAGTTTTCGTAGCCCATGAATGTTTACCACATCAGCATTGTTATTCAAGTGTTTCTTTCTCTATACAAAAATGGAGGCAATCTGCCGATGCTTTGATCCCATTGCAGATCGCACTGCGCCAGCGCAAGACCTAAAAATCCCACAGACCGCAGGAACACAGTAAAAGGCTACAAATATACCTATGCGTCCTTATAAAGGATGGTCCTCTCATTGAAGTGTTCTGTCTTAAGAAGTGTTTTGCTATGCTCTACCTGTCCCAAAAACCGCAAGCAATGGCTTCTCACCATTATTTGAATGATTTCTTTTTTGTTAAAAATTACATATTTTATTCTCCATCTTGATGCATAGAAATGCATAAAGTGTACATACACACACTCGTATTCATATTAGGTACATTCAATAAAAAATTTATGATCTCTCTTGTTCGTAAAATTGAGTTATTGTTTTGATGTCCGGATCCGGAGTGGTTAAGTTTTTCTACTAGCAGAATAATAATTTATCAAATCATTTTAATAGGGTTTAGATCATTATAAAATCTAAACAAGACCGCCGTGTAACCTATTTTATTCTATTAAGTATTTGCTAGCTAAGACCAGTAGGTACGCGTTGCAATGTCTCTATAAATACTTCGACGACCAATAACCAACAGACAAACATCCTTAACTTTTATTATATATAGGAAAACGACCTGCAATTATGTTAGCGCTAGTCTTTAACTTGTTTGTTTACGATCTGACATAACTTACCTAAGAGCTTAATGCGCAGCGATTTGTTCGTACTTACTCATCAAACACTCAACATTACAGGCAGAGTAGTCACTTCTGCATACACTTTGAACAAAAACACGCCACTATGAAATAATATTACAATAAATTAATATATGTGCCTAATGTTTATCAATAACAAATCAATGCTTGGTCCGACGGCGTGCGCGCTCGCTACTAGATAATGTTTTGAGCGTTCACTCATGCGCATTTACATAATAACGGTGAAAGATAAAAATACTATGCTTAAGGCGAATACAGTGTTATTTGTATATGATACCGCGAGTGCGCGGGATTATCTACGCCATAATACGCCATAATATGGCTACCGGCAAATATTCAATTTTGACACATAATATTCTAGAGGTCAGAGCATATATTCGTCAAATTGCGTACATAATATATTTTATGCAATTTTTACATGTTCTCCGAGATATTTGAATAACTCTTTTGTGCAGTGTTGCAATTTCATTGAGTATGTAGAGGTATTTTTTACTAACGTAGGGTAGTTCGAGAGCAGAAAATTGCTTACTATACGATAAAAACGTCTGAAAATCTGGTATAATAGAATCAATTTGCATACGTTTATGTAGACAAATAATTATATGATGATAAATAAAATCTTATGTTGACTCCACTACTTAATAATTTCGAAAAACGTTTAATTCCATTCAATTCTTTATTGCTTATGATTATTTACGTTTATGTTTGTTAGATAGTTCAGACGTATTTTTCGGATTTCTGTCAAACACTGCTCTGATAACAATGAAGATTCGGATTCGATCAACACAAATATCTGGATTGGAAATAGACCGATACCTGTAGGTATCACATTTTAGCATTCAGCGTCTTAATACCTGTATTAATACGCTGAATTCTAAAATAAAGGATTGTCAGTCCGCTTGAGTATATTTATTTATTTTATTATTTACTCTATTTGGATAATAACTATGAAAATTATTATATTTCTTTTTTCATTATTAGGTATGTTTTTTAAGGATTATATCAATAGTAAACAGCATTTTAAACAGAATAGGCCTAATATAGACACCAAAAAGATTTCAATATAATCATTTAATTAATTTGTTTCGGAGACACTTAGTTATAGGGATCGATCGACTTAGGGTAACTTAGTCGTCATTTAATTAGTGTACAATACCATTGATTACATTTTTTTCATTATTTAAATCAAATGTTTACATCACCCAAACTCTAAACAACAAAGAATATTTAATTGCAGCTGTGCTAGAGAGATAGCGAGATATTCCCTCTACGCCCCCAATGTTCATTATATCCATATTTAAAATAACTAGCGGTCGCCTTGTGCTCGAAATTCGACCAAAGTTTGCCTGTAAGATATTGCTGACATTATATATTGATATATGTAATCATAGTTACGCGCTTCGACTGCGTGTGTCAAATGCATGTTTGTGTGCGTGTAGTGTTTTTTCATTAATTCAATGTATTTCTAATGCATATTTTAAAAAAATATTCGCGTTCGTCACTTTTTCTCTGTATAAACTATAAGTGTGCGCAATTTCATACTCCTCCGTCCGCCCAATTTTCGTAAAAAGGGATCCAAAGTTTTCGCTTCACGTATTAATATATAGATACCTAATATTTCTCTTATTTGTAACCGATTTCGATTCTGTTTCCACAATAAGATTTCCCATAATTGCTTTTTGCTCTTGTGTGTAAAATAATGGACCTAAAAATCAAACATAGGCAACTATATATATACTTATAACTTGAAACTGGAAATCTAATGACAATAAATTTAAATTATCATCATTTGAATGTCCCCTTATTTATAAGCATTATATATATATTTGTATAAGTATGTCTAAATACTTTGTCAGTCAGTGTGTTTATCTATAAGAAAGATACGCGAGTCCTGTATGTAGGGCACTGATATCTATTTACCAACTGAACACTGATTATGTGGTTGATATTAGGTATGATAAAATATTTAAGTGGCTATTGTGTAGTTTCTTACATTGTTCTATTTATGAGTAATTTATTTCAATATAAAATAAATAGTTCATAAGTAGCTATTTAAACCAACAAGTTATTTGCATTTACATTTATGTAACTTCAAGGAAAGATAACGGCTACGCTATTCTAGCACGATTATATGTACGTTACCTACGTAATTTGAATGAAGCAACCTAGTTGGTTTTGTGGTATAATAGATTGAGATACCAGAGCTAAGCCTTCGTCTAGCCAAAGTGCTAGAAGTTTAAAATCGTCTGTATGCAACAAAAACATATACAACTGTTTGTCTGTCCGACGAGCCTTTTGAAAGAAAGACCTGTCAGCTTCAAGACAAAATGGTCCGATTTTCCCACTAGTGAAAAAGTAGCCGAGTCTTTAGCATTGCTAAAATGACGTAGGCCTGGGGCCTCTAGGATCTAATACTGTAATCTTCGCTGATTTTAGCTATGCAGCAGCAGCTTGACCGGGGATGGACTACCTACTGTTGTGTTTCGTTCGGTGAGTAAGAATGCCCAATGAGTATGAATGAGAGATCCAATCACCCTCTTCCCCCTTCCCTCCCCTTCTCCTTCTCACTTACTTTTTCTCTTCTTCCTTTTCTAAAGGGTCGGCAACACACAAGTGAGGCCTCTGGTGTTACAGGCGTCCATAGGCTACGGTGACAAGACTACCATTAGGTGGGCCGTATGCTTGTTAGCCACCTTAGTTGCATAAAACAAAAAAGAAAATTGCAAATATGTTTAGGAACATCCGAGCGATCTTGCGTTCGATTAGTCGGGCAAAATGTTATTGGGTGTTCTGTGGCCACGAAGTTATTGCTGTTCTTTGTCTTCTAGCAGGAACGTTGATTACCTAATTAAAATATATGGAAAGCCATGATGGCATCTAACGTGTCAAGATTTGGTCGGCTCTCTGACGTAGGTAATGCTTGTGAAAATAAGTGAAGGTTTTGATGTTTGATACTGAATCACGCATAAATCATTCATTTAGAACCTTACAGATTCCATCTCGTTAACAGTGTTTGGACGTATATATAACGGAAGCGCAAATATGTGTGAATAAAATATTTTTGTAATTATACTTTACGTATTTTCGTGGTAAAAAAGCAATTAATGAGCTGGCTTTAGTACGTAAGAATGTCTCAATTATATTTTTGTAATACCCATTTGACGTGACCGCGCCGTCGTATCGCGTAATATCTGCTTGTCAGCCGATTGCAGTAGTGCGATTGTGTATGCACGATCGAGCGAACCGGCCGACATAAAGGTGTGTCCAGATCTGGCGAATGCACCACGAATGTGCGGCACGCGATCTGCTTGCGAGCTGCGTGCGTGCATTTCAGGTTCACCAGCCGTTCTTGTGCCGCCCGCGCGCACGCCAGCTACGCGCAGGCGCACGCGTTCACGCACGCCAGCTACGCGCCGTGTATGAACGCACTTCCTCCCACAACAACTGACATACATAATTATACAGTATCAAAGCAAGCGCCTACTGTGCGAGCCTTGTGAGTTGCGCCAAAGAGGCGCACCAAATAATTGCAATAACGGCACGCGTGCCGCACGCGCGCAGCTCGCGAGCAGGTCGCAAGCGGCGCATTCGTGGCGCATTTGCCAGATCTGGATGCACCCTACGGGGGCATCATATCTACTTTCATATGTGCCGTGCTGTGTAAATTTCCAAATGTTTGGCTTAACTGACAAACTTTTGTTTGTTGTAACTTGACATACAGGTAGACCATATCCTCAATTAATGAGAGGTGTGTCCAAAAAGTAAGGAGAATTTTCGAAATTCGCGAGTGCCGAGTGCATGTTTTATTCTCATTTTCTTATTCATATCGTACTTTTTTATTTTGTTGTGTTGGTAAACTCATTACGAACATAGTTATGTTAATAGTTTCAACTATATAGCATTCTATTGTCTTACGTTTACGCGAATTTTATACATTGAAATTAAAACTACTTTATACGGATTTTGTCGCGTTGTTTATTTTAGAAGACTTTATTACATAATTTTGAACGATAAAACCACTATTATTATTGAACTCTACTACAATTTAAGCTATTTAATAACGTAACCTTACTTATTGAACACACCTCGTATGCTGTCCATTACCATGGCATTTTCGCAACCGTGGCCGCAGCCAAAAACTAGTGATGCTTATAAAAAGACAGAACGTAATTTGACGACTTTCACTCTCACCGAGACTTGATACCCAATGTCATCTTACATCTACACTTAATAAAGAATATTGCATGCGTTATTTCCATGACGTCATACTAAAATTAATTTATGATAAGTAGGAGCCTTAAATTCAGTCGGCGTGGAGGGGAGACGCCGCGTTGGTCGCTGGCACATATTGTCTCTATGTTTACCAATCCACTTGTTAGGAATATATTTTGGTAAAAGTACAAAGGAATATTATCTTTATTACGAAGGTTTAAAGCTTTTATTGCTGATAAAGGTGTGACAATGTCAACATAGGTACTTTTTGTTTTGGTACTGTAGTAGTTGTTAAGCGTATACAAGGGTGTTACCAGACCAATCGATCGATCGTCGATCGACGGCATCGTCGATCGAAGTTTTTGACGTCGACTGGTCTGGTAGAAACTATCGATCGACGTCAACTAATCCATTCTACCATCGATCGATGCCGTCGATCGACGATCGATCGATTGGTCTGGTAACACCCTAACTCTACCATTTTGTCAGTTGCTCGTCTAGCCTGATGGCGCTTAGACGGTATTGGTATTCAATCGTAGATATGATTACAAAATCTGTTAAGCTTTTTATTTTGACTCGCTTGTTGCTGGGCTGGCTTTGGTGTCAAAATGAGCATAGGAAGCTCGTAGTTCACCATTCTGGCAAGTACAATACCAAATTCTACCAAATACTTAATATACCTACAATAATATTTTAGGGCATAGGAATATTCCCATTGGCTTTCTTCACAGACCCTGGAATTCTGGTGAGATGTGCAACGTGAATAGAGAAGTACTTCTACCGAAAATTGGTAGTTGAATGACCTTGTGCTCATTACGTTATAGTGCTGAGTAGGGTTTTCATATCAATTGCAACAAGATGTGGTTTTAGCTGGGGTTAGATGTGGTATTTGGGGTTTGTAGCGCCCGAATGGTACAGTCAGCAATATAAATATAATCGTCGATATACATTTACGAGATTTAGATTATCTATGTCTTTAAAAATTTTTACAAATATTATATTTTTATAGCAGTACTAATTAAAATATAATTCATTAAATCAAAGTTCAAGTGCAGAATTTAGATTTATAAAATACTTTTAACATTTGCTATATTTTTAGTTAGGTAGGTACTTATATCGTTGACTCTACGTCTAGGGTTGTAGATGTCCATAATCTATGTTAGTTATGAAGTCTGCAACATTACAGGTAACATAATGGCCGCCTGATGGTAAGTGGTTACTGTTTACCTACTGCTTACCATCAGGTGGGATGATTCTTTGCCACATGAGTTGTATCAACAATTAAAGTTATAAGCATTGTAAGAAGTCCTGATTCTTCAATTATTTATTATACACATGGCAATGCACCGATTGTGGTCTTGCTTTGAATACACAACAAGTTTATATTACTCTATTTATTGTACGCGACTTAACATAACTTTACTACTCCAAACTAATAATAAAGTTAGTATTTAACTCGAAACTTGAACGAAATATTGTTTGTAATGCATATACTCAAAAACTACTGACCCATTTTTTTAATTTCTTTCGTCATTAGAGAGCTTAGTTATCTAGAAATAACATGGGCTAATTAACATTACCCGACGAGCCACGAAGGCGGAGCAGTAATCATAAACGAGGGAGAAACCGCGGAGGTCAACTAGTATAAAATTCAATTCAATTCAATTTCAATTTCTTTATTTATATAATATTGTCTTCTGTTTACGCGAATGTTATTCATTGAAATTAAACTACTATATACGGATTTTGACGCGTTGTTTATTTGACACTTTATTACAAAATTGTTACACTACTATTACTATTAAACTTTAGTAATTTTTATTTATTTCTCTCACCAGGTACATAGAGTTGTTTATATTACAATAAAAATAGGTTATTTTATCGAGCTAACATTTGACCACAATGTCCTTTGATATTAAACAAGGATGTGGTCTATGATGATAGTGAATAGTAACCTGCATGCTTAGTATATTACATACCCAAATGTCTGTTATTAAAGTTTACTGAATTGATTTCAAGTAGTAGAATTAAGTTCGCTACCTTAACGTACCTATGCTGCTTGACCAATTATCATGAAAATTTGGATACACATTGTCAGAGGTATAAAAAAAGACATAGGGTACCATTCATCCAGAAAAAAAGTGTTACTAAGCTAACTTACATTTACGTGAGCGAAGCCGCGGCCAAAATCTAGTATGAAATATTTTGAGCTAATCACTAATTACGTGAGCGAAGCCGCGGCCAAAATCTAGTATGAAATATTTTGAGCTAATCACTAATTAATGCATGATAAGCATCAACCTGCTTTATTTCATCAAATTTTATAAGCGATTTAATATAAATACGTCATCGCAATGAGAATATAATCCTAATCCTAACTAATCTTAACTAATATTATAAATGCGAAAGTGAGTTTATTTTTTTATTTATTTATGCTTTCACCCTCAACTACTCAACCGATCATCATGAAACGCATAGAAGTTGTCAGGGGTACAGAATAGGACATAGGGTATATTCATCCAGGAAAAAGTACTGTTTCCGAGGCATAGCTCGTCAAAATATAATTAACACAATTGTGTCATACTATAAATAAATGTTAAAATTATCTATTTATAAATGCTAAGCAGGGTATTTTATAATTCCTTCGCGAGAGGTAGCTAGAGCGAAAGAAGCGGCAAGTACCTACTAATGGCTGCTTTTAGCTTCTGTGCACATTTCGAGCAGCAGCGTATTTTGTACGCAGATTCAATTTTGCAATGAGTTTTAAGGATAAATTTACCCGGGGAGTTGAAAACTGATATGTAATTTAAAATACATACATATACAAGAAGAGTTTGGAAATAAAATCCTCTCTTTGTATTCTTTTGTGTTCTTGCGAGTCAAAAGGTTATATCAACTTCCACGTGCAAATTGTTTACGGGTAAAGGGTCACGAGTTACGGCTTATCGTCGGCTTGCTGCTCAATATTTAGGCAGCCGTACCCTGGTTATCGCAGCCTGAGTCCCTAAGAACTGTGTGATCCACAAATAGTTGTTTTAACTGGGTGGTTTCTGTGTCCGTTGTTTCAATCCTTGTAAAGTTACCTGCGCCGCAAGAATTATCACTAGTCGCTTTTAGACGCAAGAATTATCATTAGCACTATTTATTATAGACGTTACAGCCAGTACAGTCAGTGCTATCGGACTTATGATGAATAAGCAACTATCTACTTAAAAAATAACGATTTCAATTGTTATGCAGTCAGTCAAGTTAGACTAGAAGATCTGTTTTCAGGATGAATAACAAACTCAACATAGTATATTAGAAGGCTATGGACCCCGGATATTTTCTCCTTAAAATAATCTCATGTAGACTTCGATCGATGTCCGCGGTTGCCACTTTGCTTGTGATTCTTGTTAGGCCACTTGTATATTAGCAAAAATATTGGAAACGGATTATAATAATTATATAATATTCTATCACATACACACAACACCATCTAGCCCAAACTAAGCAGAGCTTGTACTATGGGTACTAGACAATGGATAAACATACTTATATAGTCTTTTTTTTTTAAATACATACATATTATACATAGAAACACCCAGACCAAGACAAACATCCATGTTCATGCACACAAATGTTTGACTTGTGCGAATATCGAACCCGCGACCTCAGGCGTGGCAATCGGTTACGCTAACCACTACGCCATCGAGGCCTAACCTTCCATATCTTTACAGTAGAATCTCTCAAGATTATTTAGATTGTATCCTTAACACCAGTCCTAGCTGGATACATACAGAAGCATCTATGAAATGTATAAATACGTGTTTTTTTCACGAGTCAACTATCTATTTACCTTAGCTGGCTAGTAAAATGAAACATTTTAATTATATTGTACAAGTTAATTGATGGTAATAGATAACGTTGATGAGTAGTTTGATGTTAGCACAGTTTACGTTGATGAGTAATTTGCTATTCAGTTACATTTATACCGTTAATCTAGGCATGATTACTGGCGCCTATGATGGTATATTGTGAGGTACCAGTAGTCTACTTCAACAAAAGGTGAGATGCAGGCATATATTTATGTTTTCATGACTAATAAACATATATCATCATCATCATCATGTCAGCCAAAAGACGTCCACTGCTGGACATAGGTCTCCCCCAAGGTTTTCCACACAGACCGGTCTTGGGCAACACACGACACGAAAGCGCAGCAGGGGTAGGTCTCCCACAAGGTGGACCGACGACCTGGTAAAGGTGGCGGGAAGCGGTTGGATGCGGGTGGCCCAAACATATATACAACTTGGAAAAACGAACATACTACAGAGGTACTCTAGGGACAAATGTATATCCTACAGAGATACCGTAGCATAATGGTGGCGTAACGGCACAACTCACGTATTCACGTGACTTCTGCCTGAGATCTCAGGTTCGATTCTCGGATCAAGTGACAAAGTGCCCGTGGATTTTTTCTGTCAATTGCTCAGCAGTTGGCACTTGATAATAGGCTCGTTCTCAAAGATATAGGTCGTAGCTCATCCTCATAGATATTACATAAGACTAAAATCATAATTATGATATGTAAGCGTAATACACCCCTTAAGCTGGTTATGTAAATAGCTATAGTAAAAACTAAATAATCCCTAACGGAGGAATAACGGTGGCGAATTACAGGTTTTATGTATTTAATCTGTCGAAATGATTTTTTAGGTAAGCTAATTGAGGTTTAAAAATCGGCCCTAAGCTATACTAAATAAAAGTAAGGCGTCAATCTTGCCTTAAATACGTCATTATGTAAGTAATCTGTTGGGGCGAACAGCTGCTAAGTTGTCACATGAATGTTGACTGCCTGTCAGTCAAAATTAAACCACGGATGTCGCTCACATACTTAACAACTTATTAGTTAAATTTAATTGCCTAATAATGTAACAAATTGACATGTAAGTTCATCCGCTCTTGCGGCGCAAACAAATTTAATACCTAAGCGGTTAGATTTAAACTAAGATACTTTTTTACGTTCGGGAACGTATGTCGATACACGTCTGCGAGATTTTGACTTCCTCTATATCCTAAAAATATAATAAATGTTGTTTTTATAGCTCTAATAGTTAAAAGAAGATTGATTTAATCATAATTTTAAAATACAGAATAATAATTAGCATTTCAATCCATAAAATACGTAACTAATTTGTTCAATGTTACGCTAGTCTGTTGCTGAGTGCATCATTGTGAAGGTATATATAATACCACGGATACCACCATTGTGCGGTTTGCGAATTACTGACGATAAGAAGGTAGGAACTGATAAGGGTTGCCAACCGTACTTTATAATAAAGTATTGTCTAAATATTTATAATATTTATTATTTTGTCGGCCTCGATGGCGTAGTGGTTAGTATAACCGACTGCCACGCCTGAGGTCGCGGGTTCGATTCCCGCACAAGTCAAACATTTGTGTGCATGAACATTGATGTTTGTCTTGGTCTGGGTGTTTCTATGTATAATATGTATGTATTTACAAAAAAAAAAATGATGTATGTATGTTTATCCATTGTCTAGTACCCACAATACAAGCTCTGCTTAGTTTGGGCTAGATGGTGTTGTGTGTATGTGATAGAATATTATATTATATATTATATTACCTATATCGACTTTTACAAGTAACAAAAATATACATATACATACATAGGCTACGGTGACCACTTAACATGTATAAAAAAAATACAAAATGGGGGCTCGCCAAATTTAATAAAAAAGTAAATTATTTATCTATCTTAGTATTGTCATAGATTCTAAAAATTAGGTCAAGACATTCCTTGAAAATAAATATTTGTTAGGTATATGTTGCTAGAAGCAACAACAAACGTGATAATAAAATATCGGAATAAATAATACTTTATTTTCAGATGATGTACTTTATTGTTTACCTCAGTAAGTAAATATACTCAATTTCATCAAAATAAAGGTGATAACCCTAGTACTGATAGTCATGTATATAAGCTTACTACTAAGCTACGCCAAACCCATTACATCCACAGACAGCAAAATTGAAAGACAAAGGAGTTCCTATCAGTGCGAGAGACAGAGATATTTTTTAACTCCTGGTCGACAGGACTGTCGCCCATTTTGCGTCAGAAAATCCGGTCTTCCGCATTCAGTACAAAACACTTTTTTGAATACACTGGATAAACTATCATAGATACCAATACTAGGGCAAAGTATAAATAATATAAATATTGTAAACAATTTCTATGGCATTCACATTGGTGTTGCTCGATACGGCCTGGGGGTACCCGAGCCCTCAATGGCATAATCAATAGGATGGAGCCCCGAATCAGGTGTCTTGCGCGCCTAGGTATTTAAAGCTCACTGTATGAAGAGGGGCAAAATATTCGTCAGTTTTACTATTCCTTGGAAGGTTGTAGATTCCAAAATTATATTTTACTAGATTTTGCCCGCGGCTTCGCTTGCGTAAAAGTAGGTTAGGTTACATAAGTAACAGTACTTTTTCTGGACGAAAGGTAACCTATGTCCTTTTCTGGTCCCCTGACAAAGTGGATCGCGGAGCGGTCCCTTGACCGCTTTACTACTTAGTTAAGATGTAACTGGCATACAGACAAACAAACAAACTCACATTCGCATTTATAATATAAGGAAATAAGAATAAAGGTTATGAGGTTAGCAGGTAGAAAGGCCAAGGGATCGAACCCTCAACACCTGGCGCGTCGACAGCAGCGAGACGACCACTTAAACCACTACGCCATCCGTTTGTTCGTATAGCTAAAAAGGGACAACAGTTGTGACTTACAAGCATGTTTCACCTCATATTTTTTAAGTTCTACGCAATAGAGACCAAACTTATTGCCAATTATAATAAAATAATTGTATTGTTAAATTCTTATGCGCCATAATTCTGAGAATATCTGTCAAAAACTCACTACTAAATAGGTAGTATTTAACTACACAGCAAAAAAATACTAATTACACAGCAAAATATGCTTACCAAAAATACTAATTGTATAGCAAAATATAAAGAGATCAAACTAAGTCGACGGTGCCTATTTTTGGGTGGGTTTGAGAAGGAACCTAAAATAACCTATCCCTTCCGAGACGGAATGCAGAGATTTGAGGCGAATAGGTGCTCGTTATGCTGTGCAATATTTGCTGTGCAATTAGTATTTTTGATGGTCATTATATTTAATCCCATACTAATTTCTTTAACCGGCTGCATTGTTCGGAACCATAGACAGCTTATGCCAACAAAGCAAACAGGCATTTCGTACTCTCATACATAAGATCAAATTTACTTAGTGACGATACATATTCCTAAAAAGAAGCATAATTCAATTTATTAAAATAAAACATCACAATATATATTTTTGTACATTTATTAATATAACATTACAATATTTACATAATTATTTTTAAACCACAATTGTATTGACATGATAATTATAACCTATTTTGACTAAGATTTAAAATTGACGAGCTTGAATTAGACTTGGATGATGTCTATAATTAATCTATGTGTAAGTAGGTGATAATGAGACCGAATTTAAAATTTAATATTTATTCTGCTAGCAGTCTAGAAGGGGTGCTAATCATATAAGCATCTACAGAAGAAAAGAAGAACATTTATTTGAAACTCCGTATCACTTTGAATGGGTTAATATGGACCTTAACCAGATTTCCTATTATATCGGGTGTACAATGTTCTAAATGTTATCTTTTAATGATTAACTTTATCTTTGATGTAAATCAATTAAAAATTAAATTACTGGATAGAAAGTTAAGAGAGAACTATTTGAAAACACAAGAAGATAACACTATTTAACTTCTTGTTTAAAATTCATGTAATGATATAGGTAGGTACCCCTTTTAATAAATTTTCAAATTCAAAACAAGGATGCAATGATTTTGAGCTAAGTACTGAATTATTTTTTATTCTGAATGGAGATATTAGCAAACTTTAATTTTATTTAGATAATTGCACATTCTATGTAACAACTAACTAAGAAGTAAATGAATAAATGTTTATCTAATACCTAGGTACATGCTTATAACATTTAATAGTAGCTAGGTACTACCCTATTGTAGGTACTAGTGGTAACCTGTAATAATCACAATTTCTACCTAAACAAATAAATAAATTTTGATATTAAGCCGATACATTCATAGTATTTAAATAATTCAACTAATTTATAAGGAACTACAAGTTACAATACCTAATAATAATAATATAATTTTTAATGAGCGCCTACCAAAATATATAAGCAATGTGGGCGTATAAATGTTGCTCATATTCTTTTTCAAGGCGCTACATGATTTAAATTATTGGAATGCAATACACTTAGACGCTACCCACTCAACTATAATTCTATAATATCATTTGGAAGACAAAGATCTAAAGTGAAATATAATTTCTGAACTCAATAATATGCATTGTTGACTTTTAAGTTGAACTCGACATTCTTCAGACGATCAGTGACTCAGAATAATAACTAAATATAAGTTTTATTTTGAGTCATAGCCTGATGGTAGATTTTCCAGGCTTTCTGATCATTTTGATTTGCATTTTGCGTTAGATCTGCACGATGTATGCAATATGAAATCAATGTGATACTTTTGATTGAGATTGATAAGCCAGTCAGATTGTGATAGTCTTGTAGTCAGAATAATCAATCAAAGGTATATAAATTACCTAAAGATTACCTGACAAATACCTACTTATTGATTTAATAGATAGGTAAGAAAGCTTCTAAATTCTTAAAGTCACAGGTACTCGAGAATTTAAGACTTAAGATCATCAGCTATATAAACATGTTCGCATTCATGTAACTAATTATTTTGTACCGATACAAATCTCAAGTGTATTTTGCTTAAGCTACTGGTACAAATTACAGGTATAATAAAATTTATAATTTCTTAATTATACTTATTCATTACATGCAATGCACTAGAGCAAATTACTATAATCCTAGCACAAGGAAAATCTAGGAGTATTGTTTTGTCCAATGTAAAATAAGTAGTGTAGGTACTGTCCATGTAGAATTAAATTCTTGATATTGTAAATATTGAGTTGAGATTGTTCGTGCATGTTTGTGAGTCTCAATTGGATTCTGAAAAAAAAAACATATTTTATTATAGACATTTCGATTTATTAGAGTACCTAATTAGATTATTTCTGTCAGGAATATATTAGACTAGGTAGGTTAGTTGTGCTAGACGTATAGCTGTCCTATTTGGTTGGAGGTTAGTGGTTTGACTACACCAAAAATGCTTGCCATTTTAAATTTTAACATTTGGACGATAGCGAAGTCTTTCTTTTTGTCTTCTCTGTTCTCATTGTAGAAGATAAACACCTGCATTAAGAATCTCCTTTGTGTTTACGGGTTTTGCTTATTTAGAAAGAACGAACATAAAATCTGTTAATGTCGGTGAAACTACCATTTTATATTATTTTTGTCCGTTACTGTTGTACTACTTTATGAAAACAGCAGCAAAACGTATTACCATGTTTAATAAACAAATCGTAGTATTTGCCTTAGTCAGAAATCCTATTTGAATAAAGTCCAGTGATAAAAAGTTTTTAATTACCTTACAACTCCTTAATGTAGACACTAGCCTCAGTGTGGGGTGGGTCAGGTTGTGGCGCGTATGACAGTTCTGCGTATTGCACCGTGTAAATCTTCTTGTAGTTGAGTCGTTCCGCTGCGGCTGCAGAAAACGCTGATGTTGTGTCCATTCGCATGGCAGTTGCTCCGACTTCTCTTGCTATACGTCTGAAAATAAAATGTCAAGTTAGTCAAAGTCTAGGAATAGGTAACATGCGGTGTTACGCTTTTAGGTACGTATTCGTCTATTTGGCTTAGGTCAAACGTCAATACTGGATTTCATAATAAATTACACACAGTTTAATCAGGTTTTGAACCTTTGGGCCGTCACACGCCGGAATGCAAAGGTATCTAAAAATGTGGCTTTGAAAACTTCTATACAGTATGTTATGGAGGCGGGGCAAGCGCTTTTAGAAGAACTATTGTAAATACGAATATTGTTCTCTTTTAAAAGATTAATGTATTCATTTGTTGACCACAGCTCATATATAAAAAGAAAAGAATCTTTTTATTGTTGGTTATCATATTGTAATTTGACAACTAAAAAGAGAAGCCTGGAGCTTCTTATCTGCTTCTGCCCATGAAACCTGCACTTCACAAACGGGCTTTATTTCCAATCTATACTAATATTATAAAGCTGAAGAGTTTGTATGTTTGTTTGAACGCGCTAATTTCAGGAACTACTGTTCGATTTGAAAAATTCTTTTAGTGTTGGATAGCCTATTTATCAAGGAAGGCTATAGGCTATATAACATCACGCTACGACCCACGGGGTCGGCGCAGTAACGATAAACGTGGGTGAAACCACGGAAACATCTAGTATTAACCCTAGAGTACTAACCATCGCCTGAGAGGCCGCGTTAAGTTGATTTTTTAAGAATATTTCCAAATTACGTTTATGTATCGTAGCGTGCGTTCGCGCCAAAACAGTACACCCAGCGACGCGGTGGAGAACGATTGCGCGTCCAGCGGGGAATACTCAGGTATCGAGTTATTGACCTCACGATCGCCTGGGAGGCGATCATTAGTGTTAAAGGTAAGTTTTTACACATGCCGTTTTTTAGTTTTTTGCAATTTTCTCTTTATTTATAAGTTTCATGAAACTGAAAATTGGTCATTTTGTTTCCCAGATGAATCTGGACGAGAACCAAATAACAAATTATTTAGAAAACGAAGATTCGGACAGTGAAATCGAAGATTTGTTAGAAGTTGAGGACTACGATTCAGACGACAGTGTGGCCGATCCTACTTTTTTACCCACGTGCCAGCTTGAAGATGATCTTCAAAATATTGAAGAACCAACTATAAAAAAAGGCAAACGAAGTATGTGTAACTTTTGCCCGACCAAGAAAAGAAGGATGAGCGTTTATTACTGTGCTAAGTGTACCAAAAATTATTGCTTAGAACATCGATCTCCAAACTGCTGTAATTGTGATAAACAAATATAGTCTGATTTTAATTTACTCTCAAGCCAAGTATATTATAATTAGAATAGTATTTTTATTTTTATGTGATAAGACACAATAACATTGTTTAATTTAGATAACAAATTGGAAGCTATATGTGATTTATTTATTTTTTATTATTATTATTCTAAAGGCTGTTTAAGCAAGGGTAATGTTAGAGTTAAGGTTGATTTTAAGACTGAAATTATAATTTTAAGGAAAATGTGCCATTAAATTTAAGGAAAGGAGATCCGTTTACGTTATTTTGTTAAATATAATTCAAATTTTAATAAATATATTATTCTAAAATCTTGTATCATTTATGAAGTAGCCTGCCAAGCGATTATTAGTATTAAGTGGTTAAAAAATAAGGTTAGTACTCTAGGGTTAAATAAAGTATTTTTTGACTTTGACTGACCTGCAACATAGAGTATGCGAACCGTCCTAAGATTAGCAGGTAGTCGTACAGTGTGACGAAATTACACTTAATTGCTTTTTTGTACGTCCAAGCAGTAGGAAACAATCTTAGATCTTATTATGTAGGTACGAGACGAGTTGGCATGTCACACAAACTAAAAATGCTTCCTTGTATGACAATTGCATTGTCAACTCCAATTTCCAAGTCATGTTGGTTCAAGTTCAATTATAGTACAAGCCCTATGACTTACGTAAATTATATATCAAGGGTCATGTTTTTTAGTACTTTATTGGCATTGAGTTTTAATAAGGCATCCAATAGGACTAGGATTATTAGACCTTATTATTTATTCTTATATCTTATTTTTATTCGTGTTTATTAAATTAGGTAGGTACTAGAGTCGTAGCGTAATGTAAGTTAGCCTTCTTTAATAAATCCTAACTAATTTTATAAATCAGAATGTGAGTTTGTTTGTTACACTTTCACGCCTTAACTACTCGACCGATCATCATGAAATTACGCATACACGTTGTCAGGGGTACAGAAAAAGATACAAGTACATTTTTTTCGAGAAATATCTAGTAGGGTATAAAATGTCAATATAATTTTCCAATCTGACCAGAGGTTCAAGAGATTACTGCGTACATATTAATAAACAAACTCGGGTTAATATCAGATAGGTATAACAATTAAGTATGCTTTAGTTGGTAATAGTAATAATCTTTTAGGCCAAAATAACTTGATCACTTTAGACCATTTAGATAATACTCAGAACAATCCTTTTACACGTCATTGTTGATTTATTCTTACACGGAAACTGCGTTCATGTTTATAAGTAAAGTAAATACTATATTATTATACCTACTTAAGACTTAAATGGCCTAACGACAAGTGCAAATAAAATACAGCCGCTAAATTACGAGTTGTTTTATATCGTAAGTTGCTTAGGGGCTAATTATACAGTAGTTGTAGTACCTATTGAGATTACGAACTAGAGACTATAATTTGAGACTAAAGTACGATAAATAATTTTAATACTATTAGTGCCTGATATTAGGTATATTACTAATGAGTGGGCCTGGTTACTGGAGCTTATAGAGGTTTGCGATACCGGGGGTATCAATCGGAGTTGTCGATCCTACATTATATGAAAGATACTTTAAGAACTATCTTACTGGTCAAAGAAAATATAAATACTGTAATAATTCTTGGAGTACTTTTATAGGATCGACAACAATAGATTGTTTTTAAATACAGAGTTTTCAAGCTGCCCGATGTTTTTATAAAAAGGTAACCAGCCGGCTGCACAGCGAAGCGATTTATGAAAATTTGGTGTCTCGCGATTGTTATCCCTGCTGTTGCAAGCGTGCACAGGATGAACGGTAAACGTTAAACATTAGGTAGGCGGGATGCTTGTACCTTTGTTGTATATGAAATGTAAAATATGCATCAACAAATCTGCAATAAAGCTGACTGTCGCGATATCCCTATAACGTAGTCGTCAATCTATGCATGTACATAAATAGTCTTACACCTGCATCCTTGAAGGTATAAATAAGCATATTATATCTACATTGCTCCAAATAAGTCCCACGTAAGTTGGCAAGTCTATTGCTGTCCACGCCACGGCGCATAATTTCAGACGCCGTGCTGTCCAGAATCTCTTGACAAAAAAACCAAATACCTAACACTTTGCCCTACCAATACTCATATTAATTATAATGTTCATATGAATCTAGTGCATCTGCGCAGCGAGTTGGTACAATGACAATTAGAAGTCTCGTGATGCGCCGTGCCCTTGTGCTCAGTATGTTGTAACAATTGCATAAGGCATGACATTGCGACTGTCATACATTACTCGGAACTATTATACGCAGAATCGTTTTGGAATTTATGCAATGGAGAGTAATTTATATAGGACCTATGTAACGGTAATTACATAAGCTGTCCTGCTATCCTATTGTTGGATGTAAGTACTTCTTCTCATATTAAGTGCTGCCCCGATCTAAAATATTGTTATAGGCATCTAAATAAATTTAATGTAGTATCTGAATACTACCGAATCAGTGTAACATGCAGTTATAAGTTGTAATTTGTTACGATAATTCTGGAAAGTTTATAGCTACTTAAACCAGGGACCATATTTAGGCTACACCGAGAATTTAGTCAAAAAACAGGATTGTCAACTTTTATTCAATACCTCTCGTAAATGTACCTTCGGAGTTCGGGTATATATATTTTTACATATCTCCTATGCCGAGTGCTAGAGTTTGAGTTTCATCCTCACTCAAATCCAAAATTAGAGAGATTTAGAAATAACTATTTCAATGTTTGCAAAATCTCTTGCGTTATTAGTGCAAGAGTTGTCTTTTGTGAAGCTTTATTTTAAATTTTGGTACAAAAATCATTTTAAATGGACATTCATTTCGAACACATTACTAGACATATTAATTAGGATTTGCGATGAAAATTATGTCAATAATTGCCATAACAAACTGGTTTTCTGCAGCAAATGGTTGACCATGGCCAAGCACGAATATTTGTGCAGTGTGAAAACCAATACTGCGCTTACATCTAAACCAATATAAAAAAGGAAGTACCTTTGTATTAATTTAATTAGCGTGAGATAATAAAGCTCTTATAGCAACTGCCAAAACTTTTAAGGTTCAATGGCTTTTAATTGCCTAAAGTAATCTTTTTTTCAAGCCAGTTTTATTTGTTTTTTATTACCTCAAGCTTTTTGTTTTGTAGTTACCTAGAAGCTCTTAAGATTTTTTGTATTTAGATACATAAAAACGGAATTTAGTGAGTAGGCATTATTTTCTCGGCTTCTCCGCCATTAGCCTATTTAGGCTACTGGCGGTACCAAAATAGCACCACGGGTCGACTTCACTTGAAGTATTTTTTGTTATTTGAAATACTAAATAACATACACTATGAAATAGCAAGCCTATTTTATGCTGTAGAGGCTAACAAAGCATAGTGTTATATCTTAATTGTATTAGGTATTGGGTGTGTTTAATGAAAACTGGAGGCAATAGTGCGAGTGTTCAATTGTCTAATACTATATATCGGACAGTTCCTAACGCCAAAGTCTTAGTAAAAGTAGTAAAAGTCATCAATACTTTTTCTAATTTGCCTCTATCTCCCGAGAAAACCGCCCAGGTTGAATAGTTCTTATTTAATTTAGAAACGCTTGAATACAGTAATTTAACTGCAAATATTTTATGCGTACTTTATTTCAGGTTAAGTATATATATTTTTTTTATTACCTTTCTTTATTATTAAGGCATTGAGGCTGGCCGTCGCGTCGGTGTCCGCACGCCGTTATACAAATTAGGATCTTTGATCAAATCTGATCTGATCTAATATGCCTTGGGATTATACACGTGTAATCGTCAGACCAGCAAGAATGCTAATAAAAGATCTAATTACTCATCACTAAAGTTAACGTTTGCGATACTGCGAATATCGACGATCGCTGTAACCAATCCGCTGAAATTGCTATGCTCGACCTGATAAGGCGTAATTTCCTCTCCGCGGTGCTTTGTGTGTTAACTTCATGATTGATCGCAAAAGATTATTTCTCTAAAAATGAAAACTCCCGCAATAGGAAAGATTCCTATATCGCAAGAGTTTAAACAACGATCACAAAAATGTCCCTAGACTCGGTAAAACCATTTACGGATAGCATAATTTTTTGACCCGTCTGAGATGTGTATCTATAACACTTGTAGTGGTGAGGAGAACACTTTAGCCACTACGCCATGCAAAGCTTCAAACTTATACTACAGAATACTCAGTCCATTGATATAAAATACAGTGATGAAAAATATTAGGAGTCTATATTAAAACCCGTGTCTAATTTTCAGTCTCTCGCCTTATTAAATGTAATGATATATCAGTGACATTTGACTTGCAGACAGACTAATCCACGCTAGACGATTATAAATTTTAATTAGTAAATTAATACTATTTAAAATCCAACAAACATAAACAAAGATCATGTTTTATTGATTTATTAGTGAATTGCCTATTTACATTGATAAATAATTAACGTATATTTAAATAACAACCTTAACAGCCCGTATCAGAATAAATCATATTAAATCCGCGAGGCGAATTTAAATAGTAATTTAAATAGCAGACATGAGGGTAGCGCATTATCATAACATGATTAAGTAATTTGCATGTGTATATATTTTTAATATCTTAATCAGAAACTTTCTGGGTCAAAATAATTTTGACCAACATTATTTTAGGATTAAACTCTATAATTATATGTCTGATCTCAGCCGCCTTGGCCAATTATAAGGTGGCGGTTGAAATAAACCAGTTAGCTCGATAAAGTATAACCTATAACAGAAAACCAGCGTTAAAGTACTAATACGGTTACTACGTTTAGGTAAGAAAGAGTTCTGGACGCTCGCATAACTGTCTACCATTTTTTTTATTTTTTTTATTTTACTCGTCAAAATGACCACACTCCACCTGATGGTAAGTAGTCGTGTGGTCTAAGAGCAGTGGCCTCCACATCGCCCCCACAGTAGGCGAGGCGATGTTGAGGTCTCTACTTTGACGGCCTAAGAAGATGCTTTTTCACGCCCCGCTTAAAGAACCCAGGATTGAAGGAAGAAGGAAACACGTGCCTTGGCAGAGAATTCCATGCCTTGGTCGTTCGGCAGAGATATGAGGACCCAAACTTTTTGGTACGCGCTCTAATCGACTCTACCGTGTAAGGATGGCATCTGAGCCCAGCACGCGTTGTTCTGGATAGGAAAGGGGAGGGCGGGATAAGGTGGAATAACTCTTCAGAGCACTCCCCGTGGTATATTCTGTAGAAACATGCCAATGAGGCAATGTCTCTACGGAGTTGCAGATTTTCAAAAGAAAATATTTACATACAGCAATCTTTTAAAAAGTGTGCATATTAATAATTAAATATTACTTAATGCATGTAATAAATATATTATAATATTAGCCCTGTATTACTGCTGGGCACGAGCCTCTTTTCAGTGTAAGAAGAGTTAGGCCATAGTCCACCATGCTGGCCCGGGGTGAATTGGCAGACTTCACATATCTTCGAGAACATTATGGCGAACTCTCAGATATGCAAGTTTCCTCACGGTGTTTTGTTTCACCATTAAGGCAAGCGATAACTAACTATGTATTTAATATTATTTAACTACGAAATGTCAGAGATGGATCTCCTATGGACTGAACTCGAGACCTGTGCGTGGCAGTCGAACAGTCTCCCACTAGACAGAAATGAATTTTAATTGGAAAGATTATAATAATCGTAAAGTATGTAAGTCGTAAAGTATGTACTTCACGTTAATTATAATCTTTCCAATTAAAATGCATTTCTTTAATCTACACCGCTTTATATACCAATGACATCGGCACAATTCATGCAATATAATTTGATTTTAATTCATCTTATTTGCAATTATTTGCAAACTAGCTTGAGTAATAGTTATTGGCTCTAAATCAAATAAATTAAAAGCAATTAGATAGCAATGAGGAACAGATAGTGTACATGTCGCATTGGACCTTCGCACTAAACCTACTTTATTATTTCACTTCCTATTATCTATAAACGTTAAGCTATGAAATTAACGCGTACAGTTTACACGCGTATGTTTTATTCATTGCAATTGCATAGTTGGCTGTTTTGCAGTGGCCATATTCCGGTAATGGCGCCCAAACCACTAATATACATATGTACATATATTATAAGCCTGATTATCGCACGTAACAAAATATGTCTAAAGATGTGTTACTGGAGTTCTAGGAGACTGTGAAAAGTCTAGGAGTTCTAGGAGACTGTGAATCCTATACAAGAGAACAGAGTAACAATCTTGTGATATATTCTTATTGTAAGTGAGGTTTCTATACAAGTTCAGAAGGTGCTTTTCTCTCGGCGGGGCATGCACTTTGCATTGACAGCTTTAAAGGATCGGCAACGCGCAAGTGTCATCTCCGAGTGGCGTTAATAGGCTATACCAACCATTACTTAATACTGATAGTAAACAGAGTTCCCTTGCCACACTAGTAAAAATAATAGTAGAATTTAAGACGTAGTAATAGAGTTACTAAAATTTTCTAGAAATACTAATTGAATGAAGCCTGAGAGATTTGCAGCCAGTGGCTTTGTCTACACTCACAGGAAAGAGGCATGTATCAAATCAAGTCAATCTCACCAGTGGTTCTTGAGTTTTTTTATAGTATTTTATATTATGTAAAGAAGCTAACAAACACGTGCATCTCTCTCTGTGATTCAGCAAACCATCATAATTATGTATAAAGATGTACAAGATAATTAACTATTACAATGACACAAAGAGATCAGAAAATCTTCCGTCAATCAACTATTACGACTTGAAGATTACCATTGTTATGTATTGTTTGTCTCAAACCAATACATACAGACAAGTCTAATTTATTCCCCTTTGTAGCACACATTTCTGATATATGCATACGAGTATCCAGTAAGACAATTAATGACTAAACATTGGCCCCGAGACGAAAGTATACATTACTAATTAAACTTTTAGATAACAGTTCGATTATATTACTCTCACTCAAGAATATACTTGTTGTTCCTTCATTGCATATTTGTAAAGTCCACCGTTACACAGGGTTTGATACCAAGGGCTGGAGGTGTCTTTAAAAATAAAAGAATATACTATCGCTGAGAAGATAGCGATTACGAACAATTACTAGATTTGGTAATAGATAAGGCTGTAAAAGTGAGACACACTAATAAACAAATGATATACCATAATTGTGTGTGCAAGCCCTTAGACCCGGAAAAGATTAATAGTTAGCGAATTACTGTGGGTACTTCAAAATTATATCAATTAGACTCAATTGCACTATGTAATAACTGCGTAAGTTAAAAATTACGCAATTGTTGTGTGATTATGTATTTACTTGAACAGAATAATAAGTCTATTGCGAAGTCAACGTGACTGATAGATTCATTGTTTCTAATAATGATATTGTCGCGGGCGGTGATATGTCCTTTGTAATGCTAATACTATATACCTAAGTATATACGAATCAATTGCTCTACTTTTTTAAAGTACCCGCTATCCCTCACGAACAGTACTTTTTCTGTATGATAGGTACCATAATATGTCCTTTTCTGTACTGCTAACAACGTGTATGCGAACTTTCAAGCTGATCGATCAAGCAGTTAAGGTGTAAAAGAGTAACAAATAAACTCACGTTCGCATAGTTGGGATTATGGAGTAATATTTTGTAGACGTAGGATTTGCAGTAATAATAATCAGCCGTCGTCCATTGGCCGAAATTCCGCACCGAATATAGGCTAATATTTTTAAATTTTCTGCCTTGTTTCAATTTAGCTATGCTAACACAAATTTCACGTGCAAGGAGCGCGCGCAATATGATATAAATGTTTGTAAAAATTTAATGTCTCTTCACTTATTAATAAATATTCAGATATCTGCACTACCTATTTTCGGCCATGACGATAATTCTTAACTGAGATGCATTGGCATCGCAGTTAAGAATTATCGTCATGGCCGAAAATAGGTCACTGTCGTCAACTGCTATGATGACAGTTGACGACTGTGCACTAATTTTGTGTGAAATCTCTCTATTTTCTGACTCTGTAACCCGATAAGACGAAAAGCCAGCACGACGAAAATGACAGATAGAGATATCACTATTTTTACAAATAATCACATTATAACTACATAAACTTAAGCTATATTTAAGCTTGTTAACAAATAGCAACAACTATATTATATCATAAACAATGAAATTACAATGCTACGGTTATGCTTTGATGATAATATATTCTGCTACATCAACCACAGTACATTAAGTACTGTGATATTACTAAGTTAACAACAATATAAAAAGATCTAATCGTAACGACTTTTGAATCAGTTAATTTTTTATCGTTTTGTGCTCATATTCTTACGTTTGTTTTAAAACATCTGTTATGTATTTTTTAAGATTTTAAAATATTGTTAACAAGGCTAAACAGATGCATATCTAAGAAGTCGTATATAAATAAATATTGATATATAGACTCGAATATATCTTTATGTATTTTCTTTCAGACTTCGTGTTGTTACTGAAAATTTCCTTTAAGAAACCAATAAAATTCGCTCGGAAATCGGATTTTATTTGTTTTTAATTTGATCGCGCTGATATTTGAAACTACTAGTCGGATATGAAAGATTATGTTTTAATTTAATTGCCCAATTTTTGAGATACGTTACGCTATATACGCTATATATAGTTACGGGAGATCAGCAGTAATTATAAACGTGGTTAAATGGCGGGGTATAACTAGTAAATAATAATAATAATGTCCTCCAGACCGAGTTTCGGTCACGGCGGCCAATCTTAACGGAGACTGGCCATCTGCGCAGGAGATATTATAGTGCACAAGTATGTGCCCAAACTCAAGTGCACTCTCTGTTCCCTAACCCTCAAGATCCGCTGGGACGGTAATCCGACACGACCGGAGAGAGATCAGGCGCAGGACCAACGCGCAACGGCTTTACGTGCTTTCCGAAGCACGGGGGTGTCTAACACCGCCAACTTCCTAACTCCGAGCTGCTATTGAGATTTCTTATTAGAAAAACTCAATCAATTTTTGTTGGCCCGACCTGGGATTCGAACCCGAGACCTCATGCACAGCAGTCGCATTCACTACCGCTGCGTCACGGAGGCAGCAATAATAAGTTAGATCTGAACTCGCAACCATTACTGATCACAATTAATATTTTGATGTATTGACTGTTGGTACCTATTTATTCTTCGTTTTCATTCACAAATATGCTAATAAATGGTAGTCTGCCTCTTTCTTTTCGTTTTGAAAGACAAGTATGCTTATACGAGTACGAGTACCAGTACGAGTACGCTTTCACGCCATAACTACTCGACAGATCATCATGAAATTTCGCATATACCTTGTCAGGGGTACAGAAAAGGTCATAGACAATTGACAGAACCTTTAACTAACTTGTAACTTTTCTTGGAATGATTCATAGAGTTTATTATTGCTATAGCATGAATCCTTTTTAAAAAACGTTAGTGCATTTTAGGTGAAGGTTAAACCAATATCACAAACGTAGATAAAAAATCGATATAAAAACTAGTTGCAGTTGCCCAGTAAACTAAGAAGGAAAAAACATGTTCTCGATAGAACAGAAATAGACAGATGTTATTATATATAATAACTGAATTATTTTAATCTAGCTTACTAACATGGGTGATACAAAAAATGGATTAGTCGTCGTATAGTTATCTACATTTTGAATCTAGATTTCGTTTAGACCTAGACTTTATAACTCAGGGTTAGACTATTGCCTTGTCTGGAATATAAATCATATGATATCATTAAATAACATTACGCCTCTTTGTCTCTGATTGTAAGCAGAGGTTAATAGAAACACTACATGATATTGCGTATTGGCATTTATATGTTCACACTTCTTGATATCGTGTTGTGATTGATTATAATAGTTATGAGATGGGTAATATATGTTGGATCCGAGCCCCGGGTACTAGATCTCATACTTCATAACTGGTACTTTTACTTACGCCTGAACTACTTACTTACGTAGGTACTTACTGAATGAATAAGGCAGACGGAAATATATTGAGTATGTTTACAGATTCAAGACTGTATGCTGGCAAATCCATCAACAATGTTTTAGGTCCTATTTAATATGTGTAACGGGCATTTTGTCCGTGTTGTTACTGTAAATTTTATAACGATTTTTTTCATCTCCCACCCAGGATTTGATTCTGGTCCCGGATCTGACATCCGAGACCGAGAATCAAATCCTGGTTAACCCCAGGCAAAACCGCATATATGATTGTCGCGTGGCATAACCACGCACAATCGAGGCAGTCAGCTTAAAAGTGTTTCAATTAATATTATATTTAAATATGACCACATAGCTTAATATTAGGCGATGGCAACAATAAAAATGTTATACAATCAAATATCGAACTTTCGTGAACCAAACATATCACAAATAAGCAATTACCTTTACAACGTTTGCTAGATTAATGACCTATTTTTAGAATAGCATTACGTAATATCATAACTTTTGACCTATATACTTTAATTATAAAATCTTTTTTAATAAAACAAAAAAGACATGCGAGAACACTATAGGTACAAATATTTATTTTAGTTCTATAATGAATAAAAAACGAGGTATATATTTGATTGGTATCATTATCTCGTTTAGTGACGCCATTGCTGTTTAAAATTCTATAAATAATGTTTATATGTCAAATCTAATTGACGGGGTGAAACTAAATTCATTAATAGAGACTTAATAAATAATCACTTGTATTTTTTTTGTACACAAAGTTACTTTAATTTGTGACTACCCGTACTTATCGTAATGTGTTAATTTCTGGCACTAACAGTCAGATTTATTGAAATACTAGTTTTCACCCGCGGCTTCGCTCGCGTAAATGTAGGTTAGGTTAGGTTAGGTTTGCAACAGTTCTTTTTTCTGGATGAAAGGTACCCTATGTCCTATTCTGTACCCCTGACAACGTGTATGCAAAGTTTCATGTTGATCGGTTGAGTAGTTAAGGTGTGAAAGCGTAACAAACAAACAAACTCATTTTCGCATTTATTATATTAGTAAGGAAGTAAGGATTTTTCATGTTAAGCTATTTTATATATTTGTTTATTTATTAAGGGAGGTTTAAGCTATCTAACATAAAGCTACAACCCTTATGATCGGAGCGGGTGAAACAGCCTTATACATATATTCCCATATACTTCTGCTTTGTCCGCCTACTAGCTAGTGCATGTGGCTACGGATCAGTGTATGTGGATGCATGCCAGGTCAGGCAGACCAAAATTGCTCATTGGGCTTTACTGTCAAGTAATCTCGAGTAGTCAAGTAGTCTCAGCATTACCCTAATAAATTCAGTCATTGATGGAAGTTGGTTGTATTCAATCCCATTCTTTGTAAAAGTATGTAAAGCCAGCTTGCACCTGATATCTGTCTGGTCTTTACACAATATTCAATATCCGTTATGAAAAGAAAAGTAATCAATACTTACTCAGATTCCTCACAAAGCACCCTCATGAGGCCACGTCCTCTCCACGCACTGTGTGTGGATGCGATCCTAACCTCCATCACAGTGTCACAGTTCTTTGGCAACTTCTCCCAGATCTTGGCTTCGCGGTCCAGGTGGCCTAGAACCTTGAGGATCCTCCTGAACTTCGGGTTTGGACAATCCTCCGATTTGTCCGTGTAGTCTACTTCCTAAAAAGAAATGTTCTGGTATAGTTTTTGCTTTGGCCAAATTTGGTATATTTCATACAAATTATTTACCAATTAACAATCAAGTATCTGTTACAACGCATTATAGCGATAGATGGAAAAATATGATCGATCTAGGATAAATAGCAGTACTTCTTCTAGCATTGTCGTGCTCACAGTGGGCTTTATTAAGCTCATCCATAAATTGGAAGCGAAATTGAAAAACTGAGCATCAAGATTTGTCTTGATGCTCAGTTTTTCAATTTTGCTTCTAACCTACCTTTGGGTAACGAGACAACAAGAAGGATTTTACTTTTTATACTGTTAAGAAATGTATCATATCTTGTTCAGAAGCTGTATACTAACTCGTTTAAAATGTTTTGATGAAAGGATATGCGGTGCTATGCTGCGTTTTTAAAGACTCGATGTCACTAAATAATCAAGATTATCCGAGGTAATTGTCCAGGGCATTGGAGCGAGACGGACCGTCAAGCGTAACCCTTTCCTTTTTGTCCTTCAGTTTACACTAATTGGCATAAAGCGCGTAAAGTTCAAGGGCGAACTCCTTAATAACGAGGTGGTGCGTATTTATAAACAGAAATTGAAAGGCGCGTGAGACCGCGCCTTCAACTACTAAAGTAGGTACTAATGTAACCGCAATCCCTCAAGCGATCTGTAGGCTAGCCGGGTGTTAAGTAGGTATACAGGGTTGTACGAATATTGGATTAATCATTTTATCAAGATTGTTATGTGAATTGGAACCAAATTATGAATAGCAAATATTACATATGTATAGGCAGATATAATGTATATTTTAACCTTCCCTGGAGGCACTCTACTGTACCTCCGAGGAAGGTATTAGAAAGTATCAGTGAATGCGACAGATGAGCATAAGTTCTCCGGTTCGATATCCAGGCCTAGCAAAGTGCTATTGAGATTTTCTTACAAGAAATTCTCGGTAGAAACACAAAGTATGGAATTGTAAGCTAAAGATTGCCACACATACTATAAAATATAGATATTAATTAATCTTGCAAGTTTTTACGATTCGATATTTGTTGCTTTTTGTGATTAGAAACAAAATATAATTATGGAAACAAAACATGTTCGTTTAGGTGCCCAGCTCTCGCATAAATGTGTAATATTTTGAGCCAACAAAACATATTTTTGTTATGTTCGTTCATTTCATTTCGTTTTTAAAATAATACTGTCCTTTCGTATAATTATGTTTATTTCTAAACAAAATATCGTGCCGCACAATGAATATACCTAATAAAGTTTGGAAAAGTTTAATAAAAGCCCTAATACCTATATAACAAAGAATAAATGAATAAAAGCGAATCTGCAAACTCTGCACAATTAAAATAACTTTATGAAAAAGCTGAACGGTGAACAAACTTTGTTAGTAAGCGGATTTTCCTGAAAGCCCGTCAGTATTGTTTATTGATTTTCTGTCATCTCTTAATGGAAATGTGAGGCGGACATTTTGTGACGTTGCCAGAGAAACAAGGCCGTTAGTCATTATTACTTGAATGACAGTCAAATGGAAAAGTATGTGATTTGTTACGATTATTAACAATCATAATTATCGAGATGTAGCTTTTTATAAATAATTGACGGGTGGAAACGTCGACAATTAGTAGTCAATCATATTTTATTGATTTATTATTTTACATATATTTAATAAACTTACATAATTAAAGATTTTTAGATATACCAATTAGATTTTACCAATATCATGGCTAACCTATATGTGGTGCAGTCAGAAGCAAATTATGGCACATCTATACTAATATTATAAAGCTGAAGAGTTTGTTTGTTTGTTTGAACGCGCTAATCTCAGGAACTACTGGTTCGAATTGAAAAATTTTCTTAATGTTGGAGAGCCTATTCATCTAGGAAGACTATAGGCTATATAACATCACGCTATGACCCACGGGAGCGGCGCAGTGACCATAAACGCGAGTGAAATCCCGGGCACATCTACTCATAAATATGGATATGATAATCGATCTACTACTATTATTTTCACAACGTGAAATCTAAAAGCATTGCCAGGAAAATGAGCGTATGATGCACCTTATCTTAACACTTACAGTAAGTATATACAATTCCGTATAGAAGGAAATATTAATGGGTATTTATAGGTACCTATACATATGTATTAAAATTCAATATAATATCGGTAGAACTAGTTGATTATTACACGTTATCTGACAAGTTGCAATTCTCACAATTAATCAAGAATATATCAATACAATAATCTTTGGCGGCATTCGATCGACACCTGTGCGGAAGCACTTGCCTTGTTTTGTTATACACGTACTCACTTAAGTAGACGTTGGGTCTTATTGTTATTTTGCACGACTAAGGAGTAAACGAGTATACAGTCCGCTTGACAGCAGTTAAGTTTAGTTAAAGGACGCTTGCAACATCAAATGTTCACTAGAGCTGGCAAGCTGGAAAAGTTCGTTCATTCTTAGAACACAAACAATTTTATCTTCTGTTTCTGCTGCGAGGAGGTTTTAAGGCTTCCTAAGAAGCTGCCATGCTTTTAAGTAGAAAGCGTTATGCCATGATTGGATAGTACACATCAGGGTACTAAGAGAGCAAGACGAAGAAACTTAACAAAACGATAAAGGAATCATCAATTTTTGAATAGTCGACACAGTGCCAGTTACGCCTGGTCTTGATCACCGCTTTCCAATATTATGCTTATTTGACACCATAATACAACAATGATATTATATAATTAAAGATTTTCTGTAATCTACAAATTTTTATGTTTTTCTATAATATTTTCGCCCTAGCACAATTGGTGTGAACTTATATGCAGCACCTTTAGCATATCCATGTCAGCTGTAATAGTTACCGAAAAGGATGTGTGAACACAAACTGAATTTGTTATGAACACCTGCGTCAATGAAAATATATAGCCACTTAGTATTTGAAACTCGTCAATAGATCTCTATTCTTTGCGAAACAATGGTACGAGGACGAAAGAAAAACTTGTTGTCTAGTCAGTCTTAGTCTGTTTTAGGAATATACTTTTTCAAAAATTGTTTAATTCCTGAATCAATTAGCTATTTTGTGTAGTACAAAATTTTGCTGTGCATCTTTCCATGATTTTGCCGACTCAGATTCGTGTAACCGATAGGGTTTACGTATGTCATATATATTCGTATATTAGATTTAATAAAACACTGCTTTGATTTACCAAATAAAAATACATAATTATAGATAATGCGTGATAAAAATCAAAGATGGCTACCGCATCAAATATCCTGGTTACTACTATTTACTGTTATACATTTTCTTTTTCACCCATTACGACCATTGCATGCATTGGTAAAATACCTCAGCCTAGTTTTTATTCAGAGACATTAATTTTTAGTGTCGCTTGAGTAAATATTTTACTTAGTGCAGTAGATAGGTTAGTCTATCAATCTAACGATGAAATGACTATTCTTTAAATTAGGTTTTTTCTTACCTCTTTCCTAGCGATGCCATTGATGATGACACCAACGTAGTCTCCATTTTCGTCCACTGCTGCCACAGATACTCCGTCGTCAATAGTGCTGGCTGCGTACTCCTCCAGTTCAAGGCATCGTGAGTCTACTGTCTCCAGAAGGTTCACTGCCAAGTTCATCGGCTCATCCCGGAAGAAGAACCTGTTAAATATATTTAGATTAGGATGACTTATAATATAAAATTTAACGAGTTTTATTATGGAGAGGTAAACTTCTGATTGACTTAGCCGACGAAAGAACGCCTGCAAATCTAAGGCTATATCAATAAAACACATAATTTCGATGGTTTTAGCTTCTTGTTTATATGTCGAAATTTGAAAGCTAATAGTTCTACCTATTGAGGACAGGCTTTGAGCTGTTGACATTTATAGAAAATACAAAACTAAAAATTCTAAAGTTCATAAGCCGAGAAGCTAGCTAACTAGTTGCATAGAGACAAATAAGTAAATGATGATAAAGTGGTAAATCTATTAAAATTTTATATTAAATGTCGATATTGTGCTTTGTAACCAGTTGATTTGAGTTTATGTTTAGTTATTATTATAACTTTAATGGATATTAAAACTATAATAACTTCAATATAAACTTATGTTATGCAAATGTAAGAATCCACTTACTATCGCGAAGTTATTCTTCTGTGTTAATGGTAGTAACTACCAACAACAGTCTTTAAATTGACTTTTTAAGTTAGCCGAGAGTAATTGAAGTTTGCTATTATTTCTACTTGGTCTATCGTAACATAAGTAACTTTAATATAGAAGTAATGATTTTATTACAACATGTATCTCCGTATGTTAATCGAACAAAGTCCAGCTAAATGCAACATGGCGACTAATCATACATGCATTTATTATAATACTATAAGAACAATAAGTATACGTACTTGATAAGTAAATAAATGGTTGTAGCTAATTGGCTATACGGCGTAATTTGTTTAGAAGTCGAGTTGTCTATGACGTGTTATAAATATAAGTATATATAGGCAGATATCGTGTTGTAATATGAAATGTGTACGACTTGTAATTGATCTTGTACTGTATCTTATATGTTTAGGTTACCAAACAATAATGCATGCGTTTTCTATGTAAAAGTTAAATGGCTTTCAGTTTTGTTTGTATGCAATTTTATTTTAGAGTATGACTACCGTTTTGGTTCCACGATATATTATGTATGTTGGTGTTTAGCCTCATGTCTGCCGCAGGTATAGAGGATACGAGTAATTTGAAAACTCAATCCTGCATGGTGTTTAAAAATATGCCCAAAAGATGGCAATGCCTGTGTTTTCTGTTGGTCCTAAAACCCTTGATTTAAATATTTTGCAAATATATTTTTATTTTTATTAACACTTCTTTAGTTTTTATTAAAGGCACATACATATATTACACTATACATATTTTAACAAATCGTGCTAATATGTCAAGTCTAGATTTTTCATAGTAATAATGTTTAGCTTGGTTCCTAGACTTGGTGTGTTATATTATATACCACAACATTATAATTATCTCATGATTTCAAAAGAAGATTATTTTCTACGCAATACTGGTAACTTGAATAATTGTAAAGAACTATAGGCATCAATATACAAGCTTAACTTCAAATTTACTAAGTATAACTTTGTGGCTTAATAGAATCATAATACATTGAATTATAATAATTATGATACCGCCTAAACCGGGTGAGTAAAGAACACTATTTATGCGCTTAAGTTCTACTAATAACTCTCAGCTTGCCTAATAGGTTTTCAAGGCATAATTTTAGCCTACAGCTGATTATGCTGTTCTAGGTACGATTACAGTATTAATCAAAGTGTTTTTGAATTTATCGTAAAGCCACCAAGCACTTGTAACACAGCCGTCTCGAGTTCGATCCCAAGGCTTTTCTGACTTTTCAAAGTTATGTGTGTATAAAATAGTTAAATATCACTTGCTTTAACGGTGAAGGAAAACATCGTGAGGAATCCTGCATGTCTGAGAGTTCTCAATAATGTTCTCGAAGATGTGTGAAGTCTGCCAATCTTTTCATACTCAGAGGAGGCCTATGACCTGCAGTGGGACTGATTAATACAGGGCTGATATTGTATCGGAAACTGATTTGTTACTTAGTAATAAGAATTTTCGGGTGTATACAGACTTGAATCTAGATATGTGTGCATGAACTAGATGCGTCTTTACTAAGTCCAAATAAATGTTGTGCTATTTTACCTTCTGACGAACTTGAGCATACGTTCCTTGTCATCGGGTGTGATCTTACAGATGGTGTAAGAAGGTTGAGCCATGCTGCGTAGGCTGAGCTCCGATAGTTGCGCCGGGAGCTCGTCGGCGAGCTGAAACAAAATAAAAAACTGATTGTAGTTTCGAATATAACGATCACTCCATTGAGGTGAGGTTAAGTGTGTGAGAAATGGGTGATGCCACCATGAGCTTGTCCTCTCAATTACTTGAACCCATGGTTGGTGGATTGGATCTTTCTCAACGCTTTGTATTTTGCAGTGTCTTCTCGATGGTTGTTCTTAAGCAGTTAAAACGACAATTGGCAGGTAAGTTTCTATATTAGCGAAAATATTTACATATCAGGCGTATAGTAATTTTTTAACAATTTGATAACAATGAGGCAATTTTGTAGGTAATGACCTAATAACCTAATATAAATATAATTTATGTAATGTACTGCATTTATAAGTAATCGGAACACTAGTGTCAATTTTGTCATCCTACAAAATTATGTAAATTAATATGCCGATATAAGGGAGCTTGAACTATTTTCATCATATTATTGACGTATTGTGTTGTTGCAATTTCTTTAAGCCGTTTATATTTAACTTATAAAAGTTTATGTGACAAATACTTACGTATTTAATTTCTTCATGTTCCTCTACGTTGTTTAAATAGTAACTTGTATTTAAAATGCTGCTAAAAGATATCAGGCTTATATGTATAAAGCGTCTTAAATACAAAATACAACAACATTTAATTCTTTGAGTATATTATATAGGTTAAAGGTTATGTTATGTCATAATTTAGTCTAGAACTTTAATTGACCTGTTATAAAAGGATTGAACCCACTGGACTTTATCAAATGCACTTTTATGCAATCAATGGTATCAGTACATATGTTAGCTTTACATCCGTACAAATGGTGCAGTTCTTATATAAATGTTTCCTCAATCAATGCCCACAATTTTACCCGACGTATTTTACTGAGACATAAATACTATAGTAAAATTAAATACGTTATTGGATCACTTAAAACATTCATGTTACGTGATTAGTATGCGTCACAAATAAATGATTTTAATTGTCTTCAATGTAATATTCTCATCACTGTTATGTCATCTTAATAGCGTATTATGCTTTCATTTTACCAGTTGTAGGTCCTAAAGGCAAGCCAGCCTGCCTGTCAATCATCAGATTAACGAAGTCTTGAAAGGTATCAAGGCACCGTGAATCAGTTGATTTTGTGAATTAACTCGTATCAAACTTCATAATCAGGGTAACGTATGTGTAAACTTATTATATAGGATGAAAAGGCTGTTACAGTAGTTATAAATAAGGATACCTAAACTATACAATGTTCAATTGCTTAGTACATGTTCTTATTCTTGTGCCTAAGGAATTCCAAGGCATAGAACCTAGACTTGAATGGATAAATCGTTTTAAACAGCGTTTTGGTTGCGACAGCCTTCGTGTGCTAAACTGAGATATAATTAATATGATACCAATGCATTGTTTTGAAGTAATTTAATTGTGGTTTTCATCATGTTTGTTAATTAATCACGTGAGCGAGTTAGGATGCTTAAGAAGACTGATAGGCATCTACGTTTCTTATGTTAATGTTAGTATTCTGTCAGCGATATTATACGTGCAAACTTGTACATATTATTTTACGAAAAATAACGAATTGACCATTCTTTTTTTATTTGTCATATCGACAGTTCACTGAAAACCGCATACAAATATTTTAGCTATTTTAAAGAATAGTGTGAACAAATACACAGGCAATTTGCAAAGTTCTCAGTACGAAGATATATTCATAATATTCATAAAGGTTAGAGTGATGGAGAAACTTTTTGCGGCGTATGGGCAGCTGGCTTGTCAGCTACCACCCTTGGATTGCTATTGCCACACTCATTTGGTAGCAGATAAGCCAGCCGCTTACATGATGGTAAACGGTAGTCATTGCTGATAGACGTACGTGTGTTTTATTCCTAGGCATAGCCAAATCAATTCTTTATGAGCCAAGGTGCTGCAAACCATACAGGAAGAGGGAACAAGCTATTCTGATCATTCGGACTGCAAATCGGCTTGGTAATTGACGGCCAGGCTTTATTGAATATTATGTATTGTCAACATTTTTGCTATAAGTATGTGCGAATTATTTATACTGACAAGTATTTTGGTTGCGGTTTTCGGATACTGCGAATACAATTAAATACAATACAATACAAAAAAGAAAGAAAAAAAACTGGTGATATTATTTATCCGATTGTAATAAAAATGTTACGTCACTGAGTTGGAGTTATTACTTTTTAATTACCTTAGTAATAATATAGCAAAAGTGACTTGTCACAAACCTTTAAATCCACTGTTCACGCTTACTAGATAGAATTGCTAACATCATTAAAGTTCATTATAATTATGTCCTCAAAGTGTCCTTAAAATCATTACGCTTACTAGATAAAATAAATAATTGACTTTTCACGATTCCATTTAGATCAATTTGCAAAAGATACGCCTACAATATTTAGTTCTACAAATGTATAACACATAAATCTGTAAAAGCTAATCTAGCAGGTGTTATCGGCATTTCTATAAGTTACAGTCTTGTGTGCTGATTATGCATTAAGTTGATAAAATGCCGTTCCATTTGTTTATTGACTGTAATCTGGCCAAAAACCAACAAGTTCAAATCTTGGAGTACAGATTCGGCGAGATATATATTGCAATCCTTTGAATATTAAGGTTTGAAAGCTCCAATCACAAGTTATAAGATTATCTTTCAAATATACGAAAGATTAAAAATAAAAAAATTACTCTTTTTTGTAAGTAGGGTTTCTTATCCTTTACATCTTGCTTTTATATATTCATATGGCTAACAAAATTGTATGTTTACTCTTATTTCAGCTCATACTTTTTGTGTTTGGTCTCTGTTTTGGTTTGGATATATTCAGTTGGACTAACTTTTCGACTTCCGCAAAATGTCGATTGCAGACCACGACTTTAGAAGTCACGGAAATTTTGCTCGTGTTAACATAATCAAAGTACATAAATCAATTGAAATAATTCAATTCATGTAGTTTCAATTTATTTACTTTAACAAATTTAAGACTAAAACTTGAAATAGATTAACCTAATTTCGATCTACCTCTAAATTACGGACATTTTGGACATTATTCGTTTGAAGTTGGCATTATTATAGTTAGCCCTTTGCATATCTTGTTCGTATCCGGCTCTGTCACCTTGGCTAAATGCAATAAAATTATCTTTAAACTTTATGCAGCTGTGTTAAGCTTTAGTCACAATGGATGATAATATCATAAAAAATTACTTCATATCGATCTTTGAGCGCCCGAATAATATGAAACGATATACAAAGTAATACTAGCATCTAAAATGTGTGTTAGTTTGTATATTTCAGAAGTGAAAGATACCAAAGAACAACAAGAAGACAGAGAGGTGTTTTGTACAATAGATTATAATACATTTTTATTTATTAATATAGAAAGAAAGACCGAATCTCACAAAATATAAAATAAATAAATGTAAATAACTAATATTATGAATTCAGTTCCATGTGTTATTTTTTTAATGACAAATAAGGACATCGTTATGTGTAATGAAAACAGCGACATCACAAAAGATATTTATTAATTAGGATGACACTGCATCTCTTATTTTTGGTTTATTTCGAGAACGTAGCCGCGTGTTTTAGCTTGTATACATTTTACGATGCAGTGATGGACTACTTAGATAGGAAGCCTTTGTTGCAAAAGCTCTATCGCAAAAGCATTGCAACAGAGGTTTACTATTATCAAAAAAGTTGCACGCGTCGCGAGCCTTTTCGAGTCTTGTTTGAGCTTCGTTAACCAAATGGGTTAAAAGGAATGATGGACAATAGAGCGGAAAGAAAGAAAATATATATAGTAAAAGAAAATGAAATAATTTGGATTTATTTTAATTTCTAAAAATAGTTTAGGTATACTCGATTTTGATAACTTAAGTTTCATTTAATTCGTTAAAATAATCAAATTACTAAAATGGGAGAAAAGAATGAAAAATGATGTTAGCATCATTATTCATTTTTTCATTTACATAACAACAACTATTTAACATATTTATATAATTTATTATCCTTTTTGCAATCCAATTACCAATTTAGCGAAGGTTATCTTAAAATATCGAATGATATATATATATTTAAAGAATTAAGATATATTTAAGATAACCATAGATATTAACTACCTTGATGTCGAATTTCGATCTATTTATAATTTTACTATGTCATGCTAATTAGGCGAGTATGCCAATGTGTTAGAAACACTGCATCAACTCTTAATACATTTCATGGTAAGTAGCTTTGTTCTATTATTTCAACAGTGACAATCATTATCTCAATATTTGACAACTTATCAATCATAAGGGAATAATGGAACGATTATCATAATCATGCATAATTATGAGTTTTATTAATATGAACATGATTCTCTGTTTAGTGACCTTAAAATACCGTTCATAGATGTCGATATCTTGTCTGTACTTGTCAATAATGATACTTATGCTAGTGACACATTGTAACAATTTGAATTTGTTCGCACTAAGGACTTGATAGATAGTACCTATCTACCTATGTATATAAATAAAAATTAATTACCACATGTATGCCGGAGCATCACTTAGGTACGGTTCGACCGATTTGGCTGTTTTTTTTTTGTTGTTTGTAATTGTAAGGACAATGTTTATACGAAAAAAACAACGGGTTGCACTCTGGGAGTGCCGGCAGTAGTGAAAACTTGAATATTAACGTTGTGCATTTTTGATACTTTGAAATGGTTAGGGAATAATTTTGCACGAATTGCTTTAATTATCAGTATAAAAGTACTATCATTTATGTGGTAAAATACAATATTCATTTATTGCGCTATCGTACACAAACATGACAATTCTCCCTCCGTCTTACGAATTTTCGATCAGTTCAGCTGTCTTGACGCGAGTTTTACATTTTTTACCCATCACAAAAAAAGGGCACAACGCCTCTAAAGAAGTTTTCACTTCAAAAAATTGCGAAGAATCCAAGGAAAATGTCGAAAATTTAAATGGTATTTTATGTGAAAAATAAATTCATTGACGTTTTGATATTGAATTTAATAACATGGAATGTATTTTTATATAGACTGACAGAACAACGACTGTCGGCACAGCCTAGTCTAAGTATAAAAATAACTATGTAGAACAAAAGTTTTAAAATTAAAATTGCTAAAATGTGAATTTGTATGCTGTGCTTTGGTTTTATTCTCGTAAGTATTAAAGTCTGTTAGAAGGAACAGTATATCTGACTCATTAGGAAACTGGTCGTTTCGCTAAGAGGCTAAACAAGGCATGTTGTAGGTTCTAACAATAGTGTTACTTATAAGTACTTGTTTTAGGTTTTGATATACCGTGACCATGATCTAAAAACGACAATTCAAATTGACACATCTTGAGTTATGTAAGGACTATTCTCTAGTGCTATATCACTTTAATTCATTATTCCTCAATTCGTTTTTAAATTGATCTATAAGATTTAGTATATGTGAATTAAAAATTGCTTTCATATAGTAGACTCTATTTAATAGATCTACGAGTGCAATAAATTCAAGAATTTTTGCGGCCCTGTGTATCGTAGCTAACTTCTGATGAGGACGTTTACATTAACGACTCTTTAATTTATTTGGGTTATGCCCAGTTATTCGACTGAAGGTCTACAATGGCCGCCTTAATTATAATTACTAGTTACTTCAATAGATTTATTTGGACCTGTTATTGAATTAGAAGAGTAAATGGATAAATGATGGTTGCCCATTTTGCAAATAACTAGATCAATACTCAAGTCGATTGAAACAAGTGAGAAACGGCAATGAATATGTATAAGTAATATGCATAAGCAATATGCAAAGGTCACGTGATACCACGTGATCTTGAGGTCAGAGGACAAAGGTCATAGTAATTTCGGGGGTATATCGACTATGCTGAGTCGAATGACGTTGACCGCGAGTCTCTAGCTCTTACGGTTCTTGAGTTGAAAGTTGTTTAACAGACAGACGGACGTATAAGAGTTTTTTCAAACTTTAAAAGTGAAGTGGGTACCGCACTTTAGTTATTTAGTGAATCTCTCTGCTAGTACAAATTGGGTAGGTTATGAATTACAATACAAGGCTAATGACGATTTTGCTTTAGGGTGAAGTTCCATCTCAGCCCGAACTAAGATGGAACTCCATCCTAAAGAAATTTGTTGTACAGTGAGTAAGGAAATTTCTGGCAGATTATGGTTTATTTTTTAAGAGAGACTACGCAATCTGTATGGTAGGTTAAAACTTTGTATTACAAAGTTTCTGAAAACTATCTGTCAAGAATTTGTCGTGTAGGTATCATTACCAAACAACCTATGGACTCTTTATTATATAATATTCTATCACGCACACACAACACCATCTAGCCCATACTAAGCAGCGCTTGTACTATGGGTAGGTACTAGACAATGGATAAACATACATATATACTTTTTTTTTAAATACATACATATTATACATAGAAACAACCAGACCAAGACAAACATCATGTTCATGCACACAAATGTTTGACTTGTGCGGGAATCGATCCCGCGACCTCATGCGTTGCAGTCAGTTACACTAACCAGTACGCCATCGAGACCGACAAATTTATGTACATACCTACTTATTAATGTCCGAAATAAAGATATTTTATTTATTTTTATTTATTTATCACCCGGCCTATAGTTATCTACTGGTGAACTGATTACGAACACCAATGCTTTTGTATAGTCAATTTGGAATGTGAATTAATTCTATCATAAACTATGTACAGTACTCAGTGTAACTACGTCCTTCCTAGACTATTAGAGAACACTATTAGCAGAATATATACAGCAACAATACTGCATTGATTTGAATGCGCTAGATTGTGAGTTAATACCGACTGCAGTCACGATTACAGCTTGTAAACGATCGATATTAACATTAATGTAAGTATCTTGTTTTCCTATTATAAACCATTTGATTTGTAAATCGAATATATTGTGTCATGATATTAGGCTCCTTTACAAAGCCTAGGAAATGCTAATCTAGACTACCGTGCTGGTATATTGACTGCCATTAGCGAGGCCCCAGTTGGATTCCTTGTGAAACACCTTTGTTTATTTCATCAGCAGACGTAAATGCAATGCTGTGTAAGATTTTCTTTTTGAAGATTTTCATGACAAAATAAGAACTAAACTTTGAAAAGGCAGGTGCAAGATATATCCATTTTAAAATATAATTCGCAAATAAAAAGAATTCTTGAAAATTATAGGTTTAAACTGTATTGTAATTTTAGGCAATCGTTTCTTAAGTTGTAAGATTAGAAAAAAATTAAAATAATTAATTTAAACACATGGCGTTGCTAGGCGTAGCTGATATTTGAGTGAAATTATGTTTTATCATCGAGGGGCTTGCTAACTTGTATGCCATCACAACAAATAAAAGCATTACTAAAATATCAAGCGGGATTAATTACCCGACTATTATACTCAGATTTATTGGTTCTATATTTGTTTTCAATGGAGGCCGTAATCAAATCTGTAAATTATAATAATGTATCAGAATATCGGTTCAAATTACGATCATTAAGGCTAATAGATTTACGCGTTAATAGTTCCTTCAATGGTGCATATCATGCCAGGATGCGCCTGTCTGGGTGACGGTTTACATCCGTTCAGAAAAACGCACACAGAAAATTATACTTTAGGTATATTTCAATAACGCATGTAAGGCTATCAATAATTTTTAGATCATTGTTTCGTTTATTCAGTGATCTGATACGCATTATGTACTTGAAGAAGCGTATAACAATGATTTATGCATACGCTTAGATTTTGTACTTATATGGACCGAAGAATGATTGCTACTGGGCAGTTGAAAGGCAAGATTTAGCGGTTGGTTTTGGACCAATCTAGTGACGTATTGAAGGCGAATTGTCGTAATAGAAACTGTTCAAAATGAAGTGCCGATCTAGTCTCAGTATCATAAAAAACACATACATTACCTATTTTCTAAATTAAAATAAACGCCAAAAAATGTGAACATAAATTACATTACAGAAAAAGTTCTGATTTAGTAGCCTAAAAACGTTACCTTTTCTGGCCCAAGTCGAAACATTATTTCGAACGTTTTTTACTTGAGTAGGCCTTCTTCATAAAAAATAGGTTAAGCATATGTTAAATTGGACTTCCTTGAATACTGAGATAAGAGTGTATTAAATATAAATTACGTAGTTCTCTCTCAAGGAAAAAGACAGGTCATTTGTAAATTCAATCCTTCCTTACTAATATTATAAATGCGAAAATGAGTTTGTTTGTTTGTTACGCTTTCACGCCTTAAGTACTTAACCGATCAACATGAAATTTTGCATACACGTTGTCTGGGGCACAGAATAGGACATAGGGTACCTTTCATCCAGAAAAAAAAACTGTTGCAAACCTAACCTACCTAGGTACATTTACGCGAGCGAAGCCGCGGGTGAAAACTAGTTATATATAAATGCAATTAAGAAACGTCTCACATAAGTTTAATGCGAGAAAACTATTGATGTTACCTATATATATATAAGTATAATAGCAAAAGCTAGTATATATATATTATATATACTAGCTTTTGCGCGCGGCTCCGCCCGCGTGGTACCTACATCAATAAAAAGTAGCCTATGTCCTTCCCCAGGTTTTAAACTATTATATCTGTACCAAATTTCATCTAAATCGGTTGAGTAGTTTAGCCGTGAAAAGGTGAAAAGGTAACAGACAGATAGAAAGACAGACAGAGTTACTTTCAAATTTATAATATTAGTAAGGATATATATATTTATAGTAGAGGGATTATAGTTAACATAGATTATTGCAGAGAAATGTAAAATGTACTCATGCATCAACATACCTACGTCTATATTCCTTTATATATATTATAGGTATAAGTATAGATACTACTATACATAAGTATAGCGTAAGATAGCAGCGGAACCTTCTGGCACTGGTATTTATATATATGTAATTAAAAGGGGTCACCAGCGATGTGTGAAATTATAACTACTGTAATGAAATAAAATAATTACCCATTATTTATTTATTATTAATATTACCTTGTACAACATTGGTTTTATCTACTTTTACAAAACGTACAAGTAAAAAATACTAATTGCGTAGCCAATAAAACTATTACACAATTAAATAATTAGGCTTGTTTTTGAAAAATATTTCTATGTTCTATTGCAAAACTTGTACAAAAATGTGAATAAATTAATGTTATTTTCCGTTTACGCGTTTGTACATGACAATAGAATGGAACAATTTTAATTGCACTCTTATGATTTATACATTACAGTTAACAACGTAATTCTGACTGCATAATAATTTATTTAACTACATTGTTACAAAAACTGCGTTTAGCTCGCTACTTTGTTTGCTAGGAATTTGCGTAGACTGTCTCGGTAGCGTAGCAGTAGTAAATACGACTGTTGTGTATGAGATTTGGATTCGATTCCCGTGTCGACAAAGTGTTATTGTGTTTGTGTTTGTATAGAAATTTTCAGTAGCTACTTGGAGGCTAAAATTGTGCAAAGTATAGGTTCGTCCCTATTCCGTAATACCTAAAATCACAGCTGGCGAAATGTACGCGTACCTACTCCTTTATGGATATATGCGTGAGACTATTTATGTTGCCTAGACCAAGAAGAATATCCTTATGTGCTAAACCGTTTATTCTTAGTACGTTTTATTTAAAAACTATTTATTATATTACTATTTAATATTTACTTTACAAATAGCTTTTTTAGTCTGTACTAAATACATACATAAATTACGAGCTTTACGTCTTTTTGAAACGACGCGACTTAAACCCTAATAATTGCCAGAAAAGGAGACTCAAAGAAAAATAGTTTATTTACTTTTAGTTTTTAATATGTTTATCGTTACGAATTTCAAATATCACACGCGCCGGTAACATAAAAATCAAACTATTAATTATACTAATTAATAAACATATGTACTTGACGACAACTATCAAAATATAATATATGTAAAACTTAAACTGTTTTGACATGGACAAGATTATCTCTAATTTATCAATCATCTATCAGATCTTAAGTTTGTCCCGGAAGTATAGACAATATCACGAACTAATGCGGCAGTATACACCGGAAACAAGTTGCCAACCTGACAGAACACCTTATTAGGTTATATCAGCAAGTGTGGTCGCGTATTAATATATTATATAAAACAATGCAATAAACTTCGGTCTGTAAGACAATCAGGAAAATGTATTACATTATGCGGTAAAACAAAAAATACTTATAGACTGTAATATAATTAATCACGATTTATATAAACGCTTTTAGGTCCAATGATATTTGTGTGAATAATGAAATACTGGTGACGACCATATTGGCATACATCTGACATGGTGCCACACTGCTGGTTATATGACCAGACTGAAAACCAAAGAGTATCTATCAGGAATGCAATAAGGCATCATTTTAGATGTTAACATAAAGATTGGCAATCCTTGTTTTCAGACCAACATAACATTAGAAATAGCAATCACGTTTAATAAAAATGTATTTCTAATTTCCCTAACTGACATTACATCGGCTTAACACAGGAACAGGTGTAAGAATGTTAAACACTGCTAGTACTGCGTTCCGTCCGGTAAGTATGAGTTCCGGCGATTTGCTTACCTATCTCACACATTCCATACATTATGTCATTTTTTAATGCTATATAGCAAGCGTCTAACATCAGACGGGTAGTATGGTCCTATGCAATGTTAATAATATAAAAAATATACTAAAATACTTGAACTGCCATGCAGAGTTCTCGAGTTCGATCCCAAGGAGTACATCTCTGACTTTTCGCAATGATGTAAGTATTAAATAGTTAATTATCGCTTGCTTTAACGGTGAAGGAAAACATCGTGATGAAACCTACATATCTGAGAGTACTCCATAATGTTGATACTTGAAGTCTGCCAACCCGCACTGGGCTAGCATGGTGGACTATCCTAACGCTTCTCACACTGAGAAGAGGTCCGTGTCCAGTAGTGGGACAGTTTAATACTGTGCTGATATACTAAAATATTCTAGTATTTTAGTATGTCAGCACAGTATTAAACTGTCCCACTACACTTTCATCGCTTCCTTCTCTAGAAGGAAGCGATGAAAGTGTCCTACGTAGTACGCCATTAGAATATGATTGTATGATAAACATAGTATTATTTATTTCTTCCGTGAGAGGAGACAGTTCTTAGTCATTGTAGTCGTGCAGCATTCTGTTTGATAAGAATTACGTCAATGTTTTTTATTGCTGTAATATCTTAATAGGTTTATAGATTGTGACGTTGGCGATAGATCAGGTGGTAATTATATACCTTTGTGACTATTATGGTGATAGGTTAATTGATTGTTGCAGGTAAACTCATTCTTTTATCAACAAGTCTTTTAGAAAATATATGAGAATACCACAAAAACTAAATCAATAGTTGGAATGGTTTTGCCGACTGAAATCCCGATATGTTTGAGGAATTTGACTGCGTTACGCCATCTGGCGTAGTAGCTTAGGTGATCGCCTTTATCACTGCGTCGAGTGCTGTGGTTTTTTGGTTCCTCACTCAGGACAAATAATAATAATAATATTCTACCACATACACACAACACCATCTAGCCCAAACTAAGCAGAGCTTGTACTATGGGTACTAGACAATGGATAAACATACATATATACTTTTTTTTTTGTAAATACATACATATTATACATAGAAACACCCAGACCAAGACAAACATCCATGTTCATGCACACAAATGTTTGACTTGTGCGGGAATCGAACCCGCGACCTCAGGCGTGGCAGTCGGTTACACTAACCACTACGCCACCGAGGCCGACATATTTGTGTGATCTCCAAATAGTTGTTTTGAGTCTTGGTATTCTTTGTGTAAGTCGTTTGATTGTTTGTAGACCTCCACTACACACGATACAGAAATAATGCATCACAGGTCAAGCAATTTCAATAAACCATAACGAAAACCACCCCTAATAAAATTTATTAAATCAACAATTTCAGGATATTAGAATTATAATGATGAATGCTCTTCTTTTTGAGGTTTTCTCAGAAGACTATACAATTATTCAGAGAGGGTATTTGTAGAAAGCTTGACTAAGTATTACTGCTGATGTAAAAACGCCCTTCGGTTGCATAATCGCTTACCATCTTGGTTCTTTACCACCTTGATGATATATAAAGTTCAAAATATTACTCGTTATGATCGTGACATATCTCTTTAGTTCCATTGCATCTTATCACAATTTCATGCACGTTTGTAAGTTTAGGGTAACCTTAATGTGGCCTTATCCAAAACCTCCGTATTTTGGTTAACGAATGTTCGTCTCATTATAAATATAATATTTATAATTGTAAGTATTTTTGATTCTTTTATATTTCTGATAATTTAACTATAATTGTTTTGCGTGCCACTGTATTCTGGCCAAAATACTTGTATCTTGTATTTCTTTGTAACACAATTTGTCACAGTATATTTGCAAATAAATATTCTGGTTTTGATTATTTTGATCATTACATTATATTTCAAATTTCTTATTTTACGACTCATAAATGTAATCTTTGTATGCTTTGAGGCTAAATGTGGAAACAAAACAGTTTGATTAATTATGTATCGTATTTGCAAAACATATTATGCAAATAAAGTATTTGAATTAAATTAAGTTATATCTTTAACTGCACTCGTCGTCGCCTGGTTAAATGGATACAATGCAATACATTGTCAGCCCTTTGAGGCGATGCACTGAGTTGCTACATTACGTAATCACTATAATAATATGCAGTTATTTATTACCGTTCTTTATTCATAAACCTTTATTAAATTAAAATTTTATACCACATTTATTGGTTAAAACTATACCTCAATTATACTCACAATAGATATTATACTGGTCTCGCTATAAGCGGTGCATGCATTAATATGCATAACGATAATAATTCCTTTGTCTTACATTGTATAATTAAATTATTAGTTATATGTATAAATTGTATTTATAATTATCTTATTTGCAAATTGATATGGTGATATGCAAGAATCTGTTGACTATGTAGTTATGTATTTATATTACTATATACATATTAGGTATATACATAGGCTCACGTTTATGTCCTCGAACTGGTAGACAGTGGCGAATGAACACACCAGCAATGGTTTAAGGTCCTATGTAACAGTGTTTAAGCCTATTGCTGCCTTTTAGGCAAAGTTTTAGGCCCCGTGATCTTGCAAAATTTTACCTAATAATATAAATGAGAATGTGAGCTTGTTTGTTTGTTATGCCTTCACGCCTTAACTACTCAACCGATCATCAAATTTTGCATACACGTTGTCAGGGTTACAGAGAAGGACATAGGGTACATTTCATCCAGAAAAAAATACCTTTCCCGAGCGATAGATTTTTATTGACTAAATGTGTATTTCGCCAGCGAAGCCGCGGGCGAAATCTAGTGTCTAAATAATTAGAGATTGCAAAATACTATAATGCACATCAAAGCCATTGCTTTCGTGAAAGAACTACTCTCTACAAATGTCATTTAAAGACAAGTTAGGTTACAGCCTGACACCCTACGAACCTTTGTAGAGAGTGTTGTGAGACAAGCGTTTGGCTACCTCTGCGGAAAGTACTTCGTTACCCCAAGAATTAATTACGTAAGAGAATTTATCGTCGGATGTGATTTTTTCTGATAAAACATCAAGTCTTACGTTCTAAATAAATGCTCCATATATCTAAAAATAGATCGTAACTGCAAAAGGGACCATATTGCAAATATATTGCCGTAGCGTAATATGGTACGAAAAATCCAGTTTTAAATGACATACAAACGACGTAATATCCGAGATTAGGTAACAAACATAAAATCATGAGCGGTCATTGCCACGATCTCACTGTGCCAAGGCTGTTGCGAACAGATCTTGTTTATTACCAAAACGTAACATGTGCTTATCATGTATTGAAGTAGGAAGACAAATAAGAGTCATTGTTGGGCTATTTACCTGAGATTACTATGTTTTATTACTATAGTATGTTATATTGTCTGCTTTTAATTACTGTTTTGTTGTGACGTAAGTGTGAACTGATGCAATTAGCGGCTCTGGGCAATATTATTGAATAGATACAGAGAAATGCGATTTTTGAAATTTACAAAAATGGAATCTTTTGCGTTATTGGGCTGGTAGCGTTATTAGGATATAAGTAGGATGGGTGCTAGTAAACAGAATATAGACTACATATGTGCAAGATAAATACCCAAAGACAACATATAGGTACAAGCAGGCTATTACATGGATTTTTCAGGAATATTTAGAAATTCCGTTATGTAAGCTCTTATAACATGCCAATAATAGCCAGCAACAAACTTTAAATTTGATTTCCTACAAGTCATGAAACTGAATGTTTTAACGTTGATTTCTATATTTTATTTCTAACGGATCAGTATTTTTATACGATGCAAGGACAAACATTAAGAATAATACAATTTTAAACTGACTTAATGCATTCCATCAATTCCTTTTAATCTTCATAAGAAATGTAACTGTATCATTTACGGTCTAATGTGCATTATGTGCTAATATCTGTTTCTCGCCTTTGTAAATGTATAGATTTGATTTATTATCCTTATTACTAACAAGTTATGAGATGATGCTAGATATTTTTTGCGCGAAACTAGCTGTCAGGCTTTGACGAGCAATAAATTATACCGCTAATAAGCATTCATTAATTTTATTTTTACCACCCGAGATTTATTCGTGTATCATAAACTAATGAATTTAAATTCATTCATGTTATATGCATGAAAGAAAATGATATGTTTCTATTTATGAGATGCAAACCTGTTTTATATTTAGAAGGTAAGGTTATGATCTAATACAGAGCTTAAAAATAAACTATAAAATGCAATGGTCAACGAGAGTTGATGGTTGTTTTTTATAGTATGAACGCGTCATGTATACATATAGTGTAGACCAGACAGATAATCGTTCATGTCGTTTTTGGTCAGGCTTGGTAATACAAACATTGACAGGCTAGAATAGTTATATTTCGGCGACGTATAACCCGTCGCCAAACTATGTATAACCAGCTACTAGTAGAAACTATCATGTACACTTATTTGTACAGCATCTTTAATTGTAAACTGTTCTGTGCAATGCTTAGGTAACTCTTATTATAGTATATTCTTAACTTTATAAGAGCATTATTACTAAACTTTTTAGCAAAAAATAACTTTGCAGTAAAAAACTTTGTATTTGATTTACGGTTAGATTTGCCGCGCAATTCTACTGCATGATGTTTTTTTGCGCGGGGATACAGTGACTTTCTATCAGTGCAAAAAGTTTGGAATCATTGCATCAGTTCCAAATATTACGCTCTGCATAGAAACAGACCATTAAACCTTCGTAACATTAGTACAGCTTTGAAAATAGTACGGGGAATAACAAAATAACAATTATTTTGAAATTCTTCATACGCAACTTGATTTATGTGCAACATTGTGCATAATTTTGGAAACAAAGCCAGTTATTTTATGATGCACCACAAAAAATACTAGGATACCCGTTAATTAATTGAGGAAATAAGTTAAGGTGGATGCTAAATTTACCTTGATACATGTTTGTTGAAACTTTCCTAGAAATCATTGGACAACTAATTGATTGGCACATATGTATTAAGTAAGTATAAAAATCAATTTTTATTAACAATCTCTAAAAGGTCAATTATCAATCAATTGACATAGAAGTCAACTCAACAAGAACTTATCTTCGACTGTAGTAAATGTTCTTTATGGTAATGCTATAGTTAAAACAAACCACGGAAGTTGCGCTTTGCCCATCTATGCACGTCGTAGGAAGTGAGCTTGATATACACTCGGTTTCTAAAATGCTAATGCAAAATGAACGATGTCAAAATGAAACAAATGTCAAGTGATATGATTGGTTGTCACTAATTTAGTCAGTCAATTACATGTTTTTGATCGTTTGTTAATTAAATATTGTGTTAATCTGTCTTTCAGAAACTGGGCGTTAGTGTCGTGCATTTTGATACTTAACTTCTTAAACGTCTAGGGGGGCAATACGTAAAAAATAATTAAAAATGAATTGTGCAAACAATACACAAACGGACAAATGTATGTGCACTCGACACTTGACTCATTAACGAGTCAAGTGTGCAGCGGACATACATTTGACGTTTCTTTTTTTTTTTTTTTGATGACTCATTTTTGCGGACAGCGTATGTCCGCTCGACAGTTGACGGGTTAACTACAGTAAGTATTCACGTGCGTTCTACCCCCCCAGGTGGACTGACCTTCAAGTAATATGTCCACTGTCCACCTGACCTGGTTAAACCTTCTTCAAATATCGCTAGTTTAGACTAAATGCGGAAGGCAATAATCGATTGTCGCGGTGATTCGGAGTAACCTATGCCCAGCTGTAGACTGCTATGTGTTGATTGATTGATTGTATTCATTTGTCCGTACCGCCCCCATGACGGATTAATCGTATGAAATGTATCAAACGGATTTTAGCATTGTTTATTCAGTGAGTCATACTAGTGCGTTAACTCCATCCGCATCGCGCGGAATTCACGTGTCGAAAATCCGGTTGCGCTCGTGTCACGTCGGAAATCCGATAGTTGCGGATGTCAACACATGTTTTGCAAATCCGTTTGATGTGGACATGTAATTCTTAGAGAGGATTTTTTATACTTTTGCTGCTAGATTAGCTCTTAATTGAATAATATAGGTTCATCTTGACAGTGACTAAATAGTCTTCTGAATTATTCAGTAATAAGTCTGAACAACATGTAGTATAAGTTAACTCAATGGGACAAATTGACTCAAAGTACACACTACTTCAACAAAACGACACAGTTATATTTTTCTATTTGTTATATTGCTAAACGGCGTATAAACTAAATACTGCGGAGGCATATACTGGCAAGGACTATATTTTAGTTCAAACAAAGAACTACAAAGAATAAAATAAACAACGCGACAAAAACCGTATGAAGTAGTTTAATTTCAATTTCAACATTCACGTAAACGTAAGACATTAAGTTCAAACCCTCAAGCAAATGTTTATAGTACCAATTAACAACCTTCTAGTATAAACAATAGCCTTAATAGTGAAGTATAACTATGCTTTGTACCAGATATTAATGATAATAAAACAGTACTACTTCCGCCATGTTGACTATATCAAGTACTTATATAAGGTATCGATGCCAAGCTAAATAAGTTTTTGTCACATATTAATGTACAAACTATTTCCTGATTAGGCTCGAATGTGCAAGAAAAAATGCAATAAAAAAGAATGTTTGTTAGAGATTGCTTTATATTCTGCGTGACTTCATTTACACTATTTGTACATCGATTCTTTTGTACTTAGTTCCGTAAATAAAATTCCCTTAACCTTTTAGGTTGGTAGCTCATTATTGTAGATCTTAGTCATGTTACTCTACCATTTACTTTTAATCTGTAATAGTAATTCTTAGGCCACATAACAGAATGGTTTGGCGGAGATTTTGCCCATATGCCAATCCAAGAAGCTGCTACAGATGGCTGGAGTCCAGGACTGCTACACCTCGGCGCGTGGCTCTACCGGCACCCTTGGAAACTTCGCCAAGGCCACTTATGCTGCTATTGCCAAGACCTATGCTTACCTTACTCCTGACTTGTGGAGGGACATTCCATTGACTAAGTCGCCATACTCTGAGTTCAAAGCCTAAACATTTTTCAAGAATGAAACTGAAATAAAAATTCTTTAACATCTATAAAGCATATGGCCACCAAGGCTAGATTAAGGTTTTATATTGCTTTTTAGAAATACTCGACAAAACTTAATAACTTTTTGTTCACCCCAAAATCGGTAGCAGCATTTACTACACTTAAAAAAATGGTACCCGACTTAGATTGCCTAGAATTTGTTAAATGTCTATGGAGAGTTTCATTTCCGAAATAACTGAACTGTTTCGAGAAAAGTATGGTACGGCCGTGCCGCTTTTTTGCTCGACTTGGCGGGGGGCACTGCCGTGCCCCTAGATACTGTTTGGATACTTTGCCTCATTACCGTAGAGCAACAAATATTTATTAGAAACCATTAGCATCTATTTTAAAGAACTGTTTCGCAAATTACGCAAATTATATCTTTAATTGAATAATTATACAATTTATTCCATTAGTTTATTGCTTAATTATTAATATTTTCAATTTACATAACATTCACGACAAAAATAGCTCTCAAGTGATTTTTCTATCGTTACAAACATTTTATTGATCATTATCATTTCGTAAAAGTTAATTAATCAACTAATGTCAAGGTTCTGGCCGTGATCGTGATATCTGTCTGAACTTGGGTGAACGTTCTACAAATACGAACAGCAATTAGTTATTGGTTATAGATTATCCTTTATAAAGGTATGGCCACAAAAAAGAGTGTTATTACGCTCTTCAAAGTAGGGACAAAATTCTAAACCCTTTAATCAATCGACAGGACTGGACATAGATAAAGCTTCGGCACTTTTTATTACATTGCGAGAGAAAAATTTAAAGGTTGCTGTTATTGGTTATGAATTAAAATCTTGATGTATGCTGCTTAATCCTCTCGCTCGTTCAAATTTCTTATGAAGCAGCATTTAAGAGAACAAAGTTTAAAGACATGAGACATGTGATATGTGCATGTCCTCTATTTTTAGTTGTGACTTAGTTCTGAGTTGATTTTATGTGAGTTTACATTATACAATGTAACTTAAAAGAAACAAATTAGCTTTAGTCACGAATTCGCAATTATACGACGAGATCGACTATTGACGCTGAATACTTAGTAAAAGTTGTTTTTACCGACTAAGTATTAAAATCAATCTCGTTAGTTCCTTAGTATGAATTTACACTTATGCTTGCGTGTGATTGTGCGGATCAGAGTCCGGAATCCGGGCAAAGAGTCATTCAGTTTTTCTATTAGGTAGGTATATCAGTAGTAGCACGAAGTTTGGAAATATATCCGGCAGGTGGCAATACACTCCCTCCATAACACTTGAGACCTAAATATATAACTGGAGAAATGTGAGTTAATCCACCTCTGACTACCCCTTAGGGAATATGATAACAGATGTAAGTCTATGTATGTCTGACTACCGTGCCCTTATAAAAATATAGTATCAAACCAAGCAATAATTCTTGTCTTAACAATAAAACATGGCTGTAACTGACCTGTATGTATAAAAACAAAAGTAAACTTGACATTCAGAAGCAATAAGTACAATGAATGCGAGGAAAATAATCGACACATAATTGTTTAGCGAAAGGCGCGCGAGCATCGAACTTTGGGCCTTGATACTGATCGTGAACAAGGTCCAATCACTGACGCGAGAAAATGGTTTTGCGTTGTAATGAAACTACTTTATGCAGGGTTTATTGGGGCCTATATTAATTCGTCCATCGGTGTTCGAATGCCGACTTCCTGACACAATGGTTTTACTATGATGTCTCGATAGGTAAGGAGACAGGTTCAAAAACGTCACATTTAATATATTTTAAAACATTATAAAAGCTCGTTGGAATCCTTATAAGTAAATTAGTTTATTTTCAATGTATAACATTACCGTATCTTATGGTAACATTGGGTACCTAATAAATTATTACGGCATGCTAAAGATAGAGGCCGCTTCGAGTTAAAGGCCTGAAACTATTTATTCAAGATGGGTTATTCCGCCGGTAGGTATTCTGTATCTATTCGATTAATGCAGGGTTACAAAGTTATGTCAAGTCAGTCTTATGACGAAACGATTAGACTACGTAACAATGATAGAGTTGACGTAATGTGATCAGAATAATCAGACATAATGACTTTTTTAGCGGACGCTAGATTACATCCAACATGTAGTATTAATTACTACAAGGATAAATACAAAGAACAATTAGAATTTAATATTTATTTATTCATGTATATATAGAAAAAAGAACAATATTTATTAGAATTATCATTTTTAGTCGACCTCTAACGTAACCGCTTATTTCCCGGTTTGCGACTAAATATAACCAAGTAAATATACATAGTCGTGGTATATCCTTTAGAAATGAAGGAGAGGCTAATAACACACATTAAATAAGTTATGTTTGGCCTGTTCTTTACTCCAAGAGCGGATCTGTACCCGTGTACTTAGCCGTTCTCGGATAAATGAACTTTTATAGACGTTTACGTATTGAACTGCACATAAAGCACAGACACCAAACTTGTGTCCGAAACATAAATTTATCTGATCTAGATCAGATAATATATTGGTTTCAAGTTGAGACATTGTAAAGTCAATGTCAAAAATCATTTATTCATTTAGGTCACAAAGTAACACTTGTGAACGTCAAAAAATATAGGTAAGTCAGTTTACTAAGGTACTGAAGCTGCATTTAGGTTAGTTGCTAAGTTCAGGCAAAGGGTTGAGTCTATGAGAAGAAACCTGCAAGTCACTCATAGCTTCTCTTTTATTTATAATGTAAAAGTTATTTTTTGAAACCCTACTTTATATAATTTCAAAACCTTAATGCTGATAATAACTTCTACACAGAAAAGCTGAGTAATATTTTGCAGGAACCGGAAATTGATGTCAGAACCGCGTGGTCGGCATGCACTAACGTTCACGCTTATGTCATAGTACCAATGAGGCTGTCAGTTAAACAAACATTTCAATTTTATTACAGATGTCATAATGTTCGCCATTGAAGTCTTCACAAATGGCCTTGGCCATGACTTTATACAATGTAGAATGCAGTTATCGCAAAAGTATATTGTTATCCTAACTAATATTATAAATACGAATGTGAGTTTCTTTGTTTGTTTCGTTTTCACGCCTTAACTACTCAACTGATCATCATGAAATTTTACATGCACGATGTCAGGGGTTTAAAAAGGACATAGTTTACCTTTTATCCAGAAAAAAATACTGTTATTTTTTTATCCAACAAAAGTAGCATACAAGCATACGGCCCACCCGATGGTAAATGGTCACCGTAGCCAATGGTCCCCTGTAATACCAGAGGCATCACTTGCGCGTTGCCGATCCTGTAAAAACCTTTTAACACCCTTTTTGAAGAACTACTGTAGTCTAGTGGGAAAACCTAGCCAGGGAGTTCATTCCTCAAGCTGAGCGTCTGTCCACGGGAGAACATTCCTAATATATATACATTTACGCAAACGATGTTGCGGGAAATATCGAGTTAATATCCATGCATTACTGTTTGTTTGTAATTTTTGTATTGTTGTTTGTACATTATGTGTACACATAATGTATCTAACCAAAGGGGTAAGTAGAGATGTTAAACTACTATATATAGTAGTTTAATTTCAATGAATAACATTCGCGTAAACAGAAGACAATAATTATTAAGTAGAGACGTTTTATTAGATATGTTTTAGATCCCACGCAATATGGCGAGAGCTTATGACGGCAGGGCACGTTTGCAGACTGCTTGTTGCTACTGATAGGATCGCACGCTAACTTATATGCAAACTGATGCATGAATATTAGATGAGTAGGGAATATGGCGGACAATAATAATAATATACATATTGTAAGATGTGAATAGTTTGAAAGATACGATCTATACCTACCAAATATACATACATAAAAATTCATAAAATTTGGTCGAGCCGTTTCGGAGGAGTTCGACCACAAACACCTTGATACGGGGTTTTTATATATATAGATTTTGCGCGTGTGGAGGGGTGTGAGATTTGGAATGTTTAAAGTTTATATGAAAAAGGAGTGCAGACAGCAAAACATAAAATAAGGTAAAAATAGCTCCGGTCTAATTACAATACTAGTTTCTCCAATATTGACCTATTACACCTTTCTAAAAGTAGCTACCGTGTGAATATTCTACAATCTGTTGTTGGTTGTTAACTTATAGCATAAGTCCACGCAGCTTGTCATATCATGTCATGTCATATCATTGTGGTATTGCTTGGGTCTAGTTATTACTACTGATTGATTGTTTGTCTCTGTGTTTAACTTCTTACCGCTATAGGTACATGCCAGGATACTCTGTAATTGGCTTAAGTATAACCTTTTGTTATAGGTAGTACTAGCAATGAATTCTACGATAATGGTGTGTATAAAAATGCGCTTTGATGTTTTCGTGGGTTAAAAACTGGGTTCCTATTGAGAATTTTTACTCAGTAATCCTGTTTTAGGATTGCTGAGTAAATTTGACCAACCTCGGAATGAAGGGCCATGGCTCTCTTTAGGCATAGTTTTTGTTACATTAAATAATAAGGTATCTGCAAGGTCAATAAGCGTAGTGTAGGACGCCCTCCGGCCAGATGGACCGATGACCTGAAAAAGGTGGCTGGAGGTGACTGGATGGCGAAAACGGGAGATCGGGCCTTGTGGCGCACCCTAGGGGAGGCTTATGTCCAGCAGTGGACTGCAATAGGCTGAAATGATGATGATGATGATGAAGGTCAATAAACTTAACTAATAGAAAAGTGATAACCGAACTATAAGTTCTAGATCTCGTACGGAACTAGCGATTGTGCTACCCACCCACAGATACAGGTTCCGGGTCTAGGTGCTACGGCCATGATGTGTATCTAACCCCGTGACATGCGGATAAAATTTCCTAGAACGGAAGTTGTCTCTTCGAAAGGTTATTGATATATTGTATTGTTGTACGATGTAGTTCTTAAATGTCTTCGACAATGTCACAGATATAAAGTTCTTGTATTAAAATTTGCATTAGACTTTATAGACACGTCACTTCTTCACTTTCCATAAGCGCAATGTTGCATTTAGGTTTTAAAGCTCGCACAAGATAAAGAAAAACTGCGTGTCGTGATTCGTAGCTCCAGCGTAGATGATCTTCCTTTTTTTATTTATTAGCTCGCGATAAATAAAATAATGTTGTCCGTCTAATGTTGATTCAAGTTTTATTTTTAATTAGACCAGAGTTCGGATGGTAATATGAAAATCGAAAAACAATAAGGTAAATAAGAACTAACATGTCAAGGTTAAAACTAATTTAAACCGCTTTTATGACATTTTAATACTTATAAATAAAAATAAATGTATAAAACCTTTTCCAGCAATCCAGCATTATAAGTATGACTGAAGTGAATTAGATGATAAGAAAAGTTAATTAATTGATAGCAGTAGATTTAATCTAACCATTAATGTATAGGATTAAAATTTAACAATGCATTACATTGGTGCTGCTTCGTACATGACTACTTCCAGCATTCCTAATACTAATTCCAGCATTAAAACAATGCAATAAGACCAATGGCAGAAAGGATTTTTACCCTAATAAACAGAATATTCGACGGACTTCTTCGTCTAAACTTCTAATACAGACATGTTTTAATAGAATGTTAGGATAAAAATCATAATCTATTACACCAAAATTTCTCCATTCCTTGCACTGCACGTACTCAAACTAGTAGGTCAAACTACAGAGTATAGCCAAACTATGTATGTGCGTTTTCCGAAAATTTACAAATTATAAAGCTGGATGATACATTTCTTGATCCGCCAATCTAATCTGGGACCACAAGATCAGTTGCAAACAATACAGTAAACGTATACCACGGGACTATATTTGTAAGAATATGAAGTTATACTATGTATTCAGCATCACCACCGTCCCTGTACTACTCTCAAAATGAAACTGATTTCAAAACAGCAATCACAGATAGTTAATATTCAATCTTGTCTTCCAATATTGCGACACATGCCTTGAATTGCATCCTTTCGCGACAACGGTACTTAAGGCCGATCTATAAATAGTATTCTAGTTAGCCAAAAATATATTAAGTCCAAATGAATATTTATGTATTGGTGTAATTTACATTTATAACGCTTGCATGATTTAGAGGTTTACGTATATAATTATTTTTTTCGTTAACTCCATCTATTATTTTTGGTTCTATACGGCACCTGGTGCAGATTAAATATTCCGACGCATAGTATCAAGACTTTCATAGTATTAGACGGCGTGATATCATAAATAATGTTTTAGCTATGTAGGTACTATATACGAGTCGGTTCGTATGTCACGAAGTTAATATTTCCAGTGCGAGCTCACACGTTTAGGAGTTGAAGATATTAATATAGTAGTTGTTCATATCATGTTGATGGTCGTATATTTACTCATATTAATTTTATAGGTATGTGATATGGAGCGCATTGTATACTCATCGCGATAGAGTTCGTCATTGTCTTTTTGAATAGGTTCATGTAATAGCGGTCTGTAGTACACAATGTAATAGCGGTCTGTAGTAGGTCTGTCTGCTAGCTGTCTTGAATTTTCTCGGCAGTACAAAATTAAATAAGTGTTACTTATTTCATTAATAAACTTTAATAGATTATCAGTAAGACTTTGACGCACATACGCTGCTCGGGCTAAAAACATACAAACATAATAGATTCACGCCTGTTTCCCAGAGGGGTAGGCAGATACTACGGATTGCCATTTGCTACGATCCTGACACACTTCTCTGGCTTCATAAAAACGTAAAGTAGAAACCACTGATGAAAGGATTTAATCCGACAGGGGTGTGTGAAAAAAGGTATGAGCGAGTAAATCAAAAGAGCATCGTAGCGAGTGGAAATATATAAATATACTGTATATGTAGGTATAAATTATTACCTACATAAAATATTTTTACTTTGAAACCGCGTTTCGCAATTAGCAGTGCGTTTGTTTATAAGGGTATGTGGGCATGTATGTAGAAGTGATACGGTAGGCAATCCTTTGAATACGATTATTCAAATAAAGAATTATTGTAACCTAATATGTATAGAGGATTTAATAAACAAAAATTAAAATATTGTTGCCTTGGTGGACATCATGAAAGAGGTAATAAATAATTAGTATTCTTTATTTATCTTCTCGTGTTTTTGCGAGTTCTAGGGTCAAACTTTATTTTGAAGAGGTTAGTCAGGAAATACATTTAGGGAAGCACTGTAGAGCTTAGAACAATAGTCTATTAAGATATATTTAGAGATTCGATGTTTTATGTGATAATATATAATTTTTGTCTAAAATATGTACAATTATAAATTTACGTGTTTTCTGTCGGTCGTATACCTAATTTCCGTATGCGAATGTTTAAAACTATTACTGTTTTTGTTTCGCAATGATTGTCCTGTTTACCAAACGTTTATAGCGCTTGTATACTATGCAAGATGTAGACGCCTACATCTTGTACACGCATGCAATTACTTGTATCCTGCATACTTGCATGGGTTAAACGGGCGAGCTATTCGCGCGGGTAACAAGTGCGAGTTAATCATACGGGTTACACGTCAATACATACATACATAGATTCACGCCTGTTTCCCAGAGGGGTAGGCAGAGACTACGGATTTCCATTTGCTACGATCCTGACACACTTCTCTGGCTTCATTCACTTTCATCACATTCCTCATACACGCCCGTCGGTTCAAGGAGCTCTTAACCTGGCCTTTGTCCAGAACGCCTCCGATCTGATCGAGAAACGTTCGCCTAGGTTACGTCAATACAACTTGCGCATATGCCTAAATTTCAGCATGTTTTTTGTATTGTGACTTCAGTCATTATAATTATATTATGTGATAGTAGTGCGTAGGCTTGAGTAGTAAGCCTTGAAGTGCAATTGTTCACACAATAGTGCAGCCGTTGCATAAACGTGCTTCTGTTCAAAAGACACGCGTTTAGTTATCGTTTAGACAAAGTAAACTAGTTCTTTTTTATCATAATTACGCTCATTATTTTAAATACCTATGTATTATTATTATAAGTAATATTAATCACTATTGATACAAATTAATACAATGATACAATACATTTTAAAAAGTGAACTATGTAGGTACGTTTTGTTTCTCCACGCGGCATACCGCGACTTGCCTATTATAAAAAAGATATATTGTTTATTGTCAATTAACTTTATGATATTTTACATTAGCCATTAGCCCCATAGTAGGCATGCCTATCATGTGGTTGCCTATAAAAAAAAAACAACGGGTTGCACTCCGGGAGTGCCGGCAGAAGTGAAAACTTGAATATTAACGTTGTGCATTTTTAATATTTTGGAATGGTTAGGGAATAATTTTGTACAAATTGCTTTAAATATCAGTATAAAAGTACTATCATTTATGTGGTAAAATACAATATTCATTTATTGCGCTATCGTACACAAACATTGACAATTCTCTCTCCGTCTTACGAATTTTTGATCAGGTCAATAGTCCTGACGCGAGTTTGATAATTCTCACTCGGTCTTACGAATTTTCGATCAGGACACGTGTCCTGACGCGAGTTTAACATTTTTACCCATCACAAAAAAAGTGCACAACGCCGCTAAAGAAGTTTTCACTTCAAAAAAATATTGTAAATAATTATGGTTCTTTCATTGTAATAATAGTTTATATTATTATTATATAAAGCGAGACCCATAATATTTATATAAGAGATCGTCATTTTAAAGGTCTAGTCATTTACTCGTGTGAAGTAGATGCCAGTTAGGTACAAGGGGTACATAAGCGTTGACAATGAATACGCCCGTTCCTTGCGATTGTAAATAACCACTTAGTTATACTTACTACAATTACAATTACATTGTAATTAACTACAATAGACTTGTAACTAGTAAGTTTAAGTATATATTTATATAGAAATCAAAGTAGGTACTTATTTGTTAGTACAGATACGTTGAGTACAGTATACGTTGCGGAATATTTTACAAATTCGTAAAAGTATTTTATGAATTAAAATATTCTTATTATCATTCTGTATTTTTTAACTACGATTAAATCATCAATCTTTTGATTAATTATTCTTGCTATTAAAACAACATAAGGCTGCAGAATAATTTATAAATGGTTACTGAACATTGTTTTTGGAAACAAATAAATATAATATAATTTATTATAATAATTATATAGTAGCACTCAAAATTCCGCAATGTGTATCGACTTACATATGTTGCTAACTGTACCATTGCTTTGATCAATTGTCTAAAGTTTTAAACACAGGTAATGATTTTCATACTAATGTTATCATTGCGAAAGTAAACTTTGTTGGTTTGTTTAATTATGACGACTGAACTACTGAAACCACTATGATGAAATTTGATGTAGTGATTGATACCTTACAATTTAAGGCAGGATATAGCCTACGTACTTAAAAATATCGTGTCAATACTCATGACAAAGCCCGGCAGTCATCTATGCGTCACTTCTAGACGCAGTAGGAAGCATTATTACGTTAACACAACGGCCAGCTTCCGAGCAATTATCGTATCGTAAATTTTCTTTTATTATTAATATGCAGTATTATGCTTTATAGCATGGCAGTATGTCGCGAAAGGGTATAGGTATTATACTAAATATAAATTAGATAACGTGGCACGAAATAAACAATTCTCTTTTTAAAACGAGATCATGAGCAATATTATTAAATTGTATTAATCATTTCTATTGCCAAAACTATCACAAAAAAAAATTACAACATTAATTTGAATTTAGTACAGCAGAAATAGTGTAGGGAATAATTATTTGCCAAATATTTTGTGGATCAATCAAATGAATTCACTTAATGGTCCATTTACACAATATTTATGTGTAAATAATTAATCTCTAATTTAGTTTACTTCTTATAAGTAATATTATTTTAACTTAATGAATACTTATATCAAACGATGCTAATAATACATTAGTACTAAAAGAAAATGTAACAAAAGACAAATATAACTTTTTGTAGTGTTCTTTGTCTACTCATATTACATATAATTGAATGTAACAAGTTAGAATAATAAAACTGCACTGGATTTATATTCTATATATTATAAAAACCAAAAATTATATCTTAATGTTCTGGAAACTGGTAATAAAAATAGATGGGATATAAAACTATTTTACAGTTTTTCTATTTACACTATTATTACTGTATTACTATTTTTCATAGCAGTGAATGTTTTATTTTGATTGTATATTAAATTACATATAACAACTGTGTTGTAGAGAATAAAGCGCCAAATCCGATAGTTTAAAATTAGAACTTGGCATCGATGAATGCACATAGAATTAGAACTATAAAATGCACTACAGCCAGTATTGCTAAATTCCTTTGCTTTGTACAAAGACAATAATATTATGGAAATATTAATACCTATCAATTTTTAACACATTCATGTTTATTCTAGTTTTTTAATGGCATCAAATAATTGCTTAATAAAATTACAGAGTAGCGGTTATCGATACTATGTGAGTTGGCCTAAATACATAAGTTTAGTTGTTGACATAAGACCCATAATAAATACGTAGTTGCAGAACATAAAGAAATTATTGCGGGAAATTGATTGATTGCACCGACAGCTTGTCTATTAAAATAATTGCACCCAGAACTGCACAATGTCATTATGTTATCAATTAAATTAAATACGATCTATTACACTGGCTACTAAGAATTTAATTTTTTACAGACAATAAATGATAGAGTTACAGGTGTGTATTATTTATTTCTAATGTAATGTAGGTACCTAATGTAATAATATGATACATTTTGTAGTTATTTGCGCATAGATTTTTTTATAGAACTGTCTATAATATTTTTAGTATTTATTTTTGATAGTAATGAATTTTGATTTATTGTATTATTTTACATAAACTTACCGTGTATTTATCAAGTCTTGCATTTTCACGTTCAAAATGTCCCTTCTCCTTCAAATTCACAATACTCCTAGCACTTGTAACAGCCATATTGAAAATTAAAAATATTAATTCGATTAAAATTCAAAATTAGAACAGTAATATCTGTCACTTTTGGCGCGTATATGCGGGTGTATTCCAGCAACCCAGCGCTCCTCGATAGGATCGCGCCGAGATTCCAAATTCGAATGGTTGCGAAACATGGCGCTTCTTTTATATAAAAGCTGTATCGTTCTAGCTAGATACGAATGCGCCCCCGCGCTCTTGTTCCTTTCATATCTCAACACTGGCTATGCAAGTGAATGCTGCTGTCCTACTTTAGATATTGTATTAGCTAAATAAGCCTAGAATAAACAGGACAATGCTGGATGTGCTAACAGGCAATCGGATAGTTTGAATTAATGAATTCTGGTCCTAGGCAATTCTTAATTATTTTTAATGTGGCTATTTTATGTGATAGCTGTCATGCCTGAGTTTATATACGTCGATTTATAAACTACTCGCTTTGTTTGTTGTTTTTATGTATTGTTAGAGTAATTTAGATTAAATTGATAATTATTATTTTTTATGATATTCTATGTTAATTATAAAACAAATCTATTAGAATCATCAATAAATTTATTTTTAGTATAATAGTAACTACAGCTAACTTTTGTCAATTGTTTATTGTAAATTTTATTAAGTATAATTTGATTGCACTTACGCTTACGGCTAGACCTAGTGTGCGGGATTCAATATCTGGATCAGTCAAAATTCCTTCAAATAGATTTCTGTCATATCATGGTTTCTGAATATATAGGGTTGATTTTATAGGGTCCAAATATCAATTCTCGGCAAAACATAAGTTTTAGTAAATACTCCTTTGTCAATCCCATCGGGCTTACGGCTGTTCTATCGCCAAGTCCCTACGCTTAAAAAATAAAATTAGCCTGTACCATGTGTTAGTCAAATAAATAAAAAATAAATAGTAGGTAAGTATATGAAATACACACAGATTAATAACCAAGAAAAAAGTAAGCACATCTATATAGAGTAATTATTATTAGTATTACTAATTTAAATTAATATCAATATCCTGAACTGCAAAGAGGATATAATAACGACTAAGTATATCCAATTTGCAGTTTAAGCGCTGCGAAAAACATTAATTTATTTTTGAGTATGCATGTTGGTAAATCGTGCAATGTCATTTTTTGTCATAAACCACAGATAGGCGCTTGGGAAATCACGAATAGTCCTACAACAAAGGAATAGGTATGAACTCGTTGAATTTTTTGATATGAGAAACTAATTAATGTAAACTTTACCTAACGCTAGCGATATAGAAATTGTTCACATTCGATATTTTTGTATATAGCTGCTTGAAAACAGTTTTGCCTATATACCTATATTTATGTTTAAAGTTTAGTTAGATTCCCCATAACAATTTTAAAACGTTTATGTTTATTTAAAAGTTTGTGTATTAACAATACTGGTGTCTTAAAATGGAATAAAACAATACACTCCAATGATGTATCTATGGATTATATTTTTTTTGTTGTAGTCTGATCCCGAATCCATAATACACAATGCAACTAAGTAACCACATACTCAACTGCGCTACACGTGCAATACATTATTTATTAGAAATAATAACTTTATTCAGTTATTAAAATAAAATAATTGCCTATTAATGGCTCTGACACGATTGCTGAAAACTGAGAATAAAAAAAATTTTTTTTGAGAGATTTATAACCAAATTAAATAGTAGGTAGTCGTGTGATTTATTGATGTTATGCACGCTAAAATCAATTACAATTTGCAAATTATTTTAATTTCTAATTATGAAACAACAATATTTAAAGATAAAGTACGCGATAAAAATAATTGACATCGTTGTACAGGACAAACTTTAATTATAAACCTTGTCTAATTGCATTTATTTTTGATTGAGAGATCCTGGGAACGGTGCACGGGTTCTGATCGGTTCGTAAGATTTTGATCAATAATTTTCCCTTAGTAGTACAGTGTAGGTAGGGATAGAAGTCTTGAGTGAAGATCAGAATCTTAGGTCTTTATTTATGTTTGCTATTTCCTAATACCCGTGACGTGACGAACACAGGCTGTCTGCTAATTTAGTTAAAATTAGAGCCTATCCCACCAACTCCAAATAGCATTCATCTGTAAGATAAACGTCTCGCCGTCTCTCTTCTTTAACTTAACAAGAGTGAGACATCATGCGATTTATCTTTCGGATAATTTTTACTTGTTAGTTGTGGGAATGGCCATTAAACTTGTAAACCCGTGGGATACCAGAGCGTCGCTCAGATATTGTCAAAACTTTTGAGATGTATCTTAAAATGTTAGATTAAACTACGGACTACAATCATGCCTTGTCTTGATTATTTATGTACATGTAAGTGGATGCTCCAGTTTACCATACTGCTGCTTTAGAGGCTACCATCAAATTTTATCAAATGCTTGAGTATGTTCAGTAGTAATTCATAGAGAAATGGTTGCAGCACCGTTACAGTTTTAATTTGTAAACAGAATTTTATTGTAAACTTGGCGATTAAAAAGAGTGGCCATGAGTTTCTTGCCCGTTCTTCTCATGAGCCCTACACCCTTGCTTTGCTGAACGTGGCAGTAAATATAAATTCACAGAAAAAATTTAGTGTAACTTTGACATTCATAAGTGTTACCTTGTAACCTAAATTGAACAAATAAAAAAAAAAATGATACATGTTATTATAACGGCTTTTAAAAGATGGTATTGTTTATGTTTTATTTCGTAATATTCGTAAGCCCTGGATTTGTTATTAGGATAGAACGTTCAATTTTAAAATGATTTAGCCGCTGCAATAACAGTCATTGTAGGTTAGTGATTATTCCCTTATTACGTGCTCACAGCATTTCATGCAATAAAACTTTGTCGCTTTTATTAAGACATTATGAAATTGTAAAATGATCTTCATTTTCCAGTTGGACTGTCGGAGCTTGTTGGGAGTTTGAACAAAATTTAAGGTCTTAGCTGGCATCTAGCTGTGGCTCTCTTAAGTTTGCAGAAACAATAATTAGTTTATTAAATGTTAGATGGGTAGCATTTGGCTAAAAACTTACTTCGGTTTAGTTTCATCATCAATAAAGTCAATTTGGTTTATATATTCAAAGTAACATGAATATGATAGAAATTTGTGCCGGAAAGCTGTGCTATGATTGTAGCAAGCAAAAATAAAGTACAACATAAACGGACTGTCCCTTAACCTAACTATAAACACACTCTAGGCCAAATAAATGATCAGTAATGACGCTTTTAATAAGTATTAGTTTAAATTAGTTAATCGTGTATTTGTCCTAGTGACCGTTTCAATCCTACAATTACGACCTTGGTCTCTGATCACCCCTGGACTCGTGTTTGGGGTCATGATTTCAGAACGTCAGCGATTGATCAAACAAAACGTATTTTGTGCTCAATTATAGCGCTAATCAAAACGCGATATTTGTGTTGCGTGTAATATATTATTATGCAGTATTGGTGCCATCACAGGAGTCATGTTATGTATAAAGCGACTTTTAGTTTATTTGGAGTCGCTAGCTGATATACATCAAAGTAAAACAAAGGGTGAACAAACAAACAACTGATGGCAAAATATTTAACGAATAGTTTTGTCATATTTAATTTTAAATTAATCTGGACTTAGAGCCTAGTCTATGGAGTCTAATGCATTAAATTAACCTTATTTTCTCTGCAGTTTATTAAATATTTCTATTTTATAATTGATTTAAATTTTTAAAAATATTAGTATAATTAGTATATTATTATCAAAATTAGCAATTTCATAGCTAATTTGTGTGGTTAGTATACCTATACTTATCTCACAAATTACATATTATGTATTTGTAAGTATCGTAGCAAGTCAAACTCCGTTGGCTGACTTTCTTTGCCCTTCCGGGTGACACGTGTAACTAAACATAATATATATATCTATATATATTATATTGATAGAACAAAAACTATATATTTAATAAGGCCATAAAGAGTTCCATTTTTAGTAAGACACAAGTGTAAGTTGCCGGAGTTATTTTATAATTAGTTAGAGTGCGTATAAGCGATACGGAAGTTAATTGTAACAATCTCTGCTTGAAGTGTACGATAGACAGGTGTGCCAATGTTTGTAATAATTTTCCTGTTTTATTTGTTACTATGGTAACCATTTATGCAGAATGCTTGATGGTAATCGGTGACCGTTGTCTAGGAACGCTTGCTGCTCCAGAAATCCTTAACGATAATGAAAAAAGTAGCCAAACGCCTAGAAATCATTACATCCTAATCCTAACTAATATTATAAATGCGAAAATGAGTTTATTTGTTACGCTTTCACGCCTTAACTACTCAACCGATCAACATGAAATGTTGCATACACGTTGTCAGGGGTACAGAATAGGACATAGGATACCTTTCATTCACAAAAAAGAACTGTTGCAAACCTAATCTAACCTAACCTACATTTACGCGAGCGAAGCCGCGGGTGAAAACTAGTATATTATAAATGCAAATGTGAGTTTATTTGTTAGTTTTTTGTTTTTTACACTTTCACACCTTAACTACTTGACCGATCGTCTTGAAATTTTGCATAAATGTTGTCAGGGGTACAAAAAAGGAGATACGGTACCTTACATACAGAAAAAAGTATTATATAAAGGTAAGAGTCTTATGTCTCTTGTAATCGACGCGAGTTACATGCATCATACGCAAGAGGAAGCAGTTTTACGGATGTATAAATCATGTAAACGAACAACGTGCCACCCGCGCAACTATAAGTACGAGTATTGTCAAATTGTGCATGCAGTCTCCGCAAGTAACTTGCGCATGTACCACGCGCCAAATATTACCGTCGTATACGACGCATGCTGGCGTTAGCATCATTAGGCATAGTTTACAGAAGTTTCAGATCTCCTTCTAATGGTAATTGAGTAAATTAGATATGCGTGTTCATTCATTACCTATGAACAAAGAATGCTGAACAAAACGATAGCACATTAACCGCTTCTTTTATACTCGGCTTCTGAATTAAGAAAAATAGCAAATGTCGACTGAGAATTCTCAAATATTTTTACAGAGTAAAATTTCATCAAACCACTTTCAACTGAATATCTATATATTAATATGTGAAGCAAAAACTTTGTACCCCTTTTTACGAAAATTACGCAGACGGAAGAGTATGAAATATGGCACAGTTAAAGTTTATATGGAGAAGGAGTGGCGAATCCTAATATTTTTATAAAATATGCATTAGAAATACATTAAATTAATTAATAAACACTACACGCACACAACCATGCATTTGACACACGCAATCAAATCGCGTTCGTAGTATTCCAGCATTGTTCGACTGATGTCATAGAATTCTTCGTAACTATGGTTACATATCTTAAATACCGTGAAATGTGATTATAAAGTTTTAATTATAGACAATAAAGCCTTAATAACGATAAAACTTAAAATTTAAATCAATTATGGTCGAATTTCGACATCTTGGCGACCGCTAGTTTACTTAAATATATAATGTTAAAATGCTTTCTTAAATTTTATTACAGTTTAGGAAAATAGAAGTAGAAATAAAAGAAATGTTTAGGTTCTTTTTAAGTAGAGCTTGAGTCGTTCTAGTTTACTTAAATATATAATGTTGAAATACTTTCTTAAATTTTGACGGCCTCGATGGCGTAGTGGTTAGTGTAACCGACTGCCACGCCTGAGGTCGCGGGTTCGATTCCCGCACAAGTCAAACATTTGTGTGCATGAACATGGATGTTTGTCTTGGTCTGGGTGTTTCTATGTATAATATGTATGTATTTACAAAAAAACAAAAAGGTAAATATGTATGTTTATCCACAGTCTAGTACCCATATTACAAGCTCTGCTTAGTTTGGGCTAGATGGTGTTGTGTGTATGTCGTAGAATATTATATTAATATATTATTACAGTTTAGGAAACTAGAAGTAGAAATAAAAGAAATGTTTAGGTTCTTTTTAAGTAGAGCTTGAGTCGTTCTCAATATGTAATTCTTAATTAAAAAACCGGGGGTAGTTGTATGGATTTGATAGTGGCGCTAATATCTATATATACATGTATTACTAGTTTTTGCGCACGGTTTTGCCCACGTCGTGCCTACTTCAATAAAAGGTAGGTAGCCTATGTCCTTCCCCAGGATTTAAACTATATCTGTACCTAAATTTCATCAAAATCGGTTAAGTGGTTTAGACATGCATAAAGTTACTTTAGAATTTATAATATTATAGTACGGATTGTTTTTAAATTAGTTATATATTTGGTTTATAATTATTATTATTCCTTAATATTATTTATACACCACGGAATGTGGTACGATGTGTGTGTGAAATTTAAGATCTGTAACTAACCTATATCCTAAAAATAAAGTATTATGAATTGTGTGTTGTAATGTAATTGTAGTGTAATTACGTTTTGTTATCCATTGTTAATTTTCTTTTTGTTCTTAATTCTTTTGTTGTGTATTATTTTCATTTTAAATAAATTTTTATTTATTTTCAAATCGTGTGTAACAGGTTGCTGGCGGGTGGTGCAGAGTTTAAAACGTGTCATTAATCGAAGTGCGTTTATATTATAGGTTATTTTTTTTAGTTTACATATATTTATTTATTTATATTTATCGTATAGCATATTACTTTTATTTTTATTTTTTTTTCCTTTTGTCTGATGATGAGTCATTTATTTCTGCTGAAGAGGCTGCCAGTTTGTCAAGTGAGGATAGTTTTTGTTCGATCACTGATACGTTGGGCGATTTTGTGCAGCAGACGTTCAATCAACAGTCTGAATGTTGTTTAAATGTTTGTCACCTGAACGCTCAAAGTATTCCTAGTCATTACAGCGACTTTCTTGAAACTTTTAGTTATACCAGTGTTTATGCCCTCCTAATTTCGGAGAGTTGGCTCAAACTTCATCTTTTCTCAACCACGTATCCTTTACCCGGCTACATTCTTATCAGGAATGATAGGGTTGGTCAGCGAGGGGGTACCGTGGCTATTTATGCGTGGATTACCACGCAGATAAAAATTTTATATGGCAGATTACCTTACCTTAAAATTTTATATGGCCATATAAAATTCTTGTTTGCATCTGCGGAATTTCTTTTTCTTGGGGTTTGTGTCAAAGGAGCTAAAATCGTCCTAGGGGTAGTATATTGTCCCACCACTGTTGACTACTTCTCCAGTTTCGAATCGACTCTGGAATCTTAAGGGTCAGAGTACTCACATCATATCATCATGGGCGATTTTAATACTGACCTCCTATCTCATCGTTCCTTGCGTTCCCGTAAACTCCTTCAAATAATAGAATCAGCCAGTCTTTACATTTTGCCTTTAAATGCAACCCACCACAATATTGATGGGATGGGTACCTGGCTGGATCTTATTCTCACCTCTGCTCCTACCTTAGTTCGTCATCATGGCCAACACCTGGCTCCTGGATATTCCCATCATGATCTCATATTCCTTTCCTATAACCTTAAACCACCCAAACCCTGTCCTAAAATTCTGCATAGGCGTTGTTTTGGGCTATGGATGTGGATATGCTACGTAAGGATGCTTCTGCTCTTAACTGGGATCTTTTGAAGTCAGCTGCAACGGTGAACCAAAAGGTTGATATTTTTGATAACGTCGCCGCGTCGTTATGAACCTTTTTTATGTCCACGCTCCTGTCCGTAGAATTAAGGTAAAGCGCCCACCTGCCCCTTGGATGTCGAGGGGTATTCGGATGGCAATGCGGTGCAAGGACCATGAATATCGCTCTTTTAAAAAAAACTGATAACAACAGCTGGGCTCTTTTTAAGATTGCAAGGAATCGGTGTAATCAAATGATACGTAATGCAAAACGCCGCAATATTCTTGATAATATAACATCCACATCTCCTGCTGATATCTGGCGGTTTCTTGGAACTCTAGGCATTGGTAACAAGCAACAAGTTGATCCGCATGCGACGATTGATTTGGATGATATCGATCAACATTTCACCTCTTCCATTTTGCTGGATCAACAAGTTGAGCATCGTACTATGGATTACTTAGCTAACCTACCCAGGCCCAACATCGATCTTTTTCTGTTTACTTCAGTAAAACCGGGTGACATCAAAAAGATAATCCTGTCGACCAAGTCTAATGCTGTGGGTTGTGCCGGTATTAGTCATCCTATGATCACGCCAATTCTTGATCAACTCCTTCCCGCCATATCCCATGTCGTCAAATTTTCTCTTGACACTAGGATTTTTCCTTCCTTGTGGCATAAAGCTTTTGTCATACCTCTACCTAAGATACCAAGTCCTTCCCTTCCAAACCACTACAGACCCATATCCATTCTTCCTTTCCTATCTAAAGTGCTCGAGGCCTATGTACACAAACAACTTGCACAGTTTGTGAATCTGAAGAACCTATTGTGTCCTTTCCAATCTGGCTTCAGGCCCGGGCATAGCATTACTTCCGCTCTCCTCAGAGTGACTGGCTTTGTCAGGACGGGCATGGAGGATACCAAAGTCACTTTATTGGCTTTGGTTGACTTCTCAAACGCCTTCAATACCATCATTCATGACATCCTACTAGAGATCCTATCCCATCTTAATATTTCACCGGGTTGTACTTGAGTGGTTCTCGACATATCTTCAGGGGCGCCAGCAGTCAGTACGCATCAATAACACGTCATCGACTTGGCGTGACCTTAATTCTGGTGTTCCTCAAGGCGGCATTCTATCTCCGTTACTATTTTCTCCATTGATAAACTTCATAACTCAGAATATTCAGTGCTCGTATCATCTTTTTGCCGATAGCTTGCAGCTATATGCTCAAGACTCTGCGGATAATCTACCTAAAGCCATTTCTATACTAAATACTGAACTTGAAACAATTAAAAGCTGGTCTGGCAGATTTGGATTGTCTGTTAATCCGACTAAGTGTCAGTCAATTATAGTTGGAAGTCAACGATTGATAAGCAGGCTGGACTCCACTTTACCACTTGTTATTTATAATGGGACACCTATTCCATTCAATCCTACTGTAAAGGATCTAGGTTTGCTCATTAACTCCAATTTAAATTGGCAAGCTCAGGTTACTAGTGTCAGTCAGAGAGTAACCGGAACGCTACGCGCCTTGTATCGCCTATAGAATTTTGTCTCATCTAAGACAAACATAATGCATATGAAGACTTTAGTCTTTCCCTTAATTGAATATGGTAATATGTGTTACTATGACCTGAATGCAGATCTATTTAATAAATATGACCGACTTCTAAATAACTGCATTCGATTTATTTATAATCTTCGTAAATATGACCATATTATTATTTCATTTCATAGATCCACTTTAAAATAGTTACCCATTCGTCAACACCCGTAGTTTGCGTGCCCTTACAACATTATTTTCTATTCTAACCTCACCAAATGCCCCCACTTATTTAACCTGCTTTTTCTAATACCTGTGTTCCAATCATGATAGAAATCTTCGTTCTACCAATAACCTCCTCTTACTTTGTCCCTCCCATACATCTGGTTTCCTGCATTCTTTCTTCGTCGTCCAGTCCGTTATACTATGGTATGCGCTCCCTCACGAAGTCAGGATGTCTACAAATCGGTACACTTTCAAGGTAAAAGTGCGTGCTCTCCTCTTCGACTGTTTATCGGATTCATCTCATCAGTAATATGATACTATATATATTTGTATATATTTCATTTAGATTATATAATATGTTTATTGGTATGTATATATTATGTAATATATATAACTATTGTGATATTCTTTAGTATATTTACATGTATGTTTCGCGTTACTGTGTGCACCTACTTCTTTTTATCTCTGCATCACCGGTCGACTGGTAGATAATGCCCTTGGCATTAAGTCCGCCATTGTACTATTTTGTGCATAAAGATTTAAAATAAAATAAATAAAATAAAACGTGCTTTGTTTTTGTGTCGAGATGTAGTTTAACATATATTTTATAATGGTAGCTACTCTATGTCCTAACTATTATAAACCTGTTACGAGTTTGTCTACGATATTATAGAAATCTGATTTTCAGTAATATCATAGGCAAAATTAATGATCTAGTAGTTACGTGGTCGTCTCGCCATTGCCACTACAAAAACCAAATATTACTCACACGGGACAAAAAAATATGATTCATGAATAGTTGTCCCGAATAAGCGTTTTCTATGTGCCCGTTGTTTGAGTGTTAGTAAAGATCTCCTCGACAGAAGATGTATTCTTCGTGCAGGAGATATTTTAAAAAAAGGAATAGGTCAACTATTTACATTGTTACTGAACCAAAATGATCGGTATAGGATTACCAGACCGACTTTCTAAATTGTGAGATCCGAAAACGCACAGAACAATCCAAAGTAGGAAAGCAAATAATGGAACCAAAATAGAGTTGGACAGGATACTTTAGGCAAGGCATAGTGATGACAAGTAGAACATAGCCGTGACCGAATTGCACACAAGACGGAATATCAGTCGGCGGGTGGTAAGATAGGCGGACGACATTGTCCCGATCGTGGCCCAAATCTGGATGAGATTGATGCAGAATTGTTGAGAAAAACAAAGAAAGACTGAAATCCAGCCGTGGATATAGTCAGGTTGAAGATAACGCCGATAAACTAAAAAAAATGGCTTTTTGGTCTGTCTGTCTGTTCGTGAAGGTATTGCGCCATAACCCCTAAACGTACCTATTTGTTGGTGCGGTTTTAGATTTGTGGCTTAGAATTAAACTTATGAACTAAGCCACATAGCCAGAAAATCGGTGCATAGTGTGATCCATAGGTGATGAACGGCACGAAGTCACGGTCAAAGGCTAGTAATACATCAATATGAACAGTTCAATGTGTAGCCCTAGAAAACGCGTGCGTCATGTATTGTTCAAATAGCTAATTCTGCTAATGAATACGCGAACATTGCCATTCATACAATCATGTTTGTTCACTATAAGTATGAATAGTTAAACAGTCATAGTCATACACATGAAATGTCTATTTGTTACGCATACGTATGAGCTGCTTTTAGCACTATGGTGCTTTGAAATCAAAATTGCTGTGACACCTATTATAGGGTTGCAATGTACCTTAAATCTCATTCTCAAGCAATGAATTTTATGATAAGATTATTGGGCTTAAGGTTTAAACATCATGTAGCTTACAAGTCAATCAGTCAATCCCCAAACCACATTTTATTCGCCAGTTCGGCGTGCGACTTTTCCACATTCCATTGTCGTGTAGAGCAAAAGAAGAATAAAAAATAAAACCCAATAATATTCTGAATTGATCCGTAATTTTCCAAGATCAATAATTACTTTGATAGACCTATATAAAGATACTGCGAAACTCGTCTCGTGCGATCACGAGTGGTGTTGGGGTTTAGATATAAGTTAATTTGCGGAACATTTTAGAAGACATCGCACTAAAAAGAAAATCTTATAATTATATTATATTAATATTTCAGATCTAGCTGTGTTCATTGAACTGTTTTGAGTAGTTCATCGCACAGCAACTGCTGTGCAATGTCAGAAGTGTTTAATCCCCCTCCCCAACCGCAGAACCGGGCGCCGAAGGGCGCGAGATGACCTCCAGCCATCCTGAGGTTTTACCTGGGGGTGTCGGCCTGCTCGCCACCCGATCAGCACCAGCTCCGAGAGACGGCGTACGTGGGAACACGCACGCCTCTGTGTCTTGTCTTCGTTCCCCCAGAAGAGGGCAGTAGAGGGAGTCTTTTTATGTACCTAGTGGCTTGCTATTTCACACGGCGGCGGCGAGCCGAAACCTCAGCGGAGTCGTGATTGCATGTGAAAGCGATTTAAGCGACCCCTCCGACTAATGGTTATGTCGAGGAATACCGTGGTAGGTTTAGTCGGTATTTCCGCGAAATCTTTCCCCCGGTGAGCCTGACATAACCTCTCCCGTCGCCCAGCGGAGAGGTATGCGTAAAAGAAAACAGCACATAAAAAAAGTATTGAGCACATTACAAGCTCTAACTATTATGACTTCATGTTTCTGTTATTTGGTCTGTCTGGTATGAGACATGTTGATTTTTAGCATATATTCTTATACTTCTTGGTACCTCATAGTAATAGGATAGGTGATGGGTTTAAGTACAACGTAAAAAGGGCGAGCATATCTCAAAACACGTGCTTTTGACTTTTCAAAAGTTCGTAATATAGTCATTACTTAATTGTGTAACTGCAGTAAAACACCGTGAAGCGAGTAGCTTGATCGAGAGGTTTTTTACTATTCTAGAAGGTAAATGAAATCTGCTTATCAGCACTTGACGTTTTCTCTTCAATCTGTTGGGGCCCTTTTTCTAGTTTTTCATCGGAATCTTGGTTTTTATTGACATGCTGCCATCTTATTTATGCAACCCAAAGTTATGGCAAACTAAGTATTCTATTCAAGGGATTATGATAGAGAAATGATGGGCTTACTTCTGCTACACCATTTTGTTGAGTTCTACGGCGTTAAAGACAACCATTGATGTTGCATCGACGTCGTCGGATGAAGAGCTGCATAAACCGCTTCAGACAGAAGCGATGATGAGCTGTCATGTCTGTTTAAATATACGTTATCTTATTTTTATATATTATTCATTAATTTGTTTATCGAATATTTACTTAATTTATTAAATTACTTACATAAATTTTGCATAATAATATTTTATGCAAGAAGTCCACAATTTGCCGTTGCTATAGCAAAATTATTATCACAGAGTACATACGAGTATATTTCATGATTAATATACTTATTAATCGGATCGTAATAAAAATCAAATAGTTTAAACAAAAGCAAGTAGATATATTCTGATCAGCTAAGAAAGTAAAAGGTACAAGATATATTTGTATGCATTTCTTTAAAAAAATAATTATACCTTTAATAGTATGAAGCTACAGTGCCTACAGTTTTTCAATTAGCAACTGATTTTGTTCATTACTCAATGCAAACCTTTAATAATAATTTATATATAAAGAGACTCGAAAATAATTATTGAAATCAATGGATTTCAGATCACCGATTCATGAACAGATGTCGTTTTAGCCACGTAGCCGTAGCAATGGCTAAAGCGATCTTTGTCAAATCTAAGAAGACACGATCGGACATGAAAACATTACCTCGCCCCATGACCCTTTTCAAATGACGTCTAGATATCGTCATAATAACGTCATTGACGATCAATGCTATTTTCTTTGTCTCTTATATCTACAATTAATCAATTTAATACAATGGTTCTTACGTGGAAGTGGTTAATTCCGAGTTTAATTATTTATCTCAAGTCTTTCTTGGTCTTATTGACTGTCCTTTTATTAGTTTTTTTCGGTTGTGTTCGGTTTTTACGTAGACTCTAGTTAAACTTTATATGCACTTGCGTATTACCCCGGTTTTTATGGATATTTGCTTGAGTAGTTTTGTTTTATTGTCATATTGAAGTGTTATAAAATAAACGAGGTTTATTTTAAGGTTCAATTTATAGTAATACTGACGCATATGCTAGCACAAGATCGTTTTTGAATGATTCATGCCATATTGTTGAGATGTTTACCAGGTGTTTGAACTCTGAACCATTACGTTCTATTTGATTATTTTAAGATGTGGCGTACTATACTGCAATTGCTACCTATATTAAAAGAAAATAACTTAACGGCCAGACTGGTTAAGGTTTTCAGTTGATGGGTTAAGTGCGGCTGTGGAATTGTTTAACCTTAGCAAACATAAAGGTTTCTATATTTTTAATAAAGCAAATAATATAATAAATATAAAAACAAGCATAATGTATGTAAAAGCCTAAATTCGAGTATGGGTCTCGTTAAACCTATTGTATTTAGCGGCAGCCCCATTCCCAGTATAATAATATAATATCAGCCCTTTAGAAAGAAAGAAAGAAAGAAAGAAAGAAAAGAAAATACATTTATTTGCAGCAGATTATACACTACATACATCAGAGATAGTTAATTACAAAAAAAAGAAAAAACAAATCTTACTGGAAATTGGTCGCAATTCAGCAAAATGCTAGTTTTGAAAAAACTAGCGCTGGTCTTCCGTTGCCACCATGTTTGTAGATAATAGTAAACTGTCCCACTGCTGGGCACGGGCCACTTCTCAGTGTGAGAAGGGTTAGGCCATAGTCCACCACACTGGCCCAGTGCGGGTTTGCAGACTTCACATACCTTTGAGAACATTATGTACAACTCTTAGACATGCAGGTTTCCTCACGATGTTTTCCTTCACCGTTAATGCAAGCGATAATTAACTATCTATTACGCACATAACTTCGAAAAGTCAGAGATGCGTGCCTTGGGATCGAACTCGAGACCTAAGCGTGGCAGTCCAACGGTTTCCCAATAGGCTATCGCTACTATTCCGAGTACATACGATAAAAACTAGGTATTCCCTTGAATATTAATTACATTCTTATTATCTAATAATTAAGTGGTTAACTTTTGATTACATTACCAGCAATTTGCGGTATGCGCTTGTAAATAAATTTTCCTTATATATTAATTATTTCTAGTAACTCGAATAGTTACAGTATGTACTAGACCGGTGTAAAGAGTACATAAATAATATAACAAGTGGTTATTACAAGCAACTGTTTTGCGGTTAAGCCTTCAACAGCAGCATTAATGACATTCAATATAGAAATCTAGAACCGTAGACAAAATTATTATATTTCCATATGATTGCGAGTCACAGTAGTGGGCCTGAAAATTAATTAATGACGAATAAAAAAAATATTGGGTACTAATGTAAGTGTTTAAATTACAGTTTCCTCATCTATACTAATATTATAAAGCTGAAGAATTTGTTTGTTTGGTTGAACGCTCTAATCTCAGAAACCTAGTTCGAATTGAAAAATTATTTTAGTGTTGGATAGCCTATTTATAGAGGAAGGCTATAGGCTATATAACATCACGCTACGAATGTTGAAACAGCGATCAACTTCAAAACTTAGAAACAACAACTGTTGCTTCAAAGTTTTCCTGAGTAGTAGTTCCTGAGATTAGCGCGTTCAACCAAACAAACAAACTCTTCAGCTTTATAATATTAGTATAGATTTATCTAAGACGTAAGCATACATAAAAATATAAATAAGCTGCTTTATTATAACTAGACAATGATATACACAGTAAAAATCCAACGGCTTAATTAAAGTATTCACGTCGTGTCGCTAACAGCTGGCTTTGTTAATGGGCTCCCGGATTTCATTCCTATAATAGGTCGTGTTATTGGGATTTGCTGTCAAGGAATTTACAATAGCAATATGCCGTGAGCAGTCCCTGGAAGGACAATTGACGGGTGTCAATGCATCTCGGAATGCATGTATCGTAATTTATGGCTATCTCAAATGCATTTTATAACATACTAGCTTTTGCGCGCGACTCCGTCTGCGTGGTACCTACATCAATAAAAAGTAACCTATGTCCTTCCCTGGGTTTTAAATTATATCTGTATCAAATTTCATCCAAATCGATCGAGTAGTTTAGCTGTGAAAAAGTAACAGACAGACAGAGTTACTTCAAATTTATAATATTGGTAGTAAAGTAGCAATAATAGTAAAATAGTAAATAATAGTAATATAGTAAGAATAGACATAATATGTCTATCCTTACTATATCTATAACTATTATTTAACTTAACTTTAGCTTGATGGAGTATCCATCCACGTACTATATACAGGGTCTATCGTAAATAATGGATAACCCGTTAGTAGGTGGTAGTCCTGAGGCCAGGCTGTAAGAAAATAGCTTAAATATTGCTTAAAGAATTCCGTTGTATAAAACCGTAGATCTTTATCAGAACATCACCAAATTAGAATGCGGCTACCTCGTAATACTACGAGGGACTTCCAAACCATCCTTCACAATTTGATGGGACCGACTCCATAAATAACAATAATTTAATTATTCACAAGAATACGCAACTATTTCTAACTTTTTAGTGCATTTTTGTTTTAGAATATTGATTCTTGAAGTCAGTTTTCCTTTTTGTTAAAATTTTTGTTTTTAGTTCTAAGGTATCATTTTCTACCAGCTCTCGTTTTCGAAAGCGCTCTGCTTACACCCAGTATAATAATAACCATAAAATATTATTTAAAATTACTTTTTCATTATAACAAAAATAAAATCAAAGCTTATATAAAATATTTTTGTCGTATCTAATTTATTTAAACTCTGTGTAGAAATGTTTTGATTGCATCCACATCTGTAAGATAACTTCTTAAATGCATAGTCCTAATAGTTCACAACAATTTCCGTATAATGTGCGCTACGTTGTCCAAATGATTGTTGGCGTGGCTTAAAATGCAAACGCTCAAGGTCATTTGGCTATTGTCAGCGTCTTAATAATAAACTAATACATACATAACGCCTGTTTTCCAGAGGGGAAGGCAGAGACTACAGTTTTCCATTTGCTACGATCCTGACACACTTCAAACTAATAAAATATATGTTTATTTTTTTTCTTTTAAAAACGGCAACCCTCGCACTGGGAATAAATCCTATGTTGCGAGGGACTTAATAAACATTTAAACATTGGACACAAAGAACACCCAGACTCGGGACAACCATTTGTGGATCACAAAATTTTTTGTCCCATGTGGGATTCGAACCCACAACACTCGGCGCAGTAGCAGTAGCGAGACGACCACTTAAACCACTACGCCATACGTGCAGTCAAATAAAAAATTGTCATAAAAGTTTATATAATTTGTTATTTTTCAGATTTATATTTCGGCCTTAAATATGACCACACCTTTCTGTTTCAGCCTGTATATGTGTTATGTAAAACTGTATTACTTCAAGAAATAAGACAATGATTTATATGTTTTTTGGCCATGGAATGCAATAATGTTCATAGACCGTGTTAATTTGATTTCAGGTTGTACGCATAATATATTTTATGCTAACATGCCAACATTATATGATGGATTATATCCTAATACAAGACAGTTGGCCAGTTTTTGTAACATCCTTTCTTTGTAACATTGTGTTACTTACGCTTTTAGAGATCCGTATCCAATATATGACAGGGGTTGTTACTACGCTTACGTCGTATGTCTGTAAGAACATCAGCCCTGTTTCTACAGTTGGGCACCGTCCCACAGTTGGGCACGGCCCTCTTTTCAGTGAGAGATGGGTAAGGCCATAGTATAGAGATGGGTAACGCCATAGTAGTGTGGGTGGGCGGACATCACACATCTTTGAGAATATCATGGGAAATCTCAGATATGCGGGTTTTCTCTGTTTTTCGTCACCGTCTCCTTCTATACTAATGGAACACTTTTAGGACAATCTAAAAGTGTTTTAATAGAGATGCCAATGCAGAAAATAATTTTAATAATCAATACATTTATTGCACTCCACAAGTTAAATAGATGTTACAATGGTATAATATAAGAAACATGTGTGGGCCTTGTCGGCACGGCAAGATGTAGGAGAGAGGAGGAAGTTTTACATATTTTATTATTTACATATTTTACTTATGATTGATATTTATTGACTATTATAATATATAGGTAATTTTATTACTATAGTTTTTTAATCCAAAAGCTCTCCTTTTCGACTTCTTAAGTGTTATAAGTGCGACTTCGCGTTAGCACTAGTAAACTTCATCATGTCAGCCAAAAGACGTCCACTGCTGGACATTGGCTTCCCCCGAAGTTTTCCACACAGACCGGTCTTGGGCCACCCGCATCCCGCGACCCCGACCCTTACCAGGTCGTTGGTCCACCTTGTCGGGAGCCTACCCCTGCTGCGTGTTCCGGTGCGTGGCCGCCACTCTAGAACCATATAACCTACTAAACTTATGAGGAGTTAATTGCTTTTTGTGGGTTCGGCGCCCAAAGGGCTATAACTTACTAACGAAACTCTACTACTAATTACGAACTAGTACGAATAAAAGCTTTTGTTGGATTTAGACGACTATATCCAACAAAAGCTTAATCTATATCAAAGTTCAATTAATTCGAATAGTTGTCAAAGTTTCGAATATTTAATCGTCAATCACTATCGTCGATAATTTTTCATTCATTTTAAACTAAAATTTATTAAAATTCTGAACGAATTACCATTTCATTAATATTCCACTCACAATTTTCAAAGACAAATGGCAAATACTTGCTTTTGTATTTCTCAAAGTAAGTTAAACGTTTGAGGACTGTCGTTTCAATAACAAATTTGATAGGGTTTTCTAGTTCTGTCAATCTCCTGTAAATTTTTGACTGCCCGAGCTGAAAAGCAGCCAGGAATTAATTGACGTCTGAAGGTAGTTAGTCTTGTAAATGTCAATATGATTTTTGTTAATAGTTCTCACTACTGCTGTTGCTGCCAAGATTTTTATTATATTAAATGAGGATAGATATATTAATTCTATGGTTTACTGACATCTATGTGTGCTTGTATTTAGATAAGTTCTAGTCTCTCTCACCCGACACTCGCATTGTGAGAATGTCGCCAGTTGGCTTAATTAGTGAAGTCGGCTTCCTGACTACGGTTAAACATCCGACAGCGCAGCCATAGGACTGCAATGTAAAAACTACGTATAACGTAGTTTTGTGCTTTATTATTTTTTGTTATTTTGATAAGTATAAAGGTATTAGGAAACTAAAAAGAGCTTATATTTACCTTGAAATCATAACCTTATAAATAGCTGTTGGGAAAGTGCGTTAAGATTTTTTAACACACCCTATATTATTTAATCAGATCACTTATATAACAAAATCGTTGGTGTCATTTATTAATAACAAAAAAGAATAGAATTCCCCAATAATCAATCAAATCAATCAATCAAATCATTTATTTCGGGCTGCATAGGCCCATAATCTAAATTTACATATTATATAATTTTATAATACATTCACACAACACCATCTAGCCCAAACTAAGCAGAGTTTGTAATATGGGTACTAGACAATGGATAAACGTACATATATACTTTTTTTTGTTTTATAAATACATACATATTATACCTACATAGTACATAATGTAATTGTGTTTATCAATTTGAATATAAGTTATTAATATAATTATTCACTAAATATATACTTGTATTTTAATATTTTACACTATCATAAATACTATTTTTATTCTGTTAACTACCTTCTGAGCGTAACAATAAATTACCTAAGACTCGAAATAGCCTTATCAAAGAAATTAATTATATCATATGCCCTGATCACGAGCAAAAAATTTTCTGTACATAACATAACACTTTTTAGTTCATGTAATTCTTATTATTATTTAAGGATACAGTGTACATAATCAAAGTGTACATATTGTAAAACCTTTTGCGAATAAACACTATTATTATTATTATTATTTGTTGACACCAACGCTATCAAGTATTGTATGTATGAGTATTTAAACTAAACAAAATTTATGGAGAAGCGATCGTGGGAATTGTCGAACAAATTTATTTATTTATATCTACTTTATTAATATTCATTATATATATAATTACTTATGCTAGAAATTATTTTTGTAACTAGACTATGAGCTAATTTAAATGAGATTTGTAATCTGTATTAATTACTAAACCAACATGTTTTTTTCTTTTCTATTAATAATGCTGGCAGTCATACTTTTTGTATGAGGAGACCCCGATTACGAAGAGGACATCCAGACTCGGAACAATTACATAATGCAATATTATTTGGTACCATTTAAATCAATTCCGCAAAAGTCATAGCAAAATTACAACGACACATTCAATTTTAATGCATAGGCTTTGATGAATATATATGTATTTCTGCTTAATTATATTTAACAAAGAAATTAGAATAAGAAACGAATTCGAATTTGAATAAGTGTTATTCGATTTCGACGGTTCGATTCCCAGTTCAGACAAAGTATTATAGTAGCACGGAGCTTGAACATTTTTCTGGTACCACCTAAAAACCAAACTAGATAAAACGTAGCTGTTTTGTGCCTTTTAGACATACAACCTTGAATGTATGTAAACAAATGTGTCGGTATCTACCATCGTTAGTTGAAGAAAATAAAAGCAAAAACATTCATGTTTCATAAACCGCCGGCTTCTGTTGATTATTCATTTTCATCTGTTATGTGTATACTAGCTATATACGTATCTTCGAGCCTCTTTCATCGTGTTGCGAGCGAACGACCCTCCCTTTCACCTCGCTACCGAGTTGTGCAGCTACGAAATTTTTAACACAATAGAGTAATCATTTTGAAGATATTTTTACACACTCACGCCAGTACATGCCGAATAAGTGTTATACATACCATTCGCGAACTATATTTCAAATCCCAAATTGTTGAGAGCAAACCAATTTTCGTCTATCGATCATATTTCCAGACACAGTGCTATTACTGGGAAATCCTACCAAAAAACCCAATAATGGTTTACCGAATCCAACGCGCAATCGGGCACAAATATATGCATACTTAAGCCACGATATGAACACGACAGTTTGTATATAAATGATAATAATGAGTACTTTAATTTATATTATTTAATTGACAACGCTTAAAGACGCAGGCACAAAGCGTTGTGTCGCGTGGAACTTTACTTAAATACAACTAACATGTTTAAATTACTTCCAGTCACATAACAATTATTTGTGGATTACAAAAATAAAGTGTTCCTTGTGGATGGTAGGGGAAAAGCGCTTGTGCCGCTACGCTATCCTTGTAGTCAAACAAATCCTGTTTAGGAACTGTCCCATTACACGAATTCTGCTAGAATAAGAGGGTTAACATTAATTCATAGCCTATATGCTACGCTTCGATAACCTGTCGAAGCATAGAACTACTTAGATCGAATGCCACTAAAGTGTACATTACATTTATAATTTGATAGCATCGAATAAATCCTAACCTTGCTATTTATTCGTTCAATGTGTGTTGATTTTAGTATAATATTTTGTTTAATTATGTTTGTATTCAGAAGACTTACGACTTATCGTAATTTCTTGTATAAATAGTTTAGTCATACTGCTAAGTTGCCATGATTGAAAGACGACGAATGTTGCTACTAGTTCGAATATCGCGCGGGACCAAAAGTTGTGTCGCATAGATATTTAGTTCCGGGCTGCGAGTATTTTTTGTACTTTTGGCAAGTCCTCCACAGAAAAAGTAGATTCATATATTAAGGAGTTGTCTTATCATACCAAATAGTCGGTGGTTCTATAATAGTTCATGTTAATTAACAAAATAAACTAACCATACTTTTGTTTTATGATAAAGTGATCGACTCGCAACTGGCGAAGGTTGAAACTGGCAAAGGGTATGCGATCACGAGTACCCGTCTAATTCTACCTCCTTGTCTTCTCTTATAAGGGTTTTTTATCTTACGAGTATTCTTCTTAAATTCGTCGGAATTTTGCACTCTGTTTAGTTTAATCGCCACACAGCCTGTATCTAGTGAGGGACAATATAGGCGTTGCTGTTTACAATTTCTTTGTTATAGCCAGTGGCTTGTGGCTATTCTTACTTGAGTTCGTTTCTATAAGGCAATGATAAAACACAATTACACAATATAATATATCTATGAGCGTTTACCGCTTATCGTCAATCTGCTACTTCAGGCAATGAATTAAATAGAATAAAACAAGTAACATTAAATTACGTATGTTGGTCATAATGATTGCTATCACTTTAGATTTGACCTATTATATTATTGATAAAAAATTATTTCAAGCATTTATCCCTGTAAAGTTCGATTTTTCAATCACAAAATAAGCTACCTCCTGCCTGTCTGTTTAAAGTAATCTATCTTTAAATCCATACTACATAGATAGCCGGCTGAATTTATCACACAATGTTTTATTATGTTGAATATGCTTAAAAATTAATGATTTATGATCTGTATAATACCTAAAGAAATACAAACGAGTCCAGTGTAAGTCAAGCGCACGATATGCAGTGCTACAGAATCCTCAGTACGTGCTTACGACTCGCACACGGCTGCTTTTTACAATATTTTTGTAATTAGCAGGAATACATTGTATATAATTATATATTAAGCGTTGCGTGTATATTATAGTAGATGGATAATGTTTCAAGTAGATAGCTTAATATAGACATAAAATACAAAATGTAAGGTCAAAGAAAGGATGACTTAATCAATGTTGATAATAGAGTAATTAAAGTTACGGAATTCATTAATTCAAGAAATTAAAAAGGCGTGAGTCATGGCCTCAATCCTTAGAACAAATAGTTTAGTTTCTCACTGACGACTGACTAAAATATGACGTTCATAATTGTCTCGTAAATGTAAATTAATAAAAATGTTTCCTTTAATTAATTTAAGAGCCTCATGGTTTGCTAGGAACATAGATATGCATGAAAACCTAGAAATAGAAACCGGGAAAGAAACACTTAGTGCTAGTAGCGCGAGATTAGTCCAACTTTTGAAAAAAAACTAACAACACCAAACCGGTAAAAAAATTTTGCCACTAAAGAAGATTTATTTGGATTCGAAATAATTATGGTAAATTCAAGAACTGAATTACACATACTAAGCCATAGCAGGATATTCACTGCATCATCAACCACATCTTCTCCCTAGCCTTTATTATTCCCAAGTAAGTCCCAACCTCATAATTTATGATAATCGAAGATCACATCAGATTTTGGCTATTGTGACGATTGTTGATTAACAAAGCAAAAAAGAACAAAGATTACAAGAGGTAATTTAAAAAAAATTGCGGTTGGTATAATTATTTGCAAGGGATGTTACAACCAACAATAATTAAAAACACAGTGCTACACATAAATAGAGGACATTTTCGCTGTATATCATACCTACAACCTAATGGCTCTCCTCAAGCAATAGATTTTCGACCAATAAAAGATGACCTAATAGTATCATTAAATTCTTTAGTTATTAACTATTTATAGACAGAAACATATTGGATACATTGTCGACGATTTCATGGTGTGGTCTCGTGATATACCTACTACTGCCAACTTGTATAGTTGAAATAGTCTTCAAATCCAGTTTGATCCTGACCCATGTAATTATTTTTGGTATTTGTAATTACATTGCAATTAAACAGGTTTTTCGTTGTCTTTGTTTCTAGAATTTAATTGAGCAAAGCCAATTTTACTAAAAAACTCACAGTCATTAATTATAGATTAATGTCTGTGAGTTTTTTCTTTAAACTATATTAAATATTCAATTTATATAATTTTAAAATACGGTTAACATTACATAATATTTATTAACATAAGAATTAGCATTGTTGATATTAAATAAGGCGCCAAGTTGTTAACTGATTAATAATAATAATTCTTCAAAGTTACCAAGACTACTACTAAAACACCAAAGAGCTATTGTAAGTAGCTATGTATTGATTGTTTGGTATTAATTGTACACAAGGCCCGTCATTACTGTATTCTCTGTGAAACGGCACAACATCGATTCACGTAAATATACCGTTCTCTTAATAAAACAAAGACTTAAATCGAAATTTGGATGTTAGACAATATAAACTCCAATAAACACACTATTAAAGTTTAAATTGACCACTTCCAAATTTCGAGCTAAGTCTACGTGATCCGATGTTGTGTCGTATCCACCAAACCTGTGTGCAATCATGGTTAGATGCTGGTGAAGCTTGCCCGCACCCTGCGCACCGGGGATCCATACCTCTAACGCATAGTTGCGTAGAAGCAAGCTACATGTTCGTCCGCGAACATACTCGATGCTTTACAGAATTAAAGAATTGTTGATGGGTTGTTTCCGCCAACACCCTAAACGCATTAAATAGAGAACCAGGATGGTAATTCTAATTTCATGCCATTAAAAGTAACAGTGTTTGACATATAATACAACCTTGCTCTTTTTAATAGAATGTTGCCACAGTTGAAGCATTCAGTGCTTTTGAATTAATTGCACGCCGATAAAGGGCAACTAAAGTCGAATACATGACTAAGTTATGCCTTTAAATTTTTGTTGCAATATGACGAACAAGTATTCGCTCTGCCTATTTTTATTATGTACCAATAGTGGCGAAGAAGCTTGCAGACTGTGTGATAATAAGCCGTTATTGCAGCCAACGAGAGCTTACAATACCGAAGGTATCACTTGTAAGTTGCGGCACTAGAAAAAAGGAATTTATGATGGGTAACGTAAGGGAATAACCCTCTAGTTTTTGAATGGAATGGAGAAACATTTTTCCAACTCTTACGTTGGTTCTCTGTAAGAGGTTTTATTTCTTTTCTTTTTTATACTAAGGTGGCACACAAGCATACGGCCCCACCTGATGGTAAGTGGTCACCGTAGCCTATGGACGTCTGCAACACCAAAGGCATCACTTGCGCGAAGCCGACCCTTTAGGAAAGGAAGTGGGGAGGAGAATTTGGGCCACCGGCACTCTCACTCACCGAACGAAACACAACAGTATGAATACTGCTATTTCACGTCGATATTCTGAGAGAGGGTAGTCCTTCTCCGGTCGAGCCGGCCCATTCATGCTGAAATCAGCGAGGTTCTACTAACTTCTCTGGAGCCAGATTCACACGGTCTTGCTCTAAAGTCTCTCTGTAGTGTGTACAACCTCAGGCTAAGCTCAACTTTGAGCGAAATCTCCTGTTGAAGCGAGAATCGTACACTGTTAGCTAGCTCTATTATTTCTATAATCGGGTCTATGCCTATGTTTCATTTTATATATTATTTTACATACAAGATTAATTACCAATTAAGAGAAATATTTTTTGTAAAAACGCTATCAAAATCAGTTGCAAAATGTGGGAGTAATTAATATTTTATATTGGTGATATCTGCGGTATCCCAACGTCTTCTTATATCCATATCTGTATCTTCTTCAGGCAGGCACGTTAAAATAGCGGTTACGTCACAGTTGGCATCGTGCATCCCTTTCTCCGTCATTTAATAATTAGCCCTACTGCCAGATTCGAAAGAAATCAGATATTTAGATTTCAAATGCTTTTTGTATTTTTGAGTTTAGGTAATATAACTATTTGGTTTATAAAAAAAAGAGTGAATTGGCTGGCTCTCGTTTTAATTTATATAGGTACATAGAAATAGTGGCGCAAATGCGCTGTGCCTACATAACATAAAAAACCAATAATACGTTGTCTACCCGAAACTTCATGATTGCAAAAAAACATATGACTTGGGACCGACGACGTACATTATATTTTTATATCTCAATAAATTTTGCCATACTTATATTCCTTTTAATAAATAAAATGCGAAGTCGTTAAGACGTTCTTGTTATAATATCACCTTATTTTATAACTACTTGCAAAATATATTTGCGTAGCTACTTGTTTATCGTTTTAAGCTTTTAAGATAATAATATAATGCATTTAAAATTGTAATATCGAATACTAAAAAGATGTATTGGTGTAAAAATGCGAAAATGAGTTTGTTTATATGTAACGCTTTCACGCCTTAACTACTCGACCGATCATCATGAAATTTCGCATACACGTTGTCAGGTGTACAAGTATAGTATTGGACAGAGAGTATCTTTATTCTGTAAAAACACTGTTGCCGAGGGTTAAAAAAGTATTGACGAAACCTACATTAACGTGAGCGAAGCCGCCGGCAAAAACTAGTTCAACAATAATCCAGAAAATAAATAAATGATAATAAAGTAACATAATTGTTAGGATGAGGAATTTTGGGGGCTAAAGCCCAAGGTCATCAAGTGGCTATACATGATGATGTTAAGACCCATACTCACGTATGGAAGCATTGTCTGGTGGCCAAGAACCAAACTAGCTACAAGCAGAAACGCGCTGTCGAAAGTACAGCGATTGGCCTGCATGGCTATAACAGGGACGTTTCCGACCACGCCAACGGCAGCGTTAGAGGTCCTGCTGGATCTAACGCCGCTACACATTGTTGTCGGGTCAGAGGCGATAAAGGCGCTACATAGACTATCTGTGCATGGGCTGTGGAGCGTCAATATGCCGGTAACTCGACACACAAAATTGCAGATCTCAAAGGATCTCAAAAGGGTTATGAGCATGGGATGCGACAAAATGCAACCATTGCATATATTCAAAAAAGATTTTAAGATAAAGGTCCCCACAAGGGACGAATGAAGACAAGGTTTACTATACCCTGATAAGGGTTGTCTCAACTGGTTCACTGATGGTTCCAAAATGGAAACAGGATCGGGCGCTGGAATCTATGCCAGCGACTGTAAGGTGAGCCAAAGCATGAGCAAATATGCAACGGTCTTCCAAGCGGAAACCTATGCTATAATTGCCTGTGCTCAGGAGAATATCAACAGTGGTGTCACTGACAGGACTGTGTATATTCTCAGTGACATTCAAGCTGCTCTCAAGGCTCTGGACTCGTGTAGGGTGGACTCCAGACTGGTCCTGAACTGTGTTAAGCTCCTTAACAAACTAGGCAGGAAGAACACAGTCAGACTGGTGTGGGTTCCGGGGCATGCAGGGGTGCAGGGCAATGAGGAAGCTGATGAATTAGCCAGAAAGGGCTCGGAGCAACTATTTGTGGGCCCCGAGCCATTCGTGGGACTCTCTGAGAGCACCGTAAAGGCAGCTTTGAATGCACACGGCAATGAAAAACACAGGCTAGAGTGGATGGCCCTTAGGGGTCTGGAATACTCCAAGAAATTCATTGCAAACGGAGCCACAGGCTTCACCCGGAGGTTCTGCGGGTATAGCAAGAGCCAAATGCGCCTGCTCACAGGAGCGTTCACTGGCCATTTTGGCACCAAAGATTTCCTGTGCAGATTGAAATTGACACACGATTCGATCTGCAGAGCCTGTGGTTAACAGGACGAGTCCATATCGCACCTACTGTGTGAATGCGACGCGTTGGCTGGACTTAGGATGGGTCTGATGGGATTGGCATATCCAAACCCTGAAGACTTCAGGCTTCTCCCTCTGAATTGTACACTGCAGCTAATGCAGTACATTCATAAGGAGATAGCTAAGGGATGAATCTTGGGGCTGACACAAAAGATCCCACTGGGTTGAAGTGTCGCCGGTCTGTACTGACTGGCCCTCACACACAAGATAAGATAAGATAGGATGAGGAACCTAGTATAGGTTTCTCATCCTAACAATTATGTTACGATATTCGCGAAAAACATCTAACTCATGGGCACTTCTACAAATTGTATTGAATTATTAAACGGGTTTCTTAATTATACATACTTAAAATTAAAATAAGTACTTTGTTAGTTATTTTTATTTTCAAAATAACGTACCTACTCAAAATGTGCACACGAGACCTTGTTATTACATACTTATTCACTCTTTTTGTTTGTTGCCTGAAATGTTTATAGAAGCTGTGTTACTATGGCGAATATTTGAGCAAAAACTAAATAGAAATGGGCCGAAATATGTATTTATTTGTGTTTTTGCTCTACCATGGAAATGCTAATAGATACAAGTTTTAAATGTGAAATACTGTTAAGTTTTTAAAGATAACTAACAAATAATAAAAACCACAATTCCGTCTGATGTCATCATTATGTAATGTAAAAAAACCGAAAATTTTGTCGAACCGAGAGTCCGTCTTGCAATTTGAAAGTTACATCATAATTTTTATTTTTATTTTTCAAAATAGGTACTTTTTTATAATTTTGTATTTGCAATAGTCTATGTAAGATGCAGTCTTACAGCAGTTGACGACCTTGTGTAGTTTTATAGATGGAAGTTAATTACTTAGCGGTCTTTTTAGTTGAAGAGTCAAGTCATTGTTAATACCGCCACGTGAGGAATACACGTGGCGGCATTAACTTTAAGGATAAAAGCAATTATCAACAATTTGCTTCATACTCACGAGATGCGTGAAATAAATAGAAGATTCTAGAGATTATTTCTTGTAATCCACACTGTTGCTTGGTAGTTGCGGGTAGCAACTACATTTGCATTTATTTCAACCAACATAACATTAATATATACATATGTATGTATATGCAATATTAAGAGCAGCGATAGCTCAGTGCGGAGGCCAACAGACTGCAATGCAGAGGGTCTCGGGTTCGAACTCACGTCGCGCACCTCTGGCTTTCGGAAGTTATATGACTTTTCAAAATTATGTGCGTATTGATTGACAATTATCGCCTGCTCCGAGCCTCGGAGAGCATGTTAAGCTGTTGGTCCCGGCTGCCATGAACATCTATGGCAGTCGCTATTGGGAGAGTGTCGAAACAAAAGATCCCACTGGGTTGAAGTGTCGTGAAGATAAGAATATGCAATATTATAAATGGGTAGTGAAACTAAAGATTAAACCTCTGATAGGTGTCATAGAATTCCTCCGCATCACAGTCGACTGGTGGAGTGCATAGAAGTTTAGCAGCATTGCTTCCTTCCTTGAATAGCAATGCTTATTCTCTATTCTCTTCTGGGAAATAAAGGGCAACTTCTAGTCACGGAAGTGTATTGTTAGCATTTTCACTATTTCTCTGTATAGAGAGTGAAAGTCCGTGACCCATGTTTTGACCCCAGTCGGCGTTCCAATTTGCACCATTCAAGAGTCATCGAAGATTAATTAGCACCGTTGCAACCCACCGTGCTGGGCAAACCTGATGGCGCAAAAGAGGCATCTTCTATCTTCTAAGGCATAATTGATTGCTATAGAGTTATCCTGATTGTAGCCTGCCTGTAGCAATACAGATGACTCTGATATTTTAGTCCGATTTGTTTGCCTCTCTTGTCACTGTTGGCAATATCGGCTAATCTTAGCGAAGACCAGCTATCTTTGCAGGAGTTATTAGAGTGCACACGTGTGTGCGCAACCATAAGTTCGTTCTTCATTTCATCAGTCGCATAGTCCGATGGGACGGAAATGCAAGCCCAGAGAAATCATGCACGCATATAGCCTTGCTTTTCTGCTTCGATCTATCTCCACACCAAATTTTATGAAAATCTGACACTGATGAGCATATCGGGTTTAGTTGGGTGACAAACATTTAAATTTATGCATTCAAAGCATTAAGGTCAATAAGGTAATAATGTTATTTTTTGTTTTTACTCTGTTTGAAATAGAGATAAGAAAAGCGTTATTTTTTGCAACGGAGATGTCTGTACACGGAGTGCTTATTACCTGAGAAAAACGTTTAACATTCATGAAAAGAAATCTGTATATAAATATAACAATCCTGTTTCGAGAATGTCTCTACAACTTATAGAAGTCCTTTTATATTAGGCAATGTGGTCGCGACAAGATTCAAACATAGATTTTGTAGAGGTTACATACATTAATAGATTCATGTATTTTCCTGCAGTGGTAAATAAGGGCTTTAACACCAACATTGTGGCCACACCACATAATATGGGCCACGCTTATTGAGATTTACTGGGAATTCTTTTAGACTACAGAGTTTCCCGTTGAGTAATTCTCTACGTAGTAAGCCCGGACTTATAAAGAAGAACTAAAAGTTTTGACTGTACGGATGCCGTTGTGGTTTAAGTGGTCGCCACGAATCCCACACGGGACAAAAATTTGTGTGATCCACAGATAGTTGTACCGAATATGGGTATTCTTTGTGCCCGTTGCTTAAATATATGTAAAGTTGCCCACGACACAGGCATTACTACTAAAGCAGGAATAGTTTAAAAAAAGTGATAACCGATGAGTAAAATTTCGCCTAACACGAGAATTGGCAACTGGCTACAAATAAAACTATCCGTAATATCGTAAAGTAATTACCAAAATACAATTAAAGAGATAGATAGTTATCATAAAAAAGGTTATTTCGTAACGTCACAGAGTCTTCGTAGCTCGGCGGTACGTCTCTCATTTATTTTCATCGTGTTGCACATGCTCGCACCAGTGCACCCCCGCCGAGAGCTATCAAAACATCCCCCTGCACTGTTTACCTAGAATTAGAGTTCCTTTATAGACGGTTCGCAACACTCATATTTAATGCATGGAATTTTAAAACCTTGTCGTTCTTGAGTTCTCGTTTTAGTTGAACAAATATACATTTTTGTACCAAAGAACAGAAGAAAGGTATGTATACATACATAAGACCCACTCTTGTGTGGTGATGGTTTGATCCGGTGTGATAAATTCATATTATGCAAGTCTATTGTTGTACGATATTCCCAGACATGGATACTGACAATTTCGTAAAATAAATTTTAAGAAATTTATGTATTTATGTTATAAACGAATAGTGTTTAGTGTAACACGTCTTTTAACTAGCTAAATAACTGTATAAGTATTTTTCCTTCCGCTGATGTTCCGGTTGCTTTTTAGCAGGCATGATCACGCGGAAACTAAAATGGTTGTCATCTCATTATTTCAACTGTAGTTAGTTTAAAGTACCCGACCATCATTTATTTTCTGGTGTTTATATTTACACAGGGAAAGCTCAAAGTATGGTGAAGTCTTGCGTGTTTTGTTTCTTTTTGGGTTTGAGTAAACGAATTATTGGATCACAAGCAATTCTTTTTTATTTTAATAGTCTTTGTAATTACCTGACTGAGAGAGTTGCCTCAAGTCAACAGAAGATTACAAATAGATCTTCATTTATATTCCTATGAAAACTAGGCTTTATAGACTCTTAAAGAAGGTTATGTATTATCAACAGAAAACCAGTTATCTTTATCACAAAGTCGATTTTCTACCAGCGTAAAGCGTTACGCTGGTAGAAAATTGACTTCGCTTATAAAGAATTGGCAACGCAAAAGTTTTACTCTTAAAACCTTACTATAATCTCTTCAAGCGTTATAAAACTGAATTGCATGTACGAGAATGAGACAGCGCGTTTCTACATTTATAGCAATTTTCGTTCTCGTCCATGCAGTGCCAATGATTCAAAAATGGCGGTGAGACCCTTGCTTGGTACTACAAGCGTTCATAGGCTACAATAATCCAATATCATTAGACGGCCAGTACGCTTATTTATCAAATTGTTTATAAAAGAGCTTTTAGCACAAACGACTAAGCTAACCACTCAATCTTTGCTCGAATAATTACTTACATCAAGGTGTTACCAGACCAATCGATCGATCGTCGATCGACGGCATCGATAGATGGTAGAATGGGTTAGTCGACGTCGATCGATAGTTTCTACTAGATTGATCGACGTCGACTAATCCATTCTACCATCGATTGATCGTCGATCGACGATCGATCGATTGGTCTGGTAACATCCCAAGTCTGCCCAATTGAATCCGCGTTAATCTAATTACTAATCGGTATTATGCTGCCCACAGTTTTAAAATGAGGCTCCAAAGACTTAAAAGTCCTCGCAATTGCCTCTAGTATTCTAGGAAATGTATACCTGAGCAAAAAATTTCGTCAAAAATGTTTTTATATGCGGAACGATCGGACGGGAATTATTGATCGTTCACGGTTTAATGAGCATGTAGATCGCAAGCGCCCTACGTTAAAAAACACTCGTTTGCTAGACTAGAATCATTTACATAATTATGTACTAGAAAATAGGCAAATAATGGCTAAATTGCGCAGCTGTAGTGATTGCGACTGCTGTGCATGAGGTCTTAGCTTCGATTTATATATTTATTTTATTATTATAGGTATTTTAATTAATATATCACGTAATTGACGTGTCCTAGAATTGTTAAATTTTTTCAATGGAAATACAGATTTTTGACTTAGACTTTGATTCCCGGGTCGAACAAAGTATTATTGGGTATTCCTAACGAGTAATTTTCAGTATCAGCGTGAAGTTTGGAACTATAAACCGTAGAAGGTAATAAGCTCGCGGTAACGTTAGTACTAAAAGCATAGTAGGTAGAATGTAGGTGTAATACAACTTTGGCTATACCGAAGTGGATATAGCCGTGAGACTGTGATTACGTTATAAAAAAAGTATGTATATAATATGAAGTCTGCGATTATGAGGCACCATAATCACAGACTCCATATTATATACATTATACATATGAGAGGTTCGGTATCTGGATCGGACAAGATGTTATTTAGTCTATGTGTACTGTACGACAAAGGCCAGGTTAAGAGCTCCTTGAACCGACGGGCGTGTATGAGGAATGTGATGAAAGTGAATGGAGCCAGAGAAGTGTGTCAGGATCGTAGCAAATGGAAATCCGTAGTCTCTGCCTACCCCTCTGGGAAACAGGCGTGGATCTATGTATGTATGTATGTACTGTACGAAGTACAAAAAATACTCGCGGTACAAGTATTTGTGGATTACACAACTATTGAATCGAGGCTACCACACACGGCTTCATTGTATTCTTTATTTGCAATTTCAAAATGTAAGTTTGATGATTCTAATTACTGCACCAGGTATCCTAATTACCATTTTCAAATAATTTCAAAATGTTAATTTTGGTGTCCTAGTGCGGCAAGTGTGTCTTTTAAAAACAACAACAAACAAACAAACACGGTTAAAGTTAAGCTGTAGCTAGTGTACATTTAATTAATATATACGCGCGAAAAGTCTCAAGTATTTTGCCGTTGCTTTGTATTCAAAGTGGTTTTGACAGTTGAAATCCCGTAGTGACCCTCCATGCCATATTGGGACAGAAAAAATCCTTCAAATTAATTTAAGTAAGAGTCACTAATTATGTTATACTAATTATAATAATTTAATTGGCTCTTAGCGCCAACTGGATTGCATGCCACCAAATATCTATACACCGGTAACTAGTTTAGCCTATTACCGGAATGTTACTTAGATATGTATTATATTTTTAATTTAAATATTCTCTCTTATCGACAAAAATGACTGTTTTGATTAATTGACGAATATTTCTATCGATATTTTCAAATGTATCAGATATACATATCGATGTAATGCATGTAGGTATATATTTAATGCTAGTATTGATTAATAATATGTAAATTTAGATAAATGATTAATCATTGTTTTGACATAAATCCTTGTCTAAAACGAATCGGGAAGTACACCTGTCTGTAAAAGCCTTCTTAGGGTTGGTATGTATATACGCTCTATATAGCCGCGCTGTAAATTTAAATGTTTGAGAAAATGCTTCTTGACATACGCGTATTCATTTACCGCCGAATAGTGCCGAATGAACTAATCCGAACATACCAAAGGTGCGAAAATACGTTACGCGCTGCAAGAGGAGTGGAGCCCCAAATACTATGATGAGCGACATACTTGTCGTTCCCCATTACTTGATGACGGCATGAATGACGACTCTCACCAGATTTGTCCAGATACCTAAGTACTTATGGGTTGTAAGTAATACAGAAAACCAGCGTATGAATAGTAGCACGGTTACCATGTTTGGCCTAGTAAGTAAGAAATTTGCAGGCTCACGCCTACCTTTTCCAATCCTCTCATTCTATTTTTTTTTTTGGGTTCGTCAAAACGTCGTATTTCAAGCTTTCATAAGATACCTACGGTAACTGTTTACCATCAAGCGTATTGCATGCGTATCTACATTTGCTGTATAAAAAAACGGTCCAATTTGCCGAAGGCGTAACTTCGGATTGATTTTGTTTTTAGCAATAGGTAATTGCTGAATCGAGAGTGCAAATCCCAATATGACAACCCTAACAGTAATCAATTACGTGAACAATTTAATAATATTCATAGTTAACAAAATGTAACTGTGTGAGTGTAGTAAAATGTCCTCCAAACCGACTTTTGGTTATAGTGGTGAATTTTAACGTAGAGTAGCCGTCTGAGAGAATAATATTATAGCCCTCATTTGTGTGCGCAAACAAACATGCACTGACCATTCCCAGACTCTCATAGTTCGATGGGATGGGAGAAATGTAAATCGGTCACAGACTTAGTCAAAATCTCTTTGAACCACGGGTATAAAACGCCGTTGGCTCTGCGCCTGATCTCTCTCCGGTCGTGTTGAATTACCGCCCCAACGGATCATGAGAGGTAGGGAACAAAAAGTGTACTTGTGTTTTTTTTAAATTTGTTTGATGAAAGTGGTAACCGCTGCTCATGGACTTCAGCAATGTCAGGACACAGCAAAACCGCTGCCTACCGTAAAAGAAGAACTATCTTTAAACCTTGTTTGAAGAAGGACATATCATAGCGCTCGAGGAACACCGAAGCAGGCAGAGAAATGATCGCTGAAAGCGTACCGCGCACACACTTGTGGACTATGATATCTCATACGCAGATGGCCAGTCTCCGTTAAGATTGGCTCCTCTGGCCGAAATTCTGTTATTACAGAACATTCAGACATTATAAAACATCACCATATTCCTAAAGCCGGGGTCTTAATGAGAATTTTTTAGGCCTTTTGCAGACCTTTTTAACCGGCTGCGGACTATCCCTTGACTATCTAGACAGTCCTTGTCTGTATTTTACGTATAAGGCGCAGACGTAACATGTGTTTAATTAATCAATCTAAAATATTATCTTGTCATAAAAGTTATTGACGTGAATGTTACATTAAGGTATCATGTGCATAAATACGCAATGCATATCTTTATTATATGCACAAATTTTGAATAATATTTAAATTAGGTTAAATGATAAATCATTGTTTTGACATAAATCCTTCTCCCAATGGAACCGGGAAGTGAAACTGTCAGTCGCACTAAATGATATAATTTTGAAAGATTAATCATTTTGATTTGACATTTGACGACCAGCTCAATTACCAGTATGCATATAAAACATTTTATACTAAGGCCGACGCATTAATTCCTGAAATAGAAATACGCAATAATTAATTTTACTAAAGTAGTTAGTAGCGACAAGCTAATGAACCGTTAGATTGCTACAGAGAGTTGTCAAGTTCGATCCCACGGTTTGCAGTTCTGACTTTCGAAATTATGTGCATATTAAATAAAGCTTTCTGTAATTTTCTCGAAGTTGTGTGAAGTTTGGCAACTTGCATTGGGCCAGCATTATGGACTATGCCCTAACTGTTCTTATACCTACTGCGAGGCTTATACCCATGCACCTAGTTGCTGCTGCTGGCAACAGCTTAAAAATTTATTTGGCAAACTTCACATAATATCTTCGAGAATATCATGATGAACCCTTAGAAATATATTGATTCACGATGATTTCTCCATCGTTAAAGAGATTTATAAATTTTTAACTACATTACAATCTCGCTTATCTGACGTAAATTTTGGCACAAGAGTGCCGAATTTATACAAAATTTATCGAACTAAATCTTTACATACAATAAAAACTTGCTCACGTAAAGTCAATACTAATATTGTATATTATAGGTAAGTATAATTTTTTTCGCCCAAGATATAATAATATCATATTTTATGGTTGTGCTCCTATCGCTAGATACTTTGTTTTCTCCTAAAACTGTTGCACGTTTCAGGCAATTGGAATGTAACTTTTTGCCCGTTGCTTCATTGCTTTAATTATCCAAGAACAATATGGCAACAGCGGTTTCGCCTGCCACTGTTGGATTAATGGACGAGTCGATATATCAAATTGTCAGATTAGAGAGATTGCACTGTATTTAGTGCGCATATACCTTAGAAATGTCAAAGGTGCATGCTAGAGTTACTATTATTAATATCATATTTCTCTTATAACACGTATTTTCTAACATATTAAATTAAAATAATGCCTGGCCCTTTGGGAGGCTTACACGGAGACATGACTCCAACGTGATGAGGCCTCTCGAGAGTTTTAACCTAAGATGGGTTGGAACACCTACGGTGGCACTACCCGCAGCAGGCCTAGGACTATTGCTACGTATGGACCTTAATTGAGATGTACATAATTATGTTTGAAGGACCGGCATGACGGTAGCTATGGATGAAAAACGATAATTAATATTACTATAGTCTGGATTAATAGCAATTAACCCATAATATATTATGGTTACAAAGATAAGTGGTGCAATGTGCATGTACCACATCTCTCTCCTTTTTGGGTTCTATATGCGTAATAGTAGATATTATGATATGGTATGCAGAGTACTATCTCATGAATACCTTTCACTCCTTCCAATAATAAATATTTCTATAGTTTTCTGATGACACTTTTATATACAGTCGCAGCGGCACACGGGCGGCCAGACCCATAGATTTTTATTTATTTCTAAGACTTGCCAGATTAAAGACAAAGCCGCCCAATGTACGGTACTTGAAGTATGTTTTAAATAAAGTCTTGTTTAATAAAGTATACATATATGCGAATAAATTCTTAGTCTGTAGTGTATTTTCATAGAGTGACGCGTACTGCGTGTATTTGTATTAATTAATTAATTACTTGCAGTGTGCATCGGCTGTCTTGATGTCACTCTATCAACTTTAATTGGATGCATACCCACGTCATGAATAATCCAGTGATGATGTTAGAATAAAAAAACAAGTCGTAAAAATAATTTTAAGAATAGTGTTCGTCATGGGAGGACGAATAAACACTTTGATTAAGATCTTGATCTAGAATAGGAGTACGTCAGGGCACGCGCTTTGAAAAAACAAAGACTAACAGGCAAGAGCTTCATACATTTGATCCGCTATCGCTTACTCTGTCAGTCAATCCAAGCAGTTGACATGTTTACCGGGCTTAATATCTTCAGTCTCCGTGCCGTTACTGAGAATTTGTTCCCAGAAAAACTCAACACTATTGCCGATTCGGGAATCAAAACCGAGACCTCATGCACAGCAGTCGCATTCTCTACCACTAGACCAGTGATTCAATTTCTAACAATAAAATTATATATTATTGTCCGTTGTCCGAGGTCGCCTTGTCAGTAACTTTTGTTGACATTTCACAATAAATAGTTCTACTTTCAAATGCGTTATTTTACAATATAAGACTTGTAGGTGACGTTTACCCCGATATGTATTTATAGATACCTTTTATTATAAAGAAATAGGTACCACCCTTTTTATATTTTATGATCAAAACATTTGAATGTCAACAAATACCACAATACGTTTGCGTCCTTGAATAGGGCTGGATTTTAATGACTAGACTAGAAATAATTTACCTATATTTTGTATCGCGTGGGACTTTACAAACATTGAACACAACGGGCATTAAGAATACGCAGACTCAAATCTAGAGCGCATAGTTTCTTTTAAGAAAAATATCTATTTATTAATACGTGAAGCAAAAACTATCTATTTATTAATATGTGAAGCAAAAACTATCTATTTATTAATACGTGAAGCAAAAACTTTGTTCCCCTTTTTACGAAAATTGCGCGAACGGAGGAGTATGAAATTTGGCACAGTTAAAGTTTATAATAATATGGAGAAGGAGGGGCGAATCCTAATATTTTTATAAAATATGCATTATAAATACATTAAAGAAAAATCACTACACACACAACTGCATTTGACACACGTAGTCCAATCGCGTTCGTAGTATTTCGACATTGTTCGTCTGACGTCGTACAATTCTTTGTAACTATAGTTACCTATAGGTAGAATGTGACCAACTTGTGTTTGCTTGCTAATGAGACAAAGTTATCCACTCCGTAATGTATATTGTTCTCTCGTATACAATAATGATGCCACAAAAGATGACGGGACAGTCTCTGGAAAAACGACTTATCGTAGCAAATGCTCAAAAAACAGTGAATTAAGTAGATTGATGTCCTTAAAGCTGGCAACACAGCGACTCCTTTTTGGAAAGGTGGAAACCTGCGAGTTAAGCTCCAAGTGTTGCCAGCGTTCATAGGCTACAGTAGGTAACCCTTTACCATCTGGTTAGAACGCTTGTATGCTACCTTCATGGTATTAACCACCACTTTAATACTATTATAAATCTTATTTTTAATTAGAAATGAATAGTCCGTAGTCGGACATATTTAATTACAAAATAACCAGTATAGAAAAATAATAATTTTGTAGGTAAATACCTGATACTATTAATTTTAGTTGTTAAGTAATTATATTTAATTAATTAATTGTTATGAACTTATGCGACTACAATGTTGTATGCATATTTATAAGTTTTAAGCATTTTATACAATGTTAACTATGTTATTTGTTAATTCTATGTATAGTTATGTACAATTTTGAATACAACGTATATTAAAAAGGTGTGGTTATATAGTATATATAGGTACATACATACATACGTAATATAATACATAGCTAATTGCACTAATTATTCTGTCAGTTTTCTTGAGGTCTTCATTTTTGTTATCTGTACATTATATACATATTCTCATGCTCTGCCTGGTCTAGGTGTATTGACCCACACTTCGCCAATTCTATTTTTAGGTATCATCTGAGATGCGAGCATGTTGCTGTCTACCTATCATAACTCTAGACGTCGTATCGCAGTTGAAAATTTATTGACTGAAAAACCCAACAATAGCTTGCCCGACCTGAGACTTGAACCCGATACCGCATGCGCAGCCGTCGCATCATGTATCACTGAGGTAGTCATAAAGATTACATTTATAAACATAAACAAGTGAGAAACGGCAATGAATTGCCGTTTCTCACTTGTTTATGTTTATAAATCTTAGAGTTCAAAAAAATTGTATCACGTGATGTTGAGGTCAGACGTCAAAGGTCATAGTCATTTCGGGGTATATCGACTATGCTGAGTCGAATAGCGTTGACCGCGAGTCTCTAGCTCATACGGTTCTTGAGTTCAAAGTTGTATAACAGACAGACGGAAAAAGCTGTTGTATAAGAGATTTTCCGAACTCTAAACAACATATAAATCTTTTACAAATTGCTTAAAGACACAGTTATATAATAAAAAATATACATAATCTATAAACAATAATGAAAACTGACTTTATGTCTGCAATTTCTACATAATATTTTCGAAGATGTATGAAGTCTGCCAACCCGCACTGGGCCAACGTGGTGGTTTGGCCCACACTTTTCATATCTTTCCATATATTATCATCACTGACAAAAGGCCCGTGCACAGCAGTGGGACAGTTTAAAAACAGGTCTGATATTATTTTTATTTATCGTTATTTCGTACTAGTGTCCAGAGACAATACATAGAGATACTTTATTCTTTTTTCATCTTAATTTATTATTGAACGAATATAATCTGATTTTATAATTTACTAGCTGTTACCTGCGATTTCGTCCGCGTAGATTTTAACTAAAAAGTGTTTGTCTCCGCGAAACCCTACTTTTTTCTAAAAATCAAAGTAGCCTAAGTTACTCCTTATAACATCAGCTATCTGGCAGTGAAAGTCTCGTCAAAATCGGTTCAGTCGTTTCGGAGATTAGGCGGAACAAACAGACAGACAGACAGACAAAAATGTTAAAAATAGATGTTTTCGTATAGGTACCTTATATACTTTCATATCCATTAGATAAAAAACTGTTATTTTGACATTACAAACAGACACTTCAATTTTATTAATTTGTATAGATGTATAGATTGTTCGTTAACCAATACTTTAATGGTCATACTCCTAAAACTTACAAGGGAGTTATAACTACTTTATAGAAAAAAACATATTTTTTTAAATATGCTGTCTTCGTTACGTACTTCCATAATACTTTGACCCCATTCTGTGTAAACAGGAACGCCAAGAATGATGTTTTAATCGGGTTCTATTAATAACTACTCTTCAAGACAATGAGACGGCCACTATCTTAGTCTCCCCGTGGCTGCTGAAAAGCAACCGAAAAGTCGAGAAACGTGTACATTTAAATAGTTTATTAGTTCTAAATTAAACTGCAATGAAATTCGTATATACTACTTTATTTTAAATACCCAACGTTAAGCGTAAGATACTTATTTGTAAATAAGACCGTTAGTTTACAAGATCGCCAATGACTTAAAAATCCTGACGTGTATTAATATACATATATAAATCCTTGTTCGTATCAATGGTACAAAATAATTGCTCACTGTGCACTCTGCCATGGGTTCGCCTTGTCATGTCAAGTGCGTACGATAAATCCAATCAAAACAGATTAACTATGTCATGTCAATAAATGTCATAATGAGTGCGTTCAATAATTAAATTTAAAAAAAATGATGTAATTCTATACGTGATTTACGTATGTTTAATCATGTGTGTCTAAGTGCTTTGATTGTGACACTTTTATTAGCTTTCTTAATTAATCAAATTCTTATTAAAATAAGAGTGTGAAATTTAGTGAATAAGTTTGTGTGTTGGTTTTGTAATAGGGTACCCAGTTGACTCAAATGTTTTTATAATTTAAGTCATTTAAATAATAAAATAATGTGAAGGCTTTTAAGCCATCACATTGTTCAATATTTTATATTTTAGCGTTATTTAATATTTTATTGTTCAATATTTTATAGTCTATACAAATAAATAAAATCGAAGTGTCTGTTTGTAATGTCAAAATAACAGCTTTTTATCTAATGCATATGAAATAATCTGTTTTTTAAATTTTTGTCTGTCTGTCTGTCTGTTTGTTCCGGGTAAACTCCGACATGGCTGAACCGATTTTGACGGGACTTTCACTGGCAGATAGCTGATGTTATAAGGAGTAACATAGGTTTCTTTGATTTTAGAAAAAAAATAGGTTTCCGCGGAGACAAACACTTTTTAGTTAAAATCTACGCGGACGAAGTCGCAGGTAACAGCTAGTTTACTATAAAATATTGATTTAAAATTGAGTTTGGGTAATGCAACTATTTAGTTACATTATATAACCCAACCTCTGAAACATTTTCTTTTTATCATATCAATGTATAAAATATATTTTTTTAATCTACTCTGTATAAAATAAGATCTTGTATCTTATTTTGTATAGAGTAGATTTAATTTATCGTTTCAAATATGGTAGAAGAGGTTATTGTCAAAAGACAGAAAATGGAAGCACGATACAAACTGTGACGTAACCAGCAACAGCTGCTGTGTGTGGAAGATTGTGAGCTATCCCTACTACGACTCCACTTTTTCTTATACCCAAAGGGGCATGCCAAGACGCCATAGTAATTCGAGCCCACAGTGCACACCTATAAAGGCTAATGATAATAATAGTAAGCTATGCTAATAATTAATTAGCATAAGAAGTCTTCTTCCTGGCCTTTATTATTCCCAAGTCACTTAGGTTTACACAATTAGCATAAGAAGTGATTAACAAAAAACTTGTCATTTAAAAGTTATCAAATCTTTTTATATCTCATCAATACACATATATGTGCTATATTATTTTACACATTATTTTTATTTATTTATGAGTACACTATATTAGGAATGAATTAAAATAGAATACATTGCAGTTTTATAGCTTATAGTTAAAAGTCGACGATATTAAGCGCAATAAATAAACACTAACCGTCACAATGCAGTTGCAAAACAAGCAAACAAACAAGTTTTGCCGTGTCATACAAGTTAGAGATGGTGTTGCCATAATAAACAATAATCAAAGCAATCTTGCAAAGATAAAACTAATAATTATTATTAGTTTTTGTATTACTTTTGTATAAAAAATTAAATGAATGATTAAAATAATAATTATATAATATAGCAATGGTAAATTACTATTTCGATTAATCACCTGTCAACATATTTTGTGTAATGGCAACATTTTCACGTTCATGTACTTGCTTCCAAGTTCTATTACATAGTTTAGTCGTTTTCTTGTTTAATATTTTAGAAAATATTACCGACTTGTACAGAATAATAAATACAAGGAATAACTAGGATAAATATTAATATATTTTTTTAGTATAGCCAATTTATTGTCCACATCTGGGCCTAATACTGGCATAATTTTGGTGAAGATTGCACAAAAAAAATGTTTGGTTGCTATTTGCTCTTGTATGTAAAATAATGTACAAAACAAACAATAATATACGGAAAAATAGGATAACTACCTTTCTAGGTATTATCCGATATATGAATGTATTATGCACACAGATAGACCATTTCTTGGGTAGAAAATGTCCTATTATGTTAATCGAATAATTATTATCCTTTTTCGTTGGATTCATGAGAGCGAAGTCTTACTTTAAAACCTTTAACAGTTGTCTGTTTATGTATATTCAAGACTAACTGAAGAAGTTGTGACAGGCTCGGTGGTGCAGCGATTGAGTATACGACTGCTGTGCATGAGGTCTCGGGCTCGAATCGCAGGTCGGGCCAATACAAAGTTATTGGGTTTTTCTGACAAGAAAACTTCAGTATCAATCCGGAGTTACTTAGTTGGCGGTGTGCCTAGGCTAGCACGTAAAGCCGTTGGTCCTAATGCACTATAATATGTCTTGCGCAGATGGCCAGTCTTCGTTAAGATTGACCGCCGTTGCCGAAAGTCGGTCTGGAGGACATTTTTTTACCTTTTTACTTAAGAGTGTCTTAAGATGATAGTAATATCTTCTACTCTCTCTATTAACTAAAATATGTATGTTCCTAAAAGCATGCGATGCAGGTTACTCATTTTAGTATAATATGTGCACACCATATCTTTTTGCCTTATTTTTAAGGAAATTTGCTCGGTGACGGCAGTACCTACTAAACGTGACTGTTGTGCATGAGGTGACAGGTTTAATTACCGGATCGGGCTCGGATAGGCTCGCCCGATAAGGGCCCGCTCTATTTTACTTGAAACAAAACTATTTCTCGCGAAATGTAGGTGCCTGCCTACCCCTTTGGGAATGTAAGCGTGTTATATATAGGTACTAGCTGTCCCGACAGACGTTGTCCAGTAAATTACAGAGAAAAAAAAAACCATATCTAAACCATCCTCGAATCCACTTGAACACACACAAAAAGTTTCATTCAAATCGGTCCAGCCGTTTAGGAGTTCAGTGTCAACACACGTACAGAAGAATTATATATATGTATATATAAATATATTTCATTGCCTTTTAACTCATTGTAAACGTCGAAATATCTTATAAAAAATAATGTCATTGTTGTGATGTAATGAATACGGAAGCGGTGAAGTGTGCGCGCCTAGTCATGACCTGCTCAATATATGTTCAATGTGTGCCTTGCTCTCATGCAGAACCGTAATTCGCACTTCCCTATGTAACAAATGACATTTATTAATATTTATGTGAAGGTGTGTTCGTTTGTTATTCATGATGTTATTCACTACTTTATTACATACTAGCTTTTGCTCGCAGCTTCGCACGCGTAAAAGTAGTTAGTTTAGGTAAGGTTAGTAAGTACTTTTTTAAAATGAAATGTAGCCTATGTTACTCGGTGATAATATAGTTTCAAAACGGTGGAAGAATTTTTAAAATCGATTAAGTATTTTTTGAGTTAAATCGTTACAAACAAACAAACAAAAAATGAAATCCTTTCTCTCCATAATATTAATATAGATATTATAAAAATTAATCATCAGTAGGTATATATATCATATATACTGACGATTTAGTCGAGGTAACTAGAGATAGATACAGAGATAGGTACAGCCAACGACATAAGTCGATAAGCATTCCCTAGATTTTAAATTGCTTTATCATACACAATAACAGTAGCTTCTCTTCTTTATTGCAGTAACGTTTCAACTATTATAGTTATTATAATCACAATTAATTACTATAGAACATCCATAGGTAATTTTCATTCATAAAATATTGTTACAAATTTGTTAAATGTTCAGCTACTTATGTCGCTGACAGTACTACGTCTTAGGGACAAATCCACTGTCGTTTACTGGGTACAGTCAGACTAACAGCTGTTACAAGAATTTTCTTGTAGTAAAACTGAATAAGACTGGGTGGTAGTCAGAATCGTGATCACACGACCGGATGCCACATAGACATTGGAAGATTTCTGTGGGATTCCAACATAAGCGCAATCTTATGACACGGTATTAATGTGATAGTCACTATAGCCTACTATCCTATATATCTACTACAAAAAATATAAATGTGAAAGTTTATAAAGATTTTTCGATATTTATTACTTAATCACGCGAAAACCTTTTAACAGGTTTGAATAAGAGATGGCAGACATATTTTAAAATGAAAGAAAGAATAGAAAAGTTAAACACATTTAATATGTAACAATAAATACTTCAGACAAACTACAAAACAATTTGTTTGCGGACGTAGCTCTCGAACTATGCATTTATAAAAGTTATCAATATTACACTTTTAGAGTTTAATATAGAACATGGCGGGTGAGGCCACAGTCAGATTCTAGTTATAAATTTAGTTTTATGCCTGTGAGATCTTAAGATGAGACTGTACTTGACTGTATTACCACTCGCATTTTGTTCACGATGGCGACATAGAAGGCTATTTTTTCGTATTCTTATACAATGTTTAGATGGAAGTCTGGAGAGAGCTTTTCATACATAAACTCACACCTGTTTACATACAATCCTGGCATATCTCTTACTGGTTTAAAGGTGGGTGCTGTGAAGACTGCGGTGGCTGTGCGAGGGAGATAGCGAAATATCCCATTTTTCTCATATCTAAATTTAAAATATTAATCACGACCAAATTTTTTTTTGTATTTCTGATAAACTACCAGACTAATCACCTGACAGTAAACGATTACCGCCGCCCATGGACACCAGAGGAGTCACAAGTGCGTTGCGGGCCTTTTAAATTTCCCCTCTCCCCCTCAGGAAAGGGAGAAGGGGTTTGGGCCGGCGGTATCCTCACTCACTTGATGAAACACAACTCAAGCGCCAGTTTTCTGTGAGGCCGTGGTATCACTGCGGTCGAGCCCGCGGCCCATTCGTGCCGAAGCGTGGCTCTCCCACGGTCCATATTTTGCAACCGATTTTAATACTGTTTGCACAAAAAACTCATTTGATTGCTATTTGCTCTTGTGTGTTAAATAATGTACAAAACCAAACAGGCAACAGAACTAGCCTATTACTATTTCATTAGGAGGTTTTGATTTCATTTTCTGACTTACCGAGTACTTCGGCATTTTATATTTAGAAGGATATGATTTAGAGCCCAGGACTTAGTGGTATATATTCAGTAATATCATCCCTGTTACGCGTTTGAACTGTTATACGACAAGGCAAACATATAAAAGTAATTTCCATAAGGGTTCGCTGAATATTTCGAAGGTGTTTGAAGTTAAAATACATTCCGACAAAGCTGTAGAGTGCAATCTAGAATAATAAATAAAACTCTCAAGCCTTTGATTCTGCGAAGTAGCAACAGCTTATAAATAACGTTGATATTATTATTTATCAAAATAAAAATACTGTTATTTGTTTGGAACTGGTTTCATTGCATAATGGTACAAAAAAATGCAAGTCGGTGTAGTTTAAATGTCAATATAATTGTATGTCTGATTTTTTGCTCTGCAATTGCACTAACTATGCAATTTGCATTTGTATTCTTTGTAGGTAATAATAATTCGATTTCAGTGTTGACTGGATAAAATCCTTATATGTATTCGTTTTATAGGTGTCGTAGGTCTCAAAATAATATGTATGAACATTATCAGCCTCAACGAATTTTCCAGCCCCGCACACACATAGGCGAAAAAGTTGCCGGTCGTGTTCATTCAAGTCTATATTTTAAATGTAAGAATTCCAGACATTTCAATTTTCATAAGATTTGGCCGCCGGTGTGCCGCTGTGACTCAATAGTTTAATAGGGCAAAATGTACTAAATGTAGCCAAAATTGTGATGACATATGTAAACTAATTTTAGACTCAAGACATGGTTAACTAAACGATGGACTCAGCGCCATGGCAACTGATTTTCTCACTTCCGATCAGACTCTTATTATCCCTTGACAATTATACAAGCCAAATTACTTTTCAGGATGCGAGCTTATAGCCGCCTACCAAGAGAATCTGTTGACGTCGTGATGAGTATTCAAATTGGGTTATCATAAAGGACGATATCTACATAGTGCTTATGTGAAATCTTAAACTAGCCAATTTTTTATTGACAGATGCGCCAGCGCCTTCCTTGCGATAACAAGATCAGTGTTCGTAGACACACAATGCCAAGGCGCCGTGTACCATGTAAAGTAAAAGTAGTCTGTGACATAAAGGTACATAATTTTGCATGCAATACTTTTACAAGATTATAGTGTCTGGATATCAACCTATTTACCTCACAAGGTGATATAACGAATTAACATATAATCGAAGCCTTGGAGAAATTGGGCCAGCCAGCATAGTGTATCTAGCAAATAAGTGATATCTACCATTTGTGGCTGAACCGACATTGAGATGTCACGTGTCTACAATACTTTCTCAGGAAATAACCTTGCTAATACACATTTGGAATCACGACGATTACCTATCAAATATCAATGATCTAATTAATGCTTTAATTGCATTCAGTTTGTGTATGTAATTACGTATTTTAAATATGGCTATTACTCGATGTGAGCAAGTATCTGTGGGTGTACATTTTTATATTTTACTACATTTGCCCGCGGCTTCGCTCGTGTAAATGTAGGTTAGGTTAAATTAGTAACAGTTTTTTTTTTGGATAAAATTGTAGCCTTTGTCCTATTCTGCAACCCTGACAACGTGTATGCGGAATTTCACCGTTACAAACAAACAAACTCACTTTCGCAATTATATTATTAGTTAGGATTAGGATTTGGATTGTATTAATTATTTTCTAATTACAATACTGTTGTTTGATCTAGTCATACTCGAGTGTTGCACATGACATCTACCGATCGTATACAGATCCTGGTTTCGATTTCCGGTTCATTGAACGTAGTTTTGTCTTTCAGTTATTAATTTCTCGTACTGTGAAAAGTTTTATTGCATTCGGTAAATGATAATTTTCTCGTTCTCTATTATATAGAACTTTACTTGGAGCAATATTTTATCTTTCATAAGTCAGTTGTGATGTTTTTATAATGACTTCTTTTTGTCAATTATTTGACGACTTAAGCTGGTAATCCCAAGATGTGCCATGTATGAAGATAAAACGCATCTAAAGTAGCCATCACTATTTTGACTTAGTCGCTCGTCCATCTATAAGAATGTGCTACGCTTTAGTTATCGGGTCGTGTCTATATATGCATACTTGGCTAGCTCGCTAGTATTTCCTCTTCTTGAATTTAAGATGCGTAAATTTGGTAATTTCTAGGATTTCTTTCATCCGGGGTCTTTATTTTTTTATAGCAATGAGAGTAGCTTGAAACAATAAGGAACTTGTACATATGCATGTCTCGGCCGTTGGAGTATTCCTAATACGAAATATTCTGTTGTGCATTTATGTCGGCAAGTATGTATAAAAACAATCTCTTTTGTATTTACCGAGATACACAAACGACTTATTATTTAAAAGCTAGTAACAGTCTTAAAATAGCAGAGAAATAATATTACTACGCTTATTGTCTGTGTTTGTAGACACGCTGTACATATTATCTTGACTTCATGGCTGGCTTAGTGGTCGCTCCTCCGCTGCCACCGCGGGTAACGGGTTCGATACACGGGATAAAAATTGTGTCATTCATAAATATTTTTTCTAAATCTGGATTTTCTTTAAAACTGTTTGAATTTTTGTGGAATATTCCGCGACACAGTTATTATACCCAGAGCGGAAGAGGTCTAGTTTAATGTGTGTCAAATCTTAAAGGAACAATTTTAGAAAGACAAATTGATAAGAAATATAATTCCATTAAAGTGTAATTATTTAAAGATGGCTGCACAAATACCACAGCGGCTTAAGTTGTCACCCGATTCGTCACAACCAGCTGGTTTGATACATATGTAATCGAGCATCTGGCTCGGTACAGTGAACAACAAATTTTTATAGTCGATATAGTAATTTTAATCCTTTTTTTAGTGACATGGTACTGAAGCTGGTTGGTAAAACTTAATTGTAATAAATATATACAATTGTAGCGTCAAAGGAGGAAGAAGCTTGTAGGGAGAGGATTTCGTAAGAGATCAGGGAAGGGTCTCGTAGAAGATTGCTACTCATGTATAATACATAAAAGTTCAAATAATAATATTACAACACATTGGAAACAGGAGTAAAGCATATAAGACTGAAGCACTATAGCCTAAGTGTATTAGACTACAGCCTGTAACTTAAAACCTAAAAGTACGAATAACTTATATGCTCATACTCAGCTGTTTACCTTTTCCTTTTCTATCATATAATTTGTCTCTAATTTTACTGTCTTTCAGTAAAATTTCTGCTTACAATGGTAGGTTCGTTTGTTACTTTTGTATTAAAAAGCAGTGATAATGCTGTATCTTTATCTACAATAATTGGCAGCCAAATAACTTTGTTATGTGCCTGTGATGAACAAGAAATCTTTAGAGGCATTGCACGATTAGTGGACGATCTGATGTTCCTTGGTCCGCGCTAGTAACACAAAGTCAACTGTGAAGGCTAAGGTTATGGCTTACCATAAAAGCTGGCGTATACACAAGTATATGGTCGATTTTGCTTCCTTAGTAGTATCGCATATTTAAAATAAATTTATTTTTAGCTAAGTCATATTGTAAAAATTTTATTAATCTACTTTATACGGATTTTATCGCGTTGTTTATTTTATAAACAATTTTTTTACGTAATTGCAGCCATATTCACGAAAATAATCTCCCTGTGAACATGGCTGCTAAAAACAGTCTAAACGTTGGAGAAAGTGTATACTTAAATCTAAATAGTCTTAATAATACCTTAGTTTACCTGTAGTTTATTTTCAATGTATAGGTAACATGCGAACAGGAACTATGCGGCGACAGGTGAGAGGTACGGGGGTGGAGTGCTTTTGGCTGTGCGCCGTGAGTTCGCAGCGGTAGAACGCCCTAAATGGCATTCTACAGCAGAAGATATTTGGATTACCATAACACTAAAACAAAAAACATCTCATAGTAATTTGACGCGACTACATGTGTATACAATATATCTTTGCAAAGAAAAGTTTGGTAATTCTTTTAATTCACAGCTGCAGAATTTTAGTGAAAGTCTTTCGTTGATTGTTAACTCTCACCCAAATGATTTATTTTTAATAATGGGCGACTTCAATTTAGGTCACATTGACTGGTATGGCGAGCTGAGTAGTTTACAGCCAAGCGGCGTAACCGGTGAATCTCAATTGTACTTTTTCGATACCTTATCTGAATGCTGCCTTAATCAATATACTCTTAGCAAAAATATAAACAGCAGAATACTCGATTACGTAATGTGTAATCAAGAAGTAACTGTAACATCATGTAGCGATCCGTTAGTACCTGAAGATAGTCACCACAAATCCTTAGATATAACTATAAGCTTCACAAATGATTGTCCTTTAAATAGTAAGCCCAGATATAAATATTTCTATGACAAGGGGGATTACGAAGCCATCAAATTATCGTTAAATAACATAAATTGGCAAACGTGCTTTAATAACAACACTTTAGAAGATGCAGTTGCTATTTTGTATACATACTTATATGAAGTCATAGATCAATATATTCCCCGTAAATTAGTTTCTTCCAATTCTTTCCCACCTTGGTATTGTACTCCTTTGAGGAAAATAAAAATAAAATAAAAATATAAATTTCACAAGAAATATCAAGTATATGGTAATTCTAGTGATTACGACACTTTCTGCCTTCTTCGGGAAAGAGCTAAACGCATGGAGCACGAATGTTATACTTCATATTTAAAACATTCAGAAGATGCAATTACGAAACTATGTATTTTTGCAAAGGTGTTGGAAAGAATTGTGTACACCCAATTGTGCCAAACGGTATCGTCATCTATAATCGCAGAACAGCATGGTTTCCTAAAACAACGATCAACGTTATCGAACTTGCTGCTTTTTACCGATTTCATGAATTCAAATATGGACGCTGGTGGACAGGTCGATGCAATCTTTACTGATTATATCAAAGCATTCGATCGTATAGATCATCAAATACTATTGCAAACGCTTTTTTTCCCAGGAGTTCACGGTAACCTCTACCGGTGGCTTGCTTCCTATATTGAAAATCGGTCGCAGGCAGTAGTACTAAATGGGTTCTGTTCCACCTGGTGCAACGTCCCTTCCGGTGTACCACAAGGGTCACTACTTGGGCCTCTTCTTTTTAACTTATTTAGAAATGACGTTAACCATTATATAAAATATTCAAACTTCCTACTTTACGCTGATGACATGAAAATTTTCAAAAAAATGACTTGTACAAATGACTGTCTCCTTCTTCAAAATGATTTGGATAGATTCGAACAATATTGCTATATCAATAAATTAGACATGAACATTAATAAATGTTATTCTATAACTTTCACTCGCAAAGCTAAAACAACGCAATTTAAGTATTCCATTAGGGGACACGGCTTGCAATAGGTGGACGAGGTACGAGACTAAGGTATTATTCACGATTCTAAGTTGACATATGAAAAGCATATTGATCATATAGCCAAAAAAGCTAATAGGGCAATGGGTTTCGTTCTTAGATCGAGCTCACAATTTAAGAATTTAAAAGGTTTCAAAATTCTCTATTGCTCATTGGTGCGTAGTATCCTCGAGTATTGCTCACAAGTGTGGAATCCACGGTACGATATTTATAGAGAGAGGTTGGAATCTATCCAACGTAGATTTCTGAGGTACCTGCAGTACAAATCCAAAATCTTTGATTCATCATATGAGGCAAGATGTCGAAGACACCATATTCTACCACTGTATGAAAGAAGAAAATTATCTGACATCACGTGTCTTGTAAAAATTGCCCAGCACGGTATTGATTCACCTGATCTTTTATCCAAAATATATCTTAAAGTTCCAAATAGAATAACTAGATTTCATGCATGTCTAGATGTTCCTCAGTGTTCTTCAAATTATAGGCAGAACTCGTTTTTCGTCCGAGCTATTAAATAAATTAATAAGGTGGTTAGCTTTCCAGAACTAGACTTATTCAACTCGAAATCACATATTTTCAATAAAATATTAACAAAGGCATGGTTCTTAAGCTGATTCGTTCATAATTTGTAACTTACATTTGTTTTGTTAATTTTGTTTTGTTTAGTTTTCTTCTCATTACCATTTTATAAAACTATTAGTATTATATAACAAGCTTTTTAGTTGTGTATCTGCGAAAACATGTAAATGGTGTATAGTTTTAACACATGTTGTATTTTCTGTTATATACACTGTATGTTTTCCCAACAAGATAAAATAAATAAATGTAACATAATATCATATAAGCGTTTATGTTTTTAACACAAGTGCTTTAATAGATTTAAACAGTCAATGTAGGCTTTAATTAAAGGATCTAAGGACTCTCGTAGCATGGAGCCTATTAAATTATTTCCAAAGTTTACTCATTGCTATTACTGGATAGACCATTCCATTAAACAGAAAGTCTATGGTATAAGTTTTGATATTAGTGTTCTGTTTTTGGACACAGATTCATGCCAGCATAGAAAAAATTAAATAATAACGTCGTTATTTTTTTAAGTTAACTAGCAATTTGAGTTTTAATTCAGTACTAGCTATTTCGTTAACATAATTAGTGTTACATTCTTTTGAAGGGAATAAAAAAATCCCTTCAGATGAATGTAACACTTATGTTACGAATAGGGACAGATATTACAACCTCACTATCGCAAGGCCAATGTTTTGGGTTATCATGCGCCACCTATATTGTGTGATCTTTGAATGAATTTGAATTAATAATTAATTTCAACAAAAAAAGTATTACAACATTTCTTATCTTTTCCCGAGCTTGTAACTCCAACCTACACATACAAAGTGACCAATAACGAGAATCAGTTACATTAATAATTACAAATTAATTATTTGCATTTGTGTTACAATGTTAAATGATACAGGATATGCCACATATATGACATGTATGACAACATTGACAACTATGTACATAAATATGAGCTATGTATACGAAAGAACGAGTTATCTACATTATCTATATATAACATGTATACATTTATAAAACATTCGCTAACGGAACACAATTATAATATTTATGATACATTGTAAATGATAACCATGTCACGTTCTGTTTCATCACGGCTAACTAGAAAATGTACTAATATACATAATATAGGTATATAATAATGCGTCCGACCCGCTGAGCAATTTACAATTTTATAATTAACCGTAATATTGATGGTTTATAATTGTTAATTGGTTTAATATCACGCTTCCTTGCAAGACTGTTTAGAATTGCCGCTACATTTAAATAAAGTTTCGAATCTATTTGCAATTTATATTTAAATAGGGATCATTTAAAACATTTGAGTATTTATAATAACTCCTTTAACTTGACTGGTTTTCAAACTGGAAATATTTTCCTGCTATATGTGGCAGTAATGTAAATTATAGCCTGGTCAACTCAAAAACAATTGACTGCATCGAGTATTCCCATCGCAATTCTTTCAATATTCATATGCATAATATTGGGTCTATTGCGCTTTGATCACCTAGGTGATTATATGTGACACTTTAGTGTCCAATGATCACCTGTGAAAATAATCACCTGGTTGCGTGGCGACTTCACTTATTGTCATGTGTTCTATAATATGGCTGTTTTTGCCAGTCAGTGCACCACAGCCACAAATGGCATTAAAAATAATGCTACTTTACGAACTATTAAAATGTCCTCCAGACCGAATTTCGGTCACGGCGGCCAACCTTAACGTAGACTGACCATCTACGCAAGGAGATATTATAGTGCACAAGTACATATGTGCGTAAACACTCTCTGTTCTCTTACCGTCATGATCCGATGGGACGTCAATCCGACACGACACGACCGAAGATTGATCGGGCACAGGACCAATGATTTCACATGCTTTTCAAGGCACGAGCATGTGTAACACCGCCATCTACCTAACTGCGGGCTGCTACCGAGGTTTCTTATCAGAAAAATCCAATAACTTTATTGTTGGCACGAACCGGGATTTGAACCCGAGACCTCATACTCAGCTGTCACATTTATTACCGCTGCGCCACGGACTATACTGAACCCTAAGTTGACGACATGGCCCTGAATCATACATCTCCACAATTCTGCTAGGTCAGCAGTTTGACCATTGAAGGGACAGCTACATACTTCGTCTTGCAGTCAGTCTATTTTCAACTTTCGCGAACATCGGTTGCCTGGGTCCTCTCCTCTCTTTGAACGTTTACCAATAAATATTTGGTTTAATTAGTTACCATTTCTTTCTTTAACACATTGAACGCCATGCCGGTCATAAATGACCGCGAACAATACATTTTCTATTGTGTCTGCTAAATGGCAGTCAATGTGTTAAAACGACTTTGTAGAGACACCTCATAACAGAACGCTGCATACCTATGTTTCTTTTTCCTTTTCACGTGACTACCTTTCTCATGGTTGTCAGTGATCGCGATTAAAATCATAAAAGCGCCATCTAGTGTTCTTATATAAATGATTGCACAGGCAAATGAGGCTACGAGGGTTGTCAGAAGTACTTTTGTTGTGGATGGTAAAATAAAATAACTTGATTGTATATTCACTGCTATCAGTTATAATATAATGAATATTGGACTACGACCTAAGTGAATGGTTGCGGGGAAACGACTGCCGCGCGGCGCTACTGTATACTTGCGCCTGACTATACAAAACTAAAGCGTCAGCAGTGTCGCTACAAGGCTATTTCCAAGATGAATATTCATCTACTCATCTTGTAAGTGAATTCAGGCCATAGCGTTTATTGCATCTAAATTGATTCGGACATTATAGCGTTGTTGCCTATGTTTATTTTAATAATAATAATAATACTTTATTTCGGTTTCTGGGATCCATATACAAGGTCGACACATAATTAAATAATAGTTAAAATCAGAATTAAAAACAAAATTAAGTGGCAATAGCTATCCATCGTTGGTACGTTACAGTCTGCAGCAGGCGGTCTGACAGACTCATAATGATAGTATTTTTACACATGGCAACTCTGGACATAAAAGACTCTATTCTTTTACGCTGAGTTTTTGTACATTATTTTGCACACAAGAGCAAATAGCAATCAAACGAAATCTTTTTGAGTAATTTGTATACAAATTGGTTGCAAAACAAAAAGGTTAACAATTTAAATTTGGATATTAATTGGGGATTTACGTAGGATTTAGGTTACGTCGCAGTTTGTATCTGTCATTTGACAATTACCCCTCTAATTTACTGAAACACTTGTATCTTATTTACTACTGAGTAGGTTTTAAAAATCTTGATAATTTTGAGTTTAGATAATGTGACTATTCAACTTATATAATGAAAAAAATTAAGTCAACTACTTTATTGAGTACCGAAAATCCGAATATGTTAAATACCTACATGCCTTTTGCATGCTATGACATATAAAGATACATTTTTAGTAGTATTATAATATGATATACTTATCGTTTTTATTTCAGGAAAAAATGTTGGTAGATATATATATGTTATTAATAACTAATATCAATGAAGTTTCATTTATTCAACGTGTTCAATGTTAGACCGTTTTGGTCTGCCTAGTTTCTTTGTTTCAATTCGCCATAAGGCTGTTTTGATAACTTAGCGTAAGTGATTACGACTGTTATGATTCGACAGTTCGATTTTGGGATCGAATAAAGTATGACTGGAATTTTCTGTCTCGAAATTATCAGTAGGAGCACGGACTTCCGAACTATGCGCGGTAGTTGACAATACGTTCTCCTCCTAATACGTGGGACGTACACAGGGCTACATATCAAGTTAGACTATTTAGACACCCTATATACGCATAACTACGCTACATACAAAATAGAGAATTGTCGGAAAAGGACAGTGCATAGCGGTGTCGATGTAATGGTAAGAATAGAGCGTAACAAAAATATAACGTACTTTCTCGCACGATTCGCAGTGTTCAACTTCTAATAGTTCAAAGTCCAAACAGTCTTGGTTGATGTGTCACTGTGTGTACAACCACACTTGGCAAAATATGGGTAAAATACTCCTTTAGAGGGTAGGCCTTTGGCAATGCAGACGTGTCATCATCTTTGTGTCATCAATATGAAATTCGTCATGATGATTGCTGTTTTTGGTAACTTAAAACCACTCATACTTAGATTAAAATATCATCTAATTCGAATTTGCCATATAAGTAATAATAATTGATGCAATAGTTTTATGAAAAATACAACATTATGGATGTTCTAAAAACTTTTTTCTATTATGCTTAATAAAATAATGTATAGGTATATTAGTGTAGTCATTATTTTTCGGCTTATGACAACCGCTTCTTTTAACCCTCTTACCTCTTACCTACGCGTCGAGTTTAGCCTGCCCTGAACTTCAGTTCTAATTCATTAACGGGAGCGCACGTGTTTTTTTTAAAATCATATTATGTATAACAACAACAATAAATTTGTATTTTGTATGTCCTGACGTATGAATAAAAGAATCCAACAAATGTACAGACTTTGAGTTTTATTTAAAATTCAAGCGTTAGTAGTAGGTAACACTTAAACGAACTTTAAAAAAATACTGAATTAGTTTCTTATGGTATATAATTAAATTATGTGGTGCCCCGTGACATTAAATAAAAACAATATTTTTATTAATAAGGACCGCCCGCCTAAGGTAGATATATAATATTTGAATCATAAACAATTGCTTTATATTAATATAATTAAGAAATCATCTCTGGGTTACCTATGTATATTGTTTAAAAACTTTAGGAGGTAGATTATAATAATTAGTAAAAATCTGGGCGGAAGGCATGTTACATTCTGACATAAGTTAGTTCACCTGATCACAATACATAATTGAGAAGAATGTAAGAACTATAGAACATTAAGTGTTTAGAAATTTGTTAAATATTTAGCTACTTATGTCGCTGACTGTACATAAGCCTTTTAAAATGTATCTCAACTCTATATTAACTTCTTGAACGTCTATGGGAAATACGTAAAAAAATAATTAAAATTAATTGTGCAAAAAATACACAAACGGACAAATGTATGTGCGCTCGACACTTGACTCATTAACAAGTCAAGTGTGCAGCGGACATACATTTGACGTTTTTTTTTTTATGACTCATTTTTGCGGACAGCTTATGTCCGCTCGACAGTTGACGGGTTAATATAAACACAATATTAAATAAGGTTTATTTAAAGTAAACTTGAGTATAAAATGACCATACTGTGAAATTTTTGATCCCAAGTCCCCATCCGGGAGTTTGTTCAAAGGAATTGATAACGCCAGCAGGATTTTGAACTTCGGCTTTTATGGGGTGAAGCACAAATTTTTCGTTAACAGACGATAAACACAGGTCAACGCTGGAATTGGCTATGAATTGTTAGCAACAAACAATCAAATCACGTGACATGAGTTTGACTTTGATATGTTGTTTATTACCCTTTCAGACACCGGATGTTAGTCGGTCGACCAAAGTTGCGAGAGACGATCGGAACAATAAACTAATCAGGAACGAATCTATAATTTTCAAGGTTATCTTTTTAAGGGGAAACCCGCTCCGGCTTATTATTTGTCAGAGACCGGAGATAGCGATATCAATGATATGTCTGAGCCGTGACGCTTAATAGCCCTAGGCGCTTATGGGTATTGCCCTCTATTGATTTTTGCCTTTCGCTGCTATTTATAGGCAGGTGAGTCAGCAAGTAAACTGCCGGCCGATATTTAATTTATGAGATTGCAGGTAGACAACAATTTACTTTTCATTGTTCCGGTTTAAAATATGCCTAGCTGTATAACTTGACTGGAATATCCAAAGAACATTATACTTATATGTATGTTCTGTGGGAATATATTATGTATAACAAATGCGGACAGAAGTACGCGTCCAACGTATTCCTCTACTCTCATAACTAAAAAGCTTAGAGCAAAAATGAATTAAAGATAGATCTAATCTATATCTGCTGCTGTCAAGTTTTCATTTCAAAGCTTATATCTATGTATTCATTTTTGCGTAAGCCTTTTAAAGTAACAAAGGTCGCTCGCTTTTAATATTGTTTTTAGACATCTACCAAAAATAACGAAACTAACAAAATTAATATAATATATACATAGTCAAAATCCTTTTCATACAGAATAAGAAGATCGATAATAAAAGCAATTTATTTTTGGAGGAGGAAACAGAGGAATACCTACGTGTTCATTATATTGTCAATTTGCATAGTTTAAGCTTTAATTAACTGTTACGCACGTTGATATTTTATTCGGGCCCAGCATAACAGCAATATGTTTGCTAAAAAACCTTTTCTCAGAATAATGGCTATCTTAAACTTTCTGCGTCTAGTCGATGACTATACTTGTATAGTTCAGATTTTGAATGATCCGATGGATGGCAGTACACTTGTGATTGAGAGGTCGTGGGTGAATACTTTAAGCCCCACCCACACTTATTAACACAAACGTAATTAGGCTAGCTGGAGGGGTTAACAAGAACATTCATTTGTAACATAAAATGCTTCAAAATCTGTAAGAAAATTTCCACTCAATAACTAGAAATATTAAAACTAAACATGCAGGAAACAGGCAAAATAGAAAAATCTATACATATCTATAATTTTTTTACCCTTTTAAGATTTACCGTGGAGTCAAGTACAACGCTACCGTTGTACGTCGTGACCTTTATGCCCCCGTCAAGAAAACACGTTGTGATTGGTCACTAAAAATGTACCAAAGATTTTCTTGACTCCCCCGTAGGGGTCAAGGACGCGCAACGACGTCAACATTCATGACTCCACCGTAGGAGTCATGGACGTTTCAAAGGTTAACCCACTGAACTTCGGCACACTGACAGTAGTAAGACACCTACTTGTTAAAGTACTTAAAGCTAACAGGTTGTAATTTAACGATTTTTTGAGTACCTACGCTTTCCAGGAGGCCAGCAATTATCTATTAAATTCTCTAGGAATATTTCCATAAAATAACAAACATAAAAACAATGTAACATTGATCTATTTTTAAAACATACTATTATATTAGATATACATACATATTATGTAAATTGCATATTTATGTAGTTAAGAAATAGTTTTTACATTTGATAATGGAGTGCAAATTAATGCATAATTATATATTAGATCTCTGTAAGATAATACTAGTATATCTTTTCATATCTGTATAGTATCTAGCGCGGATACAAGTTTTAGATAAGGGGAGGTCAATTTTTGTTCTTGAAGCATTTCCAATATGATTAGCTTAATTATGAACGGCTGTGTGGGTGGCACAGAGTCTTAGCAGTCACCTCGTCACTGACAAAGCACCGTGTCAGCTAATGATTGTTAATCGGCTTTCGAGGAAGTGTTTAATAAACTGTTGAGTTCTCATATCCGCCATTATTATATTCATGTACTTACAAACAATATAATATAATGATGAAAAGCTGTTATGGGTGGCGCAGAGACGAATACGATTGCTGTGTATAAGGTGTGTGTTGAGTTGGATGGCTGCGACAGGCATAGTACTACAGGATTCTTCGAAACAAAAATTTCTAGCAGCAGTGTCTGGAACTGTTATATGCTTGATAAGAGAAGATATGCCTATTACGTGGGACGTAACACCTGCCAGCAAAATATAGCTGTAATGCTCTTCTGCCATCGAAATATAGGCGTGAAACTATCTATGTAATGGTAAAAAATAAGTAGGTACTCATTACACTGCCGCAGTTTATTAGTACGAAACAAAGCTTCAAAATTTGATAATTTATAAAATGAATGTATAAAATTTCATGACATTATCTGCATAATATAATAATATCAGCCGTGTATATGAACTGTCTCACTGCTGGGCATGGGCCTGTTTTCAGTGTGAGAAGAATTAGGCCATAGTCCACCACGTTGGCCCAGTGTGGGTTGGCAGACTTGACATATTTTTGAGAACAACCTCGATGGCGTAGTGGTTGGCCTGAGGTCGCGGTTTCGATTCCCGCACAAGTCAAACATTTGTGTGCATGAACAGGGATGTTTGTCTTGGTCTGGGTGTTTCTATGCATAATATGTATGTATTTACAAAAAAAGTATATATGTATGTTTATCCATTGTCTAGTACCCATAGTACAAGCTCTGCTTAGTTTGGGCTAGATGGTGTTGTGTGTATGTGATAGAATATTGTTATTATTATGTAAAACTCTCAGACATGCAGGTTTCCTTACGATAAAGCGAGCGATTAACTATTTAATACACACATAACTTCTATAAGTCAGAGGTGCTTGCCTTGGGATCGAACTCGTCACCTCTGCGCAGCAATCCAACGCTCTCCCACTAAACACTTTTAATTTATGTATTTATTAACGACAGTTAAAGCGGATTTTCTGGGGAAACACCGTGCGTCAATGTAATAACATGTATTAAACTTTAGATAGTTGTTTACACAAAAATAGCTCTTTGTAAGTCTAAGAACAGGTCGCGCCTTTTGTATATCCTACTAATAATAAAAATATGAAAGCTTAGACAATACAGTGTCGTATCTTATTGCCCGAGTAGAGCAGCGATAGCTCAGTGGGGAGAACAACAGACTGCAATGCAGAGGGTCTCGGGTTCGAACCCACGTCACGCACCTCTGACTTTCGGAAGTTATATGACTTTTCGAAATTATGTGCGTATTGATTGACAATTATCGCAGGCGATAATTTGCGAAAGCAAATGCGAAAGCACGTTAAGCCGTTGGTCCCGGCTGCCATGAACATCTATGGCAGTCGTTATTGGGAGAGTGTCGACACAAAAGATCCCACTGGGTTGAAGTGTCGCCGGTCTGCACTGACTGGCCCCAACATAAGATAAGATATTGCCCGGGTACGGCACGAACGCGGTGCGTGTTCACCATTTAATGGACTGCACGGATGGCGTAGTGGTTTACGTGGTCGCCTCGCAGCTGCCACTGCGCCAAGTGTTGTGGGGTTGTGGGCTTGTGGGTACAAGGGACAAAAATTTGTGTGATCCACAAAGGATGTTCCTTCTTTGTGTCCGTTGATTGAATATTTGTAAAGACCCTCGCGGCACAGGAATGATTCCTAGTGCGAAAGAGTATTTTAAAAATATATAGGCATACCTATATACATAGAATGATATTGGATTGAAGTTTATTTATTTGACAACATAAGGATCTGAAGTGTAACATACTTTTAGGCTATGAATGAATGAGCTTTTATTGTATCACTGCATTTATTATGCTTTTGCGGAGTTGTGGAGCCTCTTTACTGACACATACATCACAGTGCCTTTGCTATTTTATTAAATTAGTATAGTTAAGTTTATCATTTTACTAGATTATGCCCGCGGCTTCACCCACGTATTTAGATTTTCAATAAATTACTATCCTACGGGAACAGTAGTTTACCCTTTTGTCTCTTTCTGTACCCCTGACAACGTGTATGCAGAGTTTCATGATGATCGGTCGAGTAGTTAAGGCCTGAAAGCGTAACAAATAAACTCACATTTGCATTTATAATATTATAATTAGGATTTAAGACTAGCTTTTACCCGCGCATGGACTTTAGTTGTTAAGTGTTTTAATCCTTTTCAGAGCCAAATTTGAGAATCCAGAAAATAATTAAAATACCCTAACTCCTTGTTAATTGTCAGATCTAGTGAGTCAGGACTTCCATTTAATATCTATTTATTGATGACTAGTATTTGCATCATGCTAATATAACCACACCTTCCTAATAAGCGCTGTATAGCCGGAATAACATTCTAAAACTTGATTAATATAAGTTTATTTTAATTTAATTCCGCTGCTTATTAATTATACTGCTATTATTTAATTAATTGCTGCTAACGCACTTTGTTTATATATATATATCATCGGTACGATAATTGTGATATAATTGCTGACATATTGTCAATAAAAACGTACACAATAAATTCCATTAATACTTGTATATAGACGTTGGACGTAATAGTATGTTTTATTGCTTCTAAGAATAAATACATGCATAGTCTCACTCGTATACATAAAAAATAGGACATAGGTGCATAAAAAATAATTTTGGCATAACTTTGACCACTGTCATTACCAAGGAACGCTTAAGACAAATTTATTTTATTCTTATTTCTTCTTCTTCTTAAAAAAGACAACTCCTGCACTAGGAATAATTCCTGTAAAGCACTTTAAAAACATTCAAATATCGGACACAAAAACATCCAGACTCGGAACAATCATGTGTGGACCACACAAATTTTTGTCCCGTGTGGGAATCGAACCCACAACACTTAGCGCAGTGGCAGAGGCAAGGCGACCACTTAAAGGTCATAGCACACATATCAACTAGGAAAGAGATCGTCACCGTATGTGTCTTTCGCCTCGCTGTTAAACAGGCATCAACGTAACGAAAACACGTAACCAAAGCGGATCAGCAACTCCGGCACATTGACTCGGCTACGGCTAGGCGACCGCGCCGCGCTTACGCCGCGCTTACGCCGCGCTTACGCCGCGCTTACGCCGCGCTTACGCCGCGCTTACGCCGCGCTTACGCCGCGCTTACGCCGCGCTTACGCCGCGCTTACGCCGCGCTTACGCCGCGCTTACGCCGCGCTTACGCCGCGCTTACGCCGCGCTTACGCCGCACTTACTCCGTGCTTACGCCGCGCTTACACCGCGCTTACGCCGCGCTCACTTAAATCATACTAATATGGATATTTTCTCACTCCTTCAATAAGTTTTTCATTGTTATTTTCTGTTTAAAATCTAATCTACAAATTCAATAAAACACGCGCTCAATACGATTGGTAGTTGTCTTGTGAATGACAACACGTTCGGCAACAGTAGTGCACGGAGAGACGTTAGCGCGGGGACGACGAGCCGTAAGCGCGGGGACTGCAACTTGACCACGCACCGCACCGCGCTTCGTGAGCTTGTCGCGAGGCGAGGCGATTACGTTACGATTCCGATTAGTGTGCGTTGCAGTAGGGAGTTTCATACAAAGAATACTGCACGGCTCGAGTTGATACGGTGACGACCCGTTTCCGAGCCGATATGTGTGCTATGACCTTAAACCACTACGCCATCGGTCCAGTTTTTCATTTATTTAAAGATTAACTTGTCAATTGTCGAAATGCCAGACATAATTGAAAACCTATTGTATCGGGCCGCCGGAGTACCGCTGTAACTTAATAGGTTATATTGCAATTAAGATAAATTAATTCATAATATTTCAAGCGGATTTTATAATGGGGGGACACCATGCGTCATTGTTATATGCTCTTAGCTCTAGATACTCAGTTGCTACTTATACTCGCTACTATGTGTCATTGCTTTTTTATACAAACTTTTTCATAAATATACTTAATATAAAAACCAGAAGTGTATGGTTTGTAATGTCAGGTACCTATATTAACAATATATCTTGTTAAAAAATGAACAATGTAGATTAATTCATTATTCATTTCGTTTTATTAATAATTAAATGTTCAATACTTGAAAACTCCTATTGTAATTTATATAGGAATTACGAAATTGAGAATAGTAATGAGAGAAAAAAAGAAAATGTAAAAAGAATAAAAAGCAATTTCATAGATTTACACGCATCGGTATTACACACACACACACGTGTTACTAGTTTTAACTCAATTACCATGTGATCATCGTTTGCATCGGCCTTAATTTCAAAGATTAATTTTAATTATACATATTCATGAACTTGTTATCTATATCTAAATCTGATCTACACCTACATACATACGCTTACATATTACACTTTAAATGCTACAAGTCTACAACTGGTGTCCGAATAAATACGGAAATTCTGACTGTATTATACCGCGAATCCCTAATTATACCCAATAATATCAGGCATTTATATAAACTAGCGGTCGCCTAGTGCTCGAAATTCGACCAAAGTTTGCCTGTAAGATATTGCTGACATATTATGTCATTATATATTGATATATGTAACCATAGTAACGCGCTTCGACTGCGTGTGTCAAATGCATGGTTGTGTGCGTGTAGTGTTTTTTCATTAATTTAATGTATTTCTAAGGCATATTTTAAAAAAATATTAGCATTCGTCACTTCTTCTCTGTATAAATTATAAGTGTGCGAAATTTCATACTCCTTAGTCCGCCCAATTTTCGTAAAAAGGGATCCAAAGTTTTCGCTTCACGTATTAATATATAGATTGTCATACTTTCGAACGGGCCTCTTCTCAGTGTGAAAAGGGTTAGACCATAGTCCGCCACGTTGGCTCAGTGCAGGTTGGCAGACTTCACATAGGCTAGCGCTACATTTACATCACAAATACTGCGTAAAAAACGTATTTGTTATTCAGATTATTTTTCGTGACTAGAGCGGCACTTAATATAGAAAATAATGATACATGTCCATATCAAAATATGCGCCTAATGGTAAATATTTACCTTTGGACGTTTGTTTCATAGCATAGAATAAGGGCCTTACAACATTCGCAACGCTGACCCATTTTCTTGTACGCTATACAAATTTTCGGTAGATTTTTGCATAAGTTTTTAGAAGAAAGCAAAGACTATGATGACAGCTCTTTGTTACAGTTGATACTGCTGCTGTTGTCAGCTTTATAGCATCATGATACGACGATGGCAAATGTATGCATATATTATATAAATACATTTTGAAAATGTAGGTACCATACGTATTATTAAACGTTTCAAATTCAATCAAAAATATGAACCCTTCTGGAAACCGTACTTTTCACAATAAACAAAGAGTTCGATCGCGAACTTCTAAAAAAATACCTACAACAAAAGGAAGTTGGGCTTTCAATGCTGCTTTAATTTTTACTTATATGTAGTTTAATTATAGCACAAACGCCATAATGCCACATATTGTATATTTCTGTTGGCCAGCTATTATGCTTGAAAATAGAGCCTTAAAGCTACTAGTGCCCTATCTATGCTTAGGCGTTAACACACGGCACCGCGCACCGCCGCGGTAGGCGGTGAAGCGGATCTCATATCGCATTGGCCTCTACTAAATCCGTTGATGCCTAACACACGTACACCGCCCGACCGCGCGGTCGAGCGGTGCTCCTTCGCTTTACCGCCACCGCCCTCAGCGGCGGTGTGCGGTGTCATGTGATAATCGCCTTAGTCATAGGGTGTCGTTGCCATCCAAAAAACTGCATAAAATACAGGATAAATGGTGTTAAAATTATTTAAACGCAGTAGTTAATAATCTGTGCAATTAATAAAACGTACAACCTGAAAAACTAATTAAAATCATTTAAAACATAACAAATCATAAATTTAATTAGCATTACGCGTTACGCTAAGGCAATTAAGATCATAAATCAAATGAAATTGTGTAGTTCCTGCACCGTTTGCGAGTGTGCAAAGATCTATTAGATTAAATGTCAAACTATGATTTAAAATTTGACGCAAAGGTCTATTTCTGTTGATGAATCGCATGCTAATTATAGACTCGTACGGTTTTAGCACTTACCGCTATTTAGACCTTGTAAATAAATGATTTATTAAAGAAATATGTATGTATACTGGTCGGCTACAAAGCGCGGGCCTACCCGCTATGTTTAGTCAACTAATCAGACAACCGTTTACAACAAAGTACTAAGTTACATTATCTTGATATGTGCAGTGTTAATTTTAATTGACTGCATGGATATTGTAGTATTTTTTGTAATAATAATATTATTCTCCAGACAAAGTTTCTGTCACGGCAGTCAATCAAATTGATATTATCTGCACAAGATATAAGTATTATCATGCTCTCTCTATTCGCTTACTTTTAAAGTCCGATCAATCTAACAGGACTCAAGAATGATCAATAGTAACGGAGTCAGGGTCAAGGGTAACGGATTTCCGTGTTTTACGAGGTACATATGTAGATGAAGCATCGCCAGTTTCCTAACTCTGAATTGTTACTGAGAATTTCGTGACCAGAAACTTCATGATTCGCAGCCGTATACAGAAGACCCTTGACAAATAAGGATATTTTTGCACCAGCGAGAAGGCCAATCTTATTCAATCGCGGTAAGTAATAAACGTAAGGCACTATAAACTATCCCCATAAACTCTCCCATCATCAAGAATACTGCTGTCCTTTCAAAAATAAATGCTGTGCTGTCATCACAAGGAACAAAGTTCACATCGAATACCTAAGGAGCCTGATAACTATACTCGTTGTTGTCGTCATACGGCTGTTTTACTGTGATCTGTAGGATGTAGGTTGCGGGCAGACAAAATCCCAGATTAAGGTAAGGATCCATTGTCTCGTATGAGAGTTACTTATAGAATGTTGCCACGGTAAGCACAATGGCACTAAGTCCATAATATATACCTATACAAAATAATCTTTGCATGAAAAGTCGAATAAGAGAATAAACAATATTTAATATGTATTCATAAAACGAACAGAAATAGATTTTTTAATCTGACTTAAGATTGGCATCAAATAGTCTGCAGAATCGTAGACTTAATTAGAATTCCGCGTATCAAACTTGATTTGTTATCTAAACTAAGAGTAACACTAAGAAATTCTACTATCTATACTAATATTATAAAGCTGAAGAGTTTGTTTGTTTGCTTGAACGCGCTAATCTCAGGAACTACTGGTCCGATTTGAAAACTTCTGTCGGTGTTAGATAGCCTATTTATCGAGGAAGGCTATAGGCTATATATCATCACGCTAAGATCAATAGGAGCTGAGCACCAATGAAGAATGTTTCAAAATCGGAGGGTATTTTTTCCTTTTGAGAGATTCCGCTGCGTGCGCTGCGTAAACAGTTAAAGTTTCGCAAAAATCATGTATGACAGAATTGTTCCCCTTTAAAAGTTCTAAAAAAAAGTCCGTGACAGCATATGTCTATCTTTTAAGGTTGGCTCACTATAACCATTTTTATGCTAACCAAATTTGTTCTAAAAGAATGCATTATTTGCGAAGGTATTATTATAAACATGATATTAATCCTTAACCAAATAAATACGTTATTCATCACAAGTATTTAATTTAAAACAAAATTGTCCTTTACATTATTCGATTTCAATGAATATCTTAGGAGATATCGCAGTTTTAAAATAACATTGCAGCAAAATAATTACCCATTACAGACGTAGTACAAACGATGTTTCTCCTGGTTTATTCTGCGTGATTACTACTGGTTCGATTTGAAAAATTCTTTTAGTGTTGGATAGCCTATTTATCGAGGAAGGCTATAGGCTATATAACATCACGCTACAACCCACGGGGGCGGCGCAGTAACGATAAACGCGGGTGAAACCGCGGGAACATCTAGTATACTCATACTCGTACAGCATTACTAAACAATTGACAAGTATATCTTGAGACCGAGTCGGGCCAACATAACGTTATTGGGTTTTCTATCAAAAATTTCCAATGGCACCCCGGGACTAAACTGATATTTTATTTCCGTGACATCACTTAAAGTAGTTGGTTTAGCGCCTTATCTCTCTCTGATCGTATCAGATTATCATCGTATTGAAGAGTGTAAAATACCAGAATGCATTTGTGTCTACGCGCACACTTATGAATTTATGATCTATAATTAGGTATATCGCCCGCGCAGATGTCAAGTCTCAGTTAAGATTAGTCGCAGCAACCGAAATTCATTGTTGATTATTTATTATACTAATCCACGTATCACAATTTAATGTATAGTCATAGACCCGTTTGCTCGATAACCGCCTTTAAGATAGATCTATAAATATACGCCTAAAATTGTATTGCAACAACAACTAAAACAGTTCAACTTCTATATTTCTATAGGTCAACCGGTAATCATAAGTAATTAGTTTATTTAGACTGTACTTAGTCCGAAATATTATGTTAATGATATTATCATTAAAATTATATTATATATAAGGCGTTCTAATTTTATACCTACTTCTAATTTTATACATAGTTCTAATTTTATACGCTCAAGTGTAATACAGTGTATGCTCTTGACATTTTATTTTAATTATAATGCTTAAACGTGATTGGCGGTAACATGTTGTGTACCAAAATCCTACTGCGTGATTGTACGATCAAGTTTCTAATACCAATTCATACTCCATTTTAGATCAATGGGCAAGTTTAATGGCTCTCTATCACATATACAAGCCGACATATTGGGATGAACAATTTTTGCTATGGTAGCAAAGTATAAATGCATAGGTGCACGCCTATACTCCAAAGGGAGTGTCTTATTTGGAAAATTGTGGTTAGTACATTGGGCAAAGTAAGGTTTTTAGGTCCCTCGTAATGAGGAGCGAGGCTGTTGAGCCATTTGGTCAGGCCTTGATGGCGTAATGGTTAGTGTAACCGACTGCCACGCCTGAGGTCGCGGGTTCGATTCCCGCACAAGTCAAACATTTGTGTGCACGAACATTGATGTTTGTCTTGGTCTGGGTGTTTCTATGTATAATATGTATGTATTTACAAAAAAAAAAGTATATAAGTATGTTTATCCATTGTCTAGTACCCATAGTACAAGCTCTGCTTAGTTTGGGCTAGATGGTGTTGTGTGTATGTGGTAGAATATTATTATTATTATTATTATTTGTCGTTGAGCGGACGTACTACCAGATCCCACGCTACTACTATCAATTACTAGACAAAAATCCATGCACAAGAGTTGCATTCATGGCCTCTGCGGCACTGAGACAGTGTAAACCAGAAATAAAAACATTTCATGTTATAAAAGGATCGCGCAACCCTTTAAGTGGTCAACTCGCCACTTCTAATATGCCAAGTCTCGTTTAATTTTTATTGACCCTTGTGGCATACGTGTTCACAGTCCATCACTCAGGGTCTGGGTACCATATCTTATCTTATCTTATGTGGTGGCCAGTCAGTGCAGACCGGCGACACTTCGACCCAGTGGGATCTTTTGTGTCGACACTCTCCCAATAACGACTGCCATAGATGTTCGTGGCAGCCGGGACCAACGGCTTAACGTGCTTTCCGAGGCACGGAGCAGGCGATAATTGTCAATCAATACGCACATAATTTCGAAAAGTCATATAACTTCAGAAAGTCGGAGGTGCGCGAAGTGGGTTCGAACTTGAGACCCTCTGCATTGCAGTCTGTTGGTCTCCCCACTGAGCTATCGCTGCTCTTCTGGGTACCATAGCTGAGAATAATATTATATTATGTATCTACTACCCCTACCGGGGGATGAGCAGACCTGATTCAATGCATGTACATATATATGTATGTTCTGTGATGTAAAATTTATGGTTGACAAGATTACAGACAATTAAGGACTAGAGCTCCATAGGCTACGGTTGCTACATACAATCAGATAGCCGCGTGCGTAAATTGCAATCAGCCAAATCCTACAAAGTGTAATAACTACACAATTACCTATATAGAATATTTGACAGAATTAGATCTCCATCAATCAACTGAGCAACAATTATTTGGCACAATTTGTGAATGACATGCGCTTCTGTGCTCGATATGAACTCATTTAATTTAAATACGTAAACATTGGACATACAAGCATTGAAGCGTTGCGTGGCTGATGGGACGACTGAACATATTTTTTGTCATGTTTCTGACGATACTCCTTCTAGCGGATTCGATCGATTAAAAGTAGTATTTTAGATAAAGTACCTATAGTATCTTCGCTTTGATCGAATTAAAAAGTAAGTAACTCCTTGTACAGTCAAAGGACACACTCCCAATAAAGGGCACAGCGGCATCTCATTTAAACCTGATAGTTTGCTCATTGTGAGATAGTGCATCTGAGAAAGTACCAGAAGTATATATACAGATCATAACCAAACACCCCTGTGACTGTTCTTGCAGTAAGTAGGATTTCAAGGTACCTCGAGAAGACCTAGCTGCATGCGCGAGAATCAGATGTCAAACTGTCCAACTACGCCTTTTTTAAGGTTTGGTAACGCGCATATGACAGCTTGTGTTGTAAGCGCCAATAGGCTGACCGAAATCGCTTACCATCGGCCGGGTTTTTTGAATGTGTCATGAAATTGATCACGATAAATCGGCATTTCGACATTCGAATGCAGAATCGTGCATAGCGGAACTGATTATAAAATTATCGTCATTGTTGATATTTTACTATTTTACCGTAATTTTGTTTTTTTCCTGTGACTATTAAATAGTGCATCACATATATCACCAAACAATGTGACTTACACCACTACACCATTATTAGTTAAACATAAATAATAGGCATACGGTCATAAACAATAATTTGATTGACAGCTTGACCTATAAAACTTTTTAAAGCATATAATTTAAATAATAATGATTATATCCATCTATTTACAGCGTTCCTTTCTGGGCAACTAATCGTGTTAAACAAAATATCTTTAATGTACCTATAACTAGATTTTCTCGTGACTTCGCTCGCATAAATGTAGGTTAGGTGTGGTTGTGGTGTGGTAGTGACTACTTTTTTCTAGACGAAAGGTACCTTATGTTCTGTTCTGTACCCCTGACAATGTGTATGCAACATTTCATGATGGTCAGTGTAAGGTATGAAAGTGTAACAAACAAATAAATAAACAAACTCACATTCGCATTAATATTTCTTACATTTATAATATTAGCGGGTAATGACCCAAATATGGCTTTGAAAAGTAAAAAAAATTAAGTTTAAGAAAAACTAAGCAGGAAGAATGTTTTACAACTTGTTTCATTACACAAATACTTGTGTGTTCTATTTTTAAATACGTGTGATACACAAAAAGTTAGAATAAGGATGCCGTTTATTTCAGTAGTTAAACATGGTACAGTCAGCGGCATAAGTAGCTAAACATCGTAAAAAGTTCTACACCACTTTATAAATTAAGACTTTTTAATTATCATTATGTTATTTGGAATCGTTATTGAGTAGACTATCCTATAAAATTACTCCAGAAAATTTTAAAAGACAAAATTCTTTTACGTGATGAAAAAAATAATTTCAAAATGTATCTTGTAGACTTTTCTAGCTGACTGTACTGACTAAGTAAAAAATACATACATGCATCGTGGCGGATGTACATTAAAATTATTTTTAGACTTAGTAATGTTAGACATTACCTCAGTCTAAAAATATTTTTTTATTTACTTCTTTGTTATGTTACAAAAGAATTTTAACATATTTTATTTCTTCATACAACTATTATTAGTTAGTTGAAATTATTCTAGTTTATTAATACATATCTTTAAGAATCTTAATCGTTGGCATTACAAAATTTAAATTACTTTAATTATATGTTTGAAAGAAAATTGCGTATCGTAGCAGGCTTATACTTAATTTAATCTAGATCGCGGCCTAACCTTGTGTTGTCTTCCGGGCAAGTTTTTCTGCCATCTTATGTATTCGCTGTGTGACTCTTTTTTATAGGTCGGCAACGTATGAATTATATGCATGGAAGCAAGTCTGCGAAAGACTGCAGGCAGATGCTGGATGCGGCTATGGCGCTCTTTGGGGGAGGGCTATGTCCAGCAGTGTACTATTATAGCCTGATGATGATGATGATGAAGCAAGTCACAAAAGATTACTTACTACTTTTCATTAGTCCAGCCGTTTCGTTGCGTTTGGCGTATCCAGGATTACTCTCTAGCTGACCGGAGCTATAGCAGCGATAGTCTATACACATTCCTAGTATTTTTAGTTTAATCCTAAAATCCTGGGCAAACATTAGATGATTGGCGTGCATCGCCTACCTGTCCCAATAACGTCCGCAAATTATTTTTGCTTGTAGTTTTTTTATAGATTACTTATATTCTACTATCTATTGCAGAACCGACAACTATAATGTTATAATCCCAACTTTTTATCCTTTAAGGTATACACGTATACTATAAATACGCAAGCTCAAGTGTGACCTGTAAGCAGCTTACGCAAATGAAACATTGTACAGTTCTAATAAATTTCTTTATGAGCCACAGAATCGATTTATTTTAATTAACGTCTAAGAATAGGTTCTAAACATGCAGTGTAATAATATTGTCTTCTGTTTACGCGAATGTTATTCAGTTTACATTACATTAAGTGACCATGGCTGCTGAAAAGCAACCGAAACGTCGGGGAAAGTTAGTGTAACAGTTTTTCAAAATTTTGTAATAGTGTCAAATAAACAACGCGATAAAATCCGTATATAGTAGCTTAATTTCAATGCAGTGTAATGTTTAAAAATCATTTTTTTAACAGAAATGTATAGAATAATATTTTTTCTTTCTTGAAGCAAGCGTCTACGAGTAATGTGCGCATGTTTATGAATAGACTATATTGCGTTCATATCACAAAGTACGGAAGAACAGTATAAAAAAATGGATTCTACTTTTATACTGTACGCCAAACTTCTAGTTCGCTCTAAAGTTTTTCGAGTCTGTGCAGCTATAGCTCTGCGTGCAAATCCAACCTTGTTCGCTGCGTTCAGCTTATACGCCGTCTGCTTTGTGTCATAGCGGTAATACTCGAAGTAACTTTAGAAGAAACTAAAAGTTTGGTACAAGGAATACCAATAAATGGTGATCGTACTAATGAGCCCCACAAATTTGTTACAGTAAACTGTGTTAAAAATAGTAGCATTGTTACTACGTTTACACAGCAGTAAGAGCTCCCTATCTGTAATCTTTTTATTAGCGTCGGGTACGTGCTAATGATACTCATGTCTTTGCAAGCCATCAAAGACATCGGTAAAATGCAAGCATCAGCCGTGGGTTTGTTTGCTGCCTTTATTGTAATACCGCCGTGGCTCAGTTATATAATAATATAATATATTCTATCACATACACACAATACCATCTAGCCCAAACTAAGCAGAGCTTGTATTATGGGTACTAGACAATGGATAAACATACATATATAATTCTTTTTTTGTAAATACATACATATTATACATAGAAACACCCAGACCAAGACAAATATCAATGTTCATGCACACAAAATGTTTGACTTGTGCGGGAATCGAACCCGCGACCTCAGGCGTGACAGTCAGTTATACTAACCACTACGTCATCGAGGCCGACATAGAGTAGAGCATAGTTGCAGTGAATGCGACTGCTTCGATGAGGTCTCTGTTTCGAATCCCGGGTCGAACTAACAAAATGTTACCGAGTTTTCTGCCAAGAAATCTCAGTAGCAGCCCGCAGCTAGGACGTTGGCGGTGTTACACACCCCGTGCCTCGGAAAGCATAAGCCATAGGCCGCCGTGGCCAGAATTCGGTCTGGAGGATATGATTATACAAGGGACAGACATACGAGTAACTCACAGGAAGAGATTAGAGATTTACTGAAAGGCCTCTATGATATTTTTTATTTTTTTTCATATACATCTAAGGTGGCAAACAAGCATACGGCCCACCTGATGGTAAGTGGTCACCGTAGCCTATGGACGCCTGCAACACCAGAGGCATCACCTGCGCGTTGCCAACCCTTTAGGAAAGGAAGTAGGAAGGAGAAGGAGCGGGAAGGGGGAAGGAGGGTGATTGGGCCTCCGGCACTCATTTATAGACTCAAGAATACAGCGCGCCGAAAAACGTGATAGCCGGCACGTTCGGTAATGTCGGTCGTGTATGCTATTGCCTTTGTCTGTCAAGAAATAAAATTTGAAAGCTGTAGGTATTCATCATTTTATATCCTGTTTATTTATTTATTTAAAGAATGTCTACATATATGGACATAACATCGAAAAGTCAGAGATGCGTGCTTAGAGATCGAACCCGAAATGTCACGAAGAGGTTCGTGCTTCAATATAAGCGCTGATATTATAATTATGTCTAAATTACTAACATAATCAATAAGTTTATTTCATATAAAAAAGGTATTACAGGTCAAAGTTAGTATTAAATAAACTTAATGCTAGTTTACAAATTTTATATTTTAAATGGTATAAAATAGTTATTTATATTTTATTCTTTTAGTTTTTTCTGTTTAGTTCTTCGCTGTAGATGTTTTTACAAATTCGTCTAGTAATTTCTATTTAACCTTGATCAGTGATTGTATGGCATAGTTTTTGTTGTCAAATTCCATGTAGGTACAACAGTGAGTATTTTGTTTTAAGACGTTTCGCGAACCGTAACCGGAACACGAGTGCTATGGGTTAGACACGGTGTCCGCTTATCATGATTCTATTATTAGTTCATTGTTAGATCTTTGCTTGTGAAACGTCATTTAATTAATTTTTAGGCTGCCTATTCGTTACGGAGTGGTAAGACGTTACACAACAAGAAAACATTAAAATAAGGCTCTCTATCGCTATATAGATACTGAATTTTATATGATTCGTATATAGATGTGGAGGAACGTGGTATGATGTCCTTCCAACACAAAGAGACTGGACTCCTTCGACCAGGCTGGATAATCGTGCCGTGCGGGCCGCGGCCCGATTGTTGATGTCGGGAACTTATACTTAGTCACTGTGTAAATTACAATTGCGTGATAGCAGGCGTGATTATAAGCATCTATTGTGTACAGCGTAATTTGTTGTCTGTAGTCGGAGCTTCTCCGTCTGTCCGTGTGATGTCACTAAATATGTAGAGCGGCTTTTTCAGATTTTTAAATAGGCCGCCCTTGGTCAAATGCTTAAAAATCTTAATCAGTTGTCTTTATTTGGTGGAGTACGCCTTAAATATGCCGTCTTGTCGCATGGGGAGGTTATGAGGCCATGTCGAGCTCTCCTGATAACTAGGCGACTAAAACAGACTTACACGCATACTCTCAAGACTACGCCTACAGAACAGGAAAGTAGTGAATTACAATCACATTGCGGCACGTATATGGAGGCGACCCTATTATCATCTACCGGGCGCAAAAAAGTCGAAGCATAAACGTCTATTACTTCTATAACTATAAAAACTTATATTAAGTACCAAACTTATTGCTTATGCTGGTGGATAAATCGCCGGAACTATGGTTACATCAGCGACACATTTTTAATCCCTGAATTAACTTAGGAATCAATTAAGTATTCGACAGACTTAAATTAGAAATCCTTCAAATTATCTTTACTTTTCTTAACTTAGCTAGGTATCTGATAGTTCAACAATCGGTCCTACGAGTGTTAAATACACGCACAACTAATTATGTAGGTACCGCAAACAGGATATAAAATATATGTACACCCGTGATCATGCCGAGCCTGCGTGTTATTTCTTATTGTTATTTTATGTTTAACAAAACATGGCGTCTGTGACACAAAGACCTATAGCAGGCCCATTTTACGTGGCGATCTGGTTGTCATCTTTAACTAAGCTGTTGATTTACAGCAATATTTACTTTTAAATGACTTTGGCCTACTAGCATATAAAAGTAGAAGCACTTACTCTTCATCTTAAACGGTTGTCTCATGACCACAACGTGCTATTGCCTAAGTATATACATCTCTGTCTATCTCATAAGGGACAGAGACGTGAATTATGTATCTTATTATATCATCAAACAATCTTCGTACCTACATATGTACGGTACGTAGATTGTTTGACAATATAATTTCAAAAGGTTAACGGAAGTAGGGTACGACGGGATCTTTCTTAAGGCATGTGATTTTGTGAATCTAAAGCATCGAATTGCTGGTTACGCAGCTCTATAGAAGATCCAAATATTCTAGTTTTGTGGTCAGGCAAAGCGTAAGGTATTGAAGCTCTAAGAGAAAGTGCTACGTGTACTAACGACGATTACTTTTGGTAGGGTCCTTAGCTATAGGTACCCGTCGTGTACATATGCTACGGAAAACGCTTCCTATCAGGTACGCCATTTGCCACCGTGCTGCTAAAAATGCTGTCTTAATTTCCAGAAATTACTTAATCCCTAGAGCGTTGGCGAAGAAATCCGTGACTAATAGAAGCGCGTTTCTTTAGCACACTCGTGTTCTCAGTTGACACCGAATACCTAAGAATTTTGTGAACATGCGTGTATTAACTGGTGCCCAGGCCTGATGATCATCACGTGCCTATTCACTTTGGCGATCAAAGCCACCATCTATTAAAGCAATATCATTGCAAAGTTGATGATTGGTCAATGGGGGTTTGTGGACAAAAGTTCACAGATCCCCATTGATGGGGATACTCAATGGGGATATGTGGAATAACCCGCATGAATGAGACAAGCAGTACATTTTACCTATAATACGCTGCCTATCTTATCTTATGTGGGGGCCAGTCAGTGCAGACCGGCGACACTTCGACCCAGTGGGATCTTTTGTGTCGACACTCTCCCAATAACGACTGCCATAGATGTTCATGGCAGCCGGGACCAACGGCTTAACGTGCTTTCCGAGGCACGGAGCAGGCGATAATTGTCAATCAATACGCACATAATTTCGAAAAGTCATATAACTTCCGAAAATCAGAGGTGCGTGACGTGGGTTCGAACCCGAGATACGCTGCCTAATATCTGATCCGTTCTATAATATTGTATGTGGTTAACAAAGTAATTAGTTTGAATATAGAAATATAGTTACTTAAAGAGTTCATATACGGCAGAGGTTAAGTTCCGTGGCGGAAAATGTCGCAGTCTATAATTGCTTCATAAACTAACGCGGAACTAACACAGCAAAGTCTATTGGATTGTAACTCGGCGAATCATGTCCAATAAAAAATCCTTACCAATAATTATGTACAGTGATACTAATTAGGTGTTAGGGCCGGTTTTGACTTTTTGCTTAGATTGCTGCCGCCCACACTTCAAAAATTCTACCATCTATGTAATAAGGTTCTGTATAGGAGAGTCACTAAAACACACATTTCGGGGAGACTACGGGAAAGTTAAGCTGCTTCGAACGAAGATTCGAAGTCTGCAACGAATTTAATCCAACGTAATGGTAACAGAAATATACAACGTAACATTTTAAGAAATGCGCGCGTCAGAACATTCATTAATATTTTTTAGGAGATCTGTTGCTGTCGAGCTGGCTCGAACGAAATATCATTGTCTGCAGAAAAACTACAAACTCGGACTATGCAAAATTTCATGTCCACGGGTAGTCTCCCCGTGAACATGGCTACGATAGGCAACCGAAACGTCGGGGCAAGTGTAAGTTTTAATGAATTAAAATAGCTTAAATTGTAGCAAAAAGCAAAAATAGTAGTGTCATTGTTTAAAATTATGTAACAAAATTGTTTTAAAATAAACAACGCGACAAAATCCGTATAAATTAGCTTAATTTCAATGTATAACATTTGCGTAAACGTAAGATAATATTATCATCGGGCACGCCACGATCGTGGCAGTAAGTCCCGTGTTTGAAGAGTGGCTGGAGAGGCAGCATGGCGCCCTCACCTTCCGGCTGACACAGGTAATGACTGGCCATGGTTGTTTTGGCCAGTTCCTATGTCGTATAGGCCGGCAAGCGACGCCCGGTTGTCACCACTGCGACGACTGCTGCGACGTTGTTGAGGACACGCGCTGCACACTTTGGCGAATTGCCCTGCCTGGGTATCGTGCACCGTGAATTGATCGCGGCAGACGGATTGGTTGCGCTCTCGCTCCCGGCCGTAATTCAGTCTATGGTCCGGAGTGAGAGGTCCGGAGTTGAATTTAGGGTAGCTTATCATAAGATTCATAAGGGTTAGATGCACTCGCACCGTTTGTCACGACACAATACAATTGTTTCAATAGGCTATATATTGCTAGTTTCAATATGATTCTTAGTTGTTTAAACCTACTTATTGTGTTTACAAGCCAGTCAGTAACGATAACATATGACCTAGCGATCTTGATGTTATAAGGTTAGGACGTTACATCTACGTAACATTATGTAATAAGTATTAGAATTACTAGATACGCTTGCTTTAATTTAGATTTTAAAAAGAGTTTCTTTTCAACCTGTATGAAACTGTCCTACTGCTGGGCACGGGTCTCTTCTTAGAGTTAGAAGGGTTAAGCCTCGCTGGCCCAGTGCGGGTTGGCAGACTTCACATATCTTCGAAAATATTATGGAGAACTCTAAGATGTTTTCCTGACGAAATTGTCTTTCACCGCTAAAGCGAGCGACAAATAAGTCCCAAAGTACCGGAGGCTCAATCACCCCTTTCCCCCATCCCGCTCCTTCTCCTTCCCACTTCCTTTGCTAAAGGGTCGGCAACGCGCAAGTGATGCCTCTGGTGTCGCAGGCGTCCATAGGCTACGGTGACCACTTGCCATCAGGTGGGCCGTATGCTTGTTTGCCTCCTTAGTGTATATAAAAAAAACTATTTAATGCGCACATAACTTTCAAAAGACAGAGATCTGTCTGATCTGACAGAAAGGAAGTGGGAAGGAGAAGGAGCTAAATGAGAATGGCTTATATTCGCAAAAGCATATCTGTGTGGAGTGGTTTTATAGACTTAATTGTAGCCTAATGTTATAAGAAATATACACAAATTTTAATAGTTTTTGGTTAGGGCTTGATCATTTTTGTGATTTTACGAATGTTTTTTTAGAATTCCTATAAAGTGAAGGTATACATATTTTGTATTCTGAATAATGATGTCGACTTCTCTACTGTATATATATATATAATATATACTTTATAGCATATACATAATATTATATACCCTATACATTTGTTATGGTGATATCAAACATGCAATCATTGTTTACTGTAGAAACTATGTTTATAGGAATCCAATGATCGTGATATTGTTACAAATGTATTCTATCTACCTATTAATACACACCTATTAATATACACACACACCTACATACACAATGAACAGGTATATATGAAAATGTATAATATAAAAACAACTGTTTTCAAACTATATTTGTTTTCTAACAAATAGAGATGAGAAAACAAGAAAGACAATACATATAGCTAGATCTATAGACCCATCTAATGTAGGTCTTGTAAGCTAAATAAGATTAGTAAGAAAATTTACTATAAACTATGTAACTCATATAAATACACTTACCTCCAATAATTAGCCTTAGGCGCCCGAAAATAGCAATCCAACACCCTTAGCCACGACAGCAGTCCCGACGTTCAAGTTGGCTGTTCCAAGTGTCAGCTGACGCCTCCAGCAGTGAGACTGGCGTAGGAATGATCGCAGGATGATAGGGAACACCGGATACATTTGCCTATCTATTTTATTACGTGACGTCCCTACTCGAGGGATACGCACACTCACACAGAAACGCTGTTTGTTCATTTTATTATCTGAAATATTATTTAGAATTGCATCAACTTGCAGTCTAGTTGTATTGAACAGAACTACAACATCTTTTAAAGATAATATTGTTTTACGCTTACAATGAAATTAAACTACTTTATACGGTTATTGCGGTTTATTTGAACAACACAATTTTTAAATTATTAACCTTTTTCAGGACTCTCCCGGGACTCGGAGATATCAATTCGTGACTATGGCGGCGGAAAGGACGGTTCCTTTCAAAACGTCGCCGCGTCGGGGAAATTATAATTTAAATAGTATAATATTAATAATATTCAAATTGTTTAATAATTTAAATAGTTTCAAAATTATAAACAAATTTTGTTGTTCAAATAAACCACCATAAAATCTTTTAAAGATTTTAAATTAAGATGCCTACATTAGCTGTCTGTGACTGTTCTATTAAAAAATTACTGTACTTACCTATTAAGTAAGATGTTAATGAACGTTCCATCTTGAAAAGTAATTTCCAACAACTCGAAACAATGTCCACAATCATCACGATACCATACACTGTGATATTTTGGATAATGGTTATATTTTTCAAGAAGGTATACGAAGTATATAATACTCTATAATATAGGTACCATAACCTATAACATTTGACTTCACGGATGGTATTGTGATTTAAATAGTCACTACGCCATATCCACCAGTCTGGGTGTTCTTTGTGTCCGTTGTTTGAATTCTTGGAAAGTTATGGACATATTTCTAGTCCGGGAGTTCTTTTTTAAAACAATATAATCTGGGTACTTATCATTTAATGCTTGGATGCATGACAATTTTTGTTGCCTTTACTCCCGGTTTTATGAAATTAATAGACCGATACATAAATCCGATTGTTTCTAATATTATATTATCATTTTAGGATAAGACATCCAGTAATTTCGATAGACATTTTTTCTTATATCTTGACACTGAAATAAATATAGTACTGAGTTACAGGCGCCGCATAATATTTATCCGCTGAAGAAAATCCGTGGCGTCAACTTACAAGCTTTTTCCTTTTAAATTTGTGTTTTTATTTGCATCTTACCAAGATAATATGATCATGATAATATTCTGTAAACACTACAATTCATAGGCATTTGAGCAGTACTTTAAACAAAGTGCACAATTTCTTTAGCTTAACAGTCGAACGGTCAGTCTTTGCGAAAATTTACTAATACGTTGTCGCTAGTAGGTACCAGATACCAATTTCAAAATATCTACCTATAATAATATATAGTCTTGACTTACATTCCAGTCATAAGTATTCCAGCTAAGTCGTAAATAGATATTACTTGGAACTTAAGTATTATGTGTAAGTATTGCCATTAAACTATTCTAACTAAAATTATAAACGCAAATGTTTGTTATGCTTTTATGTCTTAACTACTCGATCGATCATCATGAAATTTCGCATACACGGTGACCGCTATGAACACAAACAGGTAAGATTATTTACTTATAATCACGTCGCAATAAGTATTAATTTTTATAAGATATCTTCATCCTTTGTCAGCGACTGTACTCCGATATCCGTATCACCGAAATGAGTCATGTTAGACGTATATATATATTAAATATTACATGAGCAGATATTTTTAGTTCTCATCTTGTTAATTATCGTTAGTTGTGATGACTCTATAATCATCAAGTATCTCTGAATTGCGATAGGTCTCGCTAGTTGAAATTGATGTCATCCTTCTGTAGTACCTACAGCTTCAAAGACTGTCTAGTGTGCATGTATGTACATAATATATGTATCTACAGCCCCATTGGATCAATGACTGTACGTTGGGCTTTTATTGACTACTGATTGGAAGTGTTGTCAGCTTACGGTCACCGTGATGTAATCTATTGATACTATTTGCAATACCATCACCTGGGCTACCAAGGGCACCGCTGTGCTGCATCTGCGTAAGTGTTACCTAAGATCACAAACACTTGCTGATAGCATGTAGAAATAGTCTCTTTAAAGAACCTAGAAGTCTAAACCAAACAACTTATTGTAATGTTCAGTACTTGCTGTGATCTTGCTTAGGACGAAGTTACTTGCGTGTGCGGTGCGAGTCCGAGGGAACTCGAAGTTATTCGGAGCAGCACAATAAAGGGACTTCTTAATCTAAAGAATGTATTCACGCTTACAGGACAGTCTATCCATAAGTCCTTTCACAATGTTACACTTTATCATTATCATTCTATAACCCAAAGCATATTATTACGTTAAACATCAGCAAAGTAGCGTTTACAAACGATGAGCTCTTATATATTTGAGAAGATAGACACTAGGATAATCTTCATCTGTTAACACGGATGACTTTTTAAATCATAAAACACAAGGTACAAAATTGCGTAGAGATGTCATACTCTGCTTTTCGAAAACTTCAACGCAATGAACACCTAGGCATAGCACGTGTAATATATCAAACAAACATTTAATTTTGTCCCGTGTGACGTAAATAAGTTAATCGTTTCTGTTTTAATCTAAATAGAATTTCACACATCAAGTTCGTACTTGATGTATGCAATTCTATTTAGATTAAATTTATTAATAATTTATCTTTCAATTCATACAACATACTCGTGTATGTTGTATGAATTGAAATATAAATTAACATTGAAATATAAAAATAAATTTCTGCACCAAACATAATCTACATTCCACGATTCGATGTAAGACCCAAAATGGTCAAAGATCTATCTAGATAAGAATATTGATTGCTAAATTTAAATTCGTGCTTCAGCCATAATAATATGTAAGTGTAATTTTATGTGAACCAATTTATGCACGTACCTAGAGCTGTAATAAGGAAATCTCTAGCCAAAATTCACCCACCGCTCCGTTTATTGGAACAAATTGGTTCCGACCTTGCGATATCATTAAATAGCTGCGGCCGCGTAAGAGACAAAGGTTACATTATCACGCTGGTACGACAGCGCTTTCTCGGCGCTACAGAGCAGTGGATACCTCACTCATATTTATTAAACAGCATTACTGAACAAACACAAAAATTTGGCTGCCACAATAGAGATAAAAGAAAGCTACACCCGATTGTTTTTAAAGACGGCACTCGCTCTCTTTGTTGTCTGTATTATACAATAAGCTCTAAATCCGAAAACTTTAAGCTACTTTCGGTTGGATGTCGAAAGATCCGTGATCAGAATTGCTATTTTAAATGAGTACGGGACGATCCCAATAATTCCATACGATCTAGATTGTAAATCAAAAAGCGCTAGGCTACTACTGCTTGAAAGACGATGGAAGGCTCGCGACGAGTTTTGCTACTTGCAATAGGAAAGGACCAATCCCATATGCTCTGGATTGTAAACTCGAAAACTTTGAAAATTTTAAGTAGGTATGTAAAAGATGGTACAGAAAGATAGTTACATACATTTTATCGCTCACAAAATATAAATTATGTTATAGACATATTGCCTGCTAATTTTAGGATGTATACCCCAGGTATTTTCCTAAATTGTATTATAAGCTGCCCTCGATAATATTAATGCATTATTCAGAAATGGCACGCAATATCTGTTTAAAAAATAAATATAGACACAATTTGAAATATACACTGGGAATGGTGTTGCTATGTTTTGGAGTAGGTATTTATTTACCAATTGCTTTAGTTCTTAAATTTAAAAGTAAAAGAAATTACCATTCTTTAATACCCTGTTCACATCAGATTATAAAACATAATACATATTCATTAGGTAAATATATCCGTGGAATATGTCACAAAGTCCGGAAATGTTTATTGAATTAATAGTTAATGGTAATTATGCATTATTGATCGCACCTTATATGCACATCGCAAGTCTGCTATTTATTATGTTTAGGAACCGGAAGCATTATAAACATTTTCCATAACAATATTATGGTAAATGACATTGAATATGACCTTCCCGGCTTTTACGTTAAGTACTAAATAGCAAGTCCCACTTCTTCTCCTTAGCCTTGGGGTCGGCTTTCTAGTCTAACCGGATTTGAGTGGATTTTAGTTTTTACACGGAGCGACTGCCATCTGACCAGTTTTTACACGGAGCGACTGCCATCTGACCTCTTCAACCCCAAGGCTAACGATATCCTAAAGCTTGACCAGTGTCAGGATATTAGAGGGAACTGACTGCCCAATAACTGCCATAGATGTTCATGGCAGCCGGGACCGACGGCTTAACGTGCTCTCAGAGGCACGGAAAAATAGTAAGTCCCACTATAGACCTTTAATCGATATCCAAGCACAGCTGCCGTACCTGGGTCATTGTCAAATTTTGCGCAGGTAATCGTAACTAAAAATGACAAATATACCAAAAATAAAAATACATAATGTAGGTAGGTACGTGACTTTTCTTTTTGTCCGTGCCTGCTACAACAACTGAATTTTGGTGTGTTGCAATGGCCGCGATGTTTAATTAATGATTTATGATTTATTCCAGTTTTTGTAGGTTAGAGTGTAAAAAATACAACTCTGTTATCATAACGTTTTAACGTTTATTATGAAATTAAACTATTCAGTCCAAAATATTTTGGCATTAATGTTAATAACTGTATTTTATCTCATTATCACATTTAATAACAGAATACACAGAATAATAACATTATTTTAAAGATTAACCTTCATTAATTTAAATTTCAAACAACTCTGTTACATTTTAAATTTTGACAGACATTACATTTTACCGAATTATTCTATTCTAAATATTTATTTTTACTGCTAACCGTCACATCATCATCATCATCATCATCAGGCTATAATAGTCCACTGCTGGACATAGCCCTCCCCCAAAGAGCGCCATTGCGCCCTGTCTTCAGTTCTGTCTTCGCCATAGCGCCGCATCCAGCATCTGCCTGCAGTCTTTCGCAGATCGTCATATGAACCATAACATATGACCGTATAAATATCTAACAAATAAACGTTTGTCAAAATGTTTAATTTGCGAGCCAAGTTATGCATAATATCCAAATCCGTTCAACGGTTTATGCTCGCAATACTCTACTACTATACCTACATGGCAATTAGCAAAGCATGGCTGATATTATAGCACAGTATACCTAATATTAAGTAGGGGCAGGCACAGGGTGGACCGAAAAACTTTCAAGGGTCGCGGGAAGCGGTTGGATGCGGGTGGCTCGGTCTGTATGGATAACCTTAGGGGACGCCTATGTCCAACAGTGTCCACTATCGTTTAGCTGAGATGATGATAATATAGCTAGGAAATTATTTTATTTAAATTGTATGACCGACGCATTATGTTTTATTTAAGACTAGCTGTTACCTGCGACTTCGTCCGCATAGATTTTAACTAAAAAGTGTTTGTCTCAAATCAAAGTAGCCTAAGTTACTCCTTATAACATCAGCTATCTGCCAGTAAAAGTCCCGTCAAAATCGGTTCAGCCGTTTCGCAGATTAGTCGGAACAAAAAGATAGACAATAAATTGTTTTTTTTTATATAAGTACCTACCTTTTAGACTGTCTTATGCATTTAGTAAAATGCTGTTATTTTGATTTTCTTTCACTGGATAGTTGATGTCCTAAGGAGTAACAAAAGCAAATTTAATTTTATAAAAATATAGCGTTCCACGGCACATTTTTAACTTATTTGTCAAATTCCATATATTTCTAATACTTATAAGTAAGATGATCTTATTATTTATTGCTTATTCGTAGTCTTGTATAAATTTTCCTTAGATACGGTAAAAAGGTAAAAATAACGTTATTTTTGATGGACCCAACAATGTAGCCTTGACCGCTGGTGAAACTCGTCCCATTAGAAATAGGAAACCTCCCCAAAGATATGGTCAACCCTAATTTATAAGCACTAGTTTTAAGTCTTTTAATATAATTAACAATTTATCACTATCGTAGGTAATTAGTTATTATTATGTTAATAGATATAAGTAACTATGTACCTATGTTTAATTTAATATAGTTAATAAGGGTGGAGGTACACCTCCATTACAATGTAGGGTATTCTTAAGTAGTGTCATGTATAAATACTGTTGACCAACCGCAGCTTAATTAGTTAATAAATGTCTTCCGAGCGAACTACGTGTTTTACTTCAAAATACCACACTATTGAGGAATGTTTTGACAAGCAGAAAGACCGAGTTTACGCTCAAAGCTCTATAGAAGCTTCCCAATTAGTCAACAGAGTACAGCGTGGTGTGGACATTATCCGACTTCAGTGATGGTTTGGTGGGTTTTAGCTACCAAGGATTGACTGAACCATATTTTTGTGAAAAAGGTGGACAAAACACACACAACAAAAGATCGGTGCAAGTGTATCAAGATACGATTCTTTAGAAGGTGGTTATGTTCCATAACCAAGAATGGTCCTTTCAGCAAGACTTAGCACCGGGTCATAAAGCTCGATTCACCCAAGCGTGGTTGGAAACGAACGTTTCGGACTTCCATCAGAGCTGAAGACTGGCCGTCATCTAGTCCCGATTTTAATCCGCTGGATTATCATTTATGGTTAGTGTTAGAGAGTATAGGATGCTGTAACGTTATGATAATTTGGAGTCCCTAAAACAATTCATAAAATTGGCAGTGAAGAATTTGCCCATGGAGAGAGTGCGTGTTTCTATTGATAACTGTCCTCAATGTTTGAAGGACTACATTAAAGCCAATGGAGATCATTTTGAATAAGCATCATATATTTTAATGTTATTACATTAATGTACCTATAACACATTACAGTAATAAATGTATTATTGGAAAAAAAGATTTTCTCTTGTAACAATATTTATTGCAAGGCTTGGTATAGTGTGTACCTACTTACGTTACCTATAGATACTAGCTAGTGGATATACGTATAGGTAGCGTTAGCCTCAGACGATGTCTACATGAAGACACAAATCGACACGTTTTATTAAACTTGTAAGACCATTTTCTTTGCTTTAGGGATTGATTATAATAATGATTATTTTCAAACAACACACATTAAAAAAAAGGTATTGACTTTGTGAGCACAAGCTACCTGTTTCATACTTGCAACGACCTTAATCTGTGGTACGTACCTACTTAATCTGGTCCATTTGGTATTATATAATATTAGCAGTCCTGCATTAAACTGCCCCACTGCTGGGCACTGGTCTCTTAGGGTTAAGCCATAGTCCACCACGCTAGCTATTGCGGATTGGCAGTCAATCACATATCTTCGAGAACATTATGCAGAACTCTCAGACATGCGGGTTTCCTCACGATGTTTCCTTCACCGTTAAAGCGAGCGATATTATTAACTATTTAATACGAGCATAACTTCGAAAAGTGAGAGATGCGTTGGAATCGAATTTGAGAGACCTCTGCGTGGCACTCCAACGGTCTCCCAGTAGGCTATTGCTGCTTTATTATTTAGAGGACATTTACAGGAATAAGAGTCTATCGAAACTTTGAAAATATTGTCTTGTGTTTGTATTGACTGTCAAAAACATTCATAACATTTACATGCTCTCTGAAACGCGACAACTTTTAAAGTTTCACATTTATTTTCGCTATAGCAATCCACACATATATGTAGATATATGTACACACTATATGTGCCTGTGTCCGTGTAGACACACACGCACATATAGTGTGTGTGTTCACTCGTACGTAGAGTCAACAATATATGAAGCTGAGCATATCACTAATTTGTGGAAGTAAGTAAGAAATGAACATGATAATAATTACTATTCAGTATTTTTGAACATTGAACTATCTTTGAACTATTACTGCTATACTAAATAACATCCTAACTAATGTTATAAATAGGAATGCGAGTTTGTTTGTTTGTTACGCTTTCACGCCTTAACTACTCGACCGATCATCATGAAATTTCGTATACACAACGGCACCTAGAAAATAGTACTGTTACCGTTCACCTAGAACTGTTCGATAGCAAAGACGAGGGGAAGCTAATACGAAATAAAACAAAACAGCTTATAGTATTCTATTTTATATTCAGACAGTGTATCTCCACTTTGGCGGTACGTCGGCGTGGTAGAAGTTACACTCTAGTTTGTTGGCGCAGCCGTTGCCGTAGCGGCACGGCTTCGGGTGGTAGAAGTGGCACGAGGGGTTCACGCAGTTCGGGTAGAACTTGCACATGTTCGGGACCACTGCGGATATTGACTTGTAGTTCGCCGCTGGGACTACGTGGGATGCTGTAAATAACCTAAAGTTATAATATAAAATTTGTTTTAGGACTACTTTGATAGATGATATTCTTTGACAATTAAATTTGTTGCGTACAAGTGCAAAATTTATTGCCTTGAAGGCAATGAAAAAGTAGATACGTTGGCAAAACAGGCGTCTAGCGAGGGCATACCTATACAAAGTCCATTGCCTTTTTTCACTGATTGCATTCATTTAATTCGTGAACATTGTCGTGATCTTTGGAAAACTTACTTTAACGAGCGATCACTGGAAAAAGGCATATGGTACAAGACGTTACAGAATGAACCCTGGAAGTCGCTATGGTTTGATGATTGTACACTGAGCCGACAAACCTTAGTTATATAGCTTTTAGACTGCGATCCGGCCACGTTCCACTTAATAAATTTGCTTATATGATGAAAAAGGTTCCATCGCCCCTCTGTTCAGAGTGTGGCTTATTAGAAGATGCGTTACACATCCTGGTGGAATGTGTCCGGAATGAGGATATTAGAAATGAAATGTTACTCATCACTAAAGATTTGAATGACCTGGGCACTTGTAACACAATTTTGGCCTATCCTCTATCTGAGGCCGCTCTTGCTTTATATAAAATTACTGCGTGTTGAATGCGGCGACGTTCACTATGCACATGAATGTTCTGTTTTTTCATTGTTAATTTGATATAATAATAGTATGTATAGACCTAATAGAGTGAAGTAGCCATCGGGACTAAAGCTCCTCAAATAAAAAATAAAAAGTGCAATATTTTCAATTAACTTTTTCTTAAACTTTATCTACCCAATAGTGCCATAATTATATCAAAATGTCTTTCCTATAATTAAAGGAGATTACTTACTGTAACAATTCAAAAAAATTTAAGACCTTTTTATTAGATAAACTGGGAATACAAACGTTCCTGGCCACTACTTGCAGCGCGGGTGGGCGAAGGCGCACATGTGTATAATATATACAATACTAACCGACGCTAGGCGCTGCAGGCGCGCTGGGTTGCGGCGGCGCGTTGGGCGAGTGCGAGTACACGCAGTTGCGGCGCGTGCACGCCGCCAGGAACTTGCAGCGCGGGTGGGCGAAGGCGCACATGGACCCGTAGCGACATGCGGGGAACGCCCGGCACCACACCAGCTTGCGCTCAGCCGCTGACACTGGTGATATAATCACAGAGGCTATTATACCAATTACAAACCAAGCGAACAAAAGCAAGTGCAACGGAACGATTCAGTTTCGCCGATGCAGCACGCTTCGCTGTTGAGTCCTCATAGAGCGATTAAGGTACAACATGGAGCAGTGATAGCTCAGTGGGGAGACCAACAAACTGCAATGCAGCGGATCTCGGGTTCGAACCCACGTCTCGCACGTCTGACTTTCGGAAGATATATGACTTTTCGAAATTATGTGCGTATTGATTAACAATTATCGCCTGCTCCGTGCCTCGGAGAGCACGTTAAGCCGTTGGTCCCGGCTGCCATGAACATATAATGGCAGTCGTTATTGGGAGAGTGTCGACACAAAAGATCCCACTGGGTCGAAGTGTCGCCGGTTTGCACTGACTGGCCCCCACATAAGATAAGATAAGATAAGGTACAACATGTAATGGCACACAGTCGGGCGCGAGGCAAAGCCTTCGTATTCGTACTAAATCGTTCACACACATTCGTTCGCGTACGTACGTTAGCCTTCGTTCGCATTCGTTCGCTTGATATCAACTTGACATTAGAGAAAAGATTCAATTAATAAAAAAAAAAAGACATTTGTTACTATTATTGTATAGTTATAATAATAAAACTGTAATTAAAATCACACAGATAATGACACTGACTGAATTTAAGCCACCCGGATGTATTTTAATTTGGCGAGGAGACCAAAGAACTAGTTCGGTGTGCTGTTAAAATCACACAGATAATGACACTGACAGAATTTAAGCCACCCGGATGTATTTTAATTTGGCGAGGAGACCAAAGAACTAGTTCGGTGTGCTGACAAAATCACACAGATAATAACACTGACTGAATTTACACCACACGGATGTATTTTTATTTGGCGAGAAGACCAAAGAACTAGTTCGGTGTGCTGACAAAATCACACAGATAATAACACTGACTGAATTTACACCACACGGATGTATTTTTATTTGGCGAGAAGACCAAAGAACTAGTTCGGTGTGCTGACAAAATCACACAGATAATAACACTGACTGAATTTAAACCACACGGATGTATTTTAATTTGGCGAGGAGACCAAAGAACTAGTTCGGTGTGCTGACAAAATCACACAGATAATAACACTGACTGAATTTAAACCACACGGATGTATTTTTATTTGGCGAGAAGACCAAAGAACTAGTTCGGTGTGCTGACAAAATCACACAGATAATGACACTGACACCATTTTTAAAGCAGCCTAATGTATTTTAATTGGGCGAGGAAACTAAGGGACTAGTTCGCTGTGCCGTTAAAATCACACAGATAAAGACAAATCTAGGTGTAGGTCACTTAGCCGACGAGTAAGCCATAAAAACACAATGAATACTTACATGGCGGCACAGAATCATATTTATGAGTATTTGTCACAGTAGTAACTGTGACATGACTATCGCTGCTCGCGCTCTCTGTTCTCTCACGAACTCTTTCAGTCTCTTTCGCTCTCTTGTCCACATCGAACACTATCGGCGATGCTTTCCTCTTCTTCACAGTCGGTGGCTCTTCTTTGATTTCAATACTCTTCCTCTTTTCAGCCTTGTCTTCTTCTTTTTTAACAACGACTAGAGTTTCAGTCTCCTCGCTTACGCTATTCAAGCGTTTATTCTGACTGTCTAGAACCTTCTCCATCGGTTTAACGACTTCTTTTTCTTTTGGTTTAGTTTCTTTTGTTTCGATTGGTTTTTGTTTGTCTTCTTTTGTTTTACTTATTTCTTCGTCTTCGTTGAGGAGGCCCTCGGTCTGTAGTTTCTTGGCGAGGAAAGCGTTTGGATGGTATCCATCCATTGTGACTATGAATTGAGTGTTTTTGTCCTTGCCTACTGATGGGTTGTGAATGTTTCTGTAAAGACACAATTAATTTTTATGAAAATAAGATATCATAAATCCATCTTTACTTTAATTTCAATCACACCAATCCTAGTGCAATTCATGTTTCATGGAAAATAAAAAGAACACCCGAAGTTTAATGTATTTGTGGGTCATACAAATAGTCTCATTTAAATCCACAACACTTGGCGTTGCGGAGGCGCGATCCCTTAAACTTTGATTACTCAAATACACAATGTCCTATTTTGAAGCACGCAAGCTAAGTTTGTAATACTATTATATATATATATATATATACAAATTCCCGACATCAACTATCGAGCCGCGGCCCGCGTATATTTTTGCAAGTTCTATTACAGCCAGTCATCGGCTTCTACTTAATTTGTGCGTTACCAAACAAAAGATTTGCATTGGCAACTTGTTTGCTATTACAACAAAGAATTTAAAACATAAAAAGTGCAGATGAAGAATATGGGTAGAGAGACTTACATCGTTTCTATAATAAGCGTATCATCCTTTCTACTAGTAGTTCTGCCCTCATTGCGCCTTGATGGTGTATACTCATTATTGATTATCTTTTTGGTTATAGGAGCTGGAATATACTCGTCTTTATCCATGTCGCTCGCTAACCTAGCAAAATAATTATTTATAGTTAATAAACAAAATATTACATTTGTAAACACCATTGATTATTAGCTCAGGTTTAGCCATTATGCATAAGCAACTGTCATGAAGAATTTGGATAGGTTATACAATATCAGCTCTGTTCTAGAAGCCAGGAGGGGATTGATGTTACCCTGTATCCTTTTCAAGGTTTTTGAATAATTTAAGAGCTTTACCCGTTAGTCGGTCAAACGTATTATTATGTATTATTATAAGCCGATGTTGCTTTTGTATCCAAGCTGCCTCTACAAAGGTCTGTCTGTAATGCCGATGTTAATGTGGTGTTTGTTGGTATGGGCTGTTATGATGACTAGTAAATGGTGCAGGTTTCACATCCACTCAAGATGCCGCTGTGCTAGGAACCGAAAGGAATTCGTCAGTGTGCTTTGACAGTGTGAGTAAAGGACTTTTTTATATGGCGTTGACAAGGAGACCAAAAGTCTTATTCTTTGTGCTCTGGCTGCCAAAGGACTTCCCTGCGTGTCTTGGAAGGAATATCAAATGTCTTTTTCAGTGTGTCGTCATTAGGCTGACCGAAGCGCTTTTATTGTGTACCTATGACAAGGCGACCAAAGGCAATTTTTTTATTGATTTGGCAGAGAACTTAATTACTATGCCGTGATCTTGACAGGTATCTGAAGGACTATTTTTGTATGCCATCTCAGAGAGATCAAATAATAATAATATAATATAATATTCTATCACATACACACAACACCCTCTAGCCCAAACTAAGCAGAGCTTGTACTATGGGTACTAGACAATGGATAAATATACATATATACTGTTTTTTTTTGTAAATACATACATATTATACATAGAAACACCCAGACCAAGATAAACACCCATGTTCATGCACACAAATGTTTGACTTGTGCGGGAATCGAACCCGCGACCTCAGGCGTGGCAGTCGGTTATACTAACCACTACGCCATCGAGGCCGACAAAGATCACACAGAAAAAATGACCTTTCTCTGTGTGATCTTGAAATTGCTTCTATAATGCAAATGAAACACAGCCATTTTTATGAGCGAGGTTTCCCAATTTCTACAACGTGGGCCGCGATCTCGCAAATGCAAGAAGAAATAAATCACCGCTCCCTAATTTCTTGGCAGCCACCAATAGCTAGCTATCATTGAGATGATGGCGCTACTTACTTCTCACTCTTATCGTCGTCGCTATCCAAATCCCCTCCGAGGCTGATACTGTCGCCAGTCTCCTGCGAGATGTCGGCCGGCACTTGTATAACGATCTTCTGTGCTTCGATAGCTCGCCGCATCGGCAGCACTAGCGCGCGTTTCACTTGCTGCGAGTCTGTGTCTATTTTTGTACTGGGTGTCTGTAAATAAAATACCAAATATTAGCCCCAAAAGCATATAGTTTCACGAATTACGATGTTTTTTTGTAACACGCGTCCTAAACGCTGAACCTATCTGGAGGTTTAAGTATACAGAATAGCTGGCAAGGTGCCATATTCTTAGGTCACTGATTGAAAGATGATGCTTTCGGATGAAATTTTTGAGCTACAAGTAATCGTTTTTAGTACTTACAAAAAAGCGTTGCACTTTTATACATTCTTTAATACTGATAAATGACTAGCATGACATGAACGACTAGCGCAGTTCCCAAACACTGATACTTACGTTCAACAAGCTCTTATGCGCGTCAGCGACAGCGCGCAGTAACAGACTGGAGGCGGGCGCAGACACGCGTGGTCGTGGCCGCACTCGCACTACGCTCGCGCATGATGAACGAGTAGTACGGTTCTCTAATACGGACACCCTGTATAAGAAATTATAAATATTAAATTCATTATATTGTCATCATTTTGTGCACACCTAATTCATTATATTGTCATCAATTATAAATTCATCAACAAAAAATATCGTACAATCGATATTTTCTTTCCATAAGATTCCATCATTCATTATGAAAGGCCGCTACACACTTATATATGCCGGCCGATCGTGTTGATAATTTATTTTATCAAATTTTTATCTTATTCAAACCTTATGCCCGCGACTCTGTTCGTATAGAATTACTTGTTAATAGATGTGAAATCACAGGTTCAATCCAGGAGTCTTTAGAGGAAAGATGTAGGATGTTTCTGCAGACCACCGAAAATATTTTTTTTTTCTTCATATTGCTCGTCAAAATGACCACACTCTGCCTGATGGTAAGCAGTGACCTCGTGACCTCTGGATCTCCGGTGATACGGACAGCCCGCCGCTGTAACCTGTCGAGAGCGTCCAGCAAGTAAAGTGGTACAAGCCATCCCAAAAATGAGAACAGTACTCCACGCAAGGGCGCACTTGCGCCTTATACAATAGGCACAGCTGCCCAGACACGAAGAACCGCCTCACCCTGTTCAGAACGAGAGATCAAAACGGAGCCCCACTACGCAGGGCTCCTATTTTTGGGTGGGTTTAAGAAGCAACCTAACATAACCTAACCCTTCCGAGACGGAATTCAGTGATTTGAGGCGTATAGGTGCTCGTTATGATATATTTTAATAAGCATATTTTGCTGCGCAATTACTATTTTTGGTGGTCATTATATTTAATCCCGTTTATAATCCGCTCGAACACTTTGGAGAGAACCGAGGTGATAGCTATGGGTTGATAGTTGCCTGGCTCGGAACGGTCCCCCTTTTTGGGAATCGGTTGAACGTTCGCCTCTTTCCAAGCCTCAGGCACAATGCCTGCGGCGTAAGACGTCCGGTATAGACACGTAAGTGTGAGAGAAAACTCCGCTGCACATATTTTGAGGACCACAGCTGGGATGCCGTCAGGTCCACTGGCTTTCCGAACATCGAGGGACTACAGTATCGCACGAACGTCACGTTGCCTGATACGTATATCATACATAATGTAGCCGCAGTTGGCAATGGTAGGCGGCCACAAACCGTAGTCGATCGATTTGGGCGTTGGCCGCAAAGAGATTTGCAAGCAGATCTGCTTTCTCGCGTGGCCGATGAGTCAGTGATCCTTTCGGATATCTGAGAGGGGGCAGCGAGGTCTGGCAGAAGTTGGACTGCACGGCTTTGGCCAGGCGCCAGTAGCTACAACTGCCCGTAGGATACGCCATGAGTTCCTGGCCAAGATATGTAAAAATATCGGCGCCTCAATAGACCAATCTCTTACTCGCGACCTTCGCCAATACAATACAAATTGTCTCCGTGATGCGATTGAGCGGATTACATACTCCAGTGCTCACAAGAGATCTGTCTATTGGGTAGAGTCAGCTGACAAAGCTGAAGACGGAGGACGGCAGAATAGTATCGTCTAAGCCTCAGCTCTTGAAGAAGATCGAGATGTTCTATGGACAGTTGTACACGACTACACGAACACCCGGTACCACTTCAGCAGCAGACCTTAGAGCTGGATTGACCTGACACTATACTGAAGATATTGCGAACGTCAGCCTGCATGAGAATAGTATACCCCCTGAACAGCTAAAAAAAAAACAAGGCGCCGGGTGATGACGTAATAACGACTAAGCTTCTAAAAGCCGACGGCGAAACCGCTATCGCAGGCTACCGCTTCGGCAGCTTTTCAATTCCGTTACACGCGAGGGAAAAACGCCGCAAGGGTGGCACAAAGGTGTGGTGGTGCTTTTCTTTAATAAGGACAATAAGACCCTCTTGAAGAAATACAGACCCATCTCATTTCCGAGCCATGTCTACTAGCTGTTCTTTGGTACTGTAGTACCAAAGACCACATATGAAAAAGTATGAAGAGTATAACCGGCCTTTATGCATGGCAATGGAAAAGATTCGATTGAAACCTGGGCAATGCTGCAGTCTTTCCAACGGTGCCAGATTGACTACCGGTATGTCGAAGTGCTGACGTGTGTGTATAAAAACGCCACCATGTCAGTCCGCCCGTCTCCTAGCCTAGAGCTCGAAACCTATACAACTACAGCGAGAAGTGAGACAGTCGTATATTATATCACTGAAACTGTTCACCGCTGCTTTTGAAGATGTTTTGAAGCTATATTTGGACTAGAAAGTAGTCGGCATCAACATCTACGGCGAATACACCACTCACCTTCGACTTGCTGATGATATCGTAGTCATGGTTGAGACCATCAAAGCAGCACAATGCTCGATGGCCTCTATAGAACCTCCCGACAAATAGTTCTAAAAATGGACATGAACAAGATGAAAATCAAGTCCAACGTCCATGTCGTACCTACTCCTATTCAAGTTGGGGACTATACTCTCGAAGTTGTCTATAGGTATATATATCACCCAGTTAATATAGATCTAATTTCGAGAGAGTGGTCCATCGTCGAATCTAACTTATCTGGACACGGTTTGGAAAACTACGATATATTCGCGTCCGATATACCGAAGTCTCTCGAGACGGAAGTGTCTGACCACTGTGTTTAGCCCGTGATGATATACAGATCTGAGACTTGGTCGCTCTCTATTGGTCTTTTCAGAAGGCAATCAGAAGGCGATGGAGAGAGCTATGGTCAGAGTTTCCCTGCGTCATCAAACTGGAAATAAAAAGAACCGCAGGAAAACTAAAGTTGCCAGCATAGCTCTCCGTATAACCAAGCTGAAGTCGCAGTGGGTAGGGCACATAGCTCGCAGAGCCGATGGCCGGGGCTTTCAGCCACGCACCGGAAAACGCAGCAGGGGTAAGCCCCTGGTAAGGGTTGCTGGATTTGGGCAGCCCAACACCAGTCTGTGTGGAAAATCTTGAAGAGCTATGTCCAGCAGTGGACGTCTTTTGGCTGAGACGTTGAAATAGAAGTTATTTTATTATATACTCCTTATGAATAATAAGGTACAGTAGAACCTAATTTAATATCTAATAATTAGATTGTCAACATACCTAGAATTCACCTTTTTGGTGCTTGAATCTGACGACTTATCAGAGTTTGCGTCATCGGATACAGAACCTCGTTTGGATGTTTCGGGCGGATCGCCCAAGCGACTCTTAGCAGACTTTTGGATCCGAACTTCTGGTTCACGGTCTGGTGTAAATCTGCAAAATACAATACTAGAAATTTTTGTCAGGGAATAAGAAATTTTTGGCCACAAAGAATACGAAATAAAACAATCCTAGAAATATATAACTATAAAATATATAGCTACTAGTAATTTCTTCTGTTTTTTTAAATTATTTCTGATAGTTTTCGTTTGTGCTATTGCAAACTTGAATAATGATACTTAAATCATATATTTAAGTATCATTATTCAAGTAGGTATGTAACAATACTTGAATATGGCCAACACACATAAATGGAACATAAAAAATATATTCTATTGATATTTATTCTTACTACCTCAAATTGGCAATTTATTAATAACCTTTCAGGACTTTCAGTTCTTTCCTTTTCTTTGCCATCCGGGGCCGTTTTTGTCTCCTCTCGGGCACCAAGCCTCTCTCTCACGGGTCTTTTGGGTAGCTTTAGTTCTATCTGTGGTAAAGACTCTGTTGGATCTTTGGGTAATTCCTTTTGGATCTCTATGGATTTCGAATTTGGGATAGGTGGGAGAGGGGTAGGGGATCTTTGGAGCTCAATGGGAGGCGTAGCCACAACAGGTGTTTGTTGTGATATTTCCTGAAATCAATAATTATTATTTATGTAGAAGAATCTCTTACATTCTCATTGAGCAAAATAAGAGAACCAAATTGAATTGGAATTAATTTCTGCTCTTAAAATTCGTTTGAATTATTGTAGAACGAGTAAATAAAATAAAGGGTTAGATAAAAGTAGTACTATAGTATGTTTTTTTGTATATACATCATTTTCTTAGGCATTAAATATACTTTATTTATTTATTTATTTAAGGATTTCCAACAAAGGAATATACAATAACATACATTATATAGCAGTAATAAAGTTCTTAGCGTGTATAGTCCCTCAATTATAGGAAACCACAGCTTGCAAATTATAATTACAACTAAACTAACAACTTAATTAAAGAAACAAACAGAAAACATAAAATTTTTAAACATAAAATTCTGCCTTTAGGGTAAACTTTGGAGTAAAACAATAATAGCTTATTAGATATAGAGTTATATAAAAAATTTACAAAGAAAAAATATAAGTGGGGGTATATAGAACTAAGTTAACAATCTACGAAGACACTTTTTAAATTGTATTAAATTGTTACTTATGTCTAGGTCGGTGTTAACAGAAAGTGCATTGTATTGTCTACAGAGTCTGGTTACAGCTGCGTAATGTCCAAGATTTGTTCTTGAGCGAGGAATATGGAAAAGCTTGTATGTATTAGGTCTTGGAATACGAGTCGGAATATTAATTTTGAATCTATTTAAGAGAGGTTTGCAGTCAGTAGTTCCATTTATTATTTTATGTAGGAAGACAACGTCAGACATTTTACGGCGGTTAGATAGGGTGTTCATGCGGAAGTGTTTCAGGCGCCCTTCGTAATTATTTACGTTTTGCAGTGAGTGGTTCCGGTAAGCGAGATGGTAGAGAAACCGCTTCTGGACCCGTTCCAGATGCTTGATATAAATGTCATAATGAGGGTTCCACACGACAGAATTGTATTCTAGGATTGGGCGAACTAGTGTGCTGTAGAGCAATATTTTGGTTGATGGTTTTTTAAATTCTTTACAGTTACGCAGAACGAATCCTAGTATTTTAAATCCCCTAGTGGTAACGTCAAGAATATGTGCATCAAATTTTAGTTGGCTGTCTAAAAGAACTCCCAGGTCACGTAGTTTGTTAACGTTTGTGAGAGGAACATCGTCAATGTGGTAGGTGTTTAGGACTGCGGTTTTATTTCGAGTGAATTGTATGTACTGACATTTATTGATATTTAAGACCATGTTATTTTCTTCTTATTCATATAACTCAGAATGAATACATATCAACTACTGTTTACGCAGCGATAGCCCAGTGGGAAACTGTTGGACTGCCACGCAGAGGTCTCGAGTTCGATACCCAGGTATATATCTCTGACTTTTCGAAGTTACGTATTAAATAGTTAATTAGCTAGGGCCAGCGTGTTGAACTATGGCCTGACCCTTCTCACACTGAGAAAAGACCCGTGCCCAGCAGTGGGACAGTTTAATAAATGGCTGTTATTATAATATACTGTATTACCTGAAAAACATCTTCAGCAAAATCATTCATAAGTTCCTCGGCCTCAGTCCTTATATTTAAAAAATCTTCATCATCTGACAAGGAATCTAGTTGCTCCGCCAATTTCTGCTTTAACCCCTGTATCTTAGCTTCAATTTGGGTTATTTCTTTTATTTGGTCCTCCTTAGGGTCATCATGAGTTTTGTTTAGCTCTGGATCTGGTTGTGATGATATTGTTGCAGGGTCTATTATAGGCAAGATGGGTCTTTTAACTTCCGTAATAACAGGTTTCTTCTCTGGCTTTAAATCTTCTTTGTTAGGGTCCATATTTATGCCATGGTTCTTTAAAATCTGTCCTGCAAATACATCAGTAATTGAAGGCTCCGAATCTTTTTCCATGTTCATTAGCAATGGAGGAATGTTTGGCCTAATCATATCATGGTGTTTACTCTTCTTTTTAGTTTTATGAATTTTCTTTTCCTCCTTTTTGCGGATAGTCTTCTCTTTTTCCTTCTTCTTTGCCTTTTTCAAATCACTCTTCTTATGTTTGTCTTTTGATTTCTTATCTTTCGATTTGCAATCCTTGGATGATGATCTTTCTTTACTTTTATCGGCTTCAGCTGCTTCTGTAGAAAACAATTAAAGATTGTTATGAAAGTTGTAATGGCTTTATACTACTTTACTTATTAGGACATCCCAAATCATTAAAAAGTTTTATTTAAACACACATATAACCGAGATTCTCGTGTAGCTATATTTTCATCACTGTTAAATCAGACCATAATTATCTGATTTTTACAGACAGTTATTTTTATTATTCTTTATGCCTTTTATTTTAATATAATGTAAACTTCCTCCCTAATGCAGGTATTTGCTCCTAGACCAGTAATTGCTATTACCAGTATTTTCCTAATAAATTACAAAGGTATACTATTTGTAGAACTTACTGAGAGCTGGCGTAGCCACAGTTACTTCTTGCAATTTCTTCAACACCTGATGTAGCCAATTGACAAACAGTTCCGTGTTGTCTCCAAGAAACAGCTGCAGGTCATCCTCCATTTGAGCCCTGGTGCGCTTGTTAGCCACCATCACCATTACGTAATCTGGTAGTTCATCATCTATAACATAGTCGTTGTATATTAATATATACTATACTATTATACTATTTATATTTATGTTTACACTTTCTCTGAAGTTTCGGTTGCTTTTCAGCAGCCATGGTCACAGGGAGACTAAGATGGTAGTTGTCTCAATGTTCCAGTGTAGTTATTTCAAAGTACCCGAACATAATTTAATCATGGGTTTATTTTTATTTACGCAGAATGAGCTCAAAGTACCATGAAGTCTAGCTGTGGTTTGCTTCTTCTTAGGTTTGACTATTTGAATTACTGGATCCCAAGCTGGTGCTACATTCGTACTCTATGTTTAATATGGAACCTAAAAGTAGTTGTTAGCAGACCAAATACAATAATATATTATAAAAAAGAATATATATATTTGGCCTACTATTGGCTATGAGGTCTGTATCACATACAATATATTGGACAGGGAAGCTATTAACAGATTCCCTGTCTAATATGATTCAATTGTGTCTGTCGCAGGACAGCAAAAGAGTCAAAAGTAATTTATATTGTTCTGATACTAATAGTAAAATTATATTTAGTTCATGTAGTTGTAACAAGGAGCTTATGTCTTATACCAAAGTTCAAGTTATATATCCCAAAGGCACAGGTGTATTAAATAAAACAACACAATACATGTCACTTTGTTTCAGTGGGTTGATTTACTTGTGACTGACAAGGTAATATACCATATTTTATAAGGAATTATAATAATATTGAGGTATTGATCTGTTATTATGATTTAATTAAGTTCGATATGTGGCATATCTATCTAATTAAGCTATAACATTGTTTAGATCTATAAGATTAATACTTAGGTACTTTGTGTTAATGTAAATACATCTCAAGTTTATGTTTTTGTGTGACATCAATATAATCCTATGGTATTTATTTACTCTGAGTTCATCTGATTTTTATTTGTATAAAATTTTTGTTTAATAATAGCATGTCTTAATAGACATAGACATCTAACATCTTTAACCTATTGAGCCGCGGCGGAACACCATTGGCCAGGGACATTTGGTTTCCAAATATAAATGTGTTATCTTGTTATGCATTAGTCTTAGTATTTACATATTATATAGATAATTGTTTATCATATGCAATTTTTTTTCTATATGGTATCATTGTATTTCAATATTAGGTATATTAATTTATGCTTTTATAACATTGTTTGGCAGGAAGTTAACCATACCACACAGGCTGTAGCAATCTACACCGTGTGGTATGGTTAATTTCTGGTTATGGTTAACGTATCTAAAAATTTATTTAAATTTATTGATACATTGTTTAAATTCTTGATATATTTTTGAGTCAATTAGCCAATCCAGACAGCAGAATTTTTTTTACTGTTCTAAAAATATGTACTCACTATTACTAACACAATTATCACTGTTAGAAGAAATATGAAAGATGATATTACAAGTATTGCTAATGTTCTTGTGTACCTATATCTATACTAATATTATAAAGCTGAAGAGTTTGTTTGTTTGTTTGCTTGAATGCGCTAATCTCAGAAACTACTGGTCCGATTTTAAAAATTCTTTCAGTGTTAGATAGCCCATTTATCGAGGAATGCTATAGGCTATATATCATCACGCTAAGATTAATAGGAGCAAAGCACCAATGAAGATTGTCTCAAAATCGGAGGATTTTTTCCCTTTTGAAAGCTTCCGCTGCGTGCGCTGCGTAAACAGTTAAAGTTTCGCAAAAATCATGTATGACAGAATTGTTCCCCATTAAAAGTTCTAAAAAAAAGTAATGCATTATTTGCAAAGGTGTTTTTATAAACATGATATTATTCCTTATGCAAATAAATACGTTATTCATCGCAAGAATTTAATTTAAAACAAAATTGCCCTTTACATCATTCGATTTCAATGAATATCTTAGGAGATATTGCAACAAAATTTTAAAATAACATCGCAGCAAAATAATGATAACGAAGTCACGGGTTAAAGTTAGCATTAGCCCAAAGTAACTATTCCACGCGGACGAAGTCGCGGGCAGTAGCTAAACCAGTTTCTAAGCAATTTGGATAAAACTTTACAATCCAAGTTCATCTAGATTAACTGGTTAGCTGAGCAATTCTCAATCACCTATACATTATTGTTTTAATAAGCCTATTAATTCTTACCTACTCATATTGCTCGTTTAGTTCCACTACTTTACTACCACTACAGAGTATACTTTTGATTTCAATACCACATCTGGAATCAAACCAAGATTGACTTACACCATTGTAAGCAAAGCAATGAGTAATACCACATTTGACACACCCATTATGTTTCTGTAATATTATTAGGCAAACTGAATGAATTCAACATCAGTTAAATTCATAAATTTTTCTAGAAATAATTCTAGTTACCCTAATGGTCTTATGGCATAAGTATGTGTAAGATAGCCAAGGTTTCAGTTTCAATTCCTGTACAGAAACAACAAACAGTGAAGAACATTGTTACAGGGTATTCCTATAAAAAAAATGTAGTAATAGCAAGGAGTCTACAAAAGTACATGGCAAACAGTAGCAACATTCACAATTGCATTTGCTTTGTATTCAAATGTATAAAATACAGTACACATATTATAAGTATATGCACTACCTATTTGACCATACAAACAAGGTACAGCATTGTGCATAATAGAATCGGGAAGCAATAATAATTATGTGTCATTAGCAAACAGTGATATCTTACCCCTTTTATTTAGCACGTTAAAAATTGCTGAAATGCATTTGGGTACTTAAAGTATTATAGAGATGTAAATCTGCATCAGCTCTATAAAATTAAATAGTTAAGTCACTATCTAATTACACAATTCTAACATTTTCAATGCCTTTCATTTATTATACTTTAGGTACCATGACAATTCAAAACATTCAAATTTGGATATACCTGCTTAGACCTATACAAACTAAGCCACTATTATTATTAAATTAAGTAAGTTAATTGTTTTAATGTAGCCAGATTATCAGATATCCAGTGTACTTACCAACATAGCATCCTAATTCTGTCAGCTTGGCCTTGATGGCCGACTGAAAGTAAAATATTTTTGATCAATACCTGCACACTACATGCATGTCTCAATAGTGTCATGTCCAATCAACAATTAATGCGGTTATGGCGGCAACCATTATTGTTGTTTCAATAAGTAAACTGGACAAAATTCAGTCAAATATCCTGGAATAGCATATTAATCACATATTTCACGTATGTACTCAGTATTTACCCGCATTTTCTGCCCAATCTCGCTGCCGACGACATCCATTTTTGTTTATGTGTTATAATAACACTACGCTATAATAATTAAGTTCACACGAATATAATAGTTAAAATACACTAATGTTTATTATTTAAAACACATCTTGTTGTTACTACATTATAAATTGTATAAATAATACAGATTAATCAATATTCCATACAATTCATCGCATTGGCATTATGAAGGCCTATGACAGTTTGACAGTGACAATACTGACAAAAGATTCTGGCAGATTTGGAATGTTGAAACGTTTTGTTATAACTAAAACACTTTAGATTAGATTACATGTGTGTAATAATTATTTATAAAATGAATTTGTCTTACTTTATTTAATTACTAGATGTTCCCGCGGTTTCACCCGCGTTTATCGTTACTGCGCCGCCCCCGTGGGTCGTAGCGTGATGTTATATAGCCTATAGCCTTCCTCGATAAGTAGGCTATCCAACACTAAAAGAATTTTTCAAATGGAACCAGTAGTAATCACGCAGAATAAACCAGGAGAAACATCGTTTGTACTATGTCTGTAATGGGTAATTATTTTGCTGCGATGTTATTTTAAAACTGCTATATCTCCTAAGATATTCATTGAAATCGAATGATGTAAAGGGCAATTTTGTTTTAAATTAAATACTTGTGATGAATAACGTATTTATTTGGATAAGGATTAATATCATGTTTATAAAAATACCTTCGCAAATAATGCATTATTTTAGAACAAATTTCGTTAGCATAAAAATGGTTATAGTGAGCCAACCCTAAAAGATAGACATATGCGGTCGCGGATTTTTTTTTAGAACTTTTAACGGGGAACAATTCTGTCATACATGATTTTTGCGAAACTTTAACTGTTTACGCAGCGCACGCAGCGGAAGCTCTCAAAAGGAAAAAATACTCTCCGATTTTGAAACATTCTTCATTGGTGCTCCACTCCTATTGATCTTAGCGTGATGGTATATAGCCTATAGCCTTCCTCGATAAATGGGCTATCTAACACTGAAAAAATTTTTCAAATCGGGCCAGTAGTTCCTGAGATTAGCGCGTTCAAGTAAACAAACAAACAAACAAACTCTTCAGCTTTATAATATTAGTATAGATTGTAAGATAAGATAAGATAAGATAAGATAATTTATTTTGTGAAAACATGGGTGTATGTTTACAAATAGAAAATATGCAACATAGGATGTAAAATAATAAAAGAAAGACCCATACATGTTTTGCCTAGTACAGGCGTACAAAATATTTTATACAAATTAAATTGAAAACGTCATAAAATCAGGTATCGTTCAAGTACTCATTAATATTATAAAAACATTTGGCAACAAGAAATCTTTTAAATTGTAATCTAAACCTATTTAAGGGCAGCTGCTTTATTGATTTAGGTACTTTGTTGTAAATGACAGGTGCCAGGCAAAATACACTTTTGTGCATTAGTGCAGTGTTGCATGGCACAATACACAGTTGGTCTTTATGCCTACGACTGCGACTGCTTATGTCTGCAATGCGACTAAATAATTTAGGGTTCGTTTTTACAAAAACTGCTACCTCATATATAAACAGGGAGGGTAAAGTAAGTATTTTGAATTTAATAAAACATTGTTTGCAGCTGTCAGTAATTTTAAGACCAAACATTGCCCTAATGCATCTCTTTTGAGACTTAAAAACAATTTCTTTGTTGGTTGAGTTTCCCCAAAATATGACTCCGAATCTTAAGATGGAATGAACCATGCCATGGTAAGCTGTAATGAGGGCATCAGTATTGATTACAGCTGATAGTTTGTATAGAGCATATGCGGAGGAACTTATTCTTTTTGTGAGTTCCTCTGTGTGTGACTTCCAGTTTATATTTTTGTCAATAGTTATACCTAGAAATTTTGTCGTATCAACGGTACTTAGTGGTGTTCCCTGATAGTTTATTTTAAAATTTGGAGTAGCTATGCGTTGACTGAAATACATTATTTTTGTTTTTGCTATATTAATCTTGAGGTTATTATTATTCATCCACTGTATTAATGATTGGATAGTATTATTAATTTCATCCTCATGTGAAGCATTTCCTTTAGAATCTACAGTAACTGAATTATCGTCGGCAAAAAGTGTTATTGGATAATTAGTCATTAGCGGTAAATCATTGATGTAAATAATAAAAAGCAGCGGCCCTAATACACTGCCCTGTGGCACACCGAACAGAACTTTACGCTCATGGGAATTGAAAATTTCCTCACATTTTTTGATTGTATTTATTCTGCTGATTTCTGTGTACTGTGTTCTATTTTTTAAATACGATTCCATTAGTTTGAGTACATTGCCCCTAATACCATAGGCTTCCAGTTTATTAAGTAATATGTCATGACTAACATAATCAAAGGCCTGGGTCATGTCACAGTAAATTGCACATATTGGCACTCTTGCATCAACTTTATTCATAATATTCTTTAAAAAATCAAAAATGGCCATATTTATAGTTTTATTTTTTCTAAAACCTTTCTGCTCATGCGTTAATATATTATGTCGTTCTAGAAAATTATAAATTTGTTCATAAATATATTTTTCAATAATTTTTGAAAATATAGGCATAAGGGCAATTGGTCTATAACAGCTCATTGATTCCTTGTCGTTTTTTTTAAACAAAGGTTTAATTATAGAAATTTTTAACTTATCTGGGTATGTGCCTGTTGAAATACATATGTTTATAATATAACTTAAGTGAACACAGATAATATCAGCAACATATTTGACTATCTTTGTTGACACTTCATCGTAACCTACACTGTTACTATTTTTTAAAGATTTTATAATTTTTAGCACATCATGTGGAGTGCTTGGTGCCATAAATATTGAATTACTGCATTTGTTAATTTTAAAAGTCACGTTGTTGGCAGAATTGTTTATAGGTTGTATTTTATCAACAAAGTAGTCGTTAAATGAATTTGCTATTTCCTGTGGATTATTTATGTATTTATTGTCAATTTTTAAGGAATCAACAGTGCCTTTTGGGATGTTTGTTTTATTTTTATTTATAATATCCCAAGTAGTTTTTGATTTATTAATAGATGTTTTAATTTTGTAGCAATTTTGGGCACGTTGTGTGAGCTTAATGATTTTTTTGTAGAGTTTACTGTATTTTTTGAATTTAAGTTTATTTGCTTCATTACGTTTTAATCTGTAATTCCATAATAGTTCTCTTTTCTTCTTACTGCATTTTTTTATTCCTCGAGATAACCATTTTGGTTTTTTCAAAACCTGAATATTGATTCTAACGCGTGGAAAACATAGTTTGTACAACAATAAGAAATCATCCATAAATAATTTGTAAGCTTGATTTGCATCATTCGTGTCGTAGATTTCAGAAAATGAAAGACTTTTTAAATAATTTCTAAATTTCACTATGTTTTCTGTGCTAAAGTCCCTGCGCGTTATTTGCCATCTATTAATTAAATAAGTTTTATCTAATGGAAATTTTAGTAATTGTGCAGTGTGATCAGATAAACTGAATTCAATAACATCTGACTTAGATTTTTTTCCAATATTGTGTGCAAAATTGTCTATACAAGTTCCACTGGCGAGTCTGGTAGGTTGATTTATTTGTAGTTTCAGATTACAATTCAAAAGCAAACACTCGAGTTCAAGTAACGTACTATTCTGTTTAAGACAGTCTATGTTCAAGTCCCCTGCAATTATGACGTTTCGTTTATGTTTTAATGCAAGTAAGGTATGTAACATTCTATCAAATTTCTCAAAGAACACATTTAAGTTATTAGACTTTGGTACTCTATATGTATATACAAATAACAATTGTTTTATAATTAGTTAATTCAATACCACAGCATTCGAAAACCCCACTTATCGAACATTTAGCAATTTCTAAGATTTCTTTACAATTGTGACCTTTTTTTACAAGTATGCATGTTCCCCCCCTTTTACTTTTAATTCTGTTAAAACTAGCTGCTAGTATATAGTTTGGTATTGATAAAAATTGTTTGTTTTCTTCCGACATGAAATGCTCAGATATGCAGACGACATCGATATCGTTGTTTTTTTCTCTGAGTTCTTCTAGACACACTGTGAGCTCGTCAGACTTATTCAGGAGGCCAGCGATGTTTTGGTGAAGTATATTTATGTATTTATTTAAGAAAAAACTGTGTCTTGTTTTGAGTATTCAATTCGGTCGTCTGTAATAATTGATCAGTTTCAGTTGTTACATCTGTGATATTCGTGCTGGTTATGATCGTTGCTATGTCTTTAAATATTGTCTGCATGCCGTAGTTATTGACTGATCTAGTAGTACGACTGAACATGTCATAGTCGCATGTCAGGTTTTTGTTTGAATCTACGACGTATGCATATTCATGTGTTTTCATGTCAGTGCAGAGGAGATGATTGAAAGTTTCGACACGGCAATTATACATGGAAGAAAAATATGACAGCTTATAAGTTGGAACACATATTATTATATTCGTATTAGTTACTCTTTCAAGATGTTTTCTTATATTATCTACTAGAGATTTATAATTCTGGGTCTTTTCAAAATCAGTTGCTCCGATTAGAATAACGCAATAGTCACACATGGTAAATTCCTTCAAAGTATTGTCTATGTCACATATTATATTTTCTATTCCATAACGTGGCTTCAGGTAGTGACATATTTCATATTTAGAGTTCGAATTAAGTATCTTCTCCGCTATTGAGCGTATTTTATTTTTCCTGTTTTCACTTATTATACATATTTTATTCCGTTGTTTACCCATGTCGCTATCTTCTACTTCTATTATTTCATTTGAATGATTAGAACAAGTGACTGTGTTTTGAATCTTCTTTGTGCATGTACCACTGACTTCTCGATTTGTTGAGCAGTTACTGGATCGCCGGGAGTCTTGTTCCAGAGTTTTTGGTTTCACTCGTGTATCAATAAATCTTTTTTCTGGTATATTTGGTGGATTTGAAATTGGTGGAGTTAAAGCTTGCGTGCCGATTTCGGCGCTCTGAGTCTCTTTATTCTGCTTATCAGTTGTTGTTTCAGGTTGGTCATAAGTTGATTTATTTATTAGGGAACCTTGTTTATCTTTCTTGTTCGAAGAGTTGTTCGTACGTGGTGCTATTCTTTTTTTTTCAGGCGTTGAGCATATTGTTTTGTAAGTATATGAAATATGTTTTTGTTTACGTGCAGACCTTGGTGTTATGCTTTTCCTTTCAGGTGTGACGCATATTTTCTTATATGTGTCAATTGTTTTTAGAGAAATTTGAAGATCAGACTTGAGGCGATAGTTTTCCATGTTTAAATTTTCAATTTCTTGATGAGCGCTGGTCAGTTCCATTGTGAGTATTTTAAGTTGTTCCTGTAATTCATTTAGAGTACCGCTGTTGTTATGTAAACTGTCAGGTATGCTCATCACCGTTGTGTCGAAGAGAGACCTGTCATCTATTAATATGTTACTAAGGTCGTTTAAGGAAGTAGTTCTGTAGTAAGGTTTTCGGTGTGTTACGTTAATGCTATCAGATTCCATTATTGACACAGTAAAGTATTATTCTTAAAAACACTTATTCTCCTCTAGTTTAACTGTTTATTGTATTCTGACCGTGTTGTTTTACTTTTGGCCCAGCCCACTTCTTGTTAAACGACCAGTGTGATTAATGTCAACCAAATATATCCGTATATACACTTTTTGTGATCTTGCAAATATTTTTCTTTGTATTTTGTTTGTTATTTATTATCATTTATAGTTTCGAACAAACATCTCACAAAAAGTCCAACTTGTAGTATAATGTGAATAATCGGTGCTCTTATAAAATTCTCGGTAGGTACCATTACGAAATCTGGAACTGGGCCTGTAGGACGTCAATAAGTTAAACCCAAACATAGCTGGTGAAATGTGGATGTGAACGCACCAACCCTCTATTAAACTAGGGCCGAAGCCTTTGAAAATAGTAAAAAATGAAAAAAATAATAGTAGGATGAAACCCATTGGAAAAGGAAGAGAATATAACAAAAATGATACGAAAAATAATTTACGGGCGATCTGAGGTCGGGAAGTGGATGGGGGTGCGGGTTAAGGGTAAAAAACGGTTTATCTAGATTTCCGGCAAAACTACAAATCCTATGGAAAAAAGTTAAATGGCAAAGTTGTAGGTAATACAAAGATCTACAACTTTTGTTAAACTTTTTTCACATAACCTCAAAATTTATGTGAAAATTCAAATAACCAAGTTTTTGGTTTTTTATTTTTATCTTTTGCAAAAAGATTATTTTTTTCATGAAATTTGGTGAAAACCTCCCTTTGTTGTCCCAAGCATACTGAACTTTTTTGATTTAAAAAATTTCGGAGGCGATCTTCTTTCGTTTTTTTGCACTTTCTGAGAAAATTTGCGTAAGTTTTTTTACACCATCACAAAATAGAGATTTCAAAGAACAAAAAGCCCGCCGACTTTTTAAAAAAAGCAGATATTTTGACGGGAGAATTTTCGATTGAAAATTAGGGTACTTTTTCGATGTTAAGTCAAAATAAGCTGCAAAAATAAATATTATAAATCAAAAAAATTACAGTGTGTTTGGGACATAGAAAGGTAAATTTTCACCAAATTTCGAGAAAATAGTCTTTTTGCAAAAGATAAAAATAAAAATCCAAAACTTGGTTATTTGAATTTTTCACATAAATTTTGAGGTTATGTGAAAAAAGTGTAAATCCAAAAGTTGTAGATCTTTCTATTACCTACTTTGCCATTTAACTTTTTTCCATAGGACTTGTAGTTTTGCCGGAAATCGAAATAAACCGTTTTTTACCCTTACCCCCTCACCCCCATCCACTTCCCGACCTCAGATCGCCCGTAAATTATTTTTTCTTTAATTTTTGTTTTATTCTCTTCCTTTTCCAATATGTTTCATCCTACTATTATTTTTTTTGGTTTCAAAAATTATCGACCCTGTTCTATATCTCTTTGGAATATATCTACAAGCTTGTGTTTCTGTTTACTGTAAAGTAAGAGTTCAGCTTTGGATATGTCTATCAATGAAAAAATAATTACATATGTGCAGTAGTTAGTAGTTAAATAAATTATTATTTATAAGCGCTTACCCAACTGTCGATCGTAATTGCTAAAGTAACATTATCCAGATAAAAACGTCTATGGCTTATCTATCACGAAATACTCTGATACGAACAAAGGACGTGTAAAATTATAATTAAATATTGCAAGGAGCATTCATTACGTTAGTACCTATAACTACACATGGATTTAAATTCAAGTACCTACCGTCGAAAGTGTCATTAAAGTGGTAAATTACCCTATCTAGATTATATAGAGCTCGTTTCCAATAGACTAGGCTCATAGATTATAATTGGTTAGTTTTATTGCTTATATTTACCTATACTGCCACTTAGTTTAATTCTAATATCATATAAATATAGTCTGTGCTCAACGGCGCGTTCATAGGGCTAATTATAATTTTCGTAGTAAAAGCTCTTCGAGATAAGTTCTGAGACTAGCTCCGTGTCTTTAAATCACGATTGGTATTCGCCTAAATTAAAATACATAAATGTCAAATGTTTTGCATTTCAGTTCACATAATTATGACTATTATCAGAACACTATTTTGAACAGCTTTATTACGAGAATATTTACAATATTTTTGCGAGAATAGATTCTGATGGAAAGATTATGATGAATGTCAACCGTGCCATTTCGCCACATCATTGGAATTGCTATAGATTGCTATAGACTGGCTGACCTACATAGTGTAGGTACCTAATGATCGTGTACCTATTATTACCAAAAATATATTTGTTTTGTTTTGCTACTAAGGTATCATAATTATCGTATTGGATATTACAAATTAAGTACCCAGCAAAGATAATTACGGTTTAAGATTTTTATTTCCTCACTAGATGTGCCCGCGGTGTCACGCGCGTTTATCGTTACTGCGCCGCCCTGTGGGTCGTAGCGTGATGTTAAAGATAATTTATTTGCCATAACATGGTGTACATGGTGTTACAAAATAATACATATAGTCTCAACATGTACCGTCAATTTTTAGACATGCAAATATTCACAAAAATTAGTAACAGCATGCATTTAACATAATCATAAATAATTAAAAGAAGGAAATATAATAATAAACAAGCAATAGTATAATTTAAATTTTTTGTCATTAATAAATCTTAAGTATTTAAAACGATTGAATATAAGGATACCATGTAGAAATAAAAAAATGTAGTTAGTAGTAGCATCAATGTCAGTTTAAATAATCAAGTTTATCATTGAAGAATTCATTTATATTATAATAACATTTTGACAACAAAATGGCTTTACACACTTTGTTAAAGATTTTTGGTACCATACAGAATATTATACTTTTGCTCATGAGTGTTGTCTTAGCAGTGTGGATACATAATCTCTTGCTACGACAGTCACGTCCATTTGAACAGTTACGTCTGACAGTGTAGGGAACAGGTGTGAATTAGTTTTCACAAATACTGCTGTCTCATAATAATTATATAAATAGGCATGGCAATGTTAAAATTCTATATTTCTCAAAATATGGTTTGCAGGAGTCGGTGAATTGTAGACCGAACATAGTCCGGATACATCGCTTCTGTAACTTAAATGCAGTTTCTTTCTCGACAGAATTGCCCCCATTGATGTATAAATTATATATCAATGATTGCCCCAGAAAATAATGCCGTACTTAATATAGATTCTATGAGGCCATGATATGCGGTTAATAATGCCGATGTATCCACTCTTGGAGAAAGTTTATAAATAGCATATGAACAGTTACTTATCTTTTTAGCTAAATCTTTGATATGTGCCTTCCAGTTCAATTATTGTTTGTCAATAATCAATCCGAGAAACTTAGCATTGTCTACAGTATTTACAATGAAGTCTCCATGTTTTATGTTAAGTTGTTTATTTTGTAATCTTTGACTAAAGTGCGTGATTTGTGTTTTCTCTAAATTTATTTTTAAATTATTTTAATGTAACATAATTAGTTTTTGTGGTGTTAATTGTAAGGAGGTTTGACTTAAACCAGTTATTTAATAAATTCAAGTCAGTTTTAACGTGGGGTAAAATATCATCAACACAACGTCCAAAGTAAAAAAGGCTTGTGTATAAAGTGAAATCCCCTGTAATGCTAATAATAATAATTGCAAGCGTCGTTTGTCTATCAGTAATAACTAATAATTGTCTGTATTCAAATCTATTAACTGTTTTTAAGGAGTATTCGTAGCTGTGTCGAACTACATCCATAGTTAGTATCAGGTCTATATCCTCAAAGGAGTAGGCAGTATTGTTTTACTCCCAAATTTTGCCAGCTGTGATTTTAAGTCGTAAAAAGAGTGATAACTAGGGGTCGGAATACGTAGTCTTTAAGTACCAAATGACGTAAAACTACATACCAAATCTTAACATGGATATGCCTTTTAAACCTGGAATTGGGGATTAATAAAAAAAAATTGTTTTCTCAAACTTCCGAGATTGATATTATTGTCACAGTATAGAGACTAACAGTAGTATGACGCCTTTGATCTCCTAGAAAAAGCCGACAACGTCTAGACGTCGCGTAAGGGCATGGAAGCTAGGGTTGTCACAAGTAAAGTAAGTAGTTATTCATACAGTTATTTATTTTAGATCAACATTGCAACGGCTATGCTACATGGATATTTAAATGTAAATCACTTATTACAATAATCAACTATTATAAAATGTAAATCACTTAATATAATAATCAGGGGTCGGAATAGGTAGAGTTTTTAAGTACCAAATGACGTCAAATATGCTACTACGAAATCTTAATATGGGTATGCTTTTTTTAATCCTGGGATTGATTTAGTATTTAATTCTTTAGTAAATGATGTGGACAATGAACCTTTAGCTTCCACCAGTGTTTCTAATATAGTTCAAATATATTCTGATTGATTTGTTGTTATTTCATTTCATTTCATTGATTTGTAGATACTGTTTAATATAAATATATACTTAGAGTCAAGTTTGTTTCATTTTTCCATCTCTCTACTCTCTTTGCACATAAAATAGAAAATAAATAAACTTTATCAAGCCGCCAGGCGGCGAGGACTAGAATTTCGTCAAGCGCCATTTGCCGGCGTGTTACGTGTAACGCTACTTAGTTTGTGTTTAACACAGGAAAAAAGAGTTTTATATGACAATAATATCAATTTCGGAAGTTTGAGAAAACAATTTTTAATAATCCCCAATTCCGGGCATATCCATGTTAAGATTTCGTAGGTAGTTTTACGTCATTTGGTACTTCAAAATTCCGACCCCTGGTGATAACTGATAAGTGATAACTGATAGTATACCTATTGTGTATATTGCTGTTTACCGAGCATATTTTCAGACCCCGCTACTTCTTGTCAAAATCAATAACATTATTCGACCTGGGTATTGAACCGGAAGCCTTCATTGCTTCCGTGCCAATGAGACGGTCGCCGCTATTTCGAACTACGTACTTAATTATATTTACGTGTCATTTATTTTGTTAAAATCTGTAGGTACTAATACTACGTATGAAAAGTGATAATGATAAGGGTTGAATAAAATGAAACAAAATATACTTAATCAATTTCTTGAACTATTTATAATATATTTTCCAACAACCTATTTAATTTCATACATTATAAACGGAAGTAACAAAATAATAAATAACGAATTAATCGGTTATTTACACAATAATTTATTACAGTCAATTCATTTTCAAAATTCCTTAAAATTATATGGCATATTGGTAAATTCATAGCAACAATATATATTTAATAACTTACATTATATCCAATACTGCTCAATCTTAAAATTAAATTATTTATAGATAATTTGGTGGTGAAATAATAAAAGTTATCTATTTAAAACTTATAAATCTTTGGCCAAAAATTGGAATGTCTCTCTGTCATATCATAATTTATAAGCTTTAGTACCTACTCTTTTATCTAAATATTATACTTAATTGGTCATGTATTTACTCTTAAGATATAACGGAATGTAGAACTTATAAAAGAAGTCATAACAAACAACCCCTCGACATTTGCCACTATCGAAATAAAGAGTATTATGGAAGACTTGATAAAATGTCTAACTACGTTGGATACTTAAATTACTAGAAGTTACCTGTTTATATTATGTCGATTATTGCTAGCTAGTCGCTCGTTTTAGGACGGATATTGAGTGAGATTACCGTACAAAATATATAATTAAATCATTTATTATACTTATATAAATGAAAAACAGAGATGAGAGGTTGAAGCCTAAAAAATATTTAAGGCAAAAACGTATATCGAAAAGCAGTCAGAACATTTTCTAAGAAAATGTTTGTCACATTAAATCTTAATGTAAAATAATACTTTTAGTATATTTTATTGAAATACTGTAATCTATTCAATAAATTCATAAAAATGCAAAAAATATTTGGTTTAAGTTTATAATATCTTTGGTACGTCGTATAACGAGCGACAGCGCTATACATTGGTTTGTCTATCACTTCGTAAATCTTCAATCTGAAACCTGGTAACTTTGGGTCCTAAACTAGTCTGGGATCCCGTCATGTAAAGCCTAGGTCTTGTAGATCTCGAATCGATACTTTGTTGCGAACCAATCACTTGATTTCTGAACGAAGTGTCAGATTTGGCGCCAATGCTGTGCTGTGATCCGTTTTTTTTAAATTTCGCTCCTGATGCTTTGGGTCCAAAACTGACAGATTCAGTGGCAGGCCCGATGGCTTGTACAGCCCCGGTGCTGTGAGATTCTGAAGATCTAGGGTTTATCTTCCGCCAGGGCTTGCCAGGGTGCCCCGATGGTCTACTCTCGACTCCCCCAGTGACACTTGGCTGAGCGCCGTTTGTGTGTTGTTGTAGCTGTACCCGTGACGCTCGTTCCATTTCTCTAAAAAGAATAAATGACTAGTTAATTGTTTAATTATTTAAATAAATTGTTTAACTAGTGCTGTTGTAAGTGCAGGTAGGTAATATATGACACGTATAAAAAAAACTGACAATGGTGGGCGTGATGAATAAATGACAGACAAATACATTTCTAATACTCGTAAGTTTAAATTACGTGTGAATAAATTGAATATCATGCAAAAATGAAACATGAAATTATGAAATGATCCAACACGCTTCAGGGTTTGTTTTGCTGATTTTCACTATATTTAGTAGGCAGGTACATAAAACATAAAAGAAGAAATAATTATTATTATCACACTCTGAGAATATTAAGAAAAATAGATCAAAAGGAAGCGAAGCTTATTATTAATACAAAGGCTCCAACTCCCAAGAACAACTTTAAGTACTTAAACTGTAACTCCTAAATATTATGTGTATATACAAAAATATTCGAATGTGCTTGTCCAGAAGCATACCACTGCCCAATAGCGAGTTGCATCACGAATGATACCTTCACGGTCTGATCTGATATGAGGCGAGAGCTGAGGTGCGCTCCGACTTCCTCACGGCTTGGCATGCGACGGGCGAGGAGGGATACGCACCGCTGGTGAGGCCCGACAGCCTCGCTAGGGGGCAGCACAGCGCCGCCGCGTACGCCGCGCGGTACTGCGCGTTCATTATGACGTAGATGATCGGGTTTACGCATGCGCTCGCGTACAGGAGCAGGTAGCCCGTGATGTGGAATACTGAAAGAAAGAGTTTATATTTCAATGTGTAAATTATAATATTAAAAAATCACTACAAATCAGTCTCTTGTCTCGGAGAAGACTTTACAACGGATGCACACAACACCATGACTCTTTTTGTCTCGTATAGGGATTACACCTTGAAGATTCGATGCAATACAAAAGGTTGAGCTAAATTAAACCACTATGTAATCCATGCAATCTATTGAAGCAACTAAATAGTTTCTCAACCTAGTAATTCCTTTAACTATTGAAATATCAGCATTACTTATATTATTTTATGCAGGGCTAAGACAAAACTTTTCTTTATAGCAGGAAAATGTGGAATTTGGTGTTCGTTACTTACGCTGTCAGCATAGCGACTCTTATAAGATATACATGGTTAACGACGTGTAAGCATACTTCTATTACTGCAAATCTAGACCAGTTTTCCAGGATGGCATAGGTGCATGATCAGAGGCGTCTCTAGCCCATGTAGCGGCCGTGTGCAATCATTACCCTAGCGCCCTCTAGTAAGCGCGCGATCAAAATTACTTTTCGTGCTTTTGTATTAGCAAAATCCTTAATTATGTCACTGACTTCAATTTTGATTTCATGTTCAATAATACGATAAATAAATTTGTCAATCGACTTTGCGACAATGTTGATCTAAGATAGTTTTAATTATTTTTAGTTTAGAAAATGATCTTTCCCTGTATGCTACTGTGACTCGCAATGTGAGGTAAATCGTAAGTGCTGTGGATAGATTTGGGAACACTGAAATTAATTTATTCGCAAACAAATAATTTGAAATATCCAACGGCGTAATGGAATCGTCAATGAACATCGGTAATAATCTAAAAAAATAAAAATAAATACATCAAAGAAGCCGCGGTTTAGTGAAGTGTTGCCAGTCTGTGCGAAATTTCGGTAATTTAAGGGTAAAAATTCTTATCAATACTGTAGGTACTTAAAAATATTATGTAGGCCTTTTATTTTACGATAATATAGATTATTTTTCTTAGCATGTTTGTTAAGAGAGAAATAAGCCCTTAATGGATCGGACAGGGTTGTCTATACCTACATCCTTATTAATATTATAAATTCGAAAGTAACTCTGTCTGTCTATTTGTCTGTTATTTTTCACGGCTAAACCACTTAACCGATTTAGATGAAATTTGGTACAAATATAGTTTAAAACCTGAGGAAGGACATAGGCTACTTTTTATTCATGTAGGTACCTCGCGGGCGAAGCCGCGCGCAAAAGCTAGTACTGTATAATTATCTGTTTTAAGGTTTATTTCATGTTGAAACAAAAATTACTATTGTAAGAGCCGTTCGTGGCGCGCCTTGCTTTGCAGTAACTCGAGTCATATAAGAAGAGCTCCGGATGCCATACAAAATGTATGCAAACCGGAGCTCCTTTTACACGGGGTTGAGTTATAACATCCATCCAGCGTCATAACACGGGCGCAGGTTCATTGAAAGTGCCGAGGCCGGCGCGGCGCCCCCTAACCGCTGCGCCCGTGTGCACCGCACACCCTGCACACTAGGTAAAGACGCCTCTGTGCATAATACTTAACAATTTGCCAACATTTACTCCTTACGAAGCCAAAACATTCGTGACGTGTTTATATCTTACCTGGGAAATGTACATGATTATCAGCGACCTTCGCGATGGTGATAGGCAGATAGCAGACGAGGAACGATAGGAAAATAGCTAGCACCATCTTTGTGATCCTCCACTCATTGCGTCGGGCCTTGGTCTCTCTGTTGTCTTTGATCGTAGATCTCTTGTCTGTGCTGTTGAGATTACCAGGACTGGTACGTTGAGACCTCTGGTGTTCACGCATGCGCTGTTCCGAGCTGAAAATGTCATAAAAGAATATTTTAAGTATTGTCAAATAAATTATTATGGAAAAATTTAAGAGCAGCTACGAAATGGTAAAATTTATACAACTATTTGAATCCCTCTATGAATATGATCACTGTTAATTTCTAAATGTGCATCTTAAAATGTCTTTATGTTCTTGAGCTCCCAATATATACCAATGTATAGTGAATGTACATATATGATGGCCGCTTTGACTAAGAGTGATGAATAAACAGGACAGAATGAGGGACAGTGTAGTAACCGCTGGAGCGTGAAAAGTATATGGAATTAAGAACCGACAAACGCACCTACATTACAATATTTGTATCACATGGCACCAATGGGCAACAAAAGATTGGCCACGATATTTGTAGCAAATGAGACAATTGATTGACTATATGAATGAATGTCTACTGACCAGATCATAGGCGTTTTAGATAAAGGTTAAGTTACTTCAGTTCACTATATCGATGAGCATCATGCTTAAAAAAGGAGTGAATAAAGCAGAACAGCTATAACAGGATATTACTGGAAATTCTTAGTCTTTGCCTATTCAACATAAAGTCTTAAACCGTCGGAAATAACAAAATACTTCATATAAGTAGTTAGTATTGTCTAAACGCACTGCCAACTAGGTGAAAGCTCGCTTTTCTGTTACTCTTTTTGCCTATTTATGGCCTAAACATATTATTTTATTTTCAAACTAAGCAAAAACATTTCGGCATATTTATTACAACGTCTTCCAACTTAATAAAGTATCTAAATCCGAGGACTGAAACAATAAAACCTTCTGGGAGCCAGACAAGAGCCTCGAGCTACAAATCCCATTTACACTTTTGTAACATAACTTTGGATGAATGTAGTAGTCGGGACAAAATATATTTCATCTCATACAGATCAAAATAAAGACAATAATACGCAACCATTTGGAAGATATTTTTTGCCTTACTTTATGAAAATGTTATATAATATCATCTGATTAATAAAAATAGACCAAAAATTTCGTAAATTTTGGATAAAGGCCCAAAACCAGTCATACGTCTGGGACAAGGCCATTTTTGTCTTTACTGCCGAACCATGTCTGCGAAATACATAGATATTCTATAGAACTATGTAATGCGACATATAAAAACTACGTTTGTCAAAGAGTACTCAAGCGCTCATTAACCAACTATAGATATACAATACTAGCTCTTATTTGTGTCATCCGGCATCTTGGTCTCATGATCTTGGTATCATACAGAAACCTTGCATTATTGAGAATAAAGAGCCCATACTACTTTCTGAAACTATTTGTATGTAAAATATCACGTCATTCCATTGCTTCTGAGCTGTGTGAAATAAGAATAAAGTGACAAATACACATTTGCCTTGCCAATATCAGGATAGAAATCTTAGGATAACTGTTGCTGATTTCACACAACTTAATGTAAGAAATCACTGTACAACTTGGTGAATCCATGCCTTCTTGTAATGACCAAACAAAAAGTGTATAAGAATGATACACTTATACGTTAAACTGCCTTGCTTTACATGCATTAGCTATTTAGATAAATCATCATACTTAGTTGTAGAAAAAAGTTCGTTACCTGTGAACCACCCAGAATATTCTAGCGTAGCAAATAAATATGAGGAGCGCAGGCACGATGAAGGCAATCACGAAGAGGGCTGTCTTCGCTGAGCGACCGTTGTCATCCGGCATTATAGAACACGTTCCCAACTCTGGGTCATAGTCGAATTTACCTGAAAAAAAAGGGCAGGGTGTTATTTTATTTTATCCAGATTATACAATATACTATAATATATAATATACCAGCAGATTTCCAGACCATATCAGCTGTGAATAAAATTTTGTAGAACTCAAATATCATCAACATCATCAATCATATCGTTGACAGCAAGGATAGCGTAGGTAGTGATATAAGTGGTTAAAAACATTTTTGTGATCGTCTAATTATTATGCCAATTATACATAGGTGTTCTTAGGACCGTTGTTTGACTATGTGTAAAGTCCTCTGCGACACAGGCATTATTCCTATTATAGTGTGTGAGTAAATCTACTCATATCAAAAATTTATATCCGTCCAAGGGATATCGACTTCGGCTCATCTACTTTTGCTGCAGAAATTTAGTAATAAAGCAAGCAAATAAGGCTTCTTTATGCTAAAGCAATCAGATAATTCTAATCAATATTAATTTGTTTATAACAACGGGGCGTTGATTTTGAAGATAGATAAAATGACTAGGTAATAATTATGTTCAGTAATGAAAAATAGCAGTCAATGATGGTACTTACCCCATACTCCAACTAACGTAGGTATTTGCATTCCGTACGAGAACATCCACGAGAACACGATCATGAGGGCGATGTTGTGTTTGCGGTACACACGCGAGTACCAGCTGTGATGCGCTATCATTATATACCTGGAAGAACATACAACACACATTTTAGACAAATATGGATGCAACTCACGGATGTAAAAGCATAAGAATTACATCATCAACTCTCTCAAGATAGTGTGGGATAGGAGAAGGGTAAAATCACAGAACATAGAATAAAGATAAAACTAAGGTCAGGTCAGCAACTACACAACATAAATATGTTGTGTTATACCTATACGCCTTAGAGATGATATCATTTCACCTTTTATTATCCATGGGAATCTCAGCCACAAAGAAATAAAGATTTAAAAATAAGTTCACATTGATCTTTTATTCTATTACAGTATTTACTATTTTTGGATCTCTAGGTAATATATTTGTCACAATATGAAATTAAGGAGCGACTTTAGTGACTTTATGATCTGAGACAACTGTTGTAGAATTATGAAACCAATATACAAAACTAGCAGTGTTTTAATAGTGGATTGAAATAGGCTACATACTGAGTATGGATCCATAATTTGAACATTTTGACTGTAATACAATGTACATACAGCTAGACTAGACAGAAACAGCCGAAAAATTCTCGATTTTTGGCAGCAACTGTACATTTACATGCATAATGTATAGTCCAGCAAGACCACACGCAATATTTTAATTAAATGAACCTCTGCTGCCTGCAAACAACGGCGTGACTGAAATCGACTGAATTTACATAAGTAATGAATATTGTAGCAAGTAAGTAATTTGTATTTCAATAAATGCAGAGCGTTATTTGTAAACAAGGATTACTAGTCTGAATTTATTGTTCTATATTTAGGCACATTTTACATCCTGTTGAATTAGGTATGACTATATTTTGAGAATAATTAATTCTTGTTATACATATTTACGTAGGTTTCCTACCGTTTATCCCCGAGATGATAGAATAGGTACTATATTATAATGCCCATATATTGGTATATACGTTTAAGGATCTCCGTAATGCTTGAAAACGAAAGTTTTCAATCAGTGCGTGCTACCCGTCATGACCTACGGAGCCGAGACATGGACACTCACGGTAGGGTTGGTCCACCAGTTCAAAGTCGCTCAGCGAGCTATGGAGAGAGCTATGCTCGGAGTTTCTCTGAAGGATAGGATTCGTAACGAATATATCCGACAGAGAACCAAAGTCATCGACATAGCTCAGAGAATTAGCAAGCTGAAGTGGCAGTGGGCTGGCCATATCGCGCGAAGAACCGACAACCGCTGGGGTAAGCGTGTTCTTGAGTGGAGACCGCGACTCGGCAAACGTAGTGTAGGACGCCCTCCGACCAGGTGGGATGACGATCTGCGAAAGACTGCAGGCAGATGCTGGATGCGGCAAGCTGAAGACAGGGCGCTATGACGCTCTTTGGGGCAGGGCTATGTCCAGCAGTGGACTATTATAGCCTGATGATGATGATGATGATGATCTCCGTAACAAGGTATTAACCAATTTTAGTCGCATTTCTAGACACCGTATCGCTTTAGACATTTTTAATACAAAAACTTCGAGAATCATTGTTATGGTCCCAACGTTGCAGGTTATCTAATCCCGAAGCTCAGTATAAGAAATTATTGTTAAGGGTGGGTTACTTTCCCGCGTAAAAATTATTATACCTATTACTGTAGTTAAAGTTTGATAAAACAGTTCAATATTTATTAAATATTCTATTAAAACAACGCGCCCAATTGTGCCCTGACTTGCATACCTACTAACACTCAAGCCGTAACAAAACTCCCAAAAGACTTACCTGTTCAAGGTTATGAGAGCGATACTCAGGAGAGACACTCCAACGTTCCCGTACCTCAGGAACGGTACCAGCTTACAGAGCACTCCCCCATGAGACCATGTCCGAGTCCAGAAGCCTGATATGGCGAACGGGAGCACGATGGCGCAGAACAGGAAATCCGCTATGCATAAACTGGAATTTAAATTAGAATACATAAGTATTTACATACATAATACTTTGCCTATAACACCGAAGGGTTAAACAGAATTATATTACACCCCCATTTCGCCAGATATGGACTAAAGCCTCTACGTAATAGGGTGTGAGCCTATCGCCGTTTTTTGGAATACTCCTAAACATTTTAGCAATGTACTTTTACACGGTATGTACCCTTCTATCATTTTCCAGGCTCATAACAGGCTTATACTAAATGCTTGTTTTAAATAGGACAACCTAATAATACACTGTCAGATCTGAAATTTAAGCGGTATTTCGGTAAGCGTAAACGAAACCGAATATTGCGGAAAAAAATTATTGTCAGTAATAGTGCAGGTACTCCAACATTAATGTAAAGGATTTTAGGAGCATTCATATCCTTTTGTTTTCTTTTTTAATTAGCGAGACGAAATTAAGGCTATTTAAATAGGTACAGTTAAAATTAAGTTTATGGAAAGTAAAACAGTATCAACCCGATGGCACATGTCCACAATTCTATAGTACCAGTTCTCATAAAGCGGACAACAATTATTTGGACTAGCAGTAAGTTCATTTCAACAGTATAAATATACATAATTATGTATAGTCATCCACATCAATTTCGATGACGGTGACCTTAGAAGTCATGGATCTTTTCTTTGATGAGCCCTAATATGGCTTGCTAGACCGACCTTGGTCTTAAATATCATATGGCACGTGTTGCAGTAGAGGTGGCCTGCGCTGTTGTACGTATATGTACCTGTAGGAGGGTTTAAGTCTCTCTTTATGTGTTAGGCGTTTTACGTCAATAATTGTTAGGAAGCCATTTTCCTCAATCGTCTTAATCTTATTAAAGATGGTAACAGTATAAACGGAGGATTTGAATCTGCGATAATCACGAGTTTGATATTCTGATAATTTAAATATCACGTTTCATAATTTTATTAAAATAAGTAAAATCTCAGAGTATTTTCGTATTCCAGGGTTTTCATTTTAGAATACTAGTAGAAAAAATAATTGTTCTTCATTCTCAAGGAAAAGGGAATGGCACGATCATAAACTTTTTTGTTTTAAAGTAATTACTTACTTTTCAATTCTAAATATTGGATATACTAATTCAACCAATTGTGTTTTCAAGGATTTAGAATAATTTTCTCATTTACTTTTCCTTAAGATTAACGGCTGCTATTGTCTGTGATTTAGAGGCCATCAACGATCAAATCTGATTAAACGTTTAAGCTTAGCATTAAAAAGCGTGAAGAAGATAGCTAATTTAGAAAGGGATGAAAAATATATTAAACAGACAATTCGACTTTATACTCTTATAGTACTTTTTAATTTTATTTCGTAATAAAGTGATGATTATTATTCAAGACAATGAAACAATAAAAGAAATTACAGAAACGCCAGAGTGAGTGTAAATAAATATTAAAAACATAATTAACCCCGCAATGGCCGAGTCGTAAACAATTCTGTTCAGTGTTAATATTTCCTTTCATGCCTTAACTATGATTCGTATTTTAGTTTTTCCTAGTTTAATTTTAGCATTACGTTAATTGTTTTCTAAGATATAATTTCAAGTCCACCTACTGTATTCGGTACCTATTTTATCTGTACGTATTTAAGGCTATCACACAATATGCTAAAGCTCGAAAGACAAAGAAAAGAAAAGGAAAGGAGGTAAAGAAAAGAAAATTATAATATTTAGATATCTATAGATCAATTTAAAATCAGAACACAATAAAATCCATAATTCTTTATAGAAGTTTATTCCAAACTAAATAACGAACTAACTATCGAACCCAATTTTATATGTTTCAAACTATATTTAGCTTTATGCATAGACCTACAAATTACCTAAAGGGTTAGACAGATATGGATTACATCCCGTTTTGCCATCTATGTTTAAGTCCGCGTAAGAGAGGGAGAGCGGACCGGAACGATTACTGAAAACCAGGCGATTTTTCAGACGTCATGCTGCTACTAAGAATTTTCTAACAGAAACATTCGAGACACTGCTCGAGTTGGCAATCGAACTTGTAAATTTTTGCCACCGTACAAACAAGGGAATTGGGTAGTTGCCTATGTTTGTACATTATTTAACACACAAAATCAAATAGCAATCAAAAGAAATCTTTTGCTAAAAACAGGATCAAAATTAGTTGCAACATAAGGGAGTAATAAATTTTTTAGCTTCGATTTAGAAAGAGTGGGAGAAACAGCTCGCTATCTCCGCCGGACAGATGCGGTTACGTCACAGTTTGCATCCTGCATCCTATTTCCGTCATTTGACAATTACCCCTACTACAAGATTCAAAACGCTTGTATTTTATTTTTTAATTTTTTTATTTCAAAATTTCTTTATATTTTATTGTTTAGGTAATGTAACTGTTTGCCTTATAATAGAAAAAAGGGGAGTGAACTACCGTATTGGTATGGTAGATATACTAAAAATAAAGTTGTACACCAGATGGCACGCCTACCATAACTATGGAGAGTTCCAGACAGCTGTAAGCGTAACAATAAAAACAAATACAGTTATTCCTGGTTTATTGAACTTGTACTGAATGTGTTGTATACAAAGTGTACCTATTGTGATTGGTATTTGGGGGCCGCTAACGAAGCAGAACCGGCTGATGTAAAGGGGAATCTATTATATGTAACTATGTTGTCTAAAATACCAGTGGGGTTAGGCAGTATGATATTAGAGTTCTGGTGCTCAGAAGTACCTAATATAATTGCTTAATAAATAACAAACGTTTTGTAATTCAAAACTGGCTGAAAGGTGTTTAATTAAATTAAAATGAAATATGTATGGTTTAATTATTGAAGATTCAAATCAGTTGAGCATTTACTGCATATAACTGTATTTGAACTTTATTGGCAATAGTCTTGTAAATGACATGTACAAGTTTATACCTAATATGTTATTTAATAGGCTAATATACCTATGAGACCCGGGTGGGGCCTGGTGATCCGTCACACAGGACTCTCCCTAGTACGGACTCCAGTCTCTCACAAAGGAGTTTTATTACCACCTATTTATTGTTTATCTATTGTAAGATGCACATGTACGTGAACCTTTGTGATGAGATAAATAAAGTTTATTAGTATTATTGGAATCCAATTATGATTTATATCGAATTCGAGATCCAGAGGAAATCCTCAGTTTTTTTTTTTTTTAATTTTTTTTTTATTTATTTGTTTACTCAATACAACTATCATTACAGGACTAGCCTAATACAATAGTGTAGCTATCTTATATATATATAAATATGTACTATTATATTTTTACTAATTACTTACTGTAACAAATTACAAATAATGCTACCTTTGTGAATTCACTCAGAGCACAACAGAATATGTCTGTTTCCTTAGCTATAAGGTTTAGAGTGTGAACAGCACGCGTCAGTGGCGCCTCTCCCAACAGTGTTGAATTCCTGCAGTTAGTAAATATACGGGAACTATTCTATTTTATTCTTCACTAAATGAATGTCCGAGTATAATGATAGGTCATTCTCAGCATCCATAATTTTTAATGGATTGCTGCAAAACAACATCTAGTTAAATCTATTAGGAATACAATTTATGAATATACATCATTGTTACATTTCTCTTTAGGAGTAGATATACTTAAATTGAATTATTTAAAATAATTACTTGATTGTATGAAACTTTAGAACCTCTGGTGGGGATTCAAGCGAATGAGACCAATATTATGTAGCCTGATTTAGGTTAGACATTAAAAAGGTAAGTATTTTTATTAAAATTATTATAGAATCAGCTGTAAAGTCCAAACAATTAGAATTCGTGATAAGTTCTATTTCTTTGTAATATGTATAGGTAAAGGATTGAATCGGTTAAAGTTTATAAAAATATAATCAAATGTTTCGTGGATACTTTTGGAAAACTACTGATATTGAGAAACTTTGATTAAGTTGTTGGTATTAAAAGTTCGATTGTTTGATGGATAAACTTTTGATTTCGTTGGAAAGAGATAAGAGTTAAATGTAAGACAAATACTAAACAAATAGGAAATTATTCGATAATGGTTGATGGATTTATATAAATACAAAAGCTTTTGTTGGTGGCGAACAAGCTCTTCTGGACGTTATCGTATTATATGGTCGTGTCCATACTGTGTTACATATACCTCATTATAACATAGGATTAATATGAATGGATTAAAATAATTATTTTAATATGTGTTTACATAAACATCAAACCTATAAGACTGGTTTCGATAAGATTTGGTGATAATTAACATAATATTGAGTCGCAGTAGCACACCGGTGGACAGATACAATACATTTTGAATTATGTTTGGTATTCTAAGACTTGACACATTAACAAACAATTACTTACGTTTTCACAGTATTAGTAGCTGTAAGCTACTACTTATTTTAAATCTTTACTAGCTATTGCCCGCGGCTTCGCTCGCGTTAATTTAGAATTTGACAGTCAATTCGGCTTGTACTCTGCTTGTAATAATATAATTCAATCATGATTCGAAAGACACGTGGCGCCGTCTATTATCATAAGAAGGTTATTGTTGTTTTCCTCGGGAACAGTAACTTATTTCGGGATGAAAGGTAGCCTATGTCCGTTTCTGTACACCTGACTATGTATATACATAGTTATGTAAAATTGGTCAAGTTATAGACATGATGACGCATAAAATGGTCAGGGTAACTTTGGCATTAATAATATAAGTATTTATAGTATATAGATAATAAAATACCTTATAATAAAAGCAGCGGCCACATTTCTGACTTTCGGGCACTTTAGGAGGGCAACCACTGTGAGGAGGTTGCCAAAGAGGCCGACCACCATTATAATACCGGTTACCACTGCTGCAAATGTCAGCAGGCCTGGGGAGAACCTGGAAAAGAAAACATTAGTTTTTACTATAAAAATGTTATAAAGTGCTTTGTGTATGTTTGTGTGCTATGCATTATTAAGTCTCAGGTGTTATTGGGTGTTTGAGCCGAAAATATCTCGCGCATTTTAGACTTTTTAAAGTTATGTGCTTTGTGCGGTCGCTATAACGGTGAAAGAATACATTATGAGGGCATCTGCAATGACTATGTGTTCTCCACAATGTTCACAAAGTGCATTATTAGGTCTCAGGTGTTATTGGGTGTTTGAGCCGAAAATATCTCGCGCATCTTAGACTTTTTAAAGTTATGTGCTTTGTGCGGTCGCTATAACGGTGAAAGAATACATTATGAGGGCATCTGCATGACTATGTGTTCTCCACAATGTTCACAAAGATGACGATGATAAGAAATCTGTCAAACCACACTGGGTCACCATTCTCACACTGAGATAGTCTCCCGTGCCTAGAAGTGGGGCCGTTTATTTACATAGCTTATATTATTATTAAATTGTATTGTTTAATAAGTTAAATTACAATTTTTTTAAGTCCAATGATCCATCGTAATTAAACCCACTAGGTGTTCGTGGTTAATGTTTCATTACGGAAAATACGACACTAATCAGACTAATTAAATTGTCCTTATATACATATACAGGTTGTCCCGTAATTAATGGATAACCTTGAAATGTCTTATAGTAGAAATAATGGCCGTTCAGAAAAAATAAACAAAAGTATATGAAAAGAAAATAAAAAAAATATTAAAAAAGTGCAATAGCTAGTCATACTTTTAACTATCTATCTATTAGCATAATTAGTGTTTAATAATAAAACAACAAAAAAATTGGTTGTCTGTAAAGTCGGTTTACGGACGATAGTTTAACGTGACAACGTCATAACGTGCCTTTCGCTCGCTTGTGTAGCGCTCGCGCTCCGATCGTAATGTTACAATGAGCGTAACGGGACAATGAGCGTAACGGGACAATGAGTCATCCTTTTTCGTGCGTGCAGCCGGTGTTCATCGATTTATTAGACGTTGTCACGTCAAAAACCGATGGAATACATTCATTTATGGTCGTAGTGTACAAGAAAGTTAAATATGGTAATTAAAAAAAATCATATCTCAGGTAGTAGTTAGGATAGATTTTTCATATTTTTTTCTGAACGGCTATCAGTTCTACTACAAGACATTTCAAGGTTATCCATTAATTACGGGACATTCTGCATATGTGTATACACAGACATTTAAATTTCAAAAACGAATTGTCCAATTAATTTATAGGTACCTATATTCACTTTTACAAGCATGCCTGTTAGAGCGAAATGTTTGGCAAATATGTATTTTACTGATTTTTTGCACTATTTTATTGAGATTGCGTCTGCGACGCAGCGGTTATTTTAGTATTTTCTGTCTCGGCATGGGCACAGTATTGTTGGGTATTTATGTTGCGAAATGCTCAAAATCAAAAGCACACGGAGTCAATAGGCACTGTGACCCGAAGACGGCAATAGGTTCGTCCTCTACGCTCGTATCTAAAATCACAGTTAGCGGATGTGGGTGTAATACCTAACTCAGCAATCTAGAACCTCATGTTATTAATTGCGAGCACCCACATGTATTCCACTGCGCCACAAGACATTTACCAGTAGCGAATGATAAGAAAACTTTCTCCAAAGCTAAAGACTGGTCTTGTTCGCAATAACTTATAAGATAAGATACAAAACTTATTTTTTTTAATTCTGTCTTACAAAGTTTGAGATATCTGTGAAAGTTTGTACATTACGGTATCTAGTCTGTAAACTATTTAGAAGTTTTGTGAAAAGCTAACATTTTGGCGGCACCGAAAAGTTTGTGTACCGCTCTTGGAAATTCAGCCCTTAGGGACAGACTAAAAAGAAAACGGTTTTTGGGACTGAAATGTGTACTTAAACTTTAATAATATCGTGCCTATTCTTTTGCCTCGATGGCGCAGAGGTTTGTAATGCTACTGCTGTGAATGTGTTTTCTTCGTGGAGCGGGACGAAGGTTTATAGTTATTTTTTTGTCAAAGGCTGTAAGTAGAGTCTGAGATTGTGTCCGGCTGCTTGCAATAGTTCTCATTATATGAGACCTAAGACCATAGCTAGTGAAATATGTGTGTTTTACCTTTGATTACATTATCCGATATAGGTACAATAAAAACGTAGGTATGTGTGGATCAGCAACAGAAAATATCTATGGATCCGTTTATATTTTACTCCCTAAGGGATTCAAAGTCGCTGCGTGCAATAACCGGCTAGTGTTAGGCACTATCTATATAATCGTTATTGCATTTACCAAAAACCAGTAGCAATAATTATGTTTATTTTACCCATATATTTTCATGACATTCATAAATTATTCAAAAGTCCATGATAAAAAAGTGATATGTGTATGCATTGAAATGATAAATTTTTCATTACTGTCACCGAAACGAGGCTTCTTTGTTTATAGAGTAGGTATACAAATAAAATAGCACCATTTTATAGTACAGCAATATCTGTATTTAAACTGACATCGACCCAAATGTTTAAATACATTCTCTCCACAAATAATAATAGCTAAACAATAATAACTATCAATACGTAAAGGATTTACACTCGCTCACGTACAACTAACAGTATTGCAGTGACGGCGTTAATCGTTTGTCACCGCTTACGCATAGCGGTGTCATTCTCCTGCTTGATGAGTTTAGCTAATATTATTTACTAGCCCGATAGTAGTAGGTAATTAAATCAGTACACGTGATTGAAGTATCAGGTATGTGCTTGTATTTTGTCCCCGCGGAAAGTAGAGATTCTAAAGCTACTTAACATGGATCTATGCAGTCAGCAAGGGGACGAGTGGTAGTGCTAGTAAGCAATTTTTAAACTTTCGAGTTGAATGATACATAATTATGTAGCTATACAATTCGCAACGACAACAACTCGAACATGTACCGATATTGTTTATCTTTAGGCGCTTCACGTTTCGTGTAGCTTACAAATCGACCGTGGCCACAAGCTGACTGTTTCGGCGATGTCATAGTATATCTCCGTTTATGTGGCAAAAGAATCTTAATCTACATACCTTCATATATTTATTTTATTAATAAACCGATTCGTAAAACCGTAGGGCTATAAACGTTTCGTATCACTTAGCAACAAGTGAGTCATATTTTCGTATTAAGCAATGAAATACAAAAATGTTTCGATTATTAATACTGTAGTAATGAAAAAGACACATTCATAGACAAACGGTACGTTAAAGAATTCATGTTTCATTTGTAAGATGTAATAACGTAATTATTCGAGCGCGAAAGTATTTCTAACATTTACCTAATTATTAATATAAGAAATTATACATATTATATTTTTCTCCACGCTCTACGTTTTGTACTCCTTAAGAATATCTTGAAATGTTTGTGATAATATATTCTAAGTTTATTTACGGAAGCGTAAAAAGCCTAATCGTAATTGCCTGTCGATCAAAGGTAAAGTTTCTTTGATCAGATTTATTGAACTATTTGCCGATACACTGATTATCTCTTCTTTTTGTAAACGGATGACGGGAATACGCGCGGGAATGATACGGACACATATTGTGTTTGCCTGTGTATTTTACCTGCACCAGCTACTTGCGTTATGTGCAAGCAGTATTAGTTTCAATATACCGAAGTAAATTGTTTTTGCTCTTGCCGTGGCTGTTAGATTCCCATTCCATTTGCCACGCAGGATATAAAATGTGTGACCCACATATAGTCGTCCTATGTTGTATATATCAGGCATGTTATTCTGGGACTGCAAAACATAATTGTAGAACTGTATATACCAAGGTTTGAACTTATTACTTTCTACCGAGGGATTTGCGCCTTGTGTACTCATATAACTAAAATAAAATAAATAAACATAAGCATGTTTATTTCATTTTCTACAATTCTACAAAAAAAATAACAGATTGCATTCGGCGTTTTCTTTTAAACTAAATACTACTCTATCACATATACATATTATAATAGGGCTTAAAAAGTAATCCAGGATGTGGTTTATCTGTATGACAAATGCCATCCTAATCCATTTAACTGTCTGCGCCTGATTGAGTAGCAAACATTTGGATGTTTGCTACTCAATCAGGCTAAGACACATAATCATATTGTAAACATAATTACAATTTTTCTCATGTATGTCAGTATGTACATAATTGTAATAGTTGTAGGAAGTAGGATACAATTTTATTATTAAGTCTCAGATAATAATATATTCACATAAGATTTCAGGTGTCCAATAAATCTAAAGAACAAGGACAATGAACACTGGTCCCCTATAAACAAAACCAGATTTAATTCAATACATTATAAGGCTGTCTACACCTGCTTGCTCTGTTTAAAGTTTCACATATAACCGGATGTCTTTTATTCGTAGATTTTAATTAAAAGATCCATGTGCGTGAATGAACAGGCATCTCGCTTTGACATATACGATGTTAAAAGGATTTAATTGGAAGATTATTCAAAGGATTCAAATTGGAACTCGTAGGTAAGAAAACTGCATTATTGGAAGAAAATACCGTTGCTACATATTCAGCTATATACTTTACATTTACTTATCGCATACGTATTGTCAGGGTTAAAGGACATTCATATTCATGTAATTATTGTAAAGGACTTAGGTCCTTTTCTGTAACCCTGACAATGTGTAAGCAAAATTCGTGATGATCGGTCGAGTAGTTAAAGCGTAAAAGCGTAACAAACAAACAAACTTACATTCGCATTTATAAAATTAGTTAGGATGGTGCTTGTACATCACTCAAGTAACTAGTGAGAATTACACGCGTAGGCTGCCCGCGTTAGCTTCATGTACGGGTTAGGTACTTGGGCAGGTTTTACTTGACCAATTAGTAATACTTGTTTAGCCTAAAATGAACAGAACTCATTTAATAACTAATTGCCACTTAAAAAGATTACTGATTTGTAGCGTAATCCTAATCTATACTAGATGTTTCCGTGGTTTCACCGGCGTTTATCATTACTGCGCTACCCCCGTGGGTCATAGCGTGATATTATATAGCCTTCTTCGATAAATAAGCTATCCAACACTAAAATATTTTTTTAAATCGAACCAATAGTTCCTGGGATTAGCGCTTTCAAATAAACAAACACACTCTTCAGCTTTATAATATTTATTATTCTATATTTTATACTACAACTCGATGTGCCCGCGGTTTCACTCGCGTTTATGGTTACTGCGCCGTCCACGTGAGTCGTAGCGTCATGTTATTATAGCCTTCCTCGATAAATAGTCTACACAACACTAAAATATTTTTTCAATTCGAACCAGTAGTTCCTGAGATTAGCGCATTAAACCAAATAAATAAACAAACAAACTCTTCAGTTTTATAATATTAGTATAGATTTGGGTGATTATTAAAAGAACCATGAAGGCTAAGGCGGTAGCTCTGCTACGGTCAGGGTACTCCGAGTCAAAAGCACTTTTTACTGCTTTCTTTAGTTAAAAGTAGGTTCTCGGATCTCGAAAACGTTTTGACTAATACATAATATACACCGAATATTGCTACACACAGGGCTATAACCTTAATGCAGAAAATGTGTTTAAGGTTAAGTATAAAAATTTCATTACATATATTTGTTTAATATTTGGGATCAATATATTTCATTCCCGACTTCCTAAAATAATCAGGGCATATACACTTGACTCCCTTTCGGTGCGACACGTGTAGAACGTGTAAATATTGTCTTCGGCCGAGCCAATGTTAGAATAAGCTATTTATGAGCTAGTTCAAAGACGTTTTATGTTTTAAGAAGTGATTAGATCTGTTTCTTCGAAACTCATAAACGAGTTACACGTAGGTACATCGTTCGCGATGAGATTTTTCTACGTTTGTATTGTACTGTAATAAATCTCATGTATCTGTTTTACGTAATAGCTTCATGTCGCATATACTTGACCGGCTGAACAGAAAAGTACATTTTTTTAATTGGACGGTGCAGTGTTTTGTAGCTAACCTGAGTTGGATTCTTTAGGCAATTAAAGTGTTATTGTCTTTTGCCAGGAGCAAGAATAATTTTAATTTCTAACAGTATTCAGATTACATATGACCTAGATATATATATATCTATACTAAAAAGGAAAAGCGAAAATATTTGTTTGTTTGTAATCAAAACTCTGAAACTACATAACCGATTTTAACCATTCCTTTACTATAAGAAAACTATTTTATCTAGAAGAAAAATAGGCTTTATAACATTTTACTACGAGGCACGGGAGAAAATCAGTTATCATAAACGTGGTGGAACCTACGAAGGACCTTCCTTTGAGGCGTGGTACTATATGGCAAGACGTATTTAAATCTATCTAGGCACTTTTAAAACACATACGGGATTTTCTATATTCTGAAATCATTGTGTAGTCTAAGTAATATCTCAAGAACCAGAGTCAATCCATACAAAGTAAATACATTTCGGATATGACTGATGAAGGCGTTTATTAAAACCAGTAATTAACGCCGCAGAAAATTTTTCTTGCCCAGTGTAATTGTTCCAAGTTTAGAAGTTCACTGAGTCTGTTTTGATTGAATGTTTGTAAAGAAACGACACAGGAAATATTTATACTTTTATTTGTAATGAAAAAAATTGTAAAATGTAACTGTGATGTTTATACTTTTGCGTACTCGTTCAAGGATATAGCAAAGTCATATAAGTTATGTAATTTATTTTAACTAGAGCATTGACCCCAATGTCTATCCAGCCGATATTAATCGTTCGTTTGTTTCTATCGATTGACGATGACAATACAATGAACCTTTATTGATCAATCGATTTACGATAGGGACCGATTCCCTTTCTTTTATTTCAACACATATTACTTGGGATTGGATAAGTAGGTGTGTAGTTTACTTTCACTCACATCTAGAAGTTTCACTGCTTTTCTAGTAAATAAAATTTACAAAATACGTTTATAATTTTAGCCACTTCGCCATTGACTAGATAAAGGCGAAGTGGCTAAAAATAACTCTTGACATTAAATATCAAAATAGACTTTGTAAAAGACAGCTTGTTCATTCCGATGTTGTCAGGCGCTTTGCAACAATCTATTCAGTGGCAGCGGTCCACCCGCGGCCAGACACAATAGATTTTCAATTATGTCTGGCGTTCCAGCAATTGACAGGTTACAATAATTGACACAAAGAAAACCAACATTATCAGTCTATGGATCACATAAATCTCCACGCTATTTGATAATCAGAACCATATTAACCAAGGCTTAGAACATTGAACGTAACAATACCCCGAATTTGTGGTTTCGATTACGAATAAAAGTAAGTAAAACACATAATGTTATAAGTACCATCTCCTAATACCAGTCTGAGTTTCAGTCCCTATTCTGTAATAACAATATAATCTACGATAACAATAATATAAAACAGTAAACTACAAGAATATCTAAGGTGAATTAGAATTCTCACAGATATAGATGAAAATTGAATAATTAAATATGAAAACTTTGCTCGAAAGAAAATGCTTTGCACAAAGTTAGACAAAATTACACCAGATGTCGAATTTAAATAAAAATTATACATTAGAGAATATTATTTTCACATTAACGTTCAAATTACTAACGGTCAAGCAACATAAGGCAAACGATTTGTTACTAATCCTACTGTTTGTTCGCTAGATGTTTGCCCGCGGCTTCGCTCGCGTAAAAGTAGTTTAAGTTCGATTATGTTAATAACAGAAGGTACTTTTATCAAATAAAATATAGCCTGTGTTACTCGGTGATAATATAGCTTTCTAATGGCAAAAGAATGTTTGGAATCGATTGAGTAGTTTTGGAGTTATATCCTTACAAACAAACAGACAAAAATCTAATCTTTCCTCTTTATAATATTAAAGTATAGATGAAGCCTAACCTAGTTGTGTCTATACATATTTATTTAAACTTTTGCGACCCCCGTACTCAGAATGATTCGTGTGTCTGGGGGCTTAACATACATTCGGACACAAAGAAAACCTGACTCGGAATAACTATTAGTGGATCATATTTTTTTGTTCCGTGTAGAGATCGAACTCACAACACTCGGCGCAGTGGCGAGGCGACTACTTCAACCACTAAGCCATCCGTGCAGTCATATTACGTCAAAACTTGGCCAGCTTTATATTTTAACTTAATAGGAGGCTTCTAGTCAACCAGGCACATTTCTATATACCGTGTTGCTATTAAGAATTATCTAATAGAGTAATCCCATAAGAATGCCTGTAGGGAATCGCATCAAAGTTCACGGTCAACTGTAAGCGCTTTTTTACTTATTAAATGTTAACCTACGATTATGAAGATACCAGACACATCCATTATGCTACGAGATCAACTAGTAGTAAACCATTTAGTATTACAGAACTTTTGCGGTGTTCATAAAGTAATTTAGTTGTTTGAGATTCTCAGACTAATTTTAAACTGCACCGGGTTTCTTAGTAATGAGCGTAAAGCCAAAGAAGTTAGTTGCCGAATTGACTGCCTACCACTAGGCGGTCAATTCGGCAACTAACTTCTTTGCCTCAGAACATCAGTAAAATACTGCATTGGCAGTGAAAGTGGTGGTGTACAAATTGACGGGACACCACAATGTCAAGAATGGGGAATCCTGGAACATCTTACAGCAGAGCTATAGAGGGTTAAAACAAATTACAAAGAAACTGTTTCCCAGGTAGTATTTATGAATCTGAAGTTTAGATACGATATAAAATAATGTATTATACCGCTCTAAATTTGTATTAATTACATATTTTTAATTATTTTTAATTTTTGGTAAGAAATTTAAAAAACAAAATTTTTAGTAGCCCCATGGTACCTATTCAGAAAAGTGAAGTGTTGTTATTTTGGCTCCCCAATAACTCTACTATAAGATGTGTCAGGATGTTTCATTCTTTACGGGAGCTTCTGTATATGGTTGTTCAAATGACCATGTAAGCCTCTAAAACAGTTACTATGTTATAATTTTGACGAGGTGCTAAGTAGACTTATAGGTCATAACAATTGATCAACTGATAGACGACTCAGAGCACCCTTTGCTAATGACCAAGACGCGAGTCTTATATGCGTCGCTAAATAATGCGACTGGACGTATGTTTTGTTTAAAACTATTTCTAACAGTAAGCAGCAAACAGTCAGCTCAATGGAGCATTGTCCTACTGTACAGTTAAAACGACTTACTTGGATAGTTCGCTGGGCTCCACAGTCGCACTAACTTCGTCTGTGAAGTTCAAAATATCGTCCGCCATCTTTCTGTTTCTGAAACAAATTACAATTTATTTATTTATATTTGTCATAAATCACGAATGTCTTATTGCATAACAGCGTAATTTAGGGAAAACCTTTAATGGCCTAGCATATGGAGCTTTGGGTTTTTGGGTTGAACTGCCACGCAGAAGTTTCGAGCTCGATCCCAAGGCACGCACCTCTGTCTTCACGAAGTTATGAGCGTAATTATTAGTTAATTATCGCTTGCTTTGGAAAACATCTTAAGAAAACCTGCATGTCTAAGAGTTCCCCAAAATATCCTCGAACATCATATGTGAAGTCTGCCTAACCGCGCTGAGCCTATGTAGTAGAAGCTTAATCCTTCTCACACTATGTGCCAGCAAATACGCAAATATTGATCGCGTATTATGCATTGCGAACATTTTCAGGTATTATTAATTATAAGGTAAAACTTCCATTAATTTACGACTATTAATCGACTAAAAATGAAGGATGTCAATGATACTGATGTACGTGACATGACGTGACTGTTTGGGTTTACACGCTATTGGTGTTTACCTTTAATATTCCAGTTTATAAAGCTGACTCAAATAACTAAAACCATAACCACAAAAGTCCCGAGTGATATGAATATTATTATGCAACACGAATGTTTGAAAGTTAAAGTCCATAGAAGATAGTTTTAGTAAATTAATGTTTTATTTAAAGCAGGTTTTGAAAAGCAAACGAAATAAAACAAAAGTTTATAGCACATTAACTAAGTTGGATTCGGATGAAAACATGGCGTCCAAATGAGTCCCAAGAGAGTCTGAGTAACTTAGAGCTATTGTGTTTTCGTACTGGAGTAAGTTGCGGCAGAATATTTTTTATACTATTAATAACATTACTTTTTATGCCTATTATGTCGCACTGTTGAACAAAGGCATCTTTCTATGTTCTCTATTTTTAGCAGATTGCGGCCATGATAAATTAATGTTGACTTTTTCCATTAAGTATACTATATTTTAGTTACTATGGTTAAATACTTGTCTATTTGTCTAGTAGAATTAATCTAAAAAAGTAACTAAAAGTTTTGCGCAAACTATTGTGTCACTAAAACGTGTTAATAGTCACCCCGTACTTAGTATCGCAAAAGCTTGAATATGAAAACTTATTTCTATGACGTCACACACAACCTACCCACAAATTTTTAAATTTAGAATTCAGTTAGAGATATCTAAGCTGAGCTTCGAGGTGTTAACTTATCAAGTTACATTGAGGTTACAGGATCAATTTGACGTGACCTACACAATTAGGATTGAGTCAATTTATGGGCTGTGTCGTGTGATTCATGGTTGCTGGTAAAGCGGATACACGTGCACAGATGTCGGTTATACGCTGTAATTCTGGTAAATGAAGGTAATACGGCGTGATACCGCAGCTCACTTGTGTGTAACTTGTTTAGGTAATAACTCTAAATCCGAAGCATTTAGATGTCGGTATTTTGCTCGACTGCACATTGCTAGAAAATCAAATGATTTTGATGAATGCTGGCTCATTTGGATAGTGGATGTCACCAAAAGTCTTAAAATCCTAATTAATGTTATTAGTACGAATATAAGTTTGTTTGTTACGCTTTCACAGCTAAACTACTCGACCGATCATAATGAAATTTTGATATCCAAATACCTTTAATCCAGAAAAATGTACTGTTATTAACCAAACCTATATTTACACGAGCGAAGCTGTGAGAAAAATTGTAGTTATGTATACCTTCAAACATTGAAACAGTTTGTATATTTATTAAAATTTTGTTAAATACACCAACAGTTGGATGTTGGAATGGGTAGTTGATTAAAGCTCATCAAATATGCGCGATGCATTTTCATTGCAGCCTTATGTGGCCAGTACCGCCAACGCTGATCGAAAATAAAAAGTAACTAATTATTCAGTAGCCTTTGAGCAATTGACACGTATAAAGCTTAGAGTGATGTAGTTTTCATCGGACAAAATAGCCGATCCCTAGGGAAATCCTTAGAAGTGTATCCGCTGGTAAGCAAATCCCTATTATCATCTATCGGACATTGCACTCAATGAACGATACACTGTAACATTGAATAGGTCTTGTCCTTAAAAGCGTAAGTAAGAAGCCTAAGAATACATATAAATATTTAAATTTTTACTTATGTATTTTTTACTTATGTATTTTAATTTTGTGACGAACTAACGTACTGCCCCGTTGGCGCGGCGCTAGTGTATGCGACTGCTGTGCTCGGTCGGTCTTAGTTTCGATTAAGGAATCACACGACGGTAATAGAGGAAACATAAGTTTTTTGAGTAGTAGAGCCTCGCTAATTTCAGCATGAATGGGCCGGATCGAACGGTAAAGAACTACTCCCTCACAGAATATCGACGTGAAATAGCAGTATTCCTACTGTTGTGTTTCGTTCGGTGAGTGAGAGTGCCGGATGCCTAATCACCCTCTTTCCCCCTTCCCGCTCCTTCTCCTTCCCACTTCCTTTTCCTATTCTTCCTTTCCTAAAGGGTCGGCAACGCGCATGTGATGCCTCTGGTGTTGCAGGCGTCCATAGGCTACGGTGACCGCTTACCATCAGGTGGGCCGTATGCTTGTTTGCCACCATAGCAGTATAAAAAAGAAACTCATTGCTAGTGGGTTTTTCTGGCAAGAAATAATTATCTGTAATAGCATGGAGTCTGGCACTGTGTTTGGTAAGAGACAAAAGGCCTGTCTCTATCACGTGAGACCAAAATCTGGCGCAATGTAGATGAAATATACGAGTAAGTACCTACCTCTTCAGAGATGTATGTACATATGTGTGGGATTAAGTTTGTAAGTGCTGTTCTATTAACTGTATGTTATACTGTCTCTTATTTTGGCAATATTGCTTATATTATAGATTAGCTTTTGCCCGCGGTTTAAGCTACTTCCTAAAAAAAAAATATAACTTATGTTACTCGGTGATAATATAACTTTCTAATGATGAAACAAATTTTAAAATCGGTTGAGTAGTTTTTGAATTCAATCCTTAAAAACAAACAAAATATAAATCTTCCCTCTTTATAATATTAGTATAGAATGTTTATTTACTGGAACTGTTCTTCTCTTTGTAATCTTACATTTATATGAGTTTTCATCATCGTAGAACGCGTTACATTCCGTTAATTATTCCAATTGGTCCTCTAGCAAACACCTTAGCATACGAATACATTTGTTTGGCCTTACAAATCTACTCGATTTATCACAGTGAAAAAACCTGCTAAAAGATATAATATACCGGTTCGAAACACGTAAATTAGCAAACTTACTGTGTAAAATAACTTCTATCTATTTCAACTGTTCTGCAACTTCTTTGGATGCTTGTTAAAGTATGTAACCACAGTCTACACGAAAGGACAAATCTTATATTATTGTAGCAAAGTTGTCCCTAAAACGTCTTTAACGTAATACAAATAAACTTAGAGTAATTGTTATGTGTCGTACATATGTATACACTATCAAATATATTTTTATTGTATCTTATTTTATTTGTTTATATTTTATTACGGTTGGAGGAAGATGAGCCACGAAAAAAGTATTCCTTTGGTTATGTTATGGGTCTGTTTATCGGTTTATTTGATTCGTTTATTATTATTATTATTTACACTAAATAAAGACTTACCAGTTTACTAAGATATGACATAGGCTTCTCTTTCTAAAATACTAAATAGTCGTGAGTTACATGACTATAATATATGGTATATTTTCATAAAAGAAAATTTTATAGAGATAAAATTTTCTACTTTATAGGATTTTTTTAGATTTTGGATTTAAGGAAGATATTCTTTAGTAAGCACTTTTTTATAGATTTTGGATTTTAGGAAGATAATCTTTAGTAAGCAGTACGAAGCTAAGTCCAAAATATATAACATTTATTACGCCATACATTTAAATATAGGAATATGAAGAGAATACTTTGTACCTTTTTTAAGCATTGCTTGCACGGCAGGGTGTGTAATATGGCATAGTTAAATTTTATATCATAATTTTACTGAGCAGAAAGCTGGATTAATACAAAATATCTTTATAATATTATATAATAATATATATAATATTCTACCACATACACAACACCATCTAGCCCAAACTAAGCAGAGCTTGTACTATAAGTACTAGACAATGGTTAAACATACATATATACTTTTGTTTTGTAAATACATACATATTATACATAGAAGCACCCAGACCAAGATAAACATCCATGTTCATGCACACAAATGTTTGACTTGTGCGGGAATCGAACCCGCGACCTCAGGCGTGGCAGTCGGTTACACTAACTGCTACGCCATCGAGGCCGACAACCGGTATGCGTTCCTGGCAATTCCATCAGGCAAAGCCACGGGCAGGTACTAGTGTCCCATTAAGTTCTAACTTGACCAAATACTAAACGTAACAACTGGTACAGGTTAGGTACATATAAATATATGTATACAAAAATATGTATGGCTTTTAGAGGGCAAACAAATATTGAACATGCGAAACGTGTAGATGAATGTTTTTGGGTTGACCCCGTTGCCCTTTTTATCGCCCAAGACCCATCAATAACAACACAATAAATGCACCATACGTGACTGTTGCACTAACAAATAAAATTCGGAGTCACGCACCTAGATATCTGTACAAACTTGTGAGTACGTAAATAAACTTTTTTGGGATGTAACTACAAATTTATGGTTTCAGATTTTCCCTTGACTCGTGGTCTTGCCAAATTTCACGATTCTAGGTCCGGCGATCTCTCTAAATCTCGTTGGAAGTACCCTATACGTTTTAATTCCTTTGCGAATGTCAAATTATGCGACTTAGAACTTGACTGTCAAAGCCTAGTCCTAGTGCTGATTATCGTTACAATATATAAAAATCCATCATTACATGCAATGATATAATTCGAGTGTTATTAATTTTGAGCAAAGGAAAAATGTTTTGAAAGATAAGGAATGGCAGTGAAAGGTATGTGATCTTCTAGAACTCATAGTCACTTGGCGAAACGCAGTGAGCGGCAACGCTTAGGATACTGCACCACGAATGTTCATAGGGCAGTATCCTGTAAGAGAGTAGTACGTAGCCGGTTCATTCATAATGTTTATCAAGTACAGAGCAAAATCATTATTAGTCTTCCTCCGTGCTGTGGCTGCAAACTTTTTGACAGATAAATGTAATTAATACTGACTGACAGGTCAGCCTCAGGGCTTTCCAATCGCTTCGAAACACTCGCTTACGCGAACAAAGAAGCAGTGTTTTTATACTTATTGTTTAACTAGATGTTCCCGCGGTTTCACCCGCGTTTATCGTTACTGCGCCGCCCCCGTGGGTCGTAGCGTGATGTTATATAGCCTATAGCCTTCCGCGATAAATAGGCTATCCAACACTAAAAGAATTTTTCAAATAGAACCAGTAGTAATCACGCAGAATAAACCAGGAGAAACATCGTTTGTTCTTTGTCTGTAATGGGTAATTATTTTGCTGCAATGTTATTTTAAAACTGCGATATCTCCTAAGATATTCATTGAAATCGAATGATGTAAAGGGCAATTTTGTTTTAAATTAAATACTTGTGATGAATAACGTATTTAATTGGTTAAGGATTAATATCATGTTTATAATAATACCTTCGCAAATAATGCATTATTTTAGAACAAATTTGGTTAGCATAAAAATGGTTATAGTGAGCTAATCTTAAAAGATAGATATATGCTGTCGCGGACTTTTTTTTAGAACTTTTAAAGGGGAACAATTCTGTCATACATGATTTTTGCGAAACTTTAACTGTTTACGCAGCGCACGCAGCGGAAGCTCTCAAAAGGAAAAATATCCTCCGATTTTAAAACATTCTTCATTGGTGCTCAGCTCCTATTGATCTTAGCGTGATGGTATATAGCCTATAGCCTTCCTCGATAAATGGGCTATATAACACTGAAAGAATTTTTCAAATCGGACCAGTAGTTCCTGAAATTAGCGCGTTCAAGCAAACAAACAAACAAACTCTTCAGCTTTATAATATTAGTATAGATTAACTGACTCTTATAATCATGACGGATGTTCCAATTTATCAACAATGTATGTTTACGGTATTTTAGCACCGTGTGTTCATTGAAACGCGACGATGCACGCATGACAGGCTGGGTCAGCCCTGAGCCCGAATAACCTTAGTAGGATCGGCATCGAACACGAAATAATACGATAATTCATGTTATTCGCGTGTGGGAGTGCATTTGTCATGTCTCTTTGACGTTAGACGAAAAGCGAAAATAATTTAGTATAAATTATGTTTGGTTGCCAAACCCTAGTTTTTCAAACATGAACTAACGTAATAACAAACATTAATGCAAGTTCGACGAACGGATTAATGAGTTAACGTGCAGGATAGACTTGATTCTATCTATATTGAGAGTCATGGCTGTTCCCAGTATGAAAATTGGTCGTATGATCTATAACTGAAGGCAATTCCGTCCGACATTATTTATCCTATAAGAAAGTTAATTTGTCAAACCTGATTTCACCTCGTGAACTTAATGACCTCAACTTCAATAGATTTAAAATTGTTTTAAGAACTATGCTTGGGGCTAGAAAGTTTTGAGAGCAATGACTAATCTGGCAAAGACTAAAGCCGACTATATTTTTGTACTATAGGTGTTTCGGTGCTTTTATATGTACCTACTATATACAAGCATACAGTATACAAAGTGCATCAACACTATTTATATATTCTGATTCACTGTATTCCAGTTTATATTCTTAAAGCCGCGGAATTATGTCAATTTTATACCCCTCGGGAACAGTGCGTTTTTTCTTAACTTGACAACGTGTATGCGAATTTCACGATAATCGGTCGAGTAGTTAAGACGTGAAAGCGTAACAAAAACAAACTCACATTTACATTTACAATATTGCTTAGAATTTTTCATTTTATTAACTGCAAAGCTGAGTGTCGCTATTACTATTTAATATGACGTAATGCAGCTTCAAATCACACTCGTTCATCTTGTAATATGATTGCATTTTTAGATTGAAACGACCTTTATAATGTTCAGTCGTAGAGTAATATCTTACGGTCATACTTATAAAGGTAAATCAGTATCATTGCCGAAGCCTTTATGCCTGACACCGGTTGCATTTATAGGAATATATCATTTTAACGCCAGGTTCTGCAATCATTATTCTAAGGTTGGAATATTATACATTTATCCATTAAGTCTTCTAGTAGATACTATTTAGGACATGATCTGAGTGCTAAATTTCATCCAAATCTGTTCAGAGGTTTCCGCGTGATTAAATAACAAAGATCTATACATCTTCACAAATTGTCACACTAATAATATTGACTGACTAAACATGAAAATTCACATAAGACGGTACCGTAATATTTTAAGCTAAAATCATTATCTTTTGATTATTATATTTTCCAAAGACAACAATACAGGCGGTATCCGGCCTTAAATACACACGTTTTTTTGGAAGAACTGCTATCTTATATTTTCGTCTTAAATGCGTGAAAGTAAGTTTGAAAAAAGTATTGTAAAATGTCGTCATTGTTAGGTACTACAAAGGTAACTTCTAACTTCTTTCTTCATCATCATCATCTCAACCGAAAGAAGTGCACTGTTGGGCCTATTACGTATTTAGTGTTAATTTGGCATTTATAATTATGATTTAGTTACCACACGTGCCTATCAAACCACCCAATAATTATCGAACTTATTACATATATGACACAAAGATATAAATCTAATAGTGTTCATTCTTACGGTGAATTTATTTCAAGAATATTTAAAGACCAAGGCATCCTTAAAACTATTATACTATTTTGAATTCACAAAAAGAACAGCCGTAGTTTTATAAAAACGAAATCTCTTTCGTTCTGAATGTAACAGGCCACATTTTGTTTACATCGGGCACGCATAGAAAATGTTCTAAATTTAATTTATTTATTTAATGTTTACGAAGAACGTCTTCAGAATTTCGATGTAGCAACATTTATTGACACTTACCAAAGAAAGAAGCGTAAAACTACATGCATGCATTTACGCTTCTTTACAATTAACACAAGCTTAGCATCCGTGCTACAATTGGTTGGGCTGCTATATCGCCAATTTGCACCACTTAACGCTTGCAGTTCCAGATAATACAAGCATTCAAGCAATGAAGAAAATAATTGGATATGTTCTGTATTTTCTAAGCAAAATAATTTTTAATGGCATGACATTATAGATAATGCCCGATATCGCGGAGGACAAAACAGACATTAAAACGATTAACAAAATGAAACTTCAGGTGTGGGGATCGAATATGCTCAACTTGTACGGGATTGCAATTAAACAGTCAGTATTTAATTGTAGGAATTTTTGTGACGGACGAAATTTAAAATCATCCATCTTTTTGAATTAAAATATTCATCATCCGTATGTTTGTGCCTGCGAAAATCGAAAAGCAGTCGATGGGCTGATTTAAAAATTTTAGATAACGCTTAATTTCTAAATAAGACTGGTTTTATATACTTTTTATACTAATGTTCCAAAATGGAATAGATTATTTACTTCTTTAATAATTAATATCAGAGTGAGCTACAGCGGAACCGGAGCTATCCAGTCGTAATATATAAATTATAATGAAAATGAATTCTAAGAATCGGTATAAAAATATTAGATCGTATTCGCAGTTTAGCCTAATAAATACTATATTAAATTTAGCTACCATTCAAGGCTTCTGCTTTCAAGAATTGAATCTAAATATACCAGGTAAAACGTGGCCTCAAGTGAAAACGTATTCATGCTACATAAAAATTAGAGACATATGTAAGCTTAAGGAATTAAACGTGGTCTATAAAATTAAATGGAATCTACTGAATAGGAATTCAAAGTGATAATCATAGCTTCACAGGAGACGCAAATAACATTCCGTGCAGTTGCTTTTATGTTTGTGTATTTGAATATCTTTTAGCCAACTTCTCTAGCTTCTACTTCGTAGGCTCCAGTTCGATTCTAGTTCGCCTCAGGCCAAGTGTTTTTCTGACAATAATTTTTCAGTAGCAGTACGAAGTCTAAAACAGTGACCGAAAATCCGCAACAGTGCCCGAAAATTCGCAATGGGCTGGCCCTGTTATTACGTTGGACCTAAAACCATACCTAACTCTGAAGTATGGATTTAATATACGTATTCGAGGGCTGAGAATATGTATGTAAGTAGCTATTACTAAACTACTATGTAAAAGCAACTTTGTACCAACATCGGCTACTATTTAGTAGGCGATGTTAGTATAAAGGCGCCTCTGTGGCGCAGCGGTAGTGAATGCGACTGCTGTGCGTGAGGTCTCGGGTTCAAATCGGGTCGGGTCAACAAAAAGTTATTGGGTTTTTCTGTTAAGAAATCTCAAGCCAGCCCGGAGTTAGGAAGTTGGCGGTGTTAGACACCCCCGTGCCTCGGAAAGCACGTAAAGCCGTTGGTCCTGCGCCCGATCTTTCTCCGGTCGTGTCGGATTACCGTCCCATCGGATCATGAGAGTTAGGGAACACAGAGTGCACTTGTGTTTGCGCACACACTTGTGCACTATAATATCTCCTGCGCAGATGGCCAGTCTCCGTTAAGACTGGCCGCCGTGACCGAAATTCGGTCTGGAGGAGATTATTATTATATTATTATTATTAAAGGCGCCCAGCATTCAAGCTATCTCCGTAACAAACTTAATAAACATCAGTTAATCGTTTTAAACGTAACAAAGACAGTCACTATCACATCTGTAGTATTAATATGGACTTCAAGTGCAACAGAAATAATAGCCATATTCACTTAATACGTTTAAATCATTTTAATATCTCATAATCTCAGACTTCCAATAAATATTTTACTGTCTTTTATATTTGAAATATGTAATTGCATTAGTTATGGATTTTAATATTAGACGAAGAATAATGGGCAATAAAAATTTCAAGTCTTGATTTATTGTGCAATATTAGACACATTCGTCTTGAGAATGGCTTGACAGTTGCTTTTATGTGCCTGTCTAGTAAATACTATATTATCATCATATTAGGAATCTCTTGACTGACTGCACGGATAACGTAGTGATTTACTCGTAAGTGGTAACTTTGCCATGCTTAGTAGCGTAGTAGTAGAATCAAATCTAACACACTGTAGGATTCGATCCCTACACTGGACAAAAATTTGTGTGGTCCACAAACAGTTGCTTAGAGTCTAGGTGTTATTTTTGTGTCCTTTGTTTGAATGTTTGTAAATTCACCCGCGACACTACATTTAGATCAAGCGCAAGAGTTTTCTTTTTGTAAGAGAAAAGAAAAATGAACTGTCAAGAAATTCTTCACAAGCCAATGTTTTAAAGAACTATTTAAGTCGTTTCTATATTGCAGCAAGCAAGCATACGGTCTGCTTGATAGTAAGATTACTATAAACAATAATTGCAAGATATCAATCGGACGTCGCCTTCGACTTTAGTACAAAAGGAATTAAAGACAGGACAAGAGGAAAGTATTAGGCAAGATATTAAGCTATATTTAAATTTCACTAATGAAAAATATCAACAGCTATAAAGCCTAAAATACGGTAGGGAGGTTCTTTATACGATGTCTGCTATTATGCATCCCATAAGGTAAAACTTCCCCCTAAGGAAGTAGCACTTTCAACATTCCAACCGCTATTTCAACCCTTAGAGGTATTACAACAGAAAGGATTTTATGAGGTGAAGGCACATAAAATCCTTTCTGTTTTTGGAATGTACGTACTCACGGTTGTATTTCTTCGATGGGTAGGCAAAGCTGTTTTACGCCCACATTTTACCAACTATGTTTTAAGTTCGTCATAATACAAAGCGGGCCTTTTGCCGTCATGCACAATTCCAGGCTTTCAAATCCAATTACACGGGAATCTTCATCACCTTAACTATCCCAGGTCATAACTTGCATCATAGATGCAACGTTCTATCTTGATCAACCTTGTACTTAAATAGAGGGGACCGCTGTACCTTCGAGTGCCTGTAATCACCTTCAGGGACCGGTTATAGGTTTTTGTCTACGAATCTACATACTTGGTTCTTGTTGCAGCGAGCTACTTCAAGCCTAAGTGACTCTATCTTTTTCAGATTGGTACCAGAGCAATAAAGCCGTTCATCACCCGAGGCTCAAATTATAGTTAGCAAATCCTCAGGGATTTGTTAATAATAAGTTGAGCCAGGTTTACGCAGACGGAGAAGTCTCATTTCATATCTCCAGTACCATCAGTACCAGTGCTGTAAGGTGCGCTCACATACCGGAAGTACATACTCCATACGTCTACCCAAAATGCCTAACTCCTGTGTTTGGCTCAAGTCAGAAGTAGATATCAAGAGGTCGCTTCAGAGTCGTTGCTCATAGACAAAAGTCTTGCTGGATGGGTCGCTGATGCAATTACGATTCCAACGATCTGCACACCAGCAAAGCAACAAGTTGGCCCACAATGGTGGTTTTAGTCGGTAGGTCCGAATTCTCGGGAAAACTGAATGCAACCTTGTTGTATCCTCTTGTAACGAGAGGTATGCATAAGGTACATTTCCCCACGTTTATGTGAGTTTATTCCTAGAGTGATCAATGAATGACTCAACTGGCTTTCAATGACACGGGCAGTATTATTAGGTTTTCCTGTAATTATTTTGTGTTATTGTTAATCTCACATATTGTTCACGAGGGAATCAAACTGATTCACGAATTGCTGCAAATATTATACACTTGTGAATGAACGATGAACTTACTCGATAGAAGTTATTTTGATACGTCCCTCGGAGAGCCATTACTGAGGGAACGAGAAACTTCACGTGTACCGATGTGCTCGGGGTTTAAAGCTAAGTTAATAAACTACCTGCGCTAATGGATTTCACCACGGTCTTACATCATGTGAGTTTATTATTATAACTCGAAATTATTTAAATGTAGTATTTTTACTAAGACTAAACTGCTCCAAGGAAAGTTTTGGAGGACTAGATGTAAAATAATAATCAGTAATACTTATTGCAATTACACGTATGAACGAATGACGTAGTGGTTTTAATATTCGCCTTGCGTTTTAAGTTTGTAGTAGTTTGCCGAGTGCTGTAGGTTCATAATAAAAACGTGAATTTGAGTAATTCATAAACAGTTATTCCAAGTGAGTGTCTTTTTATCCGTTGTTTAATACTTAGATATCCTTACTAATATTATAAATTTGAAAGTAACTCTGTCTGTATATCTGTCTGTTTGTATGTTACCTTTTAACGGCTAAACCACTTAACCGATTTAGATGAAATTTGGTACAGATATAGGTTAAAAACTGGGGAAGAACATAGGTTACTTTTTATTGATGTAGGTACCACGCGGGCGGAGCCGGGCGCAAAAGCTAGTTATAATATAAAGTCTTCTGCGACACGGAGATCATGCCTAACCTGATAGTTGTCTTTTATGAAGTAGGAAGAACTGTAAATACGGTATACAAATATTTAGTTTTTTAACTAAATCATAAATGGCTAATTGTGAATTTGACATACCTTTGTGTACTCCTCCGGGGATACAGGTAAAATATTTTGTATGTATATGTCTACAGCACACTGGTATACATTGCGTGCTTACCGACGTTTAAAAAAGAAATCACTGGATGCCAGCGCCAACATACTATGACCGATTCAGAGATCTTTTGCAAAATCCAGGGTAGGAGTATTTCACGCATGTGATGAGAGTGAATGAAGCATTACAAATATGTATACCAGGATCATATCAAATAGCAACAGTAGTATCTGCTAACCTCTCTTACTTACGACGTGTAGATGAGCCATAAGATAAGAGAGGCAACATGCTAATTATTACTCCTAAATAAGCCAAAGCACTATTATAAAGTTGGGATAACTTTGACAACTAAATATGGAGACTGACAGCTTGAATTCATTCTAACTTTACTATCTTTTATAGAAAGGTCCTAATAATGTGACGTTGATAACTAACATTACGTCAAAAATTGTACGGTCAACAATATTTCTATGTGTAATGAGTGAAAACTACGTGAGTATACGAGGTAAAGGCAACTGCGGAAGTCCATCAGTTAGGGACCGGTTGGTCCCTAAACAATGCTGTAATAGTCTCACTGTCCTTCCTGTGCTTTCTGTCGGTAACTAAGAATAACGTAGTCTTAACTACCTATATAAAATAGGGTAAGGATTTATTCATTTGTAATTTTTGTATGTTACTATTACAGACAAAAATAATGTTAATTGCTGTTTTAATTAAAGGACAAAAATAGCAATGTAAAACCAAATATATATTTTCTTCAAAAATATAGTCTGAACCCGTTCGTCGTTTCACAGCATGGTACAAAATTAATATATAAATGGTCCCAAATAGCCAATTCAAAAAAACGTCCTTGTGCGATTCACACCGTGGTGTCAATAACTCGTGGCGCCAAACAACGAAGTACCCTTTAAAATTAAGTTCCATCATGAGTTTCCAATAAATATTAAGCTAAATAATGAAACAGTCGAAGTTAGTTTGGAATCGATGTCGAAGTTGGAGAAATCCATGTATGCTTATTAAGCGAGAAGTGTGTGAAAAATTTTGAAAACTTCATATTTCGTCGTTTATAGCTTCATTAATATCAGTTAAAGCTCTAGCAAGCAACTTTAATAAGCTGAGAGCTGAGCTTATTATATCTGCTGAAAACACTAAGCAACAAAACCAAGTATAAAAATGTCCACTTTCAATTAAAATATTCTAATATTAAAAGCATGTTGTCCGAAATAGCATAGTGAGTTGGTCGGCAGAGTAATCACTCTGCTGACCAACTGAATGAAATAATCATTCATACGAGCTGGTGAAACTATGATAAAAAAAACTGTAGAAAGACAGCACAAATCTTTTTTTTTCTGAATATATGTCTCCTGTTTTGTTCTGTATTCCAGGCAATCTTTAAGATGCTTGTAAATAATGCAAGTAGCAGCCGCAGGTTACATGCGCAAGCCACTCGCGTGGTTTACATGTGCAAGTTTATGTTACTAGCGGCTGCTCGTTTTGAGTGTTAATATGCAAGTAATCCGCGCAAGTGTTTCACCATGCACATTTTATTCTCGTCATGTACAAGGGCTATTGAAGATATTAAAATAACAAACACAGAGAATACCCAGTCACGAATGCGGACCAGCAAATAGAGTATAAAGTAAAGAGTTGGCAGTGACCATAAAAACTCCTACGCCATCCGCGCAGTCAATTAGTTGTGGCTTAACTGACCTCTTATGTATATAGTTCGACCAATCACAGATATGTATAAATATTTAAAAAAAAGACCGGTATCAGGACTTTTCCATTTTAGTTTCTTTTTTAACAACTATGCCAGAACTGCCGATTCCAGAGTATTCGAGACTAACAAAAAAATCTTACCTATCATCTTTACATCGTTTTGTTCCAAGTTGTACATCAAGGAAGTTGGCCATAAAATGTAAATGCTTAATATATCTTATTATTTCTACCTATACCTAGTGTATGGGTAAGATTTTCCTCTTGTATAATATGATTCATGCCAGTTTCCAATGAACGCAGATTGCTGATTATATGAATCATTCTAAAGATCAATGCAGATTTTAAAAGGTTAATCTTTCATAAGGGACTTCCTTGTTATTAAACCTAACTAATACAATTAATGCATAAAAATGGAAGTGTGTTCTTTCTTTACTTCAAAAGCAGATACATAATGCGGATGTTTCATATTTATTACTTTCTGTAATTTATATTTTTATTAGCATCGTTAATACGTTAAAGTCTTCAAAACGTAATAACACAGGTAGCTGAAGGACTGCAGAGTAATGTAAGTTTTTACTTTATCAAAATCTGTTTCATTACAATACAAAAATAGTTATTTTAGCGTACAGTCATAATGAAAGTAGGGTGAAGTGCTGGCTTTTTCATAAAAAAACATAACTTCTTTCTTGTTCCATTGATGATGTTTGAAAGATATCCAGGATTTGGATATCAATTGCTTGAAAGATATACAAGAGTGTTGTTTGTTAAACTTAACAAACAACATGCCCTGTACATCTTTCAAGAGTTAGGCAAAGGTGTACTGTACTAACATTGCAAGAGCTATTTTTTGGTCTTACATAATAAGGGGCTTCTATAATTATAGTGTACTAGTTTTCACCCGCGGCTTCGCTTGCGTAAATGGAGGTTAGGTTAGTTTAGGTTTGCATGTCCTATTTTGTACCCCTGACAACGTGTATGCAAAATTTCATGTTGATCGGTGGAGTAGTTAAGGCGTGAAAGCGTAACAAACAAGAAACTCATTTTCGCATTTATAATATTAGTAAGGACTAGCAGTTTGACCTATGTTAATGATTTCTGCTCTATTCCAGTGGCTTATAATACGATGTTATGTAATATAGTGTATAGTCTATGTTATGTATGTCTTCTAGATAATGTAACTTTTTAATGGTGTATTATTAAAATCGGTTTAGTACTTTTAGAGTTTATCGATTACAAACAAACAAATCTTTCCTCTTGAAAAAATTAATATAGATCGATTTTGCTATCGAAAAGTTCCTGACAGTATAGTTTATAATACTTTTCGTCGTGGGAATTAAGTCCGGTGTGGTCATAACTGCAAGCGCATACATTTTCTATAAAAATAACTAAGTAGTTAAGTGTTTACGATAAGGTCTATAAGGAAGCTTTGTCAAGTCCTTGACCTATATAAAGCCAAGAAAGTATTAAAAAAAATTGTGGATATAAAACCAACTTTAATACTTTTTTTTATATCAACAATTTTATTTCTATAACAAAATACGACGACAACTTTCTAGCGGTTTTAAATGGGGCGCTTGGATTTTTTTGCGCACCCAGATATAAAATTTATTAAGGGTAAAATCAATTTAAATTTAAGTATTGTTATAAAAATAACCTAAATATTTCTTTAATGTTTCAATTTACTTAAGAATTTGTGTACTTTCAACAAAGTACCATGTTTGGGTGTGAAAATCGACGCAATTTTATTGTTTGCCGGTAAAAACATGTTCAAAATTTAATTTTTCTTGGATTGAGTCGAACTACCCTCCAGATCTACCCTTATCACATGGTTTTTATTACCTTTGGCAACAGTAGAGCTAGATGCCCACCATCTCAGCTTTAAAATGTTGTTACTTTAGAATGTCGATCGATAATGAACCAGCGATTCTTCACAAATTTCTTGAATATGAAGTCGGCCAACCCTAGATAAGGCTGTCCCCAGCAGTGCAGCATTTAATACAGGGTTGATTTTATCACATATTACAGTCTGTCAACCCGTTATTCTCGGGATTATTATCATTACCGAGTATAATGTAGAAAACTTTCTAAGACTTATGGCTAAGATGATGATGATTATTAGGGTAAGGTAGATTTATCTTTCCGATCATTATTTTTATTATAAACCCATTTACACAAGAATACTTTCTCGAAGAAAACATACTTAACGCTCGGGGAAACTTTGAGAAATTTATCTCATCTCAATCAACGTATTTTAAAATTATAGATTACTAGTTTTCACCCGCGGCTTCGCTCGCGTAAATGTAGGTTAGGTTAGGTTAGGTTTGCAACAGTTCTTTTTTCTGGATGAAAGGTACCTACCCTATGTCCTATTCTGTACCCCTGACAACGTGTATGCAAAATTTCATGTTGATCGGCTGAGTAGCTAAGGCGTGAAAGCGTAACAAACAAACAAACTCATTTTCGCATTTATAATATTAGTAAGGATAACAATATACTCCTTTAAAATGCATCATTCCGAAGTCATTAATTGTAATTAGTATTCGTAAGTACACCTCACGTAAATGTCTCAGCTTCACCTCGGGATGACGGAGAAAGAATGCATAAGGCAAAGAAGTTATAGTTAAATATATTGTTATACCGGTATGCGTTCCCGTGGGTTTCACGCGGGCGAAGCCGTGGGCAGATACTACTGCATTAATAAGTTCAATAACTGTATTTGCATATTTAATGAGATGAAAGAGTCACTTCCCACTCATCTGCTAATAATAATAACTGGTCGACGCTTAGCACGAATTGTCGCAATTAAATCCGGTGCAAGGAGGATCGCGTGTGGCTACGAAATCGAAAGGAGAAAGCGATTTTAGACTTTTAAAATTAGAACAAGTTTGTTACTCGTACAAATGTTTTGATTGTACCAATATCATGTGTTCTTGATTGTGATTGTTCTAATGATAATTATTCGGTACATTACAAAAGTAAAATCTTACTTAATATTATAAATGCGAATGTGAGTTTGTTTGTTACGCTTTCACTCTTATTTGTGCATGTACAACATCTATGTGAAATTTTATGATGATCGGTCACTCGACCAAATTTTCTCATACACGTGGTCAGGGGTACAGAAAACGGCTTAGAGTACCTTTAAAAAGTACTGTTCCCGAGGGAAAGTTAGTACGATATAAGTAAGAACGCCGTGTCACGTAATATTAGTATAGATGACAAATTGTGCGTCATATTCCAGTCAAAGCTTTCATTTAATTATCTTTAATTTTGGATCATTGTTGACATGAGATTAATCATCATTAAACTACAACAAACGAGCAATACCTATATGATAATTTCATCAAATAAAGTCACACATCAAAAAGTTAAGAAAGATGGAACTAAAAATGTTGTAAGCAAACTGCTCAAGGATTATTTACAAGGCGTAGCGATGTACGCCTTGTAAATAAAAAAAGACGATTCTTGAGCTGGAATATTCGCTACACCTATTTATAGCATTATGTCATCGCCTACTTTATAGCTTTAATTTAAATGCCCTATGAGATCGCGAGCGATGCACCGACAATTAACCAATTTAGGAGACAATAAGTGGATAATGTCCATTGCGTTCAATAGAGGATACTCCCCTCCCACACGTTGTGTTCTTTTAAAATAAAGAAATTATGATGGATAACCATCGAGTGCTTACTGCTCGTTGCTTTACTAACAATAATAATTTATTTCAGACTAGGTTGTCCATAGAGTGTTAGTAGTACGATGCATCTTATAATTATGTTAGTAATACATACAAAAAATAAAAATAAAAAATAAGAAAACAGATTATCACAACTAACCTATATGTAGGCGTATCCAGTGCCTCCAGATAGGACTCTAAATATGAGCAGCAATGCTCTCCAGGTAGCTGTTAGGACTGTCCCTCACCCTGCGCATCAGCGATGCTGCTCTTTGCATGTCAAAGTTCAAATAAGAGCATAAGACAATAATATTTGAATGTAAATACTTATAAGTGTTGGAATTTTGCAATGTAGACATACAAATGAAAAAATATTACGAATAGGTAATTTGTTAGTAGATTGACATGTAGTTTTGCAATAAATTGATTGACTTGAATTAGTTTTATGCAAAGGTTTAAAAGCGTTTGGTGAGTGACTAATTCTTATAATTTTATAAAAAAAATATTCGGAGTAGCAACGGAATGACGTTTTTTATATTTTAGGAATAAACGGACTGGAGATCGCCTCGCTTTTTCAATACAATACCGCAAGGAGTCCATGAGGTAGGCAACTTATAATACGAAGTTAATTATAATTATTCATATTTGGACTGCAAAGAGCTGATTGATTGATTTATATTTTTATAGAGTCGGCAACTTGCGCTGACACCCCTAGTATTGTAAACGTCTGTAGACTACGGTAACCTCTTTGCCACCTTACTGGTAGGTATATAAGTTATATGCGTTTAAGTTTGCATTTGCTCGTAAATGACAACACGTTAATTTTTTTTAAGACTTTTTAACTGTTTTGTTTTTGATAAATACATATAACCAGGCTTAAAATGACTACAAATGTTATTTATTATTTACTCCTTATAACTATAGGTTAATTAATTATGTTATATTGATGAAACTTATAGACGTTTTACGTTACTATTAATGCTTGAATATTCGAATTCCTTTGTCAATGCTGACTACTTGGGAACCTATAGGTGTAGTATAATAATGATTGTATTTGAAGCAATTTGTCGGTCGTTGGCCGGCAGTCCAACCTACACTGAATTAAAGATAATGCTCCCAGTTGTGAATCAGACAAGTAATATTTGATTTATGAGTGTAGGATCAAATCTTTCATAGAGTTGCTCTCTCATCTTTAGTAGAGCAAAGTGATGATTTTATGTATTTAATTCTAAGGTATTTTATTGTTCTTATTTGATTTTATTTACTTTTGGTTGTTTAATATACTTTAAGCATTGGCAAAGTGAGTTTATTGGTAATATTTATGTAAAGATGGTTTAAATGTTTGTGGTAATTTGAATTATTATACAAACTAAATATTTTGTATAAGTTTACGGTAGTCGATTAAACAGTTTATAGTTTAGAATTTGTTATGCATATAATTAATACAATATTCTAAGAGATTCTTCTACAGAATTGATAAGCAGTCTACTCAAAGATGTTAGATATATTGTATAAAAAGAAAGGAATAGAAGTATAGGTATGTAAATAAGTATATACATACCTATAATTCCATATTTATTTACCATTAAAAAAATGTTATGCTTTCTTTATTGTGTAACCATTGTATAATTTTACTAAATGATGATTATTCTTGTGTAAATTGCCACTATCTAGGTACACTAGTAAAAGTATTTTCGTTGCGTCAATTATTGTCATTAAAATTGAAACCACAAATCTGTGGAGCACTTTTTTGTTACTGAACCGTAAAATCACAAAACGTGTTATGGTAACTTTTCGGTATTTATGTAAGAAGTTACGCTAGATAAGGGACACTTTTATTTATATTCAACAAATGTTTATTCTGAGTGTGGGTGTTACTTGTGCGGTTTCAATATTTGTTTTATTATTTATGTTTGTTATATATATTTGGAATAATATTTAGGGCGAAAATAGGCATTTAGAAATGTAGAATAAAGTTTCGTAAATCTTATCTTATCTTATGTGGGGGCCAGTCAATGCAGACCAGCGACACTTCGACCCAGTGGGATCTTTTCTGTCGACACTCTCCCAATAACGACTGCCATAGATGTTCATGGCAGTCGGGACCAACGGCTTAACGTACTTTCCGAGGCACGGAGCAGGCGATAATTGTCAATCAATACGCACATAATTTCGAAAAGTCATATAACTTCCGAAAGTCAGAGGTGCGCGACGTGGGTTTGAACCCGAGACCCTCTGCATTGCAGTCTGCTGGTTTCTCCTTTTGGTTGTATTTTGTAAGTTATATTACTGCTAGCTTGGAGGAGACAGAAAGGAGGCTATATGTCCGTTAAAATGTGTCTTTTTAGAAATTTGCGAGATAAACAAACATTTAAAGGTATCACTTGCGTGTTGAGAAACCTGTAATGAATTCGATGTGCTGCGGTTTCTTAAGAAGTTCTGAAAATTCTAATCATCGCAAGAACACAACACTATGTTGTTTTTTTGCTATAGTTTTTACATTGTACACTTTCCTAGTAGACACAAGCTTCAGCTGAGTTTTTGATATAGCCTATCTCTGCAATCTTTATTTTGTAAATGAGGGGTAACAAATTGCTTCCTTTACCAAAAAATAGAAGTAAATTTTATTTATTTATGTCTAAAAACTTTATAATTTATAACTAATTCAAAAGTTACTCCATAATTTTAAGACCTTTTTGAACAAGCGCGAGAGAACAGACTATATTTTATGGCGAAGTATACAGGAGAAAGCCTTTCAAAAAATGCTAATTAGAGGGTTCGGGACCACTGCCTACATAATGACTCTTTTATATTACTTTTATGTTTACATAATTAACAAGGACTTAACCGGTACAAATTAAAATGACATTTTTAAAGATACAAATATTTTGTACAGATTATCTCACAGTACTTCCATTGCTTGTTGGATGGTGCAAGGAATACTGCGTGCCTTGCTTTGCAACAGTGATTTCGTTCTGTGGTCTAGTACTGTCTTTGATGTTATGTCATATTATTCTATTCTTATGTTTAGGACCTTGAATCAAGACTGGTAGACAATAGGCTTGCTCCTATAACGTTGGACCTAAAATCATCGCTGGAAAATGTGGGTTAAACCTATTAAACAGCAGCGGCCTGACGGCAGCCAGAATTTTTGAAGTGAAAACTTTTTTAGCGGCATTGTGCACTTTTTTGTTATGGGTGAAAAATGTTAAACTCGCGTCAGGACACGTGACCTTTTCGAAAATTCGTAAGACGGAGAGAAAATTGTCAAGCTCGCGTCAGGACACATGACCTGATCGAAAATTCGTAAGACGGAGGGAGAATTGTCATGTTTGTGTACGGTAGCGCAATAAATGAATATTGTATTTTACCACATAAATGATAGTACTTTTATACTGATAATTAAAGCAATTCGTGCAAAATTATTCCCTAACCATTCCAAAATATCAAAAATGCACAACATTAATATTCAAGTTTTCACTTCTGCCGCCACTCTCGGAGTGCAACCCGTTGTTTTTTTTTAAAGGACAGCTCCCACACTCGGTATAATTTCTGTGTCGCGAGGGGCTTTACAAACATATAAATAACGGACACAAGGAACATCCAGATTCGGAACAACCATTTGTGGATCATACAAAGTTTTGTCCCGTATGGGATTCGAACCCACAACAATCAGCTCAGTGGCAGTGGCAAGGCGACCACTTAAACCACTACGCCATCCGTGCAGTCAAAATTATGTCCGGTTTTCCGACAATTGACAGGTTAAATTACCTCTATATAAGCCGGCCATACACGCTAGGGTGTCTGACAGGTTTTACAGGCGTGATTCTAGCTTATAGAAATGCAAAATAAATAAACCTTGTATGATCATTGGCCATAATTCTGGAATTATATAATTAAGCCATACCTATCTTGTAAGATAATTAAGTATGTTCATATGCGTATGTAATGACCATGAATCACGTTGACCTTAAATTATGTATAAAACATTATGTCATAATATCGTTAACCAAGTATTCTTATGTGTTAATTATGCAAATTCTCAACGTAGAAACACTTGTATCAGCATAAACCAACCTTAATATATATAGTAGTTAATTATTTTATCACCGATTAAGAAAGCATAGTGAAATCATTATGTATACTTACTTAATATTATAAAGAGGAAAGATTAGATCTTTTGTTTGTTCGGAAGGATTAGAATCAAATACTACTCAACCGATTTAAAAAATTCTTTCACCATCAGAAACCTATAATATCACCGGCTAACATAAGCCTTTTTTTAAAATTAGTACTGTTACTTACATAACCTAACCTACTTTTAGGCGAGCAAAGCCGCGGGCAAAAGCTTGTGTAAAATAAAGTGGTCTTCTAGCCGAGTCCAGAAGTGTATCTTGATATAGATCCTCATACAACACATCACTAAAATGACTGTTTTGAGATATGACTGTTTTGAGAATAGAACAACCGATAAATTTCCGTGGAATTATTTTTCACTTTTATCTTTAGGGTATTTGCCTCAAAACCTAGTTAATAAGTTCGACTATTTTACTGGTCTTGAAAATTTGTACTTCTATTTGTTGTGTTTGATTCCAAGGTGGGACAAATGTTATTTGTTAGAAAATTTTCAGTAGTAGGTAGCTCAAAGTCAGCCAATATGTCTTGCAAACGGCAATAGGCTTGATCTTTACTAAACGGGATTTTGAAAAATGGCTGACGAAATATTGATGTAATACACATCAGCCTACCCTTTCACTATCACTACATATTATAAAACAAAGTGTACCGTCGCGTCTATCTATCTGTTCGCGATAAACTCAAAAACTACTGAACGGATTTGCATGTGGGTTTCACCAATAGGCAGAATGATTTATATGAAAGGTTTAAATCTATAATTTTTTAAGGCTTTCTACTACCAGTACTACCCGTGCGAAGCTCAGGCCGGTCACTAGTCGGAAATAAAATAGGATTTAATTATGTATTACATTTACTTAATATGTAATTTAATGTTATACTTACGTTGGAAGTAAGACGTTTACTTTCCTATAGCTATAATATATCAAGCTAATATACGTATGTATAATCGTATGATTCCTAAATTACCATGTGTGAATGTCTCTTGATGAACGTAATTAATGGGCGTGCGTGTCTAAGATGGTAACTATATATAAGCACATGTATGTAGTAATTATCCAGCTCGATATTTGCTATAAAATGTTTGTCTAAATATCTATAAGCCGTGGTTTCGTTACCGTGGTATTTAAACGACCCTGTTTCATCTGGCGTATAATAGGAATTTTATTATGTAAAGATGTGAAATTTGTTTTTAATAAGGTGTAATTCGATTTTGAAATAAAACAACAAAATCATATTACATAAATAGACTCACGCTTGCATAGCATCAAAGGGTTAAAATGACATCAGTCGTACCTAGACATATTTGGAGCGAGCCTCCTTGCAGTCACATTGCCAGTGTTGCTACTGAGAACTTCAATTGGCAATCCTAATAACACTTTGCCTGACCTGAGAATTAGATCCACGACCTAACGATCGTACAAAAACATAAGCCTAACCTTATGCTATAATGAAGGCCGCGGGCGGGAGAACGAAGATCTCCTTTTCCAGCGGCCCATCCACTATACAAGGCAGCGAGTAGGCACACCGTGGGGTTTTGGTCCGTAGGCCCGAAGTACGGGAGCGCCAGACATAATATACCTAACTCTCTCGCCTCCCCTTGTGGCGAGGGGTTATGCATCAGGCGCATATATCGACGTAAAAAAAAATAAAAGAGGACCAATAAAGCAATTATGTATAATAGTAAGAATGCACTAGTATAGAAAGCATAGATTTTGAACTTAGAATTTTATTTATTGTCTGCCAGTGTAACGTGTTGGTTATGTGGTCAACTCGCTACTATTAACACTTTGAAGTTCAAATCTCTACACGGGTCAAATAATTGTAAAATCCAGTTCGCTTTAACATTATCAAGACAAAAAGACGACGATGACGAGTTTAGCGAATATAAACAAGAATTATACAAAACCGCAGTCACATACGTAATTTCACACTAACTTAACCATGACTTAAAGAGAACAAATTATTCACAAAACAAAACAAATAACATTACATAACCTGACTATATACATACACACACACACCCATACTAAAACATATTGCATTAGTGTGCGTGATGCGTCATCCCGGTACCGGCGGCTACCTGAACCGAGAGAATGTAGCTGAGTCAGCAATGATTCATCCGTTGATTGGCATTTGGCACACAACAACAAATCACTACTAAGTTCTTTCGCGTAAACTACCAATGATTGCATGTTTCTTGGCAAGTGGATAGCTGTGGTTTGTGCACAGAACTTTAGTTCCGCAATCTTTATACAGGTGCGCGTGCACTTGTGTCTTGTACCCAGTTTGGGTTATATTTCAACTGCAAACTTAAGTATACAACAAGAATGAATAGTGGTCGATTAAAGAATCACTTTCGATATTGGTTGTCTATATAATATAATTGTAATTCCTAAGTAGGTGTAATTACATATATGTTAAGAGTTCGTATACTTACAAGCAATAATAAACTTATAATACCTTTGACAATTTAAAAGGCATACCGAATGATTACCACAAGGAGGTTTGCTCGCTAGTAAAAATTAACAGCAACTATTTTTAATTATAATTTTTAAAATAATAGTATTGGCAATAAGTATAATTTTACCTTTTCTTTTTCTTGTAAAACGTATTAATAAACCCTCCAATATAATAATTTTAACACCTATGCTTTATTTTATATCTTACAGATAAATTAGAGAGAAATGTTTTATGCCTTCAAAATTCATTACATAGGTATATGTTACGGTATGTATATAACCAACAATTCTAGTGAAACTCATTAAGACAATTTAGCATCCCTTTGAACTTGATAGCTATATTATAGAGAGCTACCTTGTAACAACACTTTAACATATAAATATATCTTAACTTGGGTTTTAGAACTTGATTGGCAGGCATTGAACAAAGGTTCTGCCTATTGAATATTCATGTGAGCGAGAGTGACGATGTATGTCATAATTTAAGACAATTCTGTGACTCACAGTGACAATAGATCCTCGTCAATCTTTACAACAACACGGAGGCTTTTGTGAGCTCTTAAAATGTTTATTTTTCTGCGAAAATTCTATTTGGATGATTCAAATTGAGATGAATCAGAGAAACTATCAGAGGACATATATTTTCCGTTATAGTTACGTGATATATTGAATAGAATGAGAAGTAACTAGGCTGCAATCCATTTAAATATAAATATTATAAAGAGGTAATCACCACACGTCGTCTGAACTACTGCAATAGAATATAACGTATGGTGGATCTTATTTGTTGTCAATCTATCAGAGTATGTCTCGTGTCGACGAAGAAGGCGTATTTCTACTTGCAACATAAGTAGATGTTAGAAATCATTGACATCTACGACTGACGAACCGTTGTCTATATGAGAAAAAAGTTTCTTTTCTGAACTGTGTCACTGCCTTTTAGGCATTTATGTATCTTTTGACTAATCATTGCATGTTTTTGGATAACTTATAACTTGAAAACATAATTGTTATGCTGTGTAATTACGTTAGGATTTCGAACTGTGCAAAACCTTAATGTATTATTATTTTGAATATATTATTGATTGTTACCTGTTGTAATTACCTCAACAAATAAACAAATACGCCTGGTTTCAATGACGCCGCTGACATCAGAAAAGTGCGGCATTATGTTTTGTTTACTATTGCAATTTATACTAATAGGTATTATAAAGCTGAAGAGTTTGTTTGTTTGTTTGGTTGAACGCGCTAGTCTCAGGAACTACTGATTCGAATTGAAAAATTCTTTTCGTGTTAGATAGCCCATTTATCAATGAAGGCTATAGGTTGCATAACGTCACGCTACGACTAATAGGAGCGTAGCATATAGATGCTCCGTTGTTAAAAGTGTTGTAAAAACGGGAAAAATTCTCTTATTTTAAGAATTTCTCTACTCCTTCAAATAATATTCTCTATAAAGCCATGTTATGAAAATGATTTATTTCAAATAACAAAACCGTCTTATAATACAAACCCAACCATTCTCTATCAGTTCCTTTCCAATACTCGAGGGACTGGTTCCTTAAAAAGTTTGGTAAGTGGACCCTACCCGGCTACTTTGCTTCCGTAATATGGCAATATTATCGTTCCTTTTGTTTGGAAACTTAGGTATATCAAAACTTAGCTAAAACGATATTGAACTACCGGTATCGTTTAGATTTTTCGGCGAATATCTTCTAAGTGGCTAGTAACTACAATAATAATATAATATCTGGTCTGATTATAACCTTCCCAACTGCTAGGCATGGGTTTATTTACAAACGATTAGGTCATGTTTCAAGTCTATTAACCTGTTCTAGGGCACGATGGTTATTCAATGTGGGTTTGAAAAGATTTGGCGAGAATTCTTAGAAATGTAAGTTTTATCACGTATTGACGATGGTTTACTTTACCTTAACGCGAATGATATTTAACTATTTAATACGTCACATAACTTCGAATAGTCAGGGGTTCATGCTATCTTTTTTTTAACTTGGGGAAGCTACTGATTCGTACCCCTAGCCACAACGAGAGGCGAGAGGGTTATGTCAGGCTCTTCCGAGACTTCGGGCCTACCGATTAAAACCACCACAAGAGAAAGTATGCCACCTCGCTGCTGTGTATGGTGGGTAGGTCGCTGGAACTAAAACTATATCAGCGACTAATCCAGTAATGCTCTATGCCGAGATGAGCTATCTAATCGAACATAAGTCAACCAATTCTTAAGAAAATGTAAGTCGTTGTAGAAGAATATACGATCGTAAATCTTAAGACCATTAACACTACACCTTTGATTTTATTGATTTAATATCTTGTAATATCGTTACATTACACAAATAAAGAAATCATCTAAGTTGTATTCAATATAGGTTAATCGTAATATTATCTTTAGTCGATTAGTGGGTTAGGGTTGTTGATATCTCAGAATATTATGCGGGAATCGACTAGTTGATATACGATGCCGTCTTTGTCTGGCTTCGAAGCTGTAATGTATTTTGTTGCCTATTTTAAGGGCAAATGTATCCAATATCAGACAAGTAGACATTTGAAGATTAGAACACCTTTGTGGTTATTAGATGTAGTAAGATTTATAATAGTAGTTAGGCCCAAACATTACTATTAAGCTATTTGCCACTAAAGTGGCAGCGTCACAACGGCGGCCAAACACAGTAGGTAGGTTTTAACCTTAGGTCTGGCAAAGTCATTAATGTTATGTTTGTTAAAGTTAAAACTATGTAGGAGAAGAAGCATGCTTTCAATAATATTTTTGATTTGTCTTGAAGCTCACAGTGCCGCTGTGGGTATCATGGTGCGCGTTAGCAAAATTCACACGTGGCTCAAACATACTGAAAATTTTCCCATGGTCAACAATGGGAGACTATAAACAGATCTGATATTATTATTATCATCACTCGACACACAAAATTGGAGATTTCAAAGGATCTCAAAAGGATTATGAGCATGGGATGCGGCAAAATGCAACTATTGCACATATTCAAAAAGAATTTGAAAATAAAGGTCCCCACGAGAGACGAATGGAGACAGGGTCTACAATCCCCTGACAAAGGTTGTCTCATCTGGTACACGGATGGTTCCAAAATGGAAACAGGATCAGGCGCTGGTATCTATGCCAACGACTGCAAGGTGAGCCAAAGCATGGGCAAATATGCAACGGTCTTCCAAGCGGAAACCTATGCTATAATTGCCTGTGCTCAGGAGAATATTAACAGTGATGTCACTGACAGGACTGGGTATATTCTCAATGACAGTCAAGCTGCTCTCAAGGCTCTGGACTCATGTAGGGTGGACTCCAGACTGGTCCTGAACTGTGTTAAGGCCCTCAACAAACTTGGTAGGAAGAACACAGTCAGACTAGTGTGGGTTCCGGGGCATGCAGGGGTGAAGGGCAATGAGGAGGCTGATGAATTAGCCAGAAAGGGAGCAACTGTTTGTGGGCCCCGAGCCATTCGTGGGACTCTCTGAGAGCACCGTCAAGGCAGCTTTGAATGCTCATGGCAATGATAAATACAGGCTAGAGTCCCTTAGGGGAGTAGTAGAGCCCTTAGGGGTCTGCAACACTCCAAGAAATTCATTGCAAACAGAGCCACAGGCTTCACCCGGAAGTTCTGCCGGTATAACAAGAGCCAAATACGCCTGCTCACAGGAGCGTTCACTGGCCATTTTGGCACCAACAACTTCTTGTGTAGATTGAGATTGGCACACAATTCGATCTGCAGAGCCTGTGGTGAACAGGACGAATTCATATTGCACCTACTGTGTGAATGCGAGGCGTTGGCTGAACTGAAGATCGGTCTGATGGGATTGGTATATCCAAACCCTGAAGACTTCAGGCTTCTCCTTCTGTAGTATACACTGCGGCTGAGGCAGTACATTCATAAGAAGATAGCTAAGGGATAAATCTTGGGGCCGACACAAAAGATACCACTGGGTTGAATTATCGCCGGTCTGTACTGACTGACCCCCACACATACAAGATTATTATCATCATTTGTCACTCACAAGATTCGTTTGTCGATAATATTCGCCAAAAAGTTTAAACATAATATTCAAGGATAGTTTAAAATTAAAAACAAAATAGATTGTTCTCAACTGAATTCATAAAGAGTATTATCCTCATCGAAAGCTTTAGGAAAGTTATTTACTGTAGAAACACAACACAAAAATGTTTTCAGCTGCGGAAAGTACTTCCCCAATTCGTCTGTCCCTGTTTGGCCGAAATCGGGCGTTAAGCTTCTGTCTCCTCATTTTGCTAGTGTCAATTATTTGCACAATTCTATAATTGTTGTGTGTAAGTGAACTATCCATTTATTTATGGCATACAAAAACTTTAGAGCTGTAATGTAAAACTTAATTCTCTTATCCTAATCCAAATTAATTAGGGTCGGTGCGGTATCCTTTCTTTATCTAAATAGACGCCGTTTTCCTACATATCATGTCTCATACTTCATCAATCTTTTCTTTGGACTTCTTTCCATTTACATTCATATTCATAACTTTTTAAGAAACAAGATATTTCCAAAACTGCTACTGCTAATCACTTTTATTCCTTTTGCATAAAAATGATATTCTCATTCATTCTTATACTCATTCATTATTGACGACGGCCGAAACGTAAAAAGACATCTTTAAAAAGATATGAAAATACCTATGTTGTTACTGCAAATTTCTTAATAGAAATTAGTATTTTCTTTTTTTTAGCGTAAATAATCTTTTGTCACAATCTGTTACATACGTCGCGTATGGCTATAAATATATCTACTTATTTCTTTTTATGATCTGCGTGCTAACTATTTAGAAAGAAAGCACGTACTATACTGACTCACCGAATTGTGTGTAACTTACTGGGAATGCGTCAAAAGGGAAAGTCAATCATAAAATACTACAGAAAAACTGCTTTGGAAACTTGAAGCGCGGTGTGCAATTATGGACCGTAGCAGAATTCTGGTAATGTCTCACTTACAATGATTTCTTTTCAATCTATTTATTGGCAGGCGTGTCAGGATCTTTTCCTATTCGTAGTTTAATCATCTGAGTTGTGCAACATACATATTATATCGAATTTATGCTATCATTTATTAATTATTATTTAAAATTTTACAATGCTAGTAATCTTCAAATGCACAGACACTATGACAGTGCCTCTGTGTTGTGAATTTAATTTTAACACGTGACGAAGTAATGGTCCCAGAAATATTTGTAAAGAGTTCTTTATATCTGTTTGTAAAGTACCCTACGATACGAATTATTTCTAGTTCGGGAAATGTGTTTAAAAATAATAAGTAATCAAATTACCAACCCCTAATCGAAACTTGTAAATTGTTGTTCGAAAAGTTTTAGCAGTTATACGGTAGCTGTGCGATAATAGTATCTACTTTTCAGACATGTAGAATAGCATGCATGTTTGGCAGGTAAACTTTTAAACACTAATATATCATGTTCATAAGTTTATAATGTGCACAGATTTTGATATTTGTCAAAATAAACTAATATAATTTTAACTTCATGTTTTACAGCATTGAATATAGTAAATAGATTTTTAAAACTATTCAATTATCTATACCTACACTTTTAGTAAATGCTTTTGTCAGTATATCTCGTATTTCTTTCTTTCGTCATCAGACTAATATACTAAACAATAGTTCATATACATACATAGCCTTACGCCTATATATCACCTAAGGAGTAATCGGAGGTAGTCTGCACAACCACCTTTTGGTCTTCATATTTATAAGTGTCTGATAATAGGAAACGTACCTATTGCTCTTTATTAGACAATTGACAGACTTCGTGCTGCTGTCAAGAAACTTTCACTTTGCTGATCTGTGATTATTTCAGGAAAAAAAAAATCAGGATCTAATTATTATTATCGTCCACAAACTTGTATCATTAGACGAACGAGGCAGCTACAGTGCCCATAATGTAGTTACTTTCTAATTTCCGCCCCCCGAAATTGCGGTAGTTATGGCTGCATACTGAGCAAATACCATACAAATATAATGTCTTCCACATCGAATTTCAGTCACGGCGGCCTATCTTAACAGAGACTGGTCCTCTGCGCAGGATATTTATTATAGTGCACTCTTTGTTTTTTAAATTTCATGATCCGTTTGGACTGCAATCCAACACGACCAGAGAGAGATCAGGCGCAAGACCAACGACTTACATGCTTGCCGAGGCACGGGGGTGTCTAACACTGCCAACTGCCTAATTCCGGGCTGATAGTGAGAATTCTTTAAAATAACCCATTAACTTTTTATTTGTCCGACCCGGGATTCAAACCGGAGACCTCATGGTCTCCGGTTTGAATCCCGGGTCGGACAAACAAAAAGTTGAAGACAAATTAAAAGTTAATGCATGAGCACAGCAGTCTTATTTATTACCGCTGCGCCATGAGGGTAGTTAATACAGTTATACTAAGAGACCCAAGTGAAAAAGAACAAAAAGCACCTACTATTAAGGGACTTGGTTAATATTTGTTTAGCATAGTGAACTATAGTCTGCTTAGTGCTATACCATATTCACCTTATACCATAAGTCCGCAATAACCCTAACATATAAAAAGGATCAATGTTACTCTACAAAATAGGATTCTGTATCGAGTTAGTTTATACTTTGTAATTTATTACAGTGCTTAGTACACGCAATACTATTTGGATTATGGAAAATCCTCTCTAGATTTACGATCAGGAAGTGTTAACTGTCGCTACCCTAGTTCTGAGATTTCTTTTGGACGAGAGAAAAATATTTAGTAAAGGAATCTTGGGTAGGATTGATATAATCTTCTTTGAAATTGGATTGAATGGAGATAGTTCTGTTGATGGTAGGAATTTTATATGCTAAGTAAATGCTGGGATCGTATTTTATTTTGTCACTGAAGTCACTTTCAATAGTTGAATTCTTTCATTCGAATCGAGTCAAGCTTGATAAAATGTTGTATGAAGATGGCTCGTGAGTTGAAGCAAGACACGAGCTACTTCGTTTTAATAATATATGCACATACTTACCTAATAAACTCAATTGCGGGCAACAGCTAGTATTACATAAATTAGAATGAAACTAGGATTGTGTAATACCCACGTTTTTACGTCTAAATAGGTAAAGCCATTTTGACAAGTAAGGGTATTTTAAAGCCCGACGAAGAACTTATTTTTAATTACTTAATAGGATAGATTTTATTTTGTAAAGTTTAATATTTTTACATAGCTCTTCTATAATATCTCTCATCTCTTCTAGTTCAGCATTACAAACATAATAAAGCAGACTTCACAGTCTTAACACAAAATTAAGGAGTATAAATTGCAACTTTAATGATTTAATTGTAAACTTATTTACTCTCGCTTTTGAAGTTGATGTTATTGTTTTGACTGAGTGCTGGATAAATAAGAATAAACCCATACCGACTCTAAATAACTATTATGCCTATTTTACGTCTAATCATAAAAATCAGAGTGATGGGGTGGTAGTCTATGTAAAAAGAAACCTAAAATCGCTTGTCACGGAAATTAAATTGGCGCAGGCATCCTGTTTACAGTTAAATATACTGAATAACATAAATTTATGTGTTTATCGGTCTCCATCCCATAAATGTGCCGAAAACTTTAGTAACTCATTAAGCGACCATTTAGATAAATTGAAATCGAAAAATAACGTTATAATTACGGGAGATATAAACATCAGTATTAATCCAAAACCTTCTGAACTAGATTATGATTGTAATAATAGAACATATTATCTAAACATGTTAGCAACGCATGGCATTTTACCGGGGCACACACTACCTACTAGAGAAACAAGATGCCTTGACCATATTATGCTTAGATTCAACACAAGTAAAACTTCAGCTTTCATTGCTATGTTACAAACATCTATAACGGACCGCTGCACAACTTTTCTATCATTATCTAAAATAAATCAACATAAACCTATAGAAAAATCTAAGACTACAATAGACTATGAAAATGCATACAGATACCTAATAAATCTAAATATATCAGAATTACTTTTTTGCAATGATCCCACTTTTGTAACCAACGAACTCATTAATAAACTCAAAGTATCAATTCTAAACAACACCCATGAAACACCTATCCCTAAAAGTAAACGTACTATTAAACCATGGGTTATTATCGGCATATTGAGGTGCATTAAAAATCGCAACAAACTTCAGAAACAAAATCAACGCGATCCACATAACGATATAAAAAAGATTACATTCACTCGCTACAGAAACTATTGCAATAAGCTCCTTAAAAAACTAAAGAGAAATTATGAAAAACAAGTACTAAGTACTTCGATTAAAAATACTAAACAGCTGTGGAAACACATAAAAAATATAACTTATACTAATAAGACAAATAGTCTAAACTTAGAGTTACTAGATATCAAGAAAACACCTATTGAATCTGCTAACCATATCAATCACTATTTTGCCAATGTTGGCAAAGAACTCGCAAACAACATTAAATCCACTTCAAATAATAAAGATGTTGAGGATTATATAAAAAATCTACCTACCCAACCACAGTCATTTGTATTGTTAAAGACTGATCATACTGAGGTTAATAGTACGTTAATGAATTTGAAGCCTAACAGTGCGCCCGGATGGGACAACATACCAACTCGTTTTCTACAATACACTAGGCATTACGTCGTACCAATCATAACACATCTGGTTAACCTTTGTTTTAGTACAGGGACATTCCCGACCCCTCTGAAACAATCTATTATTACTCCGGTGCATAAGGGTGGTGACACAGACGATATTAACAATTATAGACCTATATCTGTTTTACCAGTATTAGCAAAAATTTTAGAAAAAATATTAAACGCTAGATTACTTAATTACCGATCAAAATTTAATATACTATCTCCTTAACAATTCGGTTTTAGACAAAAAATTTCAACAGAAGATGCAGTTACGTCTCTTAGCACTCATTTAATAGAATATTTGGATAAAAAATACAAATGCCTAACAGTATTCATTGACTTAAAAAAGCATTTGATACGGTCTCCCTGTCAATCCTTATACAAAAGCTGGAAAAAATTGGCGTTAGAGGTAGGGAACTCTCCATTTTTAAAGATTATCTGGTCAATCGAAATCAGCAAGTTAAATTGAATCAATACTGCAGTGAAGACACTGGCGTATCATACGGTGTCCCACAAGGTAGTGTCCTTGGGCCTACTTTATTTTTAATCTATATTAACGACCTCTGCAACATGACTATAAGCAACGCTAAATTTTTCACCTACGCCGATGATACTGCCATTGTCTTCACTGGTAGAAACTGGGATAGCACAAAAATAGCAACAGAGCATGGCCTTACTCAGGTAGCTAACTGGCTAAAAAACAACTTGCTTACACTAAATACAGATAAAACAAATTATATCTGTTTTGCCATAAGGAATGACACACAGCCAAAAGAAGATCTAAAAATACATATACACGTTTGTGGTAATGGCACAACCAATACAACATGCGACTGTCCAGTAATACGAAAGGTAAATAATACTAAATATCTTGGTGTACAAATTGATCAAAGATTGACCTGATATCCCCAAATTGAACAAGTTAGTAAAAGAATTAGAAATTTTATGTGGATGTTTAAAAACCTTAGAGATATAACTCAGAGTAAAACTACAGAAGTGTCATCTGCTCCTAACATACTAATTAACAACATTTACAAAGCACTAGTTCAATCAGTTATAGTATACTGTCTACCAGTTTGGGGAGGATCATTTAAAATGCGATTTCTAGAAATTGAGCGATCCCAAAGAGCTTTAATTAAGGTTATGTATTTTAAAAAACGGATTTTTCCTACAGAAATCCTATATAAAATTAGTAACCTGTTGTCAATTTGGAAGTTATACATTATGCATACAATTTTAAAATTGCATAAAACTTTACCGCGTGATGCAATAAACGTAGAAACAAAAAGAAGGAAAGACATAGTAGCTATGGTCCCAAAAGTAAATACAACATTTGCTAGTATACAGTATAGAAAACGTGCGGCAATAATTTATAATAAATTAAACAAAATTCTTACAATATATCCTAAAACTTATCATGATTGCAAAACGACTGTTTCTGAGTGGATTAGTAAATTGTCTTACGACGACACGGAGAAAATATTAACTAGTTTAGAATAAAACATCAACATTCATAATTTATATTTATTTATGGCAATGCAAAAAACTAAATATATAACAGAATATAAATCAAATCGACATACTTATGTGTGGTCATATTATAGAAACACATGCACTCACACACGTACGCACGCACGCACGCGCGCACGCACGCACGCACGCACGCACGCACGCACGCACGCACGCACGCACACACACACACACACACACACACACCTATTAATTAAGGATTTTTTCATACTTTGTTAATACTTACCTTATTGTAAACATACGTATAGATGTGAAAGAGCGGGGTGTCCTAGTACAAGTATTGTTATTTGCTTAAATGGATACTCCAAACACTAGGTTAAGGAAACACCAACACCAAACACGAAAATAAATATTTTTATTTTTATTTTATTTTATTTTATAATATTAGTTAGGACTAGGATTCAAAATCTTAACCTAATACTATAAATGCGAATGTGAGTTTATTTGTTACATTTTCACACTCGCATACACGTTCTCACGTTGGGGTACAGAAAAGGCCATAGGAGTCTACGTCGTCATCTGTAAGATTTTTTACTAGATGAAAGGTATTTCAAATCTACATACATTAACGTGAGCGAAACTGCGGGCAAAAACTATTATACTGGGGAATAATTAAGCAAAATTATGTTACATTTATTCTATCAGCAAAAAGGTAAAAGTTAAGAACGCGGAACGATTGATGAAATGCCAAGTATCCAAGACATGACTAGGTCAACGGTTCCATGCGTTAACAAAGTAAAATCCAAATGCCTTTACTAGAATAACTCACTCACGAGTTAACTCGTCCGTGACAAAGTTAAATCGCTCACAAGCGTAACAAATATGGATTTGCACTGATTCGCTTTTAATACAAAAAATATAAACCTGGTGTTAAACCTGTTTCTTTTTATATCGGTTTCTATACGTAGAAAAGTGAGATGTCACGTTCCATGTTTGAATTGTTTTTCTTTTTTTCGTTTTTAACGATCACGTGCAAGTAATATTTTATGCTATAGACAAAAGGTTATAAATTTCTAAAGATTTTTGTATACTAGTTCTCGTACTAGTAGTCGTTTCTTTTAAACTAACTAAAGCAATAAAGCAAAATAGAGTGATTTCATGCCAATATTCTACATGTACAATAATTTTACCATTAAAATTGTATTTATGACCGTAAATCATATAAGTAAAGTTCTGGCCCGGATTGGTTGGAGGTAATGGGTTATTCTCTTGGCTCGTATCACAAGTATAGGTAACTCCATATTACATCAGAATTTACCAACCGATGACTATACCCTGGGATATACTCCAAAGATAAGTAGCAGGCAAGCAAATCGCCAATAGTGACGTAAACTTGTAACAAGGTCCTTTTAAGAAAAAACATGACTCATTCGAATACCAACGGGTCATTGACAAAATCATTCTGTTGTACGGAGCGTAATCGATGAGCAATCGTTCGACGAGTTTGTGAAATCGAATGATCACATAGAAACCCGATAATGCATTTGTTTGCTTAAGACATTATCTACGTGCCTGTTTATGGTGTCTGTTTGTGTGAATGCGACATTCTTCGAAGTAAAGCTAGCGTGTATGCTCAAATATGTAATAACGCCTCGTACATAGTTCGTCCGGGTTCCACATAATTCGTACCTTATGTCAATCTAGAATAATGTACTAGTAGTGACTGCGGGTCACGACGGGTGGGGTAGTGGTTTAAACAGTCGCCTTGTCACAGTCACTGCGCCGAATATTAGGGGTTAGTTAGATGCCCAGACAAAAATTTGTGTGATCCATATGTAGTTGTTTTGAGTCTGATTGTTCGTTGTTTGAATGTTTGTAAAGTCCCCCGAAACACAGGACTTATTTCTAAATTTCGACATAAAAAGATTCCTTTTCGATGACAACGACTTCATATGCATATAGTTATTTTGATATTTCCGCATATACACGTGACGAATATCGATGTCGCTTTTGTCCGTCGCCTAGCATAACGCATATTGTGTACACACGGTATGTGTTATGTATAATCAACTGCTTGCGGGTCGTTGCTTCGTCGTTAGCGCATAACTATCAAATAATTAGTCTAGTGCTAATACCATACAGTTGATGTAATTTGAATTAAATTATCTATACAATGTGACTGATTAGCCGCAGTCACTAGGCTTAAGGCTGAAAAGATGAGACAAATAGTATTAAATATACTAGTATTCCTATACTTTATGTGACCCTCAGGTTAACTTTTATATACTAGAGTGAGATCCCGGGTCAGATATTATATTGGCAAAGTCTCAGTAGCAGCTGAGAGTCTGCTACTGTTGCCGGTGGACTGAAATACGCTCAAATATTATGCTCTAATTACCTGCGCCTAACCATAGCTGGCGAAATGTTAGTTCATATAGCTATATGTACTCACATTTCGCCAGCTATGGTTATGGGTATACTAGGTACTACTACTACAGAGAACTTTATAACAAGCGAATGTCAATGAAATTCTCATTTTCTAGCTACGATTTTCAACTCGAATGGTGAAAATCGTAGTACGGAAAAATTAATTTCACCATTCACAATTGACATCCAAAGAAATATTTTTTTGTACTCGTGAAGTCTGTTATTATGGTAATTGAAACTGCTTAAAGTTACAGTTCATAAGATAGTGCTCGATTTGTTCTTTACGGTAAGGTCAATGAACTCCTACGCCCAGATTGTAATTGGAATTGCACCTAAAAAATTAAGACTTCTACCTACGAGTGCTCTAAATAACTTTCTTCGAGAAAAAGAAACCTGATATTTCGACCGTTCAGTCTCTGTGAAAGGATAATTAAAATGCTTTACATTAAGAAGTCTTAGAGTTAGCCGGTTTGACGCCTACTGGTTTTGTTAATTAGCAATTTCAATGTAGGATAGGCACGAGCTGACTGCGAAGCTCACCGAAACTTCTAAGACCTAGTCCTCGTTATTTGATCCTAATTCCTTAAGTATTTCTTATGATTCAAAGGGTATAAGGTACGTAGAACTCGGGCTATACTTGTCGATTGTGGGCACCAACGTGGGATTACCCAGCTGACGCCTTAAATATATCTTGCCCTCTATTTCTGGATGGCTCCGAATAAATCACTGGACTGTGATCTTACTGTCCGATACGGTCATGAAAATCTAGCCAGATAATCTGCGTCTAAAATATGATAAAGAAAAATAGGGTGTGCTCTAGAAAAACGAAAGCTGGGTAATGTATTGTATAACATGATATAAAAGCAGTAAATCAGATTATTTATAAGATACTTCAAGCAATATATACCTCTTGAAGTTTCTTAGAAAAATAATGCTTTTATAGGTTAGTAAGTTACGTGAGCGTTTTTGAATCATATTTTAATAAAATAAGTCGTTATTTCCTACATGTTTCGCGATGAAATCTTGTAGTATTAGAGTATAAAAATAAATAAGTAAATTATTTTGGATTGTTCGTAACGTTGCGAATGACAGTCCGTGTCATTCGAAAAGAAACAAAAATTTAAAACTTTTACAACGCATTTCCATCATTATCATTAGCTAGTCATTGATAGACTATACCTTGCCTATATGTATGTATTGCTATATATTACCAATGTATTGCTATTATTTACTATATTTTCCATTCTATCTTACCCAAACTCGTTATAAAAATACAGTTTCATCAATGATATTGGTTAGGTAAAATATGATAAAGATCGAAAGTGAATAAACCACGACGAAGTTAATTTCACTGGCGTAGTATAAAGACAAAGGTTTTAAATAAAGTGAACACTTTGTTATTTATTAAACACTCGGTGCAACAAGAATAAATCAACTATATTAAACAATATAAAGCACGTTTTACTTTGATACGCAATCATAATAAAATATTGGCACGAGTTCTCTAATAGGTACCTATTTCATTTTTTTACACTTCTGCGTTAGTTAGTTATGAAAGACAACTACCACGTTAGGAATATTTCGTGTATCGCGGGGGACTTTACAAACATTCAAATAACGGACACTAAGAACATCCAGAGTCGGAACAACCATTTGTGGATCACACAAAGTTTTGTCCCGTGTGGGATTCGAACTCAAAACACTCGGTGCAATGGCAGGGCGAGGCGAAAGGATGGTTGCGTTTTTATTTACTATGTATGTTTCATTAACGGGCTCTGTTGCGTAAGTGGCTCAATATTAATAAGGAAGATGCCGTTATACTTATCTTAATAACGGGTGAGGCATATAGTATATTAATTTTATTGTAATGTGAAGAGCGGGGTCTCCTTTTCTTTTTTTTTTTTTTACGTGGGGGAATGCTATGACGCATACCCCTCTGCGGGGGCGGGCGGAGGGGTTATGTCGGACTCGCCGGGGTAAAAGAAAGATGTTGAAATAATAATGTACCTCCCGGAATACCGACTAAACCTACCACGGTGTTCCTCGTCAAACCACTGTCGACGGGGCCGCGCGAATCACTTTCACATGCAGTCGCGACCTCGCCGAGGTTACGGCCCGCCGTATGAAACGGCAGGCCACTACACGAACGATCTACCCACTGGTACCTCTACATATTCCCTACTGTCCCCCCCCTAGAGGGGAGACGGACTCAACACAGAGGCGCGCGTGGGAACACGCACGCCGCCTCCCGGACCTGGTGCTGAACGGATGGCGGGCAGGCCCACAAAGCCCGCCACCCCCAGGTCAAACCTCACGGTGGCTGGAGGTCGTCTCGCGCCCTCCGGCGCCCGGCTCTGCGGTTGGGGAGAGGGTTTAAACGCTCCCTCTCCCGCTCCGCCGCCTCCTTGTTGGAAATTACTTCCTCACAGAAGGAGGCGACGGCGTTCCACGACCTCTCACTCCGGACCATAGACAGAACTACGGCCGGGAGCGAGAGGGCAACCGATCCGACTGCCGCGATCAATTCACGGCGCTGCGATGCCCAGGCGGGGCAATCTGCCAAAGTGTGCAGCGCCGTGTCCTCGACAACGTCGCGGCAGTCGCCGCAGTGGTGACAACCGGGCGTCTCTTGCCGGCCTATCCGACACAGGAACCGGCCAAAACAACCATGGCCGGTCAAAACCTGTGTCAGCCGGAAGGTGAGGGCGCCATGTCGCCTCTCCAGCCACTCCTCAAACACGGGACTTACCGCCACGATCGTGGCGTGCCCGGAGCGGGGTCTCCTAACACAGGTAATGTTTACTTGAAAGGAGTACCCCAACTACTGATTATAAAATAGCTTATAAGAAAACGATAATAAACAATTTTTTTTTTTTTTTTTTTGGACGGTATACATTGTGGCCACTGGCAGATAGTGATATTAATTGTCACTGAAGGAGTCATTCGTGCAAGTGGTTTTGCAGTGAATTTTTCTGTAAACCTTGGTAATTTAACGGTAGTGAATGCAACTGCTATGCTATTAGTCTGTTTTGTTAGGGAATTCTTAGCAGGTACAAGTAGTAATGAGCTAGCATCCCATCACGTGGGACCTCAAACATTGAAATATATAACCCCACCAACGTCTAGCAGGCCGAATGTGCAGGAAATGGATACTCATAGCTCGAACAACAATGCCTCTAAATGTCGAGTGATGTTCGCCGCGTACGTAAACCAGTGAGACGATATGGTATAGATGACTGTTACAAGTAAACAATGATGTGTTAGGAATAAATTCTTTATGTTTTTTAGTAATAAGTATAATAGAAATTAAGGGTGGAGGTGTTACATATTATAATTATACTTAAGGGCAGTTTTACCTTCCCGACAAACTTTAGCCGTTAAGCGCGCACTTGTATGACACAGTTGAAAATATACGTTTGTACTCAACGCACGTTCTTTTATTTATCAAATACAACTCTGCCTTATTCTTGGATTGTTTTTGAACATGAAGTAATCATCCAGACAAATCTTTAGACTCAATTAACCAATCAATCAAATCAAATAACTCAATTAACTAGTTATTTGTCTAACCGAGCAATATTTTTGTGTGTATTACATAAAAAATATTGCACTATCTCAAAAGTAAATAAAAATAGCAAGCGGATTGAACCAATATTTTGTGATAACAAATCAAATTTTATTTACATTACATTTACTTTAAGCAATAAAATATATAGAATAAGTATATCGTTTTTTATTTGAGTACACTATATTTTGATTCTAGAAATATTATGAAATACTTACTAAGTCATATTTTATAGACTTTATTTTATGGAATTATGTGGAATGTATTTCTAGTGAAGGTCTCGGTTTTGATTACCAGCTGAGTCAAAATACTTTTAAACAAACAAGTTGAAAGTCAACCTAAAAGTCCACTTAATAGTTAACGCGTTCGAACCTATCCTGAATCTGGACGCTTAAAAATCGCCATCATTTCAAGTACCTCCTCTCCTTTTGTTTTCTAAATTAAAAAAGCCGGAGGTTCTGTTACCAGTTGACGCTGACAAACGCAAGGCCCACTGACAACACGACGCCATCTAAAACCCGATAACCGCAGGAACACAACACAAGTTTGTTCAGCTGCGATATCCTATTATATGGAGTGGCATGGAAAAGTTTAAGAGAATGCCGTTTTATGCGAGATTACATCTAAAATAAACGTTCTATAATCAAACGTTCCAATATGGAGAGTTCGGGGTTCAATAAACTGGTAAAAGTATTTACATTTGCGAGCAATTTTTTATCAAATACTTTATCTAAAAATAAACAGCTTTATCAATCACGATACCACACGTTAACTTGTATTCGCAAACACGCAAACGGGGCAACTTTGCTGAATCCATCAAACACTTGCAGGAATACACGGTAAAGTTTTTAAACGGAAATTTGTTTTGTAACTCCTATTTATATAAATACTTCGAACCAGCTTTTAGGAAGAAACGGGATGGATATAGTTCAAAGTTTAGAGCGCATACCACTAACGTTTACAAATTAGGAGCAAGCCGAATAGTAACTAGTGTTATAATTATGCTTAATGTGTTTTCGAAAACGGATTTGACGGCCTCGATGGCGTAGTGGTTAGTGTAACCGACTGCCACGCCTGAGGTCGCGGGTTCGATTTCCGCACAAGTCAAACATGGATGTTTGTCCTGGTCTGGGTGTTTCTATGAATAATATGTATGTATTTACAAAAAAAAAGGGTATATATGTATGTTTATCCATTGTCTAGTATCCATATTACAAGCTCTGCTTAGTTTGGGCTAGATGGTGTTGTGTGTATGTGGTAGAATATTATTATAAAAGTATAATATTTAGAAGACAGTGCCCTTATGTAAGTTTGTCTGAACCTAGCAACTGTCTTATGTACCTATATGTAACTTCAGTAACTGTAGTAAACTGACTATTCAATAAACTTTAAGTTTATAAGTGACAGGTATAGTTGTTAGTACGAGTATAGCCAAGTAGAAATGTTAGACAGAAACCTATCACATCCAAATTCGGTCAACTATACATGCAAAGGCGACATTTTATACATAAACTATATTATTAGCTTTTGCCCGCGGCTTCTCTCGCGTTAATTTAGAATTTGACAATCAATTCGGGTTGTACTCTGCTTGTAATAATAGGTATAATTCAATCATGATTCGAAAGACATGTGGCGCCATCTATTATCATAAGAACGTTATTGTTGTTTTCCTCGGGAACAGTAATTTTTTCGGTATGAAAGGTAGCTTATGTCCGTTTTTGTACACCTGACAACGTATATGCAAAATTTCAGGATGATCGGTTCAGTGGTTTAGGCGTGAAAAGGTAACAAACAAACTCATTTTCGCTTTTATAATATTAGTTAGGAAGGATTTTATCCTCTAAACAAAAGTACTCATTTAGTTATATAAAGTAATAATGTAACAACTACTGGATGTCCAAATTAATAAATAAAGGAGGCTTAAACTCTTACATACTTAAAATACTTCAATTATGACATGTACCTAGGTAGCATAAAATTCTCTTCTATGGTTTAAAAAAACTTAACACATAATAATATTAACGGTCAAAGACGGTTATTTGCTCTAAATAACGCGATAAGATCGTGATTATGCAGATCATAGATAAGATAATTATATGTAGGTATATAAACATTTAATATAAAATGATGTAGCTATAGAAATGGTAAAATTAAGTATATTTAAAGCATATAGTTTCTATCGCAAAGAAAATGAAGTAGGTACCTACACGAGCGTGTTAGAAAGCATTTGATGTATTCTAGAATATATTTTATTATAATGCTAAGATTGTATTAAATTTATACTTTCACATTGCATGACGACTGTACATAAAGATGATATGCATGTTACACACTATCCTGAGTGAGCGATAGAAAGCGACGCGGCGATGTGGCGGCGATAAGCCTGCGATTTCATACGAGCAAACATGTATAATTTTAACATTCGAACGCACGTTGAAACTTGCATATTTAAAGGTTTTTATCAACTGAGTTAAATGCAACAAATACTAAGTATTAGTTCAATCATTATATCAATACACTAGATGTGCCCGCGGTTTTACCCGCGTTTATCATAACTGCGCCGCCCCCGTGGGTTGTAGCGTGATGTTATATAGCCTATAGCCTTATCTATCCAACACTGAAATAATTTTTCAATTCGAACCAGTAGTTCCTGAGATTAGCGCGTTCAACTAAACAAACTTTTCAGCTTTATAATATTAGTATAGATTTATATAGTTCCTTAGATATTGTTTTTATATAGACTTTGCCCGCACTATAAATAATTTCTGCGTTGCAGAGTCTTTGACAAGCATTCAAACAAGGACATAATGCACACCTAGACTCGGAACAACCATTTGTTGATCACACAAAGAACAATGGCCAAGTATCTATAGGAGCTGTACCTGACCTTTATTTTCCATGTACATTAACAAACTATAATGAGATTTGTTTGTATTTATGCATTAAACACTATAGCAACTCGCCAGAGGTCACAAAATAGCGAACTGCGATGTCGTTCAATCATACATCAACTTGGGAGCACTCATATTGAACAATGGTGGATGCTCTGACGAAATCAAGCGTCGTATGGCTATTACAAGGTCTGCCATGGATAGGCTCAAAAAGATATGGGGAAACCGGAACATCACAAAAGCCACGAAAATTCGGTTAGTCAGAGCGCTAGTGTTTCCCATATTTCTGTATGCGGCTAAGACCTGGACATTGAGAGAGAGTGAGAAAAAGAAGATAGATGCTCAAGAAATGTGGTGTTGGAGGAGAATGCTTAAGATATCTTGGACCCAGCATAGAACCAACTTGTTCATTTTACAAGATCTAGGTATCAAGCAGCGCCTATCTTCTATCGTACAAGCTCGAATTCTCACATTCTTCGGGCACGTATCAAGACGTGGAGGTGTCTCCATAGAGCGCCTTGTAGGTCAAGGAAACGTCGAGGGCAAACGATCACGTGGTAGATCGCCTATGCGCTGGACCGACCAAATTAAGGCAGCATTAGACAATGGTTCCTTGTATGAGTGCACCAGAAAGGCAAAGGTGCGTGAACAGTGGCGACGGATTGTCAAGCATGCTACACAACCTTAAAGATGACCACGACCACTCTGTCAAGAGTGAAACGACGTAGAAATTAAACACTATTCCGTCAGAAAATGGTACGTAAAAGCCTAAATAATTTAATATCATAAAAATACTTTGAAGGTTAAAATCTACAATGAAGTTTTAACAAATAGGTTTCAATAGTTAATTAAGCTTATCAAACTGATTTAACGATCTTTTTAGATATCTAGTATTTGAATAAATATAATTTTAAATGGATTTTATTACAACAAATGCAATAACAACTGTAGGCAAGGAGCCATCAGCCAGCGCGTCAATAACAAATCACGTTTCGTTATACGCGTTTATGCAAAACGTTGATGCACTTTTTACTTTTGTTAACATCTAACATCCTGCGTGGTATGCAGCGATAGCTCAGTGAGGAGACCAACAGACTGCAATGCAGAGGGTCTCGGTTTCGAACCCACGTCGCGCACCTCTGACTTTCGGAAGTTATATGACTTTTCGAAATTATGTGCGTATTGATTGACAATTATCGCCTGCTCGGTGCCTCGGAGAGCACGTTAAGCCGTCGGTCCCGGCTGCCATGAACATCTATGGCAGTCGTTATTGGGAGAGTGTCGACACAAAAGATCCCACTGGGTCGAAGTGTCGCCGGTCTGCACTGACTGGCCCCACATAAGATAAGATACTTTTGTTAAGTTTTCTATTTTATAAAATCAATAATATAAACAGATTTCGAGTTAATGTGATATATTTAGTAGCGATAAAACAATTCACTCAATAAGTATGTGATATATGTACCTATTGAGTCCATTGTTTTATCGCTACTAAATTATTAAAAATCAAAATAATGTATTTAAGTATAATCAATAAAATAATTTGCATTCCGATTCCAACAAAATGTACGATGAAAAAAATGAATATCTTTATTTCCTGGCTTTCTTATGAGAAATTTTTAACTGTACAACCTTAAAAAAATACGATTTTTTCCTGTATATAACATATCTGTACACGCTCAGGTACGATATGACCAATGTTCTTTCTGTCCCGTGGAAAGATCGACCCAACAACACGCGGTGTAGTGGCAGTGATGAGCGAACACTACGCCAACCGTAGTCAGTGATGAAATTATGATTAGCCGTTTAAAAGAGCAACCGTGACTTTCTTGCAGGTAATAATAATATTACCGTCTGGGTCTTCCCATCCGACTGATGCTATTAGAGAACACGGTTAACTAGATGTTAATCTAAGTGTTCTCTAAACTCACTAAACAATAAACTTTGACACCCAAATGTTAGGTACTTTATGTCCTAAATGGTTAAATGATTTTGATTGTGACATTACTGGCAATTACATTTAAATGAATCCAGACTTAATGCAGATCCGCATTTACAAGCGCACAGACAGACAGACAAAACATCCGGTTTCATTATATTAGGCAACAATAAACACCCATTGTAAACAATGAAAGTTACGACAGGATTACTTTTATAGCTATATATAATTATATAAAGTAAGTAGACAGTCGGCTTCATTATACTCCGTAGGTCAACGCTTGGTGACCGGTGTTCACGTACCGTGACTGAACTTGGCCTTGTGGAGACGAGACTCATTCACAAGATTCATTTTTAGTTACAGTTGTAACGAACAGGCAAAACGCCTACAATATACAGTAGGTAAAATAACGAAAGGCGTTCCCTTAAAGCGGTTATTATACATCATTAATGCAAATGAACATATTTGCATAGAAAAATAAGCATGCAAAAATGAAAGCATGAAAAATAAATTAAATGTAAAACTAATTAAAAAGTAATTTTAATAAAAATTCATAACTAAGTAAAATGCGACGTTGCCGTTTTGCATTGGTACTTTTGTGCGTATGCAAAGAGTGTTTCTTTTTCGTGTCTGTTTATAATTATTTATTGAATATTTTTGAAGTCATAAAAATAAAATATTTTTTGTTTTTTATGGGAACATTTTTTTAGGATCTACGCACGCCATAATATTGCCAGTTTAAGGGAACGCTTTTCGTTATTTAACGCACTGTATACATACATGCATAGTCTTACACCTACATATATGTATTACACTCGTATTTAGCCAACTGTAGTTTTAGTAACCATGTAATGGAAGGCAAGCTCGTTACGCTTTATTGGGCAAAGGTTCAGACTCCGTGCTGCTTCTGAGATTTTTTTGACAGAATATCCCAATTATAGCTTGTCCGATCCTGATATCAAAATCGAAAAAGATCTCAAGCACGGCGGTCGCATTCACTACTGCCGCGCTACCGAGCTTATTTAAAAATAAATAATGTCATATAAATAATATCGTCTTACATTTACGCGAATGTTATACATTGAAATTAAACAACTTGATACGAATATTAACTGGTTGTTTACGTTACGCGATAAAATCCGTACAAAGTTGTTTGATTTAAAAAATAATGTGATAGTTTATTATTTTAGTAACAGGCAAAGCATTTTTTAAGGCGTGTTCTTGTTTTACCAAAACCATTTCTTCTACGACCCACTAAACACATTGAATGGCTTATAGTAGACACAATAAAAAATGTATTGTTCGCGGTCATTTGTAACCGCGTTAAATCTGTTATAAACCAGGCATAAAATATTCTGCGGAACTGTGACCTAATACTAAATAATTAGACGAAAAGAAAGAATCTCTATAAATTTAGAGTGAATATTATTCCATAATTATATGCATTTTACTACTTTCTATAAGAACACCTTTTTATTGTGAATTCACAATTTAAACAGAAATAAAATTGTTACTATTATCAGGCAGCATAAAATATTCGAAAGTTATTTTTATTTAAAGGTTTCCGAGAAAAGCCTGTGTAGATAGTGAGTGATGTTTGTAGGGAATAGTGTTTTGAAAAACTATTGTTTGCAGTCAATACTATTTTAATCGAACCCATAACACTTATGCTTAAGATTTTGTCAGGGATTATTAAACAAACACGAAATCATTTGACACATGTGGCGTAACCTCTGGGTACAAATGTTTTGCTGGTGCATACATCGAAACCACTATTCAATTTCATGCTTTGAAATCACGGAAATAGTACAATATGTGCAGTCAAAATCCTGCTTATATGTATAAGAATCGGACAGTTTGTTAGGATGTTTGAATGTTTGAAACTCAAACTCAACACCGCTTGTATTTTTGAAAAGATTCTGATGCAACATAGCACCCAGAAAACTAATTCTTACATTAATATTGTAAAAACTTTTCCAATGCCATCATTGTTTCTACGGTGAGATCAAATATTGATAAGAAAGTAGATCCTAAGAAGAAAGTCCTGTCTTTGAAATATTAGGCATATGATGCTCTATCCTTACTAATATTATAAAGAAAGTAACTCTGTCTGTCTATCTGTCTGTTATCTTTTCACGGCTAAACCACTCAACCGATGTAGATGAAATTTGGTACAGATATAGTTTAAAACCTGGGGAAGGACATAGGCTACTTTTTATTGATGTAGGTACCATGCGGGCGGAGCCGCGCGCAAAAGCTAGTAAAAAATAATAAGGATTGCATTTCAAATGACTATAAATTTATTTACGTTATATTGGTTTGGACTAGGTTATTACTGCATTAAATAGGCAAATTACCTAAAGAAGCAGTGTTTGTTTGGTCATACTGACCATCGCAATGGTTTTATTTCCAAGACTTTAGTAGGTTTATAAGAACAACTTACCTCCGTTCTATGCATTTACTCGGATTACAAGTAGTTGCTAGTTACTTTGCTTATATCACAAGCCGGTAAGTGTTGAAAAAGTTGTCCTTACCTGGAAAGAAAACAGATAATAATAATAATAATAAATGTATGTAAAGCGAGGTGGGATTGTGGAATCTGATGGGATGGAACTATCGGATTCCTCAAGACTTAGGACTCTCTCTGCAAACGAAACATACAAATATCTGGGTATGTCGCAGGCGTTGGGCATTTCAGAGACTGGCATGAAACAGACATTGCGGGATCGCTTCTTTGGCCGCCTGACAAAGATACTCAAAAGTTACTTGTCGGGCGGTCATAGGGTGCGTGCTTATAATGGCTGGGCCATGCCGGTCTTAATGTACTCCTTCGGCATACTCAGATGGACTCAGACTGAACTGGAGGCCCTGGATAGAAAGGTCCGTACACTGTTGACCGCATACCGGATGCATCACCCGCGCTCGTCTGTAATGAGGCTGTACATCCCGCGGAAATGCGGGGGTCGTGGCTTTCTAAGTGCCAAGACCCTCCATAATCGTGAGGTTTGCAGTCTTAGAGAATATTTTCTCCAGACCGGCTCGGGTGTGCATCGGGCTGTAGTCTCAGTGGACAATGGCCTTACCCCGCTGGCTCTGGCTAAGGAGAACTGGCGCAAACCTGTGGTACTCAGTACTGATGACCGCAGGGATGTATGGAAAGGTAAAGAGCTGCATGGACGCTTCTATCGGGCCTTACACGGGCCCGATATTGATTTAATATCTTCTGTGGCCTGGCTACGTTTCGGCGATATTTTTGCCGAAACAGAAGGTTTTGTCTTTGCAATAATGGACGAAGTTGTTATGACGAATAACTACCGGCGGCATATCCTGAAGGATGGGACGGTCGACATATGTCGGGCGTGTCACCAGCCCGGTGAATCTCTCAGGCATATTGTCTCTGGGTGTTCCCGTCTTGCCAACGGCGAATATTTGCACAGACACAACCAGCCAGGCCAGGATAATCCATCAGCAACTTGCCTTAAAGTACAATCTTGTGGATTCAGAGATACCGTACTACAGGTATGTGCCCGATCCAGTTCTCGAGAATGGTCGTGTCAGTATGTACTGGGATCGATCTATCATCACTGATAGAACCGTTGTGGCTAACAAGCCAGATATTGTGGTGATAGATCGATTAGAGCGCCTTGCAATGATCATCGATGTCACCATCCCTCATGACGAGAACCTCGTGAAAGCTGAAAAAGATAAACAAATTAAATATCTGGACTTGGCTCGCGAGGTTGTCGACATGTGGGATGTAGGCTCGGCTATCATTGTACCGATAGTCGTTTCGGTAAACGGGTTAATTGCCAAGAGCCTCGACCACCATCTTAAGAGGCTCGCGTTGAATAGCTGGGTCAAGTCCTCGATTCAGAAGGCAGTATTGCTCGACACGGCGCGCATAGTGCGGAGGTTCCTTTCTCTGGAGTCCTAACCACCGATAGCTTGGTCCCTGCACCCGATATCGGTGGGTCATTTCAGTTTTTATATTTTTAAATATACATAATTTTTATATTTATATTTAAAAATGTAATTATTAGAGAAAATAAGTAATAAAGAATAATAATAATATAATAATATAATATTCTACCACATACACACAACACCATCTAGCCCAAACTAAGCAGAGCTTGTACTATGGGTACTAGACAATGGATAAACATACATATATACTTTTTTTTTGTAAATACATACATATTATACATAGAAACACCCAGACCAAGACAAACATAAATGTTCATGCACACAAATGTTTGACTTGTGCGGGAATCGAACCCGCGACCTCAGGCGTGGCAGTCGGTTACACTAACCACTACGCCACCGAGGCCGATGCAATTAGACGACATTAGATATTTAAACGTGGAAAGTCGGTTAAACCTGGAATAGTGTCCCAGAAACTTTTTTAATTCTACAAAAAAATAAATTGTATTTATGCGGCAAGCTAGGTTGCCAGTATTGCTATAGAGGCTTTATTTTCTTTGTCTTTTGCGTCCAAGAACTCTATTTTTTTTAAGTTGAATGTCGCCAAGCTTGTCTTTGGTTTTTCGAAGACCATAGGATATACATAGTTACTATCAGGCGGACCAGTTCCTGGTTTGCCATTTAGGGTCGATTTTTAAATAGCGGATAAATCTTCACAAACAAAAGGATTCAACTTTGTAACAGTTTTAATAATTATGTCACAATTATTTCTTATGTGCTAATTCATAAATCGGAGAGATGCATAATAACAATAAACAATATACCTGCTAAACAAATGACCTAACACGTACTGACGCAATAGAACAATTACTTTTCCTTATGTCTATAAACTTCAAAGGTTCTCAAGTAGTAAACAAATAACCTAGAGAAAATAGGTCTCGGTTATACGACCTATAGGGCCATTATGCAAAACACGCTTCATCACACGTGTGGGTATTAAAATTCACGACGTTGTTTAAAATCCGTGACTGGTGCCTCATTTGAATATCCTGTTAGGTATAGGTTTCCCTGTTCGTAATACCCAAGGGAACGAACGCGGGGAAGCCTAAAATAATCCTAGGAATGGTATTAAATTTAGCAGAAGCTGATCACAGGTGTGTGAGTTATGTCGAATGGTTTTCGGTTGAAGCGAAGGCTTGTGCGTGAAATTATGTGCGTATTCAAACTGAAATATCTTAGACGATGTAAGAGGAAGAATGTAGGCAATGCCATTTGATTGGATGTCTCAATAATATCTTCGAAGACTTCAAACTTTATCACTAAACTGATAATTTTTGAATGCTTACTATACTGTAGGCTGGTATATTTAAATAAATGCTAGTTAATTAGTTGTGCCCTGTGCCTCCGACCAGGTGGGATGACGATTTGCGAAAGACTGCAGGCAGATGCTGGATGCGGCAAGCTAAAGACAGGGCGCTATGGCGCTCTTTGGGGGAGGGCTATGTCCAGCAGTGGACTATTATAGCCTGATGATGATGATGAATTAGTTGTGCCCTGGTGTATATAGGTTAACGTCTACACATCCCTGAAGGTTTAGGCAGAGATGACTTATATAATTCCAAAAAACCTTGATTTCACTGACTCTCCCAAATGCTGCAGATGGACTACCTGAACTATCTGTGTGCTTCTTGAGAAAAAGTTCTTAAGAAGCCTGGACATCCAGTTTGAGTAAAATCCTAGGTTCAAATGGAAAAATTGGTACGTCATTGTATAACTCTCTGGAGAGGAGAGACAGCTTCGGGTAAGGTCTACGTCCAGTTATTATGGACTGACAAAATAGTATAGGCTAAGATAGGATGGACATAGTTATCTCAAATGTAGCAAAGTCGAAAGCTTACGTTTCATCTATGAGTATATGATACCACAACCCAATTTTAGGAGGACTGAACTTAATATAGACTGACCCGCTATGTCAAGTGTCGTAGGATAAAAACGAAGAGTAGGCGTTTGTTGAAATGCGAGACATATTGTATCCACTTCTGTGAACGAGTAAAGGACGAACGAAAATAAGTAAAATAGAATATAATAAATTCACATATATTCTAAAGCTTTGTTTGATATTACGCTCATACACATCATACACAGTATACACATGCTTAAAGCCACTTACACTGCTCTAATTCTTTCTTTTATGTTATTTGGTTGTTCATTAGACTGTTTACGAGTGCCTATCGTGCAGCCTATGGTTCAAATATCGTACTTATCTAGAAATGTATTACTAGGTCTTAATGTGTCGTTCGATTGCATTGATTGGGTAAAACTTTTAATAGTGATAGCGCCTTTATACCAAGCCGAATGTTACAAGTTTGATTATTGCGATCCACAAATAGTGATGCGGACACAGATGACACCCAACATTGGATGTTGGGTGTCATTTGTGTCCGGTGTTTCATTGTTTGAATTGGCCAGCGACACTGCGAGCGTTGTTATATTAGTTTTAAGGCTATCCATATTGGATGTAAATATACTTTTGCATTCTCATTTAAAATGTAAGCAATCAGTGTATGATCGTATAAGATGCCCATAGTGGTTAAATTAAAAGATTTTGAATGGCGAATATAATATATTTTATACAAAATGTTAGAAAAACTACGTTTTTATTTTTTTTAAATTATGATCGCCCTTTTTATACATAAATTATGTGTTACAGCGGGCTTTACAAACATTCAAACAACGGAGACAAACCACATTCAGGCGCGGGACAACTATTTGCGGATTGAAATCCCAACACTAGGCATAGTGGCAATGGCCAGTCGACCACTTAAACCACTACGCCATACGTGCACATAAAGTGTTAGTTCGTTGCTACAACACTCGATGTCACGTTACATCTTACAGTGACAATGACCTCCCTCAGTGTCACGTGACACTACTTCACATGGGCTGTCATTCTAGTATTTATACATACATAGATTCACGCCTGTTTCCCAGAGGGTTAGGCAGAGACTACGGATTTCCATTTGCTGCGATCCTGACACACTTCTTTGGCTTCATTCACTTTCATCACATTCCTCATACACGCCCGTCGGTTCAAGGAGCTCTTAACCTGGCCTTTGACCAGAACGCCTCCGATAATTATGTTTTATTTTATAAGTACTATGCCTTCAACATACATATATAGTGTTGTACGTGCTTGTATGCAAAATGCAAAAATCTTATCGCTAAGATGCGTAGCAACATTACCTTATGTGTGTTGATCTAAAAAGTATGAACAGTCGCATTGAAGGATCACAGTATGCTTGAGATAAATGGTTTTGTCAGCTTAAAATATTTTTTGATTTATTTGTTTCTTTTTAAAAAGACATCTCCGGCGTTAGGAATAATGTATCGCATTAAGAACATTAAAACATGGACATCATGGTAGATGACAATAGGCTCGCTGCCTCTTAATTTCATGCGACGTGTAACTAGCAAAACGTGAGTGTACGTATTATGCACACCTAAATTGCTCGAGCTATATTTTGGTCCATCGTTTCCCGGGTGAGTCCGATATAACCCCTCCGCCCGCCCTCGCGGAGGTATATACGCCAATGCATTCCCACAGTTAAAAAAATAAAGGTGTAATATAACTGTCCCTACCCATTCGGCGATATAGAGAGTTTATGTTATGTTATAATATAACCAAGTATATACATATGTATTGCTTCGGGATATAAATACAGGAAGAACATTCACAATAATATACAGGCTGATTTTGAAATCGTGTAATTCCTTTTAACCACGCATTCTACTGGTGATATAGAATAACCCTGGACATATTTTTTTTATTAGAATTATGGTAATTTATTAATTAATGTACCGATTTCTTTCCTGAAAATTAAATGGTTTCAGATAGTCATATTATTATGTTAACCACCCGACACAATCTTAATATTCTACTAATTTAAAAAAAAATAACATAACAATAACTGATGTCGTAAATAATAAGCGGCAATAAAAAGGACCGCACGTTATTATTTACGACATTAATAATTATTGATGGATATGTTAATTTTTTTTAATCAGTAAAAAATTAAAATTCAGCAATGCAAATGTCAAATTATAAACAAAAAGTCAATCTAGCGACCGTGGCAGGACTCGAACCTGCAATCTTCGGATCCGAAGTCCGACGCCTTATCCATTAGGCCACACGGCCATGAGTAACACACTCGATATAACGTTTCAGTTAAACGGTATGAGGAGTTTCATATTACATAGCCAAGCCGCTGCCTACTTTAATAGGAATGCTCTTTTCAAACCTCGTTTATTAATGCAAAAGAGATGCGTTTGATGTGTTTTCACTGCCAAATCTCTGACAAACGTTTGCTGATTTGAGATTAATGTAGTACTACGTAGCAAAGGAGACATCTCAAATAAATTGTTTGTATTACGCGTTAGAGTGCTTGCTCTCAAACGCACTTGGTCTGAGCCGTTTGGATGCAATTTTAATTAAGTAATAGCGAATGAAGCAAAAGTAAATTTCCAAATCTGTCGTTCTATCTTGCCGTAAAACAGGCGTATGTGTATGTATAGGCTTCAATGACGATGCTGCGGTTTTTTTCCTGTCATATGGCAGTGTGGTGAAAAAACCATATAAAGTAATTTAAATTTAAAATTAATATACTTTATAGGAGTTGTATTGCAGCTTTCTCTATGGGTTTTCCCACAGGGTTTTCCAGTGTACCTAACCTTGAATGTAGGCAATTTGAAACGTATAATTTGAACCATAGAACATTATAAGGTTCGAACCATAAAGATGAAAATTGAATATTAATAATGTCACAGTTAAAATTCTTGATTCAAAAATTAGCATTGCTATTCAACGTGGCAATGCTGCCAATCTTTTGGGCACGTTTCCAGTAGATAGTGATCCTGAAGAATTTTACGACGCTGCCTACCAGCCATGTTTTATTATTTTAATTTTAGTGCCTATCTTATTTTTTTTGTGTGTTTACTGTTTCTATAATATTCTTTGTACTTTAAAAATTGTATCTCTTTATGTAATGTCACATGTAAATAATTAAAATAACATATTGATGAATCAAGAGACGAAACTATATTGCCTTCGTGGAATTGCTTCATTTAACTCGGAGGTTCTAAATCTTACTTTTCGCGTACCACTTACGTGTGTAAAAGATTTAAGGGTACCGCGTTCCTGTAAATATTTCATTGAGACAAGGATGTCTCAGTATTGTTTAAGAGTAAGACTATTTTTATTACGCCACATAGGAAAACCTTACAATAAATTTTTATATCACTAAGTTGGTGGTATAAAAAGGCGGTGGTCAAGACTTATGCGCCGCCTGATGTTAAGAATTCTGGAGGCTCACATACGGTCGCATACCTATAGTCTAATTTTCTTGATAGTCTTATTTAGTTATGAAATATTGCGTATTATTGGTTTTTTAAATTTTTTTATTTTGCTCGTCAAAATGACCACACTCCACCTGATGGTAAGCAGTCGTGTGGCCTAAGAGCAGTGACCTCCACATCGCCCCCACAGTAGCCGAGGCGATGTTGAGGTCTCTACTTTGACGGCCTGAGAAGATGCTTTTTCACGCCCCGCTTAAAGAACCCAGGATTAAAGGAAGAAGGAAACACGTGCCTTGGCAGAGAATTCCATGCCTTGGTCGTTCGGCAGAGGTATGAGGACCCAAACTTAGATAAAGACAATATATAGAATACTATCTGTAAGTTTTTCGTATTATAAGAGAACGTATATAGTTTAAAAGCGGTAACTGAATGGTTTTATAGTGCACTAGCTGACCTGCGGAACTTCGTCTGCGTCACATAAGAGAATTTTCTCCGTTATTGCTACCTTTTTCATTGATGCGCCTCTCCTATTGGTCGTAACGTGATATTATATAGCTTATAGCCTTCCTCAATAAGTGGGCTAGGTATCCAACACTAACAGATATTCGAACAAACAAACTACAGCTTTGTAATATTAGTATAATTTGTTGTTTTTTATTAATAATAAAGTTTATTAATAATATGTGTTTACAATATAAGGAAAGAAAGAAAAATGGTTTAGGTATACCTATCTCCCCTACTCTTTTACTGCAGATCGTGAGATACCGGTCTACTTTGGGGTAAACAAATTGTTATTTGGTTTTTGTTTCTGCCAATTGTCTGAAGAACACATAACGACAGATAAAAATAGAGCCTGAAAATGGGACCGATAAGGTATCTACTACCACGTAAAGTGAGAAAGCAGACCTAACAAAATTTGTGATATAAATTAAGTTCTATATAACTTAATTGTAATATACAGGTATAAGTGTATCTACGTATATATACCTATATTAATCTCTTATCTAATGCTCAAGCACCGGTACTCGGACACAATGCTTTTTTTATTGTGTTAATTTGTAGCTAATTGCTGAGGTGATACTGTTGAACAAGTGAGTGTACCCAATTTTACAAAAATTTTGATAGAGGTTCAGAAGCATATTATTAAGGTTCAACATCAAAGTATTTCAATTAATTATAACATGTTAATTGTTATAAATTGTTTGCTTCTCTTGGGATACTTGGGTTACAAACAATTAAAGTTTTACCCAAGTAGATGCACGATACGGCTGTTTATATGATGTCTTAAGGGACGGCGCTTAGGCTTACCATTTCAGGTCATGAAGTCTACAGATGGTATACACAGTTAATTGGATTTAGACACGAGTTTCTTTGTAGGAAAGTCGATATTAGTGTTTATTTTACTTAAGTTCTAAGGTTGCCTTGCGCTGAGACGAAACACGTGTAAATGCATATTTTGTTTTCGAAGCGTCATACTGCAAGTTGGAATATGCTCGAATCCCAATCTGCTCACTATCAAATGAGTTCGGTATTGATAATCTTTTTCTATTTATATAGTTGGACTAGTCTATATACTTAGGCCAGTATACTGGCTAAGCCTATACGTATATAACCCCATGTAGATAGGCAGTCATATTATATCCACATCTCACAAGGTATGGTGAACACGATACTCGACTCATGCTCATGCATATTATTTTTCTTAGAAAAACCTACACTTTGCTTAATCTGGAAATCGAACTGAGTATCGAAAACTTTGAAACATTAAGTGAAATAAAATATACAATAAGTTATGGATTCATATTAATAGTATGTATGCACGGATAACACAGTGGTTGCCACGCAACTGCTAGTGTGCCAAGAACGGTGTGTGTATCAATACCCATACGGTTCCAATAATTGTGTTAGCCACAAATACTCGTACTTGTGGCGAGTTTGGCTACTCTTTGTAACCGCCGTTCGAGTATTTGTAAGGACTTTTGAAATACGGGTATTATTCGGGGAGAAGTTGCTTTAAATCCTAACTAACATTATAAATGCGAATGTGAGTTTATTTGTTAGGCTTTCACGCTTTAGCTACCTGTTCGACCGATCATCATGAAATTTTGCATACGCGTTGTCAGAGATGCAGAAAAGGGTACCATTTATTCTTTTTTTAATTTTTTTTATTGCTATTGGTGGCAGACGAGCAAGTGGCCCACCTGTTGGAAAGTGGTAACCGCTGCTCATGGACTTCAGCAATGTCAGGACACAGCAAAGCCGCTGCCTACCGTGAAAGATGAACTCTCTTTAAACCTCGTTTGAAGAAGGACATATCATAGCGCTCGGGAAACACCGAAGCTGGCAGTTCATTCCAGAGCTTGCACGTACGTGGGAGAAATGATCGCTGAAAGCGTACCGTCTTAGAATTGAACGCTTCCAGGTGATATGGATGAACCCTGCTTCGTTGTCGAGTGGTATGGTGATAGAAAGGGGCCGCTGGTACCAAATCAAACAGTTCTTCAGAGCACTCCATGTGAAAGAGTCGGTAGAACATGCAGAGAGACCCAAAGTATCTCCGTTGCTCCAACGGAACATACAGAAAAAGGTACTGTTACTAACCCCATCTAACCTATATTTACACGAGCGAAGCCATGTGCAAAATCTAGTAATCTATATTTTGCTCAAACTATATGTATTAATATACATACGTCACAGATGTCTCCACTTTGAATCCGTATACGAAATTTATTCGGTTACAGAAACAGGTGTTCAATTGTATCAAAGGGTAATTTATTTGATGACTTATGAGATGGGTATAATTTTTTTTATTACCTTTGGTGACAGACGCGCTAGCGGCGCACCTGATTAATGGTAAGCGGTAACTGGCATCATGGCCATGGCTCTGTTCCAATAAGCAGATTACCACGTTTGAAAAATAACAGAAATGACTAATCTACCCTTTAGTCGGTACGAAAATTAAGACCACAGATATAGTCGTCTTTTTAAACAAAATACTAGTTAACTCCACTCGATGCCAATATGGAGAAGAAAAACTCAATGAAAAGAAACGTGTTTCTAATGAATGATCTAATAAAAGCATTTGTGTAGGAAAGTAGAGTTATAAAATGTGGCAACTCGGACGGAATTTGATGGTCACAGTCAGTTATCGAATTATTAATATCGAGAATTTATCGAGTAACTCGATAAACTACTGCATAATATGAATCAGTACACAAGTAGCTATACGAATTAGGATTTGTTTGTAAATATAGCATAACATTATTTAATAAACATAGCTGGTTAGATAATCATGTCCTGTAAATTCACATGAAAACTTCGCATCGAACTAAGCTATAATGTAAACAATATTATTGTAAACTTTATTTAAGTGGCAAAATTAAATTGTAATTTCATATCATTCTGGCTACAAAGTTTCTGACTTATATATAGACCCTGGTATTGATTACTTAAACTGCTAGGTTTAAAAAGAATAACAGTAACTATTAAGGTATTAAAAAAGTTTGTGAAATTGTTAATTAGGTATACGGCTTAATACTACAGACCTTGACCTCAAGTAGATTTTCATCACATAAAAACAGGAACAAGGTTTATGTTTCAATATAAATTTTAAGTACATATAAATTTGTTTCAATATAAATTTTAAGTATATTCCAGTTTCATATATTTCAATTATAGGTAATGCGTAGCGGTCTACACAACACAAACCAAACCAAATACCAAACAGTCAGTTTAGTGGGTAATTAAGCGCGCTGTACGTCAAACGGTCACAAAGAAAATTGGAGTATTCTATCTTGATTAATATACATACATAGACTCACTTCTGTATAATCAGGCGTAAATATACATAAATAGCGTATGTATACATGTTGTAAGATATAATTTCGCTAGCCATTATTGCTTATTACTTTTGCAGATTCATATTACTTCGCAATATTAAGGGCACATCAGGTTTATTTACAAAGGCCAACACAGTTGGTTTCGAGGCAATAATTGGAAGAAGTGTGGTCCCTTTGAATCTCGAGTGCGAGACAACGCCAATAGCCTTCTGGATAACACATTATTTAAGACTGCTCAATAGAGCGTCGGTGTAATACCGTATATAATTGGAACCAAAGCAGCACAAACAATAGTTTTTATTAACCATATGTAACATATAGGATCTCTAGGTATGTTAGCGAGGACATATACGTTACATTACACTTTACATACATACATCAAAATGTAATGTCTACTATCTAAGACAAAAAATACGTACCTAATTACATTATAAAAAATGAAATACAATTATATCTAAATATTATTTAATTATGTTAATTTGTTAATATTAAGTATTAAAATGATTAGTTTTTTTATAATTACTGTTTCTTTGTTAATACATATTTTGTAAATCTATACATATGACAGAAAACGCACAGCCAAAACTATTGGGCGCAAGAAGCTGAAATTTGACATGTATGTTCCTTGGGTACTGTAGGGGTGCACTAAGAAGGGATTTCCCGAAATTCCTACGCGATTGGGAAGAAATGGATAAATAAGAAAACATGTGCGGGCGAAGTTGCGGGCATCCTCTAGTATATTTATATTAACTTAATTAGTATAGTTATAATTAATAATATATAAGATAATTATTGTAAATTAACACTAATTAAATATTCTTTCTATTCTAATTGGGTTCCTCTGCCAAAATGTTTCGTAGCACGGAGTCTGGACCTGTGCCTAGTAAACGGAATACCAGCTTCCTATTATGTGGGACCAAGACCATAGCTAGCGAAATGTGGATATAATACACCATTGCCGTACCAATCTAACTTACTTTTATCCTTCGGGATACTTTTTATCTTTTTTAATTTTTTATTTTGCTTGTCAAAATGACCACACTCCACCTGATGGTAAGCAGTCGTGTGGTCTAAGAGCAGTGGCCTTCACACCGCCCTCGTAGCAGCCGAGGTGATGTGGAGGTCTAGGCATGCGACGCCATATATATAATAATATTCTATCACATACACACAGCACCATCTAACCCAAACTAAGCAGAGCTTGTACTATGGGTACTAGACAATGGATAAACATACATAATATATACTTTTTTGTTTTTGTAAGAACATATATATTATACATAGATACACCCAGATCAAGACAAACATCCATATCCATGCCAATGAACCCGCGACCTCAGATGTGGCGTCAGTCGCTTACACTAACCACTACGCCATCGAGGCCGACAAATATAATATTAACAATAAATATTAATATCTCTCTGTCTTACCACGGACAAAGCTATTTAATAGAGTATATTCATGGTGAAACTGCTTGACTGGTTCGTTGCATTAATATGTAGGTTGATGTTAGATTGAGCGTCTGCAGGAAGCCTTTAGTGTGACCAACAGACTGGAAATATCGTAGAAAGTATACACAGTACCTTTATACATATTTTTTATGAAATGAATTGCATGAAAGAAAGTATCTAATTAATATGTACTCTTCATAGACAACGTGACATGTTAGCTACATTTAATTATGGGTTGTAATCCACTACCGGTTTATCGGGAACCTAACTTTCTAAATCGTTGTCAAACATAGCAAGCTGTAGGATAATTTGGATGGTACAGAATTTGAATGTTATTGACAATCGTAGTAATAATAACGTCGCCATATTCCTCCCCAATCATCACATTTTTAAATCGTGACGTTTTCTGTGTCAGCGCTTTGGCCCTATATGGATTTTCTCGTGTGTTATGATCAGCGGACTGCAGATATAATAATGTCCTCCAGACCGAATTTCGGCCACGGACGTCAATCTTAACGGAGACTAGTACACGCTTGTGTACTATAATATCTCTTGCGCATACACAAGCGTGTGCGCAAACACAAGTGCACTCTCTGGTCTCATGATCCGATGGGACGTTAATGCGATATAATATAATACAATAGTTCGACTGCAGATATACTCATCTACCAAATCTTTTTCTAATTATATCGTAATCATGATCACAATTTACCGCATTTGTAACTCAAAACTTGTTTAGCTTGCAAGAATAAAGTTACGGTTTCAGATATACTGTTTTGCTTTGTAGCTAGAACATTATGGTCCTTACAGGTACATGCAGAGTTGGAATAGTGCCTATCGGTATGAGCTATAAGCGTCCCTTTATATACGACTTCTTGGAGTATTATTTCTAGCCTAACTAGAACACTACCTCTGCCGTTGAACTTAATGTAAGTTATAAGCCACACTGGAGCTGCATTTAACTACTCAAAACTATATCAATGCAATATTATTGTCGTTTGCGAATATTAGCATGGATAAGGCAGCCGGACAGTTTTTTCGGAATACAGTATTCATAATTCTTTTTATTTATTTATAAGTGTTGGCGGTATAAATAATAGTCATAAATACATAAAAAATAGCAGATCATTAACCGGTTTAATAACCAAAATGTAAAGGGAAATAAGGCCTTGATTTTTCGGCCTATATAGCAGCGTGAATAAAAGGCAAACCTGTAAACATATTCTCAGAGTTACAATACTTATTAGTAGGGATTATTAGTTGCCCAAGCATTTTCATAATTAAAAGATTGGTTTAATTGATATTGGTTCTTTAGATTCGTCTTGAGTTCTTAAGATGGTGTAATGCTTAGAACAAAAAACCTATTTTGCCATTATAAGGCCCTGCCTTTGTATGACATTTTTTTAATGTGGTCAAATATATCAGTTAACAAAACCGTAACCTTAGAGGCGTCACATCGATCATCCATTTCAAGTTAAACTAATCCTAACAAACCTTAACGACGTACCCCTTACAACAATAGTTAACCATTATTTTATTAACAAGATACTTTAAAAATTTAATTCAGAATCCCTATTATAAAACGAGCTCACATTACGCAATTTGATTCCTCTTCAAACATCAGTGGCTTGGACAATGTAATGGAACCTAACCGACAATTAAAACGACGATTAAGCCTAATTGGAACTGTTGGAGGGGGAACGATGCGGGCATTTTACACTGACTGCTGTGTTATGGCTCGTATTAATAACACTAGCTGATCCCAGCAACTTCGTCTGCGTCGCATAAGAGAAATTTCCCATTCCAGTTTTTGCAACATTCTTCATTGATATTCCGCTCCTATTGGTTGTAGCGTGATGTTATATATAGCTTATAGCCTTCCTCGATAAATGCGCTATCCAACACTTAAAGAATTTTCAATTCGAACCAGTATACAGTAGTTCAAACAAACAAACAAACTCTTCAGCTTTATAATATTAGTATAGATTTCAAGTTAACGATCTATGTAATGTGAAATCTAACGATTAAATAGACCTCTTACCTGCCTACCGTGTCTGTCGAATAAGTTATTGCAAATGGTCTCCAAGTTTGATTTTACATTGTCACGTAACAATGTTTAAAGGGTACTCGTTGTCGTTAAAGATATATTTGGTAGCGTCGTAAAGTTTGAAATATTGTTATTCTAATTACCGTTATATAAAATACTTCAGTACTTGTTATTTATGTTTATTTAAGAAATCGGTCAATAAGTACATAAATGAAGAATATAGTAAGTACATCGGTTGGCGTAGTGGTTTAAGTGTTCGCCTCATCAATGTCACTACACCGAGTGTTTTAATATGATCCACAAATGTTTGTTCCGATGGTGGGTCGTGACGCGAATAGAAAGCATATTTTTTATATTCTGATTTTTATTTGTTGTACCTACTTAGTGAACTCAGTAAAACATATTATGTCCGCTTGGGTAAGAAAAAGATTTAGAACTTTACACACCAAGATTCAGGCGTTTGATCTCTGTTTTTTTTTATATTGATGTCGTTCTATATTTAAAATAGATGGTTCTCTATATTATGTCAATTATAGACTTGATAGTAGTCAGTTGATTGGATACAGATTTACACATAATAAAATACAAAGTTTAGACTGTAGTTTGAGTAGGTCAGACGTAGTGGTTTAAGACGTCGCCTTGCCATTGCCACTGCACCGAGTGTTGGGTTCGATCCCCACCCAAGACAAAAAAAAAAAAATTGTATGATCCTCAAATAGTTGTTCCGAAACTGGATGTTCTTTGTGTCCGTTATTTGAATGTTTGTAAAGTCACCCGCGACACAGGAATCATTCCCAGTGCGGGAGTTGTCGTATAAAATAAAAAGAAGGAAAAATAATACTTCCTAATGTAAACAAACTAAAAAGACCGTACTCTCATAAAAATGTAAATTATGAAACTTGAAAGATATCTAAAAAAAACTATCACAGATTAAATAATTAAAAGATTTTTGCTTTAGGAACTATGTTTTCTCACAAACGTTTATTCCAAACTTTTTGCAAAAACTACTGAACATGTTTGCAGTTTCCACGGCGTCTTTTTTCGGTAGCATACCGAAGCTTCTAATTTTAAATCCCAGGTTTCATTTCATCTGATTACGTTTAGTAGTACTGGACTTACGGCGCATAATACATGACTGCACAGATGGTGTAATGGTTAGTGGTCGCCTCGCCATTGCCATTGCGCGGAGTGTTGTGGGTTCTTTCCTCACACAGGACCAACATTTTGCGTGATTCGCAAATAGTTGTTTCAAGTCTCGATGTTCTTTGTGTCTGTTGTTTGAATGTTTGTAAAGTCCCTAACAACAACGGAATTAGCAGCAGTGCAGGGATATCTTTTAAAAAGAAAGAAGAAGCTTCCTTGTTTATCTACTACACCCAATGTCATCTACAGATTGAATAGTTTGCTTGTCGTGCTAGCAAAGAGTGTCCAGGCGCGCAAAGTCACGGATAACAACTACCTACTTAATAAACAAAGACGTAACAGTTTTGGATGTGTGAAGGTTAATAGGACTAAGTACATATTGTTTCAGAGATTGCCATATGCGTTTATCACGTAAGCTTTGTTTTACATGTCGTTATTCGTAGAAGAATATTTTACATACTTTGTAAGAAATAAGACGATGGATACTCATAGCATCTTCAACATGTCTATTGCACGTATGTAAGTAAATGCAACCTGCATGACTGCATCGCTAAATAGTTTATAATGCTAACGTACCAAGCATAGATTTGCATTCATTTATAAATGTCAGTATACATTCTGATGTAACAGCATAATATATACGTGCTTATAAGAAGAATGACGTGTAAAATTAAATAGTTAACATTTTTTTTTATTTTTTTTATTTTGCTCGTCAAAATGACCACACTCCACCTGATGGTAAGCAGTCGTGTGGTCTAAGAGCAGTGGCCTCCACATCGCCCCCACAGTAGCCGAGGCGATGTTGAGGTCTCTACTTTGACGGCCTGAGAAGATGCTTTTTCACGCCCCGCTTAAAGAACCCAGGATTGAAGGAAGAAGGAAACACGTGCCTTGGCAGAGAATTCCATGCCTTGGTCGTTCGGCAGAGATATGAGGACCCAAACTTTTTGGTACGCGCTCTAATCGACTCTACCGTGTAAGGATGGCATCTGAGCCCAGCACGCGTTGTTCTGGATAGGAAAGGGGAGGGCGGGATAAGGTGGAATAACTCTTCAGAGCACTCCCCGTGGTATATTCTGTAGAAACATGCCAATGAGGCAATGTCCCTACGGAGGTTCCAGTGAACTCGTGACTTCTGGATCTCCGATGATACGGACAGCCCGCCACTGTAACCGGTCGAGAGCGTCCAGCAAGTACTGCGCGGAGCCATCCCAAAGATGAGAACAGTACTCCACGCAAGGGCGCACTTGTGCCTTATACAATAGGCACAGTTGCCCAGGCGTGAAGAACCGCCTCACCCTGTTCAGAACTCCGAGTTTTCGCGAAGCTTGCTTAATGACGCTCTCGATATAGGTTTTCTGATTAAGGGAGCGGCAAAGATCCATACCTAAGATGGAGATACTGTCACGTATCACCAGTGGAGTGTTCTTCAGAGAAGGGAGGGGAAGGAACGGAGACTTTTTTGCAAAGACATGAAACTAAGTATTTAAGAGTCAGTTGAAGTTCGGTTTTGTAACCGAATGAATGTGATTGCAATTGTCTGAAAAACTGCTTTATTTACTTGAATGATTTTTCATTGGTGTATTTTATGTAATGAGATGAGTGTATTTGAATTCTTCAATTAAGAGACTTGCGCTTGTCGGTGGTGAATCTTCCATGTCTCTCTATTCTCTCCTTATTTTACCTCTCAGTAAATGATTTAATTTTTCCTTCACCAAAACTATGTCTCTTTTTCTTGGTAAACTTTCACATTATGTATTCTAATGATAGTAAATGGCCACAATTTTTTTTCACCTTATGTAGGTGAAAAAAGAATTGAGGCCATATAGTATCATTAAAATATTTTACAAGGACTTTACTATAAAATGCGTTATTCGAGCAGTAGATATACTCGCCTAAGCAACAACATTCTTTCATAAAGAATTTATAGAAGTATGCTATTTGCATTAAACTGTAGCAATGTTTTTAAATTTTGGTTAATGAACGGAAGCACTTAAAATATTTTAAAATTTATGACTAGCTTCAAAGACGCGCTAATTAGCGAAAAATTAACGTTAATTTATATGTAAAATATAAGCATATAATAATAATTGGTATAAAAACTTTATTAAGCATGTTCGGAGTCCATAGCACATTATTTGCTGTTGTGGAACATTATGATCAATTGCTGAATAATAGCCAAATTTAAAATACATTGTCTAGTAGTAAGTACGAAAGTTTATTAAAAGGGTTGATACTATTACATATTCTGTTAAGATTCTACCTTAACCAGAAGTTAGTGACAAATATAATTATCATAACTATTGAGGTGTTTAACTATAATAATATCAATATCTCAAAGAAACTTCACACACATTTCGATAACTTACGAGAAAAGTTGGCTTAGTAGTCGTTTCGCACGAATTTGTTCGCGCGAATCGTGCGAAAAGACACTTTTTTATAATAATATTTTTTTTGTAGTCGTTTCGCACACATGCAATATATTTTCGTGCGAATCGTTACCGTCTGAAAACGCAGGTGTCGTTTCGCACGTTTTGTATTTTTAATTAAAAAATATCAAAATACAGTCGTCACACACTACTTTCAAGTGCATAATATAAATATTACTTATAATTATATATATATTTTTTATTTATTGGTATACTTTGTTTTATTTAAAACTATCACCTTCGTGCGCGACTGTACAATACTTCTACTATTATTACCATAAAAAAGAAAACGTGCGGAACGACACCTGCGTTTTCAGACGGTAACGATTCGCACGAAAATATATTTCAAGTGTGCGAAAAGGCAACAAAAAAAATATTATTTTAAAAAGTGTATTTTCGCACGATTCGTGCGAAACGACTACTAAGCTGAAAAGTTTTGAGAACGGAACATGAATACATTTTAGCTGGCAATTAAAGTACATTACTATGTCTATAAACAAACAATATTAAGATTCATCATATGTTTATCAATATTAACTAAAACTGAGCTTGTTGTGTATTATAGGTAATTTAACAAAAAAATAACCTTCAATATTCTTTATTACCGATATACCTATAAGACTCAAATACAGACAAAACTGAACGCGACTAGCCTACAGAGTTTTAAGCGTTTGATGGGTTGACGAACTATTTAGAACGGATGGAGCTATTAATATATGAGTAATCGTTTAGGAAACCCATTCCTTTAACGAACGGGGAAAGCAGCCGAATGCTAATGAACATAATTATGACGTCATCGTTTCATCTTTTCTGTCATGGGTTGACACGCTGTGTATTAGAAATTCATTACGATTGATTGATTAGATTATCGGAATGCGTAATAGGAGTTTCTTTTAAAATTAGAATGATTGAAATCAATCGAATTAACTAACATGGAAGGATTTTTTGTAAGCAATGGTAATTTAGAAGATTAAACAGAAATTATAGTTAATTATAGCTTGTTTTAACGGTGCGCGGTAGCAGCGATAGCCTAGTGAGAGACCGTTGGACTATCACGCAGAGGTTTCGAATTCGAACCCAAGGAAGTTATGAAGTTATGTGTGCATTAAATAGTTAATTATCGCTCGCTTTATCGGTGAAGTAAACCCCGTGAGGAAACTTGAATATCTGAAAGTTTCCTATAGGTAATGTTCTCGAAGATATGTGAAGTCTGTCAACCGGCACTGGGCGAGCGTGGTAGACAATGGCTTAACCTTTCTCCATCGATCAAATATATTGATCGATGCCTTTCTCACACTGAGAAGAGGCCAATGCCTGGCAATAGAACGGTTCATATATACAAGGCTGATATTATTTTTATTAATTATACTTAAACAAAAATGAAATCACAGGAATGTAGCATCACGTGTAGGTATACATTTTTTAATTGGTTGGCAGAGGTCTATAGACTTGCTTTGCAGATGTAATGATAAATACGGATGGCTAATTAAAATTTGTATTACTCCATGTTGTGGAGTGGGAGCGTAGGGGAGATATCGGTATCTCCCTCACACATCTGCGGTTAAAAACGGTTACGTTATAATGCGTATCGCGCATTGTCTTGTCCTGTCTTTTGAAATAACTCCTATACATCAAAGGCTAGTGTCTTATTTATTTCGAGTGATTTATAAATATCTTAGTATTTTGAAATAAAATTTAGGACCAATATAATGTAAGTTGAGCCTGAAACCCTTCATGAGAGACATTGGACTCTCAGTGCTTCATTTCAAAATTGCCTTACAACAAAAACAAACCACGTTATAATCAACCCGGACATCGATCTCTAAACCTCACGATCGGCAGTTACACAAGCACGCAAAGTTACATCAGTGCATAAACGAGGAAATACTTTGAGTATTATTAACTCAAAAACATAATCATACAAAGTAATTAAACACACGATAAGAATAATGCATTAGTTGACTCACGCGCATAATTTATGCGGAAAATGGTCACGTTATGTGACTTATCGCCATAAGAAATACATACGTGGTCACTTACTAAGTTACTATAATAATAATATATGACGCTAACAGCGTGATTTTGAAATCATGTAATTCCTTTTACCCACCCACTCTACTGGTGGTATAGAATAACCCTGACAATATATTTTTTATTAGAATTATTTTTTTGGAAAAATTTATGTACCGTTTTTTTCGTAAAATGGTTTCGGATAGTCATATGTTAACCATCTGAGGCAATTTAAAACTTTTACTTTAAAAAAAAATACATATCAATAAATAATGTCGTAAATAATAATGGGCGGTCCTTTTTATTGACCTTTATTATTTACGATATCAGTTATTGTTATCTCAGTTTAATTTTTTTAAGGGCTCTGTTAAGATTTTTGAAGTGAAAACTTCTTTAGCCGCTAAATAAATTATTATTACCTGCAAGAAACTCACGCTTGCTCTTTTAAACGGCTAATCATAATTTCATCACTGACTACGGTTGGCGTAATGTTCGCTCATCACTGCCACTACGCCGCGTGTTGTTGGGTCGATCTTTCCACGGGACAGAAAGAACATCGGTCATATTGTACCTGAGCGTGTACAGATAATATGTTATATATATAAAAAAAAATCACACATGAAAGCCAGGAAATAAAGATATGAATTTTTTTTCATCGTACATTTTGTTGGAATCGGAATGCAAATTATCACTTAAATACATTATTGAGGTGAAAACTTCTTTAGCGGCGTTATACACTTTTTTGTGATGGGTAAAAAATGTTAAACTTGCGTCAGGACACGTGACCTGATCGAAAATTCGTAAGACGGAGGAAGAATTGTCATGTTTGTGTACGATAGCGCAATAAATGAATATTGTATTTTACCACATAAATGATAGTACTTTTATAATGATAATTAAAGCAATTCGTGCAAAATTATTCCCTAACCATTCCAAAATATAAAAAATGCACAACGGTAATATTCAAGTTTTCACTTCTGCTGGCACTCCTGGAGTGCAACCTGTTGATTTTTTTAAAGAGTAATCCCGTATTATGATTAATTCCTGTGTCGCGCGGGACTTTAATAATATATTAATAATAATATATTCTACCACATACACACAACACCATCTAGCCCAAACTAAGCAGAGCTTGTACTATGAGTACTAGACAATGGATAAACATACATTTATACTTTTTTTTTGTAAATACATACATATTATACATAGAAACACCCAGACCAAGACAAACACTCATGTTCATGCACACAAATGTTTGACTTGTGCGGGAATCGAACCCGCGACCTCGGGCGTGGCAGTCGGTTACACCAACCACTACGCCATCGAGGCCAAATGAACAAACAACGAGAAAAAACAACGAGAAAGAGGCCTTTACAAATGTACAAACAACGGACACAAAGAACCCTCAGATTCAGAACAGCTAAATAGTTATTTGAGTCTGGGATTTGTGGATCACATCAAAAAGCGAAGTGAACCACAAATGAGTATTTTTGACCCGTGTAGGGATCGAACCCACAACACTCAGTGCTATGGAAGCAGCGGCGCGGCGAGCCGATCAAAAAACTACGCCATCAGTGCATTCAAATTATAAGTAATATTATTTTATAGCACCTACTTACTATCTAATAACCAGCCTTATCAAGGTATCAAACCCAAGACTTCATACATTATGTACATTACATCAGTCGTGTCCTGCTTTGCTAAAGAGCGAAGTGAAGTAATTTAAGTGAAAACTTCTTTAGGCGCGTTAAGCACTTCTTGGGTGAACAAAAATCATAGAACTCGCGTCATTGTCACGCTTCCAGGCTTTCCATTTTGAATTATTTAAGAATATTAACATTATCTCAGAAATGGTGTGTCCTACACAAAAAATAACAAAATTTTGACCATCTTAATAACACTTATGAGAGTACCAGGAATCCGACCCGTCCCTTTCTTTTTTATTTATAAAGACGTGTTTATGATCAAGGATCAAAGTTTTCACTTTTATCGGCAGTCCCCAAAGACTGCCCTAATTTGTTTACTTTTAACTCCTTATTTACAATATTTCTAAGTAAATTCAATGTGGGTTTTAAGACTTAGTTTAACTTTCTCAGATACTTCACGAGTGTCAAAACTCAGTATTTTTCTGATAACCACTGCCGAACCTAGCTCGCAGTGATAGAAGTCACCCACATTCCTTAGTACAAGTCGGTCCCTTAACCTTACTTATGAACGAGCCATACAAAACGACACTTCACAAGGAGACCAATGAATTTATACAAATGCATTTAAAGGTAACATAAACGATAGTCTGTTTTGATAACAGGCAGAAGTATGTATGCGATATTATTGCTTACTTCAACCACATTACAAATGCTATTGTAGCTACAATTTGTATGCAAATTTAAACTTTATTGCCTTCAGAGTAGGGTTGATGATCCACTTTTCAATAGTCACATAATTTTGTAGGCTACCGTAGTGGTGACAGTGTGCTCACTGAAATGATTGAATAACGATTATATGGACACTGGCCATTCATCTTATCTTTAAAATATGCAATTTATGGTCCTTTTACTACATAGATAGATACACCTTATTTGGTAGGTTTAAATATAATGAGACACCTAGACAGATTTTGTTGTGTGTTGGCTGTGCGTTTGTGTACGCTTACGTCCATATAATATGCTGACCAAACTAGGATGTGGTTTTCGGTGACATATTAAAATAAATATTGTCTTCTGTTTACGCGAATGTTATTCATTGAAATTAAACTACTATATACGAATTTTATCGCGTTTTTTATTTGACACTTTATTATTTATTACATTTAATTTTCAAAAGCTCCTCGCCCATCATCTGACAGGAAATGCGTGCACGAAGATAATAACGTGCATAGTATATTCGGCCCCGTTTACGTAACATAGTGAGTTTTATGTATACCATAACCATCGCTGTTTTACTGTCCATGATGGGTAATGTACTGGATAACCTTTATGGTATGAATGGTCAGCTATAAACGTGGTTTCATGTTTTCGAATATCCTTACAACTTACAATAATATTGTCTATTAAAACAGTGTGCAATGTGGAACAGACAGTTGAGGGACGTACCATCATTTAAAGCGTTGTTGTTGCATATATGTGAAAGAGTCAAAGTTATATCTCTGACTCGTTTTCGCACATGCGATAGCAATGCGTTATGAGATAGTATCGTAAGGTCCCTGTATATTCAAGACGTGTTACGGTTTTTACAGTATCCCTATACAGTGATCTCTTTATAAATACTATGATTCCTGCACATTCTCGTAAGGATTATAAAAGTATATGTGATCCACAACTAGTTGGTCCATTGCTGAGTATTTTTTGAATCTGTTGTTTTTATAAGATTAATAACATTTTCTTTACTTTCTTCCTTATTTGCATTATAGATACAAATAAGTATATCAATGACAAAGATTCAACATAGACTTAGTAATATTTAATAAACATTTTCAGACCAATTATCTATTCAAGTATACCCTAATGTAGCGCATAATTGGATTCGAATAATATTCGAATACAGTTGTGCACAACTCTATACATTAATAATAATAATAATAATCGGCTTACAGCCAAGTATTAAAACAATCCCCATTTAATAATAATAATATTTTTTTCAACTTCAATAATGGTAGGTACATTGATGATAAGACACGCAGTATACGCACTCATGTGTCGCGTTGTTAATGCATTCGAATGCAATAGAGGCTAGGTATCGTTTTTGTGCTCACCAGTGGGCGCCACTAGTCAATCTTGTCACATCTGTTGTCAAAAGCTGTATTTGGCGGTAATCATTGTCGGTTTCTATGGTTTCCGTTGAAATAACTATAAAGTACGTCTGGACCTAAAGGCGGCTGTACACATTGGGCCAAGGTAGTGGGCCAGCGTGTTGGGCCAACGTGTAGAGGCGGTATGTTGATATCGCCAAGTAGATCTCTACACGTTGGCCCAACACGCTGGCCCACAACCTTGGCCCAATGTGTACAGCCGCCTTTACTGCACTAGCACCTCTAGTGGCGAATTCAAGCGCGGTAGCCCTCATTCTGCACATCGCTTCTATATTCCTTTGGTAGGTACTTATTCGGTGCAATCTTCTATTCTCTACGTCCAAAGTCGTTACTGATTACTCAACCTAACCTGATATGGCTCATATACTCATTACAGTGGCATCTGAACGGTACAATTGCCACTGCCACTTAACCTTATTAAATTGGTGCCAATATGACTGAAACTGTGGTCGGATGAACGCGTCTAATATACGACCCAATTTGATTGCCAACCAGCCGTTGTAGACTAAAATCAATAAAATGTCCAATACATATTATATAATATGCTCCTCATGCAATAGAGAGTCGTTTTAATCCTAACTAATATTATAAATACGAATGTAAGTTTGTTTGTTTGTTACACTTTCACGCCGTAACTACTCGATCGATCATCATTAAATGTCGCACAAATGTTGTCAGGGGAACAGAAAAGGTCATAGGGTACTTTTAATTCAGAAAAAAAAGTACTGTTTCTAAAATAATCTAACCTACATTTACGCGAGCAAAGCCGTGGGCTAATATTTTATTTAATATGCGTTTTATGCTATAGAGAGCCTTTTTATGCAATATATTTGGTGTCGGGCGCTGTTGACAATTGTACGAATAAAATTAGCCGAAAATTAAACACGACTTACAATTTATTCCAGATTTCTCTCTTCATGTGGGCAAACTCTGGACATTGATTATTTTTGTATGCCAGAATTAAGCCTTGTTTGACAATTACTAAATAGACATGATCCATAAGATATATAAGTCACGACATCACTCCTAAGTAAACTGGGGAAAGACAACAAGCCATTTTTATTTTGAATATCTCTCATTTTAATATTGTAAAACTAGTCATAAATTAAATCAAAGGTCAAAAGAAATATTATTATGACAATATGTCATAAATAATATAGTACATTAATGGTCAGTTTTAATTCGTCATAGTACATAATGAGATTTAAACATCTTTTAAGAGAGTATTCTTTACAATTTGCCCTAATCGAAATATGACTACTACAAACATATTGTAAACAAGTGATTAGTAATATCGTCTTGCTATTAAGAAATAAATTCTTTTTACATAGCTGTTAAATTAAAAAAATAAGCATTTATATTGTTCATCTTCATAAATGGTTTAACATGCATAACATTATATAGAAAAGCATTCTATATTTTCTAAGATACGGGTAAAAGCAGTATCAAAAAAACAACGGGTTGCACTCCGGGAGTGGCGGCAGAAGTGAAAACTTGAATATTAACGTTATGCATTTTTGATATTTTGGAATGGTTAGGGAATAATTTTGCACGAATTGCTTTAATTATCACTATAAAAGTACTATCATTTATGTGGTAAAATACAATATTCATTTATTGCGTTATCGTACACAAAGATGACAATTCTCCCTCCGTCTTACGAAATTTCGATCAGGTCACGTGTCCTGACGCGAGTTTAACATTTTTTACCCATCACAAAAAAGTGCACAACGCCGCTAAAGAAGTTTTCACTTCAAAAATCAAACAACGTCGTAAGATTGCATGGTTTTCTGATCCTGTCTGATATTACATGGTAAATTTCCAGGCAGACTACCCTACATATTCTACATCGGGATAAATATGCAGCTATGGGAGTTTACCGCTGAATTTATTAGCAAATATATAATACTGTTGTATTATTATAAATCGCAATGCATCACCGAGTTACTTTGTATTGCCGCGGCCACACATTGGTTATATTTGCACCAATGTAGCTTATTGCGGCCAATACTCCAATGTGTGGATCAGTGTTTGACACAATGTGAACATTGCTTCCAATCACCGTCCTGTGTCCAAAACCGACGCGCAAAGAGTCGGTTTTTTCAACAAGTTCAAATGCGAGGAGAATGGAAGGGGAGTGCGCGCGGGCATCTAGGACAGAATGTCGCGCGCGCGCCATACAATGGTAATTTTAATCATCCACCACCGCCTTTTCTTTCGTTGTTTTCTTGTACGATGCAAATAATAAGCATATGTACCTAAACCATATGCGTAAGCCGCTAGTGCCAATAAGTTATCGTCCATAGTCCGCTCTGCGTCAACTGAACAACAAGGTCCGCGCTTGTCTATTTCCAGTTTGGTACAAAGTTGGTATTGAAGCCAATGTGTGGTGCAGTAGTTTAATTCAATATTGGCCATTCCAAATTAGAGACAAGCTTGGACGCAAAGTTGAATCCAATGTGTGGCCGCGGCATAAGATGAAAGATGTAACATATTAGTCATCAACTCAACACAGTTATCCGTAACGATATTTTTACCGCTCACTAATACAATAACTCGTGCTGAACGTAACAGATAACGTTAATCGTTATAGCAGTTTCAACGATCGTGAATCATTGTAGAATTATAACTAGAATATAAATCCCGAAATGGATTCGTTTGTAATTGTCTGACGTAGAAATTATTACGAACGAGTAGGCGGACCGCGAATAATATAGGTACGTCATAGAATTCAAATCCCAGAATAATGTAAAATGGGAATTGTATAACGAGAAAGTCATCCAAACAGTAATATTTATATGTATATAATTATAGCCTATTATGTTTATTTACTGCAAGGCAGATTAAGAAGTAGAAGTAAAACAACATTTAGGTTCATACAGTCTAAAGAATGTGTTGTTTTCTTAGTCGAATAGGGATCCTTAAACTCTTGACTGACGTGGGACACGGTGGTTACAAAACGATTTCATAAAAATGTAAATGTAAAATATCAGCTGAACACACGAATTTCCATATGATCCGTTCTTCCATTTCCCCAGATATTTTTAAAGCAACACGTAATGGGCTTCGCCGTGTGTTCTACCGACAGAAGAATTTGGTCTGCTAATGTAGCAAATATTTTTATCCAAAAGGCATGTGTGTGAATTACGAGGTTTTTCATTTATATATCTTAATCTAAGTTATTTATCGCTTTATCACTTATAGCTACGATGTTCATGGTCTGTTATTTCAGGCGCAGGCAAAAATTGCTGCTTTTAACTATACTTATTTCAGCAGGAATAATTTTGCATGTCATTGTAATAGGAATATGTTAACACGTTAACATGTATATAAAGCGTACAACAAATTGCTTTAAAAGAAAAGCAAATTCGTTTTTATATAACAAGTGATGGTACTGATACTTTTAATACTTCATTACAATATGGCTGCAGAAGTTTTGTTAAGATAGTCAATGTCGCGAAGGATACTTAGTCATTTAAAATTGTTTAAAATTCTTATCTTCTCCCATAAAGTAAGGAATGAGGAATGGTAGCCGGACAGTGTTCGCATCGTGAGGCGATAAAAGATTGGATAACAACTGCCTCTTTGTAAAACGATTAAGTCAGTTTAAAGAAATATCTTTCTAATAAAAGAAACGATAACACTCACTTAAAAAATGTAAATTGTTTTATTGGTAACTTTGTTACTTACTTCTTAATGAGTTTGTGTTAAATGTATTTGCCATATTATCTTATGTCATATTTAATTTAAGATAACACAATGATATAGCAACATACTACAAACCATAATTATTATTTACCTGTTCATGTTACAGTTTTGATTTGTTTTCAGTCTTATACAAAACCTTTAGATTTATGATTATGTAACTAGATTTTGTCCGCGGCTACGCTCAAGTTAATATATATTTATGTTAAGTTAGATATTTATTAGCCTATATGTTATTCTGATGTATAGATAATAATACTGTCAAGTTTTATCAAAATCCGCTTAGTAGCTTTTGCGTGAAAGAATAAGAAACATCCATCCATCCGCACAAACTTTCACATTTATAACATTCGTAAAATAAAGTGTGCGGCAGCAAAGGATACAAAATACCCACACGCAAACCACTCATAGTTACATGGAGTGTCACTACATACATATTATATGTGGTTTGTAGTCATGAGACTGCATTTGAAGATGCAAAACCAATATTAATATTTCACTAGACAAAGTTTGCTATAAATCAAACTACTTTGCCTTGTGAAATATTGTGCCTTTGCGAAAAGAAACACATTATTTATTTTTTTGTTGTATTTATTATGTGTGATACTCACAATTTGTATCACTGGGCGTCGATAATGGCTTAGTGACTACATAAATCAATACGGGTGCAATACAGGTGCAGTTTGAAATTATTACTTATCATTGTTTTAAATTCTAGAATTATCTATTTTCTTAACATTTGAATTTATGCATCTCGCTAAAATATTTTTACGGAAGTATATTATTATAAAGGAAGCGGTATTACATAGGAAATGCCAATAGGTCACATATCCGTTTGTATTTAAAGGAAATACGCAAGACTTTCGAGTAGAATGGGATTTTCGACTTCATAGCTGCGAGATTTATTATTATTATGTGTGTATCGGCCCTACTGTTAGGCACAGGTCTTTTTTTTGTAGCAGAAAGGTTAGGCTATAGTTCCAGTGCGCATTAGACTTCATAGAACATTACATAATTTTCGCACATGCAGGTTTCCGCGATGTTTTTCCTTCAACGTCATAGCTAGCTATGGTTCAGAGGTTCTATCAACGGTTACCTACTATGCTATTGTATCTATGTATAAATGAAGTTGCTGTTGTATGTATAAATGAAGGAAATCCTCATAAGAAAACCTTAAGCAAATTTAGATTGATTAATATAATTAAGTAAACAACCCGTATAAAAGGTAACTAAAAATTTGACTGTGCTCGGTTAGTCCAAGCCAATTTCACCGCTTCCAAAATGATAAAAGCTAATGATAATAATATTTTAAAAAGTGTCGTTTAACCCGAAAATCTGGATCAGAACTTCCTAATCTGAACAAAACTTTTGTAATTTCCTTAATGTCTCCATTCATGAGTAATTTAACCTGTGACTCAATATTAAACTGGTTTTGAGTTATCTGAATAAATACTTAGTTCTTTTAACAAATGTGTTCATGATGAATCATATGTATTGGAACCAATAATAAATTAAATTTGGCGTTCGCTTAAAAGTCGTTTATTTATTTACTAACTAGCTTGTGCTCTCGACTCGTATGCGTGGAATTTGTAAGTAGCGATCCTACTTATATACATAATTATATAGGTATACTTCTATTTTTGTTTCTTGGCATGTAAAAAGAAGCTGATATACACACATAATACTTGACTGCTAGGCGGCTTATTAAAATGAAACATGCATCAGGTTTTAAGTTAGAATTATTACAGTAATTAATGCACTTTGATAGTTAAATCTAGAACTTGTACGCGATTTAATGAGTTAAAATTGTTCCGAAGCACATCATATTATGATTCGATGAGTTTATATATTATATTCCTTGTAGGCGGCGTAGAACAAAGTGTGTATTACGCGTTCATTTTAAGAAATGTTTATTTGAGGATAAGGAAGTTTGTTAAGATTAAGAACCTCTTGCCAAAACCGTAATCTCGCATAATTATATCAATCAAACTTCAAAAGACATTATCACGTTTTCAGTAAGGAATGACATAACCGTTATTTTAAAATTATCTTTAACAAAAAACGTTGTATTATAAGGTCAATTATTTCTTTAAAGCGTCATTATTGTACTGGCACTGATAACCTTTATGTCAAGTTAGATATTTATCATCACACATATTGTAGTGTGGAAGTAAATAAGATGTCATTTGTCGTAATTAGTCACACAATCTATATCGTTATAAGGTCGTAGCCTTGAGTGAGCTATGTCTTTGTCGTACGGTTGAACTAATTGAATATTATTTATAAAATAGATAACTTCGTCTTAAATAGAATTTATTGACGGACGGAAAGCTGTAATTCTATATTTAAACCCCCGATGGGTGGCCAGTACCCACGTACCACGACTATATGGCGACTCGTCAAACATCGTTTGCGCAGACACAAAGAAACGGTATCGATAAATATTTAACGCAATTGTTTTAAATGTTTATATCGATTAATCGAATCAAGAATACCCGGACTATAAACATTTTTTCATAAATCTTGTCAATTTTGTTTTGTGGTCATGGTCAGAGGCCACTCAAAACAATGAATGCATGATATTAAGTGTCGTAACAATAATCACATGAGGCTGAATTGAATCATCGGTAATTTATTAAGTAATGTAATTTATTAAGTAAAATATGTGTAATAAGCAGATACCTGCGTGGGTCATATAAACGTGGTACCACCATACTAGCTATACGCTAATGTTTTCAAGTAATAACAAACTTTTTTACAGTAATAAAGGCGTACGTACTAAAAGTGCATTTACCCTATAATTATGGAAAATAAGAAATTAGTGAACAATTTGTTTAATGAATGGTATTCAAAATGAAAGAGTTATTTGCTCTTAAAGACGCAATAAATGGTTTTATGCATTCTGAAAAAGAACTTGTTTTTGTAAAAAGACAATGATTTAATGCAGCCTTGCCTTTAGTAATCAGTGGTCGTTTGTTACCACAGAACAATTAATTGCCGTAAAGAATTAATGATGCGGGTCTCACCCAAACTTCTAAGGAAAAATATGTTTCAATGTTGAAAAGATAAATTTGCCGATATCTTTTATCTAGCTTATTCCGATTAAGTTACCTAGATAATTCTATTAGACTCAAATAGGTATTCTGTTACGTGGGTATTTTTTGTTAAAATTTGGCCAAGCTCGAACACAATACGCGTTTTAGCTGGCTTCGAATTACATTGTGTTAATTACTTTGACAAGTTACTTTGTTAAGTTAAACTTGTCTATGCTCATGAGCGCCGTCCGTAGTCTCCGGTATAGACAGGAGTCTATACGGAAGACTTCGGACGTCATAGTGATTAGTGCAGGCGTAATTTAAAATAATATTGATTTTGCGAATCAAAGATAATACATTACCTGATTCTCAATACTATATTCAATTCACTGTGCATTGGTTTGAATTTGAATTTCGCATTAGGTTTCTTTGAAGCACGGTCTTGATAATTCAAGCAAATACTATAGGCACATTAATGAATGTTGCTGTTTACACATACGAGTATAATATCTAATTGAACGTGGCTGAAAGGCGTAATGTTCGCAGATGACTCGTGTGCTGTTCTATTTCCATTCGTGGACCGGGCTCATTCGATGTGTATTATCATCGGAACACTATTTAAAAGGTGAAAACGTTGACACCTTGATGAATAACATTCGGGCAATACAGAGACAAGCGAAACTACAGGGTTTTAAAACATTGTCTTACGTTTACCCGAATGTCATACATTGAAATTAAACAACTTTAAACGCATTTTATCGCAAGTTCTTTATTTTAAAACACTATTATCACATGATTTTCAAAAATTTTAATAACAGTATATAAAATCCGTATAAAGTAGTTTAATTTCAATATACAGGGTTTTCTACTCTCGTGAATATACATTTCCCTACTACAGTTTCAAAACACTTTGTTATGCAGCATTGTTAGAATAATCGAGGTCCCGAAGTTTTGTTGCGTTCTGGCGCATAGTTGCTAAGGCACCAGATGGTGTTGCCTTTGCATTTGCATTAGCTCTAGTGAATACCGCTTTATACAAACAAATAAATACTACCTTATAATAATAGTGAGTTCAAATATATTAAAAAGTCCTTATAGTGAGCGCTTACACTGACAAAACGTTTAGAAAATAAATTTAACTTACTGTATAAATTGAATGAATACATCGAATAACCGAATTTTAATAATTGTGCTCCAATACTTGTCGGTAATTTATTTGAAGACAGATAAGATTTATTCTAAATGTTTTTGTAAATTTATTATCAATGGCGACTTATGTTTTTTACATTGTTATGTCTAACTGAATAGATATATTTGCGCAGATCCCTACTAATAAATGCGGAAGTAATTGTGTCTATTCGTTACGTTTTCAGGGCTGAACTGCTGAACCAATGTTAACGAACATGGGTATGTATAATTATGATGCAGAGAGCATACAGGTAAATACTTTTATGTATTTCAGTGACTTTATTCACTGTTTTATTATATCTTGCTGCTTTTAATACAAAGCTGCTTTTAAACAAAGAACGATTGCTGGCAACAAAGTGAATGGAGCTCTACGCGCTTTTATGAACAGTCGAAATGTATCCGAAAAGGCACGTTCGGCTGTTCATAGAGGACTATTAGTGCCCTCTATGAACAGATATAATAAGAAATAGTGTGATTAGAGAGAGATGCGGCATGAAAGTGGATATAGTTACAAGAATAGAAAAGGGTATGTTAAGCTGGTATGGACATGTAGAAAGAATGGACGAGGAAAGACTGACTAAGAAAGTTTATAAGGCTAGTGTGAATGGAACAGTCGCAAGAGGAAAACCTAGGCGAACGTTTCTCGATCAGATCGGAGGCGTTCTGGACAAAGGCCAGGTTAAGAGCTCCTTGAACCGAGGGGCTTGTATGAGGAATGTGATGAAAGTGAATGAAGCCAGAGAAGTGTGTCAGGATCGTAGAAAATGGAAATCCGTAGTCTCTGCCCACCCCTCTGGGAAACAGGCGTGAAGCTATGTATGTATGTATGTAATACAAAGCGGCCGCCGCATTAACACTTCTTGTCACGGGCAACACAAGCTGTAGCAGGCACAAATCAAACCAGCAACTTTAGATACTATTATGTGAATTGCTATTTAAATCATCGCAACATTCGTACGGCGGTATATTATTATGTGAGCTGGTGAAAATACAGGATTTTACGTTTCCTACAACAGCTTTAAAACTATCAACTCATTGTCATACAACGTTGTGGATATCCACAACGTTGTATGACAATGAGTTGTATGACAACGTAAAACCCTGTATTTTCACCAGTTTACATAATAATATACCGCCGTACGGATGTTGTGATGATTTAAATAGCAGTTCACATAGTATCTAAAGTAGCTATATAGTCAGACTTCGACTATATAGTCGGAGTTTCGAAGTTTCTAACCATATAAATGAGAATTAGCATACGAGTTATGGTGACGTCATAACATATGAGACCGTAGCCTTTACCGTTCTCAAACAAAACACGTATATGGTTATATAATTATGAAAGAAATAGTAAGAAAAACAAATGTAACTATGTAGGTAACAAGTATACCTACATCTATACAAATAAATAAAATTGAAGTGTCTGTTTGTAATGTCAAAATAACAGCTTTTTATCTAATGCATATGAAAGTATATAAGGAAACATCTATTTTTAAAATTTTGTCTGTCTGTCTGTTTGTTCCGGCTAATTTTCAAAACGGTTGAACCGATTTTGACGGGATTTTCACTGGCAGATAGCTGATGTTATAAGGAGTAACATAGGCTACTTTGATGTTAGAAAAAAATAGGGTTCCGCGGAGACAAACACTTTTTAATTAAAATCTACGCGGACGAAGTCGCAGGTAACAGCTAGTTGTAAATAAAAGTAAACTTTGTTTTGTACCAGAACTCGATAATTGTTTACGCCTTATATCACTTTGCAAGGCATTACACGGCCTAAAATTAAATGGTCCCGATCAATGTTCAATTACACGGATTAAATTCTTGATAACCACGTTTCGATTTCGCGCCCAATTTTAGTCGAAATGAAACTAAAAGAAAAAGGTTTAACACCAACTCGTAATTTAAAAAAAATAAGACTTCTTTTTGTCTGTGATTTTTATTGTACTTATAATAATATTAGATACCTATACCTTCCTTCACTAAAAGAACATCTTGAACACACCTTCGTCATAAAAAAATAAGATAGCTTTTTAATATGTTATTTTATATAATAGTAATATTTCCTTGTTTAAATAAATACAAAGCAACGTAAATTGATAGTTATATAATTATTAAACTATTCTAATAAATATAGAAAATGAGTCAAACTCTTAACTAATATGAAGCTACACTCATTTATTATGCAACTGAAATGTTTAAATCAACAATATACTAAATCCTTGGCAACGCCATTTAAAATGGAGCAAACGTACATTTACAAAACTATAAAATGGTAACAATTAAAAAAAGCAAGTTATTAATATTCTGTGCCTAAATAAAAAATGACGTGCTTATGTGATTCCCCATTCTTCTATACTTTCATCTCTTTCTCCATATTATTATTTATTATAATAATTGTCACAGACTCTTTTCGTATTGGTTATATTAAAGAGACTATGGAACATGCGTGACGCTCATCTCAATGCACTGATTCTGCCGAGTGTGATTTGATGCCGTACTTTGGGCTATTGTGTGTATATGACCGAAAATGGCTACTGTTATACTAGACTTTGCCCGCTGCTTTGGTTGGTAAAAGTCCTTTTTTTCTGGACGTAAGGTACCCCATGGCCTGTTCTGTGCCCATAACAACGTGTATGGAAAATTTTATGATGATCAGTCGAGTAATTAACATGAAAGTAACAAACTCACATTCGCATTTAAAATATTAGTTAGGATTAAAAATTTTGTGTGCTAATAGTACAGATCATTACGTGAGTTTATCTTAGGTATATTTGGCTATTATTTTTAAATACCTTAATATAATAAGTTCAGCTGTTAATAAGTGCTTAGTAACTAAAGATGGCTCTAGAATTGTTTAACGACCATCAGGGATTATTTAACACATCCATTTGTGCTAAGTGGGGCTCGTGTGGACTTTGCATACGCCACGTGCACTATTCAAATATAAGAGATGTTTCATACTGGTGCAGACTGCTGCGGCATCATTGGTTGGTTTTATTGAAGATCAAATATTGGTTGGTATTCGGAAGTTATTTCAGTATAAAAAGCTGTATTTAATAGTTGATTTTGGTTCATATAATGTATAAAATTCGCTATTTTTTAATGTTGTACAAACTTTTTCTGAATGATAGACAGAGGTGTAATATACACGCACATTTGTACTGATCATTATTATTCAATTTTGTTTCAAATAGAAAAATAAGTAACCATTGATAAAGATCAATATATCTTATAATTTTCCTTAGAACTTATAATCACTAGTCATAATAACATTTGGCATAAATTCAGCTAACTTTGTGCAGTCGGATTAATTGTCTTCATGTTATTTACAACAAAAATAAACTATTGTATTGTTAGAGCAGCGATAGCTCAGTGGGGACACCAACAGACTGCATTGCAAAGGGTCTCGGGTTCGAACCCACGTCACGCACCTCTGACTTTCGGAAAGTTATAGTTATGACTTTTGAAATTATGTGCGCATTGATTGACAATTATCGCCTGCTCCGTGCCTCGGAGAGCACGTTAAGCCGTCGGTCCCGGCTGCCATGAACATCTATAGCCAGTCGTTATTGGGAGAGTGTCGACACAAAAGATCCCACTGGTTCGAAGTGTCGCCGGTCTGCACTGACTGGCCCCCACATAAGATAAGATAATTGTATTGTTGGGATAATCCTTTTCAAATAACAATTTAATTTGAATTAAGTATTTATTTATTTACAAAGTTTTAACACAAGTTTTATTTTCTACAATTAGTTTAAACTCTGAATATAAGTAATATTACGATATACATACCTTGTCTTATTAGCACATAGATACAACAACAAGATATACTCGTACAAATATTTTCATAGAAATGTACCTCATTTTTTTTTATATTGGAATAGAAAATGTCCCTTGACATTGTTTTCTTATTCAAAAAGGTTTCACTTAGGTCCTGAGTGGTTTGATATTGGCTGTATTATGTAACATAACTGTATTTTATTTCGGGTTACCTCGCTTCTCTATTTCAGTTTTTATTTATTTTTATACATATAATACCTTCTCACAATAGAAAACAACATTGCGTGAATTGTGTCAACTGTACATATCCTAACTAATATTATAAATGCGAATTTGTTTGTTACGCTTTCACGCCTAAATTACCAGACTGATTAACATGAAATTTCACATACACGTTCTCAGGGGTACATAATAGGACATATGGTACCTTTCAGCAAGAAAAAAGAACTGTTGCTAAGCTAACCTAACGAACATCTACGCGAGCAAAGGCGCGGGCATAATCTAGTAAACTATAATCTGTACTTAGCATATCATTATGATATCACAAATGCAATCGCTAATATAGTATGTAGATCCCTTTACAATTGCAGCAATTCTGGATAGTACTTTAACTGAAATTACCTAATGGTTTCACAACTATAACGTCACAAAGACGTCAATTATTACATTTCCAAGTAATACGAAGGATTCTATTTATTTTAACATAATTGGTTTTTGCGTAATTGCTTTAAATACATACGTTTAATGAATCTAATTTGTACTTCAACGTGACGGTCGTCAACATTTATTTTTAGTGCCTATTAGAAAACATCTAAGTTCTGTTAATTATTCATGACGTAAAGTTGGAATTGTACAGTAAGTAGTACATTAAGTTTCTTGAGAACGTAAAACCGATGAAGTAGACGATGAATATTTTGTGGCTCCTTAAATAGTACCTCTTCCTGATTCGATTCATATTCGTTTCCTCTCCATATCGCATGAATAATAATGTGATTACCTATTAAGTTTCCTGTCCAAAGACATTTAATGACGTTGCTTTGTAACGCATGAGTAGCCAAGGTTTTTTATAGCACTGTTGCCGTACATTGTTCCTGTAGAGCATGCACATTAAACCCAACACAACTTTAATAAGTTGTGCCCGCATCTTTGTTAGTATCAATCCTGCGATAATGTATAAGTATCAGGATAAAAAGTATGCAATGTGTTAATACAGGTCATAGTCTATCTGTAAGCCAAGTTTCATCAAATGTGTTTAATTGTTTTGTTGAATAACAAACATAAAAAGGATTTCACTTATAACAGATGTGATTTTTTATAGGTTTAATAAATATTCCAAAACTAAATCCGAGACTAGCTCAATATCTATGCTGCAGTCCTTAAAACATATTACGTATAAGTCACTTCTACATAGTTGTACATTGTTATTCTTCGGACATTCTGACGTGACTTTATACTGTTATTTTAGCTAGATAATAATAATCCTAACTAATCCTAATCCTAACTAATATTATAAAAGCGAAAATGAGTTTGTTTGTTTGTTACCTTTTCACGCCTAAACCACTGAATCGGTCATCCTGAAATTTTGCATATTCGTAGTCAGGTGCACAGAAACGGACATAGGCTACCTTTCATCCAGAAAAAAATTACTGTTTCCGAGGAAAACAACAATAACGTTCTTATGATAATAAATGGCGCCACGTGTCTTTCGAATCATGATTGAATTATATTATTCCAAGCAGAATACCACCCGAATTGATTGTCAAATTCTAAATTAACGCGAGCGAAGCCGCGGGCAAAAGCTAGTAATAATATAATATTTATTTTTCTCACTTCAATATAGCAAAATATATACATCATATTACATTATCAGAATCAGACAACATTTGAATATTGTGGTAAACTGGTACCTAATCTAAGCTCACGCTTGTATTTAAGGACACCAGATCTCCGCCCTTTTACAAAGTGATACAATTTATTTTGTTATGTACTTGTACACTGACAATCTAAAAGATAAATTAAAAAAAGAAAAAGAAACATCATGAGGACATTAGTGCCTCGAGTGACATTAGTCATAATAATATATATAGTATATTGCAAAAATAATAAAATAGATATCACACATCGTGACACAGAGGCTACCATGTGTAACGATCAATGTGCAAGGTTAACTACCATTACAGCTGTCATACTCGAAGATGGGTAACCATTTATAAAAGTCACACTCCTTCGTGCCTCAGAAGACTACGTACAGCTCTCTGACATGGCGGGTGACTTTATCGTCGACCTCAATATAAGAGGGAATAATAATGTTGGAATAAAGAAAATAATTGTTGTCGTATCTAAAACAACAGTACTCCAGGTTTTCATACCAATTCTTTAATGTTTCTATAGACTACAACAAAGCAAAGTAGGACATTCGACAGACGGCAGTTACAACAATACCGCCCTTTCATAATGTCATTATTTCAAAATACATTGTTCTAGGTGTTTGAACAAATTAAACAACTGTACAAATAGTACGTTATTTATTTACACAATATTTAGGTCAACCTACCTTTAGTAAAAGCGTGTTAATTTATTGTGAGTTTAAATGGCATGATTTTAAATTATATTACGCTGATATTTCACTAGAAGCTTACACTCTCGTGATGTAACTAAAATATAAGTATCTGTCTGTTAAAGACAGACATTTAGATTGTCTGTCTGTCTGCTTGGTTAGTTACGTGTATGCTACATAAATGTAAAGTTTTTATTCTTGTTAACCTGGGTTTACCCAGATTATTCAATATTTTAGCTATTTTCTGTTTTAGTGCTTCGTTATTTAGATTTACCTTTAAACTGTGTAAGTAGGTACCGTGACAATTATCCGCTTTTCCCTGCCTACCTATCGCGTATAAATGTATGCAGGTATTAGCAATTTGGGTTCTAATATTATAATTAATAAAGGAGAAAATATTATATTTATATAATTATAACCTTTTTACCTAAGCAAAATATGTATATAAAAAGGTGGATATGGGCAGATAACTACGTTAATTCAATCGCAAACTTATTAAATAAAGATTACTACAGGACTAATTATCACAAATATTTTAATAGTAACATACATTATTACTTTATATATTATAGCCGCATGATCATCATAAATATTGTTAGATCCAAATTGGAAAACGTGTAGTTAGACAACAACAGCTGTTTTTAATAAATTAACATGGCTATTGGCTCTTCAAAAATAAAATTGATTTAAACACGTTGTATATTTTATTATTTTTTTTATTTTCAAATAGAGTGTCTCATAGATTGTCGACGCTAACGATCTGTTTAAAGGGCTCACATATTATAACATCACAAACGTCTCAAGGAGATCTTTGAATCAGATACTTGTTAATGTTTTTCATTCAAAACTTCTAAATTTACAGAAGCTTGTGTCTGAATATTCGTCGTAGAGCTTCCTGTTATTTAGACATTATAAATAAACGCCAGTTGTCATTTCGTTGATAGACTTAATTTATACGTGACATCCGTTTTTATGGGTGGCATTAATCAAAACTGATGGTAGGAATACGTATTATTGTATTTTAGCTGTTAACATTTACGTAAACGTGAGTAATTTTTTTACAGTTTATGATGCTATGCCGACTTATTCTCCTGGCAAATATACAGGTCAAAAAGTAGCAAAATCGTATACACAGGAGTCAATAAAATCTATTGCGTAGATAATGCAGTGGGTTGTGTATTCATTTTGATAGAAACTAAGCATCAATGTATGGTCCCACAAACGGGACCAAAAGAGTACCTATAGACGATTGTTCTGGTTGTTATGTTCAACATGTATTATTCCTAATTGTACTTACTATAACCGACCTTACCGCTTGTAACAGAAAGATTATGCATCATACTCATCATCATACATATTATGCAGATGTAATATTTTATGATACCGGCAGTATGATATTATGTTATGACTATCAATATACCTGCAATCGTTTTATCGATAGCAATTCAATGAAATCAGTTCTCAAGCGACCGTATCCGCCGTTCTGCCTCTCATAATCCCTTATTTGGCTTTTGACGACACGCACGGGATGCTGTCGAGTCTATTTCTGTAGCTCACGGGTATGCAGATGTATGGTTTAACTTGTTTTACTCATAACGTTTTTGTTTCTTTCCGTTGCTTCAGGATATAAAGGTTCAAGTTCTTTTTAACGAATAAGTTTGCAATTAATGTTGAGCTTCGTCTAATGGTCGTTCTCGTCGTTTTTAATAGGGACTATCAAGAGAATAAGAAACGTTTCGCAGAATATGTAGAATAAAATTGTGTGTTAGCCAGTCCACAAGAATGAAGTAAACGTGAAGGTATCTGCACATCCTAACTAATATTATAAAGGCGAATGTGAGTTTGTTTGTTACGCTTTCACGCCTGAACTACTCGACCGATCATTATGAAATTTCGTATACACGTTGTCAGGCGAACAGAAAAAGTCATAGATCATCCGAAAAAAAACTGTTATTAATCTAACCTAACCATACCTACATTTATGTGAGTGAAGCCGCGGGAAAAATGTATTAGCATAATCATTTTTCAAATAGCTCTCAAATCCTTATTTATCCCATAATCGCAAGTCACATGTTATTTTTGTGGAGGCCATTCCCCAATTAGGCTAGACCAGGATCAACCAATTATTGTGATCGGAGAATAATAAAAACTTTACCAAAAACATGGGAAAATACAAAGCAACTTTGACGCAGAGTCTAAAGATAAAAAGCCTAATTCAGTGTGAATTCGTTTAGTTTAAAGCATTTTATAAAGACAGTATTTGAAATAATTGTTTACTTATCTAGTAAGTGTTTGCGTCATTTACATGTTGGAACACTGGTTGTAAGTTGATCCTTTGCAGTTTTTGCTTGTTAAGAAAACATATGATTAATATTTTATGTTTCTGTTTCCTGGTTTCTGGCTAGTGGTAGAAGCCACTACACATTTTTAATACCGTCCACGAAGGTGTCTAAGGATTACACGTCAGGTAATTGTAAATGGTTATTGTTGCTCATGACCTATAATTTTATAAGTAAAGGGGCCTACCAGGCCATTTTTTGCGTCTGTTGTACATTTTGTTGCCATTCAGTTTTGTTTGTAGTTAAATGTTTATAGGAGTAATTAATATGCACCATTTTAAGCAAACAAAAAAATATATATACTATAAATCGGAACTACGTAGTACAAATATGTATTCTGTATCTAAATATTGTTTGTTTTGAATCAATACAAAAAATGATTGTTATATTTATGCTACACAATATTTTGCCTGCGACTTAGCTCGCGTAAAAGTAATGTCAATTTTCCATCCCTCGGGAACAGTTTTTTTCTGGACTAAAGGTCCTTTTCTGTATCGCTGACAACGTGTTTACAAAATTGCATGATGATCGGTCGTGTAGTTAAGGCGTGAAAGCGAAACAAACAAGAAGAAACTCACATTCGCATTTATAATATTAGTTAGGATTCTGATATGCCTCAGTCAACCCATCAGTCATGCCATCAGTCCTAGCTGACTATAACACTAATCTATGACAGAAGATATGGGATATAGTAATCTTGAATATCCTGTCATCTGATCTGAGTTAATAATACTGCTATACCTTTGGGTTAATTATGACCTCAAAACAGCAGTTGCTTGTTAAACCAGATTTATTAATACATACATACATACATAGATTTATTAATCTGGTAACCTAAATGCATTTTTAACCCGATAATATGTATATTTTATAATCGATATGTTTAAGTAGAAAATGAGAGCGGTTAAATATTGTGTAAGTATATCAATACCTATGCTCCAGAAAAAATAGGTATACCTATATTAAATACTATTAAAGTTAATAGATTTGTATTGATTATGCTATTATAAACTATTCGAGGATTAATTAAATATTGGGTATTGTAACATATAACAAACATTGATTAAAGGTTGACAACTACATATAAACATCATATATCAACATTTAGGTAAAGAAAATGTTTTATGCAGATGTAATGCTGTCTCGCAGGGCCTGGACAAAATATCAATGTGCAAAAGACATAACTATAGCTCGCACTTATTATAACTCTGAAATCATCATCTCGTTCCTATCAAATAATTTTGCTTAAGTAAAAATTTGTATAAAATAAAAATTGCATTGCACACAATCCTCAATTAATGCTGTACGGAATCCACACATTGCATTCCATTAAGCCAAATAACAATGTACCGTGAAATATTTTTGACACAAATATTTCAATATATCTAAATGATTTTATACAGAAAATGTGTGCCAGTACAACGTTTTTCATTCCTTTTATACTGTACTGGAATTTATAACCGACACGCGACGACGTAAGAAAATATATCATAATTATGTTCAAACAATAAATTAAGAGGGTAGACTTACCAGTTTACTGTCTGCAAACGGAAATAAAATATGAAATCCAATGTCAATGTGTGTTTGTCGAATCAATTCCGGGCCAGTACCGCTTGATTTCTTTGAATACGCATATCAAAGAGTAATATAATATTGTCACTAGTAATAACCTCGTAATATACTTTAATGTTTCTGTCATCACAAATTTCTGTCAATGATATAACTTTCACTTTAACTGACACATAATATTTTGTACGATAAAAATAATATTCGCGCCAAATTGTATAACAGCACACACGTGCGTCGACGGCTGCGACGTATGTCACACTGACATAACGACGGTAGCGCACAATGCGCTCGCGCACGCATTGTCAATAAAGTTGTACAATGCTATTGCGAAACTTGGCCAAGCGAAATCAAACTTTATTTCAAGGTAATAAGGATTGCAGAAGCTGTACGTAACTAGTTAAGTTAGTCTGAGTAAACGGGACAGAATGAGTCATTCTTCGACCCACAGCTGGCTGCGTCATTCATAACTGGCTTTCATAATAAATTCGCCGTTATGACGTCATTTTAAGGTTTATATTACGGTGTTTGGTGCATTTTTATTGTATTTATATAGTGGTGATGTTCCATTTTTTTCATTTATTGCAATGTGAACGTAGATCTAGATCCTGATATTACTTTATGAGTCAAGATACTAAGAACTGGTAGCTAGTGAGTAAATTATTAATTAACAACCGTTTAAGTTTTATTAATGGGCATTCTCAATCACAGAAAATTTCTCTGTTCTCAAAATTACTAGGGAGACTGAACTGGACCCGGTAGATGGTGACCTAATTTTTATATTGTAAACAAGTCTCTCTAGCCCTAACTTTTTGATGATTAACTTGCATAGTGAAGTCACTGTAACCAGGAATTTATATGACTTATTTTTTTTTATACAATCATCAAACATGCCTGATGAACTCATTGAACCAGGAATTTATATAAATTCTTTTTTTATATAACCTTCATTCTATAGATATGGTTGCCATCTTTGGCAAATAAATCCACGGCCTGTGTTATGGTAAGTGATTACTTTAGCCTATGGACCAAAACTAGGGAAAAGGTTTCAATTATAGGAGAAAAAGAAAGGAATTGTGAGTTAAATAAGTATAGATTTTATGATTTTTGTTTTTGTACCAAATCTGTCAAGTCTTAAAATACCATACATATTTAAAATACCATACATATTTAAAATACCATACATATTTAAAATCTATTGTATCTGGCTGGTGCGGTGTGCCGCTGCGTCTCAATAGGATAAATCCTTTGGCCAACGCTCGGACCCCGGGATTCAGGCACCGTGCTTTTTTCTGCTTGGATTCTCGCGAATTAGTGAGTTCATTTCTTATGTTGCGTAGCTTTTATCTTATAGGCAATGCAAAATATCTCTCATCAAAATAATAAAAGGCAGTTAGGTATTATGCAAACAGTGTTTATCAGTCGGCAAAGTAATGTCCATTAAATACTTATAATATGCTTTATGAATGGTGGTTACGACGTTTAATCTATTAAATAATGGCATAATCTGCAACACCGTTTCGCATGTTTATTCCTTATTTTGTTTATTTGCTACTGATTATTTTATTTTAATCTATCAATGGTTGGAATACCAGACAATAATTAAAAACAATTAGTCTGGTCATCGGAAGTGTTAAGATAGCTATTCACCCGCCATTTTTTAAATTCAGATACAATTGATAATCTATAGTGACTGGCCACCGGTGTGCCGCTGTGACTTTATAGTTTAAAGAAAGTAAGGGCGCATTCAAATTTGCCGCAATGTACAGCGCGGCTGCAGCGCTGCAGCCACGCTGCTTTGTAAATCCATATAAATAAAAACGCGCGACTGGAGCGCTGCACCCGCGCTATTGCCGCGCATTAGTTCATCGATAGACTAGGACAACCGTTAATGGAACACACAAATATTTGTCCCGTGTGGGATTCGAACCCACAACACTTGGCGCGGTGGCAGTGGCGAGGCGAACCACTACGCCATTCATGCTGTCAAAGTCTTTACGTCTGATGCTAGAATGTTTGTAAGTAAATATCCACGACACATTATGCCTAGAATGAGATTTAGGGCGCGTTCAACTTTGCCGCCCGCGCGGCAAAGTTTTAGGACAAATATTTGTGTGTTCCATTAACGGTTGTCCTGAGTCTGGATGTTCTTTGGTTCCGTTGTTTGAATGTTTGTAAAATCCCCTGCAATACAGGAATTATTCCTAGTACGGCAGCTGTCGCTTTACAAACAAAAAAAAAATTTTAAAATGAACAAAGTCTCACAAAAACAATTTCTGGAATAAAAAAGTTATTACGTGCGGTAATCGAATCCACGACACTTAGTAACGCATAGCTACAAGGTGATCACCTAAATCATCGTGCCATCCGTGCAGTCGTCTAGTCTTAATATAGGATTTCGACTTGACCCAGCAAGAGATACGAACTCAAATATGTGAGGAACGGAAGACGGAAGCAATATATCTATGGTCCCCCTAACACAACTGCATAACTGATATTAAACGACTAGCGATCCCTCTAGATTGTCTGTATCTTCATAAATTTATAATACAATGCTGTGAGCCGCGACTTCTCTTGAAGTTTTATGTAGCCTTATTTTTAATTTGAGCTATATTCGTATGCATATGCAGAGCAGTTTTATATTGTAAATGTATCACAAGTACAGACGGAATCGCTTTCAGGTATTGATAAGATTGGCGGAATGACGTATATCATATTATGTTTGTAAGCATAGCCTAGCTGCCACTCCAAAAATGTAGTGAATTCAATCCCGGCCGACGTTGTTTTCCTTATTACACTTTTGTTTATATGTGTATGGTTTAGGAGATTTACAAAGTATTACATTTATACTGTTAGTGGGATCGATAAAGCTATGATACAAATGTTCTTGTAGCCTCACATGTGAAAACAGGTTCTATATTTCACTACTATGTATGTATGTAAGCATGTCAGGGTAACTGGTAAGGGTCGGGTTTATTGTTATCTATCCGACACACTGCCGGGATTCAAACTACTTTAGTGATGGTGTATGTAAAAAACGAATGGTCAAATTTTGATCAAAATTAAATGGGACCACACGGGAAGCACCAGCTTTCAAATAAAAAAGGAATCATCAAAATCGGTTCACCCAGTCAAAAGTAACGAGGTAACAAACATAAAAAAAATACAGACGAATTGTGTACCTCCTCCTTTTTTTGAAGTCGGTTAACAAAATACTAACATGCAAAATGTTAGTATTTTTTTATAATGAAGGATGACTGTGATAATATATTACAAGTAGAGGATGCCCGCGGCTTCGCCCGCACATGTTTTTTTATTTATCCATTTCTTCCCAATCCCGTGGGAATGTCGGGAAATCCCTTCTCAGTGCACCCCTATAATACCCAAGGAACATACATGTCAAATTTCAGCTTCTTGCGCCCAATAGTTTCGGCTGTGCGTTGTCTGTCAGTCACACAGTAACGGAAGAGTTTTATATATACGGATTATTGTAAATCGGTATCATCCTGATGGGTGTTAGGTTTGGTTCGTATACGTCGTTGTACAAATCGCCTCGTTATTAATTACTTATTTATTTATCATTTCATCAGGAAGAGAGGTAAACATTTAATTTGTACGTATGTAAAAATGTTATCTACTATCAAATTTAAATAAATTATTTCTATATAAATATTTAAGTAAATAATATATATTTAATGTTTATTAAATATGTACTATTAATATTGACATTTATTTAGTTCATACTCAGTTTTTATGAACCTTATTCACCTTGAGAAGAATAGACGAGAAGCACTATACATGTATAACAATCTTCTTCTTGTTCGCGAGTCGATGGTACAATTATTTTAAATATGTCCTGCCCAATGTGTAGCCACGGCAATCGCATCAGCAGTTGCGTCCAGCAAGTCCTCAATGGTGCACCTACAGGGACAATTTGGGCATTTTAACAGATGTGATATGGTTTGATTGGGATCACCACATTCACACTGTGCTTTGTGAGGCTCCCTGATTCCCCATTTTACCAGGCTGCAACCATAGCGGCCGACTTGAGTACGCAGTCGATTTAGGGACTTCCATATTGGCCATGGTAATATATATATTTTTTTCTTTTTATCGTGCTCGTCAAAATGACCACACTCCACCTGATGGTAAGCAGTCGTGTGGTCTAAGAGCAGTGGCCTCCACACCGCCCTCATAGTAGCCGAGGCGATGTTGAGGTCTCTACTTTGACGGCCTGAGAAGGTGCTTTTTCACGCCCCGCTTAAAGGACCCAGGATTGAAGGAAGAAGGAAACACGTGCCTTGGCAGTGAATTCCATGCCTTGGTCGTTCGGTAGAGGTATGAGGACCCAAACTTTTTGGTACGCGCTCTAATCGACTCTACCGTGTAAGGATGGCATCTGAGCCCAGCACGCGTTGTTCTGGATAGGAAAGGGGAGGGCGGGATAAGGTGGAATAACTCTTCAGAGCACTCCCCGTGGTATATTCTGTAGAAACATGCCAATGAGGCAATGTCCCTACGGAGTTGCAGAGGTTCCAGTGAACTCGTGACCTCTGGATCTCCGATAATACGGACAGCCCGCCGCTGTAACCGGTCGAGAGCGTCCAGCAAGTACTGCGCGGAGCCATCCTAAAGATGAGAACAGTACTCCACGCAAGGGCGCACTTGTGCCTTATACAATAGGCACAGCTGCCCAGGCGCGAAGAACCGCCTCACCCTGTTCAGAACTCCGAGTTTTCGCGAAGCTTGCTTAATGACGCTCTCGATGTAGGTTTTGGGATTAAGGGAGCGGCAAAGATCCATACCTAAGATGGAGAGGCTGTCACGTATTACCAGTGGAGTGTTCTTCAGAGAAGGGAGGGGAAGGGAAGGGAAATTTCGACCAAGGTGGTAGGTTTTCCCTAACTTTTAAATAGTCGATTCGTGGAGGAACATTTTCCTGCCAAATTTTGAGCCTTGTTGTCTCTGGCGGATCATGACTGGACTTTGTAGTTCTCAAAAAGCTATCACTATTCTTAAGCCTCCCTGGCGGCAACTTGTATCCATGCAAGGGTTACAATAATAGGTACGTATAGATTCAATGTATGATATTGATACACATATTTGGCATATATACAAATATAATATACACCAAAAATTTTGGCAGAATATGTGCATTATACCAATACTGCGCCAGCTGTATTACTGAACAACCCTATTTCGATCTATCAGGCACATACAGCCTTCATAAGAATTTCTCACTTGAAAATCTCACGGTGAATATTGGCCAACCTAGAAATCGAAACCATCAAGATCCATTACACACATAAGCGCAAATATAAACCACAGACCCAAAGAAGCAAATTCAAGAACAAGGTTACTATATTTTAAACTTGTAGGTATATTCGCCTTCTAAAATATTATCCCTTCTAAGCATAATGACTAGAAACCACAATACCCTAGAGAGCAATAATTCTATGCAGAAACCTACCTAATAAGTCTGAATTAAATCCCTACTCAAAATGAAACTGGATATTTATTTATTCGAAACATCGGCAATTGTACTACCACAATAACGAAACAGGTAATAAAGTTTCACAGAAGCTTAGCACTTGAAATGTTATTATACTAATTATACATGTAATACGAACTTCCAGTAGCCATTAACTATCACTCAACAGCCTCCCAAATACCTTAAGGTGTAATTACCACAGTAATTAAAATGAAATGTCGTTTAGGGTCGCACGTTAAAAATTAATTTATGTTTTACAGTTAAATCAGAATTTAATGTGAAGCCCTTTGTTGTGAAGAGATATTATGCAGAATTTGCGTGATGCTAATGGAGAATTTTGTTAGAAAATGTTTATGGTGTTGATATGGGATTTTGTGAACGGGAATTTTCCGGTGCTCAGTGTGCATGACGTGGCAGAAGTTTGGTTTGTTTTACGTAAATGATGATGAGAACAGAGTGCTGAATATTAATGAGATGTCGGAATTTGTTACATTAGGAAATAATCCTTGCGATATTATGATTCGGGAAGCAATCTTAACATGACATAAGTACATAAACACAGGCGTGTGTATGCTGAGAGGTGTAAGCAGATATGTATTACATAGGTCACCAAATAGCACCAGCATTTTAAAAAAAATATTAGCATTTTGCCTACTCCTGGGCACATTGCCAAATGTTGTTATGCTAGTGATAGTCTAATTTTTTGTCCAATCCGAAACTCAAACTTGCAACACACAATCAATCCAAGCGCAAACTTAAGCAACATGGCAAACGAGGCTTCAAATGTTTTTATAGACACAACTACAGCTATTTTAGATTCCATCCTCAGAAATATATTCAGTACTTATAATTGGTTAATTGTATTTGAGTTAATCATATTCTAAGGTTATTTAATAGCTTGTGATGCGGTTATCCATATCTATACTTATAATAAAACTGTAGAGAGGTCAACTCTGTACATTGAATATATATTCAAAATTAATATTGGAGGATGAATGGTGATCGATACTGATGACAAAAATGCAATCAGTAAATTTTTTGTCTGTCCGTCTGTCTGTCTGTCTGTCTGTATATGCACGCATGGGTCAAAAACTACTGAAGGGATTTTAACCAAACTTGGTACGATTGTAGTCCATACTCCTGGGCAGGTTATAGGCTATATAACATAACGCTAAGACACATAGGAGCTGAGCAGTGACGATAAATTTGAAGCAAGTCGGATGAAAATGCGCTTTCGAGCTCTTATCCTCGCAGACGTTGATCATATACCAAAAGTATGTATTACAAAGATGATGGTCTTCAAAAGATCTACAAAAAAGTCCTCAATAGTATATATCTATCTTTTATTCAAAGTGTATTAAATATATAAATATATTGTATTTCACATAGATATATCGTTATCAAACTCCCATATTCAAAAAGTACACTTTAATATCTACTTTATAAAAAAAATAATTATAGAAATCGGTTTATAAAAACACAAGATATAGATGAAATAAAACTTCCAAATCTCGCCACGCCAGTATGGGTACGGCGATACGGTTGATTTTTGTTTAACGCGCGATACGGCCATCCGCTGCATTTATAAAAAGGCGGGGGCGCTCACGCGCCGACTTCACTTACATTTTGTTTGTTTGGTTGAACGCGCTAATCTAAGGAACTACGGGTAAAATTAGAAAAATATTTCAGTGTTGGATAGCCCATTTATAGAGGAAGGCAATAGGCTATATAACATCACGCTACGACCAATAGGAGTGGAGCATAAATGAAAAATGTTGCAAAGACTAGGAAAATTCTCTTATGTGAAGCAGACGAAGTTGCGCGGGTCGGCTAGTCATACATATTAATACAATATTAAATTTTGTTATATACCTAGTATTTCATCTGATATGTCATATATCACACTTATGGTGTACATAACATTAGTTAAACTGTGATTTAAACCAATTTTCCGAATATTTCAAGGTATACACCATATTGACTATGATAAATGTTAGGTAGGCACCAGAATACATTCACCCACGCAACCATATAAACTCAGATATTCTCGAAAGATATAATTGAAGTTTATGAAAACTGAGCAGCTGTTATGGAATAGTTTAATTATTAAGGCTATCGGGCATTGAATTAATGATATTTCTAATATTAGATTTAGATATTTCAAAGTCATACCTACGCGTTATTGACTGTGGTGAATGTTTAAAACAACTAAAATCGACAGCTTAACGTAGGTTAATTACTTATTAGAAATAATTATTTCCCTTGTTATTGGTTAATTAGCCGTTGTTACATTCACGGAATAGCTTAACCCTTAATTCGATAGTGTGCAATATACTGAACATCAATTTTGAAAAAATATACAGCAGGATTTTTTAACTATATTGTATTTATTTTAATTCTAACAGTTTATTTGTATCATAAAGTAATGTATAAAAAATTACGAACAAGATGCGCGTGCGCTTGGCTGGTTAGTCATCGCCGAAATGTCAGGAAGGAAGGACGTGTCGCGACCGCTCTCGGTAAGTCTCGATTTATTTGTTATTTTATGTTGCAATGATTACATATTACTTTACAATATATTTTATAAAACCTGTGAATATGTGGACACAAACTAAAATTATAATAGCTATTATAGATTTTTCGTAATATTCTATCAAATTCGCGTGTCCAGTATATTTCCCATTGCCAAATACGTACTATTTTAGTGAGATTTTGTGATGTGTAGTATATTGGACACTGCCAATTAAATAGAAACCTAACTGCTAATATGATTTTATGAACCAATATGCGTATTTCGTATGTGAACTTTAATTTTTTTTACCTAACAATAATATTATTTGCAGGTCTTCAAACAAACATCACGCGCGTTACATATTGGCATTAGTGTCACCATCCATTGATATCTCCGAGAACAAAATGAAAGATTTTATTGCCATTTCGTTACTTATGGGTGTAAATTTGCCATTCCATGTAGATTATTAGTCAAAAGAATTACACTACCTAGCTATTGCCGATATCATGTCACTAAAAAGGTTTGAAGCTATACGCAGATACATCCATTTTGCTGATAACTCGTGTCCAGATTCGGATCTCTACTTTAAAGTAAGAGCTTTTGTAGAGAAGGTGAGGAGGAACTGCTTAGCCACGAAAGAGGAGATAAGATATAGCATTGATGAGATGACAATACCGTATAAAGGCAAAAAGGCGGGTAATAGAAGACTATACAAACCCGTCAAACCCAATAATGGAGTTTCAAAAACTTTGTCCGTGCAGGCATGTCAGGCATTGTTTAGACTTCCTGCTTTATGGAGGCGAAGATACATTGAGATACATCCAGTTTTCAAAAGACGAAGAAACCTTAACCTTGAGCTAAAGTTGTCGTTGCTTTATGCAAGACAATACAGACGCGAGTCGACGTCGTGTATTTTGATAATTATTTTTCCACAGTAGAATTAGCATCACATAAGAAACGAATGTGGTATTTTCAGTCTAGGCACTATACGTTAAAATAGACTAAAAAGTTGCGAAATACTACTGTTGAGTTACAATTTTTGCAAAAAAGAATGGTAGAGGGTCTTATTGCCAATAGTTGACAATAACAATAACATAGCTGTAGCCAAATGGTATGGCAATAAGGTTGTCACTCTATTCAGTTACGCACTAAGTAGAGTGACGCTGATGCTTACCTAGTGGGAAAAATTAAGAGGTACAGCATGGAAATGAAAGCCCGAGTTTTCGTGACTGTCCGAAACTTATAAAGCACTACAATAACCACATGAGAGGCGTCGATCTCGCCGATATTCTGTTTGCGTTGTACCGGACTACTTACAAGAGCCGACGTTGGTATACTGCAATATTTGCTCAAATGCTCGACATTTGTGTGAACCACGCCTGGTTAATTTATCGCAGTGATTGCAATAGACGGGCAGTGAAGCATATGAGGTCTTTGAGGTCTTTTCGGTGCCCATTAGAAAGAGAGTTACAGAATAAAGGGATATCTCGAATATCAGTTAAGTACAATTACTGTTGAACAAATATGATAGTGTACGCTATGATGGTATTGGTCATTGTCCTAGTTTGGAGAGACATACGGTCGCTGCAACCTACATATATATAAAAAATAAGACTGATGTGTATTGTGTTAGGTGCAATTAAAGGCTGTTTATTACGCAAAATATGATAGAGATTTTTTTATAATTTCTATACAAAAGTTTTTAACTATGTCGACTGAATATTATTATTATAATTATGATTAAAACTGTTGTATATTATCCGTAATTCAGAATAATAATTGTTACATATCTTTTTGTTCAGATTGATTGTATTATTGATCTCTCGTAGAGTAGCTATAAGTAAGTAATAAGTAAAATGGTCCTTATTGCCTGTTATTACATTCATAAATAAAGTTTTTGTTAGACATTTTATTACAAATATACATTTCTTTACTAAAATAATAAAAATATATTGTCATTTTCTTTAAATTTTATAACCTGCACAAAATAGAAATAAGATCTAATAAGTGTAATAATTCGGCAATGTGCATTATACTGCACATCAAAATTATTGACAACTTTATGGCAAACCTGGCAAGGTCCAGAATACTGAACACGCATTTTCAGAAAATTAGGATATACCAGATTTCTTGCATTATTTTTTCTTGTTGTAACAACTCTCAATAAAGCTAAAAATGCAAAAATAAACATAATTTTCCATAATTTTTTCTCTTGCCAGATTAAGGGTTAAGGACGTAACCGCGGCCAGGTTGCTTGACCTTGAGGGTACATCACTATTGGGTCGATAGACTACATCAAAGGCAACATATTGCCAAAATAATAGTTCCTTAATGGCAATTAGTAATGGATCTTTAGAACCTTTACTAATTGCACTTTACCGTTTGATTGCCCGGTTCGTGTAGCCGGGTAGCGCCTCGCTGCTGCTGCCGCATCGATTGTCGTGGTTCGAATCCCACGCATGAGTTATTTAATTTTGTGTAATCCGGCAATCATTGTTATGACTTACTGAACTTTGTGTCCGTGCCCTGTGCCAATGTATTCTGTAAAGTACTTATAATTATTTATGGGACTAAATATAATGACCACCAAAAATAGTAATTGCACACCAAAATATGCTTACTAAAATATATCATAACGAGCACCTATACGCCTCAATTACTGCATTCCGTCTCGGAAGGGTTAGTTTATGTTAGGTTCCTTCTTAAACCCAGCCAAAAATAGAAGCCCCGCGAAGCGGAGCTCCGTCGATTTATTTTGATCTCTTTGCTGTGCAAATAATATTTTTGGTATTAAAATGCGGTTTTAATTTTGGTGATCATTTACTATTTTTGGTGATCATTTACTATTTTTGACTGTTATATTTTACTATATTTGGTGATAAGTTAAACATAAGCCATTCTTTATTGTGGATCATAGGTAGGTACATAATACAGACGTTATTATACATTAGTGTTCAACTATGTCCCGCCCAATGGGCATACAATATTTACAATGTAGGATAGAAGATTAAATAGACGGAACTACATTGATTTATTGTTACAAGTGCTAACATCTTATTAAATTTTAAAATTAGTCGATGATTTAAAATAGTTTATTCATGCATAAATCAGCAGTTAGGAATATAATGTCACAAAGTAATAAATTAATATAAAAACAAATATAATATAAAATTGACAAAAACTGAATATGACGTGTTCAGTTTTTGTCAGTTTTATATTATAGATTGAGGCAGACTATATTGTGGCAGTTATTGATCAGACATGAATTATTGTTTTACAGTGTAATAACATTTGTTTACTAACAAATTAAAAAGTTCCTTTTTAAATATTTTTATTTCTGGGATAGATCTGATGACCTCTGGAATATTATTAAATAATGCTGAACGCTGAGCAATATAATAATAATAATAATAAAGTTTATTGACATTAAAACATAGTCATTTGAACACATAAAAAGTGTACAAATAATTTTACAGTCCACTTGTTAAACACTAGTACGTACCCAAGCTAAGATTGAACTTGTGGTATGGGTGTGTATGCTTTGATGAAATATATTTCTTATACCCGTACGATATTTAAGTCGATATTATGTTTGATAAATACTGCGGTCTCAAATATATGTAGACTTGGTAAAGTTAGTACCTACCATTACTTTTTTTAAATATGGCTTACATGAGTCAGTTTCGTACAGTTTAAACATAGCCCGGATACAGCGTTTTTGTGCAATAAACGCACGTTCTTTGTCTGTACTATTGCCCTAGAATACTACATCGTATCTGAGCGTTAAACTAACGTGGTTATGATATGTTGTTAACAAAGTATTTTGGTTTGCTATTTTTCTCAACCTGTAAAACGCTTATGAGAACTGGCTTAGCCTTTTACAAATATAGTCGACATGTAATCTCCAATTAATTTTGCTATCGATATGTAACCCTAGGGATTTAGTTTCTTCAATTTGTTCAATGTCCGTATATAAGTATTATATTTTTAAAGGTGTTGTAAGGTGAGTTCGTATTTCAAAATTAATGTTTTAAGTTTTGTCAATATTAATGTTTAAATTACTCATTTTGGGCCAATTTATAATTAGTAGGTACTAAGTATCAATTAATGTCAGATTCTAAAATAGTTTCGTTATCATTAGTGAAAAGTACTGTGCTATCATTATCAAATAATGTAATGTCATGTTTTGTTGCTGAAGGTATATCATTTATATACACGAGAAAGAATAAGGGGCCCAAGATACTTCCTTGAGGAACACCATTTTTACTGCGGTTATTATTGTTGTTTTAAAATGTGGTATAAAAATATTATTGGTATTTTAGTTTTTGGCTGCCATGAATATTAATCAAATGCACGTTGTGACCATTAAAAAAACCACTCAATTCTATTACATGCTGTATATATTTTGCAAGATATGTAGGTATACAGCTCATTATGTAGAGAAAACAAAAAGACGTATACTCTGTATACACTTGGGCAACATCTAAGTTTATACTGTATAAATTATTGCTTAACGCCTTAAGCTATAGACATCAATATTCTGGTGAGGTCTAATCGCTACAGAAGGAGGAGAGACGCAAAATAAACATTATCTACATACAACATTAAGCCAAACTATATTTTATAAGTTTGCTGAACCATATTTGCTTAACTGAGGCAAGTTCAGTGACTTCTAAACTAATATGTTTGAAACGTCATTACTTCCAAATGATAGGTGCCGAATAAGAGGCCTATCGGATAATTTGAATGTAGAACAGATTTTTTATACACATTATTTTGCTGATGATGCTGGCTAGTTCTAATCTTTGTTTTTTCTATCACCAGTATAACGATGGGCACAGTACCTATACTGAGCAAGGGCTGGGCAACATTTTCAAATTTAGAACTGCTATAGAGACTTCAGATTGAAGCCTAACTCGATCTCCACGTAACTCTTTTATTTATGTAGTGTTTACCTTGTTGTTTATGTATAGTATTAACCTAAATACACTGATAATGCTAGCTAATAAGTTGTAGTTATAATTTTCATGTAATCAGAGCTGTAATGCGTAAATTTATAATTACTAAAGCGTAACATTATCAAATTGCACAATATTACCATTCGCACCTTTTTAATTAGAAAACAGAACTTGAGACAATTCCATAATCCTTCAATCAATGGCAAAATATATAGCCAAAATGAATATTTCCTCGAACAATTTTCAATTAATTTCTGTAAGGCGATCTTTTTGGATTCGCATCGGTTGGAAAATAATTTACTCCATTAAATTATACAGAAGAGTCATTCGATATGAAATAATTGATTAAAATGTACCATTTTGAGAAGCATTATGACAATATGGAATCACAATAAAATGTTATTTAAATTTAGTTGAATATTTTGAAAGAAATAAACTGTGACGTTAAACAGCAAGGTATGCAATACCTTTTGTATCTGTCAAAACATGTGTCATTGAATATGAAAAATAATAATAATACATATTATTTGATAAACAAAGATTCAATAAAGGTGAAGAAAGTCATATTATTGTAAATTTTCTATAAGTATCATATTGGACTTTCATAATATCAGCTAGACTGAAAGTAGATTGGCAAATATTTTTAACAAACGCAAGCATTATAGTACAATCCAAATTGAACGATTATAATTTAAAAAAAAAAGTTATTACTTGCGTTTTACGGCCATCAAGGCCGACATTATACATAATAATAATTGGCGTAATTATTATTATATATATTGTCGGCCTCGATGGCGTAGTGTTTAGTGTAACCGACTACCATGCCTGAGGTCGCGGGTTCGATTCGCGCACAAGTAAAACATTTGTGTGCATGAACATGGATGTTTGTCTTGGTCTGGGTGTTTCTATGTATAATATGTAAGTATTTACAAAAAAAAGTACCTGTATATATTATTATATGTTTATCCATTGTTTAGTACCCGTAGAACAAGCTCTTCTTAGTTTGGGCTAGATGGTGTTGTGTGTATGTGGTAGAATATTATTCTCCTAGAGTCGAGTTAACGTACTTCTATTGCGCTGAGGTTCATGTATTTAGAACTAACATTAAGTATTGTAACAAGTGTGTAGTTTTTATCCATTTTGAAAAGCCTGTTAAGAGATAATTATCATTTATTTCACCATTTTGGGTTACCTTGTCTATGATAAGTTGGATTGTTAAGCGAAAATATTTGTTTTACTGATATTTATACCTATAACAAATATTTCCATAATCCGTGATTTAAATTATCTAATTTGTTTTCCGCAGTAGGTCCAAAAGGAGCAGAACAGTTATATATATAAAAATCTTCCATTATGTCAACAACGACATTGTTCTCTGCCTCTATTGACTTGGCGCCAAAGTTATCACTAAATTGATAAATCTATTAGATTTTTACATTGTTAGCTAGACGGGTAATAAAAAAACTTTTTTAATATCTCTTACATATAGTAGTCAGAACACGTACAAAAATCGGTTTTCCGATGATAACTTTTGTTGTGACCGATCTTACACAGCAAAAACTGGATGAAATGTAGGGCGAACGTGCTTTTATTTACCGTGTATAGTTGAGTTGGAATACCTTGATAACAGAGTTTTCTCGATAGGGGTGCGAGCTTTTGAGGGATACGACTTACGAGGCTTTAGAAGCAGCTGCTATAACTTAGTAAAGTGACTTATGACACAAGACTTTTTTTATTTCAAATCGGTATGAATATTATCAACAAAACTTCTTTAAAACTTACCTATGCCTAAAATAAAGTAAAATAAATTATAGTTATTAAGTTAATGTTAGTTTTTATATGAATGGTGACTTCAATACAGAATTTAAATGTTGTGTCTGCCTTCCCTTTTGAAAACAGTCGTAGGGGTATGCATATATATATAATATATATGTCGTGGCCAGATCTTAGAACACTCTATGATGTGGCCGACCATTTACTTAAATGGCTGTATTTTATGAAGTGAAGAATGCCCGCTGCCCACTTGGCGACATCAAGAAATAATCAGCGTTTAACTATACGAGTATGAACAGCTAACCGTACGGCTACTTATGATATAATCAAACATTAGTGATAATGTCGTAAAAATAAGTTACCAGTCCAATTGTAGTTCGACAGGTAACTTAAACCATTGCTATTTCTATTTTGATAGTGCAAGCATGCAGAAAGTTCATTATATCTGGGGTTTAAAATGTAGACAATAATATTATAATGTGCATGTTTATAGCCAGTATCCATCGACTTGCAGCGAGGAGATTTGCATAACCTTTCACGACAGATAGTTTCATTTGCTTCTTTATTATGTTTCAATATGGTCCGATTTTATTATGGGCAAGTGATGGTTTATAGAGGCAGTAAAGTGAGATAGGGCCCATAAAATGATGCAATGACACGTAAATGCATAGATTATGCATTTATAGCGGTACCTTCCGTAATGTATGGAGACAAAAATGTTATATTGCTTTCACTATATTAACCTATTTACTTTACCAAATCGGATGCCAGATATCTACAATATATTTTTAATTATGTTTGGTATTCTTAGGCTTGACAGACTACGAGTATATACATAGTAGACTTAATAGAAAATCTATCATTTGCGGTCACCTGATGACACGGCGATACCCAGCGTCATAACGTATTAAGCTTGTCATTAAGAATGACATGTGACCTTTTTAACATTTTATAGATTTCTATAAAATGTATATAACTATTTAGTTTATGAAATGTAAATAATTATTTTCATAGTTTTTTGCATTTACTCCTGGCACGTCGATTCGCGTTTACGATAAAGAGAAAGAAAAATCTGCATACCATTTTATTATTTGACAGTAATCGTTAATACATACATATATATTTATTTGTAAATATAAAAAAACCTTAGCTAATCCCTCTGTATTAGCTATGTACGGTTTTTGTCTTTTTCTAGATTCATAATAGAAATCAAATAGCTCTTCTTTCGTTTAAGAAATCACATTTGATATCACGAAACCAACGTCAAAAAATATAAAGAAAAGTGCAGTTTTATTTGATTATTGTGTTATAGTCATTGCACATGCAAGTAATATGTAAGGATTAACCACGGGGATTGGATTAACAATGAAAAATTTACGAAAGACACACGTATAAAAGATTAAAGCAACTATCTATTACAACCACTTTATAAAACACTTTGAAAAACAAACGCAGATTTTAACTTCATAAACCAAACAACTCGTTTCCAGAGATAAAAGAATATATTTCTTCTCAATCGTTGCGAAATAAAAACTCGTTTACGAGCCACCTTATTCAGAAATACATCCTTACCCTCCCCTACCTATGTATCCATGTCATGTTGTTATCATGGCGTTCCGTAAAGCTCGCAAGCAGTCTTTTGACGTTTATTTTATGATTTATATACTAAATACAGACCGCTACAATGTGAAAAAACGTGCTACTTTCATACTTTCTACTTGAAGGGTTAAGGGAAAATACATTTCCGTGTTTTAGAAATGGTATTAAGTTTGTAGCGAGCATAAAGATATAGATAAATGTACACTGTGTAAGTGTGTATACTTCTGATAAGAATAGGAACAGTTTACGAAATAAATAAAAGTTATGTATGGATAAATATTGACTTCTGACCTACAAGACTATAGACGAACCATTTTTTTTTTAAACACCACTACCGCTCTAGGATGTATACCTGTGTCACAGGAGACTTTATAAACATTCAAACAACGGACACGAAGAACACCTTGACTCGGAACAACCATTTGTGGACACAAAGTATTGTCCCGCCTGGAATTCGAATCCAGAAAACTCGGCGCAGTGGCAGTGGCGATGCGACCACCTAAACCACTACCCATCCGTGCAGTCAAACTGTGAGTACATCCTTAGTCTGTTGTTATTCAAATCTATAGCGTAAATTTTGCCTGCCTATTAGCATCGCTGGTTTCGATAGTTCCAAAAATCTAGTTAGGAATCCAACATATTCTGAGATTTCTTTCTCTCTACGCCGTACAAAAGTCACCTTTATTTAGCACTAGCTTTTGCCCGCGGCTTTGCTCGCGTTAATTTAGAATTTGACAATCAATTCGGGCTGTACTCTGCTTGTAATAATATAATTCAATCATTGTTTGAAAGACACGTGGCGCCATCTATTATCATAAGAACGTTACTGTTGTTTTCCTCGGGAACAGTATTTTTTTTCGGGATGAAAGGTAGCCTATGTCCGTTTCTGTACACCTGACAACGTGTATGTAAAATTTCAGAATGATCGGTTCAGTGGTTTAGGCATGAAAAGGTAACAAACAAACAAACAAAGAAACTCATTTTCGCTTTTATAATATTAGTTAGGATTAACTACGGCTTATACACTTTATCCACTCGAGAACCGACAGGTAGACATGGGCGACGCATTAATTCCATTATCCTTGCTTTTAGCCATCCCATGCATACTGTTAGGCTTTGGTTAGGATCATGTCCTACTGCCTAGCACAGTGCCAACAGTGGAATAGCTGATAAGCAGGACTGACACTATATCGAAATACTGAAATAGGTTATGGGCGCCGATGTTATTCTATAAGAAATAACAAGCTATGACGTGGACTGTGCACACATTGTTTGAACAGTTGAACAGCAACAATTTTGGTTTTGGAAATTTAGTGCAACTTATATACTATAGTTATACTAATAGCCTCTACTTACTCGCTGACAACGAGATAATTGGTAAATGCAGAAAATTTAAAGACTTAATAATAAAAAAGCAGATTTAAAGTAATTATTAAAGTAATTAGGCGGGCATAATTTTCACTTATTTTTCTGGCTATTGTTCCGCCCTGGAGCGGAGTCATTAAATCGTCATTTGCTTTACTCTGGAAGGAAATGAGAGCAATATTTTTTGGGACGTGTTATCGTGGCCCACTTAATCATGGGCCGTGGTTATTTGTATAACCGAAAACAATACCGGAGAGGGTGGCTGTTTGAACAAAAAGGCAAAAAATGAGGCTCAGTCAATAGAAGTCGCCGGAAAGGATGGCGATTGTGCTTTTTATATTTTGACATAAATTCTATCTTCGAATATATCAGGTGAAAATTTTTGATGCTTGTCGACATCAATGATAAATTTGCAACTTTTGTATCAATAAATTTCAAGGGTATTCGTGGGAAAATTTAGCCATCGTCGCCGTAAAGAATTATATTTTTCGTTTTGTAAAAATCGTTTTATGTTGTCAAAACACATTACATAAACCAGTGATTTAAAATTCATCACAATATGGTGAGGTAATGTTGATTGATATTTTGAAGTCTAAAGAATCTTATTATCAATCCTTACACATCATAGTGTATTATCTCTAGCTAATTCTTGATCTTATATTTTGAAAGTTTTATTAACAAGGATACATAGAAAACAACAAGACTAAAATAAGAATTGTAAGTTGCATTTTATTCGTGAGATTGCTTTTCCAAAACTCGGCGAACTTATATCGAGGTGACAAATTTTAGCCCTGCACTATCCACACAGATCAAACCAAATCACTGCAGGAACACAATATAGAGTTATTTGGCTATATGGCGCCGTACTACAATTTCTGCATAACCGAAAACAAACAAAGATATACACTCTGTGACGGGTTATTCTATTCTCGCGCTTACAATGCTTAAAACAATATGTTGGCAAGACACCCTGTCTTGCCAACATGTCCGGTTGTATGTTTTTTTTCTGTAGGTTATAAGTACCTACATGTACCTATACATGTTAAAAGGTTTTTACAAGGTCGGTAACGCGCAAGTGATGCCTCTGGTGTTGCAGGCGTCCATAGACTACGGTGACTACTTACCATCAGGTGAACCGTATGCCAGTTTGTCACTTTAATAGTATAAAAAAAAAAATGCTCGTACGGTCAACTTAATCATATCGACAGTATAGCTCTCAGGAGTATAGCATAATTTTTAACAACGTCATTTTATCATAATATGTCTTTTGTTTACCAAGCAAACATTAAATTTGAAATTGCTACATAAACTTTCGCTAAGGGTGCTTGCATATTATGATGTGCAACACTTTAATACTTATTAACATTTTGACTGACAGAGCGCTTTGGTATATTTTTATTAAAAAATACTGCTGACTTTACGTCTGCCGCGGTAAAACTAATTTTGACTTTGTGAGCTCTCATAAAGCTTATCTACAAACACATTGTTGAAAAAACAATGCAGATTGCAGTATAATAATTACGATAAATAAATATTTTATAGTTGGCGTTTATGGGGTAGTAAAAATAAAATTTTATTACCCTGCGCCGGTGCCGAAAATTGCACTATATTGGCACATAACCGGGCTTTACAACAAAACGGTTTGTAAAACATTATTATTTAGGGACAAAACATACTAAATTGTGGAGTTCAATAATGTTGATATCGTTTTGTTTATTGCGTAACATTGGACTGTAAACGCAGATGACGTACTTTTATCTGTTTCAAAACAGATTTATATGTTTAATGTTGTTTCGAGAACTATATTTTAATAAAATTAGAGCTCTCTGACTTTTTGCTTTTCAGTGTTGGTTTAGCATGTAAAACGTTAACATGTTGACGTTAAATGTTATTTGCCTAAAAAAGTAAATTCGCTTATTAATATTATAAAAGCAGCATTAAAAAAATACTGTCTGGTAGATCTGTGGGATCGTGAGGTTTGAATTCTGTATCATATTCATAATACAAAGTCTGGAAATGTGCTATCTATGTGAGGCCTAGGAATACAGAAGTCTGGCGATGCTCGCGGCGTGATACATACGTTAGTATATGCATGTACATATGAGAGATTAGACGTTTGGAAGTTCGTTACTTAAAGGCTCGTAAGCAAACTATAGCCTCTTTTAACTTGTAAAATAACTTATGAGATTATTTTAGTCCCGAAACATATTTTTTTCAATTGATAATAATTTTGTATCACAATAAAAGGCATCCTTTGCTTTGCGTTAGTCCCGGAGCGAAAACTACTGTTTACTACATAATGTGAGTAATCAATATATACTTAATTGCTCTGACGGTGTAGCGGTTTAAATGATCGGCACTACGTTGAAAGGTGTGGTTTTTTGGTGCATCTAGAGTGTAGATTTGTAACCCTAACTGCCGCTTGACACATAATAACTGAGCGAGCAACTCTAAAACAGTTTGCTAGGAAGTTGGCGTCATTAAATCAATGGGGCGGATATACTGCACGTAAGTTACTAGCACGTTCTTGTGCTCTCTCAGCTTTTAAACTGCGTAATTTAAACTTTCACGAATATATTGGTGTTTCAAGTGCATATTTGTATTAGACAAGAATAGCTGCATGTTTGCAGATGAGTCTCGTAACTTAGCAGCATTTTCTGTTCTAATATAGTAGATCTTAAGTGTTTGTTAATTTTTACCCTGTTGGATCTGAAAAGTCTTGTTGTATTGGATAGCCCAGTTATTGAGGCTGATTATAGCCTATTTCACATCACGCTACGGGTCACAGGAGCGGAGCAGTTATCATAACCGAGGGTCAATTCGCAAGGAAGAGCTAAAAGTTAATATAACTTATGAGACTATACGTATTCAGCAACATACATTTTCTTCTTATGAAGGCGATTGCACTAGTAAAGTTTGACGTACAGTTTTGCACAAAAGCTCCGATTTTTCGCATTTTGAAGAAGTTTAGACACGATTGTAATTCCTGTCAAGTTAATGGGGTACTTTTAGTTACCTGGGGTAGTTTTCCTGTGATCGACTTCCCTTTCTCAAGAACACTTCTTTCTCTTTCTTTGCGTTATCTAAGAAATGGCTGTAACATAGCAGCTACATTCACTACCGTTGTAAATAATAATCAATCACTCTCTACTTTAGTATTACTTAAACATTATTTTTGTTGCAATATAAATTTTCCTTAAACTGTAAAAAAATTAACATCATTTGAGTAGATATTTGAACATCATTTACTTAAGCAAATGCTTAGTTGATAGCGGTTTTATGAAATACGATTCTGTTAAAATATTTGAGTATACTCAGTTGATATTTGCTACTTTTCTCAATTCAGAAATTAGTGATAAGACTAAGACAATCTTTAGGTCTCAGTCATAGCCACAAATACGAGAGAACGCCACTTTCTTCGGTCTTTAATCGAATCTCGTCAGTCGTTGGCTTGAAGCTTTTGTAGATCTGCTGCCATAGTACCTCCAGTGATATCTGGTACGACCGACATACATATTTACATATTATGTACATTTTATCTAAGGCTTTTATCTACCGTTCGGTAAAATGTTTACCTTATGATTAAATTTACATATTATAAATGAAATTCTGTACAATTTACCTGTGTACAAGCCCGAGTAACAATAATATAATTATGTTCGTTATCACGCCAGAACGTGCCTTGATTGTGTCCCATATAATTTATAAGCGTTGAATATGTGTTAACGAAATCTGCTACAAAATGTAAACTAACTGATTTTTATGATTACGATGGAATAACCGATCATATCTTGACTAAAAGAATGGTAATGATAAAGTATTAGACCTAACAGCAGCAGACCTGGAAAAATGAAGAGCGAAAAGAAGGCCTCAGCTCTGTGCGCAGTGTGTGCAACGACCCACAGGTCGAAATGAGAAATAATATTAATAAGGAGTATACTAGCCATGACTCGTTAATACAAAGCTCATTGGGATAGCATAGGGTTCAAAGATACAAGTTATCTTTTTTACTTATTAGCGGTTATTATAGTTGCATGTGTATATAGATTTAGGTCAGTATATCCAGAATATTTTGAGGATCCTACTGCCGGCCATCGGGCACTTTACAAGGGAGTCGTTTTATTACTGAGAATTCTCTAATTCACTTTGCCCATTCGCGAATTAGACCACACAATGGTCGCAAAAATGGGTAAACTCTTACTAAGGTCAAACGATAAGTTAATTCAGTCAAGTATGGTTGTACTTACTTATGTTTAACTCTCATTTATTCGACTGTCTCGGTAGTGCAGTGGTAGTCCCGGATTTGATTTCTAGGCCGAATTTCTATTGGGTTATTCTTTTAAGCAATTCTCAGTAACAACGCGGAGATTGGCTACTTTATCCGGTGGACTGCAATCGGCTCGTCCCCTACAACGTTGAACTTAGAAACATAGTTGGCGATATGTAGGTGAAGTACCCTACTCTAGTAACCTACTCTTTGCGTGAGACTACGTATGTATGTATGTGAATCTCGTTATTTACATCAATGAAAGCGACTAAAGAAGCAATGTTATAAAAGGGTTGTTATACATTAAAACTAAAGTATATTAGTGCATTCCGGAAAATCCTTAGTCAGCCATAATTATGAATGGGTGTAGCTTACATTTTGTGATTTACTTAACCCACGGACAACTTAAGTAGCTAGTTATAAGAAAGTATAAAGGAATTTTAGTTTGGTTCATATATTTAGAGGTATCTTTTAGTATAAGTATTTACATTGTTAAAAAAACGTCGTCTACCCTGTGTACAAAATGGAACCCTCGTGATATTATATTAGTGAATAACCATTTTTTCCTGATTCTTGATACATGAACATGTATGCTTCACTGAAAGATTTGGTTTTGGCATTGTTGTCGAGCTAAGACGCCAAAAGGAAGGTTTATCAGGGCAACTGTCAGAGAATCGGGGCGTAATGAAAAAGCCTCATTGTTACTCTGTGATGCTCAGATCCTTCGTACGCTAGGCTTATTAAAATATATCGGATGAGACAAGTGCATTGTGTATAATACATAAGAATGTATGTTGACTTAATATTTCTGGTCGCAAAATTTTCTAAGGAACTTATTTCATTAAAAAAGGCTTGTAGGTCATATAACCAAGACTGTTATAAATAATTATTTGAGCAGTGCAAGCTAAAGGTGAGTTATTTATTCTTACGTAAGTCAAAAAAAGTAACTTAAAAGTGTTAGGTCATCTTAAGATGTTTTAGTACCAAAAGCATATCCCAAAGTCCCATATAAAAAGTTCCAATGCAGTCAGTTTAGTTTGTACCGTTCAAAATTTCAATACAAATGACGATTTAAACTGTTGTGCTATTTAAACAACAGTCAGCATTTATGTAATTTTTTAATCTCTATTATAAATCAATGGTATCACTATACTAAATATCGCATATTTTATTATAGTAAATAAATGCAAAGATACCTGTTCCGTGCTCTTACGTGCTACGATACCTACGCACATACTTTTTCATTTTCATGAGTATGTGTAAAGAATAATCGTATGTAAGTATACATTCAATTGATTTAGAATACACAATTTTCGGCAATTTTTCAGAATAATATTTGTCCAAAAAATATTCGGTGGTCTATTTTCCATTCATAGCTACCTTATGTACTTGCTTCCAACCGTAGAGAATTACTTCCTGCAACGCGTTTGTTTACACTCGTATCTAGGTTCATCTGACGGGTCCTAAATAGCCAGTTATGAACGACATGCGGTTGCAGGGAGCCACATCCTCATTTGGAGCGGAGGGGACTGAGCAAATGGCGTGTAACACATCGCTTCAAGGTGACATGAGATACTCAGTCAGAATGTGATGAGAATCGACTCGCCAGATTTGATTGTCGAGTGTTGAATCAATTCATGTTTATATCAGACTGTTGTGATGGCATTTAACAAAAAGTAAATAATTTTATTTCATAGAGGATTCAGTTAACGTAAATGTTACATGTTGATTTATAATTATATACCTATAAATGACACAATTTTGGCCGAACCATCTGAATCTGCTAGATTTAGACACCTATTTGGAGCTTACTAAAGTTTTGTAACAAACTCAAATAGAAATATAATATACCTACTTACTATAATATAGAGAATATTATGGTGTGATCAAACCCACCTCGAACATTACTTTGCAGTGTAGTAGTAGTGATTTGAGTTAATCAAACACTTAAATTAATACGACATTCAAGTAATTTTACACAATCATGTACCTAATTACTATGTCAATCTTTTATTACTAAGATATGTAGATTACTCCCGCACTAGTAGTAAATCCTTCGTCGCAGTGATTTTAAAAACATTTAAATACACAAAGAACACCCATATACGGAGCAACTATTTGTGTATCACACAAAATGTTGTTTACCCACAATACTCGGCGAGTTGCAAGTAGCGAGGCGACCACATAAACCGCTACACCAACCAGTCAAATCGAATTTGTGGCAGATATAAATCAACATATTCAAAAATTATTTTGTCACATGTGGTGTAAAGTTCATTACATATTTTAAATGACGTGTTCACGTTGGCGTGAAACCTCATTTTAATGTTATACAACCACCGAATGTTCAGAAATATATCAAAACTGTCAAGCAAAAACCACTATGTAAAGGTTACTCAGCTACTTCACATAAAATCGCATGACAAAAACAGCCGTGAAAGGTCAGTCCCCAAATTTAAGGGAAATATGAACATAGTTGTTGATTCACGACGAAAGGATGAAAAGGATTCAGAGGGTTGGCCGTATTGCTTCATATCTATGCAAATGGGGCTCCCAGATTGAACTAAATTTCAAGCAATATAAATTAATTTGGAAAATATTTATTTATGTATAATACGACGCGTACCTACATTTGACATTCATAATTAAACACTTGATTTGTTTTGCATTTAAATTGGAATAAATATATTTTATTTCGTCAGCTAAGTTTCGTGATAATTATAAGATGATTCTTTAATGTCTGCCGGACACATTGCCATGACATTTTTGCAGGTCAAGAGTAAAAAATCTCTTGTATTTTATATTCACCAGCTATCCTTCTTATTTATGTACGCTATGATGACTATCGAACTCCATGTGTAGGAAATTGTGTGAGTCTACGTGGGGAGAGCGGAAAGTAGGTCTATCTTTAATAATGCTTTCGGATTACGTTTCAACACAGATATACAAATATTTTTACTGACAAAGTATAGTCTATTTGGCTGAAATTATTTGATTTATATTTAATTACCTGTAGAGCAGCGATAGCTCAGTTGGGAGACCAACAGACTGCAATGCAGAGGGTCTCGGGTTCGAACCCACGTCGCGCACCTCTGACTTTCGGAAGTTATATGACTTTTCGAAATTATGTGCGTATTGATTGACAATTATCGCCTGCTCCGTGCCTCGGAGAGCACGTTAAGCCGTCGGTCCCGGCTGCCATGAACATCTATGGGAGTTATTATCGGGAGAGTGTCGACACAAAAGATCCCACTGGGTTGAAGTGTCGCCGGTCTGCACTGACTGGCCCCCACATAAGATAAGATAAGTAATTACCTGTAAATAATTTACTTTATTCTTGACTGCACCAATGGCATAGTGGTGTAAGGGATCCCTTGTCACTGCCAGTGCGCCGAGTGTTGTGTGTTCTATCATAGTCATATAGCATATTATAATATATTTTTTCGAGTCTAGGTGTTATTTGTGTGCGTTGTTTTAATATTGTGTTGAATGAAGTCCCCCGCGACAGAGAAATTATACATTGTGCAGGAGTGGATCATTAAAAACTGCCGCGTTAAGAATAGAACCTGTGTGGCGGGTGGTGTGTTTTCCCCAACAATCAAACAGACACAAATAACACCTAGACTCAGAACAACTATTTGTAGATCACACAAATTTTTGTCCCGTATGGGAATTGAACCCACAACACTCGGCGCATCACTTGAGGTGATCGTCACGCAATTGCCACTGCGCCATCCGTGCAGTTTTGTTAACTTCAAAGTGGTCGTGCATCAGCCTAAGATACTCATACAACGTTTTTTAGAATAAGTTACAGTGGTAAAACTGTAAGTAAACTAATTACTATTGGATTTCGCAGAATACCAGTGTTGCGATTTAACAATCGCAACGTACGCTGAGCGATGTCCAAATTTTGGCAGTTATGGGACACACACTTTCATATTACTTTTAAAACTTAAGTCCAACTTAAATAATTGAATAGATTATCGTTTGTATCGCTGCTCACTGACAATACAAGCCTTGACTTGATAGAAGGCAGTTTCCGTTAAGCGGAAGGTGTGGTATTGCCAGTCAGCAGAAATGAAATAAAATTATAGTGTTAGTATTTTTTATTTTTATAGTTTAAGACATATTGTTTTGCTTTTTGTTTTGTATATTTTATTTTTATTTGGGTGCCAAAATAAATAAAAATTATTTCTTCTACATATAACTGTAAGGTACCATAATATTCCGCGATATAGTATTCCAAAGTAGGTCTTATATAAGAAGTAATCCGCTTTCCTTTACATCTACTACTACGTCAAAACAACCTACATACACTGAACTGATTTTTCTTATTTGGCAAATAATATTACGAGCCGAACATGAATCAAATTTACACAGACTATACGCAATGTGCTGACTATACGCTCTTCGAACACGCCTTTTTGATGTCCCAAATATTTGAACAAAGTTCTTCAAGGAACATTTATTTCACAACACAAAAAGTCATTGGGGCAAATCCGATGGCGTCAGAACTTCATATTTCAATTTCGTATAATGTGCAAAGTTTTGCGAACTTTGTTTCTGAGCCAATTCAAATATATGAAGTGTTTGGTATTATTGCCTGTTAATAGAGATGCGTGTGGTTGATGTTCTTTCATAAACTTCGTTGTTAATACATTAAATAATTAATTGTAGAATCGAAGGCGTGGTAAATAAGCATTAATGACAACTTTTAATTGATAAAATCTGTGTGAAAGTTTTAATTTGTTTATTTTCGAGGTATGTAGTTTAGAACATTCAAAAGTCGAGGAAGCTTGAAAATGGCTGCCAAGTCGATTATGAGTTTATAACAGAGATAAACATAACTATAAAGTTATGCATTCCTGTATGACTGTTGTGGTACTGAGTTCAACGCTAATACAGAGTTTTACAACGCCTTTGGGACAGTCGTTACCTCATCATGAGACTAACGCGATATCGAAGGGCACAATACACTAGCTTTTTAAAGATGACCTTCACCTTGTGATATAAACAAAAAAGTACCACCAGGTTAAATAAAATCGCATAAACCGCAGGGTAGCTTGTGGCGAGCTGAATATAAGTGGCGACATTGCGGTCCTGAATGCCTCAGACAGTCGGTTGGGGCCTCGTCCCCGACTTGCCGTTACTGGTTAGCTATTCACGTTGGACCTGTCTCCGTGTAAGCCTCCCAAAGGAACAGGTACTTTTCAATTTTTACGGCATAGTAGGCAATCGAGCAGACGGATCACCCGATGGTAAGCGATTACCGCCGCCCATGGACACCCGCAACACTAGAGGAAGGAGTCACAAGTGCGTTGCCAGCCTTTTAAATGCCCCCCTACCCCCAGAAGAGGGGGGGAGGAGGGGAGGGGGGCTCCGGTACCCTCACTCACTCGACGAAACACAACGCAATTGCTATTTCACGCCGGTTTTCTGTGAAGCCATGGTATCACTCTGGTCGAGCTGGCCCAATCGTGCCGAAGAGTGTGGCTCTCCCACGGTAAAAAATAAATATTTTTTCCTAATATAATATGTTACAAAATATCTGTGGCCCATCTCACTCTAAATTAAAACTCTCAAAGAGCCTCTGCATGTTGGACCCATGTCCCCGTGTAAACTTCCCAAAGGGCCGGGTTTTCCCTAACGCATAAGGAAAATACCCGTGAAAGACAGCTTGTAAAGCCGTACTGATTGTTAATAATAGTGCATACGAAGGTTGAGTAGACTCGGTATATGTAAAGTATTCTGATGACCAGCGAACCTGCTAACATTAGCGAAAATTATACAATTCTTTTGTAGCTTTCTGGCTATTGATTAACTTCTGATCACAAAAATAGAGCCTGATATAAACATTGATCGATGTGATTCATATTCATTGACAAGATAATCATTCGGAAATATTCGAAGAAGCAGACATAAAACCGAGTTCAATTTTATTACTTATTATAACTTCCAAGCTGAGGAATATAATAAAGTGTCTTTATATGGTATGTTCACCACGATTTCAGTTATATCCACTGATAAAATAATTATTGGCTCGCATTACCCCACCAGGCTTAAAATAACCTTACCCCAAAATTTTTATTTCAAATGCGACTCACATGGCATCTCAATGTTGCCAATCAGGCGATATTTTAAAGCAACCGCCACCAGCGCATAAAATTAAATGTAATTAATTATTTAATTTGTAGGTACCTACCTAATTATATTTTATTCATAATAATTTTCACTTTTGATTTGTTTGGTTTATGGTTCGGAGTGATATGCTAAAAGCTAGGCTGGATCTTGTTTTTTAATGTGAATTGACCACCAAGGTCATGCGATTTGACCCCGCTAGACTTTTTCTTGTGGGGTTTCTTGAGGTCGCAGGTCTATGTGAATAAACTACAATAGATCGATGTCCTAAAGGTGAACATAACACAGGTCATCGCTTAAATTCAGCCAGATGTATGTGGAAGAGTCAATGAAAATTGGACTATTCGGATCCGTGCCACTGTAAGAAGCCGAGGTGGGCATTTGAACGATATCATATTCCACACTTAATAGCATATATGGGCCTTTCAAATAAAAAAGTATTATGTTAATACCTCACACACAGCTTGTTTTTTTTTTCATTGCAACATCTACCCTCTTACTCTAGTACTACTTCTTCTTCTCTTCATTTCTATATTGGAAAACCCTTTACATGTTCATAAATAATCCTAGATATAATATAGTGGGTGACTTAAGACTTCTCAGTTTTACAAGAGTTAGTACATACATGACTGACATATTGATTCATTCTGACCAGAGCTGATTCCATTCGATGGTTTTCCACCCTAAAAAGGTATGTAGAAAGCGGCAGTAGTATAGTGTATATGATTTTTAGATAGATGGTTAATTAACTTGTCTCAATGAGTAGTAGTAAACTATTAGATATTAACAAGCTAAATTATTAGGACACTCTTTCTTAAAAACAAAATCAAAATTAAAATAAAACGATTATCCTAACTTCCTAACAAATATTATGAATGTGAGTTTGTTTGTTACGCTTTCATGCCTTAACTATTTGACCGATCATCATGAAATTTTGCATACACTTTGTCAGGGGCACAAAAAAGGACATAGGGTTTTAGCCAGAAAAAAGTACTGTTCCCGAGGGATACACATTTATTCACGAAATCTGCGTCGCGGGCAATGTCTAGTTTATAATAAAATATCGAGAAGGACGCTATATGTTATTTTCAACTTGCCCCATTACCCTATCACCCAATATTTGATCCTCTACAAAATCTTTCCATGTACATTTTCTTTGTTGAGCTACTCTAAATCAAAAGCTAATAAAACGAGCAGCACTCGTACTAACGGATGTTGAACAAAGTTTCAAACTTTTTCCCGTTTCTAAGTTTGTGAGAAAAACTGACACGGGTTAAAAATAAACCGTAGCAGGCGTAAGGCGGTTGGACATGAGTTCCGTAGATTTATTGAAAATACAGTTTATATATTATATAAGCTATACATATACTAACAAAATTGTGAGCATATGCACTAGTGTGACCAAAACTGAATATACATATTATATATTTATAGGTGCTATTTACATACTTCTACGTTTTATTTTACTAATTCTAACGTAAAATAAATGATAACATTTTCATAGGATAAACACATTTGCTAGCTATTTATAATGATTCAAGTTTTCATACTACTACTGAGATTATTTTAACTGAATAACCCAATATCGCTTTGTACCACTCTGGAATCAACCATTAAGGGTCAGTTCACACCAAGACGCGACGCGACGCGATGACACTCGAAGACTCCAATGATTTCGCGCTGCGCCGCGCGCCGCCGGGAGACGCACCGCAACGTCGCGAGGCGCATCGTAAAGTCGTAGCAGCACGACGCCTCGCTGCACAGCAAGACGCCGCGGGGCGCAACGGCACTTGTCTACTCGCCGCGGGCGACTCCCCGCCCGCGCCCACCCGCAGTCTACCATTTGCAAGCGCGCCATAGCGGCCTCAGGCTGCGTGTCGTGGCGTCGCGCTGCGTAGCGCGGCATCGCGAAACGCAGCACCGCTCTTGCATCTCGAGGCGCAGTGCTGCGTGGTGCAACGTATTCTGAATTCTCACAACGAAATGTGTATCTTTTCGTGTAGTAAATAAAGTATATTTTGAGTCGCTCTATTAAAATGTGCGCGCAGCGTCGCGCCGCGTCGCGTCTCGGTGTGAACTGAACCTAAGCAGTTCTGCTTTTATTTGGATTAACATTGAAATCGATGGTATATATAAAATTTATCTACATACATATATAAAAATCTCGTGTCACGGTGTTTGTGGTCACACTCCTCCGAAATGGCTCGACCGATTTTTATGAAAATTTTAACGTATATTTGGTAGGTATGAGAATAGGTCGTAAAGTATATTTCATACCGTTAGGTGATTAGGGTGTCTCTATGAAATGAATTTATATGGCAGAAAAACGTTTGCTGAGTCAGTAAGTATATGTATAATCTACATACTTATATATAAAAAAATTATGTCATGGTATTTGTGGCCGCACTCCTCCGAAACGGCTTGACCGACTTTTATGAATTTTTTACGTATATTTGATAAATATGAGAATAGATCGTTTCATACCGCTAACCGATTAGGGTTACCCACCAGAAAAATTAACGCGAGAAAATGTATTTTACGTTTTATAAAAATGTAAAATAAATTTTATCTCGTGAAAAGTGTGTTTGATTTTATACAAGACTTCACCATCCTTGGCTAAAAAAGGCTATGATTGAATTATATACCACGTGAACTGAGCCGAGGGCGGCCATTTAATAGTAAAAGTGTAGTCGAAGTGTTTAGGTCTCAAAGTAACACTTGTGAACGTCAATAGATGTTACAACAAGGTTTAGCAATACATTTAACAAGTAATTTCATCTGTCTTATCCATACTGGTTAGTTATATCAGAGAAACAACGCTACGCTAATATTATATTATGTGTAAGAGTGTTTTGTTTGCCCTTACATCACATCGAAAAGGAGCGACACAAAAATCACCTTATTTTTACATAGAAAACTGGAGGCGAACGTTTAAGGAAAACATCCTAAAATGTTTACGGTTCTGTTACTTTAGAACCACGTTGTCACAATTCTATTTGGAATTGCGCGATTTGGTTATCGTATCCATATTGTTTCATATTTTGATAACTTTACTTAACTTTTCTTGTACACTGTAGCATAGATACGTAACCCACGCCAGCTACATGCGTTATTTAAGGACAGCGACATAACTCGATAAACAATTGTGAGATTTTGAATTGCTTTAACGTACAAAATAATACTTAATCTATTACAGAAGTAATAGTTTAAGATTTGTTATTACAATTTATCGCTACAGAACAATAATTCGTGGTATACTAATACTTTTACAAATGTATTAAATGTATAGCTACTAATATAGTTTATTATTTATTTATTTTATTTATTTATTATAACTTTGAAGTACAGTCTTTTACAAATATATAATGTCCCACAAAACCGGTTTAGCGGTTTAACTGTGGGTGAGTTGCATTTTATATAGCTAACTTTAGCCTATGTTATACGTATATATTAATACAATAATACTGTAGGTTTATATTAAATCCTTACAAACTAAGTTTCTAAAGACAATGAATGTACAAGCACTAGAGTGGCGGCCACGCACCGGAACATGCAGCAGGGGTAAGCCTCCCACAAGGTGGACCGACGACCTGGTAAAGGTCGCGGGAAGCCGTTGGATGCGGGTGGCCCAAGACCGGTCTGTGTGGATAACCTTTGGGGGGGGCCTATGTCCAGCAGTGGACGTCTTTTGGCTGAGATGATGATGATAACAAGCACTATAATGTTACATAAGAGTTGCTCGATCAGATCGGAGACGTTCTGGACAAAGGCCAGGTTAAGATTATCTTAAACCGGCGTGCGTGTATGAGGAATGTGATGAAAGTGACTGAAGCCAGAGAAGTGTGTCGGGATCGTAGCAAATGGCAAACCCGGGGTCTCTGCCTACCCCTTTGAGAAACAGGCTATGTATGTATAAGAGTAGGTAAAAGTTCGGTTACTGTGTTTGAATTCTGTAAAGAGACTCAATCGAAGCATTTGTATGTATGTCGAGTTGGAACGTTTAATCACTGTATTCAACTTCCAAAATCGATTATCATTCAGTCATTTTCGCTATACGACGCAGACGCTCCCGCAGTTTAATTAAAATCCATTGAAAGTACAACATAGAAACCTATAATATATAAGTACTATACAGAATTTCATTACATATAAAATACTCATAGGACTGGTTACAAACACACGTGCCTATTATATTTATTATATAATTAGCTTTTGCCCGCGGCTTCGCTCGCGATCAGTAACTTTTTATAGTTGATTCCTAGTTTGGTAAGTAGCATAACGGTCGAATAATATTTTAAATAACTTTCGTTCGTAATAGTACCTAGTTTATTTCTATAGCATATGCCCCCGCGGCTTTGCTTGCGATTAGTTTATGACTGACCTCATAGCCGGGATGGCCAATAAAAAGAGTAGCAGGATTACCGAATTTTCCGGGATAAAAAGTACGCAGTGTGGTTCCCAGGATATTAAAGTATAATAATACGAAGTTTCATCGTAATCGAACTGGTAGTTTTTGCGTGATGCTTGAACAAACAGACAGACAGACAGACATAATTTTTTTTAAATCACATTTTTGGGTTCGGTTTCAATCTAGTAACACCTCTGCTATTTATTTTTTTAATATTTTCAATGTACAGAATTTACACTTCTACAGATTTATTATATGTATAGTTAAAGGCAATAACAAAAGGTATCCTAAATGATCGTGGCTTTGCATGCCCAGGATCGACCTCAATAGATGACGATAATAAATGTAACTTCACCTCAATGTAACTTTCATAGGAAATATATATTTGGAATACCTTACATAATATTTTAGTGTTCAGTGTGTATATGCCTACAGATTGTGAAGATAATTTCCCGGAAATGTCACAGTGTCTCGCGAATATAAGTGCCGTCATTGAAAGTGCGGATGTCGAGAGTGTTTTCGTGCTCGGGGACTTTAACGCTCACCCAGGAACGCGCTTTTATAACGAGTTGATGGACTATTGCTCTGAGGAACTATTATCGTGTATAGACCATAAGCGATTAGGTGAGAATACGTATACCTACATATGTAAGTGATGCGACAGGGTCGCAACGTTGGCTCGATCACTGCCTCGTCTCTGCGGCCGCCGAGTCAGCTGTGAGTGACGTGCAGGTATTATGCGATGCGTATCTGTCGGATCACCTGCCTTTAGTGATACAGGTAAGGTTTAATAGTATTATTTGTAAAAGACTGATTATTGACAGCGGGAATTATTGCAATTTAAAAGATAGATGGGGTTTTAGGAATAAGGATCAATGTGATAAATACTGTGAACTCTGTACTGAGAATTTAGACTTAATAATTCATAGTGATTGTTTTAATTTTTCATGTAATAATAATATAATATGTAATGATGATGCTCATATAAAAATAATTGATAAACTATATTGTAATATAATTAAGACACTACAAACAGCTGCTGAGCGCACGTACACCTGTAAAAATACCAACAAACGCTATGTCATTGGTTGGAATTATCACGTAAGACCACATCACGCCTTGGCTAGGCAAACTTTCTTACAGTGGAACATGTATGGAAAGCCTTGTTCGGGATATTACTATGAACAAATGCGTGCCGCGCGCAGGGATTTTAAATCCGCTCTTAAGTACGTTCAGAATAATCAGGAAAAAATTAGAATGAATATATTAGCGCAACATGCGTCGTCGAAAAATTTTTATAGTTTTTGGAGTGAAATTAAAAAGCTTAACCCTAAGAGTAGCACACCAGTTTGTGTAGACGGTGAAACTGATAGAATAGCGATTGCAAACAAGTTCCGCAAGCATTTCGACATACCGCGGGCTACTCCCGGGCGGACTCGGCCTAAGGCATCATTAAGAGAGTGTAGATCAGAAGAGGAGGTTTTCCACGTCTCATCTGATGATGTCATTGAGGTACTCAGGGGGATGAAACGTGGCAAATCTCCGGGACATGATGGCCTGAGTATTGAACATCTGCTGAACGCGGGAGGGTATATATCTGACATTTTGGCTGGATTTTTCAATCACTGTGCGCGGCACCAGTACTTACCCGCGGATCTTATTCGTACGCTAGTTGTACCTATAGCTAAGAACAAAACTGGTGATGTAGCTAGCATATATAACTATAGACCGATTTCTCTGGCGACGGTAGTGGCCAAGGTGCTTGAGCGTCTATTACATAAAAAGTTGAGTCCTGCTCTAAAGATTGATGACGGTCAATTTGGATTTCGTGCAGAAGTATCAACCGATATGGCTATTTTTTCTCTGAAGCAAGTCGTGTCACAGTATGTCAGTCAGGATACAAGCGTTTACGCTTGTTTCCTTGATCTAAGTCGCGCCTTTGACACAATAAATCAAGACTTGCTATGGGAAAAACTAGGTAACAGTAAGGTACAGGCTGGCGTTGTTGGACTGATTAGGTATTGGTATTCTAATCAGTCCAATAATGTCAGGTGGGAATCAGCTTTGTCTGACAGCTTTAAGCTGTCATGTGGCGTTAGGCAGGGTGGGCTAACCTCTCCTGACTTATTTAACCTTTACATTAATGATTTGATCGGGGAGTTGAGCAGGACACCAGTGGGGCTTAGACTTGGTGATAGATATGTCAACAACCTAAGTTACGCTGATGACATGGTCCTGCTCAGCCCCTCGATCAAAGGTTTAAGAAGACTGCTTATTACTTGTGAAAGATATGCCAAAGAGCATGATTTGGTTTACAACTCAAAAAAGACAGAGATGATGGTATTTAGGTCGGGAAGAGGTCCACATAACATCCCACCGGTCTGGATAGGCGGCCAGACTATTAAGGTAGTGGAGAAGTTCAGGTACCTTGGTCACATACTGACTTCAGATATGAAAGACGATGCAGATATCGATCGCCAGCGTAGAGCGTTATCAATCGTTGGTAATATGATAGCGAGGAGATTTTATAAGGCCAATGTAGAAACAAAAGCGCACTTGTTTAGGACCTACTGTCAAAGTTTCTACACGTGCCAGCTCTGGATCCGATACACGAAGAGATCGTTGGATGGCATTCGTGTTCAGTACAATAATATCTACCGACACCTAATGGGTTTAGCACCGTATTGTAGCGCCTCGGGAATGTTTGCAGAGGCAAGACTGAACACGTTTAATGCCATCCAAAGAAGTCGAATCGCTGGGTTCATGGCCCGGGTTGGTACGTGTAGTAACAGTATAATTAAGGAACTTGCGGACAGGTTGTGTGCTAGTTCTATGTTTAGAAAATGGTTAGAGATAGCTGCATAACCAAAGGTATGTCTTAGTCTTAGTTTATAATTATTACTTATTTGATTTTTATATATATTTTTTTTTTATTATTTTCTTTTGTTTTGTATGTAAATGATATGGAGATTCTTTTTCTGAAATAAAGATTTATTATTATTATTATTATTATTATAAAACTAGAGGACTTTTTTATTCTAAAATATATTTGATTTCGTCCGTTATTCTTGGCTTAATATGTCGAGCTTATGTTGTTCAGGAATAGTAGGTATAGTTAAGATAGGATTTTAGAATCGGTGGCGCAGATAATCAATACAAAATAAAATAATAATTTTTTATAATTAATTTTCAAAATAATAAAATAGCTTAAGAAAATAAAAAACAAAGAATCATATCTATGAAACACAGAAATAGTTTCTTCATCTGAATTGTTTGGTAAAGATTTTATCAATAGGTATGTAGATTTAAATGTATTTTGCAGTTACGAGAATTCCTTCATTACAAAATTCTGTTTCATTGATAAGAATTTCATTATGTAAGCAATACTGAAACTTAACCTTATGTAACAGGACATAAAATCTAGTTCAGATTAACAAAAAGTTGTAAGCATTTCATTTAAAGTGTTTGGGAATATTAGTACTTTTTGTTTCTTACATAAGATTGTGTAGTAAACCGGCATTTGTTATAATATTTTTCAGAACTACTTTTAATTTTCACTAAGATAAATTTCTGAAACATTTGTAAAAACTAAGTAAGTAGACACTGAGTAGTTCTTAGTATTTTAGCTGCTTAAGCAACCATCGTACCAGTCATTTATCCATACATTTATACAAATAAATATAATTAAAGTGTCTGTTTGTAAAATGTCAAAAGCAGCTTTTTACTAAATGCATATGAAAATATATACAGTCAATTACCTATATAAAAAAATCTATTTCTTAAATTTTTGTCTGTCTGTCTGTGTGTTCCGGCTAATCTCTGAAACGGCTGAAACGATTTTGACGAGACTTTCACTGGCAGATATCTGATGTTATAAGGAGTATCTTTGGTTACTTTTATTTTAGTTAAATAAGGTTTTCCACTAAAGAAAATTAAACCTTTTTTGTTAAATTCCATGCGAACGAAGTGGCGAGTAACAGCTAATTTTAAATATAAATTTAGATATTTTTTCGTATCATATTTCGTTTGTATAGATTAGGATAGTAATTGCACTAATCGCCTATCGGTCATGTCGAAACTATGTATAAAGGTTTCTTGTTAGCTTTCGGAACCCTGAAAAGGCTGTCACGCCAGAGGTCGCCTCAGTTAAATTAGTTAAGTTGAACCGGAACTTTGGTAAAGCATTTATGAGACAGTTTATGGGTTGGGCGGAAAGACATGGTGTCCATTTTTTATGTTTGCAATAAAACTGTCACAGCTTTATATGTTATAACACGCGTCATATCACAATATGTCTGCCTGCCTAAGGGTTAGCAGAATTGCCAGAATTTACCTATTTCTAGTTCATTTGTTCAGGTAATGAGTGATCTGCGCAGTTTAGTAGCCTTACTACTTGCGTACGACAACGCGTTTCACAATACCCTGTGTAAGCTAAACATAGATTTGTCGTCTTTTTGCGCATGCAAAAACGATGCTTTATGAGACAACGTCGGAACAAACAGACAGACAGACAACAAATTTAGAAATTGATTTTTTAGTGATAATGCTCCAGGTCCAGATACAATGCTACTAGCGGGTTAAGTGGACAGAGAGACTTAATATTAGTTCTATATGATCTATAATAAATGTTGGCACCAGCAACCAGAAAGTTTCAGTATGCGACTGCTTATGCATGCACTGACTATTAGAATATTTATTTATTTACTATAAATAGTGTAATTGGCGCAAGTCGTTCTATTTGATGTAAATAAATAAATAAATTAGATCAATGCCAGTCAAAAGACCACAAAAGTATTAATACAAACCTTTTCTGGGCACGAATAAATTAACATGCTTTGGCTGTTGAAGTCGTGAAGGTTAAATTTAAATATATAATAAACGTCAACTATGTCATTTAGGAATAGTGTAGCTTTACATTAGTGAACCGAAAATTGAAGCGGGTTAGTATTTCCTCAGATTACTTATATAAATAAAATAATCTTACCGCGTATATTAGTATTGACTATATTACGTGTATTGGGAAATGTGTTACTAGATTCTAAATCAAGAAATTCTTATAAGCAGCGCGGAGTCTGGGCAATAGACTTGTCCCCTATTACGCGGGACCTAAATTCATAGTTGGCGAAATGTAGGTGAGTAATGTACCTCTGACTTCCCCTTCGTCCTCGGAGAGGCGTATAGGCGTAGGAGTATATATATTTACTTATATATATATGTATATATAATAATATGTTAATAAACAACAAGCGTTGCGTTTAACTGGTAATATAAAACGAAACTAAAAAAAAATACTTATCAGAAACAAAAACGTTTTATTTCAAAATAATCAAATATATAATATTTTTGTTTATTTTTGATTATTTTAAATAAAAACATTTCAAATCAAATAATAATAAACGTATAAGTAAAAGAAATACTCTATACGTGCGCTTACAACTCTTCATAACTCGTACTTTTAGGCGCTTGTTACTTGCCACTATTTTGGTAGTATTACACGTCGTTAACACTTATTTTTAATTATCGTGTTTGCATTTTATTATACTTATTTAACCGTGCCAATACAGGTGACTTTTTCAATCTATTAATGACTAGCTTTTGCTCGCGGCTTCGCTCGCGTCAAAATCGGTTTAGTAGTTTTTGAGATAAACCCTTGCAAATAAACAACCAAAAAATCGAAACTTTCCTCTTTTTTCTTTGTTTTTAAATATTACTAGCAATTTGGGTTATGTCTATCTGATGTCGTTTTGATGTCGTTCACGGGCTTAACAGAAAGCCCATTGTTAATTAACGTACTGTACATTAGTTTATTGTTCTGTGTGGGCGGAAAGTAAATAATCCCATCTATAGGAGATGGTAATAAGGCTCCTAGAGCTGTACGCCAACTCGTATTGGTAATGGTAATCAATAAACGCCTCCCAGTTTATTGATATTAAAATCTTTTTTTAGAAGAAAGCTAACCTATATAATTTAAACGGCTTCCTTCAAAAAAGTTTCCTGCTTTGATTTTTCCGGAACAGTAAAGGTCATTATTCTCCGGTATCGGTTCATTATTGGAAATAAATACGTGTTATTTATCACGGGTTTTTTATGCAAAAAGGAAATATGCCTTTGAACTGTTCTTGCGGTGGTTCACATAACATATCATCGCGCTGTTTACATGAAAGGATAGTGTGAGATCACATTTCCGATAATATTTAAATTCTACTAAATAGTATTCACTGTGGTACAATGCCAGACAAAGTACTCATAAAAATTACTTACATAAAAATTACTTACATAAAAATAATCAAATGTACTGTTGCGACTTCGTTCAATTTGAATTATTCTATATATACTCGTATGTTTAAAAATTAAAAATGATTGTTGATCTTGAGTAAACGCATCACTTGAAAAAGTTTTGGCCAACAGGTTTAGCATTTCGGCCCTTTTTGAAGAGTTCGTAATAAGTGAATAAGTGTTGCACGGCAAAATAAATTAAAATTTGGTCAGAACAAAAGAAAATTTCATGAAATTTAGATATGTCTATTGCGTCACTTTCTGGATAAAAATTGCATAAAGCGTAATTTTAAATATAGTTTATAGAAAAATTATGTATGCCTGTGGTACATATTGTACTAGAACAGGATTTTAGTTAGTTTTATATGTTTTGATAGTCATTTTAGCATGTATTATGAGATATATATACAAATCATGCATTTTATTAATTTGGTCGCTTCCGTCCGTTTTGCCCGTTCAGCACGGTGTGCATTCAGCGATCGTTCCTCCTACAATGAACTACCTACCGCGATGTTGCCCGAGCGCTATGACTGGTCCTCCTTTCTTCAAACGAGATTTAATAGTAGTACTATGACGGTAGGCGGCGACTTGGCTGTATAGACACTTCACATTGCTAAAGTCCAACAGCGGTCATTACTTCTTATCATCAGGTGAATCGCTGATATTACTGCCTTTATAGGCAAAAACAAAATCCTAAGATAAATTACCTACATTCAGAAGTATTCAATACCTTACCTTTAATAAAACAAAAGCATCGTATTTCTTAAACCTGAACAAATACAATTTCAGTTGCGTAACTTCACTAAATGTAAAATGTTTAATAGAATTATTCTTAAACTCTCTGGTGAATAGGAATGGATGATACTTTGCTTACCGAATAGGTTACTAGAATTAATTTAAATAAATAAAAACTTTCAAGTTAAGAAAGCCACGAAGTAAAAAGTTAAGTCTCTAGGGCTCTAAATAATTATTTATTTTGATTAAGCAACGCTAATTTTTGAAACCAAAATATATTGAAATAAGTTTTATTTATTCATATTTTCTAACTTTAAATAGAAATAGGCTTATCATTTGCGTAGTGAATAAGAATTGCTGCATCATTACTTACACTTTAAAGTATTATGATCTCTGGGCGCTGAACGCTTTAAACAACGACACATTAAAATGATCTTAATTTAAATCTCTTCGGCTAATTGTTGACTTTGATAGTATGATGCGCTTTTTTATGTAAGATTTAAAGAAATACAATAAGTAATGATTAATTACATTTTAATTTGCCGATGTTGTAGAATACAAGAATAAAAACAATGACTGATACCATAACTATATCTGGACTGCTACACAACTGTCTTGAGTTTGATCTCAAAGTACGCAACTTTGACTTTTCGAAGTTATCTGTTTATTAAATAGTTAATTATCGGTCTCTTTAACGGTATAAGTAAACAGAGAAAACGTGCATGTATGTGCATTCTCCAAAATGTTCTCGATGATATGTGAAGTGTAAACACGCACTAGGCCAGCATGTTAGACTATGGACTATCCCTTTTCTGAGTAACAATAGGCCTATGCCCAGAAGTGGTATAGCTATTATATATTATGTACAATGCAAACATGGCATAGGAAGAAACTTTCTGAAATTGGATGAACAAAGCAGCATCTCATGAAATATTGAAGCCTTCATAAGCGCCGTGTCGCAGTAATTATAAATAGAAGCTTAATTAATTTAACTTCGTTAATTGTGTCGTAGTATAATCAAACGTATCGTATTGACGTGTCGCGTTTTGATAATTAATATGCTTTGATGTTGATAATTAAATTTTCTTGACGGTAGCGGAAGCTAATGGGTACTTGAATGTTTATATTTTTATTAATTAATGTGCCAGGACTTCACCTGCATTTGTGTTATAAAATATATTTGGGTTCACTTTTAATGTTCAGACAGAATTTTATTGACTTTTAAATAATTTAAATATTGATCATATTTGAATTTGTCAAAAGCTTATCATAGTATATACCTCTGTATCCAAAATAACCGCAACAGACAAATTTAGGCAAAAACGAGATTTGAGACTTCATAATAATTATTTTAACCTATTGCGTCACAGCGGCACACCGGTGGCCAAACACAATTTTTAATTATGTCAAGATATACCAAAACTTGACAGATTATTGTAGCGTAACATACGCTATGTTACACTATATGTTACAGAATTATGATAATTACAAACCTTTGCAAATGTTGCCTCAAGTAAATAAGTTATAATCACTTTCATTATAAGCTGCTTTAGATTATCGCAAATGTCTTCTTGACATTTCGTCGCAGGGTCGCCGTCGGGTATGCCACTCCACGTCAGCCGATACGCGTTCTTCACTCAAGACTCCTCCAACGACCTTTAGACAAGCAACGCTAATTTGCTTATTTTACAAGGCACCTAAAAACGTATTTCAAATTCAACGTTTTTTGGGTACTCTTAGTATCGTTAGGAATTTTAAACGGTCAAGTAAGCTATGGAAATCTAATCTTGAAAAAGTTCATGCTGCTGATAAGCAATCGAAAAATAATAAAACAGGCGAAAGTGTAAACTTAAATATAAGTAGTTTTAGTAATCCTAATCCTAACTAATATTATAAAAGCGAAAATGAGTTTGTTTGTTTGTTTGTTACCTTTTCACGTCTAAACCACTGAACCGATCATCCTGAAATTTTGCATATACGTTGTCAGGTGTACAGAAACGGACATGTACCTTTCATCCCGAAAAAAATTACTGTTTCCGAGGAAAACAACAATAACGTTCTTATGATAAATAGATGGCGCCACGTGTCTTTAGAATCATTATTGAATTATATTATTACAAGCAGAGTACGACCCGAATTGATTATCAAATTCTAAATTAACGCGAGCGAAGCCGCGGGCAAAAGCTAGTATTTAAATAAATAGCGTCAATTGTACTTAAGTTGAGTGTGAGTGAAGTTATGAAATAAAAGTGTTGTTAAAAATAGACAACGGGACAAAATCCGTACAAAGTAATTTCATTCCAATGCATAACATTCGCGTAAACGTGAGACGTAATCATGTATGATAATATCTTTCAGATATGATTATCAAAATTGGAATTGTCTTAATTTTTTGTTTGCTAAAGTTTTTCTCATAGTACACATAATGTCCATTCTAATTATGTTAATGAAATTAGATTTTATATAAAACTTTCTTTGTCTCCATTATAATCCAATTGTTATATATCTTCTGGGTAGAAGTTTAATTTTGGTTATTTTTATACAATTCAAAGTCGGAAGATTATAAAAGTTTATTCAACTAGACATGAAGTTGCAATCAGCTTTAGACTGAACTGATTTTTAAACAAACCAACAGAAAACGGTTTACGGTTATTCTGTTAGGTATATAATTATATGTCACAAGTAAAAGTAAATTTAATTAGATATTCAAAATAATGGTTACAACTGGTTTAAAATAAATAGTTTAAATGGTTTTAAATGGTTCATGTGCGCTACAATAGAGGACATACAAGTAAACTATTGGTCAGCCCTGCTAAAAGCAAAGCCCTTTCTAAAGGAAATCTAAAAGCCTTATTGAACCTTAAACACAATATCTCATCATTATCTGACTGCGATCTTTTATAGGATGGTGTGCAAACAAACATACTGTTCCTCTGATGATAAGCAGATACTAAAGCCTGTTATCACTTGCAATATTAAGCTTATACCTCGCGCGTTACCGACCTGAAAGAAATAAAAGAAAACGAATAATAAACACGTTATTGGAAGCATTTTCCTGGACTTCCCCGTTGATGTGTACCAGATTTAAACAGCGGTACAAACTCTGCTGAATCCAGGAGTAGCTGCTATCTTGTATTTACTGTACGTATATGTACATATCTACATAAACCTTCAAACTCCACTCAACCCTGGAGTAGCCGCTAACCCTTTCGTGAATTCGCCGTACTAATCAATATGTACATTGCACATGAACTCATATAAATGTTCTACGTTATGTTACAACTTAGCTCACACGTGCATCAGGATTGTGGTGTACTACGAATTCCACCTGCCACCCACATGTTTAGTCACCTACATTTATATCGAGTACGTTGCGAGTAACTCTTGCTTATAATGAGACTAAATACTATTAATGGTTTCATTACGTAGTAGGTTGATTGACAATGCATCACGTGAGCAGCTTATTAATTAGAATACTGAAAATACTTTGGCTGCACGGATGGCGTAGTTGTTTAAGTAGTCGCCCCGCTACTACCAATGCGTCGGGTGTGGGTCCGACAGGAGTAAAAATTTGTTTGATTCAGAAATGCCTGTTCCGGGTCTCACTCTTATTGAGTCTATTTTTTTAATGTTCGTACAGTCGTCACGCGACATAATCATGATTGCTAGTGCGGAGTTATATTTTCAAAAGATTAAAATTTGCTTTTAAGGTATCTTAGCTCATAAAACAGTTTAAATCTCTACGGTATAAGACACCATGTAGCTTATGCGGGCTGTGTGCGCAACTATTTCCATGGGCTACATGCATGATGCACACAGCACGCGCTAGGGTCTCAACTTTCCTACTTTCCTAAGGACGTATGCACGTCCGTCGGGCAGTTGAGACACTAGCGCGTGTTGTGCGCTTCGGGGATACAGGCACCTGTATCCCCGAAGCAGTAGGTAGAGAGTATTTTACCTATATTTCGTTAATTATGGTTTTAGATCCCACGTAAGAGAGAGCGAGCCTACTCCCATCTATCCGGCACAGTTACAGAGTAAAGTTGCTATTGAGAATAATAACTCATTCCAAAAATCTCAATAACACGAATGAACTCAAGATCTAATGTATAGCAGTTGCAATCACTACCACTGCTCCACCGAGGCATTCACTTGTAATCCTAACTAATATTATAAAAGCGAAAATGAGTTTGTTTGTTTGTTACCTTTTCACTCCTAAACCACCGAACCGATCATTCTGAAATTTTGCATATACATTGTCAGGTGTACAGAAACGGACATAAGCTACCTTTCATACCGAAAAAATTACTGTTCCCGAGGAAAACAACAATAACGTTCTTATGATAATAGATGACGCCACGTGTCTTTCGAATCATGATTGAATTATATTATTACAAGCAGAGTACAACCCGAATTGAATGTCAAATGCTAAATTAACGCGAGTGAAGCCGCGGGCAAAAGCTAGTATATAATAACTTTTAAACTTTCGAGTTGATGATATATATAATTTATGTATTTAATTCTTCTGCCTCACAAACGAAGACATGACATCGCAGCACCATTCAGCTTGTGACCACGGCCGGTGTAACCTGCTCGAAACGGCAAGCATAAAAATGGGTAAACATTATGCATGATCGTGTTAATACCCGTTACGTATTATATATATAATCCGAACTAATATTAAAAATCCGAATGCGAATTTGTTTGTGAAGCTTTTGAGCCTTATCTATTCGACGGATAATCATGAAATTTCGCATAGTCGTTGTCAGGGGAACAGAAAAGGATATACGGTAATGTAGCAAAACAGTGCTTTTCCAAGCGAGCAAAGCCGCGGGCAAAAGCTAGTGTCAAAGTTGCAGCAGGCACGCTAACTATTATTCGTAACTGTTGAGTGAGTAGCTTTATTAAGAAAAGGTATATGCAATCAAAAACTATTAAAACGAACGGTACCCATACGAATGTTCAACAAAAGTTCCAAAACTTTCACAAACTTGCATCGACATCGGCTGACTATTAACTAATTTAACTAGGTTATGTTCTGAGAAGTGCCCAATATGCATGCGTGTTCCTTATAATTTCCTATCTAAACGGCTATCCAAAGTTGCCCACAATTGCCATCTTAGCCAATATCCGAACAGACTCGGCAAGTGTCGGTTTAGTATATGGCGGTTATTATGCAAGCAGTTGCACCGTGTGTTTACTAAAGCAATAACAGTTCTGGGAACTAGACCAAGTATTTGTTGAAGCTCGCTTAGTTGCAGCAAACATGTATTGTCTTTACTGCTTCTGCAAAGAATTGGAAGAGTTATACCTGGTATCATAAAGGCTAATCAAAATTGTGCTATTCAGTCAGCCAATTCTAGCATTTGAAATACGTTTACTGACTGCATACATCCTTACTAATATTATAAATGCGAAAATGAGTTGGTTTGTTTGTTACGGTTTCACGCCTTAACTACTCAACCGATCAACATGAAATTTTGCATACACGTTGTCAGGGGTACAGAATAGGACATAGGGTACCTTTCATCCAGAAAAAAGAACTGTTGCAAACCTAACCTACATTTACGCGAGCGAAGTCGCGAGAGAAAACTAGTATTTTATAAGAATTGCTTAAAACTTAGCAGGCTTTTATAGCTATAGCAAATTAGGGGGCTCTGCAAAGTATTATTTATTTATAGCTAGTTCACATGAAGTACCTATAAAGCTTTCTAAACAAATCCATATAAACTTTTAAAGCATGGTTGTATTCTTGTAGGTAAATATTAAACTGTTGTAAAAGAATTTGTATCACAACAAGCAGGATTACTTAGGGCTATATCCAATATTCTATTGAAAGTCGATTATCTAGTTAATGTATGTAAAACAAATCTGGTGAGCTGGAGATGAGTGACCATAAAAAGACGCATACAAGGTGCACCTGTTTAAGTGGTTAAAGCACCACTGCCAGTGCGCTGAAGGTTGTGGATTGGAACCACAAAAACTTTTTTGGGGGTATACACATAAAAATGATATATAATATACATAATATATGATCCACGAATAGTTTCCTATTCTAGGTGTTCTGTATAATATCCGTTGTATGAATGCTCCTAAAGTCCGCCGCGATAACAACGAGTTACATATACCTATAAACGAAGAAAAAGAAATTTCAGGACTGCTTGCAATTTTTAAAAACAGAAGCCATATGTTGAAAATTATTTCCAACCGAATCACAATCAACAGGTAAAACAAAGACGTTTACAAATATCTCTACGGACATTTTCTCTGGATTCATTGCATTATGAAACTGTTGCACGTGGCCTAACTTGCGACCCATGTAATACGAAGTCAAAGTAAATTAACTGCAGCTACTTGCAGGCTTCTACTTCGAACTTCAAATGACGTCGTTTATAAGCGTTGCTATGGCAACGTCTCTTTGTGGCAATCGGTCCGTAAATATTAATATTACAAGATGTTTTTTCGTTCCGTTTTTCGATTCTTTTTTTAATAATTCTTTGCGTCGGTTGTTTTACGAAGAGTAAATAATAGCAATATTGTATTTTTTTAGATTTTGACGACGTTCATAGCGTTTTTCAAGCAAATACGGCCTACGTGATAGTTCACAGTGACCGTAGTTAAGGCTGTAAGCTATCCAAAAGTATTCACTCTCCTGTTCAAGCGAGAATTTAAGACCATTAGACTACTGATGACTGCAAGCTGCCTTCTGAATTTAACAACATAGTTTCGGTTGGATACGATATTTTGTATATATATATATATTTATTTAAGATGCACCAACGACATATTCTATACAAAATTACATACATACATATATAGATTCACGCCTGTTTCCCAGAGGGGTAGGCAGAGACTACGGGTTTCCATTTGCTACGATCCTGACACACTTCTCTGGCTTCATTCACTTTCATCACATACATCAATTAATAATTTTAAGCTATAAGCTTGAGGTTCAAATTAAAATGTATGTAATAAATAATAATTCATCTGTTCATTTAACTTCTTTTATTGAAACCGGACTAATGTTGCATTGTATAACACACATAAATTATTACTTTGAAAGCAAAATCGGCAAACGAAGTCATGGACAAAGATACGTTCTGCACTAAATAACAGTTTTTCATCTAAATAAAATGTTGCTTACAATATCATGTTAACAACTAAATCAGTTTTAACACCGATATCCTATAAACACGGCTTCATTGCTCGTAACGTTAATACTCTGCTATTAAAAATATAATAACTTTCGATCCATGGTCTGACACTTTTAGATATAAATTGATATTTGTGCGAACATTGCAACACTTAGTGGCAGGCCAAACAAGCGCAATTTCTGTAATGTGTGTAGAGTTTTTGCGTCGCGTAATTTACGTTTAACTACTAAATACTATAATTAAAGACCTATTATGTCTGGCCGACAGTGTGCCGCTGCGACTCAATAGGTTAATATTAACATGAACATACATACATTCATATTAAATTTGAACTCATTGCGTCGTCGTGTGGCACAAGCTGGATTTTTATATTCAACCGAATGTAGCGTAAATTATGCGACGCAAAACAATACTACTCGCTTCCCAGAAAATTGCGCACGTTTGGTCTAAAGGCGGCTGTACACATTGGGCCAAGGTAGTGGGCCAGCGTGTTGATACCGCCAAGTAGATCTCTACACGTTGGCCCAACATGCTGGCCCACTACCTTGGCCCAATGTGTACCGCCTTAACACTTATCTCTAAAAAGCCATTGGCTTTAACGATCGAATTTCAAATGCCGTACCTAAAACTCGAAAATTAAAACTTGCTAAATACCAAATTGAAGAAACTTCATGCATCCCAAGCAGCGTGTTTTTCTATTCATATAATTTCTACTCAACTTCACAACCACCATGTATCTGAATCTACTCGAGTAGGTATCATTAAGCTAGATACTTGGGTAGATAAATTGATATAATAGATGAAGAGTATCTCTATTACAATTATTCCCGAGATTATCTTTCTGTAATGTAAGCAGATTGATGACAAGATAAAATGATAATTAAAACCTACTTGTATTTTTTTGCCGTCGGTAGCAGGCGAGCCAGTAAGTCACCTGATGGTAAGCGTTTACTGAATCAGGAGAAGAGTGTGGAAGTCGGACTATTGATCCGAGCGGGGACAGACGGCCGTTTCCACCCTAATATAGAATAGAATGTGCAGTGTCGATGGGTCTAGAAGCTGAGCTCGGCTTCAAAAGATCTAAATAAATGACAAAAAATATAAAGTGTACAGTCAGCGACGTAAGTCGATAAACATTTGTGTAAACTTACAATTAATATAAGACATAAGTCGATAAACATTTGTGTAAATTTACTTAACTTCTATAGAATAATATAAATAAGTAAGTTTATATTCATAAAACACCGTCCCGAATTTGTTTCATGTTCAGCTACTTATGCCATTGTCTGTACCTACAAAAAATCTGTCAAAGATAAAACCATAAATAATAAAAAACTTGTTTGCTTATAAATATATAGTGGATAATCGTTGAAACTATTGAAACGATATTTCATTAAAAGAACGCTACACTTACCTACCTATTACATCATAGGCTATGTTGTAATGGCTCACAATGTGACTGAAATCGCGAAAGTACTAGTAGTACTAAATACTAGACGTATTAAATATATTGGAAACTAGCTGTTACCTGCGACTTCGTCCGCGTAGATTTTAGCTAAAAAGTATTTGTTTCCGCGGAAACCTATTTTTTTTTCGAAAATCAAAGTAGCCTAAGTTAGTCCTTATAACATCAGCTATCTGCCAGTGAAAGTCCTGTCAAAATCGATTCAGCCGTTTCGGAGATTAGCCGGAACAAACAGACAGACAAAAATTTAAAAATAGATGTTTTCGTATCGTATACCTTAGGTACTTTCATATGCATTAGATAAAAAGCTGTTATTTTGACATTACAAACAGACACTTCAATTTTATTTATTTGTGTAGATAAGATTTACTCCCCTCGTTCATGGCCTAGATAATTTCTTTTATACGTGAAACTTGTTGCTGTAAATGTTATCGTAGGCGTTGCGCAAAAATACAAATCTATTTAGTTTCTTTCAGAATTATGTGATTCATAGACCCGTAGATACGGGTGAGCCAATATTTACTATTTCTTGCTATATGGACATTGGCAAAGGTTTGAATTATAGCTTATGACCCAATATTTTACTTTTGGTTCGAATATTTCTTAGAACCTTCCATGTTTCGCACCAATAAATTTATATGAATAAAAAACACTTTTCTTGTTTATTGATTTGTTTATGTTTTATTTGGAGAAAGTTGTGATGTCATTGAAGACTAATTTATATATCAACGATAGTTTGTGACGACTGCCATGCAGTGGGTTAGAGTGCGATTACATGGCACGGACCTCTGACTTTTCGAGGTTATGTGCGTATTAAATAGTTAATTGTCGCTCGCTTTAACGGTGAAGGGAAACATTGTGAGGTAAACTCTTGTTTGAGAGTTCTCCATAATTTCTTAAAGATATGTGACGTCTGTCAGCTGGCACTGTACAAGCTGCCTGGTCCAGTATGTCCAGAATGGTAAGCCATTCTCACACGAAGAAGAGGTCCGATCTCAACAGTGAGAAAGATTGCATACAAGGCTGATATTATGTAATATATTATATTCCATGTACCTTGATTGATTTTATTTGTAACTACCTGTTACCTGCGACTTCGTCCGCGTAGATTTTAACTAAAAAGAGTTTGTCTCCGCGGAACCCTATTTTTTTTCTAAAATCAATGTAGCCTAAGTTACTCCTTATAACATAGCTATCTGCCAGTGAAATAAAACAAAATCGGTTCAGCCGTTTCGGAGATTAGCCGGAACAAACAGACAGACAGAAAGACATACAAAATTTAAAAAATAAATGATTTCGTATAGGTGCCTTATATACTTTCATATGCATTAGATAAAAAGCTGTTATTTTTACATTACAAACAGACACTTCAATTTTATTTATTTGTATAGATGTATAGATATAGATGTATAGATTAAGCTTGGTTCATAGTTAATTGGTAAAAAGTATGAAGTGGTAGAGACTACCAATTACACATTGATGGTAAGAATGAGCCAGCTGACCCAAAGAAGTTATTAATAATCATTATTTTACAGGGAACTGGTGTAAGAGTAATAACACTGGCATAATATTTTATCTGGCAGGTAAAAGGTGGCAAAGCGCACTTAGCTGATTATTGCAACGACACACTTGAGTGCAAAATTTTAATATTTGAAACACGCCATCATGCTACGCTACAGATTGAGTGAGTTAGAGAGCATGCACTTTAACACGCATTACAAAAAATTGCTCGAAATATCTCCTTTATTAGGTATGTAGTAATAAATAACACAATGCCCGGCTCAGAGTATGCTGCATTAGTTGTAAAAAAGAAATATATCAATACAATGATATTTTAAATAAAAAGTATTAAGGCTGTAATAATAATATATTATGTACGCAGATGAACCTACTGCCGCATAAACAGACAAGTGAAACATTTGAAGCTTAGTTTAACTCACTAAGTACCGAAAGCGCTGTTATTGTTTGCAAATTATCTATTGCTTCTCGAAGAATTATTCTAAATTGACTGACAGAATATGGCGTCTGATTTACATTTCCATGTTTATTCAAGGAACCTTGGTGTTTATTTTTAACTAGCTTTTACCTGCGACTTCGTCCGCGTAGATTTTAACTAAAAAGTGTTTGTCGCCGCGGAACCCAACTATATTTCTCTGCCCAAGTTACTTAAATGGCGTAGTTTTTATAGTGTAAAGATAGATAATAGCATGGCTTATTCAAAAACAACATTTAAGTATGCGTCGTTAGATTACACACTGTCACAGAATGCGTAAGAAAAATAAAGATTCACAGCTCCTCCCCCGTAGGTGATAGCGTGATAATATGTAGCCTATATGTTGACCCGTACCTGTTAGTAATATTCATGCAAAATTTGAAGTAAATCCATGCAGTACTTTTCGAGTTTAGCCCGGACATACATACAGACAAACAAAGACAAAAATTCTGGCTTCATTCGCTTTCATCACATTCCTCATGCACGCTCGCCGGTTTAAGGTGCTCTTAACCTGGTCTTTGTCCAGAACGTCTCCGATCCGATTGAGAAACGTTCGCCTAGGTCTTCCCCTTGCGACTGTTCCATTCACACTAGCCTTATGAACTTTTTAGTCAGTCTTTTCTTGTCCATTATTTCTACATGCCTAAACCAGCTTCCTTATTAGCAATTCTTATTATTACTTAAAATAAAAATTTTACTTGTGATCTAGTGCTTTCTCTTAACAGCGTTAATTTTTAACGATACCTAATAGAAAGTACTTTACTTGCTAATGCTACGAGAGAATTAAATAGCAAGTACTTTATACTATACGTAATGCTTTTGAGATGTAAATTATGTGTTTCAAAATATTAATGATTTGCATAACAGTAAGCAAATCATATAGTATATATAGAAAAATGATTCTATCTATATATAGAATCTTTTTTCTATGCAAAGGAACATTTCATACATTAGCAGCTCTAAAACTATACTTATTATGTACATAATAGTAATATTGTAAACGTCAATAAGAAGTGGTTACCGGAAACAGCTATAATTACCACGTTTATACAAAAAATGTATATTTATGGATATATAAATACAAAAGTAACTATGTCTATGTGTTTGTTACGCTTTAACTTCTAAAGCACTATACGGATTTTAATGACAATTGGCAAGCCGATAAATTGTGTCATGGGGCCTTTCCTAGTTTACAATGTCAGCAATAGCCTATGTCCTTATATTGCTACCTTTTAACCCAATATGTATTCTTGTGGGATTCTCGCAGGCACAGTCACGGACAGAAACTAGTTAAAATATTAATAAAATCAGAACCTGATTTCTTAGTAACAATGTAACTCAATAAGCATTGAATTAAAACTTAAAACCTAAGAGATTGCCTTTCATTTCTGTTCGTGATTTATTTGACAAAGTTTGATTAGGTTTTCGGCTAACTAAACTGATTGATTAGCAGCAGGTTTTGATGGGACGTCTTTCTGCGTACTTAGAAGCGATTCGTTTTAATTAAGAAACTAATATCTATGTTTTTGGAATCTCGTAGCAAATATTCATATCTCTTGTTACTAAAGATTTACGCCTATATTCTCTAAAGAGTAAACAGTCGTATTTTTACGACTCATTTAACCAATTAACTAATTTTAGGTCTTCATTCCATTCCATCCTTAATTCATTTTTCATAAGCATTTTTGAGTAGTAGAGCCTCGCTAATTTCAACACGAATAGGCCGGCTCGACCGGGGAAGTCTAGGATATCACAGAATATCGACGTGAAATAGCAGTATTCCTACTGTTAATAAATTATGTTATAACATTTTATGTAAATGTTAAGTTTGTGAAAAGCGCTACTGGATTACAGCTTAAGCTTATATCTTAAGAGATTTAAGCTTAAGATCAAAAGCACTACTGGACATAAAGACAAGTGGTTGTCTAATTGTTTGATTGAAAAGGGAGCAAGATATGTTTCAAAGTCCAAAATATGCTGTTTATGTACGTTTTCCAAAACAGAACGAGCTTTAACCCGCGGCTTTGGAAACACGCTCGAAAGGTCAATCCCATAGAAAACGTGACATTCCGGGATCGTAACTAGCCGATATCTCACTGGCTCATAAACTAACTCTATATAAAAAATACACGCCGACAGTAACGTTCCTGTTACGTCAAAATGGTCGCAAATTCTCTGAAATGTGTCCCTATTCGACTCTTGCTCGTCCTCTTGTTCGTCTCTCGGACCTCAAGACGCACAAACAATTTTTTTTTAATTATCTCTGGTTCTCACCAAATTGATGACTTAACCACGTCTTACTAAAAAGCTTGACTTTGATGCGCCTTGTCACGGATCTTGTACGCTGGGTACTCTTTTATCATATTAACCTAAGATCTACTGCACTGTCATTGCCATTACAGTTAAGTTTAAATTAGTTTCGATGGCAATTTAAATATTAAGATCCCTACGAACGCCATATTATAGGTACCCAGCCATTTGTAACGTGTAATAATAGAGTTCGGACAAGTTCTAAATACAACAGTTAATCTTAAGTTAATCCGGGTGCATACAGCATCCATAAGCACAGTTAAGTAGACTAGTTACTGTTTAAACGACTACACATAAACTTTGTATAATCCCTTTAATATTTATGATAGCTTATGATGACTGTTAGAAGTGCTCAGGAGTATTGTTACTTTTCGCATGAGCAGAGTCTATTGTTTCTCAGAACAGATAGAGCTAAAATATTGATTTCCATCCGCAAATATGTATTTTTTTTAATGACTTCTCCCGCTCTAGGAGTAATTCCTGTGTCGCGGGGGACTTTATAAACGTTCAAACACGGACACAAAGAACACCCAGACTCGGAACAACTATTTGTGTTTCACACAATTTTTGTCCCGTATAGGATTTGAACTCACAACATTTGGCGCGATGGCTGTGGCGTGGCAACCACTTAAACCAATTTCAACTTAAACTTAAAGTAAAAAGCTTTCGCAGGTATTAATATACCTGATGCGAAAACTTTTTACGCTTTTTTTAGCATTAGCAAGCACTGAGTAAGGCAGTGGTCCGACCGCCGACCATGAACGAGAAACGAGTAGAACTAGAAACTATAAACGAGTTGACGATCAGCGGGAAGCGAGTGTGTAGTTTCGATATGTTTGTCGCCGGGCTACAAGCGAGTGTGCAAGTGCGACGAGCGATTGCTCGCGCCACTCGCCCGCGGTCGCTCAGTCCTGTGCAAACCTGCGCGCGCGACGAGCGAGCATCGCTGAACGAGTATCGCTGAGCGAGTTTATATTTGAAAGCTCTTGTCGCTCAGCGACAAAACTAGTAAAGCGAGTCGTCGCCGGCAGTGTGAACAGTCAGAGAGCAACTTTTAATATATGCATCTCTTTCGTTTACAAGGAATGTATATTAATTGTGCGTTTCTTGAGAGACAAAATCGCCGATAGTTAGTCATTTTCTCGCTGGCGATGGCGGTCGGACCACTGCATAATGTGAGATGTAGCATACTCGTAGCTACAGTTTATATAGAGAAGGAGCGCAAAAAGCTAAATTTTATATAAAAAGAATTTGGGTTTAAATAATTATTTAACCAGTCCTTTATGTTGTTCTGTTAGTAGATTTACAAAGATTTTCAAGGAAATGCTGTACGATGAGAACATTTAATGGTTTATGTTTCTGCGTTAGCTGGGCACCGCAGTCTTCCTCTTTTCAAATCACCATCTCTGTCTGCATGCGCGGAAACAAGACAAAGTCATACATATTTCAACGCGCTATCTCATTTCATTCTCATGTAATGACAAAGCTTTAAGAATAAGTGGTAAGGCCGGAAAAAGATAGATGACTAAATTTTGCCCGCGGTTCCGCTCGCGTAAATGTAGGTTATACGTCTATTTTCTAATCTTCTTTATTGGTATGAAACGTACCCTATGACTTTTCTGTACTTACAACATGTATGTTAAATTTCATGATGATCGCTCGAGTAGTTAAGGCGTGAAAGCGTAACAAACAAACAAATAAACGAACAAAACTCACATTCGCATTTATAATATTAGTTAGAATTATACATCGCTTTCATAAGTGCCAGTTGTTACTTTTAGAGATGAAAGGTTTTTGTAGACAACGGTACATAGTCACTAAGTATGACATAATTGTTGTATAAAACATGTAGCTATTGTTTTTGTAGCAATTATGTTTTTATTACCATTTTTATTGCAAAAGGAAGGAAATTTGTGTTATAATTTTATTTGAGCCTGAATACAAAATACAATGTTATTAATGGCGATAAGAGTCGTTCAATTTTACGATAGATTTAGCGCTCGGTGGATGTTACGTTGAATGAGGTCATTTTTACCCGAAATTGAGTGCTTCAATGATAACGTTTTTCTGAAATTGACTACTGCGAAAAGCTGGCTTACGGGATTTCCGCTTTAAAAGAAATCGGGCGGTGTAGTAATAAAACGCGCGGTGTAGGAAGGAATCGCGCGGTGTAGGTTTAATCGCGCGGTGTAGTTTTAATCGCGCGGTGTAGTAACAAAACGCGCGGTGTAGGAAGGAATCGCGCGGTGTAGTAGGAAACCGCGCATTGAGTAAGAAATCGTCGGGGTAGGAAGAAGTCGCACGGTGTAGGGAGAAATTGCGCATCGTAGTAAAAATCGCTCGGGGTAGTAAGAGATTGCGCGGTGTAGGATAAAAATGAAAAAAAATGTCGCGCTGTGTAGAGAAAAGCGCGCGGTCAAATTCTCTATTAATAAACTTAAACTAAAATGTGTCCTCGTGAAACTCGCAGTGTAGAATTTATGTAAACAAATATCTTTTGTTTCATTTGCCTATCTGATATAAGATTTTGTAAAACAGACGTTTTAGATATGTCACGATGTCATTGTATTTAAATTGATATTTATGTCTTCGAAGCATAGCAACAAATTGTATGCTCTAGTATAAAATATTGCTTGTCTAACCTGTTGAAAATAATGTTATTCCTTCGGGTTAGCTCGATTTAGATGACTGACGCTTCTTATCCTAATCCTAACTAATATTATAAATGCGAAAATGAGTTTGTTTGTTTGTTACGCTTTCACGCCTTAACTACTCAACCGATCAACATGAAATTTTGCATACACGTTGTCAGGGGTACAGAATAGGACATAGTTAATACGCCTTCCATCTTATCCTAGATTAATATTATAAATGCGAATGTAAGTTTGTTTTTTACGCCTTAACAACTCGATCGGCTATCTTCATGATAGATACACGTCACGATACATTTCACATACACGTTGTTTGAGGTACAGAAAAGGAGATAGAGTACGTTTTATCCAAAAAAAAGTATTGTTCCCGAAGGATAATAATTTATTGACAAAACCTACTTGAGCGAAACTTCGGGTACAAAGCAGTTGCAAATATTTAAATAACGGACTCAAGGAACAAAATCCATCAATATGTTGACTTTTCAAAATATTAAATCATTGTTTATCGATTTCCAATTTATTTCCCCACCGCTTCAATTACATATAGGATTTCGAAAATGCGAATGAAGGTAATAGATGTTATCAGTACTTTGCGATTCTTATTTCAAGTGCACATGAACGAAATTATTTCTGTGAATTGGAGATGAAAACCGATTATCGGAAATGCCTTACATTTGACTTGGTAATGTGTAGGCAGATTTTCGTTTTATTATGTAATCATTTCACAAAATATTCTTCGGTAAATTACAAAACGATAAATAAGCTTATAAAAATGTGTCTGCTATATATACCTATATGTATTCTGAAGATTACTTATTCTATATAAAAATAGGCAAAACAAAACAGCCCAGTACAGGTACAAAGATATTGTATATTGCTGTATGATTGTTTCAGTACGTTTTCTCCTTTGTTTTTCAATCGATATTTTTTCTTTTTATAATTTTCACATAAATATTTGTGTTATCAATAATAATTTTAACAGATCTATTGCTATTGAGCTGGAACTGAAAGAAATATCATTGTGTAAAAGATATAACTACAGGTCGGATTAATTATAGCTCTAAAATCAATTACTTATATTCCTGTTTCCTCCTCCTCATCCATATATAAAACTATATTAATATATTTTTCATATAAGAGGGATTTTGGCAATGACAGTATTTTTTATTTATTTATAAGTTTCGTTAAATTTGTTTGCTGGATGTTTGAAAATAGCAGTAAATTCGAGTGAAGTATAGAAGAAGCGAAGTAACTTTCGAAGGCTCCTTGTCCTTATAATACCTTTATTGGTGATAGATATAAATAATATAATAATTTATCTTTGATTCAGAAAGGAAACAGAATACAAATAGGATTACGTTTGTATAGAGAAAACGCTAATCTCATGTCATCTAACAAATTAAAATGCATATTTGAGGCAGAAACAGCTATACTAATATTAAAAAGAGAAAAGATTTGAATTTTGCTTGTTTGTTTGTAAGGTCTTAACTTAAAAACTACTCAAATGATTTAAAAATTTTCTTTCACCGTTAGAAAGCTATATTATCGGCGAGTAATATCTACATTTTTTTTATACAACTAATGCGGCAAACAACCTTACGGCCGACCCGATGGTAAGTGGTCACCGTAGCCTATGGACGCCTGCAACACCAGAAGCATCACTTGCGCGTTGCCGAACCTTTAGGAATGAAAGAAGAGAAAAATGAAGTGAGAGGAAGAAGGAACGGGAAGGGGGGCAAGAAGGTGATTGGGCCTCCAGCACTCTCATTCACCGAACAAAACACAACAGTAGGAATACTGCTATTTCGCGTCGATATTCTGTGAGAGGATATTCCTTCCCCGGTCGAGCCGGCCCAGTTATGCTGAAATCAGCGAGGCTCTACGACTATATTTTATTTTAAAAAGTACTGTAACTAACATAACCTTACATACTTTTACGCGACCAAAACCGCAAGCAAAAGCTAGTTTCAAATAATCTTAGCCAAACACAACAACTCTGGGTGTAGTCAAACTTACTATTCACGATCGTAATAAAACGGCAATAAAGCTGAACTAACATTACTGAGTGATGCTCTCGATCGGTTAATTGTACCCTAATGTTGGTTTATACATTTTAATAGCGGTTCCCGATTAGACTATCGTCTTGGCTAGACTGTTTAATTAGCCTGCCTTAGACCATTAGATGAATTGACTACACGGTTGGAACAATGATTTAAGTGGCCACCTCGCAATACTTATATACCGTTTTGAAGGCATGATATTTCGGCCAGGTTCCACTACCCGTGGTCACAAGTAGACTGACGGAGCGATGTAAGGCTTCAGTTTGTGAGGTAGATATTCCTCAGTCTCCACATTTTGTTTTAACGATCTACACATTACACGAACAAATGTTCGTAATTAAATTTTGATATTAACAATTAGTACTAAATATATTAATTATTTAGAGATTGAGTTTTTTTGCACTGTTGATATTGCCTGTGCTCAGGAGAATATCAACAGTGGTGTCACTGACAGGACTGTGTATATTCTCAGTGACAGTCAAGCTGCTCTCAAGGCTCTGGACTCGTGTAAGGTGGACTCCAGACTGGTCCTGAAGTATTTAATTTAACTGAGTATCTGACCTAATAATTGCTTCCATGGAGGCTTTACAAATCAAAATAAGGCTCCGTTCGGTAGTATTAACATGGATAAATTCATGTTCAAATCCTCGTAGCCTCACATGTGAGGTAAACTAACCTAATCGTGTCCGTATTCTGAGACCTTCAATAAAATATGTAAATATTCAGGATGATTGCGTTAGCACCCGTTTTTAGTTGCAAAAAATACTTTTGTGTGTGGCGCTGTCTATTTAAAAATATAATTAACATATATTAAGTGAGCTCTAGTTATCAAACATGGAAAAATGAAATTACATAGTCTATACTAATATTATAAAGCTGAAAAGTTTGTTTGTTTGGTGGAACGCGCTAATCTCAGGAACTACTGGTACGAATTGAAAAAATCTTTTAGTGCTGGATAGCCCATTCATCGAGGAGTTTTCAGTACCAACACGAAGTCTGGAACTCTAGACTTCGTGTTGGTACTGAAAATGTATTTACAGCTTATTCCAATAACACTTCGCTTGTCTCAAGAATGAAGACTTCGTGCTAGATCATTAAGGCGTTTTCGTATAGAAATAAAAAATATCCGTCGTAAGAAATCTCGAAACTCCCAAAGCAATAATTTTCAATTCACTGTACCAAGTGAAGCAATTTCTACTTATTACTTCCCGCGGCGATTTATATTAGGTCCAAATTAATATTACAAACAAAATTCAATAATAAAAATATCATTAGGTATGATCATAATACATATTTAATTGTATTTAATATATGCCTAATATTTTGTCAGTGATATTAATTTCGAAGTAATAAAAAACGTCGCGATTTCCGCATTGATATTCGGTTTGCCTCCTAATATTTGTAATGGAAAATACGAGCCAAGATATTTTCAAAAGCGTATTCAGACATCTTCACTTTACTCTCATGAAATATGAGAATAAAAATATATTGTTCGTAGAAGTACGTCTCACCGTCGAAACATGGACACATTGTAAAAATGTGCCTACATTACGCGAGCCAAACACAAACAGAACTGGCTGTTTGCAGCGTCAATTTTGAACGTAAAACGACCTGCAGCAAATAAATATACATATATATTTAATAATACCAGCCCTTTATATAACTTGTATCACTGCTGGGCACGGGCCTATTCTCATTGTAAGAAGGGTTAGGCCATAGTTCACCACACAGGCCTAGTGCGGGTTGGCAGACTCCACATATCTTCGAACATTATGGAGAATTCTCAGACATGCAGATTTACTCACGATGTTTTCAAGGTATTAACTAATTAATACTCACATAATTTCTAAAAGTCAGAAGTGCGTGCCTTGGGATCGAAGTCGAGACATCGACATGGTAGTCCAATGATCAATCTATCATCAAATCTACAGAAAATTCATGGTGCAAATTTTATTTTCTTCTTCAAAAGCCGTCAATTGACGAAACGGACCAATCACGAGCTGAACGCTTAAGACCTACTCTAATCAGCATACATAAAGACTTCTAAGTACAATTATGCCACACAAATATGTTTTGTTCTTACTCTTCAGCTTACCATAGATAAATCAACACACGAACATACGAAACGTAGATTTCTACATTCTATTAAACATTTCTAAACTAAGCTTAACGTATTCCATAATATATTATGTATTTAATACATATACTATCAAAACCATAACATTTTAACCACTGAGTAAGCTGCATACAATGAAAAGGCATATCCAGCAAACTTTACTATGTTTTCGACGGAGATAGTAGTGCAAACCTGGTCACCATCATAAATTACATGCCTGTAAATAAAAAAAAACATATGTTAATATCCAATTATTCTAACACGAAACTATTAAAGCACGTAAAGCCGTTGATCCTGCGCCTGGTCTCTCTCCGGTCGTGTCGGATTATCCGTCCCATCGGATCATGAGGGTTAGGGAACAGAGAGTGCGCTTGTGTTTGCGCACATACTTGTGCACTATAATATTGCCTGCGCAGATGGCCAGTCTCCGTTAAGATTGGCCGCCGTGACCGAAATTCGGTCAGGAGGACATTATTATTATTATTCTAACATATTTAAATAACGCGATGCTTAAAGTTATATAATACCTCATTGCTGGGTACAGGCTTCTTCTCAGTTGGAGAATGGTTAAGCAAAAATCCACTACGCCGGCCCAGTGCGGGTTGGCAGATTAAAGACATGTAATGCCACAAGAAGTCATGAGAGCACTACAAACTTTAAAAAATAAGAATAGTGTTGGCCACGATGATATAGCTACTAAAGTAATAAAATTTGTATCTAATATCATAGTTTTTCATCTGAGTCACATAATAAATTTATGTGCTCGGGCGTATTCCCAATCGCGTTAAAGACAGTGATAGTTAAACCACTGTTTTAAAAAAATGACAAAGAAAGGCTTGAAAATTACAGACCCATAGCCTTAATTCCTGTGTTTTCAAAAACTATTGAAAAGATTATGTATAATTCAATTCTTTGTTTTTTAAATAAACATCATATTATATGTGACGAACAGATGGGATTTAGGAAAGGAAGGGGCATAAATATAGCAATATACGAACTTCTCAATGTAATAGCTAAGCATGTCGATAAGAGAGTGCCCATATGTGCTATTTACACAGATATGACAAGGACTTTCGATAACGTCGATCATGAAATTCTCCTTCATAAGCTCTACATGTATGGCATCAGAGGAAATGTATTGAATCTCTTGAAATGTTACCTTAGCAATCGAAAACAATATACCGAAATTAGCAGAATCAGTGTCAAATGCAAACGAGAGGAAAAATACTTGTCTGAAGCTAGAACTGTCAAATATGGCGTGCCTCAAGGCAGTGTTTTAGGCCCACTTCTATTTCTGCTCTATATAAATGATCTGCCTCGATACGTTCGGCACCCAATGGTATTATTTGCAGACGACAGCACCGTAGTAATAAAATGTATTGACATGAATGAATATGAAAATGACATTAATCATACGTTAAAAGACATAGTAAACTGGCTTGACATGAACAATTTAATAATTAATCTTACAAAAACTAATATAATGCATTTTTATCAACGTACATCGGCTCAAAATCTAACAATCGAATATAATAGACAAGGTATTGAACAAATAAATGTTGCTAAATTTTTAGGAATTTTGATAGACAGTTAGTTAACCTGGAAACCTCAAGCAGAAGAGGTGTGTAAAAAATTAAGTACTTCTGCATATGTACTATCAAATTTAGCAAAAAAGGTAAATATAACCACAACGTTAACAGCTTACCATGGTCTGGTGGCGTCGATTTTGCGATTTGGGATTGTATTTTGGGGCAATTGTACCTTAAGGAAACAGGTTTTCAAAGCACAGAAGCGCTGCATACGGGCAATGTGTGGTCTAAAAATGACTGACAGTTGTGTGCCTATGTTTAAGTCTCTAAAATTGTTGACGTTCCCATGTATGTATGTTTTTGAAGTGGCAGTCTTCGTAAGGGTCAATAAGCATTATTTTATATCATTATCAGAAATAAGGAAAGGACCTATTAGAAGTCAGTATAGAAATATGTTGCAAACTGGTGGTTACAATACTGCTTTACTTAAGAAAAATGTTTTCGGCATGGCGCCTGTCATTTATAACAAATTACCCGATTCTATAAAGAATGATACAATATCTACATTCAAAAACAAATTGACTGCACTTCTTTTAAATAAATGTTATTATTCAATTAATGACTTTTTGAATGATACATTTTGACATTACTTTAGATTATTAGTTTTTGACATTACTTACGCTTATTTGACATTTGATTTATTTTCTTAATTTCAATTATTATTTCTTACATAATTATATTTACCATTATAATAAAATATTATTATGAATCGTAATTTTGTAATTCCAAACATTTCATTAATTCATTTGTTGTCTGATTTCTAATTGTATTCATTTGGTTAATGATTGTTTAAATCCTGATGAATTTTAATCTCTTACCTAAATGTCTGTATGCGTATTCAAGGTAGATTGTATATGGATCATAAAAATTGTTAACATCTATATTTCATGTACCTACAATCAATGCAAATAAAATTTAGAAAAAAAAAAAAAGACATCTTCGGGAACATTGTATAGAACTCTTAAACACACAGGTTTCCCCATGATATTGTCTTTCACAATAATAATACAAGTTTTTTGCGTCATTCGTTTACATGATGTAGTCTGCGCAAGTGCCTTGCACAAGTTGCACATGTTACCCGTGTCGTATACCAGAGCCATTAGTATTCAGCATTCATGCATTATGTCATAATTAATTATTATCATGTTCATACAAATGGTTTACTAAAGAGCGTTGTTTATACCCATAGTGATTGTTATTTTTACGAACTGTTACAGTCACCTTGAGTCGGCACAGCTTTTCTAGGCAACCGTATCTTAAGAGGAGCGTGCTTTTATTTTTGAACATCTTCAAACTGAATTCTGACTTTATAATTATCTAATGTAACCGACTTGCGACTATTTTAAGAGGCATTTTCCAAAACTTTATACAGCCGTTATTTCTAGAAAAAACATATTCAAGGTTACCATCTCGTCTAGTTCTTGAAGTCCCAATACCTTACGCGTTAAAGCTCACCTGAAGACAAGCCCATTAACAGGTTCCCAGTCCGATGAATCACATATGATACAAAACAATATAGTTTCTATTGTGTCTATTACAGAACAGCGAAAGGGTTAAACATTTAATTCGGTAAGTCGCTTAAGAATGTTTCATTAATGATGGGTCAGTGAGCCCGGCAAGGGTATTAAATTTACTTACGCAGGTCGTTTTTTGCATGTTTCATGGTCACACAGGCACCGTATTGTAATTAGAAATCTATTTTCAACAAGGCTAATCGAAATACTAGGAACGTATATTAGATAATCATAATGATATACCTAAGTCCGATATTGCCGACAATCCTAACTAATATTATAAATGCAAATGTGAGTTTGTTTGTTTGTTACGCTTTTTTATTTCAACTACTATACCGATCGTCATTAAATTTCGCATACAAGTCGTCAACGGTAAAGGAACTAGGGTTTTCACCTTTTATAAAAAGGACTATACCCGAGGGATAGCTAAACGAATATTCCATGTATTTATTTATAAAGACTTAAAATCATGCTAACAACGGTAGCAATAAATAATCCGATTCAGTCATTGTTCCGTGTTGCACTTTAACAAAAAACGCACTGACACAGTGGTGAGGTAAGTACTAAAACGCCACGCCATCTAAACTTTCCTATATTTTTACACTGGAAAGCCAACAATTTTCTTTTTTTTATATTTCATGCAATATAAGGCCACAAGGCCTTAATTATAGGGTTGTATATAATCAAAAATCAGATATAAATTATCATTTTTCGTTTCCTATCACAATACATAAAGAGTGATATGTTATAAAAGGAACACTTCAGACCAATGTTGAAAGCAATCAAAAGGTTTCGTTTGTAGTTATGAATAATTCTTATACAATTTTGATGTAATCATTTAATTAGTATTCATGAAAGATACTTTTTCCCTCCTGAAACTTTAGCTAAATATAATTATCAATGTTTATATAGATCTGCTCTGAATTTCTGCCGAAAAAAAATTAGGTAGTTACGAAATAAAGGACTAATTAGCCTGAAAATTGTGTCACGCTCTTGTAAACAAATCGTAGGAGTGATCTTAATTGTTTTGAGAACTTGTTACGACTTTCGTTCAATGTAGGTTAATATAAAATTATTAGTCTGACTTTTGTTTGTTATAAATTGGGCTTTTAACGCTGTATTCCACTTAAAATGTCATTTGTTATCGCCTTATTTGTAAGCCTAAGAATTCTTCATTTGGGTCAATTAAATAAATTTACCATTTCACTTTGAAAGTGTAGGTATTTCTCTTTTTATAGCAATTACACTGGAAAGCCAGTATTAATCAGTACCATTAAGCTAATTACTAAATTGACTTAATAAAGCTGATACTAATAATTTCCTAACTTTCGGCTTTCAAGGTTTCTGTTTCTGCTCCATCATAAATACTTGGTAGTAATTATTATAGTATGGTTTATGGTAAACACATATTAAAACCGGCATAGAGCATGTTGTGTTTGTATGAATCCCAAAAAAATATAAAATAAACTCCTCAACAAAGTATGAATTCAATACAAGTTAAGTCATGGAAGTAAGTACTTATCTTTATTGTTATTTCGTTGCATGTAAGAAGCTGATCTACATACATAATAAGCTAAAAATACCCTCCAACTATTTCTTGCTGTTACGATTTCAAGATGAAACATATGCTAGATTCTTAAATCTGGCATATTATGTTTCATCTTGAATCCCTTGCATTGTTAGAGGTCTCAACCTCTAACAATACAACTGTTGAAGTTTTTCCGTGATGCACGTACAAACATAAAGATAGACAAATCAGTGTTTTGGCTTCTATAATTCTTATAAAGAAAAATAGTTCACATTATTTTTCTCTAATATCTTCTATGTATAGCAACCGGTTACAATTTTATTATATTTATAGGTAAGTATAGAGTACCTACGACGGAACCACTAGTATTTACTGTAAAGCCAAAATGATAAATGAGTTATGCGCGATATTCAAGAATCTACTAAAGCAGCAGTTGCTACTGTGTTTGTATAATAATCAGAAAATTTGTTTATATGGTATTCGTTGTTTGAAATTCATAACTGCCGAAGTAAAATTATCATCATATAAGATACTGTGAATATAGAAGTATAAGAAGGGTTTGATAAATCTATATTAATATAATAAATTTGGAAGAGATTGTTTCCTTTTACTTGAGCGCGCCAAACTCTGTAAAATGATTTAAATTTTTTTTCTACATTTTTGTAGCCAAACTTAAGGAAAGTTGCAGGTTATATAATACCGTGCTAAGAGCCAAGAGCAGGACCGGTAATCATAGGCGTGGATGAAAACGCGTGTGACAAATAGTGTAAAATAAAGTTTATATGTAATATGTATTGTCTTACGTTTATGCGAATCTTATACATTGAAATTAAACTATATTCGCGTTGTTTATTTTAAAACAGTTTTGTTACATAAACATGCTCACATGGCTGGTGAAAAGCAACCGAAAAGTTTATACTTAGCCCGACATTTATACACGAATATAAATAGTTTTAATAATTTATAAAAGTATAAACAAGGCGACAAAATCCGTATAAAATAGTTTAATTTCATAGTTCATATGGTTTGAATTGTCTAAGAAAATTTGTATTTAATTGAATGCGTCATGCTTCGACGGTATTTCATAATATTTATAATTCATTTTCAAACTGAATTAAGCGCTCGTTTCGCTCCTGTAATTGATTGAAATACGAGGAAACGTTATGCGTGACATTTTTATCCAACACGTCGCGTTAGCTACGTGACGTCGACGACTCGCGTCCACCAAGTTAAATGCATATACATATTATTTTTATAATTGGATCACGCACATAATAGAATGTTTAATCAAAAAAGCATTTTTGTTGGCTGCCTTTAGGATAAATTATGATATTTACGGTAATCAATCAAACAGGTCTTATCCCTCGTATACTGAAAGGCAGACCTAGGCGAGGCCTTAGCATTTTATCGTTTTTTTTTAAATTTTAGCAACAGTGTACAGTGACCTTGTATAAATAGTAGTTCCCAACATAACTAAACTTTATCTTATATAAATAATATTTGTATGTCAATGTTTTGTACTGTAAAATAAATGTAACATCTGCTATACCACATTAGATACAAATAAACTAATAATTATAAATAAATGATTCGTCTGCCCGCAATCCGCCATGAACGATCTCTCAGCTTGGTCGGAGTATACTATATTTGTGTAGAGAGAAGATCACATCATGTTTCTCCATAGGGTGTTAAAACAGTAGTAACATAAAGTATAGTTTTTCCTTGAAAGGAGGTAATAAAATGTGTAAATACTTTTTTCATTTTTAGGCGACTGTGATACAAAAGTATTATGTAAATTAAAAATAGCGCACGTTTGAACTGTACTAGCTACTTGTTTACTGATTCAAAGGATGTCTAAATGCCGACAAATAAATGGAGCATGTAGAACGCTGTTCGATTGTATTCATAACTGCATTTCTCGCTTTTCAGTACGTTGTATAATATATCAACGATACATTATCTTCAGTGTGTTTTCATAATTCAATAACAATAAACGTCGGCATATTTTGCCGATAGTAGGTACGTAGTATACATACTTACATACGTACGTTCTTATATTGTTAAAAGTTTCCATTACACACGCTGTTGTAGAACGTATAGAAAGACGGCGTTTATTGTTATCCTGATGTATGAAACCTTAAAATATGGGCATAGATCAACAGCTTAACCTTTAAAGCGCTTAAGAAGATGCGATTTAAAACTCGCGATTGTAAATAATTAAACTCTTTATTACATTTTTGATTGTTATTTGAATGTATAGGCATAAAAATTAATTTATTATTCGAATAAAAATATTGTGAAAATCAGCAATATAAATGTTCATTCGAATGCAAATTTTAGAGTACATTTATTTTCTAGTTGCCAGTAACAAAAAATATCAAAGCTCGTTGGTCTCACAGGCGTTTGCAAATCGTGATTTCATTTAAATACAATTTTTATTACGCAGTGACAATTTATAAGTAAACATTCGAATGCACGATTCTACAATCATCCACTCATTCAAAATTCTTTTAGATACTAATCTACTTTAATAAATAGTAAACATATAAGGTGCATAACAAAAATATTGTTACCTGATAAAAAATATTCCCGTTATGATGCTTATAGTAATCGCACCATAAACTGCCACGGTAGTATACACTTCTATTAAAGTTCTTATCACCCTCTCGATTATTTCGTACACTACCTTGAACAAGTTGATAATCACGTGTATAATGAATTCCATTGAGTTCTGAGGTCAGCCGCATCTGCATTGCCTCCTGAAAATAACATCAAGTCAATGCACTTGCTATGATGTAAAGTGTGGTCCATGTAACGTATTTGTGTAGCCTTATTTACGTATTTTAACGTGTTTGCGACATTTTATGATGACCACTCGAGTAGTTAAGGTGGACAAACTTAACAAACAAACTCACATTTACATTTATAATATTAGTAAGGATAAACAAGATTCAAGCAATCCTGCAAGATTTTTAGCTTCATTATATATAGCTTGCAAGTTCTTTTTCTCAAATATCTGGTCGGAAATCAGTGCGGGGATTCTCAAGCTGGGAAGTCTAGCATGAAACAATACATAAGGAGCTTGTGTCAGCTAGTTATAGTCATAAGCAAAAAACTCCGTGCTGTTTTTTGGAAATAGAGAACTCTGATATGGATCCTAATCAAATCTAAAAACTTGCCTAATCTTTTGGATGTATATCGGTGTTATAATTATTATGTATTATCTTGAATATGAAACTCACCAGCTTAGACTGTTAACTGAAGATTTACTTCCATAACTATATTGAAGAAACCTATGCTTTGTAAAATTATTGTAATAGCTTCGTACATTAACTTTATAAAACAAGGTAATAATGCAAAACCGCGAAATAATAAATAGGATAATGGTAATATTCAAATGACAAGGATTGTCAGGTTTTGTCTATCATTATTAAACGTTCAGAAAGTTCTGTCGTAAATTGTCAGAATCTTGAATAAGGAGGTCTTAGTACTGACAAAGAAGTTTAAACTATTACCATAATATCTTTGAGCACGTGGTGCTTTGAACATTTAAAATGTTGTTATTATGGTAATAAAGGTTTTGGTGGAATCATTTTTGCTACAACCTTTGAACCTATTTATTTGTATACAGATATAACGCTGGGTTGTTTTAGATTTTACTAATGATAGTAAAAGTGAACAGATTTTTGTCAATCGTCTCATTTTTATAGAATAACATGGCTCACTTTCAGTAAGATTGCCATTATTTGTTATATAACTAAATATAATATTATATGTAATGAAGATAATAATTGTAAAAAATTAAAGTACTAATTATACTAAATATTACTAATGATACCGTTGTACAGTCAGAAATCCGTAGTCTCTGCCTACCCCTCTGGGAAACAGGCGTGAATCTATGTATGTATATATGTACAGTCAGAACAGAGATTTTTAATTGCTTTATTTTAAAAATCATGCCAATTCCTCATTTTCTACTGAAGTAGCAGTTAAAGGATTCAGGTATTATTATCTTAATTAATTACTATATAACTACAGTAAGTAAATTTTTGTTCATAAAATACTGTTATAAATTTCTTTACTGTTTAGCTATTTGGCTCTACAAGAATACTAGCGTTGTGTTAATACTGCAATATAGCTGACGCAGGACCTTATTTGTTCTATTTATATTGATTATGTTGCCTGTTTGTAATTATCTTTGAATATGGAACAAATTATTTTATTTCTTTCTTTTTACTTATGTCGCTGACTGACTGACTATACGTTGACTTTTATTATATCATACTTTTTGACTGTAGGACTAGCGCAATCATTTATGACTCGGTTCATGTATCAAGAAATCGATTTAGCTACGGGCAGAATAAATTTTGACATATTTTACAAAGAATATGTGTTTATTCTGTCCGTAGGTAAAATGATTCGTTTCTTGATTTAGGCCTAAGTCGTAAACTCGCTTCTACATGGAACAAAATATTTGTTTGATCTACGAATATTCGTACCGAGTTTGGATGGTCCTTGATATCGCAGTTTCAACATTTGTTAAGTACCTTGATTATACAGCTCAATAATAAAAAACAGCGTGGACGATTTATAAAAAAGAAATGAACCATCAATAAAACAATTAATAATGTTGGCGTAGCCGGGTGTTAAATAGGGCTCTATTACTATACTCTGATTGCGTCATATAGGTATTTACGTTTTATGTAGGATTGTGAGAACTTAAGGTCTCACTTTATTACTAGGCTTAGGGGACAGATATTATGACTAGACTTAGTTTTGTTAACTAGCGCTGCTAGGTATTTGCTGGCAAGTATAAAGAACAGAAAATTAAAATATGGTTTTGCTACTACTAGCTTTTGCCTGGGGCTTTGCTTGAGAATAGTACTTTTATTTGTCTGGATGAAATGTATCTTATGTCCTTTTCTGTACTGCTGACAACCTGTATGTGAAGTTTCATAATGATCGGTCGAGTACTTTAGGCGTGAAAGCGTAACAAACAAACCCACATTCCCATTTATAATTTTTGTTAGGATTAGGATATTATACAGATACGGAATCTGTAGTTCTAAATAGATTTGAAATCTTCAAGGACATTGTATGATGAATGATATAGGAATCAAATCCTCACAATTGGTGGTACCATAGCGTAAAAGAAAGACTGATTAGGCCTACCAAAGAAGCCAAGACCAAGACTGGAAAACTTACAAAAAGTAGTAGTAGTCGTCTATAAAAAAGGGCCTACGGAGACCATATACTGCAAAATAAGTCTAACCATTAGGCTAGCAGCCAATCACAGGTTTACAGAAACCTGTGATTGGCTTATAATCTTTATCTTTATATATATAATTCTTCTGTACGTGTGTTGAGAGTGAACTCCTCCTAAACGGCTGGACCGATTTGAATGAAACTTTTTGTGTGTGTTCAAGTGGATTCGAGGATAGTTTAGATATGCTTTTTTTTTTTCTCTTTTGTACAGGACAACGTCTTTAGGGACAGCTAGTATAATTATATAATTCTACTGTACGTGTGTATGTCACTGAACTCCTCCTAAACGGCTGGACCGATTTTGTTGAAACTTTTTGTGTGTGTTCAAGTGGATTCGAGAATGGTTTAGATAGGTTTTCTTTTGTTCTATTGTACAGGACACCGTATGTCAGGACAGCTAGTATATATTATATAATTATATGAAACTTGGAAAAGGAATACCGGTAACTTCGTATGACCTTAGCCCTGAGGGGTGACATTGGCCCTTAATTGAAAAAAGCTGTTTAATTGGAAGAAGCTTTGGAAGAAGCTGTTTTACTGACAGTTTATAGTGCTATCTATTGATTTCCACGTGTATTTTTTACCTGGTTTAGTACCTGGTGGGAACTTCAAACTTTTTCCAATTAAGGGCCAATGTTACCCCTCAAGGCTAAAGTCATACGAAATTACGATTATATTGCTTTGCAAACACTGGATTATTAAAGGTTTTACGTCGCATTCATACAAACGCTTATTATGCTGGCATTACGGATGAACCACCGTACGGTATTTTATGCGATCTCACAGTTTAGTGCCTTGAAGCAAAGTTAAGTCAAGTTAAAATCTAAGTTACGCTTCATCTAATTTCGCCGAGCAGAACTGAAGACATAGTGCATGAGTAATATAAATGGCGAGGGAACTAGAAGTCCACCTTGCGAAGTCGCAAGCGAATTCCAGTACGTTATAATTTTCATTTTCTTTGGTACGAATTAATATTGTTTCGGTACGTAGTAGAGAAATCACTAAAATAAAGCTTCAAAGTTCGTGCATTAAGCGTTTTAATTTAATGTGAAGGTCTAAAATAAAATCGACCATTCTTCATTATTCTGTCGAATCAGCAACGTACCCATTAATATGTAATTCTCACTAAAGATTTGATCAGTCCGTTTTCTTTCTTCGCAGTTGGTAAAATTAAAATGTTGCTTACAAAGGCGTTGAGGGAATCGTTCAGATTTTCTCTCCTCAAAACCTAAAAGGGAGATAAAATATTTTTGAGGTGCTGCTATAATTAATTTAATTACGGTCCTGGAACTTTACAAATGTTTTCAACGACCACTGCGAAGTATAATTCTGTTTTATCACTAAATTAATATGGAATAAGAGATATTGGAACGTCTGGCTTCTAGAATATTTTTCAAAGCCTGAAAGAATTCTTTGTCCGTCCTATTTAATTTCCTCGTGTTTTTGTCTCGACTTTAAATCGTATTCTTTCATTCGAATTTTATTACGTGTCGTCTCGGTAAAATTTCCATTTTATAATTGGGTATTTTTACTATCCGATTACCGCCTTATTGCAAATCGTAAAAGTAGAAAAGCCAGCAGAAACAACGAATTCTCAATTAAACTAAATAACGATATTCATAGCTAGAGTTGATAAAACCACGTGCCGGGAGTATAAACTACATCGAAGTCTCATAAAACAGTAGTTATACAAATGAACATTTTGAAAATTTATAACGACATGGATAATTATACAATCGTGGCTTAAAACTGACAAACTTCACAGAGTAACGATTAAATCGCTCGAATTTGAATATTAGTTTGAAAGTGTTTTAGTGAGTACCCTTTATTATAATCATCCTCGTAATAACTTTCTAAATTCGACTATTAAATAGCAGTATTTAAATGAAACGGTGTGATAATAGAATAAGTACCAAATTCTTATCTAGACTGTTTAGAACTTACCTTTCTTGAATAAACCATTCGGCTTCTTATTACATTCTGTAGAGACAATTCCAAGAATTCTCAGAATTGTGTCATCTTGAGAATTCTTACAATAGCTATAGTGAATTACTGAGTTTGAACATGTTTGACTATGCACCCCTATCCACCCATTCAGCAAAATTGAATAGAATAATGATCTGAAAATATTTGAAATTACGCGCCCATCGCATAGATTAATCGATTAGCGAGGTTAAGTAACGGTGCATCCGTTATACCATCAATGCTGGCTGTCCAGGACATCAATAATAATAATCGTTTATTTAACAAACACACGTACCATAAATTACACATGAAATGTTACAGATTTTATAATAATAATTATTTGAACACTGGTACCCATGCTAAGATTTAACTTGTGTTATGGGTACTAGAGCTCTCTCTCTCTATTTCACATAAAATAAAACGATATAACGATGATGACAGCCGATAGAGGAGATCAGTAATATTTTTACATTTACCAAATATTGTAAAATCTCGTCTAACCTTAGATCATCGCTATTACATCGCAAGAGTCGCATTGTAGCCACATCGTGCAAGTTTATTCAGCCGAAACGACTAAAGAGCTGACTCCCAGCAGATATAAGAGTAGGGTAGGAACGTATGGAGGCCTAAAACATTTTAATGTCTTACTATAAATTAACCTTTATTATAATGACACCTCGTTTCAGTGGTGCTCAGAACTATTTACTGTAACTGGTTACAAAAGATGAGATTTGAAGCGACGATAGATCCATGGATAAAACATGAAACTTGCGATCGAGAGGTAAGGAGTTTAAATCTCATAATTGTACTTTCGACATGAACTTACTCTCCTAAGTTAAGCAAATTAGCTTAGCTCTATGGGCTAGTGAGAATACTAGAAATTCAAAGACTATTACACTAGTAATAATTCGCGTTGCGGGGAAATTAACTAACATTCAAACAAAAAACACCTAGACCCGGGACAACTGTTGTGCATTACACAAATATTTACCCTATGCGAAAATTTTAGTCACAGAATTCAAAGCAATAGAGTGGCGAGGCGACCTCATACAACAATGCCATCCAGCATTGTTGTAGAAAATGGCAATGCATATCCGTGCAATTTTCTACAATATTTGAAAACGATATCTAATATCATATAAAGCGTAATATATTTTACTCGTACTCACGCCTATTACTTTCAAAGTAAATAAAGCGAAAATTGATCTAAAAGAAAAAGGGTCGTCACCATTTTTGGGTACAAAAGAATTAACGCGTTAAAGTTATCAATACCATGCTTGAAATATTGATGGCACTTTAATGGCTTGTAAATCGATTCCAGGAAATGGCGCTGGTAACCAAACCTTTCATATTAACCCAAACACGGAGGAAAAAGGTTTTAAAAGGCACTAAATGGTGTTGGATAATTTATAGATGCGCATTAGAATTTAGGAGTATTCGATTGAGATATTGCACTATTGGAACGTGTTCGAGTTGAAATATTAGATGTAAGTTTGGTACTAAGTGTCAATATTTATTTTAAGTTTGAAAGTTTTGGGGATTTATTAAAAAGAAAGTGGAGCGTCAGTGATAAGGACTAGTTGAGATGATACTTTTTAAATGAATGAAGTGGAAACTCGAGGAAAAGGCAACATTAAAATAGGTGGAGGTTTCTAGTAGTAGATGCTTAAATGTAGTTATAACGCCAGGTAACGACGTATAAAATTATGTACAATTGTGTTGTTTTGTTATTAATATTAAAATAAATGCAAATTATACGACATAATGTAGACTCCCTCATGCCTGCATGTCCGCGAAGGGCAAGGTTCCTGTATATTACACCTACAATAGACCACCTACATATATGTATTTTTGCGCTACAATGAATCTATTTGCCGAAAAGCTCAATATACTTTATTCGTCCCGGGGATTGAACCAGGGACTTCGCGTCTATTTTGTTCCCCAAACATAAGCGTATAGTTGTGCCATGGATCATGGAGGCAATGGGAAATGCAGACTAACTAGGATAATCTACCTTCCACCGATCTGAAATTCATTCATTCGTTTCATCAATGCCTCCGTAATTTATTTATCTAATCTAATAGTTGACATCCGACCATAATTCGTAAAAAATCTTTTATTAATTTTATCTTTCTGTATTTCTTAATATAATATAAACTATAGCTATGGCAAATCTTCTCCGTGCGCGCAATATGCTAAAAAAGGGATTTAAATTTTCTCTTTACTTATAATTATTGTACAGATAAAGGCAGCTTACGCAGTAAGTCACAAAATATTTACTTCGAATATCTACTATTTAAGCTGATTATAGTATACATTGAACCGTAAAAACGAAAAAAATCAACTTGATGAGAATGATATAAAGTAAAAAGTTCATATTTAAACTACGTAAAACATTCTAGAAAATGTAGACTTCTCTTGTTTCCAATCACGTTCATCAAATTTCTCATCAAATACAACTTTATCATTTTAAACGTCACAAAATTTTAAAGGGGATTCAATTACAGTGAAGTATTTGATAAAAACTTAAATGAGTTCTTTGTAAACAATCAACAAAATAGCCAATTTCAATTTGAAACTCATCTACGTCATACAGTTTGATTAAATTGCATTTTCTTTGAATTTCTTCAGAATTTAATACCGAAGTCTGAGTGCTAAAATGATAGGAAAACTTATAAATTAATAAACTTTGATTACGAGTATATTAATTGTATATTGCTAGCTTTAACGTTGAAGGAAAACCACGCCAGGCGAGCTAATATTGCTCTTAGTAGCAACTCTGCTTCAAGTTTCCTGACGACTTTTTATTTGATATTGTCTTACGTTTCCGCGAATAGTACACATGAAATTAAACTTATTCATACGGTTTTTGTCATGGTTTAAATAACTAGCATCTACTTAGTATAAATACGTCAAGCGGTAACTAAGATAGTAATTGTCGTCTCGATTACAAGTACTAATTTCAGTAGTTTCTGAATATTAAGCAAACAGGTTCGGTAAAATCTATTTGAAGTAGCTTAGTTTTAAGTTATTTTTTTATATATAAAGAAGTAAAGAGTAGCTATAGCGGTGGTAGCCTATAGGTTAAGGGTACGCGCTTGCAGTCAAGAGGTTGCGGGTTCGAGTTCCGTTCATTACACCATCGAAGTGAACCCACTCATAACATAAACAAGCATTCAGCCAAGCCGGATAGGTTAAATACTACCTACTTAATTCTGTTTAAAAATGTTAGTGTAAGATAATACCTAGAAATCACATAAGAATTCTCATAAGCTCACTGTACTATAGAAATCTGGTAAGGAGCTCATAACTATTAGATATAAATACACAATACTTCACATGACTTCACAAAAATATCCAGGATCTAACGTAAACATAAACACAAATTTATTCTACCGAATCAAGGAGACAGTCGCCTGATATTGCAAAATTTTGCTATCAATTGCACCCAATGCTTGTTGTGGCGAAGAAAAGTACGTAAACACCCTCTACGCCTCGTAAAGGTCACGACCATCTTAAGAAAAACACACATCGTGATGATAAACGACTTTCCTCGAGTAAATGTCGTAAACAAAAGGTGAAACGATAATACTCTTTGTAAGGAAGTTTAAAGGCCTGCTAAACCCAACGAAAATATATATTGGATGAATTATGAAGTGCTGTGAACGTTTTTGATGAGTCTTCTTCATTGTGTGGGGACAGAAGTGCTCTTTCAAATACGGTGTGAAGGTCACGTCGGTTATTTAAGTCGTTAATACGGCTCAGTGAGTTTATTAAACAATGTGAATGATTTTGTTACTGAAATGAACAGGGGTAAATAGAAACTAAAATTGTGTAATTTGGCATTGGTAGTTTCTACACTTTTCATTTTTGAATGTCTCTAAGATTAAAATATTAATGTAAACACTAAAAACAGATTATATATAGACAATTAATGGGCTGATCTGCATAAATACTTACTAATATTAAAAATGCGAATATGAGTTTGTTTATTACGCTTTCACGACGTAACTACTTGACCGATCATCATGAATTTTCACATACATTTTGTCAAGGCTACAGAAAAGGACATTTACCTTACATCTAGAAAAGATGTCCTGTTCCCGAAGGAAATAAATTTATCAACAAAATCTACATTAACGCAAGTGAAGCCACGCACAAAAAGGTTTTATTTTTTGTAATGCCTGAAAAATGCGGCTGTTTTGATATTAACCAAATATTATTATAAGAACTTATACACTTTAATTTACGATAGAAAAGATTATAAGCTTATAAAGCAAGGATAAATGCTTTAATGTAGTCAATATCTTTCTTCTTAATTCATGACCAAAGCGTTACAAGCGTTTTGAAACAAATCTATCATCTTGCTATCGAATATCTCGCTTAAACTTTTGCCACTGGATCAGCGAGAAGACATCCAGGAAAACAATTAATTATAAACGATCATTATATATGTAGGTACATACACAAAAAAGTACAACCAGCATAAACAGATAAACGAAACTTCGCGTTAAGCGTCGAGTAGCAGAAACTCAGAGTAATAACATTATGAACTAAGTTGTTCAACTTTGAATACTAATGCAGAGTGAAATTGAAATGGCAAAGGCTATAGTAGAATGCACTCTGACATTTAATATCTTATTTAAATATGAAGTTATAATTTCATATAATATAATATAATATTTATAATATTCTACCACATACACACAACACCATCTAGCCCAAATTAAGCAGAGCTTGTACTATTAGTACTAGACAATGGATAAACATACTTATATACTTTTTTTTGTAAATACATACATATTATACATAGGAACACCCAGACCAAGACAAACATCCATGTTCATGTACACAAATGTTTGACTTGTGCGGGAATCGAACCCGCGACCTCAGGCGTGGCAGTCGGTTACACTAACCACTACGCCATCGAGGCCGACACACGACACGACTTTTTTAAAGTGCAAAATATAAATATTAGTTTTCGAAAATAACTCTTATTTCATTTTTATAATAGAATACCTATATACTACGACGCTAAATATTTGTTTTCCAATTTTCTTTAGTTTAGTAGGTACACGTGGAACCGTCCTTTGTACGTTTCTGTTTCAAAAGGAAATATTGCCATTTGCAAAACTTTACGAAGTCCAACATGTTTATATCGACAAAAGGGTACTCCAAGTACTCTTAGAACATATAAAATGATAGAATATATGTCAACTCAGAACACGAGGCACTAAGTAAGTACTTGTGATATGTATTAGGTATGTACTCATAGTTATGTTCTTAGCCGCGTGTCGATGTCGTGGCATTTTTGTCGCGTAAATACCACAAATGTCTCTAAAACAGGTACAGTAGGTGGCGATAAAACAGTCTAACTGAACAATGTTAGGCGGTATTTCACGTCAGCAACATACTTTTAGCCCCCAGATCCTACTTAATGACATTTTGTTAATCCTAACTTTTAATATTATAAATGCGAATGGGAGTTTGTTTGTTTGTTCGTTATGCTTTCACGCCATAACTACTTGACCAATCATCATCAAATTGCGCATGCACGTTGTCAAGAGTACATATAAGAACATAGGGCTCTTTTCATTCATAAAAAATGACTATTCTCGAGCGAAGTCGTGGACAAAAATTAGTATTCCGGATTTTGTAATTGTTTATGGGTTTACTTAGCCGTTTGCGCATTGTTAGCATGGCGATCGATTTGAGGTGATTGAATACACACACTTACGAACAGGCACGTACACACGGCTAAGTACTCTATCGTTTTCTTTAAAATATGCTTATTACTCTCAAATATAATTATTATTGTAATTATTAATTTCTAGTCTAATTAGATACGGTTGAATCTAAATTTTCTGACAAGGCAACTACCATTTAACTTCCGTAATTAACGAATATAACATAACGAATGAAACAGTTATAAATAAACATACATAGATTCACGCCTGTTTCCCAGAGGGGTAGGCAGAGACTACGGATTTCCATTTGCTACGATCCTGACACACTTCTCTGGCTTCATTCACTTTCATCACATTCCTCATACACGCTCGCCGGTTTAAGGTGCTCTTAACCTGGCCTTTGTCCAGAACGTCTCCGATCCCGCATCTCACTCTTATCATACTATTCCTTATTCTATCTTTCAGAGTCACACCACATATATTGTCTCTCAGCGCTCTCATTTCTAAAGCATTTATTCTGCTCTCATGCTTCTTTTGCCATACCCAACTTTCACTTCCACGCATAAGTGTAGGCACTAATAGTGCTCTATGAACAGCCAAACGTGCCTTTTCGGATACATTTCGACTGTTCATAAAAGCGCGTAGAGCGCCATTCACTTTATTGCCCGCAATCGCCTTATGCAAACATTGGACTTGTTCTAGAAATATTTAAGAATAGTGACTTTTACATTGATTGTAATAGAATAAGATTTTACATGCTATTTAAGCCACTAAAGAGATTTTTTAATATTATTTATTATTTAAAAATATAATAATATTTTTAGAAAGTCGCGTATCTATAATCACAACACGGATGCTTGCAATATTAGTAGATTTTATGGATCGTTCGATCTGTGCTATAACTCCAAAACAAAACAGATAATATTTATTGTACTGAATAGCCATTCCTTATTGTTATATTATATTGTGTTGAAGGAGTGATAGCGAATCTAGGTTTATAGTTGTCATGAATAATGTAAACGATATACTTGGATTACATTCATAAAATAAACGAATTTTATTACTATAGTTGGTTAATACGTAAAGTGGTAAGGATGTATATTTATTTTACAACTTGCATTAAAATTTAATGATATATGCCATTTTATATTTAGGTAAGTTATGTTTACGATTTAAAGTCCTATATAATATTGCCAACGTTGATATGCCACGCAGAGGTTTATAGTTGGATCACCACTCAACCGTCGCGCCACCTTTTAAAGGCCGATGTCAAAAACCACCAACTGTCGCGCCGCCTTTTAAAGGTCGATTGCTACCTGCGTTTATAAATCGCGATTTGTCGTAGTAAACAGTTGTGTATCCTGCTCTTACTTGCACAATGAGTACGGAAAAGGACAAGGGTGGCATAAAGTCACATACTACGTATGCAGAACAAACTAATCTCTGTTCCTTGAAGTTTGAAATCAAGTGTCACTGTTACGAAATCGGGCGTGTATAGTGGTGTGTTGTCGGTGTGTTTGTGCTTGTATTTTTGTGGTTACTTTTCTTTAAAGTGATAGAAATACTTCTGTACATCATAGATGTGTATGTAAAGCAAAATTTGTGTTATGTAAAATGAAGAGAATATTAAATAATTGTTTATTTATTTAATTATAATTACTGTATGTACAACACATCTAGACAAAATTAGCTCACCCTGGTTTCAAATTAGATTTAATAATATATTTCAAGGCAAAGCTTTGCTATTCTAATTGAGTAAGATTGCTTATTTCATGCCGATTCTAACGATATAAAGTTTATAGACAGTTCCTATACAAACGTTTCGAGATATCCTCGTTTTAATCATCTGCATCGCTATCATCCCCCACTACCCGGAAGTACCGTGACGGTTGGCTAAATATTCCGCAAATTTGCGAAACGGCTGAGTGGTGGCGCGCACCTCTGTCTTTTGTAATTATTTGCTCGTTAAATAGTTAATACTCACTCGCCTTAGCAATAATGATACATGTCCGAAAGATCTACATTTTGTCATCGAAGGTGTATAAAGACGTATCTGCCATCCTACAGGCTAGCGTAATAAGCACATGTTATATCCCTTCTCATGCTGAGAGAAGGCGCAGCAATGAGACAATTTATTAAATTATTTTAACTTGATGTACGAGTAATATACATCATATAAACATCACAGGTGACATCACGCAGACGCGATGGAATTAATATTACAATTATTTTTTGTTTAAAAACATTTGGAATTATCCTACTTGCCATATAGTGAAAAATTAATCTAATAGATGCAGTAACCACTTATAGATATATGAAGTCACAAAATTCGCACTATCTCCTTTATAATGCTAGATTTTGCTCGCGGCTTCACTCGCTTAAATGTAAGTTATGTAATTTTACCCCTCGGGATTACTTTTCCTGGATAGAAGGTACTCTATGTCCTTTTCTGTACCGCTGACTACGTGTATACGAAATTTCGTGATGATCAGTCGATTGGTTAAGACGAGAATGACTAACAAACTCAGATTAATAATATTAGTGAGGATTATGATTATAAAGATATGATATAGAAATAACCCTTGCACGGTTATTATAAATGTTGTCTTGCAAGGATGTTATACATTTTATATAAACATTAAATGAACAAACCTAGCGATTACCTTGACCTGGAATATTTGCGCGAAGCATTCTACGGATGCGACATCACCACTTAAAACTATGGGTGATTTTAAGTAAAAACTTCGTAGAAGGAAGGAGATCGCTTCCATATTCTAAGTTACCCGCACTCGAATAGGATAAATTAATTAACTCAGAAGTGTTTAATTGATCAACTTCGAGAAACTTCAGCGTTCAACTTGCGCTTGATCTTTAATTCATTGTGGGAAACTAAACAAAAGGGAAAATAAGCTTGTTTTATTTACTTCGTATTCAAGAAGCAAGTTTCCACGTAGCAGATGTTCCGTACAAAGTTCGAAGCAGTAAGAAACTAAGATTTGTTTTTTTTACGATATTCAAAGTTGAGTTTCTAATGGCTGTCGAGCGTATGCTAGTTCACTTTAGCTTAAAGTTTTAGTGTTTTCTTAATAGTTTTGTTTGTTCGCTTATGTATTAAATATTCATACAGAATCTGAAAATTGTTTATGATGCACGGATGACGTAGTGATTTAAAAGTGATCGGCCCACCGCTACCACTACACTGCATGTGTGGTCTACAAATAGTTGTTCCGTATTTGGGTGTTCTTTCTACCCGTTGTTTGAATGTTTTGTACATGACAGGCATGACAGGCACACAATGTTAGGTAGGATAATAGTCCATCTTTGACTGCATGGATGGCGTAGCGGTTTAAGTGGTCGCCTCGTGGTGTTGTGGGTTCGAATCCTACACGGGAAAAATTTTTGTGATCTACAAATGGTTGTGCCATGTCTGGGTGTGCTTTGTGTCCGTTGTTTGAATGTGTATAAAGTCGTGACACAGGAATTATTTCTAGTGCAGTATTTTTTTTTTATTTTTTTTTATTTTTATTTTGCTCGTCAAAATGACCACACTCCACCTGATGGTAAGCAGTCGTGTGGTCTAAGAGCAGTGGCCTCCACGTCGCCCCCACAGTAGCCGAGGCGATGTTGAGGTCTCTACTTTGACGGCCTGAGAAGATGCTTTTTCACGCCCCGCTTAAAGAACCCAGGATTGAAGGAAGAAGGAAACACGTGCCTTGGCAGAGAATTCCATGCCTTGGTCGTTCGGCAGAGATATGAGGAACCAAACTTTTTGGTAAGCGCTCTAATCGACTCTACCGTGTAAGGATGGCATCTGAGCCCAGCACGCGTTGTTCTGAATAGGAAAGGGGAGGGCGGGATAAGGTGGAATAACTCTTCAGAGCACTCCCCGTGGTATATTCTGTAGAAACATGCCAATGAGGCAATGTCTCTACGGAGTTGCAGAGGTTCCAGTGAACTCGTGACCTCTGGATCTCCGATGATACGGACAGCCCGCCGCTGTAACCGGTCGAGAGCGTCCAGCAAGTACTGCGCGGAGCCATCCCAAAGATGAGAACAGTACTCCACGCAAGGGCGCACTTGTGCCTTATACAATAGGCACAGTTGCCCAGGCGTGAAGAACCGCCTCACCCTGTTCAGAACTCCGAGTTTTCGCGAAGCTTGCTTAATGACGCTCTCGATATAGGTTTTCTGATTAAGGGAGCGGCAAAGATCCATACCTAAGATGGAGAGACTGTCACGTATCATCAGTGGAGTGTTCTTCAGAGAAGGGAGTGTATTAGTCTTTTTTTTAAATTTGTCATATATTTTAACAAGTTTATTTAACTACACTTATTAATATATATTACGTTAAAAGTAGCGTTCTGTTGGCACTACCCAAAAACATCGCCATTTTTTTACGCGGGTTATATTGTGGGCAGCATCTAGTGTATGGAAAAAGTCAACGATAAATATCATGTCTAAATGTATGTCCTTTCATATGTATAACTGATAATATCGACTTGTATCTTAGCCAACACAATACACTCTTCAGAAAAACAACTTACATTACGGACAAGCAAAAAATCTGAAACAGTTTGTAGGAATATTTAGATTAACATAGAATAATATTACGCTTATATACAGTAACGCAGAAGTTAGCAATAGTTACATTACGTTTGTATATAAGATAATGCAGAGTTTTGCAATAGTTAAGTTACACTTGTATGTAAGGTATGCTACATTTACTTTACGCTTATATATAAGGTAATGCAGCGGTTTGCAACAGCTATATTATGCTTGCATATAAGGTTAGGCAAATATTTGCCATAGTTACATTTGGTTTGTATATAAAGCAAGGCAGATATTTCTACAGTTAAATTTCACCTCCCATATTAAACCATAATATGTTTAATGTATTCAAATGATATTCGATAATATCAAACTAATGTCACGTGGTTTGTCAGTCAACCAATATAAGCAGATTCGATAGGTACATGCGTTCCACCGCCTGATAACAAAATTTATGTCAATCTGCTTCTCAAAAAGGGGATCTAAAGATAATATGTTAAGGTGGGGTTATATCGACCCAAATGCAAAGAGTGCAACTGCGATGCATCTCCACAGACAATTGGTCATTTGCTGACGTGCCCCACGAGCCCAGAATTTTCCACGTTTGATGAGATATAGCAAGCAATGCCTAATGCGATGCGCGTTGCCGCACACTGGGCTAAAATCATTTAAAAACTGTTGCCATCGACACGATAAGAAGAAAAGGAAGAAGGGGGAAGCACAAAGATATAATCTACGATAATAGGTATTCTTTTCTAATAAATTAATCGTCGCTAAAACTAAGCAAACGATTCAATAATTCATGAAAAGGGACACCGAACCTCGTATTAACTGTTTTATTATACAAGCTTAGATTCTAGTCTAGACCATTGTTTAATTTCTAGACCAGATCGTATTGTAGTTCCAGGCCCAATTAATTGTTGATTTATGTGTCTGAAACTTTAACATGTCACCTTAACCATATCGAGGCATAATAATTAACCTATTGAGTTGCAGCGGCACATCGGCGGCCAGACACAATAAATTTTAAATTTTGTCTGATATTGAAATTAAACTACTTTATACGGATTTTGTAGCGTGGTTTTTTTACCAATTTACAGAATAATTTATTTAGTTGTTTAAGATACATTTACAATATATTTATACACATTATTCATTTTAAAACTAATACATATAGTGTTGTTTATTTAGCTTGCTTTAACGGTGAAGGAAAACATCGTGAGGAAACCTGCATGTCTAAGAGCCTCTATAATGTTCTCAAAGATATGTGAAGTCTGCCAACCCGCACTGGGCCAGTGTGATAGACTATAGCCTAACCCTTCTTACACTGTGAAGAGGCCCGTGCCCGGCAGTGGGACAGTTGATTATTTATACAGGGCTGTTATTATTATTATTCTAATAATTTGGAATATATTTGTTTCTCGTTCACATTGAAATTGCTAAAAGGATTTTGATGAAATTTGGTAAATTGGTAGTTTGAACCGGGCGATAGGACATTAGGTATGTTTTAAAGTAACTTAAACTAGGTGCTTAATGGCTAAAATATAAAAATATTTCTAAATCCTTATATGTATGGTATCAATATTCTATTCAAGTATTTTTATTTATTTATTTGAATGTAAAATCAATATTAGTTGCGTTGAAGTTCTTAAGTGCAGACCACGTAAAGTAAACAACAGAAAGGACTGCAGTAGATGGTGCGATGACCTGAATAAAATAAAAAGCTGTTTTTTTAAGTACGTCTTGGTACACGAATAAAAAACGTTCGTCGAACTATGCGTCATCTTGAGTGTTGTACTAACTTTTGGCCGCGACTTCGTACGCGTGAAAATATAAACACAGTAAAATAGAACCTCAAACAAGTTCTTGTTGTTATGGCTTTTAGGTAACATATCAGCATAATACAACTGTAAAAATCACATGCACATACAAACATACAGACAAAAAATTATAAAATAATATACAGAGATGTCATTATAACAATTAAATTTGTAGAATATTTGCTTTTTTACAAGGAGTAACAAAGCACCGTGCTTTTAAGTAAAGGACAGGCAGCATATACATAGATGCTCCAGAGAAATAAATAAAGTTACTATATTAGAATGGGTAAACCAATAAAAATGGGTCGGTATAGTTTATACAACGAGGTTGTATTTAAATTAGATAGACTAATGGAACTGTAATTTGACCCAGGTTTATTTTTTAAAGAAGACATCTCCCTCTCTAGGAATAATTCCTGTGTGGGAGACTTTACAAATATTCAAACAAAGAACACTCAAATTTGTGTAACAACCATTTGCGGATCAAAAACAATTTATTTTTATTTTAAAAGGCAAATTTTTGCTCCATGTGGAATTCGAACCCACAACATTCGGCGCAGTAGCAGCTGTGAGGCAACCACTTAAACCACTACGCCATCCGTGCATGAAATAATAAAGATAATGCTTTGTATGAAATAGTAAAGATGTTGCCTCAAAACATGGGAGACAAGGGGTATGCATAAAGTATATGGTATAAGCCAAAGCAATAGATGACAGTTTTGTCGATCCGTTCTTTTTCCGTTCTTTTTTTCACAGAAACTATGAAATAAGTTTTAATGAGGTTCGAAGCTTGCAGTGCGTCTAGAAAGTGCAACTAGTATCATAATTATATCATTGTTTCATTTTTCCTCAGCTAAGTTGTAACGCACTGATCACATCCTTACTAATATTATAAATGGGAATGTTTGTTTGTTTGTTACGCTTCCACGCATTAACTACTCAACCAATCGTGAAATTTCGCATACACGTTGTCAGGGGAACAGAAAAGTTAGTAATCTAACCTACATTTACACGAGCGAAGCCGCGGGCAAAACCTAGTTAATTAAATTTCTATAGAGATTGATAAGATTAAGCATCTGCTAATGAAAATGTAATTTTCTTCAAATGTGTTTTTGTACACAAAGCATAATTATTACCAGCAACGTGAATTTTAATTTTTTGCTTTATTTAATATTTCACAACAGAATTAAAAAAAACCGCTTTGTCGCAAACATAATTTAGCTCCAAGACATAAAGACTGGTATAACAATTTTATCATCACGATCTCATAAACTTTCGTTTGTAACAGTATTGAGTTTTTGATGGAAAAGGGTCGATTCGGACAGTTAGTCCCTGAGGGAGTGAGTGACGGGTTATTCGAGTGACGCCGACATGATAGACAAATTTCTCCCCCAAGTTTATGTCGTAAATGAAGAGTCAGGGACCTAAATGTTAAGTGTAATGAATATGACGTTAAACCGAAGATGTTTAGAAAAAATGCCGATACGGAATAAAGAGCAACCTAAACGAACGACTGTGCAAAGGATTAGTGTGTGGATAGTAGATATTAGAAATTCGTAGTTTTTATCTACTTCTCCAGAAAATACCCAAGTATCTATCTATTTATAATACCTATGACTATTCAATCGAGTCCGCTCATATAAATGCAGTGGTTTAATAAACTTTTTAATCCAACATGACATCAAATTTTATTTACATACACATCGACGCTTGAAAGGCAAAAATTACTAAGCGACATGTTAGACGATATTGAGTTATATACATCATTGAAATCAGCAAAAAATTCTGCGTCGATTGGTCATACTCTCGTACCGCTAAGAAGACTTTTGTTGTCGCTTAGTAACTTTAAAAAAATCACATTTTCACAGTTTTCGGCGACCAAGCGACCAAAATTTTACTGATTTATGAATAACATTACAATATTTTTACACTTAGTAATTTTTGCCTTGATTCGAAATAATACGTTTAAACATTAAGTATTTTTTTCCTTACGGTATCTAGGGTATGACCATTGCTTAAGAAATTTTACCTGATTTATTAATTAGTTTTTTCTTCATTTAATTAAGACTTTTTAACACACCTTAATTATGTACTCATTTTCATTTAGTAATTTTTTCCTAAATGGTAATTTACTTTAAAACGTAATATAGTAGTATTTTTCCTGCCTAAAACGGATATATTTTGTCGTTTAGTAATATTTTACCTACCGTTTTTTTATTGTTTTTGTTACTAAGATAACTATTTCTGATATGAAATTTGTATAAAAATGAGCTTATGCCTGTCGCACCTATTTTGTTTTGTTGCATAAACGCGGTGAAAAGTTCATTTTGAATGGCGGTTGGTAAAAAAATATCGATTAGTCTTCACCGAACTGTCGCATAGGCAACCTGCGTACTCACGCGCTTCGCACAAAGTACGTCGTGTAGCTCGAGATAAGTACTCGGTAAGTGTTTTCATTATAAAGATTTTATGACCTTATTTAATACGCATTTTATAGATTGATTCATATTTATTGTTTTAGTTACATAATGAATCGCAACAAGCGAATAGATAACATAATTAAGCAGGCTACGTCAACCGCGGGTGTGGATAGCAGGGATTTTACCTTGGTAATGTACCTGCTTAGTTAAATACTAAATTATTATTCTCTCAATTGTAAATATTACAAGCAACTAATATTAAATTTAATTTTTAGGGACCAAGATATCGAGAAAATACTTATTAAGACAAAAATCTGCGACGATCGGAGCAAGTTCGCAAAAATCTTGTGTTTATTGCACTGGTATGTTTTTAATTTATTAAATTTACTTGTAACGCATAGTAAAAGTGTGTGTGTGTGCGTGTAGGCTGAATAAATTTTAGATTCGATGATTTCGACATCGCTTCGTATACATTCTTGTCCAGTATTTATCGGATGAAGGTTGAGAAATCTTCATCTGATAAATTAATCAACGTAGTTTTACCAAACTTTACAACCTTTCTCACCAGACTGAAAGAATGGTAGCAGAATTAGCACTTTCTTGAACGTTGCTTGTTACCAATTCAAATCAATTTTTCACACTATAGTAGCTACCATATCCCGTTATGAGCAAATCTGTAACATGTAGGTTAATGCATCTATTTTACTTTTGTTCTACACACTATAGCGCTATCACACTAGCAATTTGTAAGCGACAGCGATCTCGTAACGAGCGTGCAGCGAACTCGCAGTGAGCGCGCAACAAGCTCATTGCGATTTCGTGGAAACATTGTCAACGGTTCTAATCACGGCGAGCTTACTGTGCTCCCAAATTGACTGCGAGCATGTTGCGCACTCGTTACGAGATTGCTGTCGCTCACAAATCGCTACTGATAACGCCCGTTAAATTTTGACTGAGCGAACCGAACACCTATTTTATATTTTATGTTCAGGATGAAACACTTTCAGATGAAGGCCCTTCAATAATACTCTTTGCAAGTAATCCTGAGACTCTAACTGCTGGCAATAACATGGAGATGACTAGCCCAGTAAATATTGATCAACAGCACCACAATTATAGTAAAGCATTGATGGATGAAATTGTAAGTGGCCTGTCCTGACAGGCCACTTACAATTTCATCCATCCCCACCTTAGAATTTGTACCTGCATATCTATCTAAAGAACATGCAGCTACAGTAAATGATTATTCTGTAGTTCAAATTGGCATACCAGATAAAGAACTTAGAAACATTGAGGTTAAATTGACTATACCGGAAACGTCCGCTACAAGCAACACTCAAGAACAAACAGTTAAAAATACTAAAGGTGGACTGACTACAACAGAAATGAATATTGCAAGCAACACCCAAGTAAGTGCCAATTCTACAAGTTCTACCATTGTGGGATGCTCTCAATCTGGCGATTCAAAATCTATAAAGCCTCAAAATGGAAGATTATTCAACCTTTATCGATTGCGAAGAAGTTGCAATTTCAGATGAATGGTTAGGATCTACTTCTTCTTCTAATGACGATGAAGTAGTATCAAAACAGTAAGAACAATAAAATATTAAATGTCTAAAAAGACAAAATCTAAAAACAAAACACAAGTTTAGATGACAGAAGTAGTGGAAGAAAAAGACTTGAGAAACAAAAGAATAAACTTGATAAAGGACAGAAATGAAAGAACGGTCACAAAAAAAAAATACTGGACAAGAATGTGTGCGAAGTGATAGCAAAATCATCAAATCTAAATCTATTCAACCTAACCCGTGCATTGGAAAAAAATGTGGAAGTAACTGAAAATATTGATACTGAAAAAAGACAGAAGGTATTTGATCATTTTTGGGGAGTCTCGGGAGATCGTCGGAGACAAGTTATTGAAATTACTAATATATACCTATAAAATTAAAATGCCTTTTATATTTTAGTTTATTTTTACAATCAATCTACATAATTATTATACTAAGTTTTTAACGACAGACCACCTTCTTTATAAGATTAGCTATCCACGATGCGAGAGATTAGACTGCAATATTCGTATACTGCTGCTTTCTATATTCAATCTCAATGCGTATTTTTTGCGCTACAAGAGTTAGAATTTTGACAGATCTTCCATAGAAAATATGTCAGAATACTAACTCAGATAACAAAATGATGATAATGACGATATTCGTCGAAAACCTTTGTCCGAAAGTCTTTGATTGTGTGTACTAAAACCAAAATTAATTATTACTTGTTCAAAAAAATCCTACACTAACCTTATTTAATTTGCGCTATAACTAAAATTGACTGGCAGAGTAGTTATTTTGTTTTCAATTTAGATCATTTTACCTAAATGTCAGACATGCGTTACTTATGGATGCGTCATTTTTCTTCAAATACAATTTTAAAATAAGGGAGTTTAGTTAATTTTACTTGTTTTAAAATCAAACTTTGTCGTCGGTAAGTAACATTTACCTGTTTGTGATTTTGATGAAATTATTACTAACCGACACTATTTCATAACATATTAAGAACATTTATAATCTTTAAATGCCAGTTTGTTAAGCCTATAAAGAAGGATGCCCAAAAAAACCCCAGAGTCAATTAAAATAATTTATGAACGACAAAATAGACCTTAAGTAAGAGGTTATAAATACGCTATTCGTTTCGCATAAAACCACAACCAAACAGGCCAGCAGCATATAAAACAATTCTGTGTAGCAAGGCGCGTTGATGATTGGTTGGTTTATTGTTTTGTTACTGTGTTTGTTGCTCACTCGTGAAAGAGATGAAGAATATAGATAAGGAATTACATTTACGAGAAAGAAAGAGAGCAGATGTATAAGTCTTCGTGCCATTGTTGTTATTTTTAAACGCAGGCGACGCACTGATTTTAGACCGAGGATTCCGCGACGTAATTCCGTATTTAGAAGAATATGGTTTTGAACCGCACATGCCGTCATATAAGAGGCGGCATGAAACACAACTCAGCACAGAGGATGCAAACAAATCCAGACTTATAACAATGGTCCGATGGGTTAACGGTCGCTTCAAAAGAGACTTTAAAATATTCCGCAACACTTATTTTAATAAATCAGCGCCATTTGCCATGACCGATTTCAGAATTGCTGCAGCTCTTATAAACGCATTCCAAGAATCTTACGCTGACAGCCAATATTCTGACGCGTTCATCAATATAATTAATACCAACATTCATAAATCGAACCTGCTGGCAGATTATGTGCAACAACAAAATATGAATCGGCAAAGAGTAGCGTTTGAGAGATTACAAGCAAACCCCCCAAACCTACAAGATGTTCCAAGATTATCATTCCACGAATTGATTTTGTTCGCTGCAGGCACCTACTATTTAAAGATAGCACGGTCGTACTGTTGGGAGCATGTAAGACAGAACAGTACTTACGAAATAGAAGTGTACCGATATCCTCATCATATTAATATAGGTGGCTTAGGTGAGAAAACTTTATTAAGAGGACGCATACGGTCGCGGCATGTTCGATCCAGAACGTACTATACATACATCATGTATACACCGGGTCACAACAGCAAAGACGCAATTGTTGAATACGTTTGTTCATGCATTCATGGTCGTCGAAATTTAGGCAGTTGTGCTCATATAATAAGCACGTTATACTACCTTGCATTTGCAAGACACGAAGGGCTTCAACAGCCAGCGGCTTTTTTGATAGCGTTCTCCTAGATTTAGAAAATATGTAACATTTTTAAAATCAATAAAAGATCGTAGCATATATTCGGTTGTTTTCATTTATTAAGTTAATAGCCATATAATAATCCGCAATCACTTTTATATGTATATGTTACGGCTAAAGCCCGAAGTGCGGCTACACCTAGTTTTAGCCCGTTAGAACCTGGGTAATTCTAGAATAAACCCCCCTGGGTAATTCTAGAATAAGCCGATTGTTTTCGGGTAAAACTAGGTCTAGCCGGCATCATTCCGGCTAGAACTAGGTGCAACCAAACCGTAGTGGCTGATACTAGGTCTAGCCGATATCATGCCGGTTAGAACTAGGTCCAAACAAACCCTAGTGGCTGATAGTAAAAAAAAAGAAAAGTTTGAATTGTTCTAATAAATAACTTGTGTTGATTCATAAAAGTGTGATTGGTAATAATATTCTTTAAAGTTATTACAGATATTTCTTTCTGTTGTTAAAAAAAATGTTGCTGGTTGTTCATATTTTATATTTAAATTGTAGTCAAACTTTAATAAAAGTCAATTATTAAAATAAATTCGTTGAATTTTATTTTCTCTAAGTTTCTTATTCTAATCTAATCTAACGCCTAGTTAAAAACACAAAGCAAAATAGCTTATAATTTCTATCATAGTTCTTCTATCTGATTGTGAGTAGAAATATATTCTATGAAGTAACTGATTACCACCTGACAAGATAGATAACCTAACTAAGAGTAAGCGGCTATACCTAGTTCTAACCGGCTAAAACTAGGTGTAGCCGCACTTCGGGCTTTAGCCGTAACATATATAAATAATATTTTATATTTATATACATATATATAATCAGTAGATACGTATAATGTTCTTTACTCTCAATATTACGCACAATTCGTTACAATATCGTTTGTAAAACCGCTTTAAATAACATCGATTTTAAAAAATTCAATCAATTAGTTACGAGTTTTTTATTACTTGGTGATGATTTAATCGAAAAATATTATTGGATTTGGAATATAGTATGTATACTCTACCTTGCCACACATAGATCGTTTTAATCGATTCTGGGTTTTTGCTCCATATATTTTTGGGCATCATCCTTTCATTTAAAATTCGTTGGAATCAAGTAGTTATGACTAATAGGCGATTTTCTACGATTTTTTTCTAAAAAACAAAACTTTAAAATGCTCTAGTGTAAAGTTGCCAATATGTCACTTGGTGATTTTTGCCTTTCAAGCGTCGACATACATTTATGTCATGTATATTTATAATTTGTATATTATAATATTTTTTTGGTATAACTTTAATATTACTTACCTAAAAAACATTGGGAGTACCTCCACACCTTGTGGCGCTTATCCGCTCGCTATACCTAAACAACCAAGGCATCGTCAAAGTAGAGGACTGCGTATCAGAGCCTTTTAGGTTTGCCAAAGGAGTTAGACAGGGTTGCATTTTATCTCCCATTCTCTTTAATATATACGGAGAATACATCATTCGTCGGGCGTGCGAGGACTGGGAAGGTGGAGTCACAATTGGTGGCACCAAAATAACTAATCTCCGCTACGCAGACGACACCACACAAGTATCAGCAAATGAAGCCGAAATGGTTGACCTCCTAGTCCGTATTGAGAACATAAGTTTACAGTTGGGTCTCAAGATAAACCATTCTAAAACCAAGCTAATGGTAATAGACCGTGCCAACAAATTGGAGTTAACGGGAGCTCTCAACCTAGACACTGTGGACGACTTTGTTTACCTGGGGGCCAACATCAGTAATACTGGGTCATGCGAAAAGGAAATAAGAAGGCGAATAGGTATGGCCAAAAATGCCATGGCTCAACTAGCAAAAATATGGAGAGACCGGAACATCTCGCGAACCACAAAAAAAAAACTTACCCAGACGTTGGTGTTCTCCATATTCAGCTATGGCTCTGAGACATGGGTTCTGAAAAAAGCTGATAGAGATCGCATCGACGCTTTTGAAATGTGGTGTTGGCGAAAAATGCTACAGATCCCTTGGACTGCCTTCCGCACCAATGCGTCTATTCTGTGAGATCTGAACATAAAAACCAGATTATCCACCATCTGTCTACGCAGAATACTGGAATTTTTCGGACACATTGCCCGCAAAGACGGTCACAACATCGAACAGCTGATGGTGACAGGCAAGGTTGACGGCAAAAGACCAAGAGGCCGCAGTCCAACGAGATGGTCGGACCAAATCCGATCGTCGCTCAACACCAATCTCCACAAAGCCCTCCACGAAGCAAAAGACCGGAACAGATGGAGGGAATTAGTCCATGAGAAAGTGATTCAGCGGGGGAGTCACGACCCTCAGTAATGAGGAATACGACGCGAGGAGGACCTAAAAAACATTTATCTTTATAAACGCTTGCATTGTTCCGTTTCCCTTCGTAACCGATCTTGCATCTAAAGGAAGCCCTGGACTTTCTGCGTATAAACCTAAAACTACACAATTTAACAACTAAAAGCATACCTATTATCTAAGGTAATTATTAAAGTAAAGTATTTAAGCGTCCATCAAACAGCATCAAATCACGGATTAAATAACAAAAGCTATTCCCTGAATAGTTAATAATTAAAATACCTATACTTGAGCAAGAAGCAGCGATAGCCTAGTGGGAAACCGTTGGACTGCCACGCAGAGATCTCGAGTTCGAACCCAAGGCGCGCATCCCTGACTTTTCGAAGTAATTTGTATTAAATAGTTAATTATCGTTTGCTTTAACGGTGAAGGAAAACATCGTGAGGAAACCTGCATGTCTGAGAGTTCTCCATAATGTTCTCGAATATATGTGAAGTCTGCCAACCCGCACTAGGCCAGAGTGGTGAACTATGGCCTAACCCTTCTCACACTGAGAAGAGGCCCGTGCCCAGCAGTGGGACAGTTTAATACAGGGCTGATATTATTATTATTATTATAATATTATACTTGAGCAAAGTTTAATTAAATATAATAACGAGTCAAACAATATTTGAGTAACTAATACCTGACTTTCGATAGAACTACTGAATATAGAACAGCGAGACCAAAGAGCTTGTTAATAGCAATTACCAATCAGCATAGTAATCTTTCCCGATTGATTAAACTTCATTCAATATTCGGAAATAAATTTTAATAGGTGTGTTGGTACTGCCTTATCGGGTAAAATTAAACAATTTGGTATCCCCATTGAAGTAATCAGGTAGGAATGGGAAGGCCCTCTTCAGAGAAAACCCGGTGCCCCTAATTCAGGAATAACGTTCCACAATGATTAAATATATATAAACACATTTGTTTAGATTGCTCCTTGCTCTATTATTGATATATATTCTTATCTTTAAGGCACTCCATCTTTTGGTGTCATTGGTAGAAGAACACCTCTACCCTTGTATTCTCTTATATAACTGCCTCGGTGGCGCAGCGATAGTGTATACGACTACTGTACGCTGCCATACGGCTTGAAAAGGTAGGTCTCTGAAAACGGGACAATAGAATAACTCATACGCGCCTAAAGGAATTAGTATACAACAAAATTCCCATGATAGAGGCGACATGTGATATCATCCCAAAAACCTTTGTTTTCGACAAAGAATACCACATCCAACTTTATGAAGAATCTAATGATAGCTCTGGCATACATGAAGCGAGAATATACACGGATGGATCCAAAAAAATCAGGAACAGGAGTCGGAGTCTTTTCCCATGACCTAAACATAAATTACTCAACAAACCTGGGAAACCTCAACACTATCTTCCAGGCAGAATGTGTTGGAATCACCCGGGCTGCAACAGCGGTTACATCAAGGGGTATAAGCGATAAGTCGATACGCATTATCTCGGATAGTGCCGCGGTACTACAAGCTCTTAAGAGCAACTGCTTCAAACATTGGACTCATCCTGGAGTGTCACCGTGAGCTGCAAAGTATTGCAACAAAAAATCGGGTAACGTTGCAATGGATACGCGGCTATAGCAACTCTTCTGGCAATGATGCTGCAGATCAACTGGCAAAGAGAGGATCGAACACTAAAATGGTAGGACCCGAACCAATTGTCGCAATACCCTTCTGCCAACTCAAAATATGGTTATGCGATAGAATCACGAAACTACACGAAAAACAGTGGACAGAAACAAAGGAATGTAGACAGACGACCGAAGCCCTTCCGTCCTTAGACAAACATCTATCACGCAAACTGCTACGTTCCACAATGAAAAACCTACGTCATCTAGTGGGTATAATAACAGGCCACTGCTCACTCAACAAACACCTATTCAACATCGGCATCACTGACAGTCCCTTATGTAGAGGCTGCATGGAGACCGAGGAGACACCAGCTCACGTGCTCCTACATTGTAAAAGCGTGAGCAACCAACGGGCGAAACTTCTAAACAGTCCAGAAACGATGCAGTAGGCACTGCGCAACATCGGTCTCCTATTATCTTTCTGGATGGAGCTGAGGTGGTACCTATGAGTAACCGAACAAATTCTCGCGTCGGTTACTTACGCACAATGGTCCAATTGTGTCCATGTGCCAAATGGTCCAACTAACTAACTATACGACTACTGTACATAAGGTCTCGGTTTATTTATTCTGGGTCGGGCAAACAAAACATTGCCTATTGAGATTTTATGATAAGTAATTTTTAGTAGCAACCCGGTGTTCGAGAGTTTTAGGCGGTATTACACACTACATGCCTCGAAAAGCCATTGGTCCTGCGCCTAATCTCTCTCCGATTGTGTCGGATCGCCGTCTAATCTCCCCACCGGTTTGAAGGATATTATTCTCTTATCATTTAATGAAGACATTAATTTTTATATGGCTACAGTATAACATATTCAAGAAGTCCCGTACAGAACATGGCAAAGGTCCTGTAATAAAATATTTTATTCGTAAAATTATGTCAACGAATATTGGTATAAACCTTACAATAAAATATGGATATTGGCATGATATCGCAAGATTGTATTGTTAGATATATATTATAGCATGTATACATATTGTACGAACTCGTACATTATAATGTATGCTGCGTGCGTTATATATTGAGTTCAATATGTCATATTTTTAGTGAACAATAAACACTCGTTACATAAACATAATCTATCTTTTTCTACATAACACAACAATATTCCATGTTGGGAAGACTACAGCCCCAACACATATTATAACATGTTTTGTATTACAACATTAGGGTAAACAAGATTTTATTTAAAATCAATACTCTCACTATGTTATATTAATTGAAAGATATACGTTTAAATTTATAATTCAAGTCCCTAAAGTAAGTGCAGGTTAAATTGCAACTGTCATTCAAGAATTCTCTTTTGAAAGAAAACGATGATGGTCTCTGATGAACAAAATGCTTTGTCAGTATCCTCAAATCATACTGACGGCACAATATCTAAGTTTCAGTTACTTAAGCCCAGTCTAGTATCCGAACTGCTTGAGAACTCCAAATTTTATTTTATTGTTAACCAGAAGCAAATGAAAATGAAATATTTATTCGCTTAGAATATGTTATATAACAGATACTAACAAAATGAATAAGAAGCCCGACATATCCGCCTAAACAGGCCTGCGAATTTTAATCTTAATAACTAGACAGCTAAATTTAACAATATTTGTTTGGCTTAATTAGCATTTCTTATTGAAGATATAAAAAAGGGTATTCTAAGATATTATAAAATCATTAGGTAGGCATTTAAAAGAAATAATAATTTTACCTAAAATTTACAACACGTGATTTCTAAGAGACAAGAATTATAGGTGCCATTGGAGTGAATACGAAACACTCTTAGGCAGTTCTCGAATTGATTTCAGAAAACTTGATTACCATCATATTACTGTTTTTCTATGCAGGGCTGTAAAAGTAAACAGGTATAAGGATAATGTGATAATAAATACAAAATTAAATGTGTAATACAGTAATGCTCTTTTGAAACAGGATCTCGAACCGTGGCAAATTTGCGTGCAGCAGTGACGCTGCACCTCGTAGTCACAACTTTAGATTATGTTGGAAGTCTACATGGCTTTACATTAATAATATTAATAAGAACTCCGAACTTATGAACTGTGCCACCAATTGGCGTAAGTTTCTGTTTAGTTTGATAACAGATGGGCCAGGTGGCATAGCTTACTACGTTGGCCCGTTGCGTCGTGAGTTGCCAAACTTCATATACCTTCGAGAATATTAAGTAGGAATCCACAACATGCAGGTTTCTACTTCCTCACAATGCGTTCCTTTACCTTAAATCAAGTGATAAATAATAATAGTTGTAGCCTTGTTTATAAATTGTTCCACGGCTGGGCATGGACCTCTTCTCAGTACGAAAAGGTTTAGGCCATAGCCATTAGCAGACTTCACGTATCTTTGAGAACATTCTAGGGAACTCTCAGCGATGTTTTCTTTTAACGTTAAAGCGAGTATAATATAATTATTAACAATTTAATACGTACATAACTTTGAAAACTCAGAGGTACGTGTCTCGACCTCTGCGTGACATGGAGTCTAACTTGAGACCTCAGCGTGGCTATCCTACGATCATTCCCCAATTATTTTACTTAATAACCCATTTTTTATCGTAGCACCTAATCACCGTCAGCACCTACAGACAACGTGATCATTCCGATTTGCGAACCGATTAAAGCGATAAAAACGTAATTGTGACTGTAATTGACAATGTTAATGGCGCATATAATTGATGGCTTTGACGTTAGTAGGTCCCGTACCACTTAATAGGAGTACTTCATTTTGGGTGGTAGCCAAATTCCAAGCTTAAATAGGAAAAATGGGACCATAGACGCTATTATTTAAATTAAATGGACTTTTACTAAAGAGAACTTTGGCTATGTTTTCATATGTGTAAATAACATAGCATATTTTGTCAATAACGTGTATGTTTGTCGTTATACTAAATTAATGGTATAAAATTATGTAAAAAAGTGTTTCCCAAAATTCGAAGATAAGAAAAATTATCAAACTGAAAATTTAGTTAGGGGTGTGCGCCCCTCTCTGCAATTACGGATATGGCTATCCCTCATCTATGAGATATGGTATCATAATTCATCCCCGGAATCATGTATTTACTCATACCCATTTTCCACCGACTACTTATATAATATATGGTATGTCTCACCCTATTACGTGAAGTTAGTGTAAAGCTAACAGACAGTTAAAAAAAATACAATTTCCGCTCTTGTAATATGTTTTGTGACGCGGGTGGCTTTGGAAACATTCAAACATAGGACACAATATATGTTTCTTCTTTTATAAAAGACAATTTATGTTCTAAGAATAATTCCTACCACGCATTGGATTTTACAAACATTGAAAATATGGACACAAAGAACACCCAAACCTATTTGGCAAACGTAAGTCTGATACCTCTCTATCTAGTCCTCAGAGATCTAATATACCGTGTAACTATACATAGTGTAAGTATAGGAACACAAGTTAAATGCACGAAATACATCAGTCACGAATCAATAATTAATATCCTATCAATAATATACCTAAACTTTGGTATGGAATATTATATTCCATACAGTGATGTCACGAGCGGCGGCAGGAAAAGGCCCTGGTTCGGTCGTGAATGCGCTGATGCTGTTGAACGTAAATAGACAGCGTACCGCGCTTGGACCAGGGCTCGCACTCTCCACGACCCTAACGTGGATCACCTGAAGGCAGCGTTCAACCAAGCCACAAAGGTCTGCAAGAGGGCATACTTAAGAGCGGATGCCCAGCGCGTCGCACGGTTCGGCCAGGAACTCATGGCGCATCCTACGGGCAGTCGTAGCTATTGGCGCCTAGCCAAAGCCGTGCAGTCCAACTTCTGCCAGACCTTGCTGCCCCCTCTGAGATATCCGAATGGATCACTGGCTCATCGGCCGCAGGAGAAAGCAGATCTGCTTGTAAATCTCTTTGCGGCCAACTCCCGAATCGATGACTGCGGTTCGCAGCCGCCTAACATTGCCAACTGTGGCTACACCATGCCTGATATATGTATCAGGCAACGAACCGTTCGTGCGATACTGCAGTCTCTCGATGTTCAGAAAGCCAGTGGACTTGATGGCATCCCAGCTGTGGTCCTTAAAAAATGTGCAGCGGAGTTGTCTCCCACGCTTACGCGCCTATACCGGACGTCTTACGCCGCAGGCATTGTGCCTGAGGCTTGGAAGGAGGCGAACGTTCAATCGATTCCCAAAAAGGGGGACCGTTCCGAGCCAAGCAACTATCGACCCATAGCTATCACCTCGGTGCTCTCCAAGGTGTTTGAGCGGATTATAAACACCCAAATTGTCCGCTACCTGGAGGATCAATCGTTGATCAATGATCGCCAATACGGCTTTCGGTCTAAACGATCAACGGGTGATCTAGCGTTCGTCACGCACCTCTGGGGTGAGGCTATGGACAAGCACGGCGAGTCTTTGGATATCAGCCTTGACATAGCCAAAGCTTTCGACCGAGTCTGGCACCGGTCTCTTCTTTCCAAGCTTTTGGCCTATGGCTTGCCCCCTCAACTGTGCACCTGGATTGCAAGTTTCCTGCAGAAGCGTCGTATTCAGGTCCTTTGCGACGGTCGCGCTTCCAAATTTATGCGGGTCAATGCAGGAGTGCCTCGGGGGTCTGTCTTATCCCCTACGCTCTTTCTTCTGCCTATCAATGATATGCTGAATCTCGGCAACATACATTGTTATGCGGATGACAGTACCGTGTATGGGCGATATCTCGGACATCCTGGGGCCAAACAGGCTGAGGTTGAGGGGAAAAGGCAGAATCTTGTCGTTGAACTTGACCAGACCTTGAACCGCATCTATGAATGGGGTGCCAAGAACTTGGTCGAGTTCAACGCCAAGAAGACCCAGGCATGCGCGTTCTCAACAAAAAAGTCTCCATTCGTTCCCCTCCCTTCTCTGAAGAGCACTCCACTGGTGATACGTGACAGCCTCTCCATCTTAGGTATGGATCTTTGCCACTCCCTTAATCAGAAAACCTATATCGAGAGCGTCACTAAGCAAGCTTCGCGAAAACTCGGAGTTCTGAACAGGGTGAGGCGGTTCTTCACGCCTGGGCAACTGTGCCTATTGTATAAGGCACAAGTGCGCCCTTGCGTGGAGTACTGTTCTCATCTTTGGGATGGCTCCGCGCAGTACTTGCTGGACGCTCTCGACCGGTTACAGCGGCGGGCTGTCCGTATCATCGGAGATCCAGAGGTCACGAGTTCACTGGAACCTCTGTAACTCCATAGGGACATTGCCTCATTGGCATGTTTCTACAGAATATACCACGAGGAGTGCTCTGAAGAGTTATTCCACCTTATTCCGCCCTCCCCTTTCCTATCCAGAACAACGCGTGCTGGGCTCAGATGCCATCCTTACACGGTAGAGTCGATTAGAGCGCGTACCAAAAACTTTGAGTCCTCATACCTCTGCCGAACGATCAAGGCATGGAATTCTCTGCCAAGGCACGTGTTTCCTTCTTCCTTCAATCCTGGGTCCTTTAAGCGGGACGTGAAAAAGCATCTTCTCAGGCCGTCAAAGTAGAGACCTCAACATCGCCTCGGCTACTGTGGTGGCGGTGTGGAGGCCACTGCTCTTAGATCACACGACTGCTTACCATCAGGTGGAGTGTGGTCATTTTGACGAGCAAAATAAAAAAAAATAAAAAAAAAAACGAAAATTTGTAAAGATATTTGGCTCTTTGTTACTCAATCATACTTAACTGTTGAACGGATTTAAATAAAACTTGGCGCACAGATAAACAATGACCTGGATTAACACATATAATACTTTTTATCCCGGTATTGTATACTGTAGGATTCAATTCAAATGGGTGAAGCCGTCTTTATAAACTAGTGAAACATATTTGTAAAAAGAGTAGTGATTAGAGTTGAACAAGATTGGCCTATTTGAAGTGTAAATAATATGTAGATAAGCTTGATAGTCTTGATAGTCAATATTATTGTAAACATGGCGTAGAAGGTTGCAATTAATGCAGTTGTTTGTATACATTTGACGATTAAAGACGTGTCTTATTCAAGTGTCAAGGTAAATAACAATATACATAATTTTTCTATACATGTGTATGTCACTAAACTCCTTCTAAACGGCTGGAGCGATATTGATGAAATTTTTGCTGTGTGTTTGAGTAGGTCTCTGGGTGGTGTATATTGACAATTGAATCCGTTAGGTTGCACTGCAATTGGTCAGTTTGGGCAGAACAACGTCTGTCTGGTCGCTACTAAAATACTTATTTATAGTGATTAACATAATATTACATGCGAGTTTTTCTAAGATTGCCAATTATAATTTTTGTTGTAAATGTCTGCAGTTTATGAGCTAAGGTAAGCGAAAATATGTGAAAATTTTGAAAATTTTGCTTTAATAATGCCATCTTGAAGTACATAGTAGGCATAAAATATATATTTTTTAATTGTGGGGACAGTTATAAACTATTAAAAAAATATACCTGGGTTTAGTGAGACTGATAGGCGTAGGTAATTATAACACTGGAAGATAGCAGTATATTAATTCCTAGATTTATATACTGCTAGATTTATAAACAACTTTATATATAAAATAGCTTTATCCAGCGGTTTCATCCATGTATATAATTACTGGTCTGCTCTCGTTGCTCGTAGTGTATGTTATAATCTGTTATTTGTGGATAAAGTCGCTTTCTAAAGTGAAATATAATATGTTGAAATTAAACACTTTATACGGATTTTTTCACGTTGTTTATTTTACTTTAAAACACTTTTATTACTTAATTTTGAAACAAATACATAATCGGAACATGTCTTCTTTATAATGCAATATAAATATCACAGCTTACTTAAAAAATACGTGTTTTATTTTTAAACGAAATAGTGCACACTTATTGAGACATCCTATATCATTGAACTTTACTACTATTTAATCTATTTAATTTAATTAAAACTATTTATATTTAAGTTTACACTTTGCTCCGACGTTTCGGTTGCTTTACAGCAGCCAGGTTCACGGGGAGACTAAGACGGTAGTTGTCTCAATGTTCTGAAGTGTACCTAGTTATTTCAAAGTACCCGTTTTAAAATAAAATAAATAACGCGACAAAATCCGTATAGTGTTTAATTTCAATGTATAACATTCGCATAAACATAAGACAATATTATGAAATATATGTATTTTCTATTCGGTCTAAAAAGGTTTTTAAGAAAATTCATTGCAAACAAAAATAGAAATTTACTTCTTCTTTATATTTGTATAGATAGCCTAGTGTAGGATTGATGGACTGCCACGCAGATGTCCCGAGTTCAATCCCAAGGCACATACTATTAATCTTTTAAAATTATGTGCATATTAAATATATAGCTTGCATTAACGGTGAAGGGATACATCTTGAGGAAACCTGCATGTCTGTGAAGTCTCCCAATCCGCATTGGGTCAGACTTGTGGACTATGGTTTAGACCTTCTCTCAAGAGGGCCGTGCAAAGCAATAGGACAGTTTATATAAAGGGCTGATATCATTATTATATTATAGATAATAAAGTTAAGGGCAGTATTCAAGTCAAGTAAGAGCTTTATACATATATTTTCTACAGATGACTTTACGTTGGGGTATCGTGACTGCTGGCAAGATCTGCAATGATTTTGTCAATTCATTCAACTCCTTCCCCGATAAAGGAGATCAAGAAATCGTAGCTGTCGCTGCCAGAAATCAGAACAGTGCCGCAGAGTTTGCTATAACACACAACATACCTAAAGTATTCGATTCTTATCAAGCTATCGCAAGCAGTAATGATATTGGTAAGTATATTATGTTCATGTAAGTATACTGCCTCTGTACGGCAGCGGCAGCGTATGCAACTGCTGTGCAAAAAGTCTCGGGTTGAATTCTCGGGTTGGGCAAATATAGCAGCACGGAATGTCGAACTGTGGCCGCTAAACGGTATTAAGTGTGCCCTATCATCTGGGACTAATATTACTCATATTTTTATGGTACCTGATGATCAAAAATATAAATAATATAGTATAAATAGTATAAAGTGATTCGCGCGGGCTCGCCGTCTATGGTCATTTCGAGGAACACTGTGGTAGGTTTAGTCGGTATTACCGGGGTATCTTTTCCCCGGTGAGCCCGACATAAACTCTAAAAAAAAAAAAAGTTTGTACTTAATTCTATTCTATTCTTTTACGATACAGAATTTATTCCTAATGTTCACCGTTGTATGCAAAGCTATTCAAAGATTTCACAGCTAATATTAAATTTTTTTATTAAAAGGAAGAGATGTTTCTCTAACAAAAAATAAAACATACATACAGGGAATAATTCTTGGGTCGCGGGTGACTTTAAAAGCATTAAGGCACCCTATGTCCTTTTCTGTGCCCCTGACAACGTGTATGTGAAATTTCGTGATAATCGGTCTAGTAGTTAAAGTGTGATAACGTAACAAATAAATAAACAAGCAAAGTAACAAACTCACATTCGCTTTTATAATTTTAGTTTGAATAACATTAATAATAAAACGGAATCAAATTCCTATTCCTATCCTATCCTAATCAGTTTACGATGTTTTATATGAATTGTTGATGTCCTGGGTTGGATTCCCGAGAGGGCTATGACGCTCAATAAACAGCGATAATTTTAATAAAATTTATCAATCATTCGTTTGGATACAGACTGTTGACTAACGCTGGTGTAGCAGTAGCAAAATTAAATGCTGTGCATAAGATCTTGGGTTCGATATCTAGATCTAGCAAATTATTATTTGCTAAATAAAAGAAAATACAAAATAACTAATAGCAATAACGTATTATAAGTTGATAATTTTCATATAAATATTGTTTTCCCTGCTGTTTTTATTTATTGTATTTTTCTTTTGTTAAATTTCATTACTTAGTTTTTGCATGTTGTCTAACTGCCAGTGCTGTGCATATATTTTGTAATTGGAGTAGCACATGCACTTTGATAATTGTTAATTTTATGTCAATGTCTGTGTTTACACTGTAAATATGCCTAAATAAATAAATAAATAAGTAGCCGCAAGGATAAGACCAATAAAAGACACGTACTATTCATTATCATACATCGCAGTTTTTTATTTAACGTGAGGAAATGCATTTACTTTTTCCTCTCCGTGGGAACAGTGGAGCGGAGAGGGCATGTCGGTCTCACCCGGGAAAAGGTGGAAAGTCCCGGGTCCTACCGACTAAATCTATCACTGTGTACCTACTTTTGCCTTAATGGTCGATAAGTTGTTGGAACTGACAATAGTTCAGCGACACTATTACATCAGAACTAAAACATAGTTTGTGCAATAAGGACGTAATATCAATAAGGAGGTAATAATCTTCTGCCTTCTACTACCGGGTTATTCAGACATAAACAATGATAAAACTGAATTCGGCCAACGCAAACAAAATTTGACCCAGTTTTGTCACAATGTACCTAACCACACCATATTGATTCGGTAAAATTATGTTAAAACTAGGACTGGTGATTCCATTGCAAAAATGGCGTTTGAAACATTTAGATTCAACGTTGTCAGCTGAATATTATTGTATAATTGTCAGCCTGTATTCAAATTACAAGTCAAATTTAATATAAATATTATAACTATAACTTAATGTATTTTTAATTTTTTTTTATACTCGACACGTTCATAAGCCACCTCAGGTAGATTTTCGTACTAATTTAACTAAAGGTTAGTTAAATTTGTAATCATGTAATACGCAAAATAGATTGAATGAATGAATGATTTATGATTGAAATGAACAAATGATTTATAACTAATCTAGCGGTACTGAATGCAACTTCTGTGCATGAGACATCGAGTCTGATTAGGGAGTCGGAAAACTCTAAGTAGTAGCACTAAATCTAAAACTGGGCCTGGTAGTCAACAATAGACTCGTCCGTAACATGGCACCTAAAACCCAAGACAAAATGTGGGTGAATGACTACATACCATTTAGGTGATACTGGTCTATACTCGACTGTACATAATATGTTTGCAAAAATTTAATTTATTACGATCTTAATAGCAGTACGGGTCTTTCTTTGACAATATGCTATTATCGTAGTGTTTGCAATTTGACCAAATCAGTCAAAATTTTATAATAATCATGCATTTTATATGGGTATTTATTTGTATGCTTTGGTATAAACATGTTATATTTATACACAGCTGATAATTGTAATTTGTTCGTAACATAGCTTGTACTTTTTTATATATTTACAAGATAGTTAGTTTATGTTATGGAAATATTTTAAGTAATGCAAGTGAATATTTTAGTTTGAGTTTTAGATATCCTATTTATGTCAAACTACTTATAAGAAAACTCTAGAAATGCTAAGATAATAGTTTACGCAGTTAATTTGATAAATACAATGTCTAGTGCTGTTTTATCGCGATAATGTTCGCGTTAATGGCTCTTGAATACCTATCGTTATTCTATCGTACTACATAATATTATAATATGTACCTATTAGTATGAATAGAGATATACTATAAGTATATGCGTATAAGTGCTACTTCAATATGTCGTACTGTTACATAAATGTTTATTTACTGTTATCATACTTAGTAAATACCTACAATAATAAATTTGTTTTAGCAAAGCATAACAAAATATAGAGGTTTTGTCGAGTATGAGTAGGTATGTTTAATATATAACTATATAATAAAATGTATATGTAGTCACGCTTGTATTTATTCCCAAAGAAGTAGTCAGAAGTGTATTACACCTATACTTCGCCAGCTGTTTCTAGATTACGTAATAGGAACGAGCTTGTTGTATTTTACCGGGCACAATAATAATTGCAGACTTTGTTCTGCTACCGAGGATTCTCTAACAAAATATTCAATACCGTTTCGCCCGACTCAAGAATTAGACTAAAATCTCTAATCGGCCGTAAGCGTAAGCTTATGTCAAGGCAGCAACGAGAGAGTCCAAAATGTTTTATCTCGACTGACAGCAGTCTTTATAAAACACAAGCGGGACATCATCACTATAGAAGCAGAAACACAGATTGACACATGCACATACATATTAACCGGCTTCAACTGTGTCCCGCGTAACAAAGAACTTATGCTTGTCAATCGGGCATAGTGTCCAACACCGTGCTTTGACTGAGAATTCTCCAAAATCATTTTTATGTTGTTAGACTTTAGGTAAAATATTTTTTATACTACTATTCAGTCTTTATCCCAGTTATCCTAATACTAACAGCGCTATTGGTAAGTTTTCAGGTACCTATTTGGTATAAAATTTTGTACGCTTCATAATGACACACATACAATAAAACTTCCCTTAAGGTATAACGAGTTGGGTGTAAAAATCCAGGATTCAACCTCTTCGTCTTCATGTGACCTTGTGACCTATGGGTCACAAGGTCACATGCCATGCCAAAGTGCTCTGTGGGTCAAAATACACCCGAGATATAGGTATCTCGGGTGTATTTTGACCCACAGGGCCCATGTTACTAACTCAACCGAGTTATGATCCCAAGGTGTTTGCTCACCAAGTTACAAGTCAATCGGTCCAGTGGTTCCGGAGGTATGCCTGTCACTAACAGACACACAGATCCACATAGTGTTTTCATTAACCTCTGAAGAAGAATCAGTGGTTAATAATATTAGCCCTGTATTAAACTGTGCCACTGCTGGGCACGGGCCTCTTCCCAGTGTGAGAAGAGTTAGGCCATAGTCTACCACGCTGGCCAAGTGCGGGTCGGCAGTCTTTACACATCTTAGAGAACATTATGGGGAACACTCAAACATACATGTTTTCTCACGAAGATTTACCTTTAGGGTAAAAGCGAGCAATAAGTAACTATTTAATACGCACATGGTTTCGAAAAGCCAGAGAAAGTTTTGAGTAAGTCATAATAATAAATAATATTTTATCTATTATATTTTAGACATTGTTTACATCGGTGCCTTAAACCCATACCACTATGAACTTTCTAAGCTATTCCTGGAGAACGGCAAGCATGTGTTATGCGAGAAGCCATTATGCATGAATGCAAAACAGACAGCGAGTTTGATCAACCTTGCGAGGCAGAAGAAACTGTTTCTTATGGAAGGCGTGTGGTCTCGTTTCTCCCAGGCTTATGTAGATATGAAGACAGAGATAGCAAGTGGTAAAATTGGTGACGTCATGTTTCTTGAAGTCAATCTTGGCATTTGCACTGATGCGGACAGAATCAAGTAAGATATAAATAATTATTTATCAGATTTGTTGGATGTGAAATTTTATCATTAGAAATAAATTTTCGTATAAAGTTTATGTATAATAAACTTTCTTCTGTTCTTGAAGAGTTATCATTATCCTTGTGAAATAAAAATGTGACGCGAAAGTAAAAAGGCCAATCAAACATACCTAAATTAATTATTAATTACGGTTATTTTTTAATGAACAAAAACGATACTGTATCTATAGATTTTTAACTACTTATTATTTTATAGATTTCAAGTGATATTCTTTTTTTTTTTTAAACGTCTGCCGCAATAGTTATAATTCCTGTGTCGCGTGGGATTTTACAAAAATTAAAACAACAAATACAAAGAACACCCAGACTCGGGACAACCATTTGTGGATCATACAAATTTTTTGTCCCATGTGGGATTCGAACCTACAACTCTCGGCGCAGTGGTAGCGGCGAAGCGACCACTTAAACCACTTCGCCATCCGTGCATTGCATTAAATATTCATTATTGTATAGATTTTAAAGGCAAAGTCATATATTTACGTTTAACGAAATCTTTGATGAGAGTATTACCTACTAGCATCCTTCGATCCTTTTCCATTGTGCCTGGCAAGCATTGACCAAGACATTATTTTCACTTCTTCTTGTCCCTAGCCTTTATTATTCCGAAGTCACTTGAGGTTGGCTTTCTAGTCTAACCGGATTTGAGTGGATATCAGTTTTTACACGGAGCGACTGCTATCTGACCTCCGCAACCCGAAGGCTAACGATACCCTAATGCTAGACCAGTGTCAGGATATTAGAGGGCACTGACTTCCCGATAACGACTGCCATAGATGTTCATGGCAGCCGGGACTGACGGCTTAACGTGATCTCCAAGGCACGGAGCAGGCGATAATTGTCAATCAATACGCACATAATTTCAAAAAGTCATATAACTTCCGAATGTCAGAGATGCGCGACGTGGGTTCGAACCCGAGACCCTCTGCATTGCAGTCTGTTGGTCTCCCCACTGAGCTAACGCTACTAATTATATTATTTTCACTATTTAACATATTAATATATTGTGTATTATAATACATATTATATTTTATTAAACATTTCAGTAAGAAAGAATTTGGTGGAAGTGCTGTACTCGACGTTGGAATATATGTCCTTCAGATATCGCAGTTCATATTTATGGAAGATCCTATAACAGTAACTGCTGTGGGTACCTTGAATGAGTATGGAGTGGACACTTCAGAAACTATAATACTAGACTATAGTGGTGGTCGAAGGGCTGTACTTAACACGCACACTCGGCAGCAATTGTGTAATAGGGCGACAGTGTATGGGACGAAAGGTCGCATTACGGTATGAATATAATGGATAATAGTCTTCTTCTTTCCAGCGTACAACCTTACCACACCTGTTTACACCAAACTCATTAGTAGAATATCGTGCATGTTTTGTTCGCTTAAATATTATAATCATTAATACAAAACTGTCCTTATTCAATTAACTTACAGTTGGTATTTCTAGAGCGAGAATCCTTACCTTGCCTTGCCGTAACACAGTCATTTCACGGAAAGTAAAGAATTTATATCGGTTTACCGCCAATTTTATATGTTGAAGTTAAACAGAATATTTATTTTTATTTATACATTAATTTGCTAAATGTTCTAAGTTAAAATAGTCAAATATGTTTAATAGTGTAAATATAATAATAATAATAATAATATTCTACCACATTCACACAACACCATCTAGCCCAAACTAAGCAGAGCTTGTACTATGGGTACTAGACAATGGATAAACATACATATATACTTTTTTTTTGTAAATACATACATATTATATATATATATACATAGAAACACCCAGACCAAGACAAACATCCATGTTCATGCACACAAATGTAAATATCTTTAACTGTACTGATTGTATCTGTTTTAAATTATGCTGTGTACATATATTAAAACAGAACACACATTGAACCTGCATGCAATTCACAAATACGGTGAACGTTATATGGTGAAATTACTTTACACGCATTTTATCGTGTTATTTATTTGAAAATACTATAATTACATCATTTTAAAACGATGAAACTACTACTGTTAAAATTTACTGCAGCCTTAGTTGCTGAATAGCAAACGAAACGTCGGCGAAAGTGTAAACTTAAATCTAAATAGTTCTTATAATTTAAATTTATTTATTTATTAAGATTCTTCAACAGTTACTACAATATCACATACACATAAGAAAAACATTTTGAGTCTAACCAATTGTATAACTAATTACAGGTGAATTCAGCATGCATTACATTTTAAACATTGCATTAATAATATGACATAAGAAACAAAGATAAATATTAAAAGTAAAGAAATATCAATATAAAAGTTAAGTTTAAAATTAAATTATATCAAATTATATCAAAATCCAGTAAATTTCATTAGTATTACAATCACGTAAATTTGTATGAATTACTATAAATAATAGCTAATAATAGATGGTAGTCAAATTTAACAGTAGTCATTTCAAAATTATGATATAATAGTGTTTTATAATAAACAACGTGATAAAATCTATATAAAGTAGTTAAATTTCAATACGGCGAAGAGCTCTTCTTTAGGTATTTTCCCTTTAGAATGACACTTTCCAACCTAGAAAAGCTTCCTGTGTCGCGGGGGATTTTTATAAACATTTAGACAACGAGAACGAGGAACACGCAGACTGAGAACAATCATTCGTGGACCACACATTTTTGGTCGCGTGTTGGATCTGAATGCACAACACTCGACATACTGGTGACCACTTAAATCAAGACGCCATCCATGCAGTCCTTTTTCTTAAATTCCACTCTATTTCTCCGGTTTTTAAACAGTTATGCCTAAATATACAAGTGATTAGCAGAGCAGTTTAAAGTACTCAAAGTTTTAAAAGGTTTTATTTTTCTAGTTGAATCAACCGTTCAACTTCCCTAATGAGATGATTTCTTCTGATGGAACTGTAAAGAAGTACAAGCTACATACGTCACATATTCCGTATAATTTCGAGAACAGCGCAGGACTGGTGTACGAGGCTCTTGAAGTTGCAAGATGTATTAAAAATGGTAAATATTAGTTACTAATTTTCACCCGCGGCTTCGCTCGCGTAAATGTAGGTTAGGTTAGGTTAGGTTTGTAACGGTTCGTTTTTCTGGATGAAAGGTACCCTATGTCCTATTCTGTACCCCTGATAACCTGTATGCAAAATTTCATGTTGATCGGTTGAGTAGTTAAGGCGTGAAAGCGTAACGAACAAACATACTCATTTTCGCATTTATAATATTAGTAAGGAAGTAAGGATTATTTTTCTAAATAGATTACAAATATCATTTGTAAAATAACCAGCATTGTTAAATTGGCAATTAAAAAGAGTGGCCGTACCGTAACCATCTCTTGCACATTCTTTTTGTTGGTTCTACGCCCTTGTTTTGCTGAATGTGGCAACAAGTAAATGTAAATTCATATTATAGTTTAGTTAGTGTGTTTTTGACTTTCATAAGTGTTTTATTTTATAACGTAGATGAATAAAGATACTTTGACTTTGATTTTTGATTTCAAGTTTCACTTACATAGTCCTATGACTACATTTTGTCGAAGAGTAGATTGTAACATACATAATTATGTATATGCAACGTGAATAGCTTACCTATGTGTATATGAAAAGAGTTTTGAGAGTTGCCGAATCATAGTAACATGTCGTACTGGTCATGTTATGTACCTATAGCTTTTCTACTTCTGCGTGCCGCCTGGTATACGAGAAAAATAGTTTTCAAATGTGGGATTTTTTGACCGAAGTTTATTTGACGGGATTTCTTCGATGTATATGCAAAATATTTTCTATGAAAAGCCTGACGATACTTTAGATGTCTTGATTTGTATGTCATTTGATTTAGCACAATAGAAGTATTTATTTTGTGTCCGTAGAATTGGGCTAAATGCAGGTGTGAATTGTGTGCAATTCCCTTGTTGCTATCCACCTAGTTATTAATTTCGGTAAATTGTCCAAATCGAATGCATTTCATTGATAGATCTGTTGGAAAGTCTTCTGGCTAATCTATTTATATACTTGCATATTCTCTATTCTATACATAATTATTGCATTATTATTTTTACATTATTCTTCTACGTACATTTCAATAACACTTTGTTAGAGCCGTGGATCGACCCAAGGCTCTCATAATCAGCAGTAAACATATTCGCAAACTAATGCCACGGTACTAGCAAGATAAAATAATTATTGATTTATTTTACATTAAATAGAACGACTTGCGCCTATTCTACTATTTAATCTCAATAATATAGCTAATATTTCAAATATAGCATTCACGCGTTCTCCTCATAATACCTTATAATTATATTCTAATAATACCTTCCATTCGCCCGCAAAAATATCAACATCTGGGTTAAAGTTTAAGAGAGGGTTAAGCTGCTTTAGTGATCTAGGCCTTTCTACCACGACAATAGTCAATTATAAAGGTTAATTATATTATATTCTTATTCTGTTCAGGTTTGCTTGAATCGCCACGCATGACGCATCAAGAAAGCCTTCTTCTAGCCCAGCTGGAGGATACAGTTCGTAAGCAACTGGGTGTGCAGTTTGAGGAAGATGACAAATCTTATCCTTAAATATTCCGTTAAATCAAATACTGCATTTAAGTCACTATGCAGACTTTTGTAAAGATATAAATAAAAATACAAAATAAACATGAGTTTAGTTTTATATTTGTGTATTCTCAGACTTATTGTAGAAAATATTGAAAGGCTTTAAAGAAGATGATCGGCAGCCGTAAAAATACCAAAACTACAAGCGACGCTATGCTATTTTCAATACATGCGCTGCACCAGGTCGTCCATTGCGTGACCTGGATAGGTTACAATGAAATTGATTACGCAGAGGATGCTCCGTAATCGATGTATAGTAGTAGTTTACAAGGTATAGCGTAAGCCTATGGGAGCAAGCACCCTGACATGTATTCGTATAAATTTACCTACCTATATAAAAAACGATTTTTATTGATAATACCAAAGTTCGTCACTAGCTACTAAAAAGGAAATAAAGAGAAACGGTTGAACAAAGAAAATGATATTGAATTATTTTGTCTTTGTCTATTTATATATATACTAGCTGTCCCGACAGACGCTGTCCTTTACAAAAGAGGAAAAAAAGCATATCTAAACCATCCTCGAATCCACTTGAACACACAAAAAGTTTCATTCAAATCGATCCAGCCGTTTAGGAGGAGTTCACTGTCAACACACGTACAGAAGAATTATAAAGATAAGTAGATTCTAAAATTGCAAGCATAGGCTATATAGTATTGTCTTCTGTTTACGCGAATGTTATTCATTGAAATTAAACTACTATATACGGATTTTATCGCGTTGTTTATTTGACACTTTATTACAAAATTTTTGAAAATTGTTACACTACTATTACTATTAAACTTTACTAATTTTTAAGCTATATATATTACTATACTATTATACTATTTATATTTGTGTTTACACTTTCCCCGACGTTTCGGTTGCTTTTCAGCAGCCATGGTCACGAGGGGAGGCTATGTTACGGCAATGCACGTTACTGACTTAGCATAAAACTACTCCCTACAATACTTCATGGGCTCTTAAAGCCCTACTCACTACGTATAGGAACTCAGTACCTACACCCTTATTTGGCTATAAACTTCTGTAGGAGGTTGTTGAATTCACTAACTTGGAATAATCTCTTGCCTCTTTGTCTTTCTTTCATTCTTTAATGACAAGCTATCGTATATTTTACTGATCAAAATTTTACAACACAGTCTCAATAGTAATTTTATTATGTTTTTATTGATATTGCTTTTTATTCTCTTCATTGAGGTGGCTATAGGAATATACCACAAAAGCCTAATCCTTCGGATACCGATGTTCATTACGGGGCCACTCCGACCCATTTATCACTTCACAGATCACTGAAGGAACATAAATTCATACTAAATTACGTTCATTTAGTATGAATCCTGCCTGTCGAAGGACTAATCCAGTACAAGGCACAATATGCCCTGTTTTGTGGTAAATAACGGAGATTAATCCCTTCTGGAAATAGGGCAGGGGGCGGATGTAAAACCTACTTACAAATAATGCCCTCGTCTTCAGTATAGCTCATGTTTGTTTGATATATTTATTTTTGGTAGAATAACAAAGCATACACTAAAATAAAGTGATAATACATAAACAGAGATATATTATAGTGCGGCCTTAACTATATGCTGATACGGTAGGAATTAACGAAAATTAAAATATACTTACATAAAAAAAATTAAGAAAAGTGACACCTGATTAAGTACATTACACAAACAAAGAAACAAATAAGAATTAAATATTAACTAAAACGAAATTGCACACACATTCTTGGCAAATAAAATATTTAAAAAAAATCATATCAAATATCAAAAATATTGAAATAAAATAATGTTAAAATTATTAATATTTAATTATTATTAGATTGACAATTAGAACATAGGTAGTGATTATTACAAGATAATAATAATTATAATTAATTAAATCATTAATTTATTTAATTATAATTAAATTAAACTAGGCAATAAAATAAATGAATGAATTTTGATTACTGTAAGTTTCCTCTAAAATCAGCTCTGTTAATAAACTCCCCAAGTGCAGGGCATGCGCCTGCGCTTAATATGAGAAGGATTAGTCCATACTCCACCACGTTGGACTATTGTGAGTTGGTATTTCACACATATTTGAGAAGATTATGGAGAAGTTTCAGACTTGCAATGTTTTCTTTACCGTTACAACAAAAGTAAGACGTGCATGTATTTGGATCAACCTCCAGAATTCTGTGTAGAAGTCTAATGGTCTCCCAGCTAGGCAAACGCTCTTTTTTCTGGACGCAAAAGCTAATGGTATTATTAAAGAGAAAGGTAATAAACAAAAGGTATATCATAAAATAATGTTTCTGATTTTGCCAGTAATTATAAATTTTTAATTATGATAATAATAAGATCTGTAGACTTACAAAAACTGAAATATTCATGAAATGAATACTTGCCTTATTTCATCCAAATGGCCATTGTGAATTATACTCATTTACATTTGTAAATTAGCTTCAAAGTTCCTTACAGGAACAAGTCTAATTTGAATTACGTAGTTAATTGAACCAGAATTCTAATGTTGAGGTAATACATAACTCATGTTGTATACAACTTGCTTACCTGGTGCCAAAAGGCCTACGGAGACTTCGAACCAGGGCAGATTATACCCGTCACCCTGCAAATCATCTACTTGCGAAGCCTGGAAGCTTACTTAACTAAGAACTCACCATATTGTTGTTACCTGCAATATTCTGTAGAGCAGCTGTACTTTCATAGTCCGCCTAGCATAAAATAAATTTCAGGCGTATCAGTAGATATTATTTTTAAATTAGATTGTCTGTGTAATTGCTTATGAAATAAGTCTTAATAAACTAGAAAGGTTCAATATCCTGCAGAACCTCCTACATTGATAAATCATACTTTAATCTCACAGGATGTAGGTATATTATTGAATGACACTGCTGTAGATAGCACTGAATTTCGCTTGACAAACATAATTTATTAATATTGTCTTCTGTTTACGCGAATGTTATTCATTGAAATTAAACTACTATATACGGATTTTATCGCGTTGTTTATTTGACACTGTTACAAAATTTTTTTGAAAAACTGTTACACTACTATAATCACTATTAAACTTTACAAATTTTTAAGCTAATTAAATTATTAAAACTATTAAAACTATTTATACTATTACTATACTATTATACTATTTAGATTTATTTTTACACTTTCCCCGACGTTTCCCCGTGACCATGGCTGCTGAAAAGCAACCGAAACGTCGGGGAAAGTGTAAAAATAAATCTAAATAGTATAATAGTATAGTAATAGTATAAATAGTTTTAATAGTTTCAATAATTTAATTAGCTTAAAAATTTGTAAAGTTTAATAGTGATTATAGTAGTGTAACAGTTATTCAAAAAAATTTTGTAACAGTGTCAAATAAACAACGCGATAAAATCCGTATATAGTAGTTTAATTTCAATAATTTATAAAAACAACCTTATTTATTATTTGGCAATATTAATTTACTATAAATAATTTTCTTGTAAAGGAAACCACCATTTAATTTGGCAGTCCAATCAATATTGAGGATTCCGCAAAAGTATTCACCGATATCGTTTTCCTTATAATTTAAAAAGCATTTAATATGAAACCGCTTTTTGTATCGTTGATTGGCAAATATTAAACTACGAAATTAAATTACATCCAGTACTAAAAGACGCCAACATAATTATCTATTTTCAAAGCAATTAATATAAAAAGAGAATGGTGGCATAAACCTCTACGTCAATCGTAGTGGCTTAAGCTGTCACTCCGACACTATGAATACCCGGAGTGCTAAGACTTAATCCTGGGTGTATTAATTGCACGTCGTAAAAAAACAAAAATTGTTGCCAGAAAGGTTTTGAGTATTTTATGAGTAAAAATATTCTTTTTTATGAGTAAATAGCAGTTTAGCTCTTCTGGCCTGATAGCAAAAAGCAACTCTTTTTACTCTCGATTACCGATTTGAGGCTAGCTAAGGAGCGTATATCCTAAGGTTTACTGACCATATAAGAAATACAATCAAAATGCCAGACTACTCTGATCGTAGATTTTACCTAATTTTTTTTTTTTTTTTATTGTGCTCGTCAATATGACCACACTCCACCTGATTGTAAGCAGTCGTGTGGTCTAAGAGCAGTGGCCTCCACACCGCCCTCATAGTAGCCGAGGCGATGTTGAGGTCTCCACTTTGACGGCATGAGAAGGTGCTTTTTCACGCCCCGCTTAAAGGACCCAGGATTGAAGGAAGAAGGACCAAAGGAAGAAACCAATCTTAAATGTGTGCTGAATGCGTTTACTGTATGCTAAAGAAGTTATAGGCTAATATAAGCTATATGCACAAAGTGAACTTCAGAATGGGCTAAACTATAATGTGGTAAACTGAGGAGACTATTTCATTTTGTTTTTATTTTTTATTTTTACTTAATAGATACAGTAACAGACAACACATTAAGTATTACACATTATTCAATTGAACATTAAATAGTTTCCAACCAGAAGTCCAATTAAAACTATATACATAATTCACATGATATTTAAAACTGAGCAAAGGTAAGCATTGGTAAAATAAGTATAAAAATGAAAGAATCAATTATAGACCTCTCTCTTTCGGGGCGAACTATGTAGATGGTTATAGATGATACTACTCTAAACTAGCGCTACGTGGAGTAGTTTAAAAGAGAAAAAGAGATATTTGCCCTACCTACAGTGGGAAAATACAGGTGATATAATAATGAAGCGGTTATGATTTTGATTTATTGAACATTGTTTGTATGTAAAAACAATTTTAAAATCGTTCACTTGTTATTCCCTCCGGATCACAGAGTGATTGAGTACGATGGATGTCAACGATATACAAAATCTACGGGTAATTGGATTTCGTCCCTTTTCAGTTTTCAATTTTTTGCCAAAATCATCCACGAACCGAATCTAATTACAATGAAATTTTTGTCATCTTCATAACCCTCCGGATTTGTGTTTTTGTGTGGGAAGCTCCGGAAATGGCATCCTCTCAAAATAAATATGTCGTGTACGTTAAAAAACGAGACTTAATGGATGTATACATACAATGACTATTGCTTGTTTTTTGGAGGGTAAGGTCTGCGGATTTCCACTTGCTTCGGCCCTGCTATATCTCTTATACTCTCATGAGTCTACGACTCTGCTAACTCTCTAATACATATCTCTATCACTCCTATAAGATTATTTACGCATGTTCCTCTAATAGTCACAGCCTTTGCTGGTAAAAAAGCCAATCATAAATTGGAGCAAAACCATAAGGCATGTACGTGGACATAAAAAGTAGGTCATAAAAGGAGGTTTGAGCACTACCGCATATACATTGTATAATTCTGTGGCGTGCGCAGTAATAAACGAAACCGCATCTGAGTGCTCTGAAGATATATATACAATAACCGTGTACCAAAACAACGACGAACATAAATTATGTATGTAACGTAAATTTTGTCTCCAACGATGGATGTTGCACGCCTTACATGTATCACATACATTCGTTATTTTTGGAAGAATATAATTACGTATTTAATTTAAAAAATAGGTGAATATAGAATTCCTACATTGCATTTTTGTGTTTTTTTTGCGTGAAAGAAGAACTCTCTTTAAACCTCGTTAGAAGAAGGACATATCATAGCGCTCGGAAAACACCGAAGCAGGCAGTTCATTCCAGAGATTGCACGGACGTGGGAGAAATGATCGCTGAAAGCATACCGTCTTGGATATGAACGCTTCCAGGTGATATGGATGAACCCTGCTTCGTTGTCGAGTGGTACGGTGATAGAAAGGGGCCACTGGTACCAAATCAAACAGTTCTTCAGAGTACTCCTCTCGAAAGAATCGGTAGAACATGCAGAGAGACCAAAAAAAAATGTTATTCTATATTCTAGTCTTACGTGAGTTTAGTTTAGTTCTCACCGCAACTCTGTTATAAATTTTGTGTTTACATAGCCTTTTGTGATAACTTAGTAATAATCTATATATCAAATAGGATAATAAATTTATGCCTAAGTCTGACCTTTAAAATTGTGCCGAAACCCATTTATTATCTGAGTCAACATGAATGAATTCTATCATAGTTCAATCATAAACCAAAATAGAAACAAACAAAATAGGTATGTGTTATTTTAATAGAATATTATACCTATATTATAATGAATAGCCAGAGAGATCCGTAGTCACGTATTAGGTATGCGGGTCAAGGATCTGATCCGATATTATTCTCAACATTTTAATGATATTTCTCTCTTTTATTGTGTAGAACATAATACGATTTGTTATGAGAGCGAAATATTTTCGAGATTGATATGTACGCTGGCAATAAATTTATTACCTACTAAAAGTAAAACATTTCATATTCCGCTATGAACTCAGTATAATTTATCTATTCTAGTCACAGTACTAGTACTTGAACGTTATATTTGAATAAGAACAAGTCCAATAAGTTCAGTGAAACAATTAATCTTAGTTATCTCACAATGAAGGTAATGCAATTTCGACGGGCACGGTAACATCAGATTTTTAAACGTAACTTTCACATGATAATATTATATTAGATTTATACATAAATTCCCTTGTGCCTGGATTTTCTTTATGTATGTCTACAACCTATTGGGGCTCCACTCTACAGAAAATCGCGGCCTAATAAACAAATGTTCTTGGCCGTTTGATATGTCAAGAAATTCTAGTTGATATTGTCTATAAGAGGCGCTTTAACCTTTGTCCAGCAATGGCACATATATAATTTCTGAATAACGATCGTAGCAAAACAATTTGAGAATCTCAATTTACTACAATGTCAAGCGTGGAAAACGCTTGTAGTCCCATTACTATCGTGCTGTCATACAAAAGATTCTCTGTAGTAATAGCATTAATATAATTTAATTTTAAATTAAATTTAATTTATAAATGCTTTAATTGTACCTACGCAGTTTTACTTAAAGCGATCAATATTTAGACTCACCCTAAAAATACAACAAGAATCGATTCCAATCAAACTATTCTAAAAAAACTAGTTCAATATTCGATATAATCGTTGAATTTTTACATCATAAAATGTTCACTAGTAAGATAAGTTGCGCTTTGCAGAGCAGCTTTTTGAGAGGAGAGCAATTACGCAGTACACTCGATGCCTAAGTCAAGTAGGTACGTCACTTACAGATTTTCCTCGTTTATAAGAAAACAATTTCTGAAGACTAAGAAAGCGCGACCGCATCTGTTTGTGCGCTGTTGGAAACCGCGGCGAAATTACCCCAAGGAGATTTACCTAATAAGAAATACATTATTAAGCTAATACCTATTAACTAATATTAATATTGACAGTTTAATCGCTTGTAGCGGATATCCACGCCCAACTTGTGTGGAAAGTTAGACTAGTTGTTTGTGTATCAGTTAAGCTAGTTAAATATTCAATGAGTTTCGCCCGACGGCAGTTATATAATACACATATGTAGCGTTGCACCCGTTTCCGTTCGGAGGGATTTATGCCGCAGTATATGTTTAGTTCCCTTGTGATAGTGGCTAATTTTATTGCTGTTTGTATAGACGTACTACTTTAATCAAGGAGATAAGCAACAAATCTACAGCGCTTTAAACTTATGCTTGTATCGACAAAATATTAGGCAAACGAATTCATGATATTTGGCCAATTGGCCAAATATCCGAAATAATATAAATAGCCGGCCAAATAATAATAAAGATATTCCGAGAGCAGATCAGATATAATATTTGATTATTTATATCGCATATATCGCACTTAGTGATACCCATGATAGCCAAAACTGACGTGCTTGCTTGAGATTCATGAATAACGAATTTTGGTTATAGCTGTCAATCGTATCGGAGACTGCCTATAGTGTGTGCGTAAACATAAATGCACTTTCTCTTCGCTCATTTTGGCGGTTCGAGCAATAATCCAACACGACCGAACATTAATCAGGAGCAGGACGTTTAGGCACATGGTGTCGCTCAACGCCTACTTCCTAACTTGGGGCTGCTATTGAGATTTCTTGACAGAAAAACACTAAGTTTTGTTGCGATCGAGCCTAAACCGAGTCATCAAATACAAGACCTCTTACAAGCTGCTGTGTCTGTCTTTATGCTACCCAAATGTGTTTTTGAGTGCACGGAGTAACCTTAGTGGTCCGCTAATGTGGATTCGATCCTCACAAGTGACATAATCTAGGCGACGAGCAACGCAATTATATCGGACGCGGGTGATATTCCGCTGACAACCGCGTCGTACGTCCCAGCCTAAGACTTTCTATTTAGTTAAACAAACTTATACATACTTATGTTATTGGGCAGTTCAATCAAATCAATGGCCGGATCCAACATTAGCATCCAACTAATTAAGCCGCTTGTTTTATGTTCAGCTCATTAAACATTCAGTTAGTTTTAAAACATCATGATTGTTTCTCTGCGAAGGGTTAGCCAAGAGATTTTCGTAGATACGCCATTACGCCATTGAAATCTTACTTATTATGGTAAGCTTGTAACTGTTTACGAAGCACTTTTTGTGTGTTTTTACAATTTAGAAATTAAGGCGCTGTAATAAGCGTATGCTTAGGTAATTGAGGGGGTGAAGCAGAGGTGAAGCGCATTTAGCTCCGCCCACTGCGGGGCGCCCCGTCGCACTCACGTCACGCGCGGCCGTATTCTGGCGACATCCGTATTCTAATAATTAAAATATGCAAGCAAAAATGTCTGAACTTCTTGAATTGAGATAATTGTATCTAAATTTACATCACTTATTTACGATACCTGAACTGTTATAATGAAAATCAATTTGTTTGTCATACTTGCTTGTGGAGAAGAAGATACATTGCGTATAGGTATAATATATGTAGGCATAGATAGAAACCGCTATATTTTTTGTTTTCAATAAATATATAACTGAGTGAAGCCATGAGCAAAAACTACTCTACATTAGATGGTATACTTAGTAGGTTAAATTGTAAACAACTTATTTCATTTAGTTACCTGACAGATGTACCTATACAGTGTGAATTTTCATAAACTGCACATATGAAAATGAGTGAAACTAGACATCATTTTATCGCTAGGAAAAATAATAAAAAAAGTTAAAATAATATTCTTCGATTTATACCTATTTATATTTTTTCTTTAGTAGTTATGGACCTTGTACCAAGAAAACCTTGTAACTTTGAACCAGGTGATTAATCGTGTTGAAACAAAAACAGTAATAATACGCAATGTGTAGACAATAACGACAGTATAATATTCACATCCAAAAAAATACCGGTGGCATAAAAATAAGGAACATTTTAGACCAAAACTGAGTTTCGTACAATGTTTTTTAAACATTGTTAAAAAACTCAAGAAAACGTCCCCATTGCCCGTAGTTTTTATTAATTGACATTAATCTGTATCTAATAAGCTTTAAAAAAACATAAAACCACACCTGTATCCCAAACAAAACAGTTTTTATGAAGGGCTAAACAAAGACCTTGCCGCCACTACGTGCATCTTTTTTCGAAAATTGCATTATCTATCTCAGGTAAAAAAATAGGTCTTGTCTAATCCTTTGCCATAAATTACTAAACATACACTTGGGCTGCAAGTGCCACTTATTTTTCTGTAAAGGTACGAAAGGTATAAGTAATAAATAAAAAATATCAAGTAGAAATCAGCACGTTTATTTAGTTTCATCAACCTACAATAAAACTTTTAACGTAGCAAGTTTTCAAAATGACTACCACGTTGTTGTAAACACATAGTATTTTGCAGCAAAATCTGTTGCGTTGCTCGTCTTATCATTGTTGGATCTTCCTTTATGGCACTGGCGCAGTTTAAAATCTTCTCCTGCAGTTCTGCCTCACTATTGATGGGAGAGTTATAAATTCTCTGCTTCATTGTCCCTCATAGAAAGTAATCAAGGGGTGTCAGATCGGGTGAACGCGCAGGCCACCCGAAGTACTGATTACAAATTCATTCTCACACATATTACATTTAAATTTATATTTAGAGATCAAACCATTTCTGGTTTCTCCTATCAAAGACATGTCTTTAAAATTACAGCTAAATAAAGAACTATGCCTAGATATATTTTTAAGCTGCTGGATAAAGTATGCCACGTTTACGCCTCTTCGGCCTTGTATTGGTTCATGTGGTATATCTTCTTGGGTTTCGATATGGTACGGCTCGCTTACGATATTTTGTCTGAAAAAAAATTACGAGTTAGTGTACCTATATAAATATTGATGCGTAATATAATCACTATATTTATATTACGCATCAATATTTTTCAAAGACACTAGAATAACGTAAACAAGTTGAATTAAATTTTAAAAGACGGACCTTCGCTTCGGTCTACAATAAATGAACATAGGCACAGTCTACGCTAAATGAACTCGCCACATTCTACAAATGGACGATTTGATCTTCAATTATACTTCAACGGTTTTCTTTCGAAATTCCTTTAGTTAACATATAACTATAGTTTTCACAAGGGACCAAATTTAAAGCATTCAGCACAATTGCAGAAGGTACGAAATGCCGTATTCTCGCTGTATTGTTTATGTATACTCTAAGGTCACTACGCGTAAACAGTGGTAGAAATACTACATTATATTATTAGTGAATTTAACAATAGGCGTGTTTCGTAAGTCAATAATATAATAAGTAGTATAGTATATTATATAATTATACTTACTCATAATCTGGTTCTTGGTTAGTTCTTGAATAAATCTTGTTAGGATTTACTGCAATCAAATGTGTGTAAGATGTTGCAGAATTGGCTTCGCTGTAATAAAAATAATTACTTTATTGAAATGCATACCAAAATTACTTTTGTGACAGCAAAATGCGTGAAGTACCTATGAATTATTAATTTTAGAAATAAAGATATTAGGTATACTGAGACATAATAGTTTATAAATTAATCAAAGTTTTATCCGATGTACTATGACTGTATATTATATGTTTTATAAATCAATAACACAACATTCGTTATCGCTTGTGTGCGCCATATTAGCGCTGTTTGTTGTTCGCCGTGGCGGAATCTTAGCGCTCCAGCCGCTCGGTTCGAGTTCATGCAAATACCTACTAGTTCAAATATTGAAAACTGTGATAGCATGTATATTGTGATGATAATTGATACATATGCATGATCGATAGGTACTATTTCGTGTATCTATAATACAATCATTCATAAGAAAGTGTGTACCTACAAAAATGTAACAATTTTCATACTCACTTGACCACAGATGAATTTCTGTTTTTATTGCGTCGTTTTCTTGTACAAATTCTTCGTAGTACTTTGTTTCTCTTATTGCCCATTTTTGTATCCTTCTAACTACCTAGGTATATATTACAAGCACAGAAACACGTACCTATCACAAAAAAATAAACACAACAAAAATATCTAATAAGTCCTAATAATATGCATCCATAGTCACACAAAAATTCTATTTGATTGAAATATAAAACTAATGAGAAGTTTATATGAAATCTGAAAGTACGAACTCAATTTATACAAAATGGCGTATTACAATAATGAACAAGTTTACGTAAAATGCGTGTAGCGAATGCGTAATTAGAGCAGCATGACCTATCTTTCTCAGGGCTGATCGCCGACTGAGCGAGGTGCAAACTAACAACCGACATTCAGTGCACCGTGTAAACCAATAAGGTTCAAATTGATGCGTTTGATTTTAATGTGATCTACCGAGCGTCAAATTCAGAGACGTTTGGCAGATTTTATTTAATTTAAGAAAATATACATGTTTTAATAGGAACATAAATAGGTAATTCTTTAGTTCATTCGGTTTCCTCTATTATCAATAAATAAAATATGATAGTTTACGATCAAAATATTGCAAACAGTGAGACGAAAAATTATTTTCTGGCTCTTTTTCGTGATTTTTTTACTGTGATTCTATTTTACATACATAAAATATTTTTTTAAAAGTCTTTTTTTAAACCCTTGACTTTAAGCTCAATTTTTTTCTAGTTTGTGACATGTACCAATATGGCTAGTTGCGCGACGAAAAATTGTGCGTTTCATGGTATCTACGTTAGAACAGCGCCTTAAATGTTTTAAGACTTAGAAAATCGACGCCGTTGGTATTGTGTGTTTAAGACCTGACAGTGCAATAGAAATAAAAAGGACCAAGTAAGAATATTTGCTGAAACTTATTCTTGACTAAGTCGCCGCTGTCCTTATACCAGACAAATCGTGACCACGCTTGATAAAAGTTGTTATTTATGTGGATTTAAATAAATACAAACTTTGAAATGATTGGGAACTAGGCTTCGCTCGCGGTAATGTAGGTTTTGTCAGTAAATATATCCCCTCTTATGCCGTAAACCCCAGTAAAAATGAATGCGAAATTTTATGACGTTTGCTCGAGTAATTAAGGCATGACGGCTTGACAAAAAAAAAACAAACTTACTTTTGCATTTATAATAAGTTAACTAAGATAAGATTTGCAAATAACTCTAAAATTGGTTCCTCCAACTTAAAAATAATCCGCGGCTTGTTTTAAATTGCAGTAATTTCAAAAATTAAAATCATAATCACTCAAAAGCTTAATTTTTGGTTAAACTCCTAGTCTTTTGGCTCAGCTAGTCTTGTTAACATTATAAATGCGGTGTTCTTAATTACATAGTTCATTAATCTTTGAATGAATTGAATTAATAAATACGTAGCATGATTTACTCAGAAGGCTTATCATTCTGATCTAAGCAACGAGATATAATCATAGGTCTTATAAAAATTGCTCTATAATTAAATAAAGCCTTGATTGAATAAAGGGGAAGTTTGTATAGAATAACGAAGGGAAAATGATTTTTGTTTTATTATTGGCGACTGTTATTAAATCTGCAATCTTTTAGACAATTTGTGAATATTTTACTATTTATAAAAATACTTATGTACTATATTTTATATATATTGCAGCGATAGCCTGGTGGAAGACCGCTGATCTGCCACGCAGAGGTCTCGAGTTCGATCCCAAGGCATGCACCTCTAATTTTTCGAAGTTATATAGGTGAAGGAAAACATCGTGAGAAAACCTGCATGTCTGAAAGTTCTGCAAAATGTTCTCAAGGATATGCGAAGCCTGCCAAAGCGCACTGGGCCAGCGTGGTGGACTATGGCCTAACCCTTCTCACACTGAGAAGAGCCCCTGCCCAGCAGTGGCACTGTTTATATACAGGACTGATATTTTCATTACATACATACTTATATAGTTTCACGCCTCTATCGCCGATTGGGTAGGCGATGGTGTATTATACTAAGCTTTAGCTATCTTTGATTATAGGTAATAAGGGGCGAGTCATACCGACTGCAATTTTAGACTCCGTGCTACTTCTAAGAATTTCTAGGCAGACAAAGCCAATAACACGTTGCCCTACTTTTGAATGGAACCCAAGACTTGTATAGCAGTTGCATTCACTACCGCTGATTCAATAATGCGTCGCATTTGCTTGTGTCGTTTCATTCGTCATTCTTGTTATATTAAATACTAGCTGACCTGATCTTCGTCTGCGTCACATACGAGCCTTTTTCCCCGTAACATTTTTCATAAATGCTCCGCCCCTACTTGTTGTAGCGTGATGTTATATAGCCTTCCTCGATAAATGGGCTATCAAACATTAAAATATTTTTTAATTCGAACTAGTAGTTCCTGAGATTATTGCGGTCAACCAAACAAACAAACTCTTCAGCTTTATAATATCAGTATAGGTTGATTAGATTCCGTCCGAGGCTTTGCTCGCTTTACTGCAACGTACACGCATACCAAGATATATTTTTATTCTTAATCCTTCTTCTTCTCCTGTGTCCAATTTCATCCAATCCGATTCATAGTTTATGCGTCTTTGAGTAGCAAGTATTCAAACACCTTCACATCCTAACTAATATTATAAATGCGAATGTGAGTTTGTTTATTTGTTACGCTTGCATGCCTTTACTACGCGACCGATCATCATGAAATTTTGTTTACACGTCATCAGGGATACAGTAAAGTAACTAGTACTATTCCCAAGGAATGGCTAGTTTAAAATATTATCTTTAGAAGGAGCAGGATTGTAAATAAAAAGTTTAGCAGTATTAGTATTTGTAAACAAATTAAATTTTATTTTCTGGCCGTAACTTTCAATATATATTCAAATGAAATATTGAATATATAACACGCTTTAACTAGACAATTTATTCCTGAAACCCTGAACCTTAATCCTAATAGATTACTAACATCAGCTGTCCTAAATTTCAGCTTGACATAACTACTTAGAATTAGGATATTCCCAATAAATGGTCCAAATAATACTGCGTTTACTGAAGGCAAATTTGACGTCATCAATTAATCAAATGGATCGTTTAAGAACATGGATTACGCTGTCAAAGCAACATTAAGGTTCGCCAAACTTAACGAAAGTTTTCAATGCGCAGAGCCGACTTAATGTATAGGGAGGTTACCAAGCTTATCATTTTATCAGGCTTACAGAAGGACTACTATAAATTACAGCTAGGTATACCAAGAATATGCTTAGGATATTTCATTGGTGAGTTTGCGCTTAATCCTTTGGGAAGTTATAGGCGTAATATTATTTTACCTAGATTTAAATTAAAATTAAAATATTTTGGCTGCCGTAGTGTTGCTGTATATACTGATACAGGATCTCGTCTATGCGGGTGATATCTATACTAATATTATAAAGCTGAAGAGTTAGTTTGTTTGTTTGTTTGGTTGAATGCGCTAATCTCAGGAACTACTGATTCGAATTGAAAAATTATTTTAGTGTTGGATAGCCCATTTATCGAGAAAGGTTATTGACTATATAAAATCACGCTACGACTAATAGGAGCGGAGCAGCAATGAAAAATGTTGCAAAAACGGGGAAAATTCTCTTATATGAAGCAGACGAAGTTGCGCGGGTCAGCTAGTCTTTTGATAATAACACAATGACTCACGAACTCTAAATATGTGTGTTAATATTTCACCAAATTTTTTTTAGGTTAGGTTTAGTCTAGTTTAACGTGTTCCTTTTGACATTTTTGTAACAAAGAAACCTTATAAAATTATGCCCAATACAGAAGTTAGTCCGGATCTTTACGAACGGCTGCAAACATAATACAAGTAGTACACTACAAACAAAGTAGCACAAATAATAAAATACAATATCAAAGTGTCCACATAAAGCTAATTCGTTTACGGAATACGGTAAACAAACAACAAGAAAAATAATGTAAATAATAAAATTATTGTTAAGACGTTTTCAAAGAAAAATAATTGTTTGATGTCACAAAGTCGACAAGTCCTTACAATGTAGAGGTTATTGAAACATTTCAACCGATAGCCGCCATCAAGGTTCGTCGAATATCCAAATTATATTTATTATTTGTACAGCTTTTTTATTTTAGGCTAAGCGATAAAACATTTTGGCTAAGTAAAAAGTTATTATGTCAGAGGCCTACTCTACATTGTTTTTATTCAAATCAGTTTCAGATATTTGAAGGTTTTATTCGTCGTCGTAAAATATATGTTATAGCATCGATGACCACAAAGCAGTAACTCAGTTAGTCTATCTCGTCACTAAGGTAGAATTATTGGTGCACGGATGTCAAAGTAGTTGAAGTGGCAGGCGAGCCCCTGCCATACGCCGCTGGATAAAAAATTATGAGATCCACAAATAGTTGCTTGATTGTTCTGAGTCTGTGTGTTCTTTGTTAGAATGTTTGCAAAGACACCCACGATACAGTAAATCGTTCTAATGCGGTAGCAATTTAAGAAAACAGAAAACCGCAGTGAATTATATACTCCAATTTAAATACCTACTTAAGATTTTGATACGCATTAAGTTCCCGTTAACTACGTTGATAAAAAGTTTCATCTTCATAAGTGTTACTATGTATATTCATTTTATTTAGCTACAAGTCGCTATAAATTGTTGCCAAATATATTCTAAGCTTAGTTAGATAACTTAAGCAAATATCTATTTGAGGCGGAGTTTATACCTATTTAATATTTTAATTTTGAAGTGGAAACTTCTTTAGGCGCGTTGAGCACTTCTTGGGTGAACAAAAATCATCGTCACCGACCGCTATCCATTTTTGAATTATTTTTGGTTTATAAAGAAGTGTTTATGATCAAGGATTAAAGCTTTCCCTTCTATCGGCAGTCCCCAAAGACTGCTTTAATTTTTAAATAAAATATATCAGTGTGACGTTGTAGCCAATTAATCGTTGATGAGACGATGTCATATAATAATAATAATAATAATATTCTACCACATACACACAACACCATCTAGCCCAAACTAAGCAGAGCTTGTACTATGGGTACTAGACAATGGATAAACATACATATATACTTATTTTTTTGTAAATACATACATATTATACATAGAAACACCCAGACCAAGACAAACACCCATGTTCATGCACACAAATGTTTGACTTGTGCGGGAATCGAACCCGCGACCTCAAGCGTGGCAGTCAGTTACACTAATCACTACGCCATCGAGTCGTCAAAGTATATGACCTATGTATACTTACAATGTTGACCCTAAAAGGTACTCTCATATCCATTAGGTGTAGGATATCCTCCGATTTCATATTATTGAGCCTAAGCAATTTATTTCCAGCCAAGGGACATCATTTCAAAAGGTTGTTGACGTCACAATGACCAAGCATCTCCGGTTTCTAACGACATACAAAGCTCAATGAAAACAAATCTGATTTAGGATATTAGAGAGAAATAAAAAAGCAAATTTAACGATTAATAAATGAATCTAAACCAATTACGTATTATAATGAAAAATAAATAAACTACTCAATGTCAATTATAATCGTAATTGACATTGAGTGGTTTGCCAATAAGGAAATATCATAATATTTCTTTGCAGTTGAAGTTGCCCGGTAGACGGCCCACTGTAACGTGGGATCTAAACCCATAGTAAGTGTAATTCACTCCTACCTACCTCTTCCAGAATACAGGCGTAAGTATAAATAAGTTGTTAAAAATATCTTTGTACTATAGTAACTGTTATAATGATAATCAATTTCACGTGATAATCTTCGGTATTATCACGTGAAATAAATATCTACGACATATTTTGTATAAAATTTGCTATGGTAAAAATTTACGTCCTATTTGATCTAATGGCCTTAGTTTGCGGGAGATGGTACGCTGTCATTTAATTAGACTTTCGACATAGAGTGATCTACGTACGTACATAACTAGTTGTCAACTTAAATATATACATAAGTGAGCAAAATCTACTAACAACTACAAATATTTAACTCAATAAACGAAATATGTTTTACCTAATAAAATAATTTGAGGGCGTTTCCAGCATTTTTTTATAACAAACTAGGCTCTGTCAAATAGATACAAAAAGAAAATAGCACAATATGCCTGCTGCCAGATGTCCATGGCTATAATAGCTGTGTGTTTGCCAAGTACGCTTGCCAAATATACGTAATCAAAGCCAAGAACCTAGTTTCACAGAGAGTAGTCTTGGACACACAAAGTTATTAAATTTGGTTTTTATTTAAATGAAATGGGTATACGTGAGTGTGCTTGTGATATCTAGTCTCTGATTTAAACTTTATGCTTCTCAATTTAAAAGTTTTTTCACTGTTATCATATTAGATACATAAGCTCTGTGTCGCAGGAAGCTTTATGGAAATACAATTAGTTGGCTCGATGTACTCTCTGGCATGGAGCAATCATTTGCGGGTCACACAAATTACTTACTAGTGGATGTGGATTCTAATTCCGTGCGGCATTTGAATCCACAATACACAGCGCGGCGGCAGCTTCGAAGCGATCGTTGCCGTGCATCCGTGGAGTCAAGCAGTCAAATTAAGTTTATTTGTTATTGAATATTACGAGTTATTAGTTTAAAAATGTATAAAATTACGAGTTTTAAAGCGAATATTGTGTGTGTATTGTTTTGCTTCAAAGAGATAAAAAACAGCTTAGTTTTAGCCCTATAACACACATAAAACTTAACATAATTTTTTTTTTATTTTGCTCGTCAAAATGACCACACTCCACCTGATGGTAAGCAGTCGTGTGGTCTAAGAGCAGTGGCCTTCACATCGCCCCCACAGTAGCCGAGGCGATGTTGAGGTCTCTACTTTGACGGCCTGAGAAGATGCTTTTTCACGCCCCGCTTAAAGAACCCAGGATTGAAGGAAGAAGGAAACACGTGCCTTGGCAGAGAATTCCATGCCTTGGTCGTTCGGCAGAGATATGAGGACCCAAACTTTTTGGTACGCGCTCTAATCGACTCTACCGTGTAAGGATGGCATCTGAGCCCAGCACGCGTTGTTCTGGATAGGAAAGGGGAGGGTGGGATAAGGTGGAATAACTCTTCAGAGCACTCCCCGAGGTATACTCTGTAGAAACATGCCAATGAGGCAATGTCCCTACGGAGTTGCAGAGGTTCCAGTGAACTCGTGACCTCTGGATCTCCGATGATACGGACAGCCCGCCGCTGTAACCGGTCGAGAGCGTTCAGCAAGTACTGCGCGGAGCCATCCCAAAGATGAGAACAGTACTCCACGCAAGGGCGCACTTGTGCCTTATACAATAGGCACAGTTGCCCAGGCGTGAAGAACCGCCTCACCCTGTTCAGAACTCCGAGTTTTCGCGAAGCTTGCTTAATGACGCTCTCGATATAGGTTTTCTGATTAAGGGAGCGGCAAAGATCCATACCTAAGATGGAGAGGCTGTCACGTATCACCAGTGGAGTGTTCTTCAGAGAAGGGAGGGGAAGGAACGGAGACTTTTTGTTGAGAACGCGCATGCCTGGGTCTTCTTGGCGTTGAACTCGACCAAGTTCTTGGCACCCCATTCATAGATGCGGTCCAAGGTCTGGTCAAGTTCAACGACAAGATTCTGCCTTTTCCCCTCAACCTCAGCCTGTTTGGCCCCAGGATGTCCGAGATATCGCCCATGCACGGTACTGTCGTCCGCATAACAATGTATGTTGCCGAGATTCAACATATCATTGATATGCAGAAGAAAGAGCGTAGGGGATAAGACAGAACCCTGAGGCACTCCTGCATTGACCTGCATAAATTTGGAAGCGCGACCGTCGCAAAGGACCCGAATACGACGCTTCTGCAGGAAACTTGCAATCCAGGTGCACAGTTGAGGGGGCAAGCCATAGGCCGGAAGCTTGGAAAGAAGAGACCGGTGCCAGACTCTGTCGAAAGCTTTGGCTATGTCAAGGCTGATAGCCAAAGACTCGCTGTGCTTGTCCATAGCCTCACCCCATAGGTGCGTGACGAACGCTAGAAGATCACCCGTTGATCGTTTAGCCCGAAAGCCGTATTGGCGATCATTGATCAACGATTGATCCTCCAGGTAGCGGATAATTTGGGTGTTTATAATCCGCTCGAACACCTTGGAGAGCACCGAGGTGATAGCTATGGGTCGATAGTTGCTTGGCTCGGAACGGTCCCCCTTTTTGGGAATCGGTTGAACGTTCGCCTTCTTCCAAGCCTCAGGCACAATGCCTGCGGCGTAAGACGTCCGGTATAGGCGCGTAAGCGTGGGAGACAACTCCGCTGCACATTTTTTAAGGACCACAGCTGGGATGCCGTCAGGTCCACTGGCTTTCCGAACATCGAGAGACTGCAGTATCGCACGAACGGTTCGTTGCCTGATACATATATCAGGCATGGTGTAGCCGCAGTTGGCAATGTTAGGCGGCTGCGAACCGCAGTCATCGATTCGGGAGTTGGCCGCAAAGAGATTTGCAAGCAGATCTGCTTTCTCCTGCGGCCGATGAGCCAGTGATCCATTCGGATATCTCAGAGGGGGCAGCAAGGTCTGGCAGAAGTTGGACTGCACGGCTTTGGCCGGGCGCCAATAGCTACGACTGCCCGTACGATGCGCCATGAGTTCCTGGCCGAACCGTGCGACGCGCTGGGCATCCGCTCTTAAGTATGCCCTCTTGCAGACCTTTGTGGCTTGGTTGAACGCTGCCTTCAGGTGATCCACGTTAGGGTCGTGAAGAGTGCGAGCCCTCGTCCAAACGCGGTACGCTGTCTGTTTGCGTTCAACAGCATCAGCGCATTCACGACCGAACCAGGGCCTTTTTCTGCCGCCGCTCGTGACATCACTGTATGGAATATAATATTCCATACCCAGGATGATTTCACCAGCGACAGCAGTAGCGCTCTCTGATGGATCCCTGTTCTCAAAGCAGCGTTGAGCCCAAGGGATGGATGCGAAGTACTCCCGCATTCCATCCCAGTCCGCTGACGTGTAGTGCCACAGTCGTCGTCTTGCCTCCTCGGGTCGTGGGGGCGTAACAACAACAGCTTTGGCACAAACCAGACAGTGGTCTGAGGTGCCCAGAGGAGCACGAATCGACACACTGTACCGGTTCGGGTTACTTGTCAGCAGCAGATTGAGCAGAGAGGGCGCCTGACCTGCAATGTCTGGTATCCGGGTGGGCTGGAGTACCAGTTGAGACAGGTCATGCGTGAGAGCGAACGCATGGGCAGTTCGTCCTGCGTGGTCTGTTTTGGGAGAACCCAACCAGGTCTTATGGTGGGCATTGAAATCTCCCAAGAACACCAACTCAGCGTTCGGAAACTGCTCCTGCGCGTCGTCTGCCGCCTGAGTCAGGTAATTGAAGAGTCGAGTTGTCTCAGCGTCTCCTGAATGGGATCGGTAGAGGCACATGTAGATTTGGCTGAAAGAGCCGTGATCTACGTGTACCCAAAGGACAGAGAAGGAAGGGTCCTCTAGGCATTGTAGACGGCGACAGCAAATATCCGCCCTAACAAACAAGCATACCCCGGCTTTCGCGAGGAAACACTCCTCTAGCACGTAGCCGGGATATTGCAGGTAGTTCGTGTCTGCAGGACGGCGTATTTGTGTCTCCGTTAGAAAAAGCATTGCCGGCCGAGCCGTCTCCAGGTGGTGATGGACGGCATTAAGGTTAGCGTGGAGTCCTCTGATGTTAATAAACTCCACGACACAGGAAGCAGCAGTGGGGTTACGGCGATTGACTGCTGTTGAACGACAATGCTTTGTTCGTACTGCCATAGAGTGAAAGGAAGGGGAAACGTGAAAAAAAAGAGGCGGCTATTCTCGCAGCAAAGTGGGGCAAGGCGCAGAGCAAGTTTTGTCATATAACTGTATGGTATGGCGATAGCCGATCCGACGGACCGAAGGACCCCTGTACCCTCCCGAAAGTGGTCACCGGGACCCATCCTCCGGTCACCATCCAGCACGACGAGCCACCTCAAGATTATGCGCGGCATAATAAGGCAGCCAACCTAGTTGGTTAGACTCGGTTGGGCCTCTGGACTGTACCGCGGGCGGCCAGCAGAGCACCGTTTCTACGGCTCTTCCTGGCCGCCGGGTCGACTCGCGCCACCCACACAATGACTACGGATACTCTGCAGGTCCCTCATAAGCTGCGAGAATCATCACCTCATACTTAGGCCTCCGGCGCTCTCATTCACCGAACGAAACACAGCAGTGAAACACTGTTGTTTCACGTCGATTTTCTGTAAGAGGGTAGTACTTCCCCGGTCGAGCCGGCCCATTCCTGCTGTAACCAGCTTGGCTCTACTACTTGATAAACGCACAAGTTAAAACACCTTTATACAGAGTCTTATTCATTCATAATCCTTTTGTTGTTTTGTCTCTTTATATCGAATTGTAAATTTAACCACGATGACGCGCGTGGTACTTATTTTGGGAAAATAATATATATCATAGAAATAAGTTTCATAGTTTAGTTATTAAGGAACATCAACTATTAAGGAATTTGTTGAACTAAACAATATTCAGGTTTCCATGCTATTGGTAACATAATATTATGTCAATATTAAATTAAAACAAGACAATAATATTAAATAACATAACTAAAGTCTCATACCAAGAAATTTCCTTCAAAATTATCCGAACAATACAGATAAGGGACTAATTACACTTATTCAGCTCCATTCGCGTTTTGCTGAACGATTTTGGTCACACTTATGCAGTTCTGCTTCTATCAGCCACCTACAGCGTCGTAAGAATGGGAAAAGCCGTCGGGAACCATCAGCGTACAGCGCTGTTCCGCCGCGTTCGACGCTGAACGCGGACGTCCTCGTCGACAAGTTGCGACCGCGTACAGAGCCGTACAGCCCTGAACGCAGCGGAACAGCGCTGAGCGGCGGAACAGCGCTGAATTCTATCTATATCATTCGCACGATAAAAACACATTTGTCCTCATTTTATGCCTATTTGCCGCGAAAGCTGAATAGACGTGGCAAGCTAAACGGATTCGTTCGCGTCTCCATACAAAATCGTTGTTTTCTATGGACAAAAGCTGAACAGAGCTGAGTAAGTGTGTGTAGTCCCTATCAATAGCATAACGACTCATACCACTATCAACAAACATATTGTACCATCCCATCCCATCCTACGATACGCATCTCGCACGAAACATTTTGGTTGATTGGTTTTCAGAAGCAAATGCCAAACTGTGTTCATAAGGAAACACAGAATAGTTTACCAACCCACAAAAATACGTGCTTACCCCCAAGAATTCGGGATTACGTATCAATATAAAGTTTGTCTAAATCAATATTTCAATAGGAGATAGAACTGCAATGGTTTCCCGCTAGGGATGCTACTAGAGCAATCGATAAAGTAACATCTAGCGGCAATGTATAGTTATGTGTTGTTAGCTTATCGGTTTATAGAACAACTTTACAATAAGTTACCATCCGATATAAAAAAGTAAGCGCATTAACATATACAAAAGAAAATTATATTAGAATATATTAAACAAAATGACTTCTAAACAAAATAAATAACTCAAAAACAACCAAATTATCAAATAAATATAATATGTTAAGTGAGCACCATAATACCTATCGTGTGACGACCATTTGAAATGTATTTATACATAATGTTATCCAATGTTCTCATGTAAGTGGCTTTGTCTTTTTGAGAATAAATTCTTTAAACCTATACACCAATCCCATAGAAACAATACAAGATTGTTAACACGACAGCAATGAATCATTATTTCACTCTTCATACTTTGTATTTGATATCATTTTTTTGTTAGGCTTTCACGTTTATTACAGAACCGTGGATCACGTAAAATACAATGTATGAAATGAGATACACATACTCACAGTTGCGTTGGATAGGCAGTAATCTCATGCACATTTAGGTACTCCACACCTCCTGCACTATTATATTTTATTTGAAAATCAACTTACCCGCTGGCTACCAGTATCTTAGAAATAATTAAAAAAAACCTCTTGTATCCTGTAGATCTGCTTTCTAACATATTATTTTTGTCATAATGATTTGTTCATATAACCTTTTTTCCTAAGCCTTGAACCTCTGGCTTGTATATCCGTGTAATAACTTAATTATTATGACATCAGTAAATTTAAAAAGCTCTTCTTTCATACAAATTTTAATTGTGGAACATTTCGGCAAAATAGAAAAAAATGAAGGTAAGCCTGACAACGATCTAAACGTATATTTTTGGACAAAGGTCGGTAGGTAATTGACACCGCTGTGCCCTACGATTTTTCCTTGTCACTCTCACAATTCATCGTGTGGAAAAAACGGGAATAAAACCTTTATTAATGTTACCGTATATGTAAGGTCTTGGTCTTCATTCTGAAGTTTAACCTGCGTCTAAAGAAAAGTATGATGGTTAATTCAAGAAGACTTACATAAAAGATTGAGACAGAAGAAATCCTGCTAAACCTGAAAATCACAATAAGTCACCTCTAGGATTTAGGAGAAAATTCGTAGCCCTTTAAAGAAGCGTAGTCCAATCAGCGGGGAGACAAATATAAACTTGATGACTTGCGACAACGGTTACCCATCATTCGAATGACACCGCCTGACAAACCTTTTACAAATAATGAAAAATCGTAAGTATAGATGATTTTACTTTTATTAGATACTAGCTTTTGCCCGCGGCTTCCCTCGCGTTAATTTAGAATTTGACAATCAATTCGGGTTGTACTCTGCTTGTAATAATATAATTCAATCGTGATTCGAAAGACACGTGGCGCCATCTATTATCATAAGAAGGTTATTGTTGTTTTCCTCGGGAACAGTAATTTTTTTCGGGATTAAAGGTAGCCTATGTTCGTTTCTGTACACTTGACAACGTATATGCAACATTTCAGGATAGTCGGTTCAGTGGTTTAGGCGTGAAAAGGTAACAAACAAAAAAAACAAAAAACTCATTTTCGTTTTTATAATATTAGTTATTAAATTATTATTAGACATATTACCTGATGATATTAAATGAATAACTCCTTCTTGCACGGCAGTAAACATTTGCTTTTCCTTATAGGAATAACACAGCACATAATTTGTGTAATTCTAAAGAACCCGAAAATATATGTATGTATCATAATCCAAGGCTACTATTACAATTTAAGTCACAGAACTTTAGTTCTAATATTTTTCCTTTTAACTCGTAATTATATAAAACTCATACAAACTTTTTCTGAAGCACAACAATTCAACTAATATTCACAAAACAAGGTAATAGCCACATAATAATGTAAACTTATTAAAACTTTTAATGGAATCGCTAACTCGATGCATGTCAACTAAATGACAAAGTTAAATTGTAATATGTCAAGCGAAAACGTAAACATGGAATAAGAATCTGGTGAATATTACCTTTGATGGCTGCGGTGTAATTTAATTTCGGTTCGGTATATTAAGGCATCCATACACACCTCAGTGTACCTACCTTCGTACACGCTTTTATGTGTGGACGGCCAGTGAAGATTAATAAATCAATATTTGAGTTCATTGGATAAGTTTGGTTAATTTAGCTGAATCTACGAATTAACATGAGTCGTTATGGTTTGTGAAATAGTATTGAATGTTTCAGGTAAGTATAAAGGAATCCTCGCATAAGAATCCAAATAAGATTAATTTAATACGGATCCTATTTATGGAATTTTGGGGAGTCTGTACTTGACGACCTACAGGTAACTACTTGATAAAATAACAATCCTCAATAAATGTCCTAGTTAAATAGAAATTTGTTCATTTGTTTCTGTCTTAATCTTTCAAGTCTTGGAATACCAGACATAAATAAAATCTATTGTGTCTGGCCACCGGTGTGCCGCTGCGACTCAATAGCTTATGGAGTCGCAGCGGCGGTTCTACTTAACTACATAGTACATTTATTGAGGATTGTTATTTAAATTTTACGAATAAGACATTTAATCAAATTAAATGAAATTAAATATAATTTATGTTAGTAACAATGTGACAAATGTATCTTTATTGTTACAAATTACGTATAACTTATTTATTTTCAATTCATAGTCTAGATTTATCATTGTTAAAACATATGAATTATATTCTGAACGCGGACAAGCTGAATATGGTGATACAAATTAGTATGTAACATCTGTTGTAATGACAAATAAGATGTTATTAATCAAATTAATAAGTAACGTACAATGTTTCTAGTAGACATATTATTATGTAGCGTTGATCCGGTATGGATTACTTATCAGTGCAGTAATTCTGTCTTTGTAAACTATAAAGGAAACTTTGTATGTAGCCAAGCCTTTACGTCTTTATAATAACACGTTTTGCATAATAAAATTACATTCTACGCAAGTCATTACCATTTATTTAGTGTAAGCAAGAAATATCGCTCATAACTTCAGCGTCGACGTGTATCCGGTCTTGTAGAAAAGGTTAAAGGGATAATGAGTTACACAAATATATTAACTTTTAAATTAGCTTTGGGGTTTAACTATAGACATTTGAGCACGATAGCACCTTCAAATAAGCCTGAAATCCAGTCCTGCCTAATATGCTGGAGCCAGAATATGTATAGTTTATATTATTCAATCAGGCACATAGGTATACATCTTCGTTGTGCTTTGATGAGGTCATTTGCAACATACAAGTGACACTGAAGAATAAAGAGAAAACAAGATACATACACTATATTCTTTAATAATAAAGCAAATCTTTTTTAAAAGATTTACTCCCACACTAAAACTAATTCCAATGTCACGAGACACTATAAATATTCAAATAACGGACAGAAAGGACACTCAGAATTGGAACGACTATCGGACCTACAACATTCGGCGTTGTGGCTGTGGCGAGGCTACCTTAACGAATACACAAATATAGCAAACTAACAAATCAAGAACTTTGCATATATTACTGCTCGGTAAAAAATAACATATATATGTAGCAGTTAAAACTCGTATCCTTTGTGTTATTAGTTTGGTTTATTGTTATATAACATATAATATTTCCGTGCCGAGAGAAGACCCTGCTGTATAAAAATACCAGGCGGACACCCTAAAGTAAAGAAGATCGCCAAAAAGACAAACTTATATAGTTAAATGGTAAATTCTTTGGAAAGAATCCCTCTTTTCCAAAGAATTGACCATTCAAACGCAGATATGAACGAAGCTTTATCATATATCTATAATTTCATGCTTATGTTGCTACTAGAAAATATTTTATAGAAGTGTATAATCCATTATATGATAAATTCGAGGTTGAAACTTATTAACTTAAACTGATGGATTTCACTGCCCAATGACTAACAATATACATTAAGTAAGACAAACAAAAATATTGTTATTGTTACGATTATTTAAATAAATTTTACAGCAACCGATTCAATAGCAGTTAGCCGTGATTGAAATTGAACACAAAGTTTATATATAAACAAAAGATGTACGTCAAGATAATAGCAACTGGAAATATCTTTATTCGTCGCTCAGAGAAATAGGCGCGAGAAAACCGGTAAAAATTACCCTATTACAAGTCTTAGTTAATGCGTCAAAAACGCCAGAGGCGATAGACACAGCCTACAGCTAATCTTCTGCCTGTAATCATTACAAAAGACACAAAGGGATTAAAATTGTTAATATAATATAAAATATAAATTTTCCATTAACATAAGATAAAATGGCGGCGTGAAAATATAAGTGAGACATGCGTGGGATTATTCGGTTTATAATGAATGTTTTGTGCTCTAGTCGGGAATAAAAACGATTAATCAACGCAATGATTCGACACTTTTCTCTGATTGCTTCTGTACTACGCTGTTTTAGGAGAAGCGCGTACTAGAAATGAATTACTTTTGGTTTTCAACGAGAATTATAACAGGATTTAAAGTCTGTTTTTTGTTTGCTTTAGCTTCAAGCGGCTCGTAAAGCGGTTTGCAATGGAATTCCTTGTCCTACAAAAATAGATTGCTTTGCCGTTAGTTCAAGAGGCAAAGATTACAGAATCTTTCCTAATAACACTACCCATTCTTAAGAAGCCTAGAACTGCTACTTACAACAGGATGCAAAGAGATTGTATATAACTACATTATACAAGAGGGCAGATGTAATAACTTTAGAATGGGACAACGACGAATAGATCTCCTTCGTGGTCCGATTAATAGGATGAAATCCATTGACCAACAGAAAGCACTCAAGTATAACCTAAAGTTTTTTAGCTGCAATGTTCTATGGAATAGATAATATGCAAATAATTTCAGTTTGAGCAAAATACTAAGCTTAACATATTAAGTCGCAACGGTACACCGGTGGCCATAAACAATAGATTTTTAATTATGTCTGGTATTCTAAGTCTTAATAGAGTAATTGGGGAGCCCACGATATGCATGAGCGATGTTCACTAATACTGCTGAGCCGCTTCAGATCTTTCATAAAAAAGAAAATTCCGGAATAAGTAATAAAGCTTTATAATAAAAATACTTATAGGGAATATACTTTCTTTATTAATCTATATATATAAAAGAAAGTCGTGTTAGTTACACTATTTATAACTCAAGAACGGCTGAACCGATTTGGCTGAAAATTGGTGGGGAGGTAGCTTAGAACCAGGAAAAGGACATAAGATACTTTATATCCTGTTAAAAAATAAAATAATAAAACTTTGTTAAAACATTCGAATATTGACGTGTTTCCATTTTATGCTTGCCTGGTACTTGAAGCAGCCAATTATGAATAAATCTTCTATATATATATAACCTCCTGAGTCCGAGGGTATGATATTGTGGTATATTGCCTTGATTTTTGCAACATTATATATTTTCATGATACAGATGCTAGGAAAAATAAAATAAAAATCATAACACATGGAAAACAGATTTTTCGCGATGTTCTGTATTTAGGACATTAGTTTTATACAACTATGGTCATGAATTTTTGATGTACTTAAATTAGGATATTCGTTTCTTATATCAAATGAAACAAGTTATATTGAAACACATATTTATTTGAAATAATCATTCTTTGCTCCATAAGCGGGTTATATTTGAAACGTAAATTATTTTTACTTTGGTATCTAATCACAACCCTTTACAAAGTTTTGAAAGAAAAACAGTAATAACATACAAATATCAAAAACTTAACAAACTAATTACTTTACTTCACTTATCTTCTTGATGAAATAATTTTTGTTTTGCTTAACTTTAATCAGTCTTACAATTTTACATGATAGAGATCTTAAATTAATATTTACTCTGAATCGGAATCAGCGGTACACCCATGGAATTGAGCAAAACAATTCCTAGAGCTACACAAACATAAGTAGACACGACAAAAACGGCACTTGGCTGTCGTTTTCTTATTGCAGCCTTCCTTGCGACATCTCTGCTGCTTTTTTGTGAATTGTGGCATATGCCGTGCATTAGATGTTCTCTTTTGTAGAGTTGGCAAGGGCTTTATTGTAACTCGCCTTTTTTTTTGCTGGTTAGGTAGATCTAAATGTTCATCACATGATTCTTCTTCAGCTAAGGATAGTGAGTTTTCCTCTATCAATTTAAAGCCTAACTTTAACTTGTACTCACGCAGCTGAGGTATTTTATGCAAGGGGTCATTCTGAAGCTTACGTTGCTCACGATATGTAATCCAAGAGTTTGACACAGCAATGTCAATCATTTGAAAAATAAACCTGATAGTCCACTTACGAGTTCGCGCCCGTATCGGGCAAACCGCTATCATTCTGTCTGCCAAATCAACACCGCCCATATTGGTGTTGTACATTTTGATAACTTCTGGGCGTGGAACTTGAACATATCTTTTAGTAATTTTATTCCAACGCTTACATGTGTCAACATTTGTGTCAGTTAAACAAGTTGACATTAGTAAAACAGCCTTATTGTCTAACCATTTCGTAACAGCAATTTTCCCATCTTGGGAAACACGAACTTCGGTAGTTACACGACTCAGTTTTGAGAACTCATTGTCAGGTGTCATGACACAGTCGCGAGGCACACGATTCTTCATAATAGTTCCTGTAGCATTGAAACCACGTTGGGTTAGTTCTTGCATCAACTTTATAGATGTGAAGTAGCGATCAAAGTATAAATAGTGACCTGGAACTAATGCCCTTGTCAAGTACAGAATTGCAGAATCTCCTAAACTGAAACCATCAAAACCTGGAAACGTTGTTGCTCCCTCGTATACCTTCATGTCACAAATACATCCGTTAGGGTTGGCCAAAACAAAAACTTTTAAACCAACGGGATTGGGCTTATTGGGACAGTACTGCCTAATACCACACTGACCTGAGAATGGTATAATCATCTCGTCCATCGAGAGATGCTCGGACTTTTGTTGGACGTGACATCCTTCACAGATTCGATCAAACAGAGGTCTAACTTTCCAGATTTTGTCGAATGCACGTTGACTGTCTGAGACATCGTTATCAAAGACAACTTTCAACCTAGTTCTTATCATAAAGAATCTGTCACGGGTCATATTATCTGCCACTATTGGAAGTCGCCAAGCTTTCTCCCAATACATTTTGATTTTAGGATAGCCAATACTGGCCATGACCATATTAATTCCGAAGAATACCTTCAATTCGCTCAATGTGAGCCCAAGATTCTTTTGAGTCTTCATCATCTCTGTTTGGTTAGTCTTTGTCACCATTTTCTCTAATATGTTGTCATCTATGTAGTCTTCAAAATATTGAAACATTTCAAAATTATTAAAATCTCTTTGAAGATAATTAGGAGAAAGTAAGTTGTGAATGGTTGGATTAAAGACTCCTGTCCAAGTATTACTATTTTGATTGTTACCTTGCACAATCCTACCTCTTCCCCGTACTCGCATCAAACGCCCTCTACCTCTTGCATCTCTACGTGAAGATTGCACTCTTCTTGCTCTGGACTCCCAATGTCCTCGAATAAATGAAGATGTTGAAAGCGTTGGTGACGAATGTGGTGGTGTTGTTAATAATCGACCATCATCAAGGAGTTGGGTTGATTTTTCTGAATCAGAGCTGTCACAGCTATCAGAATTAGAATCGGGCAATACTTCAAGTGGCTCATATACGTCGTCATCATCAGAAGCACTAAAATCACCCTCACTTCTGTCTAGCTCGTCAGGAATTTCATCTTCATATAAAACTGAAACAAAAAGTAAACAATATCTAAGAACGAAAGTTCTAAAATAAGGACATACAAAATTACAACATTACTGTTTAGGAACCTCATGTACTAAATTAAGGACATCCATAGAAATCGAATCATGGAGTGAGGTTATTTGAGTAAATCGGTGAAATAATTGTGAGTAGTTTCAGTACGCACATTAGTTAGCCTGTACAAACTCCAAAAAACTAACAGTATGCATAAAAAAATATGATTGAAATGGATTTACTTACCCCGTCGACCCGACGCACGCCGCTGTCGTTGTTGCGACGCCATGATCAGTTTGACAGAAGTGACAGATTAGGGAGACACTTTTTTAAAATGAACTTAAAATGACAACGTTTCGTTTCACGTAAAAAATTTGATGCTAAATCGATACACTTCGGAAAAATATTTTATTTTTTTGGTTGTTCTAAATTTAGAACTTCAGTACTCAGGAGGATAAAAGAAAGTCATGTTAGTTACACTATTTATAACTCAAGGACGGCTGAACCGATTTGGCTGAAAATTGGTGGGGAGGTAGCTTAGAACCAGAAAACGGACATAGGATACTTTTTATGATACATCTGCTGAAGATTTCTCTGAGCAATTGCTGACTATTGGTAATGGTCGAGTACCTGTCGACGAATCGAGTGGATTGATTTCATTTCCTCCGAATTACTGTAACTTTGTCTCATCGAAAGACGAACTCATCAACAAAGTATTCCTAAACGTCATTACTGACCACAAAAATAATGAATGGTTAAGTGAGCGAGCAATTTTGGCGGCTAAGAATAAAGATGTAGATGACTTAAACTACATAATTCAGAATGAGATCATTGGTACACTGCATTCATTCAAATCTATTGACTGTGTAACAAACGAAGATGAAACCACCATCCAATTGAATTTTTAAACTCCTTGGATGTGCCTGGCTTACCACCGCACAATTTACGACTAAAGGTTGGCTCCGTAGTAATCATGCTTCGAAACATAAACCAACCAAAACTGTGCAACGGAACGCGTTTGGTGGTAAGTAAATTGATAAACAATGTGATTTACGCCACGATACTTAAAGGAAAATTCGAAGGTGAGGAATTTCTCATTCCGAGGATCCCGATGATCCCAACCGATATGCCGTTTGATTTTAAACGACTTCAATTGCCGATCCGTCTTGCATTCGCCATGACCATTAACAAATTACAAGGCCAATCCTTGAAAGTTTGTGGTCTGAATCTAGAAAATCCATCTTTTTCGCATGGTCAATTATATGTGGCATGTTCACGGGTCGGAAGACCATCTGCGTTATTTTTTTGCGCCTCATAATAAAACGAAAAATGTCGTCTATCACAAGGTGCTTCACTGAAGAGTGCAACCCATGCACCAAAATACATGCCAATAAAGAATCATTAAAATACTTGATGTTTTTAATTTATATTTATTATCCTAATAAAAATAAAATCCAAAATCTGCTCATTTATTGCCTCTAAGGCGGAACAAAGTTCGCCGGGTCAGCTAGTTCATCATAATTATTTTAGTTGAGATTGTCCTAATTATACGCTATTCCTTATTTAGGAAAAAACAAAGTAATTAATTATTCACTTTTGCTAATGTTCTCAGTTATTTAGGGAGAAGCCTGTTTACATCAGCCTTACCCAAATCGTGAACAAAAAATATTATTAAACTAGATTGCAAATTTCGTCCGACAAGTAAAGTCATGGTGGTGTAACGGGTTTTGTTAAATTAATTAAAGTAATAAAAGTTATCGCTATGGTGTCGGTTATTGTAACGCTGTAAGGCAATAATTTCAGCTGAAATTTAATTATTGGGGCTCTTTTCGTGTTCAGTAGCCCATTAATGTATGATATTGAAAATATAACAGTAGGCGGTATCCAATTGTACACACTTGTGACAATACAGAATTTATAATAACGCCGCAACAAATTACAAATGGAAAATAGCTACCGGTATGTTGCTACGATATACGCCTATTGTCTCATAACTTATTAAAGAACATTATTACTTACGGAAACACAGCGTTGTTGATCTATGATGAGACCTGGGATAAGGCAAGATCTAGGGCAGAGGACTACCTTAGATTAGTGATGGATTGGTTGTCCACAAATGCACTAACACTCAACCTAGAAAAGACCAAATTTATTAGATTTTCCCGTCCTAGATCTCCTAAGCCTCCACCATTTTCTATAAACATAAAAGCACACACATGCCCTGTGTCATCTTTACCATGTGACTGTCTTCCGATAACCATGGTCTGTGACATCAAATATCTTGGAGTGATTATTGACGAGAAGCTTGAATGGAACTCTCATATAGAAGGACTTTGCAAAACTCATATACATTTTTAAAGAGTTAAGACACTCGGCTGACACCGAGGTCTTGACTCTAGTTTATCTTAGTCTGTGTCAGTCTATCATCAGCTATTGTATTGCCGTATGGGGAGGAACGTATAAAACCTCGTTGCTTCGGGCTGAACGTGCACAACGTGCGATTCTCAAATTAATGCTTTTTAAACCTCGTGACTACCCTATGGTAAAGTTATACGCTGATGCCAAAGTTCTAACAGTTCGGCAACTTTACATCCATCGCACAATACTAAGAAGGCATTCTATGCTACCCTTAAATGCAGACATACTACAGAGACGACAAGGCTTCCCTGTATGCGTAACAGCAAACTGTCAAACCGCATTTGCAAGTCGTCACTTTGTGGTCCAAAGCTCGCGCATGTATAATAAAATAAACATTTATAAACTCACTCGGCATGAATGATACATAAATGATTACAATCCCTCACATATGATAATACGGAAAGCATACTTATCATCCTATGCTAATATACACTCATACACAAAACTAGGTACACGCATATACACACACTTTACTTACTTTTATATATACATAACACATAACACACGCACACAAACATCCACAGTACTTACATAGCCCACACACACTAAACTCACCCAAACACACTGTCACACTCACTTTTCACTGTCAAGATACAGGATAAACTGTCTCTGAAATGTCGCGGTTGTATTTATCTATTGAAATCGTAAAAAAATCTAACTCCTAAGATACAGGTCTGCGTACCTAGTTTAGGTGTTAGATAATTATTCACCAACTTTTGATCTTGATGTACAACGTGCTGTATTCATTTGCCTTTATTGTTTTGTGTCTTTTATGTACTAATAAACAATTATTATTATTATTATTATTACTTAGGCAGTCATTTGACTAGTAATGGAATGCCAACTACTATTCGAAAGTCCCAAGTATTATATTACTTCGTTCCATCTATTAGATAGTGAGTGTTTTCGTGTAAGAACTGTAAGTCATAGTAACATCCTGCGTGGTATGCAGCGATAGCTCAGTGTGGAGACCAACAGACTGCAATGTAGAGCGTCTTGGGTTCGAACCCACGTCGCGCACCTCTGACTTTCGGAAGTTATATGACTTTTCGAAATTATGCGCGTATTGATTGACAATTATTGCTTGCTCCGTGCCTCGGAAAGCACGTTAAGCAGTAGGTCCTGGCTGCCATGAACATCTATGGCAGTCGTTATTGGGAGAGTGTCGACACAAAAGATCCCACTAGGTCGAAGTGTCGCCGGTCTGCACTGACTGGCCCCCACATAAGATAAGATAAGATAACATCCTGCGTGACGAAAGATAAAATGGAAAGAAATGGGAGAGATACTCGTAGTTATGTGAATTGCCCGGTCACATAGTATCCAGGCGAGATGTACTAACAATGTAACTATGTTTACACCTATTTCCAGTTCCAGGAGGTAGCCGGGCAGACCGACTCATTAGTCATCAGTATGGTCCCTGAAAATTATAATGGTGAACTCCATTCCTCTTCCCCCGGACCTCGATATCGAGCAGACGTATATTATTATATCTACGCAGTTTTTAAATAATAAATTATTAAACAATTCAAAAAATATAAATGCAAAAATAGGAGTGCATAAATAGTAAAGAGCTCTCGGTACGACGCCGACGGCCGCTAAACCCTACACCGCGGCACCGTCTCCACGCTGCTGCGCGCGTCAGCGAAGTCCCGCCTACGGGTGAGAGAGACTACTATTGAAGCCAGCACCGTGTACCAGGACAACAGAATCGACTAGAGGTTAATAACACTAATACGGAAACGAAAATTTCGACCCCTTCATCAACTATATCCGTGGCGTGGAGGCTAAGAGTCACCGCTACAACGATAGAAGGCCCCAGTTCGAGTCCAAACTACGATTCTCTTTTTGTAGCTCTATTACAGCTTTCTATCTACAAACCAAAAATTTGGCATCAATATTTTAAATATTTTTGAGAAAAATTATTAGAATATATTCTGTTGAATATTCATTATTACTACGCTCAATTGCTTTGTCACGTGCCTTCTGTTTGCTCTGTAATCTCCAGCGTTTTATGATACTCAGAATTTTCTGTTTAGTGCTTTAGGCGTGACGCTTGAAAGGTAAAAGTCTCTGTGCCACTGAAGTACTATATACCTACCTTCAACACTAAGCGCTATGCCTCTTAAACGCACTCCGCCGAAGGCAGGCGGATCTGATACGAACTCTAATGCTCCAACAGATACAGATAATGAAAGCTGCAGTAATATTACTAGCCGGTCCCGTGTGCGTAAGCGCCAGCATGATGATGAATTATCTTTTTTCATGCGCGAAATGAAAGAAACTTTTGAAACGTTTAAAACGGAACAAGAGCACAAATATAATATGTTACTGAGTTCAATGGAGGAAATAAAGGAGCAAAACAGTGATTTAAAAACATCTATAGATTTTATTAGTAAACAGTATGACGAGTTTGAAAGGAAACTAGCGAGTATGAACTCGGAAAGGAAAGCTTTTTTATTACACATTCAATAGCTTGAATTAAAAATAGAAGTATTGGAGAGATCTCAAAAGTCTACCAGCATCGAAATCAAAAATATTCCTCCAAAAACAGGGGAATCTAAGACTGAACTCTTAAACCTGGTGGGCACTATATCACAAGCACTTGATATAAAAGTATCAGATACGGAAGTTTGCGACATCTACAGGGTTAATACAAAAAGAGAGGACATTAAGCCAATCATTGTGGATTTTACAACCGTTATTCTCAAAGAAAACGTTTTATCCCGCACTAAACAGTATAATAACGATAATAAGGACAACAAACTGAACACAAGCCATATTCAGTTACCTGGCCCTCCGAAACCAATCTATATAACGGAAAACCTTTCAGTGAAGACTAGAAAACTGTTCTTCCAGGCCCGAGAATACGCTAAATCTAACGGTTATTCCTTCTGTTGGATATCTAACGGTAGAGTATTCCTATGAAAAAAGGAGTGCACGCCTCACGTACGTATCGATACTGAAGAAACTTTAGATAAATTAAAATCTCCACGGTCAGATTGCCTGTATCTTGCATTCCTATACTTAACTTTTTATATTATATACTGCATGCTAATATTTAAATTGTTACTTTATAACTTAATTTATAATTAATATACTTGTTATATGTTAAAGATTGCTCACATTTACATTCAATCATATGCATCTAATATACATTATATACATCAACACTATATACATCGTCCAAACATAACTACTTATAGGGAACCCAAGCATACACCAGTTACACACCTCACACCACAACATAGATGTAAATGTAAAATAATAGCTATTATATTTGTTTTGATTATTCATAAGTTAACTAGTTCCAAGTATTTAAAAATGTCAATTTATTATCTGTTCAGATTATGTACTTCACTAATCTCCTTATTGCTCGCTCTCAATAATAACTGTTTCAAACTTAATAGAGAGTCTCACCTCTCAAATACACGTTTAAATACGTGTATATTCGCATCTGGTTTAGGCGATCTTTACGTATACATAGTTATAATTTGATAGTGATAACACTCATATTGCAGAAGAGTTAGATTCGACTAATCAAGTTGAATGTTTGACGCTTAGTAACGTTGGATTGTCCCCGCAATTGTTAAATTATGAAGTGAACAACAAATCATTTACAATTATTACCCTAAACATAAGAAATCTCCAAAAAGCATTTGATACAGTGTCTATTCCTATACTATTAACTTGACTTGAAAACGTTGGCATGAGAGGTGTGGTTCTGGATTGGTTCAAGGACTATCTATCGGGTAGAGCACAGACTGTGCGAGTGGCAGGCATTGAAAGTGACCATGCTGTCTGCAGATACGGTGTTCCGCAGGGTAGTACGCTTGGCCCTACATTGTTTATTATATATGTCAATGGCTTATGTAATGCAACGAATATGCCCAGCATGAATACCTTTATGTTTGTTGACGATACCGTCTTGTTGTTTAGCGGAGGCACTTGGGATGCGGTGTTCCATAAAGCAGAAGCTATTATCTGCAGAGCGGGCCCAGCGTTCGGTGTTAAAAGTACTAATGCAATTACCCTTTAGACATCCTACTACATCAGTTTACCGAAAGACCGGTGTCCTATCTGTAAGAAAGATATACATTTATGAAATTCTGCGACGTTACCATAGGAAATATGTTCCAATCTTACCTCGTACATCAAAACGAGTAGAGCGTTGTCCAGTGCCTAAAGTTAAAACTACATTTGGGCAGAAGCATCTTAACTTTCTATCCCCGTATATATACAACAAATGTAACAAATTAAATAAAATAAAAAGACTCAACAATAACGAATTTAAAAAAGTTGTTTACAAATGGTTGAATTCGATGGACTACAAAGATGTTGAGAACCTATTAACGTTTGTAACTTAAAATTGGTGTACAATTACTAGTAAAATACTGCCAAAATTCCGATCCCAAGACACTGTGTAGGGCCAATCATCGCGCACACACACACGCACACGCACACGCACACACACATGCATAAGCAGTCGCTTACCAGTGTAATAGCAATGAATTGAAGTGTCACTTAATTACTAATCCTTTTTATTCTTTTTATTTTCTTTGTGCAAATTCCTTTTCATGATATGTGTTAATTTAATGACATAAAATAATTTGTAACTTTTAATAGGGGGAAGACACTGCCTCCTGCAACACAGTTTTTACTAGTGCAGGGGTCAGAGAATTCTAAATTTTTGTAGATTAATTTGTGTCAATAAAGAATTATTATTATTATTATTTAAAACTCAACGTTATACTATTGTTAGCAAGGAGGCCAGCTGTTTATGTTCCTATAGAAACTGGGCGTTAGTGTAATATTTAAGGCTGTGGTACGCATGTACTTGCTCCAAACTTAAATTCACCGTATGGTTAATTTATCCATATAAAAAAATATCACTGCCATCAAACACGTTTCAAAGGTACCTATGTATAACAATATAAATACTACAAACAAAAGACATGTGCTTTCTGTAGAACACGCAAGTACTAAATATACTCGTGTTAATCAAATAAAGAAGAAAAATAAAAAAATAAACATGATATATCTCGTAGGACGCCGTGGATGGAATACACTTAACATTCTATCTTCAAAGAAAGTTTCTTACAAGTTCAGTGTCTACGCAAAGTTACTTGGGATTCATATGACTTATATTTGAGGCGTGTGTTTTGGCTTTCAGATCCTACTGAATCATCAAAAATATCTACGGAGATTGTTGAAAATTGTTGCCGAAACTCGAAACTTAAAACAACTTTGTGGGAATCTCATCTCACGCTTTTAATTTTATCTTTATATTATTAATTTTGAGTACAGCTTTTTATTCTTCACTGCAATGCTTAGAAACATTTTGGCGGCTATGGTCACTATGTGACCCGTTTTCGCGTAACCATATGCTACAAAACAAAAAAGTATTTATTGTAAATGTCTAATATTACAATACAAAAAAATAATACCTGATAATAAAATAACCATGAAATAGTAATTAAGAAATTAAATGCAACTTGTAAGAGATAGCCTCTTTAGTAAACTTTTCTTATAAGAACCTCTTCTGTAATATAATATAGTAGGTCTATTAACAAGAAGGCTTTAAAATGAAATCACAGAAAGTTGAAGTTGCATTTTTACTGCGGTAATTCCGAGAATGTTACTCTACAGTTATTGTCTAGGCAATAGTCTCGTGCCGAGGAAAATGATTCCAAACTAAGTACAAGTAAAGTAAAACCTAATTAAAGTTGTGTAATAAAGCATAGACTTAACGAAATAGTAGAAGTGGAACTAACTAGAAAATATTGTTAAGGTAGTGCTAACGTTTTTACGACAAAATTAATCACAACATATTAGCACCTTAAGAAAGGTAAAGTATATTGTAAAGCATACTACACTTATTTCTTTTTTTAAGATAACTCTCGCAATAGGAATAAATCCTATATCGCGAAGGACTTTACAAACATTCAAACATCGGATACAAAAAACATCCAGACTCGGAACAACCATTTGTGGATTATCCAAATTTTTGTTCCATGTGGGATTCGAACCGACAACACTCAGCGTGGTAGCAGTGGCGAGGCGACCACTTAAACCACTACGCCATCTGTGCAGTCAAAGTCTTCTACCCTAAGCCTAGTCGCTGCTTAATAACCTCGTGTTGGTATTTTGGACCAATAGTCCTTTGGTAAGTTAGCAATCGGGCATCAACGTTACTGGACACATTGCTTTTTGCATTGTTTGACAGTAATAAAATCGACCCAGAAAATTAACACAGTTTCTCCCTACCACGTTCTTGACCTGTGCTTAGGACTAGACGCAAAAAGCAGCATATTAATAAAAAATAAACGTACTAGCATTTATATTAATTTGATTGACTTAAATAGACTATGTTAACAAGAAAATTATTATTAAAAACCATTGACGGAGTACTTAAAATGCTGAACCAACGAGGGAATAAAAATTGAAAGATTCAAAAGATTCTTGCAAACAAGGTAACAATTATTTACTGTAGAAATTGTACAAACAATCGAAAGGTCGGGCCCTTTTACATAAAGAGGGCAAATGTTTTTCAGCTTTGATTTAATTCTCGCTATAATTTTTCAAAACAGACGAGAAATACGCGATAAAGGAAAATTAAGTTTCTAACTCAATTGTTCATATTTACATGTTAGGTTTACCTATATAGCTGCAATAATAAAGATGGTATCGATAGCCTAGTGGGAGACTTTGGATTCCCATGGAGAGGTGTCGAGTTCGATTCTAAGGCACGTACGCACCTCTCAGTTTTCAAAGTTAAATACCTGTTAAATAATTAATTAACGCTTTAACGGTTAAAAAAAACATTGAGAGGAAACCTGCCTATCTGAGACTTCTCCATGATGTTCTCGAAGATATGTCTGTCAACCCACATTGGGCGAGCGTGGTGGTCTATACTTTTTCTTTTTTTTTAATAATAAAATACATAATTACAAAGTTTAAACAGTTACAAAAAATGAACATTGAGTGGGATAGTGAAACTTTATAAACAGCTTGAGAACATCTGCAACCGAACTAGGTGGTAACCTGTATCTCGGTATGCAGCTCATCCCCTTGCAAGAATTGTACAAATTTAAACGCCAGCTATAACCTAATATATTATACTGAGAACAGATGTGCCCAGCAGTGGGGCAGTTTATAAACTTAACTGATATGTTTATACTTGTATAGTAAGGATAAAACCAAACAATGTCCATTTAGAAAAATTGCTGATCGTTGATGGCAATTTAATGGTTCGATATTGCATTGTACTTCAATTTCCATTTATTAGATCTAGATATCAAAATTGCACCTTTTGGTGACTGTATCGAGGCAATGTAACTAGTTCGATCTTTGCAACTAAATTGTCAATCGCCATTATTAAGTTGCATTGGCTTACTACACTCTACAAAAAAGTCATGTTACAATTTCACATGACATGGTCTGTAATGCTATCCTAAATTACAAATCGCCGATGTGTGAACTGATCGTCCAGACGATTAATAAGAGCGTTTGGTAAAACCTTCGCTTTCTGAATAGTAAAAAATAGTAAAGTAATATAAGTAGCCAGGTCTAATGATTATTGGAGAAGTGAAGTCAACCTAGATAGTATATAAAAAATAAACATATACGCTTTATTGTGCATCTACTGCTATATTTTGCAACGACATACAGTGAATTTGTAGAATGTAGTTTTAAAAATAAGGACATAATGTATCTATGCCTTCGGAAACTTACATATATGAATCTAAAAAGCTATTCTAGGGAACATGCTTTGGGTAGTAAAATCAATGTTCTAATTGCTATAAACTCGTTAGCGACGATAGAATCATGAAGTAACTCAATATTGTGTTTGAAAACTTTAAAATATAATAATAAACGTAATTACACATTTAACATAATATAATTCAAAAATAATAAACTAGTAGTTCTTTAAAATAAAAGGGGTAAACCAATGATAAGCTGGTTGACTTTATACATCTATACTAATATTATAAAGATAAAGAGTTTGTTTGTTTGTTCGTTTGAACGCGTTAATCTCAGGAACTACTGGTTCGATTTGAAAAATTCTTTTAGTGTTGGATAGCCTATTTATTGAGGAAGACTATAGGGTATATAACATCGCGCTACGACTCACGCGGGCGGCGCTGTAACGATAAACGCGGGTGAAACCGCGGCAACATCTAGTAACGAATAAAATTGAAAAAAATCATGCAGGTTTTCTCATAACATATTCTAGTGCCCTATAATTAAACATTATTGAAACCAGTTACTCTATTAAAACCAATAGTTTGCAACCTCGGGGCTTAGCAACCAGCGGCCCTGCTAGTCGCTGCCGAATAAATTTAATATCCTTTTAGTACTCGATATCATATAAAATCATTATTATTTTCTCATAACATATTTTGCTACCGTTCTTAAAGCCCAGAGAGAAGGAACAAAATTAACATCGCGAACCTAAAGCGACACTTCGCACTTTTGCCTTGTTGAATATAATAGAAATGGCTTATAAAAGCAATTTCCCCGTGAGTGCTTGAAGTACAAAGGTTGCTTTATAACGAGATGACTTGTGGTTAAATATTTGCACAATGGTGACTAGCGGCTTCGTAGTTTGCTCTCGGCTTATGTAGTTCGATTCGGAGGTACAACGGCAAACAATGAGGATTTCTTGGCGGTCGTTGCCGCCCTGATAAGGTCACAAGGGATATTAAAAATTGTTGTGTGCCATTATTTGTGTAACGTTTTGAGTGAAATTATTTTCTGTGCGTAGGTGTTGAGAGAAGTAGCGTTTTATGTGGCTTTTTTTAAATGATCAAGAGGGCATCAAGTATATGGTCCACCTAAAGTTAAATATATAATATTGACTAATGCGTGCATTCTTACTCTCATGATTGCCAAAGAACACACATATTTCTTTTTTAAAAGACTACTAGGCTCTAGGAGTAATTCCTGTGTTGCGAGCACCTTTATGAAAAGTCATACAATGGACACAGCAACAACAGACTTAGTACAACCATTTCTGAATAGTACCTACATATTTTTTGTTCCTTACAGGCATCGAACCTAAATACAATACTCAACGATAAATGAACCTACATGTGCCATATTATAATGCCCTAACTTCAAGTTCTTGTTACAAATTATTATAAGTCACTTGCAACTACAAGATATAAAAATCTCAACAATTTTAATTTCAAAGGCCATAAAGGCAAGGCCGCATGCAACTGTGGTTTGAAAACATATATTTATTTAAATAGGAACATATTATATATTGTTGTAGTGGTCTGCAGCAATTACAGAGATGATAAATGGACGACACGTGTTGATATTACAGTTAACCGAGATAACAAACCGTTATTTCTGCTTTACAGTGATTTACTCGTCTCTAGACAATAAGAAAATGTTGCGAATATTTTCCACTGTACTTTAAATTTAACGACAAGTTATACAAAGGCAACATACAATGCATATTTTTATTATAGGTATACTACATATTATTTGCAGCCTCGCTCGCATTAACATAGATTTTTCTAGATAAATGGTATCCTATGACCTATTCTGTACCCCTGACAACGTGTACGCAACATTAAATGATAACCGGCCAAGTAGTTAAGGCAAAAAAGCGTAAGAAACTAGCTTACATACATACGGAAAAGGATATACGGTACCTTTCATCCAGAAAAAAGTATTTTTCGAAGAGACAAATTTATTGACAAAAACTAGATTAATGCAAGCGAAGCAGCAGGTAAAATCTAGTCTTCTATAAATTTTTATACACTTCCAATTTTTCACAGAGCTATAAAACTACAGCTAAATATCGCCAATTACAATAATAGTAATCATTCGTCCAAGTCAATTTCGACTACAGCGACCACTAATATGGTTTCAAGCCTTTTTCTGCAACCTTGTTATGTAGTAACTCATTTAGTTAATATTGAAATTCGAAGCTAAATTGTAGCTGTTTTCGCTAATATTCGTAAGTTATATTATTAATCCTTAACTATAGTGATTGTAAACACGCATATAATAAAATCAAATGATACAAGTTTGTATAAGGTCCAAATGTATGCGCCGTTGCTGATTATTTTAAAACATCTATTACGCAGTCGTGGTTTTTGCACAATGAAACGACGAGATATTTTTTACACAACCAGTATATATTTCAGCAGAGTAACGTTCTAACTGACAGTTGTAACGAGAATGAATATTTGTTAATCTCCTACCTTATTTATATATTTTTATCAATGTATAAAATGGAGAGTTTAATATCGATTAATTACATTTTAAGGTGTAAAATTAGTACAGTAACAAATAACAATGATAATTATTAATTATAGAAATAATCAAATGTAAATATGCAATTATAACATAACAATTAAAACAATATAATACGTCACAACCGTGTGCGACTATTGAGTACTTGATAACACATCTCATATAACTCCTAGATCATCTTGTTTACATATCTGTGCAAACATTTAAAGTATAGAATACAGATAGCATTCTTACCTCGTAACTACTATCTACAGATGTGTGAGCCACGGGTACTTTTCATTGATCTGTATTTTTATTTGTATTCTTAAAAAAGACTTCTCCCGCACTAGGCTTGATTCAGAAATCAAGCCTAGTTCGGGAGAAGTATTGTGATACAGTTGGGAGTTTATAAAGATTCAGACAACGGACACAAACAACACACAGACTCGGAACAACCATTTGTGGATAAAATACATTTTGTCCCGTGTGGGGATCGGACCCACAGCACTCAGCGCGGTTGCAGTGGCGTGGCGATCACTTAAACCACTACATCATATGTGCTGTCATCTAATTGATGTAATGATCTTACCCCGTCATCCAAATTTAATATTCGAAAAATCTGCACATCACTTTAATGGTGCATTAATCTGTTATCGACATCTTATTCTTCATCAGTTAAACCACTACGCCATATGTGTTGTCATCTAATTGATGTAATGATCTTACTCCGTCATCCAAATTTAATATACGAAAGATCTGCACATCACTTTAATGGTGCCTTAATTTGTTATCGACATTTTGTTCATCATCATTGTAAAACGGATCATATCTGCACTTTAACATTACGGCTACAAATATATATTTCCAGGTTCGACATCAATTTAATTACTAAGTAAATCAGCTGAACTATGATTTCAATGCACAGCCATGCAATGCAATACAAAATGGTTTCTCTTTAATTTATAAATAATGGAACATATGAATCACATTGAAATTAAACTACTATATGTATACGGATTTTATCGCGTTGTTTATTTGACACTTTATTACAAAATTTTGAAAACTGTTACACTACTATTACTATTAAACTTTACTAATTTTTAAGCTAATTAAATTATTGAAACTATTAAAACTATTTATACTATTACTATACTATTATACTATTTATATTTGTGTTTACACTTTCCCCGACGTTTCGGTTGCTTTTCAGCAGCCATGGTCACGGGGAGACTAAGATGGCAGTTGTCTCAATGTTCCAGTGTAGTTATTTCAAAGTACCCGAACATAACTTAATCATAGGTGTTTCTATTTACGCAGAATGAGCTCAAAGTATCATGAAGTCTAGCCGTGGTTTGCTTCTTCTTGGGTTTGACTATTTGAATTACTGGATCCCAAGCTGGTGGTACATTCCAACCATCTTCTCTATTGAGATACGTCGGGGAAAGTGTAAACACAAATATAAATAGTATAATAGTTTAGTAATAGTATAAATAGTTTTAATAGTTTCAATAATTTAATTAGCTTAAAAATTAGTAAAGTTTAATAGTAATAGTAGTGTAACAGTTTTCAAAATTTTGTAGTAGTGTCAAATAAACAACGCGATAAAATCCGTATATAGTAGTTTAATTTCAATGAATAACATTCGCGTAAACAGAAGACAATATTATATGAATCACAGTCACAAGTTGTTCCATTAATAAATAAACAGAATGTAATGAAAATGCAAAAAAATTGCATTACTCGGTCTTACGTTTACGCAAATGTTATATATTGAAATTAAACTACTTTATAAGGATAATGTCGTGTTGTTTATTTTAAAACACTTTTATTACAGAATTCTAAAATATAACACTATTATTATTGAACTTAACTGCAATTTAATAGTTTATATTTAACTTAAATATAAACTATTTATATTTAAGTTTACACTTTTCCCCGATAGTCTAAGAGCCCGTGAACCCCAGACCTTCGTTATTTTATAAAAGCTGAAAGTTTGTCAGCGCATGCTCCCAACACAGGTAAGAACGATGGACTATTATGAAGTTTGGGTTGCCGTGGCTTTGGCAGGTAAACGGTACTAAAGGTGTGTAAAATACCGATCTAAATTCATCAAATAATAAAGTGTGATTTTTTGGTATTACCTTCAGAATATTATTAAAAATCACGTTATTGATTGCCAGACACTTAACATCGTGGCAACCCCTTGCCAGACACCCCTAATGTTCATGAAATTATAATTCTACTTATGTTATAGTATAAAAGCTGATTTTTATATATAATACTTAGGTAATAATTAGATGATGTTTCCTCATCAGCCAGACATTTTTGATAGTTCCAACCCCTTGCCAGACAATGATGTAGGGTCGCTGTAGGAGCGAGCGCGAGACAGTATATGTATGGTGGGTGCGAGTGAGATGGCGAGATAGGTCTATCGCGATCCCTCAATAACAGATTATTAAAAAAAAAACAAATAAATAATACTCAAAAATTTAATTAAAAATATATTAATGACATTACAAGTTATTATAAAGCATAAAAAAATAGATTGATGACATTACAGATTATTATTATAGTGTACTAAAGAAAATATTATTTTATTCATTATCATCATTATAATCAATGTTATCATTTTCTTCGTCACTGTTACTCCATTCCATATCGTCGTCTTCTTCTTCTTCGTCAGTTTCTGTAGAAATATGAAAAAGTTAATGGGATTGAAAATATCAAAAAATAATGTATAATGGTTTAAAGTAGTATTATACCTGAGACAGTTTTCAGTGATTCTCTGACGAAATTTGGCAACTGATCACCTTCGAACCATTTAAAATGGTACTGATTATCTTCGAGAACCCAACCATTATTCTCGGGTTGAGAAATTGTTGGAATTTGCTGATTTGCATTATTCCAAATGCTAGACACATAGTTGGCTCGCAGAAATTGTTGTAGCAGCTCGGATTTACATGGAGGCAGACTGCTAGCATCAAAATTTCGTAGTTTTTTACGGCTAAACGCTTCATTAATATCTGAGACCTGATATGTATTAATGAATAGTTGAAGCCGTGCTGCATCAACATCAGTTATCGAACCGACATTGTATACCTCACATATAAACCGTTGAATAATATCAAAAGTGCTTTGCTGTTCATTATTATTTTCGAATAATTCGTGTTGACCGAATTTAATGAAAGCTGTTTGATACTCTTCCGTTTTTTTTTAAATTTTAAAAGGCCTCAACTTTCCTTTTCGGAAAAATGCAGGATTATAATCACAACCTGTGATCGCATGGAATCCTGGTAAGCTCTTGCAAAAAGATTTTCCTAACTTTACGTAAATCTCTGTGAGGTCTACGTATCTCAACTTATTCCCAGTGCCTATCAGCATCCAAATAAGTGAATCATTTTGTAGATGGTGCATATGACCAAGCATGATAGCTGCAATGTCAGTGTCGACACTTCTGATCACAATATTTACTTGATTTGGAATACTGCACGCATGATAGACTATTTTGGTATCAGCCTCTTCATGTTTTGGACATGATAACTCTTCTACAACCCTTGTTACTACTTTGTTAGAAGCATCAACAACAAAAGAATGGCACTGTTTAGAATTTATGTGAATAGTTTTTTTTCCAATAAAAGGTATTATTTCATCACTGGCCCAATGTAAAATTAAAAAATCCACCATAGCTTGTTTGAAATTTGAATTTTTCAACTCTTTCGCAAAATCACTCGGACGTGTTTGATCAGGTCCAGTTATGGTGTAGCTCAATTGTGCTGATTCTAATCGCTGAGAATGTTCGTAATCTTTGATCGATGGAGTCAGGTATTGATCAAAAATAACGTCAATTCTTAGCGTTTCGAACTTGGTGACCATTTGCAACATTTTCTTAGAAATGCCTCCAAACTTGTTTGGAACATTTCTCATGGTGTGTAATAAAAAACCCATCAATTATTACGACATCTACAGTAGGTGGTGGCTGATGCTGGACCTCCTTCTCCAAACACTTCATTAAAGCAGATTTATCCGTCTTACAAATAGTACCATTTAAATGACACATAGATAAAGGCACATCAGTGATTGGGTATGACAACATTTTTGAGATATCCACATTGTAATCCATCGAGATCCCCAGCATACGACCAAACAAATCTCGTTGAATTTTTACCTCTTCAATTGCACCACCTATTTTAATTTTCTTCTTTTTTTCCAAATCTTTTGAAAAATTATTAAGAGCTGTTCTTTTAATAGATTTTTCAAATCGACTAATGTCCGTATGACATTCAGAAACAAACGTATTCCGAAGACAATCACCATTTTTTTCAATATTAAGAAGAAATGACTCTACCAGTTCTGATGCAGCTTTACCAGATGAAATATTTATTAAATGATCTTTTGGTACTTCCGAGCTGAAGGGATTAAGAAACTGTTCAAATGTTTCAAGAAATTTCTTTAGATTTTTAATATTTTTCTGAATATTATACTTATTCAAATCCGAAGAAACATCTTGGTGAGTTTGTAGTCCCAATTCTTGGTAAACGTAACTAATTACTGTCGATCTTACATCATGGTTTCGAGCCCACCGTTGACGGGCTGAAATTGAATTAGTAAAGTGTATAACACCTGTAAGTCTTCGTGCAGCATCTGCATTGATAGTCTGCTCTAAAACCAGATCAATGAGTTGCCTTGAAAATGGCTTAGTTGTCCTTTTAATGCCAAAGTAACCCTGTTGAAATCCTTCAAATAAATCAGGATGGGTATCTGCTACTTTTATCAAGTTATCAACATATTTCACGGTCCATCGAGCATAATTCTGTTGATTACAGATAAAAAATAAATTTGTTATTTTAGGTAAAACTGACTTGAAAAGTTCGAAGTCTCCAACACGTATGCTTCGTGATAGTTGTAGGTAATGATTGATGAGATTAATATAAATTACATAAAATTGTTGAGTCTTTCCATACTCGCCATTGAGACTTCGTTGTTTATAAACACAGTAATTATTGATCAATTCTTTCAGCTCTTCATGTTCTATGTTAAATGATGATATTTTACAGTTTTGTAGTCGGTGAAGTTCTTCAATCATATCATCTGTTACGGACGTGTTACTCATTTCCAGAAAAGATTTAAAATGTAATATTTCTAATCCTAATGTCACCAAAGGGTGCAGTCTTTTGCAGCGATTGAAATGCTTGCCGTCAAGAAATCCATTCACTGAACCATTCGCCAATAAGCCACTTTCCACCATTATATTTGTTAGTCCACAGTCACTGATCACCTTACCAACTGCCTTGAAATAAGCCATCATGATGTGAAACGGTCCTAAATGTATAAATAAATTGTCATATGTAGGTTTTTCCGTTGCTTGAATTTGTAGAGCGACTTTGGCTATAGCCAAGTCATATGTTACTTGAATGGATGATTGATTTAACTCTTCAGCAATTTTCTTACTTTGTTGCATGGTTTCTAATACTACAGAATTACTTGTTGGTGAGGCATTTATCGGAGTCAAATAAGATATGTGTTGTTTGCAAGTTTCAATATCATGAATCTTACAGTTAAAACCAACCCACATTGGAATATCAGGTAATTCTAGTGCATGACTAATAATCCAGATATTATCAATTTCTGTATACAATTGTAAATTATTAGGGAGTATATGTTCAATTTCATCAGCCGTTATCTGCAAATCACTTGTCATTTTTGGTTTTTTTGGATAGAGAATTTCTTCTGAAGCTATTGCCTCAAAAGTTCTTCGTCTCCTTTTCCTCTTCTGTGGTCAATTGTCTCTACTAGTGGGAACTGGTGCCTCGGATATTTCAGATTCTTCAGATGTATTGAATTCGATGTTCTGATAAATAATTCCGACGGTGTCATGTAAAGTGTCCTTCCCACTAGTAGTTTCAAAATTATCATAAGCCAGTCCAGTACAAAGTTCAGGTGCTTTTTTAATTTTTTCGGGGCATAAATTTGACTTTTCAATGGAAGCATAGGTGGTTTCTGTTTCAAGTTCTTCGACACTTTGATAGCTGATACAATGACCATATCTGTTGACTATATCTACAATTTTTCTGCTACTCGTTAAACTCTTCAGAGTCATACCCAGCGTGATATGCTTAGACGTCTTGACTTGACCATTATGAATTGCATAAATAATATCTTGACAGTAAGACCGTACTTGACGAATACATTTTAAGCTACTTTTTCGTTTCTGTCTAGAACCACCTATGAGAGTAGAATAAAAATCAAATAATTCTTGCGGTATAGAAGCTTCACCTGCAATTAAATGCTGTGCTGAAAGATTTTTAGATGGTAATTTTTTTTTTGTCCATTGTCAAAATAGTTTTTCGTAAGACTAATGCCGCTTTTTGGATAATATTTTCAGATTTTAAGTTGTCCAATACTGTTTCGTCAATCGTCTTCATATAATTGGGTGCTATTATTTTTTTATTCCGGATTGTAAAGAATTTAACATTTTTGGAAAACTTCTTATCAATTTTTTCTTCTAGGTGGTGTGCAGTAAAAGTAGTATCCATTTCAATGGAATTCTCTGCATAAATTCTCTCCAATGAATCAGTATATAATTCATGTAAATGAATCAATAAATGACAGCGGCCATTGTTGATAATATCTTCTTCTATGATGCTACAAATTTCATTGAAAGATTCTTGGTGGTACTCTCGATAATGATGCCAATCACTTTTAACAGATATTTTCGCCAATGAAGATATTTTATTATTAAACTGAATCCTACAGTCAGTGTGATAGTATATTTTCGGACTTGCAATACTTTCCAATCTACTTAAAAACTCATTATACTCTTTTTGATTTTCAATGCTAGACATTATACGAGACTGAAATTGGTTTTTATCACCTTCATGGAGTGGAAGCATTTTTGATCTCACTTGTCTCTTTTTTTTATTGCAAAATAAACAAATTTTTTTACTTATATCAATACTGGTATCACTTTGAATCGAACTATTTACTTCTGTGGTTGCATTAGCATTTTCACTCACTTCTTCAAGTCCGCGAATGTCCACAGCTGCCTGGGAAGGTTGAAGTTCTGTTGATTGAGAAGCTGAAGGTGGGTGTGATACAGTTAACTCAGACAAATGCGATGAATCTGGTATTGAATCATCTGTTGATATATTTACGTCTTTAGATGGTTCTTTTTCTTGCTCTGTTTCAACAGTCTTTTTAGAATTTTTAGGTTCTGGGGTAAAATATTTTTTCATCAGTCCTGTGAATGATTTGTAACATTCCCTGTGATAACCACTCTCTGTATATTCACGTGGAAGAATGATGTTATTATATTTAAGGTTATGTCTTTTTCGCAATTTTAAAATTAATTCACATTTTTTCAATGTCTCGTCAGAAAATAATATTATTTTACCACTACTTTTCTTACAAATAACACAAATTAAAATATCACCCATGACTTAATTTGTTAAACAAAATCACTTTCATTTAAAAAATCACATAAACAAATTGTAAGCATATAATGTACGTATCATACACTAATAATATATTGAATATACTTTATAGTCTGTATATATTCGAAATATTTTATGTTGTTAATTTATAATAACTATTCAATTAATAATACTTGAAGATAGCATATAAGATTATTTTAGCTGATGTAAACATGTACTAAGTACTAAACAATACATGCGCAGTAGAAATAACAACTGCGCAGTGAGAGATCGCGATAGACCTATCTCGCCATCTCACTCGCACCCACCATACATATACTGTCTCGCGCTCGCTCCTACAGCGACCCTACATCATTGTCTGGCAAGGGGTTGGAACTATCAAAAATGTCTGGCTGATGAGGAAACATCATCTAATTATTACCTAAGTATTATATATAAAAATCAGCTTTTATACTATAACATAAGTAGAATTATAATTTCATGAACATTAGGGGTGTCTGGCAAGGGGTTGCCACGATGTTAAATGTCTGGCAATCAATAACGTGATTTTTAATAATATTCTGAAGGTAATACCAAAAAATCACACTTTATTATTTGATGAATTTAGATCGGTATTTTATACACCTTTAGTACCGTTTACCTGCCAAAGCCACGGCAACCCAAACTTCATAATAGTCCATCGTTCTTACCTGTGTTGGGAGCATGCGCTGACAAACTTTCAGCTTTTATAAAATAACGAAGGTCTGGGGTTCACGGGCTCTTGCTCTACGACGTTTCGGTTGCTTTACAGCAGCTATGGTCACGGGGAGACGTTTGCATTATGTTAACTTTGTACCGAAAATTACAGCTAACTTACCTTATGTTGTGTTTCTGTGATAATTGGAAGCTACACAGCTCCTTGAAGAAGCACTATGTTGTAAAACCGTAGCAGTATTATTGCTATGGTAGAACTTTCTAGGACGCGAGGATCAGTCTTTTTCTGCTTGTCCTAACCGCCATTGTCGAACAAACACCCAATAAAATACAATCGTGTTCATAACAGTGCTATATCTCAACGAACTGTGATAATCCTAAAATATTTGCTCTTATTTTTAATGAAGGAAATCTAGCTTGATCTCCAATACTACTTGTTTGTAAAGTACTCTGAATAAACAATGTTCTAGATTATTGTTTTATGCACATTTTAGAACATTTAAAATAAAAAAATAGGTTGTATAACAATTTTGCAGTAATCAAGTTGAAATTTTACTATTTAGTGTTAGCTGTGTATTTGTATTATTTATGCGTGTTTCGCCTTTCATGTTAATATCACATAGTACATAAGTATATCTGGAAAAGGTTTTGGCATTTATGTAATCGTTACAGATTACTGCAGGACTGCATAACCGACGCCTATCAGTTACTTATAATAATATTGGCCCTGTTGATATTAGGTATGTCTACATACCGAACACGGGGCCATCGCTGTATAATAGAGGTAAGGACTACCCTCCTTCGCAGTGGTTGTACTGATGAATCCCTTAGTATTGGCCAGGAGACCACCACATGCATCGCGTCATGTCCATAATTAACTTTTTAATTCTAACCTTACTATTAGCAAAGTCCTGATAGTACACTTAAGGATGTGGTGAAATTTGAGATTCATATAAGTCTTCTAAGGCTTCTTTTAAGCTGGTTTGAACATGTAGAAAGAATGGACGAGGAATGACTGACTAAGAAAGTTTATAAGGCTAGTGTGAATGGAACAGTCGCAAGAGGAAAATCTAGGCGAACCTTTCTCGATCAGATCGGAGGCGTTCTGGATAAAGACCAGGTTAAGAGCACCTTGAACCGACGGGCGTGTATGAGGAATGTGATGAAAGTTAATGAAGCCAGAGAAGTGTGTTAGGATCGTAGCAAATGGAAATCCGTAGTATCTGCCTACCCCTCTGGAGAACAGGCGTGAATCTATGTATGTATGTATGTATGTATAAGTCTTCTTTACCATTACTTTAAATAAATTCGAGCACATAACTGTTTTTAATGCAGTGACTACCATCCAAAGATATATCGTTACTCGAAGGTGGATAACAAAATATTTAAAGGTACTAACTTTCTCTATATCGATATCAAAATAAATATTTAAAACATAAATGTTGGAACGAGAAACGACTTTATATTTTTTCTGGGTCAAGAAAATAATATTTTCACATATTATGTGATTGTTTGTATATTGCGCGTGCACAATCGCATGTTGGTTTAAGTGCCGTCTCGCCACTGCCACTAGTTTAGTGTAGTAGTGTTGTGGGTTTCAATGTGTTTGCGGACAAATATTGGCGTGTCCCAGAAACGGTTGCTCGGAGTCTGAAAGTTCCTTGTGCACGCCGTTTGAATGTGTACAATGTCCCCCGCGATAGAGTAATTAAACGTAGAGCGGAATACCCGCTTTGGGTATAATTATAAATTTTCAATACAATATGAATATTCGCTATATCTGTGGCGCTGCTGAATTGAAGTACCCAAATGTAATCATCCAACTTTACAGTCATGCTCCATATTGCTTTTAGCCGGCCATATTGATATGTTTCTAACGAGTTTCCAATATCAGCATTGCTTTCGACAACTGGAGTCGAGAGTAGACGCGCTTGTTCTGTTTGGCAACTCGCTATATTCAAAATCTAATATCCGAAAAATAAAACTACGACATTTCGTACTGAAAATTAGAGAAACAAGAAAAATGAATGTGAATGTTTCTACTATGTAACAACTATAAGAACAACTTTATAATATAATACATTTGAAGTTCCGTCTACAGGTAGATAGAGGATAAAATAAGTTCGGATACTAGAAGAAAGTTACCTATATTAAATTAAATTATTATTAAAATTTATAACTTTGTTAGTACGTAATAAGGTTGAATATCGATGGGAACGCCGTATTCAAATTCATTCATTACTTTACCCAATATAACGCACTTAATGCCAAGGGCATTTTCTACCAGTCAACCGTAGGGTGATACAGATATTTTTTTTTTTTTTTTTTTTTAAATTTTGCTCGTCAAAATGACTACACTCCACCTGATGGTAAGCAGTCGTGTGGTCTAAGAGCAGTGACCTCCACATCGCCCCCACAGTAGCCGAGGCGATGTTGAGGTCTCTACTTTGACGGCCTGAGAAGATGCTTTTTCACGCCCCGCTTAAAGAACCCAGGATTGAAGGAAGAAGGAAACACGTGCCTTGGCAGAGAATTCCATGCCTTGGTCGTTCGGCAGAGATATGAGGACCCAAACTTTTTGGTACGCGCTCTAATCGACTCTACCGTGTAAGGATGGCATCTGAGCCCAGCACGCGTTGTTCTGGATAGGAAAGGGGAGATAAAAAATATATATTTTGTATACATAGATATTTGTTTACATTTATAATTTCTTTATATTTAAATTGTTAACATTTATATTTATTGTGATTTTCCAGTACTTTCAGGATCGTTAGACTACAAATAATATTATATAAAAGTTTGAAAATTACTCAGACTTCTAAAACTATTAGTTGAGTCAAACTAAAACATGTTCTCACAAAGAGCGTAGCTGCTATCAAAATAATCAAAACTTAAATTGTACATTCTTTATACATACATTCATTAACACGAAATTTACAATTTGTAGCTCGTTAGCTATTATTAAAATTAAAAGGGTTAATATTCTATCACATACACACAACACCATCTAGCCCAAACTAAGCAGAGCTTGTACTATGGGTACTAGACAATGGATAAACATACTTATATTTTTTTTTTTGTAAATACTTACATATTATACATAGAGGTTTTATGTTAATAGTATTTTACGCGACAAACAATGGAATAGTTAGTTGTTTGTGTGACACAGAAGGCTTTTGGTAGATGTATAACACGACTTGCTTTCGCCAATAGTCAATTCAGAGACCTCTAGTCAGGGTACTCTCGGTTTACTAGTATGTATTTTAGTTTAAAGAGAGTCAATCCGCCGACTTGTGGAGCTTTTTGTCAATCTGAGCAGTCAGAGCAGTCTAAGAATCTGCAGCATAATTACCAGTACAGTCTATATGTAGTAGTGTGTGTTTTGTATTTAATGAAAACGAGATGGGTGTAAAAACCCAGGATTCAACCTCTTCGTCTTCATGTGATCTTGTGACCTACGGGTCACAAGGTCACATGAAGACGAAGAGGTAGAAGAGGCGACGAAGATATAGGTATCTCGGGGGTCTTTTGACCCACAGGGTCCATATTCAAACTCGACTGAGGTATGACCTTAAGTTGTCTGTACACCAAGTTACAAGTCAATATTTTTCCATTTAAAATATATGACCCAATATCTCGGGGGTCTTTTGACTCTCAGAGCCCATATTCCAAGTTGACCGATGGATGACCCCAAGGTATCTGCACACCAAGTTACAAGTCAATCGGTCCAGTGGTTCCGGACCTATGCCTGTCACTAACAGACAGACTCACAGACCCACAAACTGTTTTTATTAACCTCTTCGAAGAAGAATCAGAGGTTAATAAATGTTTATTAAATAAATAATCATCATTTTCTGGAAAAATTCGTAATATTTATTTTATTTTTATATTATGCCATATTAGTTCCTGTCGTAACCTGTTCTTTTATGCATATTACTTGTACAAAATAAATTCGATGTTTCAAATCTGCCAGGTGCCCGAGACGGCTCATTTAATATTTTTGAAATAATTATTTCTTTTTACAATAACATTATTTTTGGATTTGATATTTCAGCCATACAATCAACAATCATTAATTATAACAAAAGTTATAAGAACTTATGCGCACAAACGCCGAAAATCAAAACATGCTAATTGAATAGGTCGAGGGCGGGAGTGCGATTACTAAGACTTATGGGTAACCGAACCAGACTGCCGTGTTTATAAACACGGTCAGTTTGACGTGATGTTGTATGAAACAAACACGTTTCACACTCAATGCACCGCAACGAGTTTAAACGTGACGCGTGAGTTATAATTGAAAACGATTGATCGCTTTTGTTATTAGATATACCGTTGTAAAATCTATTAAACAAATAATCGAAAATTGGCCACTTGTACTTCCCCGCATCCGAATGATGATTATCGTCGTCACTGTTTCGATTCGAATTATTATCAAATTTTCGAAACTTGTGTACGCGGTGGTCAACGATAATGACCTATTTTGTAGGCTTTGATATGACTGTCCTCATACCGCATGAAAAAAGAATAGCGGTATCCTAAGGGCTTTCTCGTGTGAATCTGACGTAACCCCGGTATGCGTAAACTCATTCCAACACGTAATAAAAAAACTTAGTATAGTTAATGCATTAGAATCTTTATTTAACTTTCGAATATTGTGGTTTATTTAAACATTCGAATAAAACGAATTAATAATTGATAACCTGGTATAGCTCACTGTAAGTATATTAGAAAAAGTAAACGATTAATTTAGCCTGTAGGTATTTTTGCCAGAATACTTACTTGTGTGTTGCCAACCTTGCAAAAAAGAGGCTACTTGCTCCCTTACTAACAATACATTGCCTCCTTAAAGAACTCTACACATCCTATTCAGTACGGGAGTACTTGAGTGGAAGATACCTACGTTGCCAACTATATTGTGACGCCACGAATGAGCTGACTCGTTTGGCAAGTATCACCCTAACATAGGAAACACTGTTACTTCGTTTTTCTCAGTCAGTAAACCGAAGTCTCACTTACTTAGTTCTCCCATTTCTTACTTTCATCCTATTCAATGTATTTTGCCTGCATACCTGCACGGTAACGCATGACTGGTACCAACCCGAGAAATAAACGTTTAATGAATTACGCTCGAAGTTCAACACTAGATATACTCGTAATTATTTTTAAAATGATTACATTAAGCTCTCAACAAAAATCGGAAATCAACAAATTTACTTGGTGACCGTCTTCCATTTGGTAGCGGAATTTTCATGATACTCGAAGTGTATAGTAATCTAGATCTAATTTAAGTAAACTATATAGGCTTACTTTTTATAGTCCTCCTACTGAGACTGACTAGTGACAAGAGAATACATTTCGTTTTCCTTTTGGAACACTGATACAGATAAGATTGGACGGAGGTAAGACGTTATTCCAACAGATGCTTTCAAAATTTAATGTTAACAACTTACAAAAGCTAAGAAATAAGAAAGATATACAAATATAAGTTATATATCACAGTCTTTGAGGCCGTAAAGAATTATTTATTGTTGTCTACAGAACTCGCGACTAACAATAACATGACGTTATGATTTATTTGAAGAGGCAATGTTCGAGATCTGTACTGCGGTATTTCCCACTGTAAGAAGAATTTATTTATATTATATTTTGTGTAAATAACACAACAAAAATGAATTCGATTGGCGAAATATTGTTTGTGTACTTACAGAAAATATAGAAGCTTTGGAGCTTCGGGGCGACAAACTGAAATAAAATGGATGACAAGACGTTGTCTCGTTTTTTTTACTGTACTGGACTTTGCTATGACTTTGTTCGCGACAAATATATTTTGCTGATATTATACATCATAAACCTTTCAGAACAGAATTCAAAGAATCTTAGCTTACTTCCTCAAGCGACGATTGCACGACTATAATTTCTTCAACGGTCCTGTAATGTACGCATGAGACTATACACTAATGCGCGTAACCATCGAGACTTAAAACTCTTGGTCCCACAAACTGCCACTGGGCTATCTCATGTAGTAACGGCATATCAACCTGAAAATTGTATAAATGACGATCTAAACATTGAAATCATGACTTCTATGTTTTGGTGCCCTAAAATTCTTATGCCCACTTTTTATTTATTAATAATATTCATACTCAAACATAAATAAATCAAAAAGAAATGCAGTAGGCATAATTTTATAACAAAAAGTATTATGATAAGTATATTTGATTACATTCATTATTCTCTACTTATATCATACTCGTTTAAAGGATATCAGTCAAATAAAAAGCAGTTATGTTTAAAACCATTATTTATTAGGGGAAATTGTCCACAAGTAAAAAAACATAGCTAAGTTTTCTTAATGTCTCCTTGAATGATGTTCTTACTCCAAATGAGTTCCAAAGTTTATTTTTAGTATTCACTTAGTGCAAAAACAGACAGAAAGGTTGAAAAACCTTCTAATGGGTCTTCCTGGTTTTTTCCTTTTAACTTTCGTCAATTATACCTACTACCTACGCAAACGATTCGAATCAATGACTCGAATTGTAAATGAAATGTTTTTTTGTACTTTATATAAATATTGAGGATTATTGGATTCTTGGAAATAAATAAAAAAGAAATGTATTTTATTTATTTTCGGTTTTTCAGTTAAGTGGTGTGATCTCATTGAGCGAAACAAAATTAAACAAGAATGAAAATACATGTAAATATTATTTAGTACTAGGCTTTGAAACTAAGATGTTAAGACCCTGCCGAAGAGCGCTCTAAATCATTGTGTTGCTTTCAAATATTAGATTTTTAAGCTCTTAGCAAATATTAAGCTAGCCTCATTACACTTTGTACTTTGGAAGATATGAGAATACATTATTTGTTTCATACTAGATTTTACCCGCGGCTTCGCTCGCTCTATAATCTGTCAATAAATTTCTGTCCCTTGAGAACAGTACTTTTTCCTGTATGGCATATTTCTTTTTTATGCAAACAAAAAAGCAAACAGGCATACGGCCCACCTGATAGTAAGTGGTTACCGTAGCCTATGGACGTCTGCGACACCAGAGGCATCACTTGCGCGTTGCCGACCCTTTAGGAAAAGAAGTAGGAAGGAGAAGGAGCGGGATGGGGGAAAGGGGGTGATTGGGCCTCCGGCACTCTCACTCACCGAACGCAACACAACAGTAGGTATACTGCTATTTCACGTCGATATTCTATGAGAGGGTAGTCCTTCCCCGGTTGAACCGGCCCATTCATGCTGAAATTAGCGAGGCTCTACTACTCTTAAATATTCTGTATATTCTGTATCTCTGACAACGTATATGCGAAATTTGATGATGATCAGTTGAATAGAAACGCGTGTAAGCGTAAACAAACATATAAACAAACTCACATTCACTTAAATAATATTAGTTAGGATTAGTATTAAGAATAAAATATAATGCAGTGTAAAGATAAATTAAGTTCTTTTTCTTTCAAGTTCAATTTAAGACGAAATGTAAACGGAATATTTTTTATGACGTCGCGTCGTGTTGTTTATTGTTTAAATAAACTATTCATCTCCAGTACGAACTGTTTTGGAAAGAATATCGAATGATTTGATATTTTACGAACTCGCATTCAAATCTTAATTTATGCATTGTCACGGATTAATATTCGAATCAAAATCAAACATTTCAAATTTAGGATACATTGATATTTCCATTACATTGCAGCCATCGTGGTGATGAACTTTTTATTATGCTGTACTGTTGCTGCATGCGACCGTCGGTAACAGTCAATGCTAATCGAATGCATTCGAAACGAAGAATCGAAAAACAAATCAATTGAATTACTGAAATATTCAAGATATATTCCTATAATTTATACAGTTTTTGAAGTGAAAACTTCTTTAGCGGCGTTGTGCACTTTTTTGTGATGGATAAAATATGTTAAACTCACGTCAGGACACGTGACCTGATCGAAAATTCGTAAGACGGAGGGAGAATTGTCATGTTTGTGTACGATAGCGCAATAAATGAATATTGTATTTTACCACATAAATTATAGTACTTTTATACTGATAATTAAAGCAATTCGTGCAAAATTATTCCCTAACCATTCCAAAATATCAAAAATGCACAACATTAATATTCAAGTTTTCACTTCTGCCGACACTCCCGGAGTGCAACTCGTTGTATTTTTTTTCGATGGCCAGTGTCCATGTGGGTCACAAAAATGATTTCTGGAAACTTGACATGCACGAAAGAACTTTTGTAACGTTATTATACTGGTACTTATATTAGAGTCGGCTTGCCAGACGAACCATATGCAATAGAATAAATATGATTTAAGTTTCTCAGATATGATTACCACTGTATTACTATCCTAAAAAAAATTTCATGAGGGACCGAACGAGCAATCCTTCAGACGCACAACTATATATTTTGAAGGTCTAGTTCGATTAAATGTTTGACAATAAACTATCTTTAGCCCTCATTATATTCTCGAAGAACTTTGTTACCTTAAGAAGGTATTACAAGAAACGATTTGACTTATACAATAATTATGCCGCTAATAACGGTTTAATACATAGCTCGAAAATCCTTGTTGGCTAATCCTTCATATTTACTTTGAGTTTAGAATCTCTGGAAAAGTATCGTAAACATTTTGGGCGGTTAACACCAAAAGTTTGTCTTTAGTACGACCATAAGAACATAAGCTGTATAATCATCATCATAAAGACAAACGTGTACGCACAATGTGTGGATACAGCCAACTTTTCGACACAAGTGAACTTAAAGTTCGTAATGACAATTCCTTTTGTCGTTAGGCCTCTTCAGAGTTTTGTTATGCATAGAAGAGTCAAAGAGTAATTTTAGGTGTTTACGTGAGGCTATAATTATATACAGAGTTGAGTAAGTACGGTAAGTTCGTAAAATTTTAGGCCAATTAAGTACCTACGGACTATGTGTGTTGACTCAGACACGTTTGATCTGTGAATGTGTATACACATGTTTTAGTAAAGTATTTTAATTATACTATGAATATGGTAATTTAGTTAGATTTGTAAAGATTTTATGATTGATCTTAGGGACAATTTTTTTAATATAATATATTTCGTAGTCCAAGTAGGTCCCTTGTAACAATAACTTTTGTTGTTGCGTAATATAAACTCATAAAAGAGCACATTTCATTATTTCTGGATCACGTAACATTTATATCACGCGGGAATCAAACCCATAACATTAAATCCTCATACCTCTGCCGAACGATCAAGGCAAGGAATTCTCTGCCAGGCACGTGTTTCCTTCTTCCTTCAATCCTGAGTCCTTTAAGCGGGGCTTGAAAAAATACCTTCTTAGGCCGTTAAGGTAGGGACCTCATCATCGCCTTAGATGGATGGTGTGGAGGCCACTGCTCTTAGACCACATGATCGCTTACCATCAGGTGGAGTGTGGTCATCATGACGAGCAAAAAAGAATCAAAAAGAAAATTCAGTCTTAGTCTACAAAATTCAGCTCACTTGAATTAATCATTCATGCATTAAAAGTAGAATATATCTTCAAACAAGAATTTCAACAATAGCTCTGTAAGTTGGCATCTTTAATTTAATTTTAAACGTAAGTCTTCAACAAAATACGTCTCGCCTAATATACAAAGAAATCCATAGAAATTAAACCGGGTGCATTAAAACACAGTCTTAACTAAAAGTCTGCTTCAAAATGAGTAAGCATGTGAACTGTGATTAGATTTGTCTCGACACAAACTTTTTGACTGAATAACTTATTCGTACAAGTTTGGGCGTCTGCAGTACCGTCTGGTTGAATAAATACGAAATATGTTGTGGCGGCTACGATACAAACTCGAATGGAGATATCGAATTTCAGTAGCTATTAAACGGTGAGGACTGAGTGGCGCCCACTCGCAACCGTATACAGCAGCAATTACTTGTATTGGTTCACATCGTATATAACGTAACATAGCAATTTATTTGCGGATCACTGTGATGTAATATTAAGGAACAAAATATGATTCCGTAAATATTTAAGGATGGCAATATTAATCTAAGGATTTAATACAAAAATTTAATATTAACACAAAAAGTATATTAAAGTTGTAAGCACGTAAGAAACTATATATACCTAATAGCAACATTATGAAATCATTTTAAATAATTTTACAGAACTCTTTCTCAGTCTTATTAAAAGGCTAAGGCTCAAGGATTTGGAACGATTTTATTCCTTACTCCATTTTTTGGAGTGAGGTATAGTTCGGACCTAATTGATTTGATGCGAATTCTTACGTTACAGTTAAAAATAATAGTATTAATACTTGATGAAAACGACACAACACAAACAACACCTCCAACATAATCTTTACACACTACACACTACATTTTACTTGGTTTCGGCCAGTAAATGTAGATAAAACCAGCCACGAGCTGAGAAAAAAAAGAAAACAAGAAAATAATAATAATCATAATAATAGAACTCTCTGAGACAGTCTCATTATACGACTAACGCGATATCGGATGGCACAGTATAGTAATTGTCAAACTACCACCTTCACCTTGTGATATAAACAAAAAATAATAATAATAAGGTTAAATAAAATCACACAAACCGCAGGGCAGCTTGTGGCGAGCTGAATGTGAGTGGCGACACTGCGGTACTGAATGCCTCAGTGAGTCGATTAGGGCTTCACAAGGAAACTCGCTGATGAAATGTTTTTAAAGTCCTATCTCCTCTTTTTTCTTTTGCCGCTCGAGAAATAATTTTTGAATCGTAGGGGATTTGAACCACCGACGTAGTAGCAGGGACAAGATGACGACTTAAACCACCGCACCATCCGTGAAGTTAAAACTTTATGTACATTCATTCTATCAATGAAATCACACCCTTGATGTCCTTGTCAGCTTGTATCATACGATACAGACCCCATCAATGGGAGATATCACACATACGTAATAAAAAAAATAAATGCCACCATTATACGCGTCATAAACTCTGGAAGTAGGTGGCCAGGGCTTTACCCAATTTCTCTGATAAGGGCGTACTTACCGTCAAGATAACACGAATTCGTTCTCGTGCCCAGCGAGTAATCCTTAGTACGGTGGTACCTATCCCAGGGGTGCCCATCGCGAAAATTCTACCGAATATCAACGTAAAAGGTAAATAAATAGACTTCGAGGTTTATGCCCTTTCCAAAACATATTATTAATATTGAGATGAACCTCTGTATGCTGTGAATATGAGTTGTATACTTAGTGTTTGATGTACTGGAATGGCGAATATATACATATATGCGAATGGCGCCCCGGTTCAATTGGTCCAACCTTTATATGACCCTAAATGCCCGGCATGCCTTTATTCAATAAATACAATAAGTTTATATTCACAAATCGATGAAAATACATAAGCATATAAGACTTGCCTTATTTTGAAACCTTAGACAAGCAGTATCATCAACATCAAAAGTCGAAATGCTATGGGATCTATTCTCGCAATAGATACGTACCTATTTTTTTGAATAAATAGTTAATCTGGTTGAAGCATTGTGTAGACTATCTATTATACAGACATTTAAATATTAAGTGTACTTAATTATAATGTAAAAAAAAAAAATATAAACATATCTAGACACGAATAACTCTGCCAACCCTTTCGGAGACACCATGCCAGGCTAAGAACATAATAAGATTTAATAATTTAAACCAAGTAATCTTTATAATATATTGTCAAAATAATTTACAACGTCTAAATATTATTATAGGTACATACCTATAATGTTATTAAAATCACATTGTATAGGCGATGTTAAAGCATAAGTATGCATAGCAAAGTGATTCGCGCGGCCCCGCCGATAGTGGTTTGTCGAGGAACACCGTGGTAGGTTTAGTCGGTATTCCGGGAGGTCCATTTTATCGTTTTAACATCTTTCTGTTACCCCGGCGAGTCCGACATAACCCCTCCGCCCGCCCTCGCGGAGGGGTATGCGTCAAAGCATTTCACCACGTAAAAAAAAAATAATAAGTATGCATAGCATGCTTATGCTGTAACATCGCCGACGCCATAGTAAAATCGCAATGCGCCGAAGACATCATTAGGTAGCAATTTAATAAAGGTTCTACCATTGAGTCCCGACGGGGTTAGATGCAATTACCGCCAAATTTGAGGCATCTGACAGGAAAATCAAAATTACTTTTTGGATGGCGTACGATAGATGTATAAAAATCGACCCACCCTGTTTACGATCAATAGAAAACTTATAAAGCCCGGTTCCTGTTTTACCTACGGACAGTTAATGATACGCATTATATGAAAAAAATGTGAAGTCTACCAACCCGCACTGAGCTAGTGGACTATGGCCTAAGCTTCACACACTGTGCTCAGCAGTGGGACAGTTTGATACGGTGCTGATATTCTATGAAAATAATGTAAGATTTTGCCGTCCATAGCTAAAACGACTCGTTTCTTGAGTATAGACACCGGGCTTTAGCCGACAAGCATATATTGTGATGAGCCCACGAAATATAATCCGCTAGGATTATAGTAGGTGCACATCAACAGTGTATGTGTCCTGTCGAAGAAACAGGTGTAAGTATTTGTTATGACTAGACAGAAAAAGAAATACAATACTTTTTATATATCACAATGACTTCATCAAATCCAATTGACATTCTCCCTCGCGATTTACACCCACATAATTCGCTCTCCACCTCTTATATAAAACATAATAATACACCAGACAAAAGAAATATGAACCACCTGAACCAGTCTGAGGACTCTATTAAATAAATCAATAGTTTCATAAAACGAGTAACTTTTTTTACCTCGAATGTGTCTTGAATAATAGCTATCGTTTTTATTTTTTCCTTTAGTACCAAAAACTACTAGAAGTAAAAACTACTGACAAAAACTTTTGTAATAAATTCAATAAAGTTACTCTATAAATCTGGTCTCAATCAAACTTGGTGCCTACTTTAGACATCTCATATAAGCTGTACAACCGAGTTGTATGACCAAATTGGGAAACACTAAATCATTTTCGAGGACTTCCTTTGACACTTCAGGTGCTATTCAACTCCTTGTAGATGGGTATTCATTGTTACGTTTGATGATTGATGACTTTTCTCGCAATCCATTACCGGCAGTGAAACAGTTTACATATATTATTATTCATTTTAAAATGTACTAATTAAGTAACCATTGATGACTTAATCAGCAAAATATCACTTATCTTATCATTATTAAAATTCTCGGCGAAAATAAAAATGATAGAAAAATTCTAGATGTGAGCATGATATCATGGATATTTTGTATATGGAATCACATAAATCGATAAATAAATTTTAAATGTGTTTGGATAAAAAACATCGCTTACTGGCAGACTCCAAAGGTCAATGCCTGATAAATGATCTCATTAAAATAAAAAGCAAAAGCTTAATTCCATAAAGTGTGAGTAAAACTTACCAATTAAACATACATTCGACATATTTATTTGACAAATTCGGAATGAGAACCCAGCCATTAAAGTTTTGAACTGCCATAATCTAATTCGAAACTATCGTATGAACTCGGAACGCCATTAACGTATACAATTTAAAATGTCTGGTGGACTAATCATTTAAATCGAGGGACGATTAGATTGTTTGCGTTGCAAATGAGCGGACGTTCGGACTGAGTGACCACATAAAAGGGCAGTCGAGAACAGCGCCTCCCGAATATTAATTGTTATGTCCATACATATTTTATAAACGAGACACGTCAACGGAACTTGAAATTTCTATGGCTATTCGCAAGAGGAAACGGCGAATACAGTTAGACTAGCAAGATGATCGGTTGCGTATTGCGAATTTTTTATTAATGTCAGTTCTATATTCGTACTGCAATTTGTTAGCTTGTCGGTCAATCAATGATAATTTGTACTGTTTGGGAACTCACTAGTTTTGTTTGGTAATCCAGTCACGTGTAGTGTATCCAACTTAGCTTCATACCACTGCTTAGTTGCTTTACTTCTACTAGATATTAACATTATATATAAGCTTCTTTAATAACAAAGGTGATAATGACGCATATTACTGTGGCCTGGTGGTTACTGTGGCCTTTGATCTTTTGCAATACCAGGCATATCACTCGAACATTGCGGATCGTAGGTAGTGATTAAAATGGGATGAAAGTAAAAGAATAAGACAGATATGTGTGCCTCCATAACTTTTACTTAGCAGGCGAAAGGTAATTTTTATTCTTACGCCAATTTCCCCAGGCGAGCTAGGTCGCTCGTACTGTCTCCGAGTAACTAGCAACAACGTGCGCTACTAAATTATAAGTCTCTTACTAGTTTCTTGATGTAGCATTTTAAACAATTCCTCATTAATAATGTGGCTTTAAAAAACAGGCTCTCTTCGATGTCGTGCTGCTGAAAATCACTCCTCATAAATATCTTAAATCTAAACCTTTGAATAACAAATTACCAAAACATTTCACAACATTATTACCTTATTTTATTAAAATGACGTTGACGTTTAATTATAATAATGGGCGTTGGCGAGTATTGAGAGCCATTATACCGTCTTTATCAGAAATCCCTAATTATACTAATAGGGTGTTATGATATTATAAAACATTCAGGTAGGTAATGATTTATACTGGTAATTATTAGGTATAGTGTGGTAAGTGTACAAATGAATGGTTAATCTAATTAGCTAGTAGTTTCATAACAAATAAATCAAAATTATTAGTTATACTTTTAACGGTGAAAATTTTGTAATTTTCTTATGGAAATTATTTTATTACTTGGTGGATATTTATAGTAAAATAATGGTTGATGGAATCGCCATCCTCGACGATTGCAAAGCAATTTCGTTAATGCCAATTTTTCTGCTTGGCAGCCGCAGAATTGAGACCAGTCTATCTGGAAGATACATACGTATCTTTGAATAAAAAAATCGTAGTTATAAGTGGTTATTAATTAGTTCCATTGGTTGTACATACATAGTCAGCCTTTTGCCTCGAAGAGGTCTAAAATGGTGTATTACATCTACGTTTCGCTAGCTTCAGTTTTATGTAGCATGAATAGAAGGCGGATATATAGTCGTTTAGCAGGCAAATTACCAGACTCCGTGCGTCTAGTGAATACCTCAATTATTTATTGGATCTGTTAAGTCTTAGAATGCGTAATTAAAAATCTATTGCGTCTAGCCACGGGTGTGCCGCTGCGACTTAATAGGTTAATTTGCATTTACTTTCGTATATAGGCAAGGTAGTCAGTTTCTTTGACTGAACGTAACTAGTCTACGATAATACTATCTATAAAATCTATTATACTAGGATTTTAGGTGGAAATCATCATCGTCAACTTACTACTACTGACAGTTGCTTGTTTATATGTGTACACATCTTACATACGTCCTAAATATACCAACATTATTTTAAAACATCATTAGGTACATACGTTACAATGATAACGTGAAGAAAAGTAAGCAGTAAGCTAATTCGATAGTAATCTAGAGACTTTTAAAAATTCATTAGATAATAAATAATGTATTACTTTCAAAAATGTATCAATTAATTATACTCATTGAATGGAACCCGACTTCATTCTATTCTACGTTTACCCTCAGCTACGACACGAGCGTCACGTTTCGCTTGGATTCCAATTTTTCCTTTAATTTAATCTAATTGTACTCTCGGGAACTGTTTCAGCTAAAACATCTTTAATTTTAAACAACGATTTTAACTTACCAATGAGATTAAAATTTAAGATGAGAGGTTTTATTGGCACTGCAGTATAAGTGCAATTTCAGGACTGGATAGATGATTTATTTTTCTTGATACTTGGGGTAAACTTGCTGAAAGATTATCCCAAATCGGATGTATCATAAATATATTATATGATATATAAAATAACTACTTACTTAATTAATTAGTGTAGATTTTTGAGTAATATTTGATGTACTGGACGTATCCAGCCTGACTTACACTAGAAATTACCACCACCATCAGGCTATAATAGTCCACTGCTGGACATAGCCCTCCCCAAAGAGCGCCATAGCGCCCTGTCTTCAGCTTGCCGCATCCAGCATCTGCCTGCAGTCTTTTGCAGATCGTCATCCCACCTGGTCGAAGGGCGTCCTACACTACGTTTGCCGAGTCGCGGTCTCCACTCAAGAACACGCTTACCCCAGCAATTGTCTGTTCTTCGCGCGATATGGCCAGCCCACTGCCACTTCAGCTTGCTAATTCTCTGAGCTATGTCGATGACTTTGGTTCTCTGTCGGATGTATTCGTTACGAATCCTATCCTTCAGAGAAACTCCGAGCATAGCTCTCTCCATAGATCGCTGAGTGACTTTGAACTGGTGGACCAACCCTACCGTGAGTGTCCATGTCTCGGCTCCGTAGGTCATGACGGGTAGCACGCACTGATTAAAAACTTTCGTTTTCAAGCATTGCGTTATGGATGACGAGAAGACTCGGCGTAGTTTCCCAAACGCTGCCCAGCCCAGCTGGATCCTCCTCCTGGCCTCCCTCTCGAAATTGTTTTTACCTAACTGCAGAATCTGCCCAGGTAAGTGTATTCGGAAACGATTTCGAGAGGGTGACCATGTACGACGATCGGTCTTGGATCAATGTGGCCATTGAGCATGACTTTGGTTTTATCCAAATTCATGCCAAGACCGATACGTCGCGAGGCTGCAGCTAGGCCGTCCAGCATCTAGTTCAGCTCCTCTAGCGACTCCGCCATTAAGACTATGTCATCTGCGAATCGCAGGTGTGAGATATAGTCGCCGTTTATGTTAATGCCCTTTCCTTTCCAGTCCAGCGCTTTAAACATATCTTCCAACGCGCTTGTGAACAATTTCGGGGATATAACATCCCCTTGTCTCATTCCTCTGCGCAATTGGATAGGTTTAGATTGCTGGCCCTGTACTTGGACACTCATGGTGGCGGCTTCGTACAGACATCTCAGCACCTCGACATAACGATAGTCTACTTGGCATCGCTGTAGGGATTCCAGAACAGCCCAGGTTTCGACAGCGTTAAAGGCCTTCTCATAGTCCACAAAGGCCAGACACAGGGGCTGATTATACTCTTCGGACTTCTGTATAATCTGCCTCACTGTGTGAATGTGGTCTATGATGCCATATCCTCCGCGAAACCCGGCCTGTTCGGGCGGCTGAAACTCGTCGAGTCTCCTGGCGAGACGGTTCGTGACCACTCGTGAGAACAGCTTATAGACATGGCTCAGGAGCGAGATGGGTCTATAATTTTTAAGGAGGGTTTTGTCACCCTTCTTAAAAAAGAGCACCACCAAAGTCCTGCTCCACGCCTATGGAGTTCTCCCTCTGTGAAGGACGGCGTTGAAGAGGTTCTGTAATTCCTGTATAACAGGGGCTCCTCCAGCTTTTAGAAGCTCTGATGTTACTCCGTCCTCACCGAGGGCTTTTCCATTTTTAAGCTGTCTCAGAGCTAACACCATCTCGTCTTAACTGATGTCTGGCAGTTCGTCGGTGTAGTGGCGTATCAGGGTGGCTCTGGAATCGTGGTCGTCTCGTCTGGAATGAGGGGCATGTGCAGCGTATAATCGGCCATAGAAATCCTCTATCTCGGCGGAGATCTCCGGTTTTGACAATACGGTCCTCCCGTCGTGCGTTTTAAGCTTCGTCAGGTGGCTCCTGCCAAGCTGCTGAGTGAATACTTTGGACCCTAGGTTTCGCTCTATCGCCTTTTCAATGAGGCGTGCGTTGGAACTCCGAAGGTCGCGCCGTACCATCTTCGCAATTTGCTTGTTCAGGTCTGACCTCTCAGACGAAGTCGCTTGGGTGGTTTCCCATCTTTTTGTCATCAACCCGAGAGTCTCAGCCGAGAGTTTTAATTTCTTGCCAGTCCGCTGTGTTCTGTAGAATTTGATGCCCTCTTCCCTCAGAGGTTCGACCAGATTGTGTAGGGTCTCATCAGCATCATCGGTGGGTTCCAGGGCAACAAATCTATCCCCGAGAAGCTGCTGGAACTTCTCGGTACCCGCCATGATTTGGATTGGGTTAGGTCGGAGCGTAGACTTTATCAGGCGGTTTCTTTCAAGCTTTAAGTTGATATTCACAGAGCCTCGGAGGAGTCGGTGATCAGATCCGGTATTAAACCTGTTGATCACTGAGACATCTCTGAATATGTGCTTGCTATCCGTCATGATGAAGTCTATCTCATTTTTAGTCACAGTGTCGGGGCTTTGCCATGTCCACTTCCTTTGAGGCTGTTCCTTAAAGAAGGAGTTCATTAAGAACAGTCCCTCTTTCTCAAGGAAGTTGACAAGCATTTGCCACCTGTGATTCCTAACTTCATAACCATGCGGGCCTATCCGGGATTCGTTGCCAGTCCGGGTTCCTACTTTGCCGTTAAAGTCCCCCATAACAACATTGAAGTGAGCCTTAGTGGTGTTGTGCAAGGCTTTGGATATGTCTTCGTACATATCCTCCACTTCATCATCCGAGTGCGTCGAGGTCGGTGCGTAAACCTGTATAGATGTCTAGAAATTACACTAGAAGCTATTAGATAATGATCCTTTTACTACTCTTCTAAGACCAGTGACTCTAATCATCTAAGTAAATAAATTTCTATAAATAAGTTTTTTTTTATGGCATGTGGGGGCAAACGAGCAGATGGATCGCCTGATGGTAAGCGATTACCGCCGCCCATGGACACCCGCAACCCTAAAGGAGTTACAAGTGCGTTGCCAGCCCTTTAAAAAGGAATGAAGGAGGGAAAGGACAAAGGAAAGGATAGGTAAAGGATCGGGGTAACTAGGCCTCCGGCTCTCTCACTCATCGATACGAAACGCAACAGTACGGGTACCGTTACTTCACGCCGGTATTCTGTGAGAAGGTAGTACTACACCGGTCGATCCAGCCCATTCATGCTGAAACCAGCCAGGATATACTACCTTAAGTTCGAAGGTATTATGATTATAAGAGTTTTACTTGGAACAACTTTAGCTTTAGGATAAAATATAGGGTGTGAATGATTGCTAATAACAATCGTATTAGTTTCTAATTATTGTTAATATTGTATTGTGTGTGTATTGCTAATAATAATCGGATAGTGTCAAATTGTGTTATCGGGTCTTTGTGAAAATACTACACCGATGTATTTGATCGCCATTAAAAAATAACCTTATTTTATTTTTAGAGATAGTGTAATAACTTTAGATGGTGACATTACGTTTAGTTTTTAGTTGTGTTTAGTATTTTTGTTTGAGATTAACTTCATTTCATATATTAAAATGAAGTTAAGGGTATTGCAATGTTTATAATTCTATGACTTGAATCAGCACGAAAGTAGAAATGTATCTAATCTACAGAACATCGCAAGCAAATATTATTGTTTTGTATCACTGGATTTAAATAGGGTAGGATTATTAAGATTAATATTATTTAATTTTGTTATTACTCTGAACAGGGGCTTTGCATTATTTGGAGAGATGGATATCGAGAATTAAAGAATGTTGAGTATATGACTAATTGCTTATACCACTCAATCGAGTTTTGTATCAATCGATTCATACCAAAATATTTTTGTCTTCCGATTTGTCTTCCAAACATGTTTTACTAAAATACATTTTATAAACAATAGAAACAAATAATTTTGTCAAATAAAGCCCTTCAATTTGAAACCCAATTTATTACAATCCTTATGCCCCATTCAAATATCGCCAATTATTGAAATATTCAATGACCATCAAATATTCATATGAGTTATTACAAGATAAATAAAGGCGAAAAAGTAATATTGAGTACAATGTGATATAAATGAACTTTTTCATGTGAAACTCGCGTAGGAGGAAATCATTTTATAAATATTGTTTGTTAGTACTTATGAAATCATTGACGTGTGATTTTCAGCTTTATTATGAAATAAATAATGTTTGCATTTAATATTAGAGCAAGCAACTCTTGAAAATATAAATGTTATATTGTATTAACGCTCTTTACGTACTTTACATAATATTTTCTATTAAAATTGCTCTAGTTATGTTCTAAACCTTATAAATAATGTATATGTGCTACGCAAACGTCTCGAGTTCAATCCCAAGGCGCGCATCTCTGATTTTTCGAAGTTATTTGCGTATTAAATACTTAGTTACCTCTCGCTTCAACGGTGAAGGAAAACATCGTCCTCTTGTAAAGTTCTCGAACATATGTGAAATCCGCCAACCCGAACTGGGCCAGCATGGTGGACCCTTCGCACAATGTGAAGAGGCTCGTACCCAGCAGGCTGATATTACTATTATTATTATTTATCGAAGATTTTATCCCAATGGATTCAGCAATATCTGAGACTGTATTCACAAAAAAACACTTAGTATGTGTTACTACTAACATTGACTTTAAATGTTATTATAAACATAAAAATCATTATATAACTATCATTTACAAAAAATAAATCACTTCATACTTAGCGGATAGACGCTGTTTTAATTTATGTACATTAGTCGTGTTTTTCAGACCCAGGGCAGACAAAGTGCTCTTGAATTTTTGTCCAGTGCACGGCAATACCATAGCTGACGTAATGTGTTTTTTTTGTGTGGCTCATAATAATGAAATATGGGTATAATACACCTCTATCTTCTCCTTCGGGATATGGCGTGAGGTGCTACGTATGTCTTCATCTGCGTAACTGTAAAATAGAACTAGTGCTGTAGAGAACAAAACTCATTTTTAAAATGAACTTAAGCTATATGATTCACATTCTACAAATACAAAGTTCAGACTTATTCCAGGTAAACTTAAACCCAGACATACTTTAATACTCTCTAGAAATCTGAAATGGTTTAGCGGTAAACACAGTTATAAAGAGTAGAAGCAAGCGGTATTCAGTACCTCGTAACAACAGATTTAAGGTCTCGGACATTATACGCTAACAGAAACTTTGTAGGTACACACGACACACGAACGTGTACGATGGTGAATATAATCCTAACTAATATTATAAAAGCGAAAATAAGTTTGTTTGTTTGTTACCTTTTCACGCCTAAACCACTGAATCGATCATCCTGAAATTTGCATATACGTTGTCAAGTTTACAGAAACAGACATAGGCTACCTTTCATCCCGAAAAAAATTACTGTTCCCGAGGAAAACAACAATAACGTTCTTATGATAATAGATGGCGCCACGTGTCTTTCGAATCATGATTGAATTATATTATTACAAGCAGAGTACAACCCGAGTTGATTGTTAAATTCTAAATTAACGCGAGCGAAGCCGCGGGCAAAAGCTGGTAAAATATAATTTTTCGTTAGATGAATGCTAGTGTAATATCAGTTCTGTATATAAACTGTCCCATTGCTGGGCATGGGCATCGCCTGACTGTGGGAAGGTTTAGGCCATAGGCTACTACGCTGGCTCGATGCGGGTTGGCAATGCTAATGTGGTTGACATTTAATTCTTATATCAAATTAATTATACAACTGCTGTGCACGAGGTCTCGGTATCAATTCAGTCGATGTGTTATTGGATTTTCCGGCCTTTATCTATAAGGAAAGAGTGCATTTTGCCATCTGGCAATACTCATCCCCTATTACGTGGGACCTAGTCATAGCTCGCGTTATGTCAGTATAAAATACCTTTGCCAACCTCTAAAATAAGCTATGAAATTGCGCATGAAAAGACCGATATATTAACACTCACCAATTATATAAATACATTTTGGGTTAAGCCGACTAGTTTCGTCACTTTGCTTATGAGGACGTGTATACCACGTAAAGTGGTTAATAAACTTTCCACAATGTTTATCTGCAAAGGACTCATTGATAAACAGGTGAGTAGTTATATTATGTGATAATCACATACTTAGGCTTTCTTCAAACACCCATTTTTCATAATTTCTTGGGATTCATACACTCTAAAGCGAGTGGATAAATGCACTGATAATAAGCCAAGCAAAGCTAGCACTGGCAATCATTGTTAGGCAATTGCCTAGCATCCGTTCGCACTTTCCTTTACACACTACTGGAACTCGAAAAATTTAAAATGTGTTGCACTTAGCTTATATTCGAGTCACCACTGCCATTGCGCTGAGTATTGTCGGCGCGAAAACGGGGAAAAATTTCATGCCCCACAAATAGTTGTTCGAAGTCTAGGTGTCTTTTGTGTCCGTTATTTACATGTTTGTAAAGTCCCCTAAGGAACTATTGCGATTATGGGAATTGTCTTTTTAAAGACGTAGATATTGTTGCTATTTAATCATTTAAATATTCGCCGGCTTTACGACTGTGTGTATCTAATACAAGATAACATTAATATTGTAATAAGTAATTCCATAGCAACCTAATTTCAACTTCGCCACAAGTTAGATTCACATACCGAAACTTGGTTTATTGTACTATGATATTTAATGCGGTAGGTGAGTAAACAATGTGAGATATTTACTGTTGCTATCACGTGTACAGTCAGCTGCACAGGTCGATGAACATATTCACATTAGAAAGATAAGATGACGACTTGATGGCGTAGTGGTTAGTGTAACCGACTGCCACGCCTGAGGTCGCGGGTTCGATTCCCGCATAAGTCAAACATTTGTGTGCATGAACATGGGTGTTTGTCTTGGTCTGGGTGTTTCTATGTATAATATGTATGTATTTACAAAAAAATAAGTATATATGTATGTTTATCCATTGTCTAGTACCCATAGTACAAGCTCTGCTTAGTTTGGGCTAGATGGTGTTGTGTGTATGTGGTAGAATATTATTATTATTATTATACTTGACCACCAAAATCTTTTGTAAATATGGATCCTATCTATACAATCAATCTTGGCATCAAGTGCATGTTTGAAAACATTTTTGGTTAGTTTTTAAAAACAATCCTAATTTTAATATTATAAATGCGAAAGTGAGTTTGTTTTGTTGTTACGCTTTCACGCCTCTAGTACTTGTCCGACCATCATGAAATTTTGCATACACGTTGTCTACAGAAAACGACATAGGTATATTCCTGATGTTTCTGAGTGATAGAAGTTTATTGACAAAATCTAGAATAGCACAAATGACGCCGCGGAAAAAATTTTGTATTACATAAATCACTGAAAACATTGACAAAATTACGTACGACAAAATAACTTTTGATTTAGTTTTATCGTACGTCATGTACAAATTATACAATTCTTGAAAAGCAATTGCGTAACGTAAAACGAAAGATTTATTTTGTTCTAGCTTTTATTAACGGTTTAGTTACTGTGGTTGTAAGAATCTGTGCAACAAGAACCCTCCAATTGCCTGAGAAAGGCGATTAACACACGGCACCGTGCACCGCCGCGGTAAGCGGATCTCATGTCGCATTGGCCTCTACTAAATCCGTTGATGCCTAACACACGTACACCGACCAACCGCGCGATCGAGCGGTGCTCTTTCGCTTTACCGCCACCGCCCTCCGCGGCGGTGTGCGGTGCCGTGTGGTAATCGCCTAAAAGCTAGCCTCTGTCACACTGCGTAGGAGAAGGCCAAAGTAACAAACACATATTTAGATTTATAATCTTAATTAGAATGAGGATAATCCGACTTATAGAAAGATCCTTAATAAATGCGTGTCTACAGTAATATTGCGATGGCGTTTTATTTATTAAATTCATTGAAAGGTTCGAAGTACTATGAAAAAGGCTTTTCTCAACTAATTTACATATCGAGACAAATTTGACGAAGAAACGAAGTAAGCAATTATCTACTCTCTTAATTCAGCAAGATAGAGTGACATGTGGTTGATTTATATTCACATGTAATGTATATCAATACTATATAATGTGGTTATATTATAAGACAGGAGAATCATGGACAGAAAAAACCGCCGGATTTTTTCTTGTTGCGTCTTTATCTGTCCAACTAGTGACAGCATATGCCGATATGTCTCAGCTCAATGGACAGAGTAATGGTAATAACAACGGAGACTCGTTGTATGTAAGCCATACAGCATTAATCGCCATAGATTTTTGAAGTAAAAACTTCTTTAGCGGCGTTGTGCATTTTTTTTGTGATTGGTAAAAAATGTTAAACTCGCATCAGGACACGTGACCTGATCGAAAATTCGTAAGACGGAGGGAGAATTGTTATGTTTGTGTACGATAGCGCAATAAATGAATATTGTATTTTACCACATAAATGATAGTACTTTTATACTGATAATTAAAGCAATTGGTGCAAAATGATTCCCTAACCATTCCAAAATATCAAAAATGCACAACGTTTCAAGTTTTCACTTCTGCCGGCACTCCCGGAGTGCAACCCGTTGTTTTTTTTTCAGATGCAATCTATGCTTAGCAGTGGACGTTTTACAGCTACAAGGAGATAAAAAGAAGAATAATTGTCACATAAAACTAGCAATCGACTCCTACAATCATGGGAAGCGGTTGGATGCGACCTTGCGTCTTTCGGCTGAGATGATAAAAACTAGCACTTTTGTTTGACAATACCTTATTCTCTTCTTCTTCCTAGCCTTTATTAATCCCAAGTCACTTGGGGTTGGCTTTTCTAGTCTAACCGGATTTGACTAGATATCAGTTTTTACACGGAGTGACTGCCATCTGACCTCCGCAAATCGAAGGCTAATGATACCCTAAGGCTAGACTAGTGTCAGGATATTAGAGGGCACTGACATCCCAATAACGACTGCCATAGATATTCATGGCAGCCGGGACTGACGGCTTAACGTGATCTCCAAGGCACGGAGCAGGCAATAAATTGTCAATCAATACGCACATAATTTCGAAAAGTCATATAACTTCCGAAAGTCAGAGGTGCGCGACGTGAGTTCGAACCCGAGACCCTCTGCATTGCAGTCTGTTGGTCTCCCCACTGAGCTATCGCAATACCTTATTCTAATCTACTTTTATTTACTCAAATGTATATACCTACACTCTATTGCAAAAATATTTTTCATACACAGACTACAGATAGTTTGGCTATTAAAACCTCTTTAGAATTAAATTATTACCAATAATGTAGAAAAATCTAAACTGCCCGTTTTTTTTGCAAAGGTGTTTATATTACTTACGTTTTCTTTTTATTCCGTGAGGAAATATAATAACAACACAATTGCAAACACTACATCAAACCGCAAAGAAAATTCCTTGGGGATTTAAGTGACGCTTAATAATAGAGCTATTTTAACCCGTAATGTTTTTCGTACTATAGAAGTAATGAAAATGCGAAATTAAAACGTATCGTCTCTATGTAATATGCATAGTATAACATAGTGTAATAACAAGGTAAAGTTTCGTTCTTTTAATAGGCTTTGTAGCATGAGAGCTTTTTCAATTAACGTTCTGCTTGCATTCAACGTACGAACTTCTAAAGTAGGTACCAAATTTTACTTTTACATTACTTTCTAATAATCTCAAACAAAAAGTTTATTGGGGGTTTTTAAAGTACCAATTAGGAACGGCTTTGTCATATTCGCAATTTTATTGTGCGTCTTTTACGATAGCAGAATAACCTCGCTCCTCTGCTACTAGCCATATGTTTTTTTAGTATTTTGTATGAAATAATATATGTACGTATAACGTGGCGATTTACGCCGGAGACTAATTTTGTTAGCCACGGTGAATATTTTACACTGATTCAAAGATTTTGAAAGGTTGATTTATAAATATAGATCTTGATAAGACTTTGTATTATCTGTCAATGCACCTACAATCCTACATGTTATTTAATAAATTGTAGCGCTGATGTGATTTAGTTTATAGTAATAAAATAATTTATATTTAACGGAACCAGTACCTATTTGTAACGTAAACAAATATGTTAGGATGCTAAAGAAATATATTCAAATAGATTTTGCCCATGGCTTCGCTCGCGTTTATCTAGTTTTCGTCAATAAATTTCTATCCCTCGGGAACAATACTATTTTCTGGATGAAAGGTACACTATGTCCTTTACTGTACCCGTGACATCGTGTATGCGAAATTTCGCAATGATCGACTGAGTACCTAGTAAAGGCATGAAAGCGTAATAAACAAATAAACTCACATTCACATTTATAATATTAGTTAGGATTGCACAAAAAAATAATCATTTCATGTCACACAATTTGCCTCTGTTTGTATAAGTGTGTATTATTTTATTATTATAAGCGTGTTAGTGATAACTGCTCCTGCGATATGACATTAATAAATTGTCGGCCTCGATGGCGTAGTGGTTAGTGTAACCGACTGCCACGCCTGAGGTCGCGGGTTCGATTCCCGCACAAGTCAAACATTTGTGTGCATGAACATTGATGTTTGTCTTGGTCTGGGTGTTTCTATGTATAATATGTATGTATTTACAAAAAAAAAAGTAATATATGTATGTTTATCCATTGTCTAGTACCCATAGTACAAGCTCTGCTTAGTTTGGGCTAGATGGTGTTGTGTGAATGTGGTAGAATATTATTATTGTCAAACTGATGCTGTCTAAGAACCCATCCATCACCTGGCACGAATATTATTATAACTTACGTACCTAATCGAAGCGCGCTGCGTGCCGTGTTCTGAGGTAGTAAGAATTACAATGTTTTGAAACGTACATAAAATTTATGTCATGCACAAAAATCATTCCTAATTTAACAAATACCTAAGGTTATCAAACTAGAAGCAGACAATACTTCGGCACCTTCCAAATTGACTCACCATTTTCTTCAAATAGATAGAATCGATGTCATTATTACTCTTTTATATGTTCTCATAGATAAAAGGAGGGACGAACATCACTAGTTTTATCTACTGCGCTGAGTCAGGTAGAAAGGTGAAAATTGTGCCCGTATAGACGGTGTGTAGACGTTATTTACCCTCTGATGCGCTTTCTTATCGAACTAATCTAAAGAGAAAACGTGAACAGTTATTTTCTATTTGGATTTAGAATAACTCGTGGAACGTGAAAGGCTAAGGTTAATCAGATCGGAGTTTTGTTTGAATTAAGTTTTACGATTGTTGAAAATCGATTATTTTACAATGTGAGTGATATAGTTGGATAACCTACCTATTTTTTAATAATTTGGTTGTTATCAACAACTATATTAGTAAATTAATTAGGAGTAAGGAGGAATTTTATAAAAAAATATTAATGAAAGGACAAGATAAAACTTTTCCACGTCGATAAATGATTTTTACCTATGAATATTTAACTAAAATAGGCATGTCTAATATAGACACAAAGTCGAGTAAAATATGTTAAAAACATCGCGATTTAATGTCACTTCTCTCCTCAAAATTCAACGCGATGCAAGATAATAAATTGGTCACCTTTAGAAATATTAGACTGAAATTTTAGTATAATGACTGCAGTATGTTGTATGAACAGTCATTATAATATATTATGTCGATTACTATAGACGCTTGAAGCAACAGAGGTATCACTGATTCTGCAAATAAATGTCCATGCAATGGCATTAGAAAAATTGTGGAAGGTTTTTTACTGTTGACCGTATTGTGTCTTCATAAGGAACTCTAGTAACACCACTCGCCGTAAAAAACAACACAATGTTTTCTATAGATTTGAGTTACTTTCGCAGTTAGTATACCCCTACACCAAACACCATACTATTTTCTAGCAGGCCGTTGCTGTCTACAAATGCGTAAATTAGCACGCTTTCACGTCTTAACTTCTCAACCGATTACCATGAAATTTTGCATACACGTTTTCAGAGCTATAGAAAAGGAGACGCCATTCGTCGAAAAAAAAATTTAGTAATTGTTCCTGAGCGAGTGAAGCCACAGGCAAAATCTAGTACTAAATAAAATGTTAACAAGTGAACAAGTACTACTATCGCTCAGTCTACCCTTATAATCTCACGCATTAATAATTAGGATTATTCAAACAAAATAGTTTTATAAATTATTATTAAGTATATTTATTATTCAATAGTTTCGAATATAATTATCTGGGTCAGTTTGTTTTTATTTATTAAATTGTTTATAACTGTCTTGCTGTGATTGAACTTACCTACTACTTACTTTTGCAAAACTGCAGTCCATAATTCGTGTTGTTCGTTTATGTATCTAGACCGCTATTAAATTAAAAGACTAACATTGAAACGATAAACTTTGCCAAACTGCAGATAAAGCAACGTTTAGTATTTGCCTATAAAACACAATATGCAAACGCAAATAACAATCTAATTACATATACAAAACGGTATGCAGTCTGTTATATTTTTACTGCTAATTTATTATTCCACCCACATAACGACATACCCTGCTTCTAATTTTAATTATTGTAATACATACTTAATACTTATCTAATATTATAGCAATAGTAAAGGGCCCAGACGTTAATTTCGAATTAACTGAAAATCAAAGCAAAAGTGAGCATAAAAAATAAGTGAAATTATTGTACCATTTTTAAAACGACACAATTATATATCAACGCGATTAAATTAGTAGTAACATACTATACAAGAAAATTTCGGAGAGAACGCAGCGGAAAACGTTAGCGTTCAGAACTCATCCCTTTAGGGTTATTGACCCCGCACAAGCGTTTGATAAAAACGCCAAGAGGTGCTACCATGTGTTTGTATTTTCAGTGCTACTAAAGGAAAGCATCAGTCGGCAACGAGCCGTCGTCGACGCAAGACGTGTCCACGCGAGCATACGAAAAGCTCCGCGCCGCGTAAATAACTTCGATACACAACACGAAAAAATCTAACTACAGTTTTCTCGGTGTTACTCTAAATTTTAATTACCTTATATATTACGGAAACATTGTGAAAAGTGACTTTTGATAAGCTAAACTTTAGTTTGACGACGAAAATATAGTTCATCTGCTAAGTCGTATATGTTTCATCTTTGCATCTATTAGTGTATAAAGAACTTTGGATTGTACTGTGAATGGAACGATACCATTAAGAGACAAACTCTATAAACTATCATATGAAATGTAAACGGTACTGTGAGGACACAATAACGAATGTTTTGTTCATATAGATTGGAAACAATCGATCGTCGGGTGTGTATGTTATTCAATTTTATGCTTTGACTGGCGGTTTCCTGCTACGGACGGGAAGTCAACAATACGAAGACCGAGTAAAGTTAGAAGTCAGAAATAGAAGCTTGGTTCATCAACTGAACGGTAACTAACGTTTATTTTCGCCGAACATGTATATTGTGGTAACATTACCATTATGATTGTATGAACAATGTTTACAGCCACTTTTACGTACAATTATGAATGAAAACAATCTCAGGTTGCATGCTTCGTGTTTCAATTTGATTTCATAAAATCTATTTTGGTAGTGCTTACGTTACGTCAAACAACCGTGCAACTTAATTGAATGAAGCTATGGAGTACAGACGAGTACTAATTGGAATGCTGGCCACGGTAGTCACGAATTCAATTATACATATTTTATGTTTATGACAGTGCAGGAGTAAAGCATCAAATCACAGTCTGTGTTGAATATTTGGATATAATTTATTGGACATGACCAACCTGCTGTTATGTATGATAGAAAAAAATAACGCTATTGTTTGTCATATTACAAAAGCCTCTGATTCTGTTTGCTCAAAGCATACATTATGAACTAAAAGTAGCTAAGTCTTTAAAAAACACCCAATCATAATAATTTCTTAACGTTACTTACACTTACATCATAAAATATGGACTTTTGTAGATTTTTATGGATGAGGCCGACAGTTTATTTCGTTTATAAATGTAAATAAACTTCCGATATTTCTTTTACTTTTAAGCATATACACAGTAATGTGTACCTAACTAATTTTTAAACAACAATATAAGCATAATACTTTTATATATTTGCATAAAAATCTTTGTTGACATTAAGAAGTGCAAACCAATAATTTTAAATACCTACCTATAGGTACCAGAGAGCTACAAAGTACTCTGAACTCCTCTGAGTTACTTTGTAGCTCTCTACAAAACACGACAACTACGTTTTAAAAATATGTTATGTTTGTTGCTTAACATACTAAAAAATAAATACTAGTTGTGATTTGTATACAGTAGATAGTTTATTTACGCTTAGCTTTTACAGCTGATATTGTATTTAAAAGAAGCATTTGAAGTCTTTATCCCAACCTCATAGATACTTGTGCATTGAAGTCAAAAGCTGATATCAGTTAATCTTTACTGAGACGGCATGGCTACATCTCAAATAGGAGTATATTTTTAGAGGCCATTACTTTTTAAGGGAGCTCATAGCTCAAAAGGTACGCAATATTGTTGTACTGGTTCGTAGTTGAACTCTATCATCTTGTATAGAATACGGTGAAAGAAATCGAATATTAAAAGCAAATGTTTTGCGTGAACTGACCTTGGCCTTGGCCAACGGAGTTTTCTAAACGAGTGTTTTTTTCTTTTCAAGTCCAAATAACTGTTATTCTTTTTATTTATTTGTGTTACCCTTGTTAATGTAGGTTTCCTTCAGTCTCTCATTTGTTTGTTTTGAGTTTGAATTCGACCCAGTAACCTTTAGGCACGCGTTCGAATTGATTTCTTATCGCTTTGTGCTTTTCTTTTTTAATGATAAATTTTTATGTAATTTTCCATTAATGAATTTTTGAAATACATATAAGTTTCACTGATGAGCTTTGCTCAATCAAGTATCATGAAAACTGTAGTCATTTTCAAACTGAAACGTTTCCGTCAAACATTATATAGGTACTCGTGTTTTGATAATTTATAAATGTTTATTTTCCTTCCAAGTTTATTTACTTATAAACGTTGGCAAAATAAAATAAACGCCCTTAAAATTCCTAGTAGTTCATTAATTTTCAAGATAACTCGAAGTGCTGTGTTCTCCTTACGTTTCCCTATTGTTATAGAGTCTGTTGAATTTTCTCAAAACTCCATCCATTCTAATGGGCTGGATTGGACTTGAAGATTTTATTATGAGATAATATTATTACTATGAACTCACATTACAATAGGGATTCCATGTACAAATTCACACGGTTTCATAATAACCAGTCGGTAAGTACACGCCACAATGAACACGTTCGGGGTTAAATTGTTTAAACAAATAGGTATTACATCGGCCCATCATCGTTTTGGTCTGTATATTTGCGGTACATGATCTTTTTAATGCGTGCGTATTTTCTAGAATTAACAGTATTTATAAGTGATATAAGCTGTGATATGTCTTCAAGAATAAATTTGATATTAGTTTCAATATTGATTGCCACGTGTAAGCTTAGAAGAGCGTAGAATATTGTTGTTATTCGCTCTCAGAGTTCTTATTTACAATTTTTATCTAATATATGTGATTCATTTACTGAAGCTTACGATACTGTGAAATACAGAAAATTTGGACGACATGCCTTCACTATGAAGATTTATATTAGGTACTAGCTTTTGCCCGCGGCTTCGCTCGCGCTAATTTAGAATTTGACAATCAATTCGGGTTGTACTCTGCTTGTAATAATATAATTCAATCATGATTCGAAAGACACGTGGCGCCATCTATTATCATAAGAACGTTATTATTGTTTTTCTCGGGAACAGTAATTTTTTCTCGGGATGAAAGGTAGCTTAAGTCCGTTGTTTGCACACCTGACAACGTATATGCAAAATTTCAGGATGATCGGTTTAGTGGTTTAGGCATGAAAAGGTAACAAACAAACAAACTCATTTTCGCTTTTATAATATTAGTTAGGATAGGATTAGGATTAGGATGAGGATATTAAATTATAAAGGGAAATCACAATCTATCCAAAACACGAGTGTTTCTTTTTAAATCAGTCTGCCTGTGACAAAACAAACTTTGGGATAAGTGTAAACAAAATGCTACTATTTGATAAGCCGTCATAAAATGCGTAATATTAACATTGGTTTTGCTAAAAATATGAATATAACACAAGTGAAGGAATAAAAGAAATAAATCATTAAGTGAACAAAATTTGATACATCCATACACTCAAGCTTATTACTCGAAGGGTTAGGCAGAGAGGCTATCGATTTCAATTAGCTACGACCCTGGCATATCTATCTCACTTGATTCAATTACCAAAATTAAATACCAAATTACAATCGAACAAATTGGTCTTAAGTACAATAAAATACAGCAGCAAATTACCAACGTAAACGTAGGCGTTTAGCAGGGATTTAATTTTTAAATTGGGCCTCGAATCGTCTTTGAATTATTAAAGTTAAAGCTTTAATCTGTTACTGAGAAGTTCCTTCATCAAATAGTAAGCCGACCTTTTAGAGGGTACTTGCGTCAAATTGAGTACAGAATAATCAGATGTTTTACAGAATTATTTCAGTAGACGAGGTCAAGTATTATCGTATTGCTTAACTTCCCATGACAAAAACAAATTTATGCTTGCGTCAAGATGTCGCGGTTGCGTTTTACACATCTGGTAACTAATGTATATCAACATGTCTGGTGAATTGCATATAATTATGTACTTCACGTGTGATGACATCTCATCCAATGCAATGTGACCAGTTCCTAGAATATTTTTAAAAAAATAACATCCGCACATGTTATACAACGGATATTAAAATGAATACAAAAGTTATTCAATATTGTTATTGAACTTAAAACGTTGAATGTAGTGGCAAATAACTATAAAATTCAATGTATTTAAAGTATTGCAAAATACATTATCATAGACTGCCTTAGCAGCACAGCGATAATAAATGCGACTGCTGTACATGGAGTCTGATTTGATTCCCGGATCGGGTAAAGTATTTTTTTTTATACTGTAATAGGCTTGCGTTTACCGCGATCTCACCTGATCAATAAGTGAAGATGCAGTCAACGATGGAGCACGCTTGCCTAGAAGATACCTATTCACTCGCAACTTGAAAACATCCAGATTGTACTCATCGGGCAACATAGACTTAGGTAGCGAATTCCACTCCTTAGCGGTACGCATTATAAAAGTGTAAGCAAAGCGCTTCGTGCGTAAATGTAGTTGTGTTGTAAATTGGGTTTCCCAGTAACAAAACCGAGTTTGGAAATGTTCCCCGTAGATGACAATAGGCTAGCCCGTAATTACATGGAACGTAAAGCCTAGTTTGTGAAATATTATGGTTATATAATTTGTGGTATAGTTTTATTAGTAGTAGAGTATTTTAATAGTAGTATAGCCTCGCTGATTTCAGCATGAATCGGCCGGCTCGACCGGGAAAGGACTACCCTCTCACAGAATATCGACGTGAAATACCAGTATTCGTACTGTTGTGTTTCGTTCGGTGAGTGAGAGTGCCGGAGGCCCAATCACCTCCTTTCCCCTATTCCCGCTACTTCTCCTTCCCACTTCCTTTCCTAAAGGTTCGGCAACGCGCAAGTGATGCCTCTGGTGTTGCAGGCGTCCATAGGCTACGGTGACCACTTACCATCAGGTGGGCCGTATGCTTGTTTGCCATCTTAGTTGTATAAAAAACAATTCACCTCTGCGTACTCTTTCTGGGAAAACCGTGAGAATCTGTATCTATGTTTATTAACATAAAACACAAGCTCAACCTAAACTATTTCCAGGTAACAGACTAATCCCTAAACATATTTGAATCTATTACTTCAAATGAGCGTACCCTAAGGTATGTTTCAGAGCCTTGAATGTTAGTGAAGATATGTGTGTGTGCGTGAATGTGTGTATGTGTGTGAGTCTGTGTTAGGGTGGGTACGTGTGTGTGTGTATGTGCTGTATGTGCTAACCCTACGACAATGCAGATGCAAATACTTAATTATTTAAACTTTAACGGCGAAGGAAAACGTCATGAGAAAATCTGCATATCTAAAAGTTCTCCATATTGTTTTTGAAGTTGTATGAAGTAAACCATCCCGCACTAGGCCAGCTTGGTGGACTATAACTAATAAGCTTAACATTACTTGAAAAGTAAAAAGAGGCCCGTGACTAATAGTGGGACAATTATTTATATACAGGGCTGATTATAGGTAATTACATTCACAATGATTCAAAGCGAATAAGTTTGACTGCAAGAGTGGCGTAAAGGTTAAAGTTTTAGGTCGCGTCGCCACTGTCACTGCTCCGAGGGCTGTGCGTTCGAATTGGTTGGGTTAACAAATGGTTGTTCCTAGTCCAAACTCGGAAACATTCAATTCAATGAATTCAAAACACCTGGGTGTTATTTTTGATGACGTCTGCTGGTTCCGAGAATTCCTTTCCTAGAAGAAAATCTGTGACATTTTGCCTTCCTCGGCCATTAACCTATGCTTTTCAATCGGTATAAACTTCAACAGAAATTTATGCATGCAATTATAAGGCAATAACTACGAGAGTTGTATTTTTTTTAATAGTAATCCAAGCTTACTGCATTAGACCAAACGCATGTACTCGTAAAGTGACATGAATAATAAACTAATCATATAACACAAGCAATGAAACTGAATAGTTTACTTATATTTGAATAATAAATATGTACTAATATCCTTACTAATATTATAAATGCGAAAATGAGTTTGTTTGTTTGTTTGTCACGCTTTCACGCCTTAACTACTCAACCGATCAAGATGAAATTTTGCATACACGTTGTCAGGGGTACAGAATAGGACATAAGGTACCTTTCATCCAGAAAAAAGAACTGTTGCAATCCTAACCTAAACTAACCTACATTTACGCGAGCAAAGCCGCGGGCGAAAACTATAATAATATAAATATGTACTATTATACTTTACTTTTTAAAGTGTAATCGAAATTAATCCCTGAAGGGTTAAGCAGAGGTGTATTACGCTCACTTTTCACATGATTTGCTTTTTGGTCCTACGTAAACGGAGACGAGTCCTTTGCATACTACTAGGCATTACAGACTGCTGAGAATTCCGTGAAAGAAAAATAATAACAGTTTCAAGCGAGTGAAAATCCTAACTAATATTATTAATGAGAAAATGAGTTTGTTTGTTTGTTACGCTTTCACGCCTTAACTACTCAACCGATCAACATGAAATTTTTCATACACGTTGTCAGGGGTACAGAATAGGATATAGGATGCCTTTCATGCAGAAAAAATAACTGTTGCAAACCTAACCTAACCTAACCTACATTTACGCGAGCACAGCCGCGGGTGAAAACTAGTACTTAATATTTTAGCATGTTTTACTTTACTTGGAGTGTTTTTAGAGTTATTTGTACGGAACATTAACATCACACAATCCATGTATGTCTCTGTATAGATTATATTGTCAAATTTCTATAACATTTTGCTGGAAGTTTTACTTGTTGAATTACCATGTAATACAGACAAAAGTAACTGAACATAAAATTGATTTTATTTAAAATGTTCTCCTGCACTAGTTTCAATTCCTGTGTCATGGGCGACTTTACAAACATTTAAACAACGGATACAAAGTGTCAAACACTCACCAATGTTTGTGCCGTGTAGCGATCGATTCCACAACACTTAGCGCGGTGCCACTGGCAAGACGACCACCTAAACGCCTACACCATCCACGTAACAAAATGTTATATCATCATCATCATCATCATCATCAGGCTATAATAGTCCACTGCTGGACATAGCCCTCCCCCAAAGAGCGCCATAGCGCCCTGTCTTCAGCTTGCCGCATCCAGCATCTGGCTGCAGTCTTTCGCAGATCGTCATCCCATCTGGTCGGAGGGCGTCCTACACTACGTTGAAATGTTATATAGTATATAGTAATTAATTGCAATTAAAGTACCTATCCTTTAATTACTCCTTCAGTAAGAGATGACAAACTACCATTGTTATGTATAAAGTAATTTTAAATCTTGCGAAGGTTTTTTTTGTTTTTGTTGCTGATGGTACAATAGGCACCACATTTAATGCTTAAGTATGGCCATGTGTTAAATTTTGCGGATTGGAAGTTTCATGTAGGTGAAGGTTGAGTAAAAGTTTAATTGATTGTTGAACCTATTGAGTGCGCGGCACACCGGTGGCCAGACACAATGGATTTCTAATTATGTCTAATATTCTATTGGACAGACCTAGCATTTCCGCATGACTTCGTTCGCGTAGACTACAAGTTGCTTTCGATATCTTTTAAGAAGATTTCGCAATGTATGACTGGTTCTATAAAACATAATTTTATAAAATGTGTCTTAGATTATTATCTAACTAATAAACAAAAATGTAGGAATGTAGGTTCTATGAAAACTGCATCAAAATACATGGTCATCGCCTAATGCCTGAACAAACCGACAAACTGCCGTACAGTAAAAATCATTGTTTTGATTTCAGACCTGTGTAAAAAGTGGATAGAAATTAGTTTTTAAAAAATATATGCAAAATTCTGACAGCCTCGTTACTAAGGCGGCACGTTCCATCGCCATTTTGAAAACTTTTATGCCTATTAAATAGAAAAACGCGCGAACTACCGAAAGCTATTTATCAAAATCTGCGCCCTAATGGCTTTGTTTTGATAAGAGTAATGGCTGAAAATATTTTCCTCACAAATATTTACGAACCTACTTCCTATTAATTAAGGAGTCCGACAAATTATTTAATAAAGCTGGTAAGGGTAACGGCCCAATATTAATTTACCATTTTCGAAAACATGAATCTGGAAATATATCGAAGTGTATGACAACAGAGATTACTGTAAAACAATAAATACTCTTAATTAATCTTATATTTTATTACTACTATTACGTTGCTTATTATAAGACCCCATTGTATCTAATAATACAGTATATAAAGCTGAAAATATAGTTTTTCTGCATGTTTGAAATCGAAATTTTTTGAGAATTTGCATTTTATAGCCCCTTTATTAAGGAAAGCTAGAAAGCAAGTCTATAACATCACGCAACTGTGTGAGTGGAGCAGATATAACCCTCGGGCACGTTGGTCCCGAGGCGTAAATATTATCTATATATTAATACGTGAAGCAAAAACTTTGTACCCCTTTTTACGAAAATTGCGCGGACGGAGGAGTATGAAATTTGGCAGAATTAAAGTTTATATGAAGAAGGAGGGGCGAATCCTAATATTTATGTAATATATGCATTAGAAATACATTAAATTAATGAAAAAATACTACACGCACACAACCATGCGTTTGACACACGCAGTCGAAGCCCGTAACTATGGTTACATATATAAATATATTATATTAGAAATATCTTACAGGCAAACTTTGATCGAATTTCGAGCACTAGGCGACCGCTAGTTATTATTATTATGTCTGCGTTTATGATCTTTAGCGCCCAGATTAGATACGCGAGTCGGACCGAGTGACTGCACGGATGGCGTAGTGGTTTAAGTGGTCGCCTCACCGCTACCACTGTGCAGTGTTATGGGTTCGAATCCCACACGAGATAAAAATTGTGTGATTCACAAATGATTGTTTGGGTGTTCTTTGTGTCCGTTGTTTAAATGTTTATAGATTCCCCCGCTACACAGTAATTATTGCTAGTGCCAGAGGAGTTGTTTTTTAAAAAAAGTATTTTTTCTTTCTTAATATATTTTATATAGCAGCGTAGATTGGCAATTTGTCATAGGCTCGTTCCTGTTACGTGGTACCTAAACAAATAGCTAACTATAAGTGAATTTTAACTCATCTCAGCCTAGCCTTCCGTCATATAAGCATGAATGTATAAGTAACACATAACCTCATCTAAAACTTTTTCACTTAACATACAAACGCTCTGTATAATGACGTCACATAAGGAAGCAATATTTCTCAACGGACAGAGGTTGTGCAAGTAGTACCGAGTATATATAACAAGTCAACATAGATTACATACACAAAGAAAACCAAGTATTTAAACAAACAATACATTAGCATGTATGTACCTACATAATATGTTTATCTAAACAGTTGCGAGTTCGGATAGACGCCGTCTACCGTAACACTTACACATTGTTGACATAAAATAATTCGTTCTATTATGAAATGTGTTTGTGTAAAAATAAAAATCATTCTAGCGAGCTCAAGCCTGGATATTCCCGATGGGCTAGGCACAGCTGTATTAGATCTACATATAACTCGTAGAGTGGCAGTTTGGCATATGCCGTGATTCGAGTCAAACCAACAACCCAATCCAATCGTTGTTTGCGTATCGATAGTACGTAATCAAATAAGGAATCAACATCAAGATTAAATCATTCAAATGAATTCGAATGAATCGATAAATTGCTACGTGCATCGAAATTATATAAATCTAATCGCATATATTTCTATATATAAATGTAGAAAACATTTACTCTAACTCTGGCTGCGACTTTATCCGCGTTAACGCATACAGAGATAAAAATATTTATTCTGTTAATCCAAGATACTATACTCTATCCCTATTTTTTTATATTTTTTTCTTATTGCTTGGGGGAATGCTTTGACGCATACCCCTCCGCGGGGGCGGTCGGAGGGGTTATGTCGGACTCACCGGGGTAAAAGAAAGATGTTGAAACGATGAGAATGGACCTCCTGGAATACCGACTAAACCTACCACGGTGTTCCTCGACATAACCATAGTCGGCGGAGTCGCGCGAATCACTTTCACGTGTAATCGTGACCCCGCCGCGGTTTCGGCCCGTCGAAACGGCAGGCCACTCACGAAAAGACACTTTGGTCACTTAACCCTGTCCCCTTGAAGGAGGACGGACACAAGACACAGAGGCGCGCGTGGGAACACGCACACCGCCTCTCGGACCTGGTGCTGAACGGGTAGAGGGCAGGCCACTCTCTCTCTTTATCTATCATACATACTCTATCCCTTTGCTAACTTTCATTAAAGTTGGTGTAATAGTCTACGCGTTACATTAATGAATAACTTGTAACAAACAGTCTAACATTTTCACAAATTTTCATATTCATAATATTTATAGGATCTGTAAAATAATAGAATACTAGTGCCAGAAAGATGAACAAATATCATCTTCGGTTTTAATATAATTGTGCTTCATGTTAACGTTCTAACTAAATAATTCTACATTGGACGCAATTGAGCAGACACAATAAAAACTATTATTCGCTCCCCGGTGACCACGACTTGTTTTCAAAACTTTAGTATCACTTTGAGACCAACAGATTACCTTTATTAAAACAACTCCAACTTGAATTGTCTTTAAATTTTCATGTATTTAAAGTGTATTTAGCACTAATTTGCATTAGTATGCAAATATGCTATTTTTGGCTTTGGGATGAACAATTTTGAATCGACAGTGTACCGGGATTTCACAAATCGGATTCGAAATTAATTATTTTAAAATTGTATCAATGTAATTAATTAAATTTTGCACGCCACATGTGGCAGAATATGCAGTACAAATTTTAAAAAATGACCACCTGTATACCTGAACCATATTCTAACAAATAAAGATGATTATTATTATTATTATAAATAATTCGGCAAATTACTCGTATGGATGTAGTATTGCGTTTTGCCTTAATGACCAAAAGACATACTATCTGCCATTGGTAATGGGCGATGTTGCATCGATGCTATATTGTTATTTCGTGCCTCTCTAATGACTTTCGTCCTATTAATACGAGCATTGCGTAAATTTGTGTACCTCCATTGATTTAAACTACTATTTACTCTGTCTTGCCTCGCAAATCTGCCCAAAACACACAATTGGTGATTTTATTTGTATACAAAGGTTTTAGTCGTTGCATCCAGTTACGAAAAATCATTGATAGGTAATGCTAAAAATAACATGGCTCAAAGACTCGAAGACTTCCAACAAGAAAAGAGACTCAACGCTACAAGTAGCTTTTCTACCTATGTGTTAAGAACTTGATGACGTCACCCAGCCTCCAAAAAGCAATTAGGTACATAAATTACTGGTACGAAAAGTAGGATATCTATTTTTGCCTTGAATTGAAACTTCAGAAGTTATATTTTAGGAAAGGCTGAAAATAGTTTACGTGATCACAATAAGTATTGAATATAATAGTGAAGACTTCCCTAAATAGGTATATTATGAAATCTTTGATTGATCGTCTTCCAGTTCAATCTTAGTTCCATTTCGCGGCAAAACTCGATGAGCAATATGGGCATGCCCCAGATATTATTTGATTTATTGTCGTCTCGGTACGTGACGAAATGGAATTTATGAGAAAATAAATAACGCCATGTTGTCCCCATCGCTCCTGTTTTGATCTGTTATTATAGTTATTTGCTTTTGTTGACGTGAAATATTTTTGAGAGACATTTAAATGGAATTAAGGGCCTTAAACCCCACGAAATTAATAATAAGATGTTCTGTTTTTGTTATACATCTCCGACTAGCAACAGAGCAGTGAGCTCTACATGTTGCTCGTTGTACTTTACGAGGTGCAATATTTAGACAGCACTCGCAACTGCGAGTGCTGTCTAAATATGATGCATGCCATTCCGACATGGATGGCAGTTGCCATCCATGCCGGAATGGGCCTGTTTTACATAACAAAGGGTTATACACTATCGTATTGCACCAACATTTTATCCACCGAAGCAAATTCACGTGTCACGATATACGGTGCGTGTTTATTTTCCTCTTCTGTGCGCAGTTTTGAACTTCACATTTGTCCTGGATGTCTATCATTCGTAAGCTTACAATAGTAACTGCCCAAGCGTACACGTTTACTTATACCGCTGCCCTATCAAGCCTAATATAGAAATTGTTTTAGAAAATAAGTATTCCACTGTCCATTATTATTTCTAAACGCATCAGGATCAACTTACCTCACAACAAGGGTTGTATGTATTCATCCTATGACGTCTCATCCTATTTCTTTACTCATTCTAAACTAGAATGCCTAACTGGTCCGATTACATTATTTTAATAAAGTTTCTTTATTCAACCGAAATGCGTTCCTTACTCTACCCGTGGCAAATATTACCAAAAAAAGTATGGATAGCAAAACAATTTTTGACTTCGTAAAAGTAGATTAACATTAACAGTACTTTAAAAAATATATATAGCCTGTGTTATAGTAAAGTTTTCTAATGGTGAAAAATGTTGTAGAATCGGTTAAGCAAATCATTCCTCTTTATAATATTAGTATAGATATGTATAGATTACTAAAACAGTATTTTTTGTTCAGACCGTTAAGCTAAACCTTAAAGTTTTTGGGTAATTTCGTCATCGGATGAGCTAGGAATACTTATAGGATGAATAAATAATTAATAATGAAATAATTGCTGCCGGTTGAGTAAGGAACGTAAATAGGTTGAGTTAGGAAAAAGAACAGTGTAGGAAACAGGACAGTGTGAAACGTCATCGGATGACGCTGGAACAACCCCACAACAAACATTTGCAGCCGAAAAACGAAACACAAATACAAACAAAATGGAAGAAAAATATGCAATCCAAACTCCGTAGCGTGCGATTTCAATTTGTGTAGAGAAATACCCTGAACGTATCAGCAAATAAAACTAAAACATTTTCGCTAACCCTTTAGAAAACGTGCTGAAGAATGACGTCATCTTATCTAAAGTTGACTTTTATCGTCAACAGCTATATGTTGTATGCTTGACAAAATCTTTTAAAACGTTACACTATCCGTCGTAAAACATTTTCTTGTTTGTACAAGATGGCTCCTACAATATTAGTGTAAACTTACTTTGTTTTATCTTACAAGCTTTGTTATATAGTGAAATATTTGGATAACAAATTATTTTGGCACAGGTCTTACGTTTATGTAAAACATAATAAGTCTTGTATAACATGCGAAAAGCATGCGTCTTGATCAAACAAACGTAATGTTTGCATCGAAGTAAGCGTTTTTGATTGATTATAATTTATTTTGATCAGTCAATAATAATAACTGGGACATATCGTGTCAGAGACGTTAAATAATGATGAAGACATTAAAAGGGAGCGCAAAGCGTTTACAGTTGGATCGAGTTTGGTTGTTCTCATAAAATTCGCTCCACTTCTTTGTAGGATACGAGGATATAATTTGCTACATCCTAATGTATCAGATTTAGGATATTTTTCTTTGGTTCTAGCATTCTGTATGCAAGTCAGGTGAATTTTTACCATGACTTGCAAAACTGACCAATCTTTAAGCACTGGTATCAATTTGTATCCATTATGCGTTATGTATTCGTGCTATCTGATAAATAAATATAGACACATTCACCAACCTGTTTACTCTTGAGGTATATGATATCCTCAGGCTACGATCTTGGCTTATCTATCTTACTTATCCTCTCTCATTTCCTTCTTCATATATAAATAATTTTGGATGTTGGATTTGATATCCGATTTAGGTCAAAGTTTATTGGATTTTCTTTTATAAAATTGTAACTAGCGGGACGGAGTCCGGTACTGTATTAGTAAATAGGCACTTTACGAAAAGAGTCTGACTTGTGTTACTTGTAGTGTCATCATAATCAGGTTTCTGCTAAATTTGATTATAATCGGCATACTATAAGTCAAATAACAGTAATTGTTTAAGATTTTTCTTTAAAATCTATTTTCACATCAGCTTATTCAAACTTCAATAAATCAAAACATATTTTGTCGTTGAAATGTTTTATTTAGCTCCTTACGATGCTTATATTAATACCATTACGTTAAATAACATACGAAAACTTGTTCAACACTAGACAATTATCTCTTGTTGCTGTTAGAACAAAGGCAATCTTTCAAACTTACAAATTAAATGTGTTCTAACAAAAGTTTTAGTTAAATTAGCAGTTCACAGATCATAATGCAAGTACTCAACTTCGTGGAACACTCGTTAAAGTGTCTGCAGAACTAAGTCATCAGGTCGTCTCAGGTGATGTAATATTTAGATTGAGTAGGGAAGTTTTACTAACTAGCCGTGTCATAGCTACGAGCGATGTGCTACTATCACTGAGAATATGAATTGAGAAATGTACTAGTAAACTTTACTACCATTTAGGCGATTTAAATTGTTGAAACTATTTAGATTGAAGTTTACACTTACCTCGACGTTATGGTTGCTATTCAACAGGCATGTCCTCGGGAAGACTCTTTTAAGCCATAGGTACCTTATAATTACTGTAAACTATTCCATTGTATGATTTATGTTAACATGGGATCGCTGGGGACTTTTCACAATGTCATTGCAATGGTGTCTCTAACATTCTTGCCACATTGCAGAACTCTGGGAATTTATGCAAGTGTTACTGTTACTTTGACCTGACTATTTAAATAAAATTTGGCTGTTGTACACAAACTAGTAGTAGCCTAATAAATGTATTTTATCTTCCTGCACTCATTCTCCACGTAAACTTTAACGATGCCAAATTGCAGATCTTTCTATGCGCGTAATATACTAGTAATACCAGGACTGCCTTGGTGGCGCAGCTATAGTGAATGCAACTGCTTTGTCAGAGGTCTTGTGTATGATTCCCAGATTGGATAAAAGTGTTATTCTGTTTTTTTTTAGGAAATAGTAGTTTAGTCGCTACATGTAGTTTGGAACAGTGCCCTATATGGCCTGATGGCAATAGTGAGAATACGTTTGTATGTGGATATGTCAAAATCCTTAGTCCCTGCCTACTCCTACGAAATACAAGCATAAATCTGTGAAAGTATAAACAAAAACATGCGTTCGCAATCAATTAATGAAATCCCACGTCTATACGTTTTCTTATACCAAAACTTTGGAACAACTTTTGGAACTTTCAATTATATTGGCGATAACCTTACGATTCGTTCCATCGTTATTGACGTCGGAATTTCAAATAAGAGATGGATTGAATATGGATGAGCTTTTACAAAGTTCTGGGTCGTGATTTACTATCACGATGTCGGAGTTATGTGCAAGTTTTTTTTATTACTAGTCTGGCAAACAAGCTTACGGTCCCTAATCATCTTATGGTATAGGAGTCTGATTTGATTTAGCCATGCTTGTTACTTTCATCAACTGCTATATACCACATTCATATCTTTTGATTTATTTTTATTAAAAGAAAATATTGGCACGTTATGAATGATTCTTGTATGACAAGAGTATTTGAAAGATTTAACAATGAACTCAAAAACATAGAACGGTTCGTTGAATACAATATTTTGCATTGTTGATTGAAGCCTCAACACACGTGCAACTTAAAAGCACAGTGACTTATTTAAGCTAATGCCCTATTCGTGTAGTCAATTTCTGCTTATGTTTGGCGCACCTCACGCAATATCAGATGGGCTCATTGTCAACTACTGAGACCAGTTGCAAAGTAATGCAAATTTCGTAAAAAAAGCTCTAATAAGCCTTCGTTTATTCGGGCCCTTAGCCTAAAATATCACTTTCGGCAGTACTCATCATTACGTCATTGGAACGGCCAAAAGCTAAAGCCGATAAGTTGAGATTTAGAGATTATAAACCTAAAATTAAAATTTCTTAATTTAGCGAGTAGCATAGCAGTCATGACCGCTTAGCAATAAGCAAATGAATACTACAATATTATATTATGAATGCGTCATAAGCTTTTACACAACGAATAATAAACACTTAAATTCCTAAATGAAATAGCAAACTCAGTACGAGATATGAAAGCGGGCAGATATTAATTTCTGAATTCCTTATTACAATGTAATATAATTTAGTAGCCAAACGAAATATCTTTGACGTCAGCCAGCAACTGCAAAATTGCTGGCATTATCTTGCATACTTATGTAGTTGGTAATATCCTAACTAATATTATAAATGCAAATTTGAGTTTGTCTATTTGTTCGTTCGTTTGTTATGCTTTCATGCCTTAACCACGCGACCGATCATTATGAAATTTCGCATACACGTTATAAGGGGTACAGGAAATGTCATAGGTGTTAATCCATATAACGTACTGTGCCCGCGGGATCGAAACTTATTGACAAAAATTACAATAATCCCAGCGAAGCCACGGGTGAAATCAAATATTAAATAATTAAAATATATAGGTATTCACATTATTTTGTATTTTTCCTTTTTTGACTGTATGTCAGTAATGTTTACTAGGTTTATATGGTTTATGTACCTACCTGGACACGCAATAGACGTTTTCGGATTATTCAATCAATTACGAGACTACAATTATGTATCTTCATACACTATAATGTAGCACTAAATTTCCTAGCGGCTTATCTGAGGTATGGTACAAATAGATCATCATTAAAGAGAAGTCCTGACTGACTCATCAATGCTCATCCTATTTCATATCAATCTAGAAATCTTAAATTTTGCTCAGTGGTGCGTGCCCTTTATATTAAAAACAATGAATAAGACTGGCATTTTTTTATTTCTTCGCGTGTTGTTTTTTTTAATAGAGACTTGCATTTTGGCATGTAAGTAGGTAATTATATTCCCTAATAATTATATTCAGAACTTTTCGAAATTTTACTGATAACGATTAAAAATTACTTAACAACTTAAATCATGCGAGCGAAATCGCGGGTAGTCACTAGTAACTTATACATTTGTTTTGATTGTAAATTAAGATACGTTATCTAATATTATCAATCTCTAAGTAATTACGTAAACGAATACTGACGACGCGTAATAATTTATGGTTTATCAGAACATACGGCAGTTTCCCCACTGTAGCTTTTGATTATGCTGTGTTGATACCTAATCGCGAAGTTTTATTGCTCGTGAAGTTAACGAATTCAGATCACATAGGAATCGCGGAATAAGATATCCGTGACCCAGTTTCTAACAATTATGTTACGGAATGGGCTAAGTTCTGTGATTATTTTAACTGATGAATACAACACAGAAAATGTTCACCAATAAAACGCCTTATTCTATTATTCTTCTTTATCGAATACCGTAAATTATTGAAAATTGTTATGCGTTACGTGTAACTGCATTATCTATAATACATATACAAAGAATCACTCGCTTATATGTATATCACACCTACATATAATTTGTCAGCCATTTTAGGTACCACGGTAAGAACTTATTACCATCTAACTGGCACATTTCTCCACGGTACTACATAACTCCATGGTATTATGATAAATTTAGAACATTTACATAACCGATAAATTCGAATTATCATTCGGATTTATCGGTTAGGTAAATGTTACTTCTACACATTCATTTATGACTACGTAATTAGTGCGTCAGTTTTTTTTATACAACTAGGGTGGAAAACAATCATACGGCCCACCTGATGGTAAGTGGTCCCTTTAGGAAAGGAAGATGGGAAAAGGAACTGGGAAGGAGAATTAAGGAGCGGGAAGGGGGAAAGAGGGTAATTGGGCCTACGGCACTCTCGCTCACCGAACGAAACACAACAGTAAGAATAATGCTATTTCACGTCGATATTATGTGAGAGGGTAGTCCTTCCCCGGTCGAGCCGGCCTATTCATGCTGGAATCAGCGAGGCTCCACTACTCAAAAAGTTACCTTTTATGAAAAACACGACTCTTTTGATACACGGTAGCGCACTTACAATTATGTCGCCGCTGCCACCTAGCCGAATGATATGGACTTGAATCTAACACGGAACAATTATTAGTGCGATGTATAAATAATTTATTGTTCTGAGTCTGCATAAACTTTGTGTTCGTTGCCCATTCAAACCGCGGCGGAACACAGGTGGTCCAACACAATAGATTTCAAATTATGTATATTGTCTGGTATTCTAAGACTTGACAAACTACTTATATGTTTTTGAAGTTTCCAATGCCAAAAAACCTTAACGCGGCATTAACTTGCTTCATTAAGAAATTAGCACTTTCTCAGGATGCAGCTGTTACTATGTCGAGCCAACTTCCTAGTTTTACTTCCTAATACAGAGAAATACCATTGTATTGGCTCAGTGCCAACACTAATAGTGGCCAATCCAAAGTTTTAGTACCGCGTTAGCACTGTCTTGTAACAAATAACGGTGAGATAATATATGAGTACTCTTTATTACTTAACTAGCTGTTACCTGCGACTTCGTCCGCGTAGATTTTTACTAAAAAGTGTTTGTCTCCGCGGAACCCTATCTTTTTTCTAAAATCAAAGTAGCATAAGTTACTCCTTATAACATCAGTTATCTGCCAGTGAAAGTCCCGTTAAAATCGGTGCAGCCGTTTCGGAGATTAGCCGGAATAAACAGACAGACAGACAGACAGTAAAAAATTTTAAAAATTGATGATTTTGTATAGGTACATTATATACTTTCATATGCGTTAGATAAAAAGCTGTTATTTTGACATTACAAACAGACACCTCAATTTTATTTATTTGTATAGATTAAACAAGTTTATCATATGAAAATATGAAATAATAATACAGCCAATATTGCCGAAGTTTATTATAATCCTATTAGATAAACTACAAACGACATCACGAAGCGGCCTGAAACGTTACGCAAAAAATAAATACCACCACAGTTGTCGCGTCAATCAGTTTTCAACACTTACGACTCATCGCTTTGCATTTCAATAATCATCATATGACGACACTTTTCGTCATTGTGTTATGATACACATACCATGCGATATATCTATCGTATATCATCGTCTGAAATACGTTATATCACGACCTGTCATGTCACTTTCCTTCGCCTGTTGAGGAACACTGGCTGCGCGGATAGCGTAATGGTATAAATGGTCGCCTTCTCATTGCCACGGCATCGAGTGATATGGATTCAAATCCCACATGGCACAAATCATCAGTCATCTGCAAATAGTCGATCCGAATCTGGGTGTTTTTGTCTCCGATGTTTGAATGTTTGTAAAGCTTCCCGTAATACAGGATTTATTCCTAGTGCGGGAATAGCATTAAGAAAGGTATCATTGGAAAGAAAAGAGGTCATCATCATCATCATAATTTCAGCCTATTGCAGTCCACTGCTGGACATAAGCCTCCCCCAGGGTGCGCCACAAGGCCCGATCTCCCGTTTTCGCCATCTAGTCACCTCCAGCCACTTTTTTCAGGTCATCAGTCCATCTGGCCGGAGGGCGTCCTACACTACGCTTGCCGAGTCGTGGTCTCCACTCGAGAACTCGTCTGCTCCAACGATCATCGGTTCTGCGACAGATGTGACCAGCCCACTGCCACTTCAGCCTGCTACACTTCTGTACTACGTCAGTGGCTTTGGTTTTTTGTCGGATAGTCTCGTTCCGGACTTTGTCCGTTAACGAGATTCCGAGCATACACCTTTCCATAGCTCGCTGAGTGACATGCAATCGGTGGGCTAGTTTCACTGTCAGGTTCCACGTCTCGGCTCCGTATGTCATGACCGGCAGGACGCATTGATTGAATACCTTGGTCTTCAGGCATTGTGGCAAAAAGAAAAAGAAAAAAAGAGGTCAATTTATATATTTATATCTGTCACAAATTAGGTCATAAGAAAACAAAAGTGTTATATCACTTCCTAAAAACATCACTGCTTTACATATAACATATTACTTCCACAATTTTCCGTAAAATATTCTAAAAATATGTCTGCTTTCGCGTTGTCTCGCTAGCTTTTCTGTCACTTCTTATCGTCGTGTTACTTCGTGAAAGCTAAAAGAAGGCGCGCCGACACAGTTTTGGTTCCTAGAATTACTTCGCACACATTTTTTAGTTTCATAGTTAACTTTCATTAAAATTACTTTTAAAGATATGCACAAGAAAAGAACGTTACATAGGTATTTTATGAGTTAATCATGAAGTATTGTAATATTTTACTTTAATTTTTATGTTTTTGTGGAATAATCTCTGATACTTTATTGGGAAACGATCCAATAGTATGCAAAGCATTGCTACGTGATGTTATTCTTGTTTTTACTTATAATTAGTCTTACGAGAAAAATTACTTCTTGTATTTAGGGAATGAATACAGATCTCCGCAACACACAATGCATTTCTATTGTGTGTAAGAAGTTAAGGTTCAGTCTAATACAATATACCTAGTCCTATTAAAAAATTTATCTTTTGTTCTTTCCATGAATAATAACTAAACCTATATAACGGCTTATGAAGCCGGTCCCAGACTTATTGGTCTACCACGGGCTTTAGAGCATTATTTAAAAAATAGCCTATTGAATAAATGCGGCAATTATTATACTGTCAACAATGTTCTTATATTATGCACGTTTCTGGATCCTATAGAACTAACGTCAGTTCACGGTCAGAGCACTCAAATAATGAGATGTACGCAAGTCTTTTGTACCAAAGCATACATACGAAGGATAATATTTCACGTACATACGTTCGTAACGAGTGAGTTCGTAAACTTAATATTGCAACTTAAAGACAATAGGTATCATAAATGTCATAGGTAGAAATTACAAATACTTTGAGCACCCTTGAGTAGCCGTGTCTCGAGAATTAAGAGGAACTTACATTACCCTTGTTTTACCATAAATGATAAATTAACTTATACGTTCAATATTTTGAAACGACGAAGACGTATGTTTAGAAGACAGTTATAAACCTGGTAATAGTTTGAAAATATTGACTTATGTAGTATGCTGCGGCCCATCGCTATCAAGTGTTGTATATACCCACCATCTCCGTCTGGATCTATTGTTTTAACTTTTTCAAGTACATACAATCGACATGTTCATTTTGAAGGTATTTTAAATACTAGTTGAAATTTACGGCGCTATGATACGAACGTTTCGTCATTTTCACTTCGCTAATAATTTCATAATCATAATCATTGAAATTAAACTACTATATACGGATTTTATCGCGTTGTTTATTTGACACTTAATTACAAAATTTTTAAAACTGTAACTCTACTATTATTATTAACTTACTAATTTTTAAGCTAATTAAATTATTGAAACTATTAAAACTATTTATACTATTACTATACTATTATACTATCTATATTTGTGTTTACACTTTCCCCGACGTTTCGGTTGCTTTTCAGAAGCCATGGTCACGGGTTTAATTTCAATGAATAACATTCGCGTAAACAGAAGCCAATATTATGTAAAGCATAATCATTTCAGCCGAAAGACGTCCACTGCTGGACTTAGGGTGCCTTCAAGGTTTTCCACACAGACCGGTCTTGGGCCACCCGCATCATTAATAATTATTTTTCATAAAATATACATTGTAAAACCAATCTTCATTAGCAAATTTCTATTTCTAAATTTAACCATAAAACGCCATCATGCGTGTAATTTAATTATGCCCATAATTATCAAAGGTTACAAAAATTTAATTTATATAAGACCTTACTTTTATGGGTCGGGTGCGCTTAAATTTTCTATGTAAATAAGCCATGGAAAATTGCTAATAAAAATGCGCTTAACGTTGAATGAAGAATGAGAATTTTAAGAGGTAAACTTAAAGAGCTTTTAAAATGCTTACGCATTAATTATTGAAATTATTTAATTACACTGATTGATGATTGCGATAAAGAAATTTCACAAACATTATCCTTTGTAATATTATGTTAATGATTTTGCTTCTTTAAGATTTACGCATTAACGCTTTAAGCTGCTGCAGTCCGCCGGCGACCAGACACAATTATTTTAAACTATGCCAACAACATATTATTACTAGCAATTTTCAGATTAATCTTAATATTATTTCCAACCTGGTAAAGTTTTTGTGTAATAGCAAATTAATTGAATCGTTCCTTGACTTTCACGTCAATAATTGACGTGAAAGTCAAGGAACGATTCAATTAATTTGCTATTACACAATTGAGAAAATAGAAGTAATTTTATGATTGGTTTTGTTGATATGATTGAACGTAATTATTACGTTCAACCATATCAACAAAACCAATCATAAAATTACTTCTATTTTCTCAATTACCCCTTTTTGTTACCGAAAGACTTGTTTTGAACTCTATGAGTCATTCACAATATGTTTCTATGTGTAAACAAAATCTGTACTTCATCGCACTTTTATTATATGGCATTGTTTGGCGGTTCTGGTACGTTTTAGCCTATACTGGGTGTAAGGGACAAAGTACCGGAAACTGAAATAGTATATTAAGGCCTTTATTCTGAGTTAAAATTATTGGAATTTTCTTTAGGAAAAATCACTATTGTTTCCTGCAGTTTTTGAATCATAATATGCATTATGTTATAATAAACTAAACATTTTATAAAAAAATAAAGAATTTATTTAATTATAAACATCGGAATTATAATTTCGTATCGTATTCGGTTACATATTACAAAGCAATATAAAACTTGATCAGAAAAAATCTAGCGAACACCTGACATTCAACTACGCCGAGTAGCTTCGTGTCGTAAGACAATAATATTATGTATCGTCACACACGTGACTAGTTAGAAAAACATGCATGCACGTGATATTATACCTAGGGTGTATATACACCAAAAAACACATGCATGCATTTATTGTGATACTCGTCCTAAGTAGGTTCTTAATTCTACTTCAAGACCGTAAAACATCTTGCTTATATCAAAATAAATAGAACCATAATGTTATTCCCTTATAAATATTTAAACAAAGTAACAGTTTAGAATCTGAATACCAATAATTTAATAAATTTGTCGGCCTCGATGGCGTAGTGGTTAGTGTAAACGACTGCCACGCCTGAGATCGCGGGTTCGATTGCCGCACAAGTCAAACATTTATTTGCATGCACAAGGATGTTCGTCTTGTTCTGGATGTTTCTATGTATAATGTATATATATTTACAAAAAAAAGTATATATGTATGTTTATCCATAGTACAAGCTCTGTTTAGTTTGGGCTAGATGATGTTGTGTGTATGTGATAGAATATAGAATATTATTGTTATAATAATTCCCGTAGAAAAATATTCAAAATAGAATTTCGATCCAGTCTAAATAAACGTCAAGTATAGACATTTGACATTTACTTTGATTTAGGGGAATACCTGTTGTGATATTTATTAAATGTTAAACTGATAGGCAGTCTATTTTAATGGCATGAATTGGCCCTCAGCTATTATTAAAAAACATATTTCATAACAATTTTAATTTAGAGTCATTAATATTTAAAAATATCACTTTTGCAAACTAAACACCCCTTAACCACTTAACGTATCATCAACGCTCATAATCGATATATAACTTCTTTCATCCACCCACTCATCTATCTAATACTTTAATATAAAACCATCATCCTCCATAATTTCTCACAGCACTCAAACTATCAGAAGTCTATGGGGGATCTTTAAAAATAGTCCTATGTGGTTTAGCCATTTATCATAAAACCGGCTAAGTTATAGCCGAGCCGCAAATAGCCGCTTGAAATAGACCGCGTCCGTTGCAGGGTTAAGTGCTTACGTGTAACTAATATTGGCCTAATAAACCCACCTATGTATTTATTGTTAATTATATTTACTAGGCAAGTTTAATGTAGGTATTATGTTATGAGTAAATAATAATGTAATTTATCTTGTGCCTGTTGTAATTAAAAAAATATATATTTATAGTAATAAACACTTTACCCTTACTAATATTATAAATTCGAAAGTAACTCTGTCTGTCTGTCTGTCTGTTACCTTTTCACGGCTAAATCACTCAACCGATTTAGATGAAATTTGGTAGAGATATAGTTTAAAATCTGGGGAAGGACATAGGCTACTTTTTATTCAAGTATGTACCACGCGGGCGGAGCCGCGGATAAAAGGTAGTAATACATAAAGCTTTTCTTAACTATTCGTAACGAGGTTGTGTCGGCACATTAAATATTTTTAATTTGGAAGAGCCTGAATCAAAGACATTAGTTTTAGGTTGTTGTCAGTTTGTTTATTTCGACATTATTCTAAAATTTCTGAACGCTTTATGATGCGGGTTTAGCCCAGAGCTACGGGCGAGCCAAAGTTCACGCGCCTCAAGGCGCGTGCCATTGAAGAACATAATGACGTTTTCAATAAAGATAAGTAAAGTTATTTCCATATCTAATATTATGGGCAGCGTACATGTACTGGCTGTCATGAGTGTAATCACTCAGGTTAACCAGGTCGGTCGACTGAAAACTTAGAGATACGTGCTGTTTTTAGGTACCTATGAACTTCAGAACTTTAAATCAGTGTATGAGTTCCTTAGTCTATATATATTTATAATTAACGCCGTCAATGCTTGATTTAAAAAAATATATTAACACCAAGAACCGTCATTGCATACGAAATAATGAGATAGCCTACTACAGAGCTTATAGCTTTATCTCGGTCTATCTTATACTCACAATAACAAATCTATTAGAAATGGTAGCATGGCATCTTTAAACATCATTAATATATTAGCGATTACGTAGTCAGAGTGGGACTTAAAAGCCACTGTGACAAAGCTTCGACAAGTAGCCGCCGATAAATCTATTTGGAGACAGACGCCTGGTTTTAGTGGCACTAAATTTTATGTAGAAATTATATTGCTATTTGCTACTATATGTATTCTGTACCCGTAGAACTAACAACATGAATTATAGGGTTGACGTGTCTCAAACGTGACGTGTAGCGAGTATTCTAAAATCCTAACTAATATTATAAAAGCGAAAATGAGTTAGTTTGTTTGTTACCTTTTCACGCCTAAACCACTGAACCGATTATCCTGGAATTTTGCATATACGTTGACAGGTGTACAGAAACGGATATAGGCTACCTTTAATCTCGAAAAAAATTACTGTTCCCGAGGAAAACAATAATAACGTTCTTATGATAATAGATGGCGCCACGTGTCTTTCGAATCATGATTGAATTATATTATAACAAGCAGAGTACGCCCGAATTGATTGTCAAATTCTAAATTAACGCGAGCGAAGCCGCGGGCAAAAGCTAGTAAATTTATAAAATTAGTTTATATTTGGTATTCTGTTTACATTGTATGCATTTTCATTGATCCAATCGCGAGAAAACTTTAACACCTTGCCGTAGCACTTACATGGTGTCTCTCAGTATGCCTCAAATAACTGCCTTGGCGTTCAAAGTGTTAATGAGTTTATAATTGTATACTAGCGATGAAGAATCATGGATAAAAATTCAAATTGTTTGAATCCTCATGCAAATCAAAAGATTCGTAACTTTGACATATATTCAAATGCGTGAAAGTCTGATTGATAAATTGTTTACAAAGTAGCTACCTACGGCAAATACGAATGTGAATAATAATATTGTCATTAACTGTCATAAAATATTAATATGCTATAACCACAAGTCGCGTGTATTGGAGAAAGATAAAAATGAAAAAATGTTTGTCACTGTCGCCTGAGTATAGTAATCTTGCCATCATCAAACCAAAAGTTTCCAATGTTCGATTTTGATTAATAAAATATTTAGTGGCAGAGAAGAATTAATATTCTTGTGTCCTTTTTAAAATTTTCTAATATTCGAATATATATTTTTATATATATTATCCTATTCAGAGGAGTTCGGTATTGTCAATCTTTTTCTATTGCTATAGTTGGGGTAGGCAATCCTAGGGTGCGTGGCGGATTCCTCTATTTTCAATAATTTCATATAGTTTTTATAACAATCGCACATTGCTTTTGGATGCACGCTCACGAAGGCTGTTTAATAGCTATGCATTAATTAGTTCTTTCTTTATAAATATATAAGCGATTGAATAATCCGTTTAGCGTAAGCTTAAAAGCACCTGCTTTTTATCATGGCCACCTCGACCTGGTATGTTTAATTGGGGATCCCAGTCTATACTTATTTTAATTAAGCTTTTGCAATGACTCTCCGAATACAGCCATGACATTTATTCTCGTTATTAAAATGACTTATGCTATTAGTTTTGACCGTGTAATTTTCAGAATTGATTGGCTACTTCGGTGGTCCCATGACCCGATACCCACCTCATCCTCCGCCGTCGGGAAGGACGTATGCTTGTCCCTCACATTTGTTATAAAAAATATAGCTTTATATTTCAAAGAATTACGGTACAATAATAAAAAGCCTGTCTTGTAATAAATAATTTGAACCATTCGTTCAATATGGCATGCTTGCGGTGTAACTTTTATGGGCAAAGGAAGTGCTTCCTGCACGGAAAGGTGTTAAACTGGCCGCAGGGCGTTTGATGTGAGAATTCGTAAGTATTCATGGTTATTTTGAGAACTGGTGCGATGAGAACTTCACCTGTGTGAGCGAAAAACAATCTATGGTATCCTTGCTATGTGTATTCAATAAATGCATTGTTTAAGAATTGTTATCTTACAACGAGTGTATTCGTGAGATTCCTATGTATGTTCTATATGTAGGCAGTATACATTTTTAAGGCTTATACACAGAAGATAAGTGTCTTGAACTAGCCTCAAGATGCTTATTAAGATGTTTTGTACTTTTCACAAAGTAAAACAAACTTACTACGATTCTGGAATCGTAGTAAGTTTGTTTAAGTTTAAAGACATCTTAACACTTACATTAAGAAACTCGCTTCGTGTAAATGCGTTCTCATGATATAAACACGGTTGGATGTAAATAGCCATATTATATAAAAACCCTCAATTACTACGCTAGCAGCATAGTAAAGCAACAGTAAAGTATTTTGCGGTAATTTATAGGTACATCTTATAAAAATATTGACATACATCACACGATTCAGTCTTCTGTTTACTTGTACTCACCACGCAATTACTCTATACGGAGTCCTTACACACCTAAGTGTATAGGAACCAATCCTTATATACTATACAATCCTGGGTCCTTTAAGCGGGGCGTGAAAAAGCATCTTCTCAGGCCGTCAAAGTAGAGACCTCAACATAGCCTCGGCTGCTGTGGGGGCGGTGTGGAGGCCACTGCTCTTAGACCACACGACTGCTTACCATCAGGTGGAGTGAGGTCATTTTGAGGAACAAAAAAAAAAGCTATGATATAGTCAAAGAAAGAAACTCAATCTTATGAATAATTTTCTGCTGTACCTCTTCAAGCCAATATTGCCGTAGATCGTAACTATGATAATATTTGAGATGGGAAGTAACTCTTACATTATGTTCTAACAACATTATAAAAGTCGTTGAAAACGTTTATTAAACTAATGAGTGTAATTAACAGAAAGCATCTATACCTATAGCCTTTATAATGTTCATCAGAACATAGATTAATAGTAACAATCTGCACGAAGCGCGAATTGGTTTCAACACTTTCAACCTCAATTAATGAGCACCAATATTTCACTCTTTACGATCCTTTGAGACTATTCTACGAATCTCTGTCTTTAATAATGGATATACTTAGTACACGGCGCTATCTGTATATTGGTAATGGGTAGATACTTCATTCGACTCTTTAATTGGTGCAGTATTACAATATATAGAGCTGTTTATTTACACTCACAAGGCATACACGCATACAGCATGCCTGTTGTTAAGCGAGAAAGATGGTGGTATATGGACACTACCACGGGTAACCAATATAAATCAATTTATTTGCCAATACAAATAAGCAGCGATAGCTCAGTGGGGAGACGAACAGACTGCAATGCAGAGGGTCTCGGGTTCGAACCCACGTCGCGCACCTCTGACTTTCGGAAGTTATATGACTTTTCGAAATTATGTGCGTATTGATTGACACTCATCGCCTGATCCGTGCCTCAGAGAGCACGTTAAGCTGTCGGTACCGGCTGCCATGAACATCTATGGCAGTCGTTATTGGGAAGTCAGTGCCCTCTAATATCCTGACACTGATCAAACTTTAGGGTATCGTTAGCCTTCGGTCAGATGGCAGTCGCTCCGTGTAAAAACTTATATCCAGTCAAATCCGGTTAGACTAGAAAGCCGACCCCAAGTGACTTAGGAATAATAAAGGCTAAGGAGAAGATTTGCCAATACAACTAAAATGAGATGGTTTAAGAGAAGTTAGGTATTGTTACCACAAAAATGTGGCGTGTATATATTAAACGTAATGTTAAAAGAAATGCTTTTTTATATTCTAAATTAAATTTAACACATAATAAACTTCTTATATAGTTATAAAATAAATTTATTAGTTAATCCATATATCCAAAATATAATTGTTAATTTATCCATATTATCACTCGTACCTATTCTCAATTAGCACGGAGCTTCAAAACAGGTTAGGTAGAAAGAAGGCTTAGGATTGGCTGGCGTCCTATCAGATAGGACGCAAACGTATAATTGGCGAATGTGATTGTCATACTCGTCTCCCTACTCCTTCGGGAATACACAGAGTCTGTGTGTATACGGTACTTAGTTTTTTTTGTTAAAAATATTATAAACTGTTTTAAGTTATAAGTTCTTAGTGTTCCCCTGACAGATCAACAAGTCAAAAATCATTTGAACTATAATGTTTTGCTTATAAAGTATCGTTTTACGTGTACATAAAAAACAACCCGAGTCTTTTAGTTCTCACAAATTTTTGTTGAAAGTTTTGAAACTAAAAAGCTATTTTATTCTATCAAGTCCGAAACTATGGCAACGCTCTTACTCTATATTAAATATAGAGAAAAGATTTACAAGGTAAACTATTTTGTGCTGAACGATATACCTGACTTGGTCTAGACACGCTTAATGAAGCGAGCTTAAGCATGAAGACCTAAAATAAACCCAACTATACGGCGTAAAGACGAGATAAACAACTAAATCTGATAAAAATATTTCTATTTAAAATAAAAAGGTTATCCCGTAGCATGGAGAATAAAACGACTGCACATAAAGAATTTTATTAGATACTAGCTTTTGCGCGCGGCTCCGCCCGCGTGGTATCTACATCAATTAAAAGTAGCCTATGTCCTTCCCTGAGTTTTATCCTATATCTGTACCAAATTTCATCTAAATCGGTTGACTGGTTTAGCCGTGAAAAGGTAACAGAAAGACAGACAGACAGAGTTACTTTTGAATTTATAATATTAGTAAGGATAACTTATTTTTTACGTAATATTATTTTTTACGTAACTTCGCGTTATCTTTATATAGATAGACGCACACTTAACCACACCACGAATAATAATATATTGCATTTTTTCCATTTGCAGAAGTCTAGCACAATAGTAATAATGAATAATGAAATAATGAGTTATCACTCATTATTATTATTGCCTGACGGGAGATGTCGGACTGCCAAATAAAGACTCTGAGTTTGATACTGCAGCATGCACCTGTGGTTTTTCAAATATATATGCGTATGAAATTGTTTGTTAACGGTGAAGGCAAACATTGTAGTGAAACCTGCATGTCTGAAAGTTCTCCATTATGTTCTCGATGATGTGTGAAGTCTGCCAACCCGCACTGAGCCCAAAGTTGGTGGAGTACGGCCCAGATTTCCGAATTCGATAGTCATAACAAAATATAAATAAACAGTAATGAAGAAAAATACATAATTCGGAATTCAGAAACCGTTAATTATTTGACCAAAGTATTTATTTTAATCTATCAAGTTTTAGAATACCACACATAATTTAAAATCAATTGTGGCCAGACAAAATTGATTTTAAATACCGGTGTGTGTCGCCACCACTAGGGTAAAATATTTTCTACACAGTTATTTTCTATTAAGTTTTGTAAAGCCTTAACAGAGCTTGGATGATGTAGGTACTATATATTCTACGCCTGTGAACGCCGCTTTCTCGCACTTAATTTATACGAATATGCCATTTTTCTTTAGCTTAAGTTCCTTTATCTTTTTACTGGTACTTTTTACCACTGACGCGTGTTATGGACCTATATTTTTTCACATAATTTTACCAGCAAAAGCCCTTTTTGGCCTAAAATTTGCAAAATATTTCACGAGGTTTTTACGTCTAAAAGTAAAACAAGCATAGTACATTTAGTTGTGCCTCGGGCTGTTAAGTGCAGATTTTAAATAAAATACGAGTTATGAGGAGTACGTAATGAGTGCTTAGTTTGCCACAGTGTAGACTACAAGTTTTTATAATAAACTATTTCTAAAAACCGAGAGAGGAGATTATTTGCGTCTCTCTAATGTGGTCAATCTGTGGCAAAATAAGTAATGGCTTTTGACTATAATAATATAATTAATAGAATGATTTATTGATTGAACAATTGTTGTTGCCACATAACAATCAAAAAGGCAAATTATACATGCATAGTCTCATGACTATATGCCCAAAGGCGTGGGAAGAGTTATATTATAGCTTTAAACGAGTACAGATTAACACTGTCAGACTAGGTACTAAGATTAGCTCGCCCGCTAGCCATTGAGTCGGAGCGGCGCACTCTGTCACCAGGCTGTCAATTGGCCAAGAGTCGTAACCAGCAGGCAAGAATTGCATGCTGCTTACGACTCTTCGTCGTACCGTTTCTTGCCTGCTTTGGGCACTGCTGGATCGCTGATGTAGTTTTAGTTCTATTGACCCACCCACCATTATAGGCAGTGAGTTGACAAACCGTGATAGGTTTAGTCGGTATCTTTATCCGGCTGAGCCTGACATAGCCTCTCCGCTTCCCTTTCCCTGTAGAGAAGTATGCATAAAAGTATTCCCCACGTTCAAAAGTAAAGTACTAAAACTACTAAAAGGTCAACAAACTTACTTCTTAGCATAATACAAGCATATTAAAAAAGAAGTTGACACGTGAATATTCGTACACATTAGTCTACTTAATTATGTACCTAATACTTTTTTATTGAAATCCGAAGGCCGAAATAGACGAACTGTGTTACTACCGATAATATTTTACGAGGTCTACGTTGTCATTCGCAACAACGTTAGTTTTACGGCACGGTTCTGACTTAGCTATTTATATTTATTATTCAATTAGTAACTACCATTTTACTAGGTCATGACTTCGTGAATATAGCGTCAAGCGTGGCGCGAAGAGGCATGTTTAACGAATATGTCATTTCTGGGAATTCTAGTGCTACGTAATCAAGTAGCTATAATTAACGAACATATAAATTACGTCATTAAACTGTTAAGTTGTTTTACCACTTAGTAATTGGAGTAATTGAGTATATTTTACTTGTGATAGTAATTTACCATGCTTTATCTTCATTTACCTGACAACGCAATACCGGCAGCTATTCATTATTTTTAAATTCTACAGACAGCTACCAGTCTTCTCAAACTTGGCACAATAAAATTATTATTTGTTAATCGCATAAATAATTGTCTTGTGCGGGATTCAAACCTACAATACTCAGCGCGGCGATAGCAGCAAAGAGGCGACCGCTTGCCTGCTGCACTATTTAGTCATTAATATACGTATTCTCTGCGATAAAAATTCTAAAATACTATGTGCCTCATACTGAATAAGTTCTGCCACTCATGCCTCCTATCACTTAATCTATTATATAAATAGGTAGTGTAGCGAAGATCATGGTTAATCGAACCAGTGAACTGCAATCAAACATAGAAGTATTCTAACCGGTAAAAATAGCACCACGGTATCTCCACAAAGTAGGCGGGGCCTTATTATTAGATTTATTAATCTAAGCTGTGTCGCTATAGTAAAGTATAATTATATCAATGAGTTTGTATAAACGGTAAAATAAATTTGCCACGTTAACAGTAAAATCCATTTTAAATTAATATAATTGAGTAAGTAGCTGTGGTGTCAATAATAAACTGTGAGTGAAAGTACGGCTTTCATGTTTTAATTAGTTCACTTGACCAATAGATTTAAATTCATAAAATAATCGAAAACAATTTTAAATTCAACCAATCTTTCATGTGCAGATATTATGTCGCATTACACGTTTAAAGTGCAGCAGTCACCGGCGCACGGCGACAGAGATGTTTTAAGCATTATATATTTGCTTTCACGAACCAGAATTCGGACAAAACACGCCCAATCTGCCAGCTACACTCGTCACCAGTTTAATTATCGTTGCGGGTTTGGTTAAGTGACTTAATTTGAGCGCTTAATTATACAACGCAAAGGATGTAAAACTCCACAAAATAAGGAAATTTAGAGCATTTTCACAAACGTAATGATGGTACATCACAAATTATTATTTTTAGCAGTCGGAATAAAAAATGTTGCCTAACTAGGTCGAAAAAGCACCAGCGCAAAATTTTGCTGCCGTAAATTGCAGAGCACTAGATTTCAAAGCTTGTCGAAACTTTTATGTGACCGTAATTGCTGACAAGTTCGTTTAATTTTCGTCCAAAAAATAAGATCTAATTTATGCGAAGTTATGAAACTTTGATGATTTGTTACTTCATTCACAAATTACATAAATAGAGATGTATTAAAACAGACTAACTTTAAGAAGAACTTGGACGAATGCAATAATTGACGTTCGGTTGGCTTAAACTAAAATCAAGATACAGACTGAAATCTGATGTGTAAGATCAACCAGGTAGAATGCCTAGTGCCTATGCCTATTTTGTACTTATCAGAAAACAGTCCGACCCGTGCCACTTATTAAAAAAATATCAACCTAAAAACGCGGTTCGTCTAGTAAAACGTAGCTACCTTTTTCTATTTGTTATTCTAGATATTATTTTTGCATAAACAGGCGACAGAAAAACAAACTCATCTTTACATTTCTAATATTTGTTTAACATAATAAATTTATAAATGTGAAAGAGACTTCAGAAATTGTAAAACCCGTACCCACGTCCTTAAAAACAATAGTCCAATTGTTTCTAATAATTAGCGCTCTTCTAATTATTATAGGCTTTGTTTGTTGAAATCTGATTATATTTATAATATGATGCTGTTAATCCCGATGCAGGTATAAGAATTAAATTGATTAATATCTTTTTAACCGACTTCAAAAAATTCAATTCGACTGTATGATTTTTTTTTTTTATGTGTGTTACCTCTTTTTTCGAGGTGAACCGATTTTGATGATTCTTGTTTTATTTGAAAGCTGGTGCTTTCCATTTGGTCCCATTTAATATTGAAATTCTGATTACAAGATCTGACTATTCGTTTTCGAGTTATCTTTAATAATGCGTATTTCGTTGACTTCAGCTACATTGATGATGATCTAATTTTTGACAACAACAAAATAAACAACTGTGTAGGATAGCTTGGAAGCCCCTTGCAGTGTTTCGAGATAGCCCCATTCTTCATGATGTTTTAATAAAGATCTTCGGATATATGTCGGAGAGTAATGACGGCAACTCTCGCTTTTGACATGATAAAGCAACAAAATATAGGTGTGGTATTATACTACGTACGTATAAAAACGACGATCGTACTAATGATAGGCAAATACAAGAGAAATAAAACAATAAAGGGTTTACTGTGATTATCTCTGATTTGATCCGTAACGCAGCGAGTTCGTCCACCGTATGTGTCCGCGCACGAGTCTCCAGCGCTTATATAACGTCAATATGACACTGACAGTTATAACTGTCACTCCAACTGACACATTGGCTCTATGGCGACATATGATTCCGAAACAAACCAATAGATGGCGCTTTATTCAACTCCAATTACAGAAATAAATTACATTCCAATGATTATTTTCTCGACGCTCCGACATATATATATGTATATTTATTGTTTACACAATTCCAAATTGGTTTTTGGTAGCATTTAATAGTATTGGGTAATGTGCAACTGTTCAACTTAACAAGGTATATACCTACACAAAAAAGGTAATAACAAAATTATTTCTATAATACAACTTTTAATATGACCCTGAAGCCATTAGGCACCGGAACTCCGGAAAAAATATATCATCCCAACAGTATTTGGAATTATCATGAGATGCACTAGGTTTTTATGTGATTGCACGATTTTTCCTATTTTTCATGTAAGCCCGCATTTTCGAAAGCTTATTTTTGAGCTCTTCAGGAGTCTCTTTTGAAATGGCCCTGGAGGTAGATTTCCTATTTTGAGATAGGCGTTTTTCCTTATCTTCGTTTGTCTCATTTAAACGGCGCTGTCTCATATGAGCAGAGCGTTTAGTAGGTCTACCCATATTCAGACAAATAAAATCAGTAATCGAACTTCAGATTCACTAAAAACCGAGAAATAAACAAAAATTTTAACAAAAAGGAAAACCGACTTCAGTAACGAATATTCTAAAACAAAAAATGCAATAAAATGTTAAAAAGTAATTGCATATTTTTGTGAATAATTAAATTATTGTTATTGTTAGTCAGTGTCAATTTTTGTTTATGTTTAATATGCTTGCACCAGGTAGTCAGTTAGGAAAGTTAGTTCACTGCCCGGAGCATATAGTCTACCGATCTACGGCTATGTCAAACAGTGGTTGGACTTCGGATAGCAATACACTGACTGAATGATAGATTTCGATTAAAATATAACAGTACAAAAAAATACATTAATTAAATATATTTATGTAGGAGCATAACACGACTTAATTTAAAATTTTCTTTAGATAGGATGTTCATAGGCTTATATGGAGAAACCCTCAAATTGCTTTTCATTTCTTTAAATGTTGCTATGAGCTACCCACAATATACACTACTATGTAACATGACATACATACCAAGAGTCAATAAAGACCGTGAATCAGATTGAACGTGATTGAATAATAGGTATACACCGAAAGTATAACATTTTAATATTGTTATTCTAATATATGTTACTGTAAAAGCCCAAATATTGGTTAATCTTAGGTTTTACCAGTGAATCTTAGAATTTACCAACACGAGTTGGTAAATGTAACAATTATAAAAAAAGGAACTATTTTTTCGGGCTTTTACCATTAGAATTTAGTACATGCTAGGTTTTACCAGTGACGGTTGGTAAATGTTGATTCTGGGTATAAAACAACTTACCTAATCTAACCGGAGACGGTAGAGGGAGATGGAACAGGTAGCAGAGGGGCTGCCACGAGTACGAGACCATACGCCGAACAGGTACTGACATGTTTATTTCAACATTTACCGTGGCTTCGAGGCTAATCCTAAGATTTATCAAGTGAATGGTAGTAAAACTTCGAAATAAATTATTTAGGGTTGTGAGTTGGTTGGTTTTAGGTTACCTAATTTACAAGATGGAAAATATAAATGTATTGCGTTTCATACCTTTTCTACGGCTTTTCTTGGGAATTCTTCTCAGGTTAACCATTTAATCAAATGCTTGTAAATAGCATTAGCAGGGAACTTTAGGAGCTATTATCACTTTTATCATCATGCACGAATCAAGTAATCTCATACAACGTTCACAATACACATACATCTCTTAATCTTATAATTATGTATGATGCAAAGACTACAATATAATATACGGGTATGATGTATCTGCATTTTAAACATCTTTTCAGACATGAGGCCATCTTATGACGCTCATTACGTCATGAGCGACGTTCTTATTTTATTTTTTATTTTTTACACAATTACGTATAAGTACATATTCATAACTAATATTTATTTACTTTATACTTACTTACCTATTACCTAGTTTTTCAATGTATTATTTTAATAAAATAGTATATATTATGCCATATTTTCTCTCGTGGCTATCTATTTATGTATTATTTATTTCTTTATTTTGAGTGCACTATTGGCGGACCAAACGTCAATAATTGTGGTGTTCGCTGAAAATCAGCGCTGTGTAGTGCTTGCAGCAATGTAAGTGCCACAGCATTATGCTGAGCGCATCACCGTTGTTTTTGTGCCGTCGGATGGGACGTGCATCTGCACATAAACATTTTATTAGTTTTTAAAATTTCTTTATACTTCCATATTTTTATTTACTTTTTGTTATACCCGCATTCTATAATAATTGATGATGCATGTCATGATGGTACAAAAATCTTTTATTTTATTTCATTTTCATTTCAAATAAACGATGATCATAGAACGGTTCGGACTTTAACTCTTAAGAGTTGGTAAATCTTAGGTTTCACTAGAAAATCTTAGGATTTACCGTAGTTCGGGCTTTTATAGTAACATATATATTTCATTAAAATCATCACGCTGTTATCCCCATATTGGTACGCAGAGATATATTATGCCAACATTTCAAAAATTACATGTATTTTATCCCACGAAATAGGAGGAAGCTTATTGCCGTTTAGTTAGGAACAGCTCCAAACTCGTGCTGCTACTGAGTATTAATTGACAGACAATCCCGATAATTCTGCTGACCCGGGAATCGTACCCGAGACATTATGCACAGCAGTCCCATTTACTACCACTGCATCACCGAGAAAATCAATACATTTTCAACTTTAGGAAGATAATACGTGTTTACAATGTATTCAAAACTTCGAAAGTTTACATCATAACTCTACAAAAAAAACATTTTATACAGCAGCTATTCCATGCTTAGCTAATACATACACGTCTTTTAAGTGCTAACCATATAAGAACTCTTTTTAGCGGCGGTAATGAATACTAGAAAGGAAGCGTTCACTCGAATCAGCATTCAAGATAAGGGGCGGTAATAAAACAACCAGCTAGTCAACGTATACCTACTCTCTTTATTGAAACGTGAGGCAACGCTCACATCAAAGAAGCCAAGCGATAGCTTCCCTATTTCGTAGCTACAAGTCTAGCTAACAATCCTATTTTGTTACGACGATTCCTATTTCATACATCCTCTTTCTATTTGGCTGTTAATTATAGTGTTGGTATAAGATGATTTGAAAGCACTAAAGATTATGAAATACTAGCTTTTGCGCGCGGCTCCGCCCGCGTGGTACCTACATCAATAAAAAATTAGCCTATGTCCTTCCCCAGGTTTTAAACTATATCTGTGCCAAATTTCATCTAAATCGGTTGAGTGGTTTAGCCGTGAAAAGGTAACAGACAGACAGACAGACAGACAGATAGACAGAGTTACTTTCGAATTTATAGTATTAGTGAGGATTTTGAAAATCTTATGCATTAGGCATTGTAATTCATTTGATTAGTATATTTAACAAATCCATAAAAACATTGTCTTCATTAAGCCTGAATATTTAACTTTTAGAAAGCCACGCACGCAACAATGGTAATTATTCGTCAATGAAAGTAATTGAAATCATATTTAAATAAAAAAAAATATATACATAGAACGCTATTTTTATTGCACATCAGAAGTATATGAATATAGATGAACATGACCTTATTTAGAAACGAAAGACTTATTGTTGTAGAAGTGATATCATGTGGTTTCTACCATTCAGAATTGCTTTAAATATTATGAATGTCACGAATCTGAATAAAATTATATAAAGGCTTAGTAAGTATAGATTCACGCCCAACTTATTAAGTAAATTTCGGTACCACAGCAGAGATGACACCATCACCATCGCATCTCATATCGACATCGATGTCACTGGACTAATAATACCCACTCTTCGTGCGATATAAACCTTAGCAAACATATCTTCACTCCTCGAATGTAATGGCACCCTAAGAATGTTGTTTCTATTTATCTAAACTCGTAAACTTTATCCTTATTAGAATTAAAGGCTTTCGTCGAACATTGTAATACAATATACTAGAATGGTGTAAACAAACCTGGATGACATTCTAAACGAGGTTCATATTTTGTAAATATTTACTGCCGAAATACTTTTTGTTATAAATTCTAATTAAAGCGATTTATCGGTCACAATTTCACCGTAAACTTATTATTCGAGTGCCTCATTGGTCTTAAGGTAAAATTTAGCGGTCAATTAACGCAATTCTTAGTAGAAGCCTGAAAATGTGCCCCGTAGACCGTTTTATTACATGGGACCTAAAGCATGACATCCCTACTGTTATTATAAATGCAAATGTAAGTTTGTTTGTTAAGCTCTCACGCATTAAATCTTGACCCATCATCATGAAACTTTGCTTACATCTTGTCAGGAGTACAGAAAAGATCTTAGCGTACCTTTCATTCAGTAAAAGTACTGTTCTCGATTGATAGAAAATTTACATAACCTACATTTACGCAAGGGAAGCCGTGGGCATAATCTAGTGTTTATAATAATATATTATTCGTCCTAATAGATCTTAAACACGTCCTACATGACTTGTATATTTGAGGCACTTACATCAGTCACATATGTCGTAGAAACTAGTTTGGAAGTAAATGCGTAAGTCCATCAACTAATTGAATATTTATACGAACGAGATCAACCAACAGTAAGCGTCCCGTACAGCGGCGGCTACGACATGGTATTCTCGTGTGGATTACGTGATTAAATACAGATTTTGCCTCTGTATACGCCGAACCCATACCACTTTAATGCATAAAAGTGTGTTTCACATGGCTCCTGTAATTTTTAACAAATTACCTAAAGAAATAAAGGCAATGAATACTGTTTTATTTAGGAAAAATCTAAAAAGCCTTTTAGTTAATAAATGTTATTATAACTTAAACGACTATTTAAACGATAATTTTTCCAATCTTAAGACCTCACATTGACATCAAGTAATGGAACAATTATACATGTATCTTTTAAATAAATAATCTGTTAATGTATTGTTACTGTTATTATTATTGACATTGACGTAAAATTATTATTATTATTGACATTAAAATATTATTATTATTAAATAAACAATTAATCTGTATTATTATAAGTTTTAGAAGGACTCTGCATTAATTTAATTTCTTAAAATATTTTATCTAATTTTATATATTTCAATGTCAATCTTCATTTTTATTGAACCATGATTGTATACATTTTGCATGCCTTACGGTAGAATCACTTGAAACATGAACTTTTAATAACACCATTGTTACAGGGTTCTCTGCAAAAATAAATAATTTGAATTTGATATATATATGCGAGTAATGAAGACGATAAATGACGATGATAATATTTTAAATCTTCATCCAATTATAACTTGCAAAGTTTCCTAGATCGCATCTAATACAACAAGCACCAGTAGCTTACTCCTTTAGTCACACCTACTAAAGATTTGTATATAAGAACCTCTATTCAATGCGCAAGATACCCGTACTTGTAGCTGGTACACGCAACTTAGACATCTAGTCTAAGCCCTTTGTTGCAGCTACTTGCGCTGTGTATGATTTGGTAATAGGTTATCTTGCGTTTAATTTGTATAACATTTAATACATACATAACTGCAAATATCATTCAAATGTAATTCATGTCACAATTGATTGTAAAAGAAGAAAGCATCTAATATTTTAAATAGCTACAAGAAAAGGTGGAGGCGCTGTGGCGCTATATCGTCATCTCCCTCGCACTCTTGCTCGCAAAGCGATTACGTAACCAATTTTAGTAAGTTTTCTGATATTTGACAATTACTCAGATTTAGAAATCTTCTTTCTTATTTGTTTATTTAAATATTAACTTGTATTTCTGAAAAAGAACCCTTTTTATTAAAATATGTAAGAAGGCAGTTGATAGAGATAGCCTACTAAGATAGATCGACTTTAAACATTGTCGTAGCTGCTCTTATTAAACGATAAGATCTGGGAGTCGCCTTTCGTCATTTTTAGAAGAAATTTCCACGTCTAGAAATATTGGAGTATGGGGACGACGGCGGTAAATGGCGACGGGTACAGATCCTTAGGCCCTCTCGATAGCTGGAATCTAGATAAACTTCCTTTAAAAAACTGAATATGTATGGCTATATTTGCTAAATCCATGTATAAGATTTATTAGGTACAGATACTAAAACAAATTTGTATTAGGAGGTAAATTAGACTATTCCAATAATATATCGGGTCTTTAAGTTGATGTTATTAATCTGTATACAGCCTAATGATTATATAGAAGCTGTATTTTACTTCTAGTTGAAGAGCAGTTTTATTAAAATGATTTTAATGTTTTCGAGTGTTATACAATTACGCAGAAAAAACTAAATTATATAAAGACGATTCATATGCACCAAAAATTGTCTTGCATCATATTTTTATTTACCAAAATAGGTATACAGAACTAAATATTACGTATTTTACCCTAACGTGTCCCCTAGTTAACTAATACGTATTACAAAAAGCGAATGAATGCCATGAGTTCGTCGATGAGCATAAATTCGTTAGTGAAATATTATTTGAAACAGCGCTGCGGTTTTGGCCGTCCGTAAGCCTGCCTTAATGACGAACTCGACGTTGTGTACAGCAACGAAATTGTATTTAAAAAATAGCATTGTTAAATCGCGCTAGGTTTCACAAATATTGTATAACACAATATGCTGTCGGACATAAAGAACACGCCCAGTCGGACCAGTTATTTGTATAGCACACACATTTTTGTTTAATGTGGGGACTAAATTCACAACACTCGGTTTGACATAGTAAGGCAACCATTTAAACCATTGCCATTCATGCAGTCATAATAAGTCATTTCATTTTTCATAGCTTTAGCTTATCAATAAAATGAATTTAAAGTCTAACAAAAATGACTATTATTTGAGATATAAAAATTATTTTTATTGTAGACTAGCTTTTGCCCGCGGCTTTGCTCGCGTTAATTTAGAATTTGACAATCAATTCGGGTTGTACTCTGCTTGTAATAATATAATTCAATCATGATTCGAAAGACACGTGGCGCCATCTATTATCATAACAACGTTATTGTTGTTTTCCTTGGGAGCAATAATTTTTTTCGCAATGAAAGGTAGCCTATGTCCGTTTCTGTACACCTGACAACGTATATGCAAGATTTCAGGATGATTGGTTCAGTGGTTTAGGCGTGAAAAGGTAACAAACAAACAAACTCATTTTCGCTTTTATAATATTAGTTAGGATAACACATCTCTAATATCCTCATTTACTTGTCCAATTAATCGAACTGCTTGTACTAGGAATGGGTTCACATCAATCCTACAATGGATGGAATTCGAATATATTGCTTCAGACTAAGTTAAAGTCCTCATTACCATAAATATTCTACGACTTTAGCTGAATCTAATAAAATTGATAACAGGTTGATGGATTTCATTGTAAAGATACCACTAGGAATAACATATTTAACTAAATTGAAGGGTGGAATCTTCATTTAAACCGTATCACTTAGCTCATAATTACTGCGCTTATTTTAACTTCTTGAGCGTCCAGGGGAAATACGAAAAAAATAATAAAAAAATCATTGTGCAAACAATACACAAACGGACAAACGTATGTCCGCTCGACACTTGACTCATTAACGAGTCGAGTGTGCAGCGGACATACGTTTGTCGTTTTTTATTTTTTTGATGAAAGTATCAAAATAGCAAACTTAAACATAATAAAAGATGGCACAAATTACATGCGCAAGTGACACATGTGGGCTGCATACACAATACATGCGCGAGTTACTTACGCCTAACGTCGGTCGGTACGATGCATGCAGCATGTAGGTAACATGCGCGAACCCCTCAATTTGCGTGTCATAACTACCAGGTCCGATGCAAGAGCCATAAGTGTCCTTATTTCCCAAGTTCATAAATAATAAAACTTTGTTAAACTCACTTCTATCCAAACAAGACCAAGAATGTTACACTTAAAATATACACAGCAAAAACATTTAATTTGGTTCATATTATGCTGCTGCTATGATGCCATTAACATAAGTAGCAGTATACCAAACTGCAGACATTATGACTTAAAAACTTCAAGCGTTGGTCATTATATTTGCAAGCTAGGCAAAAAACGTCTGTGCCTAACAGCCTAAATTACTGTAACTGACAGCGGCTCGTGAGGCTTTCGATGACAAAAAAAAACTAATTTATAAGCAGCTTATTAATATATGGTACCTGTATAGAGCGCTTTCTTATTTATAATTAAGTGGAAAAATACATTTTCTTTGGATACTTTGACAAGAAAATTTTGACATGCTGCGAATTACTTTGTCATCTAAACGTTTGAATAATGTTACACACTATCCTGATGGTAGTTTTATAAGCTATGAGATCTAGTATTTAAAATTATATTTTCGTTGTATCATGAAACACGAATAAATGTTTGTAAAACGAGAAACATTTAACTACAATCTGTAATTTGAAAAAGAAAAATATTTCTAGGGTTTAAGCTTTGTGTAGGACATATACGCCGAAGAAACATTTTTATGTTCGTTGATTTTGATTGTTACTAAGACTGAGAACATTAATTCGTGAGTCCCACAAATAGTTGGATTCGAACCCATAACATACACGGCACAGCTTCTTTGCCGCGCCATCCAAGCAACATTATTTTTTCTATTGATTTAACCTTAGTCATTAATACAAACTCTGTAAATTTATTCTGTGCATAAAGCTTGGAATAATTAATTAATTATTTTAGATATTTATCTCGAAAAAGTTTTATGCTAAAGCAGTCTGTGACCTATTCAATATAAGGTCTATTAAATCTCGAATGAATTTAATGAATGTAACAAAGTTTAACGACACTAACTTATTGTTTAAACAATAGTTTTTCGGTAATCGAGTACATAGTGAAACTTTTTAGCCCACGCAACTAGCTCTAGTTTCACCAAACATGCTTATAAAAATAGGCTGGCTTTATCAAAGTTCTGATTTTAATAAATCCATGAAATGAGACGAGAAAGTGAGATACGCCACGAACGAGATATATATCATGCAATATGATCTCATATAAGTTTCAGTATTTACCGAGTTCGTGCTTGATAAATGGTAAGTTAGAATATTGAGCCAGTTGATATCGAGACTTGTTGACACAGATCCGTGCAAACACGAAGCTTGAGAAATATAAGAAAAATAAACTTACATACTTCTCTGACAAATATCCAATCAATGTGAAGTTCGTTATCCATATATGTTCGTATGTGAAGAATAAAAGTTAAATTTTCCTTAAGTCTAATTTCGGATATTGAAATAATTTAAACCAACTCTGACAGAGGGAAAATTATGATAGAACTTTATTTCAAAGTGCTGCTCCTGACAACTTCGTCAAGATAAAGTGCTATACTGATAGACGTGGAGTCTCAAAATATTATCGTATAAATGTTGTGTTATTCTTATTCTCATAAGCATGGTTGCTTTAACAATATTATTATTCAGTTTAGCGTGTAATATAAGGGTGTGGCCATATTAATTTTAGGGTCGTTAAGAATACATGCGTGCGCTGGCCTAAAAATATAATTTTTTGAAATATTTGTTGGGTGGTTTTATTGTTTATTATGGCTGCCAACAACAGGAAGAAAGATGATATTATTGGTAACCGTTCGAATAATCTGCCATAAGTAGCCTGCTAGCCACAGGAGTGCAATACAAGGTTCTTTAGATGCGATCTTCTGTAATGTAAACTTTCCCACTTGGGTCGTTGCAGTTTGAAAGAAATCCAAGTTTCAAGCGAGTATCCTGCTGTGGGTCACAAAATTAAGTTATTTACGCCTAATGACGATAATATTTGCCGTCAACTGTACTGTGAAACAGCTTTGCTAGCAAGCGTTACTTGACATAAACATTTTATAAATTTAAGCTTGATGGATTGGAAATCTAAAAACTGACTATCACTATTGTGCAACGGCATAAGAGCATGAGAAATATATACATTTCATTAAAAGTGTATGTGTACAATACTTTAATTATTAATAATATTTATTAGGATAATATACGTTTAAAGATTTTACATATATTTTTACATAGAAATTGCTTATCGCTGATTAGAGATGTGTAAAAACCAGCAGTAAGCGAGTCATAATCAACTACTTAAAACGCACATAACATGGAATTCGAAGAGCTTTCAAATGGCAGTCCGACGATCTCACACTACGCTATAGAATTTCGTTTGCGTAAAATGTACAACAGGAAATTAAATACATTATTCGCCATCATGACGGAAAAGTACAATAAAAATAACCAAATAAGGAAGAAGCAAAACGGAATGACTAAAAAAATAATAATTAATGAACTGCTCCATTTTTATTAAGATATTTATTGAGCTAAGATACGAGATAAGTCGTAAGAAAATGGCTCGTAGAATTGGCTGCGAGGCACGTTTTATTGTCCGTAAAGACAACCAAGTTATGTACTTACAGGCCACTCCACTTTGTCAAGATATTAGCCCAGACTTTATGTTTTGAACGCTCGTCTCAGTCATAGGAAAGCAAATAGGTTATTTTGTTTAATTGTGTCTGCTACACGTGTTTATTTTGTATGAGACTGGCCTGCTGCTGAATATAAAAATGTTTTCTTTTCCTTGAATTTTATATTAGAAAAGAGCTGTTTTACAACACTGCTAGTATTTTTATATTGTAATTACTGTGCAAATTAGAACAGAGAAAACTGTTTCAGAAAAATATAAAACTAATGAAATGATAATTTCACAGGTATAGACGGTGAAACTTACTGTTTTTACCATAGAATTTTTCAGATTGTATTGATTTTATAGAAAATAAATTGTTACCCATTATGTATCATTTTCATTACATGACATTGTTTCCTACTATTTGACATTTTTTTATTGAAATGATGCTCTCAATATAGTCTGTTTAAATCTTAAGTACCTACCTATTAGTTGCCTGGTTTATTTTATAAACTTGAATAAATAGTTAAATTTACTACATTTTTGCATAAAATGCATCAATCTTTTATTTAACCACGTATTTTGATTGAACAAGTTTATTTTATTTATTTATACATATACCTTTAATTTTTCATTTTAGTATAGACAATACAGAAGACTTTAATTTGTGTTCACTCAAATTTTCCTTCGAAATTTTGTTTTTGTTTAAGTATGGACCGTTTTTCTTCAAAGGCTTATTTATAAGTGTAAATATTTAAAAAAATATCTAACATAGCTTTCGTGAACTCAAATGAAAAAAGAAGCAATCCGGTTCTCTAAACAATTAACCACTTTTCCTCAATTGCCGTAATGTAACTCAACGCCAAGGGAAAAATAAAGAAACAAAATTCACCATAATAAATCTTAGTTTCAAAATTTTGCTTACTCGAAGATTTATGTATTTTACTTATAATTTAATATATCTACTGGTTACCTCATTTGTTTTAAAACTTTTGCAATTCTCATGGAAGGAAAACAAGTAATGGTTAAAATGTTTCTTGTTGTCCTCAAGGAGTAATAGATTTTATTATTTGAACTTGATGAATATTTTACTACAAGATATAATATTATAATTTAAGTATTATATTCGCCTAAATGAAAAAGTATTTCGCTCTTATTCTTTTACTTACTCTTTCTCGCACAATAACATGTACATTTATTAAATACCATCTCATTATTTATTGTATGGTTACTTACCATACAATAAATAATGAGATGTATAATGAGATACATATATACAAACCATATATAATAATAGATACTAACGCTGAAAAACTTAACATAGACTTCTAAAACTCGTACAACACCATCTATTGGGTTTCAAATTAAAACTGAGCACTGTTTCATCGCATGATTTGTCGTCATTTAATTTTTATTTGTAACTAGCTGATTCGACAGTGGTTGTCCTGTCAAATTATCCGAAATTACCACAAAAATTTTTTTTTCGCAAATTTTCGTTCATACAAACCTTGTCCAGACAATTACAAACACAACAAAAAAAACAGTTATATGCGTCGAGCCGTTCTTAAGTGATTCTACATCATACATATGGCATGTGTACATGGTGTTTTAATTTATATAGATATCAGGGATCGATTCGGGTGAATTAATAAGCACACCTTGATAACTTGAAATACGATTTATTACTCTCTGAATTCTAATTGATATATAGATTATACAGCCTTAATCTAGGAATAGCATGACATCATCATCACATGATCATCTCTGTATTTGTCTTGCATCATAGTGAGATTAACTACTAACATCAAACACATAATGCTGTATATTAAACTTTGCTGTGCTGTTGACCTTTCCACTATATTCTCTCAACATTTCTTAACCAGGGGCTTAAGGCAGTCTCTAAGACGTGAAGGTGTCTCGATATGATTAATAGTTAATTCTAGGTTAAATTAATAGTTAGTTTCTAATCCCGAGATAAGCTGGGCGGTTTACTTGACACTTCACGTTGTTTACATAGATAGATTGTGACTTTGAACTTAACTCAAACAGTTGACAAGTTTAAAGCACAATTCATGAACATCTGCAACATTATTAATGAAGGAATAAACTGCAACAAAATAATGTTAATCATTTTTAGACTGCCGCGATTTGTACACATACTTAATATAATACCAGTAACGGGTCTTACTCCCGATTAAGTATTTAAAAGGTAATAAAAACCTATTGATTGCCTGACGTTTTGACTGACTTGTATCGACCGTTGGCACGGATTGACTTTATTACCTTTTAAATACATAATCGCGACTAAGACCCGTTTAGTATTATATTAAGTAAAAATATAATGTTAGTCATAATTTCGTACGCATTTCTTTAGGCCTAGCGCGCACTGCCTTGCGTTTTTTTAATGCATAATCTGTGACGTATATAGTCTCATAGAAGTGTGCGCATTGCGGTGAAATAAACGAAATGGGTAAAGTCGTCGTTGGCCTCCCGCTGCAAATTTGTGGTAAATCTACCGCACATATGTTTGTATCGCATAGAGATCTCAAGAAGTGCCGCGCACTGCGGTGAAAAAAACGCACTGAGACACTCAGTCAGTTGCTGTTGCGACGCGACACAGATATGTCGTTACCTGGCGTTTCTCCGGTGAACGCGAAAAACTTTTTTGGATACGAACGTAGATCGTTAAATCTTTCGATAAAAAGCCCTTCATAGGCCAATACCGTTTGGGTACCCTTTTTTTAGGCAATAATAAATACTAACTGTTGCCTAGTGCTCGAAATTCGACCAAAGTTTGCCTGTAAGATATTGCTGATATACGTCATTAGGTATATGTAACCACAGTTACGCGCTTCGACTGCGTGTATCAGATGCATGGTTGTGTGTGTAGTGTTTTTTCATTAATTTAATGTGTTTATAATGCATATTTTATATAAATATTAGGATTCGCCCCTCCTTCTCCATATAAACTTTAACTGTGCCAAATTTCATACTCCTCCGTCCGCGCAATTTTCGTAAAAAAGGGTACAAAGTTTTTGCTTCACGTATTAATATATATGTAGATAAACAGATAGCAACTCTTGTATTGTAGTCCATAACGATGACGTTTATGCACCACAGCTGGAGTTCGAATGACAAAACGTGCGTTTTTTTCGCTGCAGTGCGCGGCCCCGTGAATGCGTTTATTCTACTGCACGGTAAAATAAACGCACCGCGTTCCACCGCAAGGCAGTGGGCGCTAGGCCTTAGAATGTCTTTCCTAGTTAAGATATCTGTCTATTAAATTCGTTGAGTGGCTTGGGAATAAAAAAAAATATTTAACAAATTTTTCATATTAACAATGTTAGTAGGATATAATATTGTGATATTTTGTCAGCCTCGATGGTGTAGTGATTAGTGTAACCGACTGCCACGCCTGAGGTCGCGGGTTCAATTCCCGCACAAGTCAAACATTTGTGTACATGCACATGTATTTTTGTCTTGGTTTGGGTGTTTCTATGTATAATATTTATGTATTTACAAAAAAAAAGTATATATGTATGTTTATCCATTATCTAGTATCCATAGTACAAGCTCTGCTTAGTTCGGGCTAGATGGTGTTGTGTGAATGTGGTAGAATATTATTATTATTATTTAAGGCACATTGCCGTGTAGTGTGTGGTAGAATATTATAGCTATGGTCATGAGTGTTTCCTCCCAAACAGCTATAAAATAAAAAGTGGTAGGTTCAATAATTGTTTGTTTATCAGTACGGATGGATTTAATGCGAAAATTACTAAATCTAGCGTTATTAAATTTTAATACTTTGGTTGTCATTTTGTTTTTACCTTGACAGTTTCTAAGTAACGTTTTCTTCTTTTAATGAATGGAATTCAAATATAAATGCGCAAGCAAAGCCAAAAGAACAGCTAAGTAATATACGTGAAGACGTTTGATTAATGGTTTCGTCTGGCAATGACCGTATGTGTAAAATGATAAAGTGCTAAAATTATTCAAACAGTCATCTATACTAATATTATAAAACTGAAGAGTTTGTTTGTTGGAAGGCGCTAATCTCAGGAACTATTGGTTCGATTTGAAAGATTATTGTAGTGTTGGATAGCCTATTTATCGAGGAAGGCTATAGGCTATATAACATCACGCTACGACCCACTGCGGCGGCGCAGTAATGATAAACGCGGGTGAAACCGCGGGAACATCTAATGTAATATAAAATTTGATTTATTAATTGAACATCAAAAGAAAGTATAATAATTTACAATATCACACATGCAATATATTTTAATAGTATTTTATCTATATACTTATATATATAGTCTTCTTTCTAGTACCTAACATCAATAAAATAATACATCATATGATGTATTATTTTATTGATAGACACTGGTCTAGCCTTAGGGTATCGTTAGCCTTCGGGTTGCGGAGGTCAGATGGCACTCACTCCGTGTAAAAACTGATATCCAGTCAAATCCGGTTACACTAGAAAGCCGAACCCAAGTGACTTGGGAATAATAAAGGCTAGGGAGAAGATGAGCCTACTTTTTATAAGTTACGTCGAAGTCGGATTATATCCAAGGCCTTTATTATATTTGAACATGCTAAAGCTACAGATTATATATTCTCTCTATGCACCAGACAATGTCTTAATAATGAAACTGCAAACAATGGTGAAATGTATTCTATTGCGATCAATTAACTGCTATTGTTAAACATTGTTATTAGTTACTGTTTACTGCTATTTAAATTATAAAAACTATTTAGACTTCATTTACCACTTTCTGGGGTTTCAGTTGCTTTTTACCAGCCATGTTTTCACGCGCACACAGACACACGCTCACCCACACTCACACACATACACACACGTACACACACATGCACACAGCCTCACACAAACAGATCCATACACCCGCACGAACGAACACAGTACTATACAACGCTACATGCTCAAAAATTTTATTTCCTTTCGAAGTTTATTGTATATTCTAATTTGTAACTATTTACACGAATTAACGCACTTAGCATAAATATTATGTACACGTTATATTTCAATATAATATCTACCACTAGGGGATCGAAACTGTGTCTCCTAAACACAGGCTATCCTGTAGCCTATCTAGGAGACCAGTACTCCTCCCACGAAATTGTAGATCAAAATTGTACTATCGATGTAACCTACTATTGTAAAAACCCTACATACATTTTTGTGTAAAGTTATTATTATTATTATTTGTTTCTCTTTCACGGGTATATTCCTAATACGTTAGGAAAATACCCGGCCCTTTGGGAGGCTTACACGGAGACATGGATCCAACGTGAAGAGGCCCTTCGAGAGTTTTAATCAAAGGTGGGATGGAACACCTACAGCGGCACTAGCCGCAGCAGGCGTAGGACTATTGCTATCTATGGATTCTAATATATGGGCTATGGGTATGGGGGTTTGATGGATTGGTATATTGGTAACTATGGATGATAAAGTTATTATTATCATTATTATGTTCACGGCCTATACTAAATAGCTCAATAGTGTTGCTCACACATGCATAGTCTTACTCCTGTAGTTAAGTAGGGGTAGGCAGAGATTACAGATTATCAATATAATATAATACGACCATGGCATATTTCTTTCACTGCGTGAAGAATATAATGTATATTATTCACGCACGGTTGGCGATGGAGGGTACTTTAAACATAGCCATTCTCCAGATCATTTCTGAGTTATGAAAATAAATTATTTTATACCATGTTTTTTTTTCAGACACATCTTCTTGTATATATGAGAGAAGCCATAGATGACATTGAGTATAAGAATACTTTGTTTAGATATTAAAAAAGCTTAGATTAAAAATAAGACGTTCATTCAACCGAATTTTAATTTCAAATTTCGCTTAATAGAAATCAATTAATTACCTATGTAAAGTCTGCAAATTGTTATTGGCTCTTTAATAAGGTCTAAGAAGTTTAGTCTATATTGATTAAGTTTAAAGGTAATTTGCTGGAATATTCCCAAACTAACAGCAAATTAGTTTCGAACTGTTTAACATAATAGGTATTATTTGAGAAGCTAGAGTGGTTCGCGTGTTGCTATGTGGTCAGCCGAAGAAAATACGTTGGTCTTGTAATCGTGGTCAAAGGTGCGATATTTGTGTTCGGCAAAGTTTCGCAAAAGCAAAGCCTGTTAAATAATTCTGAGCAACAGAACCTCGCTCTTTATTACGAGATACAATTTTATTTTTCCTAGAAGAAGCATCTTCCTTTCTAGTAGTATATCCCGTGTTGCAGGGGACTCTAAAAATATTCAAACAATGAACACAAAGAACTCTCAGACTCAGAACAACTCTTTGTGGATCAAACTAATTGTTAGCCACACAACTCGGCATAGTGGTGGTGATGAGATGAGCCCTTAAACTCTTACGCTATTCGTACCGTCGAAACCAAACTACAGAAAATGAAAATAATGTAAATTATTATATTATTTAAAAAACCCTTCCTACAGACACATACATAGATTCACGCCTGTTTCCCAGAGGGGTAGGCAGAGACTACGGATTTCCTTTTGCTACGATCCTGACACACTTCTCTGGCTTCATTCACTTTCATCACATTCCTCATACACGCCCGTCGGTTCAAGGAGCTCTTAACCTGGCCTTTGTCCAGAACGCCCCCGATCTGATCGAGAAACGTTCGCCTAGGTTTTCCTCTTGCGACTGTTGTTGCTCTTCCTACAGACACAGTAATAATAATAAGTAGCTTTTAAAATTGTCCAAATCACACAGTATTAGATCCCTTTTTGAGAGTTGTCTGCCTTAAAGAAACTAACAAAAATAAAAAAGTCATATCAAATATTTACTTATATAAGTCGATAGAGCTTACAGATTTTTTTTTATACGGCTCAGGTGGCAAACAAGCATACGGCCCACCTGATGGTAAGTGGTCACCGTAGCCTATGGACGCCTACAACACCAGAGGCATCACTTGCGCGTTGCCGACCCTTTAGGAATAAAAGGAAGTGGGAAGGAGACGGACCGGGAAGGAGGAAAGAGGGTGATAGGGCCTCCGGCACTCTCACTCGTCGAACGAAACACAACAGTAGGAATACTGCTATTTCACGTCGATATTTTCTGAGAGGGTAGTCCTTCCCCGGTCGAGCCGGCCCATTCATGCTGAAATCAGCGAGGCTCTACTACTCAATTTCTTTGAATTCAATTCAATATGCGTGCGTGTAAAGCGTGCGTTTAATATATGTTTCTAGTCATCTGATATGGACAAGCCTGTCAAAAGTAGGCTTCCATATCAGCGCTGACATTGACAGCTGTTTCCTGCTCACATACCAACACGCCAAAGAGCCTAAATCTTAAGTATATATAAAGGAAACACCCGTACTGAACTGTCACATATTCCATTAAGGACTGTTATCCAATCGCTGGATAATATCCGGTGCCTCTGACAGAATGGAGTCATGTGATTGGCTATCGATGTTAAAAAATAACTGTATGCCTTTTTTCTATTAAACTAACAGCATACGTCCTTTTAACTTTTTTCTATAGAGATTAGCGACTGGCTATGTAATATACTTTTAGGGTTATTGGGAAGATTTTACAGAAGTCTTAGCATATTTTCTAACTTGTGGAAATTATATGTGCAACTGTATTTAGTTATTCTTAACTACCTCTTCACCCGCGGCTTTGCTCGTGTAATAGTAGTAGTTAAATTATGTTAGTAACAGTATTTTTTTAAATAAATTATAGCCTATGTTATACGGTGATAATAGAGTTTTCAGATGGTAATTTTTTTTTAAATCGGTTGAATAATTTTAGATTTAAACACTTACATACAAACAAACAAACAAAATAACAAATCTTTCCTTTTTATAATATTAGTATAGATATGACTCTCTTTAACAATGAATAAAGCTGATATGAAGAAATTTATATACTTATCCGTAAATTAATTTGTAAGATGTACTTTGGCTGCTACCACCTTTTGCAGAAAGTACTAAAATTTTATAGTAAAATTAATATTGTGAAAAGAAGCTTGAGAGCTTTGATATTTTTGAATCCTCCTACCTATTATATAAAAACAGAACCAATACATAGCGCTGATCGAATTATCTGCTATAATTCATATATTCATATGTTATAACAATTATAATGTCCTCCAGACCGAATTTCGGTCACGGTGGCCAATCTTAATGGAGACTAGCCATCTTCGCAGGAGATATTATAGTGCACAAGTGTGTGCGCAAACACAAGTGCACTCTCTGTTCCCTTACTCTCATGATCCGATGGGACGGTAATCTGACACGACCGGAGAGAGATAAGGCGCAGGACCAACGGCTTGACGTGCTTTTGGGGCACAGGGGTGTCTAACACCGCCAAACTAACCCCGGGCTGCTATTGAGAATTCTTAACAGAAAACCCGATGACTTTTTGCTGGCCCGACCCGGGATTCGAACCCGAGACCTCATGCCCAGCAGTCGCATTCACTACCGCTGCGCCACGGAGGCAGTTAAAACTCATACGTTATAGTAAGCGTTTAAATAATATAAATACCTACCTATATATCATTATTCTCATAATTTTATCGTTAAAAGAACACTAGCTAATACAACTAGCATTATTCCTATACAGATGCAGATTAGATGCGCACCTAATTGTACATCGATCCGATGCATCGTATTTACTTGTTACATTAATATATTATTTTCATATAAACATCATATGTACTACATTTCGTAAACGAATTTGCACGCAAAAGCCAATGGCAACAGCGAGCTATCTATACAAATAAATAAAATTGAAGTGTCTGTTTGTAATGTCAGAATAACAGCTTTTTATCTAATGCATATGAAAGTATATAAGGTACCTATCCGAAAATATCTATTTTTAAAATTTTTGTCTGTCTGTCTGTTTGTTCCGGGTAATCTCCAAAACGGCTGAACCGATTTTGATAGAACTTTCAATGGCAGATAGCTGATGTTAGAAGAAGTAACATAGCGTACTTTGATTTTAGAAAAAAATAGGGTTCCGCGGGGACAAACACTTTTTAGTTAAAATCTACGCGGACGAAGTCGCAGGTAACAGCTAGTCGTATAATACGACTCGTAAAAATGTATACTTATTTCATAAAAGCTTAGTCTAACGTTATACCCGTTTGTTTTAAGTGTAGGTCTGATGTTGGTTGCTGTGTAAATGACAGTAATTAGCCGCAACAGGTAAACTAGACTTCGACCCGAATTATGTTCACCGTAATTGACTATGAAATGTTACGAAGATACTTTCTCGTGTTATATGCATCAACGAGTAAATGTTGTCCTACTAATATTAAAAGGTTAAAGTTTTAAATAGTTACTGGTGATAGTCAGTTTGTTTTTCAATCATGCGTACACTGTTCAACAGAATTTGATGTTACTCGGTACATAGATAGGCCGTTTTCTGGTTTTAAACAAAGGATACATTTTATCCCGGTAAACTTCACCAAGGTCTAAGGAGCATATGATTTTTGTTGAGCTATAGTTTCTGTTTTGCTGGAGGCTTGACAAACAATTGAACAACGGACAAAAAACCGCTTAAACACGAAATAATACATGTTTTTTTTTTATTTATTTTAATAATTATATTCAGATACTCTGATTTCATAGACGTGCATGTAGACTCGCTTACGCTTCCGTAAAAATATTATCAGTGTGTGGTAAACTCTAAATTTGTAAACTCAAAATTTGCTGTATACTATGTATATATATAATATATTATTAGTCTGCATATTCATTTTATAGTACTTATTTATATATTACCTAAATAATTATTTACATACATATTGTTTCTAAATTAATTTTCTAAATTTCGCTTTATTAACTTTACAAAACTTGTGCATGCTGTGCTTGCCTGTAAAAGGCTACTATACTGTTATGTAGTTATTAATTATGTAAAAGGAAAGTGTATTTAGTATAAGTAGTTGTTGGTAAGCCTAAATAAATAAATAAATAAAATTATGCCATCCTTGAAATCTACTAGTACTAGCGCAGTACATAGTACTAACTAGTTAATGATATATTTATTAGACTTACCTAACTGAAGCTTTAAAAGTGGAGCTAATCCGGGCAATATAACTAACTTTCATATTTCTAGTACTTTCGGCCTCACCTTCGTCACAAACAATTTTAATTAAACGAGCCTCTATCAACTTTATCTACCTACAGCTTGCCCAGTTCATAATTAAACGCACTTTTATTAGTCTTAACTTATAAACAAATTACCACACAACGAGAATAGTTTTACTGCTAAAAGATGGTTTACATTTGTTAGTTTGAACATAAGTAATAAAATAGAATAGTTCATATTAAAACAACTTTAAACTTTATTTAGTAATAACTTTTGGGTATATACAAGCATGTGGGGAGTACTTCAGCCACAATAAAAACTAAAGTTTTGTCCGATCTCACACGAAGTTCGGCTGATAGGCAATAAAAGGAACGAAAATAAAGCCGGCTTCAGACAGTCGGCAGTCAAATAAAACTAACGTACAAGTGCACGTGTAGGACGGTGCATGTTCTCGAAATGTTACGGTTAAAATAGAACTGTTTGTGTTAATCTTTTTATACTTCACTTTTTCTTCTTAATAAAATCGAACGATACGTATCAAGCAGTATGTTCTTAACGACCCTTGTTTTAATGTCTGAAGTCGTCCGAGATACAGGCATTTAGGTTAGATATTTAAAAAAAATATGCATCTTCAAAATAATAAGATTGAAACATTAACACTATGTTTTTAACCTATAGTCACAGCAGCACACTGGCGGCCAAACAATAGGCTTTTCAATTGTATTGACATTCCAAGAATTGACAGAGTAATCTAACTAATTAATAACAAACCTGTTAGCACTTAAATATTAATTGTATACTGTATATTTGGATAATTATTTATGAAATATGTTACTATAGATGAATGTTGCGGCGACAAGATAAAAACAGATCTAGAACGAGGAAATCCGTCGATCAATCAAAACCAAAAGCATAGCGTTTCTGAAGTGCCGTACTGGCGATCTTAAATCAAACGAAAATATTGATTTTGTACAACTTTATATAGATTATTCGATTTTGCTCGCGGCTTCGCTTGCGTTAATCAAAATGATGTAAATATCTATCCTTCGGGAACAGTATTTTTCGGGTGAAAGGTACCCTATATCCTTTCCTGTACCCTGACAACATGTACGCAAAATATCACAATGATCGCTCACGTAGTTAAGCGTTACAAACTTACATTTGCATTTATAATATCAGTTTCTTTTTCATTATTTACATAAACAAAGCAACAATCATAATTTACAACTAAACTAATATTAACAAACCAAACAAAAATATTAACACTTATAAATAAAACAAAATGAAAAGTAACAAAATATGGGACTGTAAAATTTAATAAAAAGAAATGGCTGGTTTAGGCAGCGTCGTATAATTCCTCAGCATTATACCGATAATCCAAAAACTTTGAAGCGATCATAGGCATATAGAGAGGTTCTCCATATTTAATTGTAATAAATTAACATACCTATACGTAAGTCCAAGTCTGCACATGCCTGAAGGGATAGTCAGAGATTTACCACATCAAAATTTCGCTAGTATATTTCAGATTGCACGTTATACGTAATGAACCCATTGCTGTCTATCGAACACACTAACAACAACACAACTACGTGTTACTACTGAGAGCTTCCCAACAGAAAAACCCTGCATATTATTATGTTGGCCAACCATTGGTAATTCAGCGTGCGACGGGCTATACTAGCTGACTCAGCTTGTACCTTTTAGTGCTTGACTATTCGACCAGGTTACAAGGCCGATGTAACCTGGTCGAATATTCAAGCACTAAAAGGTAAACATTATGCATGATCGCGTCAATACCCGTTACGTATTATGTATGTATATATAATGCAATGCGAAGGTTTAAAATTTATTAGTACGAATGGCTATAAACATAAGCGAAAACTACGTAAGTTTAAATCATCGACCAATATTGCCTAACGTCCATTTATTTTGCGTCAAAATAAGAAAGCAAAATAATTCAATATACTTTTATGTAAGGATTTACGTAGTTGATAAGCGTGACGTAATCAGAGTAAAATATAAATACAGGCTGTTACGGTACAACAACTTGATAAGGCCAAGTGGTTTATATCATGAAAGACCACGCTTACCAGGTCAATCTGTATATCAAAGTGTCCTGGTCACGAAAGTGTTAATTAAAACAGACGATCAAAAGATAACCCACTTTATTTAGCATTATTTTTAGGTTATCAAATAAGACAAGAAACCTTGGCTTAATTCTTAAAAAGAAAACAAACAGTGCCAAAGTAATATAGACACAAACTTGACGATTTTGAACCTAAATTTATTGTTCAGATTGAAGAGTCCTAAATGTGTTAGCCTTTGACCTACTTGAATAAATAATTCCTAACAAACTTTGTTTTGCTATAACAAATCTTCGTTTATCAAAAATAGGTTAGGTACTAGAAGTGTACGTTTGCATGTTACTAGCCAGTCCTATTAACTTCTCCTATCGAGCTTAACCTTAGGGTAAGTTCTCAACAATATTGAACTTAATGTTTAGTGTTCACAACAATAAGGCAATGTTTGAAATACTCACCTGCAAACATTAGGTCAATTATCTTAACGGTATTATGACGACAAAGAAAGTGGCATACGCATCAAGTAACAGGCTTTATAAACTTCTGACGATGAAAGCAAGTATGATTTTAAAAAATTGCATTGGATACTAACCGGGTTATTTTTAGATTAGAATTTGATGGAAAATTGACATTTGATTTTGTTTTTCTACTTAGTAATGCATGTCTAATACTTGATTACTCTTATTACCTTGAACTTGACTTTAAAAGGTACTCTGATAAATTTAGTGGAACTGTATCATATAGAACACTAATATATCTTACTTTCCAATATTATTTTAGTCAATTTTGCGTAAAAGAAGAAACTTGAAATTATATTACATATATTGTTTCATTTTCAGCATAACTTTGGAAGCGTCTAAAAATACAGTTCTTAATTTGGGTAAGTACCAAGAACGACTAGAACTAAGCAGAAAAGCACATTGAAGCGGAATACACACATAACTATTTAAACTTTCGATAACTTGAGAGGAAATTTAATAAAGTTTTAGAAAGATAATAAACGTCTACACTTAATATAAGTAGAAAGCTTGAAGCTTGAAAGTTAAGTTTTTTAAGTAAGAAATGTTAGAAAAGGCCATGCCAGCTATCTCGAGGAAGAATTCACTTCGTTCCCTCCAATATGTGTCAGACATTTATCTTTCATTTGAAACAGACAAGAGCCTGTTTTCTGCAATCACAACGGCTTTTTCTTTCCTTTGTGACCTACAATGGAAGAAAAACAAGGAAATTTTATTCTTTTAGTTTAATTTAAGGTTTGTCGGCAACTTGATGTAAGTATTCTTGATGAAACTAGTTTTTGTTGTAGTCTTTCGCATTCGGTGAAGTGATTTCATTGCTTAGTTTTACTGCTGTCTCGGTCTCTTGGGTTAGATCCTCGGTCAGGCAGGGCAAAATAGGATTTTGGGCTGGGAAATCCTTAATAATAGCAGGAGTTAGGTATTGCATCTAGTTTAGGTACGTAGGACCTAAATATTACTAGCGAAATATAGGTGTCATTCACCTATGCTTTCAAATTATGTAGTGACGTTCTGAGTCAATATATTACAAATTTTGTATATTCAGAAATTGTCCTTCATTCTTTTTTAAACAGTACAGTTTTAAACATTTAAATCTATTTTCATAAAATTACCATGCCCCAAATACCTGAGTTAATTAATAGCGTTTTTAAAATATATTTTTGTTACAGCCATAATGATAGCCATCGTGAAACGTCCACTGGGGACTTTATCTGGTTAATGAGCTATAGGGGTTCACTCCGGTGGTCCACATGGAAAAAGATAATAGCTGAATATTATAATAATAAAATTGTATGTATTATGAACCACTGTATGATCATATCCCCATCTAAGTAAGTCATAGGACACGAGCAGCGATAGTTCAGTGGGGAGACCAACAGATTGCAATGCAGAGGGTCTCGGGTTCGAACCCACGTTGCGCACCTCTGACTTTCGGAAGTTATATGACTTTTCGAAATTATGTGCGCATTGATTGACAATTATCGCCTGCTCTGCGCCTCGGAAAGCACGTTAACCCGTTGGTCCCGGCTGCCATGAACATTCATGGCAGTCGTTATTGGGAGAGTGTCGACACAAAAGATCCCACTGGGTCGAAGTGTCGCCGGTCTGCACTGACTGGCCCCCACATAAGATAAGATAAGTCATAGGACCGGGTACTAAGGGTTAAGAAGGTATCCGTGATACGAGCAACACAAAATAATAATACATTTCTTTAAAAGCAGCTATACGTTGGACTTTTGTATCCACGTAAGCCCCAAAAGTAATAGTATAAGGACTAAAAATAATAAAAAATATAAAGGAAATTCTGCTTACAGCTTTGACAGAAACTAGCGCTCTTGCTGATTATCCGTTAAGTCCCTGTTAACACGAGAACTATAACATAATTATATTTAGAGTCCTTCTTTCCTTTAAAAAGACTACTTCTGTTCTATTATTAAGTCATGTGTCAAGAAGCCCCGTAAATGTCCTGGTGTGTAAAGAACCCTTTACAAACATTCAAACAACGGACACAGAATACAGAACACCCAGACTCGTAACGCCTATTTGTGGAACACACACGTTATAACGAACCCCTAACATACCGAACACTGTCTCTTAAGATACAGGTATCATTGCCTAGTTTATGAGACAGGGCTCAAATAGTATACCTACTAAAATTGTACATAGTTACGCTATTATAATTTCATAGCCAGTTGCACTCACTGATCGGTAAACGATTAGCGAGGTTAAGCAACGTTGGGTGTGGTCTGTCTATAGATGGGTGACCGCTTAGTGGTATTTCATCTGAGCGTCTCCGTGCTTCAGAGGGCACGTAAAATGTCGGTCCCGGTTGTTGTCAAATTGATAGCAGTCGTTAAGCCATGTCAGAGGCCTACGGGCGGCTTGGACAACTCTTGATAACAGGTTGACCACTAACCACATGAAAAGAAAGAAGAAAAAATCAACGAGTTGCACTCCGGGAGTGCCGGCAGAAGTGAAAACTTGAATATTAACGTTGTGCATTTTTGATATTTTGGAATGGTTAGGGAATAATTTTGCACGAATTGCTTTAATTATCAGTATAAAAGTACTATCATTTATGTGGTAAAATACAATATCCATTTATTGCGCTATCGTACACAAACATGACAATTCTCCCTCCGTCTTACGAATTTTCGATCAGGTCACGTGTCCTGACACGAGTTTAACATTTTTTACCCATCACAAAAAGTGCACAACGCCGCTAAAGAAGTTTTCACTTCAATAATTAAATTGTGTACCTATCAGTTAATTTTTGGTGATAAATAAACTTATTATTATTATTGTATTGTGATATATCCCGTATTGGTATTGACCCATAACACGACGTAGTGGCAGTGGCAACCATTTTAACCCCTACGCTATCTGTACAGTCATGAAAGTGTGCGCAAATATAAGTGCACTCTTTTACCCTACTCTCATAATCCGATGGAACCTTAATTACACGACCGGAATGAGATCAGCCATCGGCTTTATGTGCCATCCGAGGCCCAAGATTGAAATACCGCCAACTTTTTATCGCCGCCGAACTGTTACTAGGAAACCAAATTAGCCTCACTCTTGATTAAAGCTTTGGATCTCGTGATACGCAGCCAACATACAGATTTAATCCATGCATAGCGTGCTTTTATATCAATGCAAAAATGTACAATCGACATAATATATCTAGTTGCTCCGAGTCCGAATATATATGTATATTTTGTATACATTTATTGCTTTAATGTTAGTCAACAGCTATAGTAACTGTAATCTTACTAAGTAATCTGCAAAAGTAAAATATACGAATAACTCTACTACAATAAAAATGAAGCTTACCTACTAAAATACACAATAACCAAACAAAATGAGTACATGTCAAATTTCCCTTCACAGAAGTAATGCTATAATTGAACTAAATATTTGTGTAAACTTTTAGTAAGTCCAAACTATTTAAGTTATACGAATGACACGTAAGCCTACAGTCGTTTAGCTAAGTACTTATCTTATGGCTAACATTAGGTACAAAATTTTTGTTGTTTCTGGGGTATAATACGAAGAGTTGGAATTTCGCTATTTCAGAAAATTAAGCTCCGGTAGTACATATACGTGCCGCCATGTTATCAAAGTATCACGCAATAATACGTGCGGAGTTGCCGACTTTTTTATCCATAATAATATAAAAAAGAAAATAAAATGATTACTGCATTGTTTCGTGAAAAGTGTGTCAAGATTATTGCATAATTTAACAAAAACTGAACTACGTTCACGGCCTTTTGTCGTGGTTTATAGCGACTTATAAAACCCTTGCCAGGTTTTGATAAAAATCGTAAAAGTAGTTTCATTTCAATTTATAGCAATTGTGTAAGTGATAGAAAGTTTACAAAATTGCTGGTAAAAAGATTATTTAAGTAGTTTTGCGTACCGTGAATATTTTACCAACTAAAAATAAATTTTATTTACTTTATACAATGTTCTGTAGTTAGCGAAAAAAAATTATAACATACCGCTACCTAGCCCTTAAATACACAGGCAAAGAAAAATATTTGAACAGGCACATTTTTTATTCTAACATAAATAATAGGAATTCTCCTTTATGTTCGGGAACTTTAATAACTAAGACAAAAGTGCTTCAGCTTCATACCCTTATAACGAATGATTTTACAGTAATTAACTCTCGGCTTGTTTTGTGTTACACCAGTCAACTGTCACGGACACGCATGTGCCCGTCATCAGTGAATTACAAGGATTGTTTACAAAGTTATTTAAATACTAGCTATTGCCCGCGGCTTCGCTCGCGTTAATTTAGAATTTGACAATCAATTCGGGTTGTATTCTGCTTGTAATAATATAATTCAATCACGATTCGAAAGACACGTGGCGCCATCTATTATCATAAGAACGTTATTATTGTTTTCCTTGGGAACAGTAATTTTTAACTACATACAAAACATATAATAAATATTCAATAGGTATACCATAACAAAGAAATAAAATTTTTGGTTTACCGCAGCTCCTCAGCTTCAATTCGTTATAGTTACCACATATGTATTACAAGGCCACCTAGATACATAAGCAGATGAGGACATTACAAATGCATGGAAATAGAAAAAACACTGAGACTATCTGGAAGATAAAGCATAAAGAAGTACAAAGAAACTTTATATTAAAACATAATTTTTCTACTATTCAAACTATTAAAGCGGCCATCGGGCACAACTAGCAACTTACAGCACAAACTCAGATTAAAAGAGTTTCACTATAAATACGGACTAGAACTTGTAAAGACTACAAGTTGTTGTTTATTAGTACTAGTTACTCAGCATTCGCATTTTCTTTATATTTATTAGGGATTAAATATAATGACCATCAAAAATACTAACTGCAAATATTGCACAGCATAACGAGCACCTATACTCCTCAAATCACTGTATTCCGTCTCGGAAGGGTTAGGTTATGTTAGGTTCCTTCTTAAACCCACCCAAAAATATATTTAAAGAGATCAAACTAAGTCGACGAAGCCCCGCGAAGCGAATATATTTTGCTGTGCAATTAGTATTTTTTGCTGTGCAGTTAAATACTACCCTATTTAATATAGGATTGATCGTTTAGCACCTGCCTTATTATACATTTACATACATTACATGCTAGATTTTTCCCGCAACTTCGCCGTTAATCTATATTGTGTCAAAAATACAATCTCGATTAACAACCTTCGCTGATTTCAGCATGAATGGGCCGGCTCGACCGGGGAAGGGCTACCTTCTCACAGAACATTGACGTGGAATAGCAGTATTAATACTGTTGTGTTACATTCGGACAGTGAGAGTACCGGAGGCCCAATTACCCTCTTTACTCCTTTCCGTTTCTTCTCCTTCCCACTTCCTTTCCTCCATAGGCTACTACTTACCATCAGGTGGGCCGTATGCTTGTTTGCCACCTTAGCAGTATATCAAAAAAGTCTATTCCTCTGGACCAATACTTTTTTTGTACCCATGTCCGTTTTAGCACCTCTGTCAACGTGTATGTTTCATAATGATCGGTCAAATAGTCAAGGCGTGAAAGCATAACAAAGAAACTAACTTTCGCATTTATAATATTGTTGGGATTTCCTAATCCTTATCTTATTAATAATATAATGTTAAACATAGTGTAGTGGGCGTTTAAGGTTCTTACTTATTTAAGCGTAGAGTGTTGAATAGAACGAACTTGGCTAACAGCTTTTTGTGTGCCATACAAAACACAAGTATTAAGGATAAAACAATTTTTTTTAAGGTACCTTACCGATTTTACCGACTTTACAAATATTCAAACAACAGACACAAACAACGCCCAGACTCGGCAAACTATTTATGACAAATTTTTGTCCTGTGTCATCGAGGCCAATGCCACCTAGCTGAGTGCTGAGGGTGCAACACTCGGCGCGGTGGCAGTGGCGAGACGGATACTTGAACCATTACACCATCCGTGCAATAAAATATTCTATGTATTACAGAACATCCTGTGATACATGATACTGCTTATCTCAGTATGGGTTCCCATTAAGCGTCAAAGTTTTATTATATTTTGTACTAGGCAATTCTCAGTAACAGCTTAAAGTAGTTAACCCTTGCCTAAACTTTTTGTGTTATACGAGCGCTTTGTAAGAAGATGGATGTAAAACTACCAAAGACACACACTTTGGTACTTTTCATCTGTATAATATTAGTTATAGAATTTTTATAAGCTTTCTCACAATCTTTTGTTTGTTTTGTAAAGCAAGTTTTCTTTTTCATTAATTTAATGCTGTTTATATCCGACTAGCTTTTGCCCGCAGCTTCATTCGTTAAAAAGTTGGTTAGGTTAGATTATGCTAGTAACAGTAGTTTTTTGATATTTAATAAAATATAGCTTAAGTTACTCGGTGATAATATAGCCTTTTAGAGTCGATAATTTTTTTTAAATTGGTTGAATAGTTTTTGAGTTAAATCGTTCCATCAAACAAAAAATCTAATTCTTCCTCTTTATAATATTATAGATTAGAGAAGAAGAAGAAAAGAATCAATATACTCAAAAGTATCAGTATTTCTATATAAATAAGATCAAGTACGTCGACGTGTACGACGGAGCATCCCCTAAGAACGGCTCGACCGATTTGGCTGTATTTTTTATTGTGTTTATAATTATTAGGACAAGGTTTGTATGTACAAAAATTTTGCGAAATATCCGCGAGTAATGTCGAAAATTTAAATGGTATTTTTATATGGTAAAGAATTGATTGACGTTTTAATATTTAATTTAATTACGTGAAATCTATTTTTGTATAAGTACATTGACAGTACTACGAACTATCTGCTAAGCTAGTTTACAATAACTTCTGCAAAATAATAATTGAATCGTAAATAATATTTCATTATTGTAACGTTTTAGAAGCTAAAATAATAACACAATTAACAGTTACTGGTAACAGGTGTGATATCTATAACACGTGATAATTACTTGCGGGCCGTGGGAGCGTATCTGTTAAAGTGATTAGGGAGCACATGTGAAATCACTGAACAATTCACTGTTGATTGTATTGGTAGGATGATAATAAAATTTGAAAATGGATTCTCGTTCGTTTTAATTAGGCTTACTTTCGTTATTCGATTTTTGAATTGATTGGATTGTTCAAATTCAAATTCATAATCATTTATTTTGCGATACATGGGTATTACAATTATAGCTGTTACAAATTTAAGTAGTGTGGTACTCATATTTCAACCAGGCTGGCATGCAAAATGTTACATAAAATAAGAAAATGTAATAATTTAATTTCAATAGGTATCAGAATTAAATAATAATATTTACCAAGTATAGTCAACATTATATTAATACAATTATGTCAATTTATAAATCTACAAAATTATGATGTCAATATTGACAATAAATATTTAATAAGATTCTAACCACCAGTCTCTATCGATGCATAAAAATATTATTTTAAAGTATTGTTTCGCGCAATTCTTGCAAAAAGATTCGTGTGAAACGCATCGTTAATTCTAGTGTCCCAAAAGATCTTTAAATATTGTTTTTATTAAACACGACACATCATCAATGTTAATGGTCTATCTAAACCAGAATAACAAAACTTTACATAATAAATTTAAAAAAAACAACCAATTTTATCAATATGCGTAGAAAAATGTATAAAATGATAAATAAAATTAATTTAATAAGAGTTTGACTAAATTCAGCCATTAAAAAATTCCAATAACGTGTCGAGTAAAATGAAAATACCAGTGCGAAGAAGGTTTCAGTTTAATTCGACAAGGGCACCTATTCTGTTATATCGCACTAAACTAATTTAAATGCTATAATATTTCCTTTTACGTAACAATAATCTGACCTACATAACATGCCTCTATTTCTTCTAAAGTTTAGTCTATGTTATATCACATACTTATTTTGTCGGTTACTATAATAAACAGTGTGCTTACAGCACATTTCTGAACTCAACGCTACTGTTCTTTGTGAGAAAACTTGATAACGGTTGTTCTGACTCGTAAATTGTGTCCAATACGGCGCGAGCTGCATTGCCACTTCTATTATATTTACAACATAAGATATACTACTGTACTACTATTAAATCACAAGAATGAGATAAGGCTACACACTCTAAGGCGCTATCTCATTTAGGCACTTGCAATAACGATGTTATATGAGATGTTGATAAGACCGTACATCGAGAGCGTAAGCTATGGCGAAACCAGTGAAATTGAAAATAGAATGCAAAAGTGAGTTTGTAACACTTTACGACGCCTGAACTACTCGGCCGATCATCATGAAATTTCGCATACACGTTCTCAGGGGTACAGAAAAGGACATAGGGATACCCTATGTCCTTTTCTGTACCCCTGAGTACTTTTACTCCAGTACTTTTTTCTGGAAGAAAGGTATTTCATCCAGAAAAGTACTGCTGCCTAGGAATAGAAAATTGACACAACCTACATTTGCACGCCGCCTATATCCGCGGGAAAAGTCTAGTAATATATAAAATCAAAATTAGTCCGGTCTGCAACAACAGAATAGACTCCTTGTTTATTGGAGTATTTTCCTGCCTCTCTAAGTGACAGAGCCGTCAGTCCACTCAGCAGTTTTACGTTCCTATATTCGAATAAAAATGTCTAAAGGACAACTTAAGCTTACTAGGGCAAACAACTTGAACGTCAATATTGAAGAACAATAGATTCGGAAATGTTGTGCTTGTCTTGGGTAAACATAGAAGCGCTTGTAATTTAGTGAAGAGGTCCTTGAAAAGGTAGGCAGGCTTAGTAGGCTCGAGAATAATGTCTAACGTAGTGATTACTATATTCACATATATTAAACGAAGTGCAGGTTAGTCTATTTTTCTGGTAATGTCAATACGTTACTGAATAACTGGCAATGAAATAAACTCATGAAACTAGTTGCTTAATCTATATTATAAGATTTAAAATTCTCTATTTCTTATAAGTCAATTTAGTAATGTAGAGATACCTTGTGATTATTTGTGATGTTATCAAGTACCTACCTGTCTTGATATCCATTTCGATTAATATTGAAAATAACATTAAACATATGAATGCACAACCGCATTTAGTCACAGACTGCCTTTGCATTGTCACATAGTGTAAGTATATGCGTCCTCATGCTATCCTATTGCCTATTACAGATTAATGTTAAAAATTCTACTGAATCCTTATTATTTCATCTCCTTTATATTATTAAGTAATTATTGTTATAAGTTTTAAATTTGTATAATCAGTAATATATAGTATAATGGCTGCAACACCTTGTTGATATGAGTTGTAAAATACTGAAATTATATTTAATTGGCGATTTAAAAGAGTGGAGTTTCTTACAGGTTTCTTCTCATAGGCTTTTTTGCTTTAAGCTAGCTGAATGTCACACAAAGAATATAAGAAATACCAGCTAAGTAGTTAGTGTTATTATGATCATTTTTTTAAATTTACCGTATGAGTAGTATGTCTCCTTTGTTTCCTACTGCTACTTGTTGTCATTATGTAATAGGATTGCAATTTAGAATACTGTAGTAATCATAGTAAAGAGGATATTAATATTCTATGGACTAGTTAAGTTGACTAGCGGTCGCCAAGTGGTCGAAATTCAACCATAATTGATTTAAATTTTAAGTTTGATCGTTATTATATATACCTCGAAATTGCAATAGGTACTTAAGGTATGTAACCATAGTTACGAAGAATTATACGACATTAGCCGAACCATGCCGAAATACAACGAACGCGATTCGACTGCGTGTGTCAAATTGTTGGTAGTGTGCGTGGGGTTTTTTCACTAATTTAATATATTTCTAATGCATATTTTATAAAATATTAGGATTCGCCACTCCTCCTCAATATAAACTTCAACTGTGCGAAATTTTATACTCCTCCGTCCGCGCTACTTTCGTAAAAAGGGTACCAAGTTTTTGCTTCACGTATTAATATATAGATACCAGGACTAAATTGCAAAACAAGCCATTGTTTCTTTAAAGGTACTTTAGCGGACATTGAAAATCTTAAAAGCGTAAACTTAAGAAAATTTCGGTACAAATACAAGGGCACTTTGTCTTTAAAAGTAATAAATTATAAAGCCCAACATCTTCGAATTTTATTAACCGATCGAAATACGTTATTTAACAAAGAGTCCTGGGTCTTTTATGACTGCAGGTTTTAATTTTATGAACCTCAGATAAAAGACTTTATCACATCATGATTCATGGTTCAGAACTAATTTCGTTTTTCGCCTTCATGAACGACCAGTTTTGCGGCATTTGAGGGCAAAAGCCTTTAATGATTTTTACAGGTAGACAGTGATAGTTGCGTAATATGTTGTTAAAAAATACGCTAAATGATTAGTCCTTTCTTTGAAATGAATGCTACAGTACATTTTTACCTATTTCGTTCTACCTATTCGAAATGCAATGATCAGTTTGAAATTTCATTTTAATTCTTAGAAAATATACCTACCCCATTGGTAGCGTGTATTATTAATTATCTACATGCATTAATTTATGAACAATGTATGCTCAAAGTCGTTAAATGTCTTTCTTCCCAGATTAATAGTTTCATTTTGCCATAATTACATGATAGTTGCAATTTTGGATAGTTTAAGTGTTTTAAGATAAGCCATACTTGATTTAAAGTCAAACAACTACATAATATACAAAACATGAATAAATTCGGTTTTTCAGTAAAAATGTGATTAAATACTTAGTTGGCAATTTTATAAGTAACAACCCAAATATACTTATTTGATACCTTGATTATACCGCTATGATATCAAACAATCAGTCCCGTAAATAATCTAACTGCTTGTATAATCTAAGGCTAGTGTTGTTCTTTTATGGTTCCATTGAGATAGGTATTTAATAAGACTAGAAACCCATCTCCATACGCTTGGAATAATAGTAGGCTGATCCCTGATCGATTCGTTAATAAAATTTACGCCACACAATAACATCTTTTGGTAGGCTCAAGTTGATTGATGATTTTTAATAAAATAGTATAACAATAACACCAATAAATAGTTAGCTGTCTTAAAAATGATCGGATCTTAAAAAAATATATTGCTCTTACCTTATTGTTGGCAGCATTGTGAAATGGCTCCAATACCAGGTGTGCCTTCGAACAAAAGAAAATAATAATTTGTAAAATTTGGGGTAAACTTTAGGATGGTAAAGGTCAGAAAGATAATTTCCAAGAAAAAAGGAGAGAGAATGTCACTAACACTACGTATGTACCATATCAGATATTACTAAATAAAACCATTAAAGTAAAAGAAAAAGATGAAGTCAAAGAAGTACATAATATACTTATTTGATTGTCATAAAAGACTGTCAGTATTCATGAAAATATTGAGTTTATTTCTTTGCCTTTTCGTAAAAGCTATGATATAGCTTCCAGAGCAAGTTAAAGTGGTAAACTCAATAAATTTGTATGACGAAATATGTATGACGCATTGACAAATATCTACTCTAGCCTATAATTTATTATCGGGGAGGCTGATGATCATCTAGCACGCCAGTTTGCATGCAAATGCGCGTTTGCTAGGCAATAGTAATACCTTTCATAGAGTTAACCGTTTGAATTTTGCATAAATATAAAGCTGGACTTATATTTTTTTACATTCTCTATTTTAAGGTATAGCAGAATCCCAGCGTCAAATCCAAATTCTTTCTCAATTGGAGTATTTTCTCTATCCTTCAGAAAAGTTTTTTGAACCATTTTGTGTTGTTTTCTTAGGATGAGAATAATGCTGTCAAGATTGAATCAGGGTGATTATCTTTTTCGTGTCAGCGACACACGAATCACAAACTTAGTGTTGTAAATGTTTACGATTAGACAGACTATATGCTTCGCCACCTTATTGGCAGAAAAATCACCGTTTACTTGACGTATGGTTTCATAGAAATGTGATCGCAAATACATTCACAAAAAAGTACTTTGACTAATTGAATAAACCTTACACAGTAAAAGAGATAAAAAACAAGTAATCATAAAAACAAACTAGTAAAAAATATTTGTTACGAGTAAAACTGTAAATGCAAAGTATAAAATAGTTTTAGTACTTCTGCTAAAGTAATAAAAGCTTGATTTGTCGTTTGTGATATCATTTAGATATGACTGAAAGCACTAAAACAGACTGAATTAAGTTATACGCTTACTTATAGTACATTGACTTTTTTGTACTTTAAGCTTGGCAAACAAACATACGGTCTGTCTGACGTAGCTTTTAATTGATTGCACTAACAGAGGGTATCAGCCGGGCCATCCTTAGGAAAAAGGAAATAAAGATGTGATAAAATAAAAGGAGTAAAAGAGACAGGTATTTAAGTCTTCGGAAATCTTCTGACTAAAACAAAAAAATTATTTAATATTGTTTTCTGTTTACGCGAATGTTATTCATTGAAATTAAACTACTGTATACGGATTTTATCGCGTTGTTTATTTGACACTTTATTACAAAATTTTGAAAACTGTTACACTACTATTACTATTAAACTTTACTAATTTTAAGTTAATTAAATTATTGAAACTATTTATACTATTACTATACTATTATACTTCTAAAATATATTTTTAAAATGTTGTAATAAAGTGTCAAATAAACAACGCAATAAAATCGGTATGTAGTAGTTTAATTTCAATAAACAAATTATTCTCAAATAATAGGCAAACTATTGTTTGAGAACATCTGGTGACTCTGGCGGCATTGTATGAACTAAATGTTAGTTACATCAAATTTCTGCAAAGAGATTTTTAATTGGAGCAGTAATTACATTCTGCTTCTAAACTCTACTGCGAATCTCTATGTATGTATATTTCCCAGATATATTAACTTATTTTATAATACATGAATGCAATGCTATCTCCAACTTTAAACTTGCCTTTATACTTAGTTTATATATTTATAAGTAGTTAGGTTTGTTAATATTACTTAAGGTGCAAATTATGATTGTTACTTTAGTGTATGTAAATAATTCATTTAACCAAAATAAATAACACACCAAATAGTATTGTAAATTGAATAATATAGGTAGAAATTATTTATATACTAACTAGATTTAAATGTAGATAAGGTTAGATTAGCTTAGATTTGTAACAGTATTTATAAGCCGAGAGAGTGCAGAAAAGTAAAATGCATAATAATAATCTAGCTCCTAGCTGAACATCATTATCACCATTGGCCACAATATCTGTTTAGAGTAGCGCTTGTAGATTTACGAGATGACGTATCGCCGTAGACGGCTGTGACATTTCTTGCTACAGCGAGCACAGTCAAAACGTGAATCTGTAGGATATGGTCAAGCACAAAAAAGCCTTTTCTCCTTTAAATTATAACTTGCCGACGACTAGTACTTATAAAAACATTAAAATGTATTTTATATACTTCGTATTTTATCAATCCTTCATTCAGTCAAGTAGAAGCTGAAAATATTTTAGTTAATGTAGGGACAGATCAAACAAACACGAACCATTGATGGCGGGGACATATAATTTCGTTGTACAAAATCCCTGGATTTATCGCCCAAATTTTGTGTATATGGAATTTAACACCCACGTTATACCATTCATCCATGTTTTGTCGGGACTATGCTTACAATTCGATACATGTATAAAGTACTCTGTAATTTGATACAACATCAAACAAAAGTCGAAACAATAATGTGAATTGCAAATTGATTTATTTTGTTGATTTAAAGCGACAAGCTCATTGTGCTGTCAATACATGTTATCCGAATTATTTAAATTGAAATATTATAATGATTAATTGAATGAAATCATTCAGGCATTAAACATTGTCGATAAATAGGGATGTAGCACTATTCAACAGTGCATTCGGTAATAAGAATTTTTTTTAATTTACTGCTTTAATAAACTTAGAATATGCGATTATTATTCCAAATATTCGGCCTAACTGCCAAGTAATTGGTAACATGCACTAATAATTAGACGTACAATTAGGTTCCACAGCTATTATATACCAGGCAAAATAACTAGCATACGCACTCATTAAGTAATTTATATTGTTTAGGAATTTACAATAAATATTTTACGTGAAATATAATGCACTAAATTAAATTGTATGGTGCTGAAATGTCCATTATAATGTACATTTATAATTAAATTTCGTTAGCAAATAAAAAGACGCAATAATGAGTGCAAATTAAACCTAGCGGATAGATGGGGTGGCAGGTGCCGATGAACTAACAAACATGCAGTCACTCTTATAAATTAAAATCAGGTAAAAATTAACTTCGGCGTCAGTATATTTTTAGCCGAATATTCATATTCGGCTAGGGTTGATTCGGCAAATTGGCGTAACACTATTGCTTGTAGCTGCTGAGTTTGCGTTGTATTTTCGTGGAATAAGTCAATGTTAATGAACAAAATATGTATTTTGTATAATCATTTTCATCAATTATCATCAAGTTCTGCGCAATTGTCTTTGTTTAAAATGAATTTGTGAAAATATTGATAAATTTGCGCTTGTAATTGTGGCCAATCGTGAGATTCCATGTTCTATTTTACTAATACTTGAAAGTAATAGAAAATATATTAGTCTAGATACTCTTAAGAGCAGCTCTAGCTTCGCTTCAGACATCAAATGTGTGAGTATATTATGTATGCAAGTAGGGCGCGATGAAAATGTAGGCCACTATGCAAGATTTTTCTAAGCATGGAAAATAATATTGGTATTTGACGATATTACAATAACTAGAGGCCCAATCACCCTCTCTTCTCCTTCCCGCTCCTTCTCCTTCCCACTTCCTTTCCTAAAGGATCGGCAACGCGCAAGTGATGCCTCTGGTGTTGCAGGCGTCCATAGGCTACGGTGACCACTTACCATCAGGTGGGCAGTGTGCTTGCTAGCCACCTAAGTTGTATAAAAAAAAGAAAAATATCTAACGAGTATTCAATACTATACGTATGTAAGCATTTCATTAAATGCTTAAAGTATAGTTATGTAAGCTTTCATTAAATGCTTACATAACTATACTTTAATTGCTTAAGCACCCGATTAAACGGTTACAGAAAATATCATTATATTTGCCATAATTAGGTACACGTAATTAAAGTTAGGCACGCTTTTTAAATTGAGCAAGCCTTGTAATCTTTACATTTACAATCCAATTTATTCTATAAAAACTATATCGCTACTAAAATAACAATAACCTCACATATAAATAAATATATTTATGTTAGACACCATATTAAGTTGACTGAAAGTCATTGTATGATAGCTGCGGTGGTGAAACACGAGAAAATGAAAAAAGAAACATTTACGGAATAAAACTCTATGACCCTATTCTTTTCAGGAAACCACAGAGCTATTTTCTCTTATGTCACAGTCGCCATAATAATCTCTTGTCACAAGAATATAACCAACGACGCCTTTTTTTATAGCATTCTTGGGAATTACCTACACATAATGCCAACAGCTGGAAGCACAATTCCTAAATGCCACACACACACACTCAAACATATACATGTGAACGATTAATCGCTTCAGAGTTTGTCACTCACGCGTCTAAAATAACATTCAGGCGTCTAAAATAACTACATAGGGTGATGAAATTGTAACCTAAATAACCATGTCAAATTAGAAACAAGATTGGTGAAAAATGTTTTCTATTCAAGTAAAGAAATGGAATTGGATTTCTTTTTTGAAGCATTATTGTTACCAAATAAAGCTTGGCTGAGCGATAAACGTTAACATATGTATCTTCGTGATTTTTACGAGTCACCTAAAGCTCGAATAAAAATCTGTGTATGATTTATGAATACAGCTGTTATTTAGTCTACTGTATGAAGATTTAAATCGCCCTTGTTGTACAAGATTCTGGAATATACATACTTGGTGACTAATGCGTGCGTAATAAGTCATGTAAAATGATACAGACACCAATCTGACTAGCAAATAAAAAATAAGAACAAATAAAATAAATTAGGTCTTGTCTATGTTATCTAAATACCTTTTGTCTATGAGTAAGTTTTACCAATTATGCGAATCAGGTACCAGGATAGCAGAATCACCTGGAGATGTGTACAGGCAATAACTTTTCTCATGTTTATGGCTCGACGCGTTCGTTTGTTTACCTCGAAAATGAGGCCAAGCTACACTATACAGTACAAAAAGAACGTGACGATATAACGTGATACATTTATCGTTATACATTAGCCTCTTACAGTTACACTTCGCTTGTAAACATTTATGACTTATGATAATTTTATTCGCTCGTGTTTTTGGTATGAGGTACAAAGATGTTTTTCACTTTTGCTTATATGGCTTTATCAGATAAACGTACAATAATCTATATTGCCAGTTAGTAAACAAGACTTTCCTCTACTGAATTCGTAATACCTATTCTAACGGAATATATACAAGAACAACAGCTGTTTCCACGAAAATAGCCCAAATAACAATATTCGATTCCTATAGAATATGAAAATGAGAGGTACCTACTGAATTTATATGTGGACAAATCTAGAGAATATGTATGTCATATTCATACGTTTTAGTTAAGAAAAGCACTGCGTGGACACTCTCGCTAAGGATAACCTTTTAGTCCAATGAACATAAAGTACGCCCAGATACGCAACAGTAATAATTAGTTGATCATACAATTTTTTGCCCCGTGTAGATATCCTGCTCACAACATTTGGTAGGGCGGCAATTGCGATATGACTTCTATGTCATTCGTGCAGTGTTTGATTTGAAAAATAAAATCCATAAAATTTTGTTCGAATCCAAAATCGACACTGTAGACTTTTTGAAAAAGTAATAAATATTATCAAGATTTATGACATACATAAAATATGGCGATATAAACAGGCATTCTTTACATTCCGCATTAATAAAAGCTGACCGACTTTAAATTTCAATATCTTGAAAATAAACATAAAACATTTATTCACAAATTTCATTACATATTCTCATAATTTACTGCATGAACTTTTTTTTGCTAAAATCAAATAATCTCACGCTAACAAACATTACAAAAAATATTTGTTATAATGTATGAATTTGAGCACAGAGTTTTTGGTATAAAATAATAATTGGCCATCGAATTCTAGCTGGACTGCCAACTTGGCATAATTTTAAACATTTATGTTAAACAAATTGTTATGCTGTTGGTTTTCTTAATAAAAATACATAACATTATTTAACGGTTTTTTTAGATTATAACCAACTATAAACTACATGTAGACACACCATACCAAATTTCACCGAAATCCGTTTACCAGTTCCGTCACAAATACGAAACAAATAAGCAGAATTAGCGTCGTATTTCTCTTAATATTAGCAGGTTAGTATAAGTACTTCCTCGCTGGCACAAAATCTAAGTACTCTAGAGTACCTATATAGACCTAGGAGCTAATCAATCACGTCATGAATACTTAACCAAACAAGCTGCGCACGTGACAGGCCCGCTACCTTTATCAAGTGAGGACCTAAACAGGTCTCAGATCTGTTATTAAAATGTAGGCATCGATGTTTCCTCTACCGGTTGTATAAGTGCGATGTATCATACATAATGTTTTAATATTAATATGCTGTCAATATTCTGGTGCATTGGTACATAATATGTATATATTGTGAGAATCCCGGTATGGTTTGCAAAAATTGCGAGGTTTTGTAGTTTGTATTGTGTTTTATTCGATGTATACTTACAGGGGCTTTTATTTTTACTTTATTCTCGAAAAATTGTTTGTGGTCATTGGTGCGTGGGATCGTGACGATTTGGTTACCGTGATGGGCAAAGTTTTATTGAGATTTTTATATGAAACATAGAAAGCGAAATGTAGGAGTAGGTACCTAATATTGCAATCAACCGGCCGGTATGCTTCGTATCTATGTATGTAAAATCTTGGACATAATAAAACTAAGACAAGAAGAAAAAGACACGTGTTACAAAAATGCTGCAACCTAATCTATTTAGATTTGCAACGACATGTGGTACTATGCTTATTAGATTAGTCTTATTTGATGTCTCAGTAATAAAGTATTCGAAATGCCTCACAATGTGGCAATGTGCTTTGATAAATGTTGAGAGAATAACCTTTTTCCTTAACACAAGGCTTAAGCACAAATGTAATTAGGAGTATTAAACATTCAAGCGCGACTATTGAATTTTTAAAAACGCAGCGTTCGCCTAGTGGGAAGCCGTTGGACTGTCACGCAGAGGTCTCGAGTTCTAACCCAAGGCGCGCATCTCCTACTTTTCGAAGTTATATGCGTATTAAATAGTTAATTATCGCTTGTTAACGGTAAAGGAAAACATCGTGAGGAAACCTGCATGTCTGAGAGTTTTCCATAATGTTCTCGAAGATATGTGAAGTCTGCCAACCCACACTGGGCCAGCGTGGTGGACTATGGCCAAACCCTTTTCACAGTGAGAAGGGTTAGCCCATAGCCCCTGCCCAGCAGTGGGACAGTTTAATACAGGGCTGATATTATTATATATTGAATTTTTGTGTAGTGACAATTTAATAGCAGTGTGAAGGCTGATATTAAAATCGATAAATAAAACTATGCTTAAACTGATAGTCGAGGTGCACAATTTTCAAATATTCCTTATACCTACAATATCTTTGATCCAAATATGTTATCTATCACTGTTGCATCCTAAGCTTGATTTGGTTTATTATTCGATTATTTTGAAACTTAAAACTAAATATCAATCATGTGCATTGGCATTCAAAATATTACACGTACTTTACACGTTTTTAACAATGGCAAATATACTTGCATTTAATTCTAAACTTCGGTGTTGAGCGCCATTTATAATAATCAAAAACATTTGACCATGAATTGTCTTAGCTACCATTACATAAGACTTTTACAGCATCCTACCGTTACCGTATTTGTAAGGTCACAAAAGTTACAATAAACAAAAACATGACCTCGTTTTCATTAAAGAAATTCTCCTAATCTTAGAAATAACATGCTCCTGAAAATGTTACAAACATGTTTATACAATCCTTACGAATTCTCGCGCTTACAAACTCGGCATCTAAGCATTATTCTAACAAAAGAAATGTGCCATGTACACACAGTGAAACAATAAAGGTAAAAAGTCCCTTCTGGACGCGAAGGTATTAAAATGTAGTTAGAGACTATAAAAAAGCAATAAGGAATGACCGTTTCTGGGTATTATGCTGGTGTTTGTACTCATCTCACGTGAAAATGGTGTACATATTTATAGCTTCATCGTGAAAGAACTGCGTTTTATACATGTCATAAAATGCATCAACCTACGGTAATATCATAACCGCAAAATGATCATGTTCCAGATTATTTTATATAAAAATGCAGTGAGATGAGTAACTTTATTTGTATACCATTCTTTAATTTTGATACGAAGGCCAATTAAATCAGCCTAACCTGTCAATTGAAATCCTATTGTATCTGGCCTCCAGTGTGCCGCTGCGACTTAATAGGTTAAGAGATAAAATACATTTTCTTCAAAGATAACGCTGTCAAATTGGTACTAGTATAAGAGACTATAGTTACTTTTCTTTTATAATTCTGCTTAACAAACAGAACCGAAGGCGCTAACGATAACCACCGAATGATACAAGGATGAGTAAACATTGACAAGACATTTAAGTAAATTTGTACAACAGATGAAAACGTTTTTCGGTATCACATCAATAATTGCCTTGGGAGTATATAATATGGACATAATGTCTCTCAGGTCACAGAAGGTTTTCAAAGATAATACGTGAAATCTTTACTTTTTAGGTACATTTTCGGACTCAACTTTTAACCTTTTTTCTAGGTGTCAGCTTTAAGTTAAAGATGTTTTACAAAATCTAGACACACGACTAGAATATGATAGTAGAAATTGGTATACCTGAGATTTTGTTTTAATACAGCTTCAGCATTTTTGTTAAAATTTGTTTATGCATCATCAGATTATCGACAATACATTCACCTGATGGTTTATTTTGGACGATTACTCTTCCTTTCTTATAAATCTATACCTATTTATAGAGCGTAGGTATTGATTAACGATCTTACTTACGTAAACGAAACTTAGATAATGAATAATAGGTACTGATTTAAAATCTGTACTAATTATGTGTTCATAGGCAATTGCTGCTGTGCTTAAGGCAGCACACGTCTATGAGCTAAGGTAGCCTAGAAGACGACGCTTCCTATCTAGCCATAGAGGTCTCACTAAATGTTTTAGAATGACTAAACTCACATTTAGATACGCTGTAAAATTGATAATATTAATTATTTATTGATCCATTTTCAATTAAACTATGTATTTATACTAGCGCTAGTAAATTCACCAGACATAGTAAAAACAGGTAGTCTCTCTCAAACGCTTGATGCGTAAATACAGATGCAAAACTTACTTGTAAAATTTAGTTAGTGTAACCGACTGCCATGCCTGAGGTCGCGGGTTCGATTCCCGCACAATTCAAACATTTGTGTGCATGAACATGAATGTTTGTCTTGGTCTGGGTGTTTCTATGTATAATATGTATCTATTTACAAAAAAAAAAGTATATATGTATGTTTATCCATTGTCTAGTACCCATAGGACAAGCTCTGCTTAGTTTGGGCTAGATGGTGTTGTGTGTATGTGATAGAATATTATTATTATTATTATGTGCTTTTAGTGAATCACGTTTAATAACACATCTCGCGATAACTGTAACGTAATAAAAAATATTAATTCCTTAGATAATTTTTGGCAGAAATTATTTTAATACTTACCATAAAAATAATTATTTCTAATAAAACTTATACATATAACAGTTTATAATAAAACTGTTGTGAAATAGTAACATCAGTTATGGCTATAATTATAATTAAACGATTAACATACTTGAAAAATATTTTCACATTTAGATATTTGCCTGTAAAAGTATCTGCAATTATCGATGGCAATGTTCGTGAAAGCCTTATTTATCGTAAACGATTAATCATATTCCCATACTAATTCATATCTCGCAGCGGGCTGTCTGAATGTAATGCCGACTCACCGCTTTTATCGCCTTCTTTAATCTGTTCATTTCTGAAACCCCGGGGCGCCAACCTTTCAACAAAATCTGATCTTTATCCACCAACATTGCTCTACAATTTTTTTCTCCAAGATGCCTTGAATTAAACCGTGGTCCATTGTCACCTAATCCGACGGTTTAGCCAGTTTTATTTAGTCTAAGCATACTTAAGATGGCTTTGAAGATTATCCCTTAGACTTGGTATTATTTTATTATTTATTACCTCTTTTAGAAAATTATTAGATTAGCAAAGGACTCTGTCTAGGACTAGCATTTTGAGAATATTGTCTCTCAGAAAATTTAATTGTCTGGGTGCTTTTGTATAATTTCTAGGACTTTTAACGTTTTGAATATTATCGTGACCTTCATTTTATCTTGGACTAAAATACAACGAGAGATTAATCCGGCAAGTATTAAAGCAATGATTAAACCAAATTGTGCGGTTTAATTCCCTGCAATTTGGTTTCATCTCAAGGAAAATAAAATAGGTAATATTATATTATAATTGTCACTAGTATTTTTTTTTGTGAATTAACACAAAACTAGTGACAATTGTAAGTCGTGAACCCTACACACTGCAAAAAAGAAGTCTAAGCTTAGAAAGCTCCGTTCCACAAAATATTTAAAAAAATTACATAGAATTTTCTGATAGCGAACCCAATCCTTTCGTTTTCATGATATACATCATCTAAAGTAAAAAAAATACTTTGTAAATATGAAGCGTTAGTTCCGTGACTTAACATAGAGACATATGCTTACGTGCGATGGTGAGATTTCAGGTTCGATACCCACGTCAAGCAAAATGTTAGTGGAATTTTTGTTACGAAATTCTCAGTAGCCGCACGGAGCCTGGCAATGTACCAGGTAGACGACAATATGCTTGCCTTCTGTAACATAGCACCTATAGTCATAGCTATCGAAATGCAGATGTAAATTGGATATACATAGCTCTGCCTACACCCTCGCGGATGTATAAGTGTAAATAAAAGCAAATAAAATTCAAAACAATATACCGAGAGCGGTATGTTGTGCTCAGATATATTTAACACTAGCTTTTGCGTGCGGCTCCGCCCGCGTGGTACCTGTCTACATCAATAAATAGTAGCCTATGTCCTTAACCAGGTTTTGAACTATATCTGTACCAAATTTCATCTAAATCGGTTGAGTGGTTTAGTCGTGAAAAGGTAACAAACAGACAGACAGACAGACAGACAGACAGAAAGACAGACAGACAGACAGACAGAGTTACTTTCGAAGTTATAATATTAGTAAGGGTTTCTAATTGGCAGTTTTGCAGTTACAATGTACAATAATGTGTACCACAAAAATATTTCAACTGTATTAATTTCAGTGCTCATGTTATCCACAAAACGACAATGAAGAAGTGAAACATTCTAACGTAGCACATGCTTCGAAATTTAAACGAGCAAATTTGAATATTAACACGAGAGAAAGCTATTTAAATGTGAGCATTACAATAGGTTACGTAATGCCCATAAATAGCAGTTGAGACTTAACATTCTAATTTTAAACATACTCGTATCTACCGTTGAGAAGCTTTAACTGAACAATGCTTTTCTAGTAATAAGAAAGTTATTTTTATTTCTATACTAAGTCTATTTTATTGCTTCTCCATTTAATTCTATGACATACTTAAAAATACGATTAACTATAATGTTAGTAATGTAGTAAATAAAGTTTAAGCTCATTAACTCACATAGTCTGCCAATATAAGATTACTTAGTACTTAGCTTCTTCGCGCGGCTTCACTCGCATGAATCTTACCTGGATGCATACGAGGATAAAATTATATTGTGTGCTAATCCTGAACCTATCTACCAAAGCTCCATTTAAATACGTTTATCGGTTAATGCGTGATTGATTATTTATCAAACATCCAAACATTTCTGACAAACTTTAACATTTATAACCATAGCAGAAGTAGCGGTATTGAAGATCTAATAAGAAAAACATGTGGACGTTTGACGGTAACAAAATAATTCTGTCGTCGTAACTTTATCTATAACTTTGACATTAAGGTTAACAAGTTAAAGCAAAGTAATGAATTCCTATCAACAGCAGTTTCCAAATATAATTTCACCGAAGAAAGCTTAATTAAAATAATTACGAATGTATAAAATTGCCACATTTCGTGATATTTGCTAAGCAGACGTTGTCTTCTGTTTTATAAGTATCATGAAAAATATGCCATCATTTTGTTTTTCCAATTTACCAAATGTCTTTTCGTTACAGCCGCTCTCCACGACACCAACAAAAGAAAGAAATTAAACAGCCATAAGGAAAATTGGACGTTGTTATGAACGCATTTTTGTAAAGGGAACCGTGTCAAACTGCTGAGAGGTAAAATACAAAATTCGGACCTAATGACCCTCAGCAGAGATACACCCTCCGCGTAATTTATTTGGGCAATACATGAAAATGATGAAGTGGCCATAAAAGGCACATTACCGTCGTCGCCGCGGCCAGAACTGGAATCTTCTCAATTTCCTAATGGTTCCATAAAAAATGTCATCAGTGAGGGAGACGGACGGCCAGACGACGCTCCGTGCGGGAATGGACCGACTATTAATACAGCCAATGTCCTAGATGACAGGTTTTGACCTAGATTTCACGCCGTCTGGTCGTGCTAACTATATTTCATAATTCAAGAAACTTCGCTTTTGTGTAAAATATTTTTCGGTTGGACCACTCACTACTGTCGGGTGCATAGATACATAAGATCACATAAACTATTCGTCCAGTAAATTTAATTTTGGGTCGGATGTAATCTCAAGAATCACGGATGAAAACCGTTATTTCGGACTCTTATTAAATTTAGTTTGATGAAGAGCTTTTAAGAAAGAAAATCAGATGTTTTTACTAATTAGATATATTTTTAGGGCATATAACAGATATTATGTCCTCTATATGTAGAAATTAGTGTCACTAAGTTTGGGTTGAACTAACGTGTAACGAAAATGATATGACACGACCTATACAAATCATAAGTTTAGTTTCTGGGATACTAAATCTTGCGTTACCCTACCAAGGCTGTATGATTAAATTTCAATGTGAACGTAATGATGATGCGAATTTATTATCTAGCCTTCTTACTTCCGCCTTTAGATCGAGAAGATAATATGATTTTAGATAATGTCACATTTAGTAAAACGGCATATCAATTTGGAATGAGCGTAGGTCGGTAATAAAATTAACATAACCTTTTAGAGCTCGTAAGCAATTTGGCCATTTTCGGAGCCGTAACATGTTAAAATGTTCTTGTTTTCATTGGATATAAAATGGCAGTTTAAAACCCTATAAAAGTGACTCGGATTGAGGTCGTGTGTTCAGATAATGTGTGATGGTGAGAGAGCAGAGCCAAGACGCGAGTAAGATTAGTGCAAATTACTCGAAGGTTGGGGCGGAGTTTAAGGCTGTTAGGGCACTTAATCCGGAGCGCGGAGTGACTGTTTACATTTTGTACCGCACAAGTTGATACGTATAGAGTTTTCGTGATCATTGAAAGTGTTTTCTACACAGCTACTTAAATATTTTATTTATTTTGTTTCTAATATAATATTCCTACTGATAACAAATGTATCCGGCTTGATATAAAACTGTAACGGTGTTGTTATTATACGCTTACAACGTCTAATTATAACCATAAAAAAGGACTCATTACACTATCAGGCAAATATACAAGTATGGTGAAAAAGAAAATGACGCAGTCTGTCAAACTGAAGTAGTTCGTCAGAACCACAGCCTAACAGCTTTGTGTTTTTGCGCTAATTAAGGTTGCCAGACTTTTAAATACACGCTACACAATACCAAGGGGCGAGTGACCCTTGGGAAGGCAAAGAACATCCGTCCATTATTTAAACATTGGCTATATTCGCTTAATATTTCTGGTACAGTAAGCGTCAATAGGCTGTAGCAACAAGAACTTACCATCAAGCGATTCGCAAACTTGATCGCCAAATTAGTAGTTTAAAAAAATCTCCTGTAATTATATCTAAATGGTTGCGTACCTCTGAAGAATATATATGTCCTCATCGGGTTGTTCTAGATTTGACAAGGGGCCCGTACCCAATCTGTACCCTTTTCCTCTTAAAATAAAATATTCTCGCCTATATATTTTTTACTCTACCTTTACACATAAATAAAAGCTTTTGCTTGTAAATTTCAGGTCCTTTTATTTACGGTCCAGCGTTTTTAACTACAACGACACACATCTGAAAAACTCCAAAGGATTATGCATAAACCTTTGCAAGTAAAGTCGTTGATAATAAATCTTTTACTAAACTGGATAGCAGGTTTAATCAACAAAAAAGTATAAAAGGGTTCGAAAGGACGACAGGGAAAATAATGGCCCGAGGTATAACATAGTTAGCGACCTGTTTGCATAACTGATCTAAAGTTTGGACAAATTTCAACCATTTACAACTGACATCCTGAACCTTAGAGTAATAAAGCTGTTTACAAACACACAAATTTAAGGATAAGCCTGTTTGACGTTGACAGTGGAAATATTATGAGGGCACTTTGTCAGTTCAGACATTTCGTCACAAATTTCGTCTTCATTTTGAAATACAATAACGGTTCTGTACATATTGAGACAGTTGTAGGCTTTCATTGTACTAGCAGACTTTGTTTAACAAATTACCCTAACATTTATTTATCAAAATATAAGCTCACAGATATTCCAGGGATGGCTAGATTCCTATATAACAGGACTACTTTTGTAATTATTATTTTTCGCAAAATCTGGGTTATAAGTGTGACACCTCGGTTTAGTTAGCACGATTCTGAAATATGGAGTTTAGGGTTGCTTTGTTCAGTGTTTAGGCTGTTACAAAGAATATAATTATACGTTTTAAAATACGGATTGCATGGCTAATACTTTGGCTATAAATCCTATATCTTTATACTAAAATACTTCAAAAAAACCGTAGTCTTATGATATATTTTATGAACTATCCATAATATTTTTACTTTATATTTATAAGCCATTGTATTGTATTCATGTTTTTCTTTCTAGTTTCAGATCTTTCGGTCAACAACACGGCAGACGAGACTTTTAATATGTAAGTAATTATTATTAAAGAACAAAACAGCTACTGCTAAATATATAGAGGGTCGCTCTCACATAACATTATTAGACGTCTTTGAATATTGAAGTATGCTACACTGAGTGGGACTACCTTCCTTTAATAAAAATAATTTTCTAGTGGAGCAAGCAGGGCTTAAACAGAATTATTTATATTCTAAAAGTAATAGACAATACTTATATTAATATTATTAGTTTTATTTCCCAGTTGCATTTATTTTCATTAAAAGTTTATTATGTGAACTTATTATATTGACGTACTTATAGGTCGTGAACTTGCTATATTGACGTGCTATAGGTCACCAGTAGAGTCACCACAAATATTGTATGTGTATTACTTTTGTATACACATTCAAAACAACACATACATAGGTACACATACAGAAATAGTAATACAGCCTTCCCAGAACTTGAGATAATAAATTAGAGCCTCATTTTCTATATAGTATTCAGATTTATCTATAAAATGTGCTCCTTTGTGAGTAATTTGAGCGTGAACGAATCCAAATAAAGTCGTAGTAAAACATTATTGTCTCTTTTCAAAAATTCTTACTGAAAATCCCTTTATTAACGATTGCGTTTCAATTTGACAAAAGCAAATATTTCTTTTGATCATAATTCACTTATTGTAGATTATTATTGTTTGTATACAAAATGCTACATTGTAGAAACATGTTTGTTGTAGCTTTACAGAATACACCAAACAATATGTAATTATTGCTTCCATATTTTTGGATTCATTTGGATTATGGGGTATATAATCATTATTTTACCCACTAATTATTATTTTATTAAAATTATGAAAATATCTACAAAAAGTTTTTGAAAGATATTAAGAAATAAACATTATTTAATTACTGATTACGAACCCGGTAAAATATATAAAATAAAAATACAATCTAAATGTAAACTAGTTCTCCGATCAGAACACAAGAAATTAGTAGCCCGTTTTATTATTTTGTAAATTACAATTCTGTGCTCGAAAGAGCTCGTAGTTTTTCAACCATAACTAAATACATATTTTGTTGAATCAAAGTCTCTGTCGAACGACCCCGAGTTTAAATTCGCGTCACTCATTTTCCTGGTTGACTGAGTTTATTCAAACTTATCGCAGTTTGAATTCTCGATTTAGGTGCCCACCAGGTTAAAGTCTAGGTTATAAATTAATGTATCTATATTTGTATGTTTTATGGTTTTGGGAATTTTAGGGTCGAGGAGATTAGATTGCTATCACGAGTTTTTCAATTATGTGGAACAGCAATTCTGTTGTTAAGAGCTTGTGGGGCATTAGGTAAAACTATTGCTAGGCAGAATTAAAGTCTGGCCGGACAAATTCTATTTGCACAATAAGACCTCGGCGTCTCTAGTAAAGTATAATATTCGTTTATTTGTATAAGTATGACCAGCTGTTATGATCCTGAGGAGCCTAGGAATATCAAATAACCTTACTTTGGCCTACTAGTATTTTCATCAGTATGTGTAAAAGTTAGAACTTCCTTGTGTAAATATTCGTAATATTTGTGGTACGTGGTAAAAGTCGACGGCAAATTATACACTTGGGAAATGAAAAATAACTTTATAAAGCAATGTTGTCACTATGTTCGTAAAAACATGAAGATAAAATAATTTTACTCCCTGTTGTGCATTACGAGAAATGGAGGCAAATTTACTCCTTGCAAGTTATTTACAGTAAAAAACGTTGGGCGAACGTAAGGTCTGTTTTACATAGTTTATCTTTTTGTGGCTAATAGGAATTATAAAATGTTAGTTTCTTATTTTAATTTAGATAAGCAGTAAGAAAATTAAGGCCAAGCAAAGGAAAGTAACTAACTTTAAGAATATAAATAACTTTATTAAAAACTTATTTGATCGAAAAATCCTTTGTGTTATTTCTGTCTTCCATTTTTCTTTTCTTGGGGTTAAGAATGATTTAGATAGTGTCTTAAAATTATCTTGATAAAGTACTAGCTGATTTTGTTATCTTAGAATATTATTAAAATTGTGTCAATCTTTAAAACTAGCTGTAAGGCGTTTTTAGTTGGGCAAAGAGTTATAGACTTTCACGATATATATTCGTAAATATAATAATAATTAATGTAATTAGTGTAATTGGCTTGTAGCCGTTCTGATTAAGGATGCTTTCAAATAAATAAATAAATATCAGTAGCTTTTCGACATATGAAACCGTGACCTAGATCGTAATACATTTACCTTCTATTAGACGACGTAAACGTAACTAACTAATATTATAAAAGCGAAAATGAGTTTGTTTGTTTGTTACCTTTCACGCCTAAACCACTGAACCGATCATCCTGAAATTTTGCATATACGTTGATAGGTGTACAAAAAAGGACATACCTTCATCCCGAAAAATATTACTGTTCCCGAGGAAAACAATAATAACGTTCTTTGATAATAGATGGCGCCACGTGTCTTTCGTATCATGATTGAATTACCCGAATTGATTGTCAAATTCTACATTAACGCGAGCGAAGCCGCGGGCAAAAGCTAGTAAATATATAAATTGTATATTCAATTTAGCCTTATTTATTTTGTTTTGTTATCACAAAATAAATTAGACGTTTTACATGTAGAATTGTAGATATTACAAATGACCTCATTTTATGATATTAGGTATTTACATGGATATTTTATTTTTATTTTATCTAAGGTCCGTTGTCGTTCTAGAGTTGGGCGTAACGGATTTAAGTAGAAAAGTTGTTTCAGTATTGTCGTAGTTTCTATTCAAATAATAATAATTAGCAAAGAAAAATGTATAATATTTTTTACTATTAAAATAATCAAATATTAAACTGTATTCGTTGCTATATTTCTTACTCGTGTTAAAAAAGAATAACTCATTTTTTGTTTTCGAAGAAGTATATAATATTCCAACAAAATAATATTTCAGAATTTCACTCTTTAATTAATAATCGGACAGATGACGCCAAAAATATGGTTTTTAGAAAATATGTTTTCAAAGTAACCCACAAAACATTATATGTGGTAGTAATCTATCTGAAATACTTGTAGAAACTGTTGCTAGTTAACATGTTTTCTACATGCCTTGACTTCCTTCCTTCCATTAACTTAAATATACCCCGTCGATACCCTAGACAGGCTATCATAAAAACCTTCATCTCGCCCACTGCTCGAACTAATCTTAGTCTTCATTATCCCCTGGCTAGAATTTGCAGAACCTAGAATTGTTTTAACGCGAAGTTTAACTTGCACAGAAAATAAATTTAGAAATGATTTGCTGAAACTGCTCGATTGTTAAGTACTATAACTATTGTTCCCTATTATTACTTCTGTTACTTTTACTTTATATAAAATTTCTTTTTCATATTTTCATTTAGTTTAAGTTTACTTTTAATGTTGTCTATATAATGTGAATGCTGTGTACACTTTTAATAGGCAAACATATATACCCACGGTTATAGCCATAGTGTAAGTGCTTATATTTGTAACATTTGTATGCCTTTTATTTTTTTTATTTTGCTCGTCAAAATGACCACACTCCACCTGATGTTAAGCAGTCGTGTGGTCTAAGAGCAGTGGCCTCCACATCGCGCCCACAGTAGCCGAGGCGATGTTGAGGTCTCTACTTTGACGGCCTGAGAAGATGCTTTTTCACGCCCCGCTTAAAGAACCCAGGATTGAAGGAAGAAGGAAACACGTGCCTTGGCAGAGAATTCCATGCCTTGGTCGTTCAGCAGAGATATGAGGACCCAAACTTTTTGGTACGCGCTCTAATCGACTCTACCGTGTAAGGATGGCATCTGAGCCCAGCACGCGTTGTTCTGGATAGGAAAGGGGAGGGCGGGATAAGGTGGAATAACTCTTCAGAGCACTCCCCGTGGTATATTCTGTAGAAATATGCCAATGAGGCAATGTCCCTACGGAGTTGCAGAGGTTCCAGTGAACTCGTGACCTCTGGATCTCCGATGATACGGACAGCCCGCCGCTGTAACCGGTCGAGAGCGTCCAGCAAGTACTGCGCGGAGCCATCCCAAAGATGAGAACAGTACTCCACGCAAGGGCGCACTTGTGCCTTATACAATAGGCACAGTTGCCCAGGCGTGAAGAACCGCCTCACCCTGATCAGAACTCCGAGTTTTCGCGAAGCTTGCTTAATGACGCTCTCGATATAGGTTTTCTGATTAAGGGAGCGGCAAAGATCCATACCTAAAATGGAGAGACTGTCACGTCTCACCAGTGGAGTGTTCTTCAGAGAAGGGAGGGGAAGGAACGCAGACTTTTTTGTTGAGAACGCGCATGCCTGGGTCTTCTTGGCGTTGAACTCGACCAAGTTCTTGGCACCCCATTCATAGATGCGGTCTAAGGTCTGGTCAAGTTCAACGACAAGATTCTGCCTTTTCCCCTCAACCTCAGCCTGTTTGGCCCCAGGATGTCCGAGATATCGCCCATGCACGGTACTGTCGTCCGCATAACAATGTATGTTGCCGAGATTCAACATATCATTGATATGCAGAAGAAAGAACGTAGGGGATAAGACAGAACCCTGAGGCACTCCTTCATTGACCTGCATAAATTTGGAAGCGCGACCGTCGCAAAGGACCCGAATACTACGCTTCTGCAGGAAACTTGCAATCCAGGTGCACAGTTGAGGGGGCAAGCCATAGGCCGGAAGCTTGGAAAGAAGAGACCGGTGCCAGACTCTGTCGAAAGCTTTGGCTATGTCAAGGCTGATAGCCAAAGACTCACCATACTTGTCCATAGCTTCACCCCAGAGGTGCGTGACGAACGCTAGAAGATCACCCGTTTATCGTTTAGCCCGAAAGCCGTATTGGCGATCATTGATCAACGATTGATCCTCCAGGTAGCGGACAATTTGGGTGTTTATAATCCGCTCGAACACCTTGGAGAGCACCGAGGTGATAGCTATGGTACGATAGTAGCTTGGCTCGGAACGGTCCCCCTTTTTGGGAATCGGTTGAACGTTCGCCTCCTTCCAAGCCTCAGGCACAATGCCTGCGGCGTAAGACGCCCGGTATAGGCGCGTAAGCGCGGGAGACAACTCCGCTGCACATTTTTTAAGGACCACAGCTGGGATGCCGTCAGGTCCACTGGTTTTCCGAACATCGAGAGACTGCAGTATCGCACGTACGGTGTAGCCGCAGTTGGCAATGTTAGGCGGTTGCGAACCGCAGTCATCGATTCGGGAGTTGGCCGCAAAGAGATTTGCAAGCAGATCTGCTTTCTCCTGCGGCCGATGAGCCAGTGATCCATTCGGATACCTCAGAGGGGGCAGCAAGGTCTGGCAGAAGTTGGACTGCACGGCTTTGGCCAGGCGCCAAGAGCTACGACTGCTCGTAGGATGCGCCATGAGTTCCTGGCCTAACCGTGCGACGCGCTGGGCATCCGCTCTTAAGTATGCCCTCTTGCAGACCTTTGTGGCTTGGTTGAACGCTGCCTTCAGGTGATCCACGTTAGGGTCGTGGAGAGTGCGAGCCCTGGTCCAAGCGCGGTACGCTGTCTGTTTGCGTTCAACAGCATCAGCGCATTCACGACCGAACCAGGGCCTTTTCCTGCCGCCTTTTCCTATAATATTCCATACCCAGGGTGATTTCACCAGCGATAGCAGTAGCGCTCTCTGATGGATCCCTGTTCTCAAAGCAGCGTTGAGCCCAATGGATGGATGCGAAGTACTCCCGCATTCCATCCCAGTCTGCCGACGAGTAGTGCCACAGTCGTCGTCTTGCCTCCTCGGGTCGTGGGGGCGTAACAAAAACAGCTGTGGCACAAACCAGACAGTGGTCTGAGGTGCCCAGAGGAGCACGAATCGACACACTGTACCGGTTCGGGTTACTCGTCAGCAGCAGATCGAGCAGAGAGGGCGCCTGACCTGCAATGTCTGGTATCCGGGTGGGCTGGAGTACCAGTTGAGACAGGTCATGCGTGAGAGCGAACACATGGGCAGTTCGTCCCGCGTGGTCTGTTTTGGGAGAACCCAACCAGGTCTCATGGTGGGCATTGAAATCTCCCAAGAACACCAACTCAGCGTTCGGAAACCGCTCCTGCGCGTCGTCTGCCGCCTGACTCAGGTAATTGAAGAGTCGAGTTGTCTCAGCGTCTCCTGAATGGGATCGGTAGAGGCACATGTAGATTTGGCTGAAAGAGCCATGATCTACGTGTACCCAAAGGACAGAGAAGGAAGGGTCCTCTAGGCATTGTAGACGGCGACAGCAAATATCCGCCCTAATAAACAAGCATACCCCGGCTTTCGCGAGGAAACACTCCTCTAGCACGTAGCCGGGATATTGCAGGTAGTTCGTGTCTGCAGGACGGCGTATTTGCGTCTCCGTTAGAAAAAGCATTGCCGGCCGAGCCGTCTCCAGGTGGTGATGGAGGTTAGGATTAAGGTTAGCGTGGAGTCCTCTGATGTTAATAAAGTCCACGACACAGGAAGCAGCAGTGGGGTTACGGCGATTGGCTGCTGTTGAACGACAATGCTTTGTTCGTACTGCCATAGAGTGAAAGGAAAGGGAAACGTGAAAAAAAAGAGGCGGCTATTCTCGCAGCAAAGTGGGGCAAGGCGCAGAGCAAGTTTTGTCATATAACTGTATGGTATGGCGATAGCCGATCCATCGGACGGAAGGACCCCCGTACCCTCCCAAAAGTGGTCGCCGGGACCCACCCTCCGGTCACCATCCGGCACGATGAGCCACCTCGAGATTATGCGCGGCATGATAAGGCTGCCAACCTAGTTGGTTAGACTCGGTTGGGCCTCTGGACTATACCGCGGGCCAGCAGAGCACCGTTTCTACGGCTCTCCCTGGCCGCCGGGTCGACTCGCGCCACCCACACAATGACTCTACGGATACTCTGCAGGTCCCTCATAAGCTGCGAGAATCGTCACCTCATGCTTAGGCCTCCGGCGCTCTCTTTCACCGAACTGTTATACGGGAAACTTGTATAGTCTTTTTAAAAAAACACTTTTATTACTTTGGCTAAAGGCCGTTTAATTTATATAGAATATTACAAGAAAACTTTTATTAAAGAACAAGTGGCCTTAACCGAGGTTGAGAATAGAATGACTTGAACTGGGCACACTAAACTATGAATCCGCTACTTATCGCCAATGTGCTGACGGTGCATTGTGTCAGGGTTGTCCCATACATTGACGGGATATAACAACCCCCACGTTAAGAGGAAACTTACGGGAAATGTAAGTTTCTGGGAAACTATTCAACGCGAAGACGAGGCTGTTGGGTTACAACAGCTTGAAGCTCTGTTTCAGGATTAGGATTTTCTTTACAATTGATCTTTAGGGTTCTAGAACACTTGCTCTTTTTTACAACTATATATAATTAGTAAAAATAAACAAAATATTATTGACAAAATACTTAAAATGGGAAAGCTAACATGGTTATTGATATTATTATCATTACTTAATGCTACATTCTGTAAATCATTAATTATTTGATTTGATACAATTTTAAGATCCTTAAGGTTATCTAATTTTACATTATTTATACTAGAGTTTGGAAGGTTTAGCTCTTTAAAACGAGTTAAGTCACAACAGTTATCGCTTATAATATTGAATTTTGGGGAAATAATTGGTACATCAATATGAGGGAAATTTTCTCTTACGAATCTAATATTCTTATGAAAAGCTATGCAATTGGGTGGTAATTTAAGGTATCCTGTACCGGATATCACGGTTTCATACAGTTCGTCATTTTCACATTCGATAGAGAGTTTAGTTTGTTCAGATTGTACAAATACCCATTTGTTATTTGTCATTTTGTGCCAGATGTCAATGTTACCACGGAGGAATCTATACTGGCAATTTACAGGTAAAGATGAAATAGCTTTAGTGATGATTTCAATTTCACAAGATGGGTTACCGGCTATTGTATAGATATCGTTTGATTCACAAAGGTAAATTTTGTTTGGGATAGAATTACAAGAAATTAGGTTCTTCAGAAATGAGAAAGATGATTTGTCTTTACTTAATGCTAGGTACTCCTCTGTGGGTAAGATCATGCTAAAAGAATTGGGCATTGTAGTATTAAGAGGGATAGGTAAGGGTACCACCTTATATAAATTATATTCTAATACATTAACTAAGGGTATTTTGATTACAAATATTAGCTTACCATCTAAGTAGTAACAGATTAGTTCTGCGATATTCATTAAGGTATGAATGTTACTTAATTCTAGATTAACTGGGAAAGATCTATATCTAGGTAATAATTTCAAGTTGTTCACAATATCCTTATAAAGTTGTCTAGGCGTGACAACGGAAGGATGTATGGTTTTACTTTTTACAAATAAAATCGCATTTAGGATATCTTCAATCTTAAAAGAAATAGTAAGTAAATTAGACTCTAAAACATTTAGAGTTGTGCTTAATCTTGTCTTAAAACTTTCGGTTATTACAATATTAGAGATATTATTGAATGCTAAGGTTTCTCGATCAATGACGTCATTCAATTTTGCTTGGTTGACATGAAGCTCATTTAGTGTGTTATTTATATTAGATATAGCCGATTGGGATACAATAATATTTTTCTTAATGGATTCTGTGAGTATTTCATCATTTTTGAACAATTTATTAATAGCGTTATTGTAAGATTCAGCATCTCCTTCGTCTAAGGTGCCGAATATATGTTTAAAAACAGTGCCAACACCAGAAAACCAGGCTGATCTTTTGGAAACATCGTTGGATACTATATGGGAAAAGGAATCAAAGTTACGAAGGACATCTGCGTAAAGTGAGTCCAAGGGTTGTATCATGTTTCGACAATATGTCTCATCTATTTCCTCATTTTCTCGGCATTGGAATTTAATTATATTAAATGTTTGATGAATGTTTTCAATAAATTCTTTGAAAGGCGAGACTTCTACAGGAATTACTATATGAAATTGATCGTTTATCATTTTTAAGGTGCCGACCGGATCGAAGAACAAACCGGGTCCCTGGGTGATGCGCTCTACATATTGGTTGTCGCTAGTTGCCAGAATATGAACGGTGCCCATTCTGTAATTAATTTGAAATGGGTTAATCTAGGTTAGGAGTCATATTTAGTTATTGTCATGAGCGGGTTTCACTTCATCAAAATGGTGTTTTACGTGTCGTCTATTAATTAATAGGGATAAAGTGTTATTGCCATGTAGTTTTACAATCTTATATGGTCCCTTCCACAAAGGTGAGAGGGCCTTACGTAATCGCAGGTGATTCTTTAAATATACGTAGTCACCGACTTTGTACTGAACCGGACGACTGTGTCTGTCATAATAGGTTTTCGATCTTTCTTTAGAAGTACGGATGTTTTCTTGTGCCTTTTCACGTGAGATTTTCAGACGGTGTTGTAGCATCTTGATGTATTCAGGATATGTTACATTAGGGTTAGCATCGAAAATGGAATCAGGGATATAGGGCTTATGGCCAAAAACAAGTTCGTATGGGGTAAATCTAGTCGTTGTGTGGACACTACTATTATAGCTTAGCATGGCGGTATAAACAAACTTATGCCAGTTGGTTTGGTTTTCATTCACAAATGATTTCAAATATTCTTTTAATGTAGAATGGCTTCTTTCGAGAGCACCCTGTGTTTGTGGGTGGTAGGGTGAAGACCAAATTTGCTTGATTTTTAAGAATTCGCAGGTGCGTTTAAACAGATCGGCGGTAAAGTTAGTACCCTGGTCGGTGAGTATCATTTTGGCTATACCGAACAATGACATGAAATGAACTAAGCATTCGCAGGATTCTTCTGCGGTGGCATTTGAGATGGGATAGGCTATTGAGAATTTTGTCAAGTCGTCCTGAAGGGTGAGTATAAATTTCAGTTTTGCAAGTCCTGCTTCAGGTAGGGGTCCGACAATGTCGAGGCTAATTCTATCAAATGGGCGTGTAGAAGTGGTTGTAATCTGCATGGGAGATTTGTTGATTTTGCGTAAGGCTTTATTAGATTGGCACAATTTGCAGTTTTTTACATAGTCTTCTATTTCTGATCGCATATTTTTCCAATAATAACGTTCTTTTATCCTATCATACATTCTATTGGAGCCTAGATGACCAGCTATTGGAATATCATGATTTTCTTTAAGTAATCTCTTTATTTCAGAAGGTACTGGGTAAATAATCGTATTATGGTGTATATGAACCGTGATGTTTGTATTGTTAAATAGATATATAAGCATTCCATATATTTTAACAAAGGAATTTTGTTCGAATGGGTTTTTGAAATCTGTTATGGCAAATGCATTGATATCACCGGATAGGATAATTTCGTCCCTAACAGCCTTTAATGCCTTGAAGATGTCAAGGTAAGTACAGTTATCAAAATAGTAGACCTTTGTAAACAATAAATAATAAGTTTTCTCTTTAATGGTTAATTTTTTGAAACTGTGGAGTTCTCGTTCTCCATTTATTATACTACTTGGGTCATCAGAGTTACCAATAATTTCTTGGACATATGGGTTTGATTCATCAAGATCAATAGATACAGGGATGAGTATGGTCTTATTATTACTCTTTAAAAGATTTTCGTTATGCTCTTGTACTTGTGTATTATAGGTTTCATTTTTATTATTAAAAGATCTTAAGAAGTCTGAGTATTCATTATTAGGGGTTGTAGTATCTTCCGATACTGAAGCAGGGGAGTCAGTTGGAGTAGGACGACTTAAGAGGTCAAAGTCTATGTTCGGTGGTGGGTTTGATGGACTTGGATCTAGAGCACCTAAGTCAATAAGATCGTCGAGGACATCCTGAGGGATTTCTGGTTCTGGGCTAGTGGTTGTGTTGTCATTCATACCAGAGGTGGACGGTTCTTCTTCAGTGACAGGGTTAACGGGATAACGTGATAATGCATCTGCATTGCTATTGATTTTTCCCTTTTTGTATTCAATTTCGTAATCAAACTCCTCCAGTTTGAGTCTCCATCTAACTAGTTTTGAGCCGGGGTCTTTACAATTGAACAACCATTTGAGTGGGCGATGGTCTGTTACGATTTTGAAGAGAGGACCATATAAATATGGTCTAAAGGTTTGGGTACCAAAGAGAATAGCCAGACACTCCTTCTCTGTCACGCTGTAATTGCATTCGGCTTTGTTTAATGTTCTCGAGGCGTAGGCTATAGGGCGATCTTTTCCTATTTCACCTTGAGATAAAATGGCGGAGATAGCGAAATTAGAAGCATCACAAGTTAGGACAAAGGGCTTGGTAAAGTCAGGATAGGCTAGAACAGGGGCAGAGACTAAGGCATGTTTTAGACTTTCAAAGGCTAACTGCTGTTCGTTATGCCAGTTGAATGGGACATTTTTCTTGAGAAGGTTGGTAAGGGGTTTTGCTATTTTAGATAAGTCTGGGATGAATCTGCGATAATAGGAAACTAACCCTAGAAACGATTTGATATCTTTGGGACATTTTGGTAAAGGGAAGTCAGCGACAGCTTTAGTTTTTTCTGGATTGGGTCTTACACCCTTATCTGTAATCGTGTGACCAAGATAAGATACCTCCTTGCGGAGGAACTCGCACTTGTCTGGTTGAAGTTTTAGGTTAAAAGTACGTAGTCTATCGAATACGTTAGCGAGGTTTCTAATGTGAAGGTCAAGGTCGAATGAATGAATTACGATATCATCCAAATAAACAAAGCATTGTATACCTTGGAGACCGGACAGCACAGAGTTCATTAGTCTTTGAAAGGTTGCGGGCGCATTCTTCAAACCGAAAGGCATTCTCGTAAATTCAAAGTGTCCTTGTGGGATCGAAAATGCTGTTTTAGGGGCATCGTCTTCTGACATCCTTATTTGATGGAATCCAGAAGCCAGATCTAGTGTGCTAAAGTATCTACATTTACCCAGTTGATCAAGGATTTCAGTAATGTTTGGTATTGGATAGGAATCGCCTATTGTGATATCGTTTAACTTCCGATAATCTATAACTACACGCCATTTGCGTTGGCCTGAGGCATCTGTCTTTTTAGGAACTACCCATATCGGGGAAGACCAGGGGGATGTTGAGGGTCGAATGATACCTTCATGAAGCATTTTATTAATCTGGGATTCTACTTCCCTTTTGTGGGCATCTGGGAATCTGTATGATTTAGTGCTAATAGGGACAGAAGAAGAGGTTGGTATTTTGTGTTGCAGGGCATCAGTAAACGTTAAACGATTGTTGGGCAGATGGAAGATATCAGAATAGGAGGAACAGAGGTCGTATAAGGCATTAGATTCTTCGGTATTCAAATGAGACACTCGTAATAAGTCGAGCACCTCTTTGGTGCGGTTAAGGGCGTTGTCTTGGTTTGATTCAGAGTAGGGTACATGAAAAATGTTATGCGAATAATTCTTGTCTAATGGTAGGAGATTTATTTTAAAATCTGGGTTTATTTGTATCGGGGATTCTGAGATATTAACGACAGAGATGTTGATTCTTGAGTTTGGTTTAACCTTAACTATACAATTGGCTATTAGAAGGGAGTCAATTTGATTTTGGTCAAGTACAATGCCTTCTTTTAGTTCGGGGTTTGACACTAAGCATTCTATTACAGTTTCAGTACGAGGCAAGATAATATAATTTGGTTCCGAGAAATTCAAGGTAAGTATTACTTTATTAACAATAAATGCACTTGCTGTATAGTCGATTTTACAGTTATTTCTTGAAAAGAAGTCATTGCCTATTATTCCATCATACGGAAAGTCTATATTTGGAACCATGTGAAAATGATGACTAAGAGCATCAAAGTTTATTAATATATGACCTAGTGTGCGCATTATGTTTTTTGTATTACCTAAACCATGGAAAGTTACGTAATTATTTTCAATTTTAGGCATTTGTTCGATGATATTTATTTTGATAAGGCTAATAGACGCACCGCTATCGATAAGAAGTTTCAAGGGTTTCGATGATACAGAAGTTTGAACTTCTACAAAAGGTAAGGACTTCTTTTTTGGATTTGTTGTGATATTGTATGTACTGATTTCTGTATTTTGTTTTTTAGATGTTGTGTTGGATACTCGACAAGGTTCTAGAATTGGGAGGTCAGTGTTTACGAAAGAGTCAGGGATTGGTTTAGTTACATCACTCTGAGTTTGGGGCTGGTTACCCTGTCCGTTAGTGACTAATTGAGAAACAGTGAATGGGCCACTATGAGTTTGGGGCTGGTTACCCTGTCCGTTAGTGACTAATTGAGAAACAGTGAATGGGCCACTATGAGTTTGGGGCTGGTTACCCTGTCCGTTAGTGGATGATTTAGGAACAGGGGATGATTTAGGAACAGTGGATGATTTAGGAACAGTGATTGAATAAGGGACGCTTATTTGGGGCTGGTTACCCTTGTGGTCCATAGAACTAGAAAGGGTGTCGTTATCATATTTTGACCGTACTAGCTGTGAATTGGGTCTCACGAGACACCGACGTGAGCCCACTATTCGTTTAAATCATTTTCAGGGGTTTGCTCATCGGTTAGGTCGACATTATGTATAGGTTGATTGGTTTTTTGGTAACTCGCGGATGGACGATTGTTTCGGTCGGCTTGTTGATTGTTTTTATTGCCGAAATACCGATTATTGTATTCACGCTTCCGACAGGCGTCAATAGTGTGACCAACGGCTTTACAGTAGCGACATGTTGGTGGACCTGACGTAGGTAAAGGTCCTTGATAACTTGGCTTATTCGCGGCGGTCATTGCACCTTGTGTAAAGTTTTTGTATTGCTGCGGTTGTCGTTGGGGTACGCGATTATAGTTAAAAGGTGTGGCATTTCTTTTAAACGAGGCTTGTAATAACTTTTCTTCGGAAACGGCGAAATTGATCGCGTCATTGAGCGTTTCGGGATCACGGCATCTGACCACAGTAGACAGGCGCACGTTTAATCCGCTAATAAAAGTATATAATGCTAGGTCTTGCATAGCAGCGACACGGCCAGCCAGTTCCCCTTTCTTTTTCGTTGGTATTGAGACATTAATTTCGGTAAGTAACTTTGAGAGACACGATTCTACACGGAGTGCGAACTGGTTGACTGTTTCGTTATTAGATTGGCGACAATCTTGAAGATCAGAGAGCAGTGCAGCATAATGCTTTCTTTCGCCGAATTGTGACTTTAGGAAGTCCTCTAGTTGTTGCCATGTCTCAAATTCTTTTATTGAACACGCGCTTTCGGCTCGCCCTTCGAGTTGACTAATAATATATGTCAATAATGTGGATTGTTGAGCCGGCGACGCAAGGTTAATAGCGTTTCTACAGTTATTTAAATAGGCATTTAGTTTTTCTCTATTACCGTCGAATTTATTTATGAACTTAATCAAAACATTTAAATCAATCTCCTTAGAGGTCGTAGTGGAATCCTCTTTGGGCATATTGAACGCTTCAGTCACGGGAACTCAGTTAGTCAAAACAAAGATAAGGCTCGAGGACCGGATTAGCGATAAGGAAAGAATGTTGCACGGCTCTCGTGACTAAATAATATGTGTAGTTACTAATCTATGAGAAATATAATTAAACACTTTGTTCGTTGTACGTTTTCGTATTACGCGATCACAGGCAATTTAATTATTCACTGGCACTAATCACTTGCACAATTATCTTCGGTATGAAGTAAATATGAATGTTAAAGACTTACAGGAACACGGCGATTACAGGAACAGCATGTGTCATCATGGCTGGTGGAATACCTTGCTTCCACGGTGAGTATGTTTAAAGGATACGGTGACGACAGCAACAGGATACGGCAACAGGATTCGGCAATGAGAAACAGCGACCAGCAATATCGGCTCGGCACGGCAGTAGAACTCTTCACATGGATATAAATCACGACACGGCGAAAAGAAACAGCGAGAGGATACGGCGACGAAATGATAGAGTTCTGTGTGGCGACGATATGCGTTTAGAAAGTCTGTATTGTTCACTATTGCACGAATTTATTGTTCGTTTTACACGATAGAGGCGAACCAGGATTTTAGAAATCCCTTTGAGCTGCCACCAATGTTATACGGGAAACTTGTATAGTCTTTTTAAAAAAACACTTTTATTACTTTGGCTAAAGGCCGTTTAATTTATATAGAATATTACAAGAAAACTTTTATTAAAGAACAAGTGGCCTTAACCGAGGTTGAGAATAGAATGACTTGAACTGGGCACACTAAACTATGAATCCGCTACTTATCGCCAATGTGCTGACGGTGCATTGTGTCAGGGTTGTCCCATACATTGACGGGATATAACAGAACGAAACACAGCAGTGAAACACTGTTGTTTCACATCGATTTTCTGTGAGAGGGTAGTACGTCCCCGGTCGAGCCGGCCCATTCCTGCTGTAACCAGCTTGGCTCTACTACCTGTGTTGTCTTGCTGTAAGTGTACCTTATTATAAATAAATAAATAAACCAGTATATAAGTGCAGTTTTAAGTACTAAACATTTTTATGAAAATATACAAATGCTAGGATGACGCATCGTTGTTGGTCACAAGTCCCAAGCTACTGGTGGTTAAGGCTCTAGAGACAGCAACAATGTACAATGCGTGTCGCGTCGACTAGTACTACCTTTTTCAATAAAATTATTTATTATTACTATTTCAATTCATATTTAGATACTCTATCTAATACACAAGTATTTTGATAATCCTATGTTGGCAAAAAAAGAAAATTTGTCACTTGGCACATATTATTATGTCACAGTCATGTCTGATCGTTATTGTGAAACTATTATCGTTTGCCTGTGAGCCCATTACTATTAGTTGTAATGTTCTTTTGAGCCTTATCTGAACGGAATATAATAGTTATTATTTAACTACTAACATGCTAAATTTGAAGTTGATATTAGAAGAAGAATGTGCTCTATAAATGTGCTTCAATTGAGCTGCACGCCTCACCACGACTCTGCATCACACTCATGAAGTTGACACAAATAATGTCAAGGCATTCATTTAACATTGCAATGATCGAATGACAGACTTCTTTTAATTGTAAGTTAAATAATCACGTCTAGTTAAACTACCTCTACGACGTATATAACTAATTTATACCTAAAATAAAATAAAAGAAATAAAAAAAAATAAGAACGTTAAAGGATCACTCACTATTAAGCGTCATAAAATTCCTCCGCATCACAGTTTACTCGTGTGTCCAGAAGACTGGCAGCCAGATGATCAAATAGTATTTCAAACTCCGATTTTACTTTTGTATACATTGTTTTGTATTCGTATCAAAAATTGTTACGAGATATGTCTGGCGTGATGCAGAAACCCACATAAGCAGTTTTGTGCCCCACTTGGTACCTACAGCATCTGTAATGTATCTAATACAAATCTGCTATGTTAAAACTAGCATCACATGTATTTTTTACCAATTTGAGATGCCAGGGCACACCGGCAGCTAGACACAAAAGGTTTTCAATGATGTCTGGGACTTTAAGAACTGACAGGTTAAGCTTATGGTGTGTAGCGCGACAACAGTGGCGAAGCGACCACTTAAACCACTATTTTCTTTAAAGTATTTATTATCATATATATAAAGTGATGGTCACTTTAGTCAATTCAATTAATTTCGTTTGTTGTACTCCATAATGTATACATAGGTCTTATAAATGTAGTAACAAGCAATTATGGGCCCCGTAGGTTACGGCAAAATTATGAGAGTAAAACGAACATTCTTTCATCTATCAAACATATTGAAATATGTCGGCCTCAATGGCGTAGTGGTTAGTGTAACCGATTGCCACGCCTGAGGTTGCGGGTTCGATTCCCGCACAAGTCAAACATTTGTGTGCATGAACATGAATGTTTGTCTTGGTCTGGGTGTTTCTATGTATAATATGTATGTATTTACAAAAAAAAAATAGTGTATGTTTATCCATTGTCTAGTACCCATAGTACAAGCTCTGCTTAGTTTGGGCTAGATGGTGTTGTATGTGATAGAATATTATTATTATTATTATTATTAGTATATAGAGCTAAATAGGTTTTTATTTTATTGCTCACATATTATAATTAATACATACAGTATACTATATTGCACTTTGTTATTGCACATTGCACATAAAAAGTCCCGTCTTTTTAGGCCATCGGTATTAATATACATATGTATATAATATTATACATATACCGAGGTTCTTAGACTGGTTTTTCTAGATAATTAAGTACCTAATTATAGTCACAAAATTGCGTCTTGTCCTAATTCCCAACAGTCCAGTGATGACTTCCCAGAAAATGTATTAATATTTTAATGAGATTTTTCCTATGTTTATATTTGATCCTACTTTCGGCCTTGAACGGAGCATGTTTACTCAACTCCTATTAAAATTGTTGGTCGTCCGTTTGAAAAGTTTACTTATCGACTTCATTCTTTATTATGAAGTTACTAAAGTTTGAATACTTTCTAGGGGAGAATATAGATATTAGATATTGATTTAGTTCAATAAGATAAGTATCTTTTTTTTAATTTATCATATTTAATTTACTGGCAAAGTTGCTTTAATTAGAAAGTTACTTGCTTACATGCATAGTTTTACGCTTTTGTCCCCAAAAAGATAGACGGAGGTGCCTCATACTCTTATTTCACCAGTTTCAAGCCTCACGTTATTGGGGTTGAGCCTTTTGCAGTCTAACAGATGTAGTGCCAGACTTCATGCTACTATAGAAAATTTCGTGACAGAGGAACCCAATAACATGTTGCCCGAAATGGGTATTGAACTCGGGACCTCGTGCATAGCAGTCGCATTCAACACTGCTGCGCCGTTGCAGTTTAATAAACCGTAATAAACCGTAAAAATTTAAATTACTGTATTCAATCGCAACACCATACGCAACCAACTGATTCAACGGAGAAACGATTTCTAAAAACATGTTCAATGTCCATCAACTATCAACTTAGAGACCCTGTTTATCTAAACAAATATTACTCGACGATCCATGGTAACAACTTTTGACAGAATTAAGTATGGTAATTGCACTATGGCAAAGGCTATTATTTAAGAAGTGGACTACGTTCTCATTTTGATTGGCAATAAATAATAAGCCAATAATTTGCAATAACATAAAAAGTGTTAAAAAATAAAAGCTAAAAACGAGAACACTTTACAACAGCAGCGCGCAACATAACGTTGATTAAGCGCCATTAATAACGGATACAGATTATTTATTCTTTCAAATATAACACTGCTATAATTCTCAAAAACGTACCAATACCCATTAAATTCTATATAACAATATAATAAACGAACTAACTTTCCTAATTTGGTAGCAGGCAATAAGCAGTTTGATACAACTGTTACTTGGTATCGCAGGTTGCTTTTACGATTCAAACCAATAATTATAAAAGTAATATGTAGTGTTAACTTATACAAATTTATTTATGAGTATTAATTATGCATGGCTAAATTGGCTACTAATACTTCAAAAGTACGGCACATCATTCTTCTTGGAATAATAACTAAATACTTCAAAAGCTTTTTACTCAATGTAAATAATACTTTGATCATAAATGCGTATAATATAATCTTTTTAGTTAGTGAAGATATCATTTTTAAGTCTTCCCTAGGACGTAAAGAAATTAAAAAGGAAATTAAAGTTAGGCCTAGGTGATCTGATTGCAATGGATGGATTGCATTAAACCAAGAGGTTTATGTCTATTTACTTCACTTAAGCAATGAGCTAGATAAAATCTTTTGGTATAATAATATATTGACTAGTTATATTTTTCTTATATTACCTGAATATAATATTAACACAATGGTCGCTTCGTCATATTGTGGATACCACACAGAATAAACATTATGGTATCCAAATATGTCTTCTGGGTACTCTTTGGAAACAACAGCTAGTGATATCCACAGGGATATTATAACTACGCACTATTCGAATCCGTCCATTTTCTTGTCTCCTTAAAAATTAAAATTAATTAAATCTTAGTCTATAAAACATAACGTCTCTCCATCTGTCTGACCGTTTGTGCACTAAAAGCTCGAGACCCGCTCGTCTGAACAACATAAATATTTTTATTAAGGAAATATCAAAGCAGGTTTTAGTTTACATTAGGAAAATTTGTGTATGAGCAGTAAAAACTTTAGAGCATCTTATTAAAAAAAAAAATCTGCGCGACAAGGGCGCGCACCGCAATTAGTACTTAATACACACCTCGAGAGCTGTGGACTTTAGTAATCCTAACTAATATATATTATAAATGCGAATGTAAGTTTATTTCACGCCACCGAACATCATGAAAATTAACAAGTGTACAAAATAGGACAAGGGTAATTAGCATCCAGAAGAGATTACTATGCCCTAGGGATAGAAATTTATTGATATAATCTAAATTATCGCGGACCTCTAGTATAATATAAAACATACTTTCAAAACCCAGTACAAAAGATTATCCAAAAATAGCAACACATCTGACACAACATTAACCCGCAATTCCCCCGAGTCGTGTTTACCCCATAAAAGAAAGAATGACGTGTGTACTGTTTTTATTTACTTTTACGCTTTACCCTACAACTATCATAACCTACTTTTGGTAATTGACACTTCGATATTGCCTAGGCGACAGGCGTCTGACATATTCTCAGAATTTATGTTCATCTTTAAATATGACCTAATCTTTCTTTTATACGAGAAGGATCTATAACACTGTGGCGATCGTGCTCGTGCTATGACAAAGAGACAAAGCTATACCTTCTGTAACGCATTGTCTCATTCTATCATATGCAATAATTATGCTATAATAGATGGTTACAACTGCGAAACGGATCTTTTACTTTTTCATAATACATATTGATATCTATTTGCATGATGTTGGCAGCAAACTCATAGGACGGATTGTTTAAAAAAAATACAACCAATGTTAGAAGATTAGCTAAAGCTCAAACCTTTAAACATCTTATATATCTGTCAGCATACCTTTTTTAAGTCTATGTACAATACTTATTCGCAGGATAAAACAATAAATAGCGGTATCTAATAAGATACCGATATATACTAAGTCCATTGTCACGTAAATTTACTAACTAAAGATTATAAGTTTTTAATATAGTTCTTCTATCTATACTAATATTATAAAGCTGAAGAGTTTGTTTGTTTGTTTGCTTGAACGCGCTAATCTCAGAAACTACTGGTCCGATTTGAAAAATTCTTTTAGTGTTAAATAGACCATTTATCGAGAAAGGCTATAGGCTATATATCATCACGCTAAGATCAATAGGAGCGGAGCACCAATGAAGAATGTTTCAAAATCGGAGGGTTTTTTTCCCTTTTGAGAGCTTCCGCTGCGTGCGCTGCGTAAACAGTTAACGTTTCGCGAAAATCATGTATGACAAAATTGTTCCCCTTTAAAAGTTCTAAAAAAAAGTCCGCGACAGCATATCTATCTTTTAAGGTTGGCTCACTATAACCTTTTTTATGCTAACCAAATTTGTTCTGAAATAATGCATTATTTGCGAAGGTATTATTATAAACATGATATTAATCCTTATCCAAATAAATACGTTAGTTAGTTGGACGTGTGTTATCCGCAATTAGCCCCACAATTGGGCTATTGTGCGTAAGTAACCGACGCGAAATATTGTTCGGTTACTCGTACCACCTCAGCTCCATCCAGAAAGATAATAGGGGACCGATGTTGCGCAGTGCCTCCTTCATCGTTTCTGGACTGTTTAGAAATTTCGCCCGTTGGTTGCTCACGCTTTTACAATGTAGGAGCACGTGAGCCGGTGTCTCCTCAGTCTCCATGCAGCCTCTACATAAGGGACTGTCAGTGATGCCGATGTTGAATAGGTGCCTGTTGAGTGAGCAGTGGCCTGTTATTATACCCACTAAGTGGCGTAAGTTTTTCCTTGTGGAACGTAGCAGTTTGCGTGACAGATATTTGTCTAAGCATGGAAGGGCTTCCTTCGTCTGTCTACATTCCTTTGTTTCTGTCATAAATACGTTATTCATCACAAGTATTTAATTTAAAACAAAATTGCCCTTTACATCATGCGATTTCAATGAATATCTTAAGAGATATCGCAGTTTTAAAAATAACATCGCAGCAAAATAATTGCTCATTACAGACATGCAAACGATGTTTCTCCTGGTTTATTCTGCGTGATTTTAAATTAGCACTGTAGGTATATTTAAAAAATGTTGTTGAATGGTTCTTATGTGGTTCGTGGATTTAACAAAGAAAGTTTCAGCTCCTTTAAAATTGTATTATAGGTGCTTACGACCCACTCTCTCTCTTATGTGACGCAGACGAAGTTGCGCAGGTCATGCTATCTATAGGTACTAATATTATAAAGCTGAAGAGTTTGTTTGTTGTTTTGAACGCGCTAATCTCATACTAGCATATTTATCGAGGAAGGCTATAGGCTATATAACATCACGCTACGACCCACGGGGGCGGCGCAGTAACGAAAAAACGCGGGTGAAACAGCGGGAACATCTAGTCTATATATAAATCTTATGAAATATGTAGTAAGAAAGTCTAGCTTTCTACGGACATTGAGAAGCATTAAGACAATTTATGAGCAACAGGCAGATAAGATATAAATTGAATTATATTTACTCCAATTAATTACTTATTCAAGTAAACAAGATTAAGGAATAAATCCTTGTCAATTAACTGCTTTTAAATGTAAAGGCGTTTGCTTTAAGTAAATTTATATTACGAATATTTACTGCCAAAATGTAAAGTAATTTGCGTTTATGAGTTTAAAAGTGGATATTGGCTCTTTATTGTTATTAAATTTACATTTTATTACATTGATACAAATAGAAATTAATGAAATGTATGCAGTTTATTTATTGAAAATAAACTTGATGGAAATTGATTTTTATGTCGTCTTCATATTTATCATAAATTTAAACGTTTTTTACACATTAAAATGTAACCGAGTGTTGTTTCAGTAGTTTTCTTCATACTTTCAACATGCATTATTTCTTTACACTTTACATTTTAGTATCCTTCTAATAGTAATGACTAGAAGTGGAATTACTATAAATAAGGTACTTACTATGATAACACCTTGGTCCTGCGGCATTGTGTAGCCAATCGCGAGGTTGGGGTTTGCGTCCAAAGTTGGAAGAGTATTATTGAGTGTGTGATTCGAGACTATGTATCTACTGTTACCGTAGAGACCAATGTAACATTTACCTATTGCTTGACTATAACACTTTTAATGTTGTTAACATACAAATTATGCCTCTAGTATTGCAAGTTTAGAGTATGATAATTAGTTACCATCATGTAGGCCGAAGGGCCACCATTCTAGCAAAATCAATAAACGTAATCAGTACCATATTCAAAAATTTGGTTTAACAAATTTATCTAGTTAAGTACATTATTTAAACCAATGTATATAAAAGGTTTAGATTTCGTCTAATGTCTGACTACAAAGGCCTTTCTATTAGATTACTTGTGTATCCTTAGACGGTACTGGTTGATCGAGGTTCGTAGAAAGATTGATGTAAACCAATACTGATGTACTGGCAAACTTGTGTTCCCATTTTTTACAAATAACACGTAGTAAAAGTTTTTGTTTTTGTTCAAAGATCAACTTTGAAAGAAGATTTTGCATATTTCTTTATTCCATACTTACAAACTTTGGAAGTGCCAATTCTAATTTTCATAGAGAATCTTGTTTGATAAAAATATTTGCTTTTGTTGGAATATGATATTAGACAAGGTCACGGTCGTTCGTTTCGTTTAGGGTTTTATTTTTGTTGCTATGTATACAATTATTCAAAGTAATGTAAATTATTTAGTAATATTTTTATATTTAGCTGTTGTAATTCATTTTTACTGATTTCTGTAATGCTTTATATAGTACTATAGTTTAGTATAGTTGTACCATTCAGTGCTAAGACCTGCTAGGAATTTGTTGGCGCAGGGGAATAGCTATCTTCTAGCCCACTTTAGCAACAACCGTGAATGTACTCAACCACGATACATGACGTTAAAAATACAAATATAAAAAAATATGGTTACAACTAAGACTCACCTCCAAATGTCCTTCAGTCGCCGGGCTGTAAATCAAGTTAGGTTAGCATAATAGAACAATAAAACGGATCCGATTATAGCCAATAAGCTTACCCCAACCGAGAACAGCTTCTTCGCAGGCGGAACTCAGCACGCCGCCAAGGTCACACGTGTTCACAAATTCACGCTCCAACAAGTGTTCATAATGCACCCAATAGACACGATAATATTATGTGTAGTGATTACAACCAAAGTCCAACAATCAATTCCAAAGATTTACAAAATAAGGCGTAATTATCCCAAGTGGCCTCGTGTTCAAGATCAAGATTAGGTCCCACCAATTTTATTCAAGTTTTTTAATCAAGAGTCATATTTGACGTTTCGTTTTATCCATGTGGCAAAATTACGTCTGGGACGGAACAATAGTAATACACATGATTGCTTTCGAATGATAATCGAATACAGTTGTTCACAACGCGTTACGTTACCTATACTGCGTAGTCAAAGATGCAGCGCATGCACTTATATATTATAGTGTATTCTTTTTTAATTTGACATAAGTTCTAATGTATTAACACATTCAAATATATTTCGAATACAATTGTGTACATCACTAGTTTAGTGAGAAGATCTTTTTGCTCTTCAAATCACGTGAAACAACTAATCGTTTAATAAAACAGTCAGTTGTTATTGACGTTGACGAAAGGTAAACATCAGGCAATAATTACTTATAATAATATATAGGTATAACCTATAACTGAAAGTTCTATATAATGTTCTTGAAGATATGTGGAGTCTGCTAACTCGCACGATCATCTAACCATTCTCACATAAAAAATCCTTGCCAAGTTATGAGATATGATTGGATTTGTTGACATCAGAGGTACGAAAAACTACCAACTTACTATTTTCAACAAGCGAAAAGCCTAAACTGATTTCAATATACCTAGTATATAGAGTTAATACTATTATTTCTTTATAATATAGGCAGAAAAATAGATTTAATATATGCCCGACACTTTCAGTCCTAATGGTTATAAAATTGCAAATTAATACAAAAAGATCAAGCCGTAAATATTTTAGTGAGACAACAAACTTACATTTTAATAAAACCAAAAGAAAGTGATTTATTATTTATATTGAACACTGAACTTAGCTGAGTTCAAAGAACTTAAAAACCAAAAAGCTATGTTATCTCTTGTTACTAAATATATATGTCATTGAATACTTGCTCTACCGAATACCGCGCTGTAAACAGTTTAAACAACTTCTAAGTTTGACTTCCCTAACTTCAGAAACAAGATACTAATCACTTTAATTGTTTAAACAGTTTTTACTTTAACTAATCTGAAGCAATGCTGGCAACACCGTTATGTGATAACTGAGTAATTTAAACAATATAAGTCAATTAATCTATTGAGCCACAATGGGATACCGGCGGCCAGAAACCCTAGACCAGTGGCCAGTGACCATTTCAAACATGCTTATAAAATAAAGATAGTTTTATACAAACCTCTAACTTCATATTATTGTTTTCTTATTTATTTTCAATGCTATTACCTATATTTTATTACATGCACATCAATGAATATTTAAGTTATATGTCACAGTCAGAAATATAAGTTAATCACTGCCTCGTTGGCGTTTGCCGTTCCAGAATGCTTACACCTTTTAAAAAGCTTGTCCGTATTCACAAATTTACCAAACACTTAGACCCTATATTTGTGTCAGCCATTTGTTTCTATTAGGGTAGAAAATCCTTTAAGTTTATTAAAGGTCCGGGATCCTTGTCGCTAACAATCCTTTTATAAACGGTAAGCTAGGCCTAAATGTGAACAAAATATTGTAAAGCGGTGCTTTTGTGTGGGCAAATTGATTGAACAATGTTTTGATTTACTACTTGCGAGGCGGGTATTTGTATGGGTGGTATACAGACAAGAAACTACATATTAATACAGTTCGTTCTCATGCCTACGGTTCTACCTTCGTTACCGAGAGAACTCTTACTCTGCAGGACAACTGTTTGCCAGATGCTGACAATGCAGATTCTCCTTCTTTGTAAATGCCTGGCAAAGAGCTGCCTCTCTTGATAGTAGGTACTAGCGATTCTTTATTTCAGCTCATCTCTGTAAATACTATATTTAATATACTATACCTACTTATACATAATATTTAGCGACTTTGAAAGCACAGATGGCGCAGAGGTTCAGCAATAGTCTCGCCACGATGAGATTTGTAGGTTCAAAGCCTACTTGACACAACATTTGTGGGATCCATAAATGTTCTGTCTGGTTGTATTTGGTAATCACAAAATTTTTTGGTTTGTAAAGTCAACCACAACACAGTACTTGAATACTAGCGCTAAAAAAGTATTAAAAAATAAAATAAAACCGGCAATATAAGTTAGTATTATAGGTTTGAAGGCAACCTTCGGTTTAAGCGCGGGCTACTTTGCGCCGATACACGTCTCTTTCAACATTATTTATATCCAGTTGACTACTTTAAACTTGAACTCTGCACGTAAATCTGATCTAGATCTATATTTGTATTACAGAACGCAAACGTGATGTCAGTTTTATAAACTGAATGGCTATTGGCTATGGCTTAGGGAAATGCTCTCATAGGTAATAACTGTCAAATTGATCGATAGCTACTAGCCGTGATAAGTCACGTGATTCCATTTATAATATGAAAGTCATACTTATGACTATGCGAAATATAGTTACAGAAAGAAAAAGTTTTGGAGTAGATGAAAATATAACATTGTTTTTATAAGCTTTCCGGGTTGCCATTGATTTCCAATTCACTTTAAACAAATAGTGCTCTTGACGATTTTGTATGCTAGTCAAACAAGATCTAATTTGAACAAAAGCTTATAAAATGTACCTACACAAAATCAAAACAAACCACAATTACAAAGGCAAAACTTGTTTAACATGAGTATCTTTCGAATAAACGTAACACAATATTATTTAATATCATCGCTGTAAATAAACTATTTCATTGTATGAGCACGGTTTTCGTAACACAATGAGGAGAATAAACCCTGTTTACCTTACTAAGTTCCGTCGTCAGTGTAAGGAAACCTTTATCAACGCTTATGTAAATGCATATTTGTAAGGGTTAAAGGTAAAATGATAAATTTCATGCAAATTGTTGAATTATTACCGCTCCCAAGCTTAGCCACAAATTACTGAAGATTAATGTTATAATTCAGATAGCGGTCTCTATCATAAGGAATGAATTAATTAGGTAACTAGAATATTATAATTCACTTCTTTATTTGGCTGTGTAGTATGAAATACCAAAGTATTTGAGCTAATTAGGTACTCATTTTAGCAGGTCTACTAGAGTCAGTCAGTCAGTCTACTACATTTTTCCTATGGTATCGCTCGCGTTACGATACGTATACGTTACGATTTTCTCAATAATATTGCTCCATTTACTGTTATTTTTCTAGATAAAAGGTACCCTATTTACTTTACGGCAATCCTGACAACGTGTTTGCGAAATTTCATGATGATCGGTCGAATAGTGAAGTCATAAAAGCGTTACAAACAAACAAATAACCTCACATTCGCATTTATAATATTAGTTAGGATTACTATTTGACAAAAGGGTTTCTAATGCCTGGATATTAAGGCTCCTCTATTTATTACTACATGTAAGGAAAGTCATATTCGAATAATAGTTTGTCCAATGTTGTAAGTCCAAAAGACAATTTAAATTTATCATAACCCTGAAAAAAAATTGTTTATCAGGTTGCGCACTAGCTATATTGAGTGTATTGTTTGTGCTTCAAACTACTGAAACATCATACAGGATATACCGAGGCTCATAAGAACTATTATTGGATCACAATTTCAGCGCGGTATGCAAACTTGCAATATTCGATGTATTGGAAGAGACTAAATTACCCTTTAAAACGCCATCCATGCAGTTTCAATATTGACATTGTTATAATTACGAACGTATTTCAATAGTTCCACTTACATACCGTAGCGATTTCAATCGACAGCAATCTGCTGATGAATATGAATTGCGAAATCCTTGACTTCTGACATACCAAACGGTCTGCAAATTGCGACTAAATTAAATTCGGCGCTAAAACCAATTTATGAACCAAATGCTACGCGTGACTCAGTTAACGAGCCACAACTAAGATATTCACCGTGCAGTAAATAAATCTCAATACCAGCTATATATAGATGTATTAGATGCTTACAAAAATATGGTTAGTTTGTACCTGACTTATTCGCTATGAGCAATATCAGGCACCTAATATGTGTACCTAATATAAGTCACGCCGATATAACCTTTAGGTTTTCTATTAAGTAAAGTAAAAGCAAAGTTCACGGAAATAAAGCCGCAAGCACATCCACCTACTTAATAAAACCATAACATAATGCACTGCCAACGTTAAACTAATAGCAATAAAAATTCACACCGCGATATTACGTTATATTATAGCATTTAGTCACATTCAAATAACGCTTTACGTTTATAGGTTAATAAGTAGACATACAAATTGTAATAAGCTGCTATTATAACCGCTATACGCTTCCACGTATAGCAGTTATGACTGAAGTACCGAATATTATCAGCTATTTAGTAGCAGTGATACAGTAAAATTATATCTTAATATTATTATACATATTAGTAGACGGTACTGGTTGTTTGCTTGTGTTATGCAATAATTTGTATTGTTAGGTAATTTTGTATACGGTCATAATTGTTTTATACCTACAGATTTACATAACATTGTTTTACTAACTCTTAAATTACTACTGGTAGGTATACATTGTTTCTACTACACAGCTAAACTTCCATAGAAGTTAACAGTAACTAGAACACAGTATTTATCAATAGTAATTTAAGAGTTTTAGAATTGTGTAACATACAAGTGTTTAAAAAACAACGCGATAAAATCCGTATAAAGTAGTTTGATTACAATACCTACAGATTGTCAAATCTCGTAATAAAAACTGTTCAAGTTAGAGTGCCAATGTCTAATCTCAATGTCATAAACATCACAAACGGTATTCTCCTAAAATAAAATACAAGTCATATCTGAACATAAACTGCATTTCGGTTGAACTTTAACGTTTATTAGACTAGACTAGATCAGACTGCTAGCTACCTATTATGAACAATTTTCATTACCAGAATTGGGTTTTAGATTTTATAGCAGCTTATTTATATTGCCACTATAGGTAGCCACATTCCGCGCTTTTATATTTCCTACCTATGAACTATACATGTTAACGGTCCGACAACTATTTATCCTGCACACTGTCCTTAAACAACATACCTTTTTTACCTACAAACAAAAGAAGGAAAGACTTAGTTTGTCAAAGTTTCCAAACTAAGCATGCTTACATGAAGAGAGTTTTCTTATTCTTAGGGCTTTTTTTGTACAATAAACTAAATAAGTTATTAGATAATATATATAGCATTAATGATAATCAATGTCACATAGTTTTAACAAAGTACCTAAATACGCTTACGTATTCAGATACAGAGAAATTGCTAGTAGTTGTAAAATAATTTCCTATTGTTTATGCAATTTTTCATTTAATTGTTAACAAAACAAACTGCATGCAAAGTAGCTTAATTTTAGTTACATTTTCGTAAACTAAATCTATATTATTGTTAAATTTTATATTACAAGTTCATGCGTGTTTTCTTCTATGATGTATGCCTACTAATTACTGTCTAATAATTCTGTGTTGTGTGTGAGAAAGAAACATTCTTTAGTTAATTCTGTTTACAAACACGTGAAATACGCATACTCACTACTACTTATTTTAATAAAGGAGATACAAACATTTAAAATAGTATAGATATGTAATATTAAATATATATATATAAGTATAACGTAGGTACGTGATTCAAACTTAATATCGGTTAAGCTTGTTAATGAGTAAAATACATGCGTATTTGCAACTAAATAGTATTTTATAGCCAATAATATTATCCGTTCGTGTCCTCAGTACAAAGTATCAGTAATAGCCTAATAACTAGAGTTACGTTTCGTGAAAGTCTTAGTTAATACCGAGTTTGGTATAAATAGGACTTTATGGAGATTTAAATGTCAGTAGGCAAACTACACATTGGTGCCAATTCTGTTGTCACAAAATTCTCTAAACTTAACTAAAAATCACAAAAAATTTTTTGGTCCAGTCACTTTTAACGATTTCAGAATACGAAATGTCATTTAAGAGGACTAAACTAAATTTTAGTGATTTTTAGTTAAGGTTAGAGAATTTTGTGACAACAGAATTGGCACCACTATGTATAATCGATGAGAGTTTAAGCATGTTGTTTAATGTACGCTAAAGTTCATCAAACCTTGAGTGTTTTTGTTGTCGATAAATATAGTATCTTGTGTATGAATATATAGAAAAAGATTATTGAAGTTATCGATGACTTGTAATATAATTTATAATGAAGCACCATGGGTATTAAAGCCCCATTGCGTGAATAAAATAAGTCAATCTTCAAATCTTGATAGTACACTATACTATCATTAGCCTGAAACATACTAGTTTTAAAGAATGAGATTAATTGCGTCTTATTTATTAAATATCCCAATGAAATTAAATACACTAAGAATAGATTTTTTTCTATATTGTATTATTTGTTAATAATCATCTATATAAATAAATAAAATTGAAGTGTCTGTTTGTAATGTCAAAATAACAGCTTTTTACCTAATGTATATGAAAGTATAAAAGGTACCTATAGGAAAACATATATTTAAAAAAAAATTGTCTGTCTGTCTGTTTATTCCGGCTAATCTCCGAAACGGCTGAACCGATTTTGACGGGACTTTCACTGGCAGATAGCTGATGTTATAAGGAGTAACTTAGGCCACTTTGATTTTAGAAAAAATAGGGTTCCGCGGAGACAAACACTTTTAAGTTAAAATCTACGCGGACGAAGTCGCAGGTAACTGCTAGTACATACATACATACATAGATTCACGCCTGTTTCCCAGAGGGGTAGGCAGAGACTACGGATTTCCATTTGCTACGATCCTGACACACTTCTCTGGCTTCATTCACTTTCATCACATTCCTCATACACGCCCGTCGGTTCAAGGAGCTCTTAACCTGGCCTTTGTCCAGGACGCCTCCGATCTGGTCGAGAAACGTTCGCCTAGGTTTTCCTCTTGCGACTGTTCCATTCACACTAGCCTTATAAACTTTCTTAGTCAGTCTTTCCTCGTCCATTCTTTCTACATGTCCAAACCAGCTTAACATACCCTTTTCTATTCTTGTAACTATATCCACTTTCATGCCGCATCTCTCTCTAATCACACTATTTCTTATTCTATCTTTCAGAGTCACACCACATATGCTTCTCAACGCTCTCATTTCTACAGCATTTATTCTGCTCTCATGCTTCTTTTGCCATACCCAACTTTCACTTCCATACATAAGTGTGGGCACTAATAGTCCTCTATGAACAGCCAAACGTGCCTTTTCGGATACATTTCGACTGTTCATAAAAGCGCGTAGGGCTCCATTCACTTTGTTGCCAGCAATCGTTCTCCTTTCAATATCTCCGTCATGTTTACCATCCCTTGTAAACAAAGTACCCAAATATACAAACTCTTTCACTTGCTCCACTTTTTCTCCATCAATCATAATATTACACATCGTCACGCACTCTTCCTTTTCAAATACCATTACTTTCGTCTTGCTTACATTTATTTTCATTCCTTTACTCTCAAAAGCACCATGCATAATAGTTACCATCGCCTGCAACTCTTCCGCCGATGACGCAAGTATTACTTGGTCATCGGCATAAAGAAGACATTTGACAAGTAACTCATTCATTCTTAATCCCCATTCACAATCTTTTAAATCTTTCAAACAATTGTCCATGTATAGGTTAAACAGCCAAGGTGACGCTACACATCCTTGTCTAACACCTTTATTGATGCTAAACCACTCTGTGTAGGTCCCATTTATCCTAACACAAGCTCTGGAATCATCATAAAGAGATTTCAGAGCTCGCGTGAGGTTGCTATTCACTCCATACATGGACAATGCCGACCAAAGTTCATTCCTCACCACTTTATCATAAGCCTTTTCCAGATCCACGAATGCGCAATAGACCTTTTGACCTTTGGCCAAAACTTTTTCGGCTATGCTCCGTAAGGAAAAGACCTGATCCGTACATCCCATACCCTTTCGAAATCCCGTTTGTGCATCCCATATTTTCTTGTCGGTTACTTTCACAATCCTTTCAATTAACACTTTTGCATACAATTTACCGACGACGCTGAGCAAGCTAATGCCTCTATAGCTTTTGCACTCTTGCTGTGAGCCTTTTCCCTTGTATAAAGGTACTATGACGGCCTTGCACCAATCACTTGGTACACGGCCGGTATTCCAGCACAAGTTAAAAAGGCGGCACAACTGAGTTGCTATAAGACCCTGTCCAGCTGTCAGCATTTCGACTGTAATCCTATCATACCCACCAGCCTTTCCTGATTTCATGCTTTTCAATGCTTTCATTATTTCATCCATACTAATAGGGCTTTCATCACTACTATCATTATCATTCATTTCGAAACTTTGCCCTTGCCATTCCTCTCTTTCAAATAAACTTTCAAAATATTCCTTCCATCTCTTCAGTACGCTCTTTTCTTCATTAACTGCTAGTATTATAATATATTATAAAAATAATAATATCTTTATTTCAGAACAATGATCCATATAGTATTAGTACGTACTTAGCCTATTGTTAGTAGTAAATAATAAATAAACTAACCTAATTAACGACATGTAGGTACATCTGCACGCACATGTCTACCGCCCAGTGCTGAATAAATCAATTTTTCCGCCAGAGTTGTTAGAATATTGAATATATCTATACTAATATTATAAAGCTGAAGAGTTTGTTTGTTAGTTTGAACGCACCAATCTCAGGAACTACTGGTTGATTTGAAAAATTATGTTAGTGTTGGATAACCTATTTACCGAGGAAGGTTATAGGCTACATAACATCACGCTACGACCCACGGGGCCGGTGCAGTAACGACAAACGCGGGTGAAACCGCGGGAACATCTAGTTGTAAAATAAACTAAGTTAATATAGAAAAGTTAAGTATGCAAAATATCCTATTCCTTTATTTATCCTATATTTTCCAATATTCTTCTAGTCACAGATTGTAGTTTTGACTACTACATAGATGGCTTAAACTTTATTCGAAGTTAAAACTGTGATTGATACACTATATTTTTTGCATAGGTACTATATTTATATCATGTATTACTCTGTGTATTATATTACAAAAAGAAATGAACTATGATTTTAAATGCCGACTACATTACACTTTAGTATTTTATGCATTTAAAACTTCACATACACATAGTATATAATTTGTAAACAGACTTAATACCTCAATCATTTTTGATAGACTACTTTGGGTTGAAAGAAAATTGAGGTTATAAATATTCTAATTAAAGAAACATAACTAAAACTATAATTTCAGTAAAAAATAATATTAAGACTATTAATATCAAGACAGTTTAATCTAGCAATATTTATCACCTTTCACTAATAGCTACAAAATAAATAATCGTCATTTTATATCAGTCATTTTATGAGACAGAGATTCGAACTCATTAAATTGTGACGAATGTATTATAAACTATCTGCCACAGTCAAAAATTTATAGCTATTTTATTCCTGTAGAGATGCTTCGCTCTAAGTCAATCTCAAAAAATATAAACACACATGACCCATTTAATACTAATAATTATATTAAACATAGGAAGAGTAAGCGAACCATCATTTCAGCGCAATATATTAGACATATGATGGACGTAAAAAAACAAAAGAGTGTCCCTTTAAAACACAACACGTGTGGCCGCCACGCCTGTGAAACATGGAAGACTACCAATTAGGTACATCTGGGTAGGGTTACCACTCGGCGAGTGACATAAAGCGATAAAAAAATTATAAAGAAAGTTATTACTTATTTAGTTTTTACGTCCTGAGCATAAAAGAAAATAAAAAATGGCTGCTTAAGTGATTACCCGCCACTATTGCTCGAGTGTTATGGCTTCGATCACAGAATGGCACTTGTGGCAAAACCCTAGTATACTTAAATAAAAGTCGGACAAAAGTTGATGTGAACAATTTATTTACTTAATAAATAGTGGATGTTCATTGATGTTACGTCATTCCAAATTTTATTTACGCGTGTGCAGATTTTTGCGGGTATGCGTCACTACGTGAAGCAAATTGAGAACCTTATTTCAGATGTTTATGTTAATGACAGACTTAATTATATTTTGTCTTATGTGATATAACATACTATTTTCATTTTACGAAAATATACTTCATAATTGGATCTCTGGAAATATCTGAATACCAATTTTTTATTGAATTGATATCATATTTATTTCAATAAATGAATGAATATATGAACGGAACAGGTTGAAGTTATTTTTCTATTAGTTAGGCAACCATATCTAATTAGAGATGGTTTCGGACTTATTTTACATAAAAATACAAAGCGTCATAGGATTTTCAAAAGTCTGAAAGGTCTGGCAAGTTTCCTCGATACCTACTGATAAATAATCGTACAAAATAAGGTACAGTTTTTGACTAACTATACTTAGTTTTAATGGTATTATAATTATTCACGGGTAAAAACGTGAAATTACATTGTAATTGAAGTAAGTAATTCACATAATGAGTCTCGTAATAAATTAAAAAGATGAATGTTCCAACTTCAGTTCCGTAATTTCGGCACCTCGACCCGGAAAATTAAAAGCCTTAAAAATTCTCTCGAAATCGGAATTTATCTGAGTGCTATTGTCACAACCATGATTTAGCTTGACTTTAGTCAAGGGGGTACAATCGACCGTCATCAACTGAACAAAAACCTCCCAAAAATATTTCATCAGTAAGAAAAGGTTAGGTAGATACAATAAATTTCTGGCGGTATTATGTAAAATTTCATTAAAAGCATTGTTGCGTTTCAATGAGTGAGAGGCAACCCTTACAAAGGGAAGTGAAATCGTTTGGCACGGAGCCCGCGACAGTACTTGGAACACGACATATATCTTGAGATAAATCGCAAGATTCCGGCGTGAGACTATCGAAATTTTGAATAAAATTTCAGATTGATTTATTCACACTTACTCACGCCCAATATAATTAACTCCTAACAGCTTGGTCGAGATAATCGCAACAAGATTCATCAATAGATAGAGATACCAACCGTAGTTGTACCCTAACTTTAAACAAGTGAGAAACGGCACTGAATTGCCGTAAATCTTGGAGTTCGAAAAAATGGTTCAAGTAATATTCAAAGGTCACGTGATATCACGTGACCTTGAGGTCAGAGGGCAAAGGTCATTGGTAATTTCGGGGTTATATCGACTATGCTGAGTCGAATGGCGTTTACCGCGAATCTCTAGCTCTTACGGTTCTTGAGTTGAAAGTTGTATAACAAACAAACGGACGGACGGACAAAGCTGTTGAAAGTATAAGAGTTATTTCAAACTCTAAAATTACAATAGGTACACTCAACTACCTACTACTCTGTCAAGTGCTGCTACAGAGAACTTTGTCAGTGAAAAGCAGATTCTATTCACTTTTATCGCTCGATCCAAGAATCAAACGGATGCCATCATAATAGCAGCCGAGCCGCTCACGTTTATGACACCGCACTGGATCAAAGAGATTTTGATTGAATTAATGCTGTGTTATTTAATACCGTTAGAATAAAATAATAAGTATAATATATAATTGATTCACAAAATTATACCTTTTTGACGCAAGGCTAATGAAATAAGGCTTTAACCATTTGTTTATTATATAGACACGTTTTTTTTTACATACATGTAAGACAATATTACCTATATAAGAAACGTTTTACTAAGATTTAGAAAGAGAAAGAAAGAAGAAAGAAAGATATTTATTTTGGCACGGAAGGGCACACGCAAAACACGAAGAAATATAAAAAAACAACAAAAAAACAAAAAGTAAACAAATGACAAAATAAAAAAATTAAAGTAGAATAATAAAACTAATACTAATTTACTTTAAATTAAAATTCTGCTCACTGGCAACACCACACCTTCCGCTAAACGGAAAATTACTCCATTCGGTCAAGGTTTAGGTTACAACCCTCTTTAAAAGTTCTAGATGCTCTGGTATAAGATACTTAATAAATGAAAAATAATACTAAATATCTAATCCAAATTAAGTTCCTCGGAACCAATTTGGGTAAATACATTCTACTTAATGTTTTAAGCAAAATATTTGTGATGCTAAATTTCTATCGAAGAATACTAAAATATTTTGCGAGTTTCTGCACTTCTTTCCTGCTTACACAGCTTTATTATTTACTAGCTTTTGCGCGCGGCTCCGCCCGCGTGGTACCTACATCAATAAAAAGTAGCCTATGTTCTTTCCTAGGTTTTAAACTATATCTGTACCAAATTTCATCTAAATCGGTTGAGTGGTTTAGCCGTGTAAAGGTAACAGACAGACAGACAGATAGACAGACAGTTACTTTCGAATTTATAATATTAGTAAGGAGTAAGGATTAGCTATCGCTAATTGCTTAAAATGCGTGATAGTATCGAAATTGATATTTTAAGAAGTATGGATAGTTGCTCATTTCGATAAATGTTTCTGAAGGTGTTTGGATGTTTGTCACAAAATCACATAATAAACCTTAGAACGAGATTGCGTGCAACATGGGATATTACATAGGTGATCTTGAATTAACACAGGATACAGTTATCCCGGTATACATATGTTTCTATGAGATTCACACGGGTGATTCCACGGGCAGCAGCTTGTTTACAAATATGACTGATCCTGACTACCTCCTCGGTTTAATGAAATAAGCAGGCGGTTTACGACGGATCGAAATATCCCGCAATCGATCTTTATATTATTATATACACGGCAATGAAATCGCTTTGCCATCTTAGATATATCAGGCTGACGAAATATCGATATGATACATACATACGCACAATCTAGCTGAAATTAATTTGAACTATGACATTATATTAATGTAGTATTTTCACGAAATAAAAAGCGCTATTATTTTTCTATTTACTTAGCAATTTCTTAGCTATCACAATTAAAATACTTTCTTCCTTAATTTGAATAAGGGTCAACAAACATATTTTCGTATTTATAATAGTATTTTCTTTTAATAAAGAATGATAGCTTTTTAGATAAGATTTTTTTCCATTGTTATAAAGGAAAATAAGAAAAATCTTACAATATTCGACATTATCTGCCAGTTCCCCTAAATAATACAGTACATCTAAAGATTGTCTGTAAGAGATTAGTCTGCGATAAGACTGCCTTTTGTAATTTTCACTTTAAGTACCTACGTGCGAAATTTAGTCTTTCTTAGTATGCCTCTAATGTTTTCTGTAAACAGCCTTCAGGAAGATAACAGTAACAGATAAGTTTCTATATCTCGAAAGAGTAAAAACTAGTCAATAAGAGCACACCATTATTAAAAATTTGAGAAAAACATATTACATAATATATCCAACGTTTTTGCTTCCACTTTTACATTTGTTCGTCAATAGCAAAAAAAACGAGAAAAAGAAAATCAGTTGACAAACAGAAGCAAAAATGTTCCTAAGCTGTTTTGTCTTTACCTATCTATATAACAAAGCGGCTGTAATTTTTTATTGACACAATAGCCACTAAACAAAAACAATTAATATCAGATGACAAACGGAGGCGAATAAGCTACTGAAAGTACTGAACTGTTTTATCTTTACCTATTATACAAAAAGAGAGAGATAAAATCTATACTAATATTATAAAGCTGAAGAGTTTGTTTGTTTGTTTGCTTGAACGCGCTAATCTCAGGAACTACTGGTCCGATCTGAAAAATTCTTTCAATGTTAGATAGCCCATTTATCGAGGAAGCCTATAGGCTATATATCCTCACGCTAAGATCTATAGGAGCTGAGCACCAATGAAGAATGTTTCAAAATCGGCGGGTGTTTTTTCCTTTTGAGAGCTTCCGCTGCGTGCGCTGCGTAAACAGTTACAGTTTCGCAAAAATCATGTATGACAGAATTGTTCCCCTTTAAAAGTACTAAAAAAAGTTCGCAACAGCATATGTCTATCTTTTAAGGTTGGCTCACTATAACCATTTTTATGCTAACCAAATTTGTTCTAAAATAATGCATTATTTGCGAAGGTATTATTATAAACATGATATTAATCCTTATCCAAATAAATACGTTATTCATCACAAGTATTTAATTTAAAACAAAATTGCCCTTTACATCATTCGACTTCAATGAATATCTTAGGAGATATCGCAGTTTTAAAATAACATTGCAGCAAAATAATTACCCATTACAGACATAGTACAAACGATGTTTCTCCTGGTTTATTCTGCGTGATTACTACTGGTTCGATTTGAAAAATTCTTTTAGTGTTGGATAGCCTATTTATCAAGGAAGGCTATGGGCTATATAACATCACGCTACGACCCACGGGGGCGGCGCAGTAACGATAAACGCGGGTGAAACCGCGTGAACATCTAGTTACTCATATATGTATGTACTCAGTTTATCATTATTATGCGCATTAGATTAATAGTTCTCACTCACTGCACTAAATAGACTTGGGTTAACTGGGTTAAAGGAAATGGCTCACCTAACCGGTAGCGGATATAACAAACTCGTTTCAACATATTGAATCACATTCTATTGTAATAATTTTACATAAATGTTGCAAATTGAAATGAAACTACTTTATACGGAATTAATCGCGGCGCATTTTGAGCTTTAAATGCTGAAACTAATATTACATTGTTTCAACTATTTACTGAATGCCTCGGTGGCGCATCGGTAGTGAATGCGACTGCTGTGCAGGAAGTTTCGGGTTGGATTACCAGACAAAGTGTTATTGGATTCTTCTCTATTTTCTTAAAGTACTTATTTCTTCGGCTAGTAAAAATTTCTTGACAGTATAATTCAATCACACTTTGCGTGGCCTGGGAATCGAATCTGACATCTCATACATAACAATAGCATTCAGTACCGCGTCGAAGATTAGTAATTAACTGAAAGACATAGATAATATTATAATACTATGTCACGGCGAACCAGGCGTGCCTCGGCAGCCGCGATTGCAGCAGCGTGGGAGCGCCTCTCCCCCCGCGACCGCAAATAAAAACCACGGCCACGCCCTGGATCGCCCTCACGGATTGGGAGCCTTCTGCGCTCACCCACAGTCCGCGTAAAGTTCTGAAGGCCATCTGAGGCCAACAACTAAAAAACACACTAAAAGAAAAACTGGCTCGCCCTCTGTCGCCTGCCGACGCTCATCTGTGCTCCAGCTGCACCTCGCACCGAAGCCTTTTCTAGAACCACGCCCTGAGATACTTCTTATTGTGTGAAATTAATTGAGTTTCGCTTACTATTGCCTCTAACCTAGATATAGTATTAACTGCCGTCTTTTTAAATTAAAATGATTTATTTATTTATTAATAGGAAACTCAACACCTTATTTACAGTGTACATGGAATTATAGTAATGACATTAAAATCTTAAGCCAATTACAGAGTTTCAATTAAAGATCGTGTAATTGCGAATTACAGTATTTAATTTATTTCCGCAACTTATACTTGCCTTTCCATAGACGTGAACGTGACAATTACTATACTAATACCAATTTTTTATTTTTTTATCAAATTATTTGAATATTTACACTTACATGAGTTATAGTTAAAGTGAAATAGATTAAGTACTAAATTAGATTTCCATATGTAGTAAGATCGAACTTCTGTCATGGGTACCAGCGCTCTTACAAATAGATGTCACATTAGATAGTGTGTGTGTGTGTGTTTTTGTGTGTGTTTGTGAGTTTGTGTGTGTGCGATCGGGTGCGGGTAAATGTAAATGTTTGTAAATACCATGTATGAGAATTAAAGTGTAGATAATTTGAGAAGATTTTCGGTATTCTCATAATCAAGGCTTAGTAACCATGACTAAGTTGCTTTTTTGCATTGGTGTCTGTTTAGCGGATAGATGAGGCATTGTTTATTTACAATATTATAGAGGTGGCAGCTGATAATCTAGTAGTGACGTTGAGCAAGTGCGGACTTTGATTTTGCTAATGGGCAGAATTTATAGCTCCTGCGTTTTTAGATAAAGTGGGGATCAAATTCTAGTGTAGAATACTAATATAGTATTATGTTATCTGTACATAGATACACCTCTTTGACCTTACATGTATGAATTTATGGTGTAAAGAAAAATAAAAACAACCAATTTTTCTTTAATTTATACATATAATAAAACTGTAAATATCATGTGTCTGTACATTTTAGAATTTTACGAAATAAATGATTTAGGGGAGCTCAGAATAATTTACTAAACACATTTCAATCATTTTTAAAAAAGTCTGTCTGTCTGTCTGTCTGTTTGTTTGTTCTCGCATCACGCCTGAAGTACAAAGTTAATACGATAGACTCAGTAAGAACACTATAAAGAATAACCTCAAGTAACATTTTGTCTTTATTTCATTAAAATCGGTCTTCTCTGTCAAAAGTTATGAGCATTTGAAGTCAAATTAAAGTTTAATGTAGGCGATGTGATCGTACTGTACTAGACCCGCCGTAATGGTTTACAAATAAGGTTGCAATTTGCTTAAATTTAAGTTTATAGATTGTGATTACATATAAAGCTATGTACATTCACATATGTCAATATCCTAGCCTACTTAAGAAAGCCATAATAAGACCTATATTCAAACAGGGAGATCACACCGATTACACTAACTACAGACCAATTGCTATCCTATCTGTGATTAATAAAATAGTAGAAAAAATGGTGGTAGGTCAGGTTAGTGAATTCTTGGAACAGCATCAGATACTATCTGATACTCAGCATGGTTTTAGGCGCGGACGTAGTACCGCAACAGCGCTGTCGAGCTTTTCGGAGTATATAAATGACAGTATGGACCAGGGTCATCAGGTCCTGGCGTTATTTATAGACTACAAAAAGGCATTCGACACCTTGGACCATGAGGTACTTCTCCAGGCTATGGACGAGTGTGGAATCAGGGGACCGACTAATAAGTGGTTCCAGAGCTATTTAAGTGACAGAACTCTTCAGACGAGCATATCAGGTACCACTGGCAGGGAAACCGCAGTTACTCTGGGAGTACCAACCGGTTCCGTATACGGACCAGTTGGTTACATCATGCATGTAAATAGTGTTACCAATGTAGTTAAAAAATGCCGCGTTTACATGTACGCCGACGATATGTGCCTGTTATATTCGTCTAAAAACATACAAGAGTCGAGAGCAGCAATCCAAACAGACTTTAATAATATCACCAAGTGGGCACACGACAATGGCATTTTAATAAATATTAGCAAAACTAAAATTATGCACATACATTCACCACATAATCTAGTTGCAAAGAATATCGCTAGATCAGATATCAGTATAACTGGCCACACATATGAGTGCTTACACGCCGCGAACTTGAACTGTGTCTGTCAAAACTTAGAGTACGTAAAAACATTTAAGTACCTGGGTCTATGGGTGGATTGTAATGCTAACTGGAAGACACATGTTGATACAGTGTGCACAAAACTCAGAGCAGTACTGAGTAAGTTTCATACGCTAAACGCGCCATTAAATAGAAAAACATTACGTGTTGTCTATTTCGCGTTAGCCGAATCCTTAATAAGTTATGGACTAAGTACATATGGTCGCACATTCAAAACTTATTTAGATTATATTAAGTCACTGCAAATCCGCTTTTTAAAATACCTTGTTACCCCTAAGACAAAACGCAACTGTAAAGATAATTATGATAAATTGTTTCTTGTATGTAAAATACTTCCTGTTCACGAAAGGGTCAAATACTTGGTGGTCCTTGAGCAATTTCACAATGATAAATATAAAACCAAAATTAAAAATACTTATAATACAAAACGTGTAAGAGAACAGAAAGTAGTCCGTCAACCAGTAAAGAACTATTACGGTAAAAGAACCAACAAGTATTTGATCCCGACGTTATATAATACTAATAATTGCCTTCGGCAACTTAATAATAAAACGAGTAAACAAACATTGAAATATAAGTACAAAAATATTTTACTCACAGAGTACGGCATGCAGATAATAATTTAGAATTATTGTAGTATTTATTGTTACCTTATATTATAACACTAAACATAGTACCTACACGGATATATGCATATTTGTAGCTATTAAATAAAACTGTTATTGTTGTTAGCTCATACCAAATGTTTATCGAGCGCTATTCCCGCCGACAAACTGTCACACAGTTTGGTGGGTATATTTAGCTTGTGTAATGTATTATATTCAATAAATGTTTTAATTATTTTAATTATTATTATTATTATTATTATTATCAGCGAGTAACATAGGCTATAAATTATATCCAACAGAATTAGAGATCCTTAAAAAAATTGCAATAATATAATACCAACATTTTACCTATAAAGTACACTATTTGGCGTGCGCTGGGAAAACGATTGATGATACATAAAAATCATGTACGACATGAGGAAAGTATTCATTACTACCATGGACAAATAATAATAATATATTGTTGATACTGAGACATATTTACTGTAACTAACAACGACATCTCTTAGTGCTACGACGAAATGTCGATAGATGGCGTTGTGCATATGACGTCATTTTCTGAATCGCGGTGTTAAGATTCTCCGGCGCAGTATGACTACGGAACACAATAAACTTTTCAATCAGTGGGTTTGTCATGGAGTTTTTGTAATTGTATATCTTTGAGTTTGAATTGTTTGTTTCGAATTATAATCGTAATTATAATTTATATTTCGTGATTCAGGGTTATCAATATCAATACATATAATAAAAATGTAACGGATGGCTGTATGTACATGGAGGCCTTTATCAATGCAAATAGCACCCAAAACAATGATTGTTAGAAATAGAATTTTTATCTGTTTATCTGTTTGTCTGTGCGTTTGTGCACGCTAATCTCAGAAACGGCTTATTCGATTTAGATGTGGTTTTCACTAATATATTGTGGTAAGCTTCACTTAACATTTAGTGTTTGTTTCATGTCAATCGGTTCATAAATAAAAAAAGTTATGCCCATTTAAAGAATCACGTCAAACATTTGTTAATTTGTTAAACTATCTATGTATATCTATTTTTCTCTGTTCAGTAGCATTAACTGAAACTTTACTAAATAATAAATATAAGTTTATAATATCCACTGCATCGTCGAAAATCACCTCAACAAGGTGGCTTCACAGCTAAAATAAGGTAACATAGTCAGGAAATAGATTTAGAGAATAGATGGGTGGTACCTTATTCACCGGTATTATCGAGAACCTTTCAAGCTAACATCAATGTTGAAGTATGTAACAGTGTTGAATCCATAAAATATGTAAATATGTGAACAAGGGCAGTGACCAAGCAACAGTGGGATTCACAAATAATAATAACGATTAAGTTACAAGGTTTCAGTCAGGCCGATATATTAGCTCTTCTGAGGCAGTTGGGCGTATTTTAAGTTTTTCAATTCATGAAAGACATCCATCCGTTATCCATCTTGACGTTCATCTTGAAGATGGACAAAGGATATACTTCAACCCTGAAAATGGAACGGAGCGTTTAGAAAACCCCAGACAAACCACTCTGCTTGCTTTCTTTAATCTTTGCGAAACAGACGCATTTGCTAAGTCACTCTTATACAAAGAAGTTCCATCGTATTATACCTATAATAAACTACAGGGTACTTTTAACCGCAGAAGACGTGGAACAGCTATAGTAGGTGAACCAGGTATTTTTAAAGAACACGTTATTGAAAGGGTTTATACGGTGCATCCGAATAACTCCGAATGCTTTTACCTGCTTACTTCTACACGTTGTTCGAGGGCCTATTTCTTTTGCCGAGCTCCGAAAGGTTGATAATATCGTATACCCTACATACCAAGCGGCTTGCCGGGCACGTCACTTACTGGATGGGGATCAAAACTGGGATAATGCTTTGTCCGAAGCAAGTATTAGCGAAAGTCCTAAGCGGTTCCGCCATTTGTTTGCAGTCATGCTGGTGTTCTGTGCACTTTCTGATGCTGCACAGGTCAGACGCTAAAAGTTTTGGGTGTGGATCTAAGTATTAGCTGTTTTTCGCACGGTCCGCTTTATGTGGCTCTGTGACGTGTTAGCAATCCTAGCAGCAATGCTTTGATCCCAATGCCTATACGTCTAATATCGTGTATAGAGAAGCATTACTGTAAAGTAGATTTTTTTAAATACCCAAACGACGGTGTTTGTAATCCAAAATAAACCAAAAGATATATCCAAAAAATGCTGCCCAAAGTCACTATTCCACGCGGACGAAGTCGCGGGCACAGCTAGTTCATAATATTAGTCAAGATTTATATAAAATGTTCAATGGGAGCAAATGAGATTTATCCAATACTAGCTGGCTCTTGCGTTTATGATTTCTGCTCGACTGCCATGTCTCGGAATGTCATGTTATAGCCTTTGTTACTCCTGGATAAAGTAGCTTTCTAATGGTAAAAGAATTTTTACAATCCGTCTAGTAGTTTTTGAGTTTATTTATTACAAACAACATGAACAAATACAAATCTTTTCCTTTTATGATATGTATATGTATAGATACTAGTAAGATCTGGCCATAGATACAAAAACATACTATTGTAATTATATTCTAACAAACAAAAGACGGCCTACTAGAACGGTACGAAATACTTGCAACTTGATATATCTAACTTAACATAATACGGTCTTATACTAACCTAAACCATTGTTCATATGACCCATATAGTCAAGATAAACTGTCTCGCATTTCTTTACCATGTCAATGTTACGAGGGACCAAGTTGTACTGGTTATACTCCTACGTCACCTCGAGGCAATGACCGCTCCAGTTTACCATCATGTATCAGAAATTAGACACATATAACATTTTTAAATACCCGTTCTTAATTAACCAGAACGACGGGCTTAGGTAAATAGGTTGGACAAAAATATACCATGACTTCGATTTGCAGATGTGAATGTAACTAAAACATTTATTGCGTCGAATGTTACACGAAGCGTTTCTACGATTGATCTTGTTTAGTTTTTTTGATATTAATAACACGGTGGGCGGAGTTTTATGTCATTAGGCAATATAATAAAAATGTTAAATAAATCAAAATTTTATTTATAATTTTTCGCAGCCTATTATGGAATCGTGTTTACTAGCGTAACTCTAAACCTACTATTAATTTCAATCTCTGTTTAACCACAAAGTTGATAGATAATTTATATCGCACTTAATCTGCCTCTCTTCTCCCTAGCCTTTATTATTCCCAAGTCACTTGGGGTCGGCTTTTCTGGTCTAACCGGATTTGACTGGACATCAGTTTTTACACGGAGCGGCTGCCACCTGACTTCCACAACCCGAAGGCTAACGATACATTTAGTCTGCCTATGTGCGATAAAATGCATAAATATAACAGTTTAAGTAGTCGCTTCAGCACTGCCGCCGCGCGGCGAGTTGTGGATTCGATCTCCACACGGGACAAAAATGTGTGTGACGCACAAATGGTCGTTCCGAGTCTGGCAGCGACACAGGATTGATTCATAGTGAGGGAGTTGTCTTTAAAAAAAAGAGAATGCTAAACTCTAAGTCCGCTTATGTATATATAAAATGGATAAAGATAAACATCGATAATAGACTCCTTACTGTTACGAAAAACCTAAAAATATAGCTGGCAATATGTGGTACACCCACATATACCTAGCTTATCCTTAGGGAATTAATTGGTGTAAGTCTTATGAGTACACTTCCGTCTAATTCGGTGAGGAGATACATATAGGTTGTTATGTTAACATAATTTTCACAACTTGCCCACTAGGTCCCTAGATACAGCCTAACAATATCGTATAATCTGAAAACCACAGTAAGGGATGGAACCCGCATATAGTACGATGTTCAACCGAAAATCTACATAGATTAATTATTATACTTGTAACGGTAACTTAAGGATGGAAGGTTCTCGAAACTCATCTAATTAAGTCTGTTACTGATATTTTACTTAACCCTCATAAATTAATCATTACAACTTCGTACATACGCAAGTGAAGGCAAATTTTAAATCGAATCATATACTGACTTATTTTTTCTGAATAATAACAGCTGCCGCACTGCGATTCAGACCCAGTATCGCGAGGAACTTTACAAAAATAAACTGTCAAAAAGTGCACTCAGACTGAAAACAATCATTTATGGACCACTCAGATAATTGTTTTATATGGGATTTCAACCTATATCACTCAGAGCGGTTTGCCTGCAGTTCAATCTATGATTGTTTGACAAATATATCCAGCATAATTATCATTTACCGAGTGATTTTAGCCACATGTAGTCTGGAAATGTGCAGGGTTAACGGCAATAGGCTATTCTTAAGCACAACCTAAAAGGAGTCTTTGCCTACCTCGTGAGAGTTACATAGTGTAGTAAGATATACGTATATATTATAATTATATGTATTTATAAATGATCAAATGAATCTTACTGGACAGATGACGTAACAGTTTAAGCTGTTGCCTTGCTACAAAATTTGTGTGATCCACAAAACGGCGTCCTGGGTTAGGTGTTTTATGCGTACGAAGTTTGAATGTCTGTTTATTTCCCCACCACACAGGAATTATTCCTACTGCGACAGTTGTCTTCTTTAAATATAATGGAATAGAAAAAATATGTGTAATATACTTTCAGAAGATTGATAAAATCTTCTAAAAGCATATTGTAAAACGAAAAAGTATCAATTTCAAGTTTATTTCTATAAAAGGTTGATTTTGCTTTCTATAGTAATCGGCATTTATATCTGAAATATTTATTTCGTCGCCCGCAAAAATGTCTGGCTCCTGTAATGAAAATATAAATGTCAGACGTCTGAGGATTTTAATAAAAGTTTCGCTATAAACTGATAGATACATTAGAGTTTCGTACATTTTCGTACGTAAGTAGTGATAAGAGTGGTATACTCCAAACTACTATTTATTGCATTAAATAAATTGAATCCAAATATATTTATTCCACCACTGCGCTGGCTGTAAGTTTGCCTCAAACTTTTATACTACTTATATGGTAATGTGAAGTGTCTTGAAGCCTTCAACTAGATCTTATTAGGTTTATATATGTAGATCTTTTGGCAAACTATATATTTTCTTTGAGCTAAATAATATTTTCAGTAATAATAATAATAATCTGCCCGTACCATTGATGCTATTAGAGTATTTTCAACGGTCCATCAAAAACCCATATCCATAGCCCATATATATTAGAATCCATACGTAGCAATAGTCCTACGCCTGCTGCGGCTAGTGCCGCTGCTGTAGATGTTCCATCCCACCTTTAATTAAAACTCTCAAAGGGCCTCTTCAAGTTGGTCTCCGTGTAAGCCTCCCAAATATTTTTCTAATATGTTAGGAAAATATCTGTGATAAGAGAAACAAAAATAATATTCTATTACATACACACAACACCATCTAGCCCGAACTAAGCGGAGCTTGTACTATGGGTACTAGACAATGGATAAACATACAATATAATATATATACCTTTTATTTTAATCTTACGTTTGTGTTTTGTAATTTCATATAGTCATTCCCATGTCAGGTATTCCGAGTATATTTGCCAAGTGTGCGTGAATACACAATCATACACATCAGAAATTGTAAGAAATAGTGAAATGTACTAAAAGATATAAAAACTAACAAAAACAATTATCATTAACCTATTGATTCGCAGCGGCACACCAGTGGCCAGAAGCAATTAGTTTTAATTATGTTTGGTATTCTCAATTTTAACATATTAAACGAATAAAAAGAAAACAAGACGTTTATTGCATAACTGTAAGTCAACTATTTAACTACACAGTTATGCACTATCTTTACTTGCCCCGTCCTAGCTAGGAATTAAAGTAGATAGATTTAGAGCTAGATTTAAGTCACCAAAGGTTAAAGGGATTAAATAAACAGTTAACCCGTACTGGGCCAGTGTAGTGGACAGTGGCCATACTTTTCAGACACTGAAAACAGACCCGTGCATTAGGACATTTTATATGCCCACGCCTTTATAACAACATCTATCTAATTATTTTTACGTAAAATATTTTATGTATTTTCTGAGGATTCTTAAAGTTGAAGAAGGTATATACTTTCGTTATTTATTTTTTCAGGTATCATCTTGAAATATTTTGTTTTTTCAACATTAAGGATGTAGATTATAAAGAGGGAATGAGGATAGAATAATGAACTTTTTGTACTTGGATTTAGATTTTACTTCTAGCAGCCGCGACATAAATCAAGTTTTGCTTTAAAATAAGTAATTAAGTTGTAAGACGGCTTAATTTATTTGAATGGTAACATATTATGTCCTTGCCTAGCTTTCAAGCATTTGCCATTTTAAATTGCAACCAAACCGATATAGCTATTTAAATGAAAAAGTAATAATAATAAAGTTTATTACTCCATAAGAAACACACTTAATCTAGGTACAAAACTAAGGACTTAAGGAATACATAACAAACTGGAGACCCTGACTTCTAAACTAGGTATGGACCTGTATCTTAGAAGCCAGTGCTACCTTCTGATAGTTACATTTATATAAAGAAGAGGCAGAGTTTTATTCGCAATTATAATATTATAATGGATTTCTGGGATTTATATTAATAAAAGGACAAAAAGTATGACTTATTTAAATAATTAGCAATGCTAATGTTTTCAATATGGCATGGCAAAATTATAATACTGTTTTGTTCAATACAAAATTAATTAACTTGCAATTCCATGAATATGTATCCTGTTTAATATGTATTGAATTTAGAAAGGTAACAGATGTTTAAATATATTTTTTCTATAATATATAAAGAGTATTTCCTTACAATTTGTCTGCATAGTGGTTTAAGTGGTCGCCTCGCCGCTGCCGCTGCTCCGAGTGTTATGGGTTCGAATACCACACAGGACAAAAATTTGTGTGATCCATAAATGGTTGTTTCGAGCCTAGGTGTTCTTTGTGTCGGTTGTTTGCATGATTATAAAGTCCCCAGAGACACAGGAATTATTCCTAATGCGGACGATGCATAAATTAGTTAAAATAAATTAGATAATAATAATAATATTCTACCATATACACACAACACCATCTAGCCCAAACTAAGCAGAGCTTGTACTATGGATACTAGACAATGGATAAACATACATATATACTTTTTTTTTGTAAATACATACATATTATACATAGAAACACCCAGACCAAGACAAAAATTCATGTTCATGCACACAAATGTTTGACTTGTGCGGGAATCGAACCCGCGACCTCAGGCGTGGCAGTCGGTTACACTAACCACTACGCCATAGAGGCCGACAAATGACTGATTTCCAATTTAGCCAGAAAATTTGGTTCCTTGCTTGGTACTCATATGCTAAAACGCTTAGCGAGAGTTTAAATCACAGTCTTAAATTATAGCCAGATGTGGAACTCCAGATGCTGTTTGTAGCTCAAACAATATTTCGCAACATAAGATCTGTTGACTTAGATCATGAAGTAGCGTTTATAAATGTCAAATATCTACATGACATTATATCCAATATTTGATGGTTCTCCGCCATTTTAGCTATTAGTACATTTACTAACAATAAGTACACTTAGTAACTCACTATTTGAGAGACTATTGATAAATAATAACAATAGTAATAAGTTTATATTTATCACCAAAATGAATAAATGTATTTTACTTAAATCTCCGCTATGGCTTGCGATAAGATAGATACATTGACAGAAGCTATCGTTTTGATTTATTTTACCTTTGAAAGAGTAAGATTCAAGTAACTTCTATAACTTTCTTAACGCAAGATTGCAGAAACGCCCGCGTACATGAAGTTATAATGTGCTGCAACACACATTCCCAATGTACTAAACATCCAGTAATATCTATCTTCTATATATATATATATAAAGGAAGATGTCCTGACTGACTGACTTAGAGACAACGCACAGCCTAAACCGCTGGTCGTAGGAACTTGAAATTTGGAGAGCATGTGTGTTTTCATTTGTAGGGATGTACTATGAAAGGATTTTTTTTAAATTCCACCCCTAAGGGGGTGGAATAGGGGGGTTAAGTTTACATGGAATTTACTCATTTCTGGACTTATAAGTATAAAAATAGGTATAAAAGTTATTGATTGTAATTGAAAATGACCCGTGTAGGTAAAATGGACAAAACTCCCCCTAAAAAGGTAAAATGGGGGGGTAAAGTTTGTATGGAAATTTTCTCATTTCTGGATTCAGAAGTATGAAAATTGGTATATTGGGTTCTGATTACAAACAAAAATGATCTATGTAAGTGGAATGGACAAAACTCCCCCCTAGAGAGGTAAAATGGGGGGTAAAGTTTGTAACGAAATTTTCTCATTTCTGGACTTAGCAGTATGAAAATTGGTACATAACTTTTCGATTACAATTGAAAAATATCTGTGTAGGTGAAATGGATAAAACTCTCCCCTAAAGGGGCGGAAGGGGGGATAAAGTTTGTATGAAAATTTTCTCACTTCTGGACGAGTACGACCCGAATTGATTGTCAAATTCCAAATTAACGCGAGCGAAGCCACGAGCAAAAGCTAGTATTATATAAATAAGAAATGAATTCATCCAGTAAATTAAAGAAGCCAATTATATATTGTCACGTAACATTATGTGGACATTCTCATAGAGCTAGTTCAGAATATCCTACATGAACATTACGACTATTTACGAGTAACTACGATTGTTTCAGCCGAGTTTAACGAGGCCATTGTTTCAAGCCAATTTGCAATCAAAAGTCTGCCAGTAATTTCGGTGAATTTAGGTAACATTCGGTAAATTTCGGTAACATTCGGTAAAACGACGCTCTTACTCGTGTAACTAAAATGGAAGTTTGCAACAAATAATTTGATTCCAAATTAACAGATTTCTCCTTAACTAGATTCTATTTATCTTAAAACTAGAATCGTGTCCAGGGAATTTTGTAATGATTGATCTGGCAACCCTCGTTAACTATCAAATTAAATGAACCTTCGTTTAAGAGTTGGCTAGCATTTAGGGAATTCTTGTACCTGCGGAGCATAGCAATTGTGTGTATATCTAACTATATTGTTGTTGATCATAGTTGATTATACAAACTCGAACATAGTTTGTTTATGTTTCTATGTATAATATGTATGTATTTACAAAAAAAAAAAAGTATATATGTATGTTTATCCATTGTCTAGTACCCATAGTACAAGCTCTGCTTAGTGTGGGCTAGATGGTGTTGTGTGTATGTGGTAGAATATTATTATTATTATTATTATTATTAATTGATACAAAGGCAAAAGTGGATCATAAAAATTTTACAAATTGAGTAGCTAATTTTGTTGGGTCGATTACCCAAACATTGTAATTTGGAAATATTTTTGTTTATAATATTATATTCGCTAAAACTACATACACAATTATTGAGCTTTCTGATATACTAAACATAAAATTGACGTATAGATATATACACTATTAGTCTTTCTTATACGTTATTTCTCCCGCGTGCGACTTTGCCAACTTGGTACGAAAATTATAAATGAATTACTACGTCTCAGCTAAGTTAAGACTTATAAATACATAGTAATAAGCAGGCACCTACTTAAGAATTATATTTCAGTAGGCTTATTAATTGTACTGAATTATTTTTGACATCCAAAATATTATCATATTATCGTCTATTAAATTACTTTTGACATCAAAGTAATTGATGAAGAGTATATAAATAATAAGAATGTATATAAATGATGATAAAAAGATGAAGAGATCTAACGAGAAATAATAACATATTTAAATTTAATAAATGTCTTATTAATATTGTTTCACTCGATGTTCATGTTTTATTATTGACACATGAGTATGCATTTAAAATGACATACTATTTGGCATATATGATATATCGATAATAATGAATAATATTTTTATTTATTAATCGATAATATCGAAAACTGGCATAATAATTTTATATAACGTAATTTTAATCACTGTACTGCATCATAGAGTATGATAATGAACAATTCTCAATATAAGCAAACCTTAATAATACCTTTATTTTATATTATAATTCAGATCTCATTTTGACATTGTATTTCAGAAAAGGAATTAATGGGTTCAAAATGTACTTATTAATTTCATAGTTTCAGATAGCAACTTGCCATCCGAAAAGGTGGCAAGTTTAGATGTAGAAGGACGTACCTATATATCATTTAAATCTTTGTGTTTAGGTAGGTATATCCAATAATGAAACAACTAATTAATATTCCACACATCCAAAAGCTCCAGTCCAAATATAAAAACGTAAACAAAGAGCTTGACTTTATTTGAAGTCTTAACGAAAATACGAGTAAATCTTTAAAGATGTATCTTATAAAAAGCATACGGAACTCACACTTACAAACATAAACATCGTGTAACACTGACATAACTTTTCTGTAATGCCATACTTCAATCCAGTGAACTGACAGGTTTCTATATCAAAACTCAGCTTGAGAAATTTATGGGCACACAATGAATCTTTTTGACCTATTTTCTGACATTTGGTACTTTGTGTCGTCGAACTTCTACCACGTGGTGCGATGACTCAGGCCGAAAACATCTGTGGGAATCTGATTTTGAAGATACTTTCTGGTAATTACATTATATAAATAATTATTCGTGATCAGATTGTTTATGTTGATGATTTTTGTAACTGTGCTAAGGTCATGGTTTTATATGGATGACTATTTATAAACTAAGCTCGTATTTTTATAACAGTGGTTTAAATATGAAGTTGCCGCTTTGTATTAAAAACTGGTAACGTTGTGGTTTCATACTAAGTATCATCAATATTTTTTAATATGGACAATTAGAAATCTGTTTTCTTTTATATGTAGTTGCTTGTATTTAGACCAATATATAAATTAACAAAAACATCAACGATCATGTAATTATGGCGAATTGGCAAATGTTATCTATTAATAATATATATAGTCTATTTCCGAATTTTAAATTAATTATTAAAATAACCATTCCATTTTGTACAGAAACTACAGATTTAGATGTAGAACATAAACGGCAATTTCATAGCTAAAGACCTTATATATAGGATCTCCTACTCACTCCTATTCACATAATGTATACCATTATAAAATTAGGCCTTCTAATTTCTCAATTAAAGGTGACCACAGCACGCAAGTTCAGCAGAGTACAGTCAAAAATGGAAATGTGAATTAAAACAAAATTCAGTTATTATCCGTTCGGGTTTTACATCCTAACTAATATTATAAATGCGAATGTGAGTTTGTTTGTTACGCTTTCACGCCTTAAGTACTCCACCGATCATCAGGAACTTTCGCATCACGTTGTCAGGGAAGCAGAAAAGGACATAGGTTACCTTTCATCCAGAAAAAAGTACTGTTACTAACCTAACCTAAAACGCGAGTGAAGCCGCTGACAAAATCCTAACTAATATTATAAAAGCGAAAATGAGGTCGTTTGTTTGTTACTTTTTCACGCCTAAACCACTGAACCGATCATTCTGAAATTTTGCATATACGTTGCCAGGTGTACAGAAACGGACATAGGCTACCTTTCATCACGAAAAAAATTAATGTTCCCGAGAAAAACAACAATAACATTCTTATGATAATAGATGGCGCCACGTGTCTTTCGAATCATGATTGAATTAATATTATTACAAGCAGAGTACAACCCGAATTGATTGTCAAATTCTAAATTAATGCGAGCGAAGCCGCGGGCAAAAGCTAGTCTAATATAAACCCGGCATGGAGTTCTGTGTTAAGAGGTATAAGGATTAGTTTATCCAAATATTCATTCAACTTGTCAGCTACAGACCCTTTCAACTCTTGTACACGGTGCGGATACCATACGTAAATTGAGACACTTGTGCGGGTTGAATGCACCACGTAAACTACTTACGCGACACCAGGCATAGGCGGGATGCTATTCCTCTATACTTTTTCACATTGTATAGAAGTGTCAAAAGCCCAATAGATACAGCATTGGACTCTAGTAACGTAAACCAATTCTTAACAAAAAATTTTTAGCCTAGCTATGACTTTCCAGAAACTCACTAGCGATGAGCATTACTACGTCATCCTAACTTTAACTAATATTATAAATGTGAATGTGAGTTTGTTTGTTACGCTTTCACGCCTTAACTAATTGACAGATCATCATGAAATATTGTATACACGTTGTCAGGGGTACAGAGAAGACATAGGGTACCTTTCATCCTAAAAAGTTCTATTACGAAAGTAAATAAACTAACATTAATTACGCGAATGAAGCCGCGGCAAAATGTTGTACTATTTAATGTAAAGTTTGATTACCACACAGAACATTAGAAGGAAGTTCTGTGGATAATCATGTTAGGCAACATATTGTTGAATTTGTTTATCATAAAGTTCTCAGTAACAGTACAGAAACTGGAACTATGCCCACTGAAAGGTAATTAGTTCCTACCTAATTACATGTAACGTAAACATAAATGGTGAAACGTAAACGTGATTGGCCTCTACCCAAATATTGGCTGATAAAGAGTGGTTTTGTGCATAATTTGTAGACGGGAAGACTACATAACAAGTCAGTAGGTAACTTTTTGAATGTAAAAAGGAAATAGAAATAGATACCGTAGCTAAAATGAAATATATTAAGTGTTAAATACAGGCGCTCTATATTTTACTTATGTACAATACAGTCTACAATAGAAGTTATACGTATATAATATGTTACGACATATTTTCTTAAGTTTACTACTTTAGGTATTTATTTTATCGCGTTGTACTTTTTGTTTATAGTTTTGCTACGAATTTCGTAAAAGTGGTTTTATTTGAATAGGTATGTCGTTTTAATATCAATTAACAGACCAATTCACCATTTCGACCCTTAAAATTACATTTTTCGCTTTTAAAAGTAACCACGATCATTTACCGAATGATCGCGAGTCGAGTGACTTCAGCAAATTGTGAATTAGTTGCCTTGTCACCGGCGTGCGATGCTAACTCCCTTAGACTCGCTCTATACTTTGTATACTGTAAGTTTGGCTTGCCTTTTATTATGTAAAATCTAAAACGCTGCTGAACCTAATTGAGAAAGCATAGAGATCCATAGCACAGTGACTATAGTATTTTACTACGATTGTATAAGCCCGTCAGCCAACCAGTGTTTGTGTACGCGAATAATGCGTTGTGTCGAAGACATCACGTGACACAATGTTTACTACAGCGATGTAAATAGCTGCATTAAGTCTTCAATAATGTGATCCTGGTGACTGATTACTATCAGATTATGCAAATAACATTAGCTTCAATGACCCAGTTTCGACCGTACTCGTCTATCCAACATTATTCATTGTTATTTGCGGATTCAAATGTAACATAATTTACATACAAAACATCCACGTTATATTAAAATTGACTATTGCTATGTCTATAAAAAGTAAGTTAGTTACATACATTGCACTCACATTTCACAAGACATAACCCAACCCATTTATACTTGGTCAATCGAAAAAGGAAAGTACATCTAATTGAAATTAAACAAACTTTATACAGATTTTATCGCGTTGTTTATTTTTTATAAAACACTATTATTACATAATTTAGTTTGGTTCTCGTGTCTGATGGGCTGCAATATTACTATAGACAGAACTTGCATATATTATGCGATATAGCGCACGGCTACGTTCCTGGAATGCAGGCTCTAGTACAATTTGTATGAATATATGCGGTATCTGTAACTATCCTCCGTTGGTTGTATGTGTGGAACGCCATTTAACTATTGCTTCCCCGACAGTCAGTATTAAATGTCTAATCTATCTTCAATTGCATGACTATGGCACACTGTGACTGTTTTCATCGACATATCGCTAAAATGACTTTTTCCTGCAATGGAAACAGTGTACTTGCTATAGGCAGGGAACTCTATAAAGACGCTTGCAAAGTCTAGCCAGTTCAATATATAACTCTTCTTTGAGAGTACCTAATAAAGGTTTTATATTCAAAAATAAGTCAGTTATGACAATCTTTGCCGGTGATACTAACATTTTATTTCGTTGAAAAACGGCCATGTAAGATCCTAACAATATTATGAATATGAATGTGTATTTGTACTCGACAGATCACTATGATATAATATTTGACCAATTGCATACATGTTTTCAGGGGTACAGAGAAGGACATAGGGTACCTTTTATCCAAGAAAAATTATATTCCCGAGGGATGGAAACTTATTGACTAAATCTACATTAACATGAGCGGGCTACACCTTGTAATAAATAAATCACCAGCGGCAGTTGCCTTGAAAACATGTCATCCGCTGTTTAAATTCATATTGCCGCATAGGGAAAGATAATAACACACAGAGCAAAAGATTTATATTTTTTTACGCAAACGCGAATTATTTATCAAGCATACATTACAACCTTTCTAAAATATTATCGCTCCTCTCTGTTTTATGTTCTGTATGGCGTATTAATAATACCGTAGCGCATGAAATAAAATATTTCTTCGTTTCTGAGATTTCATTGCTGGAATGGAATGCGATACGGAATATCTAATTACTTGGATAGTATAATAAGGTCGAGCCAGATAACACTATCAGTCTCGTGGCATAAGTTTATGAATGCGGCTGATTTTGGCGTCCCGTTTTCATTATCGAGTCGGGCAAATAATATTGTTTTGAATTTTTCAAAAGGAGCACAGATTCCGAAATTTATCGCTGTATGGTTCATTATAATATAAAAATAATAACAAAATCAGCCCTGAATTAAACTTTTCCACTGCTGGGCAGAAGAGGCTCCTCTTCTCAGTGTGAGGCGGGTAAGACTTTTTTTTACGCTTGTATTTTTTTGTTTATAACATAAACAAAAAAATACAAACGAAATATGGGTGTTAGAACTCTGCTTCACTCTTCGGGTATATTAATGTGTAATGGCTTGAGTGTATGTACCACGGGTATGTACATAATAATATGTATTACAAAATCTATAAATCTTATTAATTTTTTAAAATAGACAACTTCCTCCCGCACTAGGAATAATTTCTGTATTGTGGGGGACTTAACAAACATTGAAACGACGGACCAAAGAACATCCAGACTCAGAACAACCATTTGTGGACCACATAAAGTTTTGTCCCATGTAGAATCGAACCCACAACACTCAGTGCATTGGCAGTGGCGAGGCGACCACTTAAACCACTACGCCATCTATGCAGTCAAATCAAACAAATTCCGAAAATTATATACTTCTTAGTCAAATTCTGCCTATGATTATAGTCGACATTTCAAAGTTTAATCAAGCTCTACTTTGAGTTACAAAATGTGAATGTTTCAACTAATATGCTATAAGCTGAAGAGTTTGTTTGTTTGGTTGAACGTGCTAATCTCGGGAACTATTGGTTCAAATTGAAATATTATTTTAGTGCTGGATAGTTTATTTATAGAGGAAGGCTATAGGCTATATAACATCACGCTACGACCCACGGGGGCCGCGCAGTAACTATAAACGCGGGTGAAACCGCGGGCACAGCTAGTTTTATATACATATGTGTATATCTAGAAAGGATAAAGGTGTTAACAATTATATTTCGCCAGCTACCTACGTTTAATTTTTTGTAAGTCCTATACAATAGAGGGCGTGTCTATTGCGATATCTCTGTATTACTGAGAATTACTTGACAGAAAATCCGAATAACAAGTTACCTGATTCGTAAATAGAACAGAAGACCTCATTAACAGCAGTTACAATCACTATCACCGCTGCGACGCAGTCCTAATTACAAGTTAATTTTTGACACATTGTATGCAAAATATGTCAAAATTTTACTATCCGTAGGTGAAACGGAACCAGGCCTCTGAAAATAGCTTGATATCAGGTACGCCGCCGTAACCTTGTTTACCACCTTATTGTAATGAAAATATAGAATAAAGCACTAAAATCTTCTTGCAAAGTAAAATGTTGATGGTAGAAGGCCTCATATATAAAATTTATTTTGCTGTCTTACAACAATCAAAGCTATCTTAAATACAGTAGGTACCACGAAGAAAGCTGAAAGTCACAAATAAATAAGTAAATTACATGCAATATACAGGCGGCTGTTCAAGTCGGTTCTGGCCACAAAAAGTAAGGTCCGTAATTATCGCCGGGCTGGCAACACCCTAATTAGAGTAGACACGATAAAACTTCCGATTGGGGTCGACTCTAACTAAGTTCGACCTGATTCTTTGACTGTTAATGAACTCTCCCTTTGATGAACTATTTAAAAAGTCACTGTGCCAGAAGCAATGTAAAAAATTACGAAGCTTATTTCTATTTTCCATATTATGAATAGCAGTTGACCTATAAAGAAAGTCTTCAAGCATCGAATCAAGTCCAATTTGGCTTTATAGCACAGACAAGCAAGCATTACCATGACTGTTAAGATATTTTTATAGGAGTACATTTTTTATGTGTTTTGCTTATCTATATATTAATACGTGAAGCGAAAATTTTGGATCCCTTTTTACGAAAATTGGGCGGACGGAGGAGTATGAAATTTCGCACACTTATAGTTTATACAGAGAAGAAGTGACGAATGCTAATATTTTTATAAAATATGCATTAGAAACACATTAAATTAATGAAAAAACACTACACGCACACAACCATGCATTTGACACACGCAGTCGAAGCGCGTAACTAAGGTTACATATATCAATATATAACGACATATATCAGCAATATCTTCAAACTTTGGTCGAATTTCGAACACTAGGCGACCGCTAGTAAATTATGAAATGTCTTAACATTTTTTACAAATTTGTCAAACCATGCGCACCGTTTCTTCGTGAAAGAGGCGCTCTACTGCTCACATGGATTACTATTAAAGAGTTATAAATTTCTAAATTATCCCTTATATGCTATATATATACTTACATGGGCACCAGCAACAATGTGCAAGGCACTCACCTGTAAGGAAAGAAAAATTAATTTTACTATATACTTCGCAGAAAATTTCTTTATCTATACTAATATTATAAAGCTGAAGAGTTTCTTTGTTTGTTTGTTTGAACGCGCTAATCTCAGGAACTACTGGTTCAAACAAACAAACTCTTCAGCTTTATAATATTAGTATAGATAAAAAACTATGAACAATTTGAAATCATGAATAAAATACAATAAAACTTTTAGAAATCATAGTATGGACGTTTCAACATTAAATAGGTACATGAAAGTTGTGATCCTCGGCTAGACGAGCGTCGTGAAGCTTAGACAATATATATGGCTCTTTTGAACTAGCACAATGCATTCTAATGATATCCTAACGTATCAAACATACGTGCAAGTACTACGTATGCAAGGGCTGTATTCTTGACCATGCAGAGTAGACGCATGTGCATTCCAACAATATTCGCATTATTATACGAATGAACAAAGTCAGTAACTATAATATCAACCCAGTCTATAACCTGTCCCACTGCTGGGCACGGCTCTCTTCTCAGTATGAGGTTAGGCCAGACTTAACATAGAGAAAAAAAAAAAGAGTTTGAACTAACACACTAAAATAATGCTTAATATTTGCATTACTATGTATACAAACGTGTTATAAACTAGTACCTTACTCAAGTCGAGACTAAATAATTGATAGCAAATTATATAAGTTATTACTATGTCAATGAACATCCTAACCTATTATAAATAGATAATAGGTAGAGTCGATTAGAGCGCGTACCAACAAGTTTGGGTCCTCATACCTCTGCCGAACGACCAAGGCATGCAATTCTCTGCCAAGGCACGTGTTTCCTTCTTCCTTCAATCCTGGGTCCTTTAAGCGGGGCGTGAAAAAGCACCTTCTCTGGCCGTCAAAGTAGAGACCTCAACATCGCCTCGGCTACTATGAGGGCGGTGTGGAGGCCACTGCTCTTAGACCACACGACTGCTTACCATCAGGTGGAGTGTGGTCATTTTGACGAGCACAATAAAAAAATAAATAAAAAAATACAAATGTGAGTTTATTTGTTCGTTTGTTACGCTTTTACGCCCTAACTACTAGACCGATCATCGTGAAATTTCGTATATTCACTGTCAAGGATACAAAAAAGAACATAGTATACCATTACTCTAGAAAAAAAGAAGAATTGTAAATTGACATAACTACATTTACGCGAGCGAAGCCGGAGGCAAAATAGTAAAAATTAAGTTAAAACGAGGTAAACGTCAAACGATTCCTTTGCATCGTTTATCATGTTTACGGAATAGCTTATTTAATATAGGACGGACACGGCTTGCCGAGATGCGAGCTTAAGCCCTGCTTAATAGTTCCCTGCTTTGGCTTTACCTCGTTCGTAATTTACAAAATAATTGAGGCCACGTCAGCTCCGATCTCGTTAAGTTTGCCTGCGCTCTGCTTTTGAAGTATATTTTCCATAGCTCGTAACAAAAGGCAACTTACTTATTATATTACACTATAGGATATAAGCATTAATAATTACTAGTGGTCGCCTAGTGCTCGAAATTCGACCAACTGATATATATTATGTCATGTCATTATACTCGTATATTGATATATGTAACCATAGTTACGCGCTTCGACTGTGTGTGTCAAATGCATGGTTGTGTGCGTTTAGTGTTTTTTCATTAATTTAATGTATTTATTATACATATTTTATATAAATATTAGCATTAGTCACTTCTTCTCTGTATAAACTATAAGTGTGCGAAATTTCATACTCCTCCGTCCGCCCAATTTTCGTAAACAGGGATCCAAAGTTTTCGCTTCACGTATTAATATATAGATAATGTATATACAACATAGCAGCGATAGGCTAGTGGGCGACCGTTGAACTACCACGCAGAGGTCTCGAGTTCGATCCCAAGGCGCGTATCTCTAACTTTTCGAAATAATGTACGCAATAAATAGTTGATTATTATCGTTTGCTTTAATGGTAAAGAAAAACATCGTGCGGAATCCTGCATGTCTGAGAGTTCTCCATAATGTTCTCGAAGATGTGTGCAGTCTGCCAACTCCCACTAGGCCAGTGTAGTGGACTGTGGCCTAACACCTTCTCCGCTGAGAAGAGGCTTGTGGGTAGAAGTGAGACAGTTATTATATACATAAATATATACAACGTTACGTGGGTATATTTTAGATTTATGAGCCAAATTGAAACTTGAAATAAAGAGTCTTATAACAAAATAATGTCCTTCATATATTCGTTTGACATCGGTCCGACCCAAGCTCAGTTTACTATCAAACTAATTAGATGGATTTTGAGATCGTCTTACGTTGACATATCGTATATCTTAGAAGATATTTAGGGATGAAAATTCAGATTATTATATACCTACAAGCTTCTACCCGTGTGACTAAACGTGAATCCCATGGGAACCGAGATAAAAAGAGCATGTTATTATGTAAAGGATATTTGATTACCACTCAACTGTTTACGCGTTATTGAGTAAGTAACAACGATGACTGCCGATAATGTGTAGCGGGCAAGCGGTATTGTGTGTTCAAATGAAAACTATTTAGAATAATTACTGTGATCCACAAATAATTTTCTTGTATGATGTACTTTGTGGTTGTTGATTGTAAGTTTGTAAAGTCGCCCGCGTCACAGTGCTTCAACAATTGTGAATAACAATCTATTAATAGTCGATTAGGCTTATTTCACACGTACCACAACCACACTATAACCACAACCACACCACAACCGCACACGTGGGCTGACGCAATTTTGTATTGAAAATGAATAGTAGAATTTACACGGACCATATTTTGCCGTCATTATCGACCACGTGTGTGATACCTACCAGATCGCAACCATAACGCAACCACAACGTAACCACTAGCGACACCGCGGACTAGCGTCCGACCACATCGCAGACACACTGCTGCGTCGACGCACCGACACCGCTGACGTCGTCTTCTTCTTAAACAAATCCATAACAAGGATAGCAATAACAATGTTTCCTCTTCGAATTCCATGAGGTTCTTCAGTCAAGACGTGTTTCCTCAACTAAAACCGGTATCGAACTGTCTGTCTGCACCCGTGAGCGTCATTGCGTCGTCGCAACCACATCGCAACTATTAACGACAACTCAACCACATCCACATTTTGTAGGAACCACAACGCAACTGCAAAAAGCTGCAGCGACACTATTCACACGTAACCACTGCTTGATCACCTTTTGTCGCGTCGATGTCGCGTGGTTGTGGTACGTGTGAATGAAGTCCTAAAGTAACTGATATCACAACATAATCCTATCTTTATTTATAGTATTAGTCGGGTAATCAGAGCTAGTCGTTATTTGAAGGGATTTGCAACATTTGAGTGATACCTAATGTAAGTATCTCTAGATTACGATAATATGCATGACTGGTGTAGTGGTTTAAGTGGTGGTCTAGTCACTACGTCGAGTGTTGTGGATTCGACCTACACGGAACAAAAAATTTTATATATGTATATTTAAATTTGGGTCTTATTGTATCCTTTGTTTATTATAAGTTTGTAAATACACAGAAATTATTCCTAGTCCTGAAGCTGTATTTAACTAAACAATTGCTTACCGCATTGGCCAACATGTAAGCACAATTGCCACCTTGGTAAATCTTGTCATATATAATGTGTGACAACGTTGCCCTGGTTCAAACATTTAAATAAATAACAAACACGCACAAACCCCGAACGAATTATAGAAGGTTTTTTACCTTATATTTACAAAACATCCCACTAGGTCGAAGTGTCGCCGGTCTGTACTGACAGGCCCCCACACACAAGATAAGATACCTTTTATTTGAATACTAAGTAACAATATAGTTGGCGTAAATACTGATGAATTTTAAAACAACTATTTTATACACACATGTGTTATTTTACACGCACATCTGTTAAATTTTCAAATATGTTTTTAAGCCGGATTTAAAGGGCGGTAAGGTGGTATACAAACATAATAAATTCACATAAACGCTAAAGCTCTCACACAAGTACGCAAAGAGTCACGTAGATTAACATTTAACCATACATGTTGAAAATATTAGAACATTATGAATACATTTCAAATCTGGAACATTTCTCTCTCTTTTATGATGAATAATAATATCAGCCCTGTATTAAACTGTCCCACTGCTGGGCACGGGCCTCTTCTCAGTGTGAGAAGGGTTAGGCCATAGTCCACCACGCTGGCCCAGTGCGGGTTGGCAGAATCTTTGAGAACATTATTGAGAACTCTTAGACATGCAGGTTTCCTCACGATGTTTTGCTTCACATTTAAAGCAAGCAATACTTAACTATTTAATACGCACATTACTTCTAAAAGTCAGAGATGCGCACCTTGGGATTGAACTCGAGACCTTTGCGTGGCAGTCCAACGGTTTCCCACTAGGCTATCGCTGCTATCTTGCTGAATACAAATGTCAAATATCCTGACTAATATCATAAATATGAATATGAGTTTATTTGTTTGTTACGCTTTCTTGCCTTAACTACTTAACCGGTCATCATGAAGTTTCGCATACACTTTGTCAGGGGTACAGAAAAAGACATAGGGTACCTTTCATCCCGAAAAAGTGTTGTTCTCGAGGGTAAGAAAATTTACATAATATAAATTTAAACGAGCGAAACCGAAGGCAAAATCTTATAAAAAATAAATCATCAATCTGGTTTACAAATGAAAATAGTATTCTGGTCAAATCTTCCAATTAAGCTCAGCCAAATACTAGTTCAAGAAATGGTCTAGTTTCTATAGTGCAATGGGTAGATACTAAATTTACTTTTCAATGGGCAGCTTAGTCCAAGCCATTTATTTATGACTGGTCTTACATTTAAGGCGTGAGGATTATGGTAGTTAAGCTTCTCTAAACCGTAATATAAAATTATATTAGCTGCATGCATATATGCAGCATATAAACTGTCTCACTGCTGCAAGGTTTAGCCCAAAGTCCACCACCTGGCCTAGTGTGGCTTGACAGACTTTACACATCTTTAAAAATATTATGGAGGACTCTCAGTCATGCAGGTTTCTTTATGATGTTTTCCTTAAACAAAATGATAAAAAAAAATTGGAAAAGTCAGAGATTCGTGCCTTGGGATCGAACTTGAGACCTCTGCGTGGCAGTCTAACGGTTTCCCTCTAGGCTATCGCTGCTCTTTATCTAATCCAACCCAAAATTACCCTAAAATCTGAACCATGACCTGAATTATTTTTACGTTAGCTATATACAAAATATAAAACAAACATTTTACTTATTATAATTTATTAATTGGTGGTTCTTCCGGCAAACGCGGTCGTTTGCGGTTAGATTTGATTACTGTACAGTGACGTCACATCCCTTATTTATGCACATAAACTATCCAAAACTATCTATTATATTATTGAATACTATGTGGAACGAATGGGAGCATAATATTATGAAGTAGGTGAATTTGTAACCGTCCGGGAACTTGGCATCGGGAGCGGTGGTAAATCAATTTGTTATAGAATTTATGTATCATATATTCATAACATATCACTAGTGTATACATAACAGTGCATTTCCATAAATATAACATCACTCCTCGTTAGTCAGGCAGTATATACATAATTGTTCGTATGCTACTACCGATCTATAGGTACGGTTTCTATTTCCTCGTATTATTCTCTCAACGACAATATGTTGTTGGGTATTTTTTAAAGACATTCTAGCACGTAATCTTTCTCGTGTTCTTTTACGTGGCATCTAAACCCTTACTAATATTACAAAAATACTAGCTTTTGCCCGCGGCTTCGCTCGCGTTAATTTAGAATTTGACAATCAATTCGGGTTGTACTCTGCTTGTAATAATATTATTGAATCATGATTCACGACACGTGGTGCCATCTATTATCATAAGAACGTTATTGTTGTTTTCCTCGGAAACAGCAATTTTTTTTGGGATTAAAGGTAGCCTATGTCCGTTTCTGTATACCTGACAACGTATATGCAAAATTTCAGGATGATCGGTTCAATGGTTTAGGCGTGAAAAGGTAAAAAACAAACAAACTCATTTTCGCTTTTATAATATTAGTTAGGAAGTTAGGATTAGGATGAATGTGAATTTGTTTATTTGTTACGCTTTTAAATCTACTATTCAACCGATTATCACGAAACATGGCATACACGTTGTCAGGGGTACAAAAATCAAAATAGGGTAGGTACCTTTTATCCAGAAGAAGCACTCTGCCCGAGGAATAGAAATTTCTTGGCAAAATCTATATCAATACGAGCGAAGTCACTGTCAAAATCTAGTGTATTATATATTATGTGGAGGTAATTATATCAGCTCTATTTATAAACTGTAAACTAGCCCTGTGCAGGTCGGCAGGCTTCACACATCTTTGAGAACAATATGGAGACCTCTCAGACATATAGGTTTCCTAATAAAGATTTCCTTCACCGCTAAAGGTAACTAATTATACGCACATAAAATTGTAAAACCAGAAGTGCGTGCCTTAGAATCGTCCTAAGACCTGCGCATGTCAGTGCAACTATGTTTCTCTCCGCTTTGACTGCCCTGTTTTGGTAAAAATAATACGCCTATCTACTTACTACATTAAGGTTTACTACGATCGATTCAGAGTACAGATATGTGTCAAAGGCAGCATTCAACACTCTTTATATACTCTACACTACCCTATCCTTTATTAACCTACTAGTATTCGATACGTATTAACATATTTATTAAAGGCATTTTAATTTTCGTGAACCTAATGATCTAACATACCACGTTAGTACCCTAAGCTCCTAATAAAATCGTCGCTGCCTTCTTGAGAGAATAACGTATACGTATAGGAATTTGTCACGTGCTATTCATGCCGATCATTTACGCTGACCTATGCTCTTAGCATCATAGAATGTACACACAAGTATAATTAATTGGATTTGCAGGTTCGAAAGGGCACATCTGTTATACGAAGTGCACAGGCGTTCCGCCTTTATTAATATGTGCCCTTTTCGCAATAGATTCAATTATGGAAATAATCCAACTCCATGGGTGCTTTAAACACCAGTGTAGGTTGTGCAGCACTTTGTTCTAGCGACTATTAAATTAGTAAGCTCTTTTGTAGGTAAAAAGGTATATTAGTGATGGTGATAGTCCATAAAAGAATCGCATTATCGAATTCTTGAAACAAATTAAAATGTTCAAATCTTTTACGAATGTTCGAATTACAGGCATACAGATTGATTATTTAAACAACAATTAGTCTTACGCAAATTCTAATACAATGCCTCCATTTAATCACACGATGGAGATCTTAAGAATGCCAGGAAAAGTACCTAAAATCTATTTAGGTCATTATCCTCGTCATAGCCGTCATACAAGCTATACGAAAAATAAGTTGTTCAACCGGAGAACACGTTTTACTGAGCACAATGTATCTCTAAATCGTAATCATCAAATCAAGTTTCGAATATACCTATTATGATTAGTATTATATTTGGTGACAACGAAGTGATCAACATTTAGATGTGGAAAACAATTTTTGACCATGCGAATATTCTTTTTCGTACTAATTGCACATCGGTAAGTTATATTCCTCAAACATGCAAGTTTATATACTTTTAGGAGGACAAAACCTTACAGCTCGCATTACTGAAAACGCTAGCCGTACGTAATCTGATCAGTGTCCATTATTTACTTATCTCTCGGCTGTTAACAAAGTACATTGTAGACATGCACTACTAACTAAGACAAAGCTTTGATATTTTGTATGATAGAAGTACATCCACAGTTGCACTGCTAAGTTTAAGCTTCTTTAAAATAATCATATTATGATCAATCGGCTTCGATGGGGTAGTGGTTAGTGTAACCGACTGCCACGCCTGAGGTCGCGGGTTCGATTCCCGCACAAGTTAAACATTTGTGTGCATGAACATGGATGTTTGTCTTGGTCTGGGTGTTTCTATGTATAATATGTATTTACAAAAAAAAAGTAAATATGTATGTTTAATGTTTATCCATTGTCTAGTACCCATAGTACAAGCTCTGCTTAGTTTGGGCTAGATGGTGTGTGTATGTGATAGAATATTATTATATTATATTATAATAGATACCCATAGTACAAGCTCTGCTTAGTTTGGGCTAGATGGTGTTGTGTGTATGTGGTAGAATATTATATTATATATTATATAGCAGAGGTCCGCGCTAGAGGTTTGCCAGCGAGCCATGGAGCGTAATATCCTAGGGGTACGGTTAACGGACCGCATTAAAAACTCTACACTACGCTCCAAAACACAAATCACAGACGTCACCCAGAAAGCCGCCAAACTGAAATGGGATTGGGCTGGACACGTTTGCCGTATGCCGCAGGAGCTTTGGGCTAAAATCAGCACAGATTGGATCCCAGACGGTGCTAAACGCCAACGTGGTAGACCAAAACGTCGATGGCAAGACGAATTAATTAACTACAGGAGGGACTGGTGCAAACTAGCGCATAATAGGGATATGTGGAAAAGCGAGAGGGAGGCCTTTGCCCTGAAGTGGGACAATACAGGCTGAAAATAAATAAATAAATGTTATATATAAATACGCTGTGCCCTACATATATTTGTTTTCTTACTACTACCGCACTAGATATAATTCCAACATTGCGAGCGCCTCTATAATCTTCGATACAACGGACTCCAAGAACTCCCAGACTCGGTACGACTGTTTATGAATAACACAATTCATTGCCCAGTGAGGGGATCAGAAATCTACAAAGCGACAACTTATATCGATACTACACTCGCCACTCGTGCTGTCATCGTTGTGTATAAGTTCTATATCTCTACCGAGACGCATTATCAGATCTGTGCTTTAAGTGCCTCTAGCCAATCTATCTATATCTAATCTAATAACGATTTGCGCTTCGCTTAAGTATATAAAGAAGTGGGGATCGTCGTTCTATAAAATGAACAGATGACCTAGTGAAAGTGGTGGGGTCGGCTGGATACAAGAGGCATAGTATAGCTATGTAAATCTATAAGCCTTATACCCAACAGTGAACGTCATATGATCAAGGTGATTATTATAATGGATCGTACGCTGTTTGTACGGCATAAATAAAATGGTGCTAGTAGATATGTTAATAGAAACAGATGTTTTTTAAACCTCAACTAGTTGGGCTAATACCAGAGATTTTACGAGTGCCGTACAATTTATTTATCATAGCATACTAATAATTGCGATATGGATACGCTGTAGTATTACACAGATATTTCGCCAGTTAAATTTTTTGATCGCAAACGCACTACAGTTATATTGTTGCAGGCCAGAACGTGGCCATATTAACTGTGTTGTAAAAGGCTTATAATCCAGTCCTCCTGCGTGAAGGTGGTGCGACCCAAGAGTACGATGTAAAGAAGAGCATCGATTGGTTTACACCGCACAAACGTTTAGGACTTGTAAAAGGGGCATTTTAACGTCTACCAGTCTACGCCTTCCTGGCACAGCGGTGGTGAATGGGACTGTTGTGCATGAGATCTCGGGTTCGAACCCCGGGTCGGGCCAATAAAAAAAACGTATTGGGTTTTTCTGTTAAGAGATCTCAATACGAGCCCAGAGTTAGGAAGTTGGCGATGTTAGACACCCCCGTGCCTCGGAAAGCACGTAAAGCTGTTGGTCCTGCGCCTGGTCTCTCTCCGGTCTTGTCGGATTATCCGTCCCATCGAATCATGAGGGTTAGGGAACAGAGAGAGCACTTGTGTTTGCGCACATACTTGTGCACTATACTATCTCCTGCGCAGATGGCCAGTCTTCATTAAGATTGGCCGCCGTGACCGAAATTCGGTCTGGAGGACATTAACGTCTACCAGACACAGATCTTGAATCTTACTGACTGTATGTTAATTACCATTGATTGTAAATATAATTATGTTGTTCGGGCTTGCTTCGAATCCAACTAATAATCTTAAGAGTGGCTATGTCATATTGACGCAAAAGTGTCAGGTGGTTGGATGGTTAGAGTATAAGTGTGTTAAAAATTGTTTTTAAAATAATCGCGCATTAAACACAAGTTCTTTTTCTTTTTAATTAATTTATAGGTAATGGTAGTTCTTCAAGTTAGAACACAATGTCAATAAATCTTGCACATAATACTAAAACTGTGTTTCTTAGGAATCAGGGGCTTATTCAACGGAAAGTCCCTAAAACTATAAATGTACCTCGTACAACTTATAGATACTCGTTAAATAGATACAACAAGACTGATTCTTAAATAAAGAGACCAGAAAGCGACGGAATTATATATACTTCAGTGCGCAATTATTGATTTATTGGTATAGCAATTTTGAGAAATCGGTTTATTAGTGCAGTGTAGATACGGCTGCATCGTTGAACAGCAAAATGAGTCGACGTAAATGAGCGTATAGTCAGAAAAAAAATGGAGCAACGAGACCTGCATGCTAAAAGATCAGCTCGAGGTTCAGAACACATCGAGCAACATCGCGTAGCTCGACTTTGATTTGCCAAAAATTGTCAAGTCAATACATGAGCAATGGAGTAAATTTCTGTGAACGAATAAATCCAGGCCTTTAAAGAATTTAACAGCAGTCAGTGTGTGCAGAAATGCATGGTAAGCGGTTTTTCCAACAAAAACCCGGCAAACCGTTAATTTTCATAGAGGGTCTTTCATGGTTTGAGCAAGATGAGTTCGGATGCACATATAGAGTTAGTGAGGGTATCTAATGCCAGTTCGATACACTGAAGAAATCCTGCAGGAATATGTTTTAGTATATCGGGCTTTTATCGGAAGCGAGAAACCCCATATACTACAAGACAATACTTGACCATACACAGCTCGTTCCGTAGTACATTGCGGAGGTTAAAATGCGGCAATTTTAGTAGCCAGCAAGAATTACTAGAATAAATACTGAGATACACTGAGTATATCTGGAATATGCTTAAGAGGAATATTAGACTAATAGCTACCTCGCTGCAGGACCTCCATAAATTAAAAACCGTATTGGAAGCTTTTAATCTCTTCCTAGGAAGGCATTCCTCAAGTAGAGATTTAAAACTATGGTCCAGGGAATGTCTGATGGCATGCAGGCAATTATCAGGATCAGAGGTAAAAATACTAGTAATTGTAGTAAGAATTTTCTTATCATTCTTTAAAAAAAATAGAATTACAATTTTTTTTTGTAGTATTACTATTTTTATAATTTGTTTAAAATTATTAAATTCAGAAATATTATATTGCCCTATTAATCATATTCACTATGAAAATGAAAAATTGATAAATATGATTTAAAAAATCATATTGTTTTCATTTAATTATGATTATAATTCAGGAAATGTGCTTGGGCCACTTTCCGTGTCGCTGAGTGTATCAAGAAACCTATTGGACCAAATTGAATGTTTAACCTTTTTATAAAGAGCAACATCAAGAAAATAAGACGGAAATTGCTACGTACCGTATTAATATATCGCGTCAGCCTAATAACGAAAGCCTTCACAAGTTGGCTCTTATTTCCTACCGTAAAATTGTTGCAAGCACAACCTTCAATACCTTTCAAATCTTTAAGACACTGAGAAGAACTAAATACCTAATTAAACCTAGCATTTCGCATAAACCAAAACAGCGCTGAGGAAGTAGCTACTCAATCTTGTGTTATGTTTCTGAGCTAATTAGCGTTTCGGGCCACGTGAAGATGTCGTTTTGCTGTTTGTAGGGGACTGGTAACTTCGCCTTGAGGCCATATAAATACTTTGTATCTTTATTTTATCTAAAAATACCACTACCGCTGCGGCTCTAGTAATTATTTCTGTATCTCAGTAAACTTTCAATCCTGGGTTCTTTAAGCGGGGCGTGAAAAAGCATCTTCTCAGGCCGTCAAAGTAGAGACCTCAACATCGCCTCGGCTACTGTGGGGGCGATGTGTAGGCCACTGCTCTTAGACCACACGACTGCTTACCATCAGGTGGAGTGTGGTCATCTTGACGAACAAAATAAAAAAAAAAATAAAAAAACTCAAACAACAGACACAAAGAACACACAGCACCCTGGCAAGTCCTTATTATACATTACTGGGGTTTCATTTTTATATAGTTACTAGCTGTCCCGACAGACGTCGTCCTGTACAAAAGAGAAAAAAAAACATACATAAACCATCCTCGAATCCACTTGAACACACACAAAAAGTTTCATTCAAAGCGGTCCAGCCGTTTAGGAAGAGTTCACTGTCAACACACGTACAGAAGAATTATATATATAAAGATATACGTATAATTCATTGAAATTAAACTACTATATACGGATTTTATCGCGTTGTTTATTTGACACTGTTACAAAATTTTTTGATCCGTATATAGTAGTTTAATTTCAATGAATAACATTCGCGTAAACAGAAGACAATATTATATACGTATAATTTATTGGTCTAGTGTAAAATAAAATATATTGAGTATGGTATATTGACCACCTTGGTAGCGCAACGACTGCTGTTCAGGTCACCAACTTGATTCCGGAATTGGGCAAAAGTATTACTGGAATTTTGTGTCGAGACATTCTTAGCACACAGTCTGGACCTAAGCCTAGTAAAAGGCAATAAGCCCTTTTACGTTGTACCTTAAACACATGATATTTAACCTAACCCTTTCAGGATAAAGGCATGAGACTATGTAGTGTAATATTCAATAACAATGTTTAAATATACATGTTTCCTTTATAGACACTGCCACGTTTACAAAGGAAATGTACAAAATCCCTTAGAGAGTTATGATATCCAATGCACTAAGTCAGTTTACTTACGCTTCAGCTGCATTTTAGCAACACAGACATAAGCTGTCGTGTAGAATATTGAAATATAGAAATAATATCAATTTATCTATGTTTATACTAATATTATAAAGAGAGAAAGGACAATGCGCAAAATTGCCTCAGCCCCGGCGCAAAAGCAACTTATCTCAGATTTTTGTACATATCAAGTGTATTAAAAAAAAATATATGTGATATCTGTAGTCATAGTCATACATAGAAAAAAATGCTGTGACTAATTATATAGGCGCGGCTTTTTATTTAACAATATTATCACAAATCGCGTAATTATATGCATTTCTATGACGACGACGTGTAGGTAATAATATTTAAAGGGTTATAAATAATAAGAACAAGATGTCTAAAAGAAAATAAAGAATAATACAAACAAAGCTACCTGCCTTTGCGGCAATGGTGTCACTACTCTTCTCATTCTAGCATAAGGGAAAGAGCGAAACGGCAATATTAGCTATTTGTTAACTGCTGCGCGAATACTGTGTATGCGGCCCACAAACAATATTAGTCTTTTAGCTAGAATAGTAAACTAAATAAAGATCGTAATAAAGATCGTTTCAACTTCAATAAAAATATTTGCATGCTGCATTCACAATAATATTAGTGGCGCTTATATATATGTAGTTAAGTAGCCTTTATTTCATATTTTGCTTGCTTTTTAGTAATATAGTCGAATATAAAATTGGTGCCTTATAGAATAATTAAAGCAGTTTTTCTTTGTATGACTATGATTACGGGCATCATATATATATATATATATATATATATATATATATATTTAATACCCATAAAATGTACAAAAATGTGAGACAGGTTTCTTTTGCGCCGGGGCTGGGGTAATTTTGTATGAAATTTGCGCATCGTCCTTTGTTCGTTTGTATTGAATTAACTCTCTTAATACAGAAACGAATAAAAATAACGTATTGTCAAGAAGCTACTGTTCCAGAAGTAACATCTAATAGGTTGTATAACATCACGTTACGAGCAACGAAAGCGGAGCAGTAATCTATATATTAATACGTGAAGTGAAAACTTTGGATCCCTGTTTACGAAAATTGGGCGGACGGAGGAGTATGAAATTTCGCACACTTATAGTTTATACAGAGAAGAAGTGACGAATCCTAATATTTATATAAAATATGCATTAGAAATACATTAAATTAATGAAAAAACACTACACGCACACAACAATGCATTTGACACACGCAGTCAAAGCGCGTAACTATATTCGTTTCTATTATTAGTGCTGTCTAGTTTCTATGGTTACAATATCAATATATAATGTCATAATATATCAGCAATATCTTAAAGGCAAACTTTGGTCGAATTTCGAGCACTAGGCGACCTCTAGTAATTAATAAACGTGGAAAAAGCCCGGTGCTACCGCTGTTTCAGATTTTGTTTCGTTTTTTTATTACTAGATTAATGAAATTAGGTACCTAATTTCTATATAGATCACTAGCTAGTTATTAAATACTTATTACCCATACAATCGATGTGCAATAAACGTTATTCGCCCATCCTACATCAAAGACCTCACACTTCGGAATAACAATTGTAACCAGGAATTGAGCAGTATATCTCTAAACAGAAAGGGCAAGTTCACTGTTTAATTTATAACATTCAGCAAACAACGGATATTGGCCACAGTCTTGCACAATATCAAGCAAGAATAAACAAACAAGGCAAGGAAAGCAAGGCTATTTTCAATTTTATATTCGCTGTGACAAGTAAATAATATTCCCTAAACAATATACTGAACGATTTTATGAACTCGCTGTGAAATGCAAGAATAATAAAGTAACAATTGCTTGGAAGAAAATATTTTGTAAATGGAATTTCTACTCAAATATTTTGAGGTCCCGTGCCTTTAGAAGGTAAAAAGCAAAGAATAATTTTATGTTCATTCACTCTTGATTGGATGTCTCGACAAGAATTGAAAGGAAATATATTTTTGTCTATGAAAGATTAGGCATTTAAAATAGGGCAGGCATAAAAATCCAAACTTTAAAGTAATATTCATCTGCAATACTTAATGTAGGTAAATAAGGATATTTCAAGAAACTTTTCTTTGCAGAGACTATACATTATTTATCGATTTGTATTGCACAAACTGAACGCAGTTGAAATAGTTGTCAAATAGGACATTTTAAACATTTTTTGCAAATTTGGAACAAAAAGGGGATAAGGTTTGAATTTAATATAAGCGTAGTTTTGATGAAAAATAATAGACTACCGACTGGTACCTATTTGGCTTCTTGTGAAATAGCACTATTCCTTTTCTTGCGATTTAATTATGAAATAACTTGGTAGAGATAATAGAGTTATTAAAAAAGTTAATTTAACTTAAACACGCATACAAATAATTAGTATTGACTTACAATAAAAGAGATTCCTCGTCAACCCTACAATTTGAAAATAAACTTCATCAATTCTACAAAGAAAATTTTGAAATAATGTTAATCATTGAAGCAAGACTAACTAGTAAAAGTAATTTAAGCTTAGCATTCATTTTTCCTTTCACCGCTGACAAATCGAATGAATAGCCTGACCATTCTTACAAACAACGAACACAAACACTTCCATAGATCTCATTTACCTATCCTACCTTGAATGTAACACATAACTCGATAAATTAATCCATTTGTGCAAATCTGCGAATTCTGACTGAGTTATTGCGTCCAAAGAAAAACCTTGTTAATAGACACCAAGTAAGTTGTAAGCTCAGCAATAATTTACGAGAACAACTGAGAGGCTATAACTCAAGATTAGATCTATACAAACAAAGGTGAGAACTGTAAGAATAGTATGGCAATTAATATTATCTGTTTTTGTAAGCGGGCCCCTGTTGTTCAAATTGTTTATCTGATTTGGAAAAACAGGCATTGTATATAAAGTAGTAAGTTGACCTATATAGCACTGCTCTCTACTACGTTTTTCTACTAGTATATTATATATGTACTAGATTATTCCTGTAGCTTCGCTCGCGTTTCTCTAGATTTTGTCAATAAATTTATACCCGTCGGGTAATGTACTTTTTGAATAGAATAGAATGTACTTTATTTGTAAACGTAGGTAAATATCACAGTGTGAGAGATTAAAATAAATGTTTGGGGATGAAAGATACCTTATGCCTCTTTCTGTATCGCTGACAACGAGTAATCGAAATTTCATGATGATCGGTGTGTAGTTCAGGCGTGAAAGCGTAACAAACATATGAACTCGCAAACCTTTTTTTTTTAATTCGCGTTTATAATATTAGTTCCGATAAATGTAATGTATGTATATCCTCAAAGGTAGATTTTCCATAATATCGTCCTAAGTTTACGCGAATGTTATGTACATTGAACTTAAATTACTTTATACGGGTTTTACCGCGGTTTATTTAAAAACACTTAATTTAGATAATTTCCAAAACAATTAAACTGATACTACTATCAGTAGTACTACTTACGACTACTATTAAACCTTACTACTATTAGTAGTACTTACTAAGTACTACTAATAGTACGTAGTAAAGTTTAATGGTATAATTTACTTACTGAAAACTTAATAACCATTTGCCTGATAGGGAAATCGTACCCGCGACTTCCAGGTAATACATGTAAACTTATGTCACTCAAACAATGAATAAGACCGAAATGTGCTTATAAAAAATATTTGTTAATTATTTTATCAATTTGAAGTTTAGTTATGGAATGACATAATTGTTGAGTGGCACTTAGTTGCAGAGGAATTTAATAACAAATTACATTTAATTTTTTTAACCGTCCTGTTAAAATGTTTGATTCAGCAGGCATTGCAACTGCTTTTAATTAAATTTAAAATCGATAGTACCTAATGGTCCTCATATTTATGAGTATAAAATTTATGCTAAGTTTTGATTTAGTTCATCCTTTGTTAATATATATTTATTTTAATATTAAACTATTAAATAATTTTAACAATAATTTATAGTATTTCAATTACACGGTTATATATTATTATACTAAAATGTTATATTGTCTAAGTACAAATGAGTTGCAGGTGAACTAGTCAAAGCCTGTATTGCAGCTCTCAGCCCCAATCCTCTCGAGTATAATTTTAATTTATCGTAGCCATCAAAAATTAAAATAAAAGTTCACGATTTTATTATATGTTGGAGTACCTACTTATGTGTTCTTTCTCACTTTTCCAGATAACACACTAGCAGTTTTGAGGACATCAGTTGATTTAAGCCATTAAATAGGTATGTAATAAAAAACTTAAGATATTTTAGCTTATAGCGTGTTGCGTTAATATGTACATATACACATCATATACAACTGAACACACTTTTAAATTAAGGCCGCGATACCGTCTTTGCCATCCGATTTGATGGATTCACCGCTACGTTCCCCCTATATAATAGAATATGAATAAAAACTAGTTCCTCCCAAATATCTATTACTCATTTCAGTACTATGATATAGAGGGAAAATGAATCCGATAATAGAAAACGATATTTCTACGACAACAGGATATGAAATGTAATTTTTAGAATTCTGTGAACATAACGGCACGAACAATCGCCACCGGGGATATGTTATTTGCCGATTGAAATGTAGAATTACGAAGCCGTTTTATGACTTCTCGTTTCTTAGAAAAATATACTTGTTAGACATTTCATATTGATATTTGAACACGATATTATTTGTCTATGCAATACATGAGATAAGAATATAAGTAACTGTCCTGATCCTGTGGGGTAGTCGCAATACATGTTGTTGCTTTGAAGTTCTTAGGTGGATGACACAACATCGCATTCTTCTACGCCTCGGGAAATACTCAGATCGTTTTTGATAGTTTCTTTAAGTACATATTGACTGATATTATCACGTAAGGATCGGGTTTGCCTCTAACGGTCAATCATATACAAAAGTGAATAAGTCACTTAGCCAACAGTCATCGGTAGTGGTCATTAAAAATAGACTTTAGTATCAAATGGTTGCCGCGCCACTTGCCACGCGCTGAGTGTTGTGGGTCTGATCCCCACACAGGACAATCATTTGTGTGATAAAGAAATAATTGTTCCAAGTCTGGGTGATCTTTGTATCCGTTGTTTAAATGTTTATAAAATATCTCGCGGCACAGTCTTTATGTTTTTTTCAAGAGTTCTCTTTTCTTTAAACAAATAATGAAATAAATCATTTAACAAAAATCCTCTGCCGACTGCTGCGAGCATTACAATAAAGTTAACCTCTTAGATTATGCACTTCAGAAGGCAGAAGTTAAATAACGTAGGTATTATAGACTCTACTTTGTCTTCATTATTATTCGCGTATATGCTATGTGTTTTACAACGATTAACGTTACCTCTTCTCAGAAGTAGCATGTGTGGTCCACCACACAAGTCTGTTTAAGCCATATTTGACATTACATCATGGCAGTCAAGTGTTATGCAATTATATGTATGTATATTATATTATATTATGCTACTATTTTGTCAGTGGTCAGGTGATAGATAATAGAGAGAAAAGGTATTGCTATATAAAGTAACCTGTTTTAATGAAATTACAGAAAATTGCCTGTCTAAAAATTTTATTATATTCTATCTTTTAATTTAATTTTATAGTGCATAGCACATACATAACTATATAATATATGCATAGAAAATCTTTTTAAACCGTGTGCTTTATCGTCAACTTAATTTGTGCATACCAACATAACGTTATTATAAATATTTTTTTTACAGCGCTTAATATATAGTATAAATTTGTCGGTTTAAATAACGCAGGAATTTTCTTGATCCGTATTTCACGATTCACAAATAGTTGTTTAAACTTTGAATGTCTTTTGCATCCGTTATTTCAGTGCTTTTAAAACCGCCCGCGGAAGAGTATTTTAACACAAATATTAGCCAAAGAAAAATCTGGATTCATATCTAAAATATAGGTCCATTTTATCTCCTTTTAACACCTCGTACCATCGAACAGAACAACATCTTAATCATTCAAATGATGTTGTTGAGAAAATCTGTATCTCGGCCTGGTACATACATCGATAACAGTAACAAATATGAATTAGGTAGTATTACGCAGTTACGCTACCGAAACTCTCTTGTTATTACGTAAAAATCTGCGGGACATCCTACATTCCTCTGATTTATCTCAACATTATATCGTTTGCAGCCCGCTTTTGTTCGTCGCCAGTTTTAGATCGTATATAACATTATTATGTAATCCAAATTCGGTGTTAAATGTAAGTCCTGTGTTGTACGTCGGTACCATATTAGGTAATATTACTCAATGAGCTCGTCTTTCTTTCGGTGTACCTAGTTAGTTGCTAGCCTATTATTAGAGATATTCAAGTCTTATTCTTGGTTACCTTCAACACAACTGTAAGAAACGTTTATGAAAATCAAGAAGACCGGTTATTATAAGTCCTCGAGGCACGCGGTAAGTGTAAGCCCTTATTTCAGGCTCCGGGCTGCCATTGAAAATATCCTTACTTAATTCAATAATAGTTTATCTGCTTTGATCATGCCTAATAGTAGTTTTGTAGTACATTAATCTTTGTTCAAGTCATTAAGTCTACGAAAATTGACTGCGTGTATAACATAGTAGTACTACGCACGCTGTCAATTTGTGACGAACTTGTACAGTTATTGAAAATTGACTGTGTAAGTACGCTTCGCTACTACTACTGTGCCGAGTAGCGTTACCAACCGTACTATAATATATAGTCTTTTACTATATTTCGGATCTGCGTACTATATACTGTTGAAGAAATATATAGTATGTTAAAATACTATATTTCAACAACGAAGAACAACTAACCAAAACCTTTATTTAAAAAAACTAGCGACGCTCCTTTACTACTGATGCGAAAGCATATATCCGTACATAATATGTTTTGAACCTGTCCGTGATGTCAATTAACAAGGTCGAACATATATAAAAAAACCATAGATAACAAATAAATGTTTTTCCATAAAATACTATATTGTTATAAATGTACTATATTTTGTTATAGCTTATTTTAAAAATACTATATTTCGTCGAAAATATGTTGGCAACCCTAGTGCCGAGTGTTCAGGGATCGAACCCAACGAGGGACAACGAATTATAATTCAGTTTTCCGAGACTGACTGTTATTACTGTTAGACAGTAGACCGAGTGCAGGAGAAATTAAAGCAAAATAAATAAAATAATATTGTCTTAAATCAACGCAAAAGTTACACATTCGAATTAGAGTCTCGCCGTGAACATGACAATGCAACCAAAACGTCGGAGGGATAATTTAGTTTTCGATCGATTTAAAAATAGAATACAAATAGGTTTATAAATAAACCACGATACAATTTGGATGAAGTAATTTAATATCAAAGAAACAATTATTGTATGTTCGTAAAGTCTGTATAGTCTATGAGCATTATTATATTAAAAAACTTTTTGGTAGGTAATTTTGGGAAGCTTGTAAAATATCTTAGAACAACTTAGGTGATCTTTAAGGACCTCCAACAGAGTGCTAAAACAGTTGTGGAAACTCTTGTAACTTTGTTAATAAATTTTGCAAGTTGTAGTAAAGCACTAAACTTAGAATTATGTTGAACATATTGTGATAAAGTGGAGAGCCCTATTCATTTAAGATCTTCGTTGTACGGTGAATGATTGCACGGATAGCTCAGTGGTTAAATACCTCACATTGGTATTGTACAGCCGAATGTTACATGTTCGATTACAGTACGTAACAAATATTTGTATGATATGTACCAAGTCCTTGTGTTCTTAATGTCCGTCTGTTTTAAGTTTTGCAGAACCGCCCTCGAAACAGTAATTGTTCTTAGTGCGGGTGGTATTTCTAAAAGAAAAAGATAATAAAAGATATTTATTATCTGTGTAACAGCTTTTCAAGGTTGCGAATACACTATTGATACCCTTGGTATTGCAACCGTACACAGGTTACTGTAACCGCTTATCATTATCCAAGTTAAATTTACAACTAACTATTGCCCATGGCTTCGTTCGAAAATATTACATTTTCTGGATAATAATACCGTATGTCCTTTTTCTATACCCCTTACAATGTGTATACGAAATATCATGATGGTTGGTCGAGTAGTTATGGAGTGAAAGCGTAACAAACAAAGAAACTCACATTCGCATTTATAAGCAGACTAGCTTTTGCTCGCGTTAATTTAGAATTTGACAGTAAATTCGGGTTGTTACTCTGCTTGTAATACTATAATTCAATCATGATTCGAAAGACACGTGATGCCATCTATTATCATAAGAACGTTTTTGTTGTTTTCCTCGGGAACAGTAATTTTTTTCGGGATGTAAAGTAGCTTATGTCCATTTCTGTACACCTGAACAACGTATATGCTAAATTTCAGTCATCAGTCAGACTGATCGGTTCAGTGGTTTAGACGTGAAAAGGTAACAAACAAACAAACTCCTTTTCGCTTTTATAATATTAGTTAGGAAGTTAGGATTAGGATCATTGAAACGTGTCTAAACAACGTTAGCAACAAAGTAAAGTTACTATAAACGAATATAATATGTACTACATACTAACTCAACATAAGCCGCTTGAGTGTTTGAGCTTTATGTTACAAGTTTAGTAAGTTCCTAACTCCACAGGTGCTTTTAAAGCTTATTGATCTTTGATGCTCGTGGGTTTAGCTGTGATATTATTAAACGGAGCAGGTTGTCTTGTGTTGTTGTAAGTAAGGTCTCGGGCCTTGTTGTGGCATTTCGTTATTCTGATAAGAAATTCTCAGTACCAACACTAAGTTTGAAACTGTGACCGGTAGAGTAGGACTCAAAATCTTACTTATTAACGAGTCAAGTGTGGATCGGACATACGTTTGTCTGGTTTTTTTTTAGTGACTCATTTTTCGCGGACAAGCGTATGACCGCTCGACAGTTGACTGGTTAACTTTTCAACCTGAAACCTGGTGTAAAATGAGAGTGTATTGCACTTCTGGCTACCCTATATGAAATATAGGCAGGAGATTGTGTCTATATACATTCAATAAAGGTCTATTTTATATAATCTATCCCAAACGACACTAGTCAAGAATGAATCGAAGTCTCTTTCCATAAATGTAGGTATATAGCCATATTGCTATATTTATATAAAGATAATGTCCTTCAGACCGCATTTCAGTCACGACGGTCAATCTTCACGAAGACTGGCCATCTGCGCAGGAGATATTATAATAGTGCACAAGCGTGTGCGCAAACACAAGTGCACTCTCTGTTCCCTCACTCTTATGATCCGATGGGACTTTAATCCGACACGACCGCAGAGAGATCAGGCGCAGGACCAACGGCTTTACGTGCTTAAGTAATAATGTTATATAAGTTATTATATAAGTTTACCCTAGAGGCAACAACACGGGACATAAATATGTGTGATTCACAAATAGTTTTTTCAAGTTTGGTTGTTTTTTGTGTCCGTTGTTTGTTGAAACTTTGTTAAGTCCCCCGCGACACAGGAAATATTCTAAGAGCGAGAGCTGTCTTTATAAAAACAAGAAGAGTACTAGTTCGGTTTAGTTTCACGTCTACAGGTATATCTTCATTTACATGTCATAACTTTGAACATAAGTCAAATAAATTTATACTCAAAACACGTCAACAATACGATCGCAATGGATGGAACATATCCGTTTCTAGTTAATAAATCAATCACACAGATCGATTTCGAACGTTGACAAACAGTGAAATTGCAATAGTAGTGATCAATCTTTATCGGGGTATCATACTATTTTGAGTGACATTAGAGCTGGTAAAACTGTTCAAAATAAAGTTGCGATCTAGTCTGTTGCTACTACGTGTATAGTGTAGTAGTTAAATGGCTGTCTCGCCGCTGCCACTGCGTCGAGTGCTGTGGGTTCGATCCTCGCACGTGACAAAAAATTGTGTAATCCACAAATGGTTGTTCCGTATCTAGGTGTTCTTTGTGACTCTTGTTTGAATGTTTGTAAAGTCCCCCACGACACTTAAATTATTATTATTAATCCTAGTGCGAGAGTTGTCTTTTACCGATTACCTACATTAGTTTAGTATCAGTGTCACAAATATCAAAAATAATATTCTCCTAAATTAAAACAAACGCTATGTGTATATAAATTGCATTTCAATTCACATTTGATATTTATTAAACTAGCTCGGTAAATACTTCGCACAGTTTTATTACGAGAAATAGCTTTTGCCCGCGGCTTCGCTAGTGTCAAAATAGATTAGGCTAAGCTACGTTAGTAAGAGTACTTTTCTTTAAATAAAATATAGCCTTTTACATAGCTTTCTAATAGCGAAAGAATTTTTATAATCGGTTGAGTGGTTTTTGACGCAAATCCCTACAAAAAACAGACAAACAATCAAATCTTTTATTTTTTATAATATAAGTATATAATATGTTAATAATATATTAATAATAGTATTTTGTTAATAATAGTAGAAGACCTTGCCCTTACCAATAATTTAGAGATAGTTTATTTAAACCGGCTTATCCGCTTACAGAAAACGAACATAAACGTACAACACTGTAGTTAATTTTGTCCAATTAGAAAAAGGCCTACCCCATTCCTTTCTTTTAACTCATCTATAATTATTTTTCCCTAAAAGTCGGCAATGCACAAGTGATACCTCTGGGAATTCTAACGATCATAGACTTTTACCATCTAATGCTTGTCCTTGCCATCAGCATAAGGCTTTGAAATTAAACAGTTACATACGCATTTTTAAGTTTATTTCAAACACCTTTGCTATTTTAAAACTTTGCGGTAGCAACTGTAACGTCGGGGATAGTATTAATTTAAACAGTTTAATAGTTTTAAACTTTTATACAATTGTGTTTCTAAAATAAACTGTATAAAATTTATTATTATTTATTTATACAGCAGTTGTATGACATTCGCGTAAACGTTAGATGATATCAGGCATTACTACTATGCCTTTTAAGTTCTGTCGTTTAAATATATCCCGCTAATTTTGAATTTAGAATTGCTCAATTTTCAAATTTGTTTGAATTTAGAATGGCAAAATAATTGAAAGAATTAGGATTGATGCAACTATTTAGTCACAGCGTAGTTTTGAATCTGTCAGGTCGCGCACAAAAATGAATCTCTCTAAGGAAAACGTTAGTGCTATAATTTTTTACAACTTTCGGAGAGGCCTAACTCGGATTCAATGTTTTGAGGAGTTAAGATCTGTATTTTATGATAAAGCCCCTTGTCTACGGACTGTCGAACGCTGGTATTTAGAATTGCAGCGTGGCAATACTAGTCTTAGTGACGAATATCGTGCAGGACGCCCAAAATCCGCCTTTACTGAAGAAAACATCGTTGCTGTGAGACAACTGATACTCGAAGATCGTCATGTGACATATCGGGAGATAGAGGCGTTAATAGGTATCTCAGGGACAACCATTCAAAAGATCTTACATGAGGAGCTTGGTGTGAGAAAGCTAGTTAGCGGATGGATCCCGCATTTGCTTTCCGATGATCAAAAGGCGGCCCGCGTCAGATGGTGTAAGAAAACTATCCAAAGGTTCAAGCGAGAAGAGTCAAATCACGTCTATGACATTATCAGTAATGACGAATGTTGGATTTATGCATACAACTCTGATTCCAAACAGCAATCCACAACCTGGGTCTTCCGAGATGAGCCAAAGCCGACTAAAGTTGTTCGCTCTCGAAGCACTTCGAAGAAGATGGTGGCTACGTTCGTGGCGAAAACCGGTCACGTTGCAACAATTGCGCTTGAAGATCGTAGAACGGTTAATGCAGACTGGTATACCACAGTTTGTTTGCCACAAGTCATCGCCGAAGTTCGGAAATGTAACCCAAAGCGACGCATCATCCTACACCATGACAACGCAAGCTCACATACCGCTGGTAAAACAATTGATTATTTGAAGCAGGAAAACGTAGAAATTCTTGACCATCCCCCATACAGTCCTGACCTAAGCCCTAACGATTTCTTTACATTTCCTAAAATTAAGAAAGCTCTTCGTGGGCAAAGGTTCCAGTCCGGTGAAGAAGCAGTCGACGCTTTCAAGTCGGCCATTTTGGACATACCGACTTTGGAGTGGAATGAGTGTTTTAATAACTGGTTCGAGCGAATGGAAAAATGTATAAAACTTCGAGGTGAATACTTTGAAAAACAATAAATAATACTTTATGTTTCTAGTTGTGTTTTTTTCTTCAAACGACAAAACTTAAAAGGCATGCCTCGTATGCTTCTTAGCCATCTTACTAGTATGTTAAATCCTAATCCTAATCCTAACTAATATTATAAAAGCGAAAATGAGTTTGTTTGTTTGTTTGTTACCTTTTCACGCCTAAACCACTGAACCGATCATTCTGAAATTTTGCATATACATTGTCAGGTGTACAAAAACGGACATAGGCTACCTTTCATCCCGAAAAAAATTACTGTTCCCGAAAAAACAACAATAACGTTCTTATGATAATAGATGGCGCCACGTGTCTTTCGAATCATGATTGAATTATATTATTACAAGTAGAATACAACCAGAATTGATTGTCAAATTCTAAATTAACGTGAGCGAAGCCGCGGGCAAAAGCTACTAATTTAATAAATGGTAATGTGGGTTTGTTGGTTTGTTAGTTTTTCATCATGAAATTTCGCATACACGTTATCAAGGGTATAGAAAGAACATGTTTCATCTAGAAATAAGTACTGGTCCCGAGAGATGAAAGCTTATAGATAAAATATAGGTAAACGCGTGCGGAGCCGCTGGCAAAATCTGGTTAAAATAAAAATCTTGATATTAATTCACACAAATTTAATGTATTCTCGTTCTTTAGGTAAAACAGAATTCATAACTACCTACCGCATCTACTTATTAGTAGAAATAGAAATTAAACTAGATTTCAAAATACGTTTTCTAAAAACTAGAAGTTGCGATGAATAGTAATAGTCTTGGTTGCAATATGACATATATTTTCGAGACGTCGAGAATGAGATAAAAACTTAGTGAGAACCAAAATAGACCTGCGTTATAGTCGTTTGTTTTAATGTAATTGTTTGAAATATCTTCCCAAAATAAGCAACAGATTTTACTCCAATTTCTGCGCTGAATATGCTCATATCAAAAACTACTTATTTCATAATCTGCTAATAACCGTATGAAGAATGAATTCAGACACAATGAAAAAGTATATAGTATTGTATCTGGCCAGATACAATACTTACGGGAGGCGTTAACCAAAAGAAAAATATTTTTTCTATTTCATAGTATTTGTATATCTATACTAATATTATAAAGCTGAAGAGTTTGTTTGTTTGTTTGTTTGTTTGTTTACTTGAACGCGCTAATCTCAGGAACTACTGGCCCGATTTGAAAAATTCTTTCAGTGTTAGATAGCCCATTTATCGAGGAAGGCTATAGGCTATATATCATCACGCTAAGATTAATAGGAGCGGAGCACCAATGAAGAATGTTTCAAAATCGGAGAGAATTTTTTCCTTTTGAGAGCTTCCGCTGCGTGCGCTGCGTAAACAGTTAAAGTTTCGCAAAAATCATGTATGACAGAATTGTTCCCCTTTAAAAGTTCTAAAAAAAAGTCCGCGACAGCATATGTCTATCTTTTAAGGTTGGCTCACTATAACCATTTTTATGCTAACGAAATTTGTTCTAAAATAATGCATTATTTGCGAAGGTATTTTTATATACATGATATTAATCCTTATCCAAATAAATACGTTATTCATCACAAGTATTTAATTTAAAATAAAATTGCCCTTTACATCATTCGATTTCAATGAATATCTTAGGAGATATAGCAGTTTTAAAATAACATCGCAGCAAAATAATTACCCATTACAGACATAGTACAAACGATGTTTCTCCTGGTTTATTCTGCGTGATTACTACTGGTTCGATTTGAAAAATTATTTTAGTGTTGGATAGCCTATTTATCGAGGAAGGCTATAGGCTATATAACATCACGCTACGACCCACGGCGGCGGCGCAGTAACGATAAACGCGGGTGAAACCGCGGGAACATCTAGTATTGAAATAAGTGGCTGTGATAGATATTATGTATGCATCGCTAACTATGCGTATAGCACGTGCTGCATATGCTACGCCATTGTCATTTTAACGCACGAATTTACGAGTCTAATGGCCAGACCCACAACTAACAAGTAAAAGTTATCCGAAAGATAAATCGCATGCCGTCTCACTCTTGTTAGATTAAAGAAGAGAGATGGCGAGACTTTTATCTTATAGATAAATGCTATGTATTTGGAGGTGGTGGGACACAAGCCCTAAGAATTTCTTTTGTACCTTTTCGGAACGGCACACTAAAAATAAAGCAGGCAGTATAAAGGAAACATGATGAATTTAACACAAAACTGCTTCAGTTTATTATTGAATTTGGATGCCGTGTGAAAAGACTTAACTCTTAAGTAACTTTACGGTAAACAAGTTAGTTATATTATTCAACAGCCTCCCCCGAAAGGAAGGTGACTTAGCGAAACTTTATTTAGGTCGCAAGTATACAACTTAGCGCCATAAATGACTGTAGTGGGGAAATTCCTTTTCAATTTGCCTTAACTTCTAAAGTTGTACTACATTTAACGGTTACGAACAATTTACGCCTTTATACAGAGATTTTACTTTAATAACTGTTTGCATTTTTAAAATATTAATCAAATATATACAAAGTGGCGCAAAACTTATCACATTAAATAATCTATTGATATCTGAATAATGAGATATCTAGTTGATATAAGACGGTTAATATAAACAAAAAACCAATTTTCGCAGAAATTAAGAAATTATTTTTTTAACAAAATAAATAAAATAAAATTAGAAACAAATTGGAACACCATTGTAATAAGCACCCACTAACCTATTTCTTTTCGTCACAAGATTATGGACATTATTTCTTTTGTTTTTTTTGTTCCTTTTTGTGTATTTTTTCGTTTGTTTGTTTTGTTTTAATATCGCTGCTTGAGGACTTTGACATTTATCTCTGCATTACACATGATTCTAAATTATGAAAACTAAAAAAATGTCCTGTGGCTAAACTACTGAATACATTTGGTTCATAATTTGTAAATTGTCAAACAATACCATGTAGTATATATGGTATCAATTAATGTGATAACATTTGCGCCACTTTGTATAGTCTCACGCCTCTATTACTGAAGGAATAGGCAGATGAATATTTCACTCATTACGTTATTAAAACGTCTTCGGTCGGTACTTAGGCACCGCGTGATAGAGGCGAGCCTTCAAGAAATTTATAGAGATCTCCGACACACGCAAACTTTATAGCAAACAATAAAAATCTTTCATAGAAAAACTCATAAAACTCGAATAATTTACCAGACTTGTACTCTATAGCTATATTAACTGAAATATTTGATATTTTTCAATAACACTATTAATTTAAAGTAGAGTGAAATTAATATGTCGACAATCAACGTCGCGTTATTAATTTACTCACGTGCCAACAATTCATCATCCATAATTTGAGTACGTGGACCCGTTCAATCAAGTAAAGTGGTTTAAAATTAACTTGCCGTAATTTGCGGGAGAATACAGGGGCACACTGAAACCGAATTGTTTAATAATTATACCTAAAACTACAGTTTTAGGTATAATTATTAAACAATTCAGTTTCAAGTTGACTAAAACAAAACATGGGATAATAAATTAAAGCAGTGACAGCCTAGTGAAAGACAGTTGGACTGCCAACCACAGTCAACACAATCAGAGTCAGACTTCGATCCCAAAGCACGCAACTCTGGCTTTTCGAAGTTTTGTGCGTATTAAATAGTAAATGATAGCTTTTAATGGTGTAGAAAAACATCGTGATGATACCTGCCTATCTGAGAGTTCTACATAATGTTCTTGAAGATACGTGAAGTTTGCCAACCCACAGGACCAGTCAGAGTGGTGGACTATGGTAGGCCATAGTCCACCACTCTGACTCTGACTCTTCTCACTTTGAGAAGAGGCCGGGGCCCAGTGGTGGCACAGTTTGTATACAGGGCAGATATTATTTATTGTATGTAATATAAACAGTATTTTTAAACATGCCAAAGCTTCAAAAGCTTATAACAACCTTTATGCCTTGGGAGTCTTGGCACAATATTTATTTTTTACTTTTTTAATGGACTTAAAAAAAGAATACTGCTTATAAATTATGCATCGAATGATCGACACGTGTTTTACATGCATGTTTTAGAGTAGCAAAGTTTCTTTACATTTTATGATATCGTCTAGCTTTTGTAATATCGAAATAATACGGTTTTCATGATTAACCTTGAATATTTATTTCATTTTTGTTACTCTCACTTCGTAAATTATTAATTTGACGTATATTGTGATACTCACATATACACATGCGACAGAGAAATTTGATTGAACCCAAACACGATATTCATTTCATCGCAAAGAGCAATTTCAGATCCATACGTATGTACGTGTTATTACATTTATTTGTCGGGCCAAATATTACCGACAAATTCACCGAAACGATTGGAATTTCATACCATTTTAGTGGGAACAACAATTGTCATTTCTACGAAAAGTAGGTCGTAGAATAGTATAGGTATAGCAATACATACTTTAATCAACTTTTATTTTACGACAGCTTCTGCCCTAAGGTTGAACTTAGCAACTTGGATAAACTCACCAACAACTAAACATTGACGTTTATAAGTGTTATTTTGTGCCCTATATAATTAATGACTTTTGACTTTAGTTCCTCTCCGTTCCTGTCGCCGTCAATCGCGATGATAGCTGTTGGACACCAAGGACATTTGGATTTCGAACAAGTATGAATGTCACACTTTTTGACCCATGTGGGTATACCCTTATAAGCCACAATACTGAGCTTGGAGGCAATAGTACAAAGCCCATCATACTTAGTAACCACTGCGCCATCGACTGAGTTAAAAATGTATACATATTTTTCCAATATGGTGAAGGTTATTATATAAAGGTCAGTCGATTAAATATTTCCCATAGTTACTATTATATTGACCTCTCATAAAAGCATTTTAAATTTGTCCAAACATTATCAATAATATCACAATCATTAGTTCCACGATATTTACAATTGTAGGTACATTCAACCCCATTTACCGGTATATGGATTGTAGATTAGTAATTGATACATTCCTGTCATATGTACGTTTTATGCTTTATTCACTCATCATGTAATCCATACACACTCGTGGGTCTCATTTTTTGTTAAAAGACGATTAACAAGTTTAGGAGTCGCGCTTATTGAGATGGACAAGGTAGGCAACCACAAAAAGATTTCATAAATAATATGAAATAATTGAAATATGTTTATTAATATAAATATTATATTATTTGCTAGTTCAAAATTATTTTCATAACTGCCTCACCGCCAAGACATCTTGATCTTAATAAATACTGACACCAAATAAAAGGTTATGGGCTGTTACAGTATTTATAAAATACAATTTTGAATCATCAAATATAATAAAACAAGCCGATATTATACTTTTTGTACTATAACAAGACACTTATTAAATAAAATAATGGAGATAAAAGCTTTTATTCGCAGAACATTACTGATGTAATAGTCTTAGTCACCACAAGTATAGCAATCGTTTAAAAAAGTCCTCTTGAAAATAAAGTAAGTTATTTTAATACTCAACTTGGCAACTACAAATAAGGAAGTGTCAAGAAAATTGAGTTCTGTAAAATTCAACCCGGTAACCGTGTGAAATTAAACCACCTCAACGTAAGTGTACTATCCCTGAATAGCTTCCGACCGCTTCCAATTTCCTTATTACTTTGGAGCCTTATGTCTTATGCAGTAAAAGTGATATTTGAATGCAAACTTCGTAATGTCTCGAAACAATATTTTACGAGCGCGGTACTATGAAGGGAACTAAGTTATGTTTGATGAACGCTATGAAGTTGTATTATATTGCAGGTAATAAAATTTCCACCATTGTACGAAACTACGAAGATGTTGTCAAGATTTTATCTAACATGGGTATGATGTGAATGTGTGCTCTTGTCAGAAAATACTTATGAAGATGAAGGGTTCGCAAATTTATACATCTCGCCCTCCTATAGAAAGACATATACTGTATAGTGATATTGATATGTTACAGTGAATTTGACAATACAAGTCATCAAATGCTCTTTCTTTCATGCACTGTGAAGATATTCTAACTTATAAAATTAAATGTAAAAATGAGTTTGTTTGTAAAGCTTCACTTCTTAACTACATTTTCATGCAGAGAAAAAGGAATGTTCCCAAAACATACCTAGTTTATGTATAAGTTACTAAACCAATCCCAAGATGTTAATATTATAAATGTTAATATTATATTACTTAACAGTGAAATAATAATATAATAAATAATAAGATTTCTTTGAAGAAATACGATTTTAAAGTGTTTGAGATGTGGCATTTTTCACTTAATATTTACGTACTTCACTCAGATATAACTGCTTAATCTTAAAAGCGTTTAGAAAGGTGATAAAATATTTACGGGCAAAATGTGCTTACATTTACATAATATTATAACACAACGTCTCTCCGGCCAGGTAGGAAACGGACAGTCCCGTTTATGGTTTTCAATTTATATTGTTTACCAAGAAAGTTTAATTACAATATTTTTACTCCCTCAGTGGCGTATGCGACGTAGTGTATGCGACTGCTGCGCATAAGATCTCATATTTGATGCCCGGGTTGGGAGCACAAGTGTGTGTGACGTTGGATTAGACAAGTATTATTTGGTTTTTCTATGAAGAAGTTTTCAGTAGCAGGACGGAGTCTGGCATTGTGCTCGATAATTAAGTATAGATTCACCCCCTATTACGTGAGACCTTAAAGCATAGGTTTCGAAATGTGTGTCCTATACACATCTTACCCTTAGGAGTATAAAAGTAAAATATCTATATACGTACATAATATGGGTTAAAGTATGAAGTTGCCGTTGTATAGTAAAAGATACTTTGAATTGACATAAAACCTTCATGGTATGAGATTTTCGAGTGAAACTTTTTTCACATGATACCTATAAGATTCTTCATTTAAAAAATGTGCAATATTTATTTTCGACTTACAATTGTTTTTTTAATTCAGCTTAGACGGGAAAGATGGATACTTCGAAAATCTGAGTCATTTTTGAATACGAGTTCCGACGCGGAACTAACGCGGCAGAAACGGCTCGCAATATCAACGCTGCGTTTGGAGAGGAGACTGCTAATGAACGCACCGTGCGTTAACGCTTTCGTAATGGAAACTTCGACGTGAAGAACGAATCACGTGGAAGACCGCCCACACAGGTGAATAACGCTGAATTGAAGGAGATACTTACAATATTGGCTCATTTGCATCAAATCAATAAGATAAAAAAATATGAAAATGGGTGCCTCATGATTTGACTGATCTGTAGAAAGAAATGCGTGTTGAATCTTATGTTGCCTTGTTGAATCGGTACAGAAATGAAGGAATATTGGATCGAATTATGACATGTGACGAAAAGTGGATTCTTTACGATAACCGTAAGCGAAAAATGAATGGCTGACCTCAGATCAAACGCCGCAACAGTGCCCTAAAGCAAAGCTTACCAATAAAATAAGGTAATGGTAACTGTTTGGTAGTCTCTTCATGGTGTCATTCACTATAGCTTTCTCAGGTCTGGTCAAGCAATAACAACAAATGTTTACTGTGCCGAACTTCGAACAATGGTGGTGAAACTGACAGTGAAACAGCCCCGACTCGTGAATCGATCTTCACCATTATTGGTCCATGATAACGCAAGACCTCACACTGCACGAGAAACCGTTATAACTCTACAGGAGCTGCAGTTAAAAACCATACGTCATCCTCCGTACTCGCCAGACCTTGCTCAAACGGACTACTATTTTTTTCGTGACTTGGACAATATTCTGCGTGATAAAAAAATTTCTTCCCAAGAGGCAGTACAAAATGCTTTCACAGAGTTTGTCGAATCTAGATCCCCGGAGTTCTATCGTAAAGGCATAAATTAACTGCCGTTTAGATGGCAGCAATGTATAGATAATGAGGGTAAATATTTCGATTAAACAAATATGGTATATGGTTTCAATTTTTCAGTACAAATCGGCAGTTTCATACTTTAACCCCTAATATATTTTAACGATGCCGTCTGAATCTATCTTTAAAAAAATAAATGGCCTCGATGGCGTAGGGGTTAGTGTAACCGACTGCCACGCCTGAGGTCGCGGGTTCGATTCCCGCACAAGTCAAACATTTGTGTACACGAACATGGATGCTTGTCTTGGTTTGGGTGTTTCTATGTATAATATGTATGTATTTACAAAAAAAGAAAAGTAAATGTGTATGTTTATCCATTGTCTAGTACCCATTGTACAAGCTCTGCTTAGTTTGGACTAGATGGCGTTGTGTGTATGTGGTAGAATATTATTGTTATTATTGCATAACTATGACGCTTTGCCAGAGTATATTATGATGACGTGCAGTTTATACCCTGAATACTTTAATTTAGTCGGCGCGGTAATCCGAACGGAACTCTCAATCAAACAAGCAAATATATATATAGCATCACGATTAATCTCAACGGGTAATACATTGCAGATAAATTTATTTAGCTTTATCTGTTTAAATGCGTGCAATATTAATTTATGACGCAGTTTAGTTTGCGATTTAGGGGTAAACCATACAGTTGAGAAATATATATTACTAGCTTTTCCTTGCCGTTTCGCTTGCGTAAAAGTAGGTTAGGTTATGTTAGAAACAGTACATTTTAAATAAAATATAGCCTATGTTACTCGCTTTCTAATCGTGAAAGAATGTCCAAAATCGATTGAGTGGTTTTTGATTTAAGCCCATACAGACAAACAAGAAATCAAATCTTTCCTCTTTATAGTATTAGTATAGATATTCAATGTATATTTTTCATACTTGTAAGGCGGCCTATAAACATATCACCTTTCTATTATGCTACGGGGATGTTCACACCTATAAGGTCCGGTTTCTGTCTTCAGGAAACGAGTCGTTATAGCTACGGAGAATAAGTGACATATTTTTCATCAAATAAAATAGGTGTGTCAAAAATTAGATAATTTAACATAGGCTATTGGTATGCTATTAGGTTTTCTTCGCTTTTTCTGTCAAGAAATTGTCGCTCGGAGTCCTAGATCTGAGTTTAGGCGTCAATAGTCTCCTCACGTGGAACTTAAAACCATAGCTAGTGAAAATGGGTGTGTAATACACCTATGCCTACCTCTGTGGGAATAAAGATATAAGACTACGTATGTATGTACATATTATGTATAGTTAAGCAGAACCCAAAACTTCGCGATCAGACTTTGCGCTAAAATCTTAGTTCGCCTATATAATTCAATATAATATCAGCCCTGTATCAAACCGTTCTACTGCTGGGCACGGGCCTCTTCTCAGTGTGAGAAGATTTAGGCCATACACTACAGCGCTGGCCCAGTGCAGGTTGGCAGACTTCACATAATAATAACTTCCATAACAATATGGTGAAATCTGAGACTATTTATTTATATATACAATCTTACACTATCATTACAGGTTTACACCCAATGCGATAGTGTAATTAAAATTACTTTGCTAGTAACTCGAGGGTCACTCTCACGAATTCCGCCAACGAACAATTAAAAATGTCAAGTCTTTGTGAGACGCTACTTATTAAACTTACATGCGGGTTTCCTCACGATGTGTTCCTTCGCTGTTAAAGCAAGCGATAATAAACTTTTTAATACGGACATAACTTCGAAAAGTCAGAGATGCGCGCCTTGGGATCGAACTCGAGACCTCTGAGTGGCAGTCTAACGGTCTCTCACTAGGCTATCGCTGCTTGCCTATATTCAGTTATTACTTATTTGTATAAAGCTACTTTTTATTCAAAGTTTACTTATGTTTCATTTGTTCCCATTTAAGTGACTTTAACTTTATTGAGAACTAGCTGTTACCTGCGACTTCGTCCGCGTAGATTTTAACTAAAAAGTGTTTGTCTCCGCGGAACCCTATTTTTTTCTAAAATTAAAGTAGCCTAAGTTACTCTTTATGACATCAGCTATCTGCCAGTGAAAGTCCCGTCAAAATCGGTTCAGCGGTTTCGGAGATTAGCCGGAACAAACACGCAGACAGACAGACAAAATTTAAAAAATTGGTGTTTTCGTATAGGTACCTTACATACTTTCATATGCATTAGATAAAAAGCTGCTATTTTAACATTACAAGCAGACACTTCAATTTTATTTATTTGTATAGATTAAATTCATTAAACCTACAAACCAACCTAAACAATGAAAATTACAATTTAAAGCCTACAACTTGTGAAAACTGTTTATTTATCTTATAAGCTCGTAAAACTATTTTGAACTAGGCTTAACACTCCCACGTGTACAGCCCCTTTCATAAACATACAAAACAAAGGTGCTAACACTATTATTTCTGGTAATAATTTGGGCCCGGAGGTCACGTTAGAATAACACCACCTAATAGGCAGGGATTTACTACAAAGTCTATATCAGGTAGAGTTATAGGAAGCTTTATATAGGGACATTATTAAATGTTATTATTACTGGGGGTATAATATGATGTAGGTGTGAGATAAAGTAGGAAAGTAGGTAGGCTGTACTGTAATCTGAAGATAACGTCCGTTTAAATGTCGAGTACGTATTTTGCTGCTTTTGAATGGTGTAGTATAATATAAAACTAATGGAAACACTACACTATATCTTAGACACATTGTGATCTGCTTTTAATTATCTATTACAAGATTTTGTCCGCAGCCTAAATATAAGTTAGGTCAGATTAGATGAATAACAGTAATTTTGGTGATTGAAAGGTATCCTATCTCCTTTTCTGTTCCCCTGACAACGTGAAAGCGAACTTTCATGAAAATCGGTCAAGTAGTTAAGAAGTGAAAACGTCATAAACAACAACAACTCAATATTACTATTTATGAGAATATCAATGATTGTAACCATGTTTGAGGCTTATATAAATGTAACTATCAGAAGGTAGCACTAGCTTCTAACATTCAGGTCCATACCTAGTTTAGAAGTCAGGGTCTCCAGTTTGTTATGTATTCCTTAAGCCCTAGTGTTGTACTTAGATTAAGTGTTTTTCTTATGAAGTAATAAACTAAACTAAACTACAATAAAAAGAAATACTGTCGGCCACGATGGCGCATGGTCAGTGTAACCGACTGCCATGCCTGAGGTTGCGGGTTTGATTCCCGCACAAGTTAAACATTTGTGTGCATGAACATGGATGTTTGTCTTGGTCTGGATGTGTCTATACAGGGTGTAAGGGACGGTGTACCGAAAACGTTGCACAATCGTTTGTCCATAAGTACACAACTGAAGGGAAATGTCAATTCAAAAATGAAACGTACGATTAAAGTTTTATGCTAGTACATTGTAATTTACACTACGCAATGTATCGCTACCAATGCAATGTGTCCGCCCGCGCTATCGTATCGCGCTTCCCGCGCACCAACGCTACGCGCGCTCACATTATCTGACGGAGCCCGGATCACCTATTTTAGTGATCTACTACAATAATAATGTAAACGTTGTGACTAACAATCGGATTGTACAATTTTATTATTGTACTTACAAAAAATTTGAATAAACTGAATAACGTCTTATAATTATTCTTATACGCACATTTCGTTAATGTTTGTGTAGATAAAAACAGAAAGCCAAATGTGTTTATAAAATAAAAAGGTAGTGTGATTTACGATAAATTCTTTGAATTAACAGTAAATTGTAAAAGTAAATAAACCTTACCTTAAGATCTCGCGGGCCTCATAAGATATGGTTCAAAATGGCTGCCTCCAACTTGTTCACAAACTTGCGCACGATTGAGTGTTTCGGCGTGAAGGCGAGGCATTATGGAGGGGTCTGCGATAATGTCAGCTTTCAACTTTACAAATGCTGCCGTTATACGATTCTGCATTTCGTCCGCAGTAGTGCACTCACTGACGAACACTTTTTCCTTGATATAGCCCCACAAAAAAAATCCAGCGGTGTTAAATCCGGTGAGCGGGCTGGCCACGAGTGGGGCCCGAATCGCCCAATCCATCTCCCAGGTAATGTGTCGTCAAGATATTGGCGCACTCTGAGCACGACATGCGGTGGCGTCGTGTTGAAACCAAATTTGAGGTAATTGAGCAAGCGGCAAATCTTCCATTTGATCCCATTCTACGGCAAGGTCGGAACGTAACTCATCCAGGACAGTTGTCAGGTCTTGCTGTAGAAAATCTAAGTATCGGGGTCCATTCAAGCGCTCCGGTAAAAAGTAAGGCCCTAAAATTTTGTTGTTATAGACCCCCGCCCATACGTTTACTGACCAACGCGTTTGGTGACCCGTTTGTTGGGATGCATGTGGATTACTTCGCGCCCAAACGTGCGAGTTACTTCGATTCCACATGCCATTCCGAGTAAACGTGGATTCGTCAGTCCAGATTATGTGGGATACAAAACTTGGATGTTGCCGCTGCTGATTCATCAACCACCTGCAGTATGCAATACGCCGAACTTGATCGCCAGGCACGAGAGCTTGCACTTTATGAATACGGTACGGCCGTTGTCGATCTCTGCGTAAAATTTTATGCACAGTCCAGTGCGATACGCGAGTTCTATGGTTACGGCGCAGAAGTTTAGCGGTGGTTCGCGTACCAAGGTGTTTGGTTAAGGAGGATTACGGTGAACGGCATCGAGAATTCTCCGCTCAGTGGAAACTCTAATCGGCCTTCCGGAACCCTCCTGATGCGGTACTATGGGTAAATTATCCAGTACTCGTTGATACGTACGAGAAATCACACGACTGTCCATAGGGTGACGAGAGTCAGGATACCGCTGGATGTAAATGCGAAGCGCCAACGAAGCATTGCCTCGTGCCTCCCCGTATGCCATGAGCATTTGTCCATATTCGCGTGCACTAAATGGCTGACTCATTATTTATTAGGCACAAACACAACTTTGTAGTTACACAAAAAAGTTATAAACAAAACAAAAACGTTAACAAAATGCAACGAAAATAGTAAACACTCGCGAATACGAGAGATTACGTCACGTACTTCCGATTCCTGACAGTAGCGCGACCGAACTGAAGAATTCAAAAATAAATTTCTTTTGCAGTTGTAGTCATATTAGATAGGGATGAGATACATCTATTTAATTAAGTAAATCCATAGTCGATAACTCTCATAAAATATTTTTATGAGAGTTATCGGCTATCGATTAATTTTATACGTATACATAGTAATAAACTGTTTATGGCTAATTCTATTAACAAATTTTTGTTACAGTTTTGTATTTTAACAGTTAAGTAAAGATTTACTAGATTACATTACATTGTATGAATCGCTGTGTACAAAAAGCTTTGTTTTAAAACAATTAGATGGTCTTTTACATTAATTATTATTCAAAGTGATTAAATAAACTCATACATGTACATTTACGATACGAAATATCAAAACAATAATTATTTTTTTACATTTAAAATGCAAATGGGTATTGTAAAGTGATAGTAGTATAACATTTAATTACAGGCTACTTTAATCATTACAATCTTTTCAATCTACGTGACTAATTTAATAATAAATAGTGCTAACACGTTCATGTAACCTTTACTTTTAAAAGGAAAACAACTATTTTATTTATTAACCTATCCCGCTTTGTTTAATACATTTTTTTCGATATCGATCATTGATCATAGATCTTCCCTAGTTCAGTGGTAGTAGGTACGATGCGGGCGGGTTTTTACACAGCACACTATTGCCGGTGCGTAAAAAAAGTTTTTTGCGTTGGTCATTGCCTTGTCCGCGCAAGATCAGCTGATTGGTTCAACTGTGTTTATTTTGTATGTTTGGATTACATAGCTGTTTTTCGGTATTATGTAGTTTTTATTGATATTGTCTAATATAATGGGTCGTTTACTCGTTGTGTAATCATTATCAGTTAGAAAAATGTGAAGTTTTGAAAGAAAATTCGATAATTTTCCGGTGGAAAATTCCTACGTTTTCCAACTCAGAATGATGGTCCGAAGGTAGTATTTCAGTTTTCAGTGAACCATCACTTACACCCTGTATATAATATGTAAGTATTTACAAAAATAAGTATATTTGTAAGTTTATCCTTTGTCTAGTACCCATAGTACAAGCTCTGCTTAGTTTGGGCTAGATGGTGTTGTGTGTATGTGAGAGAATATTATATTATAATATTATTATATTACTAGCTGTCTGATTTAGTAGCTATTATTCAGTAGTCGAAATTCATCCATAATCATTATTGTCGGCCAGCGTTTTAAAGAAGAAATTCTTAGTAGGACCACATACGCTGGTACTGTGCCCGGTAGATGACAATAGGCTGGCGACCTAAGGATATATGAAACCGATACATTAAAAATATATTTTACTAGATGTGCCCACGGTTTCACCCGCGTTTATCGTTACTGCGCCGCCGCCGTGCGTTGTAGCGTGATGTTATATAAGCCTTCCTCGATAAATAGGCTATCTAACAGTAAAAGATTATTTCAATTCGGGCCAGTAGTTCCTGAGATTAGCGCGTTCAACCAAACAAACAAACAAACTCTTCAGCTTTGTAATATTAGTATTGATTGGACATAAAAATATAGCTGGCGAAATGTAACTGTGATTTGATTCTGCTTGTAAATATATAGACATTTTATTAAAATAAATGTAGGAAAAATATATAACAGTAGGTAAGCGTGCGATGCTTCTTACTAATAACACGATTATATTATTGATAGTTCTGAGTGCCTAGTGCGAGTTTAATTTACGTTAACGCGATCGACACGTTTATGACATTCGGCGCTTCGATTGGCCCGCGCCAAGTTTTTAACCAATCAGAGAGCCAAGCGCGGTAAACGTTTCGATCGCATTAAAGTAAAAACAACTCGTACTAGACATCCTGCATTCTTTTCGTAGCAACTCGAAAGGTTCAATTGATCAACATGATTTTCTGTATGATAAGGGCAAAAATGGCTTAAAATAAGCCAAGAGAAAAAGCTAGTATGCCATACAATTCTAGTCCTGTTTTATAATACGGTAATAATCAACTAATTACGTGTGATTAACTATTAATTAAGCCCATGCTAATCTAATTATCAAACAATAGACTTGCAAAACGTTGTAACTATTATAATGGATTGTAAATATTTATCTAGGATATAATTCTACTCGATATTACTACTGCCTCAGTGGTGCAGCGATAATGAATAGGAGTATGAGGTCTCGGATTTGCTTCTAGCGTCGCGGTCGGTAGAAATGTATTTTGTCTTTTGGGCAATGCTTTCCCTTAAAATACGCATCTGCCCGTCTTTTTGAAGATATAGGCATGAGACATAAAATTTCCCATTAATATTTAGAACTAGATAATGCCCGTGGCTTCACTCGCGTAAATGTACGTTAGGTTAGGTTAGATTATTAACAGTACTTTTTTCTGGATGATAGGTACCCTGTGTTCTTTTCTATTCCCTCAACAAAATGTATGCAAAATTTCATGATAATCGATCAAGAAGTTAAGGCGTGAAAGCGTAACAAATAAAGAAACAAACACATTCGCGTTTATAATATTAGGTTGGGATTTCCTGACAGAAATACCCACTAATGCAGTTATTAAACTGGGAACCGATACTCGGCGCTTATTATTTATCTAGTTTTAGTATTAAGGGGGCTGTCCCCTTTAATACCTGAATACAAAGGGGTAGAAACAATGAAAATTAATACCGTGTCCCAGAACAGCTTAATTAGTAAAGTTTAATCAATGGAATATCCTATAATTAGATTTTACTGTTGCAACAGCAGCTTTCAATCAACAGGCCCTGCGTTCTACTTTATGGAAAATTATACCGGAAGTGATCCCGGTTTTTGTTGTAAGACAAATCACTACCTACTCAAAGGCACGGACTGCGACCGCGCAGATTGTTCGATCTGCGAGGTTAACCAGTATTGTTGCATAAATGAAAAGGAATTAAAGATAAAATAAAAGAAAAGGTACGGAAAAGGAAGATCTGTGAGCCTCCGAAACTCTTACTACCCAAGCGAAACGCAGTGTCACTGCTAACTTGTTCTGAATGTTTCTTTTACAGACAAACTGGTTCATCAAATATAATAGCTGGCAACGCTAGGCTTCTAATATTTAATATTCTTAGGGCTTAGTGTTTATGGCTAGCTGGTTTTTACCCGTGGTTTCTCACGGTAACAGTAATTTTTTGGAAGAAAAGTATCCTATGTCCTTTTCTGGAGTGTACCACTGGAGGCTGAAATTCGTTTGACCGTTTAACACAAGACCGAAAGAACTATTGGTCATTCTTTAGTTGATCGACTAAACATTTGACCAAAAGAGATTTGGTCGAACGAACCATTGATATTTTTACATTTGATCGAGTGAACGTTTGGTCGAAAACATTGCAAACTTGGCTATCGTTTGTCAAATAGACCCAAGGAAAAACAATGGTTGGATTAAAAATATTGTATTATAATATGAGTATTTTAATAGTAATTTAGAAAATATAACATGCGTGTAGGTTTTATCTTATAATGAAACCTAGAAAAAACACAACTAGTAATGTAATTGTAGGAATTTATTTACAACTTATTTACAATGTGTCCTTATATTACATATACCTACATACCTCCAGTGGTACACTCTTCTGTACCCCAGATAAAGTGTATGCGAAATTTCATCGTAATCGGTCAAGTAGTTAAGACGTAAAAGTGTATCAGATAAACAAACAACGTAAAGATATTAGGTACTAAACTTTGCCCGCGTTTTGTAGGTTAGTAACAGCACTTTTTATTGATGAAAGGTACTCTATGTTCTTTTCTGTTTCCCTGGCAATGTGTATGTAATTGTATAACGATGACATGTAACAAAGAAACAAACAAATACATATTCGCATTTATAATATTAGTTAGGATGATGAAAATTTCCTAATTAATGTAATACGTAGATATCAGTTGGCAACTGACATCAATAAGCGATCACACGCACAAATAGCAGAAGTTGTTCAACTCGAATTGCCAACTAGTTGTGGCTCCGTACGGGATACTTCGGATAAGTGCCCTCACTGTATCCACAATCACACAATTATACCTATCACTTATTGGGGAACTATTCCCCGTAGGCGTGCGTTCGTAAACCAAAATTACTCGAATACTCACAGTTTGATAGTAGTTTTAGTATTGAGTAGTTAGTAGTATCTCAGTATACTATGAGGTTAATGTACGCAAATGCCTGGAATGGATATCGATTTTGTAGTCAAATTCAGTATACGATATCTTAATTACTCGGATTTTGAGTAAATACCTACTGGTAGAACACAGGGGTAATCGTCGATAGTACGTCCCGTTTTTCTTTCAGATTCATTTAGCATGAATTCTGATAAAATAAAATAAGTAGTCTCACTGCTAAATCCTCGGAGGGATAGGCAAAGGTGTATTGTGCTGAATATCACCGGCTTTATGTTTACATCCCACATTAACAGGTTCCCTGTCCGATGAATCACATATGATACATAACAATAGATATTCTATTGTGTCTATCACGGGACAGCTAATGGGTTAAAGATAGCGGGCCTATAGTCGTCTCTCGAACACCGTTCCAGAATTCGTGCTGCTATTGAGGATCTCTCAAAGAGAAACCATATATCCCAAACTAGGAATCGTATCCGAGACCTTATTTATGCACAGCAGGCTGCATCACTAAAGCCATTAGTACAATAAAATTGATTCAATTAAAGTCTAAACACAAATTTTATATGAGTGCTTGTAATACATAGGCATCCGGAGCACATTAATCTTTCAAAACAGTAGTCGCTGTCAAGTCCGTCTGAGCAATGAGCAAATATCACACTGTTGATAGCAAAGCACCTAGTTAAGAAACCTGGTAGTCCTAACTTATTACAAAAACAAACCTATTTGAATGCGCTCTTTTGTAAAGATACTTTCTCAAGCGAAAACCCAAAATAAAGTAAACCCTCCATAATAGACCGGGTGACATTTATCTTCAATGAAAAAAAAACAAAGGAAATTACAATCCTAATTCAATTTTAAGGATATCGTGTTTACGGATGGCTGACTTATATATTTCGCCCTCCCTTGCTCTAGTTTATAACGACCCCAGGAAACATAAAAGTTTCCTGCAATAAAAATATGATGTACAATCTATCTAATTTAATTAATGTGTTTACTATTCCACAATCGTTAATCACGAAAGTTTATTTTGATAAATGGGATAGACATTGGTCTTATGTAATGAGGCGTAACGTTGTGTTATCATAACCGTATTCCAATTAAGTCTATTCTGAGAAAGTTAAATTATGGGCAAGCAGTGCTTTCATATCTATCGAAAGCTATTTGTCGCGACTTGGTTGTATTATTTTAACTTGCATTATCAAAAATAATAATATTTTTTAGGTTCACTTAACCTTAAGTCTTCGAATACCAAATATAATCAAAAACTAACTGCGTCTGGTTGATGGTGTGCCGCTGCGACCTATAGGTTAAAAGTAAATACGCTAGAAGCTTTTCAAATCTGGTAGTAGGGGTCAAATGATAGAAAAAAGACGCACGATATATTGTTATAACGTAACGGCTATTTAAATGCTTTTTCATTTTGCAACCAATTTTGATGCTGTGTTCACAAAAAGGTTTGCCTTTGAATGAACTAGTACTTATATAACCAAAAACATGAATATAAAGAAGAAACGTAGATATAATTATTTAAAACAAGCTCAGTTCTTTTCTAGCGTTCAATAGTAATTTCAAGGTAAATGATAATATAATCCGTGGCGTATTTTCTTTTAGAAACTTCGTATATATACCTAGTGTTAATGGTTATTAACAATTATACATTCACTCAGTTGAAGCTACATATATTATCTTAAGATAATAATGTGGGATCAACAGCCAAACAGACTGATTATGCACTGAATATATCCTAAGGTCGCAGATAAACATGGAATACTTAGATAAAATACCGATAGACATGGCGATAAACTTCATAGGAACTGCTACATGAGGCGTCATAATGAAGCTTCACTTCACATATTTTATAATAAACATTAACAGCCTTACTAATAAACCACTGAAACACATTTAATAGTTATCTAAGCTATTGACTAGCGACTAATCAGAGAAAAATAACATTACTGAACGTTGAATGTTATTTGAAGTTACAGCGGCGGCATGTTAAGTAGAATTTAATAATTGATCAAGAACTTGAGAGCTATTGAGTTGTAAGTTAGGCAAGCATTAGTAAGCGATATATTTATATTTAAGGCTGTTGCTTGATATTTAATACATACATACAGGTTTACGCCTGTTTTCAGCATAAGGAAGAAGATATCACGGTTTTGTACTTGTTACGATCCTGGCATAGCGTCATGTCAATGTCAGTAACTAAGCTTTTTATTTTTTTTCCTTGGATGTTGCCGGAAGAAGCAGGTAATAGGTTAGTCACAAGGTTTATGTCACGACCTCGTAATATAACCACACCTTTTTGTAATATAATATAGTAGTTGAATAGGTAACATAATTTTCGTATATTTTCCTTTACCTGCCCAAACTATTTTTATGCCAACTTTTAAGATTCTGGGTCAATGGGAAGTAGGTAAAATACAGGTATATGTATAGGCATTATAAAAATATGTGCTCGGAAGTCGATATCTACTTATTAGCTTGAGTTAAATACTCGAAGATTTCCGTCGTTCGTCCCTTTGGTTCTTAGTATTTCAACCTTTGTCATGATGATGATGATGATGACAAAGGTTGAAATACTCTCCCTTTGTATTTGAGATTAATTTTGTTATTATTCAATCGATTACAATGCAGAAAAATACGATTTTAGCGATGAAGATTTATGCTAATACTTAGTAAAAGCAGACGAACTATGAAATAGTTTTTTAATAAAATGTATTTATTTGTATATACCTATTGCACAAGTAAGGTGTGATCCACAAATAGTAATTCAGAGTTTGAATGACATATTTTGTATTTGTTTTAAGTCCGGGATAACTTGTATGTTTAAATCAATTATCGTTATCCCTAATTCAAAACAAGCAATTACAGCAAACAAATTACTCCAGTTTTTACGTTATGAGCCTAGCAACTTAACTAGTTAACTTAAGTTTCGTCATCTTTATTAGGCAATCAATCGTATATCCATTGATGATAATACCGAGCAATCCACTTTACTGCAGTCGATCTTCACATTAGTATAGAGATTAAGTAGCCTATTTGGTAGGCTTAATGTTAGAATAATAGAGACTTAGAACAGATTATAATGCTATCCGGTGAGATGATCTATGAGATTTGACACGTTTTAGTGAAGAGTCTCCCCGTGACCATGGCTGCTGAAAAGCAACCGAAACGTCGGGGAAAGTGTAAACACAAATATAAATAGTATAGTAATAGTTTCAATAATTAAATTAGCTTAAAAATTAGTAATGTTTAGTAGTAATAGTAGTGTAACAGTTTTCAAAATTTTGTAATAAAGTGTCAAATAAACAACGCGATAAAATCCGTATATAGTAGTTTAATTTTAATGAATAACATTCGCGTAAACAGAAGACAACATTACGTTTTAGTTTCTATATCATGTAATATAATATGTACTATATGGCGGCAAACATTGACAATGGTTACTGTTGAAATGACTATAGAGTATGAGGTCTAGAAAACTTGCTATCCACTAGCACCTCATGCAGTGAATTTAAGTGCTATTCCTCATTAAAAATCAAATAGATATGAACATGTATGGATTGCTACTTTTTTATTTAAATAGAGGCAACAGTGTTATGCTAGGATCGTAGCAGATGGAAAACTCTATATTTGCCTATCCCTCTCGGGAGGGTATTGGCGTTTGTTGATTTACATAAATACGTAAAAATATACTGCAATGTTAGAAATTGTTTTTATTTTCGATGACAATCTTTCTTCAAGCATTAGAAATATGTATACTACATCGTTAAAATATACTTATTATTCAGATTTAGAACTGTAAATCGGAAAATATACACATCAATATAATAGTACTACGTAACTCATCGTATATCGATATGTTTTTGGCAAGGCAACGATTTTTCCAATACGGGCAATATGCAGACTACGTCAAAACGAGTTCCGAATAGGATTTTGACGCACGAACGAAAAAATAGAACAGCCCTGAAGTAAAAAAAGCATATAGAAAAGGTAACCCTTTAAAAGAAGGATGGAAATTTTCGACTGCTAGCTCCCGCATTCACCTTTATTCGCATGGAAACGCATACCAAGATAAAACTGTCCTATATGTAAACTAACCGCCTAGTCAATAATTTATTTTTGTGCCAAGTTTCATCTAAATACCTTAAACACTTTAGGCTCGATCTCATAACCTATATCTAAACATCTCCATAAACTTGAAACAACACACACTACAACTATTTATAGTTCCTTATTGAGCCTTCATAGTGTAACCGACGTTGAAGCAAGGTAAGATGTAAGGATTCAAAGTTGCAAATGATTTTTTGGAACGAAGTTCCTTACGGCAGGCTAGGGATTTTGCTGCGCGACCGAACTGAAGAAAATGTGATAGTAAAACCGTAAGAAAAAATCCGTGGAAAAAAGTGCGTGGAATAAAACCGTTAAATGAGACGTGCGCAGGCGCGACAGTCGCATACACAAGCGAGTAGTGTGTATGCGACTGTCGATACCAGGATATCAGAAATCACTAAATGACCAATATATTTAAATGTTTGGAATCATTTAAATATATTGGTATAAATGAATATTCTTTATTCTATTTAGTGAATTGAGCACGATTTTTTTTGCAATTTGTGTCGATTCTACATTAGCCGAAGGAACTTCGTTCCTACCTGGTGTCCCACGACACCACATAATTTTTTAATTTATAGGTGAGGCTCAGAGGCAGCTACCAGGTTGCTTTCACCTTAACATTTTGTGTAATAGGCTGAGGGTGTTGATGACTTACGCTGTTTTGTAGTACTAAAAATAGAATTAGGTATATGAAAACGTTTTAATTTTTTTTTAATTATCTGTTTATACTAATAAAAACATAAAGAAGTGGTGTATCGTCGATACTAATTTGTGTATTAAAGAGGTACATTAAAAATCAAACGAGTATTAAAAAAATGAATCGAGTCTCAACCCAAAATAATATGTGTCAGAATTTTTGTCTTTATATTTGTCTTTCTCAGCATCACTTGAAATGTAATGAATTTTGTACTCGGCTTTCCAATTAGTTAAGTTCCAAGTAGTTTCGGTTACAAAATTCCATTCAATAAAACCGGAGATACGATACTAAGTAACGAAATGTCTCCACAAAAATGATATCGTCAATTAGGATCCACGTAAGCAAAGTGGAAAACCTTTCCTAGTTAAGTTCTACGAAAAAAGTCTGCTAAAGATAGATATAAAAATAAATATGTTAAACCGAAGATTTAATAAATCTACAACTGTTTTTATCTATCTTATTTCTTGATATGATGTAGCAAACTGCAACATCATCTATATGAATCATGTATATTGTAATCGTTTATTATTTCAATCAAATAAAATTTTCAGCATGTTCAAACCTATCCGCTGGAACCTAGTTTTAAATATTACTTTAAAATATGTTACGAGGTGTTCAAATCATTTTGATTGCTGAATGCAATGCGTCTAAAAACACTTTTAAAATACGTTATAAAATAAGTACTCCTAGTGAAAATAAAGACGTCACTACGGGCAAATGAAACAACAGGCCGCGGGGCATCTACATCAATATCCCCGGAGTAAAGTTCCTAACATTGGTTAGGGAGCGTATCGACGCTCAGACACACTAGCTTGGTGTTGGCAATATAGTCAATCTTGAATTGTCTCAGTCTTGATTGCTCACAATACTGACATATCGAGTAGGAAGTTACTTACACTTGTCAACATTTAATGACGTGAGTCAGTCACGACACGTACGCTTGCTGTAATACCGAACGCAAGCAACATATTTAGAAGTGCTAATAAGTATACAATATCAGCCCTGTACTAAACTGTCCCACTGCTAGACAGTGGCCTCTTTTCAGCGTAAGAAGTATTAGGCCATAGTCCAACACGCTAGCCTAGTGTGGGTTGGCAGACTTCACATAACTTCGAGAATATTATGGAGAACTCGCAGACATTTTCCTTCACCGTTAAAGCGAGAAATAATTAACTATTTACCACGCACATTACTTCGAAATGTCTGAGATATCGCGCCATCGAACCCGAGACCTCTGCGCTTCATTCCAACGGTCTCCCACTAGGCTATCACTGCTTTTAATAGTCAACATTCTAGTAAGTATGCGTAGGCCAAAGAGCAACGTTGTCGCGTCACGTAGATTTATTACATTTCATGTCAGTAATTTTAATCTCTAGTGACTCCAAAACTGTATACATTATTACTATTCCACGTATGATAATATTGACAAACGTAATTGATACTAATACCCATTACTATGACAGCTAACTGTATGACTAATAACATTTGTATTTAGTTTCCCCAAGTGAGTACTGAATATTGAATTCAGTTGAACTTGTTTGACTTAACCTGTTGAATTTGTACGCATTCTCAATTTCATTTTATCTCATATGGTACCTAATATTACACCTTTATGAGATATGTGCTAAGTGTGCCTAAGTGTGCCTAAGTGCTAATACTAAAGTGTGTAAACAAGAGTATGTGTGCAAGTGAGAGGAGAGGGTAAAAACGTTGCAGAAGATATGGCAAAAGCAGCAAAAGGCCAAAACCACGCGATTAATAATTATCTTTTTTTAAATCTTTATTTATGTAAAACGGCGTGTAATTTCGCATGTCAAATTGTAATCGTTTGTATATTGCCGGGATAAAAAATGCATGGCTTCTATGAGTTAGTCGCCTACATCGGTTTCCGTCCCATAAACTGTTACTATCCAAAAAATTACGCCTATTGCTGTCTTGCTGCATAAAATAAAAACAAATCATTTGCATTTAATATCAGTAGAGATTACAGCTGGTATTATTATATGTCAGCCGTGCCTAATGTTCGATTATAAAGTCGACTTGTCTGCGCTCAATAGTAACACATTAATTCCTGTGACTATGACGTAACAATTCAACCAGATTATGTTGTCTTCATGCCCGAACGGGAATCACTACAGGGCATATAGATATTGTACAAACATACCCTCCCGTCTATAAGTGCTATTGAAGCATAGCTACATATCGAAGCTTAGGCATATATACATACAACAGTGTATCTCACTAAAATGCTTCATACAGATTTAATTTGCCATCAAATACCATCAGTATATATTAATGCGTTCATCCACGTGTAAAAATAAAGAAAATGTATTAATTACGATTATATTTCATTCAAAATTTAAATTATATTGGTACTTTATTCTAAAAACGAATAGTACGATTCTACTATTTTTTTTTTCTAAAAACTAGATACGTCACTTACCAAAAAAGCTTTAAGTTTTATTGTAACTGATTTGTATAGCGAAGTTATCATAATATATCTTATCTTATGTGGGGGCCAGTCAGTGCAGACCGGCGACACTTCGACCCAGTGGGATCTTTTGTGTCGACACTCTCTCAATAACGACTGCCATAGATGTTCATGGCAGCCGGGACCAACGGCTTAACGTGCTTTCCGAGGCACGGAGCAGGCTATAATTTTATTGTCAATCAATACGCACGTAATTTCGAAAAGTCATATAACTTCCAAAAGTCAGAGGTGCGCGACGTGGGTTTGAACCCGAGACCCTCTGCATTGCAGTCTGTTGGTCTCCCCGCTGAGCTATCGCTGTTCATCATAATATATAGTATCTAACCTTATGTTCAAACCCAAACCTTTTAAACTATCGCGTCGCATGATATAGATATATAACGTAACGCACATTCTATCCCTCGGAAACACTACTTTTCTGGATAAATATGTGGCCTTTTCTGTACTTCTAACAATGTGTATGTGAAATTCTATATTGATCGATCGAGTAATTAAGGCGTAGCAAGTAACAAACAAACTCACATTCACATTTATAATATTAGTTAGGGTTCGTTACCCGTGACAATAGCCAATCAAACCCCACCAATTGCAATAACCAGATAAACCCACTCCATAACTGTTTACAAGATTATTTACTAGTATTCTTGTTAAACCGTATTTGTAACCGAGTCTTGTTATTTACAAAATGAATTTTGGAAATGTTTATCACAAAATATTGCATTTGTGCAATTATGCAACTTGATCATGCATTTAATCTAGCTTTGAATGCGAATCGTTTCAACCAGTTGGCACAGTCAACTTGTGAACTCGAAGCAAACTAATCAAACTGCGAAATGCTGTAAAACAAACAAATTTTTCCTCACCTCAGCTCTCCTTTCAGTTGCGTACATACATTACCTACTAATATATAGAATCGCATGAGGTACATTACTTTGTTGAAATTCATCGAAATAAAATAATTTCAAAGAAACGAACACACGCTCCTTTGCTAGCTCCTCCAGCCCAACTATTGCAATAGGTTGACGATATCGAACTCCACTGAAAACGGACAATCACGTCGTGGGATTCTAGCGTAGTTCAACTTGTAATATACTACTTTGAAAACGAAATATGCGTTTTGCCAAACTGCCAACTTTTTTCTATTGCAATAAGAGGTTGATAATAAGGGTGCGTAGTATGTTCCTCACTTCGTAATTATTTTATTAAGGAGTACTAATATTCTGTGATTTAAGATTCATAATATCATAGTCATCAAGTTCAAACATTACTGGAAAATTTTATATTGCCTTCAATTGTGGTTCTATTGTTGGTACACATTGTAACGTACATATGACGTCATACCCAATATAACAAACAAACAGAGTATCGGAACACAATTACGTTTTAATGTAAATAAGTTGTATTCTAAGGTCAGAGGATGTTCACCCCGCCCTCGTAATGGCGTATGGACGAAGAAAATCCTAAGCTATCCAGCGAGGCGCCGATGTGTCGATCACAGCGGGTGTTTTGATTATACACTGGATGTAACTCAGCACTGCGTTTGTTCACACAACCTGTATATGTATTTATCTTTATAGATATTGCCAGCTAAAATAGCGAGCAGTGTTTTCAGTTCATTTGATTTGTAAATCAATTTCCCGGAAGATTCATCAGAGATGTGTTCGTTTTGAGCAGGTAGAGTTAAATTTGAAGAATTGATTAAAAATAATCTATTGGGTATAAAATATAGAACGTTGTGTGTGATTTTTGCAATACCTCAACAGAATTCAAAGTCTATATATTAATGTATAATAAATAAGTGTTAAATGTTAGTTTAGTAGTATAAAATTATCTCACAAGTGTTAACTTTAAAAGATGTCGACCGAGCGATGTGCCTAAACGTAAATTGTAATCATCACGGTACTCACAGGACAGGCTTGCCTAGTGTGGGGCCAATGGATAAGACCATACATTGTAAAGTTTTTGGTAATAAATATTTTTTATTTATTATATTAAAATATAGTGTTTAATAGATATTATTTAAATTAGACTACACAAAACTACATATTACCTTATAAAATTAAATAAATACTAGCTTAACACTGACGCTACTGACTTTGCACCTGGAACGGGCAACATTTACAATTTCGAGTAAATGTAGAGCTCAATTAAAACAAGAACTAAAGCAATCTCAGACTATTGCAAATTAAAACTAATATAACATCCATGCACTGAGAACGTTAACTACAAATACAACATCGTTAGCTATGTTATATTACACATGATTAATTGAGGCAGTATTATTAATAAAAATCATATAACATGCTGCTGCTGTATCCGCGGAGACTCTCAAACGGCGCTAATACAAAAACCTGCTAGGGGATAATGTTTTTGAGCCATTTGGGATCGAAACGTAATCATCATGGGGTCCCGGTGCTCGTGCTCTACATAGAGAAATAGCAAAAATTTTCACTAATGCTACCCATGACCAGAGGGCTGGTTTTTATTCCGCGGAAAGAATAAGCATTGCCATTCAACGTGACAATGCTGTCAGTCTAAGCGGGTAAGTCTTTAAGCGGGGCGTGAAAAAGCATCTTTTCAGGCCGTCAAAGTAGAGACCTCAACATCGCCTCGGCTACTGTGGGGGCGATGTGGAAGCCACTGCTCTTAGACCACACGACTGCTTACCATCAGGTGGAGTGTGGTCATTTTTGACGAGCAAAATAAATAAAAAAAAAAATAAAAAAAAGTCTTCTGGGAACACTACCAGTCCACTGTGATGCGGCGGAATTCTATGACGCCTATTAGAGAGTTTTAGTTTTAGTTTTTCCTTTTTTTCTTTCTGTTTTTAATATTTTAGATATAAGTTAGTTTTAAAGAATTGTGTAAATTGGTAATATTCACATATATGTATAACAATAATAATAAAATAATTGCAGGGCAGCTTGTGGCGAGCTGAATGTGAGTGGCGACAATGCGGTCTTGAATGCCTCAGAGAGTGGGTTAGGGCCTCGTCCCCGAAGTGCCTTCACTGGTTGGCTGGGGTGGAACTTCAAGAGCGCCCGTAGTACTCTCAACTCTAGCTTGCCGTGGTTGGCCGGCCAGAGGGAGGCCGCTAGAGCTATATGCTTGGGGGTGGAAGTGTCATTTTCAAAGGCATAACCCGCTCCGGGTCTTCGTTTTCACGAGACCCGTGATGGTGAAACCGGCGCCGCACCACTCGACACCCCTAGCCAACTAAAAATCCAAAATTCCATTTGAATAGATTGTACTAGGTATGTCTATATGTATGGTATATCTTGCTGTAACATACGTTTACGCGAATAATGCACATTGGAATTATATTACTTAGAACTGATTTTATCGCCGTTAGTTTTGTTTAACAGCCATTTGAAATTTCAAATCGCACCATTAAATAGTCATAAACATAAACTATAATATAATTCCGATAACATGTCGAATAAATTTCCACATCAATACAATCCAGTAAATGGCTGTAAGCATTGTTCAGTGAAGATTTCTAGAGATTTGGGACAACAATAGAAGGCTTTACTATGAATAAAGGTCCACCCGCTGACCCATTGTAAGATGACCTCGATCTAATCTACATTACACTTGGACCAACTTATTTATAGACCGGATAAAAAGACGAACTATATTAAATAAACCTAAATACGGGTGGCGACACATTTAGGAATACTGTTTTTGATTACAAATTATTTGCACTTGATAGATATTTATGTTATGTATTGTACAGACTGCTTCGATTGTCGCGTAGTATAAGTTTGTGCTTATATTTGCGATCGTAAAGTCTCGGGTTTGATTCCTGTGTCGAGTAAAATATAACTAGATTTTTGTAAGAAACTCTTAGTAGCAACACGAAGTTTAAGCAATAGGCGCATACATTATTACTTGGAAACTAAAAACGTAGTAGGCGAAATACGTACACACATAATCTCAAGCATGTATATTGTACCCTCGAAGAAGTAAGATATTTCACCACCCAGGGTTTTGTTCGGTGAAATGGTGAGTTTAATACACCTATAGATCTTTTCACAGGATGTACAGTACATGTATGTACTCGTATGTAAGTTCATAATCGTCACTAATATTATAAATGAGAATATAAGTTTGTTACGTTTTACGCCTTAACTACTTGAACACTACTTGAACAGGCCACTGCTTTTAGACCACACGACTGCTTACCATCAGGGGGAGTGTGGTCATTTTGACGAGTAAAATAAAAAAAAGACAATCTTCATGAAATTAACGCATACAGATTGTCAGGGCTACAGAAAAGGACATAGGATATTTTCATCCAGAAAAAGTACTGGTGTTAAGAGATAAAAGTTTATTGACAAAAAGTCGGTTAACGAGAGCGAAGCTGCGAGCATAATCTGGATAGTAATGATTACATTTAAAACTACACTAAAATAACCAAGGTTTTATTGATATATTGTGGTCGTCAATTTAACATACTTTCTCACAGCTCACAACTTACTGGTTTGCCAAATGTTTTTAATGCCTTTCTTCGGTATATTATAAATTAGCTCGTGAAACTGTACTATGCATTAACATAGTACCATTTGACGGGCTAGAGGCATTGGTCTCTGGAATTTTTCAAACATGGCTTTATTCAAGTTGACGTCATCTATCGTGTTTTCATTACAATTGTTGCCTTGAACGTCTGTTACATATAGATAATGGGTGCCATAGGCATACCAGTGAAGTAATCAACAAAACGCAACAGTTTTAGGCATCTGTCGGTAGACGAGCTTCTATAATGACATACATATTATATATAATCATGGTGGTCAAAACTAGGCTAGGCTTATGTCTTTAAGGTGCAATTCTTTAGTTCTCTAAATCTCTAAGTATCAAAAAGAAAATATATGTATCGCCAAGCGAGTACATTGACGGATATAGTCTTTTAAAATGTAGATAGACAAAAGTAAATAAATTTTAAAGCATGCACTTTAACCCGTGTTACACAAAATTTACTTGAGATAACTTCTTTAGAACGAAGTAGTTATAAACTCTATAGAGACAGAGTAGAGACAATGAATTAATTTGCTTCTAGTCCTTTAAACAAGCTTCTATTACTCCCAATAAATCCAAACTACGTATAACGCGTATACAGACAAAGTCGACTGAGATCGTAAACTATGATGAACGACTACATATTGACAATATCACAATTAACCACCACACGCAATTACTTATTGTTCAGCTACAATAGCCGTATATGCAACGCTGGGTACCTCTCTTTGAACTAGAATACTACTCTCGTTTTATTGCGGCGGAACTAATGCGGTAGTGTGCAGGTTTAATATTGAAACATTATGCTCTCTGCGGTCGCGTGTATTTCCTGTATGAAATTATCTTGTATGTCATCTAAAACTTTGTGAAACAACTGCATAGTATTTATTTAAAAGTACTGTCGTGTAGTTTTGTGATGATAGAATAGAAATTTAATTCTATTACAAAATTTGTTCCTCCATTTCTACCCTTTTATTATAAGCGTTTCCAATAAAGCCTGCTTTATTGAAAACAGTTATATGGTATAATATAATTATGCTTTTATTGTTTATACTTAATATAACGTAGGTTGGTACTAATATTAAGTAAAAAATGCTTCGTAGGTGTACTACTAAGCTTCGACATAATAATAGCACCAACCTACGTAGGTTAAAATAGGGTACGTAGGTAGGTTACGTAGGTTCTAAAATTAATATAAAGAATACGTAATCTTTATATTAATTTTAGAACTCTTTAATCCCTCGGCGGATGATTGTCGAAGAATTCTTACTTAGTAGAATGAACTTTACCTTTTATCTTAGTCCTTACTAGTATAGTATTACATTATCTGTGGTTCTACTATCCCTCTATGTGTCAACTCCTTATATTGTTATGTAATATTGGTATATTTATTGAGATGTAGCACAGCTGCCCCAATAATCAAAGGGTTGGGCCTATTAATACGTATATATAAAAAAATAACAATCTTAAGCGATTTTCGTACGTTATAAAGCATATATAAGCTGGTATTGACGTGAAGACGTAACATTCTGACACAGTTACTATCGCAGTTATAAACTGAGACAAATATAAAAGCATTAAAAATGTTTAGAACTATTCAGAAATACCTGTACAAATAAAATGTCGCTGAAGTAAACAACATGTCTCGTAGGTACGAGAACGTTGTCGTAAACATATTAAAGTGAAAATGGCATTTGCTATCATGTTTGCCAAACAAAAGCTTCGTAGAAACGACAATCTAGATCAGTTAGCAAAAGTTACACTGCGATACTTAATCATAATAGAATAGAATAACGTTTATTTGTATTACCAGCCAATTATGTAATCCATTAAACATATTCTAGCACATCTAAACATCTTTTGGTATGCAAATGATCTGTTACAAAAGTAAATCATTACTTACAGTAAAGGTCTCGATGGCGTAGTGGTTAGTGTAACCGACTGCCACGCCTGAGGTTGCGGGTTCGATTCCCGCACAAGTCAAACATTTGTGTGCATGAACATGGATGTTTGTCTTGGTCTGGGTGTTTCTATGTATAATATGTAGGTATTTACAAAAAAAGTATATATGTATGTTTATCCACTGTCTAGTACCCATAGTACAAGCTCTGCTTAGTTTGGGCTAGATGGTGTTGTGTGTATGGGATAGAATATTATTATTATTATTATTAATTACTGTCACAAAATATATAGATAAATGTAAAAATTTAACCACGATAATTTATACGTAGATATTTTTATTAAAATTAAAACAAACAGATTTAACGTTATGTAAAAATCGAATCGGGTATAGCAATTATTCATCACACCTGAGAATGATAATAGGACTTTTCTATGACACGGTATGTTGGCCTCTATTCTTAGTAATGCATATACATTATACATATACCCATGATAATTACATATCGTCATAGGTACTTTACTAGGATATTAAATATTATTTCAGGCTCTTATTTATAATATTTTATTATCTTGATTAGGAGCTTGGCAAATAAGTTGAGACGCCGAGCAAAGTCATCAAAGGTGCCTTAATTAAGACCTTTTCACAAGATCACTCAGCAACATTTGTACCTAATGTATTTGTAACTGTATATAGTTATCAGTTTCGGATATTTAATTAGATGCTAGAGGCACTAATTAATATCAATATTTTCAATTAATTTTTGCAATATGCTAATGAGAGTGTAGTATACTATACGATGTTTCAGATATCTTTATCGTATCATTAGTACTATTTTGTAGCAAAAGTTGATTTTAGACTACATATAGTCACTTGTAGTACTGGTGGTGTTTTATCGATATAAAATACTATACAACTGGTTTTATTAGATGTTCTAGTTACTTATTAATATCAATATTTTCAATTAATTTTATTATCTGTATAAATTCTATTAGTGTAATCTGTCCTATGTTTCCGATGTTTTTATCGTATCAACAGTACTATTCTGTAACAAAACGTGATTTTAGACTATAGTCGCGTTCGGTAATAACTATAGATAAAATATACAACAAATATTAGAGATTTCACTTTCACTTGTAGTATGTATAGTATACTTATGTATTCGTGTTTTGTACTTGTTTCATAAAAGACCAGTTGATTTTTATTCGTGTATTAGTGTTTCATTTTTATCAAACATATTTTTATTAATACGTTATTAATACTACTAGTTGTATGGGTCACAAAGCACAGAACACGCTAGCTTCCTTCTATACGGACGATTGTGACATTCTTTACAATCCAAGCAGGTCAGAGAACTACACGGACGATACGGATATGATACTTAGAGGCAGGTATAATATTGTCGAACTCACTCTATCTGAAATTTTATTATTACTTTCATCTCTTGCAGAATCGCAACGCGCTGTATTGTAGAAAATTTAAATGTTCACTGCCAATTTGAAAGGGAGTAGGTTCTCAGATTTTCAGAATAAGGGGCAGAAAAAGCTAATCCTAGTGAAAGCTCTATAGTTAGAACATGTAATAAGAACATCACATCTTTCTTTATAAGGCCCGAGTAAAATAATAATATGTATGTATGCACGTAAGGAGTAACAACGCGTTAACAGCGGGGAGTCTACGAGGGAGCGGTGAAAGCTTTTGTATATAAATATATGAGTCCTAGTTGTACGCACGTGAATTTGCATTTAAGTTGCCTGTGTGTGTTATGAGATTGTAAGACGTATAATTTTATAATGTTGGCACACTTTTAGAGAGTATAACAATTTACAGATTGGACTAAGTTGCTATAGACAGTATACATTTTGGTTTGACTATTATTTCAAGTTTTAAGAGTTTCATACGCATGATTAAGATCCATTGTTTAATATTATATAGGTATCCTTTTTCTTTGTTCGCTCATAGGTATATCATCGTTCATTAGATATAATTAAAATAATATTGTTATTAAAAAGGGGACAACGCAATTTCAATTGTAACGAAATTTTTTTGAATTTATGATTTTACCCTTTTAGATCGCGGTGATTCCAGACAACCAGTTGGTCTATAAAAACTAATACATTAAAACTATGTTCTTCTTCAAATATTACTAGTAAACCTTACAATGAACTTGGCAATAATAATGTAACAAAGAAGTAAATCTAATGCAATGCTTTATCGTAGACAGTCTCTAGGCTTGCGATGAATGGGTCTTTAAAGATAAAAGAAAATCAGAAAATTGTGTCCCGTCGAACTCCGAGATAGCCCGCTGCTCGCGCCATCGCAAGTATTTTATACAAAATATTTGATAGAAAAGAATTTCAATGCCGTCAAGAATAATTTCAGTAAAAATTTTCAATTTAAAAATTATAGTAAATTTCGCAAAGCCTTTGTCACGATATTTTTAGTTGCTTTATTTAAGCTTCAAGGCTTCTTTCTATTGTTACCAGCCAGCTTATGTTCATTTAGTAAATGTCGATTCTTAACTGAGAACGAATTTTTAATATTACGTTCTTTGTAGCCAAAAAGCCTAATCATAATATTAAGTTAAACCAATACAATGGTTAGGCTGTTTACTGATGCTAACTTCATGTGACGCAAATGTCTCGGATTTCCATAACAGCTGAGAACAATGACTGTACGTGCTTCCAGAGACGCAGAGGGGTCGCGTATTTAATGGGCCCATCTCACTGCAACACCGTGGTCATATTTCATATTGATTGATCAGGTGAAGTGAACTGAGCACCTTTACAACTATTATAGTCTGATAATTTTTTTAGTAAAGTAAGAAGGGAAGCTGATGTTATATTTTACAAAGAAAATTTACAACCTCTCGTGAACCGTAGTTTATATTTTTTTTAGTTCCGCCCATTGGCCTTTGGCACTGTAAGAAACATCTAAGAGGGCTACGGGACTGCAAAATATTTAGTGCCTTTAAATAAAGAACACTTTTTTTCTATAAAAACGCTAAATTGTCCGCAAATAAAAAAAAACAATCCATATGCGACCACTTTTCTTTTCGCCGCGAGTTACTTAGAAATTCTTACTAACTTTAATGGAATGCAGCTACTTTGAATAATCATATTTTGTTGAACTTTGAACACAGATTACTAACTAGGTACTTCACTTTAAGTTCGTAAAGAGTTTTAAATGGGAACCCGAAATCTTTACGTGTGTTGAGTACGTTAAAAGTTTTATGTGTAGGTATTCTAGTGACCTCGATTCGAGTCTTAATATAATCTGACGGTCAATGAAAGTTTTAAGTTGAGGCGGAGGGCGGCTGGGAAATCTGTGGCACTAAGTTTGCTGCTAAACATACAAGCAAAGGCTACATTGACAGGAAAGGAAAGGCTATATTTCTATAGATTACCTAACTTTTTATGCTTTCGTGGTAGATAAAAGCTCACTCCTTTTTGCGTAAAAATACTTATTAAGGCGTGCTTAATCCCATTAATAAATTAAGGATACCGTTAATTCTTTGCTTTGCTCTTTAAAGCATCACATTTTTGTGGGGTTTTGAAAGGCATATAACGTGTTTGTTTCGAGTAGAGCATTCTATTACAAATGCTTTTACATTACTAACAACTTTTCTGAGTGGTCTTGCCTTCCTTTGAGTTTCCTCTTCCAACTGAGTTTACTAATTTACTTAATCATTAAAAATTAGTTAAGTTATTTACAAGAATTCTATATCTTACTTCGTTACACTAGGTAGCCATGAGGTCCTTAGGATCACGTTTAGATTTAGTTTAAACCTAGCGAAATTAGGTAAACACCAGCATTACATTTAAATTTGACCATATTCTAAATTATTTTATTTAATACATAAAGTCACATAAACATATAAGCAGGCTTTCATAACACTACGTATAAGTTCATATCGTTATTTTAGGTCTACATTATGCTTACGTTATTAACGTAAACAATTTCATGTTACCTTATAAGCTTAATTATGAACCCGACGCGTTTAGCTATGAAACGTTATTATAAGCAGCGACAACACCTTCATGTAATAACAGGATTAGGATCCTTAGTTTGAGTGACTTGACTTCGCTGTATGATGGTTTTAATTTGATTATGGTTTAAACGTCATTGTTGTCATTGTTAGTCTGAGTATATAAAAACTAATGCGTCTGTAATATCGCTATAGCGTTCATAGCACTTTGATTCAATATAGACAATTAGCTAGAAAATAAATAAGAAAATACATTTATTTTGACAGAAAACAAACAGCATATTGTCATCTCAGCTGACACCAACAAGCAAAGAACGCGGCCAGTTATTATCACGCTATCTACGCGTGCCGCCCGCGAACAGTGGTTAGCGACAAGAAAAACCCACCACCTAACCAATGATGATGTTTATGCTAACGGAAACAAACAAAGGATTTATATTAATGAGGATCTTACGAAGTACATGCGCAATATTCTCTGGACGGCGAAAAATGAGCTAAAACCTACATATAGGTACATTTGGATACAAAACGGTAGGGTGCTAATAAAAAAAGATGATCCAAATGATACTAAAATAAGATCGATCCATACATTGAGTGACATAAATATGTACATAAACGAAATCACGGGCAATAAATAATGGGTCAGTGTGTGGCTGTGGCACTCAGTTAAATAATTGCACGAGAGTTCGATGATCACGTATTATATATCAACAATAATATCAAATACAATAAATTTACATCTATAGATAGTTGGCAAGATGAAATATTACAATATGACAAAAACTTGAATATTATACACTTAAATATAAGGTCACTGAGAGAAAATTTTGATCAATTCCAAGTTTTAATTAATAACTGCAAGGAATATTTAGACTTCATTGCACTAACTGAAATAAATATAAGACAGCAAGAACTACCTTTATATGCCATAGAAGGATATGATACATATATAAATACGAGGGAAAATAGAAGAGGCGGGGGAATATTGTTATATGTTAATAACAAATTAAATTTTACAGCAAAAATACGAAATACTCATTATTGTGAATTGATACATGGACAGTGTTTTACCAAGACAAAAGAAAATAGTGCATATCTTTGTCATATATCGCCCCCAAAAACAAATAAACAAGGTTTTGTTGAAGAAGTGCATAAGTTGTTATATGAGATCTTTCAATATTTTTTCAATATTTTTATTTATTTATAACATACTTACATATACCATTACAGATTTACTAATACGGTATACGCAGACAATAATTTTATGCTTAAATGTACTAAACTAATTATTATAACTATTACTACCTATAACTAAGCACATGACAAGTAACCTTAGAGAGTTCGCTCAATGAACATGTAAATATGTCGACAACATCAGACACCGCGTTGAGCGCGCGCAACGCACGCGTGAGCGGCGCCCTTTCAAGCAGGTTGGTGCGCGCGCGAGGCACAGCAAGGAGCTCGGGCCTCCGTCGTCGTCGCACGTAATCATTCGGAACACATAGGTTAATCTGAGATAAAATAGGTGGATATTGTATCCCACCACGTAATACCTTAAACAAATAAATGACTAGTGCAGCTTCACGCCTTAATTCTAATTTATGATATCCTACCATACCGAGGACAAATAATGACCGATATAACAATGGATACCCGGGATATACTCCATACTGTTTAAGATATATAAATCTGATATATTTATTCTGAATACGTTCAATCATAGATGAGTATTTAGTCTCACTAGGACTCCAAATAGCCGCACTATGTTCGAGATGGCTCCTCACAAGAGCCTCATATAAAGCCTTTAGAGCATTGATGTTTGTGAAGTCATTCGCCTGCCGTAAAATAAACCCAAGATTTCGATATGCCTTTTTACAAACATCAGATATGTGTTTCCTGAAATGTAAATCATTGGTAAAACGTACACCTAGATCTTTTACCTCATCCACACGCTGCAGCGGCTCGCCGTCCATTACGTACTGGTGGTGAATCGGAGTAAGTGAACGTGTGAATGACAGTATCGAGCATTTAGACACATTGAAAAAAAGTTTATTCCCTTGGCTCCACTCAACAGCTCTGTCTAAGTCCCTCTGCTATAAATCGCAGTCAGCAGAGTCTTTAACGAGCACAGACATCTTGAGATCATCAGCGAACAGTAAACATGTTGAACCAACGACCCTTGGCAGATCATTTATCATAATAATAAATAAAAACGGACCTAAGTTGCTGCCCTGATTGACGCCTGATCTCGTGTAGTACAGCTCGGAACAGTGTCCGGCACAGTCTACATATTGCTGTCTATCACCTAAGTAGCTAACAAAAAATTTAAGTGTATGTAGTGTAAAACCGATGTTCGCCATCTTCAAAAGTAAAGCATCATGGTCGACTGTGTCGAACGCCTTCCGGAAGTCAAGGTAAGCTACATCAACCTGCAGCCCAGAGTCCACTGCCGGTACCAGCTGTGTCATCTGGTGCAACAGGTTTCCCATCGTGCTACGACCAGGACGGAAACCGTGTTGCTCATCAGACAAATAAGGACTTACTTGTGTATATAAGCAATTGTGAACAGCCATCTCGAACACCTTAGCCGTAGCACTCAACACCGCTATTGGTCTATAGTCAATAACATTAGTATCACCCCGACCCTTTGGTACTCGTACCACCCGCGTAATTTTCCAACGATCGGGAAAACGTGCAGTAGTTATACACGTATTAAATAAGTGTAGTAATGGTTCAACTAAAGCCATATGGCAATCCTTAATTATAAATGGCGGAATACCATCAGGTCCTACCGAGCGCTTAGGAGGGAGAGCAGCCAACGCTTTCCTAACTGCCAACGAGTCAAGGCGCGTGAGGTGCGCATAGATACCAATTGGCTGTGAATTACTACTACTCGGCGACATGAACGTAGATCTTTTGTGCAAAACCGGTTCCGGCAGCGTTATCAGCAACTTCGAAAACAATATGTGTGAGATAGGGATGGAATGCGCCATCCGTGACGTAACGCGGGAGGAGGTGTACGGTGACACAGTGACGCGATCGTGTATAGACCATGTGTGGGTTCGAACTCGGTGCAGTGTCTCTTCATATGTACTGAACTGTAAGATATCAGATCATTATATCATTGGAGTCTGTTTTGATAATGGTACCATAAATCCCGTAAGTAAGAAAAAAATTCAACGGACAATTTTAAGTGATAAAAAGATTATTGAATTATTGGACAATATTGTATGGACGGACCTTCTGAACTGTAAGTGCCCGATTGATTTATATAATACCCTTTACTTATCTTTTTGTGATGTTTATAATAAGTCAAAAATACAAATAACTGTACGTAACTGTAGGAAGAATAAGCCATGGATCACTGAATCAATTAGAAAAATGATTTATACCAGGGATAAACTTTTTCAAGAATGGAAATCCAATCCTAGTGATATGACCTTAAGATTACAATACAATAAATATAGAAATAGAACGAACAAATATATATATAAGGCTAAAAATAAGTATCGCCAAGAAGAGGTAAAAAAATGTAACAAGAATATTAGAAAAATTTGGGGCAAAATAAACTCATGGGTAGGAAGGAAAAAAAGTAGCTTAGATAATATTATTATGAAACATCTAGGTAGAATAGACAGCAAAATTGATATATGTAATAAGTTCTCAACTACTTTCACTAAAGACATCTCAGATTTAAAACATGTATGTTGTCGTAAGTTTATGGAGAGGTCTAGTTATATGAACAATAGCCAAATGTCAATAAAATTTCAGAAAGCTTGTTCAGAAGATGTTTATAAAATTATCAATTTGCTAAGCTGTGAAAAATCTGCAGGTGTAGACAATATAAGGGTAAAGGAAATAAAATATCTAAGGTCTCAATTAAGTCCTGTATTAGCCTTATTTATCAATTTATGTGTAGAAAAAGGACAATATCCGGAACAATTAAAAACTGCGCTGATAAGGCCTATATATAAGCAAGGTGCACACACAGCCTACTGGAACTATAGGCCGATAGCTATACTTTCAGTAATAATTAAAATTGTGGAAAAGTATATTGTAGGCCAAATAAGTACGTTTTTGGAGAAAAATAATATCTTAACAAATGCTCAACACGGTTTTAGACGTGGTAGGAGTACGGCTACAGCTCTGGCACAGTTCTCTAATGATATTAATGAGTACCTAGATCAGCGGAAGCAGGTGGTGGTGATCTATATTGATTTCAAAAAAGCATTTGAGACCTTGGAGCACCACCAGCTGCTTCAAGCTATGCGGAAATGTGGAGTAGCGGGGCCACTTAATACATGGCTCCACGCGTACCTCACAGGCAGGACGCTGAGAACTGTGGTCGATGGAGTAGTTGGGGAAGCTAAACATATCACTTGTGGCGTGCCCACCGGGTCGGTGTATGGGCCGGTAGGATTTATAATGCATGTTAATAGCATGTGCAATGTGGTGCATAACTGTCATATATATATGTATGCAGATGATACATGTCTGGTGTACGCTGATAACGATTTAAATATAATAGAAAATCAAATTCAAGCCGATTTCACAAATATTATAAAGTGGGCACATGATAATGGAATAGTTATTAATATAAACAAAACAAAATGTATGCATATACGTTCACCTTATCATAAAACAATTGGACGCTCGCCGCGCATTATAGGACACAGCTATGAATGTCTTCATAGCGAGCATGACGGCAGTGTATCGCAGTGTGAGTGCGCACCTATAGAGGTGGTGGGGGAGTACAAGTACTTAGGCCTAGTAATAGACATCAATTATTCTTGGAAAACGCACATTACAAAACTTTGTGATAAATTACGATCTGTCCTTGTAAAGTTCCACCACCTCAGTGCCGTACTGGACAGGGCTACTTTGTTTGTCGTATACCATGCGCTGGTAGATTCGCTGCTTTCCTATGGGCTGGCATGCTATGGACGCACATTTAAAACATACTTGGACAAGATTAAAGCCTTACAAATAAGATTTTTTTAAAAATTAGTAGACAGTAAAACAAAACTACGATGTAAAATGACCAACTATGAGGAATTGTTTATAGAGTGTAATATCCTGCCAGTGCATGAGAGGGTAGCGCTATTAGTAGCATTAGATCATTACTGCCACCAAAAGTACAAAATCAGGAATATACAGCTAAGGCCTCGAGGTGCAAAACATTGTAAGACGTTTGAGGTGCCCACTTGTAATAATTATTATGGGCAAAGATGTAATAAATATTTAGTTCCAATTATATTTAATAGTTTGCCCGCAGACATTGAAAGTACTTCGGTTTCAAAACGGTCGTTCCAATATAAAACAACGAAATTTTTACTAAATGTTATCAGTGCAAACATGATAGGTACCGAGAATACTTTGTAATATTTGTGATCAATATAGTAATTATGGATGTTAATTATGTTATACTGCCTTTTTGTTTGTGTTACTGTAATATCTTTTTTGTTTAATCTAAAAGTCGAAACGATTTATTTTTATTTTTATTTATTTATGAGAAAGTGTAGCATCAATAATTTTAAGATAAATAATTTAAGGATCTGGGAGCTGCATCTGCCAACAAACTGCTGTGCAGTTTGGCAGAAGTATTAAATATTGTAACATGTTTTAAACAGTAAATAAACACTTTTTCACTTTCACTTTTCACTACTGCAAAAAGCATAGATATAGTATACAGTTAGGTATATAAGAAAAGACAACGTAAGCCCTAGGAGAAAGGTAAATAACAATCTAAAATACATCATAATAATATCAATTAATAGCATAATTAAATTAAAAAAATATTTCATCATACGAACATGAAATAAACATTAAAAGCAGAAAAAAGCAAAAATAGGACAAATAAAAAATTCGCAAAAAAATCCAAATAAAAATAAACCTTGGCTCGATCCAATTAATAAACATATTAGAAATTGGCGTATGCACTGTGCGTCGCAATGTCTGTCATTTCAATTTAAAAAAGATGTTGCTCAGCCCGAAGCTGTATTGAGACATAGATCCAACGCGCAACGTGTAGAGGCCTTTTGAGAGTTTTAATTTTATTTAAGGTGGGATGGAACACCTACAGCGGCACTAGCCGTAGCAGGCGTAGGACTATTGCTACGTATGGATTCTAATATATGGGCTATGGGTATGGGTGTTTGGTAGACCGGTATATTGGCAACTATGGATGAAAAACAGCGTCTGCCCTGAATACTCTAATAGCATCAATGCAATGGGCAGAGAGTGATTCGTCAACTCATTAGATGGCCCCCCTGAATAGCCACCATAGGCATACAAGCCAGCAGCAGAGGGCAACACCGGTGCGAGCGTCTAGGGATGTCGAGCGGTGCGGCGCCGGTTTCACCATCACGGGTCTCGTGACAATGAAGACACGGAGCGGGTTTCCCCGTAGTCATACTCTTGAAAATGACATTTCCACCCCTCAAGCATATAGCTCTAGCGGCCGCCCTCTGACCGACCGACAAAGGCAAGCCAGAATTGAGAGACCTACGGGCGCTTCTGAAGTTCCACCCTGGCCAACCAGTAACGGCAAGCCGGGGACGAGGCCCTGATCGACTCTCTGAAGCATTCAGGACCGCAGTGTCGCCACTCACATACAGTTCGCCATAAGCTGCGCTACGGTTTGTGCGTTTTTATAAGAATTCAAAAATACTACATATTAAATTGAAATATATTCTTCGTCTCCTTAGCCTTTATTATTCCCAAGTCACTTAGGGTCGGCTTTCTTGTCTATCCGGATTTGACTGGATATCAGTTTTTACACGGTGCGACTGCCATCTGACCTCCGCAACCCGAAGGCTAACGATACCCTAAAGCTAAACCAGTGTCAGGATATTAGAGGGCGCTGACTTCCCAATAACGACTGCCATAGATGTTCATGTCAGCCGGGACCGACGGCTTAACGTGCTCTCCTAGGCAGGAATTGAAATATATTGTATAATATAATTATTGTTAATGATACTCAAATGAAATATGATGCGTCTGTTTAGTTTTAATAAATTAAAATATTAATATAATTATTATTTAGGTAGGTATATTAAATACTAGCTACAAAAAAATTCTAGCCATATCTAATTATTGTCAGACATTCAAACCCCACATTTTATTACTGAAGCTGCTGGGACTGTAATCTCCTTTTGTAATAAATTAGATTAGTCTTTGCTTAAAGGCAATACATTGTAAAATATGATTGCATCACATTTGCGTCTACGGGAAACAAGATTTAAGTTCACGTGAAAGACAAAAAAGTAGATGCTTTCTTTATGTATCGCGTAAACATAAATCTAGTAATTCTTCAGATACATACTTTTGTATTGGTTTGTCGAACCAGAGCCTGCTTTCGTTTTGCTATCCCAGTTTTCGACTCAGTACAGCAATAAAAAGTAGCGTCCCAGAAATGAAACATATGGAATAAAGAATAATAAGAATATTATACGACACGAGAACAAAATCCAAAGCTTGGCGATCCTCTGTTACAGTACCCATAGCCTTGTCTTATTGACACAGTCCCTATGTTAAATGATGTGAAATGTAACCCAAAATTTCCATTGCAAATACAGTCTAAATCACAGAATGTAGGAATGTTTCGAGTGCAGACGTACGCCCACATAAACGTGCGTATAGGCGGCGTGCTAAATAAATAATGAATGTAATGTCACAGTTTCTTGCTATGTGACCTGCAGGCCTAGACAAGTGGCTTTTACTTTAGTAGAATAGAATAGAATAGAATAATCAATGTATGAGATTGACATTCGCTTTCGACATGTTATTTGATTCAACATATAGAATTTGAAATTGGTAGCCAAATGTTTAAATAATCTATTCGTTAAAATGAAACGCTAGAATTTTACAATATTAGCCTTAAAAATGGTAGCCAAGCGGCATGTTTGACAAGCGAATTCGTCTGCTAGCGTACGTTACTCTAGCGATCGCAAGGACCCTGTAGAAAACGCTACAAAATGGCGAATGTTTGATCAGCTGCTGATATTTTGTAGAAGTGTTGTGATTGTTTTCGTCTGAATAGTGGATAATATTTCTTAAAATGCATAAACTTCGTCTATTGTGGGCTGCGCATAACGAAGAAGTGCGGCTCAGGCGCCACGAAAGGAATATATCTTGTAAATGTATGGAGCAAATCCGAGAAATGCCGGATATTTTATTTCGGGAAAGATTTTGTCTCGACAAAGTAACATTCAGAAAGCTTTGTCGTGATTTACGTGCCCATACCCTCAGAGGGCTTGGCTAATGACTCCAGTATTAAATGCAGCACCTGGTTCCCGGGAAGAAATATATACTTCACGTCATATCCGAGCCAGAAACTGCATTGAACGTTGTTTTGGTTTACTTAAAGCACGTTGGAGATGTTTGCTCAAGCACTGAACCCTTCATTATTATCCTCATGTTGCCACCAAAATAATATCAGCATGTTGTGTATAGCATAATATTGCATTGCAAGCCCGTCTACCGCCTCCAGTTGATGTAGCTGAACAACATGACGATGGTGATGACAGAGTACCGGATAGCTCCACTGCTGCCAGCAGTCAAGAAGACCTCATGCATGGCAAAGCAACCCTTAATTGCCTAATAAATAGATTGTAAAGTGTTGTAATTCAATTTTAAGTTTATGCACTCTATTCATATAAATCAATATTAGTTACCTTTGATTTATGGATTTATGAAATATAGTCTTAACTTATGTCTGTTGAATTAAATGTGTCAGTGCCAAACTGATCTAATCTAATAGATGTTTTATGGTATTATTGTCTAAAAAATCTTCTAAATATATATAATCAAGTTATGATTGTTGGAACTAAACAAATAAGTATATAAGTATTTATAATACCATTTTTTTCTTCTTGTTGAAATGAATCTTACACATATATTTGAATTTAAAGTTGAAGTAAATAACGGTGTCAAGTGGCTCGTACGTCACACAAATTGTATTGAAAAATACTTTATTAGTTTATTTGAGTGGTTACGAAGTGTTGCATATCAAAATAAAACTTGTTTCTTCGTCTTTCTCACAAGTATAACAGTTTCATTAGAAAGAATGAGATTTGATCAAAATATTGCTATAATTCAAGGTGTGTACTCATAAGGCCCGCGCGGGCATTAGCCAACCCTACGTAACTTTAACTCAAGTTACCTAGTTACAAGTTTCAGCTTAGCTTAGAGGTATAAAACTCTGTTAAATACATGTTTATGCTATATAAGAAATGGCTAAGTATGTCGTATGCAAAAACTGGAAATAAACGATTATCAATAAATTATTGTAATATTTATTTCCTTGAAATTAAAGTACTATATATGGATTTTATTGCGTTGTTTATTTGACACTTTATTACAATTTTTTTTATTAATTGTAGCTGTGGTTTGCTTCTTCTTGGGTTTGACTATTTGAATTACTGGATCCCAAGCTGGTGGTACATTTCACCCATCTTCTCTATTGAAATTAGGATGTTTCTTGATTTCAATAGCCTTGCGAAGCATCCTTAGTAGGAATCGGTGTTCTTTAATGAGCATCTGTGGTTTGTCAAATCTCAGGTAGTGGTTGATCCCCTGTTGCACATGTTCACACACAGCAAACTTCAACGAGCGTTTGTGTTTTACATCAGCTATATGTTATTTTATGCGGGCGACTATGCTTCTCTTGGTTTGACCAATGTATGAGAATCCGCAGTCACGATCTATTTTATAGACCCCTGCATCTTGTTTCTTCTCTTTATTTACATTTGTTTTCTTTAATTCATCCTTGAGGACCTGGCTGGGGTCTTAAGAGGTCTCCATGCCTAAAAGGTAAACGAAGTTAAGTGTTGTGACTTAGCTATGTAATTGTTTATATTATAGTCTACAATCCCAGTGTTTGTAGCAAGACTAAAAGAATTTATTGATTTCTATAGATGAGTTAAGTAACACAAATGTAATAATACCTTTCCATGAAATCTATCATAACACAGAATTGTTCGGGACTAGCTCTTGACCTCGGTTCCATTACTAAAACCAAAATACCTTTTTGAAAAATATTATAAGATACGATGACTTGTAAGGATCCATAGTTTGAATTGGGTACGCTTACATATTTACGCAAAATAAAATATTATAAGAGTTGATCAAATTATAGTACCTACTTACCAAACACTTTAAAGCTTCACTTTCTTTAGAATAGAAAATAAGCTCAACAAATTTTCTAAATTGTGGTGCACTTCAAGATGTCAAAATGACGTTCACGACCGAAACCAGAGACATCGTCTGATTTTTGTCGAACAAACGAATAGACTGAGCGTTCGACAACTCTTTGTACACTTGGCTACCAAATTATTTTCGTTATCGCTGAGGCGTTAGCGTTTATAGAAATAGAATCGATACGAAGCGTTGGCCACTTGTCTAGGCCTGCTGGAGATTCGAGGAAATTTTATTGACTGTATCAAGGATCCGTGAATGATAAACACGGTTTTGTTGCTTATTCTGTCGTGTAACATGGGATGGTTATTTTTGATGTACGGTTTTAGTGCGTAATATTGTTTGTTTTCGTGATAAGAACCGTAGAATGTTCTGTGGTAGGAGCGACGTGATTGCGGCTGTCTTCAATTGGGTTTATATTTCAGGGATTCTCTTTATTAGATAGCACTGCATGTTTTTCTTAATAACATTTTTTCGTAATTCACTTCTGATACTATTTATTTGTGTGTTATTATTTATTAACGTAATTAGAGATATGACAAATTATTAAACTGTATATCTTAATTACGTTTGGATTAGTAGACAATATATTTACTTAGCCCTGTTGTCAATTTCTATTAAAAAACGTCGTAAACAGTTAAATGAATAGTTAAAATCCTTATGCTATCTTAAATTATGATAAACCTTCTATTACTACAATTAAAATTTACTTAAACATTAAAAAACATGAAATGCTTGTAGGTATACGTTTATATTTAAATGATTGTAGGCAGCAGTATTCCTAATAATAGGTATTGTAATGTCTAAAGGGATTTGCATGTATTAAAACTTGAATTCACCCTGACATCATCACTACCTCCCCAATGTTTATCCACATGCCGTAAGTAGTTGTCAACGATTGTTTACTAATGAGGTAGATACTGGTTAATAAACCAGTACTTTGTTCGTCCCTTCAATTACTTACAGAAATGTTTTAGTGCAATTGTTAGCATGCTATATGAGATTTACCTAGACTGTGAAGATTCTAGACAGTACATAATACATATCATTTATAGTATATCGGCTTCTCTCTTACGTCATTGTGCTCATAAAGAAGTGAACTGTAAAAATATCTCAATCTATATGTAATTAAACCGCTATCCCCTTGTGGGGTAAAATAATTGCACGCCAATCATTGTTACAGACGTTTCACTACGTATGCACAATCTCACCGAATTTAAACTAATACTTCAGAGAAATGTTTTAAACGTTTCTAGACTTTCGCTATTTCTACACATATTTAATTTATTAGACAACGGGACTTTATCGCGTTGGTCATTATTTTATGGTAATAAATACCAACTTTTTTCCGACTCGACGTTTCGACTGAATTGCAGCGATAAGTAATTACAAACGCGATTAATATCCGATGTTAAATATTATAAGCAGAGAAATACTGTAGGTCACTGAGAGAGATGAAATAAGAAATTTTACAAAAATCAGCCATTGCAAATATCCCTCTTGTCAACCGACGTATTATCTTGTAAAATCTTTTATTAGTATTTATTGCTTTTTCAAAATATCTAGTATTAAAGTGTAATATCAACAATAAAATAGTTTAATATACAATAAAAATATGTAATATTCAAGTACAAAAATTATTGTAAGAGAATTTAATAATAAAATTTTAGTATATATTGCGAATTAACTTATTAATTAGTTGCCCTTAAATATGTATGTTTGGAATGGCTTCAATCTTGTAGTATACATTGGCTTATTTTGCGGCTTAAACTTGAAGCATAAACTTATGTCAATATTACTTTAGGATCCTCACCATACAGTCAAAAAATACTCATAGGGACGATTCGTTGCTCGTTATTCAACCAAGCTTATGGTCATATAGGTAATTATAGCATATAAATACTATACTAACGACACTAGACATTATATTATCTACTAGATAGTTTATTCGATTTTATTGAAAATAAGGTAATATAATATACTTGCCCGGGCTACATACTCGAGTAAATCCTAAGGGTTAATTCTGCAGATGGCTTCCGTCTATCGATTACACGATGCATACAACTCGTGCAAGTGCCTCAACCTGCATAAATGTTACCCATTTTGTATAGAAGACCCATTATAGTTACGATAGCCTTTTTATTACCTACTAGCTTTTGCCCGCGGTTTCGCTCGCGTAAAAGTAGGTTAGGTTAGGTTAACAGAATTAAAAAATAAATATAGCCTATGTTACTTGGTGATAATATAGCTTTCTAAAGGTGAAAGATTTTTTAAATTCGGTTAAGTAGTTTTAATTAAATCCTTACAAGCAAACAAGCAAAAAATCAAATCCTTCCTCTTTATATGTAATACTAGTAGTACACATAACATACATACATAAATTCACGCCTGTTTCCCAGAGGGGAAGGGGCAGAGACTACGAAGTTCCAATTGCTACTACGATCCTGACACACTTCTCTGGCTTCATTCACTTTCATCACATTCCTCATACACGCCCGTCGGTTCAAGGTGCTCTTAACGTGGCCTTTGTCCAGAACGCCTCTGATCACATAACATATTATGTAAATAATGAAAAGGCTTGAACATATTCTATTTATCCTTATCCTTACTATATATACAGGGTGTCCCAAAACTCAACGTCAAGCCGAAACGGGGTGACAGGATTGATCATAACCATCACGAGAAAAATCTGAAAAAAAATCTATCCCATGCAGTTTGAAAATTATGGGCATTTTAAGAAAAACCTAGAAATTTGATCAAACTGTACCATTTTTCGGTTATTGTGGTTATTATTTTTTATTTTTGTTCATTTGAACTTTAGAAACGTAATCCTAAATAACATTTATAGAATCCCAATAAAAAATAATGACACAATTGCCTTAAGTTCCCGAGAATTGAGACTATTTGTTAAACTACGAATTTAAAATTTTCAAGATTCGTCGACTTTGACAGGCCCTCCTATAAAAAAAATGTACTAGAGTGCCTTGGCAAGTAGCATTAAAAGTTGGCGCATTTAATCAGAATTCTAAAATGGTACAATACTTGTTAGTTCCATACAATAGAAAAGAGTAAAAAAATTAAAACCTCAAGTAACCCGATTTTTGCTATCAGATTTTACTCAGTTAAAATGTTTTTAATTCGCACAAGCTCTAGGTAGGTTCTTAATTTTAAGGCAAAATGATGAGAGAGATGGATAATGGGTATGTTTGCCATGAGTGAGCGAGACAGATAGTGACGCCACGCATTGAGACGGAGATGCGTCGTTTAAACGAGTGCGAATGAAACAGATAGATGCTATGGCATCTATCTGTTTCATTCGCACTAGTTTCAGCCAAGCAAATGGCTACGCTACCAGTCCGACACCAACCAGTTAGTACGTTTCGCTCATTCGTCTACTGCGCACGTTCGTATTCGCTTGTGTTGATTTAGTACTGACAACTTTGGCTTCTCTTTTTGGACTTGAATCTTTGTGAATTGGACTTGTTGATAACATACCGGCAACTTTGGCTTCTCTCTGGACTTTTGTGTTGGCATCCTTTTTATCTACCATGCCTACGCGCTACACTTCACAAGAATATGCGAACATGCACCTCATTTATGGGGAATGCAGATGCAACGCAAGTGCTGCCGCTAGACTTTATCGTGAAAGATATCCAAATTTAGAGCGCTACCCGGATCACCGCGTGTTTGTTAATGTGCACCGTTCACTCACAGAGGGCGGCCATTTCCCGAATCAAATACAGGCTGGAGGTAGACCTGTGTTTCCTTTCCAGGAAGAAGTATTGCAAGAGGTCGCACGTGACCGAAGTATTTCCGTACGTGGAATTGAAGAAAGAACGGGAATACCGAAAAGCACTGCTCATCGTATTTTACAAAGAGCCGAAATGCATCCGTTTCACGTACAACGAGTTCAAAGTCTTCTACCTCGAGATTATCAGGAAAGGATTTCTTTTTGTAGAACAATGCTACAGAGGCATAATGAGAATCCCCAATTCATCCAAAAAATTCTCTGGTCAGATGAATCGACATTTAAAAAAGATGGTTACATGAACTTGCACAATTATCACGAGTGGCATGTGGAGAATCCACATTTAATGCGAGAAGATAGATCCCAGTATCGTTTTAAAGTAAACCTGTGGACCGGAATTTTAAACGGTAAAATTATTGGGCCTATTGAACTGCCTGAGAACTTGAATGGAACTAATTACCTACATTTTTTAAGAGAAGATTTACCAACCCTGTTAGAGGACGTACCACTAGCAGATCTTCGCGACATGTGGTTTCAACAAGATGGCTGCCCAGCGCATTTCGCAGTGCAAGTAAGAGATTTCCTTGACCAGGAATATCCGGGAAGGTGGATTGGACGTTCGGGCACTATCTCGTGGCCCGCCCGTTCACCAGATTTAAATCCCCTGGATTTTTTCTATTGGGGAGTTCTCAAAGAAAAAGTTTACTCAAAGCCCATTGAGAACGTAGCCGACCTGCGTGAACGCATTTCTCAAGCAGCTGAGGCGATCAACTCTCGAAGATATGCCCGACTAATAAGTAGATCTTTTTTAAGAAGATGTAGGGCTTGTATTGAGGCTGATGGTAAACAATTTGAACATTTATTGTAATAAAAAACGTTATTTCTCTATCATCTGACTTTTATTCCAACAAACCTAATTATTTTACTAATTTTACTAACTTTTTTTCACTTTGGTAAAAGTGGCGTCACTATCTGTCTCGCTCACTCATGGCGAACATACCCATTATCCATCTCTCTCATCATTTTGTCTTAAAATTAAGAACCTACCTAGAGCTTGTGTGAATTAAAAACATTTTAACTGAGTAAAATGAGATAGCAAAAATCGGGTTACTTGAGGTTTTAATTTTTTTACTCTTTTCTATTGTATGGAACTAACAAGTATTGTACCATTTTAGAATTCTGATTAAATGCGCCAACTTTTAATGCCACTTGCCAAGGCACTCTAGTACATTTTTTTTATAGGAGGGCCTGTCAAAGTCGACGAATCTTGAAAATTTTAAATTCGTAGTTTAACAAATAGTCTCAATTCTCGGAAACTTGAGGCAATTGTGTCATTATTTTTTATTGGGATTCTAGAAATGTTATTTAGGATTACGTTTCCAAAGTTCAAATGAACAAAAATAAAAAAGAATAACCACAATAACCGAAAAATGGTACAGTTTGATCAAATTTCTAGGTTTTTCTTAAAATGCCCATAATTTTTAAACTGCATGGGATAGATTTTTTTTCAGATTTTTCTCGTGATGGTTATGATCAATCCTGTCACCCCGTTTCGGCTTGACGTTGAGTTTTGGGACACCCTGTATATTATAAATGCGAAAATGAGTTTGTTTGTTATGCTTTCACGCCTTAACTACTCAACCGATCAACATGAAATTTTGCATACACGTTGTCAGGTGTACAGAATAGGACATAGGGTACCTTTCATCCATAAAAAAGAACTGTGACAAACCTAACCTAACCTAACCTACATTTACGCGAGCGAAGCCGCGGGTGAAAACTAGTACTAAATAAAAACGTACTAATTTATGTCCAGATTTTATAACTAAAACACAGCACAAGTATGGTAATACTAAATAAACCATAACGTAGTTAGCAATTTGAAGTATGCGTGAGCAGTCCAAATAGTTCTGTGTACCTACAGTTGATGCCTAATAAAGTTTGTCGAGTGGTGGCCTCGGATAGAAAATGCAGCGTGGGACGATCTTTCACATAAACTGTATAGGTGGACATAATACGGTAAGTGACGGGTGCATATTAGATTCAAATTACGCGGTAAGAATATCTTTAAAAATATTTAAGAGAGATTTTTAACTAAAAGTAGACGTTATATGACAAATACGTTATATGATTTTCAGTCTTATTATTATTATAAAGTAACCTAGACTGCAACTAAGCTATCAGGTTTCTTAAAATACATTTTTTTTATACATCTAAGGTGGCAAACGAGCATACGGCCCACCTGATGGTAAGTGGTCACCGTAGTCTATGAACGCCTGCAACACCAGAGGCATCACTAGCACGTTGCCGACCCTTTAGGAAAGGAAGTGGGAAGGAGAAGGAGCGGGAAGAGGGTAAGGGGGTGGTTGGACCTCCGGTACTCTCACTCACCGAACGAAACACAACAGTACGAATACTACTATTTCACGTCGATACACCTGTAACATGCCTATGATTTTGTAATGATATATTTTAAGCAGAAGTTGTTAATAAGGTATGTCAGTACTATCAATAAAATTCTCTCATACATCTCATAGCTATTGTTTTAGAACAACTACTAGGTATATCAATAAATATAAGCTGTTTATACAAAAAAAACAAACACAAATCTTTTCTCTTTCTATATATATCTACTTAAGAGCTAATATTTGTATGTTTGTATTTTGTTTGTCTATACTGATATTATAGAGAGGAAATATTTGATTCTTTGTTTGTTTGTTTGTAAAGGATTAACTTAAAAACTAAATAATCAACCAATTTTAAACATTCTTTCACCATTAGAAAGCTATATTATCAGCGAGTAACATAGGCCATATTTTATTTGAAAAATTGTACTCTCACTAACATAACCAAACTTACTTTTACTCGAGCGAACCCGCGAGCAAACGCTAGTAATCAATAAACTCACAAACTATTAGACAGATTTTAAACATTCTTTCACCACTAGTTCACTTTGTACAGAAAATACATAACGTGACATAACGGTACGATCCATAGAAGCGGTGGAATAATCGAAAATGCAGGTGAAACCGCAGGGCTAAGCTAGTGGTCAATATAGCCCTCATAGCTATTCTAACGTAGTGGCATTCACACGTGCGCTACATTTTATACTATATGTTAGTCAATTATTTCTTGCTATTCCTCACCAAAATACAGCGTTGTTAGTGCACAGAATATAATGTCTTAAACTACACTATATAGATTCGACTTTAGCGTGAAACAATTATACAAAGCCACGGAAATGAGCACGAGTAAGACGCTGGCATAGTAACGTCCTTTTCGAGAATTCGAGGAATTTTTCATTACATCAAGCTGTAACTTGGGATGACCAAGTAACTTTGCACTTGACCCATAATTAGATTTCACAACTTTGAACTTTTTAATATCCCTAAGCGCCATTATTTCGATCATAGTAGAAAATTTAACCTCACGAGAGGTTAAACTGTCTACAATACACCTATGTGTATACCAATAAGCACAAAAAATAATCGCAGATATCGCAGAAGACTTTACAAACATTCAAACCACAAACACAAAAACTCCCAGACTTGGAACAACCGTTTGTGGATCATATAAATGATTGCCTCATTTCGGATTCAAAGCTTATTTTCTCGAGCATTTCATATTATGTATATATTTACAGTCAGTATCGAGGCGACCACTTAAATCACTACGACTTTCAAGCAGTCATATTATAAAACTATCTCGTATGTTCCTCCAAGATCCTGGTTGTTTTTTGGAATTTTATGTTAGAAATATTACAGTAGCAGGACGGAGTCTGGAATTGTAACCATTGACGGCAAAAGGCTCGCGCCATATAAAAACGTAAAAATGACTCGCTAAATTAGGTCTACTGTACCCTTTCGTAAGTATTCATCCGTGATTCTATGTTAACGCTTATAACAACATCGCAAGGTTTTCGAATGCTTATAACAGTTTATCTGAAGTACTATAGCTCTCGACCACTGTCTGCAGGACACAAACCCCTAATGTAAAAGAGCTGTTCAGTTTGAAGTACTCATTCACTGCATACCGTTATCGGTTCTGCTATAAATGTGCACTGGAATGAAGTGGACCATTTTCCGATTGTCCATTGTCCTTCTCAGTGACTATCGATGTCCGTTATGTCACACATTGATACTATTTTTGGTAAAAGTACTTATGTGATGTGATATTTGCTTACTGCTTCAATAGCTTCATCTTACGTTTAATGGTGTGATCGGGTTAGACCATACGGCGAGTAAACTGGTACTTTATTATTCTTTAAAGAGTTTTCCATAAGCTCAGGCTTCCTGTCTAGAAGGAGTTAGTGGAGTTTAGAAGTTTCGTTTTACCTTATGAGGTGAACGGAAATAAAATATAGAAGTATTCTCACAGCAAAAAAATGGGGTTACAAAATCTACACAAAATAGGCGAGGTTTAATATAACTAAGCCGTGTCGCTATAGAAACGTGCAATTACACCAACGGGTTTGAGTTCTTGACATTGACAGCAAATAAATCAACTGTATCAAAAGCTAATATCTTGCTCTGTTAATAGTAACGTCTATTTTTGAGCAGTTGAGTTCAATAAGTAGTTGTGGTATCAATAATACACTGTGGTTAGCATGAAAGTGCTTCGATGTTTTACTTAAGTTTCCTGGTTTTATTAATTAGTTGGAGGGCCTAAAAACAACAATAATAATATGAATAATTTGGAAATACACACAATAGTTTGGATAACTTTTCAGCAGATGGTTCAAATAAAACTAAACTAGCGGCCGCGGTTGAAATTCAACCGTACTTCATATTAATACACTAGGTTTCTGCATTCCTTCTCACATACACTTTGACTATGCGAAATCTCAAACTCCTGCTTGCGCGCAATATACTTAAAAAGAAGTACAAAGTTTTGTTTACGTATAAATATATACCTACGTAAATATTCATGGTTTAAAGTCGGTCTATGTTATTATAGTTGTTTTAAAAATAAGTAGACATCTAGAAATATTTTATTAATATTAAAATGTCTGCTGGGTTAATCTTCAATATTCCTAGACTTATTATTCCCAGGCGTATTGGAGCCGGCTTCGCTGCTACCGCAAAATGTTCATATTTTAAATAAAAATCTAATACACAACCACAGCTCAGCGTTCGTTTCGAGAAATTGTTATTCTTTTTATTATTTTATTATATTCCTCACAAATGTAATCTAGTTTTATAGTGATAAAACTAGATTCTAGAATATATTTTTGAGTATAGATATTACACACTTTTGAATCTGCAAAAGGTAAGATAGATAGGAACAAGATAAGAGCCTCTCCCATATAACGTCAAAACATCCGATTTTTCGCTTGCCGCATCCTATTTAAATCTGCCACCTTTTGCAGTTCACCGGTTCTTTTGGCTTGTATTTACAGATCACCTAGCTAAGGGTTGCTGTATTCAAATCTTTATTTTTCTTCATGACTGTTTACTTCTTTGAGTTTCACGCAACAGCCAATGAACGGATCTCACAGTTCAGTAGCTTTACCTTAATATCCAAGAATAGTTTCATATACCTAATGCAGTGCAGACCTGAATTTAAAGGGCAAAATGTGATCTACGTAAAGTAGTCAAAGGAGAAGAAGTTGCGGGCATAATCTAGTCATTTAAATAAAGTTAAATAGCATTATTAGTAGATGAAACAGTCATTTTGAGCGCTAAGTGCCAGAGAGTGCTTGCCCCACAAGTGTGGTAAGAAACTGTAACCACCGTTTATAAGTTCTTATACAAAACTTATACTGGAAATGTTTTAAGCAGCTTGCTATATGTATACCTCATCTAATATCACAAACAGCTGCAAAGTAGGACTTCTACGTGTATCCAATTTCCTAGACGAGAAACTTGCAGCCCACTTTAACGTTGGCTATCAAATATAGGGCAAAGAAAATTGCGTTTGCATTTTATATAACTAACTCTACCGGTCTATTTCAGTATATATAAATCTTAATATAACCAATATAATAGGTACGCCTTACGACTATATATTCGCAAAAAGGTAGGCAGATGGTTAAACCTGCATCTCGCCTTCTTTGCTCTTAATTCTACATAATAGAGGACGAGACCAGAATTTGAAAATGCATCCACTAGACGTTAGTAGAGGACACATATTCAGATTCAGTAATAATCTGCGAAATTAAAATCCAAATAGGTAAAACTTTGCATTATCAGGGAATCGAATCCTAGACCTTAAAATCAAACGAAGAAAGGAGGCAGTCTTTAACTTAGGTTCCAAAATAGTATTATAAACATATTGTCTGCAATTATATGTGTCGTATTTTGTTTTCTGTCAAAATCCTAATTATAAATGCTAATGTGAGTTTGTTTGTTTGTTACGGTTTGACGCCTTAACTACTCGACTGATAATCATGAAATTTCGCATACACGTTGTCAGGTGTACATAACATGACATGAGGTACATACCATCCATGTTCCCGAGTAATAGAAAATTGACATAACCTACATTTACGTGAGCGAAGCCGCGGGCAAAATCTAGTAAATCTATATTTTCTTTATTTTGATTTCTCTTGTATGAAAATAAGAATATATTTAAAAGACTATAGGAACAATAAGCAGTATTGGGAAATCGCACACCCTTCTCGGGCGATAGCAACAAGCTCGCTCTGTTAATAAACCATAAGTAGCTGCCACTCTGTCTAACATTTTCGCTGATATAGTACAATGATTTGACGTCATATAATGTAAACTGTATTAACAAATTTCCTTGTTTATACGACTCTATTAAATAATTAGTTAGTCATCCTTGCGTATTAACGAGCACGATAAAAATACTGTGTATACGTAACATATTTCACAAACAACAATTACTTGCGCAACCAAAACGAGTTTTACCGTCCTCCCACTTGTTTATTGTTTATTACTTACGTGTAAATAACACAACATCTTGTGTCGCTGAATAATACATATACCCTTATTTACCTGGTATATTATAGAACGTATTTTTTTATTATTACTACGGCAAACGAATACCCATTTGCCAGTCAGGCACTAGTCTAGATAGATTAGTGCCTGACTGATGGTATACAAGCAGGTTCGTTGGTGACATTTTTGAAAATCGAATCAGAATGCTACCAGCTCTAGGACTAAGTCTGATTTTCATTAAAATTCTATAAACCCTACTTAGTTTTACAGTTTTCTCCGTAGAACGGATATTTTTTCTCAGAGCAAAATCCTTGGTAAAATCGGATACAAATCACTTAAAATGTGAGAATGCATTTGCAGTTGTACGAGTATTTGTACATATGAATAAATTTTTATCACGTTCAATACTACAGTTTCCTTACTGCAGTTTCCGAGGAAACCGCACACTATACCAATCTGTCGTAGCTAAAATCGCGTCTTGGAAGTTTGTATACCATTTTTTCTAACTTGTCTTATTATGTAAACAAAGTCAGTATACATACAATTATTGTTTTCAGTTTATCTTCGTTACTATGATAAATAGAGATGGCAAAAATATGCAAGGCAATACACAGATATGAGTCGCTATGTATTGTCTCTAGCTTCCAGTATGCTTTATTTTTTAGTCAATAAGACTATTGAAATTAAACTACTATATACGGATTTTAACGCGTTGTTTATTTGACACTGTTACAAATTTTTTTGAAAAACTGTTACACTACTATAATTACTATTAAACTTTACAAATTTTTAAGCTAATTAAATTATTGAAACTATTAAAACTATTAATTTAGTTTACAATAAAACTAGTAAGAATGTATATACTATACATACATATGTAACGACAATATTCAATAAGACTAGTAAGAATGTATATACTATACATACATATGTAACGACGACCCAGTACTAGACGATTCTTCGTAAACTTTTATTGATCGTATGAATCGCTGTGGAAAAGTCACCGAGGAAGATCTACGCAGTAATGAACATCATACAGCTGAAATGACGATGATGATTTACTGAAACTGCACAAACAGGCTAAACGAGTCCTACTTTCTGTAGGCTTGAGCTATAATACATTATTCAAATGACGTCAATGGGAACAAATGAACACGTTTTTACTGCTCTATAAAGTATACATTATGTCAATTCTGTGTTAGGAAGGATTAGGTCAGGTTATACAACCTCATTTCACTAGTTTTATGTTTTGAGTCTCATGTAATAAGAGTAAGGTTCTCGACATTTATTGGACACAGTTGTTTCACACTGTTTGATGGCAGGTTTGACATAGCCAGCAACTGCGTCTGTTTGTACGTTGTAAACTCCTCGACACGAGGTTCAATCCTTGAAACGGGTGATTTCTTTATTAAAATAATATATGTAGAACATTTTGTATTTAATTTGAAATACATAAGTGTCAACCTAGTAATGTATCTTATTATATAACAACTTAAATTAATTATTTATCAATTTAACAACATTTGCACACCATTGTTCTGTCATGTCTCTCATAGCTTTTATTAAGTAAAAGAATAATTAAATTTTATTTCATTTGAAATATTACTGATAGAACACCCCGCTATTCGACATAAGAACATAGGAAGGGATCCGTTTTACGATTTGCAGTCATGAGTTATGATTGAATCATCGCAACGATCAAATTAGCAATGCAGCTCTTTTAGCATATATAACAGTGAAACTTTAGTAAGCAGACGGGTGCCATATAGGATATTATATGGGTATAACACCTATACCAAGAAGGAAACTTCGAAAGGGCGTTACCTAAATTAATCTCTATCGAAAATTGAGCGTGCAAATATTGCTATCCTTTATGACTTGCAACAGAATATAGGTATATATTTGCATGTTTAAGTATAGAGAAGGTATCTATTTAAAACTGTAAAAGAACTGTTCAACCCAGCTGTACATGTATTACAGTTGTAGGAATGCGGGTAGGATTGGTACCATCTGACTGATTGACGTATTAACGCTTGGCTGAAACGGTTCAAAAATGTGGAATTTCGCACTTAAGTTCCTTATATGGCTGGGACATTTAGTTGTTGTTGGCAGCAACGTTACTGTAAACAATTAAATTTCCTTTGAACTATGGAAAACCTCGCCAGTTGGTGACAAATTCACAATACATCGAAACGGTTATTCCTTTACAACAGGTACGACAATTACTAAAATTCATAAAAGCCGTATAAAGCCGATTTTATTAAGACTCATTAAAATTGACTGCGTAGATGGCGTAGTGGCTTAAGTAATCGCCTCGCCACTGCCATTGCGCCGAGTGTCGTGGGTTCTTTGTGTGATCCACAAATGGTTGTTTTGAGGTTTGTTACTGTTATTTGAATTTTTGTAAAGTCTTATGACACATGAATTATTCCTAACGCGGGAATAGTCGTTATTTAAAAATAGAATAAGAACAGAAATTTTCTACTATTAAGGCTATTTAAATGATTAAAACTATTTAGAATTAAGTTTACACTTTCTCCGACGTTTCGGTTGCTTTTCAGCAGCCATGGCTGCAGGATGTTTTCAATCACATTCACAATATTACTCTTTTAAACATCAATAGAATACACACATACACGAAAAACACTTAGACTTAAAACATGTTAATTTAGTGCATGAAATGTACTCACACATACTCAACATTGTTTGTACGTATATAAGTTTTAATGGCAGACAGACTGTCCTCGACACCATTTAAACTTATCCCGAATAATGTCAACAAGAACAAACCGAGTCATCTTTTATAACCTAATAAAGCAAGCATTGGAAAATAAACAATATTTTATTAACTTCGGTAGCTTTCGACCTAAAAACCAGAAGTGGGTCGGCGAGGATCCTAGAGTGAGGGCCCCGAAATGAACGTGATTTATGCACGAATGAGTGGCCATAACACACAGTTAAAGGTTCTGCGTTATGATAGGGTTGTTAGTAAATTTTCGGAGCTTCGATTGAATGATATAGAAATGGGGGTACCCAAAACAAGTTAGGTACTGGATTTGACTATTTTGGACCGAATTAGTTGAAGTAAATGATGCCTAGAATTCCTTAATAGCATAGACTCAAAGGGTAAGCAGTGGTGAATTACAACCAAATTACGTGTTGCTCATTATCGGATTCTGGGTAGCTGTTGAAAGTTTTTATAATAGATTAGATTGTGCCCGCGGCTTGGATCGCGTAAATGTAGGTTAGATTAGATCAGTAACAATACTTTTTCTGGATAAAAGGTGTGCTTTTCTATTTCCCAGACAACTTGTATGCGAAATTTCATGATGATCGGTCGAGTAGTTAAGACGTGAAAGCGTATCGAACAAGCAAACTCACAACGCATTTATAATACCGGTTAGGATAAATACATACTTATGTATCATATCTATGACTGATAATATGAGTAGGTTCTAAAACAATATAACCTACCTTCTTCCTACCACTTTGGGGATATTGACGTCATACTATGCTTTGACTGGCTAATCTATTCAAGATGGCTAATAGATGTTTACCGCTATTTATTAATATTAAAATATTATAGTAAGTAAGTATAAAAAAGTCATCTAACACGAAAAAGATAGGACCTAAAAGAAACATATCTTTGTTCACGTATCTTCATTTGTAACTTAAAGAGCAGACAATCTTACACGTTTCCACGTTTATAATCCTAGTTAGGCTAAGTACTTCAATACAAAGTCTATAGGCTATACTTAGAGCTAACGACGTCATCATTTACATTCTAAGATTAGAGAGAATAGGAATGTATTTAATTCACACATTACTCCTTACACTTTGTGTTAAATAGAGGGCTAAGTAAATAATTAGTAAACTTACAGGCATTGAAATTATTGTGATAGACTAGTTTTAGTTTAAGGCAGTGGTCCGACCGCCGACGATGAACGAAAAACGAGTAGAACTAGAAACTATAAACGAGTTGACGATCAGCGGGAAGCGAGTGTGTAGTTTCGATAGTTTTGTCGCCGGCCTATAAGCGAATGTGCAAATGCGACGAGCGATTACTCGCGCCACTCGCCCGCTGTCGCTCAGTCCTGTGCAAACCTGCGCGCTCGACCACAAATTTTGCATCCAAAATCGTCTTTTCCTCCCTCTCATTTTCTTCCGTTTTTCAGAGTTGCCACTGCCACTACACAAACACTATCGTAAAATACATCATCGTCGTCATCTAAACTAGACAACAATGAGAGTTGCAATGATTTGTTGATATCCATACGTCTACTTTCAAAGCCGCGCTGTTTAGAAATGATCATGAAAGAAATGATCAAGCGAGCAAGCATCGCTGAACGAGTATCGCTGAGCGAGTTTATTTTTGAAAGCTCTTGTCGCTTAGCGACAAAACTAGTAAAGCGAGTCGTCGCCGGCAGTGTGAACAGCCAGAGAGCAACTTTTAATATATGCATCTCTTTCGTTTACACGGAATGTATACTAATTGTGCATTTCTTGAGAGAGAAAATCGCCGATAGTTAGTCGTTTTCTCGCCGGCGGTCGGAGTCGGTGGAGTAGTGATTTAAGTGTTCCCGTCGCCAGTGCCACTGCGTCTAGTGTGGCTTCAATCCCCACACGGAACAGAATTGTCATTCACAAATTAATAGTTGTACCGAGTCTGAGTGTTCCTTGTGTTCGTTGTTTGCATGTATGTTATGTCCTCCATGACACATGTATAACTAAAAGAACGGTCGTCAACATAAAAAAAAAATTGGGGCAGTCTTTGGGGACTGTCGATAGAAGTAAAAACTTTAATCCTTGATCATAAACACTTCTTTATAAACAAAAATACTTTATAAAAAAAAGGGGCGGGCCCGATTCCTTATACTCTCTTAGGGGTTATAACGGAGGTCAAAATTTTGTTATTTTTTGCGTAGGGCGCACCATTTCTGAGATATTGTTATTATTCTAAAATAATTCAAAAATGGAAAACGTGGAAGCGTGACGATGACGCGAGTTCTATGATTTTGAGTGCTCAATGCGCCTGAAAAAGTTTTTACTTCAAAAAGAAGTAGCATCATTTGGTACATATTGTTGACTGCATAGACGACTTATGGCAATAATAACATGCGCACGCAATCCATATGATTTCGTCGCATATGAAGCCAGCGCGAACTACTTGTGTATATGAGTTTGTAACCCGCGTTAATTACTTGCGTCATTTAAAAGTATCATGATTCTACAAATCCGTATTCCACGGAACCAATAATGCAAATTTAATAGTATATTTGTAAGACGATTACAAACTTAATCTGCAAATTATTAGGATTTTTGTTAACACCCCCAGTTAATCTAGAAGTCTTGTGTTAGAAGTAGCTTGACGTCAGTAGTTGGAAGGTGTGACTCAGTTTCACCGACCCACCCACCATTCTTGGCAGCGAGTTGGCATATCGTGGCATGTTCAGTCGGTATACCCGGAACGTTCCATCTATCCTCGAATAAGCCCGACATAACCTCTTCGCTCTCTTCTTCTCGTGGGGAGGTATTCATCACTGCATTCCCCCACATTAAAAAGACAATTCTTATCCGCCGCTTATACTCGAAACACCGCTATAATCGCATCTTCTCGCTGTTCAACCCGCTAGTTTAGCAGCCCCAGTATATACATAGGCGATTAAGATAAAACAAAACAGTGATAATGTTCAGCGTATTCAAGCTCCACTTAATACGCCCACGCTTTTTTGTCGTGTCTAATTGAAAATGTCCCCGATTGCTATGCTCCGTTTCACTCTTAATTTTACGATACATTTACTTTTACGCGTTGTGTGAATATTTTGCGAGTAGGTTAGGTACGTGAATGTTAACCAAAGGTTTGCAACGTCGATATATTAATGGAGGGTTCGTTCAGTTAATTAGTTGTACTAATTATATGTAATTAACGTAATTGTATTTGCGTCAATATGGATGAATAACAACTTATACGTGATATACGATGGTGAAGTCTTGCGGATATGTTCGCTATTTATTTTTTATTTTAACTTACTAGGTGGCAAACATGTACCTACGGTCTGCCTTTTGCCGTAGCCTATGATTGCTTGTAATACCAGGGGTTTCATTCGCATCAAACCGACTCTAGGAAAAAGGCATTATAGTCGGAGATAACATACAGTTATTAATAATGTAACCTTATTTTCTACATTGTTTACATAATATTGTTAAGTTGCGAGTGAACACATTGGAATTAAACTACTTCATACAGATTTTAAAGCACAAAATTATTAAATGTATAAATATTTTAGAACTATATTCATTTAAAACTTGCCGCGATATCAACTTAAAGCTTTGTTTTCCTTTTATCTTTGTTTCTGATATAAATATATTTTTTCGTCTATTATAATTATAGAGTCAATATATCGTCACAAACTGGCTCTTTTTTCCAGGGACATAATCTGGCGCTTATATTTACGATTAATAGCGATTACCCCTGATCCCAGTTTCGGTTTCTAAGGCTAAGCGTCATTGGGTTTACTCCTTTTTTATTTACTTGCCCAATATTGCAAGTCGGCTTATGACCTTATGAGAAAGTATCACCGCTGCACCAACCACAAGATTTAAAAAAGTAATTACTGGCGAAATGTACGTCTTATACGCCGTGCGTAATCCCTCAAGGATAGCCAGACTTGTATATACATAGGTCATCGTGCAACCTTATAGTAAAATTTGCCCATGGTAGCAAAACATAATTTTATTCCATTTAACGCAATATGCAGACCTACAGCTTTATATAATTATAAATCTTCTGTGCGTGTGTTTGTAATTAAACTCCTCCTAAATGGCTGGACCGATTTTGATAAAAATTTTTGTGTGTTCAAGTGTATTCAAGAATAATTAAGAATGTTTTTTTTTCGTGTGTACAGGACAACGTCTTTCGGGACAGCTAGCAATTATAAATCAATTAAACACACAAGGAAAACGCACTTCAGTTTCGTAGACGGCGCGGCTAAAACTCAGTAATGATGACTCAATGATACTATATTATATTATACATTTATATACATATAAAAGTCGTGATGACGTGCATCAATACCCTAGATATAAAATAACAAGAACTTGTGCGTACTTTAAACTTAAAGGTAAATCTTTACGTCCGTTCTTTAATTAGAAATACAAAGTCCGGCTTATCTTTGTTAGTGTGCACTTCAGTTAAATTAAGAGGAAATCACTCGTTATGTATTAACTAATGAGGTAAACAGTGACGATGTTTATTTGAACTGTTGATAATGAAATATGTAGCTCTAGCAGTAATTCTTACTTGTGTTCCAGTAAATAACTGTAATTTATTTATAAGTAGATTTGGCCTGCGGCTTCGCTCGCGTAAATGCAGGTTAGATTAGGTAATATTAGTAATTTTATTAGTAACAAATAAACAAAAAAATTTGTGACAGTACTTTTTTCTGGATGAAAGGTACCCTTCGTCCTTTTCTGTATCCCTGACAACGTGACATTTCATAATGATCGGTCGAGTAGTTTAGGCGTGAATGCGTAACTCACAAACTGACATTCGCATTTATAATATTTGGTAGGAAATTAGGATACTATTGTCATAGTAACATAGCACATATAAAAAAACAGACTTTATTAATTAATGTTACAAAGACCGTATGGCTCATTTACAATAATATTCGTTTGTTCAACGTCAATAATATTAAAGCATTCCAAAGCCTTTAGAATAGCTTATTGCTTGCATCAGTCTCTCTTGTAACTTATCCTTGGTATAGTACTCAGGTAGGAGCAGAATGTTGAAGCAGGTATGTGCGGTGGGTAACCGGTCACAGTCTGGTCCGTTCCTGGCGATGACCAGTTTGGGGTGGCTGAATCCAGGGACAGGGACCCTATCGGAGGCTGTCGTGAACTACAGCAGCTTTCTCTTGTCATCCAGCGACAAGCTGTGACAGATGCACCTGTATATGACATATTATTATCTATTGAGTTGCAGCGGCACACCGGCGGCTAAACACAATAGGTTTTTTATTATGTCGAGCGTTCAACGACTTGATAGGTTAAATCTCCGGAAAAATACGAAGTGCTTTTTATCTATCACAAGCTATGTTTTGGATCGTAGGTAATGAATAGCATTGAGAAGTGTATGTCTTTTTTTAATAATAATGCTTTTCTAAAAAATCAGGCAGCATATATAGATAACTATTAATAAAGAAATTGATAGAGCAAATATCTTCAATTTGGCAATAAAGTAGTTACTTGGTGCCATTTACAAAAGTAGCTTAACGACGAAATAAAGGAAACAATCTAAGATTAATAATGCCATTATAAATAAAATACCTTAGAATTAATTTATAAGAACAACGGAATAATTGTTCAATAATCCCCGCCATAAAACTTTAAAAAAATAATAATAAAAGTACAATCATATCAACTTTACGTTGGTAGCTGTTAACTGTTCTTCTTTTAAAATGGCTCTTTTTTATCTGTAACCAAATATGGTGCCGTAGATTTTTATTATTTTCTTCTTGCATATTTTCTATAAAGGTTTCAGCTCACTGCATCGTAACATACTTTGACCGTAATCGTCTCGGAACATGCAGAAAACATTCTTTGTTTACATTATTATAAGATAACACTGGGGACTGTTATCAGTCGTAATGCGTGTAAATAGGAACGATACTTTATTTGATTAAAAATATATTAATATTATGTAGCATCAAATCAATTCTTAATATTTCATTTTATGTATAATTCAGTGATAGAGCTGTGGTCATGCCGAGGATTTAGGATTATCCAGTCAAAAGCTGTTTATTTACATACGTATATGGCCTGATAGATTTCAAATTCTATATTATTAATGTCGCTAAAATATATTCCAATATATTTATACTAATAATACTCGGTAATTATGAATTTTAATGCTATTTCTATTGTGGCTGTCCGTACCTTTTATGGCATACTCTTGTGCTTTTGTTTACGGCCAATCGTGGAATACGCGGTTAGATTCTCACTTCGAAGTATTACAGAGCTTTTCTGTTAAATAACTCTTAACGACAACAAGTGTCCTACAAATCGGGCTTACATAAATAGGCTCGTTCCTGTTACGTTGTAGGTATCTAACACAAAAATTGTTGGTGAAATGAGGGTATAATACATATCGGGATACACAAGCATATTAAGTCAATGTATGTGTCTTATTTCCTTTCGCTATCCTATGATGATACAGTGCAGTAAGCAAAGACATTTATACATCGTTAATTTTGCTGAGAGGCTGCTATTATGGCACTCCTTTTACAGCCTATAAAAAGGCAGAAGCTGCTGAATACATTTATAATCAACATACAACATCTACTAAGCAAAGAGAACTGCGTAAGGTACCTATTACGTGTTTACATTTGCGCTAAATAAAGAGAAAAAAGGTATTTCATTTATTTCCACCTAAAAAGGTGACCCGTCTGGATTTTCCCTTCAATTGATTACGTACTTCGCACATCCATCAAGTTAGTTTGACAGGTAATATTGAATACTGAGATTTATAGTAGCACGCATTGTCTCATTCGGTACCTATCCAAACATTGGCGTATCCAAAACGTAGTACTGTCCTCAAATAGATTATCATAAATTGAATTATTAAATATTATTATGCAACGCGTTAAGCCTGCAACAGTTGATAGATTCGAGAGAGACTACTAAATAGATACAATGGTGATATGACTAAGCCCCTACGCCATCCATTAAAAGTCAAATGAAATAATATTTAGATGAATTATGGTTGACATTGAATCATTCCTATGATAATAAACATCCTGTTTCCTGGCAGCGTTGTACAGATAGTGTTATAGTATATTATTTTTTAACTAATTTTAATCAAATCCATCGCTATCCAAATACCTAGTATGTTTCCACTTCAATCAATTTTTCCTGAAGTATAATGCAAAATTGATAAACAAAATAATCTTTGACCATCATTCTTGCCTGCGGTTGTAAAAAATAATATACTTACACAATAACAAAAGTTATAGTAACGCGCGTATACACCCAGAGGCTAACACAAAAAGAAGACGAATACCCACATTACACGCGTTATGTTCAGATACCTATCAATCACATAGGCGTCTTGAAGCTACTAAGACATTTCCAACGAAATGCCGTAATAATAAATACTCCTCCCGACCCTGAAATCAAACTCAGAATCTCTCTATCAACAGTAATTACAGATGCAAAGAACATCTTGTCTCTTTACTACTATTTATAGATAACACCACGTTTCAATCGAACCCTCAGTACCGAACGCTCAACTCAACTCAACGCGTTAGTAGTGGCGAGGCGACCACTTATACTGCTCTGCTACACGTTCAGTTTTAAGTTGCCTATTAGATATATTTTAACATGTACTTGCTACAGAAACATATGGATCTATTTACCCTCACTAGATACAGATATAGATCCTAATGAACGTATACAATGCCCTTGAGAAGGTTAAAGATACGTCTGTTCAATGAATAAACTAAGCAATATAAGCAAAACATTAATAAAGTCATCGTTTACATAACGTTATTTGCGTTTAAGCTTCGTTGAGTTAAAATAAGATGCTGGTTTTCAGTTTAAATTTAATTTTTTAATTTTTATTGTAAGTCGCTTCGAAAACATTATGTAAATAATGCGTATAGATTAATTTTGGAAGCTTTTCAATATTTATATTAAAAAGACATTTAACATGACTTAACGCCACGCTTGTATTTTCACGATGGGTTTCACCACAAAACATAAATCAGTAGTTAGAAGTGTGAACTGTGCAGGGAGCGTGATACGCGCGCAAGCGGTTACGCTACCTATAACATCTTCGACCAATCGGCTTGGTTTGCGATGACGTCAAAAAACACGTCGACATAAACAAGAAACTATGCCGAACTGTAAAAAAATAAAATTAAAAATATGATTAGTGCTCCAAATTTGTTGAAAGGATATTCTTCTATGTGTAACCGATTAGTGAATTATTTGTGTTTGTAACTACGGTTTCACAGAGATATACGAGTATCATACCCATATCTTGCTACCTTGTTTTTGTAAACAAGTTGTAAGAGGATTGTCGTTTATACAATGCTTTTATACAACTTAGTGATAACGGTAAAGAATCATACGACCCGCACAATAATAAGCTGCTTTTACAGCTTACCTAATAAATTCAAAAGCCTATATCAACAGAAGACTACGTCACCAATATAATACACAAACTTCAATTATCATCCTGCCCCCAGTACAATAGTGTTACCATAGCGTTTAAACGCTTTAGCAGTAAATAAGGTTTGCCAAAGGCAACGCTTATTTAAAACGTGTGCAAGGCGGTAAGGGTTTTCATCATTCAATTATATTATTAGAATGCTTTCTTCTATAGATTAGAGACTATCTTTTACTATCAAATACTAAATAGTGACAGTCTGGCAATCAAATGAGTGGTGTTTCTGTGATGTACTGTTCGATTTCTGCATAATCACTTCATTTGTAGTACAACATATTAATGATACATACCCTTGTCTTAGAGCAGCGATAGCTCAGTAGGGAGACCAACAGACTGCAATGCAGAGGGTCTCGGGTTCGAACCCACGTCGCGCACCTCTGACTTTCGGAAGTTATATGACTTTTCGAAATTATGTGCGTATTGATTGACAATTATCGCCTGCTCCGTGCCTCGGAGAGCACGTTAAGCCGTTGGTCCCGGCTGCCATGAACATCTATGACAGTCGTTATTGGGAGAGTGTCGACACAAAAGATCCCACTGGGTCGAAGTGTCGCCGGTCTGCACTGACTGGCCTCCACATAAGATAAGATACCCTTGTCTTTATCTTTTATGTTTGGTTTCAATTATTCTGAAGCAGAATAGGTAGGAATATGAAGGTGATATTAGTCAAAATATCCATAGCAATAATACTAACAAAACTTCGTACAAATTCGGTGCCGCTGTTCAACGGAAAGAAAGTAATAGAATTATTCTTCGTCTTGTTAAGTTCCTTAGCTCATCATCTTACATATTTTAAATAATTTATACTCACGAAAAACAAGGCTCATAAGAAAATATTGTTGTAAATCCCCTTAGAGATTCTAGGAAATGAAATATGAGGAATTTTGTCTCTAAGTTTTCACGAAACGAGATTTCATTTTCTCAAGCGTCCATAAATATTTTGTGGAAATTAAACGGGCCGGGCGTAAAGTAAGTAACAAAGGTAACAAGGCGTAAAGTAAGTAACAAAGGTAACAAAATGAATAACGTTGTAAATTAAAATACTCGGTTAACCGTGACATACTTTCCTTCTACTAAGTACAGATTTTGTGAACTGTTGAATATTATGCCGCAATTTTATTAATTTCAATATTTGATAGGTAACTAATCTTTTAAATAAAAGTATAAATTATGTATAAATTATATTACCTAATTTTGGATACTCGCGTTTCGTGTGAGAGTATTCGCTTAATGTAATTGTTGATTAGATTATCCATAACAATAGTAGGTGCCTGACGCAGGTTACAAGTGCAAGCGTAATTTAGCAATAATATAATTTTATTCAAATATTTGTATAAGTTGATTTGCCTGTAAGAGGAATTTAAAATAAACTAACGTAATTATTAACTAATAAAACATATGAAAGAGTTTAATAATAATTCATTGAAATTAAACAACTTTATACGGATTTTATCGCGTTCATTATTATTTTTTATAATGCTCTATTATTACATAATTTTCAAAACTTTAAACTACTATTGTTACACACTTTTACTAGTCACTGTTTACTCCTATTTAAGCTATTTAAATTATAAAAACTATTTAGATTTAATTTTACACTTTTCCCGACGTTTCGGTTGCTTTTTAGCAGCCAACGGACTAGACTAAGATGGTGGTTGTCTCAATGTTCTAAAGTGTAGTTATTTCAAAGTACCCGAACATAATTTAATCATTAGTGTTTCTATTTACGCAGATTCAGCTCAAAGTATAAATATATAAAATATAAAGTTGTTTCATTTCAATGTATAATATTCGCGTAAACGTAAGACATTATTAAATAATAATTTAGTTATTTACTAACTATTCTTGGTTTTACAATGACATCTACATAGATGGTATTTGTATCGCCAATTCATAAACTGTAAATAGGCCATGACAACTACATTAACTTGATATATTTGACACCTCTTAGGTCAGGGTTGGTGCTAAAAGCCGACGACGATTTGAATAGCCCCCATGGGTCGCTGGTTCACCACAATGTTGTCACTTTGCACATAATAACCGGTAGTTTTCACAAAGGCTTACGAGCGAGTGTGTTGGTTCATTCATACAATTACAGTCCATTAATATCTATTAGCTTAGCCAAGCTTTGTTGTGCAGGTTTGAATTAATAATACCAAACTGTAATGCGTACATTCAAGATTTAACAAACTACTAAGTACATTTAAAAAACTTTGCATTAATATTACTAAGTCTGTAACTTTTAGAACTTGTAGATCTAAAAGTTTCAGATGACACATCAAGAAGATGATTTAGGTTTTATCCTATGTATCTAGCAAATAAGATTAAGGCGTTATATAGACAGGGGTGGCCATTGCTTAACCGAAAAGTGTAGTATTTTTTCAATCTATGTCTGCTTGCATAGTAGGATTATAAGGTTCCTTCCAAGCTTGATTATGCCTAAGTGTACTACGGTCGCGTTATAGTCTAGTGAGACACAGATGAATCAGTTTTGTCAACACGTGACTACCATCTAAGAACTGCAATTTGTAAAATGATCTATTCTGGTATGTGTTCACGAACAGGGATGTTTGTCTTAATCTGGGTGTTTCTATGTATAATATGTATGTATTTACAAAAATATATAGTACAAGCTCTGCTTAGTTTGGGCTAGATGGTGTTGTGTGTATGTAGTAGAATATTATTATTATTATAATAAGATCTGTTAGTTTGTACTCAATAGACTTTGAAAGTACTGAACCGAATTTATTATTATTTTTACCATTAGAAACCTACTTTATTTCGTAAAAACATAATTATGCTCTATAACATTTCGCTAAAAGGCATGACAGCGGAGCAGTTATCCTAAACATGGGTGACGGCTAGTTTTCAAATAATTATTAAAATTTTCATTCTATTTATCCATCTTATTCCATCTCATTCCTTACAGCCATTTAAAAGGAGACAAGATATTCTAGATAAAGTTAAACCGAACACACTTAGTTCGTACAATGTTGAATGTAATGAAGTCCTCGTATTGTAAAAAATATGCTTCCATAATGAGGAGTTGCCAATGAGATTACACTGAGGCAAACATACGGCATATTTTTTTGAACGAACATCAGTTCTACTGTAAGACATTTCAAGGTTATCCATTAATTACCGGACAACCTGTATTTACTCGTATATCCATAATATTGGTTTTATATTCACCAATGATTGACTATCATTTGCGTTGTACAGTGTATTTAAGTTTTCTTTATTAAGTAAATATCTTTAAAAGCTCTAGTAGAACTCAGTATAAAAAAAAAAATTTTTTGACTAATATATAGGTATTAGTAAATTAAAGAGATGGTATACCTGCCTAGTTCCTGCTTAGCAAAAATATGACATATTATAATACTCAATGTTTTCATTAAATTGCAGATTATCGACAATTTTATATTAAACAGATTCCATATACTAAGAATGTTTGTATCCGCAATCATGCAACAAAGCCTTTGATATTTTATCTAGACCAAACTCTTTTATTAGTCCTACAACCCTCAACTTCTATAACCAAAACAAATCTAAGCTAAATCTCTTTAAAGCCTAATTTAATAAAAATTCCAAATTACTCGTAGTTGCCGCTGAAATTTAATAATCTGGTTTCATAGAATAATCATTTCATAAATCAGTTTAATGAATCAATGTTGATCCGAAATGTCGAAGGGATAGGTAGCGAGACAGACGATTACTCAGCGTCAGGTGTACCGCATTCAAAATCACATTCTAAGTGCACGGACACTACTCAGTCATTCATCTTGTGCCGATCGCTCCTATTTCATGTTGGACTAATCGCATCTAGCATTTAAGTTATTTTAGTATCTTTATTCTTAATATTGTCTTCTGTCTACGCGAATGTTATACATTGAAATTAAACTACTATATACGGATTTTATCGCGTTGTTTATTCTTCTACCCCTATTATAGTATTTTTCATTTGTCAATTAGTCGATAGCGTAAGACAATATCAAATTTTTTTCTAAACGTGTTGTCTAGAAGAGTTGGTCTATTCGGTGTTGATTATAGAAGATGACTCTCTTTGACATAGATTTGTAGTCCAATTTTCATATTCTAAAAGAATTCTAAATAATCTAAGTCAGGAAAGTTTTGAAAACATTACAAGAACGAACATAAAACCATTCAGGACCGATAGTGTGATCAGTGCGTGTCACATTCTTTTGTAGCAATGAGTGAACTTCCAAAACTTAGCTTATTATCAATGGCGTAGGCAAAAGGTTATCGATATAATTAAAGTATTGCGTCTTAATACAGAAGTTATTTTAAAAATAATATAGACAAGTAGCCTCATTCCTAACTAAAAAAATTGCATCGAGTGAAAAATAAATACAGAGGCATATTATCTTAATAATAATAACAGATCTTTATATAAACTGTCTCATGGCTGGGCAGGGACCTCTTCTTAGTGTGAGAAGAGCCCTTTTTAAAGCCGCTCTGGCACTATATACTTGTGTAACTTTATTTAGGATAATATTCTATTGTCGGCCTCGATGGCGTAGTGGTTAGTGTAGCCGACTGCCACGCCTGAGGTCGCGGGTTCGATTCCCGCACAAGTCAAACATTTGTGTACGTGAACATGGATGTTTGTCTTGGTCTGGGTGTTTCTATGTATATATAATATGTATGTATTTACAAAAAAAAAAAAGTATATATGTATGTCTATCCATTGTCTAGTACCCATAGTACAAGCTCTGCTTAGTTTGGGCTAGATGGTGTTGTGTGTATGTGGTAGAATATTATTATTATTATTATTATTCTACTACATTAATAACACAAAATAGAATAACTTCTGACAATTTTGATGATGGATTTATTTGTTATTTTGCATGTCGGAACAAATCCATCAACATCCATCAGTCTCCTCGGAGTTTATTACGTACAGTTATTTCATGTCAACTTGCCTTACTGAAGAATTTATTCATCCGCAATATCCATAATGTTACAAGTGAATATACCTACGAGTATAAAGTCATCAGTATTTCTATTTTGTATGTTGAAAGCAGTTTACTTTTATCGCAGTAATAATATGATAGAAACGCGTCAGTACAGTAGAAACACTTTGATTTGGTAGAAATTGTGCCACTCTTAAACACGGGCTTTCTCTCAGAATATCTTAACCAATTTCATCATTTTTTTCAATTGATCTGTTATTAAGGTTTGAACACGCACGTTGCTTGCAAAAGCCACATATGTATTATTGAAACCTATGTCTGCTTCGAATATTTAAAGATTTCTTCATTAAGTTATCGTTGTTACTAACTGTAACTGTCGTTGGAACTTCGGAATAAAAACTATATAAAGACACTCTTATAATTATATAAATGGAACGTTGTGTAAAAAAATTAAGGTAATCCATCGACTATGTGCCGAGTTATGCGGACACAAACATATTTAAGCAGATTTTTTATATACATATAAATATGTATTGTTTCATTATTCCGCATTGTATTCTGAATAACAACAACATATAAAGCGATCGAGACTGGGACAAATAAACAAGAAACAACAATATTTGTGTACCTATTATGTATACAAATACAAACTTTAAATTATATACTTAGACTCTAGTCTATTCCAAAAGTTTCCTTAAGAAACACAAAGTATCTCAAAAGGCTGCTACCGATATAAAACGTGCTCACAAACACGACTCACATAAGAGATTCTTTGTTCAGTTTATTACCATAACAACGTTTATACATAAATAGTAATTTGAACAGACAATGGTCTCAATAAACTCCACAGTTTGTTACCGACGCGACGCAACCTCACTCCACAAAAACAGACAGTATCATTGTCTTTCGTAATTCTCATAACGTTGTATCTGTGTTTACATTGAATTAATAATAAACGAATACTAAATTATCTGTGCAGATACCGCAGCGTGACCGGCAAGCTGATAATGAGCGCTTCCTGAGCAGCTGTGACCCTATAACCCCGCTCATCGACAAAATGCCTTATCAACCACATATTACCACTCACTTATTGACCGGGAAGATTCGTTATCAGTCGCGGACGAAACCGGTCCACGTACCGACCTAAGTGATGAACTCAAACACAGTGCTACGTTTGTGGACGAATGATGTGTGAGCCGTTAAGATGGGTGACCTGCTGCCGAGTATACCTAGGAGTACGTTTGCGAGTGAGTTAGACGATGGGAACTACAGTGTGCCGGTTGAGTACGGGTCGGATGAGGAGTTGGCGGCTGTGGCCTTGTTCCGTGATTACCCGGAACCATTGCTCCGGTTCGCGTCTGTCTGCTGTGTGCTGTTCATGCTTGTGGGGATACCTGGAAACCTCATCACTATCGTCGCCCTCGCAAGGTGTAAGAAGGTTAGTGTCTACGTATTTTTATTTCTAATAAAAATACTTAGTTTATGTATAATAGATGTGAAAAGTAGAAAGTATACGTATAATATGTCGCTAATAGCCTTGACTAAATTAAATATATAGCAAATGCTATCAGCCAGAGCTAATGAATATGATTGAATAACTATATACACGTGCTTACAAATCAAGAACGTACGATTCATTAATTTATTCACGAGTGAAGTACGCGTCATGAAAAGTATTAATTCAATCAAGTGTGGAGTGTGTCCTTTTAAATTATTTAAACCTTGAGTACGTTATTTTAATGCTTTAACAGACTAAATATAATACGGTATATGATTATAAAATCATATGAAAAAAGCAATATTTTAAAAAGAATATATACGTATAATACGACGAAAGAATATACCTATTTGCCTTGAATTTGATTAAATTGATATGTTGTGCTTACTAGGCTAGGCCCCAACATAAGTAAAATACTATTAAATTTAACTTCATTACTCGTTCTGAATAAGTTTTGGATATGAACAAAAATATCCTAACTAATATTATAAATGCGAATGTGAGTTTATTTGTTACGGTTTCACGCCTTAACTGCTTGAGCATTAGGAAATTTCGTATACACATTGTCAGGACAACAGAAAAAAGACATAGTGTAACTTTCATCCAGAAAAAGCACTGTTACTAACCTAACCTAAACTACACTCACGCGAGTGCAGCCGTGGGCAAAATCTTGTATTCAAAGAAGAAAATGCTTATATCTTCTTAAATTTAAACAATTATAACAATGTCATTAGATAAGATTTAAGATAACTGTGTACACAAATTAGATAAACGAGTGTTATGATGGTCAGTTTTGAAACAGACAGACACATTAGCAAATATCTTTATAAATAAGATAGTACAGAACCGTGTACAAACGAAGTGACGTGTAAATATTGTAGCTGGCTTTATACCGCACAGAATATGTGCGTACTGAGATTAGTCGCAACTAGAAGTACTATCTGGAGATAAAAGGGCATGAATTTTACTTTTGTATAAAGCATTTTGCTTTCTCTAGAGAGTCATGTCCCAGTGCCTTCGTGTGAATCCAAAATCCCGTCTTGCTTACCTAAAATGCTCGATTCAAAATAATTTATAGTTATATTTTCTGGGCTTTTTAGCAGCTAATAAAGAGAAATCCGTGAATAATTTCAGCAAACCACAGAGATGATCTGCGGTGTCGATGGTGTTATCGATGGATACTGCAAAAAAAAACGAGTAAAATAAAATCAAGCTTGCTTAAAGGTCATATCAACTCGGAAAAGGATCGTCACCGTATCGCCTTTCGCCTCGACGTCAAACAGGCGTCAACCTAACGTAACCAAAGCGGATCAACAGCTCCCGTACATCGACTCGGCTACGGGCTAGGCGACGCCGCGCTTATGCCGCGCTCACTTGAATCATATTAATTAATATGGATCTCACTTTTCATCGTTATTTTTTGTTTGTAGTAGTGTTGTATTTTATTGAATTTGTAGGTTAGATTTAACCTACAAATTCAATAAAATACGCGCGTGACACGACTGATAATTGTCTTGTGAATGACAGTACATTCGGCAACAGCAGTGCACGGAGAGACGTAAGCGCGGGGACGACTAGCCGTAAGCGCGGTTACGACAAGCCGTAAGCGCGAGGACTGCAAGCTTGTCCCGAGGCGAGGCGATTACGTTACGATTCCGATTAGTGTACGTTGCAGTAGGGGGTTTCATACAAAGAATACTTCACGGCTCGAGTTGATACGGTGGCGATCCGTTTCCGAGTTGATATTTGTGCTATGACCTTTATTCTGAAAAATTTGACGCACCACTGACGTTCCTTAAAATATAGCAAAAACGAGTTTTGAAACATCAGATATAAAAAACAACTAGTCTAGGCACAATTATTGATAGATTGCACTAGTTATACTATCGTATAGTGCCTACTATCGGTGAAATTTTATAAAGCTCATCACATGCATGTGCTTGCATATACACATGTAAAACATCGGTGGAAGTAGCGAAACCATTAAAACCACAGCGCCAGCAACCCTGCACTTAAAATTGTACTATAGTCGTACTATTGGACTATAGTTGTCTATCATTTATTATGCTATGAAAAGTAATGTCTAGAAATGCATTCGAATAATATTCAAATGTATAGTCTCTTCATTAGTAAGTAGGCGAGGTAGAAGTGTTAGTTAAGTCGAAAATTATTTATTTGTTTAGGTCATATAGTAACAGTTACGAACGTCAAACTCAAAACCTATTTATTAGTTAGTTTAGTGAAGTTAGTAAATTTACATTTATGTTTGATCTTATCTCTTTTAAATCTCTTTTACATTATTATAATTTCTGTATTTTATAACATGTATGTCTAAAGGGTGTTGCAGCCATCCATATATTTACTGACTTTATAAAACATCATGAACTAAAAGTATTGTAGTGTAGTAGACAATATATGCTTAACTATTTTATCGCGACAAAGCAATTCAGGTTCATATTTAATAGTAGCAATTTAGAAAGTAGCATGGTTTGAGAACATACATTAACACTTTGTGAGAAATGAAAAAGGAAGTTCGTTCAAATGTGGTTAAACAAAATTTACATATAGATAATTAAATTATTTTAATTGATGTATCTTAAACGAATTAATACTCTGTTAATAAGAAATATTAATAACACGATTCACAATATACATGTGTGAAATTGAATTACTTGAATTATAAATAAATGTCCTACGTCAATATCAACAAAGTTTACCCAAAACCACAATAATGTGAATCCACCGAACCGAAAAAAATTGCTGACGAAATATTCAATGAGTTTTACCAGGATAATAATTTACGATCATGTCTGCTCATTCACCTCCAACCGTTAAATCATACTTGTTTACAATATTATATAATACTGTTTAGAAGCATATCTATGATTCAAATTGACCGTAGTAAATTTAGAATGATAGTACTATTCAATGTCCGTCAAGATAACCTTTTGGTGTAGATAAATATTCATTAATTTGTTTATTGTTAGAACAATGTCTAGAGCTCACTATCTCGATTGTCTATACATGTATATACTATACAAATATAACAACTGTATTTAATTATACATAGATAAGTGCTTTTGAAAATCGAACTGATAAAATTTTATATTTAATGCGTGCTATTTATTTATTTGTATTATAACGCCTCCTTGCCTGCATCTTTTTAAGTAGGTATGTATTCTTTTATATTTGGCTTTAAGCCATCTACGATGAAAATTTCGCGATCGAAATCGCAATGGGTTCTACAGTCGAGTCATGAAAACTCAACAAGCAAATATAGCAGTTTTCACATTTTTATATTTGAATCGATGCCGAATTAAATAATATTCTTAGTATATTTTTGTTTTTACTTTTATCCAATGTAGATAAATACAAATATAAAATATTACATATGATTTTATTATGCAACTAAAACTAGTTAGGTACATATTAAAATCAGTGACAGTTATTTTATTTTCCAATTGCTCAAATATCTTAATTATTAACATATTTAACGATTTTTTTAATATACTAGAGAGTGAAATTTGAAGGCAGCTCATAGTATTTATGTTCAATGTCTATCTGTGCTTGGCCGAACAACGGAAAGATAGGCTTTATTAATATGGAACTTTAAACGTTCATATATTTTATCATATACGACCAGTGACGTCACATCACCCGGACGCCAAAAGGCAGAGATATGAAAGTGCTACTATAAAGGAGTTCGAGACGGTGATATTGTAAAGAGTTGATTTATTTTCTGCACGAGATAAATGTCATAATAAGGTATGAAATGCAAGCCCCTTATCCTAGGTCAGTGTACGCAGACAGTACTAACAAATAAATTATGCGGTAAGTTTCAATGAGTAACGACTGCATCGGTGGTCCAATGTTTTGAGTATAAATGCAACTGTCTGATCTAAGGTTCCAAATCAGAAAACAAGCATGTCATTGGTTTCCTGCCAGATTTGAGTAAAAACACAGTCTGGGATACGTACCTAATTCAGTTTATAAAGTTATAAAGGTCGTGATTCGGTCGTGGTTCTCATAAACATCTAGGTACCCAGTAATTCTTTGGACTCAATATTGGAAGCAATTAACATCCAAAAATCTTGACTTTACCGTTAACCAAGTTTACAAGTGTCGTAAACTTGTAATCTTGGTTACTCAAACATATACATTGCCTCACACCTGTATATTGTCGAAAGGAGTACCTCACTTACATATACTTCATTAGCAATGATTTGGAGCCCATGTTTTGGCAAGCAAACCTGATGCCATCTACTTGCACCATGTATCCAGAATCTGGAAAACTTTCGCTACTAAAAAAATCTTTACAAAATAACTTAATTACCAGTTAGTCCGTTGCTTAAATCGATTCCAAGTCCAAAAAACTTGTCATACATATCAAATAAGGCAGTCTACTACTAAAATAATCTACTGAAAATAAGTATAAACTTTGTTAAATCTTTTGTAAAATTTTAGTTAGTAGAGCACTTTCTTCAAGTTTATTAAATAAATGAATGAACTTGAATAAGTTATTTATCCAATTAATCATAGTTTAAAGTGGTCCTTTGACAGTTGCCGTAACTTTAGTCCTTTGAGTAATTGTATAGTTAAATTAGTAGTTCTACTTTGGGGCGTGATATAAAATGAAAAGCTCAAAATAATATCGAGAGAAATGGTATGAGTTATTTCAGTTCTTTGATATAAACCAAAGAACTGAAATAAAGAACACAAAATTTTTAGTCAGGCGTACACAAGAATAAATAATTATTCTTGTGTACGCCTGACTAAAAATGTTGTGTTCTATGGCAGCCTGCCCCGTTGTCTCAAGGCATAAGTTTGTCTTTATCTTAAAGTCCGATTGTTTTAAGTTCTATTTTCGGGTCAAGTGTTATTGGTATTATTTATTAATAATTTTACAGTAGCAGAACGTGGACCAAAATAGAGCAATGAAGAAAGTTGTACCTATCCTAGATTATGTTTATGTTATTTAAGCAGTGTTTGAATAATTGGCAAAGGACATAATGATTATCCGCCGTATACCAGATATTTACAGAAGGAAACGAAATGGTGACATAGTTTTCGAGAAGCAACCACATATATTGTAAATGAGTGTTGATGGAAAAATAATGAGCTTGTTTTCACACAGGTCCGCAACGCTACAGCTGTCTTCATAATGAACCTGTCGTGTTCTGACCTTCTGTTCTGCTGCTTCAACCTGCCCCTGGCGGCTTCTACCTTCTGGAGAAGATCCTGGGCGCATGGCAGGATCCTCTGCCGCATGTTCCCTCTGGCCCGCTACGCGTTGGTAGCTGTGTCACTATTCACTGTGCTGGCCATCACTATCAATAGATATGTCATGATCTCGCATCCGCGGTTGTATCCAAAGTGAGTATAAAACCATACATATATTTACACCTACATATGTATAATACCCAAACACTATAATCCTAGCTTTCAAGTGAAAGTAGAAATTTGTTATCGAATCAAGCGTCTAACGAATTTACATAAGTAATAAGATATATATCATATCCTGAATAAATATATCCCATGACCTACATAGGTTACTTACAGTAGGATTTACGCAGGTGAACCCGCGAGCAGAAACTAGTCAGAGATATATCGCGCCCGCATCTCGGCAACTTTATTCAGGTGCACGTAATATTAGTGTACCGGAGCCCAGACTAAAAGTTGCTATAAACATTATTTAGCCAGAAAAAAAAACCAAAGTCTCATAGGCGATCCGTGCATTGCATTCGAGACCTCAAAATTGCCTGTAACGCATGCGATCAAACATTTGCCGCTAGAATATGAATCAGTTAGTTTATAAAAGAGACGGCTTAGTTACTATCAGTGTTTGACGTAAAAGATGAACAGTAAACAGTATCACTCATAGTTTTATTCTTAATAACATTACAACGGAATAGTTGTCGCCTTTTTATTATATTCAAACGTAAAAACAAAGTTAAACAAAAAGATACTTAACAAAATAACTCATAGCAACAAAAATAACATTATTTCATGTAGAATATTTAATTACGTTCCATTATCCAATAAGCCTAATGATGTCAAAATAATCATTAATTTTGTCTTTTTAACAGGTTGTACCGACGCAAGTATTTAGCGGTAATGGTGGCGAGCACCTGGGTTTTCTCCTTTGGAGCTCTCATAGCGACGTGGTTGGAGAAATGGGGCAGATTTGGCTTAGATCCTACAATAGGCTCCTGCTCAATATTGCCGGACAGAAACAACCGCTCACCGAAAGAGTTTCTCTTCGTTGGAGCTTTTATGTTGCCCTGCCTAGCAATAGTTATATGTTATGCTCGAATATTTTGTATTGTACGAGAAGCTGCAAGGAAATCCCGCGCTCCTGTTCGGGGAAGATCTAGACCAGGCCTTGAAGACTCTGCAGTTGGATCTGCTTCGACAGCCTTAGAAAGATCACCTGGTCCAGAAAATGGAATAAACCATATTGCACCACCTCGAAGAGCGCTACTTGCTCCTCCTGCTCTTCACTGTCCGCCCACTCCAGGACCAGAACGCTCTTCTTCCTCCGGAGTCGACACATTAGACGGACATGATGAGGAATGTGCTCTAGATGCAAAACCAAGAACACCAAGTGGTGGCGAAACAGCTAAACGACTTCGCCAAGCAGCCGTCGCTCTTAGGCGTTCACCTGCTTCTGTAAGACCACCTCGACTAACACCAAAAGACAGAAAACTTTTAAAGATGATAATGGCGATAATGCTATCATTTTGGGTATGCTACTTACCCATCACTTTGACGAAGATATTCCGCGAGTTCACGTCGCACCCAGCGGCGAACATTGCGGGGTACATACTGATATACTTGACAACTTGTATAAACCCTATCATTTATGTAGTGATGTCTAGCGAGTATCGGCAGGCGTACAAAAATCTGCTGATGTGTCGTCGTTGGGCGTGACGTTCGCCCGGCGATGGCGTCTCCGAGAAGCGCCCGCCGTGACTAGTCGTAAATCGTTGGACAGCCTGAATAACTGCAAATAATGGACACTCAAGTGCATGTGTGTGAAAGATAAGTGACCATAAACTGGTGTAGTGTAGTGACCCAAGTTATTCGTGTAGATGTAAACCAGTAGGTGAAGGACGTTCAAAATTTTCGTAGACTTTATAATCGCGAACCGTCCTTGTTTGTGCTTACATGAGGTGGCATGGAAGCAATTAAGAGTATTTTATACTGATGTAGTTTTATAACGACGTGAAGATAGTTGTCATATTTAAGATATTTCTCTAATGTAACAGTTATCTCTTAAATAATACTCAGTAATTGGTAATTGATCGCAAACATTCGAACATTCATTCTCATTGTTAGAAACTAGTGATTTGTTTATCATCAAACAATGAGTCATATGTGTAACGAAAAGCCACATAGTCAATACATTCGGCAAGTTGTGCAAAACTTGATAAAGTTGGAAAGCAATACCATAGTTATAATGAGGACGTGCTACATGCGGGATCGGGCATACTGCGGTCTAGAGTATTATCTCCCTCGGACGTACCCATGACTGAAAACTTGACTCATTAAGGAAAACATACTCAACAAAAAGCCCTGTAAACCATTAAATTGTTCTCTCATTTGTAGTGCAAATTTTGTGCTTGAGTGACGTGCATTGAGTGTCAATATTGTGTTAAATATGGATGAAATTAGTATTGGCAACAGGAGTATACCAAGTCCGGTGGGACTTTCGGCGTACGCATCTGATGCAGAGTTAGCTGCTGTGGAGTTATTCAAGGATTACCCGGACGCATTGCTGCGGTTCGCTGCCGTGTGCTGCGTGATTTTCATGCTCATCGGTATCCCTGGCAACCTCATCACTATGATAGCACTAGCCAAGTGCAAAAAGGTCAGTACCCTCGGTTAATAACAAACAATTATTATACTTAGACCAACCAGCGTAGCCAACAAAATAGCATAGCTATTTTCATAAAATATACCTAATACATTATACGCCTGCTGCTTCATATAGGACATTCCTACCAAATCTCCAAAATAGCACATTATTACAAAAGATACAAGTAGGTAATTTTTATTTGATTACTATATATATGTATACAAAATTGTCACTGGTTTTCCCTATCATATTTGTTATTGTAATAAACCCATATATACAAAACATACGATCGTTTACAGGAAAATAACTATATTGCATAGTAAATGGAATTTTATATGCAAGATATATGACTTGTTGATATGCGATTGATCGATTTTGTTGTCAGGCAACGAGAGGAGCTTTGAACTTGATCCCTCATGCTTATTTTGTTGTTGATTAGTGCAAGCGATTATCTTTCCATCGCACGTAATTCTAAATTTACGTAAAGTAATGTGATATATAATTAAGAAACACATTATATTATATACGTATGCTATGTAAATATATTTGTTGCTACAAGAACTATTCAGACAAAATGCATTTAAAAAATTGCATGTTGTAAGCAAAAACCACTGCTTGAAAGACAATGTAAATGTTGTTCCAAAACTCTACTCACTTTTTATTGGTATCTGCATGTTTTGAATATTGGTTTCTTGCTTTTTCCAGAGAGTCACATTATCTTGTAACATGTCGTAACAATTTTTGATATGATAAACTATTGAACCTTAGGCTATCAGTACGAATTCCCTAATTCGTTTTCAAGTAAACCTAAATTTACGTCATAGCCACTTCTGGGAATACTTTAACAAGCAACAACATGAAATTGTCCCGCGATTTAAATTTGTGCATATGTTTGTGGCTGAACACAAGAACGTGGCTGTGATTCCTTGGTCGGGCGCAGTGTTATTCCGTTTTCAGTTATGGAATTCTTAGAATCACCGCATCGTCTGTAAATAGGCCGGGCAAATAGAAATTACTTCTCCGTCTTTTAGTGTGTGGTGTAGCAATGTATAAGTGTTATAAATGTCTGCCTAACCCTACCCAGTCAGAGACATATAAGCGCACACTCTTCATAATATAAACTCGCACTTTTATATGTAATCTTATGACTCGAAGATAAAGATATAGACTTTTAGTTTGAAAGAAGCTATATATTTAAGATTAATTAGAATTATATAGCATTTCCTTAATCTGTCATGTCTAAGGATACAAGATACAATTTAAAATCGATTGTGTCTGCCCACCGGTGTGCCGCCACAGTATGAAAGATTAACAAGGCTCGTTTTTCATAGGCTTAGTAACCTTTCGTTTATTCCCATATCCAAACAGATTTCAATCTGTTCGGATACGTTCATATAATCATCGTACTTTGTTATTAGGTATATGTTATTCATATATGTACAAGTACATTCAAATTAGATGATCCAATTCCATCTGTATGTAAAACAACAAAATTAATATGACGCGAATCCATAGTTACATCAGCGTCTAATCATAACAATGATTTTGCCTAAACTACGGTATTACGCAAGTTATGTTTACAAATAATACCAGGTTACAATGTTTCTGCTAATCTTGGCAATTCTTGCGTAATACGCTAGAAAGTTCCTTAGGGTTCACACTCTCTTTTCTATTATAGATAAGCCTACACACCTATCGTATTAGATCAAATGGCTATTGAAGCGCAAAAGAGAATCCCTTATATCTTACTATTTGATATGCCATAAATATATTCAGCATACTTTAACAGTATGACTAAACAATATAGGCGTAGATTAAAACTATAGAAATCTATATAAAAACTTATACCCCATGACAGTAGACGGTTTATCATACTCCGCGTAAAAATAAAACGAAATACATGATTTTAGGTCACTGATCATAGTGGTCGAGCCACAGAGTCGCGCCTATTTCCAGAATCTTATAAGATTCTGTAATCATAAGATCGTGTAAAGTGCTATAGCATCGGGGCATCGAACCCGAATCTCTATAATTAATTAATTAATTATTGCTGCGCAATAAATGGCTATACATAATTATAATAAATTTGTAACTGTTCGATGTTAGTAGATAGGAGACATGTAAGAAAAATAATGTGAAGCGTAACATATGTTGTGAGCTACAAGCCAATATTATTATTTTAAGACTTTTGTCTGTCTGTATGTTTGTACGAGCATTAACAAAAACAACTGCACGTAACTGAATGCGGTTTTCACAGTTGTATTGCATAAGGTCTGTCTTAAAATCTGGTGCATGTTTCATCCTGTTACGCCGTCTAGAAGTTGAGTATAACTGAAGTACCTTATTCCTTATTCTACGCATACGAAGTCAGGCTTAAACTAGTATTGAATAATAAAATAGATATCCTATTAAGCTCTTCAAATCCGTATACTGATTATACTTAAAATAAATTGCCATAGGTATTGTTCTCTCTAATTAAAGATTTGGTCTCAGCATTATTTTATTATAAACACACATAGTCTTACGCCTAAAACCCCGAAAGGGCTAGGCAGACATATATTATAATATAATATATAATATTCTATCACATACACACAACACCATCTAGCCCAAAGTAAGCAAGTGCTTGTACTATGGATACTAGACAATGGATAAAAATACATATATCCTTCTTTTTTTAAATACTTACCTACATATTATACATAAAAATACCCAGACTAGGACAAACATCCATGTTCATGTACACAAATGTTTGACTTGTGCGGGAATCAAACCCGCTACCTCAGGCGAGCCAGTCGGTTACACTAACCACTACGCCATCGAGGCCGACGAATTATATTGCATCCATATCTCACCTGTTAAAAGTGTAAGTCCCACTATTGAGCTAAGAAGATAAAGTTACGAAATGACAGTTCGTTTGTCATTCCTTGGCTTTTTCTGAACATGGTACGTACCGAGTTATTATTTCTTGATTTTTCCTTCTCTGCTCTATTAGTAGCGAGAGGAATTCTCTATTGACTGCACAAACGTATGACAAATAGTTTTACCTGACTGCATATTATACAAAACTACAAAATTTATTTCTGTCGTAAGTTAGCTCTACGACTTGCGGCTAAAGTATCTTTTCATTGCCAATAGGCTATCACGCGAAACGATTAGCTTTTAACCTCTCCGGCCTATAAAATATATCTTTGCATAAAAATCATGTCGACCTGTTGCTCTGTTTCTGCGTGAGAGAAGGACAAACCGAGACACTTACGTATTTATAATATCAGCAGCGTATATAAGTAGCATCGCCACCGTTTTGTTTTATGTAGCCTAAATCCTTTTAATACCGTTGTTATCAAAAAGACAAATTCAAAACATCGTATCTTTAGAATTCGAGGCAATTTTAATAACCTAAAGACTCGTAGCATCGTTCTAGCTACGCAAATTTAAATTTTGACCTATGTTTTATAGAATAGTAGTCAAAAAATAACTGTTCATTGCTAAAACAACTCGTCTTTTATATAGAAACCGGGAGTAAATACCTTAGATCTGATTTCTACAGATATTTTATTCTATACTTGTTTTCACCCGCGACTTCACTCCCGTAAATGTAGGTTAGGTTAGGTTTGCAACAGTTATTTTTCTGGATGAAAGGTCCCTATGTCCTATTCTGTACCCCTGACAACGTGTATGCAAAATTTCATGTTGATCGGTGGAGTAGTTAAGGCGTGAAAGTGTAACAAACAAACAAACAAACTCATTTTCGCATTTATAATATTGGTTAGGATTCTATACAATCCGAACAATAACATATTAAAATTTATATGTCCACATTTCTAGCTAAAAGAGTCAATATTACAGTCAAGTAATAAATTGCTTATCAATACGAAGGACAATAGAAATCCTAGTACTAACGTCATTAGAGTTTTAAGTACTGCAACGTCTTAGAATATAAGGATGCGTTACCTAGAGCATTAGTAATGTTAACCGCACAATAAACATTAAACAATATTGTCTATTGGTGTCAATACGCACATTATGACGAATGACGGGACAGCGGTTTTATTAGTCTGACAACTTTGTGTATTATTATAATTATAGACGTCATTGGAAATTATATTATCCTGCTTAACTATGTTTGTGCTTAATTTATACAAATTCAACCAGTTTTAAAAGGATAGTTTAATACGTAATTACAGTAAAATTACTTATTACGGATAAGGATATTATATTTATTTGTAATATTCACTGTGGTTGTATTTATAAATATGTTAATATGATGAATAATATTAGTTGAATTCTAACTTCCTAATCCTAACTAATATTATAAATGCGAATGTGAGTTTGTTTGTTTGTGTGAAACAAACAAACTCACTGACTTAACGCTTTTTGGATCATCATGAAAATTCGCATACACGTTGTCGGGGGAACAGAAGAGGACATAGGGTACCTTCCATCCAAGAAAATGTACTGTTAGTAATCTATCCTACATTATCGCGAGCAAAGCCGCGGGCAATATCTAGCAATAAATAAAATAACTCATACATTAAATGTGTTAGGTAAATAAATACAAGGAAATTAAAACTTGTCTTGTCTCCATACCTGAAACCCACACTTATCTTATCTTATCTTATGTGGGGGCCAGTCAGTGCAGACCGGCGACACTTCGACTCAGTGGGATCTTTTTTGTCGACACTCTCCCACGACTAACGACTGCCATAGATGTTCATGGCAGCTGGGACCACCGGCTTAACGTGCTCTCCGAGGCACGGAGCAGGCGATAATTGTCAATCAATACGCACATAATTTCGAAAAGTCATATAACTTCCGAAAGTCAGAGCTGCGCGACGTGGGTTCAAACTCGAGACCCTCTGCATTGCAGTCTGTTGGTCTCCCCACTGAGCTATCGCTGCTCGAAACCCAAACTTACTAATGTTAAACATATGTACTTTTATATACATATATATAGGTAGTCTATTTATTGTGGAAGTTTATAGGATATATTATAACATCACGCTACAAGCCATGGTCGTGGAACAATGATAGACGAGGGTGAAGCAGAGAATAGCTAGATGTATACCGTGCATACAACCCGCGCTATCTCAACTTGCTCAACTGCGCTAAAAGAGCCAATACAATGTTCACAAAATGCTTTAATCTCTTACAGGTTCGCAACGCAACTGCAATATTCATCATCAACCTATCCTGCGCAGACCTACTGTTCTGCTGCTTCGTGCTTCCACTAGCCGCTACGACATTTTGGAACCAATCTTGGAGTCTCGGCAAAGTGCTGTGCCGTATGTTCCCGTTTGCAAGATACGCACTAGTTGCAGTATCTCTGTTCTCGGTGCTATCCATCACTATCAACAGATATATCATGATTTCACATCCAAGGCTATATGCAAGGTAAGATCATTATTTAAGCGTTTAATATTTGCATGTGTAGTATAAACTTCCTGTTTTTTTATATTAAATCATGGTAAATATATTTTACATTAAACTGTACGTACCAATTATGTTTCGGGAATCATGTCTTTTGAATTTTAAACTTTGACCTGAAGTCATAGAACTTTGACGTTCGTAAATGTTACTTGTTACTAGAATTATTTATTTAAATGTAACATTTAATACCAGCTTATTGCACAGTTCTATATATATTATGGTATCTTAATAAAATAGTCACTTCGCCGACTACTAGTAAAGCTTTTGTGAGATTCATCGATACTTGGTTCGTGTGCGTCTTTTACAGATACAAGATAAAATAAATTATTTTCATATCTGGAATACTTTAGGAATAGGTTGACCTTCATACAACAACGTGATACCGCAGATATGCTCTGTTGAATAATATAGCATTGTCAAAGTCTTTATAACATTTATTGTTAAGCAGTATGTATCGTTGTTAGCCCCTAAAAACTTGTCTGCTACCGGAATACTGCTGCTAGAAGAATAGATAGGCGCTGAACATATAATCTACTACATATATTTTTCATCTCTTTGTCCACAGAATATACACCACACGGAACCTATACCTAATCATTGCTAGTCTCTGGCTATTTCCATTCGGACTACTACTAACTACCTGCCTTGAAGTTTGGGGCAGATTCAGCTTGGACGCTGTCACCGGATCCTGCACCATAATTCCTGACGAAGATGGTACTTCACCAAAAAAGACACTCTTTATAGTCGCCTTCATGCTTCCCAGTCTAGCAATCATCCTATGCTATGCTCGGGTCTGGTGGATCGTCAGACAAACAACAAAACAATCACGCAGATCCGCCCACAAACCATCCACTGAAATGAAAACCTTAAACATGAGTACGCCAACAATTGCCACGAAATCTACAGACCTTGATCAAAAGCGGCCTGCCAGACATACAATGCCCCAATTTCCTCTCAGCTGCTTTATGCAGACAGGTGCAGAACTTTCGTCATCATGCGATAGTTCGGGCCCAGAGACAGAAAGTAGACATAGTACTCATGAGGTCGCAGCACGAACACTTAGTAGTGAACCTAAAAGTATTCGTCAAAGTTTCATAGCGACAATAAAATGGTCGACAGTACCGAAGCCCCGCCTCCCAACGAAGAAAGACAAGAAATTACTAACCATGATTGTTGCTATCATGGTCTCGTTCTGTGTTTGCCACTTGCCCATTACGCTTACGAAGACAGTGTTTCTAGAGTTCACGTCGCACCCCATCCCTAATATAATAGGCTACGTGCTTATCTACTGCACGACTTGTGTTAACCCAGTCATATACGTAGTGATGTCGAGTGAGTACCGGCAAGCGTATAAAAACCTTATGAAACGTGGACGATGAAAATGAAAAGCCCGGCTTCAAAAAACTGAATTAGTACTCAAATATTGACAATATAGCTTTGTGTCTTTATTGGAAACGAATGAGCCGTCCTCGACCATACAGTGAATTTATTTGAACTTTATAAACAACAGTGCTTATAAAAACAAGATTGACTTTTTTATCGCAACAATTATTTTATAAGTCAATCAATTACATTCCGCAAGTAAAGTAAAGAACACACTAATCACCTTGTATGCTTTCTAAGTCAATATAAATTACTTGTATATATAGTTATGAATAAGTAGTTAAGATTTAGCAATAATGTATAGGACTTTGTAATAACATTAGAAAGCAATGAAATTACTCGTATAAGTTTTAATAATGAATGAAAGTCATATTTAACGTTGTAGAGATTAAAAACCGCAGTCGTAACGGAAAAATAATTTCAAATAAATGAATGTACGTACTGGTTTTAAAGTCAAAGTATTTTTCCAAAGATAATAATTTCAAACTCTAATATGTATAGAATAAAATAAAATACCAATATATTAAATTGTATACCAAAATTTATTTAAAAATGAACTGACACTTGTTACCTCTCTGTAGTTATTGCATGTCAATATAACTACATTTACGATTACTTCAACGTAACGTAAGATTCTACCTTAAAAAGTAATATAATGATTTATGAGTATTACGATAAACTAAGCGGTTCTTATTAATAAAAAAAATCGAAGCGCTCTTAATTAAAGATGACTATTGTTTGTGCCGACAACTAATGACGTATTTGTATAGCAATCGCGGTCAAAATTCTACGTTCTAGTCTATAGATTAATTGTACATCATTCAATCTATAGACTTCATTCTTAAGCAATAGAGTTCAAAATGGGTTAAACTGTTAGCGTGTTGGGAGTATCCTTATTGTTGCGGTTGACGTATGAATGGATTGTTAGTCGAAACAAACAATAGTCACCAATGCTAAAGGTGTTTCGTACTAGTGTACAATATCAATGTGTGATATTATTGTAAATAAGGAGGATGTCAAAGACATAAATAAAATAAATGTTTCGATAACGATTAATATTGAATCGAAGACGGTGCTGTTTCGTTGGGATTAATAAAATATTGCAATTATTATTGAATGCATAGATTATCCATAAATTGGTCTGAATATCATTCGCAGACTAAAAATGTTAATGTTTTATGACATTGAATAATTATTCTCATTAAAATGGCAGCATAATGATTGATTATTTTATTTAGATTGTTCATCGCATAGCTTGTAAATGAAAAGATATTAACAGCGCTTTGATTCAAAGATATTATTATAAAATTAAGACGACCATTCCAAATGATTGTCTGTTTTTGACAAAATATTAAAATGTTACTAGTGTTTAGAATTAAATGTTTTATATGATAGATATATAAATAGTTGTGAGATTAAGTCATAACCGAAGATTTCCCAAAGATATGTTATTACTGTATAAAGGCAATTTATTTAGTGAATAGGCAAATTTAATGTATTCATTTGTAATAAGACATCATATCTGCATCTAAAACCAAATATAAAAACAACTTTTTATATAAATGTGAATACTTTACAAATATATTATGTACTCAGTATATAAAGATGAATACCGCTTAATACAAATTAAAAATCTTTGTATGACAGTCGCTTGAAGTCCTAGTCGCTCAAATAACAGATAAATTAATTTATAGTCTTTGGTAGCAAACAAATAGGTACGTATTATGCTATTAAATTTGACAAGGGTCTGATAAGATAAATTTTGTTACGTTTTTAATAAGAAGCACAGTATACGACTACACATTTCAATTTTCCAGGCTTACATAGCTTATTTCGGCTTACAATACAGGACGATTTAAATTGTCTACGCAAAATGCTTAGAAAAATGTACTTTTCAATAGTGAACTACAAATTCTCTTACTGTCGCACATTCGCTCTTTGGATAAATATTTTTATAGCAAATACAGCTGTACTCTTAACAGTCGATTTTACCTAGATAATACCTTTATTTTATTAAGTTTTACTATATAAAGATACTGTGTTTGTATAATATACTTTATGAAACAATTTGTATAGATTTACTAGGCCTATTTATTTATTTAATTGTAAATTTGTGTTATGGTGAAATCATTGTTTGTGTAAACTCCATAAGACTAAGTTCGTTACATACAAATTTAGACAATCAACTGTTTGCGATGAAATATGTACAATGTTCTATAAGGATATATTCATCATAATTCAACAATGGTGTCGAATGACTAAAGCAACAGTCATCCATTTACTCGAAAAGTGATTTCACCACAACACATAAATTTAAGTGTATATTTGTTACAAATAAATACTCTTTTCTATTGACGTCATGTGAAAAAACATCAAAACGTGTAGGTACCAAAGAACCAATTCCCGGGGCCACAACCCTTAAGCCATTGTACTTACCAAAGATATGATTAAAAATAAATTAAAATATTCAACTTTATTTTGTTTGAATTTTACCCGAGTCTGATCAAATTCGAAAATAGATCTATACCTATATACCTATACAGTAAACACACAAGACGATGAAGCATGCCCTTTCTAAAAACTAGGAGACAATAATATGTCTCTTATAACGAAGGTCTGTTTTATAATAGTGACAACTAATGTTTTAGCGATTTTTTTTATTTTTTTAACGTGGAGGTATGCATTGACGCATACCCCTCCGCAGGGGCGGGCGGAGGGGTTATGTCGGACTCGCCGGGGTAAAAGAAAAGATGGAATGAGAATAATGTACCTCCCGGAATACCAACTAAACCTACCACGGTGTTCCTCGACAAACCACTATCGGCGGGGCCGCGCGAATATCTTTCACATGCAGTCGCGACTCCGCCGAGGTTACGGCCCGCCGTATGAAACGGCAGGCCACTACACGAAAAGACCTACCCACTGGTCACCACTAATATAAATCCCTACTGTCCCCCCCCCCCCCTAGAGGGGAGACGGACATGACACAGAGGCGCGCGTGGGAACACGCACGCCGCCTCTCGGACCTGGTGCTGAACGGATGGCGGGTAGGCCCACAAAGCCCGCCACCCCCAGGTCAAACCTCAGGGTGACTGCAGGTCGTCTCGCGCTCTCTGGCGCCCGGCTCTGCGGTTGGGGAGAGGGTTTAAACGCTCCCTCTCCCGCTCCGCCGCCTCCTTGATGGAAATCACTTCCTCACAGAAGGAGGCGACGGCATTCCACGACCTCTCACTCCGGACCATAGACTGAACTACGGCCGCGAGCGAGAGGGCAACTGATCGGACTGCCGCGATCAACTCACGGCGCTGCGATGCCCAGGCGGGGCAAACCGCCAAAGTGTGCAGCGCCGTGTCCTCAACAACGTCGCGGCAGTCGCCGCAGTGGTGACAACCGGGCGTCTCTTGCCGGCCTATACGACACAGGAACCGGCCAAAACAACCATGGCCGGTCATTACCTGTGTCAGCCGGAAGGTGAGGGCACCATGCCGCCTCTCCAGCCACTCCTCGAACACGAGACTTACCGCCACGATCGTGGCGTGCCCGGCACTGGGGTGCACAAGTCGGTCCTTCCAATTGGCCACTAGGACCTAAGACGGAGGCAATGCCCTAACGGGTCTGCATGAGTTTTAATTAAACACTAGGTGTATGAAGAGATTCCGTTGTGCCTTGCTATTTATAAAAAAATACCCTACAGGATTCTCATAAAAATTAAAAATATTTCATCAAAAACGGTTTCACCAGCCTCTGTTCCAAAGGCACAAATAGCCACTTAACCATTATTTATTTCATTTATTTTTATGTTATGGCTTCATCAAATGTCCTACATCCTAATAACTACATACAGTTTTTAATATATTAACAATAAAACAACAGCAGCACAAAATAAAAAAAAATAGTTAGACGACGACTTTAACTGAATATATTTAAAAGTCATTTTCGCCGCAGCAGCTGCAAATTATCATAATTATATACAAGTTAAATTCTGGGAACCAGACATAAGTATCAAAAATTACGATGACCTAGTATTTATATAGACATTTAATTTCACAAAGTGAAAAATAAAAACTCGTTTGTGATGAAAAATTGTTGAATTTTTCATCACAAACATAACTTTTTCATGTCCTAAAATCGTGGACGTTTACATGAATTTATTTTTGTGATGATTTTAAGAATGAGTTATGAACATAGCATAAACTTTTTCATATTTCCTTTGATGTTTAATGACGATCTCACAGGCAAATAACTTTTTTACGATACACTTATTACCTAACACAAATATTACAAGACCTAAATAACTTCATAGATAAAATTTGTATCGTAAAGAAACTTCTTAAGCTTACCTGAACTTTCTTGATACAACTTTAATGATGAATTCACAAAAGAAATATAAGAAAATAACAATAAAACAGTCACGTAACTAAGTCAATTAATTTGCCGATACTGAAAATAGTTTTTTTCATATAGAAGGTTATGTAAGAACTCCGAAATAGGGCGAAATTGACCTGACCAGAAAGGCATTGAATTACAACACTAATGGACCGCCCCGAGCCCGTACCTACTATGTTTTATTCATTATCTACTTTTACGTACTAACGTTTAAAGCATGTAGAAACTTGCTCTAACAAAATCAGAACGATGATAATATCGATACTGATACATAGATCATTTTAGTACAACAACTGGATATTTTTTTTCATGGAGCAAATGTGGCAAGCAAGCGAACGGATCGAGTAGTAAGCATCTTTCTACATCATTGGCTACGCATAAACACGCATGTTTAGTGGTTTGTTAATTGGTAACTACACTATTGTATTGGGTAATACACCTGTAATAATAGTATATGTGGGAAATAAAAAAAATTATAAAAAAGTATAATTATGTCCAAGCTACACCGGTGATGTAACTACGCCCTAATACAGTCGTTCAGTAATATACAGCGTGTAACAGAAAGCTGTGGTCATATTTTAGGGCCGTAACTATATCTGAAAAATAACTTATGTTACCTAAACCCAGATCAAAACAAATTATTATCAAATTTATGTAAATTTCAAATATTTTATTTATTTATTATAAATTAAATAGGTATCGAAACACATATTACATCACTATCAAAATTGTGACTGGTCATTTTCGGGTTCATGCAGGTCACCGAGTTGTTTAAGTATCGAGTAGAATGTGCTGATAGGTCTGATATCAATAAAAAAGACTTGTTAAAAATCTTAGTGAAAATAATGTATACGCATTTATTTGCCGCGGATTTCCAGGGCCCATATTATGTGAGTCTTAAATTTAACCACACCTTTCTGTTAGACGTTCTATAAGCTATACCTACACCTTACTTAGTCACATAAGTATGCAACACCAGGGACACCTATCTATTTGAATTCCCTATCTCTATATACATAATTTGTTAATAGTCCTTGCATATCACGTTACATGGCGTTGCTAGGTGCCATAGCTTAGAGACGAGACGTGTTACGTGTAATAAAGCTAAGAACACATTTAATTTTTTAACACGCGTCGTGTTAACACGCATTAGCACGTGTCATAGAAATATCTATTACGTTATTTTAAATAGATCTATACATATTATTGTGATGAGTCGTCAGAGACCGACAACATGCTTTAACACGTCATAACGCGTGTTTTCAATATCTACGTGGTCAGATTATCGTCAGTGTTAAAGCATCAGGACAAGGTTCAGGCAGCGCCGCCGCGAGTTTGTTTACATATCTATTATACAATTTATATAAGAAGTACGAAAGTATGATTTTTTGTACAACTTACAAAATAAGGGCTATCGAGACCAAAGAAAACGACCATTTCCTCTTCTTCGTCCAACCAATTCATCTATATTACAAGAGTAGTGCTCCATTATATTATAAGCTGACATACTAACCGAATGACACTACTTCACCAGTTTAAAAACATCAGCATTAACACATGTTTTACAACACAGTAGCATATCTGATGTGTCGCATTCTGACGTGTCGTGTTGACACGTGTTAACATGACACGTGTTAAAATTGTCGTCGCGTCGCTTCTGTAAATGCATCGTATATTAGGTATTCCGTAGATGACGGTCTTATTATCAAATGGACAGAAAAGTCCAGCTCTGCCACCTGCGGGTACAGTCGCCACGGTGAGCAATAGCAGTTTGTTTTATCAGACGACGTTCATTGGACTCGGCCGGGCACCAACAGAATTTTTGACCTTGTGCTTTATGTGCGATATAGCATAGGATATCCTAACTAATATTATAAATGTGAAAGTGAGTTTGTTTATTTGTTTATTACATTTAACTACCCGACCGATCATCATGAAATTTTGCATACATGTTGTCAGGAGTACAGAATAGGACATATGGACTTTTCATAAAAAAAAAGTACTATAACTAACTTAAGCTACATTTACGCGAGCGACGCGGCAATGCCATTCTGTCGGACCACTGTAGTCGGTCGTTTGCGGAACGCTTTATGTGAAATATAATAATAATAATAATAATAATTTATTTTCAGAATAACATTCCATAGTAGGTTAGTAACAGTTGAACTTACATCTAGTGTTAGTAGTAGGTACATACATCTAATACCTGACCGGTTCAGACTGTCCGATCCAAAGAAGCCATCTACTTGACTGCATGCAGTCGTATCCAGCGTTGCAGGATCGGAGAGTCCCACCGGTCAGTCAGCGTTTTCAGGATGATGTTGGGGCTGGCGCGTACGCGGCGCAGCAAAGAGGTGCATCTCTTGCGCATGATGGCAGAAAAGCTATCGACGTTTGAATTCGCAAACATTCCAGACGCGCTGTAAAAACGCGGCAGCCCCTCCAGCACCCGGACGCGTTGTTGTACTGGATGCGCAAGTCACTGTACGCCTTCAACGTAAAGTTCACCCACAGGCTGCATGTGTAGAAAGATTGACAGAAAGATTTAAAAAGCGTGACCTTTACTTGAGTAGTACAACGTGCAAACCTGCGTGCCAACATGTTACAACGAACAGCCAGCGACCTGCGCTCCCGTTCCACATCCACATTATCCTTCAGATCTTCTGAGACCCAGTGACCCAAATATTTAAACTCGGCAACTCTTACTAGTGGTGTGCCACACAAAGTAACTAATGGTACTCTGGAATAGCATTTGCTGCCAGCCTTAAAGACCATGAGCTCACTCTTGAGTGCGTTATATTTGAGCCCATGTGCCTCAGTGTAGGACTCACATAAACCGAGCAACCTCCTCAAAGCTCTAATCGAAGGGCTCAGCAGCACCATATCGTCGGCATAACTTATTTTATTGATACACCTACCATCAATGTGACATCCGATGCCAGTACTGCTGAGTCTGTCTATCAGATTGTTTATATACAAACTCCACACTCCAACCTATATTCTTCCGACAGTGGGTCAGCCCATCTCACACGGTTCAGTTGGTTACTGTACCAATATTCAAAAATATTTATAAGCTACGAAGGTAAGCTTGTTTCCCTTCGCAGTTTATTCCAGAGTATATTATATGACACAAGGTCAAATGCTTTTGACAGATCTAGATAACAGGCATAGATTGGTGTTTTTCTCTTCGTGTAGTACTGCACAGTTTCCTTGAGGCACAGGATAGCAGTTTCCGTTGACAAGCCTTGCCTGAACCCAAATTGAGCGTCACTTATAATTAAATGCTTATCCAGCTGGCCCCTAAGCAAACTGTCCAGAACTTTAGCAATTACAGTTTCCAGCAAAATAGGTCTATAATTTGACAACACAGAAGAGTCACTGGTTTTATTTTTTATAATAGGCACAACAATAGTACGCATTAATCTCTCAGGTAGATAAGAGTGACCAATACATAGGTTCAGAAACATAGACAGAACTCTGGGTAAGTGGACCCCAGCATGTTGCAGGTGCTCGATGCTGAGACTATCATGCCCAGGTGATTTTTTTCTGACCATACTTTTAATAGTATCAGCAATTTGCTTTGCAGTAAATGTCACACTTCGTTCAGTGCAGGTCGTCTCAGCATCGGGCAGCGGCAGCGGCGGCTGAGCCTTAAGAGGCGATTCCACCCTAAAATGCTGTCGGAACAGCTCTGCAATACCACGAGAGTCTTGTACGCCCCCAATGCTCACAGGAAAGCTAGGCTTATGATTTAGCTTATTTGTGGTTTTCCAAAAACTACTAAAGTCTTTTTTTAAATGATGTTTTTCAATGATATCCATTTTGATTTGGTTTTGATGTATTTGACACCATTTTAATCTGGATTTGAATATTTTTCTGGATTCATACATATCATTATAAACCTGACCAGTACTAGGTTTACCACACCGCAGCCAAAATTTATAAAAAAGCCGAGCCTTCTCATGAGCGCCGCGGACATACTTATTCCAGCCAGTTGCATATCTACACTTATTCATTTGTTTGCCATAGTAACTGTGCTCAGACGCATCTCTAAGTATACGCTCAATATTACTATACATTCTCTCTAACAATGACAAGTGGCTAGACTCACAACACATCCCATCGCAACGTTGATTAAATTCCACAGGAAAGTCTATTTCCCTAAAATGCGAATGACAATAATCATGATAAATACGTATCTGCTCAGCATTACGTTCACCCCAAATAACTTTATTTATCGGTGTATTTTGTTTCAATATTGTAGCATGAATAATATTAAAATTGCACTCTAACATAATAGGCAAATTATATAGCCATAGAAAATTTAATTATATCTATTTGTAAGCTAAACCACTGAACCGATCATGATGATGCTACTATGGAGGTAGCGTCAACAGTAGAGAAAGATATGTTTGACTGCACATATGGCGTAGTGGTTTAAGTGGTCACATCGCCTCTTCGCGCAGTATTGTGTAGGGCCATCCACATTTGTAGACAACATAAAACAAGAGACACAGAAATGTTTCAATGTTTGTAAAGTTTCCCGCTATACAAGTATTATTCCTAGTGTCAGTGTCTTTTATAAATAAAACTAGATTTTGCCCGAGGTTTCGCTCGCATAAATGTAGGTAAGGTTAGGTTTGTAATAATACTTCTTTATCTGTTCCCCTGATAACGTGTATGTGAAATTGCATGATGATTGGTCGGGTACTCAAGGCGTGAAAGCGTAACAAACAAACTCACATTTGCAGTTATTATATTAGTTAAGACTAGTTTATATACAAAAGGTTTGGGATTGCGATAGAACAAACAAATGCATATAACATAAGTAACATAAAATCTTGCTTCTAAATACATACTATTCTTATTTCAATATCTTACCTACATTACGCATTAGTTTTTTAGTGGACCTATAAATTTTATTACTAAAATTTCTTTAATATCCTAATATTTTAATGTATATTTTTCTAAGAATACGAACTTATATTTAAACTTTCGGAAATTATATGTTCTAGCAGTTCCTACGAATAAATAAAATTGTATGTAGGTAGGTATATACATATATAAACATTAGTTATGAAACGACTGCACCAATTCCAATAATACTTGCTTTTTATCAAAAGGAGAGTAGGTACCTTTCTATTAAAAGCAAGAAAGTGAATCTGACTTATATAGGCTACTTTGACTAAGGAATTTACGGACATCACGTTTACAAATTTTTTACGTATAACATATTCTAGGAGCGTAAGTACCTATATATAAATAATTAAAATAAAAGGACTGTGAATAAAATAATAATATGAAGTTATGATGTTGGCGCTTCGTATGCAGAAAATCGGTAACGTTGTAGTTTCCACACTAACTATTTCATCAATATTTTTGAATGCACAATTCGAATACCATTGTTTTTTTTTTTCATGTTTAGAAGCTCGTATTCAGGCCACTTTGGTTTGTCTTAAACTAACAAAAACATCAACCATCAAGTAATATGGCGAATTGAAACAACGGCTACGGGCACTTAACGATATCAATTTAAATACAAATTGTAAAAAAGGTTATTGATATTTATTATTAATAATACATGTTACGTACATGTTACGTTTTGTAGAGTAGTAGAGCTTCGCTGATTTCAGCATGAATGGGTTCGACCAGGGAAGGACTACCCTCTCACAGAATATCGACGTGAAATAGCAGTATTCTTACTGTTGCGTTTCGTTCGGTGAGTGAGAGTGCCAGATGCCCAATCATCCTCTTTCCTCCTTCCCACTCCTTCTGCTTCCCACTTCCTTTTCTAAGGGGTCGGTAACGCGCAAGTGATGCCTTTGGTGTTGCAGGCATCCATAGGCTACGGTGACCCTTACAGTCAGGTGGGCCGTATGCTAGTTTGCCACCTTAGTTGTATAAAAAAAATTATTACTAAAATATGTTATCTATTCTTGAAATATTAATGAATTGAGCCATTTCATTTTTTTATATATTTATTTACATCATGCAACTAACCTTACAGGTACACCCAATTCGACAGTGCGCTACATACTTTATCACCTTATTCTAAATATGAACATAAAACTACTCATACACACACATATAACTAATATACACATAAAAACTACTACTATATAATCTATACATCTATAAATAAATAAAATTGAAGTGTCTGTTTGTAATGTCAAAATAACAGCTTTTTATCTAATGCATATGAAAGTATATAAGGTACCCATACGAAAATTCTAAAATCTATTTTTTTTTAATTTTTGTCTGTTTGTCGGTTTGTTCCGGGTAATCTCCGAAACGGCTGAACCGATTTTGACGGGACTTTCACTAGCTGATAGCTGATATTATAAAGTGTAACATAGGCTACTTTGATTTTAGAAAAAAAATAGGGTTCCGTGGCGACAAACACTTTTTAGTTAAAATCTACGTGGACTAAGTCGCAGGTAACAGCTAGTTCTAAATATGAGCATAAAACTACTCATGCACACACATATAACTTACTATACACATAAAAACTACTACTATATAAAATATAAATTTTGTACAGAAATACTAATAATATTGTAATACGATTTATTAGAATCTTCGTCTAGGGATCGGCTTCTCGCTGTATAACATACTGCAGAATGGCTTCAAGGATGCCTGTCTGTGTACATGTTCAACGTGAAAATATATTATATGAGTTAATTTTACATCAAGTTCGAGTGGATTGTACGTAGAATGATATATCGTTTATAACGCTCATCAACACAGTATTATGTAGTAAATCTGGTTGTCGGTGTAAACTGTCTCGCTGCTACACCTTCAAATTAACTACCTACATTAAATTCGCATTAGTCTCTAGCTAATCCTAATCTGTTGTTACCATTTGATCCACACTAGAAGATTATACTTAAAAACTAATATCAATAATAATAATAATAAATTTTTATTCAATAAATAAATAAAAGTCTTTACAAAACACATTACAGGCTACTTATTGTATTAAATTCACATTAAAACTATATTTAATCTAAAGGAAAACATTTTACAATTTAAAAATTGGACACAAAAAGTCTTGTTTATAGTCTGTTTTTACATTTTATTACCTGAACTAGGTCAGAGACCTGTGTTTCAGGCTGTTTCTAATATTACATGGTTATTCTATTGTTAATAAAGTAAGGGTCTAAAACATTTAACATTTATAAATGTACTGCAAACATATATAGGTAGTTAAGTATAACTACAATTAAAATATTTATAAACAATAACAATTATAAATAAAAAATTGCTTAACCCTTTCAGACCTGAATTATTTTTTTTTCGCCAATAGATCTGAGAAAATGTTTGCAACTAGACTGAGATAAATAAATCTAAGAAAAAATAAATAAAAAATTCCTGATTGCCCCCTTCTCAAGAAAAACAGCTTTTTTCTTTTTGTGTACAAGTGTACACATCCGTCCTACGCAATGAAAATATTAGTGTTAAGGGATGTTTATCTGTAATAATAAAAACATTTATTTTACAACTTTTTATTAGGAAATATTAAGTAATATTATAAAATAACAAATATAATAGCATTCTCATAATGTCAATTAACAAAATTTGGCATTTTCTTTGGATAGATTGAACAAATGGCACATAAATCACAGTCTGAATTATAAAGTTTAAGGATATAACATATAACATGCTTATGTATGAAATGCTAAGAAGCAATTCTTATCCTTGGTTAGGCATAAGTGAACCTTGCATTTTATGCATTTGATTCGGGTCCTCCCCTTGCATCCCACCATTTTACACCGTGTCCCAAGCCCCTCATCGTGTGCAGGAAAATGCCCAAAACCATCTCGAGCTATTTCCGCTTCTGGGCGTGTCTCTCCAGGTCTTCTAGGTATAATCTGAGGATTTGGGCTACTGCCACTTGGACGGCCTCTTTTACCCATCGAAATTTTGTTTTGTAACACCAGACTTTCAGCCAACCTTCGCCGAAAGTGAAGCAATGTGAGCTGTTTGTTTTTCGGTATGCCAAGCGCCTCGTTGTCAACTTGGTATTCTCGGTATGCTTGAACGACTGCTAAATCTGATGCATGAAATATCATGCGTAGAGTCCATTTCTTTGATTTTATAAACGTCCTGTAATAGCTCATGAGCTGATCTAGCAAGTCTACTCCTCCCATCGCATGATTGTACTTCCTTACAACTTCGGGACGTTCTACTTCAATAAATTGCTTATCTTTTTTACACCACCTCTTCACTAAGTCTTTTTCACCAATTCCTACAAAATTAGAAGCTAGATGTGTAATCTTATTATCCAACCATTTGACCACAGTTACATCTTCGTCATAACTAGTCACTTCTTGTGCAAAGCCTCGAGGTTTTTTGTTCGTTTCTCTGTCGCTTAGCAATGATGGGTTTGCAAATCTGTTGATACGAACTGTACCAGCAGCCATAATTCCTCTCTGTTTTAAAATTTGTAGCAGATGGTAGGACGAAAAATAATTGTCGAAGTATAGCTCGTGAGTCTTGCTTTCTCCAATTCTCTTTATCAGATGAAGGACTACAGCTGCACCGTATCCAATTTTTTTTGTTAAATTATTATCTAATTCTGGACTGGAACTCTGATAAAGGATAAAATCGTATGCTTGACCATGTTTACCACAGAGAAAAAAGATTTTCAGACCCCATGGACAAGGTTTGCCCTTTATATATTGTTTGGCATCATGTTTTCCGGTGAAAGGAACAATCTGTTCGTCAACACAAAGGGTTTTCTCGAGTGGTAACTCTAAACACCTCTTTCTAACAGCATCAAAGATCGGGCACACTTTGATAAATGCATCTTTAGAACTACCTGGTATTTCTGTATTATCAACAAGATGTAAATTGTTACGCAGCTCAAAAAATCGGTCCCTTGCCATATTTTCAGTGAACAAGGGAAGGCTGATATTCGTTTCCCAATACATTTTCAAACAAGGGTACCTAAATATTCCAGTGGCCAAATGCAATCCAAACAATATTTCTATTTCCTTTGCAGTAGTAGGTTTATATCTTGGTCTATTGGATTGTGTAGCGTATAAGTTTGTCATTTCAGCCATAACCTGAAATAATTGTTTAGGCACGTACCTGTAATAATAATCCAATGGGATCTGGACTCTAGGATCAATGGAAATGGGTGGAAACCAAGCTGGTGTAATTGTGTTCACTATTTCCTTATGTCTCCACCTAATATTCTGCTTAGGCGTAATACTCTGTAGAATATCTTCAGAGGCGGAAGGCACTTCTGGCAATAAGTTATTGCTGGCGTCTGCGAGTTCTATCTCACTCATTCCAACCCACAATGAACTAGGTACTTCATCATCATCATCAGAATCTGGTGGGAATACTTCTCGATGGTTACGGTGGATGATATCTGCTCCCACTCGAACACATCGTAGCTCCCGTTCAGGCGCAGGTCCAAGTTGTTCTTCGTCATCAGAAGATAACTCCAAATCTGATAGACAACCTTCTTCTAGTGCTCTAAAAGCGTCCGGCGAAAACATATTGGTACTCTTTTATCTGAAAATAGTATTAACACAATTTGTAACATCAAAAGCAATAAAATTACACTATTCAATAACAATTATAATTTATTTTAGTAATACCTACGATGTACTTCAACAAATCGGAAATACATCATATGCGCCTGATGTGTACATTTGTGTACAAATATAAAAATCACAAAAATTGGTACAAAAATAAACTAAAACAAACAGCAATTATGTAACATATGACGACATCAGTATAACACATTGACCTATAATTTTTACATTACATATATTTCGATATTTTCTACTTTAAAAAAATAAAATAATGAACTTACCTACACAGTTCAAACTTCGGCCGGCTACTGGTCATAACTTGTCAAAAAAAACCATAGTACGCTATGAGATGGCGTTAGGAGTATCGTTTTTGATAGTTTAATATGTGAACTAATGAACACAACCGATTTTAGTTGCAAATATTGTGAAATTAATACTTAAATTTATTTTTATATTATATGTGTACAATTGTGTACGCCAGGTCTGAAAGGGTTAAACAAAAATAAATTATTTTACAACTACTAGCAAATTCTCTGTATCTGAATACGTAAGCTCAATATTACTTATGTAAAGGAATGGCTATCTAGGTGAATAGTGGGATAAGTTGTCATCTCGCCTTTGATGCTTTGAGTGACCTGATTCGATCATCATAGATTGGTTTTAGTTTGTTGTCTTAATCGTATTTATAGTGTCTAATGTGTACAATTTGTAGTATTGTGTGAAATTATAATTATGTTTTAATAACGTTTATATATAGCTTATAATATTTTATTTTTAAGCTATATATAAAGCGTAGTTTTGGGACTGACAGTTCCTTCGGGATATTCTGTAAAGATATTATATTAGTTAGGATGATACAAACAACAGATACGATGGCAACAGTAAGTATGAAGCCCGACCCGTTAGATATAATTTTTCAAAGTTATATCTACGCCAACTTCAAAAAGCGGTTTCAATTATAAAAAACGATTCATGCTTAAAAATACAACTGCTACGGGACAAATTCTTATAATAAAAAATTATAAGAGCGTCTCATTTCAACGAACAACATTTATTTAAGTACAATATATTTAATGTGTATTAATAACGTTTTCTGCCTGTTGAAATATGACTCTCATTCTAGGAATTATTCCTGTATCGCAGGCAATTTTACGAACATTTAAACAATGAACACAGAGAAGACAGAATTAGAACAACCACTTATAGATCACACAATTTTCGACATCACAAAGATTGCTTGACCTGTGTCATGCAGCCAATCTTCATAGTTTACAAATCCAAAATCTTGTTATCAAGACTGCATATTCAAATGTCAATCACGAGGTTTGCGTTTGACGCGTGAGTCGACAAAATTTTTTGGATTCTCCGTAACAACACTAGTTCTAACAAAAACCGCGGATGGCATATAACTACAGAGAATTTCGTCACAGAAAAATCAAATAACATGAGATGAGATTTTCTACAAAGCGATTGAGTCCCTAACTTCGACAATTTGACATGACATAATGTTGTTCTATATACATAATAATAAATTAATGTTAAAGACCATTCCTCAGTACGATACGTCTCAGCAAGTTATTCCTTTTTGCCTATAGATAGAGCATATTGCATATATTTATATAGATTATATATTTTTAAATGGAAGTGTCAGCCGTTGCAAGTTATCTGGCGACGCGACGGTTCAAAGGAGCCTGCTCGTCTGAAGAAGTACTCTCTACAGTAAACCGGCTTAAGCGCAGTACAAATGTAATTACTTTCAGCTTGCTTAAAAGAATTTCGAAGACTCACTCCCGTAGCGACCTATTCTGCCTATCGTTTACCTATATCCAATCTTTAATTACTCTTTGCAAAGGAGGTAACACACAAGTGATATCTTTGTTATTGAAAGCGACCTTAGGGTACGGTAATTGCTTACCGTCAGGTGGATAATTTTAAAGTTTTACCCCTGTTGTAAAAAATATATCGGGTATGTCCAGGTATTCTTGGTTAGGCCATATAGCACCTCGCTGGTCCTGTCTGGGATAGCGTTATGGAGAAATATTACGGAGAACTCATACACACACAGTCATGCAAAATTTTCTTATGATGTTTTCTTTAGCCGTTCTAGCGAGCGTTAATTAACTGTTTGACTTAATTACATTTATTAAAAGTTAATTTGATGATCAAAACTGGGTCAAATCTATTACATAATATAAATTTACATCAAGAAAGGTAGAAGTTATATTTTTTTAGATATAATATAAATGGTTAATATTCAATGAACGATTATATATGTTCAGTTAAGTCGTCGGAAGTAAGTAAATGGCTATTCTATTCTCTAAAGAAAACTAAAAGAAAATTATTTTATTTATTTATAGCGGCAGCACATAAAGAAATTCTTAGCTGCACAATGCAATAAAAAGTAAAAGAAAGGTGCCTTTTCTTTGAAACATATCTATTCAAAACACGTCACTATTCACAGACGGAGCTTTAGATCACTGGTGCACGATATAGTGAATTACATTTATTCGCGTCGTCGAACACTCAAACGTTATCAATCACAATAAGCGATTGCAACAGCAAACAAATATACTTCGTGTTCCAATAACAAATTACAATGCCGTGCAGCTTTTACCGGTTTCCTTTGACTAAAAACCCCTTGTTAGCAAACGAAGTTATATAACGCAAATATATTCCACACAGTCCACATCAATAAATAAAATATAAGGTTTTCTATAAACTTCCGTCGGACCTAAAAGTTCTGGGAATTTGATTGGGTCTTCATTCGGGACCCATTAAACCAACCAAAAGCTATATCCACTCTAGTATCGTTAAAAATGCGAATATGCGAGTATTTATCAACGAGTCTCGGTTTCGGTGAAATCTTATTAGATATTTCTATAAGAGAATTAATCCCATTTGCACATTCAATTGGAATGATTTCCTATTGCGTATTTATAGCAAATATGACTATATTTGAAAGATTCTACGCCGACTGGAGGGAAATTATTATTTTTGGGTACGTATAAGTAGATTGCGACACATTACACCAAAATTTTGCCAGCTATGTCTTTAAAACTCTCGTAAAGAGAGAGGCTATAACCGTCTACCGGGAAAAAATCTAGACTGCGTACTGTTGGTAACAATTTTCTGTCAAAAATACTCAGTAACGCTGTGCACTGCCCAGGCATCAAAGTGAAACTCTTTATGTCGCAAGGCCAACGAAGCAGCTTGTATCCATTTGGCAATTGGAAATGTATGAAATAAGTCGAGTATATTTCATTTAGCAGCTTTCAGAACCGATTCAAGATAACAGCGAGTAACGAAGGCTCTATAAAAAGGATTCCTTCATTTTCATTATAGAAATATCTCCTCTAGATTTCTGGTCAGGCTTTCTAGTTGATTTTAGTTCTATAACCATCATTTATCATTCAGCTATATGAAGGATGAAGTGCAAAAAGGCGACTATTCTTCAACGTCCGACTATCAGAAAGCGTCTAACGTTTTTCTACACACTTACTAAATGTATGGTTGTCTAAAGATGCCGTAGATACATATGTATCTACATCATATTTTATAGCCAGTTGGACGTTTACTAATGTATCCGATATTTTTTGCGCACACTTTTGTTTTTACGCAATGGAACATTTTCAGATGTGAAGGAATAATGTGGTGCTCCTCGAAGACAAAGGATGACTTGGTCTGAGCTAGAACTGTGTCTAGATAATTATTACCGGCATCTGGATTAACTTTTTGTTGGTATCCTTTAAGAAGAACTTACGTATACGTTTGTGCGTATGCCTAAGATCGATCGTGAACTCTCAGGTTCGATTAAAATGTATTCGTACTGAAATTAAACTACTTTATAAGAATTTTATCATGGTCCATTTTAATCACAATTACTATTTACTATATATTTAAATATATTTTAAAACTATTTATATTTACACTCTCATCTGTGTTTTGTTTGCTTTTGAGTAACCATAATCAAAGGGAGACCAAGGTGGTGTTTGTCTTAATCTTGAATACGGATCAGAGTTAACCGCGATAAAATCTGTAAAAAGTAGTTTAATTTACATATGTAACATTCCCATACACCATTTAAACGTAAGCCAATATTAATTTATGGTACCTTAAAACAAATTTAAATGAATGCAATACTATATATTTAAAAAACATATTATACGTTTTATTCTATCACTCACCATCACCTTGGTGCCACAAGTAAGTGTTCTTTTAATTGACTTCACAAACTTAAATTCAAGTGACGATAATGCAATCACTGTCCCTGACAGCTGGTTTAACGTCAATCGAATTCGAATTGAGAAATATAAATTTCTTGGAATATAAATGTCACAGGCAATTTGTATGATTCCGCGTTTTACAAACGGCGTCGTGATGATTCCGCGTTTTATAAACGGCGTCGTCCGTTTAAAAACACTCGTTGATTGTTATAGCAGGGTGACCGTCGACGGGCTCCTATTTTTGGGTGTGTTTAAGAAGGAACCTAACATAACCTGACCCTTCCGAGAAGGAATGCAGTGATTTGAGGCGTATAGGTGCTCGTTATGCTGTTGAATTGTCTATCAAATGTTGTTGCATATTATAAAGTGACAAGGCAATTTACATTTTTCCTTCGGCATATTTAAAAACAGAGAGCGTTTTTAAACGAACGACACCGTTTTTAAAACGCGGAATCATACAAATTGCCTGCGACATAAACATGAAAATATCAATTGGGTTAGATGAAAATTGTTATAGGATTTATCCCTGAGTTTATCCGGAGGAGAACGCAGAAGAGAATTACATCCACATTTAACCAGCTGTGTTTTTAATATCATATAGTAGAGGGTGAACCTATTGCCATCCACTGAGCACGTCCAATCAAACCCTAGATCGGTTAAGGTCAAAGTCGAATGAGCGAGAACTAATGTCTTGACAGATCAAGATAGATTTATTTTGTACAATTTTTAAAGCCATATCCTGCTTTAGAAAAAAATCATGTACCCCGGAGGACTATATAAATATTCAAACAAATATGTAACTTGTGTCTATATACAACACCCAGATTCGGAGCAATAATTTATGGATCACACAAATTATTGTGCCGTCTGGAGATTGAACCCATGATTTTCGGCGCAGTGGGAATGGCGTAGTGACCAAATAAACTGCTACCCCATTTGTCAGACAAGTTTTTATGTACATATACAAAACAAGCAAAGCCACGGAGCTTTGCTTGAGAACTGTACTTTTTCTGGATAAAAGGTACCGTATATACGTTTCTGTATATCTGACAACGTTAATGCAAAATTTCATGACAGTCGGTCGAGTAGTTCAGGCATAAAAGCGAAACAAACAAACTGACATTCACATTTATAATATTAGTTAGGATTTTTGCAGATCGGTCAATTTATTTTATGTTACTACATAGTTTTCAAGGCAGGTTTGAACCTTTAAAATCTACCCGAGGTTGATTGATGAATTGGCTGACCGTAATTAATGGTTCTCACAAATGTTAACAACCGAAGGCTTTGTAACGATTAAATATGCATTAGTGAATGTCGATATATAATCGATACTGCTACTATCTATTGTAACTGTAGTATGAAAATCTTTTTGTTTGGGTGTAAAAAATTAGCTTCAATATGTTTGTGTCCGCAAAACTCAAAAAGTAGTTGATGGATTGACTTTAAATTTTTATACAATGTTGCCTTTCTAAATAAATGCTTTTTATATATTTTGCGTCACAAAATTCCCAGGGAAATAGGAAATATTTCTAGAATCCTTTATTTTACTTCCACAATACTTAATTAATATCAATCCGAGCCTCCAAGAAACATATCCACGTATGATAGTAATTAGTAATGATAACTGCGTTCAAAATGCAAGAAGCAACGAAACAAATTGATTGCTTAACACTTAACAATGACTACTAAAAAAACTAGTTGAACTTTCAATATGATGGAAAGGATAGGCACAGACAACGACTTTTTACTTGCTTGATTTTTGCATATCTCTCTTGCTTGATTCTTGCATATCTGTCTTGCTTAATTATATGTATTCGATCGAACCGTGACATAGATTGAATAGCTTGTTAGTCGGTTTTAATGAGGAGGTAATTGCAGCACGCTTTAATTTTTGATATATTATTCTTGTTGGTTACTTCTAAATATAGACTTGTTATTAAGTTGTTCGTTAATTAATTATATGTTCTTCACCATTATTTTATTATCCATCTTTTTCAAAAAAAATGTTACTGTTTAAAAGACCAAGAATAACACTTAAGAATGAAAATATTTATTTGCCAAGAATACAGGTAAGTAATTAGTGGTAATTAGTAAACAGTAATTAGTGAGCAAGTAGTTGTAAGCTGTGAAACTTAGGTCACCGATGTTTGGTCATTAGACTCACATGTTGAATGAAACTAAGGCAAAAAGACCCACACTATTTTAATTATTAGTAACAAAAAAATTAAGTTCCAATATTTGTTATCACGTAAATGTAAACAGCATGTACACAACGCTAATAGCTGTCGTGAATTATGCATGCTAGTTACTTGCGTCGGTGCAAGTGCCTCAACTTGCGCATACTACCCGTTTATTACACAATAGTCATAAAATGGGATTCAGAGAATCAGCCACACATAAAATATTTAAATCTTCTGTTTCAATTTTACCCACATTTGAACATAAGGTTTGACTTTTGATGATAGAAATTGTCGCCATTGTTTTATCAAAATGTGCGAGCTAGCTATAAATTTTGTGTCGCGGGGTCTCTACACATTCTAACTACAGGCACAAAAACAACCGGACATGGAACAACTATTTTTAGATCACACAATTTTTGGGAATCGAACCCACAACATTCGGCGCAGTGGCAGTTTTATTTACACATACAAGACTTATATGTCAGCCTCGATGGCGTAGTGGTTAGTGTAACCGACTGCCACGCCTGAGGTCGCGGATTCGATTGCCGCACAAGTCAAACATTTGTGTACATGAACATGGATGTTTGTCTTGGTCTGGGTGTTTCTATGTGTAATATGTATGTATTTACAAAAAAATATATATATGTATATTTATCCATTGTCTAGTACCCATAGTACAAGCTCTGCTTAGTTTGGGTTAGATGGTGTTGTGTGTATGTGGTAGAATATTATATTATTATTATATTATATTATATTAGTTTTTTTTCGTGGTCTCGCTCAGGAACAGAACTTATTTGTGTGTATTTAATTTTATGTCTTGATCTGATATTAATAGATATTATTTAATAATATAATAATTATTTATTTATTAAACAAGTTACATAGACTCACATATTAAATTAAAAATTAAAAATGATACTTATTCTAATTTATTTTTTTATATAATTAATTAAATCGGTGGCTGAATCTCAATAAAACAATATTTGAGCTTCTTTTGATCCTTATAAAAATGAAGACGTTGCTGCGGCAATATTAAATCTGTTGCGTCACAAAATATCTAGTTCCGTTTATGAAAGTTTTTTTGTCAGATACAAACTGCCGTGCATTCATATTTGATATACAGCTAGCTATGTATGTAACATAGATTCGAAAATGAATTCTATCTGTCCATTTTAAACTGAAAGCGTATTTTATTTGTCAACTGATTTTAATGAAATAATACATAAAAGTTATCTCAAGACTACGCTCAAAGCACATTAAAATGGTTTTTTTTATGTTATGGGTGGCAAACGAGCAGACGAATCGCCTGATGGTAAGCGATTACTGCCGCCCATGGACAATGCGCTGTCTGCCGGGAGGGAGGAGGGGAGGGGGTTGGGCCTCCGGTACCCTCACTCACTCGATGAACCACAACGCAAGCGCTATTTCACGGCCGGTTTTTTGTTAGGCCGTGGCATTACTCCGGTTGAGCCGGCCCAAGCCGGAATTCGTGCCGAAGCGTGGCTCTCCCACGGTTAAAATGGAGGGGTTAAAATCAGCTAATATGGAGATAAGACTGCACACACATTTGTTGTCAAAAATATTATCGCGCAGAGTTTTCATGAACATAGATTCCAAACAATTTTAGAGATTCGTTTTACAGATAGATTAAAAGCTTCCAATAATAAAAGCGAGTAAAATAGTTATAGATATGTTAACCTCAAAGAACGAAAACGTTTTTTGATTGAAACAACAGCTCACAACGCCTTGTGGTTTTAACATTTACATCGCAAGATCGTGTTATATCTCTTATAAAAATTCTCATGAAGCATTGTGAAAAACACAAAACACCATACAGCAACATTCGTATCGTGACTATCATGCGATTTGCGCGTGAAAACCGATGACGCATTCTAAGAGAGATATGTGCACATTTCGCCAAGTATGTTAGTAGGTACCACGTTGTAGCGGTCAAGCCTATTACCATTTTCGCACGCAATTCCAGATTATGTGCTGCTACTGATAATTATAATTATTTCACAAAAAATCATTCTAATTAAGTTGCCAATCTCAAGAACCAAATCCGTCACTTTATGCACAGTCTAGTCTAATCAGTCTTGTAATGTTATAATAAACTCATACAACTATCAATACATTTACCACACAACGTAGTGACATTCAAATGGATTGACGAATACAAAGCAGTATACCTACAAAGGATTATGAGAACGAATGAATTTCCCGAACCAATCAAATTCTACAGAACAATTTTGTGACGTAGGAGCTAAGTGCTTTCGAATACAACGAATTACACATTGAACTACGACATGTAATACATTTTGTCACAAACAACGATCGTATTATGCAATCAGCAAGCCCAAAATTAATAACTGGGAGCACAATTATGAGAATGCAAATTACAAAATCATCATATTTCAATTTAGATTGGCTTGCTCTTTTGTGTTGTATTATTAATTAAACATCAAACATTGAATGGCAATGTCTCTTTCATCTGAGTTTAGTGCGATTATTCATTATTTTACTAAAATATAATACAACTAGCTTTTGCCTGCGGCTTCGCTCGCGTTAACTTAAAATTTGACAATCAATTCGGGTTGTACTCTGCTTGTAATAATATAATTCAATCATGATTCGAAAGACATGTGGCGCCATCTATTATCATAAGAACATTATTGTTGTTTTCCTCGGTAACAGTAATTTTTTTCTGGATGAAAGGTAGCCTATATCCGTTTCTATACACCTGACAATGTATATGCAAAATTTCAGAATAATCGGTTCAGTGGTTTAGGCGTGAAAAAGTAACAAACAAACAAACTGATTTTCGCTTTTATAATATTAGTTAGGATTAGGATAGTACTAGCACTGCACAGATAGCACAGTGCTTTAAGTAGATTCGATTCACGAACCCAACAAAAGAATGTGTGGTCCACGTATACAATTGTTCCTAGTCAAGATAGAGAGTTTCGTATATGATATATTCGTATCGAGATATGTTTCGTATGTCCGTTATTTTAAATTATAAAGTTCTTTACGACTCAAGACATAAAGCATATACGGCAGTCGACGTTTAAAGTTTTATTAGTGAACAATAAAGAACCTATAAAGGAAAGAGTCTACGCTGGTCTAGCGTAAGAGGTTATCACTATTTCTTCTGCTAACAACGCTAATCTCACTTCACGAGCCCATCAGTAGATTACGGCTGTAATATTATGTCGGGTACAGTGGTACAATTTCTTCGAAGTGCTTCAAGCATACAAAATTTTGCTTATACTTGTCACTCATGAATCGATTGTATAAATTTAGATATTATATACAATTGATTCATGAGTGACAAGTATAAGCAACATTTTAACCGATTATTCTGAAATTTTGCATATACATTGTCAGGTGTATAGAAACGGATATAGGCTACCTTTCATCCAGAAAAAAATTACTGTTACCGAGGAAAACAACAATAATGTTCTTATGATAATAGATGGCGCCACATGTCTTTCGAATCATGATTGAATTATATTATTACAAGCAGAGTACAACCCGAATTGATTGTCAAATTTTAAGTTAACGCGAGCGAAGCCGCAGGCAAAAGCTAGTTGTATTATATTTTAGTAAAATAATGAATAATCGCACTAAACTCAGATGAAAGAGACATTGCCATTCAATGTTTGATGTTTAATTAATAATACAACACAAAAGAGCAAGCCAATCTAAATTGAAATATGATGATTTTGTAATTTGCATTCTCATAATTGTGCTCCCAGTTATTAATTTTGGGCTTGCTGATTGCATAATACGATCGTTGTTTGTGACAAAATGTATTACATGTCGTAGTTCAATGTGTAATTCGTTGTATTCGAAAGCACTTAGCTCCTACGTCACAAAATTGTTCTGTAGAATTTGATTGGTTCGGGAAATTCATTCGTTCTCATAATCCTTTGTAGGTATACTGCTTTGTATTCGTCAATCCATTTGAATGTCACTACGTTGTTTGGTAAATGTATTGATAGTTGTATGAGTTTATTATAACATTACAAGACTGATTAGACTAGACTGTGCATAAAGTGACGGATTTGGTTCTTGAGATTGGCAACTTAATTAGAATGATTTTTTGTGAAATAATTATAATTATCAGTAGCAGCACATAATCTGGAATTGCGTGCGAAAATGGTAATAGGCTTGACCGCTACAACGTCGTACCTACTAACATACTTGGCGAAATGTGCACATATCTCTCTTAGAATGCGTCATCGGTTTTCACGCGCAAATCGCATGATAGTCACGATACGAATGTTGCTGTATGGTGTTTTGTGTTTTTCACAATGCTTCATGAGAATTTTTATAAGAGATATAACACGATCTTGCGATGTAAATGTTAAAACCACAAGGCGTTGTGAGCTGTTGTTTCAATCAAAAAACGTTTTCGTTCTTTGAGGTTAACATATCTATCACTATTTTACTCGCTTTTATTATTGGAAGCTTTTAATCTATCTGTAAAACGAATCTCTAAAATTGTTTGGAATCTATGTTCATGAAAACTCTGCGCGATAATATTTTTGACAACAAATGTGTGTGCAGTCTTATCTCCATATTAGCTGATTTTAACCCCTCCATTTTAACCGTGGGAGAGCCACGCTTCGGCACGAACTCCGGCTTGGGCCGGCTCAACCGGAGTAATGCCACGGCCTAACAAAAAACCGGCGGTGAAATAGCGCTTGCGTTGTGGTTCATCGAGTGAGTGAGGGTACCGGAGGCCCAACCCCCTCCCCTCCTCCCTCCCGGCAGACAGCGCATTGTCCATGGGCGGCAGTAATCGCTTACCATCAGGCGATTCGTCTGCTCGTTTGCCACCCATAACATAAAAAAAAAACATTTTAATGTGCTTTAAGCGTAGTCTTGAGATAACTTTTATGTATTATTTCATTAAAATCAGTTGACAAATAAAATACGCTTTCAGTTTAAAATGGACAGATAGAATTCATTTTCGAATCTATGTTACATACATAGCTAGCTGTATATCAAATATGAATGCACGGCAGTTTGTATCTGACAAAAAAACTTTCATAAACGGAACTAGATATTTTGTGACGCAACAGATTTAATATTGCCGCAGCAACGTCTTCATTTTTATAAGGATCAAAAGAAGCTCAAATATTGTTTTATTGAGATTCAGCCACCGATTTAATTAATTATATAAAAAAATAAATTAGAATAAGTATCATTTTTAATTTTTAATTTAATATGTGGGTCTATGTAACTTGTTTAATAAATAAATAATTATTATATTATTAAATAATATCTATTAATATCAGATCAAGACATAAAATTAAATACACACAAATAAGTTCTGTTCCTGAGCGAGACCACGAAAAAAAACTAATATAATATAATATAATAATAATATAATATTCTACCACATACACACAACACCGTCTAACCCAAACTAAGCAGAGCTTGTACTATGGGTACTAGACAATGGATAAACATACATATATATATATTTGTTTTGTAAATACATAGATATTATACATAGAAACACCCAGACCAAGACAAACATCCATGTTCATGCACACAAAAGTTTGACTTGTACGAGAATCGAACCCGCGACCTCAGGCGTGGCAGTCGGTTACACTAACCACTACGCCATCGAGGCCGTAAGTTGGCCGTAAGTAAGGCTGTAAGCCATTGTTGTTAAATTTTCCTCAACTATAGTTGATGTTAATATTTACAAGCAAAGACCAAAAACATGAATTCCGTACTTTGCTGCATCTATTTAATTTATTAGCTGTAGGTTTTGAAAATATAAATAAAAACATGCTTACGTATTTTACTTTCGAGAATAAACTACGTGACCGTTATTTATTTTCAATAGATAACTCTATTTAGTATGTCCGATGGCTCTGGGGACTTCGCTTTGTTATATAAGTGGATCTCGTATAACGATAAGAGGGTTTATGGGCCGAGTGCATGGCTGATGCATTAGGGAAATGGTTGGCTCCCTGAACAATACCGCAGTATTTTGGGAAGTCTGGATAGAAAAAAGTGTAGGTATACCGCAAAGGAAAATTGAATTTTTGAGTCAAATCTTGACAAAGAAAAATATTCTTTCAATTTAAAATACGACTTATGTAATTTCTTATAATAATATACAAATATCAAGAAATAATCACTATATTCAAATGAAATAAATTATAAAAATAATGTTAAAATATTGCTTAAAATACCTTTAACCTCGCTTTTGTTTCTAGTTTCTAGTTGGCTAAATATCGCTTAGTGTAGTAAGCTTTCTCAGAATACTTACTACTTTTATCTTATTATACACAAACAAATATACATGAGAGCGTATCAGTCTCATTTACAGATAAAAGCAAGAAAATAATAATAATATAATGATATCAGCCCTATATTAAACTGTCCCACTGCTGGGCAGGGGCCTATTCTCAGTGTGAAAAGGGTAAGGCCATAGTTCACCACGCTGGCCTAGTGCGGGTTGGCACACTTCACATATCTTCGAGAACATTATGGAGAACTCTTAGACATGCAGGTTTCCTCACGATGTTTTCCTTCACCGTTAAAGCAAGCAATAATTAACTATTTAATACGCATATAACTTCGAAAAGTCACCTTGGGTTCGAACTCGAGAACTCTGCGTGGCAGTCCAACGGTTTCCTACTAGGCTATTGCTTATTAAGTAGCAGAAAAATAAGTAAAAGTGGACCATGCTTAAAATCCAAAAACCGTATCTAGGGGTTACAATAAGATACAGTGTTTTGAATAAAACGTGAGTTATGAACACAGTGGAGTTATTTTCCAAACAATTTAAAAAACGGAGGTTCCTATATATATATTAGAGAAAGCTCGAATATATATATATAGGAAATAGGTGATGCTAGTAAATACATGTGTATAGCCATAAATTTATAGAATATTATTAAAATTTACGGTACTTTCTGACCAATAAATATGTCTATCAAGACAATAAAATATTAAACATTATTATGTACATACAAAGTAAAATGTATAACATACTTATAAGCCACCATACTGATACTGCTATTTGTCTAAAAAAATTACCATCAAAGAAAAGCAATAACGACCGCCGCTAAAACTGAAACTGATTTATACAAGCCAAAATCACTGCGCGAGAAAAATGATCACAAATTCATTTTAGACAAAAATGAGAGCAAAAGTACACCTCACGGATTTTCGATAGATGAAAACATTACTCAAAGTAATGACCACCTTTATCATGTACATAGCGATGTGAGGACACGGAGTCACGATTTAAATAAATCGCGCAATCTATTTTTTTCAGAAAACGTTTTCACGCCTATTACGCGCCGTGATTCGAGGAAAATGCCTGCCGCACCTCGAACTATAAATAAAAGGAAAATGATATGCAATAGTTCCGTATTAAGGTTGGTCGCTCCCCTAACTGTGTGTTCATTATAGTAATAGGGTCAATCACGCTAATCGCCTCATATTTGGTGGGTGTACTGATAACAGCGTGCGTTTAATGTGATTTTTCCGTTCTTTTTTAAGATTACTATTATTAGCCTCTCTTTGCCTGAGCATTTTCGAAAATGCTCGTATTAGGAGTGGGCTCATGTCGGCAATGCAATAGGTAGGATTTCAACCCACGACCTATATACATACGATCGATCGGCTTGTGCGTTTGGGCTACCGTCGCTATATGTGATTAGTAGTTAGTTTTCAAACTACGTGAAGGTGTCAGACTTCGTTAAGAATTGGATCTCTATAATATGATGTCGTCGTAACTAGTCTCAGTGGTCAGATTGGATTGGCAAGCAGAGAGTTTCTATGCCATGACGCGCTTCTCTGTTGTGGTGTTACCAATTTTCATGAAAATTATTGCCTACATCGTAGTGAGATTAAAAATATCTAAAGGACCTCACAACCTACATTGGGGCAGCATGGTAGACTATGACCTTACCAAATACAGCCCCGTGCTCAGATGAGGGACAATCTCTAAATAGAGCTGATACTAATAATACGATATAAGTTTTCATTTATCATAGCGACCGATCATAAGGCCTCGAGTACGATTGCCGATAAGACATAGTATTGAGCTTAACTGTAAGGAAAATCTCAATATAAGCACAGAGCTTACAAATGTACCCGGTAGACGTCAAAAGCTACGCCCCTTATAATAAGTGAAACCCAAAAAACGTAAAATGTGTAACTCAGTCTTATTTAAAAGATGACTCCTGCTCTAGGAAGAATAACTCCTGTGTCGCGGTAGACTTTACAAACATTTAAGCAAAGGACACAAAAAATACCCAGACTTGAAACAACTGTTTGTGCATTATATTCACAACACTCGGCACAATAGCAATGGCGAGTCAACCTCATACACCAATCACCACCCGTGCATAACAATACATGAATTTCTTTTTTAAATTTTAATTTTGCTTTCTGCACTCTTTCTACATATAAACTTTAACCATGCCAAATCTTACACTCCTCCGTGCGTGCAGTAACGTGCTTAACAAGGGGTCCAAAGCCTAACAAAGGTTGCAAGCTACTTTATAATCTCGATTTGTCTACGGAAGTACTAATGAAAAAATTATGTACGTGTATGTGGGTTACAGAAAATAATCCTCGTTCTTGTTCCATCCGTACCGCGTTAGGAAACATTACGAAGAGCTACACATCATACATCTAATCTCATACGTGTACTCTGTATTACATTCCACATATTAGAGTACAGTAATGATAGTATGGAAAGTTATATTAGTAGTCTTGTTGAGAGACAGCGTCAGTTCCATTCAGTCATATTATTTTTATTGTCTTTGTAATTATTATTGTCACTGACACAAATGACAAGAAATATAGACATAGACTTGCATAAGTCTGCTTTACACTTACAGGCGATCGTAACGCACAGGGTTCGTTTCCCGGGTAAGGAAAACTGTTATGAATTCTTTTACCACAAAAATATTAGTTGTAGCATATTATCTAAGATCGTATCCGTTGGACTACAATAGGCTTTCCGATATCATGTAGACCCTTAAAAACAGCAGACGTAATGTTATTGTAATATCATCAGTGTAACCCTTCAGGCATACATAGTAAGTTTATGACAGCATAAATAATATTAATAACATATATCTATTAATTACACTCGTATTCCAAAAAATATTTTACATTGCAATTGGGACGGCAATAAATTTACTAGAAAATCACTGGTATCAGGTGACAACGTTAAATTACCGAAGAGGTATTTACTGGTACAGAAATTCAGTGAATAGATTTAAATAGAAGGAAATATGCCACACACAAGCTGTAACGCCCGGTTTGTGTACGTGTCTGGGCAAAATTAACTTCTTAGTTCCCCTTTTGGCTGCTTTGGTTTGAATTTATACAATGTTTATAGTATATAATGGAACGTTTTATGGTTGACTTATACAGTCAACCATAAAACGTGCAAACACAAAATGATTGCAGGGCAACAACTGAGCACAAAGAGTTCGTTGGTGTCATTAATAAATATTCTATTCAATTAAAATAAACTTCAAACGTGAACATAGATCGATAAAAATATTTATATTATTTATATTACTGCTATAGAAGCTGTTCAAAGAAAGTTTTTGCGCTGCATGCATTATAAGTGTTATCGTTTTAAATGTTCATATGAAGAACTACTTGTGAAATATAAATTTATAACATTGGAACACAGACGACTATATTTAGAAGCAATGTTACTGTATGACCTTTGTCACAATAAATATGATTGCATTCAACTGACAAACAAAATATGTTACCGAATACCTATTAGAACTCATAGCCGTAATCTATGTCAATTTTTTGCTACTGCTCGTTGTCGTACAAATGCAGGCAAACGAGCACCGATGTATCGCCTAGTTGAATCTTTTAACAATAATTTCAACAGTATTGATTTATTTGCGACACGCCCTAGCATAAATAAAAATTGTTACTTAGTGCTTTATCTTTACTATGATCTCATTTGATTGATAAAACAAAACCAAAAAACAGTGAAAATTCTTAATTCTAAATACTTATGTTTACTAAATATTGCACGTGTCTACTGGTTCTTATTGTAACCCATTAATGTAATATATTTAATATGTGGTAAATGTCACTGGTTTCACAGTTATGCTATATTTGTTTAGTACAAATGATTGAAAACCATATATTGTGTCATTGTTTGTTTACCTCAATAAATGAAAAAAGAAAAAAATATATGACACTTATATTTTGAAACTGACGCTGTCTCTCAACACAAGTACTAATATTACTCTCTATACTATTATTCTGCCGTCCGCGAACTAAAAAGTCCTTTAGACATATGCGTTCCAAGTCACTTAACGTCTTTTTAGTTTGTGGACGGCAGTATTACTATCATATAATATATTGTATGTGAAAAAAACAGCCCGCAGCTTTATCCACGCGAAAATGTCGCGACGCTCTTGAGTAGAGCCGACGATAAATTTAGAACTAAAGTATTGTTAAAATAACATTAAAGTTGAACGTTTATCTCATGGAAACACATTTCCTTTCCAGAACATGGTTTATCTATATGCTAAGCTTAATGCAATACCTACCGTTTAACGATTTACGCGTAATTGAGTATGAAACACCTTCACAAACTTTCACATTCATAATATTAGTAGGAAATAGGGTAACGCTTATAATCTTAGTCTTAAAATTGATTTACTAAATCAGCGTAATCGAAAAAAATATTCTGCAAACATGAAACATCGGGAGCCATACTGCCGTTGTCTACATTCTATGAACATAAAGTACACGCAATAAATCACTGATTTACCTCGAAGAGACTTCCGTACTTAACTCAAGCTTTGATGCTGATATAACAGACTTAGATTAAATACCTTGATTTAACCCTCAGTTAATTATTCGGTAAAATTATCTAAACAATAGGCAAGGAGATCGGTTAATTTTATTTAATTATGATTTGAATTAAGCGTTATTAAGATAGTAAGATTAAGCGACAATGAAATGAAATTATTTATTATAGTACTTATGCTTCATCCTAACTAATAATAAAAAAAGCAAAAATGAGTTTGTTTGTTTGTTAACTTTTCACGCCTAAACCACTGAACCGATCATCCTGAAATTTTGCATATACGTTGTCAGGTGTACAAAAACGAACATAGGCTACCTTTCATCACGAAAAAAATTACTGTTCTCGAGGAAAACAATAATAACGTTCTTATGATAATAGATGGCGCCACGTGTCTTTCATGATTGAAATATATTATTACAAGCAGAGTTCAACCCGAATTAATTGTCAAATTCTAAATTAATGCGAGCGAAGCCGCGGGCAAAAGCTAGTATCTCAATAATTTTTTCCAGTATAACAACATCTTAAGAAATTCCTCAACCGCATTAAATGTATGTAATAATCTCTAGAATTAAAGTTGCATAGGAAAGAAAGGCGTATTGCCGGGATGTTCAGCACATAACTAATTTATAACATATTATTATTATGAAAACAGAACACTAAATGTCTCCAAAACGTTTTAGTAGAATCTCACTTCCTTGTAACATGAGTAAAATAAAAAAAATATTATACGAAATGTGCAATAACACATATTAATCAACCCAAAAACCCGAAATACCCCAATAAACTCGCTCCTATTATACGTGACACCTAAAAGTAGCTGGCAAGCTATAGATATAATACTTCTACCTAACCCTTTTGGTGAGATACAATCGTGTTGTTACAACAGAAGCCAAACCTTTTCACAAAATTGTATTTTTCCTTTCGCTCAGTAAACATCGATTTAATACTTCAACCGCGTCACGAAGCGGTCATGACAAATATTAGACTGCCTCGAGGAAGACACGGACTAAGTGAGCAACGACAAAACGCCAACTTCCCTCCGATGCGATCTGTCTCCAACGATTTGTAAATTGCTGAATTAATTTAAGGCTCCTTCAGATGCTATCGCTGTGAATTATTGAGGGTGTCACATTCACGCTGTGGTGAAATTCACAGACCTTTCGCTTAACTGATAATTTGAAACAAACTTGTGACGGAAAAATATGGTCATGTTCTTTAAAAACACATGATGTACAAAATGTATTTTGGATATTTTCATACTATTTTCTTATAACTGATAAGTTATAAGAAAATAATATTTAAAATATTCTTATATAGCAGCGATATCCTAATGAGATACTGTTGGACTGCCGCGCAAAGGTCTCGTGTTTGATCCCAAGGTACGCACCTCTCGCAATTTTCGAAGTTACGGGTTATAAAGTCAATTATCGTTCGCTTATAGGTGAAAGAAAACATCGTGTGAAAACCTGCATGTCTAAGAGTTCTTCAAAATGTTTTCGAAGATTTGTGAAGTCTACTAATCTACACTTGGCCATCATGGTGGACTCTGGCCTAATACTTTTCTCACTGAGATTAACCCAGCAGTGGGATAATTATTTTTATTTATTATTTTTATTTATTTATTAAGGATCTCCAACAAAGAATATACACAAAATTGCACAGACAAATGGACATTAGTTTTGTATAGTGTACTCCTTTACTTATAGGAGACCACAGCATGCACATACATATAACAACAAAGCATAAAATAGAAAAATTTAAAATTAATTAATTAAAATAAGCTACACGTTAGGAATTAACTTAACAAAAGAAATAAACAATGTGAAACAATGAAAAACTTAAATAACCCGTTCTAAGTGTGTTTTATATTTTGGTAAGGGTTGACTAATATCAATATCGTGAGACTTTGATAAATTATTGTATTGCCTACAAAGCCTTGGTACAGCAGCGTAATGACCCAGGTTGGTTTTTGAGAATGGAACATCCAATAGGTTATAATTATACAGGGCTAATAATAATATTATTGCTATTACTTATCAAGGGGTAGCCGAGTCGATGACTACTCAGTAGAGGTAAGTATTTGAGTGTCTAGAATTCTTACTCACTAGGCTAACGCGGTAGTTTTCCTAGCAAGCTAGCACATTACTTCCGTTACCAAATAATTGAGAAGTGTGGGTTTTTCACTTGTAATATTTTAAAGCTAAACTATAGCACCACTCACCAAACATTAATTTTATTTAATAGATGACTGCTTTTAAGCTTTACATTATTAATGATATGCAATTCTACCCTCATTCAGACATATTCTCCATATATCACCTGCCTTATCAAGCCTTTACACCATTACAAGGCAAAAATGCTTTAACCAAAAAACACTTTATTAAAGGTCAAGGTCAACCATATCACTGATCGATGAAGTGGTTGAAAGAAATTACTATGTATTTACCTTGTAATTTGTGATTCAAGATTAAACAACATAAATACGTAATTACATTAATTGTTGATATTTTCATGTCAGTCATTCTACCGAGTACGCATTTGTTGTAATATATTTACACCACAAAGATAAAAGGAAAGAGTTGTTCTCAATTGTAATACAATTGTGGTTTTAATATTGTCTGAATGATAAAACTGAGAGCCAAAGAGTAGACCACGTTTCTACCACACATTTCGTCAAATACAAAAGCGTATATTTACTGTGTGTGATATTGAGTTAATATATACAGTCAGCAACATAAGTCGCTACACACTTTCGAGATTTCGATTGCCTTCGTCTTTCAAAACTAAGAATATGTAAGTTATTACAGCAGTAATAGTTAAATATTGAATTGATTTAATCATAGGGCAATAATTAGGATTTTAATTCATAAATACTTTTACAAATTTGTTAAATGGTAAGCTTGTTATGTTGTTGCCGGTACTACGTACTAGAGAAGACAACTATACGGTTTGTAACATGCGTTAGAGTGCATGCTCTTTAAGTCACTTAGTCTGAGCCATATTTTTACTGCAACGACATGTTTAAATGCAAGATTTTCATATTCAAAATATGCCTTTTCTGTGGGCACATGCGTACTGAAATTCGATTTGTGTTCACATTAGAAGTTTATTTTAATTTAGGAGGATACTATTTGTAATATTTATGACACTGAGACTAGATCGGAACTATGTTTGAACAGTTTTTATTACGAAAGTTGGTCCTATAATGTGATGCCTTAGCATTACGTGGGCTCGAGCTTTTAGACAATATTCAGTACACGACTCGATAGCTATCGAAAGCTTAACTTTAGAGCTTCAGTATTGCGACGTGTTTAAGTTATGTAATTTGGGACAATCACTAGGCACAATAATAGCTTTGCGGAGTTATTGTGTTTATAGTTTTGGTCAGAAATATCATATTAAATATTCAGTATATTATTATTTTATCATGGGCGCACGTCATAAAAACAATTGTACTTCTGCAAAATATTTGTTCTGTGTGTTTCCTTTCCACACAAGGAGTGTTACAATAGTATAAGGAATAGTTAGTGGAATATAATATTTAATGGAATAGTGGAATAGGATAAGCATTAGTATAGTGGGAGTCTGAATAAAATTAACCTAGGGATACTCCTAGAAGGCTCTTCTAGGAGTATCCCTAGGTTAATTTTCTTCTATTCATTCTAATTTCATAAACTATATCTCCTTGATCTGCAGTCAGCTAAGTCCCAGAATACGGACATGGTTAATGTAGTATGTGGGAGAGCATGGGAAAACAAAATCTGCATGTAGATTTAGGAACATCTGCGTCACAAACGGAATCCTAACTTCACCGCACCAGTCTTCTTGTGACCAGGACCAGTGCAACCTGGCCAAAACGTCAAGCCTCTCAAATAGATATTTATATACTGAGTATGATCACGTTAATACCCATTTTCCGTTATTATATCTTCATAAGACCATTCACACATATTAATACAATGACGTATGCACACACACTAGACTATGTGGCCAGTCGATATCGCTTTTACGCCGCCTGTACTAAATCTAATACGTGCTTAGGCACATTAGACTTAGTGCAGACGTGGTCCGTGATCTGTAAATTTCCATAATTTAAGGATGGGTTCGCAATGTTAGCCTGCCAGCCAGCCAGTATTTCCTTGAATAAGATAGACAATTTTTTTAAAGCTATGGCTCATCGTATTGTTTGACGTCAGTTTTTTATATTATTTTATATCCTTACTTAATATTATGAATTCTAAAGTAACTCTGTCTGTCTATCTGTCTTTCTGTCTGTCTGTTACCTATTCACGGCTAAACCACTCAACCGATTTAGATGAAATTTGATACAGATATAGTTTAAAACCGGGGAAAGGAACTGGGGAAGGGTGGAGCCGCGCGCAAAAGCTAGTATTATATAATAGAGAGACAATCCTATCAAATTATTTGAATGTTAATGGGGTCAACACAAAGCCGCTTATTTTTTATTATTCAAATAACTGCAGGCACAAGTAATCAAATATGCCTGAATGTATGTATTTAATCCTAAATAATATTATAAAAGCGAACGTAAGTTTATTTGTTATGTTTTCGCGCAATAACTACTCGGCCAATTATCATGAAATATCGCATACACATTGTCAAGGTTACAGAAAAGGGTTTACCTTTCATCCAGTAAAAAGTACCGTTCCCTAAGGATAGAAAATTGGCAAAACCTATATTTATGCAAACTAAGCCGCGGCAAAATCTAATATTACCTAATTTCTTCTTAAATAATGATACTCATAACCATTCTGTCAGTTATAAGTAATATTTGTGTGTGTGAACACATATTCCATACGAAATATTTTAGGAGATGCCCGGACACTCTGTGGAACGTTATCTCTATTTTAATCAAGCTTAGCTAAATTGCCTAACGTAATCTTTCGAAAACCATCTATTTTCCGAAAATATATTGAAACGGGATCCACGATTAAATCTAGGCCTTTTGTTGAAACGTTTCATTACACCTTCATCTGATTATTAAATTTTGACAACATTTAAATTATTTGAAAGCATAAACTGTATTTATAACGTAAAGTTACTAAACAGTACCCCAAGTTAATTTCTGAAATTATATTCCTTGGGTCATTAAGTAATTTTAGTAAACCAATTTAATAACGGACAATAAAAGCAACGATAGCCTAGTGAAAAGAAAATTACATTGTTTAATGGCAAAGGCCTTAATTTTAAACCAAGGTTTGTGGATGGTTCGGCGATAATGTTTTTTAGCGAGAACAGCGTATGATTGGAGAACAGACAGACCTAAACGAAGATGACAGGATGATCTGGACGCCTTCGAAAGAGACTAGCAGGGGATATTACCAACAGGCAGATTTGGAAGTTCAAGGTTGAGGCTTTTACCCAGCAGTCGGATATATCAATAAATTAAAGAAAAATATTCTCAAGTTTAGTTAGCATATTCGCAAGTAACCTTTCGGCCTTAGCGGATAAAAACAATCGTTTTTAAGGTAGGGCAGTATTGCTTGAAGTAATAATAATGTATTAACTACCCTTTTGTTAAAATCGATAACAACACATTGATAATAAAAGGAACTAAATTTGTATTTGCATTAGTTATTAACCGATAAAATCTAAAAAAAATCTTTAGCCACCGTTTTATAACAACAAATCGAGTTATCTGTTTCTACATAAAATTTAACCGAGCGAGATTATTTATGGCACCCTATTTGTTACATATTACCAGTACAATGCGCCGTTTATATCGATAATATATCATCTAGAGTTCCAATAGACTATTTTCTTTGTTACAAATTATATACAAAGGCCACCACAAGAATGACAAACTCATATTTATCATTAACATGAAAGTAGACTTTCAAACGAAAACGTCGAGATACATAAATATAGAAATAGTGATTGCCTACTGAAGCGCGCTCCAAATTACAAATAAACTTACTTCGTTCTTCATTCAAATGTACTAGACTCTATAAAAAAACATCATTAAACAATAATTTATCTAAATATTATACAGAATACTTTGTAAAAAATATAAATGCTGGGTAGCTAACTTTATTTGTACTTTCCTCTACTATTCATTTTAATTTCAATGTTTCGGGAAGAAATGGTATGAATAAAAGATTTTCGGTCAAATATTTGCTATGAAAAGGTAAAGGTTAGTTGTTTGTGGCTATGAATAATAAGTATAGACAATGACCATTTAATCTTCTTTCCTTCAGTGTATTTTTCCAATACATTAATTCTTTAGAATTTCGTTCTCGAAAACAGTTAAAGTAGAGAAACTTCAAGGACAATTTTGATGCTATTAAGTTATAACTGGCTGGCGAGAATTGATCTTGAATAATATGAAGAGCCAATCTTTAAGTACTAAATTCTTTATGAATTCTAAATATGAATATATGCCAATGAATGTGCTGTTAAGATACATGAAACTGCTTTGTTTTATTCATTCGAAACATTGAGCTATAAAGACCTCTAGGTAGACACATTATTTTAGCCATAAATCTAATAGGCTATGTTGTTCTACGTGAACGACAATTGCGTATTTAGATGCTCGTTTAATATTGTACTACGTCAATATGTATATTTATAATATACTAAAAATGTCTTTAAATATAATATAAATAATTGATTGTCTATTTAATTTATAATGAAATAAGGCATGGCAGGCACTTTATGACTATGGCAGTAGGATAAACACGTAACTAACGTAGCCGAAATTGGAACACACTTTGATCATCTGGCTGTATGTATATTAAGTTGTCGCCTACTTTTATTTATTCTCGAATATTGACAAGTATAAATAGCAACATCAAAAACGGCTCTTGTTATAACCTCAGTTTTAACTCAACCATTATGAAATCACCTCACTAAACGTTAGCGATTGTAAATTTCCCCAATTATAACACAGAGTCATCATATATTGTCGTCTAACTGTGTAGGTTTATTGGACCGTAATCGCACTAACCGCACTGAATTGTGAAAATTAGTAAGCCACAATATCAATGCTGAATTAGAACTGGCTTTAATCAACAGAAATCAATACTAAAAATATGATATATAATAAAAATTATCACATTGGTTCTTTTCATACTTTTGTTCCTTCATTATAAAGCATAGCAGTTACCAGATAATTAATATTACTGGAATACCCACCAGATGCCACTCATGAACTACTACTTACCAGTGGTTTGGTTGCCTATGTAGTAATACAGCGTTTTCTTAAGAAACTCCAGAAATATCGTGTTTTGCTTTAACCCTCTGTAGATAGGGAATACTAACCTAGTAGACCTGGATTAAGAAAAGAGTTGCGTCTGCTCTAGCTAACTTTCTCAGACGTGAACTTTACGCTAAACGTTTCTCTGTTTCAATAGAAATAAGACATTCATATAGTAAGTACAAAGTAAATTATTACATTAACAACTTGAAGTATACCAAATAAGAGACGGCGCGCGGCGTACCGAAAAATTGTGAAAGTCATTGTAAAAGTACTTACCTCGACTCATACTTTTTAATAATAATTAGGAGCGCAGGGAGAATTACCTCTACGCATCGCACTAATGTATAGCTGATTTCGTGAACCCTTTAAATCACGTATTACTTTGTTATTTTAGTAATATGTGGTATTTATTCAATAAAATGGACAATACAGACAGACGCATTATGTTATAAATAAATTCATCATCAGAAAAATGTATAATTGGTAAGAATTTTCTAAAGAATATTTTGAATTTAGAATAATGAAATGGATCTAGTATTTCAGTTTAAGCGTCCCATTATATGTAGGAACCTACCTACATCGGATGTATATCAAAAGATACCTACATAAAAATAACTTGAAGTAACTTGTTCATCAGCCATTAAGGTCTTCATTTATATAACGATATACTCGTACATCATCGTAAATTCAATTTCATTATCAGACACAGGCCTGCCTTCTCACAATGTCACGTCTCGTTTATCAAATGATTGATTACACACACAGTATGATAAAGCCCCCGTTTTATTGAACTATGCCATGCACCCTTTAATTTATCGTAGAATTATAATTACAGGATGGTATTTGGCTGTAGGCTTACACCCACACTTATAGCAACAAATTCCAACGTTTCATCTAATCTAAGTATAGAATTGGGTCATCTAATTCTTGTAAATGCCGTAATAGGTGACTAGGGGGTCTTATAAACCCGAATGGTAGAATTACACGATTCGTTTTAATTAAACTAGCATTATTTACTCGTCATTAGTTACTTTCCATAGTAGTGAGGATAATAATAACATCAACTCTGTTTATAAACTGCTCTAATTCTGGACACGAGCCACTATTTAAAAGGGTCCGGGCCCAGTGCTGATCAAGGAGCAAATTCACGTATCTTTGTAAACATTGATGCTCATAAGTTTGACTGTGGAATAGTTCAGTTTTTAAAGTAGCCATCCCATGTCTATTAATGTTGTATGTGACTTTGATACCCGCATTTTTTATACATAATTTGTTTGATACTCAAATCACTGTAGTGATGATGATGAATATTCATTCATCATCATCGTCATCATTCTCTAGTTCGGTATACACTCGGTACACAACCAGACGCAACCGCGCCGCAGTGACAAACGGGTGGTGTGTGGTTTTGTAAGCAGTAAGCGTGCTATTTGTTAATATTTGCCAAAAGTATTTTTAAATAATATTTTTATCTGAAAATTTAAATCTGACAATAAGTCACAGTCGAGGCGCAAATATTTTACAGTTTCAAATTTATAAGGGTGTTTTAATCTACTAATAAAAAACACTACATGATTTTTATTGAATACTTACTATTTCATTCACAACGAATTTCATTCTTTTAAATAATAAATATAATATATACAATTACTAAATTAGAAAGAAACACAAGTAGGTAGATGAAATGTAAATACAGTAGGCGGGAAGCCCTATCGCGCGTTTACGTACCGCGCGGCTGTAGGTAATTATTTCAAGGACAGGGACCAAATGATAACCACAGGCCACACTTGCAACACCAGAGACTAACATACGCACGTAGCCAGCCAATTAAAACTTACCGCTCTACCGCCAGTATAAAGGAGAAAGGAAGCCATTAATAGTTCCCTGCTAACATAACAGCGTTTCTTGAAACAGTTGAGAGAAGTTGGAATCTACTATATGACCGCAGTCCTATTAGTAGATTCCAACTTCTTTCAACTTCTTAAAGAAGGATCGCAATACTTCCTAGGAATTTACTATAGGACCGCAGTCCTATAGAAGATTCCAACTTCTTAAAGAAGGATGGATTGCAAATTCCATTCCTCTTTTTTTAACGAGAAGAGTTTTTTGTTTACGTGGCGTAATACATTGACACGTACCTCTCCGCGGGGGCGGGCGGAGGGGTTATGTCGGATTTGCCGGTGTAAAAGAGAAAGATAGAATGAGAATAATGTACCTCCCGGAATACCGACTAAACCTACCACGGTGTTCCTCGACAAAACCACTATCGGCGGGGCCACGCGAATCACTTGCACATGCGGTCGCGACCCTGACGAAGTTTCGGCCCGCCGTATGAAACACTATACGAAAAGACCTAGATTCTATTCCTCTTAGTCCTACTAATATAATAAGCCATTAAGTAGGAACAACTAGCAGACCGTAGACTAAGGGCTAAAGCAGACATTATATTTTTTGTATCGACGATGGACATTACATCTTAGACTAGTACTCATATAATTTGGCAACTCCTTGTTCAGAATTAAGACAAATCCAATCAGATTAATTCATTGCTGTATTCATCGCAAAAGAAACCACTAACCTTCAGTTTTAGACTTCGTACTGCTGCTGCATATATCCTACCAGTATAAACCAATGACACATTAGATTTTTTTATTCGAATTTTGAAAGGAGTAAGCTACGGCGACTGTGAGGCTGCTATTATTCTATTTATAATTATTTATTTGTCGCTTAGCAAAACTACAGCATTAGAAAAGTGAAAAATCATGTCCGAAGAAGTACTTGAGTGCCGTCGGTGCCTCGGCGGGAGCGCAGAACTCCGTGTTTGTAGTTGCAAGTGGGACGATAACACTATATATGCTTTGAACAAATAGGCAATAGCTTATATGGAACATTTTAATGCATACGTGCATGAACGTATTGAGTGAGTAATAAAATATATGAAATGATAGATTTTACAGTTAATATTTCAATTGCACATAAATTCTACTAGTTAGAAGTGTATGCCGTAGGATCGAATTCAAGATCTCTACATTCTATGATCTTACCACTAAACTATCGCTGCTTAAGGTAGAGAAAGTAGGTGCATAATATTAAACACTAGATGTTCCCGCGGTTTCACCCGCGTTTATCGTTACTGCGCCGCCCTTGTGGGTCGTAGCGTGATGTTATATAGCCTATAGCCTTCCTCGATAAATGAGCTATCCAACACTAAAATAATTTTTCAAATTAAACCAGTAGTTCCTAAGATTAGCGCGTTCAAACAAACAAACAAACAAGCTCTTTAGCTTTATAATATTAATAAGTAGATATAGATTTACTAGGCAACTATATTCTGTACTTTTACCTTTATAATACCCAGGTAATTAAGCATAAGGTTGTGTCTGTGAGAAGAAGCTTTATTAACGTTTGAGATTATTTCACCATTTCGTCTAAAGACTTAATGGTGCTATAAAATGTATAAATATCATGGAAATAATATCCCTAATATATTTTGAACGAACACAATAAAGCGTAATAAATAACGAAAAAAGGTTTCTAAAAAGATATACGAGAAATAAAAATTACATTAGACGGTTGTAATCTTAGCGAGTCACGCACGGACCTATTGTATGGAAGATGGCCGACCCGTCCGTCATGCTCGGTCGTCGTGCCCAACCCGCCATTCATCATGCTCGGCCACAGCTTAATTACACGATAAAATAACAAGAGAAATAGATTATCATGCCCTATTGTTGTCTAATACGGGGAACCTTGTTACTCTGTGTGTGATGTTTTAATTACCGACACACGCAAATGTAATTCACAATATGTAATATGTGTTACTAACTGCCGCCTACGGCTCTACTCACTCGATAAATAGAAAATTATTCATAATTTGAGGTTCAAAGAGAGCATAATTATCACCGTAGTTTTGTTTAGGCTCTTGGTATATCAGAAGCTAAGGAACGGTTATAATCATTTACAAACTGTTGTGTAGTCCTAGATCATCAGAGGTAATATAAATATGTTAAAAATTACACATCACGATATTGGGTTTGTCGCTTATCAATGATAAGCTACTCATAGGAAAATGGCTTAACTCTTCTCATACTGAAAAGAGGCCAGGGCCCAGCACTGGGACGGTAAAATACAGGGCTGATATTATTATTATTATAAACAGCCCCACGGCCAGGCACGTGCCGCTTCTCACACCGACAAGTGTTTTCAGTCAGGCAAGGTACTCTTCTCAGTATGAGAATATTTATTTGTTTATTTATTAATAGGAAATTCAACAGCTTATTTACCGTGTACATGGAATTATAGCAATGACATTAAAATCTTAAGCCAATTACAGAGTTTCACGACATTCGTATAACTATATAAAACTAGAAAAACAGAGTTAAGTATACATATACATTACAACAGGAAATTAAATGATAAAACAGAAATAACAAAAATAGAAACATCTCATTTATCCACTGGTGAGCACATTCGCGACTTGTTTTCGATATGACCCCTTAGGTAATTGAAATATATCAACACTCAAAGCGTTCAAACTATAATCCACTAAAATGACCGAGTGCTTGTTAACAGACTACACACATCTTCAAGTAAATTATGGAGTACACTCAGACAAGCTGGTTACCTAGAAGTTTCCTTTCATAATTAAAACGAGCAATAAGTAACTAATTAATACGCATAGACGTTTGAAAGGTCGGATGCAGAAAATTTAACCCAAAACACTCGTGATAGTCCTAAGATTTCGCCACTAAGCTTGCACTTGTATGTATAGTAACTATTCATTACCTTTGCCAGTTCCTTCGAGCCACGGACATTATTAGTCTACAGACCGTAAAAATACATGTAGTTGGTATATCGAATTTAGGATTTCCATCGCTATATTTAAACTTTGTCGAGCCCTGCACAGGATGTTTTTTAATAGGCTGTCCCGTTCGAGACAGTTTCCGTTCCTCAGTCAACAACAGCTACAATTATATTGACTTACATGTAGTATATCAAATTATTATTGAAGGGTCTATATTGCTTCCGAGATGTTTAGAGGCAAGCTAGTTTATAAATAGATCAAGTCAGCGTGCTGCTTAAAAACTTTAACATAACATGGACTAGATACTACACGAAAACAACAAGAAAATGTGATACGAATAATATAATAATAATATCAGCTGTATATCAACTGTCCCACTGCTGGGCACGGGCCTCTTCTCAGTGTGAGACGAGTTAGGCTACAGTCCATCACGCTAGCCCACTGCGGCTTGGCAGGCTTTAAATATATTTGAGAACATTATTGAGAACTCTCAGACATTCAGGTTTCCTCACGATGTTTGCCTTCACTATGCACTCATTCACTAACTATTTAATAAGAACTTCGAAAAGTCAGACTCGAAACTTAAAACCTTTGCGTGACAGTCTTACGGTCTCCCACTAGGCTATCGCTGATATGAATGAATTAAGTAAAAATATGTACAATTGATAATTGACTTGCGATGGAGAGGTCAAAGGTTTGATTCACACCTATTGCCCTGGCAATAGTTACACAAACATTTAATTTAGTTCGAGTGATTAATAAAATTACTAGTTATTTGCTACCGAAATTGCTAAAATCTATTTTTTTATAAAGAAATATATAATCCTCAGCCTTTGTTTACCTCGCCGAACAATTAAAATGAGATAAGAAACGTATCTTATACATATACATACATACATACTTATGTATATACGTATTTGTTTAAATTAAACTACTATAATTACGGATTTTACCGCGTTGTTTATTTGACACTTTATTACAAAATTTTGAAAACTGTTACACTTCTATTACTGTTTAACTTTACTAATTTTTAAGCTAATTAAAGTTTAATAGTAATAGTAGTGTAACAGTTTTCAACATTTTATAATAAAGTGTCAAATAAACAACGCGATAAAATCCGTATATAGTAGTTTAATTTCAATGAATAACATTCGCGTAAACAGAAGACAATATTACGTATTTGTCTGTTGCAAACTGCAAACAATTTGTATTTCGTCTCACAAAACAAAAATAAGTAAAATAAAATATAACGATACCAGACATTAAAAATTATAATTTTAAAAGCAGACATTCTTATTCAGAGTGCTCTCTGGTGTGATGAATATTACTTTTCTTTGTTAACCCTAGTCTAATTGTCGGTAATTAAAAGAATCCTGGCATTTTATCTTTATTATGGTATTATCCATTAGATCTTTCTTAATTAAGCAAATGACCCTACGTTCTTCTCTTTGAGATAATTGGGTGGGTAACTGTAAAGAATTGTTTTTCTTAGTGGTATCGAGTGTAAATATTACATAGCTTGGCATTAAAAGGTTTTCATATTTAATAGTCGAAATGGCTCTTCATAAAGGCAATACGAGCTAAATTTATTTTTCTTTTCTGCAAATAAGACAATTCCACTAGGAAGTATTATTTTGTCGCGAGGGACTTGACAGACATTCAATGTTAACGGACACAAAGAATATACAGAATCGGAACTATTTGCGGAATCTCCAACATTCGGCGTTGTGGAGTGGCGAGACGACCACTTATACCAATACACCACCTTTCCAGTAATTACTTTTTAATCAATTAAGTTTTTAATTATTTAACTTAAGTTACAGTTTTCAACCTACAACAATGAATTAAGAAAGCTTCTTGAATGACAAGTATAGATAATTTAATAGTTAGAAAGATAAATTGCGAGATCAAGAACACCTTATCAAAATAGGAGGGCCCCCAAACGTAAATGCACAAAATCGTTACCTATACAATTTCATACGAAAGCCCTACGTTTTCGAAGTGGAATACTATGTAACAAAGAGATTGGACAAGCTGAATCGCCGCCCATAGGTACCCCTAGTGGACGAAACAGCCAACAATCTGATGTGTAACTCGCTGTCGGTGTGAGGACGGACGGTACCTATCGCTAGGGTTTTTCAATGGTAAAAGCTATTATTGACGTGACAACGTCTAATAAATCGATGAACGCCGGCTGCACGCACGAAAAAGGATGACTCATTGTCCCGTTACGGTTATTGTCCCGTTACACTCATTGTCCCGTTACGCTCATTGTAACGTTACGGGAAATAAATTTTGTTATGACGTTGTCACGTTAAACTATCGTCCGTGAACCGACTTTACAGACAACTAATTTTATTAGATATTATAATTTATTTTGCTACAAGTATTTTTTTTAGCTTCCATAGTAATTTAATAATAATATTTAATTGATAAGATACATACAGTATACACTTGGTGACGCGACGTGAGGATTCCTTATTTATTGTTTTGTATTTGTGCACTTGAATTTAACGGCTGTCTTATATGTTGATGATACAATAACTTATTTTAGTATGATATTTATTTACTTTAATTATTATTAAGTCCTCCCGAATAAATTGACTGCACGGATGGCGTAGTGGTTTAAGTGGTCGCCTCGTCACTGCCACTGCGCTGAGTGTTGTGGGTGGGAATCCCACACACAACAAATACTTGTGTAATCTAAAACCGATTGTTTCGAGTCTGGATGTTCTTTATGTCCAATGTTTGAATGTTTGTAAAGTCCTCGAGATACAAGAACGAAATAACAAGAGCGGAAGATGTCTTCAAAATAAGAATTATCCAAATCGGTTGAATCATGCCGCAAAAATGAGGTAAACGTATTAGTCGAATTGAGAACCCTTTCTTTCTTTAAATTCGATAAAAAAAAAGAAGTTATTTAAGCGATGATAACCAAACCAGAGCTTAGATTCAGTGTAGTAATCATAATTGTAAGAACGATTCCTTACCATAACCAAGAAGAGAACAAAGTAAAATCAAGTTTGCTGCCAAGACATGTAAATTGACAGGTTAGACATTTTACAAACGGCATCAAAATACTACGCTCTATGTCAATCAAAAGCTTTAATAATATACTTTAACACATATTTATATCTAATCCTAACTTAATCCTAGCCTAGAGCCTAGATCCTATTCTAGAATTTGTGATTAGTTAATAGGCTACAAGCATAGAGTATTAATAGGCAGCAAAGCAAGAGAAATTCAATAGCACTTGTGAATCTGAACTGAACAAAATGTAATTGGAATTTTTCCCTTTATAACTTCTCAGTCATATTACAGGTATTGCACTCTTTTGAAATCATCTAAAGCTTGTTAAACTTATTGAAAGACAAGTGCATCAACTCGCTATTATTAAATATTGAAACTTATGGTCTAGGTTTGAAAGTGCATATTGCTTTGTATCTTGTAATTATAGGTATCTGATTCTACTGCTTCAAAGGAAGGACGTTTTTTTAATATCTAGGATAAAGAAGGAGGCTCATAATAAAATGAGGGGATGAATAAACAAAGCCGTCATATTGTTAATTTTTAATTATGGTATACGACTGGCCTGGGGTTTGTCAGTAACAGAAGTATTGTGTATGTTAAGCGAAGGTTTATAATTTTAATTTTAGGTCTATAGTAATTGTCGTCGGAGTTAACAAAAAGCTTCTTAATCTGTTTGAAAATATCACAAATGTTTTGTTAACGTATAAATTTGATGACTCATTAATGCATAAATACGCATATAACATGAAATAAGTGTTTTGGGTTAAGTTCTTACACGGGGTAAAAATTTTTTTGGTCTACAAATAGTTAATCCAGGTATGATGTATTATTTTTCTATTGTTAGAATGATGTTAATGTCCTCTGTGATACAATAATTATTATTCCTAGTGCAGGAGTTGTTTTTTTTACATAAATAGAGAATAATAATACAAGAAGATAAAATTAACTTAATGATACACTTACTACTTTAGATACACTAACAAGATTGTCTTCCATTCGTCCGAAAACACATACGACGTCATTGAGTGACGGAAGCGTGCGGTACAGGCGATTGAACTCGTGCAACAGTGCGGCACGTAGGCAATGCAAACGCTCTATGCCTTAGTTTAAGCCTGAAGATTACCGGGGCAAAAGTTTGCGCAGCCAGTATGTATTTCTGTGTATCAATTTTCCCATGTAATACCTTACACATAGTTATCATTTAGTCAGTTTATTTTTGATTTTTAGATGTGCAGAGAACAATGTGCATTAGACCGCAAAACAAAAATATTGTAGGGTACATAAAGGAACCACTTTTATCGATATGTATAAAATAATGTCGGTTCAAGATAAATATGAAAAGAAAGGAGTGATCTATATATTTTTTGCGTTAGTAGGGCAATTACTGCCTCTTTATAGAAATCCATAAAAGTAATGATTTTTAGTTTCGCGAATGTCCTTAGGATAGTCCTAGCTTTAGGCGTCAGACCGAACAAATACTAACGCTATAATTTCTGATGTTCCTGTTGATTAAGATAAAGATATCAGTGGAAAAATATAGTTAAGTTACCAAAGCGAAAACCATTTACGTTATTTATAAATAATAAGGGTTTAAATATGAAGTTGCCGCTTTGTATGAAGAAAATGTTGTAGGTAACTTGTGGTTTTCACACTAACTATTTTGTCAACATTTTTGGGTTGGGCAATTCAAAAACTCTTTTGCGTGTATACTTGCTTGTATTTAGGCCACTATTTTTTAATTTAAAAAGGAAATCCCCCTTAATTTAATTATGACGAATTAAAACAACGAATACGGGCAATCACTTAACGATATAACTATATAATACAAATTGTATAAAATGTAAAAGTAATAAATTGTATAAAATGTAAGATGTAAAATGTTATTGATTTGTATTACTAATAATAATAATATATCGGTCCACCAAACACCCATACCCATAGCCTAGCATATTAGCATAGCATATTAAGTGTTTTATCCCACCTTTGATTAAAACCCATGTCTCCGTGTAAGCCTCCCAAAGGGCCAGGTATTTTCTAATATAATATGTTAGTACTCGTAAATACTTGTGATAAGAGAAACATAATAATAATATATATAGGCGGTGCTCAATCACACCTCGTGCGATTCGAACGCGTCCTTTGTCTAATATAGTAAACAAGTAACCGGTTTTTTATCGGCCGGCGTCCACGACGCTCGGCCGACCATTGTGTGTTTATCTGAACCTTATTAACAATGAATCACGAGCGAGTTCACAATAACAGTAATATTGAGGATGATATTATATTAAATGAACAACAAATTACTGATGACCCAACACATTATTCAGACGAGGAGATTATGGAAAATCAAAACAAACGATTACGTATAGATGATGGCGAAGACTTGTGGCAGGAAGTCACACGAAAATCGAAAAGGAAATCTATTAGTTGCGAAAATATTAGACCTGTGGAACCTGTGCTGATTTCAATTTATTCTAAAGTCAAGTTCCCGAAACAATTTTCATTAGCATGAACATTGAACCAAAATGGTATAAATGGCATATTAAAGGTAAAATATATTAACCCATATAAATTGTTAGTTACCTTCGACACTGAATCAAATGCGGACAATTTTATATCTTGCACTGCACTTGATGAGCTTGGTTGGCGTAGATAGAAAACGTGGGAAGTCGGCCTATCCTATGGTGTTATTAAAGACATTGATTTGGATCTCTTGGAAGAAGATCTCGTGAACAATATTCGTTCTGATAAAACCCTCATTGCTGTTAAACGCCTTAACAGAAGAGACGATGAGGGATGGAAACCGAGTGAATCCATAAGACTAGCCTTTAAAGGTTCTTATTTACCGAGCTATATTTACCTTTTAGAACTGAGAATCAATGTCCGTACGTATTCCCAGCCACACAATGCTCGAGATGTTGGAGATACGGCCACGCGTCAAAACTGTGTCCTTCGAGTAAACCATTGTGTCCTAAATGCGGGGAATATAACCACGTGAATTGCGAGACAACACTCTTCAAGTGCATCAACTGTTCTGGTAAACATATGGCACTGTCGAAAGAATGTCCGATATTCAAAAAAGAAAAACGCATCCGGGAAATTATGTCAGATTTTGGATGTACGTATCAAAAAGCCTTGACTATCTATGTCCCACCAAGTCCCACTCGTCCTATCAATGATGAGTCTGAGGTTCAAAATACAAACACCCACGCATATAACGCGCCGCAAACTAGCAATCGGAGCGTCATCCAGGAATCAGAACGCGAAATTTTACTGCCGTCTACAACACCGGTGACGAGTCAAGCCAATGTGGCCCAAAATAATAAATCAGTTAAAAAAAATAGCAAGAAGAAGAAAAAGATTCCTCTCCACCTATCAAGCAATGTTACAGCTGACATGTCAGTTTCATACTCAGATGAATCAGCCGATAATTATCTACCAGAGTCGACAAATGCTTGTAGTGCCAACACCTTCTCTGCTTCAGCCCCTGTTATCAACAAAGAACGTGGGAAAACTTCCTTCAAGGACCTATGGCAGAATCTAAAGTATTTGATAAACAACGCTAAACAAGAAATAGTTATAAAATTTAAAGACTGGATAAAGATAATTACTGACTGGCTAGATACATTTTGCCGTAACCTAATACTACTTCAATAATGAATTTGTTTATGTCGGCTAATGGATAAAATAGTAAACAAAGTCATTAAGCTAAATATTATACAATGGAATGCTCGCAGTATTAAGCCTAAAATAATATCATTTGAACAGTTGTTAATCCAAGAACATATGCATATCGCTGTGGTAAGTGAAACGTGGCTCGAACCAGATTCTTGTTTCAATATTAATAACTATTGTATTTTTCGTCGCGATAGGGATATCTCTTATGGAGGAGTAGCTGTGCTGATACACAAGTCAATTCAGGTTATGAATCTCGATATATTCGAGATTCATAACAATAACTTTGCTTTAGAAATTATTCATGTAAAACTGTTTAACTGTAGTCAGTTAGAACATATCATAGGCGTTTACTGTCCACCAGACGTTTCTACAAATTCTCATACATGGGATTACTTGTTTTCTATCGCTGGACGAAAATCTGCTCTTTTAGGTGACTTTAATGGCCACCATTCAAGTTGGTCGCATAAAACGGATACTAGGGGTAACCAAATTTTCGATTCCATATTAGACTACAACTACATGATATTAAATGACAGTACTACCTACTCGATTTCAACTTGTTGATGGTGTATTAAGGCAATCCGCACCCGATTTATCTATTATATCGTCTGATATGTATTTAAACTTTAATTGGCGAGTTAGTAACGAGTCATTGGGTAGTGACCACTTAATTATAAAAATATCTGCTACGGTAAATTCAAATGTACAATATCAAATAAAAAGGAATTTTAAAAGGGCTGACTGGAACAAATACCAATCGTATCTGAAAGATAAGTTTGATTGTATCAATTTTACAACAGGAAGCCCTCAAACAGCTTACGACACTTTTGTAAACCATTTATATGACGCTGCAGAAAAATGTATTCCTTATATAAAATATAGTTCCGTTCCTTCTAATAAGTTCTACCCGAAACCGTACTGGAACCCTGAACTATCGAGGTCAGTTGCACAACGTCGCCTTGCACTAGCTATGTTTAGACGGAACCCAACTCCATCAAACTACATCACGTTAAAAAATAAAATTAGCATATCTCAAAGGCTTATTACACAAGCTAAAAGACAAATGTGGCAAAAGTTCTGTACCTCAGTAGATGAGAGCATGTCTGTTAGTGACTTGTGGATTAAAATGAAATGGATAAAAGGTTACAGAACACCTAAACATTTCTTTAATCCAGAAAAAGTGATGGACCTTCTATATAGTCTAACCCCTGATTATGTTTCTCAGCGTCAACCTATATTTACATCTCAAAATTTATCACTAGACGCCGAAATCATCCTGTCAGAAGTTAATAAAAGTATAAAAGCTAAAGATACTGCTCCCGGTTGTGATGAAATTTAATTTAGTATGATTAAATATCTACCCGAAAACGCTAAATTATTTTTAGTTAAATTTTATAATATGTTTTTTGTAACAAGCTTTGTCCCCCAACAATGGCGCGAGATCGGAACTGTTCCCATCCCAAAACCTGGAAGGGACGTTAATTCTATTTTGACATTAAGACCTATAGCATTAATATCATGTCAATGCAAAATTTTACATACAGTTTTACAGAAACGAATAGAATGGTATTTTTAAAAAAATAATATGTTTTCGAGCGATACATTAGGGTTTAGAAAAGGCAGGTCATGTCTAGACAATCTAAGCCGGTTAGTTACTAGGATTCAGACCGGATTTTGTAATAACTGCGTAACAGTTGGTTGCTTTCTTGATGTGGATAATGCGTACAACAACATAGATATCAGTCAACTATTACTCAAGCTAGATCACTTTGGAGTCGGAAGTAGAATATGTAGCTACCTTTGGCAGTTTCTCCGAGAACGTCGTCTTAAAATAAAATCAAATAATATGACCGCAGTTCGTAATACCAATCGTGGATTGGCTCAGGGTGACCCCTTGTCACACTTGCTGTTTAATATAGCCACAATAGATATATGTAAGCAAATACAATTTGATCATATTTACACATCACAATTTGCAGATGATTTTGTTATTTATTGTTCTAACAAAAACATAACCGACGCTGCGAATCAATTACTGCTAGCAGTAGATTTTGTTACTAAGAGATTGGCCGAGATATGGCTGGAGATTTCGCCTACTAAAACTAAAATCTGTATATTTAGAAAAGGCCATAATAAACACAACGTTACTATTAAAGTTAATGATTTAATCTTGCAAAATGTTAGTAATATTAAATATTTAGGATTATGGCTCGATTCTGCCCTAAGATGGGTAAAACATATAAATGAACTTTGTGAAAGAACATCAAAAAATTTTAAGCATTTTTAAATATTTAGTAGGCTCGGATTGGGGGATCCATCCCAAACATTTAAGAAAATTGTACCTTTCCCTTTTAAGAAGTCGGTTAGACTATGCTTGTTTTTTATATGGTGACAGTAGTCAATGTCATTTATATAAATTGGAAAAAATCCAAAATCAAGCGACGCGCATCATTGGTGGCTTTATTAAATCAACTCCTATCCACGTGATGGGCAGTGAGCTTGGCATCCCACCACTACATAGTCGTAGATGTTACCTGGGTGGTAAATTCTTACTTAAGAGTAAATCACTATCGAGTAACATTATAACTATTAATTTATTAGATAAGCTATTTCATTGCATTCGTTTATGGAGCAGAAAAAACAAACCCATTTTAATTTTAATGTACGAAGTGGTAAAAGATGTACAAACTCATTGCAGTCAAAATTTAGAAATGTTTACTAACAGTATATGGATGAGTTACATAGACATTTCAAAAAATATTAAAACTGACATTGACACTATACTAATCTATGATTGACACTGTAACCAGATCTAAACAAAAATATGAAACGCCTATTTTAAGGAATCTCTGTTCTCAATATTTAGATTCGCGTTACCTTAATTGCTACCAGATATTTACAGATGGGTCCAAAGAAAAAGATGAAAGTGGGGCAGCCTTGTTTGACCCGCAACAGGATAAATTCGTGCTTTTTAAAACATCAGCACAATTATCAATAATGTATACTGAACTAGTCGCTATCAGTGAGGCGTTGTCTTATATCCGTTCCATTATTCATGAAAATTTTGTTATTCTTTCCGACTCTAAAAGTGGGTTACTACATATAACTCGGTGTACCTCGACATTTCGAGGTACACCGATAGCTTATACAATAATTAACCAAATTCTAGAACTACTATGGAGTGGCAAAACTATTCATCTACAGTGGATTCCTTCCCACGTCGGACTAGTCGGTAATGAAAAGGCAGACCAACTTGCTAACCAAGCCTGTGCCCAGGGCATTTCTATTACAATTCCATCTTATTTTACAGACTGCTTATATCTAGTTAGGCGATACTGAAACAAGTCTTGGCACGAGTATTTTGATCAGAGGTCAGTAAAACGCGGTATATGGTATAAGACTATACAACCGGAACCACTAGTAATTCCTTGGATTAATAACTGTTCACTTAGCAGACACTATTGTATAACAGCTATGAGGTTACGTGCCGGTCACATTTCATCCAAGAAGTTTACGTTTCTCATGGGAATATCGCCAACACCAAATTGTGAAATATGCGATGTAATCGAAGACGTACAACATGTTTTGGTGGAATGTTCCCGCAACGATCAACTTAGAAAACAATTATTAGGAAGAAAATATTGTAGCATGGGACTATGTAATAGTCTCCTGGCTAATCCTATGTCGGATAAGGCCATGAACTTATATAAGTTATATTATAAATACATACATAATGTACAGTGATAAAACGTGGCTATAATGGGGCGACATAGTCATAATGTGACTAAGCTCCGCAAATAAAGAAAAAAAAATATATATATAGGCAATTATAAAGTAAAAGACCTTATTTTAGTTTTTATTATCATATGGTGTGTTCATAAAGTAAACTTACTTTTCCGCAAATAATTGGTCGTCGGAGCAGGTATATATTTACCTATACGCTGAACTAATAAACTGACAAAGCAGTATTTAATCGCGATGTAGATTTCATCTTGTACCAGATAAACTTCAGAACGGGAAGATATCCAAGCGTTATCTGGTCCTGTTCACATACATAAGACAGAAAAACAACCTTTCTTATGCCTTATTATGGACACAAAAACATTTCTTATTTTTAAAAGCAAGTAATGATACTCAAACTATGTAATAATAATAATATTAACTTTGTATATTAACTGTCTTGCTGCTGGCCACAAGCCTCGTCTCACCGTAAGAATGGTTAGGCCGTAGTCCACCATGCTGGCCCAGTGTGGATTGGCAGAATTTACATATCTTCGAACATTACGAACAACTCTCAGACATGCAGATTTCTTCACGGTGTTTTCTTTCACCATTAAAGCAAGCGATAATTAAATACTTCATACGCATATAACTTCGAAATGTAAGAGGTGAAGTGTGTGCCTTGGATCGTACTCGAAACACTGCGTCAGCTCTATTTCGAAAAAGGCGTTAGAAAGGAGAAAAAGGATTACATTTTACAATATATACTTAAAGGATTATATGGCAATGCACTTTACAGATAACGATACTAGGTTAGGCTTCTAACAACCATCTGTTGCTCAAACAAACATTTGCACTCAACGCATTAGTAACGGTGATGCTGACCATTTGAACGCTACGGTAATATGGATTTCTCAGTCTAAACTTTAGTGCAAAATCATATATCTAATATTGTCTTATATTTACGCGAATGTTAAACATTGAAATTAAACTACTATATACGCATTTTGTCGCGTTGTTTATTTTAAAACACTTTTATTACATCATTTTGAAACTCTAACATTACTATTATCGAACTTTACTACAATTTAACCTATTTAAATTAATTAAAACTATTTATATTTAAGTTTACACTTTGCCCCGACGTTTGGGTTGCTTTACAGCAGTCATGTTTACGGGGAGATCACTTCCACTCCAAATAAAAAACGTTTAATATCAAAATCATAAACGTTTAATATAAAAAGTAGTTTAATATCAAAATCATATATTTTATTATTTTCATTTTATTATTTTAGGTCACCCGTGATATTTGACTATTTTAATGATAATCCTACATTGCAATAAAACTAAAATAGTTTTAATGTTATAGGCAGGCCCCCTATTACGTTGCTTTTTAATCATAGCCTACAAAACATGGATCTGAGAAACATGCCGCCTACTTCTGTGAGGATTTACAGCCGTGAGTAGGTAGTGTATAGACTACACTACCTAATTAGATGTGAGATAAATATTTTTTTAAATCGCGTGATCTCAAAATTACGCGGCAGCCCTCAAAATGTGATGTATCATCATTGCTTTTTGTCGGTACTCTACGAAACGTATAATTCGAAGACATCAACAGCGCAGATACTGCATCACATTTTCAGACTCTCTATAAATGCCATGCGCCGATTGAAGCCTTTAAGACAACTGAAAGTATTTACACCATGCATTAAAATGCCTTAAATATTTTACGTGAGAGCAAAAGCAATATTAAGTAGCATTTTCCCCATTCATTCACATTTTAATTTTATATAACATATTTGAATTAAAGAAATTTGTTTATGTGCGCGAAAAGTAAAAACCAGTAGATTTGACCAATTACCATTATGATATTCCAATTATTTTCAAAACACTTTAATTCTATACGGCATCCTCGGCAGACTAGCATTATAAATCTTAAGACTGTACATCGAATATTCAAAACTATTAAACAAATCCTAAGAAACAAACATAAATAAACATCTATTCTGTCTGTCTGGCATAATTTGAATAGAATTTGAATAGTAGATAGAGTAAGTAATTATAAAGTCCGCAGACAGGCATTACGTAGGAATTACGAATGTAATTGGAGAGGAAAATATGTGACCTTGCTTTATTTGTTATATAAATATCGATATTAAAACTGCATGGGAAGAGTTGTAGTTTATGTGGTCCCTACGCTGATTGTGATGGGTTCGTACGCATGCGCGACAAAACATTTGTTCAATCTACAAAGCGTTGGGTCGGGTTCAACCTTCAGTTTGCAGAAAGTGTTAGGATTTTCTGTTAGGTTTTTTTGAAGTGAAATCTTCTTTAGGCGCGTTGAGCACTTCTTAGGTAAACAAAAATCATAGAACTCGCGTCGTCGTCACGCTTCCATGCTTTCCATTTCTGAATTATTTTAGAATATTAACAATATCTCAGAAATGGTACGTCCTACGCAAAAAATAACGAAATTTTGACCCCCTTAATAACCCGCAAGAGAGTATCAGGCATCCGACCCGCCCATTTTTTTGGTTTATAAAGAAGTGTTTATGATCAAGGATTAAAGTTTTCACTCAAAGACCACCCCAATTTTTTTTATAGTAGCATAATCGATTGTGGAACAGTGCGCGATAAAAAATATTACTACGACGTAGAAGTACTACGTTGAATCTAGAAAAATAGCTATCGAAATTGAAAAAACACCTTTTTGAAAAAATACAGACGGGACAAATAATGACTAAATGTATAAAATCAGATAAATATAAAACATATAGAAAGAAGTATGACAACATTGTAAGTCAAGAGCGACAAAATGCATAAACCGCTATCAAATTACAACTCTCGTAAGATGCAACTCAAATCTGCATTACATATATACTATATATGTAATTCTAAAAGTATAAATGTTGAAAACCAATTACACGTCATCCAACCCGAAACTTGAATTTGGATCGTCTGTAAATACTATGTACGGAAACTGTTAATCACGTAGCAGCTTCCATTAATAAACTTTACAATAAATTAAATAATATTAGACATTGCAGCATTAATATGATAGCATAACCACCGATCCTCCAAAATTTAGGTAGTAGAGCCTCGCTGATTTCAGCATGAATGGGCTCGACCGGGGAAGGACTACCCTCTCAGAATATCGACGTGAAATAGCAGTATTCCTACTGTTGTATTTTGTATGGTGAGTGAGGGTGCCGGAAGCCCAATCACCCTCTTTACCCCTTCCCGCTCCTTCCCCCTTCTCACTTCCTTTTTTTCCTAAAGGCTCGGCAACGCGCAAGTGATGCCAGTAATGGTGCAGGCGTCCATAGGCTACGGTGACCACTTACCATCAGGTGGGCCGTATGCTTGTTTGCCAGCTTAGTTGTATATAAAACAAAAATTCTTGAATTTATATGGCCAAATTGTCAACTTGACTGTAATTTGTATGTTGCAATATAGATTAGTTGCATAATCAAACCCTGCTTCTCAAGTCGTTGGGCTACACCTGTCTCGTTCGTCATAGTAGTGTCTTACTGTTTTTTTTTAGAACACAGTACAATTTCACTTATAAAAATCACTCGCAATTAGAAGCATCAAAACTTAGTTATAAGTGTACGATATGATCATCCTTCGTCACGTATTGTTCAGGCAAACAACTGCTCGCATGAGTACAGTTAATAAAAAGAGCAGGAATATTGATGTTTTCCAATGAGTTATTTTAAAATTCAGTATCATGCATCATACAGAATATATTATATAAAACCATTTTTTATCCTATACTAATCAATCGTTCATGATTGTGATTATATAAATCAAGCGCTACATGTCTACATGTCGATGTGTAGCAACGTAGCAGGTACCGTCGTCTTTATTCGTCGTAGGCAGCTGCCTCTGTAGAGACAGGCATTGAATAGCTACATCGTAGCTCCGATGTAGCTATTCAATGCCTGTCTCTACAGATTTCGAAATATAAGAGCTGCACTACGACACGATAACAGAAATATAATTTAAATACCTATGTTCATATATCAAATATCTCCAGTCAGGTATACAGAAAAGGGCATTGGGTACCTTTCATCTAGAAAAAAGTACTGTGGCTGAGAGACAGCTTATGTTAATATAAGCCGTAGATAGTTTATGTAAAAATTAATGCCTACTGACGAAAGAGAGGTCCACAAACATCTGGTACTAAAAAAAGAACCTGGTGCCTCTAGATATATAACTACAGCTATAATACATAAGAAACTTCCTACGTTTTTCTAACAACACGACTTCGATTTGTCCAAAAATAACTTGATGGACACCAGTCTTCATAAACCAAAAAATGGCAGTAATAAAAGACATTTTAGTCCAGTCGCAAAAACATTTAATAAGGCTCCTAAAAAATTTAGTACCAAGGGGAGACTCCACTACAAGCTACGATTTGGAAGCTATTAAAATATGCAAACATCAATCATTTTTAAAATCTATGTGTTTTTAAACGTCGTATTTAACAATTATAATAAACATTCAGTAAATAAAGGAAACTAAATATCTTTTTTAAATAAAACCCTAAAATAAATCGTGATCAAATCCGTTTATAGTAGTTTAATTTGAAAATAAAACAAACGTATCAAATAAGCAACGCCAAATTAGTTAACAGTAATCCAATTTATGTTACATTTCGCAAAAAGAAGACAAATAATGTAATTTCCGTAAGTCCACCAAAAGGTCCTCTCAAAAGGTATCCACTTTCGTTACATATGCCATAATAATTACATTATAGTTAACTTTATACGTTTTATTAGTAGAAACTACATAAATCATTTAATCATTTGATTTATAAGATTGATGATTAATAAGATTTTATAAAGATTACCTAGTTTAAATTGAAATTAATCTACAGTACCTACATGGCGGTTAATTAAAAAAACGCTGTGTTTAGATATTTCAGTACCTATTTAATAAGACGGAAAATAAACCACAATAAACTACGTATACAGTGGTTTAATTTGATTGTATAACATTCATGTAAACGTTAGACAATATTATATAGTTTCATCCTGGTTAAAACTGAAAATGATACGTTGAGCGTTAGGTACTATTATATATAATAATATATAATATTCTACCATATACACACAACACCATCTAGCCCAAACTAAGCAGATCTTGTACTATGGGTACTAGACAATGGATAAACATACATATATACTTTTTTTTTGTAAATACATACATATTATAAATTCTTATTAATTTTATAAACGTGAATGTGAGTTTGTTTGTTTTGCTTTCACGCCTTAGCTACTGGACCAATCATCATGATATGTTGCATACAAATTGTCAGGGGAACAGTAAAGGAAATACGGTGTTTTTATCTAAGAAAAGTACTGTTGTCGAGGGATAAAACTGTATTGACAAAATCTAGATTACCGCGAGCGATCGCGCGAGCAAAATCTAGAAGCTAATATATTAAATAGTAACTCTTTTAGAGGAGCACAATATTTTCGTATACCTATACGTTTTTATTATAAGATTGCGCACGCTCTCAATGACATGAGAATCACATTTGTCAGGATCAAGGTCATTCAGTACCGTTCTTCTCTATCCAGACGTCTAAACTCCGTCGCCACTTGCCACGAGCTTAACTCGTACCCAGACATCATAATCTTTTGCTGGCAAAATTTTAAGACACAATATTTCTGTACAATTATATAAAAGCTTAGGAATTAAAAGCTTATGTGGACAATTGTTTTCTGTTTATGTTATTATGCGTGGTCAATGTATTTGCCATTAACATTATTTAGGATTTGTGTTTTAACCACCATTAAAACGGTGAAAAGTTGTTAATTTATTGAAAGTCAAAAATGTTCGAGTAATATAATAGAATAGAATAGGTCTTTATTTGCTTAGAATGTAGGTACATAAAAATAGGTTAGTAAATGATATAACAGATCCATGTACATTGTGCCTTATTAGCATGCAAATATAATACAAAGTTAGTAGATGAAGATGACAAATGGGTTATAAAAATGTATCATCTAGGAAATCCTGCACAGAGTAGTAACATTTATCTACAAGTCATTCTGTAAAACATTTTTTAAATTTTAACAGTGGTAAATTTTTAATTTGTTTAGGAATTTTATTAAAGATAACAGGAGCCATACAGATCACACTTCTTTTTAGTAAGCTAGTTTTAAACACGCCCATGCATAGTACATTCTGATATTGTGATCTTAAAGCTGTACTTCGTTTTCTGGTTTCTGATATTGTTGCAAATAGACTTCTGTTTGTTATTACAAATATTGCCAATTCAAAAATATAGAGGCAAGGGAAAGTTAATAGTTTTTGAGACTTAAATATAGGTACGCAACTAATAATTTAGACTGATTTAATTTTTTATTTTTTAATTGAAGGCAGAATACAATTACAAACTTAATACCCCTTCCAATTGGGATTTATTTACATATAATAATAATAATAAGGGTTTAAATATAAAGTGGCCGCTTTGTATGAAGAAAACCGGTAACGTTTTGGCTTTTCATACGAACTATTTTATCAATCGATTTTTTCCATGGATAGTTACTTGCATTTAGGCCATTATGCTTTGTCTTAAATCAGCAAAAACATCATCCATCATGTTATTACAAATATAACTACCCGTAAAAATCTAATATTATAATTTTTGACTGCCTCGATGGCGTAGTGGTTAGTGTAACCGACTGCCACGCCTGAGGTCGCGGGTTCGATTCCCGCACAAGACAAACATTTGTGCGCATGAACATGGATGTTTGTCTTGGCCTGAGTGTTTCTATGTATAATATGTATATTATATTATATTTGCTAAAAAGAAAGTATATACAGGGTGTAAGGGACGGTGTACCGAAAACGTTGCACAATCGTTTGTCCATAAGTACACAACTGAATGGAAATGTCAATTCAAAAATGAAACGTACGATTAAAGTTTTATGCTAGTACATTGTAATTTACACTACGCAATGTATCGCTACCAATGCAATATGTCCGTCCGCGCTATCGTATCGCGCTTCCCGCGCACCAACGCTACGCGCGCTCACATTATCTGACGGAGCCCGGATCACCTATTTTAGTGATCTACTACAATAATAATGTAAACGTTGTGACTAACAATCGGATTGTACAATTTTATTATTGTACTTACAAAAAATTTGAATAAACTGAATAACGTCTTATAAAATTATTCTTATACGCACGTTTCGTTAATGTTTGTGTAGGTAAAAACAGAAAGCCAAATGTGTTTATAAAATAAAAAGGTTGTGTGATTTACGATAAATTCTTTAGAATTAACAGTAAATTGTAAAAGTAATTAAACCTTACCTTAAGATCTCGCGGGCCTCATAAGATATGGTTCAAAATGGCTGCCTCCAACTTGTTCACAAACTTGCGCACGATTGAGTGTTTCGGCGTGAAGGCGAGGCATCATGGAGGGGTCTGCGATAATGTCAGCTTTCAACTTTACAAATGCTGCCGTTATACGATTCCGCATTTCGTCCGCAGTAGTGCACTCACTGACGAACACTTTTTCCTTGATTATTATAGACAAGTAATCTTTATATTACGAACCAAATCATTAAAATATTAGCTTTTTCGCAAATTTCTAGGAATAGATGTTAAATAAAAATAGAATACGAGTAGAGAAAGTGCTAGTTCCCTCTTGAAAGAAGCTCAATTGAATGAGTGCACATGATAACGAAATTGGATTCCTTTATATACGACTCTACAAAGAAGTTTCTTTCGTTTCATGTACGGTTTAGCAAAAATCCAGCAAACATATTTTTAACATAGTATTGATCATTTGAATTACACAACTTAAGCAGAATCTATTTACATACTTTTTGGTTAAAATTTCGTCTGTAAAAGTGCATTATGAATTAAACAAATAAATACTTTAAGGTGCAGCTATTGCATTTCGGTGCACCATTACAAGAACTCAAAACTTTTCAAAGGCTCGAGGGCTTAATTCCTGTGTCGCAAAGAATTTGTAGTCTTACAAGTCCTAGATTCAAAAGTCAATTTGCAAAATAATCGACAAGCTTTCTATCAATCATACACACAACGGCGACTACAATGTTTGTATATTAGCAGTGGTGACTTAAATCTACTGCGAAATTCGTTATGCCAACTACAACAATCAATTGAGTTTTATAAGAATAAAAGGTTGATACTCCGAATCATTTGTCAGTAAAAACCATTACAATCCAATGTGGAAGTCTTTTGACATTTGGCGCATTTCCAACGCAATCTCATGTTTCCACTTCAATGTCTCTAATGTTTTAGAAATTATTACACATGTAGGTATACTACATTTTTACACTATTACCACGAGTGTAACTTACCTAAGTGCTAACTTCAGTACTGATATATACGTTGAAAATTATAGCATGATAAGCAACAGTTAATTAGCGTTTTTACTTAGCTACGTCAGATTGAAGGTAATGTAAGGCTTTTGAGTGTAATGTGTAATAATAGGTACATATGTCTATTTTATGGCACGTTTTAAAGCTTGTATCGCTTGTTAATTCTCGTTAATGAGCTGTTCTAAGATTTATTTTAATAGTGCATATAACAAATGATCCGAATGACCAAAATGAAAATAGGCACACTATTTTGCCGCAACAGCAACCTCTTAAAATGTTTGTGCTGTGACGATTATTTTCTACGTAATTTAATACTTGTAATTAAAATTGTGTTCGATAACACTCGTTCTGCTGATAATTTCGAATTTTATTGTTAGAGTGTGATAATTGATCTCTCTTCTGTAAATTTTATACGACAGTCATGTTTTAGTAATGGACGTAATCGAAGTTTTTGTAGTTATACATATGTTCATAGCTTGAATTTACTTCCGAAACTATTTCTAACGTGACATCAAAACTTGAACTTGCAAGTTTGTAAAATAAAGCTTGGGCTCATTTAGTTACGCTTAACAGGTTTAGTAGCTGGCTTTCTTGTGAAATAAAATCTTCGAATTGAATTCCTTTTCGTAGGCACAATATTTTCGTGTGATAAGCAGATTGTCATCTTAAGTTACTTATATTAATACTGTAATTTTTTTTTTGTACAATTATGTTGGCAAGCAAGCATACTGCCCACTTGATGGAAAGTGGTCACCGTAGCCTATGGACGCCTGCAACACCAGAAGCATCACTTGCGCGTTGCCGACCCTTTAGAAAAGGAAGAAGAGAAAAAGGAAGTGAGAAGGAGAAGGAGCGGGAAGGGAAAAGAGGGTGATTGGGCCTCCGGCACTCTCACTCACCGAACGAAACACAACAGTAGGAATACTGCTATTTCACGTCGAACTTCTTTGAGAGGGTAGTCCTTTCCCGGTCGAGCCGGCCCATTCATGCTGAAATCAGCGAAGCTCACTGGCGCCAAGAAACACTGACAATGTCTTTGTTTTTACGCGAACGTAAAATTTATTTTATTGAATGGATATACGAAGATTCTTTATACTTATTTGACGTTCATAAGTGTTACTTTATGATAATGATGATTGAGGTTTGACCTGGGGGTGGTTGGCTGCGTGGGCCTGCTCGCCACCCGATCAGCACCAGGTCCGAGAGGCGGCGTGCGTGTTCCCACGTGCGCCTCTGTATCGTATCTTGTCCCCCTCCCTAGGGGGACGGTGGAGGAAGTATTTTTTGGGTAGTGGCCTGCCGTTTCACACAGCGGGCCGAAACCATGGCGAATTCGCGATTGCATGTAAAAGCGATTTGCGCGGCCTCGCCATCTATGGTTATGTCGACGAACACCGTGGTAGGTCTAGTCGGTATTACCGGGGTATCTTTTCCGCGGTGAGCCCGACATAACCTCTCCGTCGCCCCGCGGAGAAGTCTGCGTCAAAGCATTCCCCCACGTAAAAAAAAATGATAATGATGATGGTAAATATGTTTGGACTTATAATATAATAATTATTTTTTACACAATTTTTAAGACGTGATAATTACACTTGTAAATAGGTGTTTAAACCAAATAAATTTACAGTCTATATTGTGAGAGCTAGTGCCAGTTGGAGGTTTATGTAAACCTGTATTACTGGTCACCAATTAATAAGGGCTTAGGTATTTTTTTTTTATTTTTTTTTATTTTGCTCGTCAAAATGACCACACTCCACCTGATGGTAAGCAGTCGTGTGGTCTAAGAGCAGTGGCCTCCACATCGCCCCCACAGTAGCCGAGGCGATGTTGAGGTCTCTACTTTGACGGCCTGAGAAGATGCTTTTTCACGCCCCGCTTAAAGAACCCAGGATTGAAGGAAGAAGGAAACACGTGCCTTGGCAGAGAATTCCATGCCTTGGTCGTTCGGCAGAGGTATGAGGACCCAAACTTGTTGGTACGCGCTCTAATCGACTATACCGTGTAAGGATGGCATCTGAGCCCAGCACGCGTTGTTCTGGATAGGAAAGGGGAGGGCGGGATAAGGTGGAATAACTCTTCAGAGCACTCCCCGTGGTATATTCTGTAGAAACATGCCAATGAGGCAATGTCCCTACGGAGTTGCAGAGGTTCCAGTGAACTCGTGACCTCTGGATCTCCGATGATATGGACAGCCCGCCGCTGCAACCGGTCGAGAGCGTCCAGCAAGTACTGCGCGGAGCCATCCCAAAGATGAGAACAGTACTCCACGCAAGGGCGCACTTGTGCCTTATACAATAGGCACAGTTGCCCAGGCGTGAAGAACCGCCTCACCCTGTTCAGAACTCCGAGTTTTCGCGAAGCTTGCTTAATGACGCTCTCTATATAGGTTTTCTGATTAAGGGAGCGGCAAAGATCCATACCTAAGATGGAGAGACTGTCACGTATCACCAGTGGAGTGTTCTTCAGAGAAGGGAGGGGAAGGAACGGAGACTTTTTTGTTGAGAACGCGCTTGCCTGGGTCTTCTTGGCGTTGAACTCGACCAAGTTCTTGGCACCCCATTCATAGATGCGGTCCAAGGTCCGGTCAAGTTCAACGACAAGATTCTGCCTTTTCCCCTCAACCTCAGCCTGTTTGGCCCCAGGATGTCCGAGATATCGCCCATGCACGGTACTGTCGTCCGCATAACAATGTATGTTGCCGAGATTCAACATATCATTGATATGCAGAAGAAAGAGCGTAGGGGATAAGACAGAACCCTGAGGCACTCCTGCATTGACCTGCATAAATTTGGAAGCGCGACCGTCGCAAAGGACCCGAATACGACGCTTCTGCAGGAAACCTGCAATCCAGGTGCACAGTTGAGGGGGCAAGCCATAGGCCGGAAGCTTGGAAAGAAGAGACCGGTGCCAGACTCTGTCGAAAGCTTTGGCTATGTCAAGGCTGATAGCCAAAGACTCGCCGTGCTTGTCCATAGCCTCACCCCAGAGGTGCGTGACGAACGCTAGAAGATCACCCGTTGATCGTTTAGACCGAAAGCCGTATTGGCGATCATTGATCAACGATTGATCCTCTAGGTAGCGGACAATTTGGGTGTTTATAATCCGCTCGAACACCTTGGAAAGCACCGAGGTGATAGCTATGGGTCGATAGTTGCTTGGCTCGGAACGGTCCCCCTTTTTGGGAATCGGTTGAACGTTCGCTTCCTTCCAAGCCTCAGGCACAATGCCTGCGACGTAAGACGTCCGGTATAGGCGCGTAAGTGTGGGAGACAAATAAAATAAGAACTTATTTATTCCTTGAATAATAATTCTTCTTACCTGCCGTAGCAATATATTTTTGCTTAATGTGCATTACTAGTTTAGACCAATATTCTTCCTTGAAGTTTAATGAACTAATTTCTATTATATACACTCGAATTCATTTATGTATATTTTTCTGCAACAATATTTTTCAAAAACATGTCGTAAAAGCATACCTAACCTTCACTTGCAGAAAAAATTTAAGCAACTAATAAGCTATATAATTCTTACTTTATGCTTGTATCTTTGCCAAAGCAGGCTTTCCTTTTCTCCAATCATATCAAAACATTTAGTAACAGACCTTAAAACAAGCTAGTTTATCCAATACTTTTATTCTAGCTATCCTGACTTCCATCAGAGAAATGCCTTTATAGTTTAAAATGTACATCAAATATTCCCCAGGAAGTTTCGACACGTGTCAACACAAATGTGTAACAGTTAACAGAACGTGTCGCGCATCGAAAAGCCTGACACAAGGAAATTAGGAACCGAAATGGACACAACAACGCTAAATAGAAAAGCTCTATGGAAGTGTATGATACTATTTGGACAGGCAAAAATAGAAGTATCATATATTTTTAACGTATAATTGTGGAAATTAATGTATTTTGTTCTACTGACACGGCACAAAGTAAAGGCGTCATTGGACCCAGAGAATAAGTTAGTACTTACGTTTGACTTACTAAGATACTGGGTTCAGATTATTAAATATTAATTAATTATGGTAAATCCAGCTCTAGATGCGACCAATGTCCTTCAGTAGCGGCAGCCGTAGACGTAAGCTGTTCCACGATATTCAAGTATAATAGAAGAATAAAGAGGTGATAGATAAGTATCAATTCATTTACTGTTATAAAATATAAATCAAACTTACCATATGCTTCAGCATATGGTAAGTTTGATTATCAATTATTTCAATAGTTTCAACTAGGCACGCTACCGTTGATGCTGCTCTTACATTCGTATAGGAACCGGCAACTGCCAAAAATACGGTTATGATATTATTTTAAGTATTAAAATATCAAAAGAAGCATTTGCAATCATCACTGGTTGATGATTGCAAATGCTTCTTTCATTATAGCATCATATAAAGCATCATTCATTATGTAGGTAATTATTGTGTATTGAACAACAAATACGGGCAAACACTAAGCGACAAAACTTATATACTAAATGTAAAAAGGTTATTGATATTTATTATTAATAATACATGTTATTAATAAAATATATATTACGTCCATCCTCGAATTCTAATGATTTTTTAAAATATCCATTACCTTTTGTATAGATACCATGAAATTACATATAGGAATTAATCGATAATTTCATCGTTAAAGACCTACGTCCATATTCATAAAAGTTACACATTATAATTAAACATTGTAAAAAAATTGTATATGTAAGAATGCTCACTTGCCTAATAACGATGCTGTATGCATCGTTAAAAATAAAAGTTTACAGAAAATTAATGACAAAAGTATTTTCACAATGCATTTATTAGGCATATTAAATATTTTAACTACCCATCGTATTAAGCCTTTAGCACTTAATACTAAAGGCTTTTATTAAGATTTTTTTTATGAATAAGACCGCCAATATTTTCAATAAGTTTATCGATCGATCGGTAAACTGCTGCATCTAGTTACAGCTGCATGACACTGTGATAAATAACAGTAAGACTAGATCATCAATCAGGCTGGTACTTAATTGATGACCCTTGGGAGATGTTTGTTCGCTGCAACCTTTTTAAGTCCAACAAGTTTTTATACTGGGTACTTACCGGACGGTTCATTTATTACGTATGACGATTTGGGGAAAGCGATCCAAACAAGTCTTATCTTTTTACAAGGGGAAGGGGGTGACAGTCGCTGGTTATAAATTTACCTAATATATAAACAGTCCCTTACATCGGTTTTAGCCTTTCTATAAGGCCATTCATCACTGTGGCGACTACCGCGACGTTGTTGAGAACACGGCGCTGCACACTTTAGCGGATTACCGCGCCTGGGCATCGCAACGCCGTGAGTTGATCGCGGCAGTCGGTATGGTTGCCCTCTCGCTCCCGGACGTGATTTAATCTATGGTCCGAAGTGAAAGGTCACGAGTCACGACCTTTCGACGAACGCCGTCGCTTCCTCCTGTGAGGAAGTCATGTCCATCAAGGAGGCGGCGGAGCGGGAGAAGGAGCGCTTAAACCCTCTCCCCAACCGCAGAACGGGGCGCCGGCGGGCGCTAGATAACCTCCAGCCACCCTGAGATTTGACCTGGGGGTGGTGGGCTTCGTGGGCCTGCCCGCCAGCCGATCAGCACCAGGTCTAAGAGGCGGCGTGCGTGTTCCCACGCGCGCCTCTATATCGTGTGTCCATTCTCCCCAGAAGGGGGGACAGTAGGGCTTAAATCTAGTGGTGACCAACGGCTAGTCTTGTTGTTTAGTGACCTGCCGTTTCATATGGCGGGCCGAAACCTCGGTGGGGTCGCGACCGCATGTGAAAGTGCTTCGCGCGGCCCCGCCGATTTCGGTTTTGTCGAAGAACACCGTGGTAGGTTTAGTCGGTATTCCTGGAGGTCCATTACTATCATCATTACCATCTTTCTCTTTTAACCCGGTGAGTCGGGTACGCGTCAAAGCATCCCGATATGTAAAAAAAAAATATAGTAAGGCCATAGAAAATTAAAAAGCGAAAGAAAGAATTAAACGTTACCCATGTAGTGAGACAGTTTATAAGAAAAAAGAAATTATATTTCTTTTTATTGTCAATTTTAGCGAAATAGTAATGATTCCTGTGAGACGAAGCACTTTTCTGACATTAAAACTACTAAGAAAGAACAACCATATTCTAAAATGCGGTCCTGACGGTAGCCGACTCGCTTAGTACTGATTTATAACAATAAGTTCATTACCCATTACACGAGGCTCTAACCGATAAACATAATAATCATGGCTGTTTTCCGAAGAGATAGACGGAGACTACTAACTTACCCTTGCTAGGATCCTGACATAACTATTTTAATTCATACACTCTCATTACATTCTTTATGAAAAATATAATATAACAGCCAGCTAAAATATATATCTCCACACTAAGTCTAATATATAAAAATCTCTATATATTTTACCAAAAGCTTACAATGAAACCTCGCCCAAACAAAACGGCTTATTTACAATATTTACATAGTATAACCCCTCATTAACTGGAATTCATAGAAAAAGAAAACTAAAGCGTAAACTCCGGTTGGCAACACACTGAATTATGTGAAAGTTGAGAGTGAATAAAAGAATACTTTAGGCGAGTAACGAGGGCTTGCAGGCCATCAATATCGCATACAAACTCAATAACACGCTCGAATCCGAGCCCCTTTTTTGGTTTCACCACACGTAAAGGTCCGAAGATCAAATTTCCCTGTAATAAATGTGGGTATTCATTCAAATTAAATATTACTGAGCCGACCAGTGGTGACTTTTGGACGAATTGTTTCAATTGCAATCGAGTGGCCTCGATTTTCGAAATAACGCGTGGTGCTACTAATTAGTAATGTGTACAATTACATTCGAATTATTATTATCAGATTATAATAATAATCATTATTTATTTATCAAAACTTTACAGTTTACAAAGTAAGAACTTATTGCGGAATATATCGACAAAACTACACATCAGTGCAATACGACATGGTTGTGGTATCAGTCGTAGTATTGTAGGGTTGTATGTATTGGAGACAAATGAAACGGTCAAGGTTCGAGAATACACTGTCTATATTTTAATAATGAATGCTTATTATATACCTTACTACTACACCACACCATCCGCCTTATTAAAAAAAAAATGGTTACAATTATTATTTTTGTATATATTTTAATGTATATACCTCGACCGCGGTTACGCGGGGCTCTGTTCGATGCACGAAAACGATTGTTATAATTGCTGCGATAATAATTATTACTTAAGGCATGTGGTACCTTGGACCGATGACCTCGTTGTTGGAATGCATGCCAAATTTGCAGTCGACGTGACTTGCATAGGCTGCTTAATCCTGGCAGGGTCGCCATGTAGGGTCGTGTGTATTGGAGACAAATGAAACGGTCAAGGTTCGAGAATACACTGTCTATATTTTAATAATGAATGCTTATTATATACCTTACTACTACACCACAGTATTTATTGTTGAAATTACCGTAGAATATGAATATTTCAATCCATACATCAAGGTTTCTTAAGTTGCCGCGCAAAGAATTCGCTTCAAATCGCGTGTTTGCTTTCTGTAGTTTATATACGTAGTGTTACATTGTGGTGAGCTCACTTAATGTCTATAAAAGTCACTCTTAAAAGATTAATATTATCAATTAGCCAGAAAACATACAGCCTTTATACAATTTTGATAACATTATGTACATTCATGATCATGAGAGCAATGAAATGTATATTATATGAAAATAATTTTAAATAAATGTTTACACAAAAAACGACAAGAACAAATAATCACTATAACCATACATACTATTATAACCATCAAAGTATGTCACAATAATGTGCACATTTTTGATAAAAATATTTACACAAATAGTTTTCAGACATTTGCATACTTTCACATGCAAAATTATGAACCCATTGTGAATTACAATAATAAGTCAACAATGCAATTTACCAAAAAATAACAATACAATTTAATTATAATGTAAACAATTATGACTGTGATTTTTTATAATGCATACACTTACAAAACTGCAGCAGTTTTCACTATTCTGACGAATGTGTATCAATTTCAATAAACATGTAAACAATGTAGTTTGCAATATAATGTATAAAATTCATTTTTGTGTTTTTAATAATGTTATGAAGGTAGCCAGGGCGCGTCGGCGGGCGTTGACCATTTTTATTCAGTTATGCTTTTCCTATCTACCCTCAAACTATGCGTTAGAAATTACTAGCAAGTTTGAGCAGTGCTACCGTCGTATCACAACACTCGGCGCGGTGCCAGCAGCGAGGGGACCACTTAAACCACTACGTCATCCGTGTAGTCAAAGCATTATTGCGACTATTGTGGTGTTTGTTTTTATTGTGACGGACAGAATGAATAAGTACAATGTGCCGTATCGGATTTCTTCACAAGAAAAACATAAAATTATTGTCGGCATGATTTCATCAATGCAACAAAGATTGCAAGATGTCATTGATGCTCACGGTGGTTACACAAGATTGTGAGTTTTGCAATATTTGTAATAATTAGCAGACCTAATAAATGTAATGCAAATAATAAAAATAAAAATGATTAGATTAGATCCCATGTTTAAAATATTTTTGAAAACATCAAAATATTTATAAAATTCGAAATATTTGTAGGGCTCTTTTTACGTTGTGGAATGCAATGACGCATACCCCTCCGCGGGGGTGGGTGGAAGGGTTATGTCGGACTCACCGGGGCAAATAACGATGGTGATTAGAGACATCTTGGTAATACCGACTAAACCTACCACGGTGTTCCTCGTCAAAACCTCAATCGACGAGCCCACGCGAATCACTTTCACATGTAATCGCGACCCCGCCGAGGTTTCGGCCCGCCGCCGCGCCGTATAAAATGGCAGGCCACTACCCAAAAAGAGCTACCCTTTGGTCACCATTACCCCCTCAGGGGGACGAACACACGACACAGAGGTACGCGTGGAAACACGCACACCGCCTCTCGGACCTGCTGCTGATCGGGTGGTGGGCAGGCCTAGCTCATTCAACCCACTTTTTGTTATAGGGACCGTGATAAATGAGATATTACTTAAAATGTTTTATTTTCAACTAAAAGTTTGTAAATAAATTTAGTTACTTTTCTGACTTTTTCCCACGTTTGCTATACATCATCATTTCTTTTGCGCACATAATAATAAAAGTAAAATTATATGGTTGGTAATTAGATGATTGTATGGTAAAAAAATTTTTATTTATTGATGTAAATAAAATATAAAAAAATAACATAATAGTTTCGATATTTCGAACTCATCGATTTAAACTGGTTCATTTTGATACATAATTATACTATCTTGATTAAACATAATAAATTACACATTTTGATTTTTAAGATTTTAAGACATATGTACGCATCAATCCCTCACAAACGTTATACTTTTTATAAATTAATAATAATGTGTATACATTGTTCTGATATTCGTTTTTCGTTCGTTTTTCAAGTCGAAGTTGCCATTACGAAAGCGTTTAAACCAACAACACACGGTGCGTTTTTTATTATTGCATTAACAGTCTCCTCTCCAAACGCAGCGTTGAAATTGCGAGCCGTTTCTGCCGCGTTAGTTCCGCTTCGGAACTCGTATTCAAAAATGACTCGGATTTTCGAAGTATCCATCTTTCCCGTTTAAGCTGAATAAAAAACAATTGTAAGTCGAAAATCGAATGTCGCACATTTTTAAAAAAAGAATAGTCTTATAGGTATCATGTGAAAAAAGTTTCACTCAAAAAAAAACTCCCTTAACGTTTCAGTTTACAAAGGGAAACCGACACTGTTATTATTATGTCGTACGTTCGTGAAAAATGTCGCAATGCATTTCTGTCGCTTGTCTTCCGTCATAGTTCGGTATACAAGAAAGTTCTTTCACTAGCTTCACACATCGCTGCCGTGACTTTTTTACTTATCGCTCTAAAATAGTCACGATTGCAATATCTTACATCTAACATGTCCTCAATATTACTTTCTAATAGAACTTCTGTGAGAACATTTTCTGTAGCAAATGAATTTAAGTTTAAAACTCAACCAATGAGAAAACTTCGGCGTCCTGACGTGTTATCTTAATTTCGGTGTCCTCAAAATATATGTTACTTGTATTAATATAAGTAGTATAAATAAAAGCAAAAATTAAATAAATTAAAGATGGCGTACTGGTTTATATGGTCGCCTCACTACTGTTACTGCGCAGTGTTATAGTTTCAATCTCAAAAAATCCTTTTTGGCGGGCTGTATATTTGTTTGCCAACCTAGTAGTATAAATATTATTATTATTATAAAATAAATAACGAATACATTACATTTATACATTTCAAAACAAATTACCAAAACTGATTTTGTAAAAAGCTTTAGTTTAAGTAAAGCAGTCAAATACCATACGAATACTTTTTTTAATAATGTCAGACTTGCCGACAATTGATAAATTAGTTTTAAATGTTATATTAGTTCATATCACAATTTTTTTCAATTTCAAACAAAGAAACACGAATAGCAATATAACTACATCCAGAAATAAAACAACTTCCTTCTTTGTGAATAATACTTTATATATATCTTTCCTTAAACCTTGAATAATTATATCGCAAAGAGAAATGCGTAAGATTGGAATTAAAATGTATCTCATGTAATATCACTTTCCAAGATCCCGATGACGCTATACATAATATCAAAATAAATACCAATATACAGCAACACATAATTATACGACGCTCACAGTTGGGGATCTAATGAAAAATGAATATTAAACAGAATCTAACCTCAACGCAATGTTAAATTACCATTAATATCTGAAAATGGTAATTAAATTCAATATGCTCTCTTAATAAATACTGGAGGCGGTTCGTTGTCCAACTTAATACATAACATTGATAGTAAATCACGAAACTTGGTGCCCCAGGAGGCCTTTTAGCGGCTTATTCGTTGTTAACCTTAGAAACTGGCCAGATAACTTCCATAGATTCAGAACTCGTTTTGTGTCACTTAATAAATTGTATTTCGAAGCAACGGAGCGAAGCTATCGATATATTTATTGCTTACTGTAAGCAAACAAATAATATCTTTCTAACTTATACTTTCCGCATAATAAATTTTTTGGATAATATTTCTTGCTTGAAATAGGTTTAGTTATTTTTCATAATAATATTTAGTTTGTTATCCGGGATTGACCTTTTTAGGGTTCCATACCCGAAGGGTGCCAACGGGACCCTATTAATAAGCCTCCGCATTGTGTCCGTCCGTCTGTCTATCAGCGAATTTGATTTCATAAATCGTAATAGTAGTATTTCTCTTGCCGCTATAACAACAAATGTTAAAAATGTCTTAAGTCCGGCATCCTCCATGTACGTGTTCGAGTCACACTTGACCGGTTTTTTATCACTTCTACCATATACTATCAGGCAGGCCTTACCCTGCCAAACGTAGTAAAAGACCCACTTGATGGTTACTGTTACCATATACAGCCTTTGATAGTTTACAATAATACAAGGTACATACTAATGACGTATGTATAATAATGCGTTGTTGCCTCTTAAGCAAAGGAATAAAAAATGGGAAGAAGGAATTGCAACTCCGGCAATCTTACCTACCGGACAAAACGTAGTAACAGTGTTAATACTCTATTTTATATATTTAGTCTTACAAGGTACTACTAGGCGAGCCAGGTCATCCGTAGCGACACCAAATAATTCACAAAGGCCGTAGTTACAAATCTTTACCATATAATATATAGACATTTTCTTTGGTACTCAACTATATCACTATATACGTCCCTAGATAATACCTGGCTTGTCTGACAGAGTTTCGCACTAAAACGTTCTGTTGAAAACAATTGGAATCAATTTTCTTGTCCAAACAATCCGAATACTTCCCGAGGGATTTGTTAGCTAAAAACGGCTCGAGTAAAGTTTGGGGCCATCAATCTACTGCCAAGTTGCGGATCCCGACAATAGGCGACTCGAAGCCTCCACCAATTAAGGTCACGTTTCAGTCAGTAAGCACCCTTATTACCCTTCAATCAAGTACAAACACTCGCTAACTAATTCCTATTGGTGCAGATTGTTGAATGAGCTGCTTGAAATATTTAAGACAACAACATTTCCTACGACCACGTCCAGTATAGAATATTTTGTAATTACCATATTATAGTACCTTTACGGATTATTTACTCTATTTGTGGAGGGTTATTTGTGATAGGTATAATATACGGATAACATTAAAGAAATTCCACTAGGTTCAGACTTATTACCATATACATTAAATAACTGGAAACAGGTTGAACTAAATTTTTTGTTGATTTCTCTCGCTTGGTTGTCTGCGCTTACGCTAATAACCAATCCTAACTCGAGCATCTAATCTGAGACTGTTCTTAGATTAGATTCTCGTGTTGGATAAGATGTTAGATAAAATATTTTTCAGTAGCAGCATTTAGGACTGAAACGTGCCCGGTAAAGCTTCGGTCGTTTTACATAGATCCTAAAACATAATTGACTAACTTATGATTACTAAACAACTGCTTAATACTTTTTTCAGATGGCCCAATTTCTAAAAGCTTCTATACAGCTATTGCTAGTATAAATAGTACTAGCTAATGCTAGAATAAATACTATGAATCAGGTCCACATCATATATATTTAATTTAAGTTCCTTCAAAATGATCCTGAATTGTCTTTATTCCCAAAACAATGCATTAGCAAATGTTTAGCAAATAGATTGCGTCTTGTGTTTTGTATGGATCTAAACTATGCTAAATATAAATATACATATCATACCCATGATCACAATATATTAAAACAGTGAAATTAGTTATATTTTATATCAATAACAGAAAAACAAATTTTTTATTCTGTACCACTAACATTATTTCATCTCTGGCAACAAGGCATTGCAAAATTTTATAGATTCACGTTATTTCTCCCGGAAAAGTAAGGTTATTGGTTCAAACCAATGGCCCTGAACACCATTTATTACTAACATTTTCTTATACACGATATTATTAGGATCTATTGTAGCATTTGTTACAGAGAAAAAGAGAATGAAAAGTATACGATTCCCTATCTATCATCTACTTTTGGTTTTCGGAGAAAACTTGTCTATAGAACTCGCTGTCAATATAAAAAAGCTTTTCTAAGTTCAAAATAAAAGAAACATTTTTACTATTTCTTAAACTGATTAGCATAAGGAGTACCTACGCTAGTACTATTTTATTTCCAAACTTATAAGATGATGCAATAAACTGAATGCTGTACGGCCAAAATTGTAAGCAAAATACACATTTACTAAAATTCCCAAAGCTTCGTCTCGCAAATACTCAGTTATTTACAGTGTAGATAACATTTTATATACTGTGTATTTTTCTTAGACGTTTCAAGCTAAACAAATAGGATAATACTGCCTCAGTGGCGCTGCGGTAGAGAATGCGACTACTGTGCATAAGGTCTTGATTTCCATTCCTGGATCGTGCAAAGAGTTATTGGGTTTTACTACCAAGAATGTCTTATTGGCAGCAAGGCCTGGTTCTATGTCCGATAGATGGCAAAAAGCTCGCTCCCTATTACGAGTGAAATAAATATCTGTGTGCATATCCTACAATCTGTTGTTGGTTATTAACTTATAGCATAAGTCCACGCAGCATGTCACATAATTTATCATTGTGGTATTGCTTGGGTCTAGTAATTACTACTGATTGTTTGTTTGTCTCTGTGTTTCACTTCTTACCGCTAAACATACCAGGAAACTCTGTAATTGGCTTAAGTATATATAACCTTTTGTTATAGGTAGTACTAGCAATAAAGTCTACGACAATCAGTGTTTAAGGCGTTGTTCAATATTGATAGTGCTATCTACTTTCTTATTCATGTGTTTAGAAAACAAGCTGTTGAGTTTCTAATAAATAAATAATATAAATAAATAAATAAAACGAAAGCTGATGAAATGAGTGTGTAGTACACCTTTGCCTAACTCTGCAAGAATATAGCGTGAGACAAATTATCAAATTTAAAAATATATTCAATGTCGATCTATCTTTCCATTTCAGTATTCCTCATAAGCATTCAATGAATCGAAAATATTGTATCATACGTATAATAAAAAATGTTAGTTATATCAAACAAATTAATTGCATTATAAAGTACTAATAATTTATGTTGATTGTGACACCGACAACGGGAAAAATTCTTAAGTTCAGTTAATACGTAAGAAATTTTCTGCAGTTGTATGTTTAATACCAAAGATTGTGCTTATAATATGTATATACAGCATGTAACAGAAATATGTGGTCATGGTGTGGTTTTTTTTTATGAGATAGGGGGCAAACGAGCAGACGGATCGCCTGATGGTAAGCGATTACCGCCGCCCATGGACACCAGCAACACCAGAGAAGGTACAAATGCGTTGCCGGCCTTTTAAAAAGGAGTACGCTCTTTTCTTGAAGGTTTGTAGGTCGTAATGGTCGGGAAATGCCGCAGGCGACAGTTCATTCCACAGTTTAGTCGTGCAAGCCAAAAAATATCTGGAAAAACGCACAGTTGTGAACTGCCAACCATCTAAATGATGGGGATGGATTTAGAAATTCTGTCGCGTAGGACGATGGCGAAAAGAGGCGGCAGGGATCAGTCCGAACAATTCCTCGGAGCACTCCCCATAGTAAAAGCGATATAAGATGCAATACGTCATCGGACCGATTCCGCGTACTTTAAGTACATTTCAGCCGATTAAGCATTGTTGTGTTTTCGTGCGACAAAGAGTGGGATTCCAAAAAGTAGCAGTGGATTGATGGACACTCAATAGATTGGTTTCAAATACAATTGCCGCACATCAAACATAATGTTTCGTGAACACTTTACAAACTATTAAATAATCATTTCATCGATCAATTGCTCACGGATGCAAAGACCAATCAGACTCGGCACAACTTTTGTTAACTATACATAATTTTGTGCCATACAAGAATCGAATTCTTAACCCGGTTTCTGATAGGCAGTTTAACACAATAATTTTTTAGCAAACGCTTAGCATTGTGATTGACTGTCTGAATAGCAATAGCAAATCAAATTGCTTGACATGGGTTTGATTTTGGCAATGCGTTGACTACGTGAAATGAAAGTAGACAAAAATAATAAGTGAATACGAGGCTTATTACAACGTATTCTGTAATATGAATACGTCACATAATAACAAAACACTATAAACACGTTGTCCAGTTTGCACTTAACGGCTTAAACAAAAACAATCCATTTGTCTTTGTCTATTTTTATTTTCATGGTACCGAGTTTATGACTGTTGGTGTTTTAGAAATAAATAAAGAGCTAATGAATTTTTGATTCCTGAATTTAATAAATGTATGCAAGTCGCTTTTTGTATAATCTTCCTAATTACTGTAGTCAGATTTCACTTTACAATTATTATTGTAGTAAAGTACTAATACTAGTTTACTACTACCAATTAAGGTAAATATTTACATTTTTTATGGGTATATTTTTATCAATAGTCCAAGGGATGTCCAATTCATGAAAGCAACCTTTCCGTCGTCAATCGTAAGCTATAGAGCTTTATTACAAGCCGAAAAGAGTTAAATCACTATTACTTAATTTTAAAATCTATCCTTTGACCATACTTAAGAAATCGTTTATTTATAGCATATTTAATTAATCATTAATCAAAAGCCTACGTACTATTTGAATTCAATACAAGGTTGTTTGACTTTAGTTTTAGCAAAATGCTAGGCTTATGTCATGATCTCGCTGTTATCATACAAACTCTTGTCTCACGCCTTTAGTTCCGAAGAGGTAATCAAAGGTGCATCACATAAGTTTCGCCAGCTTTGATTGATTGACTCAGACTGTAACCAACCTCAATAGAATCTCTATATATTATGATATGTTTATCTGCACTAAAATAAAAATAAATAAATAACTTTCACCCCTTACAGATGAATCATAAGGCAAAGACCTTAAACGAATAATAAATAAACAAGCGCAGATACATCAACGTCACATATTTCTAAAGATTTGTACGCTTCATCGCACTTTCAAGTCATTTAACAATGTCTCGTCAACGACGTATTATTCTGTCTTACGTTACACACAATCTATTACAAAATGTTTAATGAGAGATCACATTATCCAACATTATTTATCATTTCTATTACTTTTCTGAAAATACATATTAATAACAGGAGAGAACTTTACAAATTAGTAATTGCAGTTCACTGCGTACACCTCGTTCGATTTCAACTGAAATTACAAGACTCATAATATCAGCTCTAAATTAAAGCTCTAAATCTCTTTTCAGGATAAGAAGGGTTAGGCTATAGTCCAGCACGTTGGTTCAGTGCGCGTAGACAGACATCACTATCTCCGAGAACATTATGTAGAGTTTTCTGACAGTTCTCTCAGTTGTCAAACATGCAGGTTTCTTCACAATGTTTTGCTTCACGGTTAAAGCAAGTGATAATTTATTATTTATACACACATAAATTCCAAAAGTAAGAGGTGCGTGCCTAGGGATCGAACACGAGACCTCCGTGTGGCAGTCTAAAGGTTTCCCACTAGACTATCGCTGTATCACAACGTGTTTTTATTTTATACCATTAAAACAGTCATACCTACCTTAAAGTTTTCTTTGTTATCTATTGCACGTCTACTAAATTCTTACAAAGATTTGATAGACGTTATAACTTTATAACTTTTCAAAAGCGTTACAGATTTTATTCAATAACAGATTAGAACTGTACCTATACTACATAAAAATAACAAACGCATTGAAATCAGTCCATCAATTTATGAGCAATAGACTAACATAAACATCAAATTATAACGCCTCTTCTTTTCTGACAAAAATCATAAGTAAGATAGATACCAGTGTACACATACGGTAAGTTTGCTTTATCCTTATCACTTACCTTTCGTCAATATTAGGCACGAATAAAAAAGTAAGCAAAATATTCTCAAGAATTCTCTATTTTAAATTTTAACTAATAACATTTACTTATTTATTTATTAAAGTACAGCCCATTTCATACGTTCTAATTTATGTACTTGTTTGTTCTTTTCCACATGTCGGCATAAACTGACGATGCAATTTGATACCAAAAATAAATTAGACTACTTTTAACTTAGACTAAATGTACATAATATTGTCTTCTGTTTACGCCAATGTTATTCATTGAAATTAAACTACTATATACTATATAACAAAGTGTCAAATAAACAACGCGATAAAATCCGTATATAGTAGTTTAATTTCAATTAGACTACATTTTCATTAAAAATATATTATAAAAAATTATCTGATAGTATCAAGCCTGTATATGCCCAAAGAGTTAAGAAAAGATATATCGCGGGTACATTTAAGTACTAACGTGCTAGATTTCATATAGGCAATTATTGTGGACGCCGTAATAAGAATTACCTAAGTACCCACTAATATCCCAGCGTACTTAGATATTGCTACTTTACTTATTTTTGTTTTATATGGCGTAAAGAAATATTTATCTGGATAATATGTAGGTATATTCTTCATACAAATAAATAATGTTGTCGTTGCACTGTTAGCATGGTCTTTTAACCCTATTCTATGGTAGAAGCGATGAGGTAAGATATGGAAGCAACTGATTATTTTCTATACATTTATAGAAAAAAATGCTACGCCCGCACGACAGTCACAAACATCACCACGATTAAGAATATCTATATTTGGATAATTAATTTTTATATCCCGTGTGAGAACCGAAACCACAACACTCGAAGTACTGACAGCGGGGAAGCAGTCATTTAAATCACTGCGCCATCTATGCGGCTAAATCTTTTACATATTGTTATTATACTCGTATGACTAAAATACTCCATACTTATGATATCCAAGCTTTTTAATGCATAATAAAATGTCTAAATGGGCAATCATAATACATTTCGTTGCATTGTTGAATTCTACACAACGAAATACAATGCATAACATTTTAACTTACTTTGTCGGTTTTCATTGTTATATCTTTATTGTATAGGCACTTGAGACGGGAAAGAATACGTGTAGGCTACATTGTCAGACTCAAATTTCAAAAGAAATGATGGATTTTCCTGCTGTCTAGAGTATTTGCTTAGATTTTGCCTTTAAGTTGTGCATTTGTTAACTACGGGGAAAATTTCAAACGAATCTGGGAATCTAAGTTTGTAAATTTACTTACAAACTCTTTGTAAGAAAATTATTGAGCATTGACGAACCCGCCACGTACCCTCGGATTGCCCACCCCAACTATTGCAACAGAAAAAGGTTGACTATACAGAACTCCTCTGGATGGGAGAGGGGAGGATAGCCACATCAGGGGACAAAAAATATGTATAATAGCAATAATTTTATTACAATGGATTCCCGCCAAGTAACGGCTAATTCGATTCAATATATAATCTCTTTGTACTCAATGTCTGCTATTTCTTTACACGGATATGCTTTATCATGTCTTCGTCGCTGTATATTAGTCACCATAAATTAAAAATTCGGGCAATTACTTAAAATACACAAAATGGTGGCATTCTTTGAATACCAATATTACTTATCGTATCGAAGGTTTTAAAAACTGAATAATGTACACACATTATTCGTATTGATGCACATATTACTTTTACTACTATTTAATGCTTATTAAAAATATAAGGTCTAAATACAAAAAATATTTGTTGGTCGTTAATCCTCTAAAATGTTTTATGAAATGTTTATGCGAATTTTATACTTTAGAGACTAAGATGGTAGTTGTCTCAACAGTTAAGACAACTACCATCTAAGTCTCCCCGTGAACATGGCTGCTGTAAAGCAACCGAAACGTCGGGGGAAAGTATAAACTTAAATATAAATAGCTTTAATTTATTTAAATAGGTTCAATTGTAGTAAAATTCAATAATAGTAGTGTTCTACTTCAAAATAATGTAACAAAAGTGTTTTAAAATAAACAGCGCGATAAAATCCGTATAAAATAGTTTTTATTAAAGTTAGTTAGTTAGTTTTTTTTTTATTAAAGACACTTGTAGGCACTAACTCCAAAAGCTTAGAGCAAAAGATAGTCAATCTGTGTATCAACCGAAAAAGATAAAAGTATGCAGAATTCAGTTATACATTGCTTTAACTACATAAATATACTAAATTCGAATATAAATGTAGAACTACACAAAATGCAACCAAATTATAAAACGTATAATAATACTTACCCAGCTACTTTGTACGGCAAGTGTTCAAATCCTAACATTTTAGTTGGGACTAATTTAATCTACTATATTAATATTCGTAACCGTGATTGACAATACCACCATTAATGAGTTAGATACGATTTGTATAAATTGTCACAAAATCCAAGCCCCTGAAGAATGCCGAACAGTAATTACGACAACACATAATTTTAAGTTATTAGCATTTAACATACGAAGCCTGCATAAAAACTTTGACTCGTTCATCGTAGCTCTAAAAAGAACAAACATAGTCTTCGATGTTATAATTTTGACCGAGTGTTGGCTTGATGAATCTTCCATAATACCTCAAATAGACACATACGATAGCTACAGCACGAAAAAATTATCAATCAGAACAGCGGAGTAGTAGTCTACGCAAAACTAAATTTAAAAGTCTCTGTCACCGAACCAGATTTACTAGATGCAAACTGCCTGCAAATGACGTTTAATGACAAGACAACTCTGTTTGGTATATATCGTCCGCCGTCATTCCAAAACCTAAACAACTTTTTGAATTCCCTTAATTGTTTATTAAACAACTACTCAAATAATTCAGATACCCTGATCCTTGCTGGAGACATAAATATCAACCTACTTTCAACTAGTAGTGGTCAAGAGGTGGAATACATGTGTCTTACAGCGGAACACGGCCTGTTTCCAGCTATAACCAAACCGACTAGAGGGCACACATGTATCGACCATATTTATACAAACTCACTCAAAGATACTGTAGGTGTAATATGTAGCTCGGACATTACTGATCATGACATTGTAATTATTGGCCTCTCAAAAAATACAACTACCAAACGAAATGTGAATCGCACTATGTTCAAGCGGAACTTTGAAGCCATTAGAAATGACCTCTTGCAACTCAACTGGTCCCTACAAATAGACAACCCTGAAACAAATCAAATAGCAAACAATTTCTGCAATCAACTCTCAGACATTGTCAACAAACATACACGACAGGTGCGAATTAGTCACTCAAAATTTAACATAAAGCCATGGATAACACCTGGACTTATTCGTTGCATGCAGCATAGAGACCGTCTACATACAAAATCAAGGAAATCACCAAACGATCAACAACTACATTTCATTTACACCCGGTACAGAAACTTCTGCAATGATCTACTACATAAACTTAAATCCGACTACGATAGCACAGAACTGTCTAATAACACGAAAAACCCAAAGATAATGTGGAAAACTATCAAGACAATTTGCCATCTGTCACAAAACAAAAAAGAACCGACAGAATTATTAATGCTACCCAACAGCCTTGATGCCAAACACTCACTGAACATACGCAATACATATTTTTCAACACTAGGACAAAAACTGGCTAACAACATTCTAAATGATTTGAAACAGAGTGAAGATATGTTGGCAACCAAAGTCAGTTGTAATTCAATAAATAACTCGTTTTTCATGCAGCCGACCGATGAGATAGAAATAGAGTCTTTAATACTGGCATTACAAAATGATAAGGCCCCGGGGATCGACGGAGTAACTAATGTTCTCCTGAAAGAAATAAGGAACGTTATTATACCACCCCTGACGAAAGTGTTTAACATGAGTCTACAAAGCGGTATTTTCCCTGACGCATGGAAAACAGCCTCTGTCATACCGATTCATAAAAATGGACCCAAAGATGCACCGGAAAACTACCGGCCAATTTCATTGCTAACTGTGTTCTCTAAATTGCTTGAAAAAGTAGTTAACAACAGACTAGTTACATATATAGAGACGAACCATCTTATTTCGGACAGGCAATTCGGATTTAGGCGAGGGAAATCAACAGAAGAGGCAATCACCTTGCTCACATCAACAGTGTCATCTCACCTTGATAGTGGCAGGCACAGCATAGGGATCTTCCTATACCTAGCCAAGGCCTTCGATACGGTCTCAATTCCTATACTATTGCAAAAGCTTGAAAAACAATTTGGCATAAGGGGTGTAGCTCTAGAATGGTTTAAAAGCTACCTAACCAGTAGAAAGCAGTGTGTTAAAGTTGCCAATCATGAAAGTGAACTACATCACATTAATTTTGGAGTTCCACAAGGGAGCGTGCTAGGGCCAACGTTGTTCATAATGTATATGAACGATATTCACGAAACTATCAGGGGTGAGATAATATGTTATGCTGATGACACTGTGTTGATTATTAATGGTCGAAATTGGAACGAGACTTTCTCGAACGCAGAGTGTACAATAGGGAAAGTGTCCTCGTGGCTGAAACAAAACCTTTTAACACTCAATATCAATAAAACGCAGTACGTCTGTTTCCACAAGACATCCGCCTCAACACCGAGCACAAGCTTTAGTATGAAATTTCACACCTGTAGAGATCATGAGCACTGTACCTGTGAAAACATAAAGCAAACTAACACCATCAAATACTTAGGAATAATCATCGACAGCAACCTAAACTTCAAGGCACACATCCACTCCTTGTCTGGTCGAGTGCGCAAAACTGCGAACATCATGAAACTGCTTCGTAAATCGGCACCACAAAACATTTTGAGAAATGTGTTTTGCGCACTAACTCAATCATTGGTCACATACTGCATAACCTGCTGGGGAAATGCTTCCAAAACAACAATGATTGAACTAGAAAGGGCCCAACGATGTGTGCTAAAAACGACTTTTAAAAAACCCTTTAGGTACCCCACTGTGGAGCTTTACAAAGACAGTAAAGTTCTGAGTGTGCGCCAGCTATTTATTCTAAAAACACTACTTAAAACCCACCAAAAAGTTATCAACTCACAAGAATATACTAATTTACTAAAACGTCGCACATACAAAATCACAGTTCCCAAAGTAAAAACTTCCTTCGGTAGGCGTTTCAGTCCTTATAAAGACTGCTACATCTACAACAAAGTAGTAAAATGTTGTGATATAAAACAATGCACTGTAAAAGAAGCACAATGTATACTCAAAAAATACTTAACCTCTTTAGAATACGAGTCCACAGAAAATATCCTAGTACATCTAGCCTAATTCTTTGCTAAGCAAACCAAAATATACCTATTGACCATACAATTCACCCATAAATCTAAAAATAAACACTAAATACATGATATCTTACTAGTTTATATATTATATTACATTATTGTTATTGTTATATGTGTATATATTTATATGTATGCATAATATTTTTGTAATCTCCAAATACCAAATAATTACTATTGCTAAAATACCTTTGTTTTTCTAAAATAAGTTACTTAGGAATTTATATATCTAATGTATGTCAACCGAGCAAACATTGTAAACAAGCGTTAAACGTAAATATGTTGGTACCCACAGGACAGGCAAGCCTAGTGTGGAGCCAAACGATAATTTCAATTGTACTGTTTCTTTGGTAATAAATGTTTTTTTTATTTTTTTTTATTCCGTGTATTTCTGATATGGATGTTCTCTCCTAGAGATATAAAGTATTATGCAAATACATAGATCCTTTTACTTACGACTCAACGCTCGAATTATATACAGATATGAATCGGAATTTCGAACTTTCGGGTCATGTTCCCGGAAATTCATTCAAGTTTACAACTAAGCCAAACCAATAAGACTATTCGTAAGTAAGTTCATCAATATAATTCCATGTTGATTCATGCAACTAATATAAAAGTTAACGATGACATATAATTCATGTATAAGTGAAATTTATAAATAATCTCATCCTTCAAAACCCTTTCGGCTAGCCTTAGGTTAGCACGAAAGATGTTATACTGCAAAAGTATATAAACAGATGCAATGCTCACTATACCTTATTCATGCAATAGATTTTGCCCGCAGCTTCTTTCGCGTTAATTTATAGGTCGTCAATAACTTTCTACCACTCCGGAGCGGTACTTTTTCCTGTGCCCTTTTCTGATCGGTTTAGTAGTTAAGGCGTGAAAGCGTAACAAACAAGAAGATATACAAACTGACATTCACATTTATAATATTACTTAGGTAGTACAGTATATTACTATCGTAAGTAATGTTAACACACCAAAATACACCATCGTACAAAAGTATATAGTCTTACTGATAGTAAGAGGTAAGTATAGCCTATGTCTATTTTCTATCTAGCAACTAGATGCAAGTACAGCTAGCACGTTTTCCACATTAAAATCATATCACTGCAGCCAGAACAAAAACGATATGTTGGGGTCTATGTTAACGGCAAGGCAAGCACTTTGGAAACCCTACTTACGCTAAAAATCTAAAAGGTAACTAACTTACTTTTATTGGCTTTGGGATGGCAATACACACATTTCCGCAATCAGGTTGCTCGAGTTATGACCGGAGGTCCTGCCCTACTTCTCACGAAACCAGGGTCGAGCGATGAACATTTTCAAACTTAAAGTGAAAATTTAATATTTCCCTTCAAACAAATTAATAAGTTAATTTTGTTTTTAAAATCATGAATTTTTAAATTCATTAATAAGTATCTACTTTGTTCACTACGATCGCATCTTTAATGTTATTATTAAAAACTACCTTTAATAATAAAATTGATTATGCGTTCGTAGTAAAATTACATAACAAAAGCTTTTAGTATATTTTTGTTAAAATATGCTTAACTGTTTGGCTTACAAATCCTCCACGGGATACTCCATACTACACGGGTTCACGTTAGTAATACAATAGGTGGGATTCAAACCTCGACCTCTTGATTTCAAGCCCAATGCCTTATCCATTAGGCTACCGCCGCTATAACTATGAAGCCACTATAATAAATCTATCGTTGACATACATAAATCTTCGTACATATGCTCATGGATACATCCAATTTATCGTCATCTGTTCACAGTATGAGGAATGTGACGCCTCTCTTGACATGACAAACTGCATTCAGTTGTTACAAGTCGATTATTAGATGCCGCCACCGTTATATGAGCACACGCACCTAACAAATAATAGAAATACTCGTCCTTCTTGGATTAAGTCTAAGGTACCACTAACTAAGATAGTACTTATAATAATTTAGCGTAACGTTGAGAAGAAGGGCTTAGCGAAATTAATGAATGCTTTTAAACCTGAGATTTCATTTAAACTCTAGCAAACTGACTGGAGAAGTATCTCCTGCTACCTATCAGAAGATTACAGCCAAATAATCTCGCGTTATGTTCTTGCGTAGTGTATGATTTCTGGGATCCTTGAGAAGACAGTGCAAAATTTAAAAGAGGATTCAATGTGATTCTATTAGTGATAGAGGGTATATTACTTTTTAAAGAGTTAGCTACACCCGTTTATGTATTATGCTAGTCATTGCAAGCAAGCGGTATTATAATTGCTTGTTATAGTAGTGTCGAATATATGTTTACCTTTTTGGTCGTATAAGAAAATTAATGTATACACCATAGTAGAAAAGAAATTCAGGCTATACTCTCGACCTATCCTGCTAGCAGTCGCAAATATAGCCTAATGTTTGTCAGGGAAAACATATCATATTACTTTATTTAAAAAATATAAAGAAAACATTTAAATTAAAATATAAGTTAAGAAAAAACAACACGACTGCGTAAAATTTATAGTGAGTATATCAAAGAGCTACCGCAAAAAGCGATAACACTAGCTAATTGTAAATTACTGGCAAACTGGTCAAGTACGTCATTCAGAAACGCCAACAACATGATATTTAACCAAAAATGCTTACGATAATGTTGTGAAATTTTTAAACCATTTATTATAAATACATAGGAATACTGTTGGCAGAAAATTTCCACATCGTTTAACAGACAAAATGGCTGATAGTACATGAAACAAAAGAGATCCAGTAAACAAGGCTCAACGATTATGTACCACAAATCGGTGTCCTGAAAATACCCGAAACTTTTTTAATATAGGAATTAATTTTGTATGAAAAGTAAAAACAAAAAAGTTTCACTTGTAATTTATGTGAAATAATACGAAACTGACGAACAATGTGAAATTGGGTCACTCGACCTAATTTTGTGACCCGCTTTTTTTGGCTATTTTTAGTGTTCAAGTAGTATACTATGCCAAACTGAAGTCTGAAGTATCAAAAGATTAAATTTTTTAACATAAACTTTAACGCAAGTCAGTTTTATTCATTTTTTGTGTGTGAGTCGATTGTAAGTTCCCAAATATGATTGTATTCGGCCTACTCGACCTTCCAAACAAGCATATGGCTCACTTGACTCTAAGTGGTTGCGGTGACTTAACGCCTTCAATACCACGGACCCAGGGATCTATACAATACTTACCATCCATGCATTATCGACCCTAGAAAAAATTAAGGAAAAGGTATTGGTTGATGGGAGAATGCGGGGTTCTGAAACTTTTACGCACAGGGTGGGACGCTATTACACAGTTACTAGTAGTTTTACGCCGGTTACGCTCCCTAATATCTATTATGAACCCGTAGAAGTTGCGCTCATTGGATGACGTGTATTAGAAGCTAGCACCTTCATAATTTTATATATCTCTGCGATGAGTAAGGCTACTGACACTCTTTAATGAGGCTCTGCTCTGTTAGGAAACGCATTCTTATTTCTTTGACAATACAGCAACTGTTATTTACAAGGCCAACATCCTATAAATATTGATGGTGTAACAACAATGCACTATTTTCTTACACTATTTCCTTACACCGGAACATCACACTAAAGTTCATGTACGATGTCGAGTGAACTTAACAAGCGTACAATTATAGGACACATATACCTAGGCTGAGAACGATCATTGTTTAGCCGACACAAATAATAGCCTTATATGGGATTTGAACTCACAACATTCAGCGCGGCGGCATTAAATTGTAACTCATTTGCATATTACTAATGACTTATGAACCATACATCAGTGTAGCCATTAAGCACCAATTACAGTTTGAAATTGTGGGTTGTCAAAGTTTAAGAGTCATTACCGTGACAGACTACTTAATGACACTTTTTTGTTGTCTACCCTCGTTAAATATACGGCGGCGTAGTTGTTATCGAAGATGTAAAATGTTTATAACAGATGTTTCGCCTTTTTCCAATGAAATCATTATATTAATCAATATTATACCTGACATATGTTAGTACGAGTTTGTTTATATGAGTATGACTATTATCGAATCCTGTTTAAAGCATTTACAATACATATACATAACACATCACATTTAACTACATTAGGCAATCTATGCTCAGTCTGTGAACGACAAACTTCTTTATATTTAAATTAGTCGTCATAATGGCAAATTTGTATAAATGGCAACATAATGCTACGCGTGAGTATGCTTGGGTATATTTCGACAGATTGCAGATTCTTGTTTTTTGTACAGACACCATTTAGAATTTACCTGGAAATATCGCTGCTTTACAAACATGTGTTGTTTACAAAGGAGCAATATTTGCATCGCAATATATCTCTACAATAGTTTCGACTATAGATCAGCCATTTCAACATTTTAATGTACAGTAAACATAAGTGTCCATACTGGTAATATTCAAAGTAAAGCCGTGTATTCGATAATTTTTGCCAAAAATATCAGATATTTTTATTTTTGGAAACGTTGAAGGCCGAATATTGCAGCTACACATTGCAGGAAAATAATACCCATTTAAAACCACCAAGCTAACAATGTTATATAATCCTCACCACACATACGAATAAGAAATCGTTAGGAAACAAACGCGATATCATCTACCGGATACCACAAACCGAAACGTACCTACAAATAATACACGAACAGATACGAACAAAGCCTACCAAAAGGTATTGATGAGTTAAGCCATTTCTGATACTCCAAGCGTAACAAGATAAACATAGTATGATACATTGTAGGTTCCTTACCTCGGCTCGGCAGCCTGGAGTTACGCTCCATTAATCCTGCTGAGGTAACAAAGAAACTGTTCTAATGACGCATCGCAATCGTTCTATGGTATCTTTCTTGATACGATAAGTTACCGACACGACGACGACAGCTACTGATCGATAAACAATTTCTCATACAAAAGTATATATTGAGCAAATCGCGTATCAAAAAAGTTTTTTCTTGAGGAGGAAGTTGTATACTTTTTTGTTAATAGCTTAGTTGGTCAAGTAGTGTCATGAATTCTGTTGCAAGGTTACGGCATCCATGATCTCAAATAAATTAACAGGAGAAACCCTTTTTAAAAACAAGCTTTGATAGAACAGCGGTACCATTTAGAGACATAAATAAAAAGTACTTGAAGGCAAATCTAACGAGCCTAAGCACGAAATGGCTGCTGTAAGCTATTGAAGAATTGAGTAGTCTGCAGGTGACCCAAACAGCAGCATCAGGTCCAAATCACCATAATTTTGCGTTTTCATCAGGTTTATGCATGAATACCAAATTTCAGCCTAGGCTACGAGAACTGGTACAAAATTCAGGTTGTAAATTTTTACTTAAACGTAAATATACAATGGTTCACAGAAATATTACTTTACCGTACCGTACAAATTTAATATACAACAACTTTGAACGTCCCGCTAAAATGTCATATGACATCTCAGAACTACAAACTACTAGCAGTTTTCACTAATGCGCTGAACTCTAATGGCTTTTATGCACAATGTTGGTAATACGCGCAAGTCGAGGCGTCTGCTCGAATTGTATGCATCGTATAAACGACTGACGCCAACCAACCTTGCCTTAATCGTACGATTATCACGAGCAAGTAGCTTACGATAGTTACTTATGTCATATTGACATATTGTGTTACAATTACCTTAACCAATCAATTGTAGGGATCCCAGACATAATTGAGAACCTATTGTGTACCGCCGGTGTACCGCTGCGATTCAATAGGTTAATACAGATAAATTTATACATATGCACGCTTGTCAATTCAAGGGCCACAATGTACATTGATATTATAAAGAGAAATATTTATTTGTAATCAAAAACCCCTGAAACTACTTAACCGATTTAAATACTTCTTTCATCTTTTGAAAAGCTACTATATTCAGAAATAACAAAGAATATATAACATCACTCTAAGAACTATGGGAACATTAAACGTAGATGCACCGTGGGGGCAGCTAATTAAATAATATTATTACTCTTGTACTAATGACACTAACATTTACTATTTAATTTATTTCTAGCGTCAGCAAAAGATTTGGATTTGACTGCAACTAAATTAATGATTTGGATGTGTTCATCAGTAGGGTACAGTTCCCAGCCATTACTGAAACTTTATGAAATAAAAGCATAATTATAAGAAAAAGCTACCATACCTTACCTATTTTAAATACTAGAAAGCCTATATCAGCCTCAATATAAATATCGTCCAATGCAAAAACTCTCGCGTAAACAGACAAGTAGGCAGTACACTTCGCCAATTCGATATCCCTTTACGACACGCTCTAATTCACCTCTTATTTATGGTCGTCTGAATACGTCTATCTTTTGGCAACCGATAATCAATTAGTTGTACAGGCTAATCGATATAAAAGACGGATTCTCTAGATTAGATGACGTGGGACTATTGAATACTTTATCACAACATGCGTGAGATAGACTTGCGTATCCAAGATAGAGTAATATAGCTCGTAAATTGAATTCTTTGCTGAAATTTATTTAGCCATCGCTCTTTATGTCTCAGCTGAACGATACCTATGTAGATATACTCCTGTACACATATATGCATACATATATTATTGAATATAATTTTCGCAATAGAAATAAATCCAGTGTCGCGGAGAACTTTATAAACATTTAACGTTCACTAAGAATACCCAGACTTGAAACGGCTCTTTGCGAATCACACAAACTTTTGTACCTTAGGGGGATTGAACTCATAGGATGCAGGTTTCAAAATTACCTCGTGTCACGACAAGCATTACTCACTTCTATAGTCAAACATAAATATCCTAACTTATCCTTACTAATATTATAAATGCGAAAATGAGTTTGTTTGTTTGTTTGTTACGCTTTCACGCCTTAACTACTCAACCGATCAATATTAATTTTTGCATACACGTTGTCTGGGGTACAGAATAGGACATAAAGTACCTTTCATCGAGAAAAAATAACTGTTGCAAACCTAACCTAACCTACATTTACGCGAGCGAAGCCGCGGGTGAAACTAGTAATATTATAATGGCGAAAATTAGTTTGTTTGTTTGTTACCTTTTCACGCCTAAACCACTGAGCCGATCATCCTGACATTTTGCATATATGTTGACAGGTGTACAGAAACGGACATAGGCTAACATTCATCCCAAAACAAAATTACTGTTCCCGAGGAAAACAATAATAACGTTCTTATGACAAAAGATGGCGCCATGTGCCTTCCGAATCATGATTGAATTATCCGAATTGATTGTCAAATTCTAAATTAACGCGAGCGAAGCCGCGGGCAAAAGCTAGTAATGCCATAAATCTTTTTACCTCAAAATTTAAAAAGACTACCAGTAAGAAATAAACAATTAAAAGTTCTAATATCTTCGTAAATTTATCAAGTTTATAAATAAAACAAATTGTCTCAAAACCGATATATTGATTCCTGTATTAGTAAGTCTATGTCAGAATTATTTCCACATACATACATATACAAACACACCTGTGTAACCCTGTAAGTGTAGGCAGAGATGTATTACACCAACAATCTCACAAAAACGTGGCAGCAAGAGCGAGGTGGAATGGGTACTGCTACTGAGAATACTCAACAACACTTAGCAAACAGATGCGAAATGTAGGCGGAATTAGCCCACAGGACGAGATATTATCTCTAAAGGTTTAAATATTTGCAGAAGCAGCAAAGTTACCAGCCAAGCCAATGTAATCTGCAATCAATTTTCTTGTTCAAAAAGTGACTTTTGAAATGATTTTTATGGTTTCTTTATCAAAAGCATTATACGTGCCTTAAAATCATCACACCAGTTTCTTACGCCATATATCTTCATATATTTTCTACCTACCAAATTCCTATAATTCTTCATAATAACATAATATTTTCCATTTCAACAGAAGTGGCAAGGAATTATCGATATAAATAAAGCAATGAAAAGCAATTTTCTCGGTAAACAAAAGTTGTTTGTGTGTCATTTCGGAGGCGGTAAGGTATTACACATTATACTATGTAAACTTGTCATGGCTTCCAATTTTCTTTCAAGATATCTATCGCCACTTATGTCGCCGTCTTGTGTATGTTTACCAAACAATTTGGCCTGTGTCCATTTAGATAAAATGTTAAATACAATTTCGATTTAATAACCTATTTGTTGACGAAGAATAGAGAACATTCAAGATTCATGTATCTAATTTTCATTGTGAATATTAAAGATTAAGATTAGCTCAGCGAGCTTAAAGAACAAAAAAGAAATATAAATTAGACCGTTTTGATATGCTGCTTTTCTCTAGGTAAGAAAAAGATTTTTTTCCGAGTTAGTATCTATGAACTCGACGCAACAGCAGGTGGGCAGTGATCCTTTGAACTATAACGCCATGGGAGAACTCTTCTTTCAATTATCAGGCTATAGTTAATAGGTGATACAGTTAAGAAGACCTTTAAACTATTGTTGCGAATTCTGCTTGAATCGTCATGAAACAAAAGACTGTTATTTGTGACCAATACTTGTCAAGTACTCGCCACATATTTTATTTTTACTGGTAGAAAAATAATACATATTAAAGGTAAAAGTAAAATTATTTTATTAAATCGATCATATAAAGTGTACCTAATAATACAGAAAATTTCGGCATTTATCATAATTTTGAAGTCAATCATACAATTAACACCCAGACTCAGAACAATCATTTGTAAATTACACAAATAAGTGATTCGAACCCGAAACACGTTGTACGTAGGTGGCCCGCTACGCTTTCAGTGCAATCTCAATAACAAGCTATTTTTGAATCGGCAGTAAAAATTAGAGTAATGCCGCAATATTGTCTTTACATTAGACATTTTTAAAAACAAATTGAGTTCGTTTATATGAGGCGTTATAAAACTGGGTAAGACGTAGCAGAATTCGTCACTATCAACTAGTAACATGCCCAAAAGACTGGCAGTATTGCCACGTTAAATGGCAATGCTTATTTTTTTGAGTCAAGAAAATACCAGCCTTCTTGTCACACGAAATAGTAATAATAAACCTATAACTACAATATACTTATCGTTCAATAATGTACGCAAGAATGGCAATGAACGTTTTGAATACCACGGTCGCATAAAAATTCCTACTTTTGGACCCGCACTGCCTTAAAGTTATACAAACCCTATCGACAAGCTTGAGGTATGTCATTTTAATTTAGTCTCGAGCTATGGGTTTATTTAAATTAAATAATATTTAACCCTTTTGCAGTCCCGTAATAGACTCAATAAAAAATCTATTGGTAATCTATCGTGGCTGATAACTTCCCCACACATCTGGATAGTTTTGTATTGCTGAGTACAAATGAGTTTGAAATGGAAGTATTAATATCGAATTTGGCACTTGGTTCGGGTATCTTTCCAGATGCTTTTAAACTAGCAGTAGTTCACCCAATACACAAAGCAGGACACAGAGACGAAGTGAATAATTATAGACCAATATCTATATTACATACGCTCTCCAAAATTCGTGAGAGACTTATGAACAATAGGTTAGTTCAATACCTCTTAAATCTCCTTGTAACTGTCCTAATCTCGATAACACTGATCGCATAAAATACCTGAGGGTCCTTATTGATGACGCTCTATCATATCATCCTCACTTAGACTCTGTCGTCTACAGATTGCGCAAACTTATGTATATTTTTAAGTAAAATGCTATTTCGCCAAGTATAGATTTAGGTCCCATCTCCGGTATGCATGCTGATACATTTTTTTAAACAATGTAGTTTTTAACTAACAATAATCGTACCTCGGATTAACCTCACAAAGTTAAGCAATGTAGTTTTATTATAACTATAATAATTTTCTTTAAGTACATAATACACAAATTTCTGTAATCAAACTCATTTAGAAATACTTATATCTACAAAAAAACTCTATAAATCATGCTAGAAGACTGCGAAGAAGAACCGCTTCGCAATATAAAAGTTTCTACAAGTATTTCTATAACGGTAATAAACAATACATTTTTACTTATATGTGCTGCAGTACACTTACCTAGTCGTAATATCTACAAACTTTGCTATATATTCGAGTAAGCACTTTAGTTCAACTAAATATACTTTACTGAAAATATTTCACGCAAAAATTTCTCTTAAGTTTATAAAGTTGAATGCTTCGTTGGTCTCGTAAGCGCTAGTAGGTTGGTTTTTTATGTTGCACTATTCTTACGAGCAACTCGGCGTACGGTATTATGGCCAGTAAATTACAACAGTCTTGCCCCCTGGTACGAGGGACTTACACATAGCCACGACATGCGAACTGTATATGTATATCTCAGTTTAGCTTTTTCGTAAATAAACAAAATAGTATATATATGTATAGCATAATTATATTTAATTTTACTAAACATTTAAAGTTATATAATATTATACATTGAATTTAATATACATTTTCTAGTACCCATAGTACAAGCTCTGCTTAGTTTGGACTAGATGCTGTTGTGTGTATGTGATAGAAGATTATTATATTTTTCTTATCACAGGTATTTTCTAACATATTATATTAGAAAAATATCTGGTCCTTTGGGACGCTTACACGGGTCCAACGTGAAAAGGCCCTTCGAGAGTTTTAATCAAAGGTGGGATGGAACACCTACAGCGGCACTAGCCGCAGCAGGCGTAAGACTATTGCTATGTATGGATTCTAATATATGGGCTATAGGTAGGTTTGGCTATAGGTGTTTGGTGGACCGGTATATTGTTAAGTATGAATGAAAAACGGCGTCTGCCCTGAATATTCTAATAGCATCAATGCAATGGGCAGACGGTGACTCGCCAACTCACTAGATGGGTTCCCTGAATAGCCACCATAGGAATACAAGCCAGGAGCAGAGGGTAACACCGGTGCGAGTGGCTAGGGGTGTCGAGCGGTGTGGCGCCGGTTTCACCATCACCGGTCTCGTGATAACCGAGACCCGGAGCGGGTTTCCCCGTAGTTATGCCCTTGAAAATGACACTTCCACCCCCAAGTATATAGCTCTAGCGGCTCCACTCTGACCGGCCGACCAAGGCAAGCCAAAGTTGAAAGTCCTACGGACGCTCTTGAAGTTCCACACCAGCCAACCAGTAACGTCAAGCCGGAAACGAGGCCTCTGCCGACTCTCTGAGGTATTCAGGACCGCAGTGTCGCCACTCACATTCAGCTCGCCACAAGCTGCCTTGCGGTTTGTGCGCTTTTATTTAACCTGGTGATGCATTTTTTGTTTATATCACAAGGCGAAGGTGATAGTTTAAAAGCTAGTGTACTGAGCCCTCCGATATCGCGTTAGTCTCATGATCAGATAACGAATGTCCCAGAAGTGTTCATTTATTATTACTGTTAATAGATTTTCTATAAAAAATAGTTTTATATATTACTAGCGATCCGCCTTCGCACGGGTAGTACAAAATTTAAACAAATTATACACCTAGAACTTCCTCATGAATTACTCTATCAATTAGTGAAAACCGCAAGAAAATCCGTACATTAGTTTTTAATTTACCGCGAACAGACAGACAGACAGACGCGGCAGGGGACTTTGTTTCATAATACGTAGTGATTCTGCTCATAGTCCAACTGTATGCCAAATTTCATTAAAATCCAATTAGTGGTTTGAACTTTATTGAGTGACAAATACATTTTATACTACCCAAAAAGTCGTCATATAAGTACCTATCATATTTATAATTTTGTAGGATGTACTTCTATGGTAATATACATTCTCACCCGATATAGTAACCATGACATAGTAAGCCTTTGTACAACGAATACAAAGGTATTTTTCCTGCCGTGTGGAACAAACACGGTTAAACCGTTTTACGTCCGCCATGTTTCTACAGCTTTTATTTCCTCATATGACGTCATCTACAAAGCTATCGAGTTGTGCAATATGCTATACAATTTTCGAGCTATATGTAAGCCTTCACCGAACACGATTTTACTGCGACTACGACTAGCTGCAGAAAATTACCAACTAAAAATCTCTACCCTAATACGCTCAACTGCAACTGCTGGGCGTAAAATCTATTAAATAAGAAATGTATATTAAATCCTAGTGTTTTGGTTGTGTAAGTATATAATACTAGCGAAATTATCGATTATAAGTAGAACTCTCCATATTATAGAAATATGTACCAAAGGCAGGTCATCCTTAAGTGGCTATTATTTACAAGTCTACTGAATTTTTCTTTGCAAATACTTAGGTACAGTGATTTATTAATACGTTAATAGGCTATACTATTATAGTTCTGACTTATTTATTATGATGAGTAAAGGCATCATGTATCTAAATCGCAACCTAAGAACGTTTTTTTTTCAATATCCGTATTAGATTGAAACCTAGATGAAGGCAACAGGCACTATGTATTTCAAGTGTACATTATTACCTTATAAGATGAGTAAATGAAGACGCCCTATTATCTAAACATAGCGGGTTTTACTGACTACTACGACTGTATCCATTCAAAAACTTATGAGGCTTTATTGATGAAGCTCTTGACATTAAAACGTCAAGAATCATGGGGTACTAGTTGTTTTGTCCTTGACAAGAAACTAGCAAAAAGACCTATAAAACAGGCCTATTACTGTTATTATAATGTGTGTGTTATTTTACACATTTATCATTTTATTAACACTATATCACCCCACTCTGAAAGTGCCTCTTGTAAATACAAGACACGTGTAACTAAACTGGACCGGACGGCACGTGCTTTGTCTCTACACGATACGACTACATACGCCTGCCATTCTACTAACTCAAATTAAAGACTTCCAGCGTACAATTACAATTTAATATAACGACAGAACGACTTAACACATTGTATATTGATTGCTTTTAGGATTGTATGGTTAATAGAGCACAAAACATTAAGTACTATCTCTATTAAAAAAAACCGTTTGCACTCCGGGAGTGCAGGCAGAAGTGAAAACTTGAATATTAACGTTATGCATTTTTGATATTTTGGAATGGTTAGGGAATAATTTTTCAGGAATTGCTTTAATTATCAGTATAAAAGTGCCATATGTACCATTTATGTGGTTCTCCCTCCATCTTACGAATTTTCGATCAGGTCACGTGTCCTGACGCGAGTTTGAGAATACTCCCTCCGTCTTACGAATTTTCGATGAGGTCACGTGTCCTGACGCGAGTTTAACACTTTTTACCCATCACCAAAAAGTGCACAACGCCGCTAAAGAAGTTTTCACTTCAAAAACCCTGTATGCTAATACGGAGGTCACTTAGTATACTACACCATACATGGGACTAATTTAACCCAAACTCGGTGTAACATTGTAACACACATGTATTGCAGTGTCCCGCTAAATTTCTAAGCCGCAGTGCAGAAGATCCAGTTATAACACCGACCCAGAAAATGCCTTCACACAAACTGTCTGATAGCTTCTTATAACAAAAGAAATTCTACGCAAGAAAAATAACCATTTTGGATCTAGAAAGGCAATATTACCAAAGGCTCGTACAGTAATACCATATATGTAAAATAGTTACTTTATTACATATTCTTTATTAGCATCTAGTCAATTAAATTATTTACTGAACTAATTAACACCTAAACTAAACCATTTTATACACTATATTTTAGACGTAAGAGTAGCGCTAGGATGCGGTCAGATCGCGAGGTATATACTAGTGGATAGTTTGCTTATAAAGTAATAGCGTATGGCGATCATACTTGCTGAACTACTTGATAAAAGATAGTAAACTAATAAAAATATTAACTAATAGATTATAGCTCGCAGTCAAACCGCGCCTTACTCGCAAATTCCTAATCTACACAATTAAATCCACCAAATTTACTTTTTGTCGCAAACCTAACTCTCCGTCCATTCTAAACGTATTCCGCAAGCAATTTATTACCTATCTAACACTAGATCCCTAGACCTAAAAAAGAACATTAAGGAAAATTTCCAGCCTGCGAGTACCGCGGTCGTTAAAATGTGTTCAACCAAAAACCGATCACAGATACCTTGCCCTAAATGATATCGAGGCCGGAGGGCATTAAAAAGGATCCTTTGTCCATACTTTATCCCTAATTGATCGTTTAACAAATGTGGTCAGTAAAAGCTACGAACATGATCGCCGTAAAATCAGGCACCATACATATTATGTTGGATGGACTCTATCATATTGAAAAAAGGGCAGTGTTCAGCATCGCGTATATTATTATCTGTTAATGTTTCGCTATGAAAGCACTGACTGCACATAGTTTTTTGACTCAAGATGCTTTACGTATGCCTAGTATTCTTCGTTTGAATTTGTATAAACAATACAGACATTATTTTTAGTGATATTATGTAACTTATATAATATTTACAAAAATATCTAAGATAGCTTTGGCGGTATACTACGACAAGCTATAAAATCAGAAGATGGTGGACACATCTTTTTCCGATTATGCTAAATTAATGAAAACCTATCCTGTAAAAGTGAATAACGCCTGCTCTGGTGAGTCAAAATTGCAGTTTGCTCTTAAAATTTTAGATAATTATAAATTATGAGAGCATTTGGATCTGTATTACTGAGTGAGTAATACTCACATGCATTAAAATAAGACTTTGAAATAAAATACCAGTCTTTTCTAAATTGAATTTCTTGTCACATTTTAAAACAAGGAATACATTATCGTATTTACGCCATCGATATGCAGTCCCATTATCCACTCAAGGACATCACTTGCATCTCGATTCCACTCGATTATTCAATCGAAATCTAATTCGTTATTCAAATTTATCTCGAAATACCGCCAATACGTACGCCAAGTAGGTCGCATTACGAATATCTCAGCATCGATATGTTTGCATATAACATTGAAATCGATAATCGAATATGGGATATATGTATTTACGAGTTTTTGCATAGTATTACTCAAAATATTTTAATATATGTATTACACAAAGAGATAACCGTTTCCTTGGAACAAACGTTAAGTATGTAGTACATTATATTGTGAACAAAGATTCATTGTTAAATAAAATATCTAAGAACTATGTGAGAAAATAAACAACCGTGACCGATGTATTGGAAATTCGTGATAGCTAGACGAAAAAAAAAAGGAATTGATGTTTTTTTTATTTTCTTTACTTAGCGCTATCGCTTACACGTGACAGGCGAAGGCATTGTGAATATTAAATTCATTTTAAACTAAATGTAATTTTGTGATGGCAAGTATAACATTGCTTTATTTTATTATATAACTCTGCGTATTTAGACAACGTAACCGAGAAAAGAGTTAAACTGTTGTTCATTGTTTTAGATATACCCGTATAATTAGAAATCTTACTCTTTATGCACTAGCCTGGTAACTAGCATAATTAAGTCTAAACCAAATTATTTTTAGCTTATACTAATTTCTGCCGAGGCCACGCTTGTTTTATTCAAATCTGTAGATCGATTTCTGCAAGATTAAGTCATAAAACATCTAAACATCTTCACTAACTTTACATTCATAATATTAGCAAAATACATACAAACGTTGAAGGCAATTTTTACAATCGTGTAACTTTGTAAAGACTTGACTTATTAACTGCACGGATGGCGTAGTGGTTTTAGTGGTCGCCTCGACACTGCCACTACGCCGAGTGTTGTGTGTTCGAATCCCACACGGGATAAAACTTTGTGTATTCCACAAATGGTTGTTTCGAGCCTAGGCGTTCTTTGTGTCCGTTGTTTGAACGTTTGTAAAGTCCCCTGCGATACAGGATTTATTTCTAGTGCTAGGTTTTCCTTTTTTTTTTTAAAAGAAACTAAAATATAGAATCCTTTCTAACTTCGACATTCTTTCTAGAGCAAAAGTGAACGTGGGTATATTGATACGTATGTTCTATACGTATCAGTATACCCACGTTCACTTGTACTCAGAAAAGTCATGTTGTTTATTAGCTAGTTTTTATATTCAATTTGTCTAATAATATCTGCCCTATATAAGCTGCCCATTGCTAGACAGTACGCTCAGTACAGGTGTACAAACTTTACAAATTTTTGCAAACTATATTAAAAGCTCTCAGATGGTCCGATCTCTTTACAACATTTTACTTCACCTTTAAAGTTAGTCATAATTAACTACTCAATACACACACTTTAAAAACTCAAAATCTTCAGAAATAACTCAAGAACTTTCTCGATTCTCGACACTTTAGGAAACAAACTGGGTTATCATTATTTGTTTATTAAGATTATAGAGGTTTTTGTGACTTCATAAATGTATCATAATTAGTGTCACATATTAGTAACATAAAATTTAATTATGTCTACGAAACCCGAGCGCTAATGTGAAGTTTGGAGTCATTGATAACGCATAATAGCCTCGTTTGTGGTTGGCGTGGAAATTCATGTCGAGGTCGAAAGTGTGTTCTGAAATGAAAATACGACTGTGTATACACTGCATTGCTTAATCAAAAACTATAATTAACAAGTACTAGGGCAAGTCAATCTGTAGTTATCAGAATAGAATATCTTTATCACGAGCTGCAGTACTTGCTACAGACTAGCTACAGCGTAGACTTTTCTGCTACGAATGCTACGACGATGTAGCATAGTATACTAATCTTATGTATCACAATTAAGGTCACATGAATTAAGAACATAACATTAATTTATGTCTACGAAAACCGAGCCCTAATGTAAAGTATGGAGTCATTGATAATGCATAATAGCCTCATTTGTAGTTGGCGTGGAGACTCATGTCGAGGTCGAAAGTGTGTTCTGAAATGAAAATATGACTGTGTATACACTGCATTGCTTAATCAAAAACTATAATTGACAAGTACAAGGGCAAGTGAATCTTATATACTTGCTACAGACTTGCTACAGCGTTGATTTCTCTGCTACGAATGCTCCGACGATGTAGCATAATATACTAATTTTATGTAAAATGTTTGATTTGTTTTTAAGTACTGTCACTGTCACGCAGAGTTCTCGAGTTCGAACCCAAGGCGCGCATCTCTGACTTTTCAAAGTTATGTGCGTATTAAGTAGTTAATTATCGCTTGCTTTAACGGTGAAGGAAAACATCGTGAGGAAACCTGCATGTCTGAGAGTTCTCCATAATGTTTTCGAAGATATGTGAAGTCTACCAACCCGCATTAGGCCAGCGTGGTGGACTATGGCTTAACCCTTCTCACACTGAGAAGCGGCCCGTGCCCAGCAGTGGGACAGTTTAACACAGGGCTGATATTATATACTGTCATTGATTGAACTAATACTAAAATTACAAAGAGCGTTCCTTTATTTGCCGTCCTACGAGTATGTAAATGAGTCTGACTATCTTTGGTCACTGTATTTGAAATGTTAAGTTTACTTTGGAGTCTTACGTAGATGGACATAGTATTATTAGTTATTTCGTCAAGTATTCTCGCAGATTGCACACAGTTTAGTCAAGAATCATATATTTGCACTGAGGGAATGTAACGTCGCTGTCGTAAGCTCAGTCATAGTTATATTACGTTCTACTTATTATTGTAGACTGTAAAGTATAGAGTGCTATACCTCACAGTCTATATTACACATATAGATAGTGATGTATCACAATACTAGAGCAATAAATAGTTTTTTTGAAAGTAAAAACATTTCGTATTTGAATTTAAAAATTATTTCCTTTTTTTTGTTTGAGTATGATTGAGGAAATGATAAAGTCAGAAATAAAACAGCTAGTCTTTCGATTAAGATACCGACAAGCGTGCATGAATAATGTGATACTTTGCAAATTAAAATCCGCCTAATCCGTAGTAGAAACTAGGGTAGACTTCTGCCTACCCTAGTCTCTATTACGGATTATGTGGATTATGATATAATCCTAGAGGGAAACTCTAGGAAACAAGCGTGAGTTTATATATGAGTATATGTCCTTCAGCCCTCATCAATCAAAATGTGTCCCAAAACTTGTGTGATCTCTCCCTCACTTTTAGTAAAATTCGAACATACCTTAATGGCTAAGTTTGGTCGGTTTCGATTCTATTTCGTTTACAAGAAATCGTTTAGCATCAACTTATTACACCATTCAACATCTCTATAGAGTCACACGTCATCATCATCATCATCATCAGGCTATAATAGTCCACTGCTGGACATAGCCCTCCCCCAAAGAGCGCCATAGCGCCCTGTCTTCAGCTTGCCGCATCCAGCATCTGCCTGCAGTCTTTCGCAAATCGTCATCCCACCTGGTCGGAGGTCACACGTATGCTAAGTTAAATAATAAAAGTCAATCGATTTCCCTATAGTATATACTGTACTTCCAATCCGAAGGATATGTTATCACAATAATGCTGACAGCGTCTCACACATACACTGAGAGCACTTCCTTCAACACATTCACCAGTAGTAAATCCTACCAATACATTCTACCGTACTAAATTCAACCGATCGGTTCTCTAAGCCCTTTCAAAGGTAACCGACACATTCGCATTCTATAGTGAACTTGTAAAGGTAGCCTATTTACAAAACTATTCACCTCTACAGTAACAAAAGCCTTAGCACGTCTTTCGTGAGCGTCGTAGCATTAAATTGAAGTGAAACCGCGAAACACTTACCGTGTATTTTATCAATATCGATTTGTTTACACCGAAGAAGTTTAGTTTGCCAAAATTAAAATTATTGTTTAACAAACTTTTGTCTGTAGAATCCTTGGTTCATATGTAGGTAGAATGGTTATGTAAACGAATTCCGTAATCTGATACACTTTAGGATCCAATCAATTATGATTGTGTCTACCTCGTTGGTTTCGTCACGTCTCAGTTTGTTGGAGGTAAGGTTTGATTCTCGAATTGAAAGTTATTGGTTTGTGTTGAGAAATTTTTGGTAGCGTCACAGAGTCTGCCCGCTAGATGCAATAGCCTTGTTGCCTATTACATGGGATCTAAAACGTGCCTTGCAAAATGAGGATATACAAAGGTATATTCTCATTTATGTTAATAATTAACTAGGCCTCTGCATCTAATTAATTATTAACTTACATATAAACTAAAAGGATGCTGTAGAAAAGATCTGTGATCACGATAGTATATAATTATGCGATCGCATGATTGTCAATTAAAAAGATATCCATAAATAAACTTTAAATTTGGTCTATTCGATTATTTACTTTTGTTATTTACCTATATCGAAATCGAAAAATAAATTAATCAAATTTTAAATATGTATTTCACTGAAGTGAAAGTGAGTTCCAGAAACCTAAAGTATAAGGAATAATTAATAGTTGAATTTTAATTTTTTTCAAGATAGGAGCAACTATAACGAGCACGTTGAAGCATGCCATTTTTCTGATATACATTTTTGAATACGTATATTTTCTTTTCCCTTCATTTGTTTGCAGACTTAAATAAAAGTAAGTAGATGTATGCACGCAGATCAAAACCTTGTATAACAATACACAATTATATATTGAATACAGACACTGAAGTATAAACAAACATAAATTCAACAAACATTAAGACTGCAATAACAAGACTATCCTCAATTTCCTTCTCAGAAGCATGAGGCTTCATTAATCAAACTTTGAAGGGGGAGAGCGAAATTTGAGATTATCAGATGAAGCATTTGTATAGCTTCAGGTATTAATTTCTTGGATTCTAAAGATAAATTAGATTCATGAAATATACCTACTTAATTACCTCACTGAACATGGAAATTTGTGCCGCGAATCTACCGCGAGTATGATTTGGTTCCGTGCTCTGTAATTTATGAGCATCTGTTACTGGAATGGTTTTAAAAAGGTATGTAAAGCGATCATATATGAATAATGCAACGCGGCAGTATAAAAGTGATTATTTGTCATCGGTGTCGACATTTATATCATTATACTTAACAGTTCTTTGTTAAACGTGTGGGTATGCCCTATATATTCAGTGATTAAGAAAGTATTCCATCGGCGTATATTAGGTAGCGCCATTGTTTGGTGCCCACCAGGATGTTTCATGTGAATAAAGATTTTGTTTGGTGTCAACTCAAAATTGTAGAGTTGCATCTAGGCCTGTAACGTTACGGCGCCAGGCTTCTCCTGTCAAATAAACCTATATAAGCAAATATACACGTCTAATGCACATGTCGTACAATTCTTTTGTTTAATGCATGCCAGTATTAATAGTTTGAAAGAGAGAGTAAAGTTTATGCCGAATCTTTCAACGTGTACTAAACCTATAAATTAGATAAGGCGAAAGAGTACTTAAATAAGAGAGTGGTAGGAAATTAATCTATAAAAGAGATAGATGAAGAATGTCAGTGCCACTTGAAAGATGGGTAGAACGGACAAACTATAATTTCTCTAAATTGGTTGGAATTTCTGGAAAATAAATATTGTGTAGAATATTGTTCAGAATTTTATTCCTACACGAATATGTACAAACCCTGAAGTAGACAATTATTTTCGATGAAGGTGTGAGATATCTACGTTACAATCTTATAGCTTAACCCTTTCCTTGTAAGTGAAAGTGAAACTATTATTTAAAAATCAACCACACAAGTTCTAAGAGGTCATTTTAAATATTTTGTATGATTCATGACTCATACAAAATATTTCATGTAATCTTTCACTAGAATGATTTATAATAAATGTATTATTCTACTAGTTCTAGTGTCTGGCTACTTGGTATCTCGAGCTAACGGGTACACTATATTTGGCAATTCAAATATCACTACGAACGGGATCAAAATCGCTTCAGGGGATACACTATTGCATTCACTCGAGGTGTGGCTCTAAACCTACATCGAGTGTGTTTACACTAAAGAAAATATTGAGCGGCGATACTTGATCCGGCAATAGAGGAAGTAATGTCTATGCTGCCCTTCTACAATGTAATGTGTGTGATATAACAATATACAGATTTATATAAATGTAAGAAATCTTGCATAGTATTTTATTTACTTCTTTTTATTGCAGCCTTTTAAAATTACTTCACTTCACCTGATTGAAAGCGGTCGTGAAGTCCACGAGCAGAGCCCTCCAGACCACGTCCTCACGTGCCGAGGTCTCTACTTTGATGGTTGGTGCTTTACACGGCCCGCTTAAAGTATCGAAGAAAAAAGGAAACACGTGCTTGGGAAGAGAATTTCAAATATTAATAGTTCGGCAATGATGAAGAGCCAAGCTTGATGGTATGCGCTCTAATCGTATCTACCGTGTAAGGGTGATATTTAAGCCCAGCACTAGTAGTTCTAGATAGAAAAAGGTACATTATACTGATTTATAGCGGAAAGACTAACCAGGTTTGGGTGTAATGCACATTATTTAGCCAACCACATCCTGGATATGGGCGTAAGATAATATATAGTCAAAGTCAAGTCAAAGTCAAAAATCATTTATTCATTTAGGTCACAAAGTAACACTTATGAACGTCAAAGTATATAGGTTAGTGAGTTTACTAAGTTACTGAAGCTACATTTAGGTTAGTTGCTAGGTTCAGGCAAAGGGTAGAGCCTATGAGAAGAAACCTGCAAGAAACTCACGGCCACTCTTTTAAATCGTCAGTTTAATATAATTTCAGTATTTTACAACTCAGATTAACAAGGTGTTACAGCCATTATGCCATATACTACTGACTATAAAAACTAAAGATAATAACAATAATAACTTAATAATATTATAGGGAGGAAATAATTTGAGCTAAGATATATTATTTAATATAAATCTAAAATAGACAGTAGGATGGCATGATGGCGCATACACTTACACTTTGTGACTATGGAAAGGCTTAAATTGACTTATAAGTAATACAGATCTTTGAATCCTGTATGCAACAAGCAACTAGCTCCATGAGTTTTTGTCATTTAAGTAGTCGTTGACTGAATAATAACCCTTCCGAATAAGTTGTTTTACTTTATGTAAACGATGATATGGGCCTACTAACTTATGCTTATTTCTAGTGTTTACGTTATGGATATCACTATTCTTATTATATAAGTAAATGTTATGTTTAATAAACATAATGTTAGCAAATATATATTGCGACGCAACAGTAAGTATGCCTATTTCTTTAAATCGATCTTTCAGGGAAACTCGTGGTCCTAAATTGTAAATGCTACGTACTGCACGCTTTTGAAGAATAAAAATTGTCTCAATATCAGCTGCCTTGCCCCAAAATAATATACCGTAGGACATGATACTATGAAAGTAACTGAAATATACTAGTCTTGCAGTATCTATATCAGTAAGCTGTCTTACTTTCCGAATTGCGTATGCGGCTGAGCTAAGTTTCCCTGCAAGACACGATATTTGAGCGCCCCACTGAACTTTATGATCTAAAGTTAATCCTAAAAAGACTGTTGATTGAACTAAAGTAATCATTTCATCATTTAAAATTATATTCACGTTAGGACTCTTTACGTTTGGCAATGTAAACTTGATACATTTAGTTTTTGTAGAGTTGAGTAGTAAATTATTCGCCGTAAACCAGTCCAGGACTTCCGCGAGTGAATCATATATACAGTGTCCAGAAAGTTTAAAGAGTGGGTAATCCTGAAACACCTTATAAGTCAAGCCTTAACGCCTTATAGAGCCTTATAGCATTGGTATTTGATTTTGTGCTTCCAATAGATCTAATAATAGGTGTTTGGATTATCCATTATTTACGGGATGACCTGAATGTGTATATATTTAACTAGATGTGCCCGCAGTTTCACCCGCGTTTATGATTACTGCGCCGCCCCCGTGGGTCGTAGCGTGATGTTATTTAGCCTATAACCTTCCTTGGTAAATAGGATATCCAACACAAATATATTTTTTCAAATCGAATCAGTAGTTCCTGAGACTAGCACGCTCAAACAAACAAACAAACAAACTCTTCAACTTTATAATATTAGTATAGATATGTGATCGTTTAAATGTGGCTACCAAGTCCATACTTACAGTACTTTTTATATGAACATGAAAAGCGCAATTCGATCCCAATAATTAGAGTTTTGATATAATGCTCGCAAGAAGCTAGCCGTGGTAACTAGTTAGTATAGTAAATCGCTGGTCGTTTGCCGCATAAACCATAATATTACGCTATTGGTCTACATACTCGTATCAACCTACTATTGTTAATGACGCTATTATTTACAAGGGCTAATTTCCTTCGTAATATGTCTACGAAGTGGTCGATGTATTTGGGAAAAGAAATTAGCAATCGATCGGAACATATATACAACGAGGCAGCCTATATTGAGGTAAAAGAACATTATTATGATTAATTTCCTAAATCACATTCAGTCATCCTAACTTAATATAATATTATAAAGGCGAATGTTACTTTGTTTGTTTGTTTGTTCCGCTTTCACGCCTTAACTACTCGACCAATCATAATGAAATTTCGCATACACGTTGTCAGGGAAATAGAATAGGAAATTAAACCTTTCATCCACAAAAAGTACTGTTCCCGAGGAATAGTTTATAGACAAAATCTAAATTAACGCAAGCGAAGCTGCAGGCAAAATCTAGTGTCCAATAAGACGAGTAAGTAGCCCACTCAAACACCTTGCGCTTGTAGCCTTGCATATTTGTAAAACGAGCAAGTATCGTGAGCATGTAATTCGCGCTTTCACCCATAGTTTGTACCGTTATTGGCATGTTTGTATAACGAGCTAGCAATCCATTCATATAACTCGCGAAAGAGGCTTGCATGATGCCGCACCTACTACTTGTACTATGTACAAATCTTAAAAATCTTAGTCTCTTTAACTTGTCAGTTTTTGAAATGCTAGCCATAATTAAAAACCTATTGGTGCCATTCAATAGGTTAATAGAAAATTCAGTAAAGTTCAATAATAATAGTGATAGAATATCAAAATTATGTAATAAAAGTGTTTTAAAATAAACAACGCGACAAAATCCGTATAACGTGGTTTAATTTCAATGTTTAACATTCGCGTAAACATTAATAAGACAATAATATGAAAATTTCATTTACCAACCTCGCGATATTTGACAATACAGACAATTGTTTGATGATATATTTCATATTGACATACCTATTTCGAATAATAGATTGGAAAACATTAATGGAATGAGGTACCGTCGAAAAAGCATTGAAGAGAAATTGACAGATTATTATACCCAAAAATATTGGCTTCGGCGTGTTATTGATAACGAAAATTAAATTTGCGTAAGAGTAAAATACAATACGTCTTCGTGCGTACCAAGTATTATTTGTAAAATGGATTTCTGTCAAGACGCAGTTTAATTTTAGCTTTTCGGAAAATGTACGTTCAATCAATGAGAGCAATGAACACAACTAGTTTCGATGCTTAATATTATAAGTGCAAAAATATCCATCCTCACTCTTTAACATAACAATATTGTATTCAGTAGTTTTTGACGTGACAACGTCTAATGAATAGATGAACACCAGCTGCACGCACGAAAAAGGATGACTCCTTGTCCCGTTACGCTTATTGTCCCGTTACGCTCATTGTCCCGTTACGCTCATTGTAACGTTACGGGAAAGAAATGTTGTTATGACGTTGTCACGTTAAACTGTCGTACGAAAACCGACTTTACAGACAACCAATTTTTTTAAATTCCTCGTGATAGGACGAAAAGCACTTAACATTTAAAGTCTATGCGAATAACATTGCGGGCATAAGCTAGTTACTTATATATAAATACTATGCAAGTCAATAAATCTCACGTAATCTATATCTATATAATATACTCGTTGACAGTGGTAGTGAACACGTTGGGCAAAGTGTGGGTTTGGGAAAAGTGTTATTGGGAATTACTGTCATGAAATTTTCAGCAACAATAAGCGTGCCCCTATGTTGGAACTAAATAAAAGCTGTCAAAATTTCAATATTAATACTCTCAGCACACCCAATAATATAGGCTTGAAACTGTATACACATGTATTAATACTAAATCTTAAACATCATCGTATATCAATATCCTTAAAATCCAATACGTATTAAAAGTTCTTGACAATAAAAATAAATTAAGTAAGATTTCTACATAAAGCAATCGAATCAAAAGCCCTTAAAAGTCCTAAACCTTTTTAAAAATCTCCAGAATTGTCTATTATATTGAAGGCATTCAAACGTTTCAAAGTTTAACAGGGCACAAATCGAATTCGTGTAGAGAGGTATGATCGCTGGAATCCATTATTGAGAAGAAAGACTGCCTGTAAAAAGGCTTTCGGCATCAATCAATAGCAAAATAACTTAAATTTTTTTTCATATAGGTATAAAACGGTACAGCTAGCTACATAATACTTTTATTTTTTGTTAGATCGCTGCCGCTCTACAACTAATACTTGGGTCTAACTGGGCACTTCACAAAAGTGTAAGCAACGAACACAACGATTACCTAGATTCAGAACAACGACTTTATTTATTTTTTATTTTATTATATTAGGGAAAACAAACAGTTACACAATTTTCTTAATCAATAGTATTCACATTACATGTATATGTGTAATTGTGTAGCTCACAAAAGTTTCCACATTTTATCTATTTACATATTATTTGTGAACTGAAAAAATACGAGTGAATACGACATGAAGTTTTACAGTATTATGTTAATACAAAAGTTTTAAATTTTACAGATAGTGTTACTCTTTTATTATCTAAGTTAATGTTTGTAATATTGAACACCGAAATTTGCTATGCGACAAAGTAAACATATTGAAATGTATGAAATTAGTATTGTAATGATCAACGATACGACGAAGAGGTACACAGAAGCCGGCATTAGTGTGACTAGGGAATACGGCAAAAAGTGGACGCGACCGTACCTCTCGTCTGATGACAGTCCGCGGTACAATGTAGCACAGCTTATTAGTTAGTTCAAGGCAGTAGAATCTATTATTGCATAAGTCGTATAAGAACATAGCATCAAGAAAAAGACGTCTAGATTCTAAATTTGGCAAATTAATGTTAATGTTATGGGCCCTACTGGGGATGTTCATGTTTATATTATTATAATGGCGGCAACGATACCGAGCTGTTTTTATGAACTTCCATTGTACTCTTTATATGCTAGCTTTGTACTTTTGGTAGAGCGGATTCCATATCAATACAGCAGATTCTAATTGAGATCTAACCAAAGCTTTATGCAAATGGAAGTAAGTGTCAGGGCACCTAAAATCTACAGTCGATCTCATGACAAAGCCGTACATTCGATAAGCATTATTAATTATCTATTCAATGTACAGACCAAGGTGGAGCTTAGTATCTAATAGTACCCCAAGGTCTCTCACTGACGAGACTTTACTCAAGGCAGCATTAGATATAGTGTATGTATATGGAGTTATGTTTTTATTTTTTGTAAACGTGATTGCTACACATTTAGAAATGTTTAATTGTAATTTATTCTCAGTACAGTATTCAGAAAAGCGACGTAAATCTTCTTGCAATAAATTACAATCAGTATTGTTGCCAATTGATCTGTAGATTTTAAGCTCATCTGCGTAAGGAATAAGCTTTACATTTTTAAAACTACTTGAAATCCTAATCCTATCCTATCCTAATCCTAACTAATATTATAAAAGTGAAAATGAGTTTGTTTGTTTGTTACCTTTTCACGCCTAAACCACTTAACCGATCATCCTGATATTTTGCATATACGTTGTCAGGTGTACAGAAACGGGCATAGGCTACCTTTCATCCCGAAAAAAATTACTGTTCCCAAGGAAAACAACAATAACGTTCTTATGATAATAGATGGCGCTACATGTCTTTCGAATCATGATTGAATTATATTATAACAAGCAGAGTACGACCCGAATTGATTGTCAAATTCTAAATTAACGCGAGCGAAGCCGCGGGCAAAAGCTAGTATTATTAATAAATATGATAAAAATTAGAGGTACTAGGCCTATTTACGGATCACAAAAATATTTGTCCCGTGTGGGAATCGAAGACACAACACTCGGAGCAGCGCAGCGGCAGTGGTGAGACGACCAATTAAATCAACACGCCTTTCGTGCAATCCAAATATCACATTAGGCAAGCTAAATTATTATAATATCGGGTACAGTTCTAGGGTCTGAGCTACAGAACTAAGAAATAAGGTAGAAAGGCCATTGAGACTCTTTTGTATCACAGTCTGTCCTGTAAATGATAATTATCTGAAGAGAATACTTGAAGAAATCAAATCTGAGTCTTTTGTGCGTTGCACCGGCGAGACAGTCCTAAGATTTTATGATAATTTCAATATAGGCGCTAGAGACAAAGGCCTCTCGAGGGACACGCTCGTATAAGATACAGACATTATTCAAACTCCGCCGACAGAAAATGTTTTATGTACATATACGAAGCTCGTGATTTCTCCTCAGATTTCATGTCTAAGTTTTTCCAAACCTTTAATGTCTAAAAGAATTTTGAAGTAAACGTAACTTTTATTTTATGAAGTAAGTACTAAATGTATGCTTTATTTTTTTAGCCTGAAAAGAAAGACAACGCTACAGTTTTGAGAGATTTTAAACAAATTTTCGAACGGACTATATTTCGTGGTAAAATTAATTGTTATACTTTAAAATATAGTCTAAGCTATGTAAGGTGGGTTGGGCTGGTGATAGCTTAGAGAAATTAACCAATATTTTAAAGGGAACTAACACATAAGCGAGACTAGACTTATATTCCCGAAGACAAAGGGCTTGCAAAGGGTTGGCAAAGGTGCATATTCCACTAACAATGTTTTGGTGTTCCCCGTAATAGAGACGAACCTATTGCAGGCTCCATGCTGCTAGTAAGAGTTTTTTGACAAAAATCCAATAACTTTTTTGCGAGATCCGAGAATTGAACCCGAGATGTCATGTACAGCAGTCCCACTACCGCTGCAGCATCAAGATAGCCACTTATAAATATTTTCTATTATGTTTCTTGTATCAAAAATGTGTATCAAAGGTTACTACGAGCTGACATAGCTCTAGACCTATACGTTTAGACTAGATACGTTTCATAGTCGCCATGCCTGTTGAAAAATGTTTATTTGTTTATCGTAGTTTCTGCTAGAAGCACCTGCACTCATTTTTCGACCTTACTATAACTAGTAAAATGAATCATTATTTTTCTGCCTAACTCACCAGGCCTACATATAAAAGATAATATTAATAGTTTAGAAACATTGAACATCTTTCTTCCCCTGGAGCCCATTTACAACAAGCTTGGATATTATTTAGACATTACCCAGCACTTGATTTATTTACAAAAGTTTCTTTGGAAACCCTGTATTTATTGCCTGACTGTCTGGCCTATAAGTGAGAGTTAAGCGTTAGGACATTGGTCCAGTCGTAAATCTGTTACGGGCCACTTTGCTCAGTAATTGTTCTTGTTATTCGCCCCACTTACCTCATCATACCGTTTATTTACTTTGTTTTCCTTGGTACTTTACAGAAGTATCTGGTATCGTGTTTCTTTTAAGAGTAAAGTTGGGAACATTAGTTAACTGTTGAGTTTTCGGGTGCGTTAAAAGCGTGAAGCAACTTGCGGGTTTCAGAGCCTGATTCTGAATATAATAATTTATTTGTAATATTTGTTACTGGTACCGTTCTTCCCATCTAGTCAGTACCGTAGCTTAAGTAAGTATTTGTTCTCAAGACTCTGGTGTTATTCTACAGGTTTTATTTAGACTAGAAAAGCCTTGACATTGTACTTGTCTTATTGTATTGTCGCTTGTATTTTAATTTCTGGAGATAAAGTTATAAAACAATTCCGATGCGGTTATTTATTTTGTGCGTGTGATATATCACCCAAGATACAGGTTTACCCTAAGATATTGTAATAGAACTATTTACGTAGTTTGGGAGACAACTGTCATACAACTTACCTGTTATAATATGTACCTAATTTTAGACTTAAGCTGTAACATGTAAACAGGGTGCGTCTAAAAAAATTGGGGCTGTCTTTGGGGACTGCCGATAGAATTGAAAACTCTTGATCATAAACACTTCTTTATAAACCAAATTATAGACCAAAAGTAATTCAAAAACGCAGTCGAAGCGCGTAACTATGGTTACATATATCAATATATAATGACATATATCAGCAATATTATTGGTCGAATCTCGAGCACTAGGCGACCGCTAGTATTCTAAAATAATTCAAAATGGAAAGCGTGGGAGCGTGACGATGACGCGAGTTCTATGATTTTTCTTCAGCCAAGAAGTGCTCAACGCGCCTAAAGAAGTTTTCAGTTCAAAAACTTATCTGTTTTGTTGCTTGAGGAAAAGAAATGATTGATTTATAAGAATTAATCCCCTATATATCTGATTAATTCTTTAACGTACCAAATTTCATTAAAAATAGTAGTGGTTTCTTATTTCTTTCTACTCCTAAAAACATAACGTAAAGACAGCGTCAGACATATTTATAATTTACATATGCATCATCTCACGCCTAGATATACCTGATTATTATTTTATCCAGAATAGAGTTCATTACTGAATTATTATAATATTTTATCAGCAGGGCCTCTAAATCTGTATCTAGTATAGGCCAATAAGCTCGCCCTATTTATGTGAACTCAAACATCTGGTGAGACGTAGGTGTGTTCACTTCAGCCTACTCGGTCGTGAATATCACTTAGGCGAGTTCCTATTTATGTAACATTTAGGTGTTTTGATTTATAAGTAATAGTTGGATACGCCTCGATGCTTGTGATCCGGTGTTAACAAAATAATAGTAAATGCCATGAAAAGCGCCCATATGAACAATATATTGTGATATTCCATGTGATTTGTTATATATGTTCCATGTTTGTTTAAATACATACATACGTAAGTATTTAAGAGTATATATTTAAAAGGTGCCATACAATAGCAAAGAATGTATAAAAAGCTTTCACCGCTTGAATACTGATCAATAACTAAGTTTCTTTGTAATCGATATTTGCTGATTTCATACAAACCTCTGATAGTTGCATGTAATCTGTATATACGTACAATAAATTTAATAAAATATTTTGCTTTATAAACATCGACGTCATATTTCTTTGTATTTTCTTGGATAGAAGAAGCTTCGACAACTATCATTTTCTGTGTTAATTTTATAATTTATAGATTCTGTGGTAATCCAAATTCAAACTGCGCAAATTTTATATAATAAGTAAATAAATAATTTATTCAAAGATCACGATGATATATGTTTGTTCTCCTTATATAGTCAAATAAAAAGTAAGAAAGTAGCATAAACGTTTTTAATATTGACTGAATCTGCGACAACTTTGGTTTTCCGCCAAATCCTCAGAGACTGACGAATATCTACAAAATCGTTTTCCTGAGTGATATATTTTATTAAAAATTTACATAAATATTTGAAAAATCATATACTCATAAAAGGAGACTTATACACATAAATACTACGTAATTTTCATACTTTCATATTCAAAACAAAATGACTGCTATGTGATAAAAATATGCCTGCTTTCTTTATTTTCGAGTTAGAGTATACATATATTATTTATATAATTCGCAAGATGTCATTGGCGTATTCTGTGATCTCTCTAAAGCCTTTGACTGCGTTGACCATCAAACGCTGTTGCGAAAACTCAGGCATTATGGCATCCGAGATACTGCACTTGACTTAGTTGATTCCTACCTAAGCGATAGACTACAACACGTTGATATCAACGGAAGTAGATCTTCTGGATTACCAGTCACAATGGGCGTGCCACAGGGCTCGATTTTGGGACCCTTTCTGTTTTTAGTGTACATAAATGATTTGCCGTTCTTTGTTCAGGATTTGTGTGACATTGTTTTATTCGCGGATGACACATCCCTTATTTTTAAAGTAGACCGAAAAGCACCAAATTTACGTGCTGTTAATGATTCACTCGCGGAAGTCCTGGACTGGTTTACGACGAATAATTTACTACTTAACTCTACAAAAACTAAATGTATCAAGTTTACATTGCCAAACGTAAAGAGTTCTAACGTGAATATAATTTTAAATGATGAAATTATTACTTTTGTTCAATCTACAGTCTTTTTAGGATTAACTTTAGATCATAAAGTTCAGTGGGGCGCTCAAATATCCTGTCTTGCAGGGAAACTTAGCTCAGCCGCAATTCGGAAAGTAAGACAGCTTACTGATATAGATACTGCAAGACTAGTATATTTCAGTTACTTTCATAGTATCATGTCCTACGGTATATTATTTTGGGGCAAGGCAGCTGATATTGAGACAATTTTTATTCTTCAAAAGCGTGTAGTACGTAGCATTTACAATTTAGGACCACGAGTTTCCCTGAAAGATCGATTTAAAGAAATAGGCATACTTACTGTTGCGTCGCAATATATATTTGCTAACATTATGTTTATTAAACATAACATTTACTTATATAATAAGAATAGTGATATCCATAACGTAAACACTAGAAATAAGCATAAGTTAGTAGGCCCATATCATCGTTTACATAAAGTTCACAATACATTTGCGGGACTTGGTATACGTTTTTTTAATAAATTACCTATTAATATAATTAATTTACCATTGCTTAAATTTAAAAACGCTGTTAAAAACAACTTATTCGGAAGGGTTATTATTCAGTCAACGACTACTTAAATGACAAAAACTCATGGAGCTAGTTGCTTGTTGCATACAGGATTCAAAGATCTGTATTACTTATAAGTCAATTTAAGCCTTTGCATAGTCACAAAGTGTAAGTGTATGCGCCATCATGCCATCCTACTGTCTATTTTAGATTTATATTAAATAATATATCTTAGCTCAAATTATTTCCTCCCTATAATATTATTAAGTTATTATTGTTATTATCTTTAGTTTTTATAGTCAGTAGTATATGGCATAATGGCTGTAACACCTTGTTAATCTGAGTTGTAAAATACTGAAATTATATTTAACTGACGATTTAAAAGAGTGGCCGTGAGTTTCTTGCAGGTTTCTTCTCATAGGCTCTACCCTTTGCCTGAACCTAGCAACTAACCTAAATGTAGCTTCAGTAACTTAGTAAACTCACTAACCTATATACTTTGACGTTCATAAGTGTTACTTTGTGACCTAAATGGATAAATGATTTTTGACTTTGACTTTGACTATATACTGAAACTTGAAAATTAAAAAAATATTTTTCACTGTTACTTAAACTCGGTTTCACACAAATGGTATTATTTGATTATTCAAATAAACGTTTATTATTTACTAGATTTTGCCTGATTTTGGATGATAGGTACCTTATGTCCTATTCTGTGCTCTGTACAGAATACAACGTGCAATTGCACTAGACCAAGCATCATGAAATCGCAAAATTTCATGATGATTGGTCTAGTAGTTGAGGCGCGAAAGCGTAACAAATAAACCAACAAACAGGATTACATTTACATTTAACTAGATATACTCTTTATACTCATTATTTTCCATGCATCATGGCCGACAATGTACTCGTATTGATCACCAAACCGACACCATAGCTTTACTCCGTCACCAAATAATTGGCCGCCATCATGTCAATATAGGATGTGCTTATACCCCGTAAAATTAAAGAGGAATCATATAAAATGGGTGAGTAAACAAAGTGATCTCTTACTTATTGGATCGCTTTAGGGAACGAGATAATATCGATTCTGTGGTGTAACTCGATACTTATTGTTTTGTCTTTATCCGTTAACGGTTGTTGTTCTTGTAAATGCGCGTTTCATTTTGTAAACGTTTATGGCTATTATGTATTTTCTTATGATATTTTCCAGAGATTGTTATGAAAATATACTGCTGACAACAGTGGAAATCTTATTTACGTTGAGTCAACGCAATAGACCTAAGACTTCAACAGACTGTCAACAGTACAATCTTCCTCCCTTTTTAAAGCCTTAAGCTGTTCTAAACTACATTTTCTAAACCATACTTGCCATTGGAAATCTTTCCATTGGATATCAGTTCTTAGTAGTACATTTTCTTACTAAAATTGGATAGAGCATTTACTTAAGAACTGAGCTTATATATATATAGATAGTATTGCTCTTTCTTTGGATATCCATTTTCAATAAAACTTTGGTCACTCCACTATTTCAAGCTATTAAAGCGACGTTACGATGTGTAAGGTTACATACAAGGAGCATCGCAGACCATAATTATCTTAATTTTTATTACCATATCACTTTACTAGCAAGACATACAGCATTGTCTCAGATTTATTAAGCGTTTCTTGACTGAAATATTACGTATCTGCCTGTATCCAGCCCACCCGACTCGGAACTTAAACTAACCTATTTCTAACCGCGACATCTATACCATTAAAAGAATGTTTATTAGGGTTCCAAAATATGATAAGGAACCCTTATAATTTCATCATTTTCGTCCGCAAAATTTTACGGCTTACCATTTTTCGACACTTATTAAAATGCAACTACATACGGACAATTCGGATAACTCGCAATCAGAAAGGAGATTTTACTCAGCCTCAATATTGCATGTGACAATGTGACCTTTTCTTTGCGCAACGATAGAACGTTGTGATTTATTGTATATTGATATTTATAGACTTAGTTTAGGCCTGTGAGTGCCATAGTTTCGCTGCACAATGTATGGTTCCTATGGTATAGTTATTTTTACTTAAAACCACGGAAGTAGAGCCGAGAGTAAAACTTAGTAAATAATAAAACATGCAATAAAAGTAACGCCTATAAAAAACGTGAACAGATCAACTTTGCCCGCAATATAAATTTTAGTTATCTCTATCGAAATGAGCTTAAACTATCAAGATTTATGCATGTAAAAATAAGTTGTTAGCGAGTTTTAACTTCCTGTATGTAAATAAACTATTTCATTACTAGACGCGGATCTCATTTCTCGCAAAACGTAGGTTCCCTTAAAATTTTCACATCACTATTAAATCGATATAATAAACTTTTTAATAAGTACGTAAGTATATGTTACTCGTAAGTAACTCCAGCTTGGCCAAGTTAAAGCTGAGGGTAAAACCGCAATATTTCTGTGTGGTACTCCAACAGTTACTCCGACTTGGTCTCAGCTATTTTTCTCGGGGATAAATATTACAAATCAAATAATCATAACAATATAATCAATACTTTAGATGGTTACGGGACTGTGAACATTTTTGCTTCAACTCCGTGGACATTTTATATTCCGCCCAACATTTTTGACCATATTTCATTTACTGAATTTAGCATCACTAATTACTGCAACCTGTTAAAAAGAACCTAACTTCATTAATAGTTCAACATTGTACAGAGTACTAAAACATTGTACGAATATGTCCCGAGACAAAGTAACAAGACGGAAATTTATTCGGCAGTTCGTTCATTGTGTACCTAATATATTATAGTATAGTAGACTATTCCCATGTGAGCTAAATCGAGGAATTTTAAATTAATGATACGCCTAGTTGTGCTAACATATTTAGTTTTTGTTATATCCGAATAACACATGCATATTCGGAAAAGCTTTTAGTAACTGATACCATGGGCTTTAAATATTATTATTACTATCATAAATTATGAATATTACAACTTGTTTTCTTTCTACCCATATGAAACAACTGTAAATTAGCATATCTTTCATAAACATAATAAAAATAACTTTGCTATATATAAGTATAAAGACAATGTGTGTGGACATTACTTACGTTACTATTTTAGAAATTTTAAATCTGCGTACTAATCGATCAATTTAAAACTAAGCGTTCATCATTTTATAGGCGGCCTCGATGGCGTAGTGGTTAGTGTAACCGACTGCTGCGCCTGAGGTCGCGGGTTCGATTCCCGCACAAGTCAAACATTTGTGTGCATGAACATGGATGTTTGTCTTGGTCTGGGTGTTTCTATGTATAATATGTATGTATTTACAAAAAAAAAAGTATATATGTATGTTTATCCATTGTCTAGTACCCATAGTACAAGCTCTGCTTAATTTGGGCTAGATGGTGTTGTGTGAATGTGGTAGAATATTATATTATTATTACTATACTTTTTACTCTATTGTTCATAGGTACCTTACAACCCCTAAATATAATATCCTTTATTTTACGCGCTATATATTTTAATCATTCTTCTTAATTAAAATAATTAAATAATGTAAGTATTTTAGTAATTAATTTAAGTATTCTGTTTGTCGTACCTACTAGCTCAAAACATAAATATATACGTTAATACACTCAATAATTCTAACGTTCTTTGCTCACGGCTGTTGCCTAAGGGGTAGGCATAGAGTTCAGATTTCCACTTACAACGATCATACCTATCGTAACACTTTCGCTCCATACACGTTCATCAATTTTTTTGTGCAAGCACGTCGGTTCAATTTATTGCCAAACGCAAAAGGGCTCGTTCGGACGACAAACACGTAGCTCGCTTTTAGTTTGTATTGAAGTTGAGCCATTTTAATCCAGAAATAGCTTCAATTCCACTTACATGTGAATAATGTTAATATCACATGAGTAGATCTACTCATGTGGTTAATATTAATAACTTAATGTGCAGCAAAAGAATAGTTGAAGAAGTGTCACGGTTGCTTAAAGTACCCGTGACACAATCCTTTTTTAAGTAAGTAAAGTTTCTAGAGAATTGAATATTAGAACTGTAGACATTACATACATATAGCCTTACGCTCATAAGCCTGAGGAGGTAGGCGAAACTAGCCTTCTATTACGCGATGAAGTATAACGAGTCTAATGAGGTCCATCAGGCACATTTCCTTGTTCCGTAATACTGATATTGAGAATTTCGTAAATGAAATACCCAAAATCACTTTACTCAGCTCGGCAAGCGCAAAGTTATGCTATGGTACCAAACAGGTAGTCCTATACTTAAGTTATTACAATATATTAGCTAGGCTACGTTAAAACACGTACTGAAGGAGACGTTATATAAATTCTGTAAGACCATTTCATTACCCCTCTATAGCCTCCATAAAGGTTATACGCGTACAACATTAATCACCTTTTTCTCACTAAGACAAATTATGCCTTAAAACATAATGTAAAGGCTGAAAGATATAAATCTCGTACTCAACAAACTTAGAAAAAGTAATTTATGACATTCTTATAAAGGTAGTGACTAACCTCAGCTTTTTATTTAAAACAAAAGTGAAAACTAGTATATTACCCGTCTGGTGGTAAACACTTAATTGTTATATCTTTATTACTAGGAGTTTTTGTCTAAATAGACATGTCAACTCCAAGCCTAATGGCACTTGTAATACGCGTGTTATCGACCTCAATACTCCTAGAAAGGAGTCACGTATTGCCAGCGCAAGGCGCAGATATGCACTCGGCTGACAAAGTCCCTGTAACCTTGCTCTGGTAAAATCACGCTAATGTCTGTTTTTATAGTAGCGAGGTTTCCAGCCCTTTTAAAAAGCACTCAACCCTACAGAATATGGCAGTAGAACGGTAGGTAGTTCTTCTTTTGTAAGGTTTAAACAACCCATCTAAGTCGCTCCCACCCCAGACCGGATTGCTAAATTTAGAGCGAAATCTTAAGCTAAAACCGAGTGAACCAGGACTACCAACTCGCACTGGGCCAGCGTGGTGGTCTACAGTCTAACCCTTTTCACACTGAGAAGAGGCTCGTGACGGCCTGTTTACATACAGGGCTGATATTTCTTTTTTATCATAAACTTTGTACGCATTACACACAGGTCAACATCGACCTTTACCCTGCCAGAGTCGCACGTAGTCATTACCGTGGAGATTCGTCTAGAGACTGTAACTTGTGCCAGACTCCGAGTACCTTCGGTAACGAGTGTAACGTTACACAACTCCTAAGTTTTATGATACAAAAGGGCTCTGTATAAAATATAATATGATCTGATGCTTTAACGTCGTACTGCTAAACTAGTGAGGCTGACCGACAGTAACATGACTAAATTTTAGAATCACGGCAAAGTTTGTAACCGTTATGCAACATTAATAATAATCTACGTTCATCAGAACTAATGTTTATTTTATATGTGATGATCCGGCTCTTTTATTGTGTAAAATACGATACAAAGTACCGTTATCGTAATTAAAGGGTCATAAAAGTCATAATATATTTCTATGTTTACTAGCTCATTGTATTAAAAATTAATTTGGGTAGTATTTTTGTTAACTCTAGCTAAACTTAATGCTTGTGTTAGAAGTGGGTCCATGTAGGTAGTGCAATAAATAGGTAGGATCAGATCCAAGTCTATCCATCTTATTCATTGGTCTATCGCCGTTTTCAGAAGATCAATAGTGATTAACTATTTCAGCAATAATTTTGTCTCACAGATGTATAGGTTATAGAATAACAAACCATGGTTTACCGAAGCGACTACAACATGAGGTACTTCAAGAATATCAGGCGTCTAGATTGGCACTAGGTTTACTGTGTAAAAGCGATTCATCAATCTTGTAACAGTCGCAGAACCTTACCACGATATTTGGAGGTAACTAGCATCAAACACATCGATTGTTATATATTCAACATCAGTCATTGTCAACGATGTAGCGGATTGAGCTAATGTTAGATTTGTGGCCTGATAGTCGCAGCATGATGTCCACTGCTGAATTTCGCTTTTGTCCAGCACAGGCCGTATACAATAAAATGCCGTTCATCCCATGTCAGTTATTTTATTGTGCTGTAATTATATGTATATATACGTTTTCTTTCGGGGAATAAAATGTCATTTTAACATGTATATATTGTACGAAATAACGCTATGAAAAAGTCATGACTCTGTATAATTAAAGTTTTATACCTTCTATAGTGTAGACATTAGAGAGAATTAAAACATTTTACATTATAACAACATGCCACATGTATAACTCAGCACCATAAAAACATGCCTTGATAAGGACGAAGTACGCGTATGGACAATTCAGGCCATAAACATTCTTTACACTGGCTATTTTGCAAAATTATGGTGGTCCGCCGAAAATCCACAGAGCAAAAACACATTCTCGTGAACAAATTAACATTATTTTTAGCAATACGAATATTTTAATATTTTATTTATATATAACTAACTTCGCCCGCGTGGCTCTTGCGGGAAAGCATACTGGATTTAAAAGTATACTTCGTATTAATTTGAAACGTAGGTAGTCTTCGTGTCAAAGCCCATCTTCACGTAACGCGTGGATGAGTACTAAACATCCAATCATCTTAACGAACCTTCACATCTATACTAATATTATAAAGCTGAAGAGTTTGTTTGTTTGTTTGTTTGTTTGTATGTTTGTTTGTTTACTTGAACGCGCTAATCTAAGGAACTACTGGCCCGATTTGAAAAATTCTTTCAGTGTTAGATAGCCCATTTATCGAGGAAGGTTATAGGCTAAATATCATCACGCTAAGATCAATAGGAGCGGAGCACCAATGAAGAATGTTTCAAAATCGGAGAGTATTTTTTCCTTTTGAGAGCTTCCGCTGCGTGCGCTGCGTAAACAGTTAAAGTTTCGCAAAAATCATGTATGACAGAATTGTTCCCCTTTAAAAGTTCTAAAAAAAAGTCCGCGACAGCATATGTCTATCTTTTAAGGTTGGCTCACTATAACCATTTTTATGCTAACGAAATTTGTTCTAAAATAATGGATTATTTACGAAGGTATTTTTATAAACATGATATTAATCCTTATCCAAATAAATACGTTATTCATCACAAGTATTTAATTTAAAACAAAATTGTCTTTTACATCATTCGATTTCAATGAATATCTTAGGAGATATAGCAGTTTTAAAATAACATCGCAGCAAAATAATTACCCATTACAGACATAGTACAAACGATGTTTCTCCTGGTTTATTCTGCGTGATTACTACTGGTTCGATTTGAAAAATTCTTTTAGTGTTGGATAGTCTATTTATCGAGGAAGGCTATAGGCTGTATAACATCACGCTACGACCCACGGGGGCGGCGCAGTAACGATAAACGCGGGTGAAACCGCGGGAACATCTAGTTTATAATATTAGTAAACTTTTAACCGATATGTTAAATGCGTATGTGAGTTTGTTTTCTTGTTTGTTACGCTTTCATGCCTTTACTACTCGACCGATCATTATGAAATATATGCATACCTACACGTTGTCACAATGTATACATAGAAAAAGGACATAAGATACCTTTCATCCAGAAAAAAAGTACTATTCCCGAAGGCCAGAAATTCATTGACAAAATCTCGATTAATATGAGTGAAGCTGCGGACAAAATCTATTTAAAATACAAGCTTCAATTGGTTGAAAGTTTTTGAGTTATATTCAGCCACTAAAATTTCGACGGCATATCCGTCTTCAACAGTGAATGACGTGGGCTGAATTCGTACATTTACCGTAGGTACTTAACCAAGCTCTTGTACCTAATATACAATGAAGGTCGTCATATTTAATAATAATAATAATATAATATTCTATCACATACACACAACACCATCTAGCCCAAACTAAGCAGAGCTTGTACTATGGGTACTAGACAATGGATAAACATACATATATACTTATTTGTAAATAAATACATATTATACATAGAAACACCCAGACCAAGACAATCATCCATGTTCATGCAAACAAAATTAAATGTTTGACTTGTGCGGGAATCGAAGCCGCGACCTTAGGCGTGACAGTCTGTTACACTAACCACAACGCCATCGAGGCCGCCTTAGATTTAGATTATCCTAAGTTTAGATGTTTGAGCCTCTGATTAGCGTGACACAAACCAACAGCGTACGTATGTTTATAACACCCACACCGCGTCAGTAGATTTATTTATTTATTTAAAAAACACCTTAAACTATCTTTACAGGACTTATCCTAATACGACAGCTAAGAACTAAACACTATTTAAAAACTACATTATTTACAATCACGGTATTACATCTAAGTATTCAAATAAAGTAAAAATTAATATTATATATTATTCTGTTTGTAACATAGAATAAATAGTAATTCCTTTGCGAATTCACCAAAACAACATGTAAACACATCAATGTTAACATGTAGATCATTGATGGTACGGATAGCTCTGGTTAGGGGTGCTTTGGCGAGTAAGTTGGTTCTCGCTGTAGGTACCAATAGCAGAGGCGGGCTTCGTCGCCGCCACACGTAACGGTCCGGTACACACAGGCTCAAGCTCTGCAGTACTGCCGGGTGACTCTCCAATCCGCGAAGCACCTTCACCAAGTAGGCAACCAGTGCAAACTCTCGTCGGACACGCAGTTGATTGTAACCAACCATGCCCAGGACAAACAGGGTGGGATACATCAGTGGGTAAAACGGATATACCCCATATAGTTTTTTATACAAGTGGCGTGTAAACTTATTTTGAACGCGCTCCAACATTACTGCGTACTTCGCTTCATGTGGGGCCCATATGACCGCACTATGTTCAAGATGACTCCTGACTAGTGCATCATATAGGACCCTGACTGCTGTGATGTTGGTGAAGCTATGTGTCTGCCTCAGAATAAACCCTAGGTTTCTGTACGCTTTCTTACAGACTCTGTTTATGTGCTCCCGGAATGTCAGATCGGGAGTCATGAAAACACCCAAGTCTCGCACCTCGGTGACTCGTTGCAGTGGCGCCGTGTCCACCACATAATCATAGCGCACAGGTGTCCGAGCGCGAGTGAAACTCATCAGCGAGCACTTGGTTACGTTGAAGTAAAGCTTGTTTTCATGACTCCATTGTACTATGCGATCAACATCCTCCTGCAGGCGCCTGCAATCTGACTCGGACCTAATCTCCAACAGCAACTTAACGTCATCCGCAAATAATAAACAAACGCCATGCCTTACGACTTCCGGCAGATCGTTTATCATTATCAGGAATTCCAGAGGCCCCAAATTGCTGCCCTGACTTACCCCCGACCAGGTGTAATATGTATCGGATTCACATCCATTGCAGTCCACATACTGCTGCCTGTCTTGCTTGTAACTAGCGAAAAACCGCAATAGATGCTGGGTGCATCCGAACTCAGCTAGCTTTCGCAGTAAGATGTCATTATCTACGGTGTCAAAAGCTTTTCTAAAATCAAAATAAGCTGCGTCCACCTGCACCCAGCATCCACAGCCGGCACCACGCGTCCCATGAAGTCCAGGAGATTGGTAGCAGTGCTGTGCCCCGGACGGAATCCGTGCTGTGCATCTGATAACTGTCCGCGTACTTGCTCTTGCATACAGCGCTGAATGGCCGACTCGAACACCTTTGCCAGCGTCGACAAAACGGCTACTGGTCTGTACCCACTGATGTCAGGTCCCGCCCTGCCCTTGGGCACTGGAATGACTCGCGTAATCTTCCACCTGTCTGGGAACTTCGCAGATTGAAGACAAGTGTTAAATACAAAAAGTAAAGGTTCCGCGAGTACCCTACCACAGTCTTTAAAAATGAACGCTGGTAAACCATCCGGGCCCGCAGATCGCTTCGGCTTAAGGCGGTCGAGAGCACTTCTAACATCCTTAAGACTAAGCTTATTAATTTGTAAACACCGGCTACCAGTGTTCCCCGCTTCCGCTGCCGCCTTTTCTGCGTCTAGTCGCGGCGGAGCGTTACTATATACCGACCTAAAGTAACTCGCGAACTGCTCAGCACATTCCTCATCCGACAGATACTGACCGTCCTTCACTATGTCCTGCCTAGCCGCTGTACTTTTCTGTGAGCGTATATATTGCCAAAATGATTTAGGGTCCTTCGCGAACTGACCTTGAATCATAGTTTCGTGCTGTTTGCGCGCAATTTCTATTTGTTTTTTAATGTGTGATCTATATTTTGAATATTCGTGGTAGGTACTAGTTGATTTAGTGGTTTTATATATTTTATGTAGACTTGCTTTAATTTTTAAGTTTTTAATTATCTCACTGGTGTACCATTTGGGGTAAATATATCGCTGTTTAACACTTAATGTTTTCTTCGGAACACTTGCATCTAAAATGTTATTAATTTTATCATAAAATAAATTCAAAATGTCGTCCACATCCCTCAGCTCATACATATCGGTCCAATCAGTATTTACTAACATAGAGTATAATAATTCATAATTCGCTTTAAAGAAATTCCAACGCGGTTTCCTAGAAATGCGCGCGCTGCCGGCGCTCGCGGGGCCGGGGCGCGGGGCGCCCGCACCCGCGAGGCGAACGCTCGCCATAATCGGTGGGTGATGTGCGTCCACGGCCACGAGCGACCCGTCCGCCCTCACTACTGACACCTCGCTCAAACCCGTACTCAATATTAGATCTAGCTGCCTATTTAAACAATTAGAGACATTATTGTTTTGAGTGAATTCGCAATAGGACAAAAAATACTCATAATAATTCCTCACATTTATCGGACACGAATAAAGATTAAAATCACCTAACACAATAATTTGTTTATACTTAGTACATAGTTTCTCTATTATGCCAAACAAAACCATATAATCGTTCTCAGAACTACCAGGCGGAATATAAATCACTGAGCATAAAAATAAAAATCGTCTATTTAAGTAAACCGTTGCATTGACTAATTCAAAAACACAGCTGTCTATATCTATGTCACTCACGTACACTTGTCGCAGCTCGAACCGATGTGTGGCCACTAAAAGCGCGCCTCCCTGCTTCCGACCGTCCGCTCGGTCGCAGCGAAGTATTTTATAACCCGGTGGAATTAATTCTGGGTCATGTATAGAAGGGTTGCAACCCGATTCCGTGATTGCGTATATATCTGCATCCATTAATTCTACACTACTTCTGAAGTGGTTAAGCTTTGTACGAAGCCCTCTAACATTTTGGTAGTATATGTCAATGGTGTTAATTTGTTCCGGTTTTGGTGGAGTTTCGAAACCAAATCCACTCGTTAAACTCGGTATTTATGGGCCATATTTCGGGCCGATTTAATTTCTGGAAACAGTTCTCCGGCACTTCTATTTTAAACGACGAGTTTCTCTTTTAGTTTTATGAATGATCTTATCAACTTTTATTTGCACATCCTGGCCACACACACTTTTAACATGGTCTGCTATAGCTTCATAGATGTTAGATGTTATGTACCCACGTCATAACAACCGACGAATGATATTATTAATTATTATTGTTTTTGAGTTAAATCCTTACAAACAAACATACAGACAAACAAAAAATGAAATTCTTCCTCTTTATAATATTAGTATATGTAGACTAGATTTTGTAGCGGCAAGCACCCTATATCCTTTTCGGGTCCCTGACAACTTGTATGCGAAATTTCATGATGATCGGTCGAGTAGTTAAAGTGTGAAAGCTTAACAAACAAACAAACAAACTCACATTCGCATTTTTATCTATTCTATTTATTTATTTATCTATTAGCATTTATAATATTAGTTAGAATTTTGAATGTAATTGCTCTTATATATGACGCGGGTAGCATGCACAAGTTAATAGGTTCCCTGTCCGACATATGATACATAATAATAGATTTTCTATTGTGTCTATCACGGGACAGCAAACACTACACGGCACATCGCGGCATCAGTCTAAATACCAGGTATCGATGCACTTGCACGTGGTTGGCGTCGAGGTGGATTATAGTCTAACTCTACTCATATTGTCTTTCCAATATACTTAAGTGGAGTTAAAGTTGGGTCAATGCCCAGATAATGTCATTCGCTATGACCGACGTTGGGTTTACTAATATTGTAGTTTCCACCTATTATTATATTATCTTTTTCGGCTTTATACGCTTTTATTTCCAATAAAAATAACATAACTATATTAATGACCATAACATACATGTGTCAACATATAATACAATAAGGTTAGCCTAATGAGAGTATGAAACAATAAAATTTAAAAGCATCATAGTATTCCTCCTTTACTTCGCATCGCTGTCTATTGGCAACGGGTCTAGAAGACAGTATATTGGGTTTACATCAATTCAACTAATCCTAACAAACATATCAAAAAATTAAATCTCCGTCGTGATACTTTGCAATTTGTGACTAACTATTAAAAATGGGAAGGTTCTTTAATAGAATACGCCTGTTTCCCAGGGGCAGAGACTACGGATTTCCATTTGCTACGATCCTGACACACTTCTCTGGCTTCATTCACTTCCATCACATTCCTTATACACGCCGCCCGTCGGTTCAAGGTGCTCTTAACCTGGCCTTAATAGAACTTGCAAGCAAATACGAATCCATTTGATATAATGTTATAAAAAGGGTTCACACCGGTCAAGCGGTAGCTCACTCCTCAAATAGTTAGCCACCCTGAGTTTCTTTATAAATCTATACTAAAGCACTGTCTTCAATTCAATAATCGAAGACAAATTCTTTGATCTTTAATAATATCACAAACCTTTTTCTTTACAAACGCAACTAGAGCGAACATTGTCGAAGTCTCGTGAGTACTCTTTATACAAAAAATCATATACTTTACACGAGAATATATTTGGAAGTACAATAACTCTCATACAGACCCACTTAGGTAAAGAAATACCCTGAATATTCTTAATTTTTCTACTATTGTGTTGCAGCATTCAATTCAACAAAAGGTATTTGGTTTTTACTTTATGCTCTGTTATTTTGTGGCTCATGTTATTCTACGCTTTTAGTATAAATGTGCACGGAATACATTTTGCCTCTATTCAATTACAGAAGGAAAGAGCAAACAGAAATTTGTAACAAATATTACATGTCAAATAACCCAGTCTATGTTTTAAATCCTTACTAATATTATAAATTTGAAAGTAACTCTGTCTGTCTATCTGTCTGTCTGTTACCTTTTCACGGCTAAACCACTCAACCGATTTAGATGAAATTCGGTACAGGTATAGTTTAAAACCTGGGAAAGGACATAGGCTACTTTTTATTGACGCTAGTACTAGAAAAGCTAGTATAAAATATAGTAGTTTTTAATTATACAAAACTGGTTCGACACAGTTTTACCAGTATTGAAATGCCAGCTACGTTAGCAAACTGCGTACAATAGATAAAGTTGTCGGTGTCAGCGCTGTTTTATAAAGTCTCTAGCGTTATTGCAGATTGCGTTTGGACTTTTTGACAACACGGTTGGCGAAGTGCATGTCTCCGAAGCTTTCAAATTGGGTTCAAATCACACATTCCTGTGTGCTCTTGCTCTGTGTTGGAGCCCTCCAATTATTTGTGTGATGCAGGAATTATTGTTCTAAGTCTGGGTAAGCTTTACCGTTAATTGTAGTTTTTAAAGTCCTACGCGACACAGAGCTTCATACAACCTATTGCGGTAGTCGCCTCTATCTATACTAATATTATAAAGCTGAAGAGTTTGCTGGTTTGGTTGAACACACTAATCTCATGAACTACTTGTACTAATTGAATAATTTTTTTAGCGTTGGATATCCTATTTATCAAGGAAGGCTATAGGCTTTGTAACATCACGCTACGATCAATAGGAGCGGAGCATCAATGAAAAATGTTGCAAAAACGGGGCAAATTCTTTTATGTATAGCAGACGAAGTTGCGCGGGGTAGCTAGTATACAATAAAACAATTATTAAACAATACGACACGAACCTTAGTTGGCTGTAGGATAAGTCTATTTCCCTTGCACAGCAGCATAACAATATCTTTTTTGCAGTGTCGACAACTCGCGTTATCGTTAATCTTCTATTGCCTGCGTCCATATACTACGGCCTATGGTATATTATATGAAGCACAACAACCAGTGGAGAGAGTATCGGCAAGTTTTTGTTCTAAATCAAAGTCACTAATTAACGGCGGGGGGAGAGGTAAGCCTCGCCCGCTGTGATTGGGTGACAAATTGACAACCAAATGACGAATGATTATCTAAGGATTCCAAAAAGGTACATGAAAAATATCGTTATCGATAATTGTTTGACCTATTCCTAGCATATGCTACCCTTACCCTTATAATTATATATAAGGGTTTGTTTGACACAGAGATCTAGGGTTCGATTTTGAAATAAAACAGGTGTTTATTTTGATGATTTAATTAAAAATATAAATTAAAGAGATAAATAGGTAATATTAATTAGGTAAATATAGCGTAGGAACTGATGTCCTATATAATCGCCGTCTATTATGTTTTAAAATTTCAAAACAGTCTGACGTGAAATGTCTAGAACATACGACACTGTACTTTGTTGGAAAAAAATGTCTTTATGTGTAGCTTTAATCCAAATTTTTTTCATCTCGATGTCATCGTTGCGAAATCTGCAAATTTCAATGCATATAAAATACGTTTTTTGTTAATAACCTGAGGCCCCGTTTTCAATACATTGGCGTTAGCTAAAGCACGTGCGCAAATACATGGGGGTGCTAGCGGTGTTCACATGCTGACGCATGCTTTCAGCCATTGTTCTCGAAAAAGAAACTTGATAACGTCTGGTTCATACACTGGGCTATGAAAAATAATTGTCTAAGATAGCAAATATTCAAAAATATTTTAATTTTCCGCCCTTAGAGGTGGAACATTTTTATGACATTTATATGGGACCAACTTTGAGACATACACTATTCATTAAAAAAGAGAGTTTTTAAATTAAAATAATAAATAAAAAAGGTTACGTCGATACATTTTAAATTATATCGATATAATCGTCGCGATGTTGCGAATAGCACTATCGAGAAAAAAGAGACAACTGCAATAGGCAAATCAGTGTACCAGAAAGAGAGGGCAATTCGAACATTCCAGAAATTAAAATTTTTGATTTTATTTTTCATTTATAATGAAATTGGATAAATGGAGTAGAAAATCACTGACCTGTGAAATGATATCCCATCTTTTGAGTAACTTGAAGTAGAAGTACACTTTCCACACCACTTAATTGCACAACTAGGCATTATTTTTAATTTTATTTGCTTTATGAACGGGAGCGTGTGACATTCGTACGTAAACCTACAATTACTTCGACTGACCAAAATTCCGCCGCATAAGCTTGATTTAGCGTATGTTTGGCGACCGCGGTACCCTCCGCATGCGCTCTCCACTGGTTGTTGTGCTTCATGGTATATTATAACCACTGACTATCATTCAAGCCGTAGCTTATTTCCAAGCTGAATAGTAAAAAAGAGAGGTTAGAATGAGGACTACTGCTAAAAGGCTTACAACTTCTGATATTGGTTTGTAGTTCTAGTTTATAAAACGGCCACTTGTAGAGCAATTTGCGACGCTGTATCGCGTTTTCAATCTCACGCATATATTGATCTGTTTCCACGTCATATATATTACAGAGAGTATGTGTCCATATAAAACTGCGGTGAAAAGGTCTAATTGCGAGATCGGTCGACGGACGCGGCGTTCGTTTCAATTTTACTCTGTAGTGAATTTGCAGTATTCCAATTTAGAAGTAGTGACCGTTAACTGGTGATATTTGATGTGCGACTCGTGTAACTTCAAATAACTTCCCTCCCTTGTACTCATTGCAATATAACTTCATAGTGAAGTGTTAATTATACCGTGCAAAAATCCGGGAAATACGATTTAAATGAATGCTTATAACATAAATCTAAGCGTATTTATGTTGGATAATATAAAGTGACACATGCACTTGAATAATAATACTAATAAAGGCTTAAGTTGCCCTCTCTATACTTTGATGCGTTTTTACGACTAATCACCTTTATCGATTTTAATGAAAATTTGTGTAAAATAGAAAAATAGCTATAAACTTAGAAGAATTAGGTTAACTTAAAAAAATTGGGCAAGTTCGCGATCATATGGCTAGTAGTATTTTTCGAGCTTGAATTGCTGAATTTGTGCAGCAATGCTTATATAATATAATAAATATAGAAAAGTTTCAGACTGACTACATATGTACATGCAATGATATGCTGTTTTCTGGTAATGCAGTGACAACGCATATTTAACTTGACACAATGCTTTATTTTAAATGCACGCTCGTTGACGAATTAGTAATTATATAGTCGCGACTCGCAAAACGTTCATCTAAAACTAAGTCATAAAATTATAATGTACTGCATGGATTGTAACATCTATTCCAAACAGTCGTTATTGAGCAGATGATTGTAACATACATTCGCAAAAACTCGTCATAGCTTCTGAACAACTTATTTCTGTTTTTACTAACCTCTGTCCGCGGCTTCGCTCGGTCGGGAACAATATTTTTCCTGGATGAAAGGTACTTTATATACTTTTGTTTTTGTCAGAGGTACATCCTGACAACATATATGCGAAAGTTCATGATGATCGGTCGAGAAGTTAAGACGTGAAATCGTAACAAACAAACAAACTCACAAACGTATTTATAATATTAGTTAGTATTCACGAACAATACAAACAAAAGCTTCAGATCCATAACCAACCTTTTTTCGTCGGGCCAAACAAACGTTTCACTCACAACATAATATTTACTGGACGAATAATCCTAAGAATTCCAAACGCACGATCTCGATTTATTTGATTTTATTTCGTATACCTGCGCCTTATACATAAAAAAAGCAATAAACATAAAACTTATCACGTACTGTCTGTTGCACATAGAGGGCGATAGTGGCGCACATTTAACCCATTTGGCATCTATGACAGTTATAGGATAGCCATTTTATTATCCCCTGGGAGTTATCCAACGGATTTTATTGCTGTAGCGCGCGAAAATGGCAAAATTATTCTAGTTAACACCAACAAATGGTTGTTTAGTAAGTAAGGTTTAATTTATGGTGAAAATTTTATTTAAATCACCTTTGTTGGTTTGTCCTTGTGTTTGAGGGTAATTGCATTTTAATACATTCTACAATATTGTCCATGATACATGGTGGGTTTCGCGATGGATGTTCAGCAAAATGTAACGTTAATACTAATTTATGTATTCCATACAAAAACAATCAATCTTTAATAAGCTTATTAAAGATTGATTCTTTATCTCTTCGAAACGCACCCAGAACGCTCATATTCTATTGTTATACCTTCAAACCATAGAAAATAATATAATTCTATAGTAGTAACCAACCTAACAGCGAACATTGTCAAAACATAATATTTATTATATAGACATATCTTTCCTTTTGTATTGTAATTCCCTGCATATATGTAAATACAAAAGACGAACAGGAACAAAATAATCTATGATTTGCAATAGAACTTTTTACACGGCTTTTTCCTCTTATCAGTATTACCCTGTCTGATGTTGTTTGACGTACATTTTCAAAGAGATGTTTTATTTACTCGACATTATTATATTTTCTAAAATATCTCTTCCTACCATCTGTTTTTGAAAGCCTTTTTTAATCTGTCTAGTCTTATAATACCAGAAATAATTAAAATTTAATGTATTGTGTCTGGCCACCGGAGCACCGCAGTAAGTCAATAGACTAATAAAAAGGTTATTAAATAATATTGTTATTTTATTATCTTACTCTAATTTCTTTGTATGCTGAAAACGATCATACGATGTATTTCCTAGCTGTAAACATTTAAAATACTGGGCGAACTACTCTTTTATAAACCACAGCCAGTAAAATGTGGATGTCGACTTATTATATTTAAAAGCATTATAATAGCTAACCCTGCTGTACATTTCAGTATCTATAAAGAAATGTAATATTGAAGTCAGTAATTATACACGGTAGGAACGTCATAGGCAGCGTCGTTTGGTTTACTCCAAGAACTCATTAACTGCAAACTACAAAACAGGGTGACTTCATTTTAAAGAGTTATTATATATCAAAATTGCAGCATGTATCCTTTTGATTCAGAATTAAGATTATTTCTGAGTAATAATCTTTATTCTTAGTAATATACACATACATGAGTAGTCGGTAACCGCCGCTAAAGGAATAAGCGATGTTTTCTTGTCATTACAGAAGCAATTTCAAAGCAGTACAACCATGAATTGTCACCGCCTACCGTAAACCACATAGGTGGCAAACAATCACATGGTCTACCTCATAATATTGGTTGGTTTGTCTAGTTAATGAAACCTGACAGAAAGCTTACGACAGTGAAAACTATGAACAATGTAGAATATTATGTGCTTTTATAACACCAATGAATTATTGAGCATCAATCTCAATAGATTGATGTATTATATTATATATATATATTTATACATATTGTGTACTCAATAGTCAGATACAACAGGTTTCTAATTATATCTGGCATTCCAACTATAGACAGGTTAATAAAAACACACGAGTACACAAATAAGCTTTTTCCACAGCTTCATCCGCGTAAAAACCATGGTACCTAACACATATCACAAAATCATATGCATATACAAGATTCATTAATATTAGAAAATATAGGTATATTTCGCTTACAGCTTTTATCTACGAATATCTGCAGTCGTGAAAAAATAGATGAAAAACTTTTATCGCCTTTAAATGTAAATTAACTTTTATTACACGTTAAGTCAATAAGACTTAACGTAATAGTTAAGTTCGCTGTATACAGGTACATAATATATGTTCTCCACACATGTGACCGAATAACTATGAATGGTGTAGAAAAGAGCAAAGTAGTTACAATCAATCCCTACTTCATCATAAAATGCATAAATAATAACTTTACTACTCTAGTTATGTAATTAACTCATTACTGAAACTGTACTGTATCGCAACCTTTCTGAAGTAAATTCGATTACTTAGATAGTTCGTTATAATGGAGTGGTAATGGGATAACGGGTTGGCATTCAAACAATATTGGATTAAATAAAGCTCGTGGTTCAGTGTGGGTGTGTGAGATGTATATGATATGCGTCAAGCGTCACTTTGCGAAAATCCTTCATAAAATAATCTTAACTAGTATTATAAATGCGAATGTGAGTTTGTTTGATGCGCTTTCACGCGTTAATTACTGAATCAATCATCGTGACATACACGTTGTCAGGGGTACAGAAAAGGACAGACGCTAAGTACCTTTAGTCTGGAAAGAAAATTGTGTACCCGAGGGATAGAAAATTGACATAACCTACATTTACGCAAGCAGAGCCGCGGGCAAATCTAATTTCATTATAAAGCAAAGAAAGCACATCGATCTGTTTAGCGCTTAATGTACAAAGTTGGAGATTTAGTAACAGTAGAGTATAATTTGTGTTACCATATGCTTAATGTGCCGTGACCATTGCATTGGGTTGGGTGGTGAACAAAAAAGGTTTCGGTCTCCTAACATTGCAAAACGATACTATTTATTAACAAATGAATAGTAAAAGAAATATTGTGTATAGTAATTTAATGAGACATATTCGATTGATGAATTTCACTATTTATCACAGTCACATGATTAAAAAGAATTTACAACACAAAAGCAGGTTATAAACACTTAGTTATACAAACTTAGACAATTCACAAGCCAGGAATCGATATCAAATAAAGTAAACACAATTTTACAACACTTTTAAAAAGAGTACTTGCACTCGCTCTGCGCCGAACGTAGAACTGAAGTTATATTCTATTATTTTTAAACATTTATAGTTTCTAAAATATAACTTGGGTCATGTGACACTTATGCCAAAGGCTGAACGATGTTGATCATATTCGATTAATGTTATTATTCTGTACTAGTTTTCACCCGCGGCTTCGCTCGCGTAAATGTAGGTTAGTTTAGGTTAGGGTTGCAACAGTTCTTTTTTCTGGATGAAAGGTACCCTATGTCCTATTCTGTACCGCAGACAACGTGTATGCAAAATTTCATGTTGATCGGTTCGGTAGTTAAGGCGTGAAAGCGTAACAAACAAACAAACTCATTTTCACATTTATAATATTAGTAAGGATTAAGGGTTGTAAATTTAATTATTACATAATGAATTAATGTGAAAATAATAAAATGCTAAAACAATGCATTTTATGACATTTATATTTGTATAATACCTACTTTTATACACGTTATTTTGAAGTTATTAAAAGTAAAAATTGCTTTCTTGTTATGCAAATTATAAATTTAATAAAATATCCGGATTTATGTTGTGTTATGTTATTTTAATATTATCCCATTCGCTTTCCCGTTATATACACAATATAAAATGTATTGTTACGTATCATATGTGATTCATCGGACAGGGAACCTGTTAATAATTATATGTAAATCTCGAATAATTTTACGAGCCTGGTAGTCCGGTAGTGTATAGTTCGGTTAAGAGATGCCAAGCAACGTCACTATTAATGCACTTTTATCAATAAAATATGATATTGCTTTTGACATTTTATACTATTGTGAATTTATCGACATTTAATGGACGTTATACGGATGACATCTGTTACAGGAGCTAAGTTATTTTTTACGGCGTATAGGCAAATATTTTACTTGCCACTTAGCTTTTTGCATTGCTCTTTCTCTGCAATTAGTTTATTATGTACCCTATGGACCCCATCGGGCACTGCAAATTGCCTAATTAGCAGTGCCCGATAGGGTCTATAATAAACTAATTTATTAATATTTCACTTCTATAAAATATTAAGGAATGCAATACATTCTATAGTATCCCACTTAAATATTGAATATGGTGACCCACTAACTCGTCTGTGACAATCGGCATTAAATACAATACTTTGGTAAAGGGCCACTTCTAATATTATGCATTTGAGCTCAATATATGGTGGAATGTACCTTTTGTTCGGATACCCAATATATTCACAATGTTAGCCACTACAAAGATTGACTTACAGATATTATCATTGTCAATAAATATAATATTTATGTTGCAGTTAACCCTTGTCAACCCTTCGCGTTTACGTTGACCGGACTTACGTTATTACATAGTAAATGTACGCATGTTTAAGGGCTAACCAGCCAAACACAAAATCTCGCCACGTTGCTAAAAATAATTGGCAATAACTTTAAATAGAGACGACGGTCAATCGTGGTATATTCTTATAAGACGATGGGCTTCGGAATTTGTTTGCGATTTATTTAAGGACACAACGCCACAAGTGACTGTCGCACTGGTGCAGCGGTCGTGAATGCGATTGCTGGGCATGAGGTCAAGGTTTTGGTTCCCGGGTTAGCAAGAGAACGGCGTATACTGTGCTCAATAGGCTCGCTCCCTATTACGTGGGACGTCAAACAATAATTGGCAAGATATTGGCGTACACCCTTCTGCCTACCTCGTCGGGAATGTAGGCGTGCCATTATTTGCATGTGTATCATCAATCGTTGGATGATTCCTTAGAGGGCAGTTAATATTCAGCAGTCAACGTTAAATTTTAAAATAATCTGACTAAAACTGCCGAATTGTTTTATATAAAAGAACGGATAACATATATGTAATAGTAAAATACTATAATTAACAACAAATAAATTTATTATTATTTTTCAAATTTTTCTAAAGTAGCATAAGTTTCTGTTACTAGCAAGATGGGTCATGGCACTTGAGTAAATGATGATTATTAATATTATAGTCATATTTTTTTATTTTCAGTAATAACTAGACAGATACTAAATGGAAAATTGAAGGAAAGGCCTACCTGACATTCAGAACAAAGTTTTAAATTTTTAAACTATAATATTTAGTAGAATGATTAAACAAATTTCTGTATCGTTTATTCATGCTGCATTCTCCAAAATAGTTACTGATACATATATCGTTTAATTTCTGATCTGTGGACCGAATGCTAGTGATAAAGGAGGCTTTATGGCTTAGAAACTAATCAACTGAACTAACACTACCAATGGCTTTATGTTATAATGTCTGTGGCCTGTGAAAGACACCTTTAAGGCGGCTGTGTAGATTAATCTATCTTGTGCATGTGTGTTGCGACCGATGGATTAATATTGGTTTCGTGACGTTTTGTTCTATTATTGCCAAGCTTCAACCATGCTCCATCTAAACATTTGGCTGTCTTTGACCCTATAACACGTGTGATTATAGTCAATTTTATCTCTTTGCCTTGTTGTCGTGGGCTTGCGCTTGTGTAAGTCAATTATGTGAATAAAGCCATCTTTATAACAATTGACAGGTTATGTTTATTTGTCTTATTTAAATTAACTGTGTCAATATTACTTACATTAATAAATATTTACAATAACAGCCATAAAACACCGAAATTACCTTATAATAATAAATATATATAATTCTTAATGAGAATAAATATCTAAACCCAATTATTGCGACGGAAAATAATCGACCCATTTGCAAAATCAGCTAAAGTAAATATTATACCTAAGTGTACGTAAACCGTACACTATGCATATAATAAAATTGTAACTGCTCAATATCTGTACAGTGTCCATAGTAAATAATATTAATATAAGAAAAAATATATGCTAATACTTTATAAGAGCTATAGAAAGTAAAATAATTATTTTAGAACATTTGTCTATCTGTATGTTTATACGCGCAACACGCACAAACTGCCCGAAATTGTGTGCGGTTTTCACATTTACTGGAGGTCTAACTTAAAATGTGGTGCATATTTCATCTTGATACGCCACCTAGAAGTCGAATATCACGTGTAAAGATCAGCTACTTCTTAATTGCTACAAAATACTATACAAATAAATAAAATTGAAGTGTCTGTTTGTAATGTCAAAATAACAGCTTTTTATCTAGTGCATATGAAAGTATATAAAGTACCTATACGAAAACATCTGTTTTTAAAATTTTGGTCTGTCTGTTTGTTCCGGGTAATCTCCGAAACGGCTGAACCGATTTTAACGGGACTTTCACTGGCAGATAGCTGATATTATAAGGAGTAACATAGGCTACTTTGATTTTAGAAAAAAAATCGGGTTCCGCGGAGAAAAACACTTTTTAGTTAAAATCTACGCGGACGAAGTCGCAGGTAACAGCTAGTACAATATATAGAAAGGTCCTTCGAAATTCTACACGTAGCCGCGGACAAAAACTAGTATCATATAGTTCTTAATTTATTACATTACATTTATTAGAGAAACGTACCTCTGTCCCATAGGGTCACGAATTGGATACGTCGCATGTCGACTCGCTCTAGGGTTCCGTAACTAAGAGGTACCGACGCGATCCAATTACCTACTAAGCTTGCGATGTCCTTCCTACCTTTCAAAGGCTTTATCTTTAAAATTGTATTAGATAGGTGGTGAAAATGTTGCATCGGCTACTAATAATGTTGTCAATGTGAAAGTTTGTGAAGATGTTTGGCTGTTTTTCACTCAGTCGCGCGTAAACTATTGAATTTATTAGAAGGAAATTTGGTGCCCAGATAGACCAAATCCCAGATTAATAGACATAGGATCATTTTTATCCATGGGGTTCACTCAGGTAACGCATCGAGCAACTTTTGAGGCCCTTCAGTCGGTGTTAGAGCGGTGGGCAGGGCGCCAGTATGGGACTCTTTCCTTCCGACTGGTGCAGATATTGTCAGGACACGGTTGCTTTGGCAAGTACCTGCACACGGTCCCTAGGAGGGAACCGAGTCCCATCTGCCAGCACTGCGGGTGTGTTGAGGACACGGCACAGCACACGCTCGAGGCATGTCCTGCCTGGGCGGTGCGGCGCCGTGAACTCGTAGGCGTTGTGGGTGTGGACCTCTCGCTGCCGGCCGTGAACAAAGCCTAGTCGACAGCAAAAGGAACTGGATAGCGGTCGCATCCTTCTACGAGGAAGTTATCTCGCGGAAAGAGGCCGTGGAGCGAATCCGTTAGGAGAGTATCCTTGCGGATCCGAGCCGCCGCCGGCGAAACGGGCGGCGCAGGCGCGCCTGTGCGCGCCTGATACCGCCATAATGAAGGCCGCGGGCAACAGAACAGGGATCTCCCGTCCGCCAGCCATTGAGTCGGAGTGACGCCTTCTATCGTGCCTGGGTGTCACCCAGGAGTTGTCGTCCGCAGGCATTTTTTGCCTGTGTTGGACACTGCTGGGTGGCTCGCTGATGTAGTTTCAGTTCCAGTGACCCACCCACCATTCAAAGCAGCGTGTTGGCACACCGTGATAGGTCTAGTCAGTAGTACCCGGGACGTTTCATCTTTTCTCGGGTGACCCCGACATAACCTCTCCGCTCTCCTTTTCGGCAAAGAGGAATGCGTCAAAGCATTTCCGGTGACAAAAAAAAATAAAAAAATACGTAACGCATCGAGCAGAAACTAGTGTGTAAATAATAAATAAGCAAAATCCTTACTTTTAGGTACTCTTATAAAAGCCTATTTCCGCGGGTTTGCTTATAATGTAAACTATAAAACGGCAAATAATAAGACTGGCCAGGTGTGATTTGAGCTATTGTGTGCGTGGTACGGAACCTTTGTTTCTCGTGTACAATCTGCGCGACTACGCTCATTAATTTTTGCTCGAGTCTTCTGTAGAAAATGACTAACATTACTCAAGTTTCTACTACATTTATACAAGAAATATATTGTTATTCAAGAAAAACATACCGTCTAAATAAATAATAAATAAATTCTAACAGATTCGTTATTTGGCTTATAATTTCATGTCTACAATTCCGCCCGTAACACAGGCATATTTTTATTAAGGTAGGCTTTAGCCACAATTCCTGTTTCGCGAGGGTCTTCACAAATATTCACACAATGGACATAAAGTGTATCTAGACCCAAAACAACATTTTTGGATTAGGTACATAATTTTTTATACTGTGTGGGGATCAAGCCCGCAACACTCGATTCCGCGACAGTGACAAGACGATCACTTATTATTAATGGATTACGCCATCCGTTAAACTAAATAAGCGCCGTACTGTTCCCAAAACATTTATTTAAAGTCAATTTTATAATAGTTTCTAGATTTCGCCTGACGCGCGACGCTTCGCTCGCATAAGGATACGTTTTCACTGACGCGGAGCTGGGCGGAGTGGAGAGGAGCGGTCCGTAAACTGGCCAATCACAGTGCTCTATATCTCCACTCAGCATCAGTGGAAACAATGCAAGTGGATCGGAGCGGAGCTGAACGGACTTTCAAATAAAATATATGAACTGGCTCCGAGCCGGACAGAACGGAGTCGAGCAGGCTGTGGTGCCGAGCGGAGCGCACGAAGCGGAGGGTAGTGGGATGATGCGGCGCGGCGGCTAGTGTAGACTTGTCAGAAAAAGGACTCGTGCGTTGATATTTTAGTTTAGTCAGCGATATTACGTCATAAACTGGGCTGATATAATTATAACAAAATATTTTGAAAATAGCAGTCTATATATCTTGACCCGGCCTCATCAATTTACCGTACTTAACCTAAATACAAGAATACGTGCCGGAAAATTATACAGTGAGACAGAACAATGCAAGGATCACGACAAACCTTTGTTCATTTAGAGCTGCGATATTTGCGCAAACATTAAGTGTCACAAACAATTTGTACTGAAAATACTTTTCAGTTTAGTTTAAGCGATGTTGTTATTTGAGATCTTCTTAACTCGTCAGAATTTGGACACAGACAGCAAATATAGATTTGTACAAATATCACGTAATTTATTTTAGGGTCAATACATGATTTTCTTACAAAGATGTTGCTAAGATGATGAAACTAAGAATGTTTTAACTTATTAACCTGTTACGTAGCAGCGGCACACGGGCGGCCAGACACTATAGGTTTTCAATTCCGCTGGCGTTTCAACAAATGACAGGTTAATTAGCGCGAACCAAAACTCCGCCAAAAACCGGGAAGGAAAGACACAATGAAAAAAGCTCTATAAAGGCCTAAGATGATGGCTTTTCATACCTATACCTGAATCAAGGTCATTGCACTAACATGCGCACATAGACTTACGTCTATATATCCCTGAAGGGGTAGGCAGAGGTTTATTACACGTACATTTCGCCAGCTGTTATGCTACACGTAATCGGGAACAATTCTTCTAGCCGGGCACATCTCAAAATTTTGTGCTACTAGTTATAAAAGTCTAATAGAAAAACTTATAACATTTTGAATAGGACCTTAGGATGAACCGTAAAAATTGACGCTTCTGCCATGAAACCAACTAAATATCCAATGTACTAATATCCTTATTAATATTATTCGTGACTAAACATCAATGTGCATTAGTTACTAATTTAGACGACTACGACTCATGAATGTATTCATGTACTAAAACTGTGGCAGAGATTAGTAATCAGCTACTTACTAACTATAATAATACGAATTCTCATCCAATACTCGCCTGACTCGGCTAATCTATTAACAGGAGTTATTGTGGACGTGGATATTTGGTCTAAGATGACGAATGTTTCCCGAAAACGAAACACAATTAGAATGATATATATTTTTTTACTATCCAGGTGACATATAGTGCAATACTAGTCTAATAGTGCGTGGCCTTGGTAAACCAAATCTATCATATAAAGGTATACATAATTATACTGTCACTGTATAATTGCCAATGGCCACTCTTATGATCCTAACTAATATTATATATGCATAACACAAACATACATTTGTATGTTTGTGTTTCACGCCGTAGCCAAAATCTAGTACAGAACTATTTTATACTATCCTCTGTTAAAATAAATAAGCAATAAAGCCTTTTTAAGTAAGTTTGTTGTGAGCTTTAGACTTACGATCTCCGAAATTTTTCTTAGTTTTACAATTCTCGAGCAAGGCACATTTTGTATCTGTATTCTTCGCAACTGGTATTACAATAAATAAAGCAATATTTCTGCCGTACGCCTTCTATGATAATGACTGAGCATAATATTACAAAATATTTTTCATAGTAAAGATAAAATATTATGCTTGCTTCGTGTGTGATGTTTCTTTATTATTAGCGTCGCCATGTTTTCATGACGAAACTTAGATATCGGTGTTTCATAAGTTGCGTCTTTGGATAAAGTTTACGCACAAAATCGATGGTCAAAACATGAGGAAACCTTCATAACATGCATCGTTTTTCGCTTCATTGGTCAAAAGGTAGTAGGTATATAGGTACGTTTGCTTGAATAGTGGGTGACGTTTTATTAATAAATCTGAAAAAGTACTAAAGATAACGTTTAATATTTAATCGTAACTTTATTTGTCTTAATATCAGAATTGGTAAACGGAGAATACGGATTTCCACTTACTTTGCAGATATATGTATAATAATTTCTATATCGTCGAAATCCGTATCCGACTTAGTAGTTAAGTTATTTAACTCAGATCTTTAGCATAAGCACTGGTATTCTCGGATATAAGTTATAAATTGTCTTAATGCTCCTATTGCATAAGTCTGCGCTTATGTTGGATCGTGGGGTCTCTGGTTTATTAAATCAGTCGGGCAGCGTTCCGATAGGCCAATTTCAACAGCCGAACTTCTGTTCAGTTGTTAAATTGCCTATCTTGAATTTACCTTTTACCTTGAATTTTCCGAACAGAAAGTTTAACATAACAGGAATACCAAGTAATAAATTCGCCTCCTATTGCCAACGTCAAAAAAACGCTATTGATATAAATTTTGACAAACTAACCAAAATAAACGGAAATTATCCCAACAGACGCTACGGCAACAAGGAGTAATACAGAAATCCAAAATTAATACGTATACCCGAAAACAAAAATACATCTTTAAAAATGACTAATGGGAAATGTCTAGAACATTGAGATCACGATCGCAATCCAATTTTCTTACCTATTATCTTCGGCCAAGTCATACACAGATCTATTTGATCACAAATATATTTGATTGAGACAAACAATACGATGAACTGTATCGATTTCTAATAAGAATGAGTAGGAAACGTACCGTACAATGTGTTTATAGGGGAGCCAGCTGCGGCGATGTAAAAACATCGCAACTGCGAAATCCTGTTATTGTAGGCTGTATGTTGCAAGAGCTTTTTACACTATATCAAAGATAATGGTTATTGGCAAATAGAAAAACAATATTGGTCGTAAATAAAGATGATTACCTATAAAACTAACGAGTAAGTTGTGAGTATAAGAGAATTTTAGCAGAAAAGTATAATCATTCATAATAGTATCATATTTTGGCCATATAAATATATATTTCGCGTAAGCTGAAAAAAAAGCCAAGAATTCACGTGAGTGAAAATTTTAAATTGTCATAATTATGCTACTAATGAAATATAAAAAAATATTATAAGCAATATAACATATTCTTATATATAAAAAGCCTGTTAGAAAAGCTTAGTCGCTATTTAGAGTATGAGGAACCGTTCGAAAACCAAAAATGCTGTAACACAAACTTACGCTCGTTACGGTAAAGTATAAATTTAAAAAAAAACATTTTGTGTACCGCAAAGCAATACCCGGCACCTTTAATCATTGTTGGCATAAAAATAATATTTTTAAACCGTAAAATTTTACACGTTAAATGAAAAGACAGTATTATATAGAAATTGACACGTTCGGAAATTATTAAAAATATTTTACGACTTTAATAGCAACACAACAAAGGAAAATAAGTATAGGTTTTGAACAATGAATACGATGGATTGGTTCCAGACTGAGATTGGCACTAGGAAACACCTCTTTGCACGAATTGCCTGCACGACTTTCTGGTACAGATTTATTACACTACTCAACTAAATCGTTATATAATCTTTCTGCAAAATGTCTGGAATATTCTACGAGACAACTGTTTTGTATTACTTCTTATTTATTAATGATCGTAGGTAACTAAAATATTGTGACTTGATTTTAACCAGAGATACACAGGGTTTTCGTTTTGTTAGTTTAGGTTTTAGACTTAGTTACTTAATGAGAATTAAGGAATCGATGCTCAAACTGTTAGATTTAAAAATATAATTGCCCCTATAAACAACTCCTGCTGTGGGGGGAAACTTTACGCCCAAGGAACTTTTGATTTGTGCAAACAAAAATGGGTCGACATTGTTTTTATTAATAATAATAATAATAAAAGTTTATTCATCAAAAACTTATTATAAGTACATGTTAGTTTGGACTACACTATTTAGTACATTACTGTTCGTACATGTGTGCGGCTGGTGCTTAAAAAGGAGAACCTGTACTATAAGCACCAGCAACCTTCCTTATATGCTGTATTTTTTTTTAAATTTGCAGTAGACAGTCCTTATATTAATGGTTTACATTATATTTAGTTTTTGTTACGAATACAAAGAAATATAACAAAGAAAATCAAATAAGTTATCAGTCTCACTTGATAAATTATACTTATATGTTTACGTGTGTGGATGTGCGCGCGTGTGTGTGAATGTATGTGTGTGTGTATGTGTGTGTGTGTGTGTGTGTCTGAGAGTGTGTGTGTATGTATGTGTGTATATGTGTGTGTGTGTGTCGTAATGTAAAATTATAGCTTTCATAGAAGGGTGTAAATTTAGGCCTCGGTCTCATCATATGAGATATTTTGTAACTATTATTTTACATTCGTATTTATCCATTAAAGGAAGGCAATTGTTAAATTTGTTGTATAGATATCGTCCAAGAAAGAAGTGAAATCTTTGTCCAAAAGGTTGTTTATATGTCTCGGTATAGGGAATTACAATTATATATATATATATATATATATATATATATATATATATATATATATATATATATATATATATATATATAATGTGTTTCAGGAAAGTATGATAAAGATAGAAGGTGCCTACGCTATCTAATCGATAACGATCACGTTATCAATGTCCGTATATGTTTGAATAATAGTTCTGTTTTTGTTTATATAATCATAGTTTCAGTAACTGACACCTGTCTTCTCACTGAATGACAAGGGTTAGCCTAACTCCTTAACATTTCGAGGCTTGGAATGCTAAACATATTTGAAAGCTATGAGCAGGCATAACAATAAGCAGAATATATATATATGTGGTAATTATCTTTATATAGTAAGTGTAAAACTAATTCATTAGGTTTCAGTTGGCTTATGTTTTGTAAAAGAAAAGCTCTTTATGTTTTGTAAAAGACTAAGTCAAACAAAAAGTTATACTATTACTATTAAACCTACATGCAAAAATACTATGAAAAGATTCTGTTGCAATTTATTATTAAGTTACATATTTGGCATATTTGGATAAAGGTCGGGTTCCAAGCTTCTTAAAATAATTAAAAATATAAAACACAATATTTTATCTATAGGCATCTAAAATTATTAGAGCCCTATTTACCATTGACTATATAATACTTAAAGCCTGTTAATACGAAGTAGAGTGTATTCCGCAGAAATATGGTAATATAATAAGTGTTTATTATAAATATGGGTGCTTTAATACCCGTTCGACATTATGACTATGCTTACAATAAAGTTTTGTATTCTGAACTTAGCATGTCATTATGTATAAAATATTTTCAATATGTATGGAAAGTATTGTTACAATTTGTTTGTAGCGCAATTGTAAACTTAGTATTGATAGTATATCTATACTAATATTATAAAGCTGAAGAGTTTGTTTGTTTGTTTGTTTGAACGCGCTAATCTCAGGAACTGCTAGCCTGATTTGAAAAATTCTTTCAGTGCTAGATAGACCATTTATCGAGGAAGGCTATAGGCTATATATCATCACGCTAAGATCAATAGGAGCGGAGCACCAATGAAGAATGTTTCAAAATCGGAGAGTATTTTTTCCTTTTGAGAGCTTCCGCTGCGTGCGCTGCGTAAACAGTTAAAGTTTCGCAAAAATCATGTATGATAGAATTGTTCCCGTTTAAAAGTTCTAAAAAAAAGTCCGCGATAGCATATGTCTATCTTTTAAGGTTGGCTTACTATAACCATTTTTATGCTAACGAAATTTGTTCTAAAATAATGCATTATTTGCGAAGGTATTTTTATAAACATGATATTAATCCTTATCCAAATAAATACGTTATTCATCATAAGTATTTAATTTAAAAAAAAATTTCCCTTTACATCATTCGATTTCAATGAATATCTTAGGAGATATAGCAGTTTTAAAATAACATCGCAGCAAAATAATTACCCATTACAGACATAGTACAAACGATGTTTCTCCTGGTTTATTCTGCGTGATTACTACTGGTTCGATTTGAAAAATTCTTAGTGTTGGATAACCTATTTATCGAGGAAGGCTATAGGCTATATAACAACACGCTACGACCCACGGGGGCGGCGCAGTAATGATAAACGTGGGTGAAACCACGGGAACATCTAGTTTTAAATAAAAATGAAAGTTCAAATGTACAAATAATGTGATCATAATCTAGGTTCTTTAAAAGCAAAAGGCATTTACTTACCATTCCTTCGAAAACTTAGTTGAATTCAGAAGATAGTTTATAACCCATTCTTAATTTCAAAAGACAACTGCCACACTTTCGAAAGTAAATACCTTTACAGTCAATAACGTTCACAAGCGTAACTTTTAACCTAAATAATCTACACAACAGACACAAAGATCATCACTACACACTCTAAATACAAAGCTAATAAAACCGCGATTTCAGCCATTACTATTAAATGTCACAATAAAGCGATATAAAACGTCACTTGAATAGATAATGACAGATAATGACACATTTATTACAATCACAATGAAAGCGTGCAGAGCGTATTGTCGATCCAGCGGTGTACCGAAAGTGCAAAACATTGTTCAACACTATCTAGAGCTCATAATGAACAATACCCTCACTTTAACGCGATGGAAAGTACACATGATGTCGTGTATTCTTTACGCATTATCCTTTTATTTAACTGTATTTTTATCGCCTCAAGGGCGTATGGGTGGTCTGTACGTAAGGTTTCGAGTTCGATTCCCGGGTCGACCAAAGTTTTTCGTAATTGTACCTGATAAGCGACAGTAGGCTCGATTCTTATTACGTGGAATTACTAAACATAGTTGGGTAGGCATAGGCCTACCCCTTCTGGATGTCGTTTTCATCACTTTATTAAACCTTTAATGGCTGCGGTATGCCGGTGTCAGATATAATTGTTTTTAAATATGTCCATTCCAGCAATTCACAAGTAGACCTTTTCGTCACTCAAGCATCTCTTTGGTCTAAGGGCGTTTGCCCTTGCTTAGTCAATGATGAGGGTATGATTTCGATATCCATGGGAATAAGACAGCAGCGGTAGTGAATGTGCATGAGATCTCGGGTTCGAATCACGGATCGGGCCAACAAAAACGAATTGGGTTTTCTTTTAAGAAATCACAATACGAGCGCGGAGTTAGGAAGTTGGCGGTGTTAGACACCCTCGTGCCTCGGAAAGCACATAAAGCCGTTGGTCCTGCGCCTGATCTCTCTCCGGTCGTGTCGAATTATCCGTCCCATCGGATCATGAGAGTTAGGGAACAGAGAGCGCACTTGTGTTTGCGCACATACTTGTGCACTATAATATCTCCTGCGCAGATGGCCAGTCTCCGTTAAGATTGGCCGCCGTGACCGAAATTCGCTCTGGAGGACATTATCATTACTACTTAAATGCCTTCATTCGAATAGTAGCGTAATTTATGGTCCTGTGAAGCCTTGCCTTCCCGAATTACTGGCTAAATACAAATAGTAGTGTATTAAGTAAGTAAGTAAGTAATTTTATTTTTCAAAATATAGGTACACAAAATACAGACAAATATTATAACACAGCAAAAAGCAAAAAAAAAAGTACATACATAATGAAAAACGAGGTTACCACTCAGGTTTATTGTTGGTTTGCGGTTAATACCTCAAACCAACCCTGATGTTATGTGGTAACCCCAAGTGACGCCCGGACGTACATCAGCTACTCTTTAACAACTTCCACATTCAAAAAATAAAAGAAATAAAAAAATACATACGTAAGATATATATATATATATATAAATTATAATTGATAAGTATGTAATTGATATATATCAAATATAAATTAAATAAATTGGTGCAATAGTATAATGTATATAAATTTAATATTCAATAATAATAATAATAATAATAATAACCTACTAACGGTTGCCATTAACGGGGCATATTACGGGGGCAGTAAATTGAAGACCGTAGCAAACGTTCATATAAGCACGTTAAACACGCACGCCTTGTTGTGTTTGGCATCGAGTTGTCGTTCTAACTAAGTAGGCAGTAGCATTGTCATTATGATCGGCCGGTATACTGCCTGAAGTACTGCTACTCTGTAGAATGAGATATTTAGGAAACATTTGTCCTTTTAGTCCTTTGACCGTATTAGTAGTAGTCAATTAATTATCAAAATACCATATTAAGTGAATCTTAGTAAATGTAACACATACGTAGACCCAAGCCTATATCCTTAAAGGCATAGATAGATGTGTGTTAGATCCCATTTAATAGTGACGAAACTTAGCCCGATTAACGGCGATAGAAGCCTATCGCCGTTAATCGGACTAAGTTTCGTGTTGTAGAATTTCAATGTATTGACAGAAAATCTAATAAAATTACATAAGTGTTCGAAAAATAAATGTATGTTGCAAACAGATAAGCGCTGTGTTTCGAAATGAGTACAAAATGATTGCTTAAGCCCTCATACGTATATATTTTATTGTCACCGCGAGAAATGTTTTAAGAGATCGTATAAATTATTCCACTTCGGCGAATTCCTTTTTATTTCCTTTGAGAATAATATAGGTATAAGGTAGATAATCAATAGAACGTGTAATAAATATTATATTGGGTCCTTACCTATGAATTGTTGTTTTTTCTCGTTCTAATTAATTGAAATCAAATTCCTATACAACACACAATGGTTTTTATGAAGATTAATTATAATTTTGAATTGATAACATGTCTTCTCCTTAGCCTTTATTATTCCCAAGTCACTTGGGTCGGCTTTCTAGTCTAACCGGATTTGAATGGATATCAGTTTTTACACGGAACGGCTGCCATCTGACCTCCGCAACCCGAAGGCTAACGATACCCTAAAGCTAGACCAGTGTCAGGATATTAGAGGGCACTGACTTCCCAATAACGACTGCCAAAGATGTTCATGGCAGCCGGGACCGACGGCTTAAAGTGCTTTCCGAGGCACGGAGCAGGCGAATTATCAATCAATACGCATATAATTTTGAAGTCATACGCATAACTTCCGAAAGTCAGAGGTGCGCGACGTAGGTTCGAACTCGAGACCGTCTGCCTTGCAGTCTGTTGGTCTCCCCACTGAGCTATCGCTGCTGATATATTGATAAAATATAATGTAATCATTAATAACCCGAATACATACATACATACATAGATTCACGCCTGTTTCCCAGAGGGGTAGGCAGAGACTACGGATTTCCATTTGCTACGATCCTGACACACTTCTCTGGCTTCATTCACTTTCATCACATTCCTCATACACGCCCGTCGGTTCAAGGAGCTCTTAACCTGGCCTTTGTCCAGAACGCCTCCGATCTGGTCGAGAAACGTTCGCCTAGGTTTTCCTCTTGCGACTGTTCCATTCACACTAGCCTTATAAACTTTCTTAGTCAGTCTTATACATATATATATCGTGGCTAAAACTTAAAATTGCTCATTTTATGATATGGCCGAACATTTCATGAAATTTTCGGCCATATCATGCAATTATCAATTCTAAGTTCTGGTACTATGTTGTATTTTTTAACGTTAAGAACAGCTGAACGCATGGCTACTATGGCTACATGATATGGTCAAACATTAGTATTCATTTCGTAAAATAGTTACATTATCCACCGTTATAAGCGCTAATATTTTTTTCGTATTGTTTTTGTAATGCATCATGGTAGCAGACATTGTTATGATAAGAAGCTAATAATAATGCGCCAATTGAAGATTGAAGTAAAGTGAAATGTCGTTAGGGCACAAAACTATTTATTATTATAACTATTAAACCTTGGATATTATGGAAACCCTACATTAATGATATGATACGTTGACGTAAAAACGACACGGTCAGTTTTAGCTGGCCATATCGTGAAATACAACCATTTTTTTAAATGATTGACCACATCATGATGTTGTCAATTCTAAGATCGCCCACGACATATACATACTTTGTCTAAAATAGGTCTGCTTCCGTAACTGAGAGTCACGTCACAGTTACAATAGTTATCAAAAATATCAAATAAGTACTCTAGACGTCGTTTGTCATAGTTAAACGAATCGACGCGACGTTGCTTGTAATGAGTGTATCGCAAAGACATTCGTCGTCGCGTCGTCGCCGCCGTTCAGAATAATACGTCAGCATTACTTCAACTATCTTCATGACGGGTACAAAGACTAAACCATCTAACACACGCTTATATTTATTACTCTTCTTGAGATTGAAATCGAAACCTCATTAATACTTTTCCGTATATATCCTACTTCTCTTATGAATTAGTTAACAACATTCGTAGAACGCACAAGTTCTAACTAATCAAGTTAGTTCTCTATGATTCAGACACATAGCCTCAGGGTATAATAAATATTTTTGTGTCTGGAAGCTCGTCAATACGGAACTGTCCAACAAGTCGTCCGACGTCCGACTTTCCTCTCAAGTTAGGTCGTTAGCTTCACGAAATTAGACTTGGGAAAATAAGGTGTTGGATTTTCCGATGGGTTTCTCTTGTAAATTATTTCAAACTGAAACCCGATAAATTCCTTTAAAGATTAGATAGATTATTTTGTGAAATAGAAGTTTCAACGTTAGTTTAGTTAGGTGTTATATCAATGACCGCAGAACGGAGAATTTTATGTCACTGACACATTAACTCGCCACATAAAGCCTTAAGGATATGCAAGTGGTACTAAATCTTTTTTTATTTTTTTTTATTGCGTTCGTCGGTTACAAACGAGCCAGCGGCCCACCTGATAGTAAGCGAGAACTGTGACTCATACACATGGCTATGTTTTCTTAGCATTACAGAAGCAATATCAAAAAAACACAACCAGGTCGCTGCCTACCGGAAGGAAAAGGGAAATGGACCAGGATGGGGTTTGGGAAGGGAAGGGTGATTGGGTCGCCGGCGCTCTCACTCACCGAACGAAACATAACAGATACTGTTATTTTACGTCGATCTTCTGTGAGATCCCGGACGAGCCTGCACACTCATACTGTAACCAGCGTGGCCCTACCAAAACCGGCTATCATGTGTTTCCTTTATAGCTGTTAGAGAAAAATAGCTGAATGTGTCGGCCTAAGCTTTGGTGCCGTTATTTTAAATTACTTAGTGCATTGATAGTGTATATATAGCGTAACAAACAAATAAACTCATATTCTTTATGATATTAGTCAGGATATTTGACATTTGTATTCAGCAAAATAGCAGCGATAGCTCAGTGGGGAGACCAACAGACTGCAATACAGAGGGTCTCGGGTTCAAACCCACGTCGCGCACCTCTGATTTTCGGAAGTTATATGACTTTTCGAAATTATGTGCGTATTGATTGACAATTATTGCCTGCTCCGTGCCTCGGAAAGCACGTTAAGCCGTTGGTCCCGGCTGCCATGAACATCTATGGCAGTCGTTATTGGGAGAGTGTCGACACAAAAGATCCCACTGGGTCGAAGTGTCGCCGGTCTGCACTGACTGGCCCCCACATAAGATAAGATAATGCTTAGTGCATTGATAGTGATACAAATATCATAATTAGACACACGATATTTTGATTAATTGAATATTAAATAATTTGTCCATGGCGCATTTCATTCATGATCATTTGTTTCACAAACAACCGCCTGTCTGGAGTGACAGGTAATTTATATCGGTACACGTGTAACCATTACACCTTACTATCAAATAATCGTCACCGTGTATCCAGCTTGACCTATTGTCTAAAATATCCAAATAAATAGACACGCATGTATAATGTATATGGCCAGATATACTTCTGTATGCGTCACTGCTATATCCCCAACGATACAGGTGTATACCCATATTTCAAGCACAATACACTATTGCCAGAAATCGGGCTAATATTGTAAAGTTCCTAACAGCAACCCTAATAACACTTTCAATTTGATCGGCTGCAAACATAAGTACAAGCAACCAAGGAAGCAATCAACGAATAATTACTTGACTTGACTGAAAAACAAAATCCTATCTAATATTATAAATGCGAATGTGAGTTTGTTTGATTGTTTTTAACGCTTTTACGCCTTTGACGAATCGTCATAAAATTTCGCATACACATTGCCAGGGGTAAAGAAAAGGACATAGAGTACTTATCATCGAGAAAAATACTGTTTCCGTGGGATTGAAAAGTGGCATAACCTTATTTACAGAGTAGTAGAGCCAAGCTGGTTACAGCAAGAATGGGCCGGCTCGACCGGGGAAGTACTACCCTCACACAGAAAATCGACGTGAAACAACAGTGTTTCACTGGTGTGTTTAGTTCGGTGAATGAGAGCGCTGGAGGCCTATGCATGAGGTGACGATTCTCGCAGCTTATGAGGGACCTGCAGAGTATCCGTAGAGTCATTGTGTGGGTGGCGCGAGTCGACCCGGCGGCCAGGGAGAGCCGTAGAAACGGTGTTCTGCTGGCCGCCCGCGGTAGAGTTCAGAGGCCCAACCGAGTCTAACCAACTAGGTTGGCTGCCTTATCATGCCGCGCATAATCTCGAGGTGGCTCGTCGTGCCGGATGGTGACCGGAGGGTGGGTCCCGGCGACCACTTTCGGTAGGGTACGGAGGTCCTTCCGTCCGTCGGATCGGCTATCGCCATACCATACAGTTATATGACAAAACTTGCTCTGCGCTTTGCCCCACTTTGCTGCGAGAACAGCCGCCTATTTTTTTTTCACGTTTCCCCTTCCTTTCACTCTATGGCAGTACGAACAAAGCATTGTCGTTCAACAGCAGCCAATCGCCGTAACCCCACTACTGCTTCCTGTGTCGTGGAGTTTATTAACATCAGAGGACTCCACGCTAACCTTCATGCCGTCCATCGCCACCTGGAGACGGCTCGGCCGGCAATGCTTTTTCTAACGGAGACACAAATACGCCGTCCTGCAGACACGAACTACCTGCAATATCCCGGCTACGTGCTAGAGGAGTGTTTCCTCGCGAAAGCCGGGGTATGCTTGTTTGTTAGGGCGGATATTTGCTGTCGCCGTCTACGATGCCTAGAGGACCCTTCCTTCTCTGTCCTTTGGGTACACGTAGATCATGGCTCTTTCAGCCAAATCTACATGTGCCTCTACCGATCCCATTCAGGAGACGCTGAGACAACTCGACTCTTCAATTACCTGAGTCAGGCGGCAGACGACGCGCAGGAGCGGTTTCCGAACGCTGAGTTGGTGTTCTTGGGAGATTTCAATGCCCACCATGAGTAGGGTATTATTGGGCATTCTACTCCACCTTCCGTTCCTACGGCTCACTTCGTTCGCCTCCGTCTCTCCCGGTGGAGTAAAATGCCCAATAATACTTCTGGAGTGAACGGAAGGTGGAGTAGAATGCCCAATAATATTTTTGGATCGCGCAGCATGTTTTCTATGTGAAGTTGTCTCACCTGTCGTTCCTACGGCTCACCTCAGTCGCCTTCGTTTCACTCACTACCTATCGTCGACCGAAATTATTACTTCTAGGTTCTAACTGAAAACCAACCAAGGTTGGGTGGAGATTCGGAACCCCCATTATATCAGCACTAGAGAGTAATAATACAACTGTTGCACTACACTACTTTACTCACTACCTATCGTCGACCGAAATTATTACTTCTAGGTTCTAACTGAAAACCAACCAAGGTTGGGCGGAGATTCGGAACCTCCATTATATCAGCACTAGAGAGTAATAATATAATTAAATACTTATCCCTTTCACGTTACGTTTTGTAATACTGGATTACAGGTTGCTAAATGGTACTAACAAAACTGCTGAACTGCATAATGTAACTTGCAGTTTCGTATTAGGTTGTATGTGAGCTGTGTGCATGTATGTGTCAATTCCGTGAGAACATATTTATACGATGAGAAAGATGACATTCGTGCATGTTGTAGTTTTTGTTTAAAATTTGTCTCTTATACAATTTACTAAGATAATTCAAACAAAAGTAGGATTATAAAATAAGTAGGTATACATTATTTTATATAGGTAACTGGGAAATATTCTGACACTAATTTTGAAAATAACTTCGTTTGTGAATTGTTATACGTCTCTATAGTAATTTTCATAAAGAGTAGTTGGCATACGAATTCAAACTTATTATATACTTATCTAATGTCTGCTTCACTACCAGTATGTAAAACTATTTTGCAAATAAAATGTTATTATAATACACATTCATAAAATATTTAATTACTGCTACATATTACGACACATTTTTTAGGGTTCTGTAGTCAATAACTCATCTTTAGTATTAGGTATATAATATAATAGTAGTATTTTAAGTAATAAACAATCTAACAAAAATTAATACTTACAATTTTTTTGTAAAATTTTGGTAGATGAAATGTTTTGGTAGGTTTTAATTCCTTACGTAATCGCTCTTTACTTTACAATATTAATTTAATTCACGAGTTTGACCAGCATGTGTTAGTTATATGATACTAAAAATTGTTACTTATAATTGGCTTTCTTCTACGCGTTTTAAATAAGTCTCGTAAAATCTCTCAAATATTATTTAATCTACATAGGTAAATAAAACAAAATTGTGTTAGTAACATAATTTATAACTTGACAATGGCTGGACTGATTTTATGATATTTGATTTGTATGATTCCTGTCCACTCCGAATGGTAGAATAACTATAAAATTTCAGAAAAATAGAACTGAACTTCAACGCATACGAAGTCGCGGGCAAAGCTAGTTCATAATAATATATATTATGCTTAGGTAATGATGTCTTATGAACAAGCACACATGTATTCATTTCTTTGTCGGCGCTGCATAAACGATGGTTTTATATTTCATTTCTCAGGGCAAAAAGTCAATTTGACGGAATCGATATGCATCGATGTAATTTAAAAGGACGTAACTGACAATCATTACTCATAATTCTTTAAAACAAAGAAGTTAAAGTTTATTTTTTAAAGTAAAATAATTTTGCTGAATGGATGATTTCTGTATATAAAACCCGATCAATTTAGATAAAAAAATCACTTCATTCCTTTGTCTTAATGTGACAAGACAACCCAGCTACGGACCTGGTTTCTGCCTGCCGGCTGAGAAAGATAGTTGCCTAAATTCTTTGACTCTCAAAAAATATTTTCTAAGTGTTTATTCTTATCGTTACGCGCTTGAAAACCGACATCAATACAACAAATGTAAGTAAGTGCTATCTAAATAATTAAGGATGTTTGTGGTTCAGTGGATATATTATGTATTGTTCACTTTAAGTCAATTTGGTCTAAACTTCCTTTAATAATAACAATCGCAGGTTCAAATCCTAGTCGTAAACTAATGAGTTATTATCAATTGTGATTGTGAGGCGCTCATAGCCAGTTGCACTCACTGATCGGTAAACGATTAGCGAGGTTAAGCAACGTTGGGTGCGGCCAGTCTATAGATGGGTGACTGCTTAGTGGTATTTCATCTGAGCGTCTCCGTGCTTCGGAGGGCACGTAAAAAATCGGTCCCGATTGTTGTCAAATTGATAGCAGTCGTTAAGCCATGTCAGAGGCCTACGGGCGGCTTGAACAACTCTTGATAACAGGTTGACCACTAACCACACGAAAAGAAAAAAAGAATAGTGATTGTAACAATAAATAATAATCTTTGTGTATTATTTGCAGGTCTGCCTCCGAAAGTGAATACTCGCATTCCATAGTGAATGAAGCACCGCAAGCTAAGAAGTTAAAGAAAAAGGTGACGACGCGCAAAGCTCCGGATTCACGAGGCACTTCCAAGCCTTCCGAGTCGAAATTGAGGTAATATTTTAATACTGCTTGTATATCTAGTTTTAGTGCTGTGTGTTGTGGATATTTAAGTGTTATATACATATAAGTCCTCTACTAGTATTTGAAACAGATACCTAACACACCTATAAGATACTCTTTTTGTACAGTAACAACTTTAGATAAAATATATCTTCCCTAGGTATATATAAACATATATACTGTCAATCAACTTAGTCTATTGCAATCTACTGTTGAACTACCTCAGTCTAAGCCTTCCGCATCCAGCGTAAACAGCCTCTTTCGTTATAGTAATTTATTATTTTTATATTTACAGTAAAAATTACAACGAAAAGAAACGCAGCTCAGATCTCTTCGGCTTAGAAGAGGATGTGGAGCGGCCGCTTACTTCGTGCTCTGATCTCGGTTCGTCCCTCGTGAGCCGTGTCGACAACGGGAAGGTGAGAAGGAAAGTGGACTTATCAGGGGAATTTTACGTAGACATCAAGGTTTACGCTAAGGGTGACGTGGTCTCCATCCCTCGTGAGGATCGGTGGAGAAAGGCGTTGGTCGCGCTTAAATTACAATTAGACCGAGGCTCTGTGCAGTGGAATGCGCTGCAAAAATTCATGCAACGAGCGCATGAACTATTTAATGACGCAGAGCCCACGTATTACAGTGACAATATTAATTTTAAATAGGTACTATAATTTTACGATTAATTTGTTCTTTTTATGATTATATCATTAGGTACGTCATTCTTTTCATTGATGCACTTATATTTTTATTGAGATATATAATAATGTAGGATGAATTTTATGTAGACATCAAAGCCCATGCCAAAACTATAGCATTAGTCACACTGAAATTACAGTTACACTGAGGCTTTCTGCAGTGGAATGCGCTGCAAAAATTCATGCAACGAGCGCATGAATTACTTAGTAAGGACCTGTTTAGTATAGTGACGACATTCGTATAAATATATGTAATTATTTTTTGTTTAATTTGTTCTTTTTGCAGTATTATTAGATCATTCTTTTTCATTAAAACACTTATATTTTATTGAAACACTTAAATAATTTTTATTCTGATCTAATTTTCGTACCTCTAAAATGCCTTTCTGTACTGTCTGTAATACATCTGTTGAGCGCAAGCACTGGATAGGTCACTTACGCAGCACCAATCACAAAAACAAAAATATTTCTAATTTCTGCGATGGTGTTGAATTAATAAATTCTGCATTTCGAAATCGCATTGCTTCCTATAGAATTGTTAATCAATATGAGAACTGTTCCTTGACTTCATTTTTAATTAGCATTCATGAAAAAATTAAGTCATTAATAGACTTGTCCCTTAAACAACATACTTGCGTGAAAATTAACTTTGAGTATTTTGCTTTGTTTTTTATGTTTAAAAATGACTCTCAAGAGATGAAATCATTTTGTACAAAAAATTATACACTTCATCAAAACTATGAATATGAGCCCTTAATATCCCAAATTAAATGCATTCTAACAAAAAAGGTTGAAGAATTCCAGGATCGTGATAGTGGCTGGTCATTCTTGAGTAGCTCTCACTTAGAGGTGAATATTAACAAATATCAACCTTTGCGCGGTTCAGGCTTTATTGAGTTGCCGGCTACTATAAAATCTAAAAAAGCTTGTGTAAATATTCGTAATAATGATGAGTATTGCTTTTTATGGTCAATTGTTGCTGCTTTATACCCAGCCAACAGTCACCCTGAAAGAGTATCATCTTACCCTGATTTCCGGGATGTGTTAAATATAGAAGGCATAGAATTTCCATTGACTTTCTCAGATATTGCCAAGTTTGAAGTAAATAATCCTAAAATTTGTGTTTATATTTATGGGCTAAAAAATAGTACTGTGGTAGGACCTCTCTATAAATCAAATAATTTAAAGAAAAAGGTAATTCATTTACTTTATCTAGAAAGCGATAATTTGTCACATTACTGTCTAATCAAAGATTTACCGCGACTTGTTAAAAATCAAATTACAAAACATCATGGTAAATTGCATTTTTGTGACGTTTGTTTAATATTTTTTAAAACATATGACGATCTTGATTCGCATAGTTGTGGAGGTGTCGCTACGGAACTACCTCCACAGGGTTCTTTTATTAAATTTAAAAATTTTAATAGAAAGCAAATTGTACCATTTGTTATATACGCTGACTTTGAAACAATGCTAGAACGGTTTGAGTCTTGTGACCCTGATCCAACTAAAGCGAGCACTGTAACGCGTCAGCGACATGTGCCTGTTGCTTTCGCTTATCATATTACGTGCGCGCTAGACAAAAATTATAATCGTTACGTTTCATATCGTGGTTTGGATTGTGTATCAAATTTTGTAAATTATATTTACAAAGATGCAAAGAAAATTTACAATATTTTTAAAAAACAAGTACCTATGATTTACACCGATATTAATGCGCACGACTTTGATAACGCGGTAACTTGTCATATTTGTGAGCATTTATTGTTTGGTGATAGGGTCCGAGACCATTGTCATTTGACGGGTAAATATCGCGGTGCAGCTCATAGTTATTGTAACTTACAATATAAATTACCAACATTTTTGCCAGTATTTTTTCATAATTTATCTGGTTATGATTGTCACCTTTTCATAAAAGAATTGGGCGAAGCTCCTGGATCTTTAAAAGTAATCCCTAAAACAAAAGAAAACTATATTTCTTTCACAAAGTTCATTCCTATTTCAAGGGAGGAAAGTATCCAGGTTCGATTTGTAGATTCATTCAAGTTTTTAGGAACTAGTTTAGAACAGTTGGTTAATACTATGAAAAAACAAGAGTTTAAATTACTAAAATCTTATTTTCCTGAGAAAAGACAATTAGACCTACTTACTCGTAAAGGAGTGTATCCGTATGACTATATGTCACAATGGAATCGATATGAAGATACGTGTTTGCCTAATAAAACCAATTTTTATAACTCCTTGTCAAACGAGCTAATTACTGATGATGACTATGAACACGCGCAATCCATTTGGTTAGTGTTTAATATTAAAAATATGGGTATGTACACAGATTTATATCTTAAAACCGATGTATTATTGCTAGCAGACGTGTTTGAAAGTTTCAGAAAAACTTGTAAGCGGTACTATAATCTCGATCCAGCGTTTTACTTAACAGCACCAAGTCTATCATTCGATGCAATGCTTTTGAAAACAAGCGTTAAATTAGAATTGATTAGCGATGTAGAAATTTTTAGAATGATACAAAAAGGTATTCGTGGAGGTGTTTGTATGTGTTTCAAACGACATGTCAAAGCCAATCATAAATATTTAGATTCTTACGATCCAACTCGTCCAAATGCATTCATCGTTTATTTAGACTGTAACAATTTATATGGTTATAGCATGTGTCAATCATTGCCCTATTCAGATTTTAGATTTCTGTCAAGCAATGAAATAAATAATTTACATTTGAACTTGACAGATATTAGTGATAACGCGGCATATGGTTATATTCTTGAAGTTGATTTAATATACCCTGAGAGTTTACACACTGAACACAACGACTTTCCAGAAAAATGCTTGCCGCCTGGTGGTAAGAATAAAAAACTAATACCAAATTTGTATGATAAATACAACTATGTTATTCATTACGTCCATTTAAAAAAATGCATACGACATGGTTTAATACTGAAAAAGATCCATCGCGCTATCGTATTTAAGCAAAGTAATTTTTTAAAGCAATATATTGATCTTAACACTCAGTTACGTCAAAAAGCCGAATCGAAGTTTGAACAAGATTTTTTCAAATTATTAAACAACAGTATTTTTGGAAAAACTCTGGAGAATAATGAGCATAGAATTGATTTAAAGTTAGTAAACAAATGGTGTGACCCAAATAATAAAACAAAAAAATCAGCTTGTGCTGAAAAGTTAATCGCTAGCCCATATTTTCATAGCGCTTCAGTATTTTCAGATGATTTGGTAGCAATACAAATGAAACCTTCGCGTGTTATTCTTAATAAACCAATATACATAGGGTTCGCTGTGTTAGAATTATCTAAGAGTCATATGTACGATTTCCACTATTCTACAATAAAACCATTTTATGGCAATAATGTTGAATTATGCTATACTGACACTGATAGTCTAGTTTATAATGTAAAGACGAATGACTTTTACAAAGATATTAAACAATATTTTCTTCAATATTTTGATACTAGCAATTACGATTCTGATAACGAGTTTGGCTTGCCAATTATTAATAAAAAAGTTCCAGGACTTTTTAAGGATGAAATGGGTGGCAAAATAATTAAAGAATTTGTAGGGCTACGTTCAAAGCTTTATTGTATAAAAACTTTAGACAAAACAATAAAGAAAGCAAAAGGAACAAAAAAATGTGTAATGAAAAATTTACATATGATAGATTATAAAAATGTTTTGTATAATTGTAATGTCATCCGCAAAAAGAATTTACTCTTTAGGTCAATAAAGCATGAAATATTTACACAGAGTGTAAATAAAATAGCACTTTCAAGCAATGACGATAAACGGTTGCTATTACCAGATAAGGTATCTACTTTAGCTTGGGGAAATGCAACTATATTTAAGTAATTTACTTATCTAATTGTTACATATTTTAAAATATTGTAAGCAATATCGTGTTAATCAATTATAAATTCAATGTACCTACTGTAAATATACAGATTAATAAATATATAATATTTCGTATAACATTACTAAAAATAGTTACCTATGTAATAAAATAAATGTAAGTTTATTGTATAAGTTTTATTTGAAAATAAATACATTTGTATGAATATGTAACATCTTTTATTTTCATTCCTTTTGTGAAATACCTACCATTCCTACGGATGTACTATGCCAAATCGAAAGCCGAAGCCAGTCGAATATCAATTGATCGAATGGGCAATAAATCGAACATTTAATATATCGTACACTGAATACATCGAGTGTTCAAATATCGAATGTTTGTATGATCGAAGTCGACGAAGCCTTCTTTCAAATATTTTTGACCAAAGACCTTCGACAATAGTATAAAGACTTTGTCCACGGTAGGTTCTCTTTTGACCCCATACCCAGAAATAGGAGCCCCGCGATAATAGAGCTTTCTATTTGGTACCTATAGTACTTCTCATTCCTACATGTCGAGCAAAGAAGCTCCAACCTGTCAAAACATGCATTTGTTTCTCAGTAGTTTACTGGTATATAAAATATAATAATAAAAAGTTTTGAAATATAACACTAATCAGGTGTTCGCACGCATGCTCATTGTCCACAAGAAACAAGTTCAAACTTGTATCACAGGTTTATGTTACACTACTGCTTCGTCATTATAATAATATTAGTTTCTTAATCATTAAGCTGTCGCTTGTTGTGGTAGTCACATCGATTTGAAACAAATAATTCGTAAGTATATGTATTTCGTGAATTTTATGATTGTGAGTTTCTCCTTGTGATATAAATAAAATAATTATAATTATTGTATTCTTTGTTTCAGATCATCGATAATAATGAATTATTCGCCTGATATCATTTTCTCTCAGTACGGTCAAGGATTTCCGACCCCGAGTCCGAGCTGGCATATTCCTGAACAAGAAAACGTACAAGAACCGGTCAATAAAAAATCAAGGACAAAGCCTCAAAAGCGGAAGCAGCATAATATTTGTCAGTCTTACGTGATCAATAATCAAAAGAAAAAAGGCTTACGACTCATCCAAATACAAGTGATAGACATAAATGAACAAGAAACTGCAAGTGATAAAGGAGGTGATGATATATTGATAAGTGCGCAATACGTAGTGAGTGAACCGGTGGACAACATTATGGATGAAGTGGAAAGATTAGTAAACAAAATATCGAAAAAACTTTGTGAAGACTCTAGTTATGTGTAAATATTATTATTTAAATTCCATTTATTGTAAATAATTAAGGATTTACCTATAATAAAAAATATTTTGTGTAAAATATATACCATTTATTTCCTTTATAATTTCTTAAGTTTCAAGATAAATATGTACATTCTATATAATTTCCACTACATACATTACATTAAATAATAAATTGTTGTAAATAAAATACGCTATAATAAAAATAAGAAACTGTAGGCAATAAATAATTGTAGAATTACACATATATATGTATATATAATTATATAAAGCTAGTTTAATTAAATATAAATAATTAAGTACTTACCTATCATAAAAAGTATGAAAGTTATGTTATGTTAAATTTTAAAATAAATGATTGTATATAATAAACAAATATCATTGTAGTTTTATTTCTATTTATATAAGATTAACTTCATTGCAAATATATTTATCTTTAAAATAAAGTTACAATAAATTGTTAAGTACAAGTATAATAATAATAATAATATCAGCCCTGTATTAAACTGTCCCACTGCTGGGCACGGGCCTCTTCTCAGTGTGAGAAGGGTTAGGCCATAGTCCACCACGCTGGCTCAGTGCGGAGGACTATGGCCATACAATACATACATAGGAATTGTTAAGTACAAGTATAGCTTACTCAAATTTAAAATTAATTTTTATTTTGCTGCAGCTAGTTTCAAGTCTATAGAATAGAGTAGCTTGAGAATTTTAAATAAAATAACCATATAATATATCACAAATGATCAGTTTATTGATAAAAACAAATTAAACAAATACATATTATTATCATTATACCACTTTCTAATACACACAACATTATTTAATGCACAATTCAATTTATGATGTACACAATTAAATTCAGTTATATAATTACAAAATTTTCTTTTTAATGTTGCAAAATTAGGAGATCCTTTTTCACCAATATCTATTACGTCACAGTCCGCACATAAATCTTTGATCCACTTAATTTTTTCTAAACCCTTTGTAATGATCTTTTTATTCTTTAAGTGAGGTACGATAACACGGTGAAACTCTCTATAGTCTATGTAACCCTCACACCAGGTAATTCCTCGATTTCTTTCTATCCACTTGACTTGTTTCTTTTCTACTTCTCTAAGATGATGAAATGAGTATGGTGGCTTCACCAAAAACGTTTGTGTATGCTCCTGACTTGCGATAAAATTGTTATTTATATCTTTAAACCCTTGGACATCTACTATAAGTGTATCCGCGTTCATGATATCTTCTTTACGATGTTACTTAGCGGTTTATATTCAACAATGCAATCGTTGAGAATAAGACAGTATGCTGATGTTTTATCTGGTATAACTGATTCACTTTCAATTTCCACTCTCACATCCACAACAGGACCTATCTTCAGATTATCCACTTGTCTAGAACAGTCAACTACAAACAGAGGTGCAATATCTTTGAATTCTTTCTCACTTAATAACGATCCTCCGCGGCGTCCGTAATACGACTGTTGAAATCGAACGTATTGCTCATATAATAAAGCAATTCTGTTATTAGCAAAACTAACGTTTAGATTTTCATACGGGAAATAATTTGAATTGAGATACACTCTAACGTCACGAATATAGCAATGATCAAACTGAGACATGTCAGAACTTGCATTATTTTTCCTATCTGTCTGTAGACCAATAATTATATATCGAGGTTTTTCTACTTGAGAACATGTTTTGATAGACCAGGTATGCTTTGTAGTTTTTGGTAAAGTTGGATATTCGTACAGATCCCAATTTCTAAATATCATCTGAAGCGGTTGATCTTTTTCTAAAAGTTTTAGTAAATTTATTTTTTCTCTGTCTGATACTTTAACATGTGGTACGCGCCATATGATTTTATTAATTTGAACATCTTCCACTACTTCACCACTGTTCAGTTTTACAGCGTTTAAATTAGTGTTACTTCTTAACAATATAAGTTCATGTTTACTATTAATCACGACTTTTTTAAAATCTTCAGCGAATCCGAGGATATTACAAAGGGGAATAGAAGCAGAAAAACTTCCCCCATTAATATTTTCTATACCATCAATATTCCAGCCCCAGGCATAAGACATTTTGGAGTCACTTTCATTCATTGACACTAATGATTTCATGGTTGTAGTTATACCTGCATTTTTTATTTTATCAATCTCCACACCATTTAGTTCGTACCTAATATCTTGGAACAAGTAGAGCAGAGCATTGTTCGTAAAATGGACAGTAGTAGCTTTATCTTTAGTTTCTTTTTTGCTTACTATAACAGTTCCTTCCAAATACAGGGTGCTAGCTGAAGGCAGTATATATAAGTCTTGTTGGTTGATAGGTATTCGAATTTCATCATTTCTATTGAAACTTGTGACATAAGGCTTGTAAGAATGAAACTCAATGCCTTCTATTGAATTGTCATAACTCGGAGTTGATAAGACGTCTAATATATTCATTTTAACAACCCAATTACTCTGAGGAATGCCTTATTGTCTTTAGTTAATTTAATTTTTTTCTTGTAGCAAGGTCCTACTTGATAGGTTGCTCGAATGGAACTAATATTCTTTATATGCTGCCTCTCATATTTATTAAAGTCAATCATTTTTTCTTCTAAAGTGTAAATATAGCTGTACTTCTTCACCACGCAAATTGATTAAACGATTGTTAATATCCAATAACCTGATATGTATGCAGCTTATGTTGTTTTGGTTTACCGGAAAATATATAGCGTTCTTCGGGATTTCAATGATTCTGTATCCAGGTGGCACGTTTAGAGCAAATTCATGAATAATGTGACTTGGATCGCCGTTTATATAAGAGCCGCTCACAATATCACATTCAATCCTGACCACGGTCGTCGGTAAAATGTTGACTGGAAACTTTGATACGTGCCATTTATTTGCTTTCAAAATCTATTCATTAAAACCTAACAGTTTTCCGAAGGAGTCCTGTTTGGTAAAATTTACGTCTTTTGTACAGTATATAGTAGTTTTTAGGGTATTGTTATTACACTGTATTTTTATTGATGCATCCTTTATTTCAGATTTTAAAAAGTCATTGATATCTTGCAATTCATACGTACCTTCAGGTATTTCAATAACGTCTTTCATGCCATAATATAACTTGTTATTAGTTTTATCGATATTTGGGATAGAATTAAATGTTGAAAAATGCATTAAAGCACATTCATACTGTCCATCTAATTGTAAAGGATTTGGAAAGTATGTAGATAAACTTGATGAATTTCCAGTTATTGACAAAGTGAGTGACATTGTGTAAATGAGTGAAATAAAAGAAATACAATATATTTTATACATTTTTATTCCAAAAAGTCCACAGATATTTCAAACATAAGTGCCCACAGTTTACTGTATTAAAATTTTGATATCTCGTGTAGTTATAAAATACAGTACAGTTTTTAAAATACCGCATCAATTCTACTGGAGGTTTTAGGTCTCCATAGCTATCAAAGTATTCGCAATAGTTGTTTATTTTAACATAAGCTACCCAGTGAGTTCCTTCATTTTTGGAGTTATCCAAGTTAATGACACCACATTCAACTTGCTTCGGCTTCCCTGGTAACTGATCTTTCATGTACACTCCTCGAAAATATGGGATATCCTTTGCATGCTTTTGAATATCCATATTAGTTAGAGGGCGATTGGGTAGCTTATTTTTCAGTTTTTTGAACTTGTTATAAATAGCCCTTTGCCATTTTTATACGGCCTAATATATAAGCCCTTCCCTAAAGCTAAAGCTTCCATTGCTTTATTATGTCGTTCCGTCTCTGCTAAATTTTTTTGAGCTGCTTTATAATCATTAACAGTTTTTGCAATACCAGCCGCTCCGCCAGCTAAAGTTCCTAGAGCTGACAATCCAGCAAATATTGGAATTAAAGGCAGAATCCCTCCAGTTTTTGGAATAGGTATTACGCGTGGTACCCGAATTTTCATATTGCTTGGAAATACTTTCTTAGCCACTAAATAAGCAGCGTTAATTAAGGATTTACTATCTTTGTGTTTCAATTTCTTGATTTTAGATTTAATTTTAGATACAAAATGTTTAAATGTCTTAACACCAGCACCGGATTTAATCTTGGCTTTCATAACTTTATTTACTATGCATCTTTTGACTTAAGTCTTTGTTTGGCCATGTTTAGAAGTTGTAAATCAGCTTTATGACGATTTGATAGGTCTGTATGTTTTGCATATGCTATGTCGTGTTGCATACAGGCTTCGTCAAGTTTATTAACACCTTTGTCACCTCGCAGTAATCGTTTTTCCAGTTCTGTACCAGGTCCGCAATAATTATAACCAGGCAAATGTAGTTCAACAGGCAAATTATCAATGATACTGTTCAATAGTCCACCACCTTGCATCGCTTAAATTATAATGACAAAAATTTGGCTTAAACTTTATATTTAATACAAATTAGCATACAATCGCTGCTTTGTTAATCCAACTATTTTCATCATTTCTGAAACCTAACCACTTAACAAAAAATTTACTTCCTTTCTTTTTTAAAATTTTTTCTATCAAGTATACACCACCTATTTGGTTTTTTGTAGTTCATGTTCATAAAACGTTCCTAATATAGTTTGTTTTCGTTGATCATCTAAGTGATACGTAACTGGCGCGGTATTATTGATACTTTTTATCGTAAATAGCTCAGTTGACCAATTCGGAGTATAACCTTTCTCAAAATGCTGTTTGTATTTGCTTATTCGAACGTAGTCTCCAACTTTAAACTTAGGCTTCCGCAGAATTGATGTATGTTTATATGAATCTATTATATTTTCCTTTATTTGTAGCTCATTAGATTTATTGACATCGATTGGTTTACATTTAATAGTGCGATGCTTTGTACTGTTGTACGTTTTTACAACATCTTCCAATAATCCAAGCCAGTTATAGCTTCCATTTAAACTAAAACATTTGTATAGTTTATTTTTGATAGTTTTGATCAATCGTTCTACTATTGAAGCTTTTTTTATAGAAAATGTTGAGTAATGATTAATATTGTTAGTTTTCATTAGAGCTTGAAAAGTTTTATTATAAAATTCTATTCCTAAATCAGTTTGTAGATGAATTGGTTTACGATGGCTGATGAATAGTATATTCTCAAATGCATTAGCAACATCAAGCTTATTTTTTGATTTTATTGGTACTGACCAAGCATACTTTGAAAAGCAGTCAATTACCACTAAAATGTAGTTAAAGCCTTTGTTCATTTTTTTGAGACTCTGCATATCCATCAGGTCTGCTTGCCATAAATCATCTATCCCTTTTACTATAACTGAACGTCGACAAAAATTTCTTCGTGCCTGTTTGTGGATTTCGTTGACTATTTCTTGTTTCGTCATTGCGAAGATTTTATAAGGAATTTATCAATCTCTGATTTTGTGTAGAACTTCTCTTCTAAATGAATCAAAGATTCTGATATCTTTGCTTTTATAGTAGCTTGAACAATATTTTGCACATCTGTCATGATATGTGAACGCAGGGCTGCATTCAGTTTATATAATTCTTTTATTACATTTTCTTTAAAACGGTCTACATAATCTTTGTTTACAGCTTCATCTGCGTCCACAGGGGATCTAATACCTTTGAGTTTAGAGGATTTTAAATCAAATTCCCCGCTTGCGGTTTTGTATAGTGCGTTTTCATTAAACTCAAACAATTCTGATAAACGCATTCTTTTATGAATATAGTGACCGAATTTATCTACATTCATGCTTAAAGTCTACTGTATAGTATATATAGAGGTTGAAAGTGAAATGAACTTTATAAGAATGAAATTTGATTATTTATAATCCCACTTTCTTGCAATTCTTCAACAATAGATATTATTTCATTGTCTAATCCAGTGTTACCAGCATCTCGAGATGCGATTAGTAATTTCAACCTTTCTACTAATTCATTTGGATCATCCCAGTACACATAATCGACATCTCTTTTCCATTTTTTTATCAATGGTAGTCCTTTTCCCTTTGATTGATTATCTTTAAGTGAATTTTGAAGTTTGAAGAGAGGTTTAATAACTTGCAAATATTTTTGACCCTTATTACTTTTTATAGGTTTATTTGGTTCGTAGTCTCGACGATGTACATTTGTATCAATCAACATCGATTTATAATGTTGCATATCACTATCTGTAACTAAGCTTAAATCTATGTCTTTCTTTAGCAACAATTGTTTTAAACCAGGCGTACTTCGATATTTACGTCCAGCGACGGTGATATATTGATCTTTTATTGTTATGTGAGCAGAACCTAGCATAAGTTTACCGCACTCTACTCTTACGCCATAAGGAACATCTCTCAAAGCTTCTGAGGGTACTGACCGAGATGGTGTATCACAAACTTCTTTGGTATCAACAACGGATTCATAAGACGAGTTGCTATTAAGAGAAACAGATTCATTTTCACCGTCATCACTTTCATATTTATCTGTCTGCAAATTGGTACCAACATTATCTTCATCTTCAGTAGCACTCAAAAGAGGAACTTGCTTACTAGTACTAGCAATCAAACGGAGGGGTTCCGTTACAGGTTTGAAAACAGATTCCAATGCTTGTTTATTATCCATCTCAACATCTTTCATTTTTCGTACCTTTTTCTTTACAGCTTCTGCTGCATTTACAATTTGTCTTTTCAATGATTTTTCCATATTAATATAGTGATCCTTATTGATTAAGTGATCGCTCTGAATTATTAATATTGAGCAGGTGACTGCCTTATATACCGATTTGCGTTCTTAATCAAAGACAACAAAAGTGTCAAACGCATCTCTGTAACATCCTTTGTTTTTGGGACAATCCTTATTAATTACAACGTAACTGAAAGGTTTGCGCCATATTTTTGAACACATTTCACGAAATTCAGACCAAGTCATGTCAGTGTTGACATGTTCTTCATAAACATGTCTCAAATTAATTTCGTCTTGTTTAAAAAGCACGATTAGGTTCGCATTATCTCTTACCAACTGTTTAGGAATTTTACTATATGTTTGGTTTAAATAAAAACAATCGATGTTTTTGTGTCTTCCCATTGCAAAATAATCACGCATATTATTCTGATTTTCACAAGCAACATCATCAAACATAATAATTGAATTTGGTTTAGCATTTTGAACACTCAGTACTTCCTCATTCTCATGGTATTTTTGAAATGAAATGCCAGGTACTCGTTGCAACACTTTTTGTAAAAAAATATACTTTGGTTGCTGTAAAGTTTTTGAATAAACATAAACATTTTGAAATCTCAACCCGTTCTCATGAATGAGAAGACCGATTATTAAATTCGTTTTTCCACAATTTGATGGTCCACATACGATGCATCGCAACGAGGTGGGTAATAATTTTCCATGACGTAGACCAGTCTTGCTAGACTCCACACAGATTTTGTTTACATGTAATGAATGCGGTTGTTTCACAAATTTCATTGTTACTACTTAAAAAAGTTTGTTAATAATGATTCAGTTTCGTTGGTGCATTGAAATAAATAGTAAATAGAACCCTTTAATCGATAAGTGCCGATTTTATAGAGTATCCAGAAATATTATTGAGCATTCTACTCCACCTTCCGTTCACTCCAGAAGTATCATTTTACTCCACCGGGAGAGACGGAGGCGAACGAAGTAAGCCGTAGGAACGGAAGGTGGAGTAGAATGCCCAATAATACCCTACTACCATGAGACCTGGTTGGGTTCTCCCAAAACAGACCACGCGGGACGAACTGCCCATGCGTTCGCTCTCACGCATGACCTGTCTCAACTGGTACTCCAGCCCACCCGGATACCAGACATTGCAGGTCAGGCGCCCTCTCTGCTCGATCTACTGCTGACGGGTAACCCGAACCGGTACAATGTGTCGATTTGTGCTCCTTTGGGCACCTCAGACCACTGTCTGGTTTGTGCCACAGCTGTTGTTGTTACGCCCCCACGACTCGAGGAGGCAAGACGACGACTGTGGCACTACTCGTCAGCAGACTGGGATGGAATGCGGGAGTACTTCGCATCCATCCCTTGGGCTCAACGCTGCTTTGAGAACAGGGATCCATCAGAGAGCGCTACTGCTGTCGCTGGTGTAATCATCCTGGGTATGGAATATTATATTCCATACAGTGATGTCACGAGCGGCGGCAGGAAAAGGTCCTGGTTCGGGCGAGAATGCGCTGATGCTGTTGAACGCAAACAGACAGCGTACCGCGCTTGGACCAGGGCTCGCACTCTCCACGACCCTAACGTGGATCACCTGAAGGCAGCGTTCAATCAAGCCACAAAGGTCTGCCAGAGGGCATACTTAAGAGCGGATGCCCAGCGCGTCGCACGGTTCGGCCAGGAACTAATGGCGCATCCTACGGGCAGTCGTAGCTATTGGCGCTTGGCCAAAGCCGTGCAGTCCAACTTCTGCCAGACCTTGCTGCCCCCTCTGAGGTATCCGAATGGATCACTGGCTCATCGGCCGCAGGAGAAAGCCGATCTGCTTGCAAATCTGTTTGCGGCCAACTCCCGAATCGATGACTGCGGTTTGCAGCCGCCTAACATTGCCAACTGCGGCTACACCATGCCTGATATTTGTATCAGGCAACGAACCGTTCGTGCGATACTGCAGTCTCTCGATGTTCGGAAAGCCAGTGGACCTGACGGCATCCCAACTGTGGTCCTTAAAAAATGTGCAGCGGAGTTGTCTCCCACACTTACGCGCCTATACCGGACGTCTTACGCCGCAGGCATTGTGCCTGAAGCTTGGAAGGAGGCGAACGTTCAACCGATTCCCAAAAAGGGAGACCGTTCCGAGCCAAGCAACTATCGACCCATAGCTATCACCTCGGTGCTTTCCAAGGTGTTCGAGCGGATTATAAGCACCCAAATTGTCCGCTACCTGGAGGATCAATCGTTGATCAATGATCGCCAATACGGCTTTCGGTCTAAACGATCAACGGGTGATCTTCTAGCGTTCGTCACGCACCTCTGGGGTGAGGCTATGGACAAGCACGGCGAGTCTTTGGCTATCAGTCTTGACATAGCCAAAGCTTTCGACAGAGTCTGGCACCGGTCTCTTCTTTCCAAGCTTCCGGCCTATGACTTGCCCCCTCAACTGTGCACCTGGATTGCAAGTTTCCTGCAGAAGCGTCGTATTCGGGTCCTTTGCGACGGTCGCGCTTCCAAATTAATGCAGGTCAATGCAGGAGTGCCTCAGGGGTCTGTCTTATCCCCTACGCTCTTTCTTCTGCATATCAATGATATGTTGAATCTCGGCAACATACATTGTTATGCGGACGACAGTACCGTGCATAGGCGATATCTCAGACATCCTGGGGCCAAACAGGCTGAGGTTGAAGGGAAAAGGCAGAATCTTGTCGTTGAACTTAACCAGACCTTGGTTCGCATCTATGAATGGGGTGCCAAGAACTTGGTGGATTTCAACGCCAAGAAGACCCAGGCATGCGCGTTCTCAACAAAAAGTCTCTGTTCCTTCCCCTCCCTTCTCTGAAGAACACTCCACTGGTAATACGTGACAGCCTCGCCATCTTAGGTATGGATCTTTGCCGCTCCCTTAATCCCAAAACCTACATCGAGAGCGTCATTAAGCAAGCTTCGCGAAAACTCGGAGTTCTGAACAGGGTGAGGCGGTTCTTCACGCCTGGGCAACTGTGCCTATTGTATAAGGCACAAGTGCGCCCTTGCGTGGAGTACTGTTCTCATCTTTGGGATGGCTCCGCGCAGTACTTGCTGGACGCTCTCAACCGGTTACAGCGGCGGGCTGTCCGTATTATCGGAGATCCAGAGGTCACGACTTCACTGGAACCTCTGCAACTCCATAGGGATATTGCCTCATTGGCATATTTCTACAGAATATAACACGGGGAGTGCTCTGAAGAGTTATTCCACCTTATCCCGCCCTCCCCTTTCCTATCCAGAACAACGCGTGCTGGGCTCAGATGCCATCCTTAAACGGTAGAGTCGATTAGAGCGCGTACTAACAAGTTTGGGTCCTCATACCTTTGCCGAACGACCAAGGCATGCAATTCTCTGCCAAGGCACGTGTTTCCTTCTTCCTTCAATCCTGGGTCCTTTAAGCGGTGTGTGAAAAAGCACCTTCTCAGGCCGTCAAAGTAGAGACCTCAACATTGCCTAGGCTACTATGAGGGCGGTGTGGAGGCCACTGCTTTTAGACCACACGACTGCTTACCATCAGGTGGAGTGTGGTCATTTTGACGAGCACAATAAAAAAAAATAAAAAAAAAATTTACATAACATCTACGTGAGCAAAGCCGTAGATAAAATCTAGTAAAAAATATAAAACTAATTATATTTATGTATATATCTCATCTTGTTTAACTTTATCTTTAAAAACACTACTTCCACACCAGGAATTATTTCTGTGTCTAGGGAAACATTTACAAAACTTCAAACAATGGGCACGAGGAAAATCCAGAAACGGAACAACTATTTGTGAAGATACTTGTAAGTTTTAACATAAAGCTGCGTTTACAAAATAAACATGCAATGTATGAAACGGCAAAATTAAGACATATTTACGATAGTAACGCAAACAAAATAGCTTCGATTTCATTAATCACAAAACAAGGTCGAACGCAATCAGTCTGCAAAGTTTTACCGTTTCAATATTACTTATTTTTACATTAACAACGTTCATAAATCTCTTACTTTTCATCAACTTTCCAGACATTTTTAAATTATTGATGTTTCTTATACTTTATTTAAAACTGAGACTAATAGTAAACAGTCCACAGCTTTGTGAGTCCGTCTGTTTTGTAAATGAATGAGCTAAAGCCAAGCAGTTAATTAAAAGAGGGATTTGTGGCAACGTGATTGATGAAGCTAAGACGGTTTATCGCAGAGAACTGTATATTCTGTATTTAAATACTAATCTTCAAAATGGCCTCTATTACAATGAAAAGGGCCCATCTGTTAATTGTCATCACCCAACTCTTTGACTTAATCATGAACGATCAATGTTTCATAAGCATATTAGATTAACTGACATACTCCACTGTTGTTTATAATAAATCCTAAAACACGAGATATTGTCAAAGGAGACTACAAAATTTTATAAGTTGAATTCAACACATGATATTATTATAAGATGTCATCACCAATGATCTCACCTCCTTGGGCACTTATACTACGTCTGCCGAAGCAGCAACTAGCAATAAATTATTTTTCTCGCATGAGAAACCCCACGTTGTATAGTATATCAAAAGTTGTTTTCTGACTGTTTACATTCCCAGTGAGATCTCTATCTATTTAGTTCGTCCTAGAAACAAAAGCTATCAAAGAATAAATACTCGTAGTCACAACAGTTGCTCGGAGTAAAGCACTCGCTATAAGATACTCGCTTCGTCCGTAACAGCCGGTACAACTAAGCGCCTGATGCACTTCCACACTAACTCATAAACAAGCGACAAAACTATCTGAACCACACATTCGGTTCTTGTAACTAGTTTGTGAACTTGATCTTCACTAATCGTTGGCGGGATAAGTGATTTATGTGTAACAGTGAAATAGCTGAACAGTTGTTGGTTCATTCCTTTAAATGTATGATTATTTGAGAAATAAAGAGATGTATGATTATATAGCTGTTTCATTATTATACAAGGGTTTTTCATTTAAAGGTAGGGTAATGGTAAAGACGGTTTCAAGAATCATAGAGATCCTTTGCTTGAAACTGTATTTGATAATACTAATTATTCTTTAAATAAATATTTATAAATCCATACTACCTAACTATTCTAATCCCAACTTATGAAAATAATATCAACTCTGTATTTAAATTGTCCCACAGCTGAGCACGGGCCTTTTCTCAGTTTAAAAAAGATTAAACCATAGTCCACCACTCTAACCCAGTGCGGGTTGGCACACTTCACTTATCTCGAAAACATTATGAAGAACTCTCAAACTTGCAGGCTTTCTCACGATATGTTCGAAAATGTATCTTTTACTATCCACGTTTTAAGCCTACAGTCAGTAGAATGGCTTACGTGATAGCTTCACTTAACTTTAATGCGGTAACCTACTAGTAAAACTACATAAGAAAACACGTACAACATGAATTTATAAGGCGATGCGGAACGTCGGCTGACGTAGAACGGATGTTCGGTTGCTAACGTCGTAAATCTTGTGTGACTTGTACACAGATGTATAGATAGAAAGTAGGAAAGTAGTGACAGGCGTAGAAGTTACATGACTGTACAACTTTGTAATGAAGCTACATATATACATAGAAAGTCTCAGGTCTTTACTCGCAAAGGGATAGTCAGAAGTGTATAATACTGATATTTCGCCGGCTTTTGTTTTAGGTCCTACAAAACAGGAGATTTATTTATTGTCTTTATGCTGTGGGCACATTAAATAAATAATTTGATATATCCACTGCATCCAATTACTTTATATTCAGAGGACGATACAAATTTAACGCCGGAGATACATATTAAATAATTTTCAAGTATCTCTGTTTAAACTTGAAGTATTCATCGTGATCCTGCTTAATGAAGTCGAGTATAGATTTTTGATGCTTGTGTACCTGTGCGTGTATCCTATTTTCTATATTCTTTGTCAAATCCACTAAATTATATCTTCATAATAATTTTTACTTAACCTTATAAAATTCGAAAAGCAAAGCCACGAGAGCACCTATTATTGTATTAACCATCCAAAATATCTAGCTGACCGACGTCAGAAAGTTGGACTGTCCGTGGTAATAAATAACCAGTACGGCTGAGCAAACAACACATCAGTCTGTGTTCTGTCGCGGCAGTAAACTTGGTACATAATTCTTTCGTAGCTTCCTCGTAGCATCAGGCTACGACAATCGTAGCTGTCCTACGAAACCTACTTAACCGCTACTTCGTTTTCCACAATCTAGCACAAACAATGTTATTGATGTATGAAGTTTATATACACATATATTAAACTTGTGCTACTTAATATACTTCTGCCGGCTTGGTCAGTATTTTGGTCCAGTCAAGATGGATGAATGGCGTAGTGGTTTAAGTGGTCGCTTTGCCACTGCTCCTGCGTAATAATCCCTAAATCACAAATAGTTGTTCTGAGTATGTTATTTGAGTATGTTATTTAAATGTTTATAAAGTTCCCAGCGATAGAAAAATGTACCTAAAACAGCCGACCTCTTTAACAAGATATGATAGAACATATTTGCTTAAGTCCTAGGTTGAGCAAAGTATTATTTTATTTATTTATTTATCGATTTACTACATTACACATTTTTATAATTGGCTGCCTGTTATGAAATTTCCAGTAGCAGTACAAAATAAAAAAGGGCTCTGTATAGGCTCGCTTTTTAGCACGTAGAAGCAACAAAAGCTGACGAAATGTGGATGTAATATAGCTCTACCTACCAATTTAAGTATACAAACATAAGTTTTTATGCACATTTCGTACAGAGAATACGCGATAAAATTACGTACGTAATGTAGTTAGACCAACATATAGATATACACATAATAAAGTACACTGAAATTGTTCATATTTTACCTATATGGGATACTAGAGGTGTTATCCCAAGGTCTAAATAGAGTATTAAAGGCATTATAGTCCATCTATTCAGATATTATAGAACATAAAGTTCATTATGTATTAGTAAATGGCTATTAACTAGATATAAACTTATGCCAAACAGACTCTAACAAACAAAATAAAATAACAAAGCATCAAACTTAAATTCTCTAAAGGTTTAGCAGAAGTGTATATATCACATCTATGTTTCAATTACTATCTATGTGTAGATTGCATAAACAGAGAGCAAGTATACTGCATATCAGACACAGTACGCTACATTGCACCGTAACTGAAAAATACTTTTCATAATGCAGGAATAACATTTTGAACTTTCAGGAACAAATTTTGTATCATTATCAGTATCATCGACCTCGATGGCGTAGTGGTTATTGTTAGTAACCGACTGCAACGCCTGAGGTCGCGGGTTCGATTCCCGCACAAATCAAACATTTGTGTGTATGAACATGGATGTTTGTCTTGGTCTGGGTGTTTCTATGTATAATATGTATGTATTTACAAAAAAAAAGGTATATATGTATGTTTATCCAGTGTCTAGTACCCATAATACAAGCTCTGCTTAGTTTGGGCTAGATGGTGTTGTGTGTATGTGATAGAATATATTATTATTATATTATCATTGAACCTGTTATTTGCAGGTTTAATGCTACAAAAAAAGAACAATGCAAGATTGCTCAGTTTCGGTCTGGGTACAACCAAGCAGACTAATATAATTTTCTCTTTTTGCTGAAAAGTAACTTTCCCAGTAGGTTTAATTCCTGTGTCACGAGGAACTTTACAAACATTCCAACAACGAACACAAAAAAACATCTAGGCTCAGAACAAGTATTTGTGGATCACACAATTTTTTGTCCTAATTGGGTAGCAAACCCACTTTACTTGGCACACTGGCTATAGCGAAGCTACCACTCAAATTGCTGTCATTCATAAGGTCAAAAAAATAATAATATAATGATACATAAATATACATATAAGTCTGGGAAACAGGCGTGAATCTATGTATGTATGTATGTACATATAAGTCATACTTTGCTAAGAAGTAAAGTGGAATTTTTGTTCAACGTTTCCTACATATTTCTGATCAAATTCGCTGTGGGTTCCCGGAGCTTTCATTTTCCCCGTGACTTCACAAGTGTTAAAACTGCTAACGCTGTAGGTACAGTCAAGTGAATTATATTTAGAGGTATAAAGCTCATTGATTTAAATCAGGCGACCGCAGAGGAAACGCATTAAATGGAAAGAGATTACATCTATCTATAGAAAAAGGCCCTCGGCATTCGCTATCCCCAACTATAAGAATTATCGAATTGAGGCTTGGTCAAACAATTTTTATTTTGGTGGAAGTTGTCGAGGTACGCAATTGAATCTACAAATACATATATTTGTTTTGATATCTATACAATACTAACTGTTTGCATTCTTCTTCAAAGTTCCAAGGTGTTTAAACAGCATATACCTATAGGTACTTTCATAGGATTGTAACAATTTCTATACTTTCTGTTTCTATTAGGCAAACTGCCACCGAGGCACAGTAGTAGTGAATGTGACTTCTGTTCGTCCTATCTCAGAAAAGTTAGGGAACAGAGAGTGCTTTTGTTTGAGCACACACTTCTACCCTATAATATCTCCTGCTTGTATCGCTTCTTTGTAAAAGATTTGCCGCTGTGACCGAAATATGGTTCGTAAGTCATTATTATTCCTATTATGAGCCCATTTCGACAGGGCAATGGACTCCCTTTCCTCTTTAATGCCCCGATCTGCTGCAACTTTGTTTCAATGCTTTAGAAAGAAGTCTATCTCATTCTTTCAACCCACTATATGAAAGGAAAACACTTTTTGGATATAAATAATTTGACTTCATGGGCAATGTAACGAAATCTTGTGAGTTTGATAGAACTATTTAATATGCACATAACTTCGAAAAATTAGAAATGCGCGACTTGGGATCGAACTCGTGACCTCTGCATGGCAGTCCAAAGGTCTTCCACTAGGCTATCGCTGTGTGATATTAAACAAGTTTAATTGTAACTTTAACGTTCAATGCGAGAGTTTACCACATCTCAATCAAATAGTATATAGATCTCTAGAGTAAACCCTGAAGCTACTGCGAAATTAAACTTGAATGACGAACAATTCCTAGAACTCTAACCTCAAAATAGAATCTAATTAAACAGGTAAGTATGCCACGCATCTGATGGATGGAATAGGTTTTGAGATAAGTAGAAAGCAAAGGCTATAGCGGAGTAACCGTTGTACTTTACATTTATAAATTTAGTCTGGTATATATTTTGAACGATGTAGTAATCATTGTGATCAAATCTGTAAAACTATATGTACTATATACTAGATAATGCCCGCGGCTTTGCTCGCGTAAATGTAGGTTGTGTTAGATTAGATTAGAACAGTATTTTTTTCTGGATGAAAGGTAACCTATGCCCTTTTCTATTCCCCAGACAACGTATACGCGAAATTTCATGACGATCGGTCGAGTATTTAAAGTGCGAAAGCTTAACAAACAAACAAACTCACGTTCGCATTTATAATATTTTATATAAAAATTCAGTAAATTCTGCCAACCTGCCCTGCCTACCCAAGGCAGCATGGTCGACCGGAATCTAATATTTCTTATACCAAGATAGTTTTACCATCATTGCATAACAACTTCGTTAGCATGTTTACAATGAATATTATATTTTTTTATTTCAATTTATTAAGAAGTTAACAGCTGTTGACACTGGGCTCACACACATGTGTGTTCTACATATACCTTAACTACATAGTTTGCAGGGCTTTTTACAATTTGAACTTGACCATTAGGTAGGTAATTTCCGAAGAAAGTTAATCAGCTAAGAGACTGGCTTTAAAAGAAAAGTCAGTTGGATAGTGACGACCTTCGTAACAAAACCAGCGAAGCCTTTCTACAGTAGGTTGACATTTTTATTCCATTAGCTGATAAAGCAATCGATACTTACGTTGCTGGTAATTTTGAATAGGAAATAAAAAAGGCTTATGTTTAACTTATCACCAGGCATAGTAAAATATAACAGTCAAAAATAGTAAATGATCATCAAATTGCACAGCAAAATATATTTAAAGAGATCAAAATAAGTCTTTTTGGGTGGGTTTAAGAAGGAACCTAACATAACCTAACCCTTTCAAGACGGAATGCAGTGATTTGAGGCGTATAAGTGCTCGTTATGATATATTTTAGTAAGCATATTTTGCTACGCAATTACTATTTTTGGTGGTCATTATATTTAATCCCAATAAAAAGTAAGGCATGTTAGCATCTTTTTACAAAGCACTTATTACTAATTAGGTACGTCGCTAAGTTAACGAGGAGCCAAGCCACTGGTATTCATTAACCACCGTTTTATATGATTGTGATTATTTCAAAATATTTACTTTATAAATAGTGCAATAATTTAAATGGCTACTACTAATAATGCTTTGAGTGTTGCACAGGACAAATAATTGTATCATTAAGAATGATACAATTGTTGTTTTGATTGTAGTGTGAGCTGATTGATATTGTCTAAACTTAAATGCCCAATATTTTAACATTTTATTTTTTATTTGTAATATTTAAGTTACTGGCAAAATATAAAGTGAAATCTAGAAGAAGTTTTACCGAAATACGTAATACTAAAAATGACATGTCAGACATTAAAGACAAAACATATATCTAAACATAAAAAGAAGGCTAGGTCTGCATCATTTGCTTAAAGTCCATAATGATCTCATTTATTTATAGTACACACACAAGTTATTATACAGATGTATGTTGGAGCAACGATAGCAGCGATAGCCTAGTGAGAAACCGTTGGACTGCCACGCAGATGTCGCGAGTTCGATCCCAAGGTGCGCATCTCTGACTTTTCGAAGTTATGTCCGTATTAAATAGTTAATTATCGCTTGCTTTAATGGTGAAGGAAAACATCGTGAGGAAACCTGCATGTCTAAGAGTTCTCAATAATGTTCCCAAAGATATACCTATAAAGTGTGCCAACGCGCACTGGGCCAGCGTGGTGGACTATGGCCTAACCCTTCTCACAATGAGAAGAGGCCCGTGCCCAGCAGTGGGACAGTTTAATACAGAGCTGATATTATTATATAGGTATGTTGGAGTATGAGGGTGATTCATAATAAATACGTTGATATTTGAAAATGAAGTTTACTAATTAATTGGTACGCTATCATGTACACCTGGACTTATGGAATGTAATAACATATTGAGTATTATGCCGAATTGGATTCTGAAATAAAAATAGCGTAATGACATCTAACATCTAACCGCGCAACATCAGTACATTGATTCTATAATACGCGATCAATCAGCCACTCAACGCAGTTTAATATCAAGCAAAAATATCTCTCATATACCTACTGTAGGTAGTAGGAACATTGCCTTAGGACACGGTTGCCGCTCAAAGTGCCGTATACGAAGCACGTCTTGGTTTTAAAGCATAATAATATAGGTTATCTACTTTAATGTAATATGACTAGGGCTATGCTCCATACTTAGCGTTCTAAGCACTCTGATAAGCCACGTCAAGCTCGGAGGCATGTAGAGCGATAGTAATTTTCTAACTAAAGCTCGCGAGGCAGGATTTTGAAACTTAAAACTAAACATGACTTGTAGCTAAATGTTTATATTTTCTCTAGGTAATGTAGAATACTGCTCCTATTATACTACAGTATGCATTGTTCTTCTCAGTGGCGTAGCGTGGCGAGCTCCGCCCGGGGCGAAAGAAAATTATGCCGGCGTCTTATTTTCGTATTTAAATTCAAAAGACTAAAATATAGTCATTCTATAGGTAGAGCTTTTCGGTAAGAACAGTCACCATTATTGTGTATCTATCTGCCAATTCCTCTCGTTCGTCATAAAATGGTTCAAATATTTGTTAATTTTTACAAGATATTATTATTAGTTATTGTGAAATTTTGCCGCACTCTAAAATTGCCGCCCGGGGCGGGCCACCCCTGCCGCCCCCACTACGGTACGCCACTGGTTGTGTATCCGTGTGACCAATACTTTATGATAAACAGGTACACATAGATAGTACAAATTATGTACCTTTATTATAAAACTAGCTTTTGCCCGCGGCTTCACTCGCGTAAAAGTAGGTTAGGTTAGCAGTATAGCCCATGTTCCCTGGTGATAATGTAGTTTTCTAATGGTGAAATAATTGTTAAAATCGGTTGAGTAGTTTTTGAGTTAAATCAAAATAAACAAACAAAAAATCAAATCTTTCCTTTTTATAATATTAGTATAGATGACAACGCCCGCACGTAGGAAATATCCTGTAATAACTTTTACATATACGCAAACCCTGACAAGATAACCCTGCTATTATAGCTATTTCAATATCATCGAGGTCCTTAAAGCTCTATCTTAAAAGCCTTATTATAAGACGAATATATATTTACGATGCGTTCACAGTGACGGTTTCCTACACAATGTTAATACAGTTTTCAATTAAATATGAATAAGCGCGTATTCAAACTTTGCATTAAAAATCATGTAGGCCGCTGCTTGTTGTTTTACTGCTAAATGGTATCGACAAATATGTATATTTATGAAACCATCCGCTGTTCCGCACATTATTAGATGTTAACTAAGTAAGAACTTTAAGCTGCCAAGTCTTAGCAATAGGTTAAATTGGAAATAAATTAAGTGTAGTGTTTGAAGTAGGTATCATTCAACCAGCTCCAAAGGCCTTAGAGCTTTCTCTTAAAGCATTGTCATTAAATAAATACGTGAGAACGAGTTAAAGCTATACACTCCGCCCCTAAACCGCGCTGTCTCATTCCCGCGCAAGGAACGACAATGCCTTAAGATCTCAGATCACAAATATAGGCACGTTCCGTAACTATATCCGCAGCAGGTTTTTTGCACAGACACAAATTCATTGCGTATTCCTGAACACTTATAATGCGACGCGATGGCAGATAGATTGATCAGGCGCCGGACCCACAACTTTATCGCCCTTCCGTGAAGAAAATTCATTGTGAAATACAAATATGCAGCAGCTCGTTATTGGCAATTTGTTTATAGGTACCTATGTAGTTTACAATATAGGTACAAGAAATAATTAATCCGTAAGGTTTCCTAAAATAAAAAATATATGATAATAAATAGTTACACTCTATCATTCTGTCAAAATGCTCTAACCACACATTAAATAGTCAATTTGATGTAATTCAATTTTAGATCCACTACGGTCATACTTAATATAATGCTATATTAATTTCATTCCATTCATCATTAGGTAATCGCAGTTGAAATTAATAATGTTGAAATAAATTAATATCAATTTCAACCGGGAGGATGGATACCGTTTGTCTACATCTTGAAATCCAGTCATCAGCAAAATGAAATGTTTACGTCGCCGTAGTGACTCAGGTCGTCAGTGTTTAGACGTCGTTAGTGTGTTGTGTCAAAATACCGACAGTGCAAATATAAATAATAGTGACCAAGTGAGGGTAGTTGCCGAAAACCGCACTTCACGAAGGCGCCACTGAGCTCACATCAGTCAACCCGTGACCACGATCGATGCAAGTCGGTCGAAACGTCGGGCAATCAATAGGTATTTATTACCTTTTAAATACTTTGCTTTTGTTACTACGCAAGTAAGACCCTTTATCTAGCATTATATTAAATAAGTGTACAAATCACGATAATCTAAAAACTTCCACTACGGTCACTTCGACAAACCAATAAAATTCTTGCCAACAATGTCCGTGTCCGTGTTACCGGTTCGGATACCAAACTCACTTGGTAACAACACTGTACCCTATTACCAATAAAGGAATCTGTCCTTTCCAATTGTATTTCGCTGAAAAATAACCTTTCGTTGAAAAGCTTGCTCTTCGTAAAAAGTAAGTACCGCTATTCCGTTTAAACAAGTGTACCAATTTATTTTGATTTTGGCGCTATTTATTTTGACTTGCTACTAACAACCAAATTCTTTTTAACCTTAATAAATAGGCTTTGTAAATACGTAGTTGGCATATTTCACGACTAGCAAAAGCAAGAAAAACAGACAGATAATCTGTTTAGGGAATAGATCTAGAAAAACTAGATTCTTTTATTCGCTACAATGATACCAAACAAAAGGATGAAAATAATAAAATTTAGTGAGACTGCTGAAATTCTGTTTTATTTTATTTCGTTCTTACATTGCGGCACGATTTGCCTTCTAGGGACTTTCGCAAAATTTACTAAAATATGTTGTATCTTGTTGTTATTTACTGACTTGTTAGGCAAAAATCACTAGTAAAATTTAATGTTTTTGGTACAAACTAATTTGGTAATAATGATTAAGGGAATGAGAATTTTTACACAACGAATGTGGCAAGCAATCTTACAGCTTGCCTTATAGCCAACGCATCAAGTAGACGCTTGCTGTACGAGGTTATTCTCAAAAATCTCACAGAACGACTCGTTTTGTTATCATTTGCACGTAGCAAATGAATACATCCCTAAGATGAAATAGTTTCTAAGACGATAAGTGAACATTTATTTTAAAAAAAATAAAGCTTAACCAGTTTTCTACCTGTGTCACCTTTGTTTGTCAATCCTGTTATTTTAACTTACAAGAACAACGAATCTATACTAATATTATAAAGCTGAAGTGTTTGTTTGTTTGTTTGCTTGAACGCGCTAATTTCAGGAACTACTGGTCCGATTTGAAAAATTCTTTCAGTGTTAGATAGCCCATTTATCGAGGAAGGCTATAGGCTATATATCATCACGCTAAGATCAATAGGAGCGGAGCATCAATGAAGAATGTTTCAAAATCGGAGGGTTTTTTTTCCTTTTGAGAGCGTCCGCTGCGTGCGCTGCGTGCGCTGCGTAAACAGTTAAAAGTTTCGCAAAAATCATGTATGAGAGAATTGTTCCCCTTAAAATGTTCTAAAAAAAGTCCGCGACAGCATATGTCTATCTTTTAAGGTTGACTCACTATAACCTTTTTTATGCTAACCAAATTTGTTCTAAAATAATGCATTATTTGCGAAGGTATTTTTATAAACATGATATTAATCCTTATCCAAATAAATACGTTATTCATGACAAGTATTTAATTTAAAACAAAATTGCCCTTTACATCATTCGATTTCAATGAACATCTTAGGAGATATCGCAGTTTTAAAATAACATCGCAGCAAAATAATTACCCATTACAGACATACAAACGATGTTTCTCCTGGTTTATTCTGCGTGATTTTAAATTAGCACTGTAGGTATATTTATAAAATTTTGTTCAATGGTTCTTATGTGGTTCGTGGATTTAACAAAGAAAGTTTCAGCTCCTTTAAAATTGTATTAAAGGTGCCTACGACCCACTCTCTCTCTTATGTGACGCAGACGAAGTTGCGCGGGTCAGCTATCTATACTTATATTATAACCCACGGGGACGGCGCAGTAACGATAAACGCGGGTGAAACCCGGGGAACATCTAGTGTACAATATAACGAAGTACAAAAACATTTGACAATGTAAATTCGTATATGTTTTCCTCAAATTTTCTTTACCTAATGATTACCGTCCAGCAACTGGGTCAACACTAGTCAATATAACTTATATGTTTCTCAGTCTAGACTGATTTTCATTTTTTTTATAAGCAAATATATGAAAAAGGTTAAATGTCGGTTGAATTACAGTAAGTACTTCTGGGGCAACTTTTATTGAGTGGTTATACCTCATGTAAAAGACATAAAAATCGGCAATCTTTTTCCGCAGCTATAAAAGTAAAACACTTTTTTTACTTTTAAGAGTTCGCGAATATAAATTGTTTCTTGGTCAAAACTAATTGAGAATCAGTGATTTCATAAATATCTTTGATTCTAACTCTAGAGAAAATACACAACTTCAAATAACTTTAGCAGCCAACCACAAGCCAATTAATCTGTGTGCTAGACGTCTGTCTTAATTAATGAAGTTCGTACGACGGATACAAGTAGATAGATACCTATACCTAACTATACATATAACTGTATATTAACTTCCTTTGATCAGTTGCCAATCTGATTACTTAGAGCAAGGTACGAGTTACAAGCGATTAATATTAAATCTATACGTCCACCTAAACTTTTGCTAGACCAACATTTATTGTTAGTGATTATCCCATTTATATAACTAGCTTTTACCTGCGGCTTCGACGTCGTTTTACACAACATAATATATGTAACCCTGTTGTCACTACGAAGACCAGCGCCCATATTGGACAACAAATTTTGAACTTGAACACCTGTTACTAGTTCTTATTGAAACCACATGAATGATCTGATTTGTGCTCACTACCAACATTATCACCCATGTTGGACGAAAAATATTGGCCCGAAATACCTATTAGGTACTAGTTTTAACTGAAACCTCACGAATAGAATGATCTGTTGCGAGTATCATCATCGGCGCTCATGTTGGACAACAAATGATGGACCTAAATGACTGTTAGTAGTTCTACTATAACTTCACGAATAAAACAACTTACTCTATTGTCACTACTAACATCAGGGAAGCAGTCGGGGCCTTATTTCCCAATTGCCTTATTGGCTGGCGAGGGCAAAAAACTAGGAACGCCCGCAGGCCTCTCAACTGTGTTGCGGGAGCCGTAGAGTTATATATCTACTTGTGGGAGGTACCTATACCTTACTATAGTATACTTTACTATAGTAAAGTATTATTTGGGCACAGGGAATAGGTAATCGGCGGGTTCCCAATTTCGCGAGACCCATGTTGGCGAAATTGGCGCCGGACCGCTCGACACCTCTAGCCGCAGACATCAGTTTTTTTTTGGTGCCTCTGTGACAAAATCTGTAAAATATATGCCTGTGGCGCCGGTTTTGAGGAACTATCTATTGAGTTTGCGAGTCATCGTCTAGCATTCAGACTTGGTATTAAAAGGATATAATATCTTGCGGTCGCCGTTTCTTGTTCATACCTAGTTCCTATTATACCGTCGGTCAAACATCCACCCCATAGCCCAAATTAGTTACGTTTCGTATGTAGCAAGAGTTCTTAAGCTAAAATACCCACTGACATGGTAGGTTATTATTAACTAAATGAGAATATATAGATATTACTTTACTCATGTTTTCATTAAAGCGCCGTGCATGTTTGAGCTGAAACTGTTAGATAAGCTCCGTATTAGACAATAATAATAGCTCCTCTGGGACGAATATTACCTCATCATAAACCTAACATTTAATGTCTCTCTCATCATAAATAATCAGCTTCAGCTAAGTAGTTACATAAACAGAAGTATAATATCACAAGTAGGTATACTAAACTAAAAAGTATACAAACCGCAGGACAGCTTGTAGAGAGCTGAATGTGAGTGGCGACACTGTGGTACTGCATGACTTGCCTTTTATGGATGTTTTATTTATTTTTTTAACGCGCTGAATGCATTGGCGTCTACCCCTCCGCGGGGACGGGCGGAGGGGTTATGTCGGACTCACCCGGGGAAAGATAGAGATATCCCGGTAATACCGACTAAACCTACCACGGTGTTCCCTCTCACAATCTATGGCCGGGGCGCAAGGATCACTCGCGCATTCATCCTGCAGCGTGGATGCATGCCTGAGAAAGTCTTTCAACTCCTCATCTTTGGCTGGCATCTGTTAGCTGGCCGATCTGAAATTACTAAAGCCCGTGCCGCATTTAAGTCGCTACGACCGGTGTTGCATCATAATACCTTTCAAGTGCTATATGCTGGCTATTCAAAGGAGGTTAACAAGTGAGTCGGTTAAAATACATAAACAAGCGCTCGAAGACGCTCTAGATGAAACTGGTAGAGTGAAGTTTTAGCTGCATCAACCACAGCAATATCATTTACTTATTTTTCCTTCATACGAAAGCGTGGCATGCGCACCCAAGGACTGGAAGCCTGGAGCGGCTCATTCCTTCGCCCTATGACAGAGCTGGCCGTAGTAAGAATAATGTAGTTGAATTGTCTCCTCTAGTACGTAGTAGATACATATTAACTCAATAATAAAAACATATTGTTTATTAAATTCCAAACCGAATTGTCGGTCACGGCGGCAAATCTTACCAGAAACAAAGCATTTAAGATATTAAGGTGTGTGCGTATAAACGAACTAGTGTACCTACTTTCTATTCTCTTGACACAAAAAGATCAGGCAGACTAACGTGCTTTCCGAGGTAACGCCCAGTCACATAATTCGTGAAGAAAAATTAAATATAATATCGCTCTAATAAGAACTTTTTATGCCTACCTTATGATCAACAGCGTTATAATAAATAATAATAATAAATATTTATTGCAGACCAGGGTCCATAAAATGTTAGTAACAGACAAAATCCTTAACGTACACTACGTTAAGGATTTTGTCTGTTTGTATGTACATATGACTATCCAGAAACCGGGAATATATGACTATATATTCCCGGTTTCTGGACACTGTCTACGTCGTGTGTAGTCGTATCCAGCGTCCCAAAATCGGACTGTGCCACCGATTACACAATGTGCTCAATAAGCTGTGTGGGCTACAACGCATTCTGCGTAGCAGACACCGTTTGCGGATAATGGCATGAAAACCGTCTATTCTTGCCTCCGCAAACATCCCAGAAACGCTGCAATAGTGGGGCAGCCCAGCCAGCATCCTACACATACACTAGCTACTAGACTAACTGTAGCGATACTGTAAGCAATGTATTATGATTACCTACTTAGACGCGAAATCGTGTGTTAGTCCCACATAAAATATTATAAAGGAATTACGAGGCCTCAGGTATAAACATTTCCCAACAAAAATAACATTTTTTTAATTCGTTGGGATATTAAAATACAAAACGCTTTTTAAAAATAGTGCCTGTTGACCTCGTAATTCCTTTTGAAGCTACCTTTATCGTATGTACGAGACCAAGACAAAACTACACACTCCGTAAAGGCCTACGCAGACCGGGACGGCATGCCAAGTGATTTAAATTTTTACCAATGGACATTCAAACGTATTGTTATAGAAATACGACATAAATTGCTATGCTTTAAAATAATGCCGTGGCATCGAAAGGGATTTCATTGCACGGCATTGAAAGACGCGCCACGGGCTCCCGCGGCGGAATGCCGTGGCGTACTGCGGTAGACAACGGCATGCCGAGGACGCCGCCGGCGCTCGTTGTGACATACCGCGAGGTGAGGCGGGGGTAGAGAAGCGGGGGGATGCACACCATTTGCGCCCGCGTCTCTGACGACTGTGTACGTGAATTTTTCGGAGACGACGTGTTTTTGATTCCAACATGGAGGAAAAATTTATAAATTTAGTTCAGTTGCCGCGGCATGCCGTGGCAAGGCGCTGGAATGCCGCGGTATCTAAGCGGCTAGTGTGCGCTGGCTGACGGCAAAATCCTTTGCCATCCCGTCCCGGTCTGCGTTGGCCTTAACGCGTTGTCTCGTACTCAGGGCCATGATAGTAAAGCGCCTGATGCAATTTTCATTCTGCTCTCTTATCTACAACTAACTGTTTTATTGCTCCAATGACTCTTATACACTAGCTACGTAATTGAGGCACTTGAGCGGATAGTATCTATGTTGTGTAAACGACCGACACGAGCCACTCGCGCAAGTCCCCCTATGACTAACTCGCTGATGAAGCCCACGCGAGTAGCCCGCATCATTTACTTACCGCACATCTACTTAAATGCATAAGAAGATTTAATGCATAAGACCTAGAAGGAAAGTTACTTCTTACGGAACTATTGGAAGATCTGTTAAGAATTAATGTTGATCGAACGTTGCTAAAAAGTTCACATAGTTTATAAATCTCCATTCTTTACTGTAATTTTACACATAATTAAATATCAAAAAGGCTTTACTATTGTTACACCCAGTGCCATCTCTCGGCATTGTGAGGAAGCCTCGGCAATGCCGTCGAATAATTTATTACAGAGCCATATATTGACGTCTTACGGAACTACGTAGTTCGTCGGTACGAGAAGAGTAGAGACAGCGTTGGAACTATCTCGAATTTTCGTACTGTTACATACCGGGTATGGTTTTTCTAGAAATCTCCAGAAACGCTTTACCCGCGTATAAAAGGCCAGCGCTCGCCGAGTCAGTTTACAATCGTAAGCGGTCAAGTATACATCGGAGCGAATGGAAGCGAAAATACTACAGAGTTTAAAGCTAGTTATGAGGAAAAGTGTAGTATAGTGTGTGTTGTGTTTAATTATGTGTTAGAATAAAACGTGTTTTAGTCGGTAATATTGTTTACATTCTTATCCCTCGAACCCAGCACGTAACACTATTTTTAAATATAACCAGATTTTAAATAACACGCTGTTTGTATGGGTAGTAGTAGGTAGGTGTATCCTAACAAATATTATAAAACCAAATGTGAGTTTCTTTGTTTGTTTATTTGTTACGCTTTCACGCCCTAACTATTCGACCGATCATCACGAAATATACACAATGTCAGGTACAGAAAACGAAATAGGTACATTCATCCAAAAAAAGTACTGTTCTCGAGCGAGCGTAGCTGCGGGCAAAAGCTAGTACAACATAATAGATAGTCTAGAACTCTCGACAGGCTGAACTACAAAAACAGTTGATATTCAAGGACAAAACAGGTCCTATTTTCTGTTTAATAAGATCATATAAAATTTCTTAATAATTAAGAATTGTATATAAATCCTACACTTAGAGTATATCAATATAGTCGGAGGTAAAGTGACTAAGTACAAACATCACTATATAAGTTTATTTACAGGTCCATTATTCCACATCCACATCACCAATCCACCAGAACACTAAACAGTTTTCACTAATAGCTGAATATTTCATATCAACAGTACTTTTACCTTCATTACTACTTCTTCCATTACTTTTAGAGTTTTCTATATCGCCGTCAATGCTTGTTGTTCTCTCATTATTACTGATATAGTCATTGGTGTCACAACTTTGTCCAATATTTGGTATTCTGCTTCTATCAGTACTTTGTTCATTGCTAGCAAGTTCTTCAGGACTGTCCATGGGATTTTTGAAGTGGTACTGGCCAGATCCCGTCGCTAGGATAGGACGGCAGGGGTGTATTGATACGCTGTTACAGCAGTCTCTATGCAGTTGGAACTGTAAACGATAGATAAAATATATAAAATTCTATATAAATTACTGTCTTTTCTATAGTACCAATGTAGAGACAGCAGTCAACCTTTTGGACGCCACGCCATAACGGCACCTCCATGTCCTGTACGCCAAGCCCAAAAATCGATATGTTGTTTTTTATGATCAAATATTTGAATAACTAATATGCAATTTTGTTCTGTGTACAATTATGTAATAATTGGGGATTCAATTTTTAAGTTGTATCAATAAAACTCAGAAAAGTAATGATTTAATATGTTTATTTTGTATTTTTCTGTGACCTGTTTTTTGTCAAGTATAGACGACGTCGCACAGGGCACGCATGCGCATGTCGACTATAGCCGACGTTGGCGTTCAAAAAGTTAATGGTAAGGCGATCATCGTATTCTCGTATAATGACAATTGACGTCATAAAACCTGACGCCGGCCGCGGCAGGTATTATACCCTCACATCTTTCTACCACTTCTTATAACCAAAAAAGTCATGTACAGAGTAGAATACAAAAGTACAGACTTCAGAATGGTATTCTTCATGAATGGCATAAAAAATATATTGCATGGTTAACCCTTGTATAGCACGTTTTTATCGACTATTAGATTTTGTTGATAAATGTTCATTTTTTCAACAGTAGATACGGTAAATACACTAACTTAATCCTAACTATATAATATAATATTATAAAAGCGAAAATGAGTTTGTTTGTTTGTTACCTTTTCACGCCTAAACCACTGAACCGATCATCCTGAAATTTTGCATATACGTTGACGGTGTACAGAAACGGTCATAGGCTACCTTTCATCCCGAAAAAAATTACTGTTCCCGAGGAAAGCAATAATAACATTCTTATGATAATAGATGGCGCCACGTGTCTTTGGAATCATGATTGAATTATATTATTACAAGCACATTACAACCTGAATTTATTGTCAAATTCTAAATTAACGCGAGCGAAGCCGCGGGCAAAAGCAAATATGTATTATAAATGCTAATGTGACTTTGTTTGTTACGCTTTCATGCCTTCCCTAATCGACTCATCATCATGAAATTTGGCATACACGTTGTCATGAGTTAAGAAAAGGACATGGGGTACCTTTCATACAGCAAAAAAAAAGTACTGTTCTCTAGTGATAGTAATTTATTGACAAAATCTACATACACGCAAGCAGCCGCAGGTATAATCTTGTAGCCGATAAACATGTGCTACACAAGAGTTATCTATGCAATAATATTCTTATGCCATTCTTGGAGAATCCCAATCTTAAATCTGTACTTTTGTATTCTACTTTGTACACGATCTTCTTGGTTCTAAGAAGTGAAGTATAATACCTACTGAATGAAACGGTATGCTGGTAAACTACCGTGGGTTTCACTCGTGTTACTTTTTTGTTAGTTATAGTAGTGATTGTCATTATAATATGATAATGACTGTCATTATACCAGGATAAGATGATATGTGTTGTAATAGGGAAGTGTAGCAAGTATTTATTAGCCGGCTTATTGGCAACCTTAACCTATACATACATACATACATAGATTCACGCCTATTCAACCTATGAATGTGTTAAACGGTTTAGAACACTAACACATCGTGGATGAAGCAAAAGCAGCCCAGATGTCGAGTATTGTATGAGGTTATCAGTATCTATACTAATATATGTCCAAAAATAAATATAAATATTATCTATAAAATTGTAATAAACGTAAATAATGTCAATAAGGTAAGCTCAATTTTTATATTCCTTGTTTAATGTTATTTGAAATGTTTAATGTTGTAATTAAATTTATTAATATACATAATGTAATTTTTGTAAACATATGCATGCAAACGATTTGGTGACATCACTGTAAGTTTTGTATTGCTTAATAAATGAATTAAAAAGCTGAAGAGTTTCTTTGTTTGTTTGTTTGAACGCGCTAATCACAGGAACTACTGGTTCGAATTGAAAAATTATTTTAATGTTAGATAGCTCATTTATCGAGGAAGGCTATATAACATCACGGTACGACCCACGGGAGCGGCGCAGTAACTATAAACTTGGGTGAAACCGCGGGCACATCTAGTACTAAATAATTCTTAGCCCTCAACATTGGCTGCGTATTTTACTTCTTATACTCATGCTTTTTGCATGCTTTCATTAAAATAAAACAGCAGTACGCGACTGCTGTGCAAACGCACACGAGGTTTCGCGTGCTCAATTGGCTTAAGCAGTGTTATTGAGTTTTTTTGTCGAGAAGTTTTCAGTAGCAATACGCAGTCTGGATCTTTGCCCAGTAGACAGCAAAAGACACTTTCCCTATTACGTGGTACCGAAAATCATAGCTAGCGTTGTTATACCTACACCTTTGCTTACCTCTTCCGGATATAAACGTGACAAAAAGTAAATATGGTTTTATACAATACCTTAAAAGTAGCATTATCACTTCTTTCATCGGTAACATCTATACTCGACTTCCAATCAGTTTGGTCACTATCCCACACCTTGACCACACCATCCGTTCCTCCCGAAACCAAATACTTTCCACAAGGCGATATATCAAAGTACACTCTTTGATTAGTATCTGCGACTCTTGATAATATGTTCAGGGGCCTGCGGTAGTATCTGATGTCCCATACTAGAAGTCTGTGGTCTTTACGCGCACCCGATACCAGTCGTATGCCGTCTGGCGCGAATTTCATGTGTGTTACACCGTCTGAAACGTAAGATAATAGATTGATAAGACAGTAATTTGACACAGGTTTTATTTCTGACTCCATACGAAGAAGTTACAAGCACCGTCATGAGATGGCGCTATATTCAATGTCAAACTACTTCATAGAACTTGATCTGGAGTCTGAATCACGCAAGCGAAGTTTATTACTTAATCGATACAGACAATAATGTCAATGATTTAATTAGATTTCTCCTTGTTAATGATTTCTCTAGAATAACTGTATTTATTCCAATATAATAATAATAATAATTTTAACCCCTCTGGGACAGTCGTTATCTCCTCATGAGACTAACGCGATACAGGAGGGCATAGTATACTAGCTTTTAAACTACCACCTTCGCCTTGTGATATAAACAAAAAATGTATCACCAGGTTAAATAAAAGCGCACAAACCGCAGGGCAGCTTGTGGCGAGCTGAAAGTGAGTGGCGACACTGCGGTCCTGAATGCCTCAGAGAGTCGGTAAGGGCCTCGTCCTCAGCTTGCCGTTACTGGTTGGCTGGGGTGGAACTTCGAGAGCGCCCGTAGGACTCTCAACTCTGGCTTGCCTTGATCGGCCGGTCAGAGAGGAGCCGCTAGAGCTACATGCTTGGGGGTGGAAGTGTCATTTTCAAGAGCATAATACGGGAAAACCCGCTCCGGGTCTCCGTTTTCACGAGACCCGTGATGGTGAAACCGGCGCCGCACCACTCGACATCCCTAGCCGCTCGCACCGGTGTTGCCCTCTGCTGCTGGCTTGCATGCCTATGTGAACCTCACACGAGAAACCGTTGTAATTCTACAGGAGCTGCAGTTAGAAACCCGTACTCGCTAGACCTTGCTCCAACGGACTACCATGTTTTTCGTGATTTGGACAACTTTCTAAGTGATAAAAATTTTCTTCCCAGGAGGTAGTACAAAATGCTTTCACACAGTTTGCCGAATCTAGATCCCCGGAGTTCTATCGTAAAGGCATATATGAACTTCCGTTTAGATGGCAGCAATGTATAGATAATGAGGGTAAATATTTCGATTAAATAAATAGGTATGATACATCTTAGAAAAAAACGAACGAACTTGGTCGAGTTCAACGCAAGGAAGACCCAGGCATTCGCGTTCTCAACAAAAAGTCTCCGTTCCTTCCCCTCCCTTCTCTGAAGAACACTCCACTGGTGATACGTGACAGTCTCTCCATCTTAGGTATGGATCTTTGCCGCTCCCTTAATCAGAAAACCTATATCGAGAGCGTCATTAAGCAAGCTTCGCGAAAACTCGGAGTTCTGAACAGGGTGAGGCGGTTCTTCACGCCTGGGCAACTGTGCCTATCGTATAAGGCACAAGTGCGCCCTTGCGTGGAGTACTGTTCTCATCTTTGGGATGGCTCCGCGCAGTACTTGCTGGACGCTCTCGACCGGTTACAGCGGCGGGCTGTCCGTATCATCGGAGATCCAGAAGTCACGAGTTCACTGGAACCTCTGCAACTCCGTAGGGACATTGCCTCATTGGCATGTTTCTACAGAATATACCACGGGGAGTGCTCTGAAGAGTTATTCCACCTTATCCCGCCCTCCCCTTTCCTATCCAGAACAACGCGTGCGGGGCTCAGATGCCATCCTTACACGTTAGAGTCGATTAGAGCGCGTACCAAAAAGTTTGGGTCCTCATATATCTGCCGAACGACCAAGGCATGGAATTCTCTGCCAAGGCACGTGTTTCCTTCTTCCTTCAATCCTGGGTTCTTAAAGCGGGGCGTGAAAAAGCATCTTCTCAGGCCGTCAAAGTAGAGACCTCAACATCGCCTCGGCTGCTGTGGGGGCGATGTGGAGGCCACTGCTCTTAGACCACACGACTGCTTACCATCAGGTGGAGTGTGGTCATTTTGACGAGCAAAATAAAAAAAAAAGGAAAGAGTTTCAATTTTGCAGCAATACATACGTACTTCCATGTCCATGCATTTTGCCAATACTTTTGTAGGTGCCCAACTCATTGATGTTGTATAGATGAATACTGGAGTCCCATGAGCCAATGGCTAATAAATTGGAACTGGTAGCTAAGCACGACGCTGAACCCTTGATTTTATGCTGAGCAAAATCCCTCCCGGGCCTAAAGATATAAATATTTTGATTTAGATTTAACGGTTATTACCATGAGTTATACAATACATAATAATGCAATTATTTCCCAACACAAATGTTTAGTTTAATTGTGCATACTTGTGCCTTCCAGTTTTACAGTTCACATCAGTAGCCTTTAAGGCAGTTTTTATTATACATATTATATGTTATATTTAAATCTGTCTACCTTACTTATATCATACATGCAAATATAACTCTTTTTCTTTTGATTTTCACAGCTAAACAACTAAACTAATTTTGATTAAATTTAGGATAGAGATACAAGTAGTTGGGACTTAAGAATAGTCTACATAAAAAGTATGATATGAGTAACAGCAAAATCCATTTAACTATGCAAAAATAAACACAATCAATCGTAGAAATAAATTACAGACACAACACTTGACATGAACTTAAAAAATTAAAATGTACCTCTCCACATCAAAAGTTCTCAAAAACTTTTTATATCCTGCAATAATTTTCTTTGCATCTGGTGTAAAAGTTACTGAAATAGCCGGTTCCATTTCATCAACAGCATTGAATCCTCTATATGAACATCGCAATGATCCATCAAACGCATCCCACATCTGAACAGGAGCATTTTGTCTAGTTGTTAGCCAGCTGAAACAGAATTAAGTTTATATGAATGCATATTGTAATAATTAATGTCTAAATAGTATGATAATTTATTCTGATATTGCTAAAACAAAATATTTAATCAATGTATGCATAGACAATTCATTAATTATTTATCATTGATTTTATCTGTTATTATGACATGTGCACAAATTATATAATGATTATTTACCTTTGCTATTTACAAGTTATGTGATCTGTTCAATAACAAGACTTGACATTTCATCAGTGCCTTATAGGATACATTATTTTAAAGGTAATCTAAATTAAGGGTATATAAATTCTTACCAGCATGTCTCAGGCATTGTACTATTCATCCCAGGATACCAACAAAAATCATATATTAAACCAGCCTCCTTCACATGGATTATTGAATCCAGGACATTTAACATTCGATTAGGAGCTACGGAACCCGAGTATAGATCCCTAGATAACTCAGTAACATGTACTCCATCATTATTAACGACTGTGAGGCAGCATGTGCCATCCGGTGACCATTTACAACCACGCAGATAAGGCTGAATATCCTCTTTCGCCGCTAAAGAACGTGACCAAGAAGAACTTGAGAGTTCTATTAGAGTTTTACTCGTAAATAAACTTGGATATACGTAAACACTTGCTTCATTACTGACTGCATTTTCCGTATCTTCTAGAATCCTTGGGTTAGTTTCAGATGGAATATGATCCTCCAATTGTTGGCCGGTATTAATAGCATCAGTTTCCATGGATATTTCTTCCATTTTCATAGAAAATGTGTTAAAACAATATTAGTAAATAAAAACGCACTATTCATCCATTGATTGGCATTGACTGACAGTTCTGAGTTCCATAAGTGACGTCGATTGTCGTCGGTCTTGGCTACGCTGAACGCTCCAATTTACATCTTCTGGATTATTGATGATTCCTATTGGTAAAATGTTTTCCAATAATGGTATCACCAGTTTCTCGTCAATTAGCACTTATCAGTATAAGTGAATATAATAGTGTCTTTAATTATTTTAATGCTGCATATAGAATGTCATTTTCTCGCTTAAGTTATCGATTGCAATCATCTATAACAACGCTACAAGGAACGTACCTAAAACAGCTGTCATTATGTCATTCAATAAAAATTGACGTAAATAGTTAGTCGCATGTCAAATGGTATTCAATCGTATTCAACACTCGATCGTAGCGGAACGATAATTTTACAATCGTAAAATCCAGTGTTGATAAAATCGGCCGATGAATGAAACAGTAACGTAGTTATAGTACAATGATAACAAAATTTGCCCGCGAATTATTTTGTAATTATATTTTTGATTAGCCTGATTTTTTCTCTATGCATAACAAATAAAGTGCGTCAGATGTTTATATATCTTTGCACTCTTTGCAGATGAGGCTTAAATTGTTTAGACGCGGATTTCGTTTCGCCAAAGAGAGTTTGTCGAAAATGGCTTTTCCGGAGCCACCAGCGAAGGCTTCACTGTGCTGCGAAGTGTCGCAAGAAGGAGCCCCGCCGACCTATGCGATGTACGAGGCACTGAAAGATTCGTGCCAAAACAATGCGACCTATTTCCAACCGGATGATACTGAAAATGGTCAGAGATTGTACCAGGGCTTCATGACTCTAATGGATCATGTAGACACTGTATGGCCTTTAGTGGATCATGTAAGAAAGGTATGTCCAATAACATTCGTACTTATATAGTGATGCCAAGAATGCTACCTCGAATTATTTATTGCATGACTGAAATAATGTAAATAATCAATCACTGGTACTCATTGATGGATTTTTATTATTGATAGAACAAAGGAGAAATTATAAGCTTTATTATTAAAAACATGATTAATTCTTTAAAGTGGCTGTCATGAGGAAAGATTTGTTACATAAAGTAACACCTACATGTCATTGTGTTTCCTTGAATAATAAAATATCTGCCTGCCTTGTGTTTAATCTCACTAAAATAAGGTAACATGTTTGAATATATCAAGGCCAATTCTGAATATTACTACAAATAATAACAAGGTCCTTGAAACCATTCTAATGCATTCTTATTTATGTCTATAATCTTATCTTGAGATATTGATCCATTTAAATAAAAATAGCCAAATTTAATTTGCATGATACATTTTTTTAAACAAAATAGTATGATATTATTATCTATTAGACTAGACTGTCCATGTATCTTGATTAAGACAGAAAACTATTCTTAAGATGCACAAAACATCACACATGAATCACATGATCTGATAAGGGGAACACTTATTCACATTATTAAAGCCACACATGTATTTTCACTTAAAACAAAACACAAGCTCAAAGTGAATTTGTACTTTGACACATCTCAATAACATCTTAGTCATTGGTGATTCATTTGAGAATACACTTAGTCTATCTCATACATTATGCTAACAGATTTAATGCTGCAAAATGTGCTGATTCCACAGTTGTGCAGATGTATTATCAAAGCTATTATATTGGACATCTGTTTTCATGTTGTAACAAAAACAATCGGCATCATTATCATTTTACACAATGTAGTTTCACTTATCAGAGACAGTTTGTTATTAACTGCATTTATATTAATTATGTATATAGTATCCTGGGTGGTATCTGAACTTCCTGTTTCAATTTTGTGTTGATAATACTTGTAAAAGAAAGTGTAGATCAACATCAACATAAAAAAGAATCTCTTTCCATTTTGCCTATTCTAAATTAAACTAATAGTAGATGACACGAAACAGGCATGAATCTATGTATGTATGTATATACTAATAGTAGCCTTTCATTAGAAACTTTCTTAAAACAATCATTATCTATCTGTGGTGATACTACCACAGATAGATAATGATTGTTTGGAGTCTACTATTGCCATCAACTAACTACAATTAAGAAATCCTTTAGTATAATTATACCTAGCTGATTAAAGAGATGCCATTTGCATTCTTTGAAAGTTGTATACAAATACTGAGAGTAGGTTAGTATTTTCGCATTTATTTTGGTGGTAAAGCAATATAATCTTATAAACAATGCATGTCATAAATTTATCAAGCAGCCTTGTCCCCAAATGTTAGTATAAAAAATTACAACATCGATTATAGTTCACATTGTCGTATGATCAAGACTCATAATGCTATAAATAGACAACAATGTGTGTTCTCAATTCCAATTAATATATATTTTAACTCTGACTTTCTGATGCAATGTTGTGCAATTGATTAGTCAAAACGATCCAATGTCGCTATAACAGCCGCCAATTTTATTGACTGTAAAACATTATAGATACCTATAGCTCATACAATTGTATAAATATGACGGTAGTTTTACAGTCAACAAGTAACAAGCTGTAGTAGATAATAATTATGCATGCTAAGTCAATGCGAAAACTGCAGTAGGTACCTATAGTCTTGTACGTCTTCGCCGACAGGGGGCACTCATTGGCTAATCAACTTAATCAGATAAATTGACGGCGGCAAACACTTGTACTAACTTTTATATCTGGTTGTGTTGTCTGCGCTTGTCAAAACCGAGACAATAGTTACGTACAGGCCTTTGTAATTATAATGATCTATACGAATTCGGCGGAAACAATAGATAGTTACGAACGGCTTTCAGTAACTTCCTTACGAGTTATGACACAGACTATTCGCATTTTTACAAAAGAAAACACTAATTTGTGCAAAGGCACTGGAACATATGATAAGTGCGTTTGCATTTGCACTCGAAAGTATTTTTCATCTAGTAAATCTCGCCTCGTGACTCGAGACTAATAATAACAGTTTAAGACCATTATCTATTTAGTAATTCTACCTATTTTCATGATTGATGTTATTTACACAATAATATCCTTATGTGGACATTCCAGGAAATTTACGCATCCGTGCTTGTACATAAAGTGTTAAGCAGGTACTTATATTATATTTTTTGTATTTTTAATTACCAAAGTAACTCAGACTTTGACAAAATTAGTAAAGCTACATCTAATCACACAACTGTTTTAATTTGTTACAACGGTAATTAATAAGCAAATATTATTGTTATTAAAAAGGCCAACACGAACTCATAGATTACAGATAAAAAGAATTGAATAAATATATCTCGGGGCTCTCCAGAACCCTTACAGGCACTGTTTTCAAATTCGTAAAAACATGAAATTGTGGTACAAATATGTATATCTTAGTCTCGTTCTCGCGCCTGAAATGCTTGAGCTGGCGGACCTGTATCCTGTCCTTATATTGATGTATTCACGAATCCGGAATATGAGCAATTAGATCATTACAAAACCAGTACACGTTCGACCGTAAAATATGAATAGCAAAAATAATTTATTCATTTATTCGTAGGTTACCTTTGAACCATCTTCGCCTCGGCTGCTATAAGGGCGGTGTGGAGGCCACTGCTCTTAGACCACACGACTGCTTACCATCAGGTGGAGTGTGGTCATTTCGAGGAGCAAAATAAAAAAAATAAAAATATAAACCCGGTTAATTGGTTTTGTTCGAAGCTACCGAGTTTAGCTAGACCACTTAGATTCAGCCGCTTAATTTGAGATTTCATTCAGCAAACATGTAGTACATTTGCTCTATGAAGACGCCTATTTATAAATATTATATAAATAGGCAAAGATAAAAGTTTAGTTCCCTTTTTTCTTCTGTTTGCCTACCGATTAAAGTGTCGATTCGCCCGATTCGGTAATTTTAGAGATGGCTACCATCTCTAAAATTTGGCAACCAGGACAAGACGCGTGAAAACCCCGGATTTTAGAGACCAGTACCCGGACATGTCAACAGGTTTTATTAAACATAGTGTAATAAAAAACAGTTACGGGACGGTGAATTTAGCGAGTCGGTTCGTCGGTTGATCGCGGTGTGCGGGCACAGTGTGTGTCGCGGGCGGCCCAAGACTTTAAATTTTTAAACCCGGACTACAAATGAAGCCCCGCCCGGACGTTCCCCGGATGCCCTCTAAACTAGGACAAATCCGGGAAAACCCGGAGGGATGTCAAACCTAGATTCGGGTGAGTTAAATTCGGGCGAATCATCCACTAAGCCAGATATACAATAAACGAATATAAAAGAGAAGGAAATTTGGAAAATGTAAAGACATATGTTGTCTTCACATTTTCAATCATAATTATGATAGAATTGCGACCGCGGGACAAACCCAAATTTATTATATTTGGACGTCTTTAGCCCTTCAAAGGGACGCCTCTGAAAGGGCTAGTATAACATGCCTTGCCATGCTCCTTAAAAGAGTCCAACATAGACGTTTTCCATGGTCACTATTACTGAACCTGGCTACACAGTTGTTACAGTGGTGGGAGTGAGGGTGGGATTAGCCCAAATAAAAATATTGTTTCGTTTACCAATAACAACAGCTTAGCAATAGACTATCCAAACCTAAACATAGCTGCGGAAATGTGAAAGTATAAGATGGGCAACCACTTCACAGTTCGCGCGTTCATGAGCACTTGAATATCTATTCTGGCTAATCGCCAGGTAGTGATAACAGTTGAAATTATACATGTGTGCTTTAGTAAACAAAATATATTTATTTTTCTACAGATAAATGTTTCGATGTAACTTACTTGACACGTTTCTTCTGCCGAACGATTGTAATGATCCTTACTATATATTATATACATATATATATATATATATATATTATATATATATGTATATATATTATATATAATATTATAAATTCGAAACTAACTCTGTCTGTTACTTTTTAACCTGCTACCTACCTGCCTACCTGCTAAAGCACTCAACCGATTTAGATGAAATTTGGTACAGATATAGTTTAAAACTTGGGGAAGAACATAAGCTACTTTTTATTGATGTAGGTACCACGCGGGTGGAGCCGCGTGCAAAAGCTAGTATTTTATATGGAGATAATGGGAAATCATAATATAAATACCTATCCTAGAAAATAGTTAGTTAATATCGTAGACGTATATACATAGCAATATACCCAGTTATGCAATGGTGTCTCACGTACCTAATAGAAGATTCATTGTTGTATTGTACATACATACATAGTCTCACGCCTTTATATTATGACTATATTTCGGCAATTTTATTTTATATCCCACATTAGAACGGGCAATTAACTAGTTCCAGTTTTCGTATGAGATTGGGATTTTCTGTCAAATAAATTCTTAGTAGCAGACCAAATACAATTGGGCAGAAAATCTCAATAACACTTTCTCGTTACGGTAATCGAACTCTCAACCTCATGCACAGCTATTGCATTCATTACCACTTCACCACTGAGGCAATCACTGTATGTCGTAAATGTTCTCATCTGGAGCATCATTAGTTAAACCGGATTACAGATAAGTAAATGGTATAATCTATACTAATATTATAAAGCTGAAGAGTTTGTTTGTTTGAACGCGCTATCTCAGGAACTACTGGTTCAATTTGAAAAATTATTTTAGTGTTGGATAGCCTATTTATCGAGGAAGGCTATAGGCTATATAACATCACGCTACGACCCACGGGGGAGGCGCAGTAACGCTAAACGCGGGTGAAACCGCGGTAACATCTAGTTGAATTATAATTGTATATAAAATCGAATCGATTCTAAAATATAAAAAGACTTTTTCAAAATGATAAGGAAGACATCTACGTAAAATCCTTTAACAGTCACTACCCCACGCTTGAGATATTATCAAGTAGGCACCAGACAACAATAACCACCCAAATAAGACCTTATCACTGAATCGATAGTACTAGTAACATAATATATGTTATCTCGTGTCTGTACTTAAAATGTATTATTAACTAGCTGTTAACTGCGACTTCGTCCGCGTAGATTTTAACTAAAAAGTGTTTGTCTCCGCGGAACCCTATTTTTTTCTAAAATCAAAGTAGCCTAAGTTACTCCTTATAACATCAGCTATCTGCCAGTAAAAGTCCCGTCAAAATCGGTTCAGCCGTTTCGGAGATTACCCAGAACAAACAGACAGACAAAAATTTTAAAAATAGTTGTTTTTGTATAAGTATCTTATATACTTTTATATGCATTAGATAAAAAGCTGTTATTTTGACATTACAAACAGACACTTCAATTTTATTTATTTGTATAGATGAATTCACCCATTATGACTGCGTATGGCGTTGTGGATTAAGTTCGCCTCGACACTGCCATTGCGCCGAGTGTTGTAGGTCCCAATCCCACACGGGACAAACATTTGTGTGATCCACAAATGTTTGTCCCAAGTCTGATCGTCCTTTGTTTCCGTCCTTTGAATGTTAGTAAAGTCCCCCGCGACACAAGATTTATTCCTAGTACGGGAGTTGTTTTTTTCAAGATAGAACAAAATATAATAATAATGTTGTTGTTTATTTATTTATTTATTAAATAGCCACAATTACAGATATCAAATTAAATAAGTATACGAATAATAACAATAGTAATAGAAATAATTTATGTAAATGTGAGATCCGATTAAGGTTGAGCACAGCATTTAAAAAATATATATATACAATTAGGCGGCTAGGTGAAGAAGAGAAAATATTATATAAGATAAATGTCAAAAAATAAAAAGAATACAATACAATTATACATTAAAATTCAAAATTAAATATTTTATATTAATTACAATTAAAGTTATGGAAATCAATTAAAAGAAAAACAATAGATTAATTAAATTACGTTAAAAGTAGGTAATAATAATAATACAAAAAAAATTGTTGCATGTTCATGATATATTTTCATAGAAATTAAACTACTATATACGGATTTTATCGCGTTGTTTATTTGACACTTTCTTACATAACTACATAGATGTGCCCGCGGTTTCACCCGCATTTTCAGTTACTGCGCCGCCCCCGTCGGTCGTAGCGTGATGTTATATAGGCTATAGCCTTCCTCGATAAATAGGCTATTTAACACTAAAATAATTTTTCAATTCGAACCAATATTTTTTGAGATTAGCGCGTTCAATCAAACAAACAAACTCTTCAGCTTTATAATATTAGTGTAGATAATATGTATTAGTATAGATTTAGAAACTGTTACACTACTACTAATATTAAACTTTACTAATTTTTAAGCTAATTAAATTATTGAAACTATTTATATTTAAGTTTACACTTTCCCCAACGTTTCAGTTGCTTTTCAGCAGCCATGGTCACGGGGAGACAGAAGACAATATTATATATTCATATCTAACCTTATCAATTTTTAGTTTCCATGTACTTATTAGAACACTAAAGTCTTATTATCTACAATATTACCTTGACTTGTTATATTTAAGATTGTGTATCTGCTTTATCAAAGTAGTAACGTGCCTGGGATTTCGGAACACGTCCAGCCGTTATGTTTTTTAAACTATGAATGAAGTGAAGTCTATTTTGTTTCATATTTATTCTACAAATTCATTTGCCATTTCGTCGTCACATAATGATACACCTATATCTCCTTAAAGGTTGGTAGTAGTGACTAACACCCACATTTTGATAGATAAGCTTATTAGGTCACAATGCTTTTTAGGTAATAGGGGGCGAGCTTAATGCTATCTACCAGGCACATTTCCAGACTCTGTTCTGCTACTGAGAATTTTTTCACAATCCCAATAACAGTTTGCCCACACAGGGATGCACAGCAATCAAGTTCACTATTGCTCCGGCACCAAGGCGAACGTGGATCAGCTTACCAAAGCACAATAAAGGCATGCATAACGTAGAATATTAGGTATCCTGAATCAAGCTTTAACGATCGGACGGAAGAATGTGGTGGTTTTCTTTATATATCTGAGTCTAACGTTTTGTAGATTCCTGCAAGAAATTGATATTATTACCTATAGCTTAAAATAGGTCCATTAGAATTGGATTGATAATATCAACCCGTGTAAACATAGAAACAAACAGGATATAATTTTAGATGTAGGTATACCGCAAGTAGGTAGGTAAAATCATTGTATTTACTAAGATTACCTCATCATACCAATTTAGAGACGGAAAATAAACGATTTTGTAAATTTTGATATATTATATACGACTATGTCTTATTATATTTTTTACTGATTTGTGTTGTTCTAGAACCATCCTAACAAGATAGTTATTATCTCGATAGGTGTTATGTCTTGAAGAGAAAATTGGCACATAATTGGCAAAACATTTTTGCTCGAAAGACTGCAGTTTGTGAAATCTAGAAGAAAATGCATCCATTTGTATAGCTATAAAGCCACCTACACACAGACAGCGAAGGAGAGCCGGTACCGGTGGCAGATGTTTTGTATTCCAATTAGTATGAAACATTACACACACGAAATGAGGCCCGTGCTCAGCAGTGAGACAGTTTAATACTGACTGCACGGATGGCGTAGTGGTTTAAGTGGTCGCGGTCGCCTAACCGCTGCCACTGCGCCAAATGTTGTGGGTTCGAATCCCACACGGAGCAAAAAATTGTGTGACCCACAAATGGTTGTTCCGAGTCTAGGTGTTCTTTGTGTCCGTTGTTTAAATGTTTGTAAAGTCCCCCGGGACACAGGATTTATGCCTAGTGCGGTAGTTGTCTTTTTTAAAGAATAAAAAAGAAATACAAGGCAAATATTATTATTACACAGACGATCGCTCCGGCTCGTGTGTTTAACCTTTTGGACGCCATTGTCACATATACGTGACAAACGAAATCTTGCCCTCAACGCCAACGTCACATATGTATGACAAAAAATACGTCGCACCTTAACATAAAAATAAACAATAAAACTAAATAAAACATTACTTTTGTGGTTAAATAAATATCAGTGTCATGAGTAGGGTTTATTAGAAAATTTAAGACGAAAATAAAAACACAGTTGATATTCGATTAAGTTTTGGAATCCCTATACTTCTGAAGGTCATTTTACAGAAAAAGTGGCTTGGCGTCGGGGGTACGGCGATGCGTTTATACTCTGGCGTTCAAAAAGTTAATGTTTCATATTAATTTGAACAATAAAACAATAACGTCACCGGTACCACCACGCCTCAGCTGTCTGTGTGTGGTAGGCTTAATGGCCATAATTTAAATATAGCGTGTCATGTTGCTATGCAACAATTCTGAATTAGGTATCTATTGTTTGAATGGTTAAGAGTATGGTCGTCGTTTACCTATAGATAAATTTCTTTGAACATTCAAGAGCACGTAATGCGTTTAATATATTGTCCAGCAAACATCACATTCAATCTTATTACGATTAAGTCTCGATAGCTTTTAAACAACGATCTCAAACTCGGTTGGTATCTATATAAAAAACATAAGTATGGTCAGTAACATATGTTATGTTGATAGTTGATACAACATGCGGGATTTATATTGCTTCTATCTTTCAAAATTATAAGCTTTTGCCCATCGCCTCACTCACTTGGGAATAGTAGGTACTTTTTCTGGATGCTAGGTACCCTATGTCCTTTTCTGTACCCCTGCCAACGTGCATGCGAAAATTCATGAAGATGTGAAAGCGTAACAAGCAAACTATTTATAATATTATAGTTCCAGTTATTAATCATTTTGCAAAAATACAAATTCATAATATATTAAAATTTGCCGATATATTTTAAATGTGTTAACGTTCAGCTACTTATGTTGCCGACTTTACTATACTGGCCCTGATAATATATCGGGTATGCATACAGAATAAATACAATCTTGTATTTATATTTATTCTGTACTGCAGACGAACTAAGTGTCAGAAGGCAAATAAGTCGCTCTGGGATCCTATTCTGCAGTATCTAGTTATAGGAAAATGTGTAATAGTCATAAACATAAATTGCATAGACACCCGTCTTACTCTTTTTTATTCACAATAAAATGTAAAAGTAGTTTTATAACCATTGTATACAATTTATATCGGTAAACATATACATTTTTCAATTGCACATGTGTTTCAAATTCAATTATTATATACCATAGTAGCTTTTAACGGCTTTACTCTCTCGTGATCCGCAGGATCTATCCCATAGAAACAATTCGTTTTTGTCGGAATAAATGGAATGAAAGTATATAGGTATCTTATGGTATACCTAGTATTCGACTGCACTGATACTGCGTAGTGGTTTAAATGGTCGCCTTGCAACTGCCACTACGCCGAGTATAGCGGTTTCGAATCCCAAAAATTTGCGTCGATCCGTTGGCGTATAAAAAACAAACCAACAAACATATTCGTATTTATAATATTAATAAGGATTATTATACGTTTATTTTATTTATTTATTTGGAATAACTAACAGTTACACATTATGTCCTTATTACTAATACATTACACCGTTATCCACAGCTTACATAATTTTAAATTTATGTCGATTTTGCAAAAATCAAACAAAATATGAATTAAAATTTTGAATTTTACACAATGTTTCTTACATTTTTAACTTAGTTTCTTCAATGGCTCTTTTTAATGTATAGCGAAATTTACTAACAGGCCTAGGTACTAAAGACATCCAGTTTAATGATAAACTCATTGTATTTCTACATATGCGTCGTATAGGTGCGCGGAATCCAGCATTAGTTTTACACGATGATACAGCAAAAAAGGGCCGATATCGCACTTCTCGTGTAACAACAGTTCTTGGTACAAGATAACATATCTTGTTTATTAGGTCGTTACAGTCATATCTGTTACTTCATAAATCAAAAAGAAACATAGTTTCTAAAAATAGTCGTCTAGACTTTAGGCTCTTTATTTAAATTTATTAAGTATGTAGTTATATGAAGAGGAATTGTGGAAACACCGGTAATGCGTGGATTTGAGAAATTTGTGTTGAACCATCTCCAGACTCTCAACATGCTTATTTGTTGTAATTAAGCCTCGTATCCACTAGGCAACAATTGACGCACAACACGTGACGCTCAACAAGTTCGGCAAGGTTGCACAACAACGCGCGACATTGTCAGCTGGCGCGCAACATGACGCGCGGCTTGTTGTTTGTTTCCGAACAACTACAGCTGAGCATCACGTGTTGTCAAGTGAAGACGTGACGCGCAATAATGCCCGTAGTGTGGTGTAATAAAGTGTGCTGAAATCCAGACTAGTTTCTAAGGCCACATGTTGCCGACGACTGGTCATGCTTGGACAGACAACGTTGCTAAACAAAGTGCCGCGTTGTCGTTTGCAACAATGTTGTGCAACATGTCGCGCGTCAAAATATGTTGCCTATTGGATATGAGGCTTAAGGGTTCCATATGACTGCAGCATAGGTACTCCAGTTGTGATCTGACCAAAGTTTGTACAAATAAATGTATGTACTTGCATGCTTAAAGTCAATCGAAGATCGCATCACAAAACCATACATACTATATATATAAACTATAACTCAAGTTAGATCTTACCATGGGTATCAGTGTTCCTAAATACTCTGTGTTCTAAGTTTGTTTAAATTTTCCTTTGTATGTAATAGTTTTTGGAAATAAATACTTATTATTACGGGTTATAAAATATTTCAAATCTCAGCTTTGATGCTGGTGGGTGTGAACCTGTCACGGGCTTATTATTATTATTATTTATATGCTTTTTTTTGGTTATAGCGTCAATATGTTAATCTAGATGTAGTTCATTCAGCTATCCAGCAGTACCCCAAGATCTCGGACAACCCATTTTGACAAAATGGATTTATTAATATTGTATTTCTGAACAATCTTGTTTCTGTTTTTTGTAAACGATATAGCAAAGCACTTGGAAATATTTAATTGTAATTTATTATTAAAACAATAATTAGAAAGGCGATCTAAATCTTCCTGTAATAAACTACAGTCAGATATTTTTTTTATTGATTTATATATTTTTAAATCGTCTGCGTACAATAAAAACTTAGAGTGTCTGAAACACTCTCCTATGTCATTAATAAATAAGATAAATAAAAGTGGGAGCAGTGTTAGAGAGCAAAGGAACCGTGGAGTTAACGTGTGTGAAAAATATAATGAATATTAGGCAAATTACAGTTAGTGCAGGCAACATAATAATTTTAATATTCTGTTTGTTCTTTGAAACTTTTTGCTTGAGAGCACGAGTACGTACCTACATTATATGTTACGTATATATTATGATTACGTAATGAGAAAACTTTGAATCCCTTTTGAAGTATATATAATATGTGCACGTAGGAGTGCAAGATTTAACTTCGTTAAACTTTATATCCAGAAGGGTGCAACAACTTGAAATTTACTTATTAATACATTTACGCGAATTTTACATATTAAAATTTAATTACTATGTACAGGCATCATCGCGGTTTGACATTATTTTTTAATAAAGTCTAATAGGAGACCATTTGAATGCCACACAGCGATCTCGCTTTCGATCCCAAGTCGTTCCTTAGTCTTTTCGAAGTTATGGGCGTATTAAATAGTTAGTTATTAGCTATCGCTCGCTTAGCGATCAAGGAAAACATCGTGAGGACACTTGCATGTCTGAGGGTTCTCCATAATGTCCTTAAAGATATATGAAGTCTGCCAACCCACACTAGGCCAGCGTGGTGGACTAAAGCCTGACCCTTCTCATACTGAGAAGAGTGACAGTGAGATAGTTTATATACAGGGTTGATATAAACTGTATTGTTAATATTGTATTAGTTTAAACTGCGATAAAGTCAGATGTATATTAATTTTAATATTTTTTTTTAAATTTATTTGATAACGTTTAAATTTCGAATACAAAACGGCCACTGGTTATAATTTCGCGTACGCTATTTTTTGCAGGTTCAAACAATATGTTAGGTACAAATATTACGTTCCGTTAGCCGGCGCGTTGTAAGCGTGACGTCATTAACTGTACTCCGGTACGCGGCCTCTATGCCCGCAGCCCGCACTTGAGTGTCGGTCAAACTCCACGGCAGCTAATGAAATAGGATTCTAATATGCTAACTACAAAACTTCTGCAATAATGTTGTTTATATTTAGTTTGACTCAAAAGTTAGCAATGGATGTGAAATTTTAACTGATTATAAGCTTGTTGTGTTCATAAAGCATTCAAAAGAACTTATCCTTGCTAAAAATATTATAAATGCGAATGTGAGTTTGTTTGTTTTGCTTTAAAGCCTATACAACTCTACCGATTAACATGAATTTTCGCATACCTACACGTTGTCAGGGTTACAGAAAAGGACAAAAGGGTACAGTCAGAAAAAGTGCTATTACTAACCAAACCTAACTTACAATTAGACGGGGCAAATCAAATTTATATTATATTATTTATTTATTTTAGAAAAAATTTCCATTTTGATTTGTTTCGTGACATATGTACGTTTTGGCTTCTGTTTGTTTGTGATTTGTGACGTCATGGTTTCGTTCGCCAGGTTAGGCAAAATGTTATTGAGTCTGTGTTAGAAAATTATTATTAGGAGCTAGTTCTCCTACTGATCATTTTCTAACACAAAACCATTGAAGAAATGTGGGTGTAATATGCCTCTATATACCCATTTGGTAATACATGTGAAGGCGTGAGTTTAAGCTATGTTAAAATGAATTAAAGGATTTTTTTTAACGTGTGAGTTATCTATTTACTTAATGAAATTATTGTTAAAATTAAAATAAAATGTATAAAGCTCTCCTATATAAAAATTAAAGTTTGTGTAAAAACTTCAGGTCAATCCATCGACTATTTCTTATGCTCTGCAGACATAAACATACGGAAGCAAATTTTTTTTTAATATAATAATAAATAACATTTACAAAATATGGGTTCATTCGAAATGTGTACCGAATCACCGACAATAATCTAAATGATCCTGAGTGACGCGTTGCGCTGTGCGTTAACTGCAGGAGCAGTATAAAATTCACTTTCACTGAGAATTGTTTACATAATATATTGTCACGTTCGTATACAAGAAACACTAATCTATACTAATATTATAAAGCTGAAGAGTTTGTTTGTTTGTTTGTATGGTTGAACGCGCTTATCTCAGGAACTACTGGTTCGAATTGAGAAATTATTTTAGTGTTGGATAGCCTATTTATCGAGGAAGGCTATAGGATATATAACATCACGCTACGACCCACGGGGGTGGTGCAGTAACCATAAACGCGAGTGAAACCCGACCACATCCAGTTATGTATAAAAGAAAACGACTGTCTTTTTTAAGAAAATTGTTCTTCCTGCGAGTTAGTTGTAGATCGTTGTCAATGATTTGACGTTTAAATGTAGAGAACTAATAGATGAATTGTAAGAACATTTAATATGTTCGTATCTTAAACTGGTTACAGTAAAAAATAGCCGATTAGTAAAATTAAAAAGTACCAAAGATATGTTAGTACACAAAGTAACACTTATGAACATCAAAACCACATATTAATTTGAATTTAAATTTACCTGTTGTGCAAAGCAAGGGCGTAGAACCAATGAGAAGAACTGGCAAGTAACTCACGCCCATTGTTTAATCGCCTAGTTTTCAATATTGTATATACTATGTAAACTCCTACAGATTTATTAAAAATGGTACCTAATATACGACTATAGTGATAACCGATAGCAATAAAGCAAACTTGCGTTGACGTCAAAGAAAAAAACAAATAACGACTTCCTGTGCTGCTAGCGCTAACGACTTAGAAACAGCGCCCCTTCTAAAAGATGAGCTTTAAAAAACGTGACATGGATCAATGCGTACCTACAATGAACAATGCAAGGACACACAGAACATATGAAAAATACACGAGAAAATACAAGCAAAAGGTAATTCCATACAATGCTTTAGCTATCATTTACACAGTGTTTTTGTTTTAGGTGGCCCCTCTATACGACTTCGATTATAAATCTCCTGGCAACGGATACCGTAGTTTTGTATCAGTGGTGGATTCTTGCGTACTGCATGGATTGAAGCTCAGCAGACAAGTGAATAGCAGCAGAGATGCACTGCTGTTCCGAAAAGGACATTTTGTTAAGTAAGTTTTAGAGTCTTTAAAATTACTAGGTAGATCAGGTCTACCATGAAAATGTCTATCCGAAATTTCAGGCCGAAAGAAAAAACAATAAGGTTTCTTTGGATTTGTCTACTTCGTGAAAGGGACAATCATAGGTTACATATTTATACCTCATTTTAGGACGAATTTCGAACAGAACAAACGGTCCGAAACTTCAAAATTCTCGTTTCATGGTAGGCCTGCGGAGGTTTTCCATCATAGTGGTGTGCAAGAATGAGACAGCACGTTACATAATGCTTTGTATCATTCTCGCACATGCAAAGTCAATGATATAAAAGATGATGGTAAACCCCCGATAAAATTTGATTTTTACTAAGCATATTAACTACGTTTAGATTCCATATACCTAATAGGGTTTTGTGGTCCACCGGTCCGATAGATACCGTATCTATACAGTCCGCTCCGCACTGCTAATGAAAAATTACCTAACAGGAAACCCCAGCTAGTCACACTAAACTTGACCCTGGTGATCATGCCATCGACTATCGCTCACATTTACCCGATTGAATTAACGAGATATGTAGTTTTTAATTCTTATTAATCATACCGTGACATAAAAACAATTTGCTTACGTTAGAGTTCTACAGAATCATTTGACTGCACGGATGGCGTAGTTGTTTATGTGGTCACCACGGCACTGTCGCCGCGCCGAGTGTTGTGGGTTCGATACACGGGACAAACATTTTTGTGGTACACAAATTTTAATAGTTGTTCCGTGTTTTGGGTGTTCTTGGTGTCCGTTGTTTGAATGTTTGTAAAGTCTTTCCGCGATACAGAAATTATTCGTAGTGTGGGTGTCGCATTTCAAATAAAAAAGGATACCTGACTTGAAAACCATTTGCTTACGTTAGTGGACTATGTTATTAATGTAACTAAAACTAACTTTACTTAGCTTCACGTACATAGTGCAATGGAAGAAATGAGCTAGATTCCAGATTTCATTAAAATAGCCTCATAATTTAATCTCGAGTAAGATATTTTCAAAGAGCAGCGATAGCTCAGTGGGGAGACCAACAGACTGCAATGCAGAGGGTCTCGGGTTCGAACCCACGACGCGCACCTCTGACTTTCGGAAGTTATATGACTTTTCGAAATTATGTGCGTATTGATTGACAATTATCGCCTGCTCCGTGCCTCGGAGAGCACGTTAAGCCGTTGGTCCCGGCTGCCATGAATATCTATGCCAGTCGTTATTGGGAGAGTGTCGACACAAAAGATCCCACTGGTTCGAAGTGTCCCCGGTCTGCACTGACTGGCCCCCACATAAGATAAGATAAGATATTTTCGCTACGTTGCAAATACTCGTAGATCTACATGAATCTAAGTTTCAGACAAAGAGAATATTCGGTCCTTTGTTTTGGAGAAACCGTTTTGTTAAAATGTAAGATACTTCGTTATCATGCCTTTCAACTTACAAGAGAATCCGCGATTAATGAAAATGCTGAGACTAGCGAGGAAGCTTGGATTTTGTATTTAAATTAAATTAATATTTTCGTGGATTATGTATGAATGGAAAATATATAGTTGATTTTCACTAGGTTGTAGCAAGTTGGAAAATCCATGTATTTAACTCCTTGTTCATTATAAGCAGCGGATTTAATATCTTGCAAAGAAAGGATTCCGTATGCTTTGGCCAAAAACAATGCAATTTTTATACTCTTTATAATAGCTAGATGAATTTATAAGAACATTTCCTCCTCATTGACTTTTAAAAAGCCTCACTGCATGCATTATCATTTTGAATAATATTGATCAACTTTTATATTTATTTATATGGGCTTCTGACTCATATTTAGCAAATATTGTGCATTAAGGTAATTTTTCTAATAAATTCCAAAAACATAAATGAAGGCCTTTCAAAGAACCCTATTAATTAACGTCTAGTTGACGACATTTTTAAACTAGTGCGCATCGGAATTAATATTCGTTTTAGTTTAAAAATGAGAACCAACAAAAACTCTTAAAAGTCTAAAGCATTTCGACCTTTGTTATCAGTGTTGACCAGAGACTAGTAGTAAAAAATGATCACAGCTAGTTAGACATGTTCGTGTGCGGTTTCAAAGTACTTTGTACTCCGAACTGGTATTCATTACACGGCGTGATGGCACATACTTCGACGTACAGGGTCTTTAAAAAGAAAATATACCTAAGGTTAAAGGAAATAAGAAACATTTTGCAAGAAAGGAATGGTTTCAATTACGATCTAAAACAAGATTAATGATTACTTGTGTGTGTTTGTGTTGAATCGAATAGCGTATCATTTATATTACGTGGAAAATACGTTTTAATACAACTGGTATTTGTGGTGTGTTGCTTGTAATTTCCAAAGAAACAAGTATATACTATATTATGTAAAACATAGCATTATTGAAGTAATGCTATGTTTAACATATAGTAAATACAGACGTGAGCGTCTGTATTTTCAAAAGGAACGCAGAAGTATAACGTCGGATATCCTTTAGTCCCACATATCTAGGGACAATTTGTTATCGTCTACCGGGTGCAGTTTTAAACGTGCTGCTGGGAATTCCTTGAAATATATTTTCCGTTTCAGCAACATTTAGCCCGATCTTGGATATTTACAACTCATAATAAGCAGTAGCGTTTCACTCACTCCTAAGTACTCTTACTTTAAGCTTAAATATTGGACTAATAAAACTATCCATGTTTTACCTACCTTTTGATAATGTCGAACGTCTATAAATAGTAAACGAAACAACAAAAAGAATTACATTTTTGCATGTCAGATAAAGATTTTAAGTCCAGTTTGGGCAGATAAAACCAAATGTAAATAGTAAAATATTAATACGCAAATAACTTTAATACTGGTCTATTTTAATATTAAAAGTCGTAATCGATGCCAAACAAAATATTTTATCGTTATCAGAAGTATTGTTCTAGACTACACTGCTCTCAATTTCTAGTATAACCACAAAGGCTAAATATCAGTGTTCTACAGAACGGCAGCTATCAAATTTCATTTATTTACAATTAGGTATAGAATATTGTTAACTCTTTAAGCTAAACCGTGACCTGTGGTTAACCACCGATCAAGTTTAGCGATACTTTTCATACCTACTTATTGTTATTTAGCATTTGAAGAACATCTCCACTGAAACAGCATACATAACGCCTCAAGCATCAAATGCCTCCAAGCTTGGGCATTTTATAAAATTAACTTATATTTGTGTTCATCATCAGGTCGACCAAAAGTTGACTAGCAGCATTAATTTCTATTTAACAACAAGTGGCTGAATATCTTTGTTTATAAATAGTCATCAATCTAAAAAAATATGTTAGGTATGTTGCCTAACATCGTTAACCAACCTATCAGTGTAATGACTATTGTGTCGCTTGCCTAATACACTTTTACTTTTGGTTTACTGCCTTATTAGTATTGCTACCGAAAATGCTGTGTAAAGCAACTACTTACTTTGTGATCTTCAGCTTCTTCGGCTACCAGTGCGCCTTAAAATATATAGTACCTATTTTCACATTTCCATATCTTCTTTACGGTCAGCGTATAAAGTGCAGCATGCCAAATGTGTAATAATCGCTTCATTTCATCTAAATTACTGGTCTCGGTGGTTTCCAGCTTGATACGTAGATAATTCGCTCTAGACAATGCATTGCATTATATCAAACGGAAGTCGATATTTAACAGCCTTTAAAGTTGAGTCTGTTTATATGCAAATTTTTATAAATGTCACAAGTCATGCACTCATTTATCTCCCACGTACAGTGAATAGTGCCATGTTTGTATGACTCCCGCATGGACCTGCGCAGTGAGCAAATTTTAAAAGAGAGAGCGCTTGCTATTGACTAATCGAGATTGTCCATTGTTGGGGTGTTAAATTCTGTCTTGACGTTAGACTGGACAGTATTGTACAGTAGTAGACTGGGTGTATAATCATTGCATTGTATACATGAACAACATAGAAAACATCCTGGATCTGAATATTATATCTTTAGAACTTAATTCCTAAATCGATGTTTAAACGCCGCGCTGGCGCCTAATACAATACTGGATATAGTGGCTCATTAGGGCACAAGGTTGAATATGCGTCTTACTATAATTAAAATAAATAATGGTTTCAAGTATTATCAGTTATGTTGATTATATCAACGCAAAGAAATAATAACGTCACACCTTATAATCGTGGTCTACCTGTACCATATCGCAGCTGCGTTTGCGTAGAATTTACTAGGTCGAAGAGGTTGCTCCTTAGTCAGCTGTGCTTTGTTCCGAGATGACCTACAAACAAACTGACACGTTTAGAGATTTATAATCAGCACGCATTTGCTCGGAACTCACTTCGAAACTGGCAAACCACGATTGGTTAATGCATAATGAGAACGATTACGTTTTTGAATAAATAATCAATTGTACGAACATTCAATGATTTTCTAAATTTCTGTTGATGGGTAGATACAGTTTTAGCTTTATGAATGCATTTAGTATTCAACGTGAACGATATTAAAATATACTCATAAACGTAACCGGGATTTAAAATAAAATGGCGGCCTGTTTCAAAACAAATAACTTAAAATTTTAAGAGCATGCTGTCTTTCTCATATTAGTTTAAATAAGAGTGATGGCACGGTTTCATCCAGGTATGTCTTTTATTTCAGTGTTTTGAAATAGCCTTTAATACAAAGTTAAACTACTAGTGCAGAGAGGTCGTTTATCTATCTAATCTAGCTTGAAACCTTAATCGAGAGAGTGATAAAAGAAAAGTAGCGGTTAATCCATTAGGTAGATTAGGTACTTCTTGCGATCGTAGGTATTTTCTTACGTTAACGTGAATGCTACTACAGTAATTGATTTATAATACTATTATAATAAAATGTTAATCCAATGTTATGCATACCGTAACTGTCATATGTATCAGATGCAATACTATGTAATGTTTCCTATAAATGTATAAATACATATGATGTGGTTGTGCTAAATAAATAAATAAATAAATAAATAATAGTATTAGGTACATTTTATTTTTGACAAGCTCTAATAATAATAACTAAACATTCTTTAAAAAAATTGTTTTATGAAAGTGTGTGTTTGCATAGACTAATCTCCACATAGGCTAAACCAAATGAGATGTGATTTTTAGTGATGATGTAATGTAGGCATAAATATAATAAAATCAGTTTTTGTCACGTTTTAACCAAGCGATGAATAGAACAATATTATTTTTGTCTTTAAATGGTTAAGGAAATACGCGCAAATATGTATATCTATTTGCGCCTATAAAATCACGAGCACGAACACCGCATAGTTTATGAAACTGCATTTAAATATACATATACCTACCGTTCGCATAAACACAAGAGAACACTACAGCAAAAAGTGATATACCTACTCATTGCATCTGTTCTGAATGCATGCCGTTCAGATGAACGCAGTGTGCATACAACAGCGCAACTTTGTATGAAATGTGCACTCGCCAGTTGGAACTTTTTCAGTCAAGTATACCTAAAGACAATCACCATCGTGTATATCTCATAGAATTATAAAAAACCGAAACACGGGCATTTTGTTGTGAACAGTTAGCGATATAAGCTGATAATGGCCGTGATTTTATAATGCTTTTATTGTACAATTAATTACTCCACCGATCATCATAAAATTTCGCATATACGTTGTTAGCATATACAGAATAGGACATGGGTACCTTTAATCCAGAAAAAGTACTATCCCCGAGCGAGCGCAGGCGCGGGCTAAATATAGTGAAGGATAAAGAGGAAAAATTCACTTTATATAATGATAAACAATATGTATAGTGGGCTTGTATTAATAGAAGATATTTTAAAAATATCGTGCCAATAGCAACAAATTCTAAATATTAGGGAATATTTATTAAACAAATAGAGGTAACTAATACAGGACTTACATATATAGTCCTTCCGAGGGTTTAGTCAACGCGACGGCAAGGAAAATCTCATCGTTAGTCTTAGATGCAATAAATGATAATTTTACTACATTAATAGAACTAATTCTACTAACAACAGTTAATATAAAGGCATTTATTACTGAAATCTATGTCGCCAAAAATTTGCAAGACCACTAATTTTTAGCTTCTTATAATACGGCTCTTAAGAATTGTTTACTGTTTATTGAATTAAGTGGATGACCGTACATATAAGCGGCTATAATATTAATACATAATCATGATAGCTTTATCCAATTCTTAGTCATACTATAACGTTATCGGAATGTGATCAATCGGCTTACAATGTAAACTACAATATACAAAGTATCATTAAAGTAATACCATATTAAAACTGCAATCACTTAATGATCATCATAACATAAAACATAGCATTTATCTTTAACTTGATTTCAAATGAAAGATCACATTACTGCGATTTTGATATGATTAAATCAGAATCCTACTAAACCACAATATCTTATCAAGATGTTCGAATGTTTGTGGTCGAATATTTGTTACTCAAATACGTGTAAACCCTTATACGGATTTAGGACACACGTAAGCTGTATCATGGATTATCACATAGGATTATACATTATTTCAGTTATACGTTTATTTAGGATAATAATAAAGGCATTAACGACTCATCTTAGCAAACAGAGACAATTTTTCTTTATTGAGGCGCCGGAGTGTCAGAAGTAACCGACTTTAAAAAAAGTATTTGGTCCTAGGATGTTCTATTATCTATCTCAATCTAAAAATATTGTCCAACCCTTGAACTTTTACACCCAGTTTAGATTTACGGGCCGGCCACCATATGATCTAACATAACTTAAACTGGAAATGATTTTTTTATCACGTAGTACTTGACGAACATTTAAACAATAAACACAAAGACCACCTAGAGTCAGAACTACCATACAAAATGATGTCCCGTCTGAGAACCAACGAGCGTGCAACACTCTGCGTAGTATCACTGGCGAGGCAACCACTTAAGCCACTACGCCATCCGAGAAGTCACCTCCATCGTAGACGATAGCTGTCAACTATTAACTAAGTCACGGGTGGTAAAAAACCAGCGACTTAGTCACTGGTTTTTCACCAGTGAAAAAATCTCGTTAGGATACTATTTAGTAAAAAATATCCTACCGAGATTTTTTCCGGTAGGATGGATCCATTATACTATAGCTGCTTCTAACATAAATGCTCTTCTTTCAGGGAGATAGAATCTTGTGGTCAACTCCTTGCGTCCCTCGGCACTTGTCTCCATCACCTCCACACGTTACTAACATGGGCTCCACCAGGAGAGCTGTTCCCTACCGAACCTCACACTCCGGAAGAGTTGTTCGCACAAGCAGACACTATCAACCAGTATTGCTTCTATGGAAGGTGTCTTGGGTTTCAAGTAAGTAGATGTGCCAAGTTTTTAGACTTAGAGATGTTCTTTATTTTCTCTTTTTTGTAAAGATAAGTAATTTCTGTGTCGTGGGGAACATTACAATTAACCGCCAAAAAGAAGACCCAGAGTTAGAACAATTATCTGTGTGAGGATTCAACCCGTATCACTTGACGCTGTGGCTGTAACGAGGTGAGTACTTAAACCAGTACGCCATTTGTGTAGTCAATTCTTATATAGCCTAAGGCTCATCGAAAGGGTAGGCAGAATTGTGTTAAACATTACTGAGAAGGTCCCACTTAATGTTGTCGTCCACGGGGCACAGTCACCAGACACAGAATTTCTTGACAGAAAATCTTAAGAATACTTTTTCCGACGCGGAAATCAAAGACTTATGCATAACAGTCACATTCACTACACAGCTGCGCCGAGGCAGCCAGTTCAAAACATCTATAAATATTATTGTAGAAACTGTTGTGAGCTGTTTTAATTATATTTACGTTAATAGCCGCACGCGTTTTTCCTGAAGGCAGTAGGCAAAGGCGGATTTCCACTTGTTACGATCGTGAAGCACCTCTTATGCATTATTTACTTTTACCACATTCTTCATGCGTGCTCATCCATTTAGTGCTGTAAATGAAAACTATTATGCAATCCTTTCAATCCCTAAAATCTGTTTGGAACGTTTTCACCAATGTCCGCCACTTCTGTCTCATTCAATCTTGTCTTTTAATCTTCGCTTTCGTGGTTCTAAAGCAAATAACATTTTGAGTCTATCAATCTCTAGCCCATAAACTATCACTACGTAAAGGACATATATACATATCTATCCGATGATCGTTTGCTTCGTGAAAACAAACAAAAGTTTTCGTATTTATAATAGGAACTTATTAAAGTCCATTCTTTACTTATGCGTAACCTAATATACGCTTAAATACCTATATTCATAATGCATACTAGAAAACACTTTCACTGACACGTGTTACTCCGTCCTTTGGTCATTTGTTGACTATTCCTATGATGCCGTAGCGCTTATCACTAATGACTTAGCCATATATTACATAGATACAGACCGCTCAAAGATACTTCGAGTCAAGTCGCTCGAATGTCACAACGTGTATTCGGTTTATGAAATCTTGTTTTTCAAGTACCATTGACTTGCCCCTCTGTATCCTAAGCCTTTGTGACTTCTATATGGTTCTAAACAAATTAGGCATATCAGAAGGCTTATCATAATTACTTAAACTATTGTCATTGCATGCTTGAAAATGAGACAGTGCGCTACAGAGTGTATAGCTTTGTCTCGTTCTCGCGAATGGTGGTTATCCCCTGAATAGCATTTGATAGTCTAATCTGTTTTAAAATGCACTTATAGCTGTATCGATCTTATTTTTAACCTCTTTTAAGATGAGATCATGTAGTCCAGAAATATTAATGCAAATATTTACGACGTTATTGCGATCATGCAAATCTTTACATATACTTTAAACCACCTAACAAACTCAAAAGCTATCTATAGAGACTAATAACGGGCATCTATCAAAGACCGTACTTAAATAATTCAAGCTTAATTTCCTAAAATACTGTACGCAGTGTATGAAGGCCGAGCTGATACTGAAATTATATTTGATTACCGTTTTAAAAGAGTAACCGTGAGTTTCTTACAAATATCTTCTTATAGGCTCAACTCTTTGCCTGAGCCTAGCAACTGACCTAAATGTAGCTTCAGTGATCTAGTAAACTCTCTGACTAATAGATATTGATGTTCATAAGATTTACTTTGTAAATTAATAAATGTTTTATATTACTTTATATTTTTTAAAGTGAAGAGTATACTCAAGTCAACATTTTTGGGTAAAATCAATGTTAATTTCAAAATAATGGATAATATATGTTAGCTTTATTTATTTCTTATAAAGATATATGTACACTATTTGAGAAACACAGACTATACATATATATATCTATGACACAGTGAGTTATTAAACACTGTTACCCAAGATAAGATCTAAGTATATTTTTTAATCGTAGAAAGCGATTCTAATAGTGAAGTCAAATTTCGATTTAACTCAATCATCAATTACCCTGAAACCATATACAATAAAAAAAAACATCGTGCCTAGGCTCCGGATTCCGAGAGTTGGTAATCTAAAATCTATATTACCATCGAAATCCAATCAAAAGAAATGAAAGACACTGAAAAGATGTAAAGCTATATGACGCTTACTAGACTATCCTTTTAAGACCAATAATGTCAAGTTGAAATCCTTCCAGTTCTTACCATCGATGCGCGGCATACTAAAAGGCATATCAATATGCATGGCGGGTTTCTCCGAAGCGTACTACTGTCATGGCAACCTGATCAGTTCAGTGTGGACCGGAGGGCAGTACCTCATTGACCCAGAGATGAGGGCCAGGCGAATCGTGAACATATCGCAGTCGGCGAGTATTGAGTTCTGCAAGGCGTTCTGGTTCTTGGCTGAGAGTGGTAAGTGCCTATTGACTTTTCTCTTTCTCTGTGTCTGTCTATGCCTTAGTTTGAATAAATTTGTTTTAAAAGAACTGACTGCTACATCGACCCCATGGCGTAAGATAACGGAAGGTCACTTAATATACTAGCAATTTGGGTTACAAATTACTAATAATATTGTTAAGTCCTCCAGCTAAGCGAAAATGCTTGTGTTAGGAGTGTGTTCACGGCAATAGTGAAATGGGTGGGATCCGAATCCGCGACCTCTTCACCGTTAGTCCAGTACTTTATCGATTGGGCTACTGCCGCTTTTGGTTGGATGACCTGAACACTTCTGGAGAATCGAACCTGAGCAGTTATCGTCGACAACGTGTTACATAATTTTTGGGTACACGTACACTTAAATAATTTAAGAAATGTATGATCTAGTAAAAGGATAATATAAGAATGATAGAGTAATAAAATTACTTACTTCTAAATCAGCGTTCAAACAATCACATGAATGTAATCATGTCGCAGAAGCACCTGCATGCGCAAGTGCACATATGCTCACGATTACAATCAGTGATATCTTACTCGTATGTCTATATTTCCATGTATACACATATACAACCTTGTGATTATTTATGATGTTGATTATTTGTGACGTTATCAAGTATATTGCTTCAATTTATTATAAATATTTTAAAAATGCATAGGCGCATTTAGTCACAGGTTGCCTTTGCATTGCTTCAAAGTGTAAGTGTATGCGCCTTCATGACATTCTATGATGTATTAATAATAAATAAGACTTCCAAATTTAATTTTTGATTTATATAGTCAGTAATATATAGTAGGTATAATTTGGATGATATGAATGATAAAATACTATAATTATATTTAACTAGATGTGCCCGCGGTTTCACCCGCGTTTATGAAAAGAATTTTTCAATTCGGACTAGTAGTTCCTGAGATTAGCGCGTTCAAACAAACTCTTCAGCTTTATAATATTAATATAGATTAGTATAGATTGGCGTTTTAAAAGAGGGGCCATGGGTTTCTTGCAAGTATCTCCTCATAGCCCTTTGTCTGAACCTAGCAACCAAACTAAATGTAGCTTAGTAACTTGGTAAGCTCACTCACCAATAGGTTTTAACGTTTGTAAGTACTACTTTTACTCACACTTACAACAAACAAAACTTCGAGTGCCAACTAGTTACAACAACAATTCAAAACAATTTGTCCAGTATAAAGTTTGAATTCTGCGAAATAATTTTTTAAAGCCAACGAAATCTGGCTTACAAGCTGGTTAGCAAAAAAGTAACATAAATTAGTGCATATATTTTCCCATAACAGTGCAGAAGCAAGTATTTTAAGAATATAAACAATCGAACATGTGTTTACAATCAGAAGATGACCTCGTCATGGGTTCGCGGCTAAACCGAGAGCGTTATATGCACAAACAGTTGACGCACACCGATGCAACTTGATACGCGCTTTCTTACTAAATGCTCGTGAACTAAAATAGAACTAATTCAAAACATTGCATCACATTTGTTTATTTCCGAAGGAGACAGAGGTGCATCACACCTAGCTTACAACAAAAGAAATCCCTAAATCTGGTACAAAATGTAGCGAAATAAGGATTCAATCGATTCAATAATTTGTTAGAAAATTATGTACATATAATATCAGAAACAATGCTTGATTCCCTATTATAGCAGATATAAGATAAAAGCAATACTGCATTTGAAATAAATGCTTGCAAGGAACAACATTTCGCTGGCTCACTATTACAAGGTTCTATGTTATTTTTTTTTTTACTTTGGGGAAATGAGGTTTATAATTTGCATATCAGTAAAAAAAACAAAAAAATAACTAAGAACTATTTGCGGTTTAATATTGTGAGGTGGTAAGTGCTTCCATCTATTACTATATTAGTATAAACAAAAAAGAATGACATAATATAGAGCCATGCAATATACATAAAAATTTTTTTTCAAAAATGTAACATAGAACCTTGTAATATTGGACCAGCGATTTAACAATCTATGGATCTCGTAACGATAATTTGTGGTAAACACAATTTTTTTTACTATGTAGGGGTCAAACCCCGAACAGTCGACGCAATGGCGGGGCGATGACTTAAACTACTACCTCATCAAAAACATTTCCATTTTGTAATGGAAATGCCCTACGCGGAGGCTTGTTTAGCAAGTTGGTCTGCCTTTTCGTTACCGACTAGTCCGACGTGGGAAGTAATCCACTGAAGATGACTCGTTTTGCCATTCCATTGTAATTCTAGAATTTGGTTAATTATTATATATAATATACAATTCATATTTATGATTATGCTTTAAAACAAAACATATGTAAGTTGTGATGCGTAAATATAATTAGAACTAACAAAAGTATGCCATGTTATATTATGTCTTAAACTTTTATGCAAATGGATAGGTAACCAAGTGACAGTCTATGTGAGACTAAGTATATGTATATTGTATATTGAAGGTCAAGTGCACTATAACAACGATTATCGGTGTCCAAACTAGTAATCTTTAGAGGAAGTAATAAAAGTGAACGGAGTCTGACGTCGAGTATTATCATTGTGACGTATAACTTATGCACAATACGCATGAACTTGGTAATAATATGTTTGTAAACATATCTTCGAAATGTAGACCATATCATGCCTGTCTTGAAACGATACGATCTATAAAGTAGAACAGGCCTTAATTTACTTTCCCGCCAAATATTTTATATATACAATAATAGATGTTATTTGTGTTACTTTTTAATCGTTTCTGGGTATAATAAATTGTCAAAATGCATTATGTGTGGATACTGTGAGTATGGCTGTGTTATTACCTAGCACCATAGTGATATGACCTCAATACAAAATGTACCAAAAATATTTAGCAGTACAAAATAAAATTAAACTTATAAAGTTTGTAAAAGAAGGTATCAGAGTCATAATATTTTTATTTGTTTTATTTTATTTATTAGGGACAAAAGCAATGACATGTTAAAGTATTACAATATAGTGTTTTACATTAAATTATCAAACATATAATCAACACCATTGTCCACGGATTAACAATGGAAAATGAAAGTGATGGTGAACACAATTGAATGAATTTGACAATTTTTAACAAACAAAATCTAAAATGAAACACTGTACTGTAATAATGAAACTACTAATTAAAGGCAAATATAATAATAGAAACCTCTGAGGACAAAAATGCCTCGTACCAAAACAAATAAAATATTTGGCGTGGGTTAATAGTTAATCAGATTGGACGTGGAGGCCAAAATTTGTCTATTTCAGTAAATATTTTATCTTCACTAAATAACTTTTGCTTATCGGTATAATATTTACTAAACTACCACTACTTAATTTAGTTTTGTAGTCTTATCTTAAAATCAATATATTCTTCATGTTACAGATATGAGATAGAAAATAATATTTACATTCTTTTCAGAAATAATGAAACGGGTACCAAGCTTAATGTCTTCACCGGTTGCTGTGAACAAACTGATCACCATTCCTCCAGAGCCCATCACAGTGATGACGACGGAAGGCAAAGAAACCACAGTGTTGCCGCCAACCGTACATATTGGACTACAGGGATTGAATGTTAGGCTGATCAGTGCTAATAAGAGGGCAGGAATGGTAAGGTCTATGCAATTATATGTTACTAACTGACCCGCGTAACTTCGTCTGCTTCACATAAGTGAATTTTCCCCGTTTTTACAAATTTTTTTATTGATGCTTCGCACCTATTGGTCGAAGCGTGATGTTATGTAGCCTATAGCCTTCCTCGACAAATAGACAAACCAACACTAAAAAAAATTCAATTCGAACCAGTAGTTCCTGAGATTAGCGCGTTCAACCAAACAAACAAATTTTTCATCTTTATAATCTATACTAATATTATAAAGCTGAAGAGTTTGTTTGTTTGTTTGAACGCGCTAATCTCAGGAACTCCTGATCAGAATTGAAAAATTCTTTTAGTGTTGGATAGCTCATTTATCGTGGAAGGCTATAAGCTATATAACATCACGCTACGACCCACGGGGGCGGCGCAGTAATCAAAAATGCGGGTGAAACCGCAGGAACAGCTAGTATTAGTATATGTGTAATATCAGACCTATATACTATCCTATTGTCGGGCACGGGCCTCTTCTCAGTGTAAGATCAGTTAGGCCATAGCCAATAAACTGACCCAGTGCGGGTTGGCAGACTGCACATATCTTTGATAGTATGATAACTTTATAGGGAACTCCCAAATATGCAGATTTCATCACGATGTTTTCCTTCACCATTAAAGCGAGCAATCAAATTTACCATTTAAAACACACATCGCTTGAAAAAGTCAACGATTTTGGATTTTCATGGTAGTCCAACGATTGCCTACTAAGCTATCGCTGCTATTTTATTAGTTTCGGACTATTTTATTACTGGTGTTTGCAGACTTGTTTTTGGATAAGTAATTATGAGATCGATAGACGATCGTGAAATCGTAAATATAAGATTTCCCCGCATTTGATCATCCTGTAAAATACTACGTGGTCGAGTTTAATCAACTTCTCTGTGGTGAATCGATTAGAATAAACATAGTCACAGGCTACAAAACAGCATTGTTGATTTGAATAAAATTTAAAAAAGCCTACTGTGATTAATTCTTAGACATTATTTAATTCTCTCTCTACAAAAAAGTCGGATTTGATGGTGGCTTAGTAAAGTACTGAGGTTGACTGTTTGGTTGCTGAGTGGAATTTGTGGTAGACGATAAGACTCGACCTCGCCACGTGACAGTGAAATATAGACGACAAATTTGAATGTGATAACCGCTCGCTACAGGTTATCAGTATACACGTGTTGAAATTATTGACCCGTGGTGTATAAGTAATAAACAAAATTAGATATTACGAAACAAAGAATATTTTAGTAATTTGTTATTTTTGTTCCACATATTTTTTTTAGTTTTCTAAAAATAATTAATTTAAAAGTCGTATATATAATAGAAATTTTATTTTTGTAATAGGGCCTTACAGAAATTTAAATTACTATTATCATCATACAGTGTAAAATTGGTGAAACGGCATATCTTTTCAACATGTTGAACACTACATTTCAGTTTATTGTTGTATGATCTACGATGGAACAAGCATTTAGTATAATCAAACTTTTTCGAATGACATATTTTCCTGTTGAGTATTTATAAATATGCTATGTGTAGCTATGGACGTATTTAGAATTCATATAAAGGACGTTGTGATGTTATGCCTTGCATAAGATTGCGCCTCTGCTTGCGGACCAAAGAGACGTTCGTGATTCAATATGTTATTGTGATTTTCTTTTAGGACATTCTCAGTTGCCTAAGTCTCAGTGCCTGAAAATGTGCTAAGCATACGGATATAAAGTCAAAGTCAAAAATCTTTATTTACATAAAAATGTGTAAATTCTTCTTGGACATGTCAATTTACCTGAAGTAATGTGGCTGTAATTAAATATCTTTAATGTTTATTCTCTTGTGGCTACTCATCCGGATAGTGGTGGTAGCGGTACCAAAAAGAGTAGTAGTAGTAGTACCTTTAGTATGTTTTGATTATTTCATTGTTGACATGCATATATAATTAAATGAGTAGAAGATGGATTACATTTATTTTATTGTTAACAGCAAATATCAGAAGATTTTAAAACTACGTTCGCTATTACCTTACTCCGTAACGCAGCGGTAGATAATGCGACTGGTTTTCTTGAATCCTTAGGTTCTAATTTCGGGTCGTGACATCAAAAAGTTATTGAGGTTTTCTACCAAGAAATCTCAATATCAGTCCGGAGTTACAAAGTTTGTGGAGTTACCCACTCTTGTAGCTCGAAAAGCACATAAAAGTGTTGGTATTGCGCCTGATCTCTTTTGGGTCGTGTTAGATTGCCATCCCATCGGATTATGATAGTCAGGGAACAGAGAGTGCACTTGTTATAATTATAATATATAATACGCATCGTAATTAACGCGATCAAGCATAATGTTTACCTTTTTTATGCTTGACGTTTCGACCAGGTTACAGTGGCCGTGATCACAAGCTGACTGGTGCTGCGATGTCATGTCTCCGTTTGTGAGACAGAAGAATCTTGATTCACCCTCACTTTTCGCATATTTTTGTTTGTCCACACACTACACTCACGGTATCCACTTGAGTGCACTTATGTTAGCGCACACACTTGTGTTAAAATATCTCCTGCTGTTATGGCCAGTGTCCGTTATGATTTGCCGTCATGATCGAAATTCAGTCTGGAAAACATTATATTATGCTACTTCCTTGCAGCAACAAGTTACATACTGTTCGGTGTATTTTCCAGACAGGTGAAGCTGCCTCAACTATACCTCCAGCTGACGGGGTCTTGTTCCACTGTCATGGCGGTGGTTTCGTGGCCCAAAGCTCAAAGTCCCACGAAACGTACCTACGAGACTGGGCCGCTAAGTTGAACGTACCCATCTTATCGGTGGACTACAGTTTAGCACCACAAGCGCCATTCCCAAGAGCTCTAGAAGAAGTATTCTACGCTTATTGTTGGATGTTGTCGCATTTTAAAGAGATCGGTACCACTGGTATGTATTTATTTATTAAGTATTACTTGTAATTATGTATGAGAGCTTAAAAAAAATTATGTTACCATTACAAAAAACCAATTACATAGATATCTTTGATCTTCTCTCTTAGAGTAGATCTTATAGTACACAATATTGAATCTGAATCCGATTATATCTCTACAAAGCATTTATAATTATATGTAGGTATAAAAGTTCATAGACAAATATATATAAGTTTATTTCATTCGACTAATAATATTGTTGAGGAACGTGATGTGATGTCCATCCAACACAAAGGGAGAATTCCCCGACCAGGCTGGGTGATCGTGCCTGGCGGGCCGCGGCCCGACTGTTGATGTCGGGAATTGGTATATTATACTAAGTAATTGCGTAAACTTTACTTGCGAGATTCAGGTTTTTGTATGGCGAAGCGCATATTGCAAACAGCACCATCTCTTGTCAATCGTTAAAACTTCTTCGTCTGCCTAGAGTCGCTACTAAATAATTCTAAAGAGAGGAACCCACTATGAACCAGTTGTTTTAGTTGAAATGGTCAACTCGCCATGGTCACTGCGCCGGGTCTTGTGGGTTCTATGCCCACGCGGGACAAAATTTGTTTGACCTACAATTAATAGTAGTTCCGAGTCTAGGTGTTCTATGGGCTCATTATTTGCATGTTTGGAAAGTCTCCTATGACACAGGATTTGTTACCTTAATACTACTTAATCTATGTCTTTCCTTTTTTTTCTAAAGGCAAACGCATAGTATTTGCCGGTGACTCGGCGGGTGCAAATCTCGTAGCTGCCTGTACTCTGAAGATACTGACCTCAGGGTTACGAGAGCCAGAGGGAATGTTCCTGGCATATGCTCCACTCATGATCAGCTTTGTGCCGAGCCCGGCCAGATTACTGTGTTTAATGGACCCGGTACTGCCTTTCGGGTTTATGATGAGGTGTCTTAAAGGTATGTGTAATCACTACCATTTGCACGCGGCTTCATTCGGAAACAGTTTTTTTCTCTGGATGGAAGGTCCTTTTCTGTATCCCTGACAACGTGTATGCGAAATTGCATGATGATCGGTCGAGTAATTAAGGCGTAAAAGTGTAACAAACAAACTCACATTTGCATTTATAATCATAGATGGAATCGCTGCCAAAACCCCGAGTGTTGTTAGTTCAAGACTGCGTGGCTATCCATGTAGTCTTGTACCACCAACATTAGGGATGCTAATGCTATCATAGTGATTTAAGTAGTGGCCTAGTGATCCATTCCATATCATATATTAGAGAAAATTACGAAGTACTCTTAGACATTCAGTGTGTGCAGTATGTAACTATGTAATACGCACATCACTTTATAAAGTCGACGGTATGTTTTCGTGGGTTAAAACCCAAGAACTCTGCCTAATGTTCCAACGATTGCGCCATTTTAACCTGTTCTAATAACCCCATAGATAGTCTTATCTACGAAGTTCAGCGGCACAAAAAAGATTAACAAAGTTGATATTGAAATCTAATATTTACGATTACATCATTATTATCATATGATATTTTCGGTGTTTTTGTCATTATGAATGTATTAAATATTTAATTATCGCTCGCTTAAACGGTGAAGGAAAACATCGTGAGAAAACCTAAATTTCTAAGAGTTTTTCATATAGCTCTAAAAGATATGTGAAGCCTGCTAATGCGCGATGTGCCAGCGGGGTAGACAATGTCCTAACCGTTCTTACATGGAGCATTTTATATATCCTCCTCCTCGCGTCGTATTTTTCTACTGAGGGTCGTGACTCCCCCGCTCAATCACTGTCTCATTGACTATCTCCCTCCATCTGTTCCGGTCTTTTGCTTCGTGGAGGGCTTTGTGGAGATTGGTGTACCTATTGTGGTTTATGTATAGGGCTGATATTTATTTATATATGATTTTCAGCATACGCAAGTCCGAATACAGGAGGGAAGGGTAACAAAGATGATAAGCAAGGAAATCCCAATCAGAATGCGTTGTCAAATGTGACCACACCTAATAACGACAGTAATGGCTTCCTGAGAGTTAGTCCTTCACAAGGTAAGTGGCGAACTTTCGAGAACATTATTTTATAGTTTGTTAACGTGGTATGCCAACGAATGATTTTATTTATTTATCAAGGAAAACATTATACAATTTCTAAATTGTAAAATGTTTTCCTTTAGATGAAATATAGTTTTAATGTGAATTTAATACAATAAGTAGCCTGTAATGTGTTTTGTAAAGACTTTTATTTATTTATTGATTAAAAATTTATTATATTATTATTTATTTACATCAAATAGAACGACTTGCGCCAATTACACTATTTACTAATATAATATATAAATTTAAAATTTAGCATTCATGCCTTCTGCTCACAGTACCTCATACATTCTAATTATAAACTAGTGGATACAACAAAGGTAGTCCGGCACAAGAGAAAAATTATATTACCAGACCATGATGGCAGCGCCGCCTACCGAGTCCATTTGTGAATCTAAACCATTCAGGAACCCACTCAATACACACAAAAATGTCATCAAAATCGGGCCAGCCGTTTAGGAAGAGTTCAGTGACAAACACACGTACAAAAGAATTATATATATAAAGATTACTAGCTATTTAGTTTTCTAAGTAGTAGTATTTCTCATAACTCCTTAAGTTAAATTACTTTTGTAAGGAGTGGTTTTACATCGGGAGTGCAATAAGTGAGATTGGAGACTACGACCTCTCTCGATCGCTATAGGTACCAATGCGTTGTTGTCCTTCTAATATATGCAAATTATGCATCTAAAATTTTCGACCAAATATTTACATAGTAGAAGCACTACAAATATAATTATATTGAAACTATGATATATTTTAACCTTAGTCTATAGAGAGTTTTAAATCATTTTGAAAATAAAGCTCGAATACCTAAATGAATTACATTTTAACCTTAAAACATGACATTTATTTGAGATGTTGCCACTCGGAACAAGCCACAGAGTGTAAAAGCACTTAAGTAGACAAACAAAGATTGAATATTAACTCATCTTGATTCAAAATTCATGAATACACACGTCTATAATGGCGAGTTTGTTCTCGTGGGTTGTATACAGATTTATTTATTTAATAAACTAAAACAATTACACTAATTATTAGTACATACTTAAACTTATATAATTTAATTATATAAGTTTAAGTTAACTTCTCACAAAAAGCATTGCATACAATCATGACTACTTTCAAGTTGTCAGCAAAAAATGATGAAGGGATGGTAATAAGTGGTTATACAGGCTGTCCGGTAGCAATTTTCAAATTTTGAATAGATTTTATTTCTGAACGAGAGCAGCTACAGGGGCGCGGGAGGAGGCGTTAGAAGCGCCAGCGCTGTGAGTTTTTTATGACGTAGCCTCCCAAACTGAAATGGGCTTCATCACTGAAGAAAATGTTTCTTAATCCAGATCGGTCGAAAAAGTGGCTAACATTCTCTCGGCGTAGTTTATTCTTGTTTGATAATCATTTTCGTGAAATTTTTGGTTTATCTGTATTTTGTAGGGATGAAACTTTAGTTTCTTTCTTATTATTTCATGTAATGTTGTTCTGGTAATCCCCAAAGCCGATGATCGCTTACAAAACTTACGCTGAGCCGTAATGAGTTAAAAATTACTTGTTAAATATGCTTCGATAGCAAAAGCGCGGTGCGCCCCCGACCAATGCTCCATTGCGACTAAAAGATTAACAGCGCTGGCGCTTCTAACGCCTCCCCCACACCCCTGTAGCTGCTCTCGTTCAGAAATAAAGTCTATTCAAAATGTGAAAATTGCTACCGGACATCCTGTATTTTTTAATGGGCTCTTAAATTCCTAGTTAATAGCGATGATTATATGAATATGACTGCACGGATGGAGTAGTGGTTTAACTGGTCGCCTGGCCATTGCCGCCGCTCCGAGTGTTAAGGGTTCGATCCCCACACGGGACCAAAATTTTGCGATCCACAATCCACAATTCCACTGTCCATTGTTTGAATGTTTGTAAAGTCTCCCTCAATACAGGTTTTATGCCTTGTGCAGGAGATATATTTTAAAAGAAAAAGAAATAGCTCATTTTGATCCAAAATTAATGAACGTCAATGTCGGCGAGTTTGTTTTCGTGTGTTGTATAGAAATGGTTATAAGTATTTATTTTTTATGGGTGCGATGATATCTGTGCAATAACGATGATTATGTAAATGCTCTTCCATGCCTCCTTACAGAAGGTATAAGCGAAGGCCCATCATCTTTCGAGGAGGTTTCACCGTCAGACTTAGCAGAACTTCAAGCGCACAAGTCTGGTAGTGAACGTCGGAAGTCTTCCGACACTACCATTAGTGCGGCCTCTTTACAAAGTGAACACACCGCTACAGGTATGTTTAAAAACATCACTACTGGATGACGTAACTGTTTTAAGGACTTGAATATATCTATACTAATATTATAAAGCTGAAGAGTTTGTTTATTTGAACGCGCTTATCTCAGGAATAAGGTCCGAATTGAAAAATTATTTTAGTGTTGGGTAGCTCATTTATCGAGGAAGGCTATAGGCTATATAACATCATGCTACGACCCACGGAGGCGGCGCAGTATTCATAAACGCGGGTGAAACCGCGGGCACATCTAGTCGCTTATCAAGCCGTTTGAACTCGAAACATATTTTCAACAACAACTAGTTAATGACCGAGACCTCGTTAGCGTGACGATAGAGGAAACGTTCTTGGCAAGCGCCATCTTTTATATATAAAAATTAATTAATAGCCAGTTGCACTCACTGATCGGTAAACGATTAGCAAGGTTAAGCAACGTTGAGTGCGGTCAGTCTATAGATGGGTGACCGCTTAGTGGTATTTCATCTGAGCGTCTCCGTGCTTCGGAAGGCACGTAAAAAGTCGGTCCCGGTTGTTGTCAAATTGATAGCAGTCGTTAAGCCATGTCAGAGGCTTACGGGCGGCTTGAACAACTCTTGATAACAGGTTGACCACTAACCACACGATAAGAAAGAAGAAAGGATAACTTTCACTAACATCGTGAGGTAGCCTGCATGTCTAAGAGTTCTCAACGTTCTCGAAGATATGTGAAGTCTGCCAACTCGCACTGGGCCAGCGTGGTGGACTATGGCCTAACCCTTCTCACACTGAGAAGAGGCCCGTGCCCAGCAGTGGGACAGTGTAATACAGGGCTGATATTATTATTATTATAACTTTCACTATTATCCCATAGGAAAACAGTACCGGGTTAAAACGCATCCTATGTGTTAATGGGATACTACAAATTCAACGGTAGACTAACTTATATATCTACTAGATATTGGCCGCATCTTCGCTAGCGTTAATGTAGGTTAGTAACAGTACCTATTTCTGGACAAAAGGTATCCTATGTCCTATTCTATTCCCCTGGCAACACGTATGCTAAATTTCATGATGATCTGTCAAGTAGTTAAGGCGTGAAAGCGTAACAAAACACAAACTCACATTCGCATTTATAATATTAGTTAGGATAACCGACTTGTTCGAAAATGTACTGATTTGCTTCTAGGTGTGACCCCACTGGAGGATAAATCTCAGCAGTACGTGTCAGACTTCCTCGAGCGATATGTACTGGACAGCGACACGGACTCAGAAGGCCGCAAAATACCTATCGTCAAGCCGTCTCCTAAGACAAAAGATGAATCTCATAGGTATTACACATTACACAATAATACATACACTACAAGTAACTAACTCGTACCCGTGGCTTCGTGCAATTACCGAGATACAAAGCGGCGTAACACTCCTATTCATAAGTTCGACACAATAAAAAATGTTTTATGTACTACCTACTACTATAAACAATCACTTCAAATATTTCAAGGTAAGTAATAGTCTAATCAATAATTGATTAGAATAGACATTTTCATTACCGTCACTGATTTTCTTGATTTAGAGAGTACGTACTTACTGCCTAAAGCAAGAGAATCCGTGGGTAAATCAACTAAATTTTGATAAGGAAACAATGCCAATAAACCGTACAGGGAGTTGAATAACATTTAAATGTAAGTAAAAAAGTGTACCTTTTCAGGGAGCCAGAATCAGAGAATTCAAGTACTTTAGTTGGCGAACCGCCATTAGTAGAGGATGAATATAGCAAAGAAAATAAGAAAAGGATAAAATCAAGGTATATCAAGTACTCGCCGGCTTCCATTTTATATTTTATTTGACAGCTTAGTAGTCGAGTTTTTTTGAGCAATCATTTAAGCTTGTCAAATTGTAGCGTTTAAGATTAGAATTACTTTTGAATTTAAAACCAATTACAATCGCCTAAAATGTCTTACAACAAAAATGTATTTGCTGCCAAGTAATACTGCGTCCTTTTTTGATTACGGGTTATACTTTGAGCAGTAGGTAAATAGATATGGTATCCCTCATAATCGTATTATAACATAGTTTAATACGTGTTTTGACAAAGTAAACAACGTTATATTAAATCCAATATGGCGGCTTGAATGTAAGATAAAACAATAATGAATCAAATGACAATCCGTGAGATTGTCCAACGTTGCTGCAAGTATACTAAAGAGAAAATATAAAAAATACTCAAAACCACACCATACAACTGTTAACTCAGTACCTCATTGGGCGCGTTAGTCATCGGGTATAGTTGACATGAAAATCTATGTAAGTTGGTATGGACAGATAATAATGTGCTATCCTTCCAATATCCTCACATCTACCCATGGTTTCTGAAAGGTAGATCTTGACAAGATTGTTTACAGACGTTCAACGCTTGTCTGTCCTTTCAGAAACCGTATGTTAGAGTCGCATTACAATATTCTTATCCCTTTGAGTATACACTATATTCGAACAGTGTCTGCAGATTTCAAATTCATATAATAATATGAGGAAACTGATATATAGCCTTATCAGCTTAGAACAGATAGCGTTTGGGAAGAGAACAATGAAGAATAACGGTAGCTGTAGTTTTAGTCGTTGTCCTTCTCATATCGCACAAGTTTAGTACATTATTATAAGTAGATTTTATTCTCATATTCACCACACTCGACACCTATTATGATCAGAATATATGAAGCATAATACTAGAGCTGAAATGTAGTATTGAACTGTTTGTTTTTAAAGGATAAGTGAAGTAGCGACAGGATTCATGGGAGCGATGTCTTCTCGGCTAGCTTACATCACTGGATCTAACGCGATCTCTAGGCCGCCGCAAGACGAGTAAGCACATGCATTTATACGACCTGACTTTTATTAGAATTATAATTTACATGAGCTTGCAAGCGACACATTATATGATGTTATAAAACTATATGAACTTAGGTTTGGTTTGGGTCTAGGTGAACAATAGCGGTGTTATTCCATATTGTACATATTGCATGTTCTAAAAACTTAGGAACATTTATTTTTTATGTATAATATTTAAATATATGTATGTTACCTTTTACCATTCGTGTCAAAACAAACTAAAAAGCATGTTATTTTCTTTATTGTAGATTATATTTATGTAGGTGTATGTAACATACTTTTTTGACTATTTTATGATCGGCCATATCCCGCCCTTGGACATAAATAAGACATTGTAAGCTAAAAGTTACGTATTGAGTCGCAGCGGCACACCGGTCGCCAGGCAGAATAGATTTTTAATTATGTCTGGTATCCTAAAACTTGGCACATGAAATAATATTAAACAATTATTATTTATGTTTCATTCACTATTTAATAATTGAAATAAAATCTGTGTATATTTGAACATTGATGTGATGTCCCAGCGTGGTGGCCCGTACGAACCTGGACGCTCTGATCGCTCGCTCTCCGTCTGACGAGTTCAAATTCTCAGTGCCGCGCGACCCGTTCTTATCTCCCTACTGGGCTGATGACCATCTCTTGAGGAAGTTCCCGCCTGTTAGAATACTGGTATGTACATTAATTAGATTCTTATTTAAAAATATAAATCCCGCACTAAGAATTAATGTTTGTCGCGGTGGACTTTACAAACATTCAAACAATGGACACAAGGAACACTCAGACTCGACACATCTATTTATGGAATACACAATTTTTTGTCCCGAATGGGGATCGAACCCACAACACTCGGCGCAGCGGCAGTAGCGAGGTGACCGCTCAAACTACTACGCCATCCGAGCAGTTTTACGTTGACTACTAAGCAGCGATAGCTCAGTGGGGAGACCAACAAACTGCAATGCAGAGGGTCTCGGGTTCGAACCCACGTCGTGCACCTCTGACTTTCGAAAGTTGTATGACTTTTCGAAATTATGTGCGTATTGATTGACTATTATCGCCTGCTCCGTGCCTCGGAAAGTACGTTAAGTCGTTGGTCCCGGCTGCCATGAACATCTATGGCAGTCGTTATTGGGAGAGTGTCGACACAAAAGATCCCACTGGATCGAAATGTCGTCGGTCTGCACTGACTGGCCCACACATAAGATAAGATAAGATACGTTGACTACTACTATACAATCCAAATATAGCAATAAAATTATTGGGCAGAGAGGAATCCGTCAAGCATCCTCCATCCTCGCATTGCCAACTCCAACTATGACAATAGAAACAGGTTTACAATACCGAACTGCTCTGGTAAGGGACAGTCGCGTAGTGGTATCCGGACGTACTTCAACTTGCAGTACTCCACTTCGAACACAACGATTGTTTTTTTTTTTTTTTGCTCGTCAAAATGACCACACTCCACCTGATGGTAAGCAGTCGTGTGGTCTAAGAGCAGTGGCCTCCACATCGCCCCCACAGTAGCCGAGGCGATGTTGAGGTCTCTACTTTGACGGCCTGAGAAGATGCTTTTTCACGCCCCGCTTAAAGAACCCAGGATTGAAGAAAGAAGGAAACACGTGCCTTGGCAGAGAATTCCATGCCTTGGTCGTTCGGCAGAGGTATGAGGACCCAAACCTTTTGGTACGCGCTCTAATCGACTCTACCGTGTAAGGATGGCATCTGAGCCCAACACGCGTTGTTCTGGATAGGAAAGGGGAGTGCGGGATAAGGTGGAATAACTCTTCAGAGCACTCCCCGTGGTATATTCTGTAGAAACATGCCAATGAGGCAATGTCTCTACGGAGTTGCAGAGGTTCCAGTGAACTCGTGACCTCTGGATCTCCGATGATACGGACAGCCCGCCGCTGTAACCGGTCGAGAGCGTCCAGCAAGTACTGCGCGGAGCCATCCCAAAGATGAGAACAGTACTCCACGCAAGGGCGCACTTGTGCCTTATACAATAGGCACAGTTGCCCAGGCGTGAAGAACCGCCTCACCCTGTTCAGAACTCCGAGTTTTCGCGAAGCTTGCTTAATGACGCTCTCGATATAGGTTTTCTGATTAAGGGAGCGGCAAAGATCCATACCTAAGATGGAGAGACTGTCACGTATCACCAGTGGAGTGTTCTTCAGAGAAGGGAAGGGAAGGAACTGAGACTTTTTTGTTGAGAACGCGCATGCCTGGGTCTTCTTGGCGTTGAACTCGACCAAGTTCTTGGCACCCCATTCATAGATGCGGTCCAAGGCCCGGTCAAGTTCAACGACAAGATTCTACCTTTTCCCCTCAACCTCAGCCTGTTTGGCCCCAGGATGTCCGAGATATCGCCCATGCACGGTACTGTCGTCCGCATAACAATGTATGTTGCCGAGATTCAACATATCATTGATATGCAGAAGAAAGAGCGTAGGGGATAAGACAGAACTGAAGAAATGTTTATAGTTACTTATTTTATCTTATGTAGGGGCCAGTCAGTGCAGACCGGCGACACTTCGACCCAGTGGGATCTTTTGTGTCGAGACTCTCCCAATAACGACTGCCATAGATGTTCACGGCAGCCGGGGCCAACAGCTTAACGTGCTTTCCGAGGCACGGAGCAGGCAATAATTGTCAATCAATACGCACAAATTTCGAAAAGATATATAACTTCCGAATGTCAGAGGTGCGCGACGTGGGTTCGAACCCGAGACCCTCTGCAATGCAGTCTGTTGGTCTCCCCACTAAGCTATCGCTGCTCTCAATGTTTATAGTTGCTGATGGCAATGACCCTGTAGGTGCTTAAACAGTACTATGCGATTAAGCAGGAGCCTGGCTACCCCTGACATTGCTAAAGTGCCGTAGATGCTAAGTGCTGGGTCGCTAACTCCTCTGCCACTAAAAACGATAAAACCAGCCTATTTGTCGTTGGAGCTTTGTTGAATTGTATATCCTACCCTGTGTACCGATCTGCTACAGATTTAGTACCGCCTAAAGTTGGAAAGAATATTAATATACCTATGTTTAATATGTATGATATTTTCAGACAGTACATTTAGACCCCTGCCTGGATGACTGCGTGATGTTTGCAAAGAAGCTGAAGAAGTTGGGCAACACCGTCGGCATTGAAGTGTTAGAAGGCTTGCCTCATGGCTTCCTTAATTTCTCTCTCGTAAGTACAAGGATTTTTGTTTGCTATAAGATTATTCAAAATATTATTTTGGCTGTATATGGCTATCTGCCTTCATTCCCAAAATTTAGTATAACTGTTATTGAATCTGTTCAGTAGGTAAATTTGTTCAGCATCGACAGAATCCTAAATACACAACGCATTTTGGACCTCATCATTCCCTCAGCTATATGGTCTCAATGGCCAACTTCACCCGATCACCAGTTCTTCAGTATAATATTTACAAAATAAACGTAGCTATTAATTTCTGAAATATTACTTTAGACTACGTTTGTAAATCACATTATCGTAGTGTTCCAGCACCCCCTTCAGTGACATTGGTGACTATTTAAATGAAATACTATGTGCTACTTCAATACATCCTTTTAAAAAATAACATTGAACCAATCAGTCATTACAATGCTCCATGTTGTGTGATATACAGGGTTAATTGAAAAATAACAATAGCTTTGTGCCGGTTACTTATTTATAACTTACTTAACAACTTTTGTTGACTGATGTAAAGACGACATGGGTCAAAAAAAGTTTAGTTATTTTTATGTAATTCTGTATTTTCTATCATTTAATATGTAACTAATACAATTTCCGCCCCACAGATGGCCAAAGAAGCGAACGAGGGCTCGAAACTGTGCATCGAACGCATAAAGCAGTTATTCGACTTAGACAACCAAACAGTTCCGCGGGAGAACAATGAGTTATGAATGTGCGGGCTGTGCTGCCGTACGTAGAACGTAGGCTTTACTATGTGCCTCAGCCTAGCGGTGACACAGGTAGGATATATATGAGCGTGTACTCACTTTGAACTGTATGCGAGTCCTTACTCGACTATGTAGGCGACGAGAAGCAATTGGTTATTTGGACTATATGATAATAAGCCTTCTATGTGAACCAACTGTTTAGTCAATTTGCAAACTCGACTAAATTGTTAATCTTACTTCTTCGATATGCGAACCGCGATGTACTGTGTTTCCTAACTCGACTAAAGTGTTTAATCGACTTCTAAAGTAGCTTATAAACTATGCAGGCTTTTCAATATTTAAATTAACTAGTCGAATAATTGGCTATGTAGTACTTCATTGTGTTTAAAAACCATATAATTATTATAAACTAAATGTTCATTCTTTTATTTATCAATTATTATGTATTGCAGAATTCGACCTTTGAATTTTAATTGATAATAATTTTCTAAAATTATTTCAAATACACTGTAAAATTGAAGTAGACTACTTAAAAAGCTATCGATTTTAAATCGATTGTGTGCTTATCGTAAATGTAATTTTTATGATGCATATAGTAGAAAAAATAATATTGTAAATGCATAAGTAGAATGTGAAAATTATCTATAATATTAATTTCCAAATTATAATTCGCGTAAAGTTTCGCACTGACCAAAATAAGAATAATTAATTTGATGAACTTCGCCGAGGTTCTTAGTAGAAACATGCACTTGGGAATATACTATATGTGCCCATAATTGGCGTTTTAGTAAGCGGATATTCGCTATGTAATGTTATATAAATATACGCACCACTTTAAAATTTAAATATACTTCACGGTGACTGGGAACGAAGTGCTGAGTCCGATTATATATTTTTAATGTAAGTTCTACTACTAATGTATTAAAATATACTTACACAATAAAACTCACACTGGTAAAGTTAGCGGCATAAGTCGATAAATATTTGTTAAATTTTATATTATTTCATCATACACAATAATTATGGTCTCTTAAACTTTTACAGCAGTAATAATTAAAGGATTGTTATTTTAATCACAATGTATTACTTAATAACAATCATTAGACATTTTTCATAAAATACTGTAACAAATGTATTAAATTTATAGCTACTTTTGCCGTCAACTGTACTATAGATGTATAGATCACTCTGATAACAAATGTACTTAAATAGACTCCACAAAGACTTAAATCGATATATGCGAAAATCGCGATTAATCTTGTCTGGCAATCAGCGGCTCAGCACACGTCCTGTTATTGTTGCATCATAAATAATTGTCAGTCTATCAATATTAAACGGCTATCAAAATTAATCTGTATAAATAATGCCAAACTTCATAATGGTACTGTCAATTTAAATACGAAAATTAATGTTATAAGAATATTCCAAGTCGCCCAAGATACTACTGGAAGGTTGAAATAGCCAGACTTGAAAGAGATGTATGTGCCCGATTGATCTAACTTGGCATAAAAAAGAAAGGGATAGCGTACTTTATTGTCGGAGGCCAAGATCCATTTTGGGTCACTGAGCCAGCGAAGTAAGTAAATAAGAATATTATAAATAGATCACGCGTTAACTTAACACTTGTTCGTCATATTGTCTTCATATTCGTCACGTTAGTTGTTGAGTGAGGATGTTTGGTATGGCCACGACAGTTGTAACGGTTGTGGTTGACCTCTGAATATCTAGCGCTAAGAAAAAAAGGAAGAATTAGGTGGTCTACCACGTATATTGCCAGGTCTTAACGTACTTGACACATGTCTTTTCATACATTTTCTCTTGCGGAAATGTCTATAAACTCAAAATATATTACAAGATATGTTGCTCTCCAAGGACATTGATATTTAAAAAACGATTAATAGACCGCCAGTAATGTAACTACTTAAAGATGGCCTTAGTGTTGGCGAACTAGGCGAATATTTCTAGAGCGCCTTTCTTCTTTAGAAGCTATATTCAATAAAAAGCCTTGTCAAATTTCCAAAATCTTCTATCTTGTACAGCGAATACATAAGTACCAAACTCCAGACATGAGATGTGGAAACGATGAAATATGTGTCTTCAGCAAGCCATCATAACTGGCTATCGTAACGATTTCCATGTCAGTCCAATACCGTTAAATCTTAATACAAAAATCTAAAATTTCATATTTAACTTTTTACTTGTAATGGAAAATACACTCAGTGCACAAGTATTTACTTTGATAATTACAGAACTATATTCTTCCTTATTTTCTTAACGTGATGTATATTATGTGGTAGAATAATCGATTGCAAACAGCAAAACAGATTTTCACAATATAAAGAAGTAACCATGTTTCGTGCGTCGCTTCACTTACATTGCGGTGTGTCGTTGGAATAGAGGCGTGACATAGCAAATTTTCTTGTGATCGAGTCGCAACAGACGGCGGCCCGCAAACCGTGATGATCACGAATCGTGCAAGAATATTGTTCGCTAGCTCCTATTTGTAAAATGATTGATGATGTCTGATCACCATCGTCATCCGCAACTTTATCGTTTCAGTTTGCGATCCGCTTAGGCCTAGTTCCTATATTCAAGAACGAGTCGGTTTACCTACGGACAGTTAATTGTTGGCACATTTTCTGTGGCAAACGTGTCTAAATTTAACTACCCATAGCTAAAATCGACTCGTTTCTTGATAATAAGAACTGAGCTTTAGTCATGTTGTGAGTACTTAGGTACGGCTCAGTATTGTATGTGCAATTGTTAGTTCAGTATTTTAGTTTAACAACGTATTATTACTACGTAAATCGCAATTAGAATTGAATAATATAGGAAATCTGTATTGAAAATTGATTTATTATTTATTTCTATATGTATAAATACCTATCTGTATATTTTATTAATTTATATTTAATCATCACAGTTATTGTTAAATAAAAGCTGGCAACCTTTTTAAGTGTAGCCATAATTATGTGATAAAGAGAACATCACGGGAAATGCATTTAAATAAATAAAAATGTATGTATTTAACTATTTGAATTGTATAGTTAGAGCCATTTCCCTTTCCTAAAGTGTTGTGAATTTTATTTAATTGGTTAATCATGTGTTGTATTCAAGCTTTATGTATTGATTCTACGTGTCTTTAATTTTGTTTGTAATGTTTAACCGTTTACGTGAAAACGGTATATAATAAGATTTTTGTTTAGGCTCTGAATACACTTAATATATTCAAATCTGTCCATTAACTTGTGTCTATATTACTCTCACTAAAACTGTCCACTAATGATAGAAATTCAAAGTGTATTTGGGGTCTTATTAAAGAGTTTAACGCTGATAATCGTTGGTCCATAGTTGATTAACGATCTTATTCGTTTTCTTTTTTAGAATTTTAATAAATTATTTAAGTAAATCTTAAAATCGTTTATAATAGTGGAACAACGATTATTAGCAAGTGTTTATAATTATGTTCTAATTAGATTTGTAATTTAAGCTCAGAGAGCTATGGTTTAAAATGCTTCGGCTATAAACCGTCGCATTTGTGGTTAGTGTATATTATGAATAAATTATTTCAATAACCAAAGTAATTTTCGTTCGACGAATTATAACAAGGCTTGTGAAATATTTTTATGTTATCCATTTTAATCCTGTTCTGTTGCCGCCGTATTTAAACTGAACTCAGTTATTTATTTTTATATGTATAACGTTAAGGACCATAATGAAATATCATATTAATATCACCATGTATAAAATTGTTAAAACATATTGAATGCTCAATTCTTCGTTATATATTTTTGATAAATTTGTTTTGTGGAACGAATACCTATTTTATACTGTCTCTTAAAATCTCAAGTTTTTGTGAACCAAAACCTGGTTCAAGAACATTAAGTTTTGTGAACTGTTTTACTTGTAAAGAAGCCATTTTGTTGTTAAAACTTCTAAAACAATATGGCGATGTATTTGACAGAATTCCAAATTTAACCTATCAAGCATTTTTCCACTGCTGTGTTCAAACTATGTATCTCATTTCTTGTTAGTTTTGCTAGTGTTTGTGTACCTACTTCTTCTATCTAAAACTCACGATTCAATAGTGCAAGTAGACTTAGCTTGTAGATATAATATATGCCTAATATTTGGTTACGATGTTAAGATACTATACCTACATATTCCTTTGTTTGGATAAACAGTAGAATTGTACTAATACGTCGCTTTGACTGTTTTCATGTTAAATTAAGAATATATCAAATTGGATTATCAATGTTTAATAGCGACTCTGTATTTGTTTGCTGTCCCACCTTGGGTACTAATCTAGCAGGGATGTTATGGAGGTGTATAGGGTATTAATGACGGCTAAGGGCGCGGATGTGAATTCAATTATTTACGTTCTATATAAAACGAATGCCAAAAATTGTACACTAATTAATCATCACACTGGAGCATACGTGAGATTTTCGATTAGCCCCTGATAAACCTCTAAAACATGGATTGTAAACCATCCTCAATTAAATCACGGATGCATCAAGTTTGCAGATGAAGATGTAGAATTCTGCAACATCCCTGATATATCTAGTTTAAAATGTTTAAATGCCTTCTATCGTTCGACATTTATAGTCAAAATTCACTGTCGCCTGGCTTCGAATTAGTTATCAAGAACCGAGCTACAAAAGTTAGATGCAGTAAGAATGCAATGCAATAAGTCTGTGATAGTGAATTGAAGCTTTTCGAAAGCAACTAACAGTATTCTAAATAAAATTACAAATGATTCAAAAATACATCATCTAAAATAATGTTGCCTGTTTGTGGAATTTATCAAATTGTAAAAATGTATTTATCAATATTTTTTATAGAAATAAAAATATCCATACATGAACTTATTAAAACTTACAACATTTTATTGTTATCAATAATATCTATGAATTGGTGTGAACAGTTTATTAGACACTTGACATTAGGCCTTACGGAAATGGATACATACATTAGATGTTACATATATTGTAGGTAACATATATATCATAACCGAAATAGTTACATATGGTCCATTGTCCATTCTGAATATTACAACTAGTCAATAATGACAATATTGTACAATGTCTTGTTATTTCAATAAATGAATGAAAATAAAGATTGTAGTTTTATTTCACCTATAAACTCACAAACCTAAATATGAAATTATTTGACTTACCAGCTATTAAATTTTACTTCTAAATAAGTTGTCAAGAATAAAGAATACCTACTTAATTTAGTATTATTTAAAGCGACAAAAGAGGAATAAAGTAGATTTCTAAAAAGATTAAATAAGTAGGTATACCTATATACCTAATAGTACCTAATTTTATTCACTTTAATACTTTCGCGTTGCATGATTCATTTAACGAATAATTACGGTATTAAGAATGGTATGTAAATAGTTAAATACCGAGCATTATCGTGTTAATACCCGCGATTTGTTATACTGGACGTAAGGTACCTATGGATAAATTAATGTTTACCAGAGCAAAGATCAAAAGAGCCAATTAAAACGAAACGTCGGGGAAAGTATAGGTATAAATTGAAATCTAAATAGTTTTAATAATTTTAAATAGATAAAATAGTATTATAGATTCAGTAGGTAGTAGATTTTTATTTTCAAAATTATTTATTTATCTAATAAAAGTGTTAATAAATATCGCGATAAAATCTGTAAGTATAAAGCAGTTTAATTTCAGAACAAAGTAAGTATTTAAAAATTACTATTTATTTACAATACTTTGCTTTTTTGTATACCATGGCTACAAATAAATGAAAACCATCTGTTTTTTATAGTCATAATATTCTTTTTAGACACATTTTTACACCAATATATATGCAGACAAACCGGTGCGTAACTATTGTAATTTGTTTTGCAACATTTCCTTATTTTGATGATAAAAAGTAAATATTAATTTTTGTAAAAGTTTATACAGTGGCCAACTATTTTCATATTTCTTTTTTGTGAGTATTTTAATTTGGGTTTGCAATAACTAAATTCTTTCTTTAAATTATTGTAAGTACCTACTAATTTATAATCAGTCTGTTAATAGGTAAATTGTTCGACTGTCATCATTAGCCGCCTGATGATTATTGACCTGAGGTATATTAATATACCTACCTACATAATATATATGTGGGATTGGCTGGCGCGGGAAAGCTGCGACTTGCAAATTGAGATAATAAATAATTCAATATTCTTGCGGACTAATAATAAATCCAGTGTTGTTATTGACATCTTGTTATTAATTTACTAATTTCCAAACCGTGATGTTTCAGATGTAGCATTCCTTTTGTTTAGGATCGACGACGCGTTATAGATATAAATATCTAGTATTGCAAGCAATTATAGACTACTCGCCTACGTGCCATCAGGCGAGTCAATGGTTATTTGCCACCTTAGTTACATAAATACAATAAGTACATACAAAAACCTATTGGTTATAAGAAAATAAATAACAAGGTAGGTACCTACCTATCTTGTTTCTTACATGGACGACAATGGTAATGGAATCCAATAAAATACGCCGTATAAGACCTATTAGCAAACAAATGGGTACACTAACGCAAACGCTATAATCAGTAATAACGCCAATGTTGACCTACCTATATCTGAAGAAGTAAGCAGGGGTCTATTATATTGGTATACCGAGTGTTCGTAATAGGGGTCAACCTTTTGCTGCTTTCGGACATATTTCAAGATTCCGTGCTGTAGTTAAGTATTTTTTTACAGAAAATCTCTTTTTCCCTCGACCCGGCATCACAAGTTCATCCGTAATACGTTTAATGCCGAGCAAGCGCAAACTTATGGCACTAAAGGAACGAGCGTCAGAAAAAAGATACTTATGCCATTATTAAGTAGGCGGTACCTACCTAAAAATAACACGATCGATTTGCGATGGGACGGCTCAGCTATAATAGATGACCGTAAGTTTTATTTATTATGCCGGTTTCAAAATTCTAACTAAATCCCGAAACCGCTATAGGGTAATATCGTTCCCGAAAATTTCTTTTGGAAGGTAGGGCTAAAATCAAGAGATATATAAGTACCTATTATAGGTTCTTTTTATGTTGCATTATTTGCGATTTGTAACTAGTTCTTCACAAATTCGAAACGATTTCACAGCGCCTCTGGAGCTAAACATCCTCCTCTGGCATATATGTTTAATAGGACGAAAATATTGCGGTAGGTAGGTACCTATGTCATTTCACATCAATAAGATGTTCATAAATATAATTGCCACCATTTCGAGCGTTACAATATGGCGTGCCACTCACAAAATAACCACTTAGGTAGGTATACTATTGAACCATCCGAGCAATCAATTATTTATCTAGACGGCACGTGTCGTTCGCCATTTTATCCTTATTAAAATGTTACCCATCAAATTATACGGCGTGCTCGTCATTCGTTGACCCAGTTACTACTGACCATTACTGACGTTTATGTATGCGTGTCGGCACTCGGCAAAGATCCTTCACCCTGCAATTGGGGCGCTCTCTAAACTACTGCCGATCTGATCGATATGAATTCATAAGTGAACTCTTTTGCACCGTTAGATGTACATTGTATACTCTCATTACTCACTACTTTTGTGTAACATATGTAAATTATGTATCTTGCATTAGATTGAATTATTTCGTATGAGTTGGAAGAAAGATTAAATCAGTATTTCACATGCGGCACTATGCAATTGAAATACCGATAGGATCTTATAGGAAAATATAATAGTGACTTCTTTTTTTGTAATTATGCCCATGTATTAATGCTGAGATATTGATTTCAGTCGATAGCGTTAACTTCTGTAGGGTAAAGATATTTCATTTTATTGGTTAGATAATTTTTACCTACAAGTAGCGTTACATACTATGCGGAGAGGGTATGTACCTAATTGTGTTGCTCCTACTACATAATTGTAGTACATACAGGCAAATTATTTAAATATGAAAATTAAACAACATAAAATTAATGTTAATCATGTTTATTATACTAATAATGCTAAGGTTGCAGTGAACATGATGTTTAACAAATCGTTATTGTTTACAGAGTTGTTGACAAGGGTCAATTGACTTTTTGGTAACAACATTATAATACAATGACTACTTACAGATGCCGTTTACAAATAAAAAATCTATTTAGCTATTAGACAGTGTAAAAATCTTAACAAAACAATAATTTCAGTACAACTCAACATTAATTAAATAATTTTATTTTCCGTCGTGCAATAATAATAAGCGCTCATTAAAAAAATGTTTAGTTTCGTAGTACAGCTTATCAAAACTCATCCTTTCCTCAATGCTTGAAAAACAAAATGCATTATTATGAAATACCAATTAATTCGGTGAACATTCACACTTCTGTTCTAAATAAAGAACATAATTTTTATTAGAAAACAGGAGCTTTAGGTCTACATATTATACCACAATATACAAGTACAGTAAAAACTGACAGAATTTTAAGTCCGATATAGTTAAAAGAATGTCTAGAGCTAAGCATTATTTATATTACTTTACATATTGAATCATGAAAAAAAATTAATTTACAAGTTGTATGCTATATCATAGTCACTTGTATGTAATGGGTACTAGATAAAATGCATATTGCAATGTAGTCAATACAGTAAGTCAATATGCATGTATTATTATGAAATATTCTGTACAACATTTATATGATACTGAGTGGAATATCAGTCATTTCTAGTACTATATTTATGGCCTCATGCATCCACAACCACATCTTATTGATTAACCCATCCATTACAAATATCTTAATGTAAATCAATCCTGTATGCACACAGTGTTTTTATTATGATTCTTACACATTATGTTATCACTTGTTTCACATTAACAACCGCTTTGAGGCTTTACAAGTACGTGTTTTGGGTATGGTCGTGTATTCAATCATGTCCGTTTGTCTTTGCGTGTGGTACTGATCCATTGAGTAAAGGAACGGGCGGCTGTGGCGCTCTGATTGTCTTCTGTAGTACATGTGCATCGGCAGGCTCTATCCTCTTGTAGTAATGCTCTTTAGTCTCAACAATCTCGAAGCCAAACTTCTTATAAAAATCTATTGCACTCTCATTGTTCACTTGGACATGCCTGAAAATAGGAAAAGTTCTTTTAGTACTGTTTAAGATGTTTGTGTATTCAACTACCTGAAACAGATTGTATTGCAGTTTATTTGGCCTTTTCTCTACTTTTTAATTGCTTTTCAACAGCAAAGTTCACAGGGAGTGAAAGAAAATTAGTGTTTGATTTAATGACTTGTAACATTCTTTTTTTATCTGCATGATTATTGTTTATTTATTGCTAGTCACACTGATTTCAACAGTATCTTCAAGTCTAGGTGTGCTTTGCTTTCTCTGAGGTTGTGGCTAAATTATTATTGGATTGGATCAAGTAATAAACTTAAACCTAGACTTGTAGAGCACTATTATAATTAGGATTTTAATTGCATTAGCCTTGCAAGCATTCTAGGTAAAAAAAATGTCTTTAAAATATCTATGATTAATCAAACTCAATAGTTTAAAATTGCAATGCCCCTTGTTATTTAAAATTGGTATTGCCTTAAATCCAAAATTATTGAGCTCCCAAAATTCTGCCAGTTTAAGTGCCCATTTTGGATTCAAATCACACTTGGATATGTTAAGATGTTTATTGCATAGCCAGTTATAAATACACTTATACAATACAATAAACATCTAGTCTAAACTATGCACATGTAGCTATATCACCTATGTAATAGATATTTGCATAGTTTAAGTATCAACAGTTTGCCCAAGTTAGATGTTACAAAATAAAAGAATAAAATTATTAAAATATGGTGAATGTATGCAAAAAAACAATGCAAATGCCTACAAGTACCTGAATTGTGAGTGATTATTTTGTGATAAATTCTATTAATATGTACAAAAATAAGTAAGTTATGCTTGAGATTATCTTTTTACTTATCCAAAAAAGAACCACTCTCTTTTTAGATAGCCTTGATAAATAAAGGAATTAGATTATTTATTGTATTCTGTCACATTACAACAGAAAACCAGGCCCTTCTATGGATAATTTTAATAGGCCTTGCCTGTCAAGGCAAAACGGTTGGCAAATTGATTATTTCACTTTGCACTCATTTAACTTTTTCTACTAAGTATAGTTAGAAAACCACAGGCAAACAAGACAATATTTTTAGCTGCAGACTTCTGTAGATTGGTACTTCTATGTAGATTTGACATGTACTTCTCCAATCAGATGAACCCAATTGAAGATAAATTCATGGTTTAAGTGGGTCCCCTTGTGTTATACCTGTTTATTCTAATCTATTATATTGATGTGTAACTATTGATAGGTAAGTATATTAGATATATAAAATAAGCTCTTTTTCCAGAGTGGCAAACAATGCTTATATACAAAATGCTAATAGAACTGTATTTATAATAAAAATAACATATCCAGACACATTTAATATAGCAATGGGAATGCACTCGGCTGTGTTTATCATTAACATCAGCACAGCTGGGTACATTTATACATTTATAAAAGTTATACATAATAATATACAACATGTCACAGATATAACGCACAACCTCAAACACCCCAATTAGATTATTAAATTGTAATAATATAATCATTTAAATGTTACTTTTATGTACTTAACTATTTTAATTTAACAAATTAGTTCTCCTTATTGTGCACGGATAGTATGGGTATATTACAATAAATCTAACCTTTATTGCATCAAAAACCTTATTGCCTTGAATTATGATACATTTTCGTTTATTTCAGCTGTTTAATAAATAGGTGACATTAATTTAATCTGTTTTAATTATTTTAGGGATAAAAATTACCTATATTAAAAATTGCTGGAATTGATTTAGTAGCCGATTTTGAACAAAAACTTTCAGGATGTGCGTTTATTATGTTACATGCTGTGTATGTTGAAATTATCAATTGTTTATTACTTCAAACCTCAAGGATGTTTTGTACAAAGCATAAGTTAACTTTTAGATATTCACTAATGAATTGGGATAAACAATTTATATGTACTTATACTACATGGATTATTTTTATAATGCACACAGCTCTGAAAATAGTTTCTATGTATAACTTAAACTGCACTTTTATAATTTATTATGAAAGTGCAGTTAAGTGAATCCCAAACATGGATAATATGATGAAAATGATTGAAGTCAAATAGGAACTCTAAATGCATAGCATAGACTAACCCAAGGAGAACAGGTATAAATGAGTAAAAGGTATGTTTGAGGTAAGAAATTAATCCTTTATCAAGTTTACCTATTGTTTCTGGGAAAACTAAATCAGTAGTAATAGATAAAAGCTCTGTGATCAGTATCTCAACAAAGAAAAAGAATATCAGGCCCAACATAATATATTAATAACTTATATATTTTCTGGATATTTATTTAGTAATCTAAAGAGAAACCATATTGCAAAGATACTTTTTGACTATATATTTATACTATAAAATACAAATTAAAGCAAAATAAAATCATTATGAAGGCCATTTATATGCATGCAATGTGAAGGCACACTACATGCAAAATGAATGACAGCATAAAAGTATTTTCAGTAAAATATATAAACAAATATAATAATTACATGTGTAAAATATTTTAATTACCTTTGATGTATGTTACTTGTTGATGTAAACAGTAATGATTAATGAGCAATTTAAGAATAGTTACAAATTCTGTTTAAAATTAGTTCATTTGATGTACAATTTGAATAGCCTTAAAAATCAACCATTATTTTAGAAGACAATATTTATAATAATTAATTCAGAATTCTGAGGTGAATAATTTGATAATGTTTAAGTAGGAGAGCCTTGCTGATTTTAGCATAAATGGGAAAGTACTACGCTCTTACAGAATACCAAGGTAACATAGCATTATACACACACTTGCATTGCGATCAGTGAGTAAATGTGCCGGAGGCCCAATCATCCGCTCTTTGCATTCCTTCTCTTACCCTTTTCCCCTTTACATAGGGAATGGAAACTGCTTACTGACAGGCATTGAATCTCATGCTTGTTTACCTCCCATGTGGTTTATGGTAGGCAGCTTGGTTGTCACCTCTGTGGTGCCAAAAAACATAGCTTTGTCTATGAGTGATGGTTAACTTTTACCATTGGGTAGGCAACTAGCTAATATACCACCAGCAGCAATAAAAACCAACAAGGAAAGTGAAAGGTTTCATTTCTTATATTTTATTTTATACTCAGGTTTTAATAGTTATTTGGTTTATTTATAGCATATAATTGATGCTATAGTAATGTTAGTTATGGATGTGCATATTTATGGAGTTCATAATAATATACTCAGGCAGTATACTGGATCATAATAGTATACTGGTACTTGACATTATAAAGCAATGTGAAGTTCTCTTACCTCTTAATATATGTATATATTATAGTTACAATAAAGTTGAACAAAATTTTTACTTAAAATATCTATTCACTGATATGGAAAATATTTGCTGTTTATATGAAACTGATAAACATATTATAATATGGCATTGACTTGTTTAAGACAGTACCTACTAGTGTAGATTCATAACCTTCAGTCTATAAATATATCATAAAAAATCATATAAAATTGCATAAATTATGCCACTTGCAGTACTACAAAATATGTGATAAATATGTACTTACAAGAAAATGCTGTCAAAGTTGCCATCCTGTTCCACAAACTTGAGCACATGTTCCACCATTAGAGTACCAATGCCCAATCTTCTGTATGGGTACAAACATCCCAAGGTCATAATGTAGAGTCTCCGAGAATTCTCCGATGTGTCTATTCTACAACATACTGCTCCAACGACGATATCATTATAATATGCTAACTTGGCCAGTTCACCAGCTTCCAAAACATCTTTGTAGAATTTATCGTTGTAAGACACTGGAAAAACCACTGTGTTTAGCTTCTTCAGCTGTTTAATATTATGTGGGGTCACGTCGCCGAGTTCTATTTTAGCTCTGAAAAGGCAAATTTGATCTTTTAGAGGTAAAATCGCGTGATATCGGACAGGCATTGCGCCTCATATGTGCACCGTAATTCACGACTCAGTTTATTTTTAGCAACACGGCATATTGTTTCAATATACAACATACGGCTTACCTAGTCATTTTAATAACTAATCTAAAAATTAAACACTACAATTTAAAAACTAATCTAACACAGTTATATCACACGAGATCACTCCCGCCATCTACCAGTATCTCGCTCGCTCACTCGCTTCTGCGCTCGACGCTCAAGTCAAGCGACAAGCGACAAATCGCAATTCGCAATTTTGATTTTGACAGCCTGGTTTAGGTGTTCCAATAACTTTAAACTTTTATTACCAAAATGGCGAAAAATGTTGTCATAGCTCAAATATTTATTAATTGTTATAGTAACACTAATTAATTTTATCCTATATTTTATAATGAAACTTTGATTAGCTTTGAGCTTCGGAAATATATCATATTTTATAGAAATAATTAGTAACCTTTTAACTGTGTAATTTGCAATATTTTCTACTACACACTATTTTATTTTCTACTTAGCAACCCCAGAGACATAATTCGTCCAAAAACATTCTTGTACTAAAATTGTTTGGAAATTCCTAAGTAAAATTATTTTAATAACATACATTATTGAGTAATATTATTTAATCTAAAATATATTTATTTACAATGAACTTACAAGTTGAGTGCTCGACCATTACCTGCAAATCAAATTTATCATAGAGTAAAATCATAAACAAGAGGAATTCTCAAGAATAGTCAGTCAGGCGCTGAATTTAAATATTTTCGACGTTCTATTGTTTTGTCGCCTATGGTTATATTATTTTCGAGAGCAAGGAGACGAAAAAATAATCAAAATGTTACTAAATCAGTTGCGAAATATTCAGCCTCACGTGAAATTAGGTTTAGCTACTAACCAAAAACATTATTTTATGAGGACCGTATCACAGAGTATGAAATCACAAGAAATGATTGTGCATCAACCGAACACTCGGTCAGAAACCGTGGACATCATTAACAAAGAGCCAATTATAGCAAACGAGCTATTCCCTGCAGCGACAGTAGTTCCTATGGTATTATCTAATAATAAAGATCCTATTGTTTTGTCGTTCGATGATGTGCCCGGACCAAAGTCTTTAAAATACCTATCAAGTGTCCGCTCATACCTTTCTGATATAGGCACACAACTAACCGCAAGTATTCTAACAGTAGGACTTAATATCGGTTAGTATACACTTCCAGTACTTTATTTTCGTTCTAATTTAAATACAAGTTACAGCTATAATAGATGCTATAAGGGCCGAAGGGCCGAACTTATTGCCTGCGCGAGAAGTTGACAAAGCTATACATTCTAAGACGCAATGTCTGGTTTTTGCGTATGCAATAACAATGCTTTATGAGATAGTGGTAAGTCACAAACAGGACTTATTTTATTTATAAATTGAAAATACCTCAACTTATTTTAGTAAAGTAAGTACATTCACCCTACTTGATACAATGTCCGACGCAGGCACGTCTTTTAAAAACTCTTTCTACGTACCTTTCGTTACCTTGTTTACGTAGGTGAACCACAGGAATGGATATTATGAGCCATTTGTGATCTACCCAGCGGCTGATCCTTCACAGGTATTTAATCTCATCAGCGTTCCTTCAATGATTATGAGTAAGAGTCACATTGTGATTCTTACTCATAATCATTACATTGTAATCTCATCGCAGAAATATTGTCTACCCAATGCAATATTGTTGTACCCCATGATTCAGCCTTTTTACTACGCAGCACGGACTGCAAACTCGAATTAGATCTAAAAAAATGTATTTTCTTTAGATACGATGCCCTTGATTTATAAATTACAAGTATTGTTTATTGTTCATGTGTCATCCTACTATATATTTTGAACATGAAAACTACACACATTTCGCCAGCTAGTCCATCCAATACCATCCACGTAATAGCGCCTGAGCGAGCCTATTAATTTGTTTAAAAGAAATACCTATATTTAAGAATATGGCCAAACAAAGATGTTGTGTATGCACCAGTTTGGATGGAACCTTCAGCCTCCGGCAACTGCAACGCTGGTGAGGGGAAACCTTGAAGAAGAGTGGTATATTTCTTGAGGAAATCTCATACGTGTTTACTGTGACTGCCGGTGCTATCCTGCTGGGGAAAACCTCAGTGGAAAGTAATATGTTCCTTAAGGAAAACTCAAAATTGTGACTACCGGCATTATGCTACGGAGGTGAAACTTCGGCGGAAAGAAGCACATTCCTTAATGAAAACTCAAACGAGTTAGTTGCCGGTGTTATCCTGCTGGGGTAAACCTCGGTGGAGAGTAGTATATTTCTTGAGGAAAACTTACACTTGTCTTGTGACTTTCGGCGCTACGCTGTTCAGGGAAAATCCTGGTGGAGAGTAGCATATTTCATAAGGAAATTTTAAACCTGTGTGTTCTGACTGCAAGGCCTCTGTAGTACCTAATAACGTAAACTGTATTACAAGTTCGGAGCAATAATTTTATTCCGCTGCATATTAAATACCAACAGTACACTACAAGTAGGTAATCCGTAGCTATTATTGGGTAGGTATACTGGAGTGATTAAGCTTTTATATTACAGGAACATATTTGAATACTAAAAAGCCTCTAAAGAATCTGTCTGCACTATTCGATGAATATGGTCCAGTGGTACGTTTTATCAATCCCGTTGGTGGAGATATAGTATTAATCAATCATCCGGATCATATCCAGAGAGTTTACACCATGGAGGGTGAACATCCAGTCAGATCTACCCTGGACTCTTTGGAGAAGTATAGAACGGAGCACAGGAACCATACCTATGGATTATATACTGTGTTAGTACTTTAGTATTTGTTTTCCCTTAGTTTGTACCAGCTTTAGATCATGCTACGCACTCTATTAGCGGTTGTGTTGAACAGAATTAATTTAAACGTTACTCAAATGCCAAGTGTTTTTATATTGTAATAGCCTTACGTTGTACCGATGTTAAGTGTAGATGCAGTCGACGATGGAGCACGCTTGCCTAGTTTACCACAAAGTTGTGAAAACTTCATCAAAATCGTTCAGTTTTAGTTTCTACACAGCCCTCCAAATAATTCATCCCAATTAGATTTAAATATTTCCAATGCATAATATACCGCGCCGCTACAGTTTTACTAGTGTCATATAGTATATATATTCTATCCTGTATTATGTAAGACCTATGTAAGAAATGCAATATTGCGCAAAAAAATAAAAAAAAGAATAGACAAATCTGTGAAAATGGAAACCGATGTCTCAGAAGCAACACTTTGAAAAATCGATTAACTTTCTACGAAAAAAAGGAAATGCTAACCAGCGACTGGGCGAAAGCGACCACTGTCCAATCCTTGCAGTACCTACCTATATAAGTATTTATATAAACGATTTTATTGTATTATATATATTCTATCAATAAGATGTCTATTCAGAATTAAATCCCTTATATTGCAGTCAAGGAGCGGCTTGGTGTCGTCAAAGATCTATGGTATTACATCCTTTGCATAGCTCTGTCTCACAGCACATTTTAGGCATCAACGACGTGTGCGAAAACTTCGCTCGAAAGATATATACCACTAGGAACTACCAGGATGAAATGTCGAATGATCTTTACAAGGAACTTCACAAGTGGGCCTTTGATTGTATGGGTAAGTTCAACATTTTGTCGCTTGTGGCATTTTATAATCTAGAAGTGTGTTTCTTCTTACATGTAATGAGGGGGCGGAATTCTTCTTATTGTCATTAAACATTGTCAATTGCAGTTTTCAAGGTCTCTGGTACAAGCACAACCGTATAATAAGAAGCAGACCTTAGGTCTGCTTCTCCCTTATTTCAAAAATACGTATTAATTACACCTACAAAACTCACACACACAAACAAAACTAAGGCTAGACTCACGCGTTTATATAAATACTAGGAAATACATTGGCTAACGTTGGTATATAGGCTGCGAGACTATTCTCTGGCCTTTATACCCGAAGGTGTAGGCAGATATGTACCTATTACACCCGCATTTCGCTACATGTGGTATAAGGTGCCACGTTATAGGAGGCGAGCTTATTGCCCTTTTAATCATGAACAGTAGCTAAGTTTCTTCGGTCGACTTTAAAAATAAGGTATGTCTTCCGCAGCTAGTATTGCAGCGTATTTTTTTTTTAATTGGGTCGCAAAACTGGATACTATCTAACGATAGTACAATAGTATTTATCATAGCTTAATACATTTACATTAATATGTATCCTACTAGATGCAAACACTACATGCTTATAATAAATTATATGACATATTTTGTATGCTTAGCTAAATTATTGATAACATTAAATTTATATCAATATAGACAATTGACTTTTCTTTATTGAGGTCATAGAACTACATTTAAATAAATCGATGTCTAATCTGACGTAATTTGCGGAGGAACACATACGGTACAGAGGCGAATGTTGGCCGACGTTCGTCTTACATTGAGGTAAGTGGAAAGTTTTCCGGTTGTTAAGGCGACTGCCTACCCGCGGCACCAAGAACGATACACGTGCTAGAACTTCGGGAGCGTCATTAGACCATGAATTAGTTTGCTTAAAAATACAATGTCACCAATTTTACGTCTACTGTGAAGGTGTTTCATTTTAAAGAATTTCAGGCGGTCTTCGTAGGACTTCAAACTATGGCAATTATTATTTGAGTACGCAAGATAATAAGATTTTTTTTTAAATTCTCTCTATGCTATCTATATGCACTTGATAACATGGATTCCACACTGTGCTGCAATATTCTAACATGCCGCGTACTAGAGAATTGTAAACAAGGATGGTAAGGGTAGGTTCTTTAAAATTTTTCATTTCTCTATTAATAAATCCAGCTAGTCGAGAACTTCTATTCACAATACTGTCTATATGATCTCTGAAACTAAGTGTACTATCGAAAGTAATGCCGAGGTCGCGTATTGTATATACTTCGGGTAACATGACGTTATTGATAGAATAATTAATGTTAAATGGAATTTTCTTTTTTGTAAATTTAATGTGGTAACATTTTTCATAGTTCAGTACCATATGGTTCTCTGTGCACCACGTATGTACGGCATTTAAGTCTGATTGAAGGATATCTATATCATTTTGACTTTCGATAGAACAATACATTTTTAACTCATCAGCATATAATTTATATTTAGAATTAATTACTTGTTTAATATCATGTACATATACCCGGAAAAATAGCGGACCAATGTGAGAACCTTGTGGAACTCCTGAGGGAACTTCTCTTTCAATAGATTTAAATCCACGAAGATAAACTAATTGTGAACGATTGCGGATGTACGATTCGCACCACCTCAATAATGAGCCATGTATCCCCCAAGATGCAAGTTTGTTTAAAAGACAGCAATGGCGAACCAGGTCAAATGCTTTTCTAAAATCAGTATATACTGCGTGTACTTCACCGCCTTTATCCACTGTATCTGCAATATCACATGTAAAGGTAATTAAATTGGAGGTGGTCGACCTACGAGGTAAAAAACCGTGTTGATGTGAGTCGATCAGGTTATGAAAATGGGAGATAAACTTATTATTTACTATAGATTCTAAGACTTTGCAACATGTAGATAAAATTGAAATGGGACTATATTGGGCAACATCATCCCATCTTCCACCCTTGTGAATAGGAGTCAGATGTGCCAGTTTCCAAAGTGCGGGAAACGTGCCGGTCCGAAGCGAGTAATTGTAAATTAATGTTAGAGGCTTGCATAAGGATAGAGCACAATTCTTTAAAAAAATAGGTGGAATCGAATCAGGTTCAGGTCCTTTATTGGCGTCTAAAGATTTCAAACAATTTAGCACTTCCTCTTCAGTGATGATTAATGTACTGAATGAGCCATTATATTCAACGGTAAAGTGCAACCTTGTATGCTGGCACTGAGTGGTTGTATTCTGCATGTTATTGGTGTATACGCTTTGGAAATAGCTGGAGAATAATTCACTTAACTGCTGACCTCCCTTAGCTGTAACCGCTCCCAAAGTCATTTCATTAGGCAAAGATGTACTATTTGATTTCTTATCTTTAAAGATTTTCCAAAAATATTTAGGACGCAAATTTAAGTCATCAACAGCATGTTTTTTAAAATTAGAAATAGCATTCTATAATCATTAAGTCATATCGTCTTCTTGTTACGTCGTATTGGAGTTTGCCCAACAAATTACCATACTTTTTAAACCTAGAATGATACTTGCGTTTTTCTTTTAATGCTTTTAGTAAAGGTTTTGTAAACCATACTGTATATGATTCTGAGCGGTGACTACCAAGTGGGATGTGCTTAATAATTAATAGTTGTAAGGTATCATAAAATGCATTAACCATTTGATGCACTGTATATGACCTTAAAAATATAGAAGCCCAGTCCGTTGTCTCGAGTTCACCATTGACTGCTTCATAATTACACTTATAGAAGTTATAGGTGGGAGTTTGAGATTGTTTGAGGTTACGCTGAGAACTGTGTTTAATCCTTACGCACAAAGGTGGGTGGTGTAAATCAGGTGTAACAAAAGAACTGTCAGCTGCAGTGATCGAAATGTTATTTAATTCGTTGCATAATATCAAGTCAAGAGTTTTCAGATTTGCGTTAAGTATATTATTAAATTGATGAAGATCACAAAAAGCTATGGAGTCCAAGGAAACGTTATGCATGGTATTTCCGGTTGAAATTGGTGTCATGTAATTTAGTCCAGAATCTGTGCGCCAGTTTAGGTCGCTCATATTGAAATCACCTGCAACTAAGTATATATCTGTTTTATTTTTTTTGGATGTGCTATGTTTATGGATTATTTTAGTCATATTTTGAAAGTATAAGTCTAAATAATGAAAACTAACGGGTGGAGGAACGTAAACCCCGCAAATATTTATTGCAACGTCTGCCAGTTTAATGCTAATCCAAAGGTATTCACACGGAGACTCGCAATTGATTTTACGTAATACTTCATAGGTCTTAAGAACGGCAATCAGTACTCCTCCATCATCTTTTTTTGTTGAATGGCATAAAGTACTAGACCTATCACGACGAAATATATTGTACCGCTTGTCGAATAGCTCATAATCATACACGCTTTCGTTCAACCACGACTCTGTGATACTATTTATATCGTAATTATTTTTTAGGACTGAAAGATAGTCTTCAGTTTTAGTTCTAAGACCTCTTACATTCTGATAATAGATTTTTAGTTCCAATTTAACGTTTAATTCTATTAATGGCATGATTTACAGAAGAATAGAAAAGTGGCGATAATAATTACATTTTCTTAATACAATCTATTGTCTTGATTATTATGTGATTCGAGTTTACATCTTTACGTACAAATATCCGACCATTCCTAACCCATACAAAATTATAATGCTTTTCCTTAGCAGCGATTCTAGTGGCAGCATGCAATTTCTTATTTTCTGGCGAAAGATGCTCTGTTACAAATATAGGTAGCATTTCACCTGGGCATCCAATTTGTGAGGTATTCAGTCGGTCATTCTTGTTGTTCTTGTTAAAATTTCTTACCGACGCCAGTAAGTTGTCCCTTGTTCGCTTACTATTCAGCTTAACGATAATGTTCCGTGGACGCTTAGATTCAGGATTTAGTTTGGCTACTCTATGGAAGGCCAAAATCTCGTTACTATTTAACTCACAGGACACTGTTTTGCCTACTTCATTAATGATGTCAAGAAGATTTTCATTCTTTCGCTCAGGAACATCCTGTATTTCCACATTTGCCTCTCTTGCGTGCTGCTCAAAAAGAGCCATCTTTGTAATCATTTCAGAAACTTGAGATCGTAATATGTTATTTTCAGATAACAAAATTCTGACATGGTACTATTGATATTGCGACGTTAGAAAAGAAATAGATGCACAAAGTTATATAAATACACTTCTCATCAGAAAAATCGAAACACGTTGCAAGTTACCAAGTAACAAGTCATTTTTACCCAGTATGCAGTATGAAGGAAATTGATAAAACAACACACGTAAATGACAAAAAAGGCTAAGAAACGTTCATTTAATAACTTGTATTCCCTCCCCGAGCTCTTATTACTGCTTCCATACGGTTCTTCATCGAGCGGATGAGAGTCACGATCAAATGTTGTGGCATTCCATTCCATTCCTCTTGGTTTGCATTTCGCAACTGGCTAAGTGTTTCTGGGGCAGGATCTCTTGCACGAATTCGTCTCTTTAATTCATCCCATAGATGTTCAATCGGATTCATGTCCGGGCTTTTTGCTGGCCATTCTATAATGGAGATACCTACTTCGGTAACATAATCTTGTACGACGCTCGCGGTGTGAGCCCTAGCATTATCGTGCATGAATATAAAACCGTTGCCAATAAAATGTGCATAGGGCATCACGTGAAGCTCAAGACACTGTTCGATGTACCGATGACTGTTTAGTGCAGGCAAACGTGGCCCAGACACAAAGACAAGCTCTGTTTTACCGTCGGCGCTGATTCCTCCCCAAACCGTCCACGAACCGCCACCATAGCTGACCTTTTCTTCAATGCAGCATTGTGCAAAGCGTTCTCCATCTCTTCTGTAGACCTTGTTCCTTCCGTCGTTACCATACAGCATAATTTTACACTCATCAGAAAAGAGGACTTTGTTCCACTGGAGGTATGACCAATTTAGGTGCTCACGTGCAAAGTTAAGGCGCGCTCTTCGATGGTCTGCAATTAATTTCGGCCCACTTGCTGGCTTATGCGGTACCAGTCCACGTTCCTTCAACCTTCTTCTAATTGTAGAGTCACTTACAGCCACCCTACGTACAACATGAAGCTGCTGCTGCAGTTGAAAAGCATTAAGGCGTCGATTTCGTAAAGAAGTTGTTACAATAAATCGATCATCTCGCTCAGAAGTGACCCGATTCCTGCCAGATCCTGATCGGCGCGTGAACAAACCAGTCTCCCGATAGCGTTTGTAGACTCTATGAACAGACGACAGGCTTAGATGCAATCTTTCAGCCACAACACGCTGACTAAGTGCAGAATCCAGCAATGCCACCACTTGGGCGGCTACTGCGGGCGAAATATCCATATGTTATAGAAAAAAAACTTTTTCAGACGTCCCAAAGTCACAGTACACACGCAGTATACAGAACACAGAACAACAAGTTTTAAGATAAGCGCTAATTTTTAGTTTTCAAAGGTGAAATGTACTCCAACTCTAAACACACATTTGTCTCAAAACAGTGAATCATTTCATTTATAGGATAAACAAATGAAATTCTAATTTTGAATTTAGAATTTTCGCTTATCACTAATGGCCAAACTGCCAGCTATACAATCATGTGATTTTTTTCATGGAATTAAATCTCTTTTGTGTTAAATTAGGACAGAAACCATAAAAACGGAAGTGTTTCGATTTTTCTGATGAGAAGTGTATTATCAGGATATATCATTGTGAAATTGTTTGGTCTACTTCTTATTATGTTTGTGGGTACAAGTGCAAGATCAAGCTAAGTTTTACCTTTTTTATTTTTATTGCCATTGGTGGCACACGAGCAAGTGGCCCACCTGATGGAAAGTGGTAACCGCGGCTCATGGACTTCAGCAATGTCAGAACACAGCAAAGCCGCTGTCTACCATGAAAGAAGAACTCAACCTCGTTTGAAGAAGGACATATCATAGCGCTCGGGAAACACAGAAGCAGGCAGTTCATTCCAGAGCTTGCACGCACGTTGGAGAAATGATCGCTGAAAGCGTACCGTCTTGGATTTGAACGCTTCCAGGTGATAGGTATGGATGAACTACCAAATAGTTCATCAGAGCACTCCCCGTGAAGGAGTCGTTAGAATACGCAGAGAGACCCAAAGTCTCTCCGTTGCTCTAACGACTCCATTCTATCCGTGAGATTGAGATCATCAACGATTCGAACTGACAGTCTTTGTAGGGAGTCAAGTGGGTCGAGCTGGTATTTGGGGGCCTCTGCCCAGAGATGTGAGCAGTACTCCACGTGCAGCCGGACCTGTGCTTTGTAGAGCACAAGACGTTGACCTGGTGTGAAGTACCGCCTCGTTCTGTTCAGTACATCCACCTTTTTGGTCGCTAATTTAGCTTTGACCTCCAAGTGACTCCCAATCAGGACTTTATTCAATATTTCCACGCCGAGGATCCCAATACCTTCGGAGATACGGAGAGTAACTACTTGGAACTGTGGCGCTATGATAAAAGGGTCCTTCTTGGCAGTGAACGCCCACACTTGTCCTTGAGGGGTTGAAACGAAATAAGTTCTATTCACCCCATTCGGAGGCTCGCCCAAGAGAGTCCTCGACTTCAGACACGAGTTGTGTTCGTCTTTCCTGTATCATGTTCATGCTCCGAGGGACAGTCTGATATCTGGTATAACGCGCATCACCCGTGCTGTCATCTGCATAGCAATGTACGGTCAGGTGCAAAAGTCAAGTAGCAATTTTACAAAGCAATAGGATCGAAACAAGTTATACTTATGACCTTTTTCAATATAAACAAAATTTTAACAAAAAAGAAAACCGACTTCATAAAAGAATATTCTAAAACTTAAAATGCACTAAAAAGTTAATAAATAATTGCATATTCTTGTGAATAATTAATTTATTGTTATTTTTGGAGTCGGTGTCAGCCGCCCGCGCCGCGTGCTGCGTCTATGTGCATGCCAATGTTATGTTATGATTATAGTAAGACATCTCATGTTTAATTAGTTACAAACCTACCTTGGCTGACACCGACTCCAATAATAACAATAAATTAATTATTCACAAGAATATGCAACTATTTATTAACTTTTTAGTGCATTTTAAGTTTTAGAATATTCTTTATTGAAGTCGGTTTTCTTTTTTGTTAAAATTTTGTTTATTTCTCGGTTTTTAGTGAACCTTGCCAAATATGAGAACATCATCAATGTAGTTAAATACGCATTATTAAGTGTAACTCGAAAACGAATGGTCAAATCTTGATCAAAATTAAATGGGACCACACGGGAAGCACCAGCTTTCAAATAAAAAAAGAATCATCAAAATCGTTCACCCAGTCGAAAGTAAAGAGGTAAAAACATTTAACAAAAAATATATAGACGAATTGAGTACCTCCTCCTCTTTTTGAAGTCGGTTAAAAATCACTGCACACATACGCTTATAAACCCGCCTCACTTATTCTATCGTCTGTTCTAATTATGATTGTGACTATTCATTTCAAGTAGATACCTACGCAAGTGATTTTATAGGTACGTTGCTAATAGTGTGTTCTAAACCTTAACGCTTCTTGGTTCGATCCCCTGTAAAAGTGATGATAATCTTTTTGGATTTTTGTTTCTAATAAGTATTAGAAATATCGATGTCTTGTTATTTTACTTCAAGACTTATTTAAACCTAAAGTTCATTTTCGGTAGGTAATCATATCTTGACATTGTTTTTATAGTAAAATAAATTCGTTATCAATTATATTAAATTTTGTTTATTTTAATTATATTTTGTATTATTTATTTATTAATTTAATAAAAACATAACATGATTATAGTAATTACTAGTTTTAACTAATTTTGATAAATAATAATTTTTAGTTTAATTCCTATTATAACACTAAAGGAGAATGCCAAGATTTCATATTAGACTCGGCCAGACCCGACAAACTATATAATTAAAAAGGTTCATAAATGTTTAATTAGATAGTACCATTACTTTTTTATTAGAAGTTCACCAAAAAAAGTTACAGGTTCATGAAAATATAATTTGCGCGCCATGCAAATGGTATGGAATTCAGATATTAGTGTTGTTACCATGGTTATAACATTGAATCAACATATCGAAACCCGGTATTTAAATACTTATCCTAAGTATTTAATATCAAATTCTATTATCTACTATACTTATAATATAGTTAGTTGAAGAGTTTGTTTGTTTAAACGGGCTAATCTCAGGAACTTCTAGTCTAATTTTATCAATTATTTTTGCATTGTATAGTCTGATTATTGAGAAAGGTATATAAAGGCTATATAATATCACGCTACGACTGCAGTGATCCGATGATCCCAGAGGAGCATTGACCTCCACCCTGTATCCTAGTAGATGTGTAGTCAGCAGAAGATCCAGCAAAGAAGGTTTATGGCTCTCGTTGTCTGGGATACGGGTGGGATGTAACACCAGTTTTGAGAGGTCATAGGCCGAGGCCTTATTGAAGAGAGCCCGTCCCACGGAATCGGTGGTCCGGGATCACAACCACTCATTGTGGTGAGCGTTAAAATCGCCAAGGACCACCAACTCCGTGGATGGGTATCTCTCCAATATTTGGTCAGTCCACCCTTGGACGTTCTCAAGTAGCTGAGTTAACTCCGCATCACTAGCATTGGACCTGTAAAGGCATGCGTAAACTCGGGTAAGACCCCCACGGCCTAAGCGTAGCCATAAAATTGACAGACTCGAGGCCCCGAAGGTGGCGGCAACAGATATCGCTCCTGACGAACACGCACTTTAAGACGGAAAGAATACTCCAACTCGTAGCCCGGGTATTTTAAGTACGGAATGTCGTCCGGGACACATATCTGCGTCTCCGTTAAAAAGAGCAGGGCAGGCCGCACCGTCTCGAGATGGTGGTGGATGGCATCAAGATTACTGTGTAGACCTCTGACATCGCAGAAATCCACGAGAAATGTGGAAGGGGTGTCCGCCGTAGAAAATTTGCTCTTTTTCTTCCTTTCATGGTTTTTTTTATTTATAAGAGAGAGGATCTGGGTTGATGCATGGTTTGAGGATGAGGCGGTACCCAAAGAAATAGCAAAGTTTTAGGGCGAGGTAGGCCCACGAGTTATGTAAGAAGCCGATACGATGCACGGTAGGGCTCCCGGTGTCTCCCCGCACATAGCTGCCGGGTCCACTCCGGACTCCCAATCCGGCACGATGACTACGTGACGGGATTTTCGCCGGTTGGTGGGACAGTCTCCCGATCAGGATGTACCCAGGTTCGGGACCCCTACTAACCGGCAGATGGCCGACGGACACCATTCCCACACTGGGTCTCCTTGTACCTGTACATCGGCCCGCCACGCCCTTTGGACCTACCAGGCATCACACTTCGCTAGCCTCGATCCCCACAACAACCCCTAACCTAACCTAACCAAGGAAGAAGAGAAAAAGGAAGGGAAGGAGAAGGAACGGGAGAGGGGAAAGAGGGTGATTGGGCCTCCGTTACTCTTACTCACCGAACGAAACACAGCAATAGGAATACTGCTATTTCACGTCGATATTCTGTGAGAGGGTAGTCCTTCCCCGGTCGAGCCGGCCCATTCATGCTGAAATCAGCGAGTACTTTGTTCCACAGACGCGAGTAGTTTGTTCCACAGACGCCAATAAGCTCCCTATTATGCGGTGCTAAAACTTTGACTTTCTTACATTTTGTTTAGAACAGTTTTAAAACGGCACCATTCCTCTGCTGCACCTGCGCCGCGCTTTCGCCTTATACTGCTTATGTCCAATCTAGGTCTTTGTATAACTTATCTCTACTCGCGACAATCCCACGTGATAAAAAATATGCTGTGTTGTGTTTGGTTCACCCTTGTTTGATCGAACAACGTTTGATATAATATTACTAAATCGAATTTTAGTTGCAATAAAGTCATTTCGAAGAATTATTCATTTGACCGAATAAGTCATTGGTAAATTTTTATTTAGCGTAATTATTTATTTGAACTAATTTCATTTGAACTAATTTCATTTCGCCGAATTTTCAAATGCACTAATTTTATTTAAACTAATCAAACAAGGGTGAACCTATCAGGAGAAACTGGATGCAATCGGGACTTTAGGGTACCCCGACTCGGATAGGTTAGGTTAGAAGGGGATGGCGGGGTCGTTTGAGCGAGCGAAGCGAGCGAATAGACCCCGCCATCCCCTTCGTGGTTATTTTTTTATAAACCACCCAGAAGTACATAGTTTGGTTAGGTTAGGTTAGAACTGTGACCATTGAATATTCGATAAAATACATGGTTATACCATCTGAACATTACATCAAATGAACATTATACCTTTTGATCATTAGCGCAAATGTTGTTATAGCAAATAAATATTCGATGAACTGAAAATTCTATCAAACGATATTATACAAAGTGATGATTTTCTTAAACGTTGTTCGATTTAGTAATATTATATCAAACGTTGTTCGATCAAACAAGGGTGAACCGTTGTGTTTAAGTATGTACTCGTACATATATGTCGTGCTTCTTGCAAATTCTTAGGTACCTATGTACGCCTGGTTGAGTCAACAAAAAACTTAAACATCTTCACAAACTACATTAATTATAGTATTAGTAAAATAATGACGGCCTCGATGGCGTAGTGGTGAGTGTAACCGACTGCCACGCCTGAGGTCGCGGGTTCGATTCCCGCACAAGTCAAACATTTGTGCGCATGAACATGGATGTTTGTCTTGGTCTGGGTGTTTCTATGTATAATATGTATGCATTTACAAAAAAAAAAAGGTATATATGTATGTTTATCCATTGTCTAGTACCCATATTACAAGATCTGCTTAGTTTGGGCTAGATGGTGTTGTGTGTATGTGGTAGAGTATTATTATAATAAAAATAAAAAAAATAAAAAAACAACCACTTGCAAGTTACATTTATTTCAGGACTGATACTGTTCTCAAAGAAATTCACTATGCTGAAAACGGAGCTGGTTTACAGTCAATGTGACATGTCGTGGTTATACCACAGCTTGGAGAAAGCCACCGAGGCTATTATCAAATGCGAGTCCGGTCTACACTTTTGGAAATTGTTTCCGACGCCCGCTTGGGCTTCTCTTGTCAAATACTGCGACAGCTTAGATGGGTATGTTAACTTATTTTCAGTTTTGTCTAACCGTTAATCTAGATAACACTAATTCGACTTAGAAAATACATAGATGAAGCCTATAATATGCTATCTCCCCAAAGTTGAGAGATCCTGAGAACGTGTTAAGATTCAATTTATTGTCAAAATACTGTACTTAGAAGATTTTAAGGTTTAATTAAGGGTCCCAAGCCTTATATGCTAGATAGTATACATGGCTAGGGATCCTTCTTGACACCCATTTCTGATCTTTTTTATAAGAAAACTTGACTAATTACTTCGACATTTTACCCAGTTTGATCGGCAAACACGTTGCGGAAGCGGAACAATTTATTTGTCTAAAGAACAAAGAAAAGGGGATTGAATTAAGTAAGTACCTATATTTTCGTTAACTAATAATATAATATGCACTAAGCTAGAATAAACTAAAATCATATTTTACAGGTAAGTGCTCCTTGATCCACGCCATGCTAATGGATTCAGAGAAAATGAGTGCTGAAGATGTTGCCACAATAATAATGGACATGCTTCTCATCGGAGTTAATACTGTAAGATTTCCGTAACTAAGTACAAAGGTTTAATTAATTTAACAAAAAAAAAGAAAACTGACTTAAAAAAAGAATATTCTTAAACATAAATGCACTAAAAAGTTAATAAATAATTGCATATTCTTGTGAATAATTAAATTATTGTTGTAAATGAAGTCGGTGGCAGCAAAGGTAGGTTTGAACTAATTAAACATGAGACGTCTTACTATAATCATAACATAACATTGGCATGCACAATTACACACATAGACGCAGCATGCGGCGCGGGCGGCTGACACTGACTCCAAAAATAACAATAATTTAATTATTCACAAGAATATGCAATTATTTATTAACTTTTTAGTGCATTTTAAATTTTAGAATATTCTTTTTTGAAGTCGGTTTGCTTTTTTGTTAAAATTTTGTTTATTTCTCGGTTTTTAGTGAATCTTGCCAAAAATGAGAACATCATCAATGTAGCCAAATACGCGCATTATGCAGGATAACTCGAAAACGAATGGTCAAATCTTGATCAAAATTAAATAGGACCACACGGGAAGCACCAGCTTGCAAATAAAAAAGAATCATCAAAATCGGTTCACCCAGTCGAAAGTTCCGAGACAACAAACATTTAAAAAAAACAATCGAATTGAGAACCTCTTCTTTTTTGAAGTCGGTTAAAAATGATAAAAACCTTGTTGAATTTAATATTCTTGTCTTTGCAGGTTACGTCATCGATGTCCTTCTTATTATACTACATAGCCAAATATCAAAGAGCGCAAAAAATTCTATACAAGGAAATAAGCGATTTGAACAATTTGACTTCTACTGACATAAAGAAGTTGTCTGAACAAACCCCCTACCTTCAAGCATGTATAAAGGAGACATTACGGTAAGCGTTTTATAATACTTAGACTTGCTTAATTGCAATCCCTACTATCCTAACTAATATTATAAATGCGAAAATGAGTTTGTTTGTTTGTTACGCTTTCACGCCTTAACTACTCAACCGATCAATTGTTGAAATAAGGGATAAAAGTTTGTATGGGAGTTCGTCATTATCGAAGAGAAAACCATGAAACTTTGTATTTAGGCACTTGATAAGAAGTAAATAAACATACCTATATTGTAGCGTTTTTGCAAATTCGACCTACATAGGGATAAAATAGGAATGAATGAAATGAAAGTTCGCATGGAAGTCCAAACAAATCTGTCTGTTTACTATACGTAGATATATTTATCGGAAACATGTGTATGATTGGTAAAAATGTCATCAGACGTCGTTCGAATTTGCATTATTTGCGAAGAGATTTGTTGAGTGTCATAAAACATTTAAATGCTGCCCAAAGTAACTATTCCAAAAGGCAAAAGCTAGTTTGCTATAATTTATAATTCAGCCCTGTTTTGTCAGAACTAAGGCCTAGGCCGCAGTACGGCTAAACCGCCGCGGTCTTTAACCGCATAATTTTGTGAGTCAAGGGAACTAACGCAAGCGGCCGCACTGGCGGTTTTTCTCGCGACTGATTTTGTGTGAGTTTCGGGCGGTTTCGCGGTCTAGCAGTTTACCGCTTGCGGTAAAAAACCGTATTGCGGCCTAGGCCTAAAGTCACTTCAAACTATGGAAGAGGTAGGGCACAGAGGTATTTGGAACGCTGCGTACCTAACCCAAGCATCTCGGCTTTAGTTGGGTTGGGCCCTAGTATGGGTTACCAAACGGGCAGCATCTACTGAGCTGGCTCAGCTGAGGAAGTACGTTTGTCTTATAAAAGATCGCAGCCGAAGCAAGCCAGGCCTTTTAACAGGGAGGCCAGTGTGATCTTTGTCCCTTGACCTATCATTACGACTTTTAAAAGCGTTTGCCACGGACGAGTGATAGCCTACTGCAAACGCCAATAGGCTATGATGATCGCTTACTATCAGGCGAGCCGAATGCTTGTTTTATCACTTCAGAGTTCAGAGTGCTTAGTACAAGTTCTTTTTACGTTAACGCGATCGACACGTTTATGACGTTAGGCACTGCGATTGGCCCGCTCCAAGCTCTTAATCAGAGAAACAGGCGTGGTAAACGTTTCGATTGCCTTAACGTAAATACAACTCGCACTAGGCTTCCTGAATCCTGATCCTGGTCTCTATCACAGATTTCTTGGCAGACTGAGATGACATGTCAAAGTCGGCCACGCAAAAGATGGGTTGCACGACGCCACCCCACTTTCGAGATGTTTAGAAATAACTTATTATAGCCTTTTTCTTTTACTTTTCAGTATTTAATTACTAGCAGACATGAAGTTACTTTTAAAAACTTCCCTTTTATTCCAGTTTAGTTCCTCCAATACCAGTGCTGACGAGGATTCTGCCGAAAAACATTACTTTGGACAGATATAAGTTAGTAAAATGATTATTGAGTAGTCAATAATTAGGTATTCAAAGTTATGAATAGCTAGTTAAGTACCTAATACAAGTAGATAGCCGAGATTTATCAATAATTAAATATTTTAAAGTATTAACTCTTTCTTTTTTTAAACTCACTGAATTGATTTGAGTACCCGTCGAATCAGATCAATTCACATTTTCACGTAAATGTAAGAGTAGATTGAAAATGTAAAAGTATCGATCCGACGTTCTAGAGCATTATCTACCTCAACAAAAGTGGTCACATAAGAACCTGACAACCTCATTTTCCTTAGCCCACACCATAGATTAGAATACTGTCCACAAATCACTTGTTAGAGACAAGTCAGTACAAATCGGCCTCCGTGGCTCCGATTCGATCAATTATTAGAATGTCGATCTTTAAAATCTCGAGAATAAATAGAAAATTGATTCTTCAATCTGCTATTATAACCATATTAAAAATCTATTTTCAATTGAAATAAAGATGTACACTTTACTGTATCGTCAGTAAAATATTAGTGTACCTACATAATATAAGCAATGTAATGTGACCATCAGAATGGCCAGTCACTACCCATATTTTACATCGAAATAATTATAGAAAGTTGCTACCTAGTTGCTACTAATCATCATATAATTTCTACCCTCGTTTTTTAAAAAGTATACTACTTTTAAAGATGACTGGCCATTCTGACATCAGGATGGCTGGTCACCTATCCAGTGAGAACCAACTCAGCAAATGAACCGAGTTTTTTTTAACCAATAGTTGCTACTAGATTGCTACTTTATATACATGGTTTTGGAACTCATAGCTTTTAAGGATAAAATGTTATTATCAGTTTAATATTTTGATGCCTTAAACGCCTGTAGAATTAAAAAAGCAAATTTGAAATTAAATACAAAACGTGTATTTTATGAGCAGTCGCTACCTAATAGAATTTATTTTTAAAGTTATATATTATAATACATTTTGTAATTTATATTTATTATATACTAGCTTCGTCTGCGTCTCATGAGAGAATGTTCCCCGATTATGCAACATTTTTTATTGATGCTCCGCTCCTATTTAATTGGTCGTAGCGTGATGTTTAACTTATAGCCTTTCTCGATAAATAGGCTATCCAACACTAAAATAATTTTTCAATTCGAACCAGTAGTTCCTGAGATTAGCGTGTTCAACCAAACAAACAAACTCTTTAGCTTTATAATATTAGTAAAGATTATTAAACTGTGCAAAGCAGCTTAAAACAATGACAAAATATCGTTGTTGAATGTAGAATGTAATACATTATAAACATAAATTACAAAATGTATAATAGATAACTTTAAAATAAATTCTTTGAGGTAGCGCCTGCTTATAAAATACCCGTTTTGTATCTGATTCCAAAGGGAATTGCTCAGTTTGTTACGGTGCTTCGGCTTGGCGTGGACATTAATTATAGTAATAAATGCATTGCCTTTTTAATATCTTATACCCAAAACAAACTAAATGTGATAATAAAGCTGCAGCAGGTTGTGAAAATATGCCTTTTCTTGATATATATAATATTACAATATTATCACTTATTGACTGAAAATGAGCATTTCATTGATTGAATAATATCTATATTTAATATAAAAATGATACCTTATTTATGTAACAAGTATCTTATTAAAAATGCACGTTTATTAATATGGTAACCCAGAATGGAGCGCAAAAGAAGAAAAATGTCGGTGCCTATGATTGTTATCAGTTTAAATATTTATTTATGCGTCCTTTTTTACCGACATATTTCCTGCAACGAGGTATTGTTTAATATTTTTTAATTAATTAATTATAATTATTTGTAAATAGATTTTTTACTGAACAGTTTGTCCACGCAAAGCCGAAAGTAACTATTCCCTTTGCTCTTTTAATTCTAGGCGTTTAGACATCAAAATAGTAAATTGATAATTACTTTTTATCCTTACAAGCTATGAGTCCCAAAACCATATATATAAAGGTAGCAATCTAGTAGCAACTATTGGTTAAAAAAAACTCTGCTTATTTGCGCAATTGGTTCTCACTGGATAGGTGATCAGCCATCCTGATGTCAGAATGGCCCGTCACCTTTAAAAGTAGTATAGGTACTTTAAAAAAAACGGAGGTAGCAATTATATGACGATTAGTAGCAACTAGGTAGCAACTTTCTATAATTATTTCGATTTAAAATATTGGTAGTTACCGGCCATTCTGATAGTCACAGCGTAATTTGTTTAAAACAGTCACTCTTCTCTTTTACAGTATTCCACGCGGTACTCTCATTATAATGTCGACACAAGATGCGTCGCTGAAAGAGGGTAACTATGAAGATGCATCGGTATTTAATCCAGAAAGATGGCTGAAGGATGAGGCTAAGGAGTATCACGCATTTGCTTCTATACCGTTCGGCTTTGGACCCCGAAAGTGTTTGGGGCAAAATATAGCAGAAACTATGTTGTCACTGCTTACTATCACAGTAAGTAAAGGAAATCACACTCCATGTCAGAAATAGGTATCTAAATCAAAACTTAATGGTGGAAGATTTAATCATACACAGACGTAAAAATACCACAGTCCAGTCTAGGTGTCCTATTATAGCACCTTCTTTGCATTGACCACTATTTTTAGTTTAATATCATAATTTTGTTTTATTATTATTTTGTAGTATAATAATTATGCAATTATTTCTAGATAATGCAGAAATATAAACTTGAATATCACTATGGAGATATCCAATCTACAAAATCTTTTTTATCCAGGCCAAAGAAGCCATTGAAAATAAGATTTGTGGACAGACAGAACTGATGTCCAAAACATTAATTTATATCCAATATAATATTCAGACACTTAATTTATATCCAATATAATATTCAGCCCAGTGTCAACTGTTGTAATAAAAGGCCTTTGGAAAACTTAAATTAGTTTATTAGCGTCTACTAATTTACAATAATTGTAGGTGTGTAATAATATTACAATAAATATTTTCATTTATCTAGTGTTTTAATTCCCAATGTATTAGTATTCCATTTTGTATGATTCTGAATCTCAAATCTGTAGTCTGACTCATTTAACAATGAAAATGTAAATGAAAGTCAGTTTATCAGTTACATCGGGCTATTAATACATCAGCTAACACTTACTACCTACTGACACCTACATAATATAATTTTATGTAAAGTACAACAGAGGTTAACAAAAAATAGGGCTGCAGGAAGTTGACCTTGATAGGACTAAAAACATTTAGTCTTACTCCTATATCACCAAAGGGATAGGCAGTGATTATTACATATTTCAATAGCTATGGTTTCCTATCAAAAGAATCCAATAATACTTTGTCCAACCTGGAAACGGATATGGACAATATGCATAGCAGTGGCTTTGATTATTATTATAATAAAACCATAAAGAGGTATGTAGCCAATTAGTGACTAGAGAAAAATTGTTAAGCCTAAGAATAGTAAAATAAGAGATTTGACATAGGTTTATGGATGGAAAATCAGCTCTCATACATCCTATGATTAACAATGAACATTTAAATTCATTATGATTATGACATTGTGTCAACACTCTCCCAATAACGACTGCCATAGATGTTTATGGCAGCCGGAACCGACGGCTTTAACGTGCTCTCAGAGGCACGGAGCAGGCGATAATTGTCAATCAATACAAATGTTTTATTGTCTATGTGATTTTTTATATATTAATATACAGCTATTCTATGATTGATTATCAAACTACCGCTGCCTTCTCGAAGAAAATATGTTCAAATATTTTCCTCTTGTCATTTCTTTGGCTTCTTCAAGGCCTAGCTGATATGCTAGATCATGCAGTTTCTTGACTTCCATAATCAGGCCACTAGTAGACAAAGATCCCAATTCTGAAAATAAAAAGTTGATATTTCATGATTTACAAGTGAGAGAAATCATCATAAAATTATGCCATTTTTCAGACAAAAATTAAGGGGGTGATGTTTAACTATTCTACTGCTTATCCAATATTTAAATGTTTATAAATAACAGGACAGTACCAAGATAAGCAAGTAGATATGACTTGAGTGTGTATGCACCTTTAGATTAATTTACCTATTAAGTATGCTCCTTAATAATAATATTGTATTCTGCTTACTATACAGTTTACTTCATAATGCACATTATATTTTAACAATTATTCAATAAACTAATTGGTTGTTCTTTTAATTTATCATAGGACCCCCAATATTACAAACTTATGCATTGAAATTAACATTTTAGCAGCAACATTAACTCTACTGCTGCATATCAGTAGATGGACAAATGTATAGATAAAATCTAATGTATATTCACTTTTTGAGCTACTCCAAGGCGATATTTTTAATCCTTAACCTCCACTACTACTGAAATTAAATAAATAAGACTTACGTTGCATATAATTGTAATCTTCTTTAGTGACTCCTCTGTTCCAAGAAGGAGGGGACTGATTGCTGTTTGGCAGAGGTGCAAACTCCGACACTCCGGGAACTACAAACGAGGACGTTGAACATTGTGAACCGTCATCAGAATTTGTTACATTTATATTACCACCGTCGCTCATTGCAAATTAAGTTCAAAAATTGGTCGTTTATAACCGAATCTCTAAACCAAAATGAAAGTGTAGTATAGAACGGGATGACAACATTAGAAACGTAAACGTGTTTCCCGCGACTTTTGAAAACACATTTATGTCAGACATAATAAATTACCAAATAGATGAGAGATTTAGTAAAATTAGTTATATCTCACTTTGTTCAGGCCATAATTCTGGAGAGGCCCGGTCAAGTTTCTCAGAGCTGAAAAGGCTTTCTTCCAGCGATGTCAATGGAATATCGTCAGATGTTTGTTCTGAAACAACACTGATGTATTTTACTTTACTATTCAAAATTAACTACACTTTACTCGACACATAACATAAAGTAAATGATTAACTAATAAATATACAAAAAACTAAACTCGTATTAACAAATACACTAATTTCTAAAGAATTTACCATCTTGAACAATAGGATTTTGTTTCGCGGCCATTTTCCAATTTTTGACAATAATGTATTCATAGACAAAAGTGGACTAGAGTCGACTAGTGATCAGTCTCAATGTTGCCAAAACTGATGTTCTAGATAGTCTATATAGGCGTGCTAAAATCCGTAAAATTCTGTTGATTTCCTCTAGCAAAACACGAAGATCGATAGATTTTTGAAGTGAAAACTTCTTTAGGCGCGTTGAGCACTTCTTGGATGAACAAAAATCATAGAGCTCGCGTCATCGTCATGCATCCACGCTTGCCATAAATTATTTTAGAATATTAACAATCAGTATTGCCAACCTTCGAACTTTATTTCTCGTACATCAGCAGGCAAAAACCATACTCTTTGGCAAAAACCTCGTAATTTGGATCTCAAACCTCGTACATTCTATTTTTCGGTAGAAAATTACTAAACAAAAAGGTCAGCCCGCCTACCGTGCTAGGTTCAGTTCCGAGAATTTCTAAAAAATAAAGGTCAACCCGTAGAGATTTGATCAAATTTTTTAATTGTCTGCGTATTATTGCCTTCCATTTATGCTACAAAATGTTGCCTACCATGTGAAATCATGTTATTATTTACACTATATCAAAATCTCGTACATAATTGTATGAGGCTGACAGTGTCCTCGTACGGGATACCGCAAATCTCGTATTTATACGAGGAACCTCGTATGGTTGACAACCCTGTTAACAATATCTTTCCGTAGTATAGTTATACTCTTTGACAATATCTCAGAAATGGTGTCCTACGCAAAAAATAACAAAATTTTGTACCCCTTAATAACCTCTAAGAGAGTAGCAGGAACTAGCATCCGAGCAGCCTCTTTATTTTTTTTTAAGTGCAACCTGTAGGCGCTTTGACTACTTCTTGGTGAACAAAAATCATGGAACTCGCGTCATCGTCACCCACCGCTTTCCATTTTTGAATTATTTTTGGTTTATAATTAAGTTTATGAAGAAGTGTTTATCATATAGGATTAAAATTTACACTTTTATCGGCAGTCCCCAACGTCTGCCCCAATTCTTTTTTTATATTGAAGCTCTAATAGGTGCGTCTATACTCCATTTGGTTAGAAGGTAAACAATCTTGATGTGACTTTTTACACAATAAATAACACAACCCATATTAAACAAATAAACTACTGCTTAAACTAACGGTTCAATTGATTTAGTAATTGTTATTGTTGAATTTACATTGATCTTTAGCAGCATTTTATTTTTAAGCTGAGTTTTTAGATAAAAAGACACATCAAGATTGTTTACCTTTAGTTAAGAACCGAATGGAGTATAGATGAGCTGGAATGATTCTAAATCGTTAGCTATAACCAGACATCATAATAAAAGTACCACCCTACCAGCCCCATTGTAAAAAGATTCGTATCTTTCATATCTTCTTAATAATAAAATCGTAGGAAAGTCAAAACTGTACATTGAATATATTTTTTAAAGAATACTTGAGGCGTGATCTACAAACGATATCGAAGCCAAAAATATAGTTTTTAGAATTTTTGTCTGTTTGTCTGTTTTTCTGTTTGTCTGTATGTATGTCCGGGCTAAACTCAAAAAGTACTGCATGGATTTACTTCAAATTTTGCATGAATATTACTAACAGGTCGGGTCAACATATAGGCTACATATTATCCCGCTATCACCTACGGGGGACGAGCTGTAAATCTTTATTTTTCTTAAGCATTCTGTGACAGCGTGTAATCTAACGACGCATATTTAAATGTTGTTTTTGAGTAAGCCATGCTATTATCTAGCCTTACACTATAAAAACTACGTCATTTAAGTAACTTGGGCAGAGAATTAAATAATAAGAACGGAAAACGGGCTAAGAACAAGAATTTATTTACTGTCGGTTCCGTGCTACATACTTACATAGTACCATCAGCCAAGAAAGTGGTCTACCAATTTTGACAAAAGTTTCTGTGTGATTTAACTATCGCTAAGGTTGACACATGTTGACACATGGCATGACGTGAATATAATCCTATCCTAACTAATATTATAAAAGCGAAAATGAGTTTGTTTGTTTGTTTGTTACCTTTTCACGCCTAAACCACTGAACTGATTATCCTGAAATTTTACATATACGTTGACAGGTGTACAGAAACGGACATAGGCTACCTTTCATCCCGAAAAAAAGTACTGTTCCCGAGAAAAACAATAACAACGTTTTTATGATAATAGATGGCGCCACGTGTCTTTCGAATCATGATTAAATTATATTATTACAAGCGGAGTACAACCCGAATTGACTGTCAAATTCCAAATTAACGCGAGCGAAGCCGTGGGCGAAAGCTAGTATCTTAATAATTGTAGAATTGGATAACACAGACCACAGGCACGGACAACATTTTGTATCTTTTACTTTATTGATACTGTACATACTATTGTATAATTTCAATTTATCCGCTACGATTGCGTAAAAATTGAGTAAGTGCGAGACAAGGTACATACATACATGTAATGAAACGAAATGCAATCCAAGTGTCTCGATACCTGTACTATTTTTAACTTTTGTTGGGGTGAATGAAATAAAACGTAGTAGATTTGCCATTTATTTAGGTAATTAATTAGAATGGACCGAAATGCTGTAGATCTGCGGATGGATAGGTCTGGCAAAAATTAATTTATAATTATTAACCGAGTGTAATTTGCTACTTTAGTCACACCAGTCACATGTTATTTTATCAAACCAAATATCTTTGATTTTTATTATTATATGAAGTTTATATAGATCCTGATTTACATTACACTTTAGACTATATTTTCATCTGGTACTTCGACAATTTAATTTATTACTAAAATGGTGGTAGCAATACATTTACAAATGGTTAAGTTTTCATGTCTCGGACCAATTATTATCACTTATCACACAGTTTCATGTAGCCTTATTGGTTGTATGCTACGGTTGTATGGCATAACATAGAGTTTGCATTGATCATGAAGTTTCGCTTACAATTCTCAGCTTGAGCAAAACGTTTTTGTTCTCCCTTTTGTTAGCAAATTCCAAGAACAGCACGTTTAGCACGTTGTCGTCTGGAATGTAAATGTCTAAAGTTAGAAATGTCTGAGGAATTATATAATAATAGTGACGAGTAGTACCTACACATTGTACATAAGATACTTCAATAGTTTTCCCTGAAGGTAGGTTACCTTGAGTTACACAGAATACTTTAACTAATTTTATTATTTCGTGGATAATCACTTCCACTTGGTTTTTTACTCGCGAAAATTCAATAAACCTTTTCCAGTACACTGGTCCTGCTGGTTATTATATGCACCGTAATAACCGTTCCCTGCTTTGTGTTGGCAATTGGCAACCAGTTCAAAGTGCAAATCGTAGGAAAGACAACGCACTCGCAGCAGTTGAATTTTATTATAAAAAACAAAATATTAACATTATACAGTGTGAGTTTTCATAAAGTGCACATATGAAAATGAGTGAAACTAGTTTGGCCCTTCATAAAAATTGTTTTGTTTGGGATACAGGTGTGGCTTTTATGATGTTTTAAAGCTTATTAGATACAGATTAACTTCAATTAATAAAAACTAGGAGCAGTGGGGAAGTTTTCTTGAGTTTTTTAACAATGTTTAAAAAAACATTGTAGAAACTCAGTTTTGGCCTAAAATGTTCCTTATTTATATGTGAATAGTATACCGTCGTTATTGTCTACACATTGCGTATTATTACTGTTTTTGTTTCAACACGATTAACCTGGTTCAAAAGTTACAAGGTTTTCTTGGTACAAGGTCCATAACTACTAAAGAAAAATATAAATAGGTATAAATCGAAGAATATTATTTTTTATTATTTATCCTAGCGATAAAATGATGTTTAGTTTCACTCATTTTCATATCTGCACTTTATTAAAACTCACACTGTAAAGTGAATAAATTATAGTATAAAGCAAATCACAGTACCTACCAAAAATAGCTGGCAAACGTTGTGGGATTTTTATTTAAAAAATACATGAATGCCTATGTTATTGATAACGAATTACATGATTATCGAAAAGTATAAAACTACGTGTGCGTTACCGCAGCAAAATGTTGAAAAATTTTGTGCTTTAGAGAGGTGAGAGTATGGCAAATAATTAGTCCATCGTGAAGAGTAATTTGTTCACTAATAGCAAAATTTGTTCAAGTAATAGTTTTAAAGTTATTCGAGAAAAACACATTTTGCTGGGGTAACGTTTGAAACGTTACCCTGACTTTTTTTTTAAATCGTTTTAGCCCGGAATTAAATGCATGAATAGATAGCTTTTATTGCGTATTAAATGTTTGTGAACAGCAAAATTAGTGTTTCTTGTGGTTCAAAAGTTACTTAAGATTTTGCTGCGGTAACGTTTTGGGATTGTCCAGATCTCAAAAACGGCTCAACGTAGAAGTTTGAAATAAAAAACCAATAATAGACCTTAATTAGTTTTTGTTTTGTTTGATAAACAACAATGTAATTAAATGGTGCCGAAATTCAGAAAGAAACGGATTTGCAAGTAAACCATAACACTTACAATCAAATTAAAAGCTGTATCATGTACCCTTGGTACACCTTTATAACGACAGTAAATTTAGATTACGTAACTCTACGCAATATGAAGATACGTACGATATAATAGAAATTTAATTACATTTTATATGGTCAGATTCAAATGATCGAATACGCAGTTCCCATAAAACAAGGAAACATGGAATACCTTGAACAAATTAAAATGTTCCATCAATAAACAATCCTGTTAATTTCAGCTTTAAATTACGACTATTATAAAAGTTATATCAACAAAAAGAATGTGTCAGCAATTCTTCTATAAGCCGACCAAATTATAAAGGCTACGTGAAAGCGACCGCACCATACAAAAGGGTAAACTTTGCTAATTAGCAGGTTAGTATCCGATTGTACAGTCAAGTAGAATATTGTAATTCGTGCAGTCGATTTTATAAATATTCGATAAATATTTCTACTAGTTTGGTATTTTATAAATTACAATCATGTTAGTTTTGAGTATTATACGATTTTATGGTTTATAAATATTCAAAACCAAAGTAACATTAACAAGGTAATTATCTCATCTCAGTAAATAATATTAAGAATAATTTTAAAAAAATTTGCGAATAGTTTAATGCACAATTAGAATACTGAATTTGCAAGTTTCAAGGTTTTCCGTCACGGTAACATCTGTAACATGGATCTAAATGGTGATAGGGGGGATCAGCCATTGGTAGTGCTTACAAGACTTAGACATTTTTTTTTTGGTATTTTCTTGTTTTCTGACATTAATACTATTCTCTACATTAATAATAAGGGTACATGATACAGCTTTTAATTTGATTGTAAGTGTTATGGTTTACTTGCAAATCCGTTTCTTTCTGAATTTCGGCACCATTTAATTACATTGGTGTTTATCAAACAAAACAAAAACTAATGTTTGAACAATTTTGAACTAATTAAGGTCTATTATTGGTTTTTTATTTCAAACTTCTACGTTGAGCCGTTTTTGAGATCTGGACAATCCCAAAACGTTACCGCAGCAAAATCTTAAATAACTTTTGAACCACAAGAAACACTAATTTTGCTGTTCACAAACATTTAATACGCAATAAAAGCTATCTATTCATGCATTTAATTCCGGGCTAAAACTATTTAAAAAAAAAGTCAGGGTAACGTTTCACGAAAAACACATTTTGCTGGGGTAACGTTTCAAACGTTACCCCAGCAAAATGTGTTTTTCTCGAATAACTTTAAAACTACTACTTGAACAAATTTTGCTATTAGTGAACAAATTACTATTCACGATGGACTAATTATTTGCCATACTCTCACCTCTAAAGCACAAAATTTTCAACATTTTGCTGCGGTAACGCACACTAAAACTACTATACTTAGTAGAAGTTGATATTATACGATGTGCACACTGTAGTTTTTTTTTTAATTCTTTCTTCCGGTTGCCAACACAAGGCAAGGTGGGTTTTTAGAAAAGCCACATGGTTTTCCAGTGAAATAATTAAATAAATACCCAATAAAGTGTTATTATTGTTTAGTTTAGTAGTCCAAGGTAAGATTCATAAAATGGATTATCATCTCCGAAGATCTGTAGTGAGAAATAACCAAAAATGTAATCGCCACCGAACGTGCTTGAAGTGTCATGTTTTACCGACGAAAGTGATCGAATAAATGTGCATTTTCCTAAAAAAGTCTTTTAAAATTGCATCTAAAGCGTATCTGATTAACTTCGTTACTTTTAATTTTCGGACTAAACAGTAATAACACGACTGGATTTTCCTAAGGGTAACATAACCTTACTTTTCCAAATTTATAGCCCAAGCTAGTAAACATAACTTACACAAAGCAGCCTCTTGCTTAGTGTAATTTACAATTTTGTTAAATACGTGCTGCATATAGAAACTTACGTTGTATATTTTTAATATGCAGTTGTGAGTTCTGAAAAATTGTGATTGATGTACTGTTGAGCATGGTTTATAAACCTGAAATGAATATTTTACTAGTGTAATAATCAAATACATCTATGTAATTGCTTTAAAGATTTAACGTGCATTTTATTATAGTATTTTATAATCTTAAGGCAATGTTTTATTTCAGATGCGTTCCGTCACATTGAAGGATGTTGAACAGGACAAGGTCGTTAAGACCGTCGCTGCCCATCTGAAAAAGTAATTATATTATATATTTACTGCTATAGTTTCCCTTACTTTATTTGTTTTCCCTAGGAATAGTTATGTCTATATTTATTCAGGTATTGGCTCTTACTTCATGTGTCACATAAATTGTGTGTGTATCATAAAATATATTGTGTGTCTAATATTGCTCAGAGGATCATGGGCATGTCTATCTAGAGCATCTTGACTGGTGTAGGCCATACCTCCTAAGCAGATCACTGCTGCACAGCGATATGTAAGCCATCAGGCTTACATACCTCTACAATTTTGTATTAAGTATTAAAATCTTACTGTCTGCCTGTATCCCAGACATTTGAAATTGGCTGATGCCAACTATCAGTCAATTGCGGGTGAGCATGGCCCATCTAGCTTATATCTTATGTACACCAGTGAAGAGGATTGATAAAAAGTTATTGCAAAGACATTTAAAAGCACCACTGAGAGAGGTACTCTGTGTTAAAAACTTACATAAATCTATAATGGTTGGTAAAATGTGAATATATTGCATCTCAGCAGAAAAATAAATACTACTGCCAAAATTATAAAGGAATTCATATTCTGTTATTATATATCATATCATATTCTAATATAGGTAAATAATACTTAATTATTGGGTACACATTTAATCATACTAATATAATTAGATTATAGATAGAATTGATGCTGATATTATATGAAATTAAACTGTACTCTAATACCTATTACAATAGCAACTCACTATCTTGGCCTGCAGGAAAGCCCATTTAAATAGTGAAAGAATTTTCAAATAATTGCAACACACTGAAGATTATCCTCCACATACAGATCGCGCAATATACGATGACCGGACTGAACATTGCGCGAGTGGCGTCGCAGTTACAGTTTTAGGTCTCTTTGGTGACAGCGGGCGGGGGCGTTACGCGTCTTAGCGACTGTACATGCGTAACAATTCGGAGACGCTATGTTCAGTCCGGCCATCGTAGATTGCCCGATCTGTACATGTAAAGATAAGTTAATAATATATCTTAAGTAGACCCCATAAATTCTTGCAACTTATTACATTTTCACAATTACTTATTACATTTTCACAATGTAACTAAGTCTTAATTAGTAATTGTAATAATTTTTTGTTGATTTTTGAAACATTACTTACTCATATTACAATAGAATTGGTAATAGTGGAACTTAACATGTGTGCACCATTAGATTGACAGATTAACTACAGCCGTAGATAAGATAAATGTACCGATGTACAGTCAGATGCCTCTCACCGAAGAGGTAGGCACAAAGGAATCCACATCTACCAGCTCAGTTTCATTCTATACTAGTACTGAGAGTTTCTTGAAAGAAAAGACCCCAGAAATCTATTCTCATCCAGCACTCCTTCACCACCAAGACCAGTCACAGACAACAAAAAAGATTTAAACCAAACTGAAGAATATAGCAGCATTATGGAAATTGGGCATTACCTGTAATATTCTGTTTTAAGCATTTTACTTAATTTGTCAAGTCTAAGGCCCATCGCCCACACGAGCTGGAGCCGAGGTGGCGTCGAAGCGCGGGCGCACGAGCGGCGCGCCGCTTCTATGTTGGCAGTGCGCTCACACATTAGACTTGCGTCACAGGCGCGGCGGGGGTGGGTGGTGTGCTCGACCGCGACTTCACAGCTATTTTGTCATTTTGTTTCTCCTAAGTTTAAGTAAAATCTTCTCCTATCTCTCTCCGCCCTCGCCTCGACTCTACATAAACGCCATGCTTCGACTGTGCCGCGACGCCACCGCGACCGTGCCTCGACTTACCAGTGGGCGACGCGCCTTAGAGTACCAGACAAAATTAAAAATCTATTGCGTCTAGCCACTGGTGGGCTTAGGTTAAACATGTATTTTGCCTCTACACAAGTCATCCTCATGATGAAGCCTTGCTCCTACTTATAGTCATATTTAATCTAGGTACTAAAAACATTTTCATTATTGTTTTTCAGGACAGGCAAGGTCAAGGTACCAGAACACATGGACCTGGTGAAGACTGGTCGCTTCAAAGAGCTGGCCCCCTACGATCCCGACTGGTTCTATGTACGCTGTGCCGCCATCCTCCGTCACATCTACATCCGCTCCCCCGTAGGAGTCAAGACCGTCACCAAGATCTTCGGTGGTCGCAAACGTAACGGTGTCACTCCCTCACATTTCTGCAGGTAAATATTGTATTCTCTTTTTACTTGAATTTAAGAGTGGGAAATAAGGTACATACCACAATAAAAAAAGGATTATTTCGACTTCCGTTTGGGCCGCTCGGTTTGCGACTGTCAGAACATTTGCAGTTGTTCGCCAGTTCGAGTTATTAAGCACACTCATAATAAAGTCCTAACTGTTATTATAAGACTGCTATTATCAAGTTTTACTATTCTTTATAAAAAAAATGCTTCTTTTAAATGTGTCAGGAGACAATCTAGACATTTTTCAATAGTATAACAAAATCAGATCTATGTGTAGACTATTCATACAAAAGTTAGTTAATGACTTCTACACTACTTAGTATAAACAAACTAATTTAAACAATGTTTCAAAAGTGCTTTATGCATTTTGAGAAAAATGTAACTGCTAAGTAAATCTGATGATAATTAATTAAGCAATTTATTTTTTGCCTGTTTGAAATTTCTAATATCGGTATATTAGTATTGTTTGCATAAATAGCCTCCTCCTACTTGAGAATAAGAACTTTATAAAAAGTTTATATAAATTTATGTGTTGAAATATGAATAAAATGTTATATTACCTTTTTTTGGTACTTTTTTTAATGTCTTTTGTCCAAAATGTATGTGCCGTTCCTCTAAAATAATGGAATACAGACTAGGGATCAATGATTTCCTATTCTCAAAGTTCCAAATAGTTAGATGAAAGCTCTATCTTTTCTCCATTTTGGGATACTGAAACTCACTGCTGTAGGCATTAATTGCCACATGGATAATAAATGAACTTATCATAAATTGAATTATATTACAGATCATCAGGCAGCATTGCCCGCAAAGCCCTGCAAGCCCTCGAAGCCCTGAAGCTGGTCGAGAAGATGCAAGATGGTGGCCGCGTGCTTACCGTCCAGGGAAGGCGTGATCTCGACAGAATCGCCGCGCAAGTGCGTCTAAAGGCCAAGCAGGCGGCTAAGCAAGCAGTCATCGTTCTGTAATTTAATGACTAATTAAACTATAAAAAAATCAACGTTTATTTTTACTCTTTAATAATCATTATTTTTTATGACTATGGAGCATTTCTATTTTCCATTTGCTTCAGCATTCATTGTAAAAATTTGCAGGCAAGCTCGGATTTCCGCCGTCGTAGGTAGCTTGTGATGATGTTAAAAATATTCCTTCATGTTATTGCGAAAATCACGGTGCTTGCAATTAATTAGTCAGATTACCTACCCCGATACTACCTACTCCGTTCGGCCTGTGTTACAGAAATTAAAAACGCTAACGAGGCCCAGCCGGAGCCGACTTTATCTAGCCGAGCTACTGTTATATCTCGACAATCACCAGGTTGTAAAAAAACTGAATGCACAAAGAGATAGTATTCTAACTAGATGCTGTACACATAAATACGACCCTCTCGGTGGTATAAGCGATTACCTTTTACCTGTAATCGCTTCCAACACTAGGAATTTGACTAAGGTGAACCGAGGCAAGTGTGACAAATCGATCAGTATAGGTAATTGTTTTGGTTGGAATAAATTATTATCTGAGAACAATAAAATAAGTAAATAATAACCTTTCGAAGGTAGACGATTGTCACACTTTCACCTTTCTGGGGCAAGTGTAACAGACAACTTTTTTTACTAGCTATGATTCGTACTTCAACGCCTTTAGTCTGCTACTAAATTTGTCGAAATGTATCATCTTATTTTATCACTAATATCAACTAAGGTCCATCTTTGCTCTATCGAGATTTTTTTGTATACCTGGGGTGACTGTGACGGTGCTTTGCTAAAATAGTGTTGTTCTTGTTTGATCGATAATAATGACAGGGTCGCCGAGCAATGTTGGGTGTAGTTTCGATGCCGATGAAATAAATGATGTTTCTATGTCCAGTAATAAATTTAATATGTAATGCTAATTTAAATTTAAGGCTTTGAGTTAAGGCGTGAAATCATTACTTACTTTTTTCTTAAATAAGGTTAACCAAGAGAAGTGTGACACTGAGGGAAGTGTGACGATTATTTGTTTAATTGCCATCTATACAACAATGCTCGAACTTCCAAACTGTCGTGCAGTTTTGATTTGAACTTTGACGTCCATAGATTTTACTGTTTTACCGACAGACGCGATTTTGTAAATTACATACTAAGAAATAGTGATTGGCAAGCGAATCCGTGACTAAGCATGCTCATTGCTATTGCTAATTATGACGATGATTGATATAATATTGTATGTGAAGTGTGAAATTGTGGGTATGCGGTAAATTATATTTTACTGTTCACACCAAAGCGGATTTCGCTATCCTTGTGGGTAAAGTTGATACTAAATACCTGAACGAAACCCACACGGCAGGCACTTCTAACTACACGGGCAGCGAATACCGCTCAGGTTTGAATAGGCCTTTAATGTTGAATTATCTGCAACTCCTGTAGATCCATTCGTTGTTTCCGTCATTTTTGGTTCCAAAGCCTTGCTTCATAAAACCCCATTTGCTGTTTGAATTCTTCTTTCAATTACTTCTTCGCAGCTTTTAGTTCCTTATTGGCACCTCGTGCAGTCCACATCTTAAAGTCCATGTTGTTAGATATGTGTAGAATACACTCCATACAACGGATCCACATATGAAGAGTAAAAAGTCTATATTATTTATTAACATTTTCTCGAACAGGTACTTCTGACAGCTTGTTCATCTCAGTCGGTTTAGCAAGAAAAATATTGCAGGCAGATGCAGACGAAGTATCTGTTATAATGGTGGCCAATTTTCCGTCAATCATTGTCATATGAAGGTCGTGACGAATCTACAGCCCGGCCCATTTCGTAGTACTGATGTTTTCTATTTCTTCTTTCAATGCAGCTTTATCTTGCTTGATGTATTCTGCTGTCTCTTTACAAAACTTGAACTAAATGGGCCTGCAATAATGTGTTGAAGATGGTGTGGGGTTCTTCCCACGGAATAAATACAAAGTATTTGTATTTGCTCCGTGGTTCTACCATATGGTGGCATTATTAGAAACTAATTTAAGAGGGATAAGTTTTACATGAAAACTGATGATTCACTGAAGTCTGAAGTACATCTTCACTTCTTTGCTTGTAGGTGCTTTGTGAAGAAGCTCCATCGAAACCCCATTTACTTATTAACTTCAATCCTTCAGTTGACGAACCAAACTGGGTACCGGTAACTTGAAGAATCTTCTGGGCTGTCAGATCCAACAGGGCTTGAAGCTACACTCTGGCTCCTCTTTCAGTAATTTCCAAATCATGTGGATAGCTTCAAAGACTTTATGATACGATCGTAACACCGGAACTTCACAATCTAACAGCACTTTCCTTAAACACAAGTATTTCCACTTTGACAGGTTGAATGATGTATAAAGACCCAGAGCGTGATCTTCGTCAAAATATTTTTCTTAAACAATGTGGCTTTAATAATTCCAACACTATCAGGGTTCTTTGTTATGTGGTCTTAACACAAGATAAGTCTTTTTTCTTGTCTATTCATCTTGCGACTAATGCGAAAGTCAGTTCTTCCAACGAATAGACCAAAAGAGACTCTGCACGTCTTTTCTTTTGTTTGTTGCTGACGGAATCATAGCTGTAGTAGCAGTATCGATGTCAACTGAAATATGGTATGACAATATGTTTTCGATAACTTCATCTCGGGCTTGAAAAATCTAAGATAAATTCACAGTAGTGCACTACTGTGAATTTATCTCAGATTTTTTAAGCTTTGGTCAACCGATATTTTATTGTAGCCACTCAGCATGTCTATTCATGAATGTCTTCTGATTTCTGGAAGCACTTGCCCATCTGCGATTGATATTACTGACATGACTCTTTACAAAGGTCTAAATTATTTTTAATTTTTCCGAACACTTTTCAACTGGGATGCGTAGAATAATAATAACTTCATAGCGCCGTGTCAAACTTTTCATGCCTCCTTCAACACAGATAAACATATAAATGTCCTAATTCGTAACAAATGCAGCCATACGTTGCTTCTTCAAGGGATGAGAAACAAGTGCCCTTAATTGCTTCATGCACAGATATTCATAACAAACACGCGCTCGCAGTTAGTGTCTGACAAATACCACACCTTCAACAGCCAATCAGCGTTGTCAAGATCTCCGGGGGTGGGGGTAAATTATTATTTTATCAGAAGAGTAGTTTCAGTCGGTTACAAATAGTCGATGAAACAGCAAGAGTCTTCAATTGTATAACTTAAGTGGAAGATTTTTATTAATATTTTGTAGTATATTAAAGTAAATAATGCGTATATATTGAGTTGGACTGGAAAGGACTTGAGACTTATACCTGACACTAAACTGTTGATACAAACATACAAAGCTCTAGCTGAATGCTTAATTATCTACTGTGTATGTTCATGGGGTTCAGCGACCAAGAAACATTTGATTGAGGTCGAAAGAGCACAACGGGCTTTACTTAAAATACTCCTCTACTTACCATTTCGCTACCCTACACATTTAGTGTATGACAAAGCAGAAGTGCTAAACGTACGAAAGTTGTTTGTCTATCAATGTATTTGTAAGTACCATAAGAATACTGTACCTCTTCTACAACCCTCGGGTAAAAGGATAGACAAATGTCCAGTCCCAAATGTCAAAAGCAAATTTGCCCAACAACACTATAGTAATATTGCACCTAGAATGCACAATAAACTTAATGTAAAGCATAAAACCAAGTCTTTAACAAATTACAAAATCAAAAACACTATTAAACTTTGGCTTAAGAATTATGACTACAAGGATGTGGAAAACTTATTACAAATCGTAACATAAGCACAAACACACCCAAGTACACAAATATACCTACACACACACACACGCACACATACATACATATATACACGCACACGCGCGCGCGCACACCCACTCACACTCGCACACACGCATGAACACACATGCACACATATGCTACCACCACTAAATTCACCCGTAAACTAACAAAAAAATATTTAAATTTTTTAAGTCATCTCTTGTCTATGTATATTGTAACAATTTTGTATAGTTTGTTTTTGGGAAGGACTGTTTCCCAACATACAGCTCACGCTAGTTTGGGAATCAGGGCTGACACTGTAAATGTATAAACTTTTTGTTGCAATAAAGAATTTAATTTCTGTTAATTCTTATTTTATCAAAAATTATATATTGAATTCATCTTAATTGAAACACTCGATAATGACTAAGAAAATTACAAACTGAAATAATAAACTTTAAAGCATCGTAGGCGCCAAGGCCGCATGGATACGCAAGCAATTAATAATATATGTCGTCGTGTTATGGACAACAGGTATTTACCAGAATATAAGGTTTGCTTGCTATACTTTGATACTGAAGTCTGAACGGAGAAAAAAAAATTGGTTTCTCTTATACATTTTTCTTCAATATTTTTTTGAAGTAATTGAGCAATTTTAATAATTCTTAGGTATCAGCGTTAAATTTTCTATCAAAAACAATTTTTTGTTATGTGAAATAAGCATTTTCGACCTATGTCCACCTTTTTGAAAATCTGGACCACTGTGCGGCGGCTTAGTAGTCGGGTCAAATCGGCATCCTTCGGGTACAGGACCCTAAAAATCAAAATAATATTAATCATCTTTGGAAACATTGCTAATATATCGAATTTCTCAACAGACAGATGACGAGAATGCTGATGGTAAATTCAAATTAGTCTGCAAATAAACGAGTAAAATTATAATATTTTAAATTACTGATTGATTGGATTAATTTTGTTATCTTTATGAGTAAATAGTATGCTGAACATATAAAGATCAAACATTTTTCTTCTCTCAAGATTCACTAGATAGACCACCGACAGTAAAATATGGCTACAACTGTATGCAGCGATGACCAGTCAGGAAAATTCTGATCTGGCTGGCTCAACAAACTTCCCCGATATTTATTTATTTATTACACCAACAATTGTTTAGGTACATTAATAATATAATAATAATAATACGTTTATTTCGGACGAAGTCCATAGAGTGTTAGTAACAATAACCTTAAAATACTAATGTTAGTAGACAATGAGTATGCATGATTAAATTACTGCATGTAGCTGCATCCATCTTCTCACCATCGGGGTCTCCCACCGATCCGCGAACACACTCAGGATGGAGTTGGTGCTGCCGCAGAGGCGCGCCATCAAGGAGGCGCACCTTTTTCTCATGATAGTGGCGAAGCCGTCAGTATATGTCTCTGCAAACATCCCTGACGCACTGCACCTCCACGGCAACCCCAATAGCAACCTGAGCGTGTTATTGTACTGGACACATAGATCGCTGTATGCCCGCTGACTATAACTAACCCAGAGGCTGCATGTATAAAATGTCTGACAGTATGCTTTGAATAAAGTCAGCTTTACTGCATTTGTACATTTTGCAAACCTGCGGGCCAGCATGTTACAACGGACAGCCAGCGACCTTCGTTCCCTGTCTATATCAAGATTATTAAAAACCATTATTTCACCCTTCTTGACGTTATACTTCCGCCCATGAGTCACCGCATAAGACTCACATATCGGAACAAGTCGCCTCAGAGCACTTATCGATGGGCTCAGCAACACCATATTATCTGCATAACTAATGTTATTAATACAGACCCCATCAATATGACATCCAACGTTAGTGTTGCTAAGCTCAACGATCAGCTGGTTCATATAAAGATTAAACAACCGCGGCGAGCTCAACCCACCCTGTCTCACCCCACAGTCCAACCTATACTCATTAGAAAAAGAGCTTAGCCACTTCACACTATTCCGCTGACCACTGTACCAATACTTGAATATTGATGTGATTTCAGGCGGTAAAGTAGTTTCACGTTCTAGTTTCTGCCATAACATCATAATTTACAAGATCGAATGCCTTCGACAAATCCAAAAAACATGCAAATACTGGCGTTTTCCTATCTGTGTAATATTGAACAGTCTGCTTGAGGCACAAGATAGCGCTCTCAGTGGACAGGCCAGGTCTGAAACCAAATTGGGCGTCGTACAATTCAATATGTTTAGCTAGTTGCTTATCGAGCAAACTGTCCAACACCTTATCTATGACAGTTGCCAAAGATATGGGCCTGTAATTGGAAATGTCAGAGGCATCCCCAGTTTTATTTTTCACAATAGGCACTACCATTGTGTACATCAGATCAGCAGGTAGGTAACAATGACTAATACACAAATTAAATATCATAGCGAGCACTCGAGGAAGGTGCACTCCAGCGTACCTCAGATGCTCGATGCTGAGACCATCATGGCCGCGGGACTTACGTCTTTTCATTTGCATTATTATTGAAGCAACTTCCTTAGCAGAGAATCTAACAGTAACGTCCCCGGGAGTGGATCTGGCATCGATCACCTGAATCGGACTTAAAGATCTAAATTGAAATTAATCTAAAATAAAAGCGACAATGCAACAATTACTTATAGGTAAACTCCGCTTGAGTAGTATTTGCCGCGTAGTTTTAGTACATTGCTTACATAATATTATATTTATATTTATTTGTTTCTAAATCCGTTGTTCAAAGAAATATTTTCTTAATACTAAAAGAATGTAGGTATATCTATATCACTCAATCCATTCACCACCTTACACATATCTTAGAACTTGTCTGTGTTAAAACGAATGTTTATAACCGTGGTTTCTACAAATAAAATTAAAAAATACTTTTAAAATCTCGGTCTAACTACATAATAAAACATTCTCATGAACATTAAAACCTTTTAATAAGTAGTATATCCGTATGTTTGTTATAGTCTCGGAGGGACAGTAGGTACTCTTATTCGAAGAGTTACGCAATATTATTTAGTATAATATAATAAACATAATTTACTAATATATTTAAAACAATATACGAAGAACTCGGATGAGTTCATTCTAAATAAATAAACAATAATATACATAATCAGCACTTAACACTGCATCATTATTCATTAGCTATAAGAAGACATATTGCTGTGAGAACTTGGTTTTAATAAAGTTATTTTTATTTATTTATTATAATTATGTTGTTTGCGATGTCATGTCGCAGGCTAATAATTATTGTTAGTTATTTTATGGCTTATGGCAATTCTTCAGGTCATTTATTTTTGCTAGAAACATCTATTAGATAAAACGTCAAAATTTGCCGTCAATCCGTCTATCCGTCTATCGCCGATTCAAGTTTTATTTTTCTCTTTGGATCCGTTATTTACGGCCAACTTCAGGGTACTTCGGGTTTGTGTATAGCGCAGTTAGTGGCAGTTAGTTTTGGTTAGTTTCATTGAAATATCGGTATTAACTGGACGTGTTTGGATATGCAGTGATTACAAAATGTTGTTGGCATTTGGACGTGGTATCGGTTTTATTGTAGTACTGTGTTTAATTTCGTGTGTTGTGTCGTTGCGTCAATATGGATCGCCGGGGAACACTTTGTACGTATCCAATGATCCAGAATTGAGTCGCGGAAAATTGCAAGTTATCAATAGACACGTCGAGAAAGATGAGGGCTCACATTTGGAAAGGAGAAAACGTGAAGCTTCAGCGGTACCAGCTCCCTCCGTACAAAGAAACATAAGTACATGGGTAATTGTCCATATCCTTATTATTTACTAAAGTTCCCCTACGTGGCTTTTATTTCTATTCATTTAATTTATACTACTGGTCAGTCGAGTTATTATTTGCCGCGTTGTTTATCTATCACTTTGTTATGCTATTACTTTCTACTATTTATACCTCAATGACGATGTGATATTTATTTTGTGTGAAGTCTGAAGATTCTGAAGGCCGACGTCTTTAGACGTTGTTTATTTTTGTTTAGAAGTTTGTTATGTATATGTACCTATTTTTAATTAGGTGCATGACTATGCATATTTCAATTTTGTTGTTTATGTCCTATTACGTTCCAATCAATTTAAGAAACACTAAGCAATATTACGAAATGAATTAATGGTATATTTATGACTAAAATATATATGTTATAAATTTTTGGGTAATATAAAATAATCAACTGACACACCTAAAAATGAATGATCATTGTAAGTTTAATATTATGAAATCTATGTGCAGCTAGTGGAATATACTAAAATAAATGAATTTTATGATATTGAATTTCCATTATAGTACTCAAAATTATTTTTAAGCATAGAATACATATAATATAACTATGAATAACTTTAAATTGAATTATTATAAACACACTTTCAAATAGCCATCTTTATAATTTTATACCTACTTTCACTTCCACAATATAAAATTAACATTACTCAGTGCACCAGACAATCATTTACTTTCTCAGCAATTAAAATATTTCTTTTTTCAACAGACAACTCATCTAAATGACAGTCACCAGCAATTAATGGTACATTGGGTGGGTGAAGGGTCCAATGTCATTATCTGTTTGGCTCGAGATTCGTCACCAAGAAATAAAGAAAACATATTACCATCGGCCCTGTTTATTTCATATGACTATGGAAAGAACTTCACTAATAAGACAGAGAGCTTCAAATTGGGTGTTGAGCCTGACAGTGGCTATGCACAGCTGGATAAATTCTTCAACCATCCCAAGTATCCAGAATTTGTAAGTATAGCATTGGTATATTTTTGTATGTATTTACCTGTCATATTTATATTTAATCATAGATAATATTAATGAGCCAAGTAGTAGTAAAGCAGGCACAGAAATAAAAGCATTGTGTCTTGAGCCTTATGATCCGAGCATAGGCTAAGAGATTGAAAGATTTTTTTTTTATGAATGACCCATGTCAGGTTTCTTCTGATTATGATAATATTTAATAGGCTTAAGCAATATACTATGTCCATTTCTAGCAAAATTCTCTATGAGTGACTATATATTATGTTAAATGCACTATGTAATGTGGTGTTTTGCCTTCTATGGTCAGTCTAACCTTTTCACATTATTCCACCTAGTCCCATACATTAGGATGTGTGTATACCTTATGTTAACCAATTGAAGGTACATACTTTGTGATATGTATAGTGTTATCAGACTTATCAGTCAAAAGTTTGATTGCAACTCATTGAATAATTAATATAGGTAGTTGATGGAAATATGATATTTTTGTCTGGAACATTCTATCACCTAGTATTTGTTTTAATTGTTACACATTAATAAATGTGTAACCATGTTTGATATGTGATGATAACAGAATAGGTATCCAATATTCATATTTATTTAATGACTGATTAGAATTTATGAGCTGTTGTATTTTGATAATCATAAATTAAGTACTGACCAGCTTTTTATAGATTATTTTGATTAATGGCCAGTAGTAATTATCCAATAACAACTTGTTTTAATTATAAACATTGCATGGATCCTGTTGCATTTAGTTAAAAGATGGTTACTTTATTATTGGTATTGAAGTAGTGAGTAAAATAAGCAGATACTAAACTAACACTTATTTAAAGAAAACCAGCGCAGTTTACTGTCAGTATAAGTTGACAGCGGCAGCATTGAGTCTAGAATTGTGCCCAAACAGCAATAGGCTTTTAGATAGGTCTTAAACACTATTGGCAAAATGAAAATGTATTATTCTTATATGGGAGATATAGGAGTGTATTGAGTTCTATGTGAGTGCGTGTGTTTACACAAATAGTCCCACTCATATAGAAAAAAGTGTTGGCCAATTAGTTGCTGATAATGTACAACAGACTGTCTATTATAGGTATAATTTGATATGAACTTTTACTACTTATCATTATACATAGTTTATTTGCTCTACAGCTATATAATAAAAGGTAACAAAAACATTTCTATGTCACAATAAACAATGATATAAATACTTATCAAGAGATAACTTGCCAATATCTTGTTAGAATTTTTATGTATGACAATAAGTACCATACTATAATGATAAAATAACATCAATGATCTTGCTATTAGTATGGTATGTATATGTATATATGCAGTGAAAAGGGATCATGATTGCAACACATACTTTTGACAATGATAGCATGACATGCCATTACCCAATTTAAGTACACTACTAGAGGTAAAGGATGGTAAAATGCTATTATGCTAATAAATAAATGGTCTCTACATAATTTGGTGACAAATCAATCAACAAAAATCTTAGCATCATCATATTAACTCAATTAGTCAAGAGTACACTGCACTTATAAAATACATTTACTGCCCGTGTGAGCCTTATAAACTCAATAGGTGGTAAATACTTATTATGGTGCTACTTTTTTATAATTTTTTCTCTGGATAATATCATGCAGCGGACCTCTTTTTTATCTGCATAACAATATAATATAACATGTATTAATTGTGATCTTGATAATGACTTATACCTGTACGACGGATCTAGCTTTGGCATCCATTTCAGACTGAATAATTCTCTCTTTTCTCGAAACTAATTAATTATTGATGAATCTTTGAAATTGTGGAAGGATTATTCATAATCTAGTTAACTACATACACGATTAATTGAACGTGCTCTTAATTTAAGTATCAAGCCGTCTTGTCGTTATTGTTTTGCTTGACAGGTAGATAGGTTACCTACCTGTGTACCATGTACATTACGGTAGATTCGATGTTCTCGAAAATTCAACTGTTACCGGCAGTCGAATATTCGAGAACTATATCGTATTATGCACTTCTAGCTTCTTTATGAAACTATCGACGTGATGTTGTGTACGACGCATATCTGTATGACCGTAACCTTGAGGCCGATCGATTTTAGGACATAATGGCCACCCACGCATTAGGTGCAAGATTGTTTTCTCTCTTACTCCCTCTGTCTCACAAACGCAACACGCCAAGCGTTGTTGTTTAATATACGTTCATTAAATAAATTATCGGTAGAAATTAATCTGTCTTGTACATGTCTTGCATGTCTTGCAGGTTTCTTCTCATAGGCTCAACTCTTTGCCTGAACCTAGCAACTAACCTAAATGTAGCTTCAGTAACTTAGTAAACTCACTAAACTATATACTTTGACGTTCATAAGTGTTACTTTGTGACCTAAATCAATAAATGATTTTTGACTTTGACTTTGACATAGATACAGTTAACATTTATCAACCTATTGAGTAGCAGTGGCACACCGGCCGTCAGACACAATAAGTTTTCAATTATATACCGGCAGACAGCATACCATTAATTGACAGGTCATAAATATCGAAATCCTACTACCGCAAAATCGATATCGCAGCTGTGGTGAATGCGACTGCTGTGTTGGAGGTCTTGGGTTCCACCCTCCGGTCGTGCTAACTGTCATTTGGTTATTCAGTCTTAACCTCAATAGTAGCACGGAGTCTGGATCTGTGTCTGGTAGAAGGCAGCCTCATATTATTATTACGTGGAAGCAATTTTAATTTATTTATTTGCTTGCAACTTTGTGAAAAATCTCTTATGTGAAGTAGATGAAGTCGCGCGGGTCAGCTAGTTATCAATATGAGGAGCGTGACAATCCTACTAATATTATAAACTAGCTGACCCGCGCGACTTTGTCTGTTTCATATAAGAGAATTTACCCGTTTTTGCAACATTTTTCATTGCTGCTGCGCTCCTATTGGTCGTACCGTGATGTTATATAGCCTATAGCCTTCCTCGATAAATGGGCTATCCAACACTAAAATAATTTTTCAATTCGAACCAGTAGTTCCTGAGATTAGCGCGTTCAAACAAACAAACAAACTTTTCAGCTTTATAATGTTTGTTGCTTTGTCACGCAAAAACTACTAAAGGAATTTTGTTGAAACTTTACAGTATTATTGTTTATACATTAGAATAATTATAAGCAACTAAAAGATCTATCTTAACATAAATCTACATTAACACGAGCGAAACCGCGGGCAATATCGGGTAATTTATACCTAATTTAGGTGTCATGTATTTTGTGGCTGATGACAACCTAACGTCCAGAAATTTTACCATATTTAAACGTAGTAGTCCTATTACGTATGCGCACGCATCTAGATTTAAATACTTAGTTACCACCATAATTATAGCTTGTTGAGTATCACCTAAACAGTCCGTAACGGGATTGCAATTGTACACCGATGTTGTCATAATAAACCTAATCTGAAATAGCGGAGGTGAAGAAACTTGAGGTTGTTCACATTATTGAAACAGATGGCTAATGTACCGTCTCAAATGTATGACCAATGGTCTTTTAGCTTATTAGTTCTCTAGTTATTTTTTAAATAGGTAAAGAAACACATATGACCTCCATAATAACTATGTTCAAAACTTTATTTCGCACAGACCGAGCAAGACTGTTCTTTTTTATGTATGCACTTGTCCTATTGTTTGACAAAGGTCTCTCCTAAGCTTTTTCATGGATGCCTGTGCCACCTCGCTATGGACGCGTGGAATGAAACGGTCTAACAGATAGTCTGACGCCTATAACCCTAAAAACCCGGTAGACAGAGCTACACATGTGTATTACATTTGGCCAGCTATGATTTTGTTTCACGAAATAGGGAGCGAGCATATGGCCTTGATTTAAGCACAGTGTTAGACTGTGCAAGAAACCCATTAACAGTTTGTCCGACCCGGGATTGAAACCCAAGAACATGTACAGTAGTCGCATACACTGTCTGATGAACTAAAACAAGGAACAATTATTTCACAATGGATGCCCGATCCGGCACATAATGGTTAGAAATTAAGTTTCATAATGTGATTGTATGACTACTAAATGCTCTATCATATTCTACTAGATGCTTAGGAAAGTCATGATCAGCAGCCGTTGGAAGATTCTGATAAACACTTTGTCACGAAGTCTTATGAGCGTTAGGGTTGAGTGCGTTGGTGCGATCGTCCTAAAGCGCCAGCATAAAGGGTGATATGATAGGGTCGTCCTATGATTCCATTATCCCGACCATTATATATTATGATACGATACATATATGTTAGATAAATTAATATCTATGCTGTAACCTATCATGGGGCACGAATTGATTTTCCTTACGTATAATTATGGACCAATTCAAAATCTATGATCACTAATATCACTATAGTAAACAAACGTGATTTAAATATACTAGTCTAACATAAGCTGTGGAGTCTATATAAGTGGAACAAAATGTGACGTCATACATTTTATTGATGTTCCTATTTTGTGTTGTCTAGACCCTGGGCTAATCCTGTTCATTCTGAGAATATACGAGATTACTCATAGGCTTACATTCTAGTGGTGGTGAACGTAATGGGGTCTTCTTATATAAATTGCTAACATACAAATTAAATAATTAGGCCCTTAATTAGGTTATTTCTTTCTGTTTACTTTTTTTAGGAACAATACGTATAATATGAGTTATATCGTAAGGAATAGGCTTTATGAAATGCAATTATAATATTAGACGTAGTAAGAACAATAGGTATAAGGAAAGAAAGAATAAGCAATAAAAGTCAGTTCCTGCATTAAGCTTAGGTATATGAGACGAATCATGTGAGTAATTCAAGGTTACTGCCTCAATCGTTAAAACACAGGCGTGGTGTGGTTTAAGTGTTGATACGTACAATACGAGCTATAACATTTAGGACTCCGTATCATGGTTGCGACAAACAACTACACGACAAATGTTAGGGCGACAGTACAGTATGTCGACAATCAGTGGTGCGACAGCACATCAGCTCGACGTGCGATAGTGCGACTGATTGTTTTCTCGACAAACGATAGGGCGACAGAACTTTTGACCGACGAACGATAGCGCGACACAACTTTCGCTCGACAAAATAAAGCGCTAACACTAATGTATATATAATTATTATTATAAAAAATAAAAAACTAGATATTGGAAAATAGGTATTTTTAATCATAACTATATCATTATACAATTAGACACATTGATGAAAACAAAGTGCTTTCGTGACTATTTCTTAATATGACATATATAAGCGAGTCCTGACAAAAAATCTTTTAAATCCATATTATCTTTTTGGGCCAAATGTTGTTTGAGTTTTTTATAAAATCTACTTTTCGATTTTTTGTTAATTATTTGGGCTTTGATCCTTTCGACTTCACATTGCGTGTTTTTTTGCTCTTTTTGTAATTCTTGGATGGTTTTGTAAATATTAAGTTTTTTGCGACTTAATAAACAGCTCCACCTGTTATGCCAGCTTTCAACAGAGTTTTGGGTAATAGGCAAACCCTCATCTAAGCATTCGACAATGGACCAAATGCTGGGCTGAAATACAGGCGTAACCTTAATAATCGATAATTTCAAAGTATCATTCGCGTTTGTTTGTGGCGGCAAATTTTTAAACGATCCCACGTAGTATTTGGAGAACCACTTCGAAATTTCTTCAGCGTCATTTGGGAGAATTTCTTCTTTGATGAATTCAAACGCCGCTGGGATTTCCTGTGGTGGCAAAAAAGGTAATGCAGACAAATGATGTATTTGATGTGCAAAATCAAAGCTGTTTCTGTACTTTGTGGCTAACCCAGCAGATTGCACGTGTCTCCAAATAGTCTGCGTTAGGTGAAAATAACAGCATTTTTGGCTGCTCTCTGGGTATACTCTTTTGATTGCATTAATGGCTGATTTTTCAAAGTCAGTCATTATTAATCGTGGGTTCAAGTTCAGTTTCAGTTTATTATAGGCGAATCTGTTTATAATTTCCAAATATATGTAGTAGACATTTTCAATTTTATGACTTAATAGTCCATAAGCTAACGGTAAGACTCGACAGGTTTCAGGTGGACCCACAACACCGTGTATTGAATAAATCTGACTAAAATTGTTTGGACAACACTTGAACGTACCATCCATTAACCACATTGAAGATCCGTGTAAAAGAGTTATGTTCTGTTTTGTTGAAAAAACCAAAACCGTCACACCATTACAGTGGTAACGTCCAATCAGAAATTGCTCTTCATCATCTATTCTCTGATAGTTTTCAGGTATTTTCCACTTCTCCAAATCATGTGGTACTGTAGGCAAAATACGAGTCCTCTGTCTGTGTATCATCATTCGCATAGCATCCTTCGATGGCATATGCGGTGCAAGTTTGGTAGGTATAGTCTGTATATGCTTCTGTATTAATTGAGCAGGAATTTCCAAGGTGTCAGCAGCTTTACTTTTTAGGGATGCTCTCATACTTAAAATTCTTAAGCGTTCTTCATGAGGTTCATGAGAGTCCTCAATTCCATTTAGCTTTTTCAATACATGATTTTCGCCTACCTTGCTCGTAACTGCACACGCACCGCAATGTATTTTTTTCTTCTCTACACAACACCAATAAAACAAATCACCCCTGTTTCTATTTACTGAATATAAATATCCGTTATAAAACAACTGTCTTTTCCCGTTTTGAGATGTTTGAAACACGCAATAATCATCTAAATCCATAGGTTGTTGGTTTTGTTACGATTAATGAAAGTACACTGAATCAATGTTGTTGTGCAGATGCATGACAACGTTTGTTTTTTTCATCTACCCACATATTCTTGAAAATAAGTGAACGTTCCGATACATAATAATTTAGTATCGTTAATATCTAATTGACTTAGAAATATAATGAAAATGTATTTATAATAATTGTTATTTATAGCTCAGTAATTAATGAAAAGGAAAATAAATATTACCTGCTAAGTATAGACGGCGACGTAACGAACGTCATTTAGTTATTCGATAGATGGAGTAAATACAATTACAATATACTTTTTTTATCTATTACTTGCAACAAAATATAGGAATCTAATTGTATAATGATATAGTTATGATTAAAAATACCTATTTTCCAATATCTAGTTTTTTATTTTTTATAATAATAATTATATATACATTAGTGTTAGCGCTTTATTTTGTCGAGCGAAAGTTGTGTCGCGCTATCGTTCGTCAGTCAAAAGTTCTGTCGCCCTATCGTTTGTCGAGAAAACAATCAGTCGCACTATCGCACGTCGAGCTGATGTGCTGTCGCACCACTGATTGTCGACATACTGTACTGTCGCCCTAACATTTGTCGTGTAGTTGTTTGTCGCAACCATGATACGGAGTCAACATTTAGTAATATAGTCATTAGCCCGTCTCATTTCAAGACACTTGATTATGAATTGACAAAATCAAATTACAATGCAAATAGTATCCTTATAAGAAATTAAATAGAGTACAATTTCGAATGAACAATAACCAGCTTAATTTTGATTTACAATTAATTAATTAATTTTTAACATACGTACAAATCCTTACTATATTAATAGTATAAATGCGAATGTTAGTTTGTTTGCTACGCTTTCACGCCTAACCAACCAGACCAATCATCATGAAATTTCGCATATACCTTGTCAGGGGAACAGAACAGGACATAGGGTAGCACCATTCGTCCAGAAAAATGAGTTCTGTTTTCGAAATCTATATTAACGCGAGCGAAGCCGCAGGAATAACCTAGTTAGATTATATTATATCGTGTCGATGTTTAAAACAATATGATAAATTTTCGATTAGAAATGTATGTGCAATAAAGTTTAGTATAATTTTTATCCCTACCCTACTCTGTTCCTCACTTATTGTTTTTAGTATTCGCCCTACAGCTGCCGAGTGTTTGTTTTAAGCTTACTGCTGCGGGACTAAAGTCTAAACTTAGCTGACCTGTATTCCGGCCAACTAGTTGCTGTGTCTACGGTCAGACGGGTAGGCCTTTCACTTTAATTGACTACATAGAATACTCATTTGCTTGCATCCCGTTGCTTTTTAAATTACAAAAAGGTATCGTTGTTTTTATGAACACGTAAGGTAATTTCTCTACTATATTCGGAGTAATACAAATGTAAAAGTGATTCTGTGTGTCTGTAATATTATAACCGCTCAACTTTTGAAAATAATTTCGTCTTATGAAGATACATAGGTTCAAGGTACCTGTAAAAGTATAAGGTTTGGTTTGGGTAGATACTGACTGATTAAAATCTGTGGCTGTAGTAGTACAAACTACATAGGTACCTACAGTAAATTTAATTATAGCAATTATAACAATATTTTACCAAAGAAATAAATCCTTCCATCTAATGTTATTTTTAATAAAAAATACTTAGCCAAATCGTTTTCTAGAAATTTCCCATGCTTATAAAACTGAGTTGAAATCACATAGACATGTTTTAACCATAGCGATTTTTTTAAATGATTGAAATGGATAAGTTTTGTTTTAAACAGAATTTAATTTATACTAGCGGTCGCCTAGTGCTCGAAATTCGACCAGTTTGCCTGTAAGATATTGCTGATATAATGTCATTATATATTGATATATGTAACCATAGTTACGCGCATCGACTGCGGGTGTCAAATGCATGGTTGCGTGTAGTGTTTTTTCATTAATTTAATGTATTTCTAATGCATATTTTATATAGATATTAGGATTCGTCACTCCTCCATATAAACTTTAACTGTGCCAAATTTCATAGTTCTCCGTCCGCGCAATTTTCGTAAAAAGGGGTACAAAGTTTTTGCTTCACGTATTAATATATAGATTGCCGACCTTAACAAGCGTTTGCTTAATGTCTTAAAAGAATTTATCTCTTTAGTCATGTGCAATGTTTTTCAGTTATAAAATTACTAGATTTTGCCCGCTGCTTCGTTCGCGTGAATATTGATTTTGTTAATATTTTTTATCCCTAGGAACTAGTACTTTTTTTTCTGGACGAATGGGTCCTTATGTCCTTTTCTGTACCTCTGACAACGTGTATGCGTAATTTCATTCAAGCGTGAAAGCGTAACTAACAAACAAACTCACATTCGCATTAATAATATTACTAGCTTTTGCTCACTGTTACGCTCGCGTAAAAGTAGGTTAAATTATGTTAATTACAGCACTTTTTCAAATAAAAGGTAGCCTGTGTTACTTGGTGATAATATAGCTTTCTTATGGTAAAAGAATTTTTTTAATCTATTTGATAGTTCTTGATTTCAACCCAAACAAACGAACAAAAAATCAAATCTTTCCTCTTTATAATATTAGTACCTATAGATAATTAGGATAGTTAGGATTCGGATGTAATAGTAGGAAGGATGGCATTGTTCAAATTTTAAAGTCATACCATATGGCGACTAGGCCGTGTCGTTGTACTACATTTAGTATTCCGTTACAGTTCTCGTAAATTAAATGCCTATCTGCTGTACCGTTACCTACTAGTGTACGATCGCATATCCTCCTTTTTTATACGTACTAGTACGCCCACTGTATGATAAAACATTTTATAACATGAAGACGGTCAATAACAACCTATGTATACGTTACCTATTATCTGACGTTATGAATAATTGACCATTCATGTCAATAATGAATGTATAAATTCCTCAATTATTATAATAATTAATGTTATTGTTCAGTCGCTGGCTATATTGCTATAATACAACGAGATATTTTTATTATTATAATATCAGCCCTGTTTGAAAACTGTGATACTACTTGGCACGAGCCGCTTCTCAATAAGAGAAGGGTAAGGCCATAGTCCACCACGCTGGCCCAGTGCGGGTTGGCGAACTTGACATATCTGCGATAACATTATGGTGAACTCTCAGACATGCAGGATTCCTCACGATGTTTTTCTTCACCGTTAAAGCGAGCGGTAATTAAGTATTTATTACGGACTTTACTTCGAAAAGTAAGAGTCGCCTTGGGATCGAATTCGAGAGCTCTGCATTGCAGCCAAACGGTCTCCCACTGGATTATCGCTGTGATATGTTTATATAAATCAGTTTTAAGCACTGACTTACGCCTAGGTATACATCCTCTAAGATATAGGTATAGAGATATTACTCACACAGAGGTGTGTTAACTCCTTCGTAATGTAAGGAAATTGCTGTCTCTCTTCGTGCTGCTTTTAGGAAATCCTGGTAAAATTTTGCATCTACACTATCACAGAACTGACATTCCTTTGTAAGGAAAAAGCCTCCATAAATATTAAAAGAAAAAAAAAAAAGAAACTATCACCGAAAATCCGGGCACCAACTCGGAGATCTCAGGATAGAATACAAACATGGTGCTACGAAATGTACTACTGTTGTTATTGACTATTTTACCTGTTTGTTTAGCTGTAAGTATTAATAAATAAATAATTTCGTAATATGCTAATAAAACCTCTGTCCAATTCTTCGGATATAGATACATAGATGCTTTATCAATCAATCAATCGTTTTACAGCAATAGTAACTAATCTACTCGGTTTATTACTTACTTATCGTGTCGATGGCAACACATTTTATATAATTTTCGACCAGTTTTCGGCAACGCGGATTGCATTTGGTTTAGCCTGGTACAGGTCATCCAGTGTGCACGATTCTGGGCTCATGGGGCACGACAACAGATGACCCATTGTCTGTGGTGATACGCCGCAATCACATGCATTCGCACTTGTGTCTATATAACCCCACCTTGACAAATTGTCTTTACATCGGCCAATCTGGGTACGCAACCTGTTGAGTGCCTTCCAGGTTGGCCGAGGCAGTTTGGCTCCCGGAGGTAAATTTTCTGCCGGTGTGATAAGTTTATTGAAATCTAATAACTAATATAAATTTATATCAAAGAAAATAAAACACAATATCTACATAATACGCAATAAACGTCTAGTTGACGCAGCGGTAGTACCTAAATTCAACTAACACTCAACGTGGAGTAATATTTACCTGTAATTTTTTTGATTACTTATACCCTAATTAATACGTGGCTACCGCTTAAATATTTGCTTTAAAAGTAACACTAAATAAATAAATTACTATATTTTAACATTAATATGTGTTTGGTAAAGATATGTATTAGGTTGACTTTGACTTCTGCATAAAACAACCGTAGTAGCTAATAAACAATACGTTTCCTAGAAACAAGGAAAAGAATAGTGTGTCACTGTGACCATTACAGTAAAAAAAATAAGCCAGCTCTACAATATGCAACCACAGCTATGCATAAATACCAAGTGCTTATTGCCTTTTATGTAAACATCCGCCTCATCTTGTCATAATACAATACATTTTACCTCGTATACCTAAATATACTAAATAAAATATATGTTTATTCATATAGCTCACAAGTAACACTTATGTTCTTCAAAGTTACTTACGATATGTGTGTAAATGTTGATGGAACAGTCAAAAGGGCAAAAGCTAGAAGACGTTCTTTGGCCAGACCAGAGAGGTTCCGTAAAAGGTCTGGTTAAGAAAGTAAGAAAGAACGAAATATAAATTATTCGTGTAAAATATGAACGGAAAGAAATATTATATACAATAAATAAATTGTGCCAAGTTGGACCTAGTTCGGCATTTGTCAGCTTAAGGGAGCCTTTGGTAACTGCGCAGGCGCTTATATCTGGTATTTAATAAAATAAAAAAGAACATCTAAAATATTACTAATAACACAGATATCCAATAACAAAAATAAACAAATACCCTTTTTAAACATGCTAATACATAAAAATTAAGGATAGAGAAAGAGGATTAGGAAACGTAAACCGCTTAGTTTGCTTCAAGAATGTAATAAGAGTGAATGAGGACAGAGAAATAGATATGTAAAGGCTCAAGGCTCCTGCTATACCTCTGATAAACTCTGGTAAGCGTCAATTTCATGTAACTTTTTCTTTGCAGTGCGTTTTCGTCGACTCCAACAACAAGAAATTGTTCTACACCAGCGACAATGGACGCAACATCCATAGATCAGACCTGACTTTCCATCCAAGCGAGTTGGCTTTTGACGACGAGTTTCCTGACAAATATGTTATATTGGATAAAGTAGATAGCAGCAGAAAAGTGAGTATACACCTTTTTTTCTTTACCATGGAAAAAGTATATTTATGAATGTCATAACCATTCGTGTTTTGGAGGTCATGTAAAATCTCATATAAGTATGATGGCTGTTGTGTAAGCGCTTATGACAGAGATTAATTTGCTTATTTGCAGCTATAATTTTGTTTTGCTAGGCGATTATTAGTTTAATTAGTCATCTTGCCATTGCCAATGCGTTGGATGTTCGATCGAGTCGGGTCGATGTTCGGTGTCCAGACCGGATAAATTAGATCCGTTCTTTAAATGTTAGTCCCCCTATCCAAGTCTAGTAAACAGGGATAATACGGTAAAAGTCTTAAAAATTAATTGACAAGAATACCTAGTAATATTTGATCATGCATTATATGCTGCGTCAACAAAGAAAATATCTGTTTCCCCAGCATTACACATACTGTATTTCTCTTTTAATAGTCGCCTCAGAACATACGGGCGCGTCTCAACGGGTTTTCTATAGCTGCAACAGTACAATAGCGTAAGACGTTTAACTAAAGGGATATCACCAATCATGTCGTCGAGTGGCCGTCTGTTCGAGAAACTTCATGTGACTCCTCGACCTCTGATCTCAATAATAAACCGCATACCTACTTTATTTATCCTGCACCCAAGTATTACTGCAACCGATTTAATAATTTGATTTATTGGTAACCGTTAATATTTTCTGTCCGTTATCTATATACTCCAAAATTATTCTATATTAATTTATCTACATTACAATCTTTTCTGAACACATGAATTCTGCATAGTAATAAGTATTAGTATAAACTGTCTTCTCTGTGCAAAATATTGACGGGTCGTTATTGGGTTCTCTTCCGTCAATTACCAACAAATAATATTTACTTAAATAGGTACTTTTTAATAGGAATGATGAAGCTTTTACTATTGATGACTCTCAACGATTTGATTTTAGTTTATAGATATCGGATATACTACGTTTACAATTGCACTAACATACATACATAATGCAATGTTACATCAGGTTACTTTTAATTTTCCACCTTTTTCTCTATGATGTTGATATGCGGATGCCACCTTGAATATAAAATCTATGATTTATCTTATTTTTCCTTAGCTATACCTCACGCTGGATGGCGGGAAAACCTTCAAAATGATCCAGAGCTACGTGAAGACGTTCTTCTGGTCTTCTGGACCCGGTTTTCCGAAAGTTTTCTACATGGAACGTTGGAAGCCCGATAGTACGAGCACCGTGTTCAGTGCCAGCGATCCCACAGACCTGGTCAACGCGGAAATACTCTTCGAAGAAGCCAAAGACTTCCAAATCAAAGGAGACTACATGTTTGTCACTAAACAGACCAAAGACGTAAGTTTTTCTAACAATTATTATTTCAAGAAAACAATCAACCCGTACCTCTAGTTTCGAAAGCAATAAAAAAGATAATGATCGCAAAAACAACATTCCGTATTTATTCTTTTTCTTGTTTGAAATTAGAATGTTGTGGTCGATGAATTTTTTCTTGGGCATATGGCGTCGTTATCGAATCTATCTTTCAACAGCCGAACAAAGGTTTGTGACAAAGAAAACTCTAGTGCAATTGGCTTATGACACCTCATCAATCAATCACAGTTCAACTTTTGTAGGACAAACAAACATAATATGAGAACAACAAATTTCATGCGACAAATGTTTACATCCATTATCGCCTGATAATATTATTATCGAGGTATAAAGAATCAATAGTACTTAACAACCTAATTATAATTAATGCGTGTATACTTTATGATTATGCTATTTGAAACCAACTGTATTCGTATTTTATACACGCCAACATTTATTATACTACGTACTGCATATGTTAACACATTTAAAAATTTACCTGTGTTTTCATTAATTAACGAATTTAAACAAAATACTGTAATAATTTGACTGCACGGATGGCGCGGGCGTAAGTGGTCGCTTCGCCACTGCCACCTGTGTTGTGGGTTCGATCCCCACACGGGACAAAAATTTGTGTGATCCACAAATAGTTTTTCGGGTCTAGGTGTTCCTTGTGCCTGTTTTTATATGAATGTTTATAAAGTCCCCTGCGACCAATGCCTGCGACACAGGAATTATTCCTAATGCGGCAGTTGTACAAAAAAACCAGAAAAATATGTATATACAAAATATCTGTTAGTCTAAATGAGATGTTTCACTTTTGTATTGGACTCCGGCTATAACTTGTGCATCCTCAGGAAACATGGAAAAGGTATCCCTCAATACATTTAGTTAAGCAATTCTTTACCTATTAATTTCTAGTATTTTCGGTGCGCAAAATAAAATATAAAATGTTTGACGTTTGTCGTGCGGACTATCTATGACCAGACAAGTTGCTAGATGAATTTATACATAACCTAGAATGCTAAAATTGTCAGAAATAAAAGAACTCTTGCTGGAATAATATTCACCAAAGAATTTATGATTCTTGTAAAAATGAAAGGAAAACGTATGAATTAAGGAAAGTGTAATAAGAAAAACCAATTCAGCATTGGAATATTTATTATCAGTCAATATGACATTGATAGTAATTAATGTCAAACATAAACAAAATGTTTCGTTCCGGAGTGCACGCTATAAAATCAGTATTATATTATATTGTTGATTGTTTGTTGAAAAGATGTGTATGATAGTTGAAATGAATAAATTATACTCTAAAACATATTTATTGTTGACATATATATTTATATATTACTTTCGTACAGTTTTCGATATGATTTATAAACGCATACAAAATTGCATGACCGAGAACCACCGCCATATTGAATATAATGGCAATAATATAAAAAATGTTATTTTTAAGCACAAACGTAATTCGACTTAAATTCAGAAAATAATATTTTTCCCCGATTCCTGGTATTTTTTGCTATTTTTTGGCTGATAGTACATTTCATAACCGAAAATGAAACATCTCCTTTATTTCGATACGTGACGAATAATCCAGACCAAATCTGTCAGCTATTGTTCAGATTGGTCACACAGGAACGGATTACAACAAAATTATCTCAGGTTTGTCTCAAAATTGTCCCTTGGACCAGTGACGTCCGTCGTTTTTATTAGAATTTATTAACTCACCACAACTGCTGTCCTTTATGGGATAACTACCAATGGGGAATCCCGGGATAGGAAATTATAACGGATTCACATCTGTGAAACACACTCGAAAATTAAAACACTTTATTCACACTCGAAAATAATTAATGGATCGAATAAGCTTATATTATTATTATTTATCTGTGCAGGAACTGAAATTATGTGTGGGTTAATTTTAGCAGAATTAACACTGAAACTATCATGCCATGTTCTTAATCAAAGTAATGAATTGGAAGGATGTTCAATACCTTTCTCTTTATTGGCTATGGACGTAAACAAAGGATTATAATTTTTGGCGCTTAGTATTGTTTCTATGCATTTTCTTGACACTAATACGCATGTTGGACATATTCTATTGGAATATGTCCAATATATGTATGTATGCGAAAATTTACCGACATAATAAGTTGTTTTTGCAAATTATAAAAAATATGTCATTTTTTTACTACAGTCGCTAGTAGCACTAGCACAGGTTACTTTTTAATTTTTTCCTGCTTTTGAAAACAAGAACTAACAATCCATTACTACTACTTAATGTCAAATTACTCAATTCTTGTATCATTCACGTAAATAGGACCGCAAATATAATTATAAATTCCTTAACCGCGAGTGAAGGATGAATTTTATTGTCACCGCGTTGAGTGACTCATTGTAGTGTCAATGTTCGATATCTGAATCCGATCACAAGCAACGCATTTATTGACTTGTACAGTCCTTGCCAAAAAAACTGCAGTATTATTCTAAACAGTGCGATTGTCCTGTTCCTTAAACACGTACGTTTTGTGGAGGAATGGTCGTTAACCTCTCGACATTTGTATTAGGGAACGTATCAACGCTTTGACGTTGTATGAACTTCAAGTCTCTGCAAATTTTAGTATATGATCGTTGTAACAACTTGCCATGATTTTGAATTCCTTGTAAATGTTTACTTATAAATTTTCTAACCAATAAAAGTGCTAGATTTATGACGCTTGATGTTTTGTTTTGATACTGTGAGGCCAATGGCCGACATGTTCACATGTCCCTATCCACATGTCACTATTTTTGCCTGATTGCGGTGGACTTTCTTACAATTTAACAGATATACTTATCCATTATACAGGGATTTAGAGGAATGTATAGTAGTTAGATGCCTATAGGCTTTACTTTTCACAGTGATTTGTCGCTTTTACTACTTGGAAGAATAGGCCATTCTTCCAACGTGACAAACTTTCAGGTCAACCGTATCTGGACTTTAATGTTTAAGTTCTAGGAATTGTAAGTTGTTTGAACCTATACAATTTTACCCACTAAAATGACACAAAGAACTAGATATTTAGTATAATTTTCGTTAAGAGAGAGAGAACTAATGCTAATATATTTCGAATAAATAGACGCATTTTCATTTAGAAGAATGTAAGCATACATACGGTTGTATGTAGTACCGTTTAACTAAACTGCAGTGTAGGCGAGCGACAAATTGTGTAGGTAAAAGCAGTAAAAGCAACATCTATCAAACCGGCGTGACAGGAAACATTTAATAAGGTTCATAACCGATAAACTTATTCCAACATCCGATTCGACTTGTATGCGCCTTTTGTTATTGAAACAACACGTTTATTTGTCGAATAAACTGAGGTATCTTTGTTGGAAGTGATGTCTTCTCATATTAGTGTTAATGTGTCCAATTATTCTCTGTTATCAGTCGTTAACTCATGCGAAAGTAACATAATATGATGATAATTTATGTACGTGGTCTGATAGTTGCGTATTATCGATCGTTTCGCACGTCTATTTCTTGTGTTTATCAAACATGTGTCTGGCTACTGTCCTCAAAACTACGTACGGTAGCAACATGTTTTCCTTTAGGTATTAAAAATATTGTTGCAGATGTCTGAGTCATACTCGTGACTGTGACACATAGTCGGATACTTACACTTAAATGTAATTGTATGCAAAAAATATTTACATTGCATATCAATTTTCAGTAAAAATATTCAGTAAGTAAAATTATTTTTCGTGCCGTAACACGAAATATAATGTAACTATCGAAAATCATTGGTATTGGAGTTCATTGGATATGCTAAATTAGGCCAACACAAGACAATTTTCTTCCAACACAATTTTCTTTCTTACAATCGAAACATACCATGTAATTTTATTTTCATATTACCCTCATATACAATTACAACAGCCTATATATATATATATATATATATATATATATATATATATATATATATATATATTTTACTTACTGAATATTTTTACTGAAAATTGATATGCAATGTAAATATTTTTTGCATACAATTACATTTAAGTGTAAGTATCCGACTATGTGTCACAGTCACGAGTATGACTCAGACATCTGCAACAATATATATATATATATATATATATACATATATATATATAAACAAATAATAAAACTCCGCTAAGATTAGTATAATGCAGATCTAGTTCGATAACTTCTGTACCGAGGATTCCGTACCTTAGAAAGATATTTAAAAAAACATCTTAATTGTAGGTACCAACTCAAGAAACTGAATCTACTGTATGAGAAGAATGAATGTATTTTGTACACCCACAAAATGTTGAGCAACAATTTGCTTATTTTTAGACACTGCTATTGGTGATCCCTTTTTCATTTCTGTACTACACATCTAATCATCTGTAATACAACAATATCTAATTTGAACCCTAGTTGGGTTCAAATGTGATATTGTTTCTACTTTGCAATTCTCATGACATACAATTGATTCTTATGACATAGGTAAGATTGCGGATACGCTACACTGTCGAAACAAATACCGAAATATGCAAAGACTATTTAACTATCTATAGATCATATATACCAACTAGGGTTCAAATTAGATATTGTTGTATTACAGATGATTAGATGTGTAGTACAGAAATGAAAAAGGGATCACCAATAGCAGTGTCTAAAAATAAGCAAATTGTTGCTCAACATTTTGTGGGTGTACAAAATACATTCATTCTTCTCATACAGTAGATTCAGTTTCTTGAGTTGGTACCTACAATTAAGATGTTTTTTTAAATATCTTTCTAAGGTACGGAATCCTCGGTACAGAAGTTATCGAACTAGATCTGCATTATACTAATCTTAGCGGAGTTTTATTATTTGTTTAAATAAAATTATATAGCATCAGTTTATAAGATTAGATTAGGATTTGATTTTGTAATCAACACATCACAATAACAAATTTCACGCTTCAGCAGTTCTTGATCTGACCATTGTAAAATCCTGAAATTTCCATAGTGAACATTGATAGTTGACCGGTAGTATATTATGGTTAACTTCTAAATTCAGTAATTAAAATATACACTATATAAGGCGTCTTTAAATTTATTTTGTAATGTTCACGTTGGTTTAGCTTAAGTGATAAAGAAACAAGCATCATTTTCGAAATTAAATGAAGACTATTAACATGTGATATGTTTATTCTTTATTGTAATGAATTGCTCCAATTTTAACAGATTTCTATCGTTTTCACAGAACGTCTTGAGACCCATAACATGGAAAGCGGTAAGATGTAGTTTAGAGAGCATGCTGTATAAAATGGTGCGCACGTTTATTTCAGTCTAGTAGATTTTGTTTCTTTCTTTATACTTAATAATAAGCTTCATATCTTGTTGTAAACTATAACTGTTAAATTTGTCGAATATCGTAAATCGGAATTAATGCGAAATCCACGAGAAATCGCAACGCAAGCAATCATAAGCAACCACGACAATTTGTAAATACCAAATCGAAAGAAAAATAATACGGCTATTTTTTACTAAGGAATTATGTGAGCATGCTTTCAAAATATGCTGCGAATAATATGTACCCATATAGTCTATGCTGGTTTTTTAAAATGGTTATACATAGTTACTTCTCGACCTGACTAGTAAATACCCAAAATTGCAAATGTTTGTATACACTTCGCATTTGTACCAGCTGGCTCGCATTCAATCGAATTTCGCGGTTTTACTGTAACACATCCATTGTTCGTGAGTCAATTGTATCAATAAAATATTAAATTGCAGCTTTCCGTACACACGATTGGATTCGTGGCTTACGTTAATATTCGGCGAGAGTATTCTGTGATCGAATTTATAACATGAATATTCGTACAATAAAATAAGACTGATGTGATCTGTGGGTTTACGGTGATATTTGTTAGTTTTCGGCGCATTTCGATACGTGTCATCGTTGCGTTGGCATATTTTTCTATACATGACATGCTTTGGTGTCGCAGCGGTAGTGTATGAAATCGCGGATTCGGGCAAAATGTCATTGGGATTTGCTGTTAAGGAACTCCTAGTAGCGGCAGGGATTCTGGAACTGTACCCGGTAAACGGCAATAGGCTCGCCCTTACTTACGACCTAAATACATAGTTGGCAAAACGGAGTGTAAAAGATCTTTGCCTGCCCCTTTGGGAATAGAGGCGTGAGAATATGTCCATTTTGATTAAGTCACCGTTTGTTCTGTGCTCAGTAACGTTACTTTTTGAAGATGTATAGAAATACATGTAGACTAAACCTGTCGCGGAGGAAGGTCTCCATTCCATAAATAAAATGAAATTCTATCCTTTCATTGTGTATAAATTGAGATTATGAATTACACTCGGTGTAAGCTTACTTAATTGAGTCAGTACTAAGTGACCGTACATTGCGGTACCACGTTATCCTACCCTATAGATATAAATAACACAGCACACGAAGGAAGTGGCTTGTCAAGCGAATAATACGTGGCAAATTGTCCTCCTTGCGCCTTCAACGTCTCGAGTGATCGTACAATTACCCAAATCACCTCTGTTGATATGATAATTTATGCAGAACTTACGCTTTTGTTATAAGAACTAGTCGTGCCCCGCGACTTTGTCCACGTTAATCCTTTGGTTCGTTTTAGACATTGAAACAATTTTAACTTTGATTATGCTCGCGTAAATGTCGGTTATGTCAATTTGCTATTCTTCTTTTTTCGGAATAAAAGGTACCCTACGTCCTTTTATGCACCCCTGACAACGTGTATGCGAAATTTCATGATGGTTCGTCGAGTAGTTAGAGTGTGAAAGCGTAACAAACAAACTAACATTTGTATTGATAATGCTAGTTAGGGTTAACTAAACTGAGTAACCTGCTCCAAAGACGATTGCATATCAGGTAGGTATATGATTCTCGGGTTGCCGACCATTAAAAGAAAGAATTGCTGTGTGTTGGCGCAAGAGAATTACCTCATTCGATAACACGCAGTGAATAGGAATGTGTTTATTGAATCACAGTGCTCTCCAGCTTGGGCACAGCGTGACTCTAAGGGATATAGAAATCTCTTGATATGTACTTGTGTCGAGTGTCTGCTACACAATCACATCAAGAGATTGTTTGGGTGCATGTTGGTCCTAAGGAATGTATATAATACGTGTAAAACTTCACGGCGCTAAATTAGTTTTCTTACTTTAAAATTTTTTTTAAGGATGCAATTTCAGTCGATTTCCAAAGTATAAACAGAAACTATTTAAAAGCAAAACATTCTAGAATAAACACAGGTACTACAATTTTATTTAATGATATTATTTATTATGTAAACAACAAGGCAACAGTGTAAATACTTGTGCTAGGTATTTATATAAAACAGTTTGATTGTTAGAAACGCCCACAAGATCCATGCCCCTAAATAATCTAATATTGTTTTTATTAGGAACTATAAATACAATTACCTATTTTGAATAGGATAATAAAAATGTGTATTATGTAATATTGTCTTGTGTTTACACGAATGTTATTCATTGAAATTATTAAAACTTAATAGTTTGAATAATTTAATTCAATCATTTAATTAGCTTAAAAATTAGTAAAGTTTAATAGTATTATAGTAGTGTAACAGTTTTTCAAAATTTTGTAATAAAGTGTCAAATAAAAACGCGATAAAATCCGTATATAGTAGTTTAATTTCAATGTGTATTATGTACTTGTGTCTTCTTTAATATTGTTGTACTATTTTTTTTATTTTTTTTTTTTCTCGTCTAAATGACCACACTCCACCTGATGGTAAGCAGTCGTGTGGTCTAAGAGCAGTGGCCTCCACATCGCCCCCACAGTAGCCGAGGCGATGTTGAGGTCTCTACTTTGACGGCCTGAGAAGATGCTTTTTCACGCCCCGCTTAAAGAACCCAGGATTGAAGGAAGAAGGAAACACGTGCCTTGGCAGAGAATTCCATGCCTTGGTCGTTCGGCAGAGATATGAGGACCCAAACTTTTTGGTACGCGCTCTAATCGACTCTACCGTGTAAGGATGGCATCTGAGCCCAGCACGCGTTGTTCTGGATAGGAAAGGGGAGGGCGGGATAAGGTGGAATAACTCTTCAGAGCACTCCCCGTGGTATATTCTGTAGAAACATGCCAATGAGGCAATGTCTCTACGGAGTTGCAGAGGTTCCAGTGAACTCGTGACCTCTGGATCTCCGATGATACGGACAGCCCGCCGCTGTAACCGGTCGAGAGCGTCCAGCAAGTACTGCGCGGAGCCATCCCAAAGATGAGAACAGTACTCCACGCAAGGGCGCACTTGTGCCTTATACAATAGGCACAGTTGCCCAGGCGTGAAGAACCGCCTCACCCTGTTCAGAACTCCGAGTTTTCGCGAAGCTTGCTTAATGACGCTCTCGATATAGGTTTTCTGATTAAGGGAGCGGCAAAGATCCATACCTAAGATGGAGAGACTGTCACGTATCACCAGTGGAGTGTTCTTCAGAGAAGGGAGGGGAAGGAACGGAGACTTTTTTGTAGAGAACGCGCATGCCTGGGTCTTCTTGGCGTTGAACTCGACCAAGTTCTTGGCACCCCATTCATAGATGCGGTCCAAGGTCCGGTCAAGTTCAACGACAAGATTCTGCCTTTTCCCCTCAACCTCAGCCTGTTTGGCCCCAGGATGTCCGAGATATCGCCCATGCACGGTACTGTCGTCCGTATAACAATGTATGTTGCCGAGATTCAACATATCATTGATATGCAGAAGAAAGAGCGTAGGGGATAAGACAGAACCCTGAGGCACTCCTGCATTGACCTGCATAAATTTGGAAGCGCGACTGTCGCAAAGGACCCGAATACGACGCTTCTGCAGGAAACTTGCAATCCAGGTGCACAGTTGAGGGGGCAAGCCATAGGCCGGAAGCTTGGAAAGAAGAGACCGGTGCCAGACTCTGTCGAAAGCTTTGGCTATGTCAAGGCTGATAGCCAAAGACTCGCCGTGCTTGTCCATAGCCTCACCCCAGAGGTGCGTGACGAACGCTAGAAGATCACCCGTTGATCGTTTAGACCGAAAGCCGTATTGGCGATCATTGATCAACGATTGATCCTCCAGGTAGCGGACAATTTGGGTGTTTATAATCCGCTCGAACACCTTGGAAAGCACCGAGGTGATAGCTATGTGTCGATAGTTGCTTGGCTCGGAACGGTCCCCCTTTTTGGGAATCGGTTGAACGTTCGCTTCCTTCCAAGCCTCAGGCACAATGCCTGCGACGTAAGACGTCCGGTATAGGCGCGTAAGTGTGGGAGACAACTCCGCTGCACATTTTTTAAGAACCACAGCTGGGATGCCGTCAGGTCCACTGGCTTTCCGAACATCGAGAGACTGCAGTATCGCACGAACGGTTCGTTGCCTGATACATATATCAGGCATGGTGTAGCCGCAGTTGGCAATGTTAGGCGGCTGCGAACCGCAGTCATCGATTCGGGAGTTGGCCGCAAAGAGATTTGCAAGCAGATCTGCTTTCTCCTGCGGCCGATGAGCCAGTGATCCATTCGGATACCTCAGAGGGGGCAGCATGGTCTGGCAGAAATTGGACTGCACGGCTTTGGCCAGGCGCCAATAGCTACGACTGCCCGTAAGATGCGCCATTAGTTCCTGGCCGAACCGTGCGACGCGCTGGGCATCCGCTCTTAAGTATGCCCTCTTGCAGACCTTTGTGGCTTGGTTGAACGCTGCCTTCAGGTGATCCACGTTAGGGTCGTGGAGAGTGCGAGCCCTGGTCCAAGCGCGATACGCCGTCTGTTTGCGTTCAACAGCATCGCCGCATTCACGCCCGAACCAGGGCCTTTTCCTGCCGCCGCTCGTGACATCACTGTATGGAATATAATATTCCATACCCAGGATGATTTCACCAGCGACAGCAGTAGCGCTCTCTGATGGATCCCTGTTCTCAAAGCAGCGTTGAGCCCAAGGGATGGATGCGAAGTATTCCCGCATTCCATCCCAGTCTGCTGACGAGTAGTGCCACAGTCGTCGTCTTGCCTCCTCGGGTCGTGGGGGCGTAACAACAACAGCTGTGGCACAAACCAGACAGTGGTCTGAGGTGCCCAAAGGAGCACGAATCGACACACTGTACCGGTTCGGGTTACTCGTCAGCAGCAGATCGAGCAGAGAGGGCGCCTGACCTGCAATATCTGGTATCCGGGTGAGCTGGAGTACCAGTTGAGACAGGTCATGCGTGAGAGCGAACGCATGGGCAGTTCGTCCCGCGTGGTCTGTTTTGGGAGAACCCAACCAGGTCTCATGGTGGGCATTGAAATCTCCCAAGAACACCAACTCAGCGTTCGGAAACCGCTCCTGCGCGTCGTCTGCCGCCTGACTCAGGTAATTGAAGAGTCGAGTTGTCTCAGCGTCTCCTGAATGGGATCGGTAGAGGCACATGTAGATTTGGCTGAAAGAGCCATGATCTACGTGTACCCAAAGGACAGAGAAGGAAGGGTCCTCTAGGCATTGTAGACGGCGACAGCAAATATCCGCCCTAACAAACAAGCATACCCCGGCTTTCGCGAGGAAACACTCCTCTAGCACGTAGCCGGGATATTGCAGGTAGTTCGTGTCTGCAGGACGGCGTATTTGTGTCTCCGTTAGAAAAAGCATTGCCGGCCGAGCCGTCTCCAGGTGGTGATGGACGGCATTAAGGTTAGCGTGGAGTCCTCTGATGTTAATAAACTCCACGACACAGGAAGCAGCAGTGGGGTTACGGCGATTGGCTGCTGTTGAACGACAATGCTTTGTTCGTACTGCCATAGAGTGAAAGGAAGGGGAAGCGTGAAAAAAAAGAGGCGGCTATTCTCGCAGCAAAGTGGGGCAAGGCGCAGAGCAAGTTTTGTCATATAACTGTATGGTATGGCGATAGCCGAGCCGACGGACGGAAGGACCCCCGTACCCTCCCGAAAGTGGTCGCCGGGACCCACCCTCCGGTCACCATCCGGCACGACGAGCCACCTCGAGATTATGCGCGGCATGATAAGGCAGCCAACCTAGTTGGTTAGACTCGGTTGGGCCCCTGGACTATACCGCGGGCGGCCAGCAGAGCACCGTTTCTACGGCTCTCCCTGGCCGCCGGGTCGACTCGCGCCACCCACACAATGACTTTACGGATACTCTGCAGGTCCCTCATAAGCTGCGAGAATCGTCACCTCATGCTTAGGCCTCCGGCGCTCTCATTCACCGAACGAAACACAGCAGTGAAACACTGTTGTTTCACGTCGATTTTCTGTGAGAGGGTAGTACTTCCCCGGTCGAGCCGGCCCATTCCTGCTGTAACCAGCTTGGCTCTACTCTTTATTGGTATACAGACCAGACATGATAATTTTACACAAATTACCAACAGTTTTGACTTACATATTAACACACAAAATTTACTTACACGCTTAAACTCTACAAGTGGTAGTACATATCATTTGTATTGATGGCCACACGAATGCGCCTAAAGTGCTAAAGTGGGACCACAGAATAGATAGTACTACGATTACTTCGCAAAAGACGGTGGACGGACAATCGTCTGTGGATTTCAGTGTATTTGCCTCGGCTAATGCACTCTTTAACCAACATACTCACGAATTTAGGTCACATTACCAATTAGCCAAAAACCAGATACGATGAAAAAAGAATTGTCTGAGCACTGGAGTCTGAACGTTGACTAAGAGATTAAAGGCATTATTGTTAAAGTGGTAGCACACAGCAAGATTTTGGCTCAAATCCGGGATTTCGCTCGAATTGGAGCAGCTTGGTTAAGGAAGCATTTCCACTCTATAGAAGATCGCAACCAAACACAAGAAGGAAAGATTTACAAACACATAATGTACCAAGTCTTGATGTTGTAAAATACAGCGCGTATTACTGGCTTACAAAAAAACCGTGCTGTCAGCAGGTACTAGTTATCGTTTCCCTTTATGTTTTATTAACACGATAACAAATAATTCTGTAAACAGTTCGGTCAAGGTTAATAAACATTTTATCTCTGACTTCCGCTGTGAACCAGTGGCGTAGCGTGGCTGGGTGTAAGCTGCCCGGGGCGGGAAAAATTGCCGCCCTCTTATTTAAACGTTTCAATTTAAAAGATTAAAATATACAGTAATACTAAAAACCTTTTCGGCAAGAATAGTCATGTATCTCATCATCTGCCCTTTCCTCTCGTTCGTCATGAAGTGGTTTAAATATTTACAAAATATTATTATTATTATTTATTGTGTAATTTTGCCGCCCGGGGCGGCCCGCCCCTACCGCCCCCACTACGCTACGTCACTGCTGTGAACTGGAAAGTCCCATGTATGTGCAGATATCGTACAAACGCAGTATTAAAATAAAATGCGTGATACAGTTATCATAATTTGTCTGTAGTGTGACAATCATATCTAAACGTAAAAACCAGTGACTCAAATTCCGATACATATTTCTAGTATTTATATACTCGTATTATGTATATATTATACAAATTGATTGCCTAGAACATTCTTCGCGTTGTATATACATGCTTTTCTAGGGTACTAACTATTCCTTTATTAAATTTGATCAACATCGGTTCCGTGGTTTAGTTGTAAAAATAACTTAAATAGACATTTAGATATCTTTGCATTTTTAGGATTCCGTACACAAAGGGTAAAACGGAACCCTATTACTAAGACTCCGCTGTCTGTCCATCTGTCTGTCCGTCTGTCACCAGTCACGTCTGTATCTCATGAACCGTGATAGTTAGACAGTTCAAAATTTTCACAGATGATGTATTTCTGTTGCCGCTATAACAACAAATACTAAAAAAAAACAGAATAAAAGAGATATTTAAGGGGGCGCCCATACGACAAACGTGATTTTTTTTGCTCGTTTTTGCTCGATATTGATAACGGCAACAGGTAGACGCCTGAAATATTCACAGAATATTTAGATATATATTCACTTTCAAAATAAATAATTAAATTAAAAGAAAACAAATATTTAAGTGGGACTCCCATACAACAGACATGATTTTTTTGCCGTTTTGATAGATAATGGTACGGAACTCTTCGTCCGCGAGTCCGACTCGCACTCGGCCGGTTTTAAAAAGATAATATACATAGGATTCTCGGCTCGGGCCGATATTATTGAGGTTTTCTATAAAAAAAATCTCAGAAGCAACACGTTGTCTAGAACTGACCGTAGAAGACGGTAATAGACTCGCCTCTTTTTACGTGGGACTCTTAAGAGAGCTGACGAAATGTGCATTTTTGCCTACCTCTGAGGATAAACAAGCGTGATACTGTATGTACGTAATATGGGTATTATACCTTTGCCTAACCCTTCGGAATTATGCAAAATTTTATTGTTTTGATTGCTTTGCTACGTACTCTGTGAGCGTCAAGATTACTAAGAAACGTTCAATTTTAGTTCAACCTAACTAATATTATAAAAGCGAAAATGAGTTTGTTCTTTTATTACCTTTTCACGCCTAAACCACTGAACCGATCATTCTGAAATTATGCATATACATTGTCAGGTGTACAGAAACGGACATGACCTACCATTCATCGCGAAAAAAATTAGTGTTCCCGAGGAAAACAACAATAACGTTCTTACGATAATAGATGGCGCCACGTGTCTTTCGAATCATGATTGAATTATATTTATTATTACAAGCAGAGTACAACCCGAATTGATTGTCAAATTCTAAATTTGCGCGAGCGGAGCCGCGGGCAAAAGCTAGTATTAAATATAGCATTTAAATTAAGTAGGTACACAATTCATTAACTAAACGACATAGATAATGATTTAGCTATTATGTACGATAAATAATGATTTAGCTATTATGTACGATAGATTAGTTAGTATAACTACTAGAATATTAATATTTTATTTATATTTTCCTCTTCCTAATTAATCACTGTCCGTTGTTTGATATTTTAGTATACAAAGAATATTAATTTAGGTGGTTATTGACAGGTAATGGTAGCGTCGTTAGGTGTTGTTTTAAAATATGTGTATATTTACAACTGCTTTGAAATCTCTTTACTGCCACAGTGGCGTAGCGGTAGTGCATGCGACTGCTGTCATGAGAAGGAATCCGCCAATGCTTTTGCGTTTTTATTTGCGTCGCTAAGAAATTCTCAGCTGCAGCACGGAGCCTGGAATTGTGCTCGGTAAATGGGAATAAGCTAACGTGGTATTACGTAGAACCTAACCACAAAGTTGTCGACATTTGAATGTTACACATTTCTCCAAAGAGAAAGAGAAAAAGAGAAGAAGTGTCTTTAAGAATATAGGCGTATATCTACTAAAATCTGTACTATATATATATGTATATACTCTAGGTATAAGAAACGTTTCTTGTAAATCCGTGACTCGTCTTATCTCGTCGTGTTCTCTAGGAGTAATTCATGTCACGAGGATTCTATAACATCGGATTCAAAGGACACAGAGAATGGGAATAACTTTGCAAATCACACAAAACGTAATGGCTAGCAGTTAATAAATAAGCAACGCTCTGTATCCGTAGTTTAAATGCTGATGTCCCTCGGGAAGCAGTGGTTATTCCTAGTGTCTCTTTCTGTGCAGAATTGGATTAAGTGAAAGGTAAATACCTCGAAGTAATAATAAGTAGCGATAGCCTAGTGGGACACCGTTAGACGCCACGTAGAGGTTTCGAGCTCGGACCCAAAGCGCGCAGTTTATTATCATTTGCTTTAATCATGAAGCCAAACAAAGTGAGAAAACCTCCATATCTGAGACTTAAAATCTTCAAGATAATTATGTGAAGTCTGCCAACCCACTCACCCACTAGGCCAGTGTAGATGACTATGGCCTAACCCTTTCTCACACTGTGAAGAGGCCCTAGCATAGCAGTCGGACACTGATACAAGGCTGATATTATTTAATCAGTACGGGACTAAAGGAAGTGCGATAAGTATACATCGGTTCAATTGTAATGTTTTATTTATGGCTAGGATTAGTAATTATATTAAGGTTAGGATTAGGTACAAAATTCCCAAAAAATATATCCACAAGGCAAGTACAAAAAGCTTAGTGAATTCTTACGTATCCTAGATGATAATAAGAGTTTTATATTATTATCAATCAATGAGTATACCTGAATAAATGCAACGCTAAAGATGCATATCAGATAAAAGGTAAATCAAAAACTATAGTCCAAAGTATTTATCTGCCCTTGTCGGTAAATCAGGCGTAAGTATATTATTTACAAATATGCATGTACAGGGTAATGTTTCTTCTTCTTTATAGTACTAAGGGTAGTTAGTAGATATGTATCACAATCGCAAAATAACATTATAATCCCGAAGCGATCCTGTGTGTAATGAGTTAACGACTAATGAGTCATAATAAATTGAACAATACAACAAAAACGCTACCGGTACCGCTCCGCCACCTGCTGTCTCTATGTGGTCAGCTTTATGTGTTTCCATCACTCTTTTTTAACTCAATAAGAGAAAGACAGCAAACGATTTATATTTCGAATAACTTTAACTTAACCAATATGAAACAAGGCATTAATCAAAACACCAACTACTATAAACATTTTATAAATAAATACAAACGCAAGTATTTTGTTTTTGCAAAAGGCCATTTAGTTACTCTGACGCACATACAACGCAGCAATTTTGACCGTTATAAGGGCAATTGTGCCAAATTATGTGTTTCACATAAACACACAGTTATTTATACAACGGGAACAAGTTCGTTTAAATATATTTACACATATTAGTAGTAAGTAAGTGAATATTAATATACATATTGACCAAATATGGTTTCACCGCATATCGGCTTTCTTGAACAATATTGTGGTTGTGGTCACAGTTGTGCCAATTTTGGAGACAATCCGAAAAAGTGACCAACAATGTTTTTTGTTTAAGCCTTTAGTACCAGACGCTGTAAACAATTATTTCAGTATATTTGATTTGAATGGCTTGCCATCCGTTACAGTGTAAATACAAATTTTCCTTATTTGCTTTTATTAAGTATTGAAATCGTGTATAAATAACGTGGCTGTTAGTTTATTTTGCGAACTAGGTCACTGCCACACGACATGTAGGTATTTAACTAAAGGTAAAAAGTAAACAATCTTGATGGGACTTTTTACACAAACACATATTAAACAAATAAACTAGTGCTTAAACTAACGGTTCAATTGATTTAGTAATCGTTATTGTTGTATTTACATTAATCTTTAGCAGCATTTTATTTTTAAACTGAGTTTTTTTGATACAAAGATAAAAAGACACATCAAGATTGTTTACCTTTAGTTAAATACCTAACCAAATGGAGTATAGCACCTACCTACTGAAAATGTGTTAAATAATTTTATTAAATAAAAACTTCAAAAAATCAAGAACGTCCTTGTTGTTGCCAAATATTAAAGTCTTATTATAAATTCTCTCAGATCTACATATATTATTACATTAAATTATTTAGCCAATGTATCTACTCGCCAGAACTTGAATTATAAATAGGATCATTCTCTAAGCGAACACATTTTTTGTTAGCTATATAAAATAAAAACATTATGCATAATGATCATATTTAGTGAGAATAATAATCGTAGATTTTAATAATTTGTTTATTTAATGTTGCAAAATGTTATGTAGTAGCATAGTTGCCTATGGCCATGCAATAATAGCAATAGTAGGGTTTGGAACCGGTAGATGACAATAGGCATATTTTATCGTCGTGTGTGATTTGACGCATACCTCTCTGCGGGAAAAGAGGATCGGCGAGGTTATGTCGGGCTCACCCGGGGAAAATGGAACGTCCCGGGTACTACCGACTAAACTGACAATAAGCTTGCCACGACTATGTGGCAGTAGCATTGGATACAACAGTTTAAAAAAGATCAAATATCCAATAGACTTTAGGTATAGTGCTTGGTAGTAACCTATTGTAAATCTAAACAAATCTATTGTTACGTAAATTTCGTGCGGAGCTTAAATTTCATTCACGTATAAATGTGCGAAACATAAAAGTCATTGACCAGTTCGGGGTTAACGCTTGCGTCCAAATATCGCAACTTTCACTTAGAAATCAAACGTGAAAGTATAATATACTTCGCATTTTATAAAAAATATGAAGTCAATTTTATGAAACAACTTAGTAAAAATTAAAAAGAACATAGATTTGAACGAATGTTCTATAGAATGTATTGGAAAAAGTCTCAATTAAGAATACGTAAATATACAATAGCAATTAAGGCAATAAGAAGAAAAATTGCAATATATTAAGCTAATGATTCATGTCAGTAAGTTACAATTTGAAGCCTAATTCCTTCTCCGGAAAATAGGTGTGAGTTTTTATATATTTATTTGAAGCCTAATTCCTTCTCCGGAAAATAGGTGTGAGTTTTTATATATTTATTGTTTTTCCATGTCTCGTATGTAATTTATTAAGACTACATCCTAACTTCGTACCTAATATTATAAAAGCGAAAAGGAGTTTGTTTGTTACCTTTTTACGCCTAAACCACTAAACCGATTATCCTGAAATTTTGCATATACGTTGTCAGGGGTACAGAAACGGACATACGAGGGTGCGTTTTTAAGTTCGCGGAATGGAATAGAAGGGGATGAAATAATATTACAACATTATTTTTCCTTTTCAATATATTCACCTGAAACCCTAATACATTTCTCAGATCTATGAATTAACTTATGAATACCTTCATAAAAAAATGTTTTGTCTTTCTCTGAAAAATACGCCGAAACTGCATCCTTCACTTCTTCATCGGTTGAAAATTTCTTTCCTCGAAGCTCTTTTTTCAGATTTGGAAAGAGATAATAGTCGCTGGGAGCCAAGTCTGGGCTATAAGGTGGGTGATCAATGATATCGAAGCCCACCTTGTGCAAAGCAGCCAACGCAACTCGACTCTTGTGAACAGGAGCATTGTCGTGCAAGAGCAGGACACCTTTGGTCAATTTTCCTCTTCTTTTTTCTCTGATTGCCTCTTTTAACTGCTCTAAAATTGAAGCGTAGTGTTCTCCGGTTATGGAAACACCTTTTTCTTTGTAATCAACCAACAAAATTCCTTCTGTGTCCCAAAAAACTGTCGCCATGAGCTTTCCCGCCGATTGCGACACCTTGAATTTCTTAGGCGGTGGTGTACCCTTTTTATGCCACTGCATGGAATCTTGTTTAGACTCAGGTTCATAGTGATGAACCCAAGTTTCATCCCCAGTAACAATTCGCTCCAAAAAACCATCCTTGTCTTCATTACACTGGCTCAAAAACGCACGCGAACACTCGACGCGCTTCTGTTTTTGAGGCGGTGTGAGCATTCTAGGCACCCATCTTGCACTGACTTTTGTCATGCCGAGATGATCATGGAGAACCTTGAAAATGGTCGTTTCAGATACTCCAACCATCTCTGCGATTTGTTTTTTCTTCAAACGTGCATCCTCCAATATTAATTTTTCGATTTTTTCGATAAGATCTGGAGTGGTGACCTCAACAGACCGCCCAGGCCGGGAATCGTCTTCAATTGATTCCCTGCCTTGCTTAAAGAGGTTGTGCCACTTGTATACCATGGTTTTTCCTGGACAAGAGTCCCCGTATACAGATGACATCTCTTCCAAAATGGTTTGAACATTTTTTCCTTGCTTGGTAAGGAACTTTATAACGGCACGGAACTCGATTTTCTCCATACTTCACAATTTCTTCCAGATTGAGTTGCTTGAGGGACGATAGTTCAAAGACTAATGACCTCATTATGATAATACTCGGTATATATACTAATTATTAGTTGCTAAACACGTTAGTGACTAAACAAGCACCCCCACCACCTTCCATACCCTCCATTCCGCGAACTTAAAAACGCACCCTCGTAGGCTACCTTTCATCCCGAAAAAAATTACTGTTCCCGAGGAAAACAACAATAACGCGGTCGCCCACTAGGCAATGGCTGCTTAATTATCCATGTGACAAAAAAAAATTGCTTTTCAACTATAAGTTTGAAATGGCAAAAATAGCACCAGTAAACCTAATAAATAAATTATTTAATAATCATAGATGGCGCCACGTGTCTTTCTAATCATGATTGAATTATATTATTACAAGCAGAGCACGACCCGAATTGACTGTCAAATTCTAAATTAACGCGAGCGAAGCCGCGGGCAAAAGCTAGTAATAATATAAAAGTTTGACACGAACCTTTTATCTTTATATTTGAATTTTATTTTAATATTTGCGTCAACGTTAAGGCTGGTGATATGATTCATTGGTGATAAATCATCAGTATAATGTTACAGCACTGTCTGTTACCAACGTAATAATAATCTTAAATTTTGTATTAATAGCAAATAATTATGACAACGATATACGTGATTATTACGGACAAAATAAATATTGAATTATATGATACCTAATTCGATTAAAATAATTTTACGACTCCACACAATTTGGTGACAATGAATAAATAGTTGTCATTGAGTATTATTTAAAGCCTTAGTTTCCAAAGTGGTCCAGCTGGACCCCTAGAGGTCCACGGGAGACTCGACTGGGCCTACGTTGGCAAAAAAAGGGATTCACAAGTCGTAAGCGTGGGTCCACGAAAATTTATTTGCTTTCGATAGTGAAGAATTAAAATGTTGGCTTGACTTCACCTATCAATAATGTAGGCAGATAATATTTTACGAAGCTCCGCGACTGTTACTCGTAATAACTTGCATATTCCATACCAGTGGTCTTGAGCCTACCGATTTTTCGGTAGAGAATTACTAAAAAAAGAAGGTCATTCCGTAGAGATTTAAGAATGCCGAGAAATATGGTAGAAATGTAGCTGCAGGTAGTCCACCGGAACCAGCTAAATTTTGAAAGTACTTTATGAGAAAAAAGTCTCTAACCTCTGATTTAAAGTATTATTTAATAAAAATGATGATTAAATCATGGTTTGATGACACATTGATAGCGTTATGGTAGCCGATTGCGGGTTAATGGCTTTTTGATCAAATCATTCGTTCAACGATTTGTCGAGGAATCTATTTGGGTAGTTCGTGTAACAAAAGTCGAGATACATGAGCTCTTACTAATTGATCTAATTCACTCCATTTTTATTATTATCATTAAAATGTTAAATATGAGAACGTTTACTAGCATTAGTAATATCAGTTTTCCGTTTTACAAAAGCAACTGAAATCAAGGCACTAGATAAATTCTTTTGGCGCGGAGTATTTAACAAACACTGATATATTGATATGCAACGGTTATAAAGTACACCCACATTCCAAGCAACTGTTTGTAAATATCGCAATTTTCCACTTAAGTGGGTACCTATATATTCTTAAGGATTCGATGTGCCGATCACACAGGTGAGAAAATTGTCGAGTGATGTCACTTGTCGCATTTGTACTGGCAAGGCAGTTCACTGGTGCCGTCCGTTGTATGCGAGATCATAAGTTAAAAGCGAATTTATAGCAAAATTATATTTTACCATTAATTAGTGTCTAGATATAGGTAGGTATGAAAACCAGGTGTGTTGACAAAAATAGACGACGAAATAATAATATATTCAGTACTTCATTACGTATGTTGTAATCTTTGATTTGACCTACTTTTATCAAGTTTCGAATATTATATCAGCTAGATACCTAGAATGGCAGTACTGCTTATTAATAACAGTAATAATGCCTACATGATTGCGCAGAAGAATTGCTTTGTAATTTCTAAAGTTATATGTACCTTTTTTTGTGAAGAGAAATAAATCAATTATTATTATTATTACCATCCCTTGTGGCGAGAGGGTATGCATCAGACGCATTTTCCCACGTAAAAAAAAGGATACACGTGCTTTGAAATTAGGAATCCAGGTGCTTGTGATATTCCCCCTATATACTTCCTTTCACTGTTGTTATAAGTTTTGACTAGTAGAAAAGTTATGATGGCACATGCTCCTTGCAATAAAGAAAATTTAAAAACACTTGCAATTTTTAACTGATGAACATTTATATATGAATTTAATTTAAGGTTTACGTATAGAAAGCATGTTACTTCTCTATTATTTAATTTTTTTAATACATGTATTCTACATATTTTCGAAAATACGCTTATCTATACTAATCAAAACAAAATAAGGTCCACTAAGATTTTTTGCTGTACCATGAAAACAATAAATACATTAAATTGTTTAACTTATGTAACTACAAAATAATGTTATTGGTTATAATATAGGCTAACAATTGTTTAAAATAATGATCATGAATTGTTTTTTTTAAGTTCATAATGAAATTGGCCATTTTGAATGAAAAACATGAACAAAAGAAATCACCGGAAAAAGACAAAATACTGTTCTTGTCACTTTTGTTTCTTCTTTTTAGTAACGAGTATGTCCTCCTCTCTTAGCAATACACTCATGAAGCCTCGTATGCATACTCTGGATCAAATTCCTCACGTTTTCATCTGGAATCTCCTCCCAGGCACGTTTTAAAGCGTCAATCAGTTGCTGTTGGTTGTAGACCCCTTGCTCATTCTCTCTAACCCTTCGTTTCAATTGGTCCCACAATTGCTCGATTGGATTTAAATCCGGACTGAGACCCTTCTAGGACAGTTTGGGTCGATCGAGCTGTGTGTGCACGGGCATTGTTTTGCATCAGGATGAATCCAGGCCCCACTCGCTGTGCAAATGGGATCACTTGAGGCCTGATGACGTCCTCGATGTAACGTTCTGCAGTTACGGTACCCGCATTTAAAATGGTGAGCTCGGTTTTACCGTGTAAACTAATCCCACCCCAAACCATTACGTTGGGACCACCGAAACGGTCAACTTCGTGGATGCAGGACTCCGAAAACCGCTCGCCGCGTTGTCTCCACACACTAACACGCCGATCATCATTAAAAAATTTCACTTTGCACTCGTCTGTAAAAAGCTCCTTGCCCCACTGATTAATCCCCCAGTTCAAATACTGACGGGAGAATCTTAAACGGTTTGCACGTTGAACCCTGGTCAGGGGAATTCGAACAACTCGTCGTCTTGACATTTGCTGGTCTTCGTTCAATCGATTACGTATAGTTTGGTCACTGACACGGGTACCGGTTGTCAGCCGTAGGTGGTGTTGTAACTTACGGGCCGTTACTGTACGATCACGACGAGCACTTAGTTGGACGTACCGATCCTCGTGCGCCGTTGTTACACGAACTCTACCTGAACCGGGTCTCCTGGCAACACTGCCGGTCTCTTGGAAGCGATTCCATACATTTTGGACAGCTCTTCGAGAAAAACCCAACTGCAAATCCACGTAACGCTGAGAACGTCCTTCTTGAATCATAGTTATGGCTCTGGTTGCTGTAATTGTATCCATGTGCCTTCGTACTGGTGGCACGATTAACGCGAGATGATAAATGAATCAATTAAATTGAAAAAGTAAAACTTTTTCCCTAAAATAACCGAAACAAGTTAAGAAGACAATCGAAGAAAAATATAAGAATAACATCCAATTATTATTTTTTCTTAAAATGATGGCCAATACTTTTCAAATTAGGAACACGAACACCAGCATAAAAGAGATCAAACACCAAAGAGTTCGTAATATTAATATAATGCTACTTATCAGTTACTTTCAGTTTACTAAAGTGCACTTAAATGTAAATAAACTAGTGGCCCTTATTTTGTTTTGAGTAGTATATATTTTTGTAAAATAATTTCAACAACTATATTTTCTCATTTAGAAAACCAATTTGCAACTGTACATCTCACATCAGCGCGGCCCATTCTACAAGGCAGAGTTCCAAACCGAGCTAGACCTCAAAAGATTCCACATTGCAGACGTCACCGACAAACGTATATTCGTCTCTGTCATGCACACTGACTCTCTAGCTGACCTGTACGTGTCAGAAATAAGCAACAATTTCACTCAGTACAACTTTGTATTGAGTTTGGAGCAAATATTGTGCTACTTCCCCGAAGCTAACTGGAAAGAGAGCTGGCTTGAGTAAGTTTTACTAATTGTACCACTAGACTAATTACTTTTAGAATGAAATATAATTGTTTAAGGGAGCAACATTGTGTGGCAACCTTGGCACTAAGGACAAATTGTTTTTTAGCTTGCGAAAGCAGGCTATCTTTAGAATTGGGAATGTCACCGGGGAGGTGACAAGATATATTATTTTTGTCATGAAAGTCATTTATGACGTACGTATGTATGGCACTCAAAATGTAAATTTATTATTTTTTAGTAAACTTAGACAATTTATATTGAAGCGGAGTCCTACTTGACTTGAAATCATAATACATTCTTACCCATAGAAACAATAAAGCTATCCAGTTAAAAATCTTATCGAAGTCACCAAAAGACTCAAATTTGTGATGCAAACAACGTGTAGACCCATTTTGTTTTTGTTGTGTTGGGTATTTAAAATCATTTAGTTTCAGACATATAGCAATGTACTACTTCATAAAAGCTTACGATATTGAATAACCATTTCTTATTCATTTTATAGATGGTCTTTGCCAAATTATTTCTTTAACTGCTATTAGGAAGTGATGACAAATTAATGCAAGTCATCTTTGTCATACACATACACGTCATTTCAAGCAACCCCGAAATAAATTATTCGATATTTAAAGTTTTATAATATTGTTCCGATATTAGTGATGAATGTGATGATAAAGGTATACCGCCTAAAGCTTCTTTAGGTTATTCCTATCTGTACATTATAAAATAAAATATTCTCAAACAATTTTTCCCTTTTAGGGATGTCACGGAAGATCCCTTCACTGACTTGTACCGCGTGGAAGGACTGAAGGGTATCTACATAGCCTCGCGAGTCGATTCCAAGGCGCATGTCTCGAACATTGGACCGGAACATCTGATCTCGCTGATCACCTTTGACCATGGAGTCACATGGTCTCCTATCAACCCGCCCACTGAGGATGAAAATGGTAAGAATTGTTTTCTACCTCCCATATTTTTTATACTAGTAACGTGCTTGGGGTTTCAGAAGGCAAGTTATATATAATTATGTTTTGGTAATAAAAAAGAATGCAAGCAGATGCTGGATGCGGCAAGCTGAAGACAGGGCGCTATGGCGCTCTTTAGAGGAGGGCTATGTCCAGCAGTGGACTATTATAGCCTGATGATGATGATGAATAATAAATAAGATGAAAGCCATCTTTCTTCTGAATCTTAAATTATATTTAAGTGGATGAGCTTACTACTTAAGCCAAGCATTTGACTTTATTTGAATGTACCGAGATTGTATTATATCTACATTAAGTAGCGGTACTTTCTATGAAGAAATTGAATCAAAATGTTGTTTTAAAATAGTACAACATTGGGGTAACGTAGGGTTATCACATTCACTTCTTGAGGTTCCTGAAAAAAAAAAACGACAAATCTTTGCTTAACCTCTCATTACTGACAAAGCGTTGTTGTGTTTTCGTGTTAAGAAATTATCAGTAAGGAGTCTCAAACTATGCTGCTGCTATGTCGTGGGGTTATAAGATTGTAAAATAGGGGAAATTTTGCGTTGTAAAGGTGCAGCACCACTGCATATTAATTTGGGGAGGTTTACGTCGACTCTAAAAGCGTTGTAAAGTATCAGGCAAAAAGGAAAGACGTTAATACTAATAATCGTACGATTTAGATTTTTTGTACGTTATATATCTTATACTGATTGTTGGTTGGGTATTTACTATCCGATAATTCAAATAATTTAGCAATCAGTATTTAAATGTTCATCTACAAATGACGACCTCGATGGCGTAGTGGTTAGTGTAACCGACTGCCACGCCTGAGGTCGCGGGTTCGATTCCCGCACAAGTCAAACATTTGTGTGCATGAACATGGATGTTTGTCTTGGTCTGGGTGTTTCTATGTATAATATGTATATATTTACGAAAAAAAAAGTATATATGTATGTTTATCCACTGTCTAGTACCCATAGTACAAGCTCTGCTTAGTTTGGGCTAGATGGTGTTGTGTGAATGTGATGGAATATTATTATTATTATTATTATTATTTGTTTTTGTTAAACTTGAGTTACGTTAACCATTGAATATTATATTGTGTGTCGAGATATATTAATAGCCAGAGATGGTCAACAAGCTCGCATACGATGATTCGAAATATAAACTAATATCATTAATATATCCTATCTTGTATCTTACACATTCAAAATTGCATATTAATATGATTCCTTGAAAATAACATCTGTTGCGAATGACTCAGGTATAGATGAAACGTGCAATGTTCGGACATGACAACAATTTAATACCTACTTGTGTTACTTGGTGTTTATTACATTATTCGTAATACTTAGGAGTTAAGTGAATCATAGGCTGATATTACAAGTTCAAAGGTTAGACACAGTGAAGAGTATTTGCTCATAATGTGTCATGCATACCGAAATAAGTAAATTATATTAAAATCAATATTATCGTTGGCCGATCCCGAGGTTTCGGGTTTAATTCTCAGTTGAGTGTTATCGATTTACTGTTAGTTTATTTAGGCATAGCATTGAGTCTAAAAAGGTAATACTATAATAAATATAAAATAATAGAAATAGCCTGCAAGACGGTAAAATTTTCATCCCACATTTTATATAATTTTGGACCAGTTTTCGGCAACACGGATTGCATTTGGTTTAGCCTGTACCAAATTACGCACAAACCGTTGAAGCGATTAGGTCAAAACTTGGTATACAGATGGCCCATATTCTGATTATATGCATACTTTAGTTATTTTATCTAGAATTGCGCTGCATTGAGATTTACGAATATACTAGTCTACCTATAATCGAGCAGTTTTATAAACAAATACGTGTACTTTTTTAAATTATCAATATACTATGCTGGGTAATGGTCTTTTATGATAAAGTTATTATCATTCTGTATTTATTAATACCTGCAGCCTATCTGCACGGACAATGTTACCAGGAAAACATGCATGCATATAGCATTTGACGTTCAAATGTATAATTAAATAATAATGCACACGATACATGTTATTTCCTCTGTTGGAACCCCCTTTATTTATAACTAGTGGCTTGTTGTTGTGTTTGTGGGTGTTAAGGTTGTTTCAGTATTATTTGGCGATTCGTTATCAAAATTCGTTTCTGGTTTAGTTGAGTTATCAAGTAAAACTTATCCGAAAGATAAATCACATGCTGTCTCACTCTTGTTAGGTTAAAGAAGAGAGATGGCAAGACTTTTTATCTTATAGATAAATGCTATTTAGAGGTGATGGAACAGACCCTAAATATTATAAACTTATGAGCAAGGCCATCAAATGCTTTCGTTGCAAATAATACAGACCTACATTCCTTTCTGATGGTAAAAACCAGTCTTCTGTAAGAAAGGAAACGTTCGTCGGGAAATAAATATGTCTTTATTTATACCTTTAAATACTTACCAACGTGATTAAGATCCTTCTTCTAATACTAAATATATTAAGAAGAGTTCTTTCTAATAGTCAGTTTTTTAGTTGCGAGTTTCGTATGTATTCTGCATTTTGAATTGTCATAGCTATCTATTATCCAAGTCCAACAAGCCTCTCGACTGCGCCGAGCGAAATGTGCCAAAACAGGCGGTCACAGTTAAGTGAATAAAATCAACATTTTTTGTTTAATACAAATATATAATATACATTTACCATAACAATGAATATCTTTACAATTACTCCGTGTAAAAACATAAAATAATTAATATTTTCGCCTACAAAATTACGTAAATTTGCACGAAAAATGCAAAAACGTAAGCTCGTGTTACGTGATTTTTAGATTATAACATAACAATAGAAATCTATGTTTCGTTTAAGCTGTAAAATATTACAGCTTAAACGAAACATAAATAGTTATATTACAATTTGTCCGTCCCAAATATTTATGTTATTGGTTGACAATAAAGATACATATTTATCAAAAAAGCACTTGAAATCTTCCATACAATTTTTGAATCAATTTTTGTTTTGAATATATGCGCCGCATGAGCTCTGCCATTATCTGTCTTACGCTCGGCGCAGTCTTAATAGTCTTAAATATAGACAACAATACTACCTTCATAAGGAAAAAGACAAATTTAAGTTTAAGAAAATTTAAATTTGTCTTTTTCCTTATTTCTTAATTTCCTTTAATTGAGCATTTTACGTACCTATTTGGAATCGGTAAAAAAGACACATCAGCCTTTATAATATTCTAAAGAGTTTGATTTTTTGTTTGTATGTTTGTTTGTAACGATTTAACTAAAAACGAATCAACCGATTTTAAAAACTCTTTTACCATTAGAGAGCTATATATTTATTATTTTATAAAAAGAAAGTAATGTCACATAACCTAACCTACTATCATATAGCAAATACTAAAATTTAAAAATACTGGCAGATACGTCTGTTCCCTAAAGACGGCAGAATATGTTCGATAAACTAGACATTGCTACTGCTAGCAAAGTGTGGATATATCTATATGGTATTACGTATATATAGTACTAAAAACTTATGTTTTATTTACAGGAAAGCCTTTGAACTGTCATCTAGAAAACTCTTGCAGTCTGCATTTATGCCAGAAGTTCAGCCAACTGTATCCCGTCACAAGGTGAGAACATTGCGCATTTGTACATTCTCCCCACTTTATAAACAGTATCAAATGCCAATAATTATAATAAGAACAAAACATTTATTACTTAAAAAGTAATTTTTGCAAAATTTATCACATGATAAAGAAAAGAAATACATATTATTATGAGATAAAATGATATTTACCAAAGTCATTAAAAAATTCTGAGCATATTGTAAAGTTCTTCTATGAAAACAATGATGCAAAGTAACCTCTTACTTATTAATGAGTCAATTAGTCAATTAATGAAAAAAGTCGGGCAGGAGAATAGACTAATAAAAAAATACGGTATGGGTTTTATAAGATTTATTTGTATATGTCAGCAAAAAAAGTCCGTACATATGTATTTGAAATACAATATTAAAAATCATAACAACGTTACATTTTCTACTAAACACACTATGCGTTGTAAGAAACAAATAACATAATCGTTTTCTTGAAAATAGCTATGCGATCCGACATTATGTTCGAGGCTATTGGCAGAGTACAGCGCCTTAAGTATTTTCTGTTTGTTTATATTGAGCTGCTGGGTAAATTCCTTTCATATCTTACCTGAAATATCACTAGGTTTAGGTTTCACCAAGACAACTCGTCACTTATGTGATAACATAACTAATAAAGAAAAAAGTTAATATCCGTCGTCGCATTCACTGTATAAACTAAACAAATTCACAAACTACTTAAACAAACTTACAAACAATTCCGAAGGCAGGCCAAGCCACACTGCGCAAAACTATAGCCATAATGTTAGATTTGATTTGATTTGACCCATTTCATATATACTATTTTTTTACTAAAGAATATATATTATTAAGTAACCGCAACATATTATTATTATTCGGTCTCTGTAGTGAGGTACCGGGTTAATCGCTTTTTAAAGGTATAAAAGGATTCCGGATTCCGCATTTTTATACTACCTAGTAAATACACCTGACAAATGGCTGGAACGTGTAAGACATGTTTACCACTTTAATAACACAATGGTTTGACTACTGGTCATTTATTTAAGTTGTCTCCTCGCCTTTATGTCAAGGCTTGATATGCCAATAATGGAAAAACTTCGTGCGATCCACAAACAATTGTTACAAGAAAGGATGTTTCATATGTCAGCTATTTCAATGTTTGTAAAGCCCAATAATACAGCAAATACACATATAGCGAGAAATGTCTTCTGAAAATTAAAAAAGACTAACAGACGTGGACTAATCAATCTATGGCATATCTTTTAAAATGTATGCCAATGATGACAAGTTATTTTTGTTTCATTTCTTATTGTCCATAGTTTTAGAAGGGCCAAGGGCCAATACAGAAAACAATAAAGAAAATCTTGGCAGATCTATTTGCTGCACTCTATTTGTATTCTTAAAACGTTGGAAATACATTATATATTCACGTAACTTGAACGTTATAACTATTATCGAATAATCGTGTTCTAACACGGTAATTTATTACGCAATGTTTTGTAATTTACAAGTAATGTCGATAAATATTCCTGGACCATTGGTATGCGCATTATTATTTGCTACTAGCTTTTGCCTGCGGCTTCGCTCGCGTTAATTTAAAATTTGACAGTCAATTCGGGTCGTGCTCTGCTTGTAATAATATAATTCAATCATGATTAGAAAGACACGTGGCGCCATCTATTATCATAAGAACGTTATTGTTGTTTTCCTCGGGAACAGTAATTTTTTTCGGGATGAAAGGTAGCCTATGTCCGTTTCTGTACACCTGACAACGTATATGCAAAATTTCAGGATGATCGGTTTAGTGGTTTAGGCGTGAAAGGTAACAAACAAACAAATTCATTTTCGCTTTTATAATATTAGTTAGGATAGGATTCATTACCTAATGTTATGAGTATATAATTAGAATTATATTAAAGTATACCTACTTTAATATAATTCTAATTATACACATATCGTTTTATTATCTACTCTAAATAATAAAACGATATGTGTGCTTACTTGTCGAGTACCTCTTTAGCTTCCATCTTTCACGTTAACCGCACCTGACGTATTCATCCTAGCCTAGTCAAGCCTAGATGTTCATGTACATGATAATATTTCTGAGCTAAATTAAAAAATAATCCATAAAAATTATGTGTCCGTTGACACACATGTAAAGGTGGCTATCATTAAGTGTCCAATGAGCGGTAGTTCGTCTTGGCAAAAGTAACAAAACATATCTCTTAGTTCATCATTATTATTCTTGATTATGATAATAGTCGGTAAAGACAGTTTCCTCTAATGTGTACAGAGATTGAACGAGATACCATGAGGAATCTCGTCGAATCTCTGCTGGTCATGAGACCAGCTTATGTCCGTACTTACGCGATCTACTGTTGAACATTGCTGTTGAGCGGTAGGTAGGCATAGGTAAATGTATCGTCATAACCCTCACGTCCACATACGGAAATAAATAGCAGTTTATCAACACGTAAATATCAAAATAAAAAAGATAAACTTTATTATTAATAACTTTATACATTTGTTTTCTAACATTATCATTGTCGTCGTAAAATTACCTTGAATTCCATATTTCCCGATAGTCTGAGTTGCTTGAAATACTGATAGTAGATATCTCTAGTAGGTACAGTTTGTTAACCCGTTCGATATAGACATGAAGTACAAGTCCTTTTTATATGCAGTACTATATGTATAGTCGTTGTTTACCGATGGTATAATACTAAGAATGCATAACAATGTAACGGTATACACCAAATCGTTGTACAAGTTAAAACTTATATCTAACATTTTTTATATTAACATTGTCAGCCATACCTAATATGCAAGGTATATATAAATTATGATTACATCTGCTTACATGAGTACAATAAAAGATTTGTAAGATCCATCATATGATAGCATACGAAGTGTTGGATATACTTAATCATAAATTGCAATAGCAGCACAAAGTTTGCAATATGTCCAGATGACGTCAACAGACTCGCACCTAATGTTGGGAATAAAACGCAGCTAGTGTACAAATGTAAATAAACCTCTACCTTCTTGAAATCTTCTTCTTCATCTTAGCGTTTATCGCGGTTGCATCCGCGGCGTTGGCGTTGGAACCCAGGGTCCGCTTTTCTGCTAAGTCTTCTCCATTTCGCACGATCTTTAGCGTCCTGTGGTGTGAGCTTGTTGGCACGCATGTCATCTCTTACGACGTCAAGCCAACATTTCTTGGGTCTACCCCGTTTACTCGGGCCAGGCGGAGGTGGCATGGCAAGACATTTGTTCCCAACGTAACATGTCGGTTTTCGTAAAACGTGGCCGTACCAGCGTAGGCGACTCTCTTGCAGCTTATCTGCTATGTCATGGACATGAAGACTGCCACAGATGCGGGGGTTTCTTATACGGTCCTGCCGCGTTACTCCTCACATCCAGCGCAACATATCATTTCCGTGACACGCAGTTCCTGCTTGTGCCGCTCAAGCACTGGCCACGTCTCTACCTTCTTGGAATACTAGACTAAATATTGTTTTTAATCACGTGGTATAGTTACCGCGCGATTTGCTTTAGTTGGTTAATGCAAAAATCATATAGCACGCGTTGACTAGTTTACCTACGCTTTGTTACGAACAACAATGTTATATTTTTGGGCTTTATTTTTATGTTTCTAAGACAATCTGTATATTAAGAAGCGTATTATAGATATAATATAATTATATTACTAGTTAATTTATGATTACGCATCAGAATCTTTCGACTCAATAATTACATGGAAAACTCTTATTTGCGATGTTGCCGATCTGTACGGGCTGCAAGGCGTGGGTAAGCGGTGTTTAAAGGTCATTACACTGCGTTAAGTGGTGGCGATTATATATGTATTTTCTATTATTTACTAGAACAGTATAATATCTCCGTTGTTGTATATTCTTACACAAACGCAATGAAGCATAACCGCGATACGTGATATTCATTCTGGGGTACGCTATACGTGAACGCTCTATCGGATAGTAGTTACCTTTTCATCAATTGTTATAGAAGCACCATGTACGAAATATAACATAACATAATCAGATTTATGACACACTAGAAATAAATCATCATCATGTTTATTCTGGTTATAATCAGTATAACAATAACAGCTGAGTAAACGCAAACAAATAAAATGGGATTAAATATAATGATCAGCAAAAATACTAATTGGTCAGCAAATATTGCACAGTATAACGAGCATCTATACGCCTCAAATCACTGCATTCCGTCTTGGAAGTGTTAGGTTATGTTAGGTTCCTTGTTTTAAACCCACCCAAAAATAGGAGCCCCGTGATGCGGGGCTCCGTCGACTTAGTTTGATCTCTTTAAAGTTTGCTGGCCATGAGTTGTTGATCAATTAGCTTTTTTTGCTGCGCAATTAGTATTTTTTTGCTGTGCTGTTAAATACTACCCAAATAAAATCTTCTTACAGAATATACATAGTTCTTTTTGTGTTATTCTACATAGCTTAATTTGTGTTAAATTGCATCTGGTGAAACAAGAACGTCATAGCAAAGTGCTTGCAAGACTACAATATTTGATGGATCATAAATAATAATTTTTTATTAGTCTGGAATTTGTTGCATTGAAATTTTAAACTGGCTGTATAGATGTTTAATTTACATTAATGACATAATGTATGTATTCATGATAAATGTTCTGTTTACATATCTATGGCTGAACAGGCGTGACTGTATAATTTTCTTGAAAATGTATACAGATACCAATATAAATAGTTATAATCATGAACTACCTAGCCCTTTTGTTTGATTCACTCTCGCTATATTATTAATGCATGTTGTCATTATATACAGAAAATTATGTCCATAAAAATTCTGTCCTTTCATAAAATCGTTCAATTGATCTATCGTTACCAATGAGAAATGCCAGATTAGAAATATTATAAGTCGACGATTGCGTTAAATATATATGAAGTTGAAAATGAAGGAAAGAATAATAATGTCTGATTGGTTGCGTTTTGTCGCAATAGTAATGTCACTGACGACTTCCTATCACATTATATGGCAATTATTAAATTCCTTTTAAGGTTTTGTGGTATTTCTGTGTAAATTGCATGCTGTAATGGTAACGGCATAGTAACCATTTATGCTGTGCTCTATTCTGCTAAACAAATGATTCAGTGTACATAGAACAATACCTACATGATTTATTAATTATTATTGGGTGTTTAAATATAAATATAGACTATTTACAATGTTGCTAAGTACATAATACCTATATAATGGTGTATCGATGGGTATATACATGCAGTCGGGCACATATGTTTCTAATAAAGGTTTTTAGTAGTTCGTCAATAATAAAATTATGCTTGTTAATAGTATAATTATAATATAAATACATACAAAATAGAAACACAATTTCTATAGTATTATTTTGTGCAGTATCAACTGTACAACAATCCTATCTAAAGCTGTCACTATATTGAGTAAATCAATATTATAACATGTCAGAATATTCTAGAATATTTCGTATCTCGAAATACAATGCAACAACGATTACAATTTCTTGCGTATATCTATATTTTCGTCGTCATTCCATGTAAATAAAACATAATGTAAAGGCGGATCTAAATGGTTCTTTGTAAGAAGCGACGGCAAATCAAAGCTTTGAAAGTCATTGTTATTATTGAAAAGGAATATAATGATATACAGATCGCGCAATCTACGATGGCCGGACTGAACATAGCGTCTCCGAATTGTTGCGCATGTACAGTCGCTAAGACGCGTAACTCCCCCGCCCCCTGTCACCAAAGAGACCTAAAACTTGTAACTGCGACGCCACTCGCGCAATGTTCAGTCCGGTCATCGTATATTGCGCGATCTGTATTTATGCTGCTGTAGACCAATCAATAAGTCATCAGATTTGCGATTGAAAGCTTGTGGGATCGCATCCCATCTATTGCACAACCGACGCACTCGAAACACAGGAGCTAATTTGAACTTACCTGGAGAGGTAAACAATAATACTGGTAGTTTGTATTAGTACTAATAATCTATAAAAAAAGATTATATATAACAGTTGGAAGTCAAGTCGATTCGCTAACTATCCTATCCTATCCTAACTAATATTATAAATGCGAAAATGAGTTTGTTTGTTTGTTTATTACGCTGTCACGCCTTAACTACTCCACCGATCAACATGAAATTTTGCATACACGTTGTCAGGGGTACATAATAGGACATAGGGTACCTTTCATCCAGAAAAAATAACTGTTGCAAACATAACCTACATTTACGCGAGCGAAGCCGCGGGTGAATACTAGTACTTAGATAAAAGGGGACGAGCCTATGGCTTTTTACCATACATCTTATAATTCTGGGCTGACACAGGGTAATTTTTTTTATCTTGGAGGGATTCGTCAATGCATTCCTCCATGTTAAAAGAGAAAAAGGGGTATTTCCTTACACAAAACCCTTGTACTACCACTAGATGTTCTTTTAATCTAAGTTAAGCGTTTCTATTTAATTGTTTTGTATAAAATATTATCATCCCATATTAGATAATAATCTTAAGTTGTGACGACGACAAGAATGTGTTACAAGCCGTTATACATTTTTGTATTATTGTAAACAAGTTACAACTATAATTTAGATAAGTATCAATAAATCTATAGATCAAGAATTATAAACTAATGAAGAAACTGAAACTTAATTTAAAAAACATAATGGCAACCGCATAGTCTTTGCTCCAAACATACTTTCTAGAGTTCGAAAAAACTCTTATACAACAGCTTTGTCCGTCTGTTATACAACTTTCAACTCAAGAACCGTAAGAGCTAGAGACTCGCGGTCCACACCATTCGACTCAGCATAGTCGATATCCTTACCTCCGAAATGACTATGACCTTTGACCTCTGACCTAAAGGTTACGTGGTATCACGTGACCTTTGTATATTACTTAAATAATTTTTTCGAACTCTAAGATTTACGGCAATTCGTTGCCGTTTCTCACTTGTTATCACTCATCATCGAGTGAATAGTTCAGTATTACCAATACCGGTAATACGAATACAAACAATATCATCCTTAATGAGACCAATACAATAAAACAACGATTCATTATAAAATATAAAGCCAATCAATTGTTTACAGCCCTCCAGGAACTGTCCATGGGTACAGATTGAGGTAAAATCATTCGAATAATCGAGTGCATTGGTCATAATTGGAATTAACAGCTTTAATTTTATTTTGCACTGCACGGATATTATTTTACATTATATAAAAAATTACAAGCCGTAACAGTTTTCCGCATTTTGTTTTTTTAATTCATATGTCAATAACATTGGCACAATTTAGCGACGGGTTTAAATCTATATAATTAAGCATGATATAGATATTAGAACATTGGTGTATAGAATGCAACATGTAACAGAAAAGTGTTGATGGCGTCTTGAAAATGTTTAGTATACTTAACAGTAATGCAAATTATAGTGATTGAATAACATTTCAATGTATAGACAAATTTATACATAAGTGGGAGTGATAAGTCTTTGACCATGCGTCATTAATGTCGCGTTGTGTACAAATATGATTCAAAATATGCAATTATATGTATCCATAATGCTTAGAACATAAACCTACATTATAGATGTGAATGTGTTTGCTATATAAAATCACATACATATTCATCAAATAAATCTATTAATTTTTACAGAAGAACTCGCGACGTCTCGAAAAATACATATAATCCGTGACGTTCAGTATTTTTTTATATATATTATTGTGTTTTATCGCGATAGGCGTCTTATGAATGACCGTACTATTCTGTTACATGTTGACTAGATAATTCATTATTTTGATTCTGTGGATATTTTGATTCCAAAGGGTTTTATTTTAATCAATCGCTCGCTCGGTGTATCACTTAAGTGTAGCATCGGAAAAAACTATAAATATTGTTTTATTTTAGGTCTGCAAGTATAATGAGTTCCAAGTCTGCCCCCGGCATTATAATGGCAACTGGTGTAATGGGCAAGTCCTTGAAAGGTATCCCAGGAGTCTACCTCAGCAGGGACGCCGGTCTTACTTGGAAGAGAATTCTTAAAGACTACTACTTCTTCAATTATGGAGACCACGGCGGTGTCTTAGTAGCTGTGAAATATTTCAAATCGCGCGGCGAAACTAGAAAGATACTGTACTCCACGAACGAGGGCATCGAATGGAACTCTTATCAGTAAGTTTATTTCATTGTATGCTATCAATTAAAGTTAATTGTTCGGTTATTATCCATACTTATTTGTAGGTTCAACGCCGATGACCTCCGTATTTACGGATTGATGACTGAGCCGGGCGAGAATACCACTACGTTCACTATGTTTGGTTCAGCGAATGAGCAACATCAGTGGATAATTATTACTATAGATTTGAAAAACACTTTCCCACGCAATTGCACTGATGAAGATTATAAGTACTGGTCGCCATCGCCTCCAAACTCTTCAGTATCTTGTGTGCTCGGTACCAGGAACACTTTCCAAAGACGTCTCGCTCATACTAACTGTTATAACGGAATTGACTACGACAGACCACTTAGAAAGGAAGTTTGTGAATGCAGTCGCCGAGATTTTGAATGCGACTTTGGCTTCATGCTCTCTGGAAACGAATGTATTCGCAATAAGTCAGTCAAATATGACCCATATGCAATTCCGGCTGACTGTCGACCCGGACACTTTTACAAGAGGACTAAAGGCTACAGGAAAATTGATGGAGATGTCTGCACCATTTCTGGGTACATGGCCTATGTGTCCGATATGATTCCATGTCCTATTGAAGAGCCTACGGAATTCATGCTAGTAGCTTTAGGCAGTAAGATCGCTCGTATTGACCTATTTGATAATACCACAATTTATCCCGTTGTCAATGAAAGGAATATCGTCGCTATCGAGTTCGACATTAAGAACAACTGTGTCTACTGGGCTGATATAGAATTGGATAAAATCAGTCGGCAGTGCTTCAATAATAATGCCACTGGACAGGAAGTAATTGTTGATAGAGATTTAGCCAGCATTGAAGGAATGGCATTTGATTGGATTTCAAATGTCTTATTCTTCGTTGATGGCTTGAGGAAGAAAATTGAAGCTGTCAGGACTGACATGACTCTGGATGGTAGAATGAGGGTAACGATTTTGGACTCGAATCATCTAAAAAGGCCTCGCGGCATCGCGGTTCACCCTAAAGCAGGTTACCTATTCTGGACTGACTGGGACAGGACTTATCCATCAGTATCCAGATCTAATCTTGATGGTACAAATGTAAAGAAATTATTCGGCAAACCAATTGTGCAGTGGCCTAATGGAGTAACGATTGACCAAATGTCCGAGCGAATTTATTGGGTAGATGCTATGGAGGACTATATCGCAAGCGCTGATTTGGAGGGCAGATATTTCAGAAGGATATTGTGGAATGACGATAGGGTGACTCATCCATTTGCAGTTGCTGTTTTGAAGGATAAAATGTATTGGGACGATTGGAAAGTAAAGTCTATCTTTGTGGCTGATAAAGATTCTGGAGCGAATATTATGACGATCAATGATTCGTTCGTTGGGTTGATGGATCTTAAGGTGTTTGCGCACTTCGTCCAGTATGGCAGTAACGCTTGCTCGTATAAAAACACCAGCTGTGACACCATATGTCTTGGTGCACCAGATAATAAGTTTAGCTGCCTTTGCCCGGACGGATTGGTTAAGAATAACGGCAGATGTATGTGTGCCAATAATACTGAACCGTTCGCGAATATGACTTGCCCGCATAAGACTGATTCTTCGTGTAATTCTGTGAGTATTTAATTTCAACTTTTTAATCAAGTAGCTTTTAGCCTTCAGATACAAATGCTATTGCCAAATTGCATTATAGCAGCAATTAAATGGGTTAACACGAATAGTCGTATTATAGTGCTAATTTTATTAACAAAACTAAAAATCTGTTTGTCTTACTAAAGTGCCAGTAAAGATCCTCTTAAGGCAAGGCAGGTCCGTAAAACTGCATTAGGTACTCTTTAAACTAGTTTTCCGGAATTATTTATGTGAAGAATATAGAAATACATAAATGTACCCACCCAGTAGTAGAAGTGCCAGTTATTTTATTCTTTTTCCTCAGGACCAATTTATGTGTAAGAACGGAAAATGCATAAGTTCGTTCGCTCGATGTGACGGCAACAACGATTGTGGGGACTTATCCGACGAGATAGGATGCCTGTGTGTGCCGCCAATGATTATGTGCGACAACACACGGTGTTACCTACCCCACTGGAAGTGTGATGACGACATCGATTGTACTGACATGAGCGATGAGAAAGGTATGTTAAAAGATTTTAATTTTCAAAGAGCTTTACGATAGTAAAGCTCTTGTGCCTAATGTGCCGCGGAAGACTTACTTACGATTAACGGACACACAGTATACTAAAACTCAGAACAATTAACATAAATAATTGTCTTGTGTGGTATTCGAACCTAAAATACCGGCAGCGGCGAAGCGACTGCTTGCCCGCTGCGACATCCGTGCACCCAGAAATTTTTAGTCTTTTTTAATTGTTTAGTAGCTGATCTTATGTCAGGCTTTTTAGAGTCGCTTGTGGGTTTCTTACATGACGTAGTGACATGTGCGAGTCCTCGGAACTCTTCTGGAGTTACTACCTCTCCGTGTAAACTGACACAAGTGACTATGTCAGGCGGGCTTTACCTGCACCGAGGCAGCTCGATAGTGTTGAATTATTTAACGTAATATGTGGCTGTATAATTCTAGCTGTCCAAAGCATTAAAAATAATTTCTACACACACCGGCGGCCATATAAAAGTTCGCAGTAAAAACCGATGTTTAGGCATGTATAAGACTATTAAAATGCCTTAGGGATTCTATGCAAGGGTACTATGCAAGGACCAAAACAAACGAGATGGGTGTAAAAAACCAGGATTCAACCTCTTCGTCTTAAATGTAAAAGTAATGAAAAGAAATGACCCCTATATCTCGAGGGTCTTTTGACCCACAGGGCTCATATTCAAACTCGACCGAGGTGTCTGCACATCAAGTAACAAGTCAATCGGTCCAGTGGTTCCGTAGTTATGCCTGTTACTAACATCAATATTATTTCCTTTTTGAACTGTATCTGTGGCAAATAAACGGTTTTTCTTTCTTTCTTTCTTTCTTCTTTCAATATGTCACTAACACACAGACCGTCACAAAGTGTTTCATTAGCCTCATCGAAGAAGACTCAGAGGTTAATAAGTGTAATCCACATTTAGTTATTGCGTATCCAGATATTTGGGCCTCACATTTTTATATTTATAAATCTCGGCGCTTTTATTATCTATACTTATAATAAAACTGTAGAGAGGTCAATTCTGTACATTGAATATATATTCAAAATTAATATTGGAGGATGAATGGTGATCGATATTGATGACAAAAATGCAATCAGTAAATTTTTTGTCTGTCTGTCTGTCTGTATGTGCACGCATGGGTCAAAAACTACTGAAGGGATTTTAACCAAACTTGGTAGGATTGTAGTCCCTACTCCTGGGCAGGTTATAGGCTATATAACATAACGCTAAGACACATAGGAGCTGAGCAGTGACGATAAATTTGAAGCAAGTCGGATGAAAATGCGCTTTTGAGCTCTTATCCTCGCATACGTTGATCATACACCAAAAGTATGTATTACAAAGATGATGGTCTTCAAAAGATCTACAAAAAAGTCCTCAATAGTATATATCTATCTTTTATAAATTAGCCACAATAACGTGTTTAATCGTTAGGCATTTCTTCAAAGTGTATTAAAATAAATAAATATATTGTATTTCACATAGATATATCTTTATCAAACTCCCATATTCAAAAAGTACACTTTAATATTTATATTATAAAAAAATATAGGAATCGGTTTATAAACACACAAGATATAGATGAAATAAAACTTCCAAATCTCGCCGCGCCAGTATGGGTACGGCTATACGGTTGATTGTTGTTTAACGCGCGAAACGGCCATCCGCTGCATTTATAAAAAGGCGGGGGCGCTCACGCGCCGACTTCACTCACATTTTGTTTGTTTGGTTGAACGTGGTAATCTAAGGAACTACGGGTAAAAATTAGAAAAATATTTCAGTGTTGGATAGCCCATTTATAGAGGAAGGCTATAGGCTATATAACATCACGCTACGACCAATAGGAGCGGAGCATAAATGAAAAATATTGTAAAAACTAGGAAAATTCTCTTATGTGAAGCAGACGAAGTTGCGCGGGTCAGCTAGTTATAAATAAATATAACATATTCTGTTATTTGTTATAGATTGTGGTCATCGTAATTGCTCCGCAAACCAATTTCAATGTGACAATGGACATTGTATTGAGAAGCGTTGGGTCTGTGACGGCGACAACGATTGCAAGGACCGATCTGATGAACGAAATTGCACGGTGAGTTGCTTTTATATATTTAGTAGAAAACCTAGTGGTAGAAAAGTTATTAGGTTATTGTTAGTTGGTAGTTATTGTATGTTCTAAATACGTGATAAAAGAAAGATAACTTCAATATAGTTAGTAGGCATAGAACAAGTCGAGTAAAAGCTACACCCTATCTAGTAGTAACCTACAGATTTATTTTTATTGCTTTTGGTTGTAAATTAATATTTTTTTTTTATAAAATCGATATGCCAGTTACATCGTTGCATGCATTTTGAATACGAATACTTTTTATTTTCTAACAGATACAAACCAAGCGGCCGGATATCGTAGAGAGCTGCGCAGGCAGTGGATTCCGTTGCTCCAACGACAGTAACTTCTGTATCCCGAACTCGTGGGTGTGCGACGGTGAGAAGGACTGCGACAACGGTGAGGATGAACGCGAGCAGCGGTGCATGACCTCCACTTGTGCGCCCTATATGTTCCGCTGTCCGAGTGGCAAGTGCATATTCAAGTCTTGGGTAAGTTTTGAAATATATATTGCTAGCTTTTGCCCACAGCTTTGTTCGGAAGCAGTACGTTTTTTCTGGATGAAATGTACCCCTATGTCCTTTTCTGTACCCCTGACAACGTGTATGCGAAATTTTATGATGATCGGTCGAGTAGGTTAGCCGTGGAAGCGGAACAAACAAACTCACATTCGCATGGACGGACCCCGTAGTTTTCCACCGGCGTTCACGGTTACTGATATGGGGCTATCCATAAATTACGTCACACGTTAAGAGGGAGGAAGGGATTCGACGAAGTATGACATTGTGTGACAAGGGGTGGGAGGGGTCCTAAATTTCGTGACGGTACATTTCAAAATCTAATATTTTTCTAAATACAGTGATACCCGCTTTACGCGAGGGATACGTTTCGTATCTACGGGTTGCGTTTAAGCATATCCAAAAGTCGGTACAAAATGCAAATCCTTACTTTCATTCTAAAAACACATTGTTACATTATGCATTTGTTTTACGGAAAATGTATATATTATCTTAAAATAAAAATATGTATGTAAGACAAACGAACAAAACAAAAAAGGGGAATTGCCAAAGCCAAAAAGTGTTACTCTGAGGGAATTCCCCATTAGTTTATCACAATGGACAGATAATGTGTTATTTCCTAAATGGAAATAAAACTAATTTTGAAATCGAATATGTTCATATATTTTAATTAGTTCAGAGATTTTTCCGCTAGAGGCGCTTTTAGACAACGTATACAAAAACGTTGATTATTATCGATTAAAAGCATCGAGTTGTGTCGGGAGCTATGAAAACCCATGAGAGACTTTTCTCTTTGTGGCTTAATATCAAATTTAAGTAAGCATAAATTTAAAAAAAATTGTTCATGTAATAAATGCCTGTACTAACAAAGTTTAAAGTTTAGTTATATAAACAATGTATTGCTTTACCAGGTATGTGACGGTGAGAACGATTGCGGCGACGACAGCAATTCGGATGAAAAGAATTGCTCGCACTCCTCGCATTCGAAATTGCTTCCTATTCCCGGTACAGAGAAACCAAATTTCACTATCAACGGGACATGCCTCGAATGGATGTTTAAGTGTGACAATGGCAACTGCCTGCCTGATTGGTGGAGATGTGACGGTATCAACGACTGTGGGGACGGCGACAAGTCGGATGAGATCGGGTGCAATCTAGAGATGCCTGAATTGAAGCCGGTGACGCCCGAACTTCACGTGCCACCGATACGCAAGTGCGGCAAGAACGATTTTACTTGTGCACCTGGTAAGAAAACGTTTTTTTTCATTAAATTATCTGTTCGTTTTATATCCTGTGTCAATTCAGGATATCTGTGTGCCAAGTTTCGTCCTGATCTGCTTAGTAGTTTACGCGTGATTGAGTGAAACATGTGTAAATATGTATATAATCTTGGCTATCTATAATATTAGCAGGTTTATTACATAATATTTAGTAATGTCGAGTAGAATTTACTGGATGACAGACGTAACATCTTGTGATGTCAGTGTTTTGAAAAAGGTAGAAAATTGAGTACCTATATTAAAATTTTAATGAAATCATTTGTTTTAATATAAAGTGGTTTATTAAAATTATTGTTGACTTATTCACGTAAGTACGTATTGAAAATAATATCGACCATGTTCACGTATCAATACGTTCAAGAGCAAGAGCATCGCTGATGAGCGAGGAAGAGTGTGGCGAGTAATTTGCAAGTCGGTTATTGTAGTTACTCGTGCATATCTGTGTAATTAAGTCACACATTTATGATTTTATCGGCATGCTCCTATGGAGAACACGTTTAACTTGGTATCTTTAAATCGCCACCAAAAACATGTCGGTGATGTGTTGGTCGGTGAGAGCGTGATAGACGAAAGAAGCTCTACCGTCCTGAGACAAACATCTGTCGCGTGTTTGCTTGTGGAACACAGTAGCGGTACATAGTGGTAAAATAACAGGTCACTGCTCACTCAAGAAACACCTTTTCAACATTGGCATCACTGACAGCCTCCTATGTGGGGTCTACCTGGAGACCGAAAAGACACCAGCTCACGTCACGGGTCTTATCGGTCAGGTTTTAGCACATTATAAAAGAGTGATTTAACCTACTAAACAGTCTAGAAACGTTGATGGAAGAATTTCTGAACGGAGCTGAGGTGGTATGAGTAACCGAACAACTTTTCGCGTGGGTCACTTACGCACCATGGCCCAATCTAACAATTTAAGGTCGAGGCAGCAGTCCACCGTGCGCCTTCCTTTTATATCCTCGGTCGGATCGCCGCCGCGACGAGCAGGCCAAGTGGTGCACGCGCTGATCACGTGATAAATTAACTGACTTTCTAGTCGTGAACATTTGCGTAATTTAGTAACACATCTATGATTTAATCGGTATGGTTTTATAGAGAGTAATGAGGTACCCATACATCGTCACCAATAAAGTCATGATGATACATCGTTTATATGTTGACCACTCCATACACTTAGTTCCTCTAAATCGGTGAGTCTGTATCGGCGACAAAGAACCGTTACCGTGTCGGTTACGCTAACGCTTCTTTGTCATCTATATAGGCTCACCGATATCGAAGAACTAAAGTGAATGGATAAACGCTGTAGAGGCTCGAGGGAGTCGATTAACTGGTGCGGTCTCCGGCAGGGCTGTGCATCCCGCTGCATTGGGCGTGCGACGGCGCCGTGGACTGCTCCAACGGCGCGGACGAGCACGCGTCGTGCCCGGCGCCCGCGCCGCCGCGCGAGCGCTGCGCGCCCGACGCCACGCCGTGCGCCACGTCGCCCGAGTGCGTGCTCAACCAGCAAATCTGCGACGGTGTGCAGCACTGCGCCGACAACAGCGACGAGGTGCACTGTCCCACCGCCACGGTACCTGCCATTTGATATTGCTCTCTCACCTTGTTCCTGCAACTCGATCATTTCTATGGAAGTCAAAATTGTTCAATTACTTAAACTACTAGGGAATATACTATTACAACTACATAGGAAGACACTGCACTCCACTTTTTTAAATTCAAATTTATGATGGTAATTACTCCCTTATTTTGAAATCAATTTTGATACTGCTACCACAAAAAATATTTTTGATTGTTATTTGCTTTTGTGTCTAAAATAACGTCAAAAATCAAACGTAGGCAACTACCCTATTGCAGGCACTGAACTTTTTATACTCAATGAAACTTATTATTCTCTAGAACATTAAGAATTATTTCATAAGGATTACGTAGTAGGTAGTAGTAGAATTTAAATTATAACAGAGGAAAAAGACAATCCATGAAACAAGACTTAAGCCTGCGACCTCAACAAACCGTGTCGTCGCTCTGTCAGCTGAGCTATGCAGCCTACGTCACGGATTGAAATTTGCCTCTTGTGTTTTAAGGCTTATTATTATACTCATTGCCGTTTGTATAAATAAATCAAACAAGAGGAATATAAATATATTGATTCTCACATTAGTAATATATTGTTATTAATGGAGAATCGGCAGGCTTGTATAGACCTTCGATCAAATTGACCTCCTTATATTGGGTACAAAGATGTTCAGAAGCGTCATATGAAAAGGTGCAACATCGAACCTTCTGAATGGGAGATTTTGGCAGCCCAGCGTCTGGAATGCGCGATATTGTGAGACGTCAAACCCGCGAGTTTGAGGAGCAGCGTAGAGCTGATCTTGATACTAAGCACGATGAATTAAAGGCCCGTCCATCCGTTGCCATAAATTATAATTATGTATCCGGCATGCTGTCGTGCCCATACTGTTCCAGAGAGTTTACAGCAAAAATCGGCAATATAAGTCATCTTCGGGCGCATCAGCGTCGTCAAGCCGACTAGGAGTCAAAGCAGTCGCCATGGCCGAAAACGGTCGGATCGATCATCATCATAACTAACATTAGAATAAAGTCTGATTTCAAATAAGATAACCACACTTTCAATATTACAGTTCAAATGTTAAAAATATCAGTGTCTGTAATGAAAGTATTTTTTGTTGTTTTCTACATTTAAGAATGAGGAATTAAAAACTAAATATTTTACTAAAATAAAAAAATGTAACTCGGCTTTCCACTCGTAGCGTTGCTCGTGTGGAAAGTGAATCTTATGTTATTTGGGTTAATCTCACAAATACATAAAAAAAAAAGTTTTTGGGTTGGACTACTAAAACTAATCGTGAATGCTAGTTCCAGTGATATCTTCCATGGAACTACTGAGAAAATTCTGTCTCACTAGTTCCACAATTAATAACCCATTAAGTCGCAGCGGCACACTGGCGGCCAGACACAAAATATTTTTAAGTATGACTGGTATTCTACGACTTGACAGATTAATTGACTATGGAACTGTATCTTTTACCAAAATATTTGTCTCACTCCACTAACAAGGTCCATGAAACTACAGAGAAAAAGTCTGACTAGTGCCATGGAACAATATATCGATGGAACTATCCATGTACTTAAGGTCTAACCATGCTTTCTGTGTTGTAATACTTATTAAGTACTTACTGTTCCTCGGGTTTTACATACTAACTCAATCCATAAAACCTACATTCTTACCAGTTCGTCTGTTCTTATGTGATTCTTGAAATAACATTGTAAGTGCTGTTATTCATTTGGAAACCTTGCCATATCATAATTTAAGACATAATTAATATCTAAGTGACTCCTTAGTAAAGGTTTACTATATAAAATCGTTACTAAGGAGATTGCATTTTATTTATAAATAATATAGGTACTTAATGCAGTATCTAAGCAGACTTTCAATATCTAAAGGATCAAATAATCTACACCTACATAATAAATACATATTTTTTATAAAAAGGTTTTATTTTATTCACTGAGACAACATTCATCAAACTTGTTGTAGAACTACCATAGACTATCTCTCATCCATGACATAGTATCAGCTTGTTATCGACAAACATTAAATAAATAAATTTACAGAGTCGTAATCTATTAGCAGCACATTTATATCGTTAGAGAAGTAATAATTGGTTGAATTCCTAGTAGCAGCGATCCAACATGCACTGCAAACTCCGTTATCGCCAGTCTCTTCGAGTATTTATTAGAGACCAATTATCTAAAAGAAAGGTAGAGAATTAATTATTTTATTTCAAGCACACATAGCCACAAAAACGAGAACAAGATAAAGTTATTAAAACGATGCATTTTAAAACTAATCAAAATTATAAATTAAAATGAATTATACCAGAGTTGAAAAAACTATGAATATATTTAGATTTCAATAAAAAATTACAACAAACAAGAAGTAGTCATATGCCCATTACATAGTACTCGGTCTAAGGGACAGCGTACCGAAGACTGAAATAGTAGATTTGGATCATTATTCACAGTTAAAAATAGTTGGAATTTTCTTATGGCAAAATCACATTTTTTTCTTGGAATTTTCATTTTTCGGACTATGAATCATAACATAATGCATAAACCATCCATTTTATGAAATATAATCAAAGAATACCACATTTTACTAAAATACAGCAATGTAATTAAATCGTCGTGATTCAAACAAATCGGCTGTTTTAACTCGCGGGACGCTGCAGTACGTTTTATTGGTTTTTATGATTATCTAATAAAAGTTTGCGTTGAGATAAGTACTTATAGGAAGACGTCTTGCTAAAGTTTTCGGTACGTCGTCCCTTACGCCCCGTAAGCATATGCACACCTTGTACATTAAAATATTAATCAGTCAGGTAATAATATCTAATATTCACTTCAGTCTTGTTGATTTTTATCAAAAAAGAGACCATTGAGAGTCCCTAATAAGTTCATCCTTGACAATTAATTTCGTCAATTAAGATTTAATTAATACACCATATCCAAGGCGAAGATTTTGAGGTTCCAACATCGTCGGTGGAGGTGCCAGATCAGCTTCAGATGTAATAGTAGGTAATAATGAGATGCATGCAAGCCAAAGTGTACTTGCATAACATATCTGCAATATTAAAAATACAATAATTGTTATTTGTTAATAATTATGACAGTTAATACAATTAGTTATTAGCTGGTGATTGCAAGAGGTTACATCTCTTTATATTTTACGGGGCTTCGCACTGCCACAAAAAAGGTAGAGAATTCGAGAGAATTATTTGTAGGTGTTTGAACGTTAGTAGGTGACACAATAACTCGGTCCTCGGACAAGGTAAAGTCTTAGAACTTATATTTTTAACTAGATGTGCCCGCGGTTTCACCCGCGTTTATAGTTACTGCCCCGACCCCGTGGGTCGTAGCGTAATGTTATAGCCTATAGCCTTCCTCGTTAAATAGGTTATCCAACACTAACATATTTTTTCAATTCGAACCTGTAGTTCCCGAGATTAGCGCGTTCAACCAAACAAACAAACTCTTCAGCTTTATAATATTAGTATAGATGTCTAGATAAACGTTATCGAATAATTCTTAAAAAATTGTTAAGTTTTGATTGTCTAGTCTAGATTAATTCTCACATTATCTTGGAATTCTGTAATCGATATAACGATGTAAAAGATATAATTCTGTAAGTAATAGATAACGAACCTCTTATTTGTTATGAGTTTAAATGTATTTACATACGCCCAGACAAAGTGTAACATAATAATTAATATGCAATAAAATAAAAACCAAAAGATGAAATTCATCTTACATAATATCAGTTAATTATTAACAAATAATTTAACGTTGAGCTCCAGTATACTTGTTATCGCTACTAATCGTTCGTTCTATAGGATACAGAACATATATACCAAAAAACCTACAGGACAAGGCGCGCGCTATTTTTAGGCCGTGGCGCGGATGACAACGGCTGGAAACCCGTTTCGTTGCAAGCGATTTTGTTTATTGCAGGTTTTGATATGTTTTAACTTATTCATTTGAATGATATAGCGTATAACACAAATTTTATATCTATATCAAATGCGCAAGAGAACTGACATATTAATCTCAATAAGGGTAATGAGTTGGAGAAAATAGCTTCGCAAATAATCTGTCGTTTTTATTAATCCGTAATGGACGAAAATTGTTATTGTACGTACACCTTAAATAAACACATGCTGTCATGGGATTTTCTGTAGGTATTTTTAAGACCTACTATTTGCTAGAACATTGTTATAATGCCTTGAGGTTTGGCCAGTGTTAGCTATATAAGCGTGCGAAACGGTTTTTTGACATACCACCACAATATTCACAAGTTATCTACACAAACCGTCTTTGTTTAGCGCTCTTTTTATTAGTAAAAACCGTATCAAAATCAGTAAGTGATGAAACTGGCAGAGGCGGACACGGTCTTTATTTTCTATAATTTGGAGAAGCGATAAAACATCATTAAATTTTTAAATACCAGCTGTTTATGATTCTCATACGTGCAAAACGTTAAAAGTTAAAATATATTAATAAAATATTTGTTAGTTGCTTTATTGAACTGATAGATAATAACTACAAGAACGTTGTAAAGTACTTAAAGTAAAACATAAAACGTACCTTGTAGTCTAAGGGTTGGCGAACTTAAAGTATACTCTGTTACATTTTGTATTAAACTTAATACATGAACCAATATTACAACTATGGTGATATTCTGGAAACGAGTAGTAATTTGGTTCCTTCTTATTGCCAAACGATTTACAAATAACACAGAAATATAAAGGTATCACAATATAATTGACGATGTTTCACAATGTCGTCGATCGATCGTTCCTCGAATACCGACCACAGCACAGCAGTGATCTGTGGCAGTGATACTGATATGTCAAACAGCTTAAAAACATTGTTGCCATATTAAGAACATAATTCACACATAGAATTTTTAAATACTGTCCTCTTTTTTAATAATATATACTAAAAGTATTACCTTATATTTTAGTAATAATTAATTAAACGATAATTGACATTTAAGCAGCATATTTTTCGTTATTATAAATTTTTTTAATATTTGTGGGTGCACATCAGAAATAAAATGTTTCATGCGGATGTATATTGCGTTATGTTATTACACTCATTACAATATTAATAATCAAATTTAAATCTCTATTTATTTCATTTGTATTCTCGATACTTATACTATAGTCTGTGGTGTATCCTACACGGAACGTCATTATACGTGTACTTGCACCACTAACATATGACATTGTTTTGCAAAAGCACGCAAAATAATATCATACTTTAGTGGTATTCGTATATAACCGTCATGAATTTGATGGGCACGATACGAATGACATCTGTCACAGGACTCTATCTATATTTTACGAACTATAGTTTGTACTATAATTTGCTGTTAATTGAAAAATCTGGGTATTGTAGAATGGTTGGAGAAGCTAATGGTTTCTTTAAAACTTGAAATGACTACTCACAATCCATTGACCACTCAAAAGGTACATTTTTTCGGCAAAGTTTATTTAATGGTTCTGTTACTTCAGCAAACTTGTTAATAATTTTTCTATAATAATTACTAAACGCCACAAATCGTCTAACGTCATCAGAGTTTTTTGGAATTGGATAATTTTTATTTACTTTATTTTTTTCGTGATCAGATAAAATACCATCTTTACTTATTATGTGACCAAGATATAACATTTCTGTTTTTAAAAATTGACACTTACTTGGATTTAATTTTAAATCAACCGACCTTAACCTTTCAAGGACCTTGATTAGGTTTTTGTTATGAGTATTTAAATTTCGTCCCATAACCACTAAATCATCTAAATAAATAAAGCATTTATCGAAGGTTAAATGCTACTGTCATAACACGTGAAAACACTTATTTTTAAACCCATCGACAATCTTTTCATCTGGTATTGGCCAGTATTGGTCGTAAATGCAGTAATTTTTCTACTGTCGTCTCTAGAGTTCAAGGTCACCTGATAGTACGATTGCGAAAGGTCTAAATTTGTATAGTAAACTACTCCTGATAACGAGTCTAAAATTTCAGCAATGTTCGGTAGTGGAAATTTATCATCTTGTATAGTCTCATTTACTCTACGATAGTCTACTAATAATCTCCTACTTTTATTATTAGGATCGTCAGTCTTTTTTGGTACCAATAATATAGGGCTATGGCGCTCTGCGCTTCCTCAATTATGTCATCATTTAACATTTGTTTAATTTGTTTTTCAACTTCGGGTTTTTGACTTACTGGTATACTATAAGGTTTTGTATAAACTGGCTTTGAACCACACTTTTAATGATAATAATAACTTGACACGCTCGGAGTTAGACTTACTTTAAATAAATAAACAAATATTATAATCACTTAATAAATGTATATCCGGCTTAAAAATAGGTAATTAACATCTTGATCACTTGTATTAAGTATTCGAATAGGAATTACACTATTTTGGGGAGGCACTATTAAATTTTCTAATCAAATATTTTCCTGTATTTGTTTCGATAATACAACACAGTCCTAAGTTATATTTTTATCTATTTTTATGTAATGCACTGATTCGTTACGAGCTGGTATATGTAAAGATGTATGCCTTATTTCTGGTAATCTATATAAGGACATAGAGTGTTCTTTTTCACGTGTATTTAATATCAAGGTCGAATTTTCTAAGTCAAAAGTAACCGAACTAAATTTATCAAAGAAATCTTGGCCTAAAATACCATCAGACTTACATGGAATTTTTTCAAATATATAAAAGGAGACGTTACATTTTTGTATGGGACCCCGGCTACAACATGTACGTGATTAATAATCCTAGGAAATTAACCCATAAACATATTTAAACAAAAAATATCCACATTAAAACAGTATTTATTTATTTATTTATGTATTGAAGATGTACATAATAAAAATCGAATATATTTGATGTTTATCTGAACAATCATGGCGGAATGTTATGACCATACTCCATAGAGGTTATCACATAATGACATTATAATTTATAACCTATAAAGTACAAAACGCAACTGAGCTGAGTAAGACTTGATTTAATTTCGCGTATTTAAAAACTAGTCAGCGAATTGAATCGCTTCTTTATAGCGTGTTGTCATGTTTTACGACTTCTAATAGAATCCTAAGTTTATTCCAAGTATGAGCAGATATCACAAAAACCGTTAAACAAAGCCAAAGTCGTAGGGAATCAGTCAGAACGAGTAAAACAAAATAACAGCGGAAGTCATGAAAATCTAGGCGCACGCGCAAACGACAATACATGACTAAGAAATCATTGACAAACATAATTGTCAAGTGTCATCAAGAATATTTCGTTTCGAAATGCACAGGACCTGTAAGACTGGTGCGTTTCTATAAATATATGTTTATCATACCATCGTATGATAAACGTCGACGGGTTCTAACAATTATTTGTACTTATTGTAGTCGCAATATGCTGCAATGTAGGTATATACATATAAGTATTTTTATTTTATTACTTTGTGATATTTATCTTCTATCAGTTCATCTTATACAATTTCTGAACGCATTATATCTAATGCTACAATCCATTGTACCGCCATATTGAATATGGCAATAACAGAAAAAATATTTTCATCTTGTACGAGCTCAATTACAAGTAAATTCTTGGAATAGCATTTTTACCAGATTTCTAGTAATTTTTCCTCTTTTTTGATGTACCTTACATGTTGTAGCCGAAAATGCAACATCTCCTTTATGTTGAAAAGTAAAGCCACATTGCGATTTTTAAGTAAGGTATACGTAACCTTTAGAAACACATTGGCCACCAATACCATTTATAATAATATCCTCTTTATAAATAGGCATGTGTTCGTCTAACAAGTAACTACTTACGGCCGATAACGACGCGCCCGTATCAAGTAACCATGTATATCTGGCGTATATTGTTTACTATATGAGACAAAAACATGCACGATATATGATATGCCCTTTTTATTGTAACATTTCTATATTAAAATACTGCCCTTTGTACGGTCATCAACATAAGTAGCTTAACGTTTAACAAATTTGTAAAGTTTTTTATGAATTAAAACTACAAATTATTTGTTATTTTGTATTTTTGAACTATGTATTGTTGTGGTTGATATAACTATCTTTTAATTATTATTGCTACCAAAAAGTAACATTAATTGTTATAATTTTGAAATAAAGAGGCATTTTAAATTTCGCTAGTGTTCCTCGTCTTATGCTGCTTACTGTACCCTTTCAATAACCCGTGGGGATACGCGTACAGTTTACATATTCTACAGAAGTTACAGTCCAATTCTGGTAGCTGAGAGGTAAAAAAAAACAAGTCCATTTCTTGGAGGACTTAATTTTGTCGAACACTATCTGGAGTGCACATTTAGGATGCCACACCCTTTTTCTAATTAATAACCTGTGAGCTACAGAATGTCCATACATTCTGTAGCTTACAGGTACAAAAAAGGATACTGATTTATATATGTTTCGTTGTTCTTATAGAGTGGCAAACCAACAGTGGAATGCCAGAGAGGCTACCTGATGTGCGATGACGGCACCAACTGCGTGCCGCTGCAGAGCGTGTGTAACGGCAGGCAGGACTGTTACGACGGCACCGACGAACTCAACTGTTCTAGTTCAGCCAACGATAACACTCATACGTATCAAGTAAGTACAAATAATACTGTAGTACTACCAAAATTACAATCCCAAGTAATCAATCCTTTAGTCTCGTCTCAGTTAGATTAAACTACGGACTACAATCATGCCTTGTCTTGATTATTTATGTACATGTAAGTGGATGCTCCTGTTTACCATACTGCTGCTTTAGAGGCTACCATCAAATTTTATTAAATGCTTGAGTATGTTCAGTAGTAATTCATGGAGAAATGGTTGCAGCACCTTACAGTTATGATTTGTAAACAAAATTTTATTGTAAACTTGGCGATTAAAAAGAGTGGCCATGAGTTTCTTGCCCGTTCTTCTCATGAGCCCTTCAACCTTGCTTTGCTGAACGTGGCAGTAAATGTAAATTCACAGAAAAAAAATTGTGTAACTTTGACATTCATAAGTGTTACCTTTGACATTCATAAGTGTTACCTTGTACTTGAATAAATTTATTTTTGATTTTTGTTTTTTTTTTACTTTTACTACTGCGACGATATGCGTTAACTCGTACTCGGACAAAAATACACTAGTCTTTTTCACAAACTGTCTAACTTCTGCCCGGCTGGTACAGTCAGCGACATAAGTTGTGTAGTATTTTGAATTATTTTATTATTCAAACTTAACTTTAATCATTTTATATAAGAGCTATGGTTTCGTTGTTCCACTTTTACCAGTAGTTAAAGGATACTTAATTTAGCGATAGTTAATAAATACGTTATAATATTTAAATCTGACTTGACTCACCTTTGTAGACAGGAACTATGGATTTCTACCATGGACTAGCAATCGCATTAGTAATATCGTCCACAAACTCGACCAGCTTCTTAATATCGTGCTGGATGGCGCAGCAGAAGATGGTTCAGTACAGCTTCTTGCCGTCCATCTCTAAAGTCAGTGACGGCACTTGGCGTAACATGACTTGGAGCAATGACAGCACATATAGGTAAGTTTAAAAATAAAAGAATTTCTTTATTTAAGTATCGTCAAATGAAGCGGTTACGTCGCATGCCAGATAAAACCTTTTTTTTTATTTGTTATATCGTTGATATTAAAGGCTTATAGCGTCTTAAAGCATATTTGTATACTTTAGGACCTATATTATTTTTATTGTTAAACATGGCAGTTTTGTCTGCAGATTTACTGGATTGGAGCCATTCACCAAATACAATGTGACGTTCTATGTACGAGACAGCAAATCTAATCGAACTTATCCATTAATGAAGTATATCAATACTACTACTGATGAAGGAGGTGAGTGACAATAAACGAGAGCTCTTGTGCAATTTAGCAACCGGTATCTGAGAAACAGATCTGCAAAAAGAAAGCGGATGGGCGAACACCGGTCAATTGCTTGGATTGGCTGACTGAATCAGCAACAGTAAATCAAAAACCTTGACAAGAGTTTGATTTTGACACGTCTTTGATTGGTCTTTTACACCGGGTGTTTACTATAAGTTACAGATCAAGTCAAGTGGACAAGAAATTAAGCTGCTTTATACGGATTTTAACGCGTTGTTTTTTAACACTTTTATTTCATAATTTTAAAACAAATATTAATAACGCGTGAAATCCGTATGAAGTATTTTAATTTGAATGTATAACATTCGCGTAACCGTAAGACATTATCAAGTACATAATGTAATCAATGTTTAATTTATTTCTATTTGCTCAATATCTAACAAAATTACAATCCCAAGTTTTGACTGTGTGAGTACTGTTGACATAATTATGTATATCACACAGTTTAAATTACATATTATGTAATTCGTCAATTTACACAGATAGAGGTCACTACCAATAGATATTATCTTGAGGCTCAACGTTCGATTTTTAAAGCGGACGGTTCAATTCACTGACTGCATATTGCTAAGACGTTTAAGCAGACAAGAACACAGCAATGTATGTGTAAATATTTTGGATAGCTGTTGTCTTTAATTCCAAAATTTTGTTACATAGTACCATCACAACCGCTCCATGTAGGAGTGAGGCAGCTAATCGGTCGCCGAGTGAACATCATGTGGGACCGGCCCGAACAGCCGAGCGGCGTTATTCGTTACTACACGCTGTACTACGCGCCGCCGCTGCCGCCCGTCGAGAGAATTGTGCGGGCGAACGATACTAAGACCTTGTCGATCGATGTCGAAGGATTCTTTGAACCGAATAATAATTATTCGTTCTGGGTAAGTTTTTACATAAATTATGTGGAAGTGTGTTTATATAATGTGAGTGTGTATATAAATTGACTGAGAGGCACTTCACCATCGTCAAGTGTTGTGGTTTCAGACCAAATCAGAGCAAAAATTTGTCGTCCACAAATTCTTGTTCTGCATTTAGAAGTTCTTTATGTCCGTTACTTTGACATGCTATGGTAAAAGTTCTTTACAAACCATCATTCATCTACATTAAATTTCTTTTTTTTTTGCAGCTCACAGCATCAAACAGCGCATTTACATCTAAGTCATCGGAAGTAATGAACCTGACGTTCGACGCGAACAGCGATGTGGACGAGCTGGTAAACGCGAGCATGACGCGCCTCAACGCCAGCGCCGTGCGCCTGCAGTGGCATATCATCCGCGGTGTCGACGGGTACCTCGTGCGTACGCGTCTGCCGCCCGACTACGCCAGGAGAGAGCCCCTCGTCACCAAGGCTAATAACGTCACACGTAAGTAGTGACCTTGCCTCGACAGGTACTTCGCGCTACTTATATAAATGCCAGTTCTATTGGCAATCGAACTGAACTCGTATGGTATTTAATATACTTCGTCCGTGCCACATAATAAAACTCATGCTATCCTCCTCGTTTTTTTAAAATACATATGATACTTGCAGTAATGTCGCTTGAGACCGAAAACCAAACAACGAATAACCAAATAAAATTATTTCAGTATCAAATCTACCACCTGGCGTTCTTCTCTACATTGATCTGCGAGCATTTAAATCTAAAATCTACGGTGACCCGTTCACCATACCGTTCAAGACCGATGGAGAACGGGACGAGACCCTCAATTTCACCGCTATACTCTCTAAGGAGAAGGGCACGTCCATTAATATGGTCTGGTCACCACCGACGTCTGATAGATATAAGGGCAAAGAATTGGAGTATGAAGTCCATTATACGAATATGATACACCGGACTAATCCTGGTGAGATGTCTAATGGTAAGTTGTTTGAATTGGATTTGGTATATTTTGGATTTGGTATATTGTTGTGTATTAAACAAAAAATATTAATATTAATTATATAGAATTCAATGAGAGTACAGCATTAGGCATTATTGCAATTTATGAAAGAATAAAATAAATACTCTCTTCTACTTTCTCAGTAAAAGTAGCTGTCGACAGATCGGAACAAAGATTTAACCCCTAGACTCGCGTGAGAGTTGCGCAGTTGCTGGCTGTCAGTGCAATTGGAGAATATTGCGATAATTTGAACAATTAATTTATTTCGTAACATATTACAATTATGTAAAGCCTTATTTAAAAATTTAATATAAATGCGCCTTATACTGCAACGCGCCCTTAGTCCTAAACAGTTTCGCAGCCACTATTTCAATAATCAATTTGAAAAGTTATATGTGCGGGTAGGTACTATTCAAACAATATGTGTGATCAGAACTAATGTTGTTACTAAACTGTTTTATTATTAGAAGTATAAATTGTAAAATTATTATTTCTTGCTCGTCTTTAGATCAAAATGAAAAACTTGTATTGTTCTTTCAGACACCAGAATAAGAACGAAGGAGACAAGTGTTTTGATAGAGAACTTGCATCCCTGCGAGAGTTATGTGTTCACCGTTGGATTACTCGGCGGACCGCTCGCCAAGTTTGTTGAGATCATCACTAGGGAGAACGCTAAGTAAGTCCATCTGATAGTCTGTATTAACCTGTCAAGCCTTGGAATGCCAGACATAATTGAAAACCTATTGTGTCTGGCCGCCAGTGTGCCGCTGCGTCTCAATAGGTTAATATTAAAAAGACATAAAATTTGTTTCTTCGTGTGTAGTTCATGCATTTTTCATTAAATCATCATCAAATGCTTCAAAGGCATTGTTTTTTAATAAATGTGAATGTGGTGGCGAACGTTAGCTAAGCCTCTTATTGTGTGAACCGACTTGGATCTTAGGTTTTCTATTTTAACAAAGTTTATAACAGGAAAGTGGTGTGCCTTGCAGAGATTACAAACATATTAATTTTTGCTTCGTGTTGTGTTTAGTTTCTTGCTGGAAGAATTGTCACATAAAGTACATGCTAATCGAATAGTTCGTTCCGCAGAGCTCCCGTTAAGAACTTGCGAGTGGATTACAACGAGGATACGGCTGAGCTGAACATTCAGTGGGATGCCAACTGCAACGCCCTGCGCACACCGGCCACGTATTCGGTTTGTTTCATTATTTATAACTGATTTAATCGTGTGCGCGCCACTGTAAGTACGATAGACCTCGTGCGTGGCCTGTACTGCAAAAAGAAATCTCTACATAGCTGTCACAAATGACAAATACAGGTAGCTTCTCGCTGATAACTCATAGTTTCCATGAGAAGATCTAGTACCATTCACTGCAGAAACAAAGTGCAAGGTTAATCTGCCTGCATAATTGTCTGCAGGATAAACATTATTTGTCTTGTCGGCAGGTTTAAGCGGCGATTCCACTGTAACTTATCTCAAAATATAATTAAGGAATATAAAAATAAAGATGGTATGTTTTCTCTTTTCAGCTGGATATAACAGAATTGACCCACGACAAGAAGAGCCATTTTGAATTGAAGCCGTCGAAGGCAGCAACTTACTCTCATAAAATTGTTCAAGTGCCACTCGGTGGAAGATACAACATTTGTGTACACGTGAGTATGTTACTTATAATAGGGAAAAATACGAATGCGTTTATCATAATTCGTGGACGCTTAGTCTGTAAGCGCAAAGGTCTCTACTATACAACGCACGTACAGGTATTTGAACGATCTACGCGGCCAAAATTATTTTATATGCTGTATCTATTCTAAAGGACATAACTTAACAATTATAAAACTGGTTTATTGTTTATTTTTTAGTACATATCGCACTCTTAATAAAACAGGGACTTAATTTGAAATTTTGAAAGTAACATAAACTCTAATTGTATGACTATAAATTCTAATATTATATTTGTCTTAAGTTATTGCAACAGAGTTTAAATTTGTTTGAACCGAAATACTTAGATAGTTCTGTGTTTTATTAAAAGTGCGATATGTATGTAGTACATATTAAAAATTCTAAAATGGTTAATGTCATTTTCTCTTCATCACTCGTAAGATTCGGCTTCGCAGGCATGAGAAGTTCCATCATTTCTAGGAAATAGCAGTTCATCCGTCTTCTTATTACGTTCCTCATGCTACTTATAAGAGGTTCTGATGTTAGGAGTAGCCTATTAAAAATGTCTCTGTTACAAGTTTCTCTAGAAAATTTATGCGTAAAGTTCTGGTGGTACGACCTAAAATGTTAATTGTGTGCTTCTGCGGCCTCTTCTGAAAGCTGTCCAATGGACAATAATGCGTTTTTTATAATAACCGCACAAGTATCTTGTGCATTGTTAGACTCATTCTTTGTCGAGGGTATGACTGCACGTGTAAACGAGTAGTGTCTAAAGCATAATTGTCGTATTTTTCTGAATCAATGATATGACCTCTCGAAATTGCTTCAAGTATAACCTTTAACCTTTAACCTTCGAAATATAAGATCATAACTAATGCCCGTTATACCAGAAACCAATGCCGAGTCTTTAAAAAATCTTCGGCTGATGTTACTATCATTGGTATTGCCTAAATTTGGCTTCGGCACTAATAGATCAGTTTCTTGGCGAAACCGTTTCTAGATTTCGTGTTTCTTTTCGAGTTCCATATTTTCTCTGCTTCAGTTTTTCTCCTCTCTTTATTAAGAAAGAAACTGGCAACTTATAAGCCAGGTGGAGAATACTTTCTAAAAGCCATAAAACGGAAAGTCCATATTCTATAGTCTCTGGATTTTGATAATTTGACTTATGGCCGCTTAGATCGTTCAATTAACCCTATGTGCAGCGTCTGAAGTAATACTATTGGATTGAAACATATCTCGTTGTATTGGCAGGTGAATGTAGATGACGCCGCAGTGCAGTGCGTGTCAGTACACGGCGCGCGCCTGCAGCCGCCCACCGAGGTGCTGGCGTGGCTGTCGTCCGACGGACACGTCATGGTCAGCTGGAACGACACGCCGCATCTCAAGTAACTAGCCCATTATACTATAACTAGATGTGCCCGCGGTTTCACTCGCGTTTATGGTTACTGCGCCGCCCCCGTGGGTCGTAGCGTGATGTTATATAGCCTATAGCCTTCCTCGATAAATAGGCTATCCAACCCTAAAAGAATTTTACAATCCGAACCAGTAGTTCCTGAGATTAGCGCGTTCAACCAAACAAAGAAACAAACTCTTCAGCTTTATAATATTAGTATAGATAATAATATTCTTATCACATACACACAACGCCATCTAGCTCAAACTAAGCAGAGCTGGTACTATGGTTACTAGACAATGGATATTAAGAAGAACATACACATACTTTTTTTGTAAATACATACATATTATACGTAGAAACACCCAGACCAAGACAAACATCCATGTCCATGCACACAAATGTTGACTTGTGCAGTGTATCCGCTGATACACTGCACTGGGACCTGGCACGGTTCTATCCCAAATAACCACTTCAAAAGTATGATGGATATTTTGCAAGTCGCTAGGGTATCGGTTGCACCACAAACGCGTCACGGTCGCTATGTGACTGCTCTTTATTACTACACGATATAGCGCGCCCACATCTCGTTCACGTTTTACTACGTCTAGACAGGGTGGCGGCAGCCCAAGCTAATCTTTAAACATCCAGTGATGTATAAAGATTAACTTGGGCTAACATTGTACATACCAATGATGCATACAGCAGTATGATGATGTAAATAACTTTTGTATGATGTAGATATGTAAAGATACGTACGGCGATTTGAAACACTGCAAAACCTGGATGAAGATTTTTCTTGACTAAATAATAAATTTATATTTTTAGGTATGAATACGAAGTGATAGTATCAAAGAAAGAGATCCCAGAAGACATGCTCCATCCTACCGAGGCTATGAAGATTTCAAAGGTGCCCCAGTCTCCGTGCTTGGCTTTGGTCGCGCCGGATGGGATCACGGGACCGCTGTATGTAGGCGTCAGAACTGTTACTAGCGATGGATACTTCAGTGACTTGAGTGAAGTGCACACCATGCATATTGAGGGTAAGTGTATTTTAGATATATTTCAAGCCTATTAATTTATGCTTTGAAATCTACTGTTTTGAAATTATCTGTTTTAATAAGACAACTCCCGGGCTAGAAATAATTCCTGTGTCGCGGCGGACTTTACAAACATTCAGACAACGGACACAAAGAACACAGACTCGGAACAACCATTTGTGGAACGCACAATTTTTTTAGTCCCGTGTGGGATTTGAACCCACAAAATCTAAAGTGAAGTACGGATTTAACAAGTTAAAAAATCATCATCATCCTCTTGCCCTGGTCCCAATTTATTTGGGGTCGGCGCAGTATGTCCTTCGCTTCCATACTTCTCTGTCACCCGTCATCTGATCATTTACTCCTTTCCCTTTCATCTCCATCCTCACACAGTCCATCCATCTTTTCCTTGGCCTCCCTCTCCCTTTTCGTCCCTCTACCCTCATATTCATCACTTGCTTACCTACATACTCATCTCTTCGCATAACATGTCCATACCAAGCCAAACGATTTCCTTTCACCTTCTCGTCTATGGGCACCACTTTCAGACTACCTCTGACGTGTTTATTCCTAATTCTATCCATTCTCGTCACTCCACACATCCATCGTAACATTCTCAGCTCTGCTACATGCAATCGTTTCTCATCCATCTTCTTAGTAGCCCACCTAACCAACTTATACAAAGGGTCGCCCTTTAATTTCAAAGGCAGTTTAGGATCGCATATTGTGCCCGAGATCTGTCGCCATTGCATCCATCCCGTGTTGATTCGTTGCCTAACATCCCTATCAATTTCGTCGTCATCTTGCAGGAGTGAACTTACGTAGCGAAAGTCGGAGCATACTGGTAGAGGTATACCGCCGAGTGTAACCGGTATAGGACTGGAGAGACCGCCAAAGTCACAAAACATTTATTCCGTTTTGGTTCTGCTTATTTTAAGGCCTACATTCTCCAGTCTCTGCTGCCACTCCTCCAGCTTGCTCTGCACCTCTTGTCCACTCTCTGCTACCAAAACGATGTCATCGGCAAATAACAAGTTAAAAAATAAAATTAAAATTAATACATTCATTAAAAAAAAAAAATCAACGAGAAATAATGTAGAGTAAAGAGATAGGGCACAGCGAAGTCTTAGTTTTTCTATAAAATTAAGTTGAGAAACTAGCCTACGATCTGTCTGATAGTTAGCGACTGCTGTTATCACACATTGGTATGATTTCATCGATGGTAACATAAATTTAGTACTGCACATGTTATTCAGGCCAGGCTTAATGTGGTATGTTGTGTATAGGAGCAGAGATGTCGACCGCCAGTGCCCTCGGCGCCATGTGGTGGGGCTGGGGCGCAGCGCTAGTAGTGGGCGCGGCGCTGGGCGGAGCCTTGCTGCACGTGGCGCTGCGCCACCGACGCCTGGCGCGCTCATTCCTGCGCTTCACGGCGCACACGCCGCGGTACGACAGCCGTCGCGGGCAGGCCATCATCGGAGACCACGGTACTGTATATGCACTTGCCCTTCTAACCTATACAAATGACTGAGATCTAACGGTTTTTAATAAAAGAATACAATATAGAGTGAAATATGGCTTGTTCCTTCTGCACTGCAGCTGTGCGTATGCATGTATATGTTATACAATAAACTGCACTGCAGGGATTTGTTAAGCAAACGTGCGCGACATCGTATGTTGATTTGACCTTTACGATAAGTCCAATCCTATTAAAAATATCATGTATTTTTGTATAAAATACATATTGCCTTTTTTTCTAATAAATTTAAGTATATTTAGATGAATTGTAAAAATCAAAAGACATCTCGCAATTCGAACTCACTAAAGCATTTTTGAAATTGTGCATTTTGTTTCGCATAAAGTATAAGCCGAAAAAGCCGCACATAAAATGTTAATAGAACATAATATACAGTGTGTCAGTCAGCGACTTAAATTCTTGAATCATTCAAAGTATCTGTCATTCTAATGTTTTAGATCAATAATAGTTAAAGGATAGTAGGTATATTTAATTATAGTTCATCTAAGGTTAAATATCAATTCAATGTTTAGCTACTTATCTTACTTGGCGCTGACTCTACGTCAGACTTTAGGCTTCATGACTCCCATAAAAAAGTTATATGCCAATATCAGGACACGGTATAAGCTAAAATTGGGATATAGAATAAATGATAGACTAAAATCTTAACTTGGTGTACTACAAAAACTTTTATTCGTTAATATAAAACTATAAAAACTGGATATTAAATATTGTGCTTAATGATATGTGTACGTTGTTGTGTAGATGACGACGACGTGCCTCCCATCCACGGGTTCTCTGACGACGAGCCGCTGGTGATCGCGTGAACAGCGCCCTCTGCCACACAAACATGTGATGTAACCGTGATCTTGTCATATAGTATTTATTTTTTCATAAATATAACCTAAGAAGAAATTTTTAGTTCTTGTCTTGTGGTTGTAACAAATTTTTCCTTAGTCAAATTGTTAAGTAAACGACGACTACGAAAGCAGTGTTTAGATTTCAGTATCGGCTTTAAGTGTAACATCGATCTTTATCGCCCCGAGTATTATTATGTTATTCAGAGTAAATATTTTAGTTTATAATGCTTGCGTGCGCTTCACCGAACTTATTCAACTTAGCCGAATTAGAGTCAATCTATAAGTAACAAGGTGACTGTCTACTAACATACTGATTATTTTCTACCATAACCTTTATCGTATAAAATAAGCAGTACGAAAGGATTATCTAACGCAAATAAAAGGATTATGTAACCGCCATAGAGGAATTTGTCACCAGTTCAAACCTGACACGGCACAATGTTTCGTGCAAATACAGCAATAATGTTTTTGGATATTTTAGAATTCACATAGTATGTAGTATAATACCATTGTGATCTTTAAAGTACCTTCATAGTATAGTGGGCAGTCACCTTAAGTGTGAAGTGCGGGCATCGACCGACGGGCTGTAAGCGAAAAAGACTTGTTAAATTATGTTTATTAACAAAGACATTATATAAATTTTAAGTTTCCCGACATATCGGAATCGTTGTAGATACATGAACAATCTCATTTCATTGTAGACGATTCGGCACCAAAGATTATAAGTACAACAAGAGTTATAAACATCAGCTGTGAACTGTTGTATGCATTATCGTGGATCTCGACATTCCCAATGTATTTTATGTAGTGTTTTTTACTGTTTAGTTCCTATAGATAAACATATGCCGCGTCATCTTATTTGATCAGCCTCGAGTGAAATTGTTAAGTTATCGTTATAGGGCTGGGCTCATGTATAATGTAAAGTATGAACATAAAAAATTAATAAATTTATAAAGTCCATATTGGTGTTTCATTTCCTTTTTCTTTTTTATTTAGATTTCAAATATGGAAAACATTACTTTAACAGGATAATATTCTGTATGATTCTGACATATCAACATTTTATATTTTTGATATAATCATATCATTTAATTCGCATTATAAGCACTATAATACATATTTACGATTAAAACTTTAATCAATCAATTTGTGAGCTAGTTATGATGTCGCTTTCTAAAACAGCGTTAACTGCAGCTCAAAAGGTTAGCTACATACAAACTGAATAAATTTAATTTGAAACAAAAATACTTCAACATTTTTAATCAAAGAGATAGAAGGACATAAAATGCTGCACATAAGTTACAAGCACACATTCAAAATATGAAATTGAAGTTACCTCTACACATTACTCGTCCAAAACGCCAATAGCTTCAGTGACCCACTCGTGGATAGACAACAACACGAGTGTACTATCTCTAGAGATGGCCACTCCGACCGCTGCTGGGTGGCCGTTCATATTACACACTAGTGAACCGCCAATACCTGTCTGGAATGAGAACATAGTTCTTACTACAAATTAAAAATGAATCGAGGAATCGAATGGTAAAATTAAAAACTTTAAAAATCCTTTTTCTAGTCGGTTAAAATTTATACTAATGCTACCGGACTCCACAGACGTTGTCCGAGGGTTGGCTTGCAACTCGGTCGCAGCGCCACCTGCTGGGTCTAAATGTAAATCTAATCCTTTTCGGGATCCAAAAAACACGAAAATTTCATCAAGATCGGTCCAGCCATTTAGGAGGAGTTTAGTGACATGCACACCTACCTATTTTTTTATGTCCAAATTATTGAGGCGGGTTATAGGCTATATATAATTACAGTACGAATCGCGGGCATGGAGCAGTAATCATAAATGTGGGTGAAACCGCGGGGAACACTTAAACTAGTTTCAAATAAAATCAAACTATATTGCACATAAGATATTTTGTACCTACTTAGTTACTTACCACAGTGCCGCGAGCCTGCACAGAAGCACAGAACGCTTCACTCGGGACGTCCACCCCGCTTAACGAGAGGCGATCACTGCACGTGTGGACTGATGCTCTTTGCCATCGCGATCGTGGACGTATTGCTGGAACAAAATAATACATACAGTCTCACGCTTATATCCAGCTACAATTTCCTCCCTGTATACCTATTAACTTTTATTGAAGACTAGCTGACCCGCGCAACTTCGTCTGCTTCACATAAGAGAATTTTCCTAGTTTTTGCAATATTTTTCATTTATGCTCCGCTCCTATTGGTCGTAGCGTGATGGTATATAGCCTATAGCCTTCCTCTATAAATGGGCTATCCAACACTGAAATATTTTTCTAATTTTTACCCGTAGTTCCTTAGATTACCGCGTTCAACCAAACAAACAAAATGTGAGTGTAGTCGGCGCGTGAGCGCCCCCGCCTTTTTATAAATGCAGCGGATGGCCGTTTCGCGCGTTAAACAACAATCAGCCGTATAGCCGTACCCATACTGGCGCGGCGAGATTTGGAAGTTTTATTTCATCTATATCTTGTGTGTTTATAAACCGATTCCTATATTTTTTTTTATAATATAAATATTAAAGTGTACTTTTGAATATGGGAGTTTGATAAAGATATGTATATCTATGTGAAATACAATATATTTATGTATTTTAATACACTTTGAAGAAATGCCTAACGATTAAACTCGTTATTGTGGCTAATTTATAAAAGATAGCTATATACTATTAAAGACTTTTTTGTAGATCTTTTGAAGACCATCATCTTTGTAATACATACTTTTGGTGTATGATCAACGTATGCGAGGATAAGAGCTCGAAAGCTCATTTTCGTCCGACTTGCTTCAAATTTATCGTCACTGCTCAGCTCCTATGTGTCTTAGCGTTATGTTATATAGCCTATAACCTACCCAGGAGTATGGACTACAATCGTACCAAGTTTGGTTAAAATCCCTTCAGTAGTTTTTGACCCATGCGTGCACATACAGACAGACAGACAGACAGACAGACAGACAAAAAATTTACTGATTGCATTTTTGTCATCAGTATCGATCACCATTCATCCTCCAATATTAATTTTGAATATATATTCAATGTACAGAATTGACCTCTCTACAGTTTTATTATAAGTATAGATTCTAAACGATTATTCGTATTATGTCGTAGCGGCACACCGGCAGCCAGACACAATAGATTTTCAGTTATGTCTGGTATTCCAACCATTATCAGGTTAATGAATGCGCCAGCTACGTCGTAAAAATATCGTAAAACAATCGTGTGTATCTATTTCCATTACTTACTACCTTATTTACGATCCCACGTAATATGGAGCGAGCCTTTTGCCTAGTACCAGGCACAGTTCCAGACGCCACGCTATTAGTGAGAATACCTTGACACCAAAATTTAATAATAATTTGCCCATCGAAAATTGAAACCGAACCTCAAGTACAGCAGTCACTATCGCTAACTAACGCAATGGCTATTTAATACGGCAGGATAGAACATCTACCTACTGCTTAATGGGGGTTTACACGAGTGACTATAGCCTCACGATTTTTGCCGCGCGGTGAAAATCGATTGTCTAAATGGCAATTCGGCTAGGTCGCAGGTGACTGAAATCGCAAGCCCCAAAGTAAGTAGGGTAGCATCCGACTGGCCGCGAGGCAACCGGCCGCATGACAAATCGACCCGTGTAAGGGGGTTTACACGGGTCGAATTGCCATTTAGACAGTCGATTTTTGCCGCACGGCGAAAATCGAGCGTTTATGCCTTGTAGTCTGTTCCGAGTAGCAACTTCGCAAATAAATTTCATGTTGTGATGTTAATAAAATATGTTATTGATTAATTTGGACTTTATTATTAAAATGTTGCAAGGAGTACCTAAACGCTCTGAACACGCCGCATAACGCTAAATAATTTATCATACTAATATTATAAATGATAATGAATATGTTTGAGTGTTTGCTACTCAATCACGCAGATTTACATTAAACTTGATACACAGATAAATCATGTATCTACCGGATGAAAATATAGGATACCTTATCCACGTAGGCGAAACTGCGGGGCGAAAGCTAGTTAAAGAACCATGCTATGGTAAACCAGTAATTAAAGCAACATCAAAACCATTTTTTGCATCGTTGTCTTTTATTACTAGACCTACAATTGCGGCATTGTATGGTTGACGTTATATAATATCAATAGTAATTTTACTATTATTATATTGATATCATATTACGAGTCCTAAGAGACTAATATGACCAAGGGAGGGTACCTAGTTAGCAAAACCCGCGTTTTACGAAGGCGACGCTGAGCTCACACCAGTCAACCCGTCAACGTGTTCTTTGCCCGTAATCAGAATTGATGCAAGTTGGTCAAAATATTTATTATCTTTAAATAATTACCAACGATACTAAGACCCGTTGTTAAATATTACGTTATAAGTTATCTAATTTTATTTTCGTATTTATTGTAGTAGGCACAAGGTTAGGTTACTATTTGACTGGCATAATTATTATTCATAATCATAATCATAATCATAACTTTATTTGCAAGAATATGGTCAAGTATACAGGGTGGTCGTTTTATAAAAATGTACAGCATATTCTGCCACATGTGGCGTGCAAAATACATAATAATATACAATAAATGTTTGTTATATTATTACATGTCTAATATTATAATAAAAAACAAAAAGAAAGAAAATAGCTGGTCCATTAAATTAACAATACATGGAAATGTCAAGTAATGCTTCATGCTTATGCCCATATACCTTGAAAATGTCATTTATTTGATACCAATAAATAGTACTAATTATATAATTATAAAACATGTCATTTAGATTAAATGGATCCAGATAAGAATGTCGTACCTATTGTTAATATTACATACATAAGAAGTGTCACGATAATTGCAATAAATAAGATTAATATAAATTTAAATAAAAATAATGATCGAATTTAAGTAATTGAAATTAAATATTTTATAATTACATTGCAAATGTGATTTTGTCCTGAAAATATTTGTTTATAGAATAATATTGTAATTGCAATTAAAGTTCCTAAATTAAAAAAGATAGACCAAAAACGTTTATAAGAGTATGCTGGTAGCATATTTATTTTCGAGAAAGTGGTTACTACTACAATTAATTAAAATAATCAAGGCAGTTACCGTTGGAAATATTAAGCATCGCGAGAGCTTTACAAAGCAATCAAAATTAATACCTTGATCGAATCCACCCCAGCCGACCAACATGCACTCATCGTCCAAATGAGGATTAGCTAAGCAAACTGGCTGCACATTCAACCCCAGCTTCAGTGGACGCTTCCAGTGCTAAATAAAAAAAAAACATAAGTGTAGATTAGTACTATGTCATTAAGAAAATTCTACATTAGTGTTAACTTTGAAAACTTCAGTAAGCCAATTCAGTTTGGCTAAATTCAGTGGCGTAGTCTGGGTATCAGCCCGGGGCGGAAGAAAATTTTGCCGACTTCTTATTTAGATATTTCAATTTAAAATACTATAATATACCTACAGTAATTCTTAAGAACTTATCGGCAAGGACAGTCATCATTATTGTGTATTGTACATCTGCCCACGCCTCTCGTAACTCATGAAATGGTTCAAATATTTACAAGTTATTATTATTTATTGTGAAACTTTGCCGCTCCTTAAAAGTGTCGCCCGAGGCGGGCCACCTCTGCCGCCCCCACTACGCACTGTTGCCAATTTAGCGACTTTGTCGCTAGAAATGACGACTTTCGTGTCTTTTTTTTTTTTAGTATTTCACTACCTGAAAGTCGAAAATCAGACCAGAAATCAGTTTTAGCGACTTTCTGGCGACTTTTGATATTGAATCTAGCGACTCGACTTCACAAGAATTGGCAATACTGCCACTACGACAAATACTGCTTTTGCCAGGCGGTTCTGTGCCTATAGGAAGCCGTATATTTATGAACGCCAGGTTTTTCGAATATCATGTGAATAGGATTTAATACAATATTTCTACTATTTTATACTTTCATAGAAAAATTCTACACTCAGAAAATTTCAAAATATTCTACAAACAAAGTGGTCCCGCTATATTGACATCAAAATGGCGGGACCACTATTCAGTTAATGAAAAACACATGGCGTGATCTTAAACTGAACGCATCAAATTTTAATACGATATAGTACGATTACGTTTTAATCGTTATTATACTTGTATAACTAATTTCACAATTTTCGATACAAATCACATTCTTTTAATTTTGACTTACCAACATAGCCAAGTTATTGTTCAGCCCTCCATTTTTATACTTGGGGTGTAAGAGTGTGGAAATGATTCGACTCCTTGACCGCGACCTTTCATTGAGGTTCCAAAGTCCAGCAATGAGTGTTACTTCTCCTGGAGAGCGCCTGCTTGTGTAAAAAATACATCATTATTTATTATTCTTACTTATTTGTAACTTAGACTTTACTGGATTTATAAACGCTTCTAATCTAACCAGCAAACAGATTTAAAACTCGAATGATACGATATGATAGTTTTGCGAATATTATAATGTGATTTTGATATTGAAATTAAACTACTATATACGGATTTTATCGCGTTGTTTATCAATGAATAACATTCGCGTAAACAGAAGACAATATTATGTGATTTTGATAGTAATCAGTTTGTCAAGATGTTTAAGTTTGTGAATCATGCGTAAACCGTTGAGTGGATTTAGATGAAACTTGGTATACAGATAGACAATCTATGTATGTTGTATATGTATACATATATTTTCATTAATAATAATTATCATTTATTTCACAAACACACGTAGGTACCGTAAATTACACATGAAAAGTAAAATTTTTCTTACACTAATTAATTATTTGAACACTGGTGGGTACCAGTGTTCAAATAATTAGTGTATAAGAAAAATTTGCTAAGCTTTAACTTGTGTTATGAATAACAGTGTTCTCTCTCTCACAAAATGATCAACAAAACAATAGTGTGGGACTTTTGTTGACTATACATATTAGTGAAAAATATACGCCAAGTTTAAATGCAAGTTTTAAGTTTTGGGTTAAAATATACACGATACTTTTTAGCTCAGTACATATTAGTGCCTCCTTGAGATTCACGCGGGCAAACGCTTAGCAAGGATATCCTTTTTGTGAATTAGATTCCCTTCCATGTAGTTGTTAAGGCGCTGTCATACGTATTTGAAGGATTTTTAACGAAATTCAAGTGATAATCAAGCCTAAATTAATCATGTCACCAATTTGAAAAAAATATATGTCAAACTAGAACATTTTCTTAATAATTTGATATGCGAATATTTTCGATTTTGTTTTTAAAAGATAGTGAAATAAATATGCAAAGTGATGTGTAGTAGACAAAAAAACGACAATGACACTAAAACTATCCAACGGATTTTTATATAACTTACACTATTTTAAAGAACATTTAATTATCTATCTTTTAATATACGTCTTTTTTATTTTAAATGGATATATTGATTGTAATTAATCGATCTTTGTGCGCGAAGTAACAGAAATGCTAAAAGCGGGTGCGCGGGCGACGGGCGGCAGTGCATCGTTGACCACTGTCACGGGTGGACGCTATCGCGGTTGCACTAACATTGCGTTCGTAGCAAACTCACGAGTTCGGCATTTAAATATTAGTTTCGCGCCATAATGGCTGGCAAATTCAGACTATTGAAAAAGAAACGTCTTGTACTAGAAAAAAATAGAAAGCTAAGGTAAGCAATCTTTCAGCTGGGTTCCTATAATATCAAGAAACGAGTCGTATTAGGTACGAACAGTTAAACTTAGACATATTTTTGACACGTTTCTTGAAAATATAAAATGGACTATAGGAACCAGGCGTAACGGTAATAGCTGGTAATCAAATAATTGGACTTTGGATATATTTATTTCGCTGTAGTAAGGTATATTTGATTGTTGAAGAATATTTTATACAAGATGTGCCCGCGGTTTCACCCGCGTTTATAGTTACTGCGTCGCCCCTGTGGGTCGTAGCGTGATGTTCTATAGCGTATAGCCTTCCTCGATAAATAGGCTATCCAACACTAAAATAATTTTTCAAATCTAACCAATACCTAGTTCCTTAGATTAGCGCGTTCAAACAAACAAACAAACTTTTCAGCTTTATAATATTAGTATAGATTAGATGTATATGTACCTATACCTAAACATTCGAATTTCATTTTACCGAATCGAAAGAGTTCAGTTATCGTCAGGTTATGAATTGTGCTCCTGGGACGGCAAAATTACATCTTATCCTCTCTACCAAGCGGTCGTTCGACCACTGCAACGAAAATAGATAACGTCATACTAAAGTTAAACCAGTACTGAAATTTAAAGGCACTGACCCGTAATAGCTATCACAAAAGTTTATTAGACAGCTGTGTCTGATGATTTTATCTGTTTATAATGTTTTGTAACTGGTCACTTCGGTATTCATGAACGTTATACGAGTAGAGTAACTTGATCTCGTTCCCGACTATCATGATCATTATTTTCTTTTTATCTTTTTTTAAGAATCATGGGTAAAGATTAATTTTTAAAGAAGAGCATTGTAGCAAATTTTGTAATACGTGATTTTACAAATAAAGTATGTTTTCTTTCTTTTCTTTCTTTTCTTTCTTTCTTTCTATTATAAACAAATTTATATGAAATTTGAATTCATATTGAGATAAGCTCCGGCCTTACATAGTTTTAATTTCGTTACACTCAGTTGACAAGTAAAGAAAAAGGTATTTTTTAAGATTACTGAAAAAGTACGTTGATCAAAAAGTACTAGCATATCTTGTGAGCATAATGGTTTAAATTTTACGCTCCTACTGTATAATGGTGAAATAACTTGGAAAGTAAGATGATGAGAAATGTAATGTGGACAAGATTATTGCGTAGTTATTATACCTAATACTTAAAAACGTTTTATTTGAGTACCTACTTATATGCGTAAATAATGAAATCGTTGGAATAGCAAATTGTATATTAATAGTTACGAGTCTAATTTACCTGTGCACACAATCAGCCGCTGATATTGCAGCTCTGGGATGTATGAGAGAGGCGTAGCACAGTACGTTGTTCAGTTTACGAGTTTGTACTAACAGAGCTAACCAAGGGTGCGAGCCGTTTTCTGTGTCACCAATCTGTTTACCTGGAAAGTACAATAAAATAGTTGTTACCTACCTAATGCGGTGTCACTACTAAACTTCACTAATCTTAATGTAAAAAGCCTTAAGCAGATGACTTGCTGAAAACAAATATAATTCATATTTTTAGGGAGCAGTAATAGTTTCTCTTAGATACGCTGTCAACATTTTATACGTTAAATAATTAATTGCAACATAGTTGTAACATGTAATTTGATGGTCGCAACCTGACTAAAATTTGTAGAGTAAAGCGCCCGATATAAGAAAATCTCTTACCTTTACTTTGCAACATCATAGGTTTAGCAGTTCTGCCACAATCTTTAAACACTTGACGATCTTCAAAGTCATCGCTATTTATGTCGGAACTCGTGTCAAACGGACCACTAAGCAATGATTCTTTACTGTCATTATCTGAAAAGCTATCAGTGGTAGTTGACCTGGGTATTTTTGGAGCTTTATTTTTGTTTCTCATCAAATTGAGAAGTTTAAAATTTTGTAGTACGTTAAAATCAGGATTGGACTGATAACTGATAGTTTGACTTTCGGCATCGTAACCCGTTTCGTCTGAGGTAGTTGTGAGCTTCAAAGGCTTTCCGCGTGGCCTCGACTTTCTAGTTGTCCCGCTTCCTAAAATAAAAGCCAAATTAATAATAAACATTCTGATATATTGATATTTTATAGGTGTATCATTAGATTAATTAAAATTAAATTACCAATGCGTGGATCTATTGTTGAATATCCAAAACTGCCAACATCATCATCATCGTAATCATTTGCTCCACTATAACCTGAGCCTTTATTTTGGTTGATAAATGACCACCCATTAGGTCGTCTCCCGTTGTCAGAATACAAACCAGTTAGGCCAGGCCTAGGGAGTTCTACGGCGTAATCTTCAATATAATCATCTGAATTATAATCATATCTTGTATTTGATTCTTGCTTCTGTTTGTTAGATTTCTTAAGGGTTTTAATGTTCCAGTAGGGATCGTCGTATTCGTAATCAGGAGTTGAAATTTTAATTTGTGTTGATGGTCTTGTTTTCTGATTGGAATTCGCATATTTTCGTTGTAATAAGATATTCCTCTGCTTTTGGCCCATGTTCTCAGACCTTTTCAGTCTCTTAGATTTAGACGTTTTCGGAAAATATATCGTCGGTGAAATATCTTCGTTTTTATGCTGTAGCGGGAGTATGCAACATATTAATTGCTGATTGATATTTTCTTTCTTCTGATCTCTATTGAAAAGAATTAAGTCAGTTAAGGTTACATCGAAATAGCAACATACAAAAGCTAAGTTAAAACAACACTAAATGTGATATGTAGTTGTATTATTATATGTTTAAAGTACACTTGATAATGCGTATATAGAATATATGTTTTTCCACATTTTAGCTTAGCTCCAATATTGTGATTACTTTCTGATTTATTTATGTGTATATACTTACTTCAAATTATTGTTTAGAACGCCTTTACCTCGGTGACAGTCAGTTTTCTTCATATACGTACAGATATTTTCCGATAGCTTTTCTTCAAAGTGCATATTAAATGAGACTTCGTTGTCATATAAAATAGGCCTACTCGTAGATATATTATCTGGTCTACGTTCAGTTTTAGTTACACGTTCCGTTTCAACAGTCATATTAAATGGATCTTTCCAATTAAATATGTTGTCACTATCCGGAAATTTAAATATTAGTCTATCACCTATATCCTCTCCATTAAGTTTCGATAAATGCTGCTCTGGAAAACTGTTAATTACTTCGTTACTATTTAATACACTTTCTTCGTCAGGCCACTTAATGATGTTGCGTCTCTCTTCATCGCTGATTCTTCCCTTAGTCAAACTGCTTTCTGTTGCTTCAAAACTATTTGTAATCAGATTATCATCCCTGAATATAATTTTCGCACTTTCATCAGTATCGAATTCACTTAAATCTTCAAATTTTGGCGGAGGTGGTCGTGAACCTATGTAGTTTGCAAACTTATCGTTCAACCACCAAAACTCACCATCAATTTGTGCACACCCAAATTTTATTAAAAGAGTACAGGTGAAAAGTAGCGCTAACATTATAAACTCGCGTGCTCGCCTCGTTTGTTAGATAATTTGTTTCAAAATGCAGGATGTTGCACTGGTTGCGATATTACAGAATAATTTCCGTATAATGCATTCGTCTATTATTCGATATCAATTATACTATTCGCGATGAATGCGTCGTTGCTCGCGCGTGCGCACGTCCTGTCAACACTGTTTGATCACGAGCACTGAACTATCCAGCTTTTGTTTTGGTGGTTTTACATTAAAATATAGTGCCTACTATCGTTTTGCACATTTAAAGTTGTATGGATTTAAATAGGGTCAATACCAATCTTTTTATAAGATGATGATGTATATGACGATGTCAAAATTAATGTTTAGATTTAATATACCTACACATATTGGTGTATGTAAATTTGTATCGCTTTATGAAATAAGAGTATGAAAAATGGTCATTTATTCATCTGTACGTGTCCTTTTTCTATTTCGCGTTAATAAAATATAGTAAATATCTTGCATAAAACTCCTCAAAGACTAATCCGTAGATTTCTTTTTTATGTTTACACGATATATTTTGTTTTGTTATTTGATTTAATAAACGAGCCAGCGGTCTGATGGTAAGCGCTTCATAAACTTAACTTAATTCCATTAATATGGCAGTCGCAATATCAAGAGAACACAACCAAGCCGTTGCCTACCGTTAAGAGAGGATGACAAGAAACAGATATTCTACCTGACTCGGAACGTAAATTTCTTTGACGGTAAATAAGTCATTTCGATTACTCATAAGATTGTCAAGCCAATTTGCGGTCGAACTAACCCGCTCGGGGCCAAGATCAAGTAGGCAATCTAGGCCGGGGCAGAAGTAAGAAGTTTCAGCGATGCAATAGGCTGCGAGTTAATCACGGTTACAGAAGTCGGGGTAACATATTAGAGCTACCTGTATCAAAATCAGTTTATAATCGCGATCATCCATAGGCTATGAAATAAACATTATGAATATTTTGTAATGAATAAAGTTTCTCCATATTTGGTATTTTATAAAGACTGCATCTTTATTAATAATTAAATTGATGATGTCAGTATTCAGAGAAAATATTTCGCATTGTATTAATGATAAATGAGTGTAAGAATTTACTGTTCAACTAATTAACTATTAATAAATAAACGGAATAATGATAATGTGACCGTGACATAGATTTTAGCAAAACAATCGATTACTCATGTTCTACGAGTCAAATACTAGTTCATTATTACTGTTTCCGTTAGTATTAATATATTTGACTAGATGTTCCCGCGGTTTCACCAGCGTTTATCGTTACTGCGCCGCCCCCGTGGGTCGTAGCGTGATGTTATATAGCCTTCCTCGATAAATAAGCTACCCAACACCAAAATATTTTTTTCAAATCGAACCAGTAGTTCCTGAGATTAGCGCGTTCAAGCAAACAAACTAACTCTTCATCTTTATAATATTAGTATAGATAATATTACATATACCTGCTACATATGTAACTACAGAATCTGCCCTATTTATTCTCGCCAATTTCAATGTCATTATGACAATCTTTGGTCTATTGGTGTTGATAGAATATTAAAGCGTATAATTCACAAAGTGTGTTTCTTGACGATATGTGAATCATATACAGTCAGTATTTATGTAGTTTCCATACCTACAACAGGTGTCAAGCCGCAGCAGTGCCTCGTTTGTAATAAAAATAAATAATATTAAGTCTTTATAATCTTTGTGGCTACTATAATTTCAATCTTGCCGTGACTAATGTGAAAGCGAGAACTTCAGTCAAAATATCTGTTTTATTATAGCATGCTCCAGTCCTTATTTGTGTTCATTTGCCAACTAACGGCATGTTCCTCTGAAATCTACATATCCGTATATAGGTATTCAAATTTGAGAGACTCACTGTTGGAATTTCTCTTAAGCCAGTCGATAAATGTAAGCCAGAGATCAGGCCTTGACTGACTCTCTAAGACATTCGGGACCGATTAGGCGCGCGGACTGTTTGTCACGTTGAGTTGTCACTCCCTTAGTCCGTCTCATTCACATTAACATGGCATTAGCCTGAAAGGCGTGACGTTACCTCAACGTGAGACTAATATTCTGGTTATTATAGAGCACATTTGTTGTAATTATACTCATATTAAAGCTACATTTTTATATAACAGTAGTTAAATAAAATATAACAGTACAATACGTAGTCATGCTACATAATTTTTATTCACTACTTAGACAATAATTGTCTAAGTAGTGAATAAAAATTATTTATATAACTCAAATATCTTGAACTGTTCTTATAGGTGGGTACTGGTGGGGGTTCATTGCCGATGAGTGTGGCTGTATTCAATTTACTACTTTATGATCTGGACAATTACTTGCACACTGTATAAAAATCTCTTATTTGAAATTGTCTTGAACACTACTACATCTTAGCACTAAAGGTGCCAACCGTCGCGTGAGTCGCGTCGTTTCATTGCGAAGGTACAGTAGAACTAGTAAAAGTTATTTAGCTTCGGCATTTGTGGTCCAACTTGTACGCAAATGTTGGCAGTGACAATAAGCGGATCGTATTAGTCGTAAGATTTTAGTACAACTAGTAGTAGTTATTTAGGTCAAACATTTTTGGTCCAACATCTGTTAGATTAATTCTGTTACTTTAAATTGCTGGATAGTATATTTCTACGGATATGCTGGTCAACATGTTGGTAGTGGTAACAAAGCAAATCATTCCATTGTGAAGTTACGGTAGAACTTGTAACAGTGTTTTCGTTCCAACATTTGTCGTCCGATATGAGTCTTAATTTTGGAAGTGGCAAGTAAGTAGATAGATTAATTTATGGCTCAGACCGCCATTACATGTATGTCTAATTAGTTTTAGTATGAATAAGCCGGCTCGACGGGGAAGTGTTACTCTCTCAGAAATTATGAACGCAAAGTAAAAAATTGCTTATTGTATTTCGTTCGTTGATTGAGACTTGAGAGCACCGTACATTTAATTACTGTTCGATCTCCTTTCCTCTGTAACTGCTACCCCTCACTTCCAACTCATTATAGGATAGGCTGCCTAGAGACAGCAAAATAATAAACCTCTACAATTGGTTTAATGAGTGAATATTGCAACAGATAGTTATCATCACAATAGAGGCAATGCTTACTATTGCGTCAAATACGTGGCTTTGTTATAATACGCGTCCCCATTTACAACTGCCTGAATTATTAAACACTTTTGTAACCTTTCATAGGATATTAGATGATATAGTTATAACCAATATTTCGTAAGGTATTGCAAACCAGATTATTGGTTGTAAATATCCAAAATATGATTTAATTTTAAAACTAGTGGCCTGAAAATGTTTGGAGATCTGCAAGAAGCCAATAGCCACTTCTTATGAGCATATGAAAATATTTTTGAGCTCAACTCCTTGCCTGTGTCTAAGCAAATAAATTTCAGAAAGTTAACTGATTCCTAAAGTTCAACATTTATAACAGTTACTTTAAGACCTAAATACTTTTAGTTTTGAATTTTACATCATAAACTGTGTCTTATTTTTCTTAAAATCACTTAATTATCAAGAATAATGTTTCCGGCACTTTGAACTTGATAGTCATGTAGAAAACTATGTATGATTGAGAAAATATACCCAGCAGTATATGAATGTTTATAATTAGTCTCCCACTCACCGTACAGTCTTCAAACAGCCCAATTTATACTTTACCTTGAAGTTTGATCTCGACAGCCAAGAACGTTTACCTTTGACTTAAACTTTGTACCTAAATTGGATTAAACGTATGCTATGAAATGTTTCACACTGTTTCCCAGAATATTTGAGAATCAAGCAATATAATGCTCGAATAAGTAAATAAATGCTTCTATAATAATAATAATAAATTCTTTATTGCAACAAAAAGTTTATACATTTACAGTGTCAGCCCTGATTCCCAAACTAGCGTGAGCTGTATGTTGGGAAACAGCCCTTCCCAAAAACAAATTATACAAAATTGTTACAATAAGCAAGATACATAGACAAGAGCCGACTTAAACAAATAATTAATTAAAAATAAAATAAAGATAAATAATTTTTTTTGTTAGTATACGAGTGAATTTAGTGGTGGTAGCATATGTGTGTATGTGAGTGTGTGTGCATGTGTGTGAAGGTGTGTGTGTGTGTGTGAGGGTGTGTATGTGTGTGTGTGTTTGGTGTTTATATGATGTTTGAGTCGGAGTTGCAACTTTCATTTTATATAACAATTTGTAGTAAGTTTTCTACATCATCGTATCCTAAATGTTTAAGCCATACTTTAATAATATTTTTAATTTTATAGTTAGATAGGTTTTTTGTTTTATAGGTTGAATTAAGTTTATTAGACAATCTAGGTGCAACGTTACCATAGTGCTGTTGGGCAAATTTGCTTTTTACTCTTGGAACTGGACATTTATCTATTCTTTTACCCGACTGTTTTAGAAAGGGTACAATAGTTTTATGGTACTTACGTATACTTTGGTAGACAAATAATTTTCGCACAGTTAAAACATCGGCTTTTTCATAAACTAAATGTGTAGGGTGACGAAATGGAAGGTAAAGAAGTACTTTGAGCACAGCCCGTTGTGCTCTTTCGAGCTCAAGCAGGTGTGTTTTGGCCACTGAGCCCCAAGAGCATATACAATAGGTGATTACACATTCAGCTAGTGCTTTGTATGTTTGTATCAAGAGTGTAGTATCTGGAATCAATCTCAAGTCTCTAAAAATGTATATAAGTTTCCTAAGTCTATTGCTAATTGTAGTTATATGTTTCTTCCATTTTAATTTGTCATCAATATTTACCCCTAAGTATTTGATATCTTTAGCTCTTGATAATGTAGGACAGCGACAACGTGATGGCAAAACTCTGGATCGGTTGCACGGATAAGAGTGTATATGAAACAGAAAATTATTTGGTGAAGACACCATAGTCTTGCTAAAGCAGAGAAATTTGGTTTTGTTAGTATTTAAAGTTAATAAACTGTCTTCAAGCCATGCGGTCACAACTGACATACCTTCTTCAGCTGATTGTCGTACATTGTCCCATGAATTGTTGTGAAAAAGTATGACAGTGTCGTCAGCAAACATTTGTATTTCTGCACCCTTTATTTGATATTTACATAAATCATTGATGTACGCTAAAAAGAGCGTTGGACCAAGGGTACTCCCCTGCGGTACCCCATATGATATAAACTTATAGTCACTAACGTGATTTTCAACCCTAACACATTGCCTTCTTTCCATAAGGTGGACTACCTAAACCACAAAAGTGCATTCCCCCTGATTCCAATGTTCTCCAGACGAGTAAGTAGGATTGGAATAGATACGGTATCGAATGCCTTTTGTAGGTCTAGGTATACTCCTATACATTTGTCGTTTCTGTCAAGATGTGCTGTAATATTAGAGGTAAGCTGCAACACAGCGTCATCAGTGGAACGATTGGCACGAAACCCGTGTTGGTTATCACCAAGAATTTTATTGCTTTCTAGATAATTAGTCAGCCGTTTGTTCATGATTTTTTCAATAACTTTAGAAAGAGTACTTAAAAGAGAAATAGGCCGAGAATTTGTCGGAAGAGCCTTATCGCCCAATTTATAAACAGGACAAACGATGGCGCATTTAAATATTTTGGGAAAGACACCGTATTCAAAACTAAGATTGATTAGGTAGCATATGGGTTCTGCGAGACAATAACGAAATTTTTTTAAAATAGATGCTGTTATTTTATATAAGCCTGGTGCACTATTCTTTTTAAGGCTACCAATCACGTCGCTAACTTCAACTGGACTTGATAAATAAAGAGCCATCGAATTTAGCGGCGCATTCATTGTTTTAGCTTTTTGTGCTAGGGTTATCTCATCAGTGTTTAGTTTTTGTAGGGTCTGGTTAGCAAGACTTGGGCCAATAGATGTAAAAAAGCCATTAACTTCATCAAGAGATTCAGTGACAGTCATTTTTAAGTTAAGCAATTCTGTTGATGATGCATTAGATTTTTTCATATTACACAATTCTTTAATAGTATTCCAGGTTTCCTTTATATTACCCTTATTTTTGTTTAGTTTATCTGTATAATAATTCTGTTTTAAGTTCTTTATAATTTTTTTAAAAGTATTTCTATAAGTTAAAAATTTATTTTTGGTATCTGGATTATTACAATTTATTTTTACCCTCTTATGCATTCTGTCCCGTTTTCGTATAGATTTAATTACCCCGATAGTAATCCATGGTTTTAAAGGTCTATTACGTTTGGCAATTTTTCTTACTATGGTATTTGAATTTATGACGTTTTCTAGTTTTGTTGTTAACATTAGAGCGGCATCATTAACATCCGTTGTAGAGTATAAGTCACTCCACGATTCATGCTTTAAACACTCACCTATAGTATTAAGATCAATTACAATCTTGCTAAGATATGCACTCTGCTTGGGAACAGACGTGTAGTCAATATGCAATAAAATAGGTGAGTGATCTGTCAGCTCATCAAAGACAAAAGTTTGCGCTCTAGAAATGGTTCTTATCATAAAAAGGTCGAGGCACGTATTCTGTCTAGTGCGACAATGAATTCCTCCGTGACTTGCCATTAAATTTAAATATGCTGCAGAATTAGTGCTTAAATTATCGGGCATAATATCCAAGTTTAAGTCACCAGTCACAATTACAGTTTTACTTTTACTATAGGTATCTAATATGTTATTTAAACAGTTTATATAATTTAGTGGGTTTTTAAAACAAGGTGGACGGTAGGTGCAGATAATACGTACGTTATCCGAAAGACTAACTATAATACAATTGCCTTCGGTACAAACTGGTTCGCATGAAGTCGCCTCAAGCACATCCCGAACATAAACTACAACCCCGTCGTTCTGGTTTAAGGAAATATTCGATCTAAACATCTTATAGCCATCTATAGATGGCGGTACAAAGTATTCATTAGTCCAGCATTCTGTCAGCACTATAACATCTATCATGGTACAAAATTTAGTAATAAACACGAGTAAAATATCGAAATTCGCATTTATACTTCGTATGTTGACAGTCAAAATTAATAAAGAATTATTTTTGGAGCAAGATATTAGTTGTAAACAGTCTGAGGGTTCATTTAACCTTCTGCACACAATGCCTTCATTATCAACGTCATTTATAACTGTAGTACATATGTTGCGGATTAAATTTTGTTTATAATTAATCCTACGTTGCAAATCAGTAGTAATAAGAGGGTAATTGTATATTTATGACAGCATAATAAGCTATTATCATAGTATTTTGTAAGAGTTAAAATCTCTTCAAAACTTGCAATCAGAATAATTAGTTGGTTATGGCGGGTAGTAACATAAAATGTAGCATCATAAAAAGTGTATCTATAAATTGTTTTGTTTATCAGACAAAAGTTGCAAGTTTCAACATAATGTTTAGTGTAGTGATCTACGATGTGGTAGAATGTTGTGTAAATAGTGTGTGATGAGTGAAAGTGAGAGTGAACTATTGTTATAGTAAAGTGTACGGTGACAATTGTAAGAACAAAATGTATTATAACAGAATGTAAGTATTGTTTACTAAAACTTAATCTTAATCTTAAACATTTCACTAGCTCGAAGTAAACAGTGCGATTTTGTAAGATACAATTAATTAAATAAATGGTTTGATAGTATGGTATAGTTGTAGTTAAATCTTGCAAGTAGCGTAATCTCGTAAACATATTAATAAAGGATCTATTCAGTTGAGCAAAACCGACAGTACTTGAGTAGTTCGTAGCAAATTAGTTTATTTCTGCACCAGTAATCTGCTTTAGTGGTTCTTATCATAGTTATACGTAAACAAGGTGTGCAATAACAATCAATATAACAAACAGTAAGCAAGGCGCAAAAATAGACAATACCTATTAGTGAACGATCATAACAAGAAGCACATGTATTATAACTAGAATAATAACTGGAAAATAGTCACTTTTTAAGTTGACTTAAGTCTGACTCACTGTTTACGCGAATCGCAGGGCTGCCCTCGACCTTTCGAAGGTAGACATTACCGTGGCTGGTCCAGCAATACCGGTACTCATTATTTTTAGAAAAATCTCTTGCTAAATAGTAGATTCTCTTAGTTTTTGTGGTAAGGTTCTCTGAAATATAGACAGGCACAATAGGTCCTCTCAATTTAAAGTTTTCTGTAGTGAGTTGCTTTTTATCGCGTCTATGTTTTTTTAAGGAAGAAATAATTTCCTTCTTTTTTGTAATTGTAGAAAATTCCACAATAGCCCTAGAACTTCGCTCCAAACCATCTAATCTATCCTCTAAGGTTTTTATGTAGCTGTTCGTACTTTTTCTTTCAGTCTCTAATTCCGTCAACCTTCCGTTCATTTCCTCGTACTTGCTAGACATAAATTCAAAAGACCCGGCACATGTCCAAGTTTCTTTCTATAATTTCTTGCATCTTAGTTTGCATAGAAGCAAACCTAGTGTCTTGCTCAGCCTTGTTTGCAGATAACATTTGTGTTACGGATAATTGCAGAGAAATCAGTTTTTCTTCCTGTTTAGTCATACTTGTTGTAAGCGTAGTCTTCAACTCATCCATGGTAATCATACCCTTAATAGAAGATTGAAGCGAACAAAGTTTTGCTTCTTGTTGCAACATATTTGTAGACAACATATTTTTAACTTCATCCATGTATAGCTTTAAGTCATCATTGCTCTCATTTTCTCGTTTGCGTTTACCCCGACATGTAACGTTCGACATCTCGCATCTTGTAGGCAAATCTGGCTCCGAGTCATACATACTTGTTACGCCTTGTGACGGAGGTGTTCGATTTAGCGGCATGGTTGTATAAAAGTACCAGGCGGGCAGTCCTTTTAGCAGAGTACACCTTGTACGACGGGTCTCACTAATTTGTCACCGATCGACGATCTCCGAACAAATCCGTAGTCGGTCCAGTATAATCTGACCTGTCACGACTGTGTGCGTATCGACGACTTCGTTCCTGCCTTAGTGTGTGTTTACGCAAAGCTCTGTAGGCGTGTTATACACACACATACACGAGTGTCACTTTGTACAAGGCAGCGCAGTAGAACTTTTATGCGTTCCTAGTACTTGATACTATTTTAGCTGGCGTTATTTTTATTTTATTTATTAAAATTAAAATACACAATGAATTTGTACACACGTCTATACTACTCCGAGGCGCGAAGGGAAGGGAACACTATACATAATGAATAATATCAGCCTGAATATAAACTGTCTCACTGGAGGACACTGGCTCCGTGCGGATTGGCATTCTTCACGTATCTTCGAGAGCATTATGGAAATCTTTAAGACAAGCAAATTTCCTCACGACATTTTCCTTCACCGGTAACGCTGTAAAGCGAGCGATAATTATTTTATTTTTTTAGTTACAGTTTACTAGCATTTAAGGTTTCAAATTACTAGTATTCTTGCTAACCCCTCCAGCTAGGCTAACTATTAAATAATTTTTATTTTTTATTAAATTACTAGCTTTTACCCGCGGCTTCGCTCGCGTTAATTTAGAATTTGACGATAAATTCGGGTTGTACTCTGCTTTGTTCTAAATAATTCAATCATGATTTGAAAGACACGTGGCGCCATCTATTATCATAAGAACGTTATTATTGTTTTCCTCGGGAACAGTATTTTTTTTCGGGATGAAAGGTAGCCTATGTCCGTTTCTGTACACCTGTCAACGTATATGCAAAATTTCAGGATGATCGGATCAGTGGTTTTGGCGTGAAAAGATAACAAACAAACTCATTTTCGCTTTTATAATATTAGTTAGGATTAGTTACGCACATAACCTTGAAAAGTCGATCGAACTCGAGATCTCTGCATGTCAGTCCAACGGTCTTGCACTAGGCTATCGTTGTACCTTCTAACATTAATTTCAGTTATATCTAGACGAGAGAACGACTTGTAAGAGCGCAAAAGTTTAATGAATACTAGAAAACAAATTCCAGTTAGTTTTCTACAAACTAAGTTACCAGTTGGCAGCTCTAAGTTTCTAGTTACGATCGAAATCAATTTGGAAAGTGCACGAAGTTTTAGAGTAACTCTTATAGGGAGTTTGAACAAGTTCCTGAGAAGACGTTCCAACATAAACTAATTTGTCATCTTGTATATGTTACAAACGGAAAAATTGATCAATATCTCTCTGGTCTTAGTAGTTTCGTGGCTTTTTAGTCCCTTGAGGTGTTATAGAGGCATGTTTCGGTAATGTATACCTACTGAAATTTATGTACTTATGTGTGCTTTCTAGATAATGAATCAAATCAAAGTAAGTGCTTTTTAAGCCTTGTATAGATTTAGTTGAGCTAATTCAGATGTATCTGAATTAATTTCGGCACTCGGCATAATATTTGCATATGCAAATAATAATTTTTCGTATGTATGGATAAATGTATAAGCATTAAAGCATCAGTTTTGATGTATCTATTAACAGTTTTGTTTTAATGTTGTTAATTTAATAAACACATAGATATACCTACTACTCTATTAAAAAAAAACAAATATATTATATTATATAATAAGTATTTGTATACTACAACCCACTGTATGAGTTGCTCAAGGTTTCTTAAGGCTTAACTGTATTTATATATTACTACAAACAACTTATACAGTTTTTTGTATTAACATAATAAATAGACGCGCTTGTATGATTTGTAAGAGTAAGTAACGTAAACATGGTCCTATTAAAGAAAATATACCCTAGCCTTGTACCGCGGAGAGTACGAAAATCTGGGCGTTTGTCACGTAACAGTCGATAAGAGTACCTAATATGGTTACGTTTACACAAATATTATGTACTAGCTTTTGCGCGCGGCTCCGCCCGAGTAGTGCCTACATGAATAAAAAGTAGCCTATTTCCTTCCCCAGGTTTTAAACTATATCTGTACCAAATTTCATCTAAATCAGTTGAGTGGTTTAGCCCTGAAAAGGTAACAGACAGCCAGATAGACAGACAGAGTTACTTTCGAATTTATAATATTAGTAATGATTGAAATTAAAGTACTTTATACGAACAAATATACTATATACATTGAGCCGCGCATATCTTATAGTCGCCTCGTCAGTATGGCTGCTGACAAACAATCAAAACGTTGGGGCAAACGAAAATATTAATAGTTTAAATTAGTGTATTTAAAAGGTAAGCCGCGATAAAATCCGTATATAAAACACATAGTTCAATTTAGCCATAGTTCATCGAATGCGAAAAGCAAATTGCAGTTGTACCGTAAAACTAATATTTAAAATTTGTTGATACTTGAAAGCCACTACACCTCGGTCGAAATAAGTTTAAAATGAGTTTACTTTAAGACGAAAATGGTAGCTGTAGTACCTATTATAGTTACAAAGCTTTGTTCCTAAATCTTGTATGAATTGCCACCACAATGTTCTGACCAAACAGCATGACACGTACCTTGTGTTGTGACACACCTTGCGGTTGTCATGTCGCTCATATCAACCACTTTATAACCACACGCGCTTCGGCTCGCTGATGTCAGCAAGTATATTATTATGTTGCATCAACATATATTCATAGTCTCTCCCCTATATATTTTATAGAGTAGGAGGCATTGGTATTACACCGATATTTCGGCAACTACGATTTCGTAATTTTATTTAATTTCATGCACTCTCTGAACAAAAATACAATTTACAAAATGGATTTACGCTATTTAATACTGCACTATACTATACGTCGTCTTACACCTAGATGGGATATATTGGCGTGAGACTTTGTATTTTATTTTTAATTACTTTTAGAACTAACATTATTATTGAGGTATATAGTGAAGTTGATATTTATTTTGAGAGAGCTTGTGTTAGAGAGTAAAAAAGAACAGAAGTTCTCAACATCTTTGTGCACAAATTTCATATTATATTCAGCTGTAAAATAAGCGAAGCAATGGCTCGGAGTTCATTTTGTTTATTGTGTAAGCAATTAGAATGCATAGCTCGCTTTTTCGATTTACTTTCAGGTCAGTGCGGAAAATTGCAATCCCAGCTAGTATTTTCAAGTGTTTCCTTACACCGAATGAGTTTCTTTATTGAATAACACGCCGCTTTCAGTAAATCGTTGTGGATTTGTTTCCCAGACGTATATTTATGTAGATAGATTCCTAGATTGGTTTTGTGTTATACATATATCAGTTGTGTAAGCTTCTACTTTCTTTCTGAGTTCCAGCTAGAAATATCGTATAGGTATATATGTATTTTCATGTAAACTTTTCAACATTTAAACTATGAACACCTGTCACCTAGGCACAGACCATCTATTTATGAATGTTTTTGACACCCCTTCACATTTTTAATCGTCCGCAACATTCAACGTATTGGTAGTAGCGTGACATCACTACACTTGAACCATTGTATCTTGAACCATTGTGTGTTTGTGAAAAACTGTGTGTTGTAAGTAAATAAAGTATACGTTTTAAAATCCGTTTTAAATCATATAAAAAATGTAACTTCGCTCCATTACTCTGCTACAAAACGTTTTACACAAAAATGCGAATGAAATCTACAAAACAGAACCAATGTCTCGAAAGGTTCTCGAATACATAACAGCACCGTTCGGCCGTCGACCGGGGAGATTTGTGCGGGCGTCGTGAGAACATTCCGGGAGGAATAGCCTTCCTGGATGGAACGAAGAATGCTTTATGGAATACGGGCGGCAAGATGGCGACGGGCCAAACCAACGACTTACATGCACATAATTTTACAGAAGCCTCTGTTTCGATTATGGAATATCACTTTTGGACGTTTTGTCGACAGTCTATGATTTGCGAATGAAGCATACAAGTAAGAATAACATTCATTCTGCATGAAAAATGTTTTTGACGCCCAAATTATTCGTTATTCCGAAGTGAAGTCCAATGCAGCTTTTGGAATATTTTCAGTAAAAAGCTGCAGTGCACTGGAAATACTGCGAAATGCAGAAACGCCGCACAGTTTCATTAAACAATGTTGCTCTCCGTTTTAGCGATTCCAGTGAAACTCTAAATATAACACGGTGTTTTTATTATATACGGTTGAATATTCATTATTTAAATAGTTTATTGCTGAAAACCAACAGGCAATGAGAACTATGAAAACTCTCAGACTTTTATATGAAATGTAAATGCTGAATGGATTGTATCTAAAGTGAACACGGCCCCACTTCGTAGCGATTTTATTTAAATGTGAGGTGGAATATTTTGCACCTCACTCATTCGTCAGGCAGGTTTGCTTGTAAATATTTCAAAGTATGGCTCGTGAATCTCGTGATAACATAAAATATAATATATATTTCTTGTTTAACACAACTATGTATTTTGACCTTGAGCGTAATTTTATGACATATTATGGGGTATGTTCGTTTCTTCGGTTTTACTTTGGTTTCTTCTCATTGAATGCATTTTAGGGTCTGCACTATCTAATAGTACAGTACCTATCTATAACTACTAAAACAAATAATTTTTCGTAGTCTGGTATTCCTTGTATGCGTAGTTTCAAGGTTCATGAACAAAAATGGCATATAATAAATTAACCAGCTAACTAGTTATAGTCTGTTTCAAATACGAAATCCCTTTTGCCACTTCATAACATGTAAATCTGCACATTTCATATACCTATATTGCTAAAATAAACAATGATTACTTATGGTACTAAAGACTATTTAAAAATAATTAGAATCTATATAAAACCTAAAATAATTGTTTCACAAACTTAATCAAGTAATAATTTCTATTAATATTAGTCTTAAATAATCTAAACATCAAAATAAAATAACATTTTACTACATTAGATACCATGGTTACGCACTAGGGTATATTTTTTATTTTCCGTCATAGTGACGCGACAGTATGAATCGGATAACATCGAACTAATTCGAAGTAAAATCAACTGTCCAAAAAATACTTTTGTAAATTTGTATTTGGTATTAATTATTAGATATTAGGTTGCAACGTACTTTAAACCTCATTCTGCAAATCCTTAATATTTTTTATTTATCAAAATATGGATTTGAATATATAGTTTTTAAAGAGTAGCCGTCCTGCCAATCAATTATCTGTTATACAACATTTATTTCACCTTCATACTAAGTATGGACTAAGGATGTCATACTAGGAATCAATCAAGGATAAGCCCAGATATTTTTTACACGTAAGCATGTAGTATAGAAGTTTGATGTAACTATTCTTTCGAAATGTCAAACTTGGCTTGACTCAATTTTTTTCTGTTTCGATTTTAAGCCCACAATTACAGTTTGTTTGGAAAGTTAATCGGTAATCGATATCATGCTGTATCGATTGAAACGGTCTCTTCACTATTGCTGTTCAGCGATCAGTCAAGTGGGACTTCGTATTTGAGACGGACTATAGGTAGTAATAAACAAATTCATTTTAAAATTAGAATCAAACACGATACTTTACTGTAAGTACACATAGCCATCTCTTGCGTGGTCTACATGCGCAAGATACTCATGCAAGCTGCATACACGGAATAATCATTATGCATGGCTGTCTCGTGTCGGTTTTTTAACGTCAGCATGCGCATATCACCCGAGTCGTGTAAATAAAGGTAATCCCCTCTTGGCATACAATTTTAAGGTATAATATTGTTTGGCATAACGTTTTCACATAAATTTTATAAGTATAATAGTACTGTGGCATAATAATACTTTGGCATAATGCAAATGTTAGCATAACAATCATATGGTCTAATTTATTTTGGCATAATTTTGAGATACATATTTTTTTAAGGCATCATATTTATTCGTCTAATAATCATGAGACATAAATATAAAATATCATAATCGGGTATGTAGCCAATAATTTTATGTTGAATGTTAGGTTAAGTTTATTATTTTTATTCCAAAGAACATTATGTGTACATATACCTAATATTATAATTATGCGTTTATTACATTATGCTTTATAAAATTATGCTTCATTATTATTATGCCAACAGTATTTATGGCAATAAACATTATGGCAAAACATTTATGCCTAATAATGTTATTACTCGTGATCATTATGTTGAATTTATTTATGCCAATGTAAATTATGACAATATATATATATATATATATATATATATATATATAATATGTATGTATATAAAATCCTACAAAATTGTAGCTCACTCCGATAAAAAGAGACTGCACGAAGATTCAAAAGACAATAGCTCACAATTTAAGTGTGTGTAATCAAATCGAGGTAAGCTGCCACACAATCCCAAAAGAGGTACACAGTATTCGGGGATGAAATGAACACAAACTTGTTCCAACTAAGTAGTTTTCGTAAGCCGCCACCTGTCTGACCTTGGCATACTAATACGGGACTTGAAGAAAATATTTGTCGTGACAGTCGAAATGTCGAGGGACCCATATCTTCGGGTACAGGGTCACCCCTTTTATTGCCAGAGGCAACCATTTTTCTACTTCCAGAAAACGCTCAGAATCGATACGTGAAGATATTGTTGAAAGGATTGATTTGAACTGAATTGTTGTAATATGAATATCGTATTCCGTAAGTAAGTGCTTGTTACTACTATCTATAGTTTTTAATATAATAATACTAACGAAGTTGTGTTAATACATTGATAAACTGATTGGAATCAACTTCTTATGTATTATGTATGTATTATCCAATAACAATGGATTTGTGGCGGCGTTCAACTTGGAACGCACCCGCTGCTGACCTGTGTCAGAGGTGTCAGAGATAAAAGAAATTATTACGACCCGGTCCGTCATAGGAGATTAATTGCTCTGTATAACTTTTGTGTTTACCTGATAATAATAAGTTACCGTGTACATACCTACTCAACAATAAACATTTGTTCGTACTCAACGGAGTCTTATTTTGATAGTGCAGTGGATATCCTCTTCGTAGAGAACCAGGACATATCCACTACTATAGATTCTTTGGTATGGGTTCAGACCTCGCTTTTAGGTTGTTTGTTCCGGCATCGCGAATGAACACTGAACGCATTTTATTTGCAATTTTCACACTGTAGAAATAATAAGCTAAAGGTCTAGGCTCAAATTCACATCTACGCCACGTGTACAATGATATTACACAATGATATTGCGTTCAAAATATATAGATATATTTCGCTGATGATGGCAAACTGTAGTTGATACTCACAAAATTGCGGATAGCTGTCCCGACAGACGTTGTCCAGTACAAACTAAAAAAAAACCAAATCTAAACCATTCTCGAATCCACATGAATACACACAAAAAAATTCATCTAAATCGGTCCAGCCGTTTAGGAGGAGTTTAATTACAAAAACACGCACAGAAGATTTATATATAAAAAGATTTGTATTTTTGTATGTAATTATAATAAGCTCAAATTTTATCATTAAAAAGCTACTTTATTCAGAAGTAACATAAGACATACATACATATTATCACGCTACGAACCACAGGGGTAGCGCAGTAATCATAAGCGTGGGTAAAACCGCGCGGGACAGCTGGTTATAAATACGAGTAGGTATATCGTAATCCTAATCCTAACTAATGTTATAAATGCGAATGTGAGTTTGTTTGTTAGTTTATTTGTTTGTTACACATTTTGACGCCACTTGACCGATCGTTATTAAATGTTGTATACACATTGTCAGGGAAATAAAAAAAGGACATAGGGTACCTTTCATTCAGAAAAAAGTACTGTTTCTAACCTAACCTACATGCATGCGAGCGAAGTCGCAGACAAAATCTAGTATTAAATAAATTGCACTGCATTGAAGAGAGTTTCTGCCGATTCGTCCGTATACTTTTATTTGCCGGGTGAATAATATTTTTGAAGGCTTAGCGCTATAACGCACTAGCGGTTAACTGCGGGGGCGGCCAACCGCGCGGCCAGTCCCTTGTGATTTTGTGGCGGTTAAGTGCGTACAATCACAAGCGGTTGCATATTAAACTGGAAAAGCGGTCAGCCGCCCCCGTGGTTAACCGCTAGTGCGTTACTCATTCCTTTCTTTACATGCCATCTTTGATTGGTTTTTATTAGGTCGACAACATGGCAATTACAAGCGAACATAGGCTACTGTGAAGGCTTACCGCATGTAGGCCATATGCTTGATTGTAATAATGCCTGTACTGCGGGGATAAACATTCAAACAACGGACACAAAGAGTACCCAGACTCGAAACAACTATTGTAGACCATAAAAGGGTTTATCCCGTTTGGGAATAGGACCAATATTACTCCCTCCGCGCAGTCTTAAAAATTATAAAATATAATAAAAAATGTAGCATCACACAAGTGCACCTCCTAATTTCAACCCCAAATAGCAATATATATTGCACTTCTTATTTACAACTTTAAAACCGGATATTCATATTCAACGGTCGGATGTAAATAAAACTATATGAACGTGATATCACTTGCATATTTCACAAACTGCGCTATTTAAATTCACTGCAGGCGCAATCCAGCCCTGAAATAAACATAAAAATATGCTTATGCACTGTTTGACTCGAGTTCAACATAGCTAAGTAATATATAAACTCGTGAAATTCAGTTCTAAGTTCCAAAGGATAAAGTTGTGTTTTGAATGTGAACCATTTACGTTGAGGCTTTCGGCAAATCCCTTTCGGATGCGTTGTAAAACCGTGGCTTTGAAAACAGCGGCGTGAAAGTAGTGTAGCGGTATGTGAACGGAAAGTGTAGGGGATGTTTAAGTAACCTTACACGTGGAAAAGGTGTTAAATAGATATTACTTACTTTAAACGAGTTGTGTAAATATTTACTGTGACGCTAAAGTATCGATTTGCATTATGGCCCGTGTTTTGTATTGACTTGCGAATGTTATATGTGTTGTGGTTATGGTTATATATGTAAGGTTTGTAGACGTGTCAGAGGAAAATGCATTGGCAGTAATGTCAGCGTAGACAACAAGGACAAGGGACAGACTCTAGCTACGTTAGACCTATAAGACATTTTCGGCAATTCTATGGTAATATTAAAGAAGGGCCTGATAAATAGTACCTGTTTTACACCGACAAACGTAGAGTAAGAATATGATAGGAGTCTGTAAGACTTCAGGTTGCCACAACGCCAAGTGTTTTGCGTCTAAACTCCAAACGGAATAAAAAAATGTGTGATTCATTTATAAGTATCCATAATTAAATGCTTTCTTTATAAATTGATAATTTGTTATGTCTTCACGGATAAATAAATTATATTTATTTTGACGTTTAAAATAGATGCAGTTAAAATCCTGGATTCAAAGAGTGTCTATACCTTAACCTTTATTACAATTAATACACGAACTTGAACGGGTAACAGCTTTTCAAAATATAAGCGGACAGCAAATTATCGGTAGTTAATTAGTTTACTCACGTGGTTTTCATAGCCCCGCCGTAGTTTGTGAACCGGCAAAGGGACTGTTACATCGAGTGCGGTTCGCCGCCATCCTCCTATTTAGCATTCAGCGTCGCAGTAGCGCCACATCTATGGCGAAATCTACATTTTTAATATCGTCCTTCCACTCATATTTCGGAATACTAATAATTTTACAGGAATTCTTGAGATTTGGAGTATCATTACCCTAATATTGTTCTATTGTTGACTACAGTTCCAAAAATCGTAACGAAGTCTAAAATATATATGAGATGCTAAAGATATTGATTTTATTCAAAATATTCACGCATTATCTCCGAAAGGAAGCGACTAATGTTCAGGTTCCTCAGTTCGGGACGAAACCAATGGTATAGCTAGTTAGAACTAAAGTCTAGTTTTCGCCAAGTTAGGTGAGACGCGGGAACAAACAAAAAGATCCATATTTAATTACAGCGTAATGTGAAAATGTTATAAATGATAGTCTTGGAATCTTTTTCAAATCTAATGAAGATCCCAGCTAAGTAACCAAGTTTTATGCTACCGTTATGTGTCACTAGCGAAGTTCCACTGCTTTTGTCTCTAACTGGCAATGTAGCCTTTTTTGTAGTGTCGACAATGAACGATCATTACAGTGAAATGACACGCATGTTCTGTTCATTGGTAGTGTTTGAGGCAATGATCAGATATTTATGGCATTGTTTTGTATACGAGCACACATACCGACGCGGTCAGCTGCTAAAGGGTCGTCGTCTAGTACAAACAGTTTCGGTTTATGTTTTGCCATTTATAAACCATGACGTCAAAGATTGCTATGTACGGAATAGGCATAAATCAAAATACATGAAAGATACATAAAATATGGTTCTCAACATGCATTTCACACGTCGTCGTTCTGTACTAATAACATAAGAAAACATTTAGGCGTAGCAAAGATTGCTTTGTTAGACTCGTGGCATTAATTTGAGATCACGAGAACTACGGATCTAACCGCGGATTAAACAGAGCTAAATATTAATTTGTGAAAATATTAGTGATGGCAATATGCCTGTTAGATGGGGATGAACTTGTCTTCTTTCATTAGAGACCTATCTTATCTTATGTGGGGACCAGTCAGTGCAGGCCGGCGACACTTCGACCCAGTGGGCTCTTTTGTGTCGACACTCTCCCAATAACGACTGCCATAGATGTCCCTGGCAGCCGGGACCGACGGCTTAACGTGCTCTCCGAGGCACAGAGCAGGCGATAATTGTCAATCAATACGCACATAATTTCGAAAAGTCATATAACTTCCGAAAGTCATAGGTGCGCGACGTGGGTTCGAACCCGAGACCCTCTGCATTGCAGTCTGTTGGTCTCCCCACTGAGCTATCGCTGCTCTGTTAGAGACCTAAAACACTGGCGTAATATATGGTAAAACACTTCTACCTACCTCTTCAGAGATATACAGCTATGAGTCAATGTAGACTCTAACCTCAATATCCCAGTAACCTTTAAAATCGCTTCACAATGTTCATCTTACACTTTATAAATAGTTTTAGAGAAATAAGACATCACCTTCAGAGATTGCTTTAGACTTAGATAGATGAGAACTCATAAACTCTCTTCAATTTCATTAATCAAATGTATGAACTATATAGTTTATATTACGGATGCTACTGGCCGTCCGTACTATCTTATACAAAAGTGCATTATTCTGTTGTTACAGAATACATAGTAGTCCGACGTAGTATTGTAACACAAATGTGCAGCTTCCTCGTCCAGTTTCTTCACGGTTACGAGGAAACGGAAACAATGAGAAACTGTTGTATTTGTAAACAGTTGCTGTCCTGCTTCAATACATTATCTTTGAATGGCGAATGTAAGAGACAACTGCTAGTCACACTGCACTGCAAACCGATGTTGTTGATTTATTTTTCTAGAGTTTATTTAAAACGGTATTCTATGTCAGTATGTTTTGCTTTTATTAATGCAATATTCTTGATAGATCAAACAAGGCATTTCTTGTATACTTTTCAGGAACCATTACCATTAGACAAAAAAATATATAATAAACGTAAATTTTAATACCAATATTGTAACAGGAATCAATCATTAAAATTTTACCGCTATACAAGAAAGTACTGTCCTAGTTTCCTTAAATAAAAAATATTACATAACGAAGGAAAAGACAGTGTGAAGCTAATTACTTGTACGATATGCCGCCATCACTACTAGATGGCGTTGTGTGTTTATAAAACCATTTCAAGTTTACGTAGTTAAAAAAAGCCTTTGCCTTCATTTTGCCATGTGTCATATTTAAATTGGAAATCAAAACTTAAAAATGTTAAGAACTGGTATATATTATATGATATAGGTGAATATTTTTTATCATTTTGTACAAAAACTAGCTTTCCTGATATTTATAACTACATTCTGCACGTAGCTTCGCCCTCGTTAAAGTATACTTTGTTAATGAATTTCTATTCCTCAATGACAGGTACCCTATGTCCTTTTTTGTATCCCTGACAATGTGTATACGAAATTTCATGAAGATCGGCAGAGTAGTTAAACCTCTCAAACCCCGGTGACGCTATATGGGGTCGAAGAGTTGGGACGTGTTTTGTTTGCCGTTTTTTTATTATAAGGCCTGTATTTAAAATATTGTGTTGCATATCAATGTTCTCAGAATGAACCCAGCTTTTCGAATTAATATTTATCAACTGAATAATATTTTTCTAAATATTTTTTTTGTCATGTCACGTGACGTCACGTGACGTAACGTGACGTCTATGTTATTTGTTCCGCTGTTATCTGTAGTTTTTATAGGGCAAGTATGTAAGTATAATACATTATTGGAAAGCTTATTCTTTCTATTTAGACACAATAAAAACAATAGTGACTATTGTTATTGTTGTATAACAAACTGAAGCCCAAAATAACCTATTACCATTTCTCAGATTTCCCGCCTTTTTTGATATTTTAATTTTTTATTATTTTATTATATCGTCTTTCAGGTTTTAATCGCTATGATAGTGTTATTTATTAGTATTTCTATAAAATATGTAAAAAACACGCACAAGGCTACATCAGAATTTTTTTTAGAAATTTTTCAATATTTACTTTCTCCGCGCTCTAAAATGTACTCGTCACGCACTTTCAAATGCTAATATCTTATTTTTTTCTCACAGACATTATAAATACTTTTTTTTTACTATAAAGAGTATTTAACTAGGAAATAGAAAAAGTAAAACATCTTATTAGACAAATCAATTAATCTATATAATAAAGATATAATAATATCATCTTATATTTCCAATTCGGTTACTTTAACCAGACGTATAAACTAAAATATACACGTAAATGCGATGATTCATAACACTTATCGTAGCTTACAATGTATACTTCTAAGAAAGACAAGCTTTGTTATCATAACTTTGCGTTCTAAATTATAAACATCTGCCGACCCACTCGACTACCGCTCAAATGTCCTTGAGTGCCCGGGCGGCGCGGGGCGCGGGGTTTGAGAGGTAAAGCGTGAAAGCGTAACAACGAAACAAACAAGAAAACTCACATTCGCATTCATAATATTCGTAAGGATAATTATTGACCGCCGGCAACAAACTATAGATTTTTAACCGACTTCAAAAAAAGAGGAGGTACTCAATTCGTCTGTATTTTTTTTAATGTTTGTTACCTCATAACTTTCGACTGGGTGAACCGATTTTGATAATTCTTTTTTTATTTGCAAGCTGGTGCTTCCCGTATGGTCTAATTTTGATCAAGATTTGACCATTCGTTTTCGAGTTATCCTTAATAATGCGTATTTGGCTACATTGATGATGTTCTCATTTTTGGCAAGGTTCACTAAAAACCGAGAAATAAACAAAATTTTAACAAAAAAGAAAACCGACTTCAAAAACGAATATTCTAAAACTTAAAATGCACTAAAAAGTTAATAAATAATTGCATGTTCTTGTAAATAATTAAATTATTGTTATTTTTGGAGTCGGTGTCAGCCGCCCGCGCCGCGTGCTGCGTCTATGTGTGTAATTGTGCATGCCAATGTTATGTTATGATTATAGTAAGACATCTCATGTTTAATTAGTTACAAACCTACCTTGGCTGACACTGACTCCATTAATAACAATAATTTAATTATTCACAAGAATATGCAATTATTTATTAACTTTTTAGTGCATTTTAAGTTTTAGAATATTCTTTTTTGAATTCGGTTTTCTTTTTTGTTAAAATTTTGTTTTTATGGTTTAATTTTAAAGTTGTATAATACCGCGTCTGAATTGATCAAAGTTGATCTACCAATAAACTACTAGGCGTTTTCATAAAACACACCTCGGCAGTACACCTTATTCGTCTAAGGACATATTCTGGTTTAGAGGTTTGGCTATCGGCATTTCATATAAATGTACATACATACAAAGTCCCACAGTTTTATCCTCGAAACGGTAGTAATATTATTCTGTATATAAAGCGAGTCACCGTGCTGCTTCTGAAGATTGCGTGATAGAAAATCCAACAGTGCTTTATCCAGGCATCAAACCCGCACATCAATCGTATTTACTGCCACTGCACCTCTATCATCAAGGTGAATGCATTAAATGTGTTAAGTGATTCGATGGCCACAAAACATACAGTATTCTTTAAATATAAAGTTAGCAATGACCATTTTCCAGACTTTTGCTGTGAACTTTAATTTTTGTTGTAATATTATTTATCTGTTAGCTCGGCTCAGTTTATTAGGGATGTTTATCATCCGTATGCAATAAAGTACTGAGATGTGTTTTATGACGTCATTATTTATATGGCTCTTGGTATCATACTGGTGTAATAAAGAGGAACGTGTGTTTGTATGTTTACAAAGAAACGTTTGACGATATAATCGTATGGGATGATATTCTAACTTCGTGGAGTTTGTATGGCGAGATTAAAAGACGGATGTAGTCGTGAAACCTAAACATATGTGACGAAATGTAGTTCCTACGCACTTCAAATTAATATTGAGATATTTACAGGTGGAAGATATGAATGCAGGTGCAATACACTTCCTTTCAGGAATGTATAGGCATGAACTGTGTACGTATGTTATGAAGTAGGCATACGTGTCTATATACAACTAAGTTATTTAAGTAACATATATTTTTATGTTTAGTTTTAGTTCAGGTGATGTAGTAAAAGTATAATAAAATCACTCTATCACGAAAGTTGTTTTTGTTTTTACGATCACGTATCAAGTTCAACCCTTCAAATTTATTCACACATAGTGTAGCATATTGTACTGATATCACTGAATAAGTATATACTAAGAAGTGTGTTGTTTTATTTTAATACTTAGGAGCTTTAGAAGCAAATTAATTTAAAATCTGATAACAATATTCATATTGTTCTACCTATAAATACTATAATAAAGTCTGCTTCGGTGGTACAGTGAGTAACATGGCTATGAATACGGTCTCGGGTTCTATTCCTGGGTCAGGTAAAAAGTGATTGGTATATTCTTCAAGAAATTCTGAGTAGGATTCTGGAGCTGTACCCAATAGGCGGCAACAAGTTTGCTTTATATTACGAGGTAGGTATTTAAAAACTGTAACCAAATGTGAGTGTATGAACCCCTTTCTACACCTACTGGGATTAAGATGTGCAACTAGGTATGTGTTTAACTGTAAATATATTCTACCACATACACCCAACACCATCTAGCCCAAACTAAGCAGAGCTTGTACTATGGGTACTATACAATGGATAAACATACAAACATACTTTCTTTTTTTGTAAATACATACATATTATACATAGAAACACCCAGACCAAGACAAACATCCATGTTCATGCACACAAATGTTTGACTTGTGCGGGAATCGAACCTGCGACTACCTAAACCGTGTGGCAGTTGGTTACACTAACCACTACGCTATAGAGGCTGACATTAGATTAATAATATATGTTAAGAATGCCAGAATATAATATGCCGATAGTGAAGTAGAAATCCACCTTACTTATTGGAAGCAGGCAAACAAAATAATGTTCTATGAAAAGGCCGAATTTTTTGTAACAATAAGACACAAAAAAATTATGATGAAAATATACTGTACGGATGACGTAGTGGTTTAAGTGATTGTCTCCCCAGTGCGGCGTGTTTTGTGAGTTCGATCATCACACCGAACAAATAACTGTCTGATCTTCAAATAATTGTTTCGAGTCTCAGTGTCCTTTGTCGCCTGCGACACTGAAATAATTCCTAGTGCGGGAGATGTCTGTAAAAAAGTGCTTTAGCTATAGTATCAAAAGCGAGTAGTGTGTCGTATCGATTGTTCGAGAAATCGGTGTTACATAACCAAGTCGCCTATATTCCAACTGGATAACGTAGAACCAGGATAACCCACTGGTTACATATAACGTTGCACTCCAATGCCGTTCGGCGTGTTATCAACGAGTTTAATACGTCGCGGTCGTGGACGGTTCACAGATCTAGATATCGACTACCAACGAAAACCAGGACCGCTATAAGACGTTTTAGTGTATGAGTCTATATGGATTTTTCAGGAACGTGCTTTGAATTTGTTCAAACATAGTATGCGGTCACCGAAATAAAGTTTAAGCAATCTTATAACACTCAGTTGAATCTTAGCTAAGCAATGTAGGTAAATGGGTAGTTTCGGCGACCCACCCACCATAAAGGCAACGAGTTTGCACGTCGTGGTACTTTTAGTCCGTAGTCCCGAAGTCTAGGAAGAGACTGCACGGATGGCGTTGTGGATTAAGTAGTCGCTTCGCCATTGCCTCCACGTCGAGTGTTGTGGGTTCGGAGCTAATAATCCATGTGAGGTTCAAACACTCGTCGCGGCGAGTAGAGAGAAAAATTGTGTCCACAAATAGTTGTTCCGAGTTAGGATGTTCTTTGTGTCCCTTGTTTAAATGTTTTTAACGCCCCACGCGACAAAGGATCTAAACCTACTGCGGCAGTTGTCTTTTTTTAAAGAAAAAGCCCGACATAACCCTCGCGCCTCGTTGCGAGGGAGTACGCGTAAGGTGCATTTCGCCAGGTACAAAAAAGGTAGCTAATTAAGTAGGTTTAGGTGAGATAAGCCACCCACACATTAAAGGAAGTTGTCATATGCAGTATTAACCAAGTAGTCTTAACTAAAATTTATTCTGTTCGAATAGACCGTTTCTGAACGATTCGTGTTCTAACAACAATGTAAATTTTAATTAACATTCATTTGTATTAAACCTTAAGCACTGACACATGATTTTATAGCACTGCCACTGATATAGGTCTCAGAGACTCCTTTAAGTAAAACTACATGAAAATATACCTTATTATGTTTATATAGTTACAATATGAAATAAATTGAAAAAAAAAATATATATATATATATTATTAATAAGGAGCTACTGGCAGAACACGAGTATAATTAATATTATAGTAAAAGTAAAATTACTACAAAATATTACAAGAAAAACACAAATATGGCTTCTCCACAGAACGTCACATTCCGCAGAGCGCGAACAAAATCTGACTCAAATATAGCCAATCATTCGACATGTATTCTCGACGGAACGGACAGTGATGAAAGTTTATCGAGTTTGCCTGATCTTTCTATACAACAATACGACGACTTTAAACCAAGGAAGGAACGAATAACAAAACTCGAATCAGAGCTATGCAGTGCTCACCAAGAAATTGAATCTCTTTCTATTGAAAACATGAACTTAAAAAAGAATTATGATAATTTAATGAAAAAGACGGAATTGTATAAAGTAGTAGTAATTCCATAAAATCACCCAAACCAAAGACACCTAAGAAAAATAATTTTACAAGAGATAAACATACTCAAACGGAATCAACATCAAAAGTAATTCCGACCTCACAGAGCCATAACTACTGTACAAAGAGTACACAAATGAATGTACAGAGTTATACGCCTTCTGAGGATACTATTAACCCAAGAAAAATTTGCATCATAAGCAATAACAAGAGGAACAACATTACAAAAATGGCTAAGGATACATTTCGGGACAACCAAGAATTATGCCATTATCTGCTATCAAACAGTTGCACGGAACATATGTTACGCGACATTGAAACCAGGGTCAAGGACTATACTATGAGAGATTTTTGTGTAATTTTGATTGGGGAAGAGGATTTTAACACAACGAACGACTACTTTAACTTGATATATTATATAAGAGAAACGTTATTAAATATAAAACACACCAATGTAATAATTTGTACACCAACATATAAATATTGCGCTTACAGTAACATGTTTAATTGGAGGATAGAAAATTTTAATAATTTGCTTTATTTGGATATATTGACTCACGAGCACGCCTATTTCTACGATTCTAATAAAAATCTTTCATGTGATTTTAGTATGTTTAATAGATTTACTGGTAAAGTTAATAATAATGGCATGCAAAATATAATAACTGGTATTAATGACTATGTGAATGAAATTATTAAATATATTTCACCCACGATTCCATGTTGCATACAAAACAAACATAATGAGATTTCGCAACCCTCGAACACAGATGCTTCAATATCGTCTTCGTTTTTTCGAGACTAAACGTCAATTTACATTACTTCATCAAAATATTGCTGGCATTTTAAATAAAATTGATTTATTAGAATTGACATTACTAGAACTCAACAAAAAAGGTACAAATATTGATATTCTTTGTTTTTGTGAAACTTTTATACGGAAGGGTTCGGAAAGCAATCTTTTATTAAAAAAATATAAGCTCGTCTCCTCTTACTCAATACCCCACCAACGAAGAGGTGGAACCTGCATTATGGTTAAAAAAGATCTAGAATGCAAACCGATTTATAATTTATCGGAACCATTACTGCATCATTTTGAATATTGCGCTATAGAAATTACCACACTTCAACTCTTCGTAATTTGTATCTATCGAACACCAAATTCAAATGTAAATATATTTTTAGAGAAACTGGACCATCTTTTAAAAAAAATATCCAAAAGAAATAGACATAAAATAATTGTATGTGGGGATTGGAATATTGACGTCTCAAAATCAAGTAAAATATTCAAAGAATTGGAATCTGTTTTGCAAAATTATAATATTTGTAATCACATTACCAAGCCTACTCGAAAATCATCCTGTATAGATCTCATAACCAGCAACATTCCTGACGTTAAGCCTCAAATACTTACTCTCGCTCTATCTGATCACGAGACTGCTCAAACCATATGCTTTAATTCTTACGTTGACGTTACAAAGCGCAAAACCCGGTTTTGGTTTGAGAAGAGAAGAGACTTGTGCCAAAGCAACATTGAAAAATTTATTTCCTGCATATCGTCTCTATCTTTTTCCGAAATTTATGAAATGGATGATACCAACGTCGCTTTTAATCATTTTCATGAAACATTGTCTCTTTTTTATAATTTGTGTTTCCCTATTCTAAAAGTTAAAGTTGCTAATAAAAACGTAAAATGTAAATGGATCACAAAAGGGATAAAGAGATGTTGCATAACTAAACGTACCCTATACCTCAAATATCGATTAACGGATTCCCGTAAAGAACACCACTTAAAGATCTATAACAATTATACTAGAATCTTGAGACGATGTATTTTACATGCTCAAAAAACAGAAAATACGCGCTACATAGCTCAATCTAACAATAAATGTAAAGCTGCCTGGAATATCATTAAAAATAACAGCTTAGAAAATAATGTTGTACCTGATATTCATTCTATCACGATTGGACAACACACGTACACCCATGCTGAATCAATAGCCAACAAATTTAATGACTTTTTTATTAATTTGACAAACAAACCAATTGACCCTTTAAAAACATACACTGACTACAATCACTCTATAACTGACATAAATAATACCATATACCTGACTCCAACAAATGACATCGCTATATACAATATTATAAATTCTTTAAACGCAACCAACTCAACAGGCTATGACAATATGAATACGAAAATTCTAAACCGCTGCTCTAAATATATATCTCTTCCACTTAGCCATATTATTAATCTATCATTCAGTCAAGGTATATTTTCCACGAAGCTAAAAATTTCCATCGTTAAACCGCTATACAAAAAAGGGGAAAGAAGCGATATGAATAACTACCGTCCCATTACTCTCATACCCGTTATTTCAAAAATATTTGAAAAAACGATGTACAATAAACTATATTCATTCATGACAAAATATAAAGTATTAAACGATGAACAGTTCGGGTTTAGGAAAAATAAATCGACTACACTTGCTTGTTTTACTCTAATGAAGTTGGTTACTAGTAGTCTTAATGATAAAATGCCGGTGCTGTCTGTGTTCCTCGATATGTCAAAGGCATTTGATTTCGTGGATCACAGGCTGCTTCTTTTTAAATTAAATCATTATGGTATCCGGGGTAATGCGTTAAATTGGATTGAAAGTTACCTAAATGAACGACAACAATGTGTTGAGATCTTTAGACACGAATTATCTGACAAAAAGGCATACAGATCTTCCTACCGTCAAAATTCGTATGGTGTGCCCCAGGGTAGCATTTTAGGTCCCCTTTTGTTCCTGCTGTATATTAACGATTTGCCGAATATTACCCCACACAAATGTATTTTGTACGCTGATGATACAACCCTTAGTATTAAATTTACAGATAAAAATATTACTAAGTATGAAAAAGAGATTAATCATACACTTAAGAATATGATACAGTGGCTAAATGATAATAACCTACGCGTTAATATTAATAAGACAAAATTGATACAATTTCAAACTTATAAAAGTAGACGTCCACAATTACAAATTAAGTATGAGAACGATACAATTGAGGAAGTTGAAAGCGCAAAATTTTTGGGAATTACTATAGATAAATACTGCAATTGGAAAGCACACATTAGCGAATTGTGTACTAAGGTGCAAAGATTTGTATTTGTTCTGAACAGAATAACACGCGTAGCTGGTATCGAAGCAGCATTGCATGCTTATCATGGGTATGTATCATCAACTTTGCGCTATGGCATTATAATATGGGGCAATTCAGTTGATATCATAAAAGTTTTCAGAGCACAAAAAAAATGTATTAGGTCAATAAATAAAGCTCAAATAATGGAAAGCTGTGTACCACTTTTAAAAAAAAATAAAGTGTTACCTCTCCCAGCCTTATATATTTATGAGATTTGCATCTTTGTACAGAAAAATATAAATTTGTTTGAGACGCATAATGAAGCTGTCACTAGAAAATGTCGGAAAATGCGTAAATTATATATACCCCAGCAAAGATTAGAACTTTATTCCAAGAATGTTTACTGTATGGCAATCCGAATTTATAATAAATTACCCGATACTTTTAAAGGATATAACATTGCTATATTTAAAAACAAATTATTTCACTTTTTATTGGATAAATGTTATTATACAACGAATGACTTCTTATGTGAAAAATTTGACTCAAAGTTTTTATTGTAACATGACATTCATATGACATTATAATAATATTTTACAGAAATTCAATGTTAATTACAAATTATTTATAATTTTTATTGTAATATTTTATTTTCTAATCTTGTAGTCATAAGCTTATCTCAATAAAATGTAACATGGCATTCATATGACATAGTAATATTTTACAGACATTTTATGTTAATTTCAAATTATATATATTTTTTATTGAAATATTTAATTATCCTGCTATTAATCTTGTAATCTCGTTTAAGATTTGTACGCTGGAAACGGCAGAATATTTTGAACATTCTAATTATGTAACACCATTGTAAAAACAATATTCTCACAAATAAATGGATTATTATTATTATTATTATTATTATTATGAGTCTAACATAATATAAATATTTAAACATAAAATAGGGTTACAAATTATACGATATTCCGTATTTTAGGTACTATTTTTTATATAGGCACTTAAAGGCACTATCTAGTGATTACTTCTACAAAACAAAAATAACAAATAAAATAATTTTAGAATTAACAAAAATAACTTATTTTATAAATAATCCTTGTAATTCAAACTAATTAAATATGTATTGAGATCATATAAAAATAATGTCCGTGTTCAAATATAATCAAATTTTTTCACCGTACACTTTCTGCGTATTTTTTATAGTTAACTTGCACTAAACGCATATATATTGTGTATCCCTTTTCTTTTTACAGTCATACATGTCACAATACATAATATTAAACTAGGTGGAGTTTGTTCAAAAATAGTGTGATTGTTTCTGATGTCACAGTCACAAAGAGTAAAAGGTCTGCTTTCTAAGTGGTCTTGAACTAGTCCTTATGCTATATTTTTACAAATTTAGATAGATAAATGTCAATTCTGAAAATCTATCTATGCTTTAGCTGAAGCTGTATCTTCTTTGGTTCTTTGTTTGTATATCTTTTAGAGCATTTTCCATCATCAACTTGTGTCGGCCACAGGCGTTCCAGAGACAAATAAAGGTTTAGGATGTTCTTGAATATTTTCGAGCTCAATATCAGAATGACTACACTCGGACCCGGGATCTGACTGAATGTTTTCCATTACAAAATCATTCTGAATTGACTGACTAAATTACCGCTAACATCGTCATCGTCTTCAAGAATAAGCCACACATCTAATGTTGAAGCAATATTAGAGTCTGATAAATTCATTTCCACGTGGTTGCTATTAACGAGAAGAGCTAGATTAAGTCTAATCCATTCCAAGACAATATAAAAAACCTCTAATATAATCACATAACCACTGATATAATTTTTATGCATAATATAAATATTTATGTAGGTCTACCAGACCGGTAGATCTACAAAAATATTTCAAATAGTAATCATTATCTTACAGCGCGCGTGAAATGGCCTATCGCTTCGTCTGCCTTATGTTCACTAAAGGACTTAAAGGTATTGAGACGTATAACACGTTCTCGTGCAGGAGACCGAGACAGCAACAGTTTATTTTACGGTTGGGAATCTGTCAGACCTATAACGGTGCTTAAGGGTTAATGTTATTAGTATAGTGCTGTTATAATTAAAGTAGGTAACATAAATAAATAGAATAAAGACCGAAATATTTACGGCTGAAAACTAACTAATATTATAAATGCGAATGTGAGTTTGTTTATTTTTTATTCTGACTGATCATTATGCATTTTCGCATACTTACACGTTGTCTGAGCTGCAGAAAAGAAAATGGAATACCTTTCATCCAGAAAAAAGTACTGTTTCCAAGAGATTGAAATGTATTATAAACATCTACATGAATGCGAACTAAATTACGAGCAAAATCTAATTATTGAATATTTTAATTTCTATTCTACCCAATTTGTGCGCTTCACACGGCGAAACATCGTAATGATTTTTGGTGTAACATATTACACTAGAATATGGTAGAATTATTTACGGATCGGAGAATTATGTAGGTGATTGCAGCAGTAATCGAATTTACAACTCATAACGCTTTACAAGTGACTACCTAAATCAAATCCATACTCTTAAAGTTGGCTCACAACACAATAAGACCTTAATAATTAATATTTTATATCATAGTCAGACTTAATTTTCCATATAAAAGAGATGCAGCTAGTCCAAAAAATAAGCACGATTTACAACAGAATTGGCTTCATACATAACTGAAAGTTAATTTACAAACAACACAACACACGCCTTTTATCTCACCTAATATTTTAATAGGGCGCGTCTAGCCTCACGTGGCAACACAATTTTATCTTATTCTGAGCTCAAAAGCTTTGTGCTGCAGTAATTAATTAATTCTAAGAGCTGGCTGCTCTTGATGGCCATGATAAGCATAAAGAAAGTGCAGCCATCTGTGGGTTTGTTTAAAACTAAATTACGCTTCGAGATCCTAGCAATTGGCAGACTGACGATGCTTGGCTCAAGTTGTGTTTGGAATTCCAGTTACTAATTTGGAACATCTGGCATCAGTTTACGCGTATTTTATATAGTAATTAAATGAAGTGGTTTTTAAGCAGCTACTTTTAATAGAGGTTTTAGAACGTTATGTGTAATCTTTGATGAAAAATGAGCTCTTTTGTAATTACTATTCCGGAGAGGTCCACAAAATTCGATTTTCAAATGGCATATATTGTTAGCTGAGGTAAACCCCAATTTTTATAAGTATTGTCATTATTATTATGTTAATATGCAATTATGTTGTCATTGCATAATTATACGAGGACGGGACAAAGCTATAAAGCCTATAATCCAATATCGTTTGCGCATGTACGTAATAAGTAAGAGTTCTTAAAATTTTGCGACGACACTGGTCATTGATTCGACTGATTAGTGTAGTGATTTTATTTCTGTGAGGAATCCGTAGATAATTTTGTATTTATTACGTATTTTTTCGCACGAGTAGCACAAAAATCGCCGCCGTTGTCAAAATCGATATGATAGATACCATCACCGTTTATTTCTTTGTATTTCTAGATACCTGAAACATAATGAAACATCAATTGTATTTAGCGTAGGGAATTTTCTTATTATTTTCTAGTAAGAAGCTTACACTGCTGCACTTACAACAATTCCTGTGTCACGCAGATTTAACAAACGTTTAAACAACGGACGCAAAAGTAAAAGTTCGCAGACTATGAACCATCATCATTTAGGGAGCGAATCCATATATTTTCTAAACCCAATGGCAGTGAGCATTAGAGCTACTCCGCAATCCGTGCAGAAGTCCATAACAAGTCAGTTTCTCAATAAAATATTAGACAACGGGTCTTACTCGCGATTAAGTGTTAACAGCTTAGCGTTGTCTTATATTTAGTACATAAGTGTTCAAATCGCGAAAGTCTACAAACGTTTAAGTCAGTTTCTGTAGCTACATTACAAACAAATTACTAACAAACTTGCAAGTCTGGCTTTTGATCTCGAACAAATATAATATTACTATCTCGTTTACCGTCTTTTGAATTTATTCAGCAGAACTTGAATAACATTTTCGGAAAGTGACGATAAGTTGGTGCTGGATTACATTAACACTGTGAAGTGGTATTTCAAACGAAAATATGGTTGTAATTTTGTGATTTCCTTATCTAGGCTTTTCTACCACTAAATGTGATTTTCATTGTTCGAAACTCCGATAAATCCAGAATTCCATCAGTATCACGCTTTTATTGTAATCATAAATCTATAGATACTAACTAATATTATAAATGCGAATGTGAGTTTGTTTGTTACGCTTTCACGGCTTAAGTAATTGACCGATACCACCATGAAATTCCGTGTACATATTGTCATGGGAACAAAAAAGGACATGGGGTACCTTTCATCGAATAAATAAAAGTACTGTTTCTGAGGGATATAATTTTATTGACAAAATAAAATACTGTACAGAATTGAATGCTGTTTTCGTAGTTGTATTGCTAGAGAATCAGATTTTAAGATAGACTTAAAAACTGGCGCATGTTTCATCTTGACATGCTGTCTAGAAGTCGAGTACTAATAATGTTAAACGAAATTTGGAAGGTCGTAAAGAGAGGCATAATCTATTTTTACATTATTCCTTCTGAAAATGCAAAGCATGAAAAATATAGATAGGTGGGCAAACTATCGTTAAGTAAAACTTTTTTAAAATGTTTTGAGCTTGAGCATGAAGCGTACAAATTTAATACCGTAACAATTTACGGTATAAAATTTGTACGCTTCAATGCAAGACATAGATGGACATAATTATTCATTCATTGTAACATCTCATGTATTACCTGTTTACAAATAAATATTTCTTATTTCTAATTTGTGGATTTGCTACGGAACTATATATACGACAAAACAGTAAAACAGAAAAATAGGGTACCTTTTCAGTTTAAGCGAAAAAATTTTAGGCACATTCAATTTCTTATTTTGTAGCAAAGTCAAGATTAAAATTTTTGAGCAAAGTCAAGATTAAAATCTTGCCTTTGCTCACATCGCTATGAAGGTCTAACCTACAGTAACATTATGGGATAACATTTAACGTATGTCTTTCTCCTACCTAAAAATAATGCAAAATTCCATTGAGTTAATAGGTATGTACTACAAACTAGATTGTTTAGGAGACATTTCAACTAGATTGTTTGTGGTACGAAGTAGAGGGATTTAAAATTGTAAAATGTAATATTTCAAATGTATATATACTTGAGATGTCTCTTCGAGTACGTAGTACTACTGTTCCTAACTCAATAGCAAACATTGCCGCGGGTTCGTTACTGCATAAATAATTGAATATTACTAGAATTACATTCTATATATTACTTGAATGTAATTCTAGTAATATTCAATTATTTAGCTATAGGTATGGCCGAAACATTACAAACTGTAATATTTCAATAAAGTCTTGGATATGAGAGGGAACTTGAAGTATAAATTCCTAAGCTGTATTTATGAACTAGTCTAGTACACCTAGGTCGTACGCTCATAAATCCATATTACAAAGCCCGTCCCGTCGCCCTCTCCTCCACTTTTATCGTACCATTATTTCGATAGCAAAATGGAAACTAAATATTTGCGGCCGGAATTGAATATGGTAGCGATGACCATTCGTCATTGTCTATGAAAATTCATTCCATATTAAATGGATTGACATATTTTAATCTCCGTTTGTATGTAAATCTGAGGGTTTGTGGAATAAGTAAAATAGTTTCAAATATTTTCGTTCCGTTGGGATTGACTAATAATTGTAGATTTGAAATAATAAATCAGAGGGTTGAATTGGTAGATCTCTATGTTTTTGCTTTGAATAAGATCATGACTGGCATGTTATGATGATACTAATGATAGTCCTTGTATATACTTCCAAGGAACTTAGAAGCATTAAACAAAAATATAAATATTTATTGTCTATTATTATATGTTTTGTTAATATATACTCGTAAGTTAATTAACGTGTCCAAGAAGTGGTTACAGATTTTTATGGAAATAAAGATTTTTGACTTTGACTTTGAAATAACACCAAAACTTGGAACAATCAGTTGTGAATCAAGTTTGAACTGGGTTCACTCAGCGCGTTAGTATTGCTAACGCATTGGAAAGAATGTTTTCATTTTATTATTAGAATATTTTGGCATGAATGCCAATTCTATGCATCATATCGAACGAGACGCGTAGGGAAGAATTTATTGAAAGCCTAGCTAACTAACTCTACTAATCTACAATAGAATACGTTCCAAAAGTCTACGCAGAATTGAAATAATTGCAATTATTCGTAATTACTATTGTCATACCAAAGCGGCTCTGGGCGTTTTATTATAAAATATTCATTGCCATATTCAGCGATAACGAGTTTCAACCGTATTCAATTTAATGTATTACGGATCGTTTATAATACAGCTGTAACGTCGAGATATTAAAAGTATTTCAATAATTATGTAAAGTTTGGAATGCTGTTGTTCTTTTTGCGAGTCAACGATACATTGAAATTGAAACTAAACTACTTTATCCATATTGTCTTTTATTTCAATCAGTACAGTTAACTCGAATACGTATTTTGTCGCAGCTTATTTTTAAAAACACTGTAATTACTGAAACGAATTACATTTACACCTTTACGACGTTTCGGTATATTGGTAATGGTATAGTATATAATATAGAATTATTGTAAAGTATTAAATATGTAATTATTGTAATTTTTTTTAAAAGATGCACGCCTATTATAGAATAGGCTTGCATCTTAGGGCTAAGCATGCCATAGGGCTAAGCATGTGAAACACAAATTATGTATCTACCAACTTTTAAACCATGTTTTTTGGAAATAAATATTTATTTATTTATTTCGGTGGTTTTCAGTAGCTATTATCACGGAGAATCTCTGTTCTGTACACTTTACTTAAATACTTTCAGTTTCATGCAAGAGTATTTCGAAAAATGCTAAATGACGATTAGATATTATGACTACTGAAAATTTGGATCACCTAAGTGGTGGTTGTCTCTAAACAAAGAGAAACCTTCTTTGGTCAGACTTTAAGTCTGAGAGCTGCCGTCTGCTTGGCCAGAATGTATAGACTATGAGCACTGCTATAATCATATGTTATTATGATTCCTTACCCATCCCACCCTCTTATATCATCAGATCACTTACCTATTCGCTGCTAGTGAAAGTTTTCTTAAGAAACGTCTACATTAAATTATTATTAATATTCACATAAATTATATACTAATACGATTAATACAAACTACTCGAGGTTAATACTATTAATATAAAGGCTAATTAATTAATTAGCCTCGTCATTAATACACATATCTCATTAATAACTATAACCAATAATAGACATTTCCTTCCTTATAAACCACTTCATAAATACCTAATCAATAAGGAAAAATAATTGTATAAATCGTACAGTGTATTTCTTGGAGAGTGGGATCACGCCTCTGCTCTTCCTAACATTATAAATGTAGAAGTTTGTGAGGATGTTTGGATTTTTGGATGTTTACCGTTGTTTACTGTCAACCGTTGAACGGATTTGGACGAAACTTGGCACACAGGTAGATCATGTTCTGGATTTACAAATCCCGTAAGCGTTTCAGAGGAATTAAGGCGGGCAAAGCTGCTGACTTTACTTAACCTCTGAGTGTATTGTTTTCAGACTATACTGCAATATAATGAAATTAAACTACTATATGGGGATTTTATGACGGCTGATTTTAAAATCTGCTGAACAGCAACCATAACATCGGAACAAGTAAAAATGTTTAATAGTTTCAAAAGATGTGTATTTTTAAAATAAGTCTGTAATATTTATTACAGACTTATTTTAAAAATACACAGATTTCAACAACAACAGATTTCTGTTGGATTTTACAGCATAGTAGTTTAATAATAATCCTAACTAATATTATAAATGCGAAAATTAGTTTGTTTGTTTGTTACGATTTCACGCCGTAACTACTCAACCGATCAACATGAAATTTTGCATACACGTTGACAGGGGTACAGAATAGGACATAGGGTACCTTTCATCCAGAAAAAATAACTCTTGCAAACTTATGCTTGATGCACTAACCTAATCTAACCTACATTTACGCGAGCGAAGCCGCGGGTGAAAACTAGTGTAATATATTTACGTAAAATGTAAGACAATACTATCCTCGCAGGTTACGTTATAGCTTGGTTCCTTTTATGTACGTGGGTGGGTACCCAATTGACAGCTTACAAATCTGCAGCATAAGTCTTTATATATACAGGAGTAATCATACGAGAGTAATACTTGCTTTAATTATTACCAAGAGTATAGTGTTCATTTCTCTGCAAGATAAATACGCGTTGAGTTGGCCAATGCTATCAAACGTATCTTTGTTTATGGAGCTAATGTTTCGGCAATGATCGCGCATCGGGCGCAACTACAGGAGTGCTCCAGGGGCCACCGGGGACCAATGTGGGTGAATTACGACATTATGTGAGGGGAGCCGCTCGTTACTTGTCGGCAAACTTCGCCCACTAATTAAACTCTATAAGTGATATTTATTCGCTGTTAGTTGTGAATTTTGGACGGTATATAAGCTTAGAGGTTTTAGAGATTCTGGAAAAATTACCAAGCGTTTTGATGGCATATAATTCTGCTACGAAAATTATGATTATCCGAAGCGTGCATGAACTACATATTATAATGCGAGTAAATTTAAACTCAAGAGCGTGGCAGGTGCAAATATGTGGTCTCTGCCAATCCCTTTGGGCAGCAGGTATGAGTCTCAATGTACGTTAGACTCGAGTATTGAGTGTCCTTTACGCAAACGGCATTTAACAATCAATTCTTTGACACTGTAGTTACTATCTTATAACAATACTACCATCGATCAAATATACCATAGATGCACGATCGTCGCTCGAAAAACGGCCCCAACAAAACTGTGCATAACTCAGTCGTATGCGCTATATTATGCACCTGTCCCACTCACTCTTGCGTGCGCTGCCCGTAAGCGAGAGCGAATCGACACCACTACTACGGTGGAGACCGTACCATATACTTAGTACGCTTGCGTATCGCGAGTAACACACATAGGACGCTTTACATTGACGCGTTTTAACTAAACTATTACAAAATGTTTCTCAGTGGGCGTTCAATGGTTATTCCGGTTTATTTATAAGTAAGTAGTACTGGTCAGTGCCACATATTGACGCGGTTTTTTTATGAGAATGTGCATCTGTGGTATATTTGATCGAAGAATACTTCAATCTAAATAAACAATAAACATACTTAAACAAATTAACTATAAGTACAAAATCCTGTTGTCTGTTATTTATAAAATAAGCGAGAATATTTCTCAAGGCAGTGGCTTGTTGTGTACAATTTCCACTAGCTAAAACAGGACGAGTCATTAAAAAGCAAGTGGCGAATTGAGAGCAAAGTGGCGTAGCGGGTAGTGGTTGGCAAATGAACATTACATCGGCCATTGTCTCGGCAGAACACTAATGAACAACTAACGAACTGAGCTAGCACTTTCTACCGCCTTTATGCAGTGTGCCCACTGTCTTAACAACCAACACTAAGTGCACGAAAAATTATCAAGGTATATTATAAACGTTTTTAGACTTTCGTAATTTGTACATAATATTCATTGAGCCTTAATTGCGTTGGTAAGTATTTTAAGGTGTAATGTGTATACATGGGTGATTTTGAAATCGTGTAATTCCTTTTAACTACGCATTCTACTGGTGGTATAGAATAATCCTGACCATATATATTTTTTAATAGAATAATGTTTTTGGAGAAATTAATGTACCGATTTTTTCCGAGAAATGGTTTCAGATAGTCATATGTTAACCACCCGACACAATCTTAATATATTACTAATTTAAGAAAAAGAACAACAATAACTGATGTAAATAATAAGGGGCAATAAAAAGGACCGCCCGTTCTTATTTACGACATTCATTTTATTGACATGTTATTTTTTTTTATTAATAAAAAAATTAAATTGCCTCGGGTGGTTAACATATTATTATGACTATCTGAAACCATTTCACGCAAAAAATCGGTACATTAATTTTTCGAAAAAATAAATCTAATAAAAAAAATATAATCAGGGTTATTCTATACCACCAGTCTACTGGTGGTATAGAATAACCCTGATTATATGATTTTGAAATCGTGTAATTCCTTTTAACCACGCATTCTAATGCGTGGTTAAAAGGAATTACACGATTTCAAAATCATTCTGTATAACATCTAGGGGCTTTCATGTATAATTTACGTAACCACAATTTTCTGTTAATAGTAAATGAAAATTGCAAAATATTTCTTTTCGTCTATGTTTATAGCCTCAGCCCGACACTGGCACTTTAAGGTCCTATAGAGTCGGCGCTAATGTAAATACCTATTTATTGGCCAAAGTTTCGACCGATTTGTATCGTTACTGGTCACGGGTTTTGCGTCGATACTGGTCACGGGTTGAACCGAAACCACGATCGATGAAAGTCTGTACTTATACATACTTACCAATGTGATTAAGACCCATTGTCTGATATTATATGTAGTAGGTAAATAATGTTAGCTTATATTTTATGTGATCTAATATTTCTTATATATTTATTATATATAGCCATCCCATAGCTATTATTTTTAGGTTAGAAAACCTAAGAATCGTACTGTGACGTCAACGTTTTGAAGGAGATTGCTGATGTTGTGGGGTTAGGGTAGCCAGGTCTTAAAATATAAAAGCCGGACAGACCAACTAGTTTAGTCGGACATTTGGGTAAAAACGCCAGACACACTTATTTTTTTAGTCTAAGTCACGATGATTTTTAAGGGGAGGACTAGTCCGTGCTAGTCCGCTCCCTTACACTAGCGATACAAGGTGAGAAGGACGGAAAGGAAAAATGACAAATGTAAAAAGAAACGGTCAAATTTAAAAAGCCTAACAAAAGCCGGTTAAGTCGGACACCGTCTAGTTTGGCCGCACATGTAACCAAAAAGCCTGACTGTGTCCGGCTTGATCCGGACGCCTGGCAAGGCTATGTGGGGTAGAGCATCTGCAATCATCTTGCAAATAAATATTATTTCGGACTAGATGGTATTAATAGAAAATAAAAGGGATAAATATCGTAAACTTTATCTCGCAATAAAAATAAATGGATTCTGTATATAATAAATATGTAATAGTATACTATTCATGACCCATGCACATTAAAAGGCCGTAAATTCTTTTGTATGCATTCAAATCAAACCTACCTACATATTGTACTTAAAAGATTGTTTCGACATCACTATGATGTCGAAACAATCTTTTAAACATTGAAATTAATATTCAACTTATACTATTTTAGATTTAAAAAATTTCTAGGTCCGAGCAAGTCTTTAAATATACCCAATCTAAGCATTATCGATGAAATTTGATACAACATCTTTAAAATAATTATTATTTGAGACAACATGTTCGGAGCGTTACAACATTTGAAATCGAAGGAACATTAATAACAATCATTGGTATCATAATAATTGTGTATTGGTTTAAAAAAAATACGATTGCTTGCATAACTCATTTTTTATATTTACAATCAACACTGTTAGTTACAAAATTAAAATACAGTTATTTTTACAGTTACTGTTATAATAATTATTAAAATTCTAGTAAAATTACATAAAATTAAATAACAGAGAAAGTCTCTAAATAAGTCTTTGTGATGGTATCTGTAGACTGGGAGATTATGCTCTAATTTGAAGTTGACTATTTACAATTTGACAAGAGCAGGAGATATACTACTATAAAAGACTTTTTTATTATGCGAACGTTGGATAGGTACCTGCGTTTCATTACGCGAGAGTATCGCGTAAAGCTAAAACATCATAAAACATATTAATATTTGTGCTTTAAATATTCTATATTTACATTTAAAATATATTATTTAAGTACCTAAATTACATTGTTTTATTTACATTGCATCGTTTTAATAATTATTATTAATTTAACATGTAGCTTATCACATCATATTTACTTAATGTTAATTCCTAACAAAATGAGATCATTTACATTTTGCAATCATTTTAGACACAATGAAAAAAACTTTTTCCTTCAAAGTATTTCTTATGGTTTTAAGGGTGGAAAATGTTACATTGCATAGTTAATAATCGCTATCTCTACAACCATAATTTATTAAGTAGCTGTCAGAAATATCTTTCAAATGACAATACAACCCTTTGAATATATTTTCAAGACAAACAGGTAATTTTTGATGACGTGCTTACTGGTTACATTAAATAATAACCATTCCGATATTTCACGACTTAAATAACCTCATAATTACAATCTTTATGTCATCAAATAAACTTGTGTATACTTGCCGATATTCACTAGACATAATTACATAAATTACTGTACTGAGATAGACTGAAGAATATTCCATCAGAAGTACTAAAACATTTGCTGTGTCGTTGAACTTGTATTTACCATACAAGACTCTCGATAGCATTATAGGGAAATGACAGAGGACAAAAGATAACATTAAAGCGAAGATCATTGTGGCAAGCTTCTTGTCTTTTCTTGTTGGCAGATGTAATTGGTCTTTGCTTTTAATCACTTTAAAAGTATTTCTGAAGAATTGTTTGAATTTATTGTCCTTGGCATCAGGAGTTGAAACTATAGGACTATTGACGTTATTGGCGTCGTCGTCTGTACTGCTTTCATACGGTGTAGGCTCCTGACAAACGACTCCATTTTCGACTATAGAGGGATCTGATGCGCTGTTGCTCATTGCAGGTTGTATTGCATTAATATTGTGAGCAGTGCGTTTCTTTCCTGCTTTCCTCACCGTCCACCATATTTGACTGTAGCATATAATAAATATTATATATGGGCCTGCAAATGCGAGAACGAGAAAGAATGGTTTGGGACTTATGTTGTTTTTGTCTGGCTGCATGGTGCAATCTCCTCCTCTTGGGTCCAAGTGGAATCGTCCCCATACACCGAAGAAAGTTGGTAAAAACAACGAAAATCCGAATACCCATGTGCTGATTAGGGATATTATTATAATTTTTCTTTTGTAGAACCTAAAAGAACAAAATATATATTAGGTTATTATCTAAGATATTGGTAAGATTTTGGGAAATTGAACTGCTTAACGTTATGCACCTATGTATACAGGCAGATATATTTTGACAGGAGTATAATTAAAAAAACATTATTTGTACGAAAAATACGACATTGGTCAATTTCTACATTAAAAATATAGCAAATTACTTTAAAGCTTTTCGAAAACTCACAATAAAGATACAATAAGATCGATAATATAAAGCGAATAAACTAAATTCTGATAAATGCTTTTTATAAAAACTGTTCAAAATAGAGTTCCGATCTAGTCTAATAAACATCAAATGCGAACTGAAATGCAATGTATGTTTACATTTGGTATATATTTTAATTTATGTGGGATATTTATGACAGTGAGACAAACATACCATATGAGTTTGGTAATAAATACTCGGCACCCTATTTCTGACAGTTTTTATAACGAAATTTAGTCTTCGGATCAAATTAATATTTTATTTATGTCGTAGTGTCCTCCTAACCTAAATATAATTCTGATCAAATAAAGAATTTACTTTTTTTTAAATATTGTAATATACTAACCTGGGATATAATTTTGGATGGCAGATAATAATATATCTATTGATAGTGATGGCGACCACACTGAAGTGTGCTGTGCAATTTAACGCGTATTTCATCAACGGGTACACGTTGCACATTGTCTTCCCAAATATCCATTGCTTTGACGAGAATGTGACCGCCGTCACAGGTAACACCACACAACAAAATAGCAGATTGCTAATGTGCAGATTTATTATGAAAATTGCAGTCGCATTTCGGAACTGAAAAGAGTGAAAATAGTGGTCAGATACACAGGCAGTGAACATTATAAGTAAATAAATCAGATTGTGCAGTGTGCACGTGTTAATTATGAAAACAGCATTTAGTTTTTTGCGTGATACGTGAACAACCGTACAGACAGACAGATAAAATTCTAAAATAATTGTTTTGGTTTCTATAGCTCTTATAAATACCTCATGATATTTTTCTTAAATATCTCCCATGTACAGACATCGAGCAGTTACAATTTTAAAATACAGAATGTCCCAGATATTTACTTTTAATATATTTTTTTTTGTTATGTTATCTTGAATAATCTAATAAAATCAAGAGCTTAAAGAAGCATTATTCGAATACATAACAAAAAAAAATCAAAAAGTAAATAATAACAGGAGTGAAAAGACCGTCACAGAGTGTAGATTTTTTTGATATTTTTTAAAATGCCTATAATTTTTAAAATGTGTAACTTAGATTATTTTTTATATTTTCTGATAGCTATTATAACTTAGCCTGTTCCCTGATTCCGGCTTGACGTCGACTTCTGGGACAACCTGTATGTATAGATTTGATATATCGCTAGAATTTCTTTTACCTACAATGGTAGCAAACTAATTAAACCACCCACCATACAAAATTGGTCGTCATTGTCAATTAGAACATAAATGCAATGACAATAACTTTAAGACATATTGATAAATTACTAAGTTTCTATATAATTATATAGTCTTAGTAAACAAGTGACGACATCAACCATTAACCACATAGTCCAATTGAGATGTAAATTATCCCGCTGTTGGGCACGGCCCTACGCATTTTCAGTGTGTCATGTGTTTGGCCATAATTCACCATGTAGGGTTAGTGCAAATTGAAAAATTTCACACATCTTAGAGAACATTGTCAAAAACTATCAAACATGTTCTTTCGCGAATCTTTCATTCACCGGAAACATTTGCAAAGTCAGTGTTGCGTGTTATGAGATCGAATCAGATCTCTACGTGGTCCAACGGCCTTGCAAAGGCTTTCACTGCCAACTGTAATAACAGAGTAAAATATAACTAACCTTTCTGCAAACTGCAAGTGCGATAATAGTAATAAGGTTTGTGGGAATGCCGATGAGTATAAAAATAACACAGAGAACATATGCAAATTTGAGCAATTCTTCTGGGTAGTTATTGAAGATCTTTATAGCTGCTAGATCTTCATTAGTTTCGTTCACATCTTCACTGTATTCAGAAGCCATCTTGAATTTTATAACAAAGGACTACTATCTTTACACTCCACAATCACATGCACAATTTCTTTAGCAATTTGCTTATTAGAAACCAATTTTAGCGTCAATCCTTTTACATGCCACTCTTGCTGTCTACATTTTCCTAATACGCTTTAAACGTGTGTCTTCTTTGGTAACTAGTTCACGTATGAATTAATACTATTTATTATATGAATCGACGTAATGTTAATGTTTATTAATACATAAATTTGTTAAGTCGGCTAAGTTTTCCCTAATGCGTCAAATGCGGTTTTTACAGTTACTATACCTATACAGATACTTCAGAATTACCCATTATAATAGAGTGCATTTTTAATGTTAACCAATTTATTCTTCAACAGGAAAGGTTTGGGATAGTCCTTAACTTAGTTGATAGGTTTGCTTTCTGGTAAAGGAATAAATTTTTTATTATTTATAATAAAATTTGGATAAAGTAGTATTAATATACGACTGAAAAAGTTCCTCCTCCAACATCATAGACAAAAATATACCATTAAAAAATTCTTATTTATTTTAAACTGTGGAAAAATTAAGCGTACTCGTACTATAAAGTATAAGACTAGCAAAAACGATAAAAACGTTTAGAATTGAGTTTATCTCAAACAAAATATGAAATTCGAAATTGTAATAAAATTTGCTTTTCAAAGATTTCTACTAGGATCTACTATTCCTAGCCAGTTTTTACAGTAGCAGTCACATCGTGAACTGGCGGTAGGGCAAATATGACGTTTCGTAAGCACTTGTTTCATACGAAATACAACATTATGCAATGGATATCCGTAGTCTTTGCCTACCCCTCTGGGAAACAGGCGTGAATTTTTGCGAACATTATTACACTTCATTCCCTTACAGGAAACACAAAGGCGTGTTTCTTAAATTTTTGTTTCAGTCATAGGTAGCCATTACCACTTATTTTTATTTCAATAATATGTACGAAATTAAACGGCCTTAAGCCGTATGCCTAAAGCAACTATCGATGTGGACAATCGTTCAAATATAATTCGAAGGCAATTGTCCACATCGATAACTGCACGGATGGCGTAGTGATTTACGTGGTCGCGTCGCCACTACCGCCGCGCCGAGTGTGGGTTCGATCCCACACACGATCGCCCACATGTAACAAAATTTTGTGTGATCAACAGATAGTTGTTTCGAGTCTCGGTGTTCTTTGTTTCCGTTGTTTGAATGTTTGTAAAGTCTCCCGCGACACAGGATTTATTCCTAGTGCGAGCCTAGGAGCTGTCTTTTATAATAATAATAATAATATTCTACCACATACACACAACACCATCTAGCCCAAACTAAGCAGAGCTTGTACTATGGGTACTAGACAATGGATAAACATACATATATGCTTTTTTTTGTAAATACATACATATTATACATAGAAACACCCAGACCAAGACATACATCCATGTTCATGTACACAAATGTTTGACTTGTGCGGGAATCGAACCTGCGACCTCAGGCGTGGCAGTCGGTTACACTAACCACTACGCCATCGAGGCCGACAATATAACAATATACAATAATAGAAGTTGTCTTTTTATAAAAGAAAAATGATTTGACAACACTATACATGTGGCCTTTATCCTTGACCATGTAGTGTAAGTAAAGTAATATCGAGTTGTGTACAATTGTATTCGAATATAATTCGAATACAATTACTAATACTAGGTAACGATTAAGATCCGGTTTACTACGTATTCATAAGTGTAAAAATAAAATATTTAAGTCGGTGAACATATTGGAACAACAATGAATTGCATCCTGTTTTTTATTGTTTCTTTTTTCATTATCTTTTTGATATGTCCTACTGCCGGGAAAAAGCCTCTCTTGCACTTCCAAATTACTCTGTTGATGGATATTCCCTACTAGTCCATTTCCAAAGCGTCCAGTTCAGGATGTTGATAAGTAGAATTAAATTATATATTCTATCCTATCATATTCTATCACATACACATAACACCATCTAGCCCAAACTAAGCAGAGCTTGTACTATGGGTACTAGACAATGGATAAACATACATATATACTTTTTTTGCAAATACATACATATTACATAATGTAGAGGAAAGAATCGCGTCAAGAATGATGTCAAACTACTACATACTAGCTGTCCCCCGCAACTTCGTCTGTTTCATATAGGAGAATTTGCCCTGTTTTCACAACATTTTTCATTGCTGCTCCTATTGGTCGTAGCATGATGTTATATAGCCTTTAGCCTTCCTCGATAAATGGGCTACCCAACACAAAGAATTTTTCAATTCGAACCAGTAGTTTCTGAGATTAGCGCGTTCAAACAAACAAACTCTTCAGTTTTATAATATTAGTATAGATATAGAGGAAAACATGTCATTCGTGTAACTTATCCCTTATTCTTTAGTCTCATGAGTATATGCCTCCGTAATGGTAGGCAGAGATGTATGATAGCCATATTTCGTTAGGTTTTCTAGGCACTGTTTTTTATTTCTTCATAGACAACTCCCGCACTAGGAATAAGGCTGAGGCTACAGTAGGCAGCGATTCGCGATGCGACTGTGAAAGCGAAACGATATAAATATGGCATGGCTACATTATAAGCGAAATTTTTTTATGAATTCGCTTCAATTTCGCTGACAAGTTGATGTAGCCGATGCCGTGATTACACTAATGTTGTTTCTATCGCATAAACAAATCAAAGATTAATAGCGATATATGGCGTACGGTGTAGCCATAAACGTGAATATGAACTCTTTGTTTTATCGCTTACGTATCGTAGGTCGTGTCGCGGACTAATGTAGCCTCAGCCTAATACGAGTGATGCGGGTAACTTTAAAAACTTAAGAACAATGGATAAAAAGAACTTGAATACTTGAAATAACTATTTGTAGACTATACAATTTTTTTGTCTTGATGCGATCGAACCCACAACACTTGGCACAATGTCGGCGACCACTTAAACTACTATGGCATCTGTGCATAGAGGGCGAAGTTATTGCCGTATACTGGACCCATTACTAATCAACTGATGTTAAAAATTCTTTCACCATTAGTAAGCTATATTACCACCGAGAAACATAGGCTAAATTTCATTTAAAAAAAAAGCTCTGTTACTAACATAACTTTAACCTACTTTTAGGCAAGCGAAGCCGCGGGTTAGTTAAAGAATGCACGTAACGAAACCACTACAGGCATACGACGACAAAGATAGCGAGATACAATAGGTCATCTTTGTCGCAGCCTCCGTTTTTCTTTAACCCAAATTTTAATTATAAATTTCTCAATCCTTTAGACCAATTTTATTTTGATGCTGTATAAAAAAAGGATTTTATTATAGACACTATAAGCAAAATATAGCAAAAAACATAACATTAACACGGAAGAGATACCACGGACATAGAAAAAATATACGGAGAAGCACACAAAACTTAAATTAAAACAAACATAGTATAATATATTTTTTATTAATCTGTTGTCGAAATTAGTCAATTTCGACCACAAAACGGCCGCTAGTCATAAATGATTATATCTACTTATCGTAGTCTCCTGTAACACAACACTGATATATAAAAATCTGTGTTCAATGGAACACGACTTTTTCGTACATACATAATGATGTATGTACGAAAAAGTCGTGTTCGTATTTCCTGAGCCGTAGAAAGATTTTAGTGGACCGCCACGCTAGAACAATATAAAACAAACCGACGCGTATGCAGTTCTAATGGGTTTGGGGTAGTGATAGATTTATCTCTGAAGCAAAAAGAAAACAGATTGCAAAGCTCGGAAGTCCATTCGGATGTATTCGACCGACATACGGATTACTGCGGCGATGTAACGGCGGGTTACTCCTGGTAAGGCTGTTGTATTAAACCCTTGTAATAATTATAAGTACAAGAAGGTACTATTTTTCAACTGAGTAAGTTAACTTGAATGCTAGAAATGATTCATGTATCGTAGGGGACTTTTGAAATAAGTAAACAACAGATACAAAGAAAATCCAGACGCCTTTTCTTTTTTTAAAAATGAGACAACGGCCGCCCTAAGAATAATTCACTTTACAAACATTTAAACAACGGACACAAAAAACACATGTTAAAAGCTTTGTGTTGTTTTAATAAATCTCGGCCTACCCTTTCGGGAATAATTAATTTAAAATACATAAATACTGTACGTATGTATTTTAAATTATTGTATGCCTAGTCAGATAGGTAATTTAAACCTATAAGTTAAGTTTTATGACACATGACAAGCAATTGTATTATTAACTAAATTAAAATGTATATTTATAGTAATTACATCATGTTATTTATTCTATAGTACGTTAATGCGATATGCAGTATTGTTTGTTTTGTATTAGGTTTCTTGTATCAAGTCTGTTTTATTGGCCTAATAGCAAACGTGCTGCGTTTACGCTTGCTGCAGCTCTTATGTCCCAATTTTCAATTACTGGATTGGGCAAAGTGTAAGGTTGCTATACTAAATAATAAATATAGTTGATAATAATTTTATTACACGTTAGCTGATACTCAGATACTCTGATAGTAGGTGGGTACTCCTTTAAATAACATTCTTCTGTGTTACTTGTATTCTTACTGTAATGTGATGGGTCTCCATCACATTACAGTAACAATACAAAGGCTATATTATTTAAACGCACGTATTTCTATATCCACACACACACACACATACCCTCACACACACACACACACACATACCCTCACACACACACACACACACACACACACACACACACACACACACACACACACACACACACACACAACACTCACACACTTACACATACAAACCCTCACAGTCGCATATACACAATGACCCACAGCTGTCATCTATTCATGTTGCCAATATAAGATACACTATATTGATAAATAAAATGTATTTAAGTACGAGAGCCCTGGTACCCATACCACAAGTTCAATCTTAGCTTGGGTACCAGCGTCTAACAAGTGGACTGTAAAATTATTTGTATACTTTTTATGTGTTCAAATGAATGTATCTTTTTAATGCCAATAAACTTTATTATTATTATTATTATATTTTTGTTTTATATTTGGTCTCCCTTTCATTTAAAAGGGTAAAAAGCTGACACACGGGCCTTAGCCAAGTGTGCCAGAGGGGAAAGAGTTAAGAAGTAGATGATGCAAGAAATTTACGTGTGAGGCGACATGTGTTAAGAAGAACGGCTTTTTGTATGAGTGTGATTGTAGATTTCGGCATGTCAAATATGCTCAGGCTATGTCGAAGTGTCTTAGGGAAGTACGCCGGTTGTAGATATGACAATAGGTATGATTTTTACAGTGTCTACCTGCCATTGCCTTTTTATTTCGGTAGCTAAATCAACATACTTCGACATTTTTTCCGCATGCGTAGTGAGGAGATTATGTGTGTTACATACTGCGATGTCTATTATGAAAACAGTTTTTTTTGTTTTGTCTAGTATAGTTATGTCTGGTCTATTGTAGTGTATGGTTTTGTCGGTAATAATGGTCCTATCCCAGTACATTTTAAAGGAATTATTCTCTAAAACAGTACTGGGCTTATATTTGTAATAGGCAGTTTTTTTTTCAATAAACGAATATTTGTGGGCTAGGTTCTGATGGACTATTGCTGCGACTTGATCATGTCTATGCTTATATTCAGTTTGTACTATGGATTTACATGAACCAGTTATGTGTTGAATAGTTTTAGAACTACTATGGCAACGTCTACATAAGTCAGTAAGAAGGTTAGGTATACGGGTTATGTGTTTCTGGTAATTTCGGGTGTCTATTACTTGATCCTGAATGGCGATCACAAAAGCCTCCGTCTCCGGAAAGAGCTCTCCGCGCCGTAGCCATTCGTTCGACGCTTCTTTGTCGACGTGTTCTTGGCCGAGATCAGCGAGATGTCTCCCGTGCAGAGACTTTTGGGACCACAAAACTATTTTCTGCTCTTTGCTCAATAATTTTGGCTGTACATTTCTATTCAATAGGTTAAGGGGGGTTAGTTTTTTATCTGCATTCGTTAATTATTTGTGAAGTTGAGATTGCTCAGCTTTGGAGTAAAAGTATTTGCGTAATTTGTCTATTAGGTTATTGTGTAAGTTTTGTATGTCGATGAGGCCTCTTCCTCCACTTTGGCGTGGCAGTGTGAGACGCTATACGCATGATCTGGGATGATGTTTTCTATTGGCTGTCATGTGTGTGTTGATTGTGCGCTGTAATTTAATTAAATCACTTTGAAACCAATTTATAATCCCGAAGGAATAGATGAGAACAGGTATTGCATAGGTATTTATTGCCTTTATGATGTTGCGAGAATTTAACTGGGTTCTTAAAATTTGGTTTAGTCTTACTTTGAATTGTTTAGTTAACTCTAATTTTGTTTGTTTTTGCTGAATTTGCTTGGATTGATGAAAACCTAAATATTTGTAAGTGCTGTGTTCGTTCATGGGTTCTATTTGTTCACCTGTATTAAGAGTATATATATTGTGTTCAGTTTTCCCTCGAGTTATAGAGTGTATTTTGCACTTATCAACTCCAAATTGCATTCGGATATCCGTCGAGAATGTTTGTGTGGTGTCGGCTAGTTTTGTAAGTTCGGTGTTATTTGCTGCATAAATTTTGATGTCATCCATGTAGAGTAAGTGTGAAAGAAGGTGAAACGAATTATTACATTTAATTTTAAATCCTATATTGTAATTATTAAATAGTTCTGACAATGGGTTGAGTGCTATACAAAACCATAGGGGGCTAAGTGCATCTCCTTGAAATATGCCTCGTTGAATTTTTATCAGTCCAGTAGTCAATAAAGGGTTTTCAATTAATCTTAATTTTGTTTTCCAATTAAGCATGGCTGCACCTAAAAATAAAATGAGACTGGGATGAATTTTATAATGTTCTAATACAAAAATTAACCAACTATGGGGAACAGAATCGAATGCCTTTTTGTAATCTATGTACATTGTATGTATATTCCTATTTCTAGTCTGTGCTTGTTTCATTACTATTGCATCTATAGTTAACTGCTCTTTACAGCCCTGGCTATATTTCTTACAACCTTTTTGTTGTTCTGCTAAAATGTTGTACTGATCTAAATGATTGTAAATAATTTCGCTAATGCATCCTGTGATAATCTTGTATATAGTTTGAAGACATGTGATAGGTCTGTAATTTGCGGCATTTTTTGTGTCTGAGCCTTTCGGTAACATATAAGTGACTCCATGTGTAATGAATGTTGGCAAAGTGTGTGGTGATTCAATGAATTTGCAAATGTGGTTGTGGATGAATGGATGTGTACTGCTGAACTTCTTATACCAATAATTATGTATGTTGTCTGTATCCGGTGCCTTCCAGTTATGAGTGCGTTTGATGATTTGAATGAAAGTATCTACAGGGATGTTTTCAAACTACATTCGATTAATGTTTGCTGTGTCACCTATATTTGGTAACCAATCAGCGTTACTGTTATGTTGTACTGGGGTTTCCCAGATGCCCGCCCAAAATTGATGTAATTGTTGGGGCGATGGATATTCCGGCTGTGAAGTATGAATTGGATTATTGTGGCTAAGAGATCTGTAAAACTGTCTTTCATTATTTGTAAAGGTTGCATTTTGTTGTTTGCGTTTAGTACATGTTAAATATCTTTTAAGTCTATTTGAAATTGCGTTTAATTTTTGTTTCAGTGTATCAAGGAAATGTTGAGGTTCTGTATTAGGTTCTTCGTGTTGTGAATGGGTTTTGTATTTATTTTTTATTTCTTCTACGGTCTTAAGTATTCTTTGGTTTCTATTTCCTAAAAGGTATTGTGTTAATCTGGCTATTTCCAATCTATATTTTTGTATCCTACTTTCAATCCTTCTTTGCCAAGAGGGCTTTTTATTTCGCCTATTTGTTGATATATTTTCATCGAGGTTAAATCTCGTGCCATTGCAAGTGGCACCTGTAAAGGCAGCAGAGTATATTATGGCGTGCAGTGTCGTGAAATCTAAGTCGTGGTTCAAGTGCTTTGGGAGAATATCCTTATTTAAACAGTGAACAATTTGAGCAAATTTACGTGAGGATTTTTGTTTTGGGATGTATGGTCTTGATTCAGGATCCACAGTGGTAAATCGGGCAAGGGCGCAATTTAATTCTATTTCGATATTATTAATTTTTTCTATACGACTAATATTAGGGCTATTTTCATTTTGACTATTCGTTATTCTTTGGGCAAGTGTGGATGTGCTATCTATTGTGTTATCGAGGTGGGTTTGCTGTGTGTGGTCTGTTAAAGAGTGTTCTAGTGCATTGGATCCCTCACCTTCTCTGTCAGATTGGCGTTGGTTGTTCAGCTCAATCAGTTTTAATTCTATTTCTCTCTTCAATGCATTTATTTTACTGCTGTATATCTTATTGTTAAATATTAATCGTCTTTGATCGGCAATTCTCTGCTCAGTGAGGTTCGACAGGCTCGGATGCCTTTCTACGAATAATTCATGTAGATTTTTTCGGTAAACAGTTTTATTAGCCTCTATTTCAGTTACTTCAAAATAACATTTAATGATGTCTTCATTCATCTCGTCTGTCCATTTCATTCTGGCGTGGCTAATAATGTCATTTGTTTGTGGAGAGATGTGTGCTGTGTGATTGTGTATAATAGGTGAATGGCTAACGTTCTCAGTTTGTATGACGTGTTCATTTACTTCGGATCCTATCTCATCTAATACATGCTGTGGCAGTAGTTTTCTTCTAAGTATAGCTCTTCTTTGGTCTCCTATTCGTTGGCGTGTGGTTTGCATTTCCGGATATCTATTGTTAAATTGTAGGTGTAAAGATTCTAGATAGTTGTTCATGTTTGTTGTCTCGCATTTGGTTATCAGAAGGTATGTGCGCCATATGAATCGGTTCATATCTTCAGTCCATTTTTTTCGCGCATGGGTAGGGCCAACAGTGGGTGCAGGATTAACGGCTAATGCCTCCTGCACAACAGCCGTTGATCTTGTAGTTCGGGATGAATATGTGGATAATGGTGATGAATTGGGTGACTGAAATAAGCTGTGAGTTGATGAAGGTGATGGAATGTTAGCGAAAAGTGAATGTTCTGATGACGTAGTAGGTGAGAGTGAAGGTGATCGTTCGGCTGTAGCATTTTGTTCGAGGGGAACCCGCCTGTTCAGTCCCCCGTCGCCAACGGTTCGCATGCTATGACACCCAGCGTCAGCTCCAAGTGTGCCCCGGCGATTGCCCCCGGGAAGCGATCCTATACGTTTACTTCTTAGTATCATCTCCATAAACATGGGTTACCAGAGCCATGTTAGCCGCACCAGAAACAATATTGCGTGTCCGCCCCCTACGTGAGTCAGGTGTTCGACTCGGACGTATGGTTGGATTATAGGGGGCTTATTATTATTATTATTATATGAATCCTACATCTATGTTCGGGTTTTAAGTAATTTTTTTTATAATAATATTTGCCTGATGAAGCCTCTTATATGCAGAGGTTCATTCGGTTATCTTGGTTGAAAAGTCGTTCGGATTTATTCGAGCTCCATATGGCATTTAGCGCATACATGTTCGAGCTCATTCGGCATTATACCGCTGTTAACCCGAATATGCGCATGCCGAGTTGCATTTTTGTTAGAGATTTATCGATATTTATTCGATTCTGCTTATGCCGATTGCTATACGGAGTCGATCATTTGTGTTGACCTAATTCATAACCCTTATTGAGTTAGATTTGTTTTTTAGAAATATTTATGAGCCTGAAAATTTACCAGACAGATATTATATTATTTCTCATATTAAGGAGGGTCTAAACATAGTTGGCTTAGTATGGATGTGATGCCCTAAATGTATTCCTGAAGGTTATAATTAATATATGTATATATGAATAACAACATAAGAAACATTTAAAAGTTTTAGTTTTGAATGTACGATATGTATCGAGCTGATCAGGTCGTGTTAGCATGCATTACTCATGATTGACAAATGGTGACTAATTCGACTAAATAATAATCCAGTAATCCCTAATTAATAAATGATAACGGTATCAATATGTTTACATGCGCTTTATTAATTTTGCAAAAACATGATGGTCTCTGCGCTACTAGCACAAAAGACAAAGATATTTGGATTCTCTGTTAAAAGAGATAATCGATAAAAAAATGGAATAATTCACAATTTCAATTATTCGTTATAAGCGTTAATAGTTATTCGAATGCTTTAATCTGTCAATTGCTGCGATGACATACATAATTGAAAAACAGTTATGCCTGGGTATGCCTGTGATGGGTTGCTGCAGCTCAAAACGTTACATAATATTCCTTTATAGAGGAGTATTAGGTACATAAAAGTATATTGCTTTATTTTTCAATAGCAATTCGATATCCTTAAACCAGCTAAACGCTTTCGTAAAATACTTGGCAATCAGTTCAGTACGATCTGATATTATGTAGCAAAAATATTTGCCCTAGTCTATTCATTTATATCGTCTGATTTTATGAAACAGTTTTGTCAGAAAATATAGCTTAACTATGCTGTACGTTTTCACCGATCGTTTCTGTTGCGTATTGGTGGGCTCTGTAATGAATTACGTGCACAGTATCCCGCTATTGGGTCTGTTACTCGAAACAAGGTTCAAAGAGAGCATTCTTATCAAAGCATACAGTGACCTGGCTTGTATGCTTTTGGAATTACTAAAGTTCATGAGTGGCAGTGACGAAGTACTGTTCAGAAGACCGCTTGCTCTACTAGCACTAGGGACAATAAAAACGAAATTTAATATTTAATTCATTATTAAGTCTTCGATGGACGATTCGAAATTAATATTTCTGGTAGAAATTCTGTTTCGCATCGTCAGCATAATGGCGTATATTTATCTTTTACGGAAGAGCTTACGTTGTAGTATTGCCGGTGTCCGTCGTTGACAATTATTAAGAGCCGCTCTGCAATAAATCAATATTATATCAATATTCAATACGTATTGTAGTAATTTCTGATATTGATATTAATATAAATTAAAGCTCTCCATTTTTAACGGATAAAGTTTTTACGCTAATTTATTCCTAAGCATTCAATGTGTGTTTGTTTTGATGTATTAAGCTAGATTGCGAATTTGACAACTAAAGTTTCGGGAATATTTTGCTTGTGATTAAACTGCTTCGTTATTCACACGTAGATATTATCTTAATATATGGTCTTCTGTATGTGTATATTACTGACTTGTTTCTAAGAGGCTGTACCGATATCGATGCAGATTTTTGTGTTTTTGTATCCGTTTGGATGGCGCAGTGAAAAAATTCCTATGGAGATTTTCTTTTAATTTGTTTTGATTTCGGGTAGGACAACGTATGTCGGGTCCATTAGCTGTAAATATAATGTTGGTGACTCACAGTTATGAGCAGCTTTATTGGCTTAACAGCGGTTCGAATTGCTCTCGCCGTTTGAGTTCTACTGCCCTGCTACTAACCTGTCTATACAGGCCTGCAAAATGAAGGTCATAACTTCCTCTCTGGAATTTGATAGCTGATTCTGGAGTATTTTGATGCGCTGATTACGAATATGTACTTAGTTTTTCTCCATCACCTCCTGATTTTTCAAAAAAGCTACAGATAGAAAATTGAGAAAAAAGACAAGTTTTCACTTAAAAAATTATATATTTAAAAAAGTACTTAATTTTTAACTTAAAAAACTATTAACACGTAATAACAACTTATTGCTGGGTTAAAATACACTTAAATTTTATTTGTGGAACCTGGTCCTTTTTTCCTGGAAGCTTCTGTTGTGCGATTTTCGCTTATATTTCCGGTTTGGATCATCACGCTTCAACAACCAACAATAGTCCGCCATCATGCTGACATTCCATCTTCCTTGATACCGGACTTCAAGCTCTTTTAAATCTTGGTGAATCTTTCACCTTGTTCTTCGCTAACGGCTCCTAGATTTTCTGGGAAGTAATCAATGTGCGAATTCAGAAAATGAAGTTTAACGCTCATATTACAACCCATTACACCAAAATTCGTTATCATTTTGGCTACTATTTCTTTATAGTCCGAGCTTTTATTGTTCCCCAAAAAGTTTTTTACCACTTCCTTAAATGATTTCCACGCTTGTAACTCGACATCATTGAGTTTTTGATCAAATTTTTCCTCCGACATCAATTTTCTTATATCAGGGCCGACAAAAATTCCTTCTTTTAACTTAGCATCTGATAAAGATGGAAAAACTGAATGCAGATATTTGAAACCTTCCCCATCTTTATTTAAAGCCTTCACAAACTGCTTCATTATACCCAATTTGATGTGTAAAGGCGGCAGTAAAACTTTTTCTCTGGGAACCAAACTCTGTTTAAGCACGTTTTTGATTCCTGGGGTTAGTTCAGTTCTTGGAGGCCATTCCTTTTTGGTCCAATGATGTTGTTTATCCCGGCTATCCCATTCGCAAAGAAAGCACGGGTATTTTGTATAACCACCTTGTTGGCCGAGTAGCATGCTTATGATTTTCAAGTCTCCACACACCATCCAGCCGTGATGTTCGTAAGCTATAGTAGCTAAAAGCTTTTCCAAATTTTCATAACATTCCTTTAAATGGACAGAATGTGCAACAGGTAGTGAGGCATATGTATTCCCATTATGTAGAAGGACTGCTTTTAAACTTCTTTTTGAGGAGTCAATAAACAATCTCCACTCCTTAGGATTGTATTCAATGTCGAACATTTTCATCAAGCCAGGAATATCTTTACAGTACACCAAATCATGATCTTCAGCGAAGAATGGAAGGAAATCTTTTTCTCTGTGACGGTACCATGAAAATGAAGTACCAGGTGCAAGCATATTTCTTTCTTTTAATCGTGATCCGAGGAGCTCAGCTGCATCTTTGGGGAGATTCAAATCTCTTGTCAAGTCGTTTAAATCTGACTGTGAAAAGAGCTGACACTCGTTAGAATCTACTTGAAATACAGGATCAGATTGGGATGCATTCTGTTCATTTGTATCATTAGCAGAATCTTCAATTTGTATAGCTGGATACGGGGGCTGCACCATTTCTGAATCTCCGAAAACTGCAGGCGTAACTGATGACACATTTGGATAGCTTATGTCACTTTTATTTTTAGAATTGTATCCAGTTATGTCACAACAACAAAAGTAGCAATCTTCAACATGGTTGTTAGGCTCTCTCCATAGCATGGGCGAAACGATTTTGAAGCTATTTTTCTGTCCTTTTGACCACTTGCGAAGTTCAAGTAAACAAGTCGAACAAACTTTTTGAGGTGTCCAAGTTTTGTCTTGGTTACTTATAGAATGTCCAAAATAACTTTTGTAAATATTTTTCACATAGTCTGTAATGTTGTTTCGTTGTTTTATCACCATGAATTTCCCGCAAATATATTTAGCAAATATATTTGCTACTTAATGCAAATTATAAATTATAGATATTAATCTTGAAATTGTAGTTGTATTTAAATATATTATGATCGCACTTACTTAGTATTATTGGTAGTTTCCCTAAGCAAAGTATAATATTTGTGGTCAAAGTGGATTCACATACATACGTCCATTTTGAAATTAATCGGTACCGCACACGGTATTTCTTTGAATACATGCGTCAATTACAAATCATTTAGTGGTTCCTTCTTACTAATAAGGGACAAACCAATATGATTACGTGTTTTTAATATTAGTCAGGACTATTCAAATAGTTATTGCTTGGCAACATGAAAAATATATACCTATACAACAGAATGCAGTATAGAAGTACGGTATAGTCATATTTATTAGGCACAGGGCAGCTCTCCTTCGTGATACTAATCTTCTGATCTATGATTTGACAACACCCGGCGCCACTGCGCCGAGTGTTGTAGTGGCCGATTGGCGTAGTGGTCTAAGTGGTCGCCTCGCCTCTATTTAAAAACTTTATCCAAAACTAAAGTTTCAAATCTGAATTTGACACCTTTAAAACTATTGTACAGAAATGCACAGCTGTAATAAATAACTTTCTAAAGTTTAAAGTATCTTTGTCCTATGAAGTGGTATCTTCATCAGGTCGCCTTTACGGGAAAGTCCTTACAAAACACAAGGTACTTGTTGTATACTTAGATATGAGTTGAACGTGCAGCTTTCGGATTATGGAAACTGCAAGCTAGCATCGCATTGAGCCAGTTAGTGGCTCTTTAGCGGAGTACCAGTGTGTTTGTCCAAGGTACCAAGCGGTGAGCAAGCTTCGGTCAAACTCTCACTGTAATAAAATTACCAAATGCTTTAAATTTGGGATGTATTTTGTTGAAACTACATATATATTGTAGTTACTTAGTAGAATGTTCTAAGTACGAGCTAAATTTTTCAGCTGATCGTGTCTTGGGAACAAGGAAAATGGATATGTGATTTAATTGTATATGGTTTATTGGTTTATACAATACTAGTTTCTGCTCTCATGTCTCTGCTTGCTGTATTCTAGTGGCACAAGCGTAAGTGCAAGTGTTGATCGATTAGATTCCTAAATTTAGTACAAAAACTGGTACTCATTTCTTGGTCAAATAAAAGAATTTTATGAAGCACTAACTGCTATCATTGAATATTATAGCAGTTAGTGCTATCATATGTTTTTTATTTAATAAAAAAAAAAAAGACGGCCTTGATGGCGTAGTGGTTAGTGTAACCGACTGCCACGCCTTAGGTCGCGGGTTCGATTCCCGCACAAGTCAAACATTTGTGTGCATGAACATGGATGTTTGTCTTGGTCTGGGTGTTTCTTTGTATAATATGTACGTATTTACAAAAAAAAAGTATATATGTATGTTTATCCATTGTCTAGTACCCATAGTACAAGCTCTGCTTAGTTTGGGCTAGATGGTGTTGTGTGTATGTGATAGAATATTATTATTATTATAAAAGGTGTTCACTAGCTTCAAGCAATAATTTCACCTACAAAAACATGACTAATAAATCTCTAGTTTCCAAACGCAGTTTACTAATAAATAATAAATCAAGATGGTTATATATTCACCGTTGTCAACTAATGCGCCTCAACAGAATCCCGTTTCGGAATTGAGAGTAAACCCCAAGGATTTCCTTATCGCGTATTGGCGAAAATTTATAGAGTGTGAAAATTCTCTGTCTCAACGGATCGGTGCAAAATGACAAACGTGACCCGAATGCGGGACTAAAGCCCGTTCAGATTTCACAGGGGATGATGAGCGGCATTTTAAATATCTGCGCCACCATCATAAATTTTCTTTATGGCTTGTTCATTAAGTATGCGTGATGAATAACCTCGCGAATTACGTCAAGTTGTTGGTACTTCGGGTTTTGGACGCTGTAGATTATATTTGATTTGATCACGAATTATATGAGGTTTTCGGCATCTATGGGTTCTTCACTCAGTTTCGGGTTACATCAATAAGTAAAAAATCGTGATGAAATTTTACGTTTGCAGTCAGTAAGCAAACAAAATTATACGATAAATATAATATTTTTATTTTGTTAGGTTAGTTGATCGGGCCAGACGGTATGGTTGCTCTCTCGCTCCCGGCCGTGGTTCAATCTATGGTCCGGAGCGAGAGGTCGTGGAAAGCCGTCGCCTCCTTCTGTGAGGAAGTCATGTCCATCAAGGAGGCGGCGGAGTGGGAGAGGGAACGCTTAAAACCTCTCCCCAACCGCAGAATCGGGCGGCGGAGGGCGCGAGATGACCTCCAGCCACCCTGAGGTTTGACCTGGGGGTGGTGGGCTGCGTGGGCCTGCTCACCACCCGATCAGCACCAGGTCCGATAGGCAGCGTGCGTGTTCTCACGCGCGCCTCTGAGTCGTGTTTTTGTCCCCCCACAAGGGGACAGTAGAGGAAGTGTCTTATGTAGTGGCCTGCCGTTTCACACGGCAGGCTGAAACCTTGGCGGGGTCGCGATTGCATGTGAAAGCGATTCGCGCAGCCCCGCTGTCTATGGTTATGTTGAGAAACACCGTGGTAGGTTTAATCGCTATAACCGGGGTATCTTTATATAGCCAGACATAACCTCTACGGCGCCCCGCGGAGAGGCATGCGTCAAAGCATTCCCCAACGTGAAAAAAAGCGCTAAATAATTATGAAAATATGCTAAGTAAATAGTTGACATACTCAGCATACATTTCAGACTTGGCTCGGCGATTTCGTCTACGTGTGATCTGATAACATGGCTTGCAAAATGTAGATATTTAGGGATACACTGTCAGTACCAGCAGATTATAAGATCAATAACCGGCACGCACTGCTTTTCAAAATTCAACAAAAAATGTATGTCATCTAAAAATTACATCAAAGTTCGATTTAAGGAATGTTTAAATACCAGAATCATGTCTTGCTAACCAACCAAACTTACTTGTTTTTTAACAATATAATCCTGTCACATCAAATTATCCCAATGCTAGGCTTAATTTATAATAATTATTATTCTAACCTTCTTCTTCCTTTGTGAATTAGAGGGATTTGGGCTGTCATAGGGTTATGTGTTTGAAAACAGTCCTCATACACTTTTGAGAATTAATATATTTTGGTTAACCTTCATGATAAACCAATTCAGTCGTTGAGTAAGGAATATTTATGTTAACTATGAAATTACTTGAATGCGATGTTATTTTTTTTAATAGTATCTTATTTATTTGTTAACATTTAAATTAAACAATAATTCCATATTTTATAATAATTTTATTTAGTCATATTTTATAATGATTTAATTTAATTATTTTATATTTGTTATTTATTGTTCTGTATTGTTTTAATAATTATAATGTATTATCTATACTAATATTATAAAGCTGAAGAGTTTGTTTGTTTGTTTGAACGCGATAATCTCATGAACAACTGGCTCGAATTGAAAAATTATTTTAGTTTTGGATAGCCTATGTATCGAGGAAGGCTATAGGCTATATAACATCACGCTACGACCTACGAGGGCAATGCAATACCCATAAACGCGGATGAAACCCCGGGCGTAGCTAGTTTCTTATAAAATTGTTAGCTTATTAGCACTTTTTAAAATGTTAAACTTTAAGTAGTGCATGTGGTGTTACTCAATAAATGATTGTTACACTTGTAAATGTACCTACTCAATGAATAATTAGGTATGTAATGTATTGTGTACACAATTGTTGGATAAACTGATTAAATAAATAAATAAACTAAATTATTTTCTTAATGCTCCCGCAAAGTAATACCTTACAAATATCAAATTAGTCACCTAGAAACTGTCCCCCTGCTCTGACTCGTACCGTGATTTCTGGATAAAGTAGCTTGTTAATGGCAAAATTCTGCAGTTGGTGAGAGGGTTTAAATGGAGCGTTTAAACCCTCTCACCAACTGCAGAACCGGGCGCCGGAGGGCGCGGGATGACCTCCAGCCACCCTGAGGTTTGACCTGGGGGTGGCGGGCTTTGTGGGCCTGCCCGCCATCCGTTCAGCACCAGGTCCGAGAGGCGGCGTGCGTGTTCCCACGCGTGCCTCTGTGTCGTGTCCGTCTCCCCTCTAGGGGGGGGGACAGTAGGGCATTTTTGTAGTTGTGACCAGTGGGTAGGTCTTTTCGTGTAGTGGCCTGCCGTTTCATACGGCGGGCCGTAACCTCGGCGGGGTCGCTACCGTATGTGAAAGTGATTCGCGCGGCCCCGCCGATAGTGGTTTGACGAGGAACACCGTGGTAGGTTTATTCGGTATTCCGGGAGGTCCATTTTATCGTTTTAACATCTTTCTGTTACCCCGGCGAGTCCAACATAACCCCTTCGCCCGCCCCCGCGGAGGGATATGCGGCAAAGCATTCCCCCAGGTAAAAAAAAAAAGAAGGTTAGGTTTGCAACAGTTCTTTTTTCTGGATGAAAGGTACCCTATGTCCTATTCTGTACCCCTGACAACGTGTATACACAATTTCATGTTGATCGGTTGAGTAGTTAAGGCGTAAACAAACAAACAAACTCATTTTCGCATTTATAATATTAGTAAGGATTTAGGATGTACAGAAATCATGAACAAATATTATGCTGTTCACCAGTTGTGCACAACATAATATCTATTTGCATGTTGATGATTCCATTCGAATATAATCATCATCATTCAAATAGATTAATTCATGATATAATTACGTTACAACATGCCAGCCATTTCTTGTGTCAGTGGTTTTTGCTTGGTACACTTGGGGCCCAGATCAAAGTAAATTTCAGACGCACCTCACACTTTTTTTTGGCGTTAGAATAGAAAATAATTATTAATTTGCTTTGACGTTTATAATAAAATCGTGAGACAGCTTGGATACCTTTGAAAACTACATAATTTGTTTTAACAAATGAATTATAGTTTATAGACTATTTTGCATATATTTGCACTCTTGTTACATGTATTGTAACAACAGTGTTATTAACTGAACAGTTAAACAGGAAATCTTCACGTTAAGTAAAAACTGGACTTGGACTATGGACGTTGTCTGAAATAAATGATTTATTATTATTAAAATAAGCAATATAATTTACACAAAAGCCTTTGCAAGTTACACACGAAACTTACATAAGATACTGCGTGTGCAAAAAAAATTCTTATCACTTTATATATAATTATGTATAGGTATATTTACGTACAATGCTTTGCAAGAACATAGCGCAATCTGAATGAGTCAAAGCAATTGCTAGTGCATATATGTACATTCGCTGTCCATTACGTGTGGCCATTATGTGTGGTTATAAAAGGGTCTTAGGGAACACACCTAACATGTCCCGCGGGAACATTATTTATGCTCGCAGAACAGTCCTACCCTGTCCCAAGATGTTCCGCCTAATATATGGGCAATGCCGCCCTACCATCGAAGAGTAACGAGTGACCCAAATTGTGTGTTTTTGACAACTTATGCTAAAACCTTTTTGTAGTAAGTGGTAGAAGTAAAATTTTGGTTAATTTGTGTGGTAAAAAGAAAATCTAATATTTGAAACTGGGAAGCGCCGTGTCTCCCGTAATCCAAAGGGCTAATTCTCGTAATAAAAATTGTTTCTAACTGCGAGGTCTGTGGCACAATAGAGGATGTACTACATGTGTTAGAGGAGTGTGTTCGGTACCGTGAGAAAAGGCAAACGCTCATGCAGTCCCTAAATTTGTCGCGATTTGTAGGCGTTTTTCACGGTGTATTGGCCGATCCTATATCTGAACCAGCAAAGATATTGTACGGCTTTATATTAGATAGGTAAGTATTAGGTTAAATATAGTGAGAGAGTTAACACAATTATAAGTAATACACTTAATAAATACATACCTATTAGAAAAATTAAAATTACGGACACTTGCAAAAAATACTGGTTAACTACGAGCATTAAAAATTCATGTAAAAATTAAAAAATTGCTAAAGATACTAACATTAAAAATAAAAAGCCCTGTTCTGCTAGAATACTATAAAAAATACGAAAAAGTAGTAAAATATGCAGTAACAACATCGAAAAAACTACATTATATAAATAAAATGCATAAATCAAGTAATAAAGTGAAAACCATGTGGAGTATCATCAATGAGCGTACCAATAAAAAAGTCAGATATGAAAAACACAACATAAAACTGGAACGTAATAATTTAGAAATATCTGAGCCAAAACAAGTAGCAAATATTTTTAATAGTTTCTTTGCGTGTGTCGGTATGAGTAATAGTCAGCCAGGAAATAACAACCCTAGTAGTACACGAGTCTTACAACCTACAGAAAACACCATGTTCTTGCGACCGGTCAACCCGTAAGAAGTACACGAAATTATTATGAATCTCAAAAACAAAAAAAGTTGCGGTATAGATGAGTTTCCACCTTTCCTAGTCAAATAATGTGCAAAAGAATTATTATTACCCTTTTATTTATTAATAAACCAATCCTTTGAAGACCGTCGACCTTCCCGAATCAACTAAAACAAGCTATCATCAGACCTATCCATAAGAAACATTCAAAAACCGACCCCAATAACTACCGACCCATAGCCTTACTACCAACAGCTTCAAAAATATTCGAAAAAGCTATGTGTAACCGAGTTTACTCTTTTTGTGAGAAATATAACATATTCAATGAGTCTCAAAATGGGTTTCGAAAGAACCGCTCAACTACATTAGCAGTGTATAAATATATACAAGAAGCCCTGAATATTTTAAATAATAAACAATATGCCATAGGGGTATTATTAGATATGACCAAAGCATACGACAGAGTCCAGTACAATATATTATTAAGCAAGCTATATGAAATAGGTATCCGAGGTAGAGCACACAAATGGTTCGCATCCTATCTACAAAATAGAGAGCACCAAGTTGAAATTGAATATTATAATAGTTACAATAAGGAAATACAACATATCCGTTCTGATAAACAATTTATCAACAATTCAATCCTACAGGGTAGCGTCCTAGGATGCCTCTTATTTCTAGTGTACATAAACGATCTCCCAAATAACATACAAGGACCCTGTGTGTTGTTCGCCGATGACATCTCTCTTCTGATTACAAGCCAAAATTCCGCTGACATAAATGACAAATTGACAACCCTACTTAATAGCACAGTAAACTGGATGACCCAACACAATTTAGAAATAAATTACTCCAAAACCAAATTAATTACATTCCATCCACCACAGAAATCACAGTTACATATAGATTTTGTATATAGAGACACCAAAATAGAAAAGGTCAATGAATTCAGCTTACTAGGATTAAATATAGACACCAATATAAACTGGAAATCACATGTACAAAAAATTAAATCTAAGTTATCAACATTTTGCTACGCTCTCCGGGAAGTTAAAAAGACCACTGATATAAAAACCGCTCTAGTCACCTACTATGCCTATGCATCTTCGTGGCTAAAGTACGGAATCACCCTATGGGGTTACAGCACAGATGCTCCTTCGCTGCTAATTATGCAAAAAAAGTTAATAAGAACAATAGTAAACATAGATAACACAGAAAGTTGTAAACCTCATTTCCGAAAACTAAAAATACTTACCGTTCCTTGTATGTATATTCTCGAAACATGTAAATTTGTCAGACAACACATACATTATTACACAAGAAGGGAAGATTTAAATACAGAATATACACTACGACACAAAAATAGGCTAAACTTACCAATGTCCAGATTACAAATGCATGCATCAAGTCCCTACGTTATGTCCATAAAAATATATAATAAATTATCAAATAATATTAAAAATAAAGAGAAATTCAGGACGTTTATCAACAAATTAAAAGACTTTTTAATACAAAAATGTTACTATGATATAAGCGAATATTTAAACGATAAATTTTAATAATTTAAAGTATGTAAGTAGGTACATTTTAGAAATTAACTTTTATACTTACTTTATAATAAATTAATAATAAACTATAATAAATAAATAATACGTTGAGTAAGTCAACAAAATATATCTACTAAGCTCTGAAATTTATTTCAATATGATATAAGATAATAGAATGTTCGTTCTTCTCTCCTAATTTTGCTGTGCCCGATGGGGTCCATAATTGTTCTCTCTACATTTATAAGACCTGTATATACATTATGGAGTGCAATAAACGAATTGAATTGAATTGAATTGAGTCTGTGTGGGCACGATGGGATTTACATAGTCGCACCTGCGTACTTAAATCCCTATTAAAAAATAAAGAGAAAAAAAAATTTGTTCAAAATAGAGTTCTGATCTAGTCTCATGTCATAACTATCATAAATCTAGAATTCCATTTAAAATAGGTATATTTTATTATGAAAATTGGGTTTTCGGTTGCTGATAAGGTAATAAGCTACCAAAACGTTGGCGTAAGTGTGAATAAAAAGTTATATAACAAAGTAAGTTGCGATAATATCTTTAACGCTTACACACACATTTATAATCCTTACTTAATTCCTTATTCGAAAGTAACTCTGTCTGTCTGTCTGTTACCTTTTCACGGCTAAACCACTCAACCGATTTAGATGAAATTTGGTACAGATATAGTTTAAAACCTGGGAAAGGACATATGCTACTTTTTATTGATGTAGGTACCACGCGGGTGGAGCCGCGCGCAAAAGCTAGTCTAAAATATATTTACAAACGTATTAAAATGATAACATAATTATAAAAACACTAATAATTATAATACTAAATATTATTTTAATATTTACAATACCTACTTATAATATTAAATTTAGTTATGTCTACGTACCTACGTAATTCAAACATCACACATGTATTGTACCTACTGAGTCGCGGTGGTACACTGATAGCCAAACACAATATATTATTAATTGTGTCCGATTTTCCGACACGTGACAGATTAACAATAAGAAATAAAATGGCAAATCTATTCTGCTATTTAGTAAAGAAACTAAATACTATTGTTGTGTTTATAAATACCTAATTAACTGACCCATAGATGACTTAAAGAGTTCCGAGCATAGTTATTTTTAAATATAATATTGATTGTATATACTTTTACACTAAAAAAGAGAATGTGCCAGATTTGTGTAATAATAAAAAACCACACATATCTCAAAAGTTTATAAAAACGACCAAAAATGGGACCTCCACAAACCCTACTAATGAGTACAAACTTCAGACTAACTGTATGAAGTACGCTTTGTATTTCTAAGCACTTTTAAACGCTTTTAGGACAGGTCAGGTAATGTAATGAATTGTGGCAATAACGCAGTAAATTCTAATTTCACACACACATACATGTATAAACATATATTTAAGACTCACTTACAGGTCCCTAAAATCGAATGACACTGTTTTTGTACCCTTAGTGAATGTGTATATTTCATTAAAACATATATTGCGTGTTAGGAGTGGGTTTACGTTAATAGTGCAAATGGATAATATTGTCTTCTGTTTACGCAAATGTTATTCATTGAAATTAAACTACTACATACGGATTTTATCGCGTTATTTATTTGACACTTTATTACAAAATTTTGAAAACGGTTACACTACTATTACTATTAAACTTTACTAATTGTTAAGCTTAAAAATTAACTGTTTAATACGCACACAACTTCGAAACGTCAGAGATGCGTGCCTGGGGATCGAACTCGAGACTTCTGTGTGGCAGTCTAACGGTCTCCCAGTAGGCTATCGCTGTTTACTATTACTATACTAGTTATTTTAATCACAATTACTGTAGAATGTGATATGAAAATTTTCTTATAATTATATAAGTACGTTTCCATTCTTTAAAGTGTTACAAATTGTAAATGTGTGCCGCTACTTATGTCGCTAACTATACTATACTTAGGACGCGCGATGATTTTCTTTACCGCACACAAAATAATTGACAACAGCGGGCTTTCCCTCTGGCATTTATTTGGTTAGTACAATTGTCAATGTAAACATGTTATTCACCACTCTAGTAATTAAAGGATTTGGTTGCTTCTTTAAGTTGATGACGAAAGAAAGACAAACAGACATGTTTTTGCATTATTACGGCGATGACTGAGTCACTCTGGTTTTGGTTTCAATAAATTATGTATTATAAAATTATATATGTATAATATTTATGTGTACATATTACGTGATTTGTATACTTACCAGGAAAATTAACACATTGTTTTTGGAAGGAAGTCGTTTAATTATAAATCAATACGTTATTCAAGGTCAAAGTCAAAACCATTGATTAATTTTGGTCATAAATAAACACTTATGAACGTCAAAGTTTGAGTTAGTGAGTTTAGTCAAGTTAATGAATTTACATTTAAGTTACTTAACAAAGTACCATATGTCTGAACCACATCATGGGATACTGTAGAGGAAAAAATTGGGTATTAATCGACAATTGAGGGCCACTTGCACAACAACTCACTAAATACGTTTAGCACTAAATACATTTAAAACATCGTGGCATCTCAGTCACCTTCACACGGATGACTGCGACAGCACGATGTTTTAAATGTATTTAGTGCTAAACGTATTTAGTGAGTTGTTGTGCAAGTGGCCCTTAATGTGCATTCTAGGAATTTAAACCCGAACAGGCATACATGAAACCCAACAAATACTTCCTCTTTCATGGATTTACCAAATTACCCATTACAATATTTATATTTTCATCTTTTACAAACTGAAAACTAATTTTATAACCGTAGAGCGTAGAATAAAATGAATATTTAGCAGAGTAATACTAATTTCCCGTAATCTACCAAGTCATTTCCCGCGTCAGACAAATAAATCAAAGCGACGCGGTGGTGGCGCCAGCTAGTGGATAATTAGCGAACCAAATCACTCCCGTCTATCGGACATGCGATGAATTTGACATACTGAAGGCGTGTTTTTTGTTAAAGATAGAGATATAATAATAATAATATCTTTCTATTCAGAAAATAGCTTATACTTACAAATTTCATCAGAACTAGGCTTGACGCCTGTATCAAGCAAGAGTGCTTGGTCATCCAATCAACAGCTATACTAAAAAAAACCATAACAAGAACGAGAAGAATGTCTTGAACAACAAAAAGGTAATAAAATTTGCAAGCTTACCAATAGATCCTACGTATGTTTCATGACATTGATATTTAAGAGGAAACACAAGGGCCGTTTTTCCATACAAACGTAGTCCCCTGTTTCTTCCCTGGATAATGGCAGTAGAGCAATAATTTTTCCCAAAAAATTTATGAGCTCTATTGGCATGTCCCTATGGTTTCCTTTTTTTCATAAATTAATTATTATAAGAGACATAAGCCTTCAAAAACCTCAAAAATTGACCAGATTATCCGCTCTGTTCAAACATTCAGAAAACGAATTTGACTATATTGTATAAAAAAAGGAAAACATAGGAACACGGCCAAAGTCTTTCTTTAATTTTTAATGGAAAAAGTAGTTAAATCGATCAAGTTTTGGAGAAGGAATCAGGGGATTACGAAACGTTAATTTTGTGTACTTTTAATAGGTATTTTTGGTCCTAGCTGCAGTTGTCTCTATCGCGCTTATGATACTTATACATGGCACTGCGCGACAGCAATATATTTTATAAATACCTATTGTTCAATTCTCTCGCCCTTTAAAATAAATTACTCTCATAGTGATAATCCGCGTGTCACGTGGGAGTTTAAAAACATTGAAACAACGGACACAAAGCACTCTAACTCTCAACAAGTATATCAGAACCAAAAAAAATTGTCGTGGGAATCAAAGACACAATACTTGGCGCACTGGTATTCTGAGGCGTCCACTTTAGCCACACCATCCGTGCAGATTGATCCTCTGGTGGGTTTCATATCAAAATAAAAGATATTAGTCAAGATGAAATGTCCCCATAACGGAAAATACGGTTAAACAGATAATAATTATATCCGTAGACTAACCTAGTGTGGATGTGGCAGATTTTCGGTTATATCATCTTTCATTTCCAGAAGAGACCATGAAGAGGTATAGGTTAGGTTCTCAGCTTAAAAGTTAAAATGAAAGTTTTATATTTTAATTTTTTGCCTCGCTTTAATAACTAAAGAATTGCAGCCGTGCTAACTTTTCGCTGCACGTTGATCTGTTATGTACACACGGCGACATATCAACCTAGACTGTTTGGACTTTGAACTATTAGAAGTTGAACGCTGCGAATCGTGCGACAGAGTGCGTTATATTTTTGTTATTTTGTCTAATTCACGCTGAACGGGACGCGACGCTCTATCCTTACCATTACATCGACATCACTATGCACTGTCCCTTTCCGACAATTCTCTATTTTGTATGTAGCGTAGTTATGCATATGTAGGGTGTCTAACTTGATGTGTAGCCGTGTGTACTAAACTCGCTACTCGCTATTTGTGAGACCAAGTCCTTAGCTCCTTTGCGGTCGTAATGCGGGCAATTGGAGTAGTACGGCTTGTTTACGATGAACATAATTATTTTAACTTAGTTAATTTGCTGGCTATGTGATATGATACATGTGATGGCTAAATTATGTTGTAGTGCAGTTTAACCTATCTTACTAGTAAATTAAACATACTATGTTAAGCTAATAAGGTTAAGATAGCTATTAGCCGGAAACTAAATAGAATAAAAAATTCATTGTATCTATATTATTGTATTGTATTTATAATATATTATTGAGCCACAGGGTCAACATCAAAACACACATCAAAATCTGTGTCTCATTACATTTTCACTCGCCGATGACGTGTTTTCTGGTATAACCAAACATTCTCAATTTCTTTAAATATCAATATATTAATTCCTCCCTTTTCCTTATTCGAAGTCTGTGTACGGTTAGAAAAATCGAGAAAAGTGGCTGACCTGAAAATAAATATAATGCCGAATTACCGAATTTCAGTAATGGCGGTCAATCCTCACGCAGATTAGCCATCATGGCAAATACAACTTCTCTCCCTATTACCTAAATCTTATAGTCTGATGCGACGGCCGATCCGCTACGATCGGAGACTCATTAGATGCAAGGCCAACGGCTTTACGAGTTTTCTCAAGAACGGAGTACGCAGCATCGCCATCTTCTAGTTTTAACCGACTTCTAAAAAGGAGGAGGTTTTTTTTTTTTTTATGTGTGTCCGCGGATAACTCCGTCGTTTATGAACTGATTTTGATGATTATTTTCTTGTTGGAAAGTAGATATCCCAAGGGTGGTCCCATTGGCACCAAGTCAGGATCTGATGATGGAATCCCAGGGAAATCGAGGGCAACCCTCAAATGTTATAGGTAGTAACAATGTTTTTCATGTATTTTCTAAAGCTATTGAGACATTTGCGTATGGTCATCATCATTTGATGACGCTGAGCTGATGAAGGAAGGTACAACTCTTTAACGGTTAGGAGTTAGGTGATTTCTTGTTCTAGAATAATGTATAGAGACTTGTCGATATCGATAATTGATTTCTCTGGAGACAACAGAGTGAGTGCTAGAAATTAAAAGTATCGCAATTCTAAAGGTAAATAAATACGACATGTCTGCCTGTAATGTCGAGATAAATGTATTTTATTAAGCACAGCGAGTTTTTGTTATGCTAAAAAATATTAACGACCAAATTTGAATTCAACTGTTTGTCTTTCTGCATGGGAGTATTTTTGGAATGGCTGAACTGAGCTAATGTGCTTTTATTGGTGTGTGTGTTCATTTTAACCGTAAGAAAAGGAGGAGGTTGTCAATTCGACGCGTATTTTTAGGTATGTTTGTGAGTTTGTGAGGTTGTAGGGGTAATCTCTGGATCGACTGAACCGATTTTGAAAATTCTTTCACCATTAGAATCCTACATTATCCCTGATGGACATAGGCTACTTTTACCACGGGAGAGCCTAATTAAACGCGGGCGTAGTCGCGGCGTGGATAACTAGTTTGTAATAAAGTTGCTTAAGATATATGATTATACACATTGATTTGATCTTCGGCGTAAATATTTACATTATGTTCTGCCACCGACCGTTATAGCACCGATTTCAAACAGACCAGTAGGTACCTAGCAGGTATAATAATACTTTATTTAAATTAATAGTTAAGAGATTTAGACAAAAAATGTCTATTTGTTTTTCGTTTTTTAGTGCTGATGTTTTATTATTGAATCGGTTTTACATTTTTTTTAAAAAGATTGTTTATATTTTTTTATCGTAGGCGAATGCATTGACGCGTTCCTCTATGCAAAAAAGGGGTGTAGAGAGGTTATGGCGGCCTACTACCGACTAAACCTACTACAGAATGCTAACTAACGAGTGCCAACGAGCGACCCACCCATCATTTAAAGCCTTGAATGGTGGGTAGATCGCTCGAACTGAAACTACATCAGCGAACCACCCAGCAGTGCCCGACGCAGTGCCTGTGGACGACGTCTCCTAGGCGACGACCCGGCACGTCAGAGGGCGTCCCTCCGACTCAATGGCTGGCGGACGGGAGATCTGCGTTTTCTCTTCCGCAGCCTTCACTATGGCGGCATCAGTTTCGCATAGGTCAAGAACATTTTGTTGTTGACGCAACCCGGGATTCAAACATGAGACCTCATATAAAGCAACCGCATTCAGTACCGTCAACTAGACAGTAATATGATTATATATGAGACATCGGTCAACGGTTTATAATCAAGGGAAAATCCATTACCACCATATAATTTCTTGAAGCTCTAATGACCTATTTTCCTGTTTATTAATTCATTTAGTAATTTAATAGCCTTAACAAAATCAATTAATGTTTCATATGAACGAAATACACGTGTAGTGAATTTTCAAGCGTGTAAGTAATAAGGACCTATATCCGATTTTTAAGTTATTCTAAATGCAATATCAGCGAAACCATTCAAAATTAATCTTTTGACAATAACAGCGTCAAAATTGATTGCAAAATAAAGCAGCAAATAATATTTTAAATTTTGTTGCGAGAAAAAATTAAGAGCGTTGGGTAATTTAGTAACCAACTATCTGCCTGTCTCCCTCGCACAGATGCACATAAATAACGGTTATGCCACAGCGCAGTTTCGTGCGCCTATTTCTCACACTTGACATCTTACTGTACTACTAGATAAAGTATTAATTTTAATTTATCTAAAATATGTAACTTTGAAGCTTTATTTAAATAAATTAATAAACAAAAATAAATACAATACTAAATAATAATATCAGCCCTGTATTAAACTGTCCCACTACAACGCCTTTTCTCAGTGTGAGAAGGGTTAGGCCATCCACCTCGCTGGCCGAGTGCGGGTTGACAGACTTCCTATATTTTTGAGAACATTATGAGAACTCTTAGACTTGCAGGTTTCCTCACGATATTTTTCCTTCGCCGTTAAATCAAGCGATAATTAACTATGTAATACGCACATAACTTCGATAAGTCAGAGATGCGCGCCATGGGATCTCGAGACCTCTGCGTGGCAGTCCAACAGTTTCCCAGTAGGCTATCGTTGTATACTCAATAGTTTTATGTATTACTAGATTTTTCTCGCGACTTCGCACGCGTAAATGAAGGTTAGGTTTGTAACAGTCGTTTTTTGGATGAAATGTACCCTGTGTCCTTTTTGTAGCCCGGACAATGTGTATGCAAAATTTCATGATGATTGTTGAGCAGTCAAGGCGTGAAAGCGTAGCAAACATACAAACAAACAGACTCACATTCACATTTATAATATTAATAAGAATTAGGGTCTTAATAAGACATATAAAAAAACAAACAAAAATATTAAGTCTTAATGCATATTATGTCATATCAGTGCTTGCGCAATTGTCAAATGCTAGAGCCTAGGTTCGATAAAAACCTTAGATATTAATTATATCAAATCCGCTACACATAGAAAATCAAGTTGCATTACTTCGATATCAGCGATGTATTGTTGAATCTCCATTCGAAAATTACATAGCCCGTGCAACATAATTATCAAATAGAAATTCAAGTATAAATTACATACAATACTAACATCAGTAGGAGTGTTTGTTTATTAAACACATTTCCATGTAAATAAGTGCATTATTATGCTTTCTCGTGACGCAATAAAAGGTAAACGACATTACTTTTTAGAGTATTCGTAAAATTTTAAATATACAACTACCCGCAACGTACTGGTGTAACCGCGTTGCGACGCTTCTGGATACGCCTTGGCAAACACTTGGCAAATAAAAATATGTAATACCTACCGCTTTACAATGGGATTCCACCGCATTTACCTTGGCTCTCTTGTAATGCAGGGTGCATTTTAACTAGGTTTGCAAAAGTTTTATATCACTGGAATGTTTTTAATATTAAATTTTTTGCGCTACCAAGTTTTAAGTGTTTCTTTGTGTTCGAAATAAGGTTACTAAGAAATAGTTTTAAGTGAAGTGTTGTTTATTATATGCCTTTTCGTTCGAGTTGCTAAGGTATAAGTACAAACAACAGTTGTTTAAGAATTTTCTAAAAATATTTGTTTATCTGCCTAATTGGTCTCATGGAACAAGCTTCGATACTCAGTGTAGGCAAAGTGTAATTCGTTAATACTGTTAGGTGATAGCACGGATTCTGGACATGTGGCCCTGGAGACGGCAATTATAGGTTGGTCTATTTTATTGGACTTAACAACATAGCCTTTGAAATGTGAATGTATAGACCACTACAGAATCCTTTTGAGTTTATAAATAACGTTGATTTTAGACGGATGAATTAGTTACGGATTCATCATGCACTTAGCTTTTTGTCGCTAAGTCTGTTTTAGGGTGTTTCTTTGAGTTACTGTAACATAATTTTTTCTATACATATAATTCTTCTGTACGTGTGTATGTGGTAAACAGTAGACGAGTAGGCCAATTTATATGAATTTTTGTGTATGTTTGAGTGAGTCCTGGAATGGTTTAGATTCATAATTGGACCTGATAGGTGGCGCTGCGTTCGGGTTACAATCCAACGTTCGGGGAGGACTACACCTGTTCGGTCCGCTAGTATAGATATAAAACAATTAATGTTATATAATTAAAACGTTGCTATATCGATGATGTTATATAGTGCACTGTATTCAATATTTTTAGCTAGCCTGTGGTTGATATAATCTGCATTCAATTTGACAGTTGCTTAATGTCATCTTAATGTGTTTCATTTTGGCAACAAAATCAAATAAATAAGTAGTAGATTATAAAATATATTAGTACTGTAACATATTATTGTATATTAGAATGTATTATACAATGTAGGTATAGTAATATTATATAAATAAGAATGACTTCCGAAGGTTGGACATGTTGCCATATCGACAGTTTATGCGGGCACAGCCTGGCTCGCGGTATTGTATTCATCGGTATCGCTACTATTGTGAGTACTACCCTTTGAACCATTAAGTTAATATGTACTATACTTATATAGGTAGCCTAGCAGGAGACCGTTGAGAGATGGACCATCTTAGTCTCCCCGTGAACATGGCTGCTGTAAAGCAACCGAAACGTCGGGGCAAAGTGTAAAGTTAAATATAAATAGTTTTAATTAAATTAAATAGTTTAAATAGTAGTAAAGTTCAATAATAGTAGTATTCGTTTTTAAAAATTATGTAATAAAAGTGTTTTAAAGTAAAATAAACAACACAACAAAATCCGTATTTTAAAGTATTTAATTTCAATGTATAACATTCGCGTAAACATAAGATAATATTAGGTTGTTTATATTTTGAATAAATACGTACATAGACTTACGTATTTTTATTTAGTAAATGGTCCGCAGAGTAATATTACATCTATAAATCACTTTAGGCCACTTAATATAGGGAAAACCTTTTTGACACGTTTTCAGACTATGTAGTTACTATTAGGAATTTACTAACAGACATGTAAAATACTTTGTTTGACCTGGGAATCGAACATCAACTACATCATCTATCAGTAGTAAAGCGCAATCCTCTGCCACCAACGAGTTAATTTCAATATATGGCATTTTTAAGGGTTAATATTTCTATCAACGTTATTTTGCCCTGTAATAAAGCTTTTACGCAGTTGAGCTCATAAATCGCAAAAGGCTCGCCCATTGTCGCCATTGTTCTGTGACAATTCGCTTAATTAATTAAGTTCCAATAATTAATTAACCGAATTATTAATGAACACAATTCAGACTACGCCGAATACAATTTGGAATCAAATACAGAATCAAATATCAGTGACAATCTTATTTTGCTAAACGGTTTTTGCTGTGTCTATGATTTTGATGTAATGACAGCCTATTTTGGTGCTTTATGTTATTTGTTCAATTCTATTTAGCTGCACGGAATCTGGTACTTACTCCAGTAGATGATAATAAAGCACCACTCCACTTTCTTTAACGTCGGACTTAAAATCATAGATAGCGAAATAAGGGGGAAATATAAAAAAAAATTGTCATGTGTGTGTATGATCTGTCATGTCATGTCACCAGAATTTTTTTTGCATCGAGGGAGCCTTTACAAACGGTTAAACAACGGGCACAAATAACACCCAAACTCGGAATAACCACATTTAAGCAATAAAAATGTTTGCTCTCGTGTGGGATTCGAACCCACAAATAACACTCTGCTTAGTGGCTATGGCGAGGCGACCACTTACACAAATAACACTCTGCATAGTGGCTATGGCGAGGCGACCACTTACACAAATAACACTCTGCATAGTGGCTATGGCGAGGCGACCACTTACACAAATAACACTCTGCTTAGTGGCTATGGCGAGGCGACCACTTACACAAATAACACTCTGCATAGTGGCTATGGCGAGGCGACCACTTACACAAATAACACTCTGCATAGTGGCTATGGCGAGGCGACCACTTACACAAATAACACTCTGCATAGTGGCTATGGCGAGGCGACCACTTACACCATCTGCGTATGCGCTTACATTTGCGTCTTTGAATGAAAGCCTCTATTCAAATTTTAACGATATATTTTTTATATCATCAGATAATATCGATCGTGGGTTTGATGGCAGCACTGGCCAGTATAATATCGACGGCTAACGAAACGGATTACAACAATAAGCCTTTGATGGCGACAGACATGGTGTGTTCACTCTGTTGCTGCAGCATATCAATGTACCAGATTGTAATATCGCTTATACTGATAGCGGTAACTATCGTCTTTTAATATTTATCTCCTTAATAATAAGTATACTGTAACTACGGACAGTGCATTAATAGGTGGAAACAGGTATATTGTAGGTGAAAGTACAGTGTATATAGGTGGATAGAATGATGTTGTAGATGAAAGAACTGTGTGTAGATTTGGAAACAGGGATGTAACAGGTAAAACGACAGTGTTTATAGGTGGAAACAGGGATATTGCAGGTAAAATGGCATTGTATATAGATGGAAACACGGATGTTACGGGTAAAATGGCATTGTATGTAGGTGAAGACAGGGATGTAGCAGGTAAAAAGAAAGTATATATAGGTGGAAACAGGTATGTTACAGGTAAAAGGACAGTGTATATAGATTAAGATGTATGTGCTAGGAGTAATGACAGAACAAGTTGAAACAGGGATGTTGTAACATGTACCAATCGCGTAATTGAAAATGACGACAGTAAACCCCACTGACAATATTTGTAGACAAGTGTGGTATAGGATGTATGTATATCAGTCAGTTTGTGACCCCGGCCGGTAAAACCTGGTCGAAACGTCAAGCATAAAAAAGGTAAACATTATGCATGATGACGTTAATACCCGTTACGTAATACATGTATTTAGGATATGGGTAAATTTTCGGAGCGGACTTTTTTACGTCATTGCTGTGGCGAATTATTTTCCTCACATTTCATCCAAACCAAATGTTTTATATAATTGATTATGATGCTGTGAATGTAATAATTTGTGAGGCGCCCTTTGAAACACAATACTTTCGGAGAAATATCTTTTTAGAATTTTGCGCCACCGTAATGACTATGAAAGCCACTGAAATGACTCTTAATGAATTAAGTAAGCAAATGTTCTTTCTTAAATATTCAAATAAAAAGCACAGACGTTTCCTGGGGTCTTCGCAGGCCTCGCGGAGTGACCTCGGGTTGTTGAGGATTTCCTTACGTTGTGCTGTTACTCCCACACATTCCAGGACTACATGGACAGCAGATTCGTCTTCGGTCAGACATCCCCTACAGAGTGGGCTGTCTGTTGCTCCGATATTGTACAGATTTTTGTTCAGGGGACAGTGTCCTGTTAGGATCCCCGCGATGGTCCGAAGGTCCAATCTTTGTAGGTTGAGCAGGCGGTGTGTCAGACGTGGTGAGATGACCGGTAGGGCTGCTCTCGACTGTCTGCAGTCCGTTGTCCGTGCTCAGCGTTTATTATGTTGGCTCTGAGTGCGAAGCCGCATCCATGTTCTTAGTTGTGAGAATGGTAGAGGAAGGAATGGAGGTGGGCCTTCCGTGGTGGTAGCCAACTCACACAAAATATGCTTAGGCTAGACATTACATACACCGTCATTTAGCCCCAAACTAAGTCACATATTATACATAATTGTGTTTTAGGATAAAATAAATATTAAATATTGAAAATGTGTGTATTTAAAGTACATTAAATATTGATTGTACAGGCATTCATCATTACGGTGGCTCATTCGTCATTCCGGTGGCCCACTGCGCCACCACAATGACGCCACCGTAATGACGACAAAATGGTTTCTTTATGATAATTACCTAACTACCGAATTAATTTAGTAGATATTTACAGGTCCTAATATCGAGGCATTTATCTACAACATACTAAGTTGAAGATACAATATATCGCTCTGTTCATTATTTAAAACATGCCACCGAATTGACCGCACACAGTAACCAAAACACATATCATGACAAACTTATCTCGAGAGCATGTTAAAACTTGCGTAAACACCGTCCACTCTATACACAAGTTGGAGCCCGACTAACGCTCAGGTGGTCGGATACAAAAATATGGCGTTACATCGCTTGACTAATAAGAAACAAGTAGTCAACTGCGAGCATCGGAAGCGCAGCTTTAAGCGGGACAAAGACATATTGGCGTCTCAGCTTTTTAATTTAATAACTAGTAAAGATTTTGTATTTTAAAATGTGAAATGTAGTAAATATCTTTAAAATGAGATATTTTGATAAAAGTTACATTAAAATTTCGTGTAATAGTGAGTGGTTTTGTGAGTGCAATTTGAAGTGGGACAAGCCTCCCAGTGGTAGGCCGCCTATGCAAGTCGGATATTCAATGTGGAATTTCTTGTAAGTTTGTAATATTAATTCTAACCTGGTTTTAATATACGTTTAAGGTACGAAGAATATTTTCAAAAAAGCATGGTTTGGTCTGTTTTGAATTATAGTTTCTTTATAAAGGTCATAGGACGCCTAAAAAAGTACGCTCGAGAATTTACCCATATATGAATGCCTCAAAATGCCACTTTAGTTTTAGAGACAAAGCGTTCATTTACAAGTGATGACCGTAAAAAACATTCAAATTATTTCAACGAATAAATATTCTATACTTGATGCATTTCTTTATTGAGAGTTGGAGCGAGTCAAACTTCACTAGTTCAACGATACTTGAAACTACAGGTACTTCGATAACTTTATACTGTTCCACGTAGAGCGTATACTCTCCTGTAATATTGAATTCGAAACTTAGTGTAAGCGCCAAGTGGTAACGTAAGAATATTTAAGATGGAGTCTTATCGCAATATCACTAAAAGTATTGCTGTTTTCATCGGCTATATTGATGCTTCTGTTTTAAATTTAATTAAGTTTGGATATTGACTGCATGGATGGTAAATGATTTTTGTGGTCGCTTCTCTACTGCCACCGTGCCGAGTGTCATGGGTTCGATCCCCAAAAGAGGTAAAATTTGTGTCATTCACAAATGGTTTTTCCTAATTTGGATGTTCTTTGTGTCCGTTGTTAGCGTTTGTTTATTCTGGTTTTGGTGGGTGGTTTATTTCTAGTGTAGGAGTTGTCTTAATAAAAAAAATATATAAAATGTTGGCCACATTGCTATTAATATTATACATGAATACAAACATAGTCTACCGCCTATACAGGCGTGAAGATATCTCCAAAGGTTAGGAAAAAGAGTATTACACCGATATTTCGACAGATATGGTTTTCGGTCCCAACTAATAGAGGGCGACGAGTGTATTTATTAAAATCACGGATAAATTTGTAGATAACAATTTATTAAATAAAATATGTACAGTGAAGCAACAGTTAAATAATATTGATTGCTTTAGACTGACTTAGCGTATTTATATTTCTGATTTAAAATTATAAAACATGAATAGTTTACTATAAGTTGGTAAAAATGTTTTATTTATATTTATTGTAGAATAAAGGATCATACCATTTTAATATTAGTCTCAACATTTTATATAGATTGTTATAATATTGTCTTCTGTTTACGCGAATGTTATTCATTGAAATTAAACTACTATATACGGATTTTATCGCGTTGTTTATTTGACACTTTATTACAAAATTTTGAAAAACTGTTACACTACTATAATACTATTAAACTTTACTAATTTTCAAGCTAATTAAATTATTGAAACTATTAAAACTATTTATACTATTACTATACTATTATTATTTTATTTATCACATTGTCACCAGTGATCTACGCGATGACAGTGATATAGAGCGGGAGCGCAGGGCGTTGGCGGTGAGGGGCAATATGCTAGCCCGCAGGTTTGCACGCTGCACGGCAGACGTCAAAGTGACCTTATTTAAAGCGTTCTGTCAGTCATTCTATTCGAGCGGCCTGTGGGTATCATATACAAGCCGAGCCTACAACGTCTTGCGCGTACAATATAACAACGCCTTCAGGATGCTGTTGCGGCTGCCGCGGCGTTGTAGTGCATCGGGCATGTTTGCCGAAGCTCGCACAGATGGCTTTCACGCTATCATGCGTAAAAAAGCGGCTTCCCTGCTACAGCGCTTGCGTAACACTCGGAACGGCATCCTGAAAATGATTGTTAACAGGCCAGACTGTCCTATACAACGGCACTGGGTGGAAATAGCTATAGGTACACATACATAGATCTCACACAACGTAGCGTAGAGGTACCTATAGTGCTACCACACGGTGCCTAGAGGGCGGCCTTACTAACACTACTAATATAGACTGTAAGTACATTCTGTTACTAACCCATTACTAAACAATCTATGGACTCTTTTTATGTAGGTACATACCAACATTAATGTCCGAAATAAAGATATTTTATTTTTATTATTATTATTTTTTTATTATTATACTATTTATATTTATGTTTACACTTTCCCCGACGTTTCGGTTGCTTTTCAGCAGCCATGGTTACGGGGGGACTAAAATGGTAGTTGTCTCAATGTTCCAGTGTAGTTATTTCAAAGTGTAAACATAAATATAAATAGTATAATAGTATAGTAATAGTATAAATAGTTTTAATAGTTTCAATAATTTAATTAGCTTAAAAATTAGTAAAGTTTAATAGTATTATAGTAGTGTAACAGTTTTTCAAAATTTTGTAATAAAGTGTCAAATAAACAACGCGATAAAATCCGTATATAGTAATTTAATTTCAATAGATTGTTATGTTAATTAGTATATGGGCTAAAATTGTTATAAATACTGCAAGTGTGTTTAATGCCCGAAATACTGCCGTTCTGTTAACTTGAATAGGCCGGTAAGAGAGCAATGACCTAAGAATGTAAAAGAACATCTTAACACGAAACATAACGCATACGCCTTTGTTTAATTATTTATCCAGTTCTCGTCAATTCAACTCATGAACCATATTTTTTAAATGGCGGGCATTTTTACACACATTAAAACGACTTCAGTAAAGAACACTCAGATAGAAAAACCAATTGTGGATCACACAGTCATTTGCCCTGTGTGGGATTCGAACTCACTCGACGTAATGAAGTATGTATTTATATACTTTGAACCCACTCGGCGTAGTGAAGTATGCATTTACATAATACGATTTTTATTTCTATTTCGTAGTTTTTTGTCATTCTCCTCTCTCAGACTAAATATAGAATATCCTGTGACTCGAATCAACTTTAGTAGAAATTAAGATAGAAATACCCGTACCGTCGCTCAAATACCCGTCCCAAATCAAGCCACACGTTATCACGCAATTTCGAGCGCGTGAGCAGATTTTGTGGATGTTACAACGCATCGTTTGTTTGTGTTCATCATAAAATGGTTGAAACAGTGGTGGTTTTATATGCAGTCTTGTAGTGGAGGTATAATCATAGTTAAACTTGCTTAGGACCTTCATTATGCAACTGCATTATAGGAATAATAATACATTATAAGAAGCGGTATTTATGTAAAAGTAAGAAAGAGAGAAATTTGGGATTATATGTCAGTATTATTAATATTGTCTTATAGTTACGCTCATTGAAATTATACTACTTTCAGAGTCGCTCCGTTATTCATGACAACCAAAAAGCAACTGCAACAGACAGACAGATAAAAATTTTAAAATTGTTTTTATTATAAGTACCGTACATATTTTTTGTGTACGGTACACATAATAAAAACAATTTTAAAATTTTCTCTGTTATTTATTTGTAAAGAAGCCTATTAATTGTTCAAAGTAGTTTTTGTTAAAACTCTGCGATGAATTCCAACAAGTAGTTTAATAAAGTGCCAATATTCTTGTTAACCCGTCCTTATCTAAGTTACTAGTAAGTGGGTATCGAATCTTCGACTTCTTCATCGTTCCAATACTACTTTACGATATTCTTTACTCAGGCTCATCTTGATAACTGAGATTAATGATAACATTTTGTCTTTTTCCCACAGAGCAAAACTCCATTCGCGTGTTCTATGTGGTTCACATCGCAGGTTGCCATTATGACGTGTTACGGCCTCATGTTCTTAGGCAGAGCTTTAGTTGGCTACAAAATAAAGCAGTACCATATAACGGTTATAGCTTTTGCTGCTGTTGCCATTTATGAAGGTCAGTAATGTTATTCTTTATGAGTAGATCCGCGTGAATGGCACGCATGTTGCCCTCTCACTCCCAACCGTAGTTCAGTCTATGGTCCGGAGTGAGAGATCATGGAACGCCGTCGCCTCCTTTTGTGAGGAAGTAATTTCTATCAAGGAGGCGGCGGAGCGGGAGAGGGAGCGTTTAAACCCTCTCCCCAACCGGAGAACCGGGCGCCGGAGGGCGCGAGATGACCTCCAGTCACCCTGAAGTTTGACCTGGGGGTGGTGGGTTGCGTGGGCCTGCTCGCCACCCGATCAGCACAGGTCCAAGAGGCGGCGTGCGTGTTCCCACGTGCGCCGTGTCGTGTCTTTGTCCCCCCCAGGGGGATGGTGCAGGAAGTATTTTTGTGTAGTGGCCTGGCGTTTCACACGGCGGGCCGTAACCACGGAGTGGTCGCGATTGCATGTGAAAATGATTCGCGCGACCCCGCCGACTCTGGTTGTGTCGAGGAACACCGTGGTAGGTTTAGTCGGTATTACCGGGGTCTTTTCCCCGGTAAGCCTGACATAACCTCTCTGTCGCCCCGCGGAGAGGTATGCGTTAAAGCATTCCCAAAGGTTAAAAAAAAAGGTTTCATCAATTTCATGATCATCAGTTGAGTACTACGTCTCAAAAGCGTTACAAACAATCAAAGAAACTCATATTCGCATTAATAATATTAGTTAGGATATCCAATTACAAGAAATTACGATACAGCCATATTACAAGAATTTTTCCATTTCTTTTTTCATATCGATCGTAGAGAAAACAGAAATGGATTTAGTAACCCTATTTGTTGACACAGCTTAACAGGTTTATAGATAGACGGCTCCTTGGAGCAGCGGTAGTGTATGCACCTGATGTGCATGAGGTTTCGCGTTAGATTGCCAGGGTAGGGTCAAAATATTATTGTGATCTCCTCTTAATTAATATTAGTAGCTGCACAGAAGTCTGGTATTGTAGCAGGTAGACGACAATGGGCTCGTCCTCTGTATCGTGGGGTTCAAAAATACAGTAGGCAAAATGTGGATGTAATGCACTTTCGATCACTTAACAGGTAGTAGAGCCTCGCTGATTTCAGCATGAATGGGCCGGCTCGACCGGGGAAGGACTACCCTCTCACAGAATATCGACGTGAATAGCAGTATTTCTACTGTTGTGTTTCGTTCAGTGAGTGAGAGTGCCGGAGGTACAATCACCCTCTTTCCCCCTTCCCGCTCCTTCTCCTTCCCACTTCCTTTTTCTCTTCTTCCTTTCCTAAAGGGTCAGCAACGCGCAAGTGATGCCTCTGGTGTTGCTGGCGTCCATAGGCTACGGTGACCATTTATCATCAGGTTGCTTAATTATGCTTGTTTACCAGCTTAGTCGTAAAAAAAAGCTTTTGCCTACCCGCTTGCAGAAATAAATAATAATAAATATAGTATGTAGATAGAAAGATTTAAATATTCGTTTTTCTTTCAGGTGTGTTTATTTTCTTCCTCGTCGTCGTGGCTAGTTATATGGAACTACCTATGGAAGATATAAATGGAAATTGGTATTATTGATGTATTTTGAAGCTAATTATATGACTGTACTGACGAATTTTAATTAGTTTTCTTGTTGTTTATCCTAGAACAGCGTCACCAACTTATTGCGGAATTCGTAATACGATATTTTTTTCACGTCTGTTTTTTTTTGAACCTCACGTATTAAATTTTAGCTGCGACACAGTTTACAAACTACTGCAGTTGTTTACGTACACATAATTTTGTACACATGAAAAATCAAGCGTATTAAATTCCATTCTTTATATTTTGTGGATACTCGACTACGTGCATCAAAAATTCTATTTTATGGTAACTTTGTGTAAGTGGAAGTGTATTTTAACGCTTTAATAACATACACACGTTTGTTGCGTTTGAATATAATATATTATACTTATAGTTAATGGTAAAAGATGAACTGACCACGCACTCTCGGTTCGCCGACCCTAACTACTGCAAAATTTGCTATTTCCTGTACATGTTGACAGTACTGAACTTCTGTGAAGGTGGACAATAGCGTCATGACACGTAGTTTTACTTGTTTGAATAAATACTTATTAGTATCAAAAACATGGATACAGGCATTAATACAAGTAAGGGAAGAAAGGGAGTCTTTATAAAAGGACTTAGGACGCTAAGAAAAATACTAATGGTTTCCTTTAAACATAACGCTTATTACGTCAAATTTCTTTCGAACGTTTATATAAATTAAGCCAGTAAATTGTAAACTAGAGACTTAATTCGCAAAAGCAAAATCCCTCTATAAAAATATTTTTGCTTTAAGACGGGATCCCAAAAAAGATGGATCCAATTATAGCTAAAACGTTAATGAAGAATATCTTAATCGAGTTTACGGAGATATCTACAACATAATTCGTTTATTACTTGAGGAAATACCTTGAGTTTAAAACCCTCTCTGTAAACTGAAGTCAAAAGTAAATCGTCTCTTTATACAACATCAAAGAGTTTCAAATCAAGTGCTTAATCTTTGCTTATTAATTAAGTACGTTTATTAGAAGGTGGCAACTTATTTTTTGTAAATGTTATGTTGACGTTTTTTGAGTAAGTAAAACTTTTTTATTGCAAATAAAGTTTGTTTGTTACGCTTTCATGATTAACTATTCGATCAATTATTATGATATTTTACATACACGTTATCAGGGGTACAAAAAAGTACATAAATTAAGGTACCATCTAGAAAAAAGTACTGTTGCCGAAGGATTTATTTTACTGAAAAAAAAAATACATTAACGCGACCGAAGCCGTGAACTCGTTATTTATAATTTCAATGTTAATAAATAAATAAAAACAATAGAGATAAAGCGCTTAAAAAGAATAGTAATTGCAATTAATATTATTTGTTCCATGATTTCATTCGTATGTATCTTATTAAAAACCTATAGGTACGGAGATAAAAAGTGTATATTGTGTTTAGCACTTGACATGTTCTATGAACACATTAAATATTATGATATCATATTTTCACCCAAATCCGTTAAGCATTTTAAGAGTAATAGACATTCAAACAACCTTAAAAATGTCCCAACGAATGCTATCGTCCAGCCAGTTAAGGACCAATTAACACGAATATTATTAATTAACACTTTTGTATGCAACATAAGCGAGGCACATAGTATTACGTGCTCCGTGAGTTCTTCACTTTTATGGCCTCGATGGCGTAGTGGTTAGTGTAACCAACTGCCACGCATGAGGTCGCGGGTTCGATTCCCGCACAAGTCAAACATTTGTGTGCATGAACACGGATGTTTGTCTTGGTCTGGGTGTTTCTATGTTTAATATGTATGTATTTACAAAAAAAAGTATATATGTATGTTTATCCATTGTCTAGTACTCATAGTAAAAGCTCTGCTTAGTTTGGGCTAGATGGTGTTGTGTGTATGTGATAAAATATTATTATTATTATTGTTATTATCTCTTACTTGTTCAACTACATAATATATTATTATATTTTATTGTCAAGGCTCGCACGTAAAGTAATAACTCGTTGAGATTTGGCTGTAATCTTAGTCTGGAACGTGTTTGGCAGCGCCTCACTGTCTTGCCGCTGCCAAACATGTAATTAGCTTTAACATGCCCAATGTACTCCATGTTGTCCGAATAGCTATAAATAGGTAATAGATGACCTGTCTTCATTTATACTTCCTCATTATACATATTGTAACGTAGTGCCATATTATACTAGAGGAAAAGTCAATCCATAAAGCAGGAGTTGACTTCAGCGACCTTGACAAATTGTCGTCGAACGTCGAACTAAGGTGTCCATAGTCCTATGTCAAGGATTGACTGTACGCATGGCGTAGTGATTTAAGATGACGTCTCGCCATTACCACTGCATCGAGTCAGAAAGGGGAATGCTCACTGAGACTTGTCACTTAGGCCCAGACGTGGACAGTTAAATATTATAAATGTATGCCTTTTTTAGGTTTTTACAGGTGTATCTTATGTGGGGGGCCAGTCAGTGCAGACCGGCGACACTTCGACCCAGTGGAATCTTTTGTGTCGACACTTTCCCAATAACGACTGCCATAGATGTTCATGGCAGCCGGGACCGACGGCTTAACGTGCTTTCCGAGGCACGGAGCAGGCGATAATTGTCAATCAATACGCACATAATTTCGAAAAGTTATATAACTTCCGAAAGTCAGAGGTGCGCGACGTGGGTTCGAACCCGAGACCCTCTGCATTGCAGTATGTTGGTCTCCCCACTGAGTTATCGCTGCTTTCACTGTGAGAGCAGCGATAGCTCAGAGGGGACAGGTGTAACTCATGAGTAAAAACAAACTAAAACGCCGCCAAGCTATTACAATGAACATAAATTGAAATAAAAAAGACTTTTAGGGATGACAAAAGTATGTGTTAGATCTGCATTTAAGTGTTTGTATGTAGCTATTGATATTTATAACAAGAAGCTAAAACTATGTTTGTGTATGCTAGTATAAAGTTATAAGGTAAGTACATAATTATCAAAATCAAGGGTTGTTTTTTTAATATTATTTGTAGTTCATTGTTTATCAGCAGGTTGTATTCCCATTTTAGTACAGAACTGGTAATAGACTCTTGGCGGAGTTATAACATAACTTAAAAATAGTTCTTTTTTATCTAAATGAATGCACAATTCATTTAAGTCTTAGTCTGGTGTCACTAGTAGGCCTGGAATGGGCTTTCTCCTTTGAGTGTTCCACAAGTTGTTGTACCTAATCTGGTAGAGCTTTGTCTCTATTGTTTGAATGTTTGTAAAGATCCCTACGACACTGAATGTATTCCTAGTTGATTCTTTGACCAAAAAATCTATGTTATATTTTTTCCTCTGTGTTCTGTATCAAAGGCGATCCTTTGCGTCATTTATCATATAGTTAAAGAAGTATGCGATATAATATTACAAAGTTGTTGTAAATAAAACTATATCTTGCTGTATATAGTTTTATTTAATTTTCTGGCTCAACCCATATGCCTTTGTTTTGCGTTGACATCCGTCATATATTGTATGTTGCTTACGTTGCGTTGGTTATACTGGACGAAGGGCCAAACAGTGAAAGCAGGATTGAGGGACGTCTCATAAATCTGGCTATCTAATCAACTCATGTTCACAAAAACTATAGATACAGAAAGCCAGGCTGATATAAAGCGTGAAAAAAGACGTAGGAAGGATGCTTTAGCGTTTTAGTATTACACCTACCGTGTGCATTAGTTAAGATCCGATGGATTTGATCGAAAGTCTCTGTACACACGCATCTATATATGAGTGCATAATATAATAATAATATCAGCCCTGTATTAAACTGTCCCACTGCTGGGCACGGGGCTCTTCTCACTATGAGAAGGGTTAGGCCATAGTCTACCACGCTGGCCTAGTGCGGGTTGGCAGACTTCACATATCCTTAAGAACATTATAGAGAACTTTCAGACATGCAGGTTTCCTCACGATGTTTTCCTTCACCGTTAAAGCAAGCGATAATCAACTATTTAATACGCATTTAACTTCGAAAAGTCAGAGATGCGCGCGCCTTGGGTTCGAACTCGAGACCTCTGCGTGGCAGTCCAACGGTTTCCCACTAGGCTGTCGCTGCTGCTGCATCAGTTTTCGAAAATTCTATTTAGTTATTTTTCTATACCTTATTGTTCTGTGGTGTAGTTATTCACTGTTATTTTCATTTTGTTATTTCTGCGGACGTGTCCCAGTTTTGTACGTAGCTGAGCTGAACGCTAGGTGATTTTATCTGTCCGGTAGGATGAAGATGGTTTATCCTACCTATCTCCTTTACGTGTCCTGTTTTATGCAAATGTTATTAAATGATAATTAGTGATCGCCCGGTGGTGGAAATCCATTAAAAGTGATTTATTTTATTATTTACGTACATTAAGTATGCTAAATATCTAACTCTTCCGTGCGAGCAAATTGCTTAAACAAGGTCCAACGTTTTCCTTTAGGTATTTATGATTATATACATAATATATTGTTAGGGATAAAGTTTTAATTGTTAGGGATTAGAAATATACCACTAAATTGTAATATTTTTGGTAAATTAAGGGTTGAAGTAAATTTAGTATTTCACATGATACTGTTATATCCCGTCAATGTATGGGACAACCCTGACACAATGCACCGTCAGCACATTGGCGATAAGTAGCGGATTCATAGTTTAGTGTGCCCAGTTCAAGTCATTCTATTCTCAACCTCGGTTAAGGCCACTTGTTCTTCAATAAAAGTTTTCTTGTAATATTCTATATAAATTAAACGGCCTTTAGCCAAAGTAATAAAAGTGTTTTTTTAAAAAGACTATACAAGTTTCCCGTATAACATTGGTGGCAGCTCAAAGGGATTTCTAAAATTCTGGTTCGCCTCTATCGTGTAAAACGAACAATAAATTCGTGCAATAGTGAACAATACAGACTTTCTAAACGCATATCGTCGCCACACAGAACTCTATCATTTCGTCGCCGTATCCTCTCGCTGTTTCTTTTCGCCGTGTCGTGATTTATATCCATGTGAAGAGTTCTACTGCCGTGCCGAGCCGATATTGCTGGTCGCTGTTTCTCACTGCCGAATCCTGTTGCCGTATCCTGTTGCTGTCGTCACCGTATCCTTTAAACATACTCACCGTGGAAGCAAGGTATTCCACCAGCCATGATGACACATGCTGTTCCTGTAATCGCCGTGTTCCTGTAAGTCTTTAACATTCATATTTACTTCATACCGAAGATAATTGTGCAAGTGATTAGTGCCAGTGAATAATTAAATTGCCTATGATCGCGTAATACGAAAACGTACAACGAACAAAGTGTTTAATTATATTTCTCATAGATTAGTAACTACACATATTATTTAGTCGCGAGAGCCGTGCAACATTCTTTCCTTATCGCTAATCCGGTCCTCGAGCCTTATCTTTGTTTTGACTAACTGAGTTCCCGTGACTGAAGCGTTCAATATGCCCAAAGAGGATTCCACTACGACCTCTAAGGAGATTGATTTAAATGTTTTGATTAAGTTCATAAATAAATTCGACGGTAATAGAGAAAAACTAAATGCCTATTTAAATAACTGTAGAAACGCTATTAACCTTGCGTCGCCGGCTCAACAATCCACATTATTGACATATATTATTAGTCAACTCGAAGGGCGAGCCGAAAGCGCGTGTTCAATAAAAGAATTTGAGACATGGCAACAACTAGAGGACTTCCTAAAGTCACAATTCGGCGAAAGAAAGCATTTAGCTGCACTGCTCTCTGATCTTCAAGATTGTCGCCAATCTAATAACGAAACAGTCAACCAGTTCGCACTCCGTGTAGAATCGTGTCTCTCAAAGTTACTTACCGAAATTAATGTCTCAATACCAACGAAAAAGAAAGGGGAACTGGCTGGCCGTGTCGCTGCTATGCAAGACCTAGCATTATATACTTTTATTAGCGGATTAAACGTGCGCCTGTCTACTGTGGTCAGATGCCGTGATCCCGAAACGCTCAATGACGCGATCAATTTCGCCGTTTCCGAAGAAAAGTTATTACAAGCCTCGTTTAAAAGAAATGCCACACCTTTTAACTATAATCGCGTACCCCAACGACAACCGCAGCAATACAAAAACTTTACACAAGGTGCAATGACCGCCGCGAATAATCCAAGTTATCAAGGACCTTTACCTACGTCAGGTCCACCAACATATCGCTACTGTAAAGCCGTTGGTCACACTATTGACGCCTGTCGGAAGCGTGAATACAATAATCGGTATTTCGGCAATAAAAACAATCAACAAGCCGACCTAAACAATCGTCCATCCGCGAGTTACCAAAAAACCAATCAACCTATACATAATGTCGACCTAACCGATGAGCAAACCCCTGAAAATGATTTAAACGAATAGTGGGCTCACGTCGGTGTCTCGTGAGACCCAATTCACAGTTAGTACGGTCAAAATATGATAACGGCACCCTTTCTAGTTCTATGGACCACAAGGGTAACCAGCCCCAAATAAGCGTCCCTTATTCAATCACTGTTCCTAAATCATCCACTGTTCCTAAATCATCCACTGTTCCTAAATCATCCACTAACGGACAGGGTAACCAGCCCCAAACTCATAGTGGCCCATTCACTGTTTCTCAATTAGTCACTAACGGACAGGGTAACCAGCCCCAAACTCATAGTGGCCCATTCCCTGTTTCTCAATTAGTCACTAACGGACAGGGTAACCAGCCCCAAACTCATAGTGGCCCATTCACTGTTTCTCAATTAGTCACTAACGGACAGGGTAACCAGCCCCAAACTCATAGTGGCCCATTCACTGTTTCTCAATTAGTCACTAACGGACAGGGTAACCAGCCCCAAACTCAGAGTGATGTAACTAAACCAATCCCTGACTCTTTCGTAAACACTGACCTCCCAATTCTAGAACCTTGTCGAGTATCCAACACAGCATCTAAAAAACAAAATACAGAAATCAGTACATACAATATCACAACAAATCCAAAAAAGAAGTCCTTACCTTTTGTAGAAGTTCAAACTTCTGTATCATCGAAACCCTTGAAACTTCTTATCGATAGCGGTGCGTCTATTAGCCTTATCAAAATAAATATCATCGAACAAATGCCTAAAATTGAAAATAATTACGTAACTTTCCATGGTTTAGGTAATACAAAAAACATAATGCGCACACTAGGTCATATATTAATAAACTTTGATGCTCTTAGTCATCATTTTCACATGGTTCCAAATATAGACTTTCCGTATGATGGAATAATAGGCAATGACTTCTTTTCAAGAAATAACTGTAAAATCGACTATACAGCAAGTGCATTTATTGTTAATAAAGTAATACTTACCTTGAATTTCTCGGAACCAAATTATATTATCTTGCCTCGTACTGAAACTGTAATAGAATGCTTAGTGTCAAACCCCGAACTAAAAGAAGGCATTGTACTTGACCAAAATCAAATTGACTCCCTTCTAATAGCCAATTGTATAGTTAAGGTTAAACCAAACTCAAGAATCAACATCTCTGTCGTTAATATCTCAGAATCCCCGATACAAATAAACCCAGATTTTAAAATAAATCTCCTACCATTAGACAAGAATTATTCGCATAACATTTTTCATGTACCCTACTCTGAATCAAACCAAGACAACGCCCTTAACCGCACCAAAGAGGTGCTCGACTTATTACGAGTGTCTCATTTGAATACCGAAGAATCTAATGCCTTATACGACCTCTGTTCCTCCTATTCTGATATCTTCCATCTGCCCAACAATCGTTTAACGTTTACTGATGCCCTGCAACACAAAATACCAACCTCTTCTTCTGTCCCTATTAGCACTAAATCATACAGATTCCCAGATGCCCACAAAAGGGAAGTAGAATCCCAGATTAATAAAATGCTTCATGAAGGTATCATTCGACCCTCAACATCCCCCTGGTCTTCCCCGATATGGGTAGTTCCTAAAAAGACAGATGCCTCAGGCCAACGCAAATGGCGTGTAGTTATAGATTATCGGAAGTTAAACGATATCACAATAGGCGATTCCTATCCAATACCAAACATTACTGAAATCCTTGATCAACTGGGTAAATGTAGATACTTTAGCACACTAGATCTGGCTTCTGGATTCCATCAAATAAGGATGTCAGAAGACGATGCCCCTAAAACAGCATTTTCAATCCCACAAGGACACTTTGAATTTACGAGAATGCCTTTCGGTTTGAAGAATGCGCCCGCAACCTTTCAAAGACTAATGAACTCTGTGCTGTCCGGTCTCCAAGGTATACAATGCTTTGTTTATTTGGATGATATCGTAATTCATTCATTCGACCTTGACCTTCACATTAGAAACCTCGCTAACGTATTCGATAGACTACGTACTTTTAACCTAAAACTTCAACCAGACAAGTGCGAGTTCCTCCGCAAGGAGGTATCTTATCTTGGTCACACGATTACAGATAAGGGTGTAAGACCCAATCCAGAAAAAACTAAAGCTGTCGCTGACTTCCCTTTACCAAAATGTCCCAAAGATATCAAATCGTTTCTAGGGTTAGTTTCCTATTATCGCAGATTCATCCCAGACTTATCTAAAATAGCAAAACCCCTTACCAACCTTCTCAAGAAAAATGTCCCATTCAACTGGCATAACGAACAGCAGTTAGCCTTTGAAAGTCTAAAACATGCCTTAGTCTCTGCCCCTGTTCTAGCCTATCCTGACTTTACCAAGCCCTTTGTCCTAACTTGTGATGCTTCTAATTTCGCTATCTCCGCCATTTTATCTCAAGGTGAAATAGGAAAAGATCGCCCTATAGCCTACGCCTCGAGAACATTAAACAAAGCCGAATGCAATTACAGCGTGACAGAGAAGGAGTGTCTGGCTATTCTCTTTGGTACCCAAACCTTTAGACCATATTTATATGGTCGTCTCTTCAAAATCGTAACAGACCATCGCCCACTCAAATGGTTGTTCAATTGTAAAGACCCCGGCTCAAAACTAGTTAGATGGAGACTCAAACTGGAGGAGTTTGATTACGAAATTGAATACAAAAAGGGAAAAATCAATAGCAATGCAGATGCATTATCACGTTATCCCGTTAACCCTGTCACTGAAGAAGAACCGTCCACCTCTGGTATGAATGACAACACAACCACTAGCCCAGAACCAGAAATCCCTCAGGATGTCCTCGACGATCTTATTGACTTAGGTGCTCTAGATCCAAGTCCATCAAACCCACCACCGAACATAGACTTTGACCTCTTAAGTCGTCCTACTCCAACTGACTCCCCTGCTTCAGTATCGGAAGATACTACAACCCCTAATAATGAATACTCAGACTTCTTAAGATCTTTTAATAATAAAAATGAAACCTATAATACACAAGTACAAGAGCATAACGAAAATCTTTTAAAGAGTAATAATAAGACCATACTCATCCCTGTATCTATTGATCTTGATGAATCAAACCCATATGTCCAAGAAATTATTGGTAACTCTGATGACCCAAGTAGTATAATAAATGGAGAACAAGAACTCCACAGTTTCAAAAAATTAACCATTAAAGAGAAAACTTATTATTTATTGTTTACAAAGGTCTACTATTTTGATAACTGTACTTACCTTGACATCTTCAAGGCATTAAAGGCTGTTAGGGACGAAATTATCCTATCCGGTGATATCAATGCATTTGCCATAACAGATTTCAAAAACCCATTCGAACAAAATTCCTTTGTTAAAATATATGGAATGCTTATATATCTATTTAACAATACAAACATCACGGTTCATATACACCATAATACGATTATTTACCCAGTACCTTCTGAAATAAAGAGATTACTTAAAGAAAATCATGATATTCCAATAGCTGGTCATCTAGGCTCCAATAGAATGTATGATAGGATAAAAGAACGTTATTATTGGAAAAATATGCGATCAGAAATAGAAGACTATGTAAAAAACTGCAAATTGTGCCAATCTAATAAAGCCTTACGCAAAATCAACAAATCTCCCATGCAGATTACAACCACTTCTACACGCCCATTTGATAGAATTAGCCTCGACATTGTCGGACCCCTACCTGAAGCAGGACTTGCAAAACTGAAATTTATACTCACCCTTCAGGACGACTTGACAAAATTCTCAATAGCCTATCCCATCTCAAATGCCACCGCAGAAGAATCCTGCGAATGCTTAGTTCATTTCATATCATTGTTCGGTATACCCAAAATGATACTCACCGACCAGGGTACTAACTTTACCGCCGATCTGTTTAAACGCACCTGCGAATTCTTAAAAATCAAGCAAATTTGGTCTTCACCCTACCACCCACAAACACAGGGTGCTCTCGAAAGAAGCCATTCTACATTAAAAGAATATTTGAAATCATTTGTGAATGAAAACCAAACCAACTGGCATAAGTTTGTTTATACCGCCATGCTAAGCTATAATAGTAGTGTCCACACAACGACTAGATTTACCCCATACGAACTTGTTTTTGGCCATAAGCCCTATATCCCTGATTCCATTTTCGATGCTAACCCTAATGTAACATATCCTGAATACATCAAGATGCTACAACACCGTCTGAAAATCTCACGTGAAAAGGTACAAGAAAACATCCGTACTTCTAAAGAAAGATCGAAAACCTATTATGACAGACACAGTCGTCCGGTTCAGTACAAAGTCGGTGACTACGTATATTTAAAGAATCACCTGCGATTACGTAAGGCCCTCTCACCTTTGTGGAAGGGACCATATAAGATTGTAAAACTACATGGAAATAACACTTTATCCCTATTAATTAATAGACGACACGTAAAACACCATTTTGATGAAGTGAAACCCGCTCATGACAATAACTAAATATGACTCCTAACCTAGATTAACCCATTTCAAATTAATTACAGAATGGGCACCGTTCATATTCTGGCAACTAGCGACAACCAATATGTAGAGCGCATCACCCAGGGACCCGGTTTGTTCTTCGATCCGGTCGGCACCTTAAAAATGATAAACGATCAATTTCATATAGTAATTCCTGTAGAAGTCTCGCCTTTCAAAGAATTTATTGAAAACATTCATCAAACATTTAATATAATTAAATTCCAATGCCGAGAAAATGAGGAAATAGATGAGACGTATTGTCGAAACATGATACAACCCTTGGACTCACTTTACGCAGATGTCCTTCGTAACTTTGATTCCTTTTCCCATATAGTATCCAACGATGTTTCCAAAAGATCAGCCTGGTTTTCTGGTGTTGGCACTGTTTTTAAACATATATTCGGCACCTTAGACGAAGGAGATGCTGAATCTTACAATAACGCTATTAATAAATTGTTCAAAAATGATGAAATACTCACAGAATCCATTAAGAAAAATATTATTGTATCCCAATCGGCTATATCTAATATAAATAACACACTAAATGAGCTTCATGTCAACCAAGCAAAATTGAATGACGTCATTGATCGAGTAACCTTAGCATTCAATAATATCTCTAATATTGTAATAACCGAAAGTTTTAAGACAAGATTAAGCACAACTCTAAATGTTTTAGAGTCTAATTTACTTACTATTTCTTTTAAGATTGAAGATATCCTAAATGCGATTTTATTTGTAAAAAGTAAAACCATACATCCTTCCGTTGTCACGCCTAGACAACTTTATAAGGATATTGTGAACAACTTGAAATTATTACCTAAATATAGATCTTTCCCAGTTAATCTAGAATTAAGTAACATTCATACCTTAATGAATATCGCAGAACTAATCTGTTACTACTTAGATGGTAAGCTAATATTTGTAATCAAAATACCCTTAGTTAATGTATTAGAATATAATTTATATAAGGTGGTACCCTTACCTATCCCTCTTAATACTACAATGCCCAATTCTTTTAGCATGATCTTACCCACAGAGGAGTACCTAGCATTAAGTAAAGACAAATCATCTTTCTCATTTCTGAAGAACCTAATTTCTTGTAATTCTATCCCAAACAAAATTTACCTTTGTGAATCAAACGATATCTATACAATAGCCGGTAACCCATCTTGTGAAATTGAAATCATCACTAAAGCTATTTCATCTTTACCTGTAAATTGCCAGTATAGATTCCTCCGTGGTAACATTGACATCTGGCACAAAATGACAAATAACAAATGGGTATTTGTACAATCTGAACAAACTAAACTCTCTATCGAATGTGAAAATGACGAACTGTACGAAACCGTGATATCCGGTACAGGATACCTTAAATTACCACCCAATTGCATAGCTTTTCATAAGAATATTAGATTCGTAAGAGAAAATTTCCCTCATATTGATGTACCAATTATTTCCCCAAAATTCAATATTATAAGCGATAACTGTTGTGACTTAAGTCGTTTTAAAGAGCTAAACCTTCCAAACTCTAGTATAAATAATGTAAAATTAGATAACCTTAAGGATCTTAAAATTGTATCAAATCAAATAATTAATGATTTACAGAATGTAGCATTAAGTAATGATAATAATATCAATAACCATGTTAGCTTTCCCATTTTAAGTATTTTGTCAATACTATTTTGTTTATTTTTACTAATTATATATAGTTGTAAAAAGAGCAAGTGTTCTAGAACCCTAAAGATCAATTGTAAAGAAAATCCTAATCCTGAAACAGAGCTTCAAGCTGTTGTAACCCAACAGCCTCGTCTTCGCGTTGAATAGTTTCCCAGAAACTTACATTTCCCGTAAGTTTCCTCTTAACGTGGGGGTTGTTATATCCCGTCAATGTATGGGACAACCCTGACACAATGCACCGTCAGCACATTGGCGATAAGTAGCGGATTCATAGTTTAGTGTGCCCAGTTCAAGTCATTCTATTCTCAACCTCGGTTAAGGCCACTTGTTCTTCAATAAAAGTTTTCTTGTAATATTCTATATAAATTAAACGGCCTTTAGCCAAAGTAATAAAAGTGTTTTTTTAAAAAGACTATACAAGTTTCCCGTATAACAACAATCCATAGCACAAGAGTTAAAACCGCGACATAAAATCTTAACTAAGTATGCCGTCGCTTTACCTACTAAGCCATTTATAACCCTGTTTGAAGCGCTGTTTGCCTCTATAAGCATCATAAACGCACCTCAAGGCAAATTTCATTTTATGAGGGTCGCGAATAACCTAGAATTGTGAATGTGTTATTTAAAAAAAGGACTGGTGTTTATTTTACAAAAATACACTTCAATCAGTTATTTTATTAATATTAATAGGAAATATAAGATATTGGATTTTAAAAATAACTAAGATCGAAACGGCTTCTGTACTATCTACGGGCTACTCTCGCCCGATTCCGCGTAGAGTCATTTTGCCTGCGGGCAGTTAATTTTTGACAAATTCTATAAAAATAGTGTCAGTGTGAGAAGGGTAAGGCCATAGTCCACTACGATGGCCCAGTGCAGGTTGGCAGATTTCACATATCGTCGAGAACATTATGAAAAACTCTTAACATGCAGGTTACCTCACGATGTTTTCCTTTACTGTTAAAGCAAGCAATATTTTACTATTTAATGCGAACATAACTTCGAAATGTCAAGCGTGGCAGTCCAACAGTCTCCCATTAGGCTATTGCTGCTCTCAAAGTAACTAAGATCTGAAAAGGCTTCAGAACGATCGATGTGCTATTCTTAGGCCCGTTTCCTATATTTAAGAAATGCGGCGTTTTACTTACGGATAGTTAATTTTTGATACATATTCAATAAAAAAATATGTCCAAATGTTTTGTCTGGAGCTAAAAAGACTCGTGTTTCGAATACAGCAACCGGGCTTTAATGTAGGAAAAAAAGTATAATAGCCTATTCTCTCTTATGCATGTGGATAATGAGAGCTTTTTATAAAAAAAGCGTTGATCGCAATGACAAACATTGATTAAAGATTTGTGGTTTTGGATAAATACCAACATTTTAACATTGTATCATTACCAAGGTTGCTATAGTGAGATGTAAGATCTTTTCTTAAAGTTCATATATGTTTTACAGTCAGCGACATAAGTTGATAAACATTTGAGATTTTTCTCTGCTTTATAATACACAATAATTGTAATTACTCATCTTTTACTACAGTAATAGTTGAAGGATAGTTATTTTGATCACAATTCATTACTATAGAACAAAATATATATAAGTCAATTTTTATTTATAAAATATTGTTACGAATTTTTGTAGTATTCAGCTACGTATGGCCCTGAGTGTACATGCTCAACAAAAAAATACTAACTATTAAAGACATTAATAGCATTATACACTTAAATATTCCTTCAATCTTTTTATTCAGTATTAACTTTATTTTAGCAGTTAGTTGGTATGTTTGCCCACAATTGGGTAAATGGTTAAAAAGTTGAGCCTATGGTAATCTAAATCCTTATATCGCTTTCGATTTTGTATTTGGTTCAACGGCCCGTTTTAGTTTATTGCCGAATATAAGCTCCGTGTTTAGCAAAGTAAAGTAGATAGATCGGTACTTTTTGCACACATAAAAATTTTGTATTATTTTCTTGAAACTGTCATATAATTTTGTAGTTATGATGAGTTTATTTCTAGAGAGAGAGCTTTTGATATGCATTACACATATATGATAATCCTTTAGAAAATAATATACAGGTCATCACACAATTTTTTAAGGCATTTCTTCTTAATTAGGAATATTTTGTTCCTTTGATAAAAGTTTTGAATGCCTTGGCGGCTCAGTTGTAGTGAATACGACTGTTGTGCATGAGGTCTTGGATTCGATACCTGGAATGGGCAAAGTGTTATCGGGCTTTACTGTCCCTAAATTCTCAGTAACTGTACGGAGTTTGGAAACGTCCGTTAGCGGGCCATAAAACCATACTTCGTAGTACCATTCCCCCTGCCTAACCTCTCAAGGATACATTTTTAGGCTTATGATACGTTATGGCGTTACGAGTATGACGAATGTAACCACACTTGTCAGTCACACGCTCTATATAAAGAAGTAATACACGCACCACATAAATCAAACGGCCCATGATGTCCAATTTAGGACATAATCTTGAGTGTCTTCCATACGCCTTAGTTTCTCCTTTGTTGTAGGAATACAGCGGCTTGTTTATCTTATTATCCAGCTTTAGGATATAGTACAACCCACATTACGGCACGGCGAAGTAAGTTGCGTGTAACATTAGTTACAGCGCGGATCTCGTAGCGTAATCAACGTTTCCGAGCTGAAATCTTGAGCGCGGCGTATTTGGCAACGACGTCCTATCTTGGCTCAATGCATCACTCGAGCGGCAAGCAATTTGGATGGGCCATGGAGTGCGCGGCACGCGGGCTGGAATTTACAAGCTTGTACCAAACCCGATATATTTTCGATTTTGTATTTAGTTCAACGGCCCGTTTAAGTTTATCGGTGAATGTGAGCGCGTTTAGCGAGCAGTGGATAAGAAAATACTTTTTGCTTACAATCGTTTCAAACTGTTCGTAGTTTTAGTGAAATTTTGACTAAGGTTCGTAGTATATCAGTGGTCGGTGGCCTAAAGTAAAAATGTACTAACCTTGAATATATTTTATTTGCAGTTTTGTTATATATGTAGCAACGAGCGCTTTTAACTGTCGCTAGATTTTAAGGTAGGTATAGTTACAAAGTGAATAATAGATTTCGACAATGACACATCGAACAATGTCCAAAGAAGGAGTAAACTAGATATCGGTTCGCATTATTAAATTTTTCTGTCTCGAAATAAGCTTGAGCTTGAATTTGAAGTTGCACAGTACTTCAGTGCACATCACAATAAATATTAGGAATTAATAATTATCTTTTAACAATACGGTAGAAACAAAGTTAAGTGGAATTGTAAAATGTCTAACGATGTGTAGTAATTACACAAACAGATAAATATTGATCATCTCGATGACGCAGTGATACTTAATACGACTGTTGTGTATAAGGTTTCAAGTTTGATTTCTAAATCATGCAAAGAGTTACTTATTTACCTCTGAGTCTTCTTCAGAGGTTAATGAAAACACTATGTGGGACTGTGTGTCTGTCTGTTAGTGAGAGGCATAACTCCGGAGCCATTGGACTGATTGATTTGTAACTTGCTGTGCAGATACCTTGGGGTCATACCTCGCTCGAGTTTGAATATGTGCCCTGTGGGTCAAAAGACCCCCGAGATATAGGGGGGCCACAAGGTCACATGAAGACGAAGAGGTTGAATCCTGGAATTTTACACCCATCTCATTGAGTTTGTTGTTCTATCAAAAAATTCTTAGTAGCAATACGAAGTTTATAACTGCATTAGGCTACTACTAATTGGGACTATAAACAAAAGTTAGTGAAATGTAGGTGTATTACATCTTTGTTTACACATTAGGGTATCTTATTCGGCGTAGGACCATATGGTCTATTTAAGACTATTTAAGACATACATTATATATGTATATAATGTATGTCCGGGTCGGGCCCACAAACAGTTATTGGGTTTTTCTGTTAAGAAATCTCAATAGGAGCCCGGAGTTAGGAAGTTGGCGGTGTTAGACACCCCCGTGCCTCGGAAAGCACGTAAAGCCGTTGGTCCTGCGCCTGATCTCTCTCCGGTCGTGTCGGATTATTCGTCCCATCGGATCATGAAAGTTAGGGAACAGAGAGTGGATTTGTGTTTTGTGTTAGCGCACACACTTGTGCAGTATAATATCTCCTGCGCAGATGGCCAGTCTCCGTTAAGACTGGCCGCCGTGACCGAAATTCGCTCTGGAGGACATTATTATTATTATTATTATTATTATTATATGTATGTATGTCTTAACTAGTTTTTTTACTACTTTAGTTGTTAAAGAGTATCCCGATAAATGTACATAAAAGCTATACAAAATAATGTGTTTATTTACTGTCGGCAAGCTTACAGACAAAAATATATTTGGTATCAGAATGTTCGAAGAAGCATCTGACAACAAGCTTCGACAGATTTAAAAATATTACTTAAAAAATCTTATTTTGAATAAGTATATATTTTTATAAGCCAGGTTTCTGAATATTAAAGGTAAGTTTTATTCTTATATAAAGCAAAGTTATATAATTGTAATATAAGTTATATAATGTAAATATTTGCTTAATACATCGCTCTGTAATATAATCGCTTAGTATCATAGTGTAATATTATTAGATTAATAAATTAAATAAATGCGTGTGTACCAACATCGTGCGATGCCCTCTTGACCTATATATGTGCTCACTAAAATAGAACGATATCCGTAGTAATTTGTAGTGAACATAAAAAGCGCTTAAAGTTGTGGCAGCAGTAAAAGTGGGTGACGTCACAGATAGGACGTTTCCTTATGACGTCATTACTGTTACGTTAGATGCTTGTAGCAGCGGCGTTACGAGCAATCTAACGCGGATGAGGTAATTTTAGGGTTGATGCACAAATTGCTGATTGGAATTCTTGGGTTAAGCTTTCACTTGTATACTTATTTGCTTTTGTGTAACGAAATTGTTTTCTATAGATATTTGTTTGAATCATTGGACATTTTTAGATACATTCAATAATTAGTGACTCTTGAGATAAAATAATAGACAACATTTATTTGTTTAAATATGTATACGCATACTTATGTATGCAAGATGTACCATTAATAAAAGTTGTTCAGACATACACACATAAAAAGTCCACGTTCAATTGGATATATTCAGATATTTTTTCTCGTGTGAAAATATAATTATTATTAATGAATGCACTTTTTATTGCTTTCATATTTAAAAACACAATTTAGATATGTAAATCATTACATTCCTTTTGTTTGTCTTTAAAAAAAATTATTCTCAATCTCTGTGAAATTTGTAATTTATAGAAATGCGAAAATTTTATTAAAATAAATAATTCAAGCATTTTTATATGCTCTTATTTACAAATTTAATACAAAATGACTCCTCCCCTGGCTTGAACGCATGCGCAAAATCCTCCTGGACATGCTGTAGATCAAGTTGTCCAATAGTTCTTGTGGTAACCTCTCCCATTCTTGAATGGCGGCTTCCTTGATCTCTGACAGAGTTCTTGGAGGTGGCTGATGACTCCCAACAGCTCACTTGAGAGCGTCCCATGCGTGCTCGATTGGGTTTAACTCCAGAGAGCCTTCAGGCCAGCCTTATCGCGTGATTTCGTACTCCCGGAGAGCAGCGCTCACTCGTTTAGCTCAATGTGCCAGCGCATTATCGTCGACCAACATGAATTGATTACCATAATTTATCCTGAATGGTCTGATGATGCCATCAATAACAGCTGTCTTGTACAAATTAGCTGTTATAGAGACTTGGTACGGGATCAAAGGCGTTCGAGCTCCTATCATTATTCCGCCTCAAAAAGATACCTATTTGCCGCCTTGCTTAACGGTTCCAGTGGCAGTTCTTTGACTTTCGGAATTCCCAGGCCGTCTCCAAACTCGGACACGTCGGTTATCAAGGTGCGTACTAATCCGTGTTTCGTCAACGAAAAGACAATAACGCCAGACATCGTTTTCTTCGTCTTCATCGTTTTGACGCTGCCTGGCCCACTGCAATCTGCATCGCTGTCGTTCCCGTATATTCAAAGATGCTCGCCAGGATCTTGATCGTAATTTAAAGTAGTGTAAACAATTAGGAATGGTCCGAGTGCAGTCCAGTAGCAGCTCGCAGCTCTAATCTCAGTTTGGTGGCGTTAATTATGGGATCACGGGCGGTAATAAGTCTAATGTAGCGCTTCTGAACATCACTGAGGACAGCCGGTCGGCCACTGCGAGGTCGATCAGCCCGGTTGCCCATGCTCCAGTATCTCTGCAGGGTAGTAACGACGCAGGTTTGAGAAACGGAGACTCTGGGTGCAATTTGCCTTGTAGAATATCCTTCTTTACGCAATAACACTCTTCTTGCTCGTAAGATTTCAGACAGTGCACCTGGCATTTTTCAAATGAACAATTTTAGAGAAATTGATTAAAAGCTTTCAGGCAGAAACAAGAATGAGGGTCATTATTTATTATTGACCTCGGGGTCAGAGTTTATTATTGACTTCGTTTTTTATATAAAAATACAAAAGAAGATTTTATGTTTTTTACATTTCAATGATGTTACGTATTCTTAAATAAAGAACACAAACGTAATAATATATTTTTAAATATTTTAGACAATTAAAAAATATTAGAACTTTTTTCCGTGAACGCGGACTTTTTTTATTTTGCTACATGTTACTCAATTTAAAATATTTGTAAAGCACAAATATTATAAATTGAGTAAATTTCTTACCAAAATAAATGTTATTTTGCCGTGGAATATTTAAATAAGCAAAATGGGAAATACCTATAGATTATTTAACATAAATATCTCAACTGAATACATCTGACTTGGTGTACGACTTTACAAGACGTCAAGATATTTTTAAATGAAAAAATCTACAGAAATGGAAATTCATTAGCCTGAAAATATTGAACATATTAGCTCAATAAACTTTGACTGTCAACGGTACTGAATCTGAATCTCAAGGCTGGCTTTTAGGCAGCACTTGGATTCAAGTCGTTAGACTAACGAGGCAGTCAGAAAAAAGCTAATTGTCTGCCATTCAACGTTAAGGATGATAGCAGATATTATACGTTGACGATATTTGTAGTAATCGATTCTATTACCCAAATGTGACTGGTGTGCATACGCATCAGTCAGTACTTTTGCTGGCGTTGCGACTATAAGATCCTGAATTCGAATTCTTCATTGGTACCTGTTATTGGGTATTGCCAAGAAAATGTGAGTAGCAGCGTGAAGTCTAAAATGGTGCCACGTATCAGTGACGTATCGACGTGTCATCTAAAATTATAGTTAGCGTAATTTAGGTAAGGTACACCACTGCCCAACCCCTTTGGAGACAGCCGTGAGGTTATGTATGTACATATGTATGTAAAGAATGTAGTATGAATTAACTAAGGCCCGGTTTCTGTATCAAGAAACGAGACGTTTTATCTAGGGACGGTTAATGTTTTGAACCATATTCTATAAAAAATCACAACATATTATAAAACAAAGCCCCTCCGCCGCGTCTGTACGCGATAAAATCAAAAACTCCTTAACGGATTTTCATGTATAATATTGTCTTCTGTTTACGCGAATGTTATTCATTGAAATTAAACTACTATATACGGATTTTATCGCGTTGTTTATTTGACACTATTACAAAATTTTTAAAAACTGTTACACTACTATAATCACTATTAAACTTTACAAATTTTTTAAGCTAATCAAATTATTGAAACTATTAAAACTATCTATATCAATAGTATAGTAATAGTATAAATAATATTAATAGTTTCAATAATTTAATTAGCTTAAAAAATTTGTAAAGTTTAATAGTGATTATAGTAGTGTAACAGTTTTTCAAAATTTTGTAATAGTGTCAAATAAACAACGCGATAAAATCCGTATATAGTAGTTTAATTTCAATGGATTTTCATGTGGTTTTCACCAATAGACAGAGTGATTCCTGAGGAAGGTTTAGGGGTATAATATGTTAAGGTTTTGTAATACCCGTGCGAAGTCGGGGTGGGTCGCTAGTTTGTCATAATTTAACTGTCTGTACGACTGTGTATACGACTCGTTTCTTGATATAGAAATGGAGCCTCTACTACAATGCTAGAGAATGTTTTAAAAAAATCTGGGTATATTGCCAACACCACCGCTATCATATTCGCAATTCAAATATTTCCCGGTCTACTTGCTCTTTCAAATATTCAAACACATTCATGGATTTGGTCTTGTTTGCTTTAAACAGATTTTCTTACGAGTGAAAACCTATGTAAATGTTACTTTGAGTGTGATAACCCTAGCTTATAGTTCGCGTCTGGTGTTCGCTTCTTCCTTCCGTACATGTGTTGTTCGTGTTTGTGTGTGTAGGTACTGTGTTGGCGTTTGCGAAGCTCGGAGAAATTGAGCGTGCTAATGAAAACTGCTAATTTGTTGATTAATGCCTCCACTAAGAATATTGTATTATTCATGGAATTTGTACTAGTAGTAGTTAAAACTTTCAATCTAAGTTTCTATGGCTTAATTGGCAATTGAATGAAAATCAAAATCAGATATCGTTTTTTATTTTGATTGTTTCATTGGCCCTGGTTTTTAAAGAAGGTAGGCCATTGTGTGACCCTTGCTTATACTTGGAATTTTGACTAAAATAAAGCAGTCTTATTAATATAATATTAGACAATGTGTCGTAAACGTGTTTGTCATTATTTAAAAGTAAGACAATTTCGACAGTGCGAATATAAATCAAAATTACCAAGTGAGGGTAATTGTCGAAACTCGTACTTCACGAAGTCGCCACTGAGCTCAAACTAGTCAACTCGTGATTACGATCGAGGCAAGTCGGTCTTAATGTCGGGATATAAATTGGTACTTCTTACATTTAAATAATTATGAGCATGACTAAGACCCATTGTCAATTTTATATAAAGTATGTGTACCAATCGCGAAAGTCTAAAAACATTTGAAGCGGACTAGCTGACAAAATACATTCTGCATTCAGTCGATCATAAGTTAAAGAACCTTATAGTGTGTTTCTCTTGGAGATTTTACCTGGAGGCACTGGATGCTTATGTAAGGCCTAGGCCGCACTACGTCTAAACCGCCGCGACTTTTAACCGCGTAATTCTGTGAGTCAAGGGAACTAATGCAAGCGGCCGTACCGGCGGTTTTTCCCGCGCCTGATTTTGTGTCCGTTTCGGGCGGTTTCGTGGTTTAGTGGTTTACCCGCTTGCGGTAAAAAACCGTAGTGCGGCCTAGGCCTAAGTTTATATTTAAGTACCTATACAGTCTCACGCTTCTATCCCCGTAGGCTCAAGTTTACAAACACATTTTGCCAAAATCGTTTTGCCTCACCTGAGTATCGAAGTCGAGATCTTATGTAAATTTGTCGTGTTCACTACTATCGAGTCACAGAGATTGTCTGTAGTGTTGAAATGAAATGCTGGTTTACATTGTATATCCAAACACTAGTGTATATATCATTTTATATGTCGGCCTCGATGGCGTAGTGGTTAGTGTAACCGACTGCCACGACTGAGGTCGCGGGTTCGATTCCCGCACAAGTCAAACATTTGTGTGCATGAACATGGATGTTTGTCTTGGTCTGGGTGTTTCTATGTATAATATGTATGTATTTACAAAAAAAAAAGCAATATATGTATGTTTATCCATTGTCTAGTACCCATAGTACAAGCTCTGCATAGTTTGGGCTAGATGGTGTTGTGTGAATGTGGTAGAATATTATTATTATTATTATTTTTCGTTTTGCATCGTGCACTAGTCTGATGTATACATTCGAATGAGTTGACAAAACCGCATATTATGAGTACCTACATGATTTGCCATCATATAATGTAATGTCGATATCGGTACTGCGTTATATATAACTGTAGGCTTAGGTCCGGTTTCTATATTCAAGAAACGATATTCGTTTTTTAGATATTTTTTTAAACATATTCTATGAAAAATATGTCACAATTTAACTGTCCGTATCTAAAACGATTTTCTCTTGATATAGGAGACCGGGCCTTAGTCAAGTTACCAACGTTTTGTATCTAGCCTATTTTAACAGTCATTTTACTTTTATTCGTATACTAGCTGTTACCTGTGACTTTGTCCGCGTAGATTTTAACTAAAAAGTGTTTGACTCCGCGGAACCCTATTTTTTTTTCTAAAATCAAAGTAGCTTAAGTTATACCCTATAACATCAGCTATCTGCCAGTGAAAGTCCCGTCAAAATCGGTTCAGCCGTTTCGGAGATTACCCGGAACAAACAGACAGACAGTCACAAATTTAAAAAATAGATGTTTTCGTATAGGTACCTTATATACTTTCATATGCATTAGATTAAAACAGACACTTAAATTTTATTTATTTGTATAGATGTATAGATAATTGGAACGCAAAAATGCGCATCACTAATCAACGTCAATTTCGTCGAGACAATGCCAATGGTCCATTATTCGCCAGTATCTAATAGATGGCGTTGTGGTCAGGTTACGCTAACGTTGTGCGCCATCTACGGATAATGCAAAACAATCAGGCCAGCTATTTGTATAATACTACATTTGCGTATATCTCCTCGAACGCGCCATGGTACATGGGCAATGGGGCTCTCAGAGATATGGATATTGACCTCTGTATTTCAGCTAATCCCATGTCAGATAAAGCCCAAATTTTGGCCAATCCAGCTGACGTAAGTTTAGATAAGGTGTAATTATGGTAATGAGTTGATTTTGTTGTTTGTATAGGGCTATTTCGACGGTCAGCGATAAAGCCCTTTAGTAAAAAGAAATGGTTGGATGTTGGGAAAGGCAATCAAGTTGTTAAATGGATAGATTTAAAGTAAAAAAACGGTTTATGCCATAGTCTATTTTAATCTTAATTACAATGATACATATAGATGTTGACTGCATGGATGGCGAAGTGGTTGAAGTGTTCCGATTCCAGGCTTGAATCTAACTTGACTTTTACGTAGTGAGTACTAAATCATTATGCCATGAAAAAGGTCGATTCAGCAATGTTCGAATGAACACATTTTATATTAGGATCATATCTGAGATAACGTCATTCCCGTGCATTTCCAATTTACGTGCCGCGAACATTTTGCATCAGACCATCGCGCGTCGGAGGAACGATCATATCACACAAATATTTATATTCTTCGACATCATTTTGCAAGCTATTCATGCGAATAATGATCTAACATATAACTCGTTTTTTATATATTAATCTGAATATATTGCCGCATTTAAATATAGCTTTTATTTACAGCTATTCGTATAAAAATTTATGAGGCGGAACATTTTTTTCGCCAATACATTCTACTCGTACGTATAAATTTGGTAATTTTGCGGACAGCCCGGTTGTTTTCCATAAAGTATTTCGTTGAATGCCATAACATTTAATAGGTAACCGAAAAAAATTATACGATATTTCATGCAAACGGTTTTGAGATACTACGTTTTGTTACGTCTGTGTTAATTATAAAACAAATAGCTTTTTGTAGTACTGGATTTTGTTTCTCACGGTATATTTTTTTAAACAACTTTCGTAAGCAAATAAGTCTCGCTTGCTGGCAAAGGGTAAGCGGAGCCTGCGATTACTTACAAGAGATATCAGGCACGTGTTGCCGATCTTATGAAAAATGGATTAATTATTAGATGACAGGAAAGGAATTAAAGAGGTAGCTATGTAAGCCAACGGCACTCTTACGAAATACAGTAACATTATGACTAGTTCTATACTGGTTTCCTTGAGGTTGTATTATTCCTATGTTCTGAAGTACCTTTTAATATATGTGTCTGATAATGGATTAAAAGATACGTTGTTTTGTTAAATCTTCACTCGAGACAACATTTTTGTTTATTCTACAAATAGTTGTGCCAGGTCTGGATGTTTTTAAGTGTATGTAAATTCTCTCGTCACAGGAATTAATCCTAGTGGGGTAAAAGTGTTTCTAAAAAATAAAACTAGAGTTGAGAAGAGGATACTTTCACATTTACGTGGCATATTATTTTTTTATAAATGACTATTGAAGCAGAATGTTGAAAGTCACGTAACACGTTTATAATAATTGCCTCATTTTTCTTCTTTTATCTTTATATATTATAAAATGGCAAGTATTGGTCTCTTTCTATTGCAATTATTACAGTTTATCCAACAACCCATCCACCTCGTTGAGTTATTATACCATATTAGAATCTTGTTTTGAATATTGGCATGGCTATTTTCTGTATATTTATGCCTTTATATGTTAGAAAGGGTTGGTTGGTACCCCACGAAAATAAAAATTAAAAAAACAGAGATACTAAAGGGAAACCACCCAATTGCCGCCTACGTGAGAATTTTTTAGAAATTGCGAATTTAGACTTTTGCTTAATATTATTATTATTAAATTCGCAGCTTCTAAAAAAGACTCTTTTAAGAATTCGGTGGTTTTTCTTAAGTGAACTTTTGCAATATTCCTATAAGAACTCATGGACAGAAAACAGAATAACACTTTGCCTGATCCAGAAATCGAGCTCGAGACCTGAAGTTGAGTCGTAAGCGTAGCCTTATACCACAGTGCTATCGAGATTGTCTATTAATAGTAGATATTATTTTTTGGGTTACACAACATCTAAATCGTTTTTGTCTACAGCCAGTCGACATCCATCTTTTTAATCCACAACAAATCCTAAAGTTATAAATGAAACAGGATATTTCCACGATTGTTTATTATTCACGGATTTGAACAAAATTCTAAATTGAACAAAATTAGCTACACGCCGTGCCATCCAAGTGGAATATGCAAAAGGGTTATGCATAAACAAAACGTCTGTACGTACAAATGTGACGTTTGTGCATTGTGAATAACATTATTTATCTCAGTTATTCAGACGCACGAGTGTACTCTATTTATTCAGTGATATTCGTTTGTGATGTTATTACGCTTTCTGCTTTTGTGGTTAATGTAGTGATGCAATAGAGCATTTGCCTACGTTTGATTTTGAATATTATTTTACAAATAATAAGAGCATTTGCTGAATTTGCTCTTGTGTGTAAATAATGTACCTATAATCAAAATCATAAAAATCTATTTGTGCAAACAGTATCAAAATAATATATTTTAAATTTACATACTAGAAATAGTGGAGGTGTAGTGGGGATATCTCGCTATCTGCCTCGGGCAGCTGCATTTAAATAGCGATTACGTCACAGTTTGTATCGTGCATCCTTTTCACTTGATAACTATACTACCAAATTTAAAACGCTTGTACCTTATTTATTTCTGAGCAGACTTTAACAATTCTTTGTGTCTCAGAGTATAGGAAATGTAACTATTTGACTTAAATAATAATAGAATGTATGTCAACTACCCAATTGCTTTGGAATTGACTGTACGGATGGCACAGTGGTTTAAGTGGTTGCCTCGCCGCTGCCTCTGCGTCGAGGGTTTGAATCCAACCCGGGACAAACATTTGTGAGATTCACTAATGACTGTTCAGTCTGGGTGTACTTTGTGTCCCTTGTTTGAATGTTTGTAAAGCCTTCTACGACACAGGAAGTATTCCTAGTGAGGTAGTTGTTTAAAAAAAAAGAAAATCTGCGCTGTGTCTATCGCAGCAGTAAACGCAACATTTGGATCCTGGGTCGGGCCATAAGATGTTATTAAGTTTCCTGGCAAGTAATTTTTAATACCAGTTAGAAAAGCCTGAAGTTAGGAAGTTTGCAGTATTGCACACACCCGTGTGCATGCGCCTGATCCCTAGTCGTGTGTGCGAGGGAATAGAAAATGGACTTGTTTTTGCGCACACACTTGTGCATTATATCACCTGCGCAAATAGCTAGTCTCCGTTAAGACTAGCCACCGACATTCGGTATGGAGGACTTTATATTTAGGATATATCATTGCTTGATGTTGTGGCATAATAAATATGCATCTTTTAGAACTGAAAACTAAAGAAATATTACTTGGTAGAACTAGGTAAAGTAATAGAGAGTGCACTTGTGTTTGTGCACACACATGTGCTCTATGTCTTTTACGTAGATGACTAGTCACCGATAAGATTGAATACGAGTTTTTTTTATGGTATACAAACGAGCCGACGGATCGCCTGACGGTAAGCGATTACCGCCCATGGACACCCGCAACACTAGAGGAGTCACAAATGCGTTGCCAGCCTTTTAAATTTGCCTCCCTTCTCCCCCAGGAGGGGAGGGGAGGTTGGGTCTCCGGTACCCTCACTCACTCGACGAAACACAACGCACGCGCTATTTCACGCCGGTTTTCTGTGAGGCTGTGGTATCACTCCGGTCGAGCCGGCCCATTCGTGCTGAAGCGTGGCTCTTCCACGCGTTAAAATATTTATATTCAGGACTACTTTGCGCGCGGCTTCTCTCGCTTAAAAGTAGGCTATGTTAGGTTTTAGTAGCAGTACTTTTTTAAATAAAATTTAGCCTATATTACTCGGTGATAATATAGCTTTCTAATCGTGATTTTTTTAAATTTAGTTGATTTATTTTTAGTTGAATTCTTACACAAACAAACAAAAAATATAAATCTTTCCTCGTTATAATATTTTTTTTTATTTTTTTTATTTTGCTCGTCAAAATGACCACACTCCACCTGATGGTAAGCAGTCGTGTGGTCTAAGAGCAGTGACCTCCACATCGCCCCCATATTACATATTAGTATAGATTTATAATTGCTTGATGTTTTGGAATAATAAATGTGACTTGAAACCTAGAGAAATATTAGTTGGTAGAACTATAGTAGAACTCAACAGCGCGTCACTTGCCGGCGCAACATTGTAGTTGTTTAATGAGTAAAGTTCGTGTGAGCTATTCTTGGTGCGCTAATCTCACAGCCGTCATATGAGAGGATAGTTTGAGTGTATATGTGAGGTATTCACATAAAAATGCTTTAGTATGATTACTTTGAAACTTTCGTAGTACGAATGTTAGCGTAGAACTTTTGCTATTTGCGAATTAGCGTGTTGTGAAAATCCTAAAACATTCATAAGTTTCCTTTTTGCCCTTGAAAAAATAAATTTCTGCCCGACTAACACATTCTGTGTCGGGGCAATCTATCAAACATCGGACAAAAAGAACATACAGACTCGGAACATTTATTTGAGCACCTACCTATCACACAAACTTTTTTCCCGTGTGAGAATCGAACCCAAATCGAACCTTCGGCGCAGTGGCAGTGGCAACACGACCACTAAAATCACTACGGACTCCGTGCAGTAAGCACGGTAGGCAACATTAAAAAAAAACTTTTAGTGAAAAAGCGTCGAATAAGGTTAAAGAATACGGGTGTGCATAATAATATTTAAATGTGGCTTTGAGAAATAGTAAGCTTAGAAGTGCATCTCGCTATCTTCCTCGCGCACCTACTTTGAAATAGTAGTTACCTCACAATGAATTACGTGCCTCGTCTGTCATTTGAATCATTTTAACCCTTTTGACTAGATTTAAAAGAATTTTGAGTAGACTTAAATAACTCTTGTATATTAGATCTTGGATATCGTAACTTGCTGATTAAGATCATTATCATCAACGAACTTGCAACATTTACCTGTACTTGTAGCAAGGCCAATTACTAGGTACCTCGTATACCATAATGCAGAACTGAGCGGTACTTAATAATGTGTCGAAATAAAATTCTTGGAAAGTAATTTTTTCGTTTTCTTAAAGTAAAGCAAATGCCTAATAACGGAATGTATAGAGACATTGTATCGCGACGTATACTTAAAGAATACGATTCTCTCACATTTATTTGGCGTTTCATACTTTATTATGAATAGCTATCGAAACAGGATGTTAAAAGTTAAGTAATACATTTACAATGATTGATCGATATCTATCGATCTATCGAGGCTCTCATAGCCAGTTGCACTCACTGATCCGTAAACGATTAGCGAGGTTAAGCAACGTTGGGTGCGGTCAGTCTATAGATGGGTGACCGCTTAGTGGTATTTCATCTGAGCGTTTCCGTGATTTGGAGGGCACGTAAAAAGTCGGTCCCAGTTGTTGTTAAATTGACAACAGTCGTTACGCCATGTCAGAGGCCTACGGGCGGCTTGAACAACTCTTGACAACTCTTGACCACTTACCACACGAAAAGAAAAAAGAATGATTGATAGTTGATAGGCTGTTACTAAAACAACACCACCACAATTGGCAAACGCCAATCACAGCAGTAGACACGCGTTTTATTTATCAGTCACACACACAGTGAAAAATATCTTCGTAAGATAACATGAATATGCCTAATTTTTGCTTTGTGTCTATATTAGTTTATGTCGAGAGCCCGTGAAGAGATTGTAATATAAGTTAAGAACAAGGTCCCGCCTACACGCGGAGAGGCCCATGTCACCAAGATTTATGACTTACCTCAAACTTCAGTAACAGGGAATAGTTCGCCAGGGATGCCAGAGTCTACTAATATATTGTTAGTACAGTGATAACCAAGCCACTGTGCGCCCTCTTTGTAAGCTCTCGTGGTGCCATTGTTTTGCTATGTTAAACTTCGCTCAAAGTAAACCAATACGTGGATTCTGTTGATATAGCGGCAGTTGGCGCATGCTATCGATGCAATAATGGCATATATATGTATTAATTTCAAAAACTTAGACACAAATTTGATATTATTTATAATAACTGTCTTTAAATGTGGTTTTTATTTAAGCACTTTGTTAAGGGATACTATACATGATACAGAAACTTTCAGCTTTTTGTAGGCTATCTATATTATTATAGTAAGTTGCTAATATTTTGTGTTAAACATGGAAATACGCTTTTTGACGGCTTTCCGGCGACCAAACAAATTGTTTTCAACTATGTTTAACAAGAGATTCCAGCAATTCAAGACACTGAGGTTGCATAGATGGCGTAGTGGTTTAAGTGGTCGTCTCGCCACTGCAATCGCGCCGAGTGATGTGTCATGTGGGTTCAGTCCCCAAACAAGAAACAGTTTGTGTGATCCACAAATGGTTGTTCCGAGTCCTTTGTGTCCGTTGTTTGAATGGTTGTAAAGTCTCCGCGATACAGGAGTTATTCCCAGTGTGAGAGAGTAGAGATTAAAAAAAAAGATTTTTTTTGGATTAAATGACGTGAACTTGCGATATACAAACCCCAAAAGCTATCTTTCAGTTATTTTATAATAACTTTTACTATATAAAATTATAGTAAAAAAATAAGCGTTAAATTACGCGTGTGTAGAATTTTTTTTATGGGCTATGCAACAATTCAATTTACGAGTTACTGCCTGCTGTCGTAACCATCCTTCTATGGTAACAGCTTGTGTGCCGCGTCAATAGTATAACAATACGTGTGTTTGTAAAAAAAGTTATATATTTGTTTAGATAAAAAATACAAGAAAGATTATAAGGCTAGTGTGAATGGAATAGTCGCAAGAGGAAAACCTAGGCGAACTTTTCTCGATCAGATCGGAGGCGGTCTGGACAAAGGCCAGGTTAAGAGCTCCTTGAACCGACGGGCGTGTTTTAGGAATGTGATGAAAGTGAATGAAGCCAGAGAAGTATGTCAGGATCGTAGCAAATGGAAATCCGTAGTCTCTGCCTATCCCTCTGGGAAACAGGCGTGAATCTATGTATGTATGTATGTTGTTTACATAAGCTCATAAACATGTCTCATATTAGCCCTGTTTATGAACTACTGGGTACGGGCTTCTTCTCAATGTAAGAAGGCTTAGGCCATAGTCCAGTCTATATCCAGTAGTAGACAGACTATACATTTTTGAAAACATAAATAGAACTCTCAGACATGCATGTTTCCTTGCGATGTTTTCCGTTACCGTCAAAGCGAGCGATAATAAACTATTGAATACGCTATTGCGCTAACTTAATAGTTCGATAAGTCGTCAAAAAGTAATGCGTGATTTAGAATCAATCTCTAGACTTCTACGTGGTAGTCTAGTGGTTATTTACTTGACTATTAGATTTATACCAAGTGCCTAGTACGAGTTTGTTTTACACTAACGCGATCGGCGTTCCGATTGGCCCGCTCCAAGCTCTTAATCAATCAGAGAGCCAAACGCAGTAAACGTTTCGATCGCGTTAACGTAAAAACAACTCGCACTAGGCACTCAGATTACCTAAATAAAAAAAGATGTATATAGTAATACTAGTTTTCACCCGCGGCTTCGCTCGCGTAATTGTAGGTTAGGTTAGATTAGGTTTGCAACAGTTATTTTTTCTGGATGAAAGATACCCTATGTCCTATTTTGTACCCCTGACAACGTGTATGCAAAATTTCATGTTGATCGGTTGAGTAGTTAAGGCGTGAAAGCGTAACAAATAAACAAACTCATTTTCGCATTTATAATATTAGTAAGGATGCATTCAAAAGCTGCTTCTCTGCACGTGACTGCGTTGCCTGAGGCTCAACACTAACTCCATTCTGTGAATTGCAGTGAATTTCGTATATACATGTGTAATTTTGGTAACAATATTGCACAAGTTTATTAGACATATTACAATCTAGCGCAATAGACGCCTGCCTTGCAGCGGTTCATTGATTTGTTGCCACGTAATTAGACTAGAGACATGGAACATGCATTGTTTCTTCCCGAGTGCTATAATTGTTTAGCGAAAACTATTACCTACTAACTATGATTGAAATGTATTGGATTGCGGCTATTCAAGGTAAACCTGTACAAGTCTTAGACAAAAATTGAATCCGACCACCGGTGTTTCGCTTCGACTGAATGGATTTATATCGTCCAGTTAACACAGGTTTATTTACAAAATTAATTGCTACACACTGTATACTTAATATTCAATATTTGCAGTGGCAATAGAATAGAATAGAATATAAGAGAATAGAATATAATATAATCTTTATTTGCTAGAAATGTAGGTATTACAAAAAGGTGTTACAGTAATTATAGCAGGCCCATGTACATTTTACTGTAAGGCATGCAAATTATTATAAACATCACAAAACTTACAACTAAGATTTATTTTAAACTAGCTTTTGCCCGCGGCTTCGCTCGCGTTAATTTAGAATTTGATAATCAATTCGGGTTGTACTGTGCTTGTAATAATATAATTCAATCATGATTCGAAAGACACATGGCGCCATCTATTATCATAAGAACGTTATTATTGTTTTCCTAGGGAATAGTAATTTTTTTCGGGATGAAAGGTAGCCTATGTCCGTTTCTGTACACCTGAAAACGTATATGCAAAATTTCAGGATGATCGGTTCAGTGGTTTAGGCGTGAAAAGGTAACAAACAAACTCATTTTCGCTTTTATAATATTAGTTAGAATTAGGATTTCTAAATTTTTTTTATGTAAATGTATTTTGTTTCTCAATTTTTATTATTTATCACTTAGGAAAGCATGTATAGAGTAATAACATTTATCTAACAAAAAATTTGTGTTTGAAAATTGGCATTGGCTCATTTTTAATGTTTTTCAGTACTTTATTGTATACTACAGGTGCCATGCCAATAACACTATTATTTAATAACGTAGTCTTATGATCATCAGTGATTAGCAAGCTTCGATATTGAGATCTCATAATTGCTGATCTATTTCTAGTTTTTGTTAAGTAAGATTTTAGTATTGTTTACTTCTTTCTAAAATGTTTTGCGTAATATAATCACCAGCTCTCTTCTTCTTTTCCAAATCATGATCTAGCTAATTTGCTGAGAAACAGTCTATATCACATCGAATTCTTAAGAATAATTCAGTTTCTATATACCTATATGCAGCGGTACAGGATGCAACTACTGTGTATTAGGTCGATTCTTGAGCCGCGTAGTGTTATTAGGGTTTTTTGTGAAGGAATTTTAAGTAGAAGGACGGTATGTGGAACTGACTGACTGGTAAATCGGCTATATATATATATATATACTTCTACGCATATATTGCTATTCTAAAAGTTTTAAATGGCTACTACAAGTTTTTATAATGACTTGGACAATATGCAAGTGTCCTCAACGCATACGTGCATACCGGAACACTGCTCCCACTTCTTAAAAGCCACAAATGCCTTAAATATACTACACCTAAATATTAGAAGCATTTACAAAAACTTTGACCAATTTAGATGCCTCTTAGTATCTATGAAGATATCATGCGATGTGATAGTTCTGTCGGAATGTTAGCTCAAAAAAGCAGTAAACATTCCTACTATAGATGGATACTCATCGCATCAATCCCACAACCTCATTAACCAAAATGGTGGATTGGTCTTATATATAAAAAATAATCTGCGCTTTACAGTAACTGAACCGATTTTTGCTGATTCCAGTTGCCTAGTCTGTATCCTTGAAAACAACTTGTGTATCGTTGCATTATATAGAACACCGTCCCAAAGAAATATTGACTCCTTCCTAGATCATTTAAATAATGTTCTATTCGATTTCAAAACTTACCACCACACTATAATTATTGGAGATACAAATATAAACATTAGCACAGATAGCAACGATTCACGCTCCCAGCAATACCTCAACATGACTGCATCTCACGGGTTCTTGCCGGCTTACTCTCATCCTACTCGCCTAAATAATTGTATAGACCACGTATTACTTAAAACAAACAAAAAAGCAACTTCCTTAATATTGGAAACCTCAATTACAGACCACTCTGCTATACTACCAAACCTTGAGACGAAAAAACCTAAATCCATTACAAACACAATAAAAAAATCAAACCTAAACCTCTCAAGTACCATTTCTGATATGGAAAACTGTGACTTCTCCATCATCTATACAATGAATGACCCTAATCATGCTATTGATAAATTTTTAGACATAATTACACCAATATTAATAAAAAATACTATTCACAGAACAATACCATCAAGCAGAGAATAATCAAGCCGTGGATAACCACTGGTCTGTTAAGATGCATACGTAACAGGGACAAAATGCACAAGAGAGTAAAAAAAGAACCACTGAATCACATTTTAAAATTAACATATTTACGATATCGCAATTTTTGCAACGATTTATTAAAAAAGATAAAATCAGACTACGAGAAAAAGGAATTCCAAAAAGCCAAAAATAACCCTAAGAAAATGTGGGAGGTAATTCGTGATGTAACCGGTACTAAACGGGTACACTTGACTCCTAACGAACTGTTGACAATAGATAACAGCCCCACCGAATCTGTAAACTCAATAAATACGTACTTTTTAAATGTAGGACAAAATTTATCAAATAAACCCCCTCACACTTTTGTAAACAATAATACTTCTCAAGATATAAGTTCCAATCAGTTACCTATCCCTCATACACAATGTAAAGGTAACTCAATGGTTATCTTGGCAACGGATGAAGATGAAGTCAGGACTATAATAAATAACCTCCGATTAGAAAGCGCCACCGGATGGGACGGCATCCCTCCAAAACTGCTAAAATATGCTAACCATATTTTGGTCCCACCGATCACATATATATGCAACCTATCAATTTCTACAGGTATATTTCCTAAAGCACTAAAAAAAGCAATTGTACAGCCGATACATAAATCAGGCGACAGAGACAGTGTCGCTAACTACCGCCCAATTTCTGTTCTCCCAGCTATTTCTAAAATTCTAGAAAGAATAATGTACAAACACCTGAACAACTATCTAACCAAATATGACTTTATTTCCCAAAACCAATTTGGTTTCAGACGAGGTCTTTCCACGGAAGACGCTGTGACGTCACTACTGGATTTTGTAGTTGACAAAATTGATAATAAATATAAGTGTCTAGCTATTTTCTTAGACTTATCCAAGGCATTTGACACTGTCTCTGTCCCATTACTTCTCTCTAAACTAGAAACAATTGGAGTACGAGGAATCACCCATGCGCTATTTAAAGACTTCCTTACTGATAGGTTGCAGTGCGTCAAGGTGGGAGAATGTATCAGTGAGGCGAAGACCGTGGTAGTTGGCGTCCCACAAGGCAGACTGCTAAGTCCCCTTCTCTTCCAAATTTATGTCAATGAGCTATGTCAGCTCTTCCTTCCTTCGACCAAAATTATAGTATATGCTGATGACACAACAATTCTTTCCTACGGCCATGACTGGTCTTCGACTAAAGAGATTGCTGAAAAATGTTTAAATAACGTCATGCTGTGGTTTGAACAAAACCACCTCACCCTAAATATCACAAAAAACAATTATATCACTTTTGGTCCCAGACTTTCAACCCTTCCCACAATTGGCTCAATATCTGTCAAAGCCCATAACTGTACCAACTTTATGTCCAATTGTCAATGTCCCAGCGTCAACAGAGCTTCAGTGATAAAGTACCTCGGTTTACAACTAGATGCATGTCTATCCTGGAAAATCCATATACAAACAGTGTCTGGACGAATTAGAAAGCTGATCTTTCTTTTTAAAAAATTAAGACAATCCGCCGATAACGACATCCTCAAAGTTGTTTACACAGCACTGGGTGAATCAGTGCTGAGTTATTGTATTTCAGCTTGGGAGGCGCCGCTAAGACCTACATGATTCTGATAGAACGGGCTCAAAGAGCGGTTATAAAAGTTTTACTGAAAAGACCCTTCAAATTTCCAACACGACAACTTTACAATGAATTTAAAACATTAACAGTCCGTCAACTATATACTTTTCGCACAGTTACGAGAAAACATGCAAAACTCCCATACACTTCAAATGTTAGTCCGACAATTAGAAGAAGACCTAAACCAGCTTGCCCCAAATTATACACAACCACATCTTTTGCCCAACGACACAATCTCTACCTAAGCACGCTCATATACAATAAGTTAAACCAACAACTAAACATACACAAATTGAACGCTCACAGATGCAAGGAAAAAGTTAAACAATTTCTACTTACCTTAGATTAAAACGATGAAACTGAAGCACTAGTTAAACCCCCATATACATAAATACACTCACACAGTCGTATACATACACACACATATACAATCACATATATACAGACTTACACACACAGACACAACCACACATGCACAGGTACACACACACACTCACTCTTTTCTCACATACATACACACACCCTCACACCCCCTCACACACACACATACACACACACACATACACATACAAAGTTTAAAACAGAGACTAATTTGTTTTTATTTTTATTTTTTATTTAACTTATATGAAACGTTTTGTTAATTAAGTCCTTAGTTCAACAAAGCTTGCAACATAATTTCGGACGAATGGATGACCCTGATAACACAGGATTTACCTAGCTTCGGGGTCATTGTTCATATAAACAAACAATGGAACTATGTTATATTTTATTTTTATTTTTACTGTTCCCGATATTATGTATTGTTTTGGAAAATAAATTTTATTATTATTATTATTATAGGCTCGCACTCTATTACATGGGATTTGAAACCATAACTGGCGAAATATGGATGTAATACAGATTTCGCATATTAATATTTAAATTGTAAATATTTTTCTTTAGATTAAATATAGTTTTAATGTGAATTTAATACAATAAGTAGTATTAAATATAGTAGTAATGTGTTCGTAAAGACTTTTATTTATTGAATAAAAATTTATTATTATTATGTTTCTCTTATCACAGGTATTTTCTAACATATTATATTAGAAAAATAGCTGGCCCTTTGAGAGGTTTACACGGAGACATGGGTCCAACGTGAACAAGCCCTTCGAGAGTTTTAATCAAAGGTGGGAGGGAACACCTACAGCGACACTAGCCGCAGCAGGCGTAGGTTATTGCTACGTATGGATTTTAATATATGAGCTATAGGTATGGGTGTTTGGTGGTCCAGTCCAAAACAGGCGTCTGCTCTGAATACTCGAATAGAATCAATGCAATGGGCAGACGGTGACTCGTCAACTCGCTAGATAGGTCCCCTGAATAGCCAGCATAGGCATACAAACCAGCAGCAGAAGGCAACACCGGTGCGAGCGGCTAGGGGTGTTGAGCGGTGCGACACCGGTTTCACCATCACAGGCCTCATGACGACGGAGACCCAGAGCGGGTTTTCCCGTAGTTATGCCCTTGTAAATGACACTTCCACCCGAAGCATATAGCTCTAGCGGCTCCCCTCTGACCGGTTGACCAAGGCAAGCCAGAGTTTGAGAGTCCTACGGGCTTATTATTATTATTTTTTATATTTTGCCAGTTATGATTCTGCCTAACCTCGGTAATATAAGCGTGAGGTTTTGTATGTATGACTTTCCTAACCTTAACTCAGGTTATTTAGTACAAGCCCGCTTATTGTTTTTGCAACAGTTTTATAAGGGTTATCGTCATTTCACACTATGCACTTTCCTTTAAGCTATTATCAAGATTTAAAATAACGTGCTATTTCTTTAACGTGTACAACATTTTACACAATGGATTCTGTAAACGATGTCTGCATTTTCTCCCTTAGTTATTAGTTGTTGGTGTAATTTCATTTTGAAAAGTTGTGCGGAGCGGCATCTTCTAACTTGTTTTCAGAGAAAACTATGTAATCTATTGAAGTAAAAAGTTTAGTACTAGCGATCTAAAGAACCTTTACACTTTCGCTATTCTGTATTAAGCTCGAACAAAAACGAATTGTGCTACGGTATTTTTGCAACTACTTATAAGTGAAGAGAAAAAATATCAAGGTTTGGTTCTCGATTTTCTTCATGGCATAGGGTTCTGCGATATTTGTATCCGAGCCGATTTTTGGAACGTCATCCGCCGATCCAATAGGTTCATTGAATCGTTGATCCGACTTAAAAGAATGATGATTTGAATTATCATGAGCTCAAAATCCAATTAAGTGTTAAATTTGCTGACAAGGCTTTGGTTGTTTCTGTGCCGTAGAAGAACTTTTCTTTTTGACAGGTTACATATTATTATACAGTTTTTACCGAAATTAAAAGGAGCTCTATAAACTTAATTTACATATTATGATTCTTGATTATTATTTAGACTATCTTTACCATTAGATATATTTTAGTATTACTAAATTGACAAATAAAAATTATATGAGTTTTACCCTGTCCACAAAATCAGAATGATAGGATATTTCTTTAAAAAATTCGGAATCGGATCAGAGCTTCTTTGAAATGTCTATAACTCTGGCTTTCAAAAGCCTCTATAGTATTTCTCATAAATATATGTATAATCGATGGATAATTTAGGGTGATAAGATTTATTATATCACCGACGGTGATTCACCGTCCAATTCTTCATCGATATGTAATAAATTAAACTATTTTTCAGTTGCTTCTTTCTTTAAAAAGCCTGTAATTATTATTGTAAATTTGATTGCCACAATTAACGTTACTGAAAGAAAGAGCTGTTAATTATGCGGACATAAAATATGACTTCGCGTTTCTGTATCATACTGTGTCCTCGAGGTAAAAAAATAATCTCAATATTCTCTAGGTAATAAGATATATATTTAAACCTTATCCTATATGAAAATAAAATATTATGATCAAGCTCAAATTGACGCTTAAATATAATAATTGATCTCTAAAAAGACAACTCCCGTACTGGGAGAAATTTCTGTGTCGCGGGGGACTTTACAAACATTCAAACAACGGACACAAAGAACACCTACACTCAGAACAACCATTTGTGGATCGCACAAAGTTTTGTCCCGTATGGGATTCGAACCCACACCACTCGACGCAGTGGCAGTGGTGAGGCGAACACTTAAACCACTACGCCATCCGTGCAGTCAATTGGAGACGGTATGAATAAGCGAACAAGTCCACTCTCTTACAAGAAACCGTGGAAAGGTTACAAATATCGTTCGGTGAGAGGTACGGAGGCTCATTGTTACCCTTGTCAAGCTATCATCGCCTATGATTCGTCTAAACACATACCATCAGACATAGTATAGAGTATAAAAAAAAATTCGTTACCTGGGTATGGATAACCTGCTTTAGTTGTATTTGATTATTAATTTTATCATTATGTACATTTAAAATGGTTATGTGGTAAAAATACATATAAAACCTAATTCTAACCTGTGTAAGAGCACTTAAAATGCCATGGTCTCACCTCAGCGTTAGCAATCGTGCAAAAAGGTGTTTCTGTGCTGCAAGTGCAAGAGATAAGAACCTTATCATCGCAGGCTTAATAAGGAGCTGTGAAGTCGCTACTTCGGTATGACAACAAGTAAAGGCTATTTGATAGATGTTGTGGCTATCTACTAGTCCAAAGAAAATAGTTGTCTTTTCCATTACATGACGTCAAATTTTTTTCGAAAATAGCATTTGTAAAATCAAAACACTTAGTTATCGAAATGCAGACCAATAATAACGTTTTAGTCACATCAACTTTTATGTTCACAAAGGACAACATACAACATTAATCCAGCCTTTTTAGTCCATCAAAAGATAAATACGCAAACTCATAATGCAGTGTGTATAATGGACGTACATTTTGAAAACAGAGTTTAATTTTAAAAGTGGGGAAAAGATAACAGTGCTGTGTAATTTATGACGTCATTATGGTGGAAATTAAATGAAAAACGCCCCTGAGCCGACATTACGTCCACATGTAACGAAATTCTGTGTTTCAATAATGAAACTGTGGACCAATTTGAGCCTTTGTGTATTACGCACATTTACTGCATGCCCTGTCATGTGCAAGTATACGTTGCTTTTGGATTATAGCTGACAGATAACGAATGTTTTTGGGTTGACTGCCTCGGATGGACCAAGTATTGGTAAGCGTAAGTGCACCTCTGACTTTCAATCATGCGGATTTGGTGCCAATCCGCTCGTGGGTCAAAGTTATCATTTCTAGTAGCTCCACAAATGTTCGTCCCAATTGGCGGATATGCAGCGCCATATTTACAAAGATATTGGGCAATTTGATCAAACATTTACGTATGGAGTGGAAGTTATCCATTTCTAGCAGCAACTAGAAATATCCAACTAAGCTTTACTTTATAACTAGTATGTGTGCCGTGTTAGTGTAGTGAAATATAATGAAGTATGATTGAATTTTTTTATTAGAGTGTATAATTATCATTTCTGTAGGTCATAAAAAGGCGTGTGTTCGATGTACACGACAGCTGAATATGATGAATTCCCTAGCTCGGGATAATGATAATAATGATTTTGATAATGGATGATAATATCATTTGTATAAGTCAGTGAGTTCTGTGCAGACCATATTGTATTAAGAATGAATTATTATTCAGCGGTTCTATTGCGGTTATTAATGCAATTAGACATAAGGATTATAATCGATATAACTAAAACAGTAACACTCAAATTGGTAATTAGTTCCATTACATTATATGTTAGTGCGAAGGTTTATGATAGGTTGTATTATCATGAATGTCATGTTTAAGTCAATGCTATTTGAAGATAGTTACAGGTGTGAGTTATTTATTATACATATATCACAGGCTTGTAAATACATTAATCCCAAGTAGGTAGGCAAAAACATGTTTATATTAAAATGTTGTAAAGAATGTCACACAATATTCCGTAACATGTTTTTACAGCATGTCACGGAACTATATTTTATTATCTACGGGATACAGGGGCGAGATTTTAGTCATTTACCGTCCATAGATCCAGAACTAATCAAATATAATAAAACAGAGAAACGGATTTTAAGACTGTATGATCACGTGCAGACCAGACATTGACGCAAAATTAGAAAATCCTAACTATTTGCTCGATCCGAGAAACAATTTCAAGACCTCACGATCACGCGCAGATCAGACAACCGCAAAGTTATACCAACAACGCTTTTACCTTAGACAATTATTATTAGATAACTTATTTAGTCTTTTATTGGCCTTGTTTCAAATCCTCTAAAAGCGTTAGGCGGTTGCTCGCATAAACTGTTCCTATCGTTTGCACATAATTCGCCACTGACAGTATTAGCGTCCGATGTGAACGGAGGCGGGCTTATCGCAATTTATCGCACGCAGTTTCATCCTAGGCTTATAACTAAAAGGTCCAATTATCGGATCTCGGAGCTGTGAATCCAACAATGACCCTTACTTTCCTGTTTTTTTATTGTACTATGGAAGGCTAACTCACTTTGTGCTTATATTAGACTGCACGCGGCTTCGCTTTCGTTAATGTAGATATTTATAAGATAATTTTATCTCCCGGGAATAGGACTTTATCTGGATGAATACATCATCATATTATGTAAGGACATTCATCTACAAAACATTTTGTACTCGACTGATCATCATGAAATTTCGCATACACACGTGTGTATGCGAAATTTCATGATGATCAGTCGAGTACCTAGTTAAGGCGTGAAAGCGTAACTAACAAACAAACGGACATGTGCATTTATAATATTAGTTAGGATATCTAACACCCGATTTCTAATGATGATAATGAAATGATAATTATATTCCAATATACTCATGTTTGAATATAATTATCATGTTATCTTGAATGCAGTCCATTTATAATTTATCCGTAGATCAATTGATATAGACCGAATAATTAATATAAAGAATAAAAAAAAGTATAAAAATAAAAAGTCGGTCCCGGTTGTTGTCAAACTGACAGCAGTCGTTAAGCCATGTCACAGGCCTACGGGCGGCTTGAACAACTCTTGACAACAGGTTGGCCACTAACCACACGAAAAGAAGAAGACATAAAAAAATGTATTTTAAAATGTATTAAATAAACGATGTATCGTTTATTTTAAAAGTGCTAATTTACAATAGATCAATGAGATGTTAGAGGATCGAATAATATTGTCCCATTATGTTACCTATTATGTTGGTATATCTAAATGAAGTACCTAACAACATGAAAATTATTTATGATGGCTTTATATAAAATATGTGTAACCTTCTACAGATAATCCATTTAAAAATTGTTTGTTCGCAAAATTGTTTGGTAAATTTCGTTATAGAATACAGCATGTTCGTTTTAAATTGAATATTTAAAATTTATTGTCCTTTTACTAATAACTGTGGAATTTCGTGTTGTTTTTGTATGGCGATCATTAATGATAACATGTATATGTATGGCACCTCTTTTAATCGTTATAATAAAAGTAAATTAAAGTTGATTTAAGAGATATAATTCTGCTCACTAATTCTATTTAGTGATAAAATTATGCGCCCTATGATGCCCAACTTATTTCGCAAGAGCTGTGTTGTGACTGAAAGGAACCAGCCATAAAAATATCTTGCTGCCGTTCTTTTTGACTTGTATTCGTTTTTAAACGTTATTATAAAAACAAACTAATATACGAGTATATACTTTTTAATATAGAAAACCTTTGGCAACCAATATTTTTTCATAAACTCATAAGTGCACCGTCAAAAACATTTTCGGCTAGAAGAACAATAGTGCAACTTTCGTGGTATATACGCAACTTCGGTACATAAATCTCGGTTAGCGCAGCGGGGAGTACCCTACTCAATTTATTTCTTCTATGGCTGGTCACCCTTCAGTTGAGATGAAATTACATCTGATAGTGCCATGCCTTATCTCTCGGTGATTTCCGGAAGAGATGCGTAATTTATGTTATTGTTTAGATATATATTAAGAAGAAGACATTTATACTATTGCTTAGGGTTGTTGGTTTTTTACGTGCAGCATTTGATTTCACTACGTATGGGCTTAATTTTGTAATGCAAATAACTCCATTGAATTTCGAAACTGTATTGACGTAGCTTATATTCATGGTCAATTATTAAGCACTAGCAATATATTTATTAATAAAATTACTGAGGATAGCTTTTCATAGATACTAACTGGTAGCTATGAAAAGTTGTGAATACCAATGTCATGAATCCGAATAGTCTAAAACAAACTGCTGGCTTACATTCGTCTTTGAACAGCGTTCGATATAGATAATACAGTAGGTACAATAATTTTATGCAATAAAAATAAACTTCGAATAAAGTAAAACATAGTTTTGTGCAATTGGTAAAAATCGTTCAACGTTTTATAGTAGAAAGCTTGTCTGCTAAATTCGTGTTACGTATTACTTTAGTGTAGTTTAAATCAATTTGGTGTTGTATTTCATAGTTCTACTTCTTTATACAGATAGACCTAAACAGAGATGGCGAGACGATCTGGACACATTTGGGAGACCAAGAGGCTTTTGCCCACCAGCGGGTTTACCAAAAAAGTTAATAAGAAGAAGACTTCGGGCACTTGTTGAGAGGTTAAGGAAGTCTTCTTCTTATTAACGTTTTAAATAGTCTGGTTAAGCTTAACCAGACTATTTAAAACGTATATTTTGTTATGATAGTCTTCTTTTGTTTGGATAGCTTTTTTTATTTTCGTATTTTTGACAACTGGCTGAGTGGTTAAAATAAGATTCGCAACGATACATTGTAAGCAATTAAAAAGTGAAGTAGTTTTCTACTTTTAATATTCAACATTTAATCCTATACAGCATAGTGAAATACCTTTCTAAATAATAATTAATTCTGAATCAAGCATAAAGCAAATAAATACTCATACCAAATATGGCTGATCTCGCAAACATTATACCTCACTTGCTGTCGAATCATATCACATTATTAATTCAACAGCAACGAAAATTTATTTACTGCACACGATCCATATCGGAGTAAACAAGTGTGTTTAAACACAATAAAAATAAATCGCGCCATTCGTCAAACAGCTGAACGAAGCAAAACCATCGCTGTGTTCATAAAATAAATTCTCTCGTTACTATGGGTGTAATAACTCAATAAAAACTGTACTATGGACGGAAGTATGGCCTGCTGGGTATATATCACGGCTATGAATACCATGTGTGCGATGTATTGTAGACGTCCAGAATAGCCAGCAGTATTATGCAATGTGTTAGCGATTTTCAGAAAAATAGATATGTGTATTTTAATTTGTTAGTGCTTTTAGAACCTAGGTTATTATAATAATACCAGTAGTCATTTTACCTAATGCATATGCAGCTAATTCTTGATACATTTTTTATAAAATATATGTCAAAATGTTCACTGTTCGTATCTAAAACGACTCGTTTATTGATATAAGCACCGGGTCTTAGTCATCATTATACATGCAGAGACTCACACTTATAACTTCTTATGTGATTTCTTCGAAGGGGTAAGTAGAGGTGTACTATACTCACATTTCGCCAGCTATTGACGTCTACGGGGTACTATTTGAGACTCCGTCTGCTATTGATAAAGTCTGAACGGAATAAAACACAATAGCACTGGGTATTGATTAACTTGAGATCTCAAGCATATAAGTCGTATTAAGTATCATCATAGCATGATAGCCTATTGGGAAATTATTGGACTGCCACGCAAAGGTCTCAGGTACAAACCCGCGCACCTTGGGTCTCTCTGACTTTTCGATTTCTGCATGTCTAAGAATTCTCAATAATGTTCTCGAAGATATGTGAAGTCTGCCAACCCGCACTGGGCCAGCGTGATGGACTATGGCCTAACCCTTCTCATACTGAGAAGAGGCCCGTGCCCAGCAGTGGGACAGTTTAATACAAGGCTAATATTAATGAAGTACCATCTGGGCTACGGAGGCAATCACTATCATGTACATATTAATTGTTTAATGTAAATTGCAGGGTTCCTAAAGAGATTTACTTAGTGATCAATGTCATTGTTTTTTGTATACAATAAACGTGGCCCGCTTGATAATGAGCGATTACCGTAACCTATGTCCGCTTGCTACGAGTTTATCAGAAGTATCACTCGTGTGTAGCCAACTTCAAGAAAAAGGAATTAAAAATTGGATAAAAGAAAAGAAATAGGTAATGCCAAACTTTTCTTTCCTCTTATCCTATCTTTTTCTTGTCCCTTAAAGTCTGCTATATGAGCCTCCGGAACTCAAACATTGTGAATTATTATATCGTATTTAATTTAGGCTATAAATTAACAACAACCTCTTACGCTGGGATTCACTTGAATAGTTTCGGATCTAACTGCGACATTAAATCATGAGCAAAGTATCGTTGCGTTGTCAGGTGTTGAAGCTTAATTTAATGATGTTAATATTTCCTTGGTTCTGTCATACCTGCGCATGTTAATTACCAATCGTGTGCTCTTGGGTTTGATTATAGGTTTGGTCGGTGTCGTTGGGTATTTTGCCATAAAATGCTTAATATCAACATATTAAGCATTTTCTGGCAAAAAATGCAACGATACCTACTAGCGACCCCGGCTTGGCATAGGTAGTACAAAACCTTAACAAATTATACACCTAAACCTTACTCATGAATCACTGTTTAGTGGTGGGAACCACATGATAATGTTCAGTAGTTTTTGAGTTTATTGCGAACAGACAGACAAACGCGACGGGAGAGTTTGCTTTACAATATGTAGTGATGATGTTTATAAATATAAAGTTTAATATTACCGGTATATCTCCATGATTACAAAACAACCAAATTCCACGTGCAAAATATCTACGAGAAATTCCTGCAATATCCAATTTCTAAATTCTTAGAACATTTGTGAAATGTTTGCGTCACCAAATTGGATCTGCTAAACATTAGTATTTGGTATTTGATAAGATAAATTTTGACTTTCTGAAACATTTTGTATCACCTTAAAATAAATAATATTGTAAATCTGAAAACAACGGCTGTTTGTTAAAGCTAATAAACCAATTATAATACTACTAGTGATCCACCCCGGCTTCGCATGGGTAGTACAAAATCTTAACCTTCCTCGTGAATCACTCGGTCTATTGGTGAAACCACATGAAATCCGTTCAGTAGTTTTTGAGTTTATTGCGAACAGACAGACAGGCGCAGCGGGGGACTTTTTTTATAATATGTAGTGATTAGATATGAAAATAACTTAAGCTTTTAGTAAATCCATAATAATCATGAACGAATACGACTACATTTGCATTGGTGACACATATTAGGTTAACATTAAGCAAACAGTTTTTTATTTTAGCACCAAAGCTGAGTCCAGTGCATAGATTCACGCCTTAATATCTCTGAAGAGGTAGAGAGCTGTAATACAGCTACCCACATTTCGCCAGTTATGTCTGTAGATTTGTAATATTTCCAAATTTGGTGCTATCAAAGGGAAATCCCTTACTAAAACCCATAAACTGACTCGTGTGTTAGAATCCCACATGGGACAAAAATTTGTGTGATCCACCATTGATTGTTCCGAGTCTGGATGTTCTTCGCGTCCGTTGTTTGAATGTTTGTAAAGTCACCCGGGACACTAGAATTATGTCTAGAGCGGGAGCTGTCGTCTTAAAAATTAAAAATAAATATAAACGCTTTGTCCGACCAGTTAAACTGACCCAGGAGTACTCAGAACCTCACTATTGCACGCAAACACATGTACCATCTATAAATTGTAGATTCTTTCAGGTATATATTTGGCGCACAACAAAGTATATATAAATAAGTATTAGGTTAAAACAAAGCTGAAACCCAGTGAGATATGAAGTATATTTAGTAAGATACGGGCGCGCATTTTAAGCAAAATAACCAGCTCAGAGCATTTCGTTATAAATTATGTCAGTTTTTAGCTCAATGATTTAGAAATAAGAGTGAGTACGTGATAAGTACATGAATACATAACGTGGCAATATAAATCAGCCTCGTTCACGGATCATAAGCAGAAATATTTTATTTCAGACATCGCCCATATAGAGCTTGTAATATTTAGTGACCTTGTAGACGAAATAAACTGAAGATAACGTATGATAAATAATGACCCACGTTATTATTTAGTTACTACAATATACTTGAATAGGTATAATGTGTACGATATTAGTTTTAGAATGTTTATGGTTTGCTTTTCTTACTTAAAATGTTCACTTTACTTTTTTTATTCGCTTTTGCAATGTGAGCATATATTAAAACTCAATATTAAAAAACCTTGTTTCACTCACTGAGTTATTGTTAAAGTCATCACTTTAACAAGGACTATTGACTTTGAAGGCAAAGTGGCCTTACTTTGCCTTCAAAGTCAAAAAGCAAAGGCTTAGCTTCTGCAATGTTGGGCGTTGGGTGATGAAATAAAAGATGTTACTTCGTGTAAAGTCAGAGCTATAATGCCTCAAATACAATGATTATAATTAATATATATCTACTTAGTAGGGAAGGCGCGTCACACACTACACCTCCCCCCTCTTTATAAAAATAAAAAAAAAATACTTTTTTATTAAAATATCTATATGTTAATCTATATATGCGCTGTTGACATCTAGATAAAATCAAGATAAAAAAATAACATAATTTTATTTTATAGAACAATAAAATATACCTAATAAAATTTTAGAACAATGTAAGTGTTTATTAATGTTTTACAATTCAAGTCATAAAAGCTATGTATATATCACAAAAACGAACAATATCTCAATAAAAATAATCTGTAATTTCACAAACAAAATGTAGGTATGTAGGTATCTAAATATATTTCAGTCATGTTTACGTCACAAAAATAACAAACTCAATTTAAAAAAAAAGCAATATTCCATTTCAAACACACACGAGTACCTACTAGAATATCTATAAAAATATTTCAAATATAATCAATACAAAAAAAAATTATTTAAAAAGGAATGATTATAACAGTATCAAAAATGTAATTCATAATTACCTAATATAAGTACTATGTTAATAACTTATAAACAAGGCAATTTATTTTCTAACGCATATTTCCATATTATTTTATTTGATATTCATTTTATATTTTAACATAAAAAGAAATATTCGTTCTTCATATTAAAATTTAACAATCATACCGGCTAGTCACGTCATATTATTCTTAAATAAAATGATTTCTTAACAAAATTACTTCTCTCTATCCTTTTCTTTCATTATTATTTTATGTATTTCTCATTTATTCATCTTTCATTATTAGGCACTTTTTGTACACATTTTTATACATTGGTCCGGCCGGACATTCTTTTATCATTTATTATATTTAATAACATTTTATTTATTTATTTTATAGTCAACTTCAACATTATATTATATCATTAATTATTTCAAAAGGGCCATAATTTAAGACATTTTTGGTCTCCAACAATTTTCACAGAGAAATCTCGTTTACACCATGATCAAACTGAAGGAATAGAACCCCTTATCTTTTATGTATCATTTATAGTGTGTACCTCACTTTTTTAAATATTCTTTATCCCATTCAATACCAAATCATTTATGCTCAACACATTCAAAATGAATACCTTAGTCTATTTGAGTTTGACATCGTCTTTTGGGTGATCAGTCCATATTGCTGTCAAAAACTTATGTACCAAACTATTCCCATCTACTGCTTATAAACCTTTAATACAACCAAATCCAACATATCAAAATACTCATTACGATTCCATACTATATTCATTATTACTATATTATTAACTGCCGTATATTCAATTTTCTTATCATACTGAACGATAACTAATTGCATCCTAAAAAGTGACAAAAAGATTTTAATACCGTCCTTGTACTATTAAACCTCTATCCAAAATGCTTCCATTTATCACGATAACTATCCTTTCAATTCGTACAAATTAATTATTATATAATATCAAATTTATGTTTTACAAACAGGTAATATTATTACAATGAAACAGTTTTACTATAAATCGCCAATGTTGTAAAGATAATTCTAGTACTCTATATACTGTATGTATGTATAATTCATAATAATATTTTATAACATAAAAATATGTTTACAAAGTGACACCAGTTATTGCTGATGTAGCAAATTGCAGTTGCAGTACATTTCCATGCATATGTGCACGTTTAAGGCAAGCAAGGTATCATATTTTATAACAATGGACTTCGACCAAATCGTATATGGAATATGATGAACATATCGATAGAATAACTTTCGAGATTATAATAATTTAAACAAAGTACATTGGTATACAGTACTTATGAGCTGATAAAACAAAATGAAATATGTAATTTGCACACTAATTAGATACAATTTATATGTATGAACTATAAAAATATATATTAATTAAATAACTATAAAACATTCAATAATAACTAGCCAAATACATAAATTTCAAAATTAATAAAGACAGTCAATAAAGTCACAAAGAATGTAATAATTGGTAGTACAACATCCTATAATGTATTAATTTTAAGTGAAGTCGCGCGCAATGACTAGTTTTGCTAACGTGTCAAATATCATGTCTGCGCATTGAACACCTATGCGACAACAGTGGAATTCACACAATCTAAAAATAGAATAAGTCGAATATGAAGTTATAATGATGAATAAAAATGTATAAAAATTTATTTGGAGCAACCAACAAGTATTATTATAGTACATATTATTATCTAAACAATTAGTGTGTATCTAACAAAACAACATAAAAAAAATATTTGTGCTATGTAAAGATTTACTTTCATAATTATAATATATTCCAATATCGTATTAATTAGAGAAATATCTATAGAGGGATATTAGAATTGTCAAAATTTTACATTTTAATGAATTGAAATATCGATTTAGTATAATAATATTGATTGTCAACAGGCACATGTTTAAATCTCTCTATTTCATATAACTAACTTAATTAAAATAAAGATTAACGATACATTTTATCATTGATATTTTTAAATGTAAATAAACACTAGTGCACTTTAAAAACAGTAATGTCCGCGGCAAGAAGAAAATAAAAATCGTCACCTCACATAGGCTCCGTCACTTCTCTAGGCAGAGCGTCCTCATGCCTTATCCTTGGACAGCCATCTCCTTGCAGCAGGCTGGTGCCTACAGCCCTCTGCTGCATCGACATCAAGGCGCCAATTTCCCATTGTTATAATTTTTGTTGTTGTTCCAGAAATTAACAATATAACAATATACGCCGTTTCGACAAAAAAATATTCAATTTCTCTATATTGAATTGACTTAAACAAATGTGGCTGATATCGCAACGGTATAATAAAATAAAACCACAAACTCAGTACTGCCTACAGGCAGCACTGGCAGGGTCGCCATGCAATGTTGGGCGTTGGGTGATGAAATAAAAGATGTTACTTCGTGTAAAGTCAGAGCTATAATGCCTCAAATACAATGATTATAATTAATATATATCTACTTAGTAGGGAAGGCGCGTCACACACTACACTTCATAAAGTATCTGCCAAAATCTTTTTTGGGAGATACTTTTTGAAGCTAAGCCACTAAGCTTGCGTTTAAGTAATCCAAGCTTTAAAGAGGGAGGCACTTTAGTAATTATGGTGATACTACAATATTATAAAAACTATAAAAGAAAAAATACCTGTCGAAATGTGGTAAGTGGTTAGCAGACTCTTATGGTAAATTAAGTAAGATCTAGAGAAAGTAAATCATATCTAGTGAAGTCACAGCAGGCCTTAAATGGCTTTAAGATACATACAATACATATTATACAATTGGTTTAGAACTAAATTCAAACAAATGTGAAATATTTATTAACAATAAAATAGATAAGTCTTTGGCTTTATCAAAATTTAATTCTTTGGCTCCAAACATCAAAATTATTGAAAAAGATTATTTTCGCCTTCTTGGGTCTCCCGTATTGGAGGAGGCATTCGAGTCGTTTATAGATGAGAAGATCCAAAATTTTTGTGAAGTTTCAGACCGACTACTCAAAATTAATATTCATTCTGCTTATACAATCATTCGTTATTGCTTCTTCGTTCCTAAATTCACACATGCCTTCCGTTGCTCTCAATTTTGGAAGCATTTAATACTTTTGGAAAAATCGACGATACTATTCGGCATACACTTAGCAAAATTTTAAATTTGGCTATGAATGACCGAGTGTGGCTCCAGGCAACCCTACCAGTTCACTTGGGTGGCCTCGGCGTTCGCAAAATTCGTGATGTCAGTTTACCGGCGTTCCTGTCCACTGCACTGAAGAATTGACCAGGAAAATTTTAGCTCCTACACTGATTAATTCTTAAGTGTCGTGCAAATCCGACGCAGTGAACGCTTGGAAATTGATCTGTCCAAGCTCTGATTTGCCATCCGATTTATTCTCTCAGAGTCGGCGGGACGGGCCGTTCTGCAACATGATGAGAGAACATCACATGAACACATCTCCTAATGTTGCTGAGCGTGCCCGTTTATTGGCTGTGGGGGAGTGGAAATTGGGTCTTTGGCTCCAAACACTCCCATCGTCCAACATAGGCACTATGTTAGACGATACAACGTTACGCATCGCTTCTTGCCTTCGTTTAGGTGCTTCATGTATTTCTCCGCATCGATGTCACTGTGGTGAAGCCGTCGATGGACTTGGCCACCATGGCCTATCATGTAGCAGGAGTGTCGGTCGTTTTTTGCGGCACACCAATCGTAATGACATTATCTATCGTGCTCTTGTCACCGCCGGCGTGCCAGCTCATCTCGAACCTAATGGTTTGGCACGTGACGACGGGAAGAGACCGGACGGTATGTCATTGATGCCTTGGAAGATGAGTAGGCCCTTGGTGTGGGACGCAACGTGTGTCGACACCCTTGCGCCATCACATCTTCGAGTTCCCAAACGTCACAGATTACGAGCCTGTCTCTAAGCCCTTTAAACAATAATATAAATAACTAGATTTTGCCCGCGGCTTCGCTCGCAATAATTTAGAATTTGACAATCAATTCGGGTTGTACTCTGCTTGTAAAAATATAATTCAATCATGATTCGATAGAAACGTGGCGCCATCTACCTATTATCATAAGAACGTTTTTGTTGTTTTCCTCAGGAACAGTAATTTTTTTCGGGATGAAAGGTAACCTATGCCCGTTTCTGTACATCTGTCGATGTATATGCAAAATTTCAGGATGATCGGTTCAGTGGTTTAGGCGTAAAAAGGTAACAAACAAGCAAACAAACAAACTCATTTTCGCTTTTATAATATTAGTTAGGATTAGGATAATAACCTTACCTTATCCTTGAAGAGTTAGCCTGATGTGTGTCAACCACATTTATGATATTTTGGTCTCAAGTGATGTATTATGAGGTCTTTGAAAATATGCTCGTTGCGAAATCCTGCTGCAATGCGTAAATTTATGGAACGGCAGTCTTGCTTCATACTTATAACTTTCTGCAATATATATTTAAAGGCTAGACTACAATGTTCTTTTAGCTGTTGTTGTAGTATCCGCTCCTTTTACAAAGTACTTCTTGTAAAGCTAAAATGTTAATCCCGTTTTTTTGTACGGCAACAACTAGCAACACTAAACACTACGTATACAGAGTAATTAAAGAGTGCTACGACCTACTTACTTGTTTTCCAACTTTGTAAGCGGAGAATTGCCGTGTAATTTAATACCTACTTGATTACGGAGTTTTTACGGGTAGTATCTGTTTCAACCTGATTGGTTGAGATACACTTTAGAAAGTTCAAGAGTAGCTGCAAACAGTTTAAAATGGTCGTCAAAATATTATAGGCAAGCCGCTGTTTAAACCTGTTTTGCCCAAATTTATAGGTTTATTTTTAATATACATACATAATACATATGCGGCAAATAGCCTTACAGTTTGACTATTAGTATATATTTACTGCAAATAGTACCTCTGACATTGCAAGTGATAAAACACTTGCAATGTCAGAGGTATTATTTGTACGTCGATGACCCTAGCGATAAGGAATAAAAACATTAAAGAGAGGAAAGGAATGGGAGAGTTACGTGGGTATGTCGGCATTGTCGGCCTAAGGCACTTTTATTTAACACAGTTATTACAGCGGCGTGCTCTACATTAATATATATCAGATATTTACCTCAAAGAGTCTACCACTTAATATAATATAATTAGGTATTTCGGTTTTGAAAGGTTTTAATTATTGGCATTTCTGCATAGTATGCAAATAAACGTAAGTAAGATCCACATCAAGCTGGTGATAAATGACCAGATCTTGATGAACTAATTTCTATTAGTAGGTCATAAACAAGGAAAAGCAAAATCAATTAACAGGTCTTGTATCTCCATTCAATTCATGATGTGATCGTAGATATTAATATTAATTTAAGATTGTATTTTGTCTATAAAGAAGAAAAAACCACACGTAAAAATCCATCTTGCTTCTTTAATTTTGCTCAAGCAGGCGCTTTAATCGTGTTTTCTTTTTGTCTATGTAAATACACTGATGACTAAAACAGCAAATATTATCGCCCAAAAATTGTTTGCTCAAATACATTCCATGAATGAACGAAGCATTATTCCTTCGTTCAAAAAAATTGGTTGTCTGTAAAGTCGGTTTACGGACGATAGTTTAACTTGACAACGTCATATTAACAAAATTTCTTTCCCGTAACGTTACAATCAGCGTAACGGGACAATAAGCGTAACGGAACAATGATCGTAACGGGACAATGAGTCATCCTTTTTCGTGCGTGCAGCCGGCGCTCATCGATTTATTAGACGTTGTCACGTCAAAAAGGAATTTAGCGACTATGTCGTTACATAGTTACGTTCTAAACGCTAACATTGCTCTGCAATCCTTCGGAGACCCAAGTCTACCCAAGAATATACGTCCCTCTATTAAATCTTTGAATGCTAGTGTTGGAGCGGACGAGTTACAATGATCTATAATAACGATTATGAAGGTCCTATCTCACGGCTTGTTATTATAGGTGGCCATTAAACCCCAGCGGGGCTAATGAACCGGAGCGAACTTTAACTCAGTACCTATTATGTTTAACAGAATATTATATGGCAGTTATGATCGGCTTTGATTCGACTATATTTATCTTGAATTGTATACTGTATATAGTGTGGCGCTGCCGGTGAATGTAACACGGACAATTCTATAGAGCATTTCTTAGTAATATACCTTTTGTTTATATAGGTCCCACACAAGCGGTTGTGATATCAGGGGTAGAACTCATGAGACGTCCACCCCAAGAAGAGAAATTGGAGATGGATGGCAAAAAAAGGGAATTTTCACAGTGTTACTAGATGTAGCGACACTGCTGACGCTTTAGTTTTGTATAGTCAGGCGCAAGTATGCAGTAGCGTCGCGCGGTAGTCGTCTCCCCGCAACCACTCACTTAGGTCGTCGTCCAATATATATTCATATTATAACTGGTACCAGTGAAAATAGTATACAATCAAGTTATTTTATTTGAGTATCCACAATAAGAGTACTTTTGACTACCCCTACACTAGACCTACGTCGATTTGTGTAAGATCGCCCGATCACCAAATTATTGGTGAAGGCTTTCTTTTCACTTAAGACCGTTTACTCCTTGTTGCCTATTCCTCTTACTAAGCACATTGTGCAACTGAAATTTTGTGACAGGATTACAAATATATTGGTCACTTTAGTCTATAGAGTGTATTAAAAACAAAGCCTGAATAAATAAAATTATTTTAAGAGCCTTTTGCCACCATGCCACTCTGTACAAGCCAAAGGCTCAAGGCTCAAAAGCTATTGAGTGGTAGCGGCACACCGGCGGCCAGACACAATAGGTTTGCCATTATGCGGAGCATTTCAATAGATGACAAGTTAAAACGATTCTACGTAGAAATGTGCAACATTTACAAAGTCATAAATAACATTACGCATTTACGACGATTTTTCAAACAGTGCATCTCCAATTCTGTCGCAAAGGCGCTCATAGAATTCTATGGAGCTCTGTGTGCTACCCGATATAATGTGAAAAGAAAAATGGTCTCTACGCGGCCAAACCGACCGGGAGCGCATTTATTATGGCCATGTAGGACACAAGCCTTTAAACATAAAATATCCGGAATTAATTTAAATATACCATTTCGTTTAGTACTGTGGAGGTTTATGAACAAGGTTAGATAGCGATTTTTTAAAGACTTTTTCTTTTACTTCTAATAATAACTGAAACAATAGTACCTATACATATTTTAAATTTTTAGGTAAATTTTAAGTGTCTTTTCAGTCTCAATTAAAATAATAATATATTCTTATATATTCTATCACATACACACAACACCATCCAGCCCAAACTAAGCAGAGCTTGTACTATGGGTACTAGACAATTAATAAACATACATATTATTTACTTTTTTTTGGTAAATGCATACATATTATACATAGAACCATCCAGACCAAGACAAACATCCATGTACATGCACACAAATGTTTGACTTGTGCGGTAATCGAACCCGTGACCGCAGGTGTTGCAGTCGGTTACACCAACCACTACACCATTGAGGCCGACGACACGAAACTAAAAGGGTGTGTGATCAATAAAATTTCTGTTACTTACTCCAAGCGTGATGAATGACAGGATTTAACAGTACTTGATAAATACAAAATTATTTTGCCTAGCGTGTGCAGTGTATGCCCGTTTTATGTAAAAGCAAAAATATTTCCTCCACATACATCACTATATATGTAATATATAAATAACAACAAAAACCTTTTAACCCATTCGCTGTCCCGTGATAGACACAATAGAAAATCTATTGTTATGTATCATATGTGATTCATCGGACAGGGAACCTGTTAATATAAGAGCCTGTGAAAACCAAGTAAAGCCGAGCGAGGATAAATAAGTGGTACTGTGATACGACGCAGGCATTGCGATTATATTAAGATAAACCTCCATCGCATCGGTTTGGCTATCATCAATCACACCACGAGAAAATATTATTATACCATAAATTGTTAAATAACACTTTCAATTTACACGTTTACTTAAAAATTTATATGAAGTGGTTGGTATCTCGTAGCGCAAGTGGGTGACCAAAGTTTATGTACTGGTGGCACATTTGAAACGTGGCATTTGTTGCGCAGGGCTGTCACTTTTAATTAATGTTTATTAAATGTGTTTTTAAAAAAAAAAACATATTTACATGACATTGTGAAAGATTTCGTGTTTTCTATACAAATAAATAAAATTGAAGTGTCTGTTTGTAATGTCAAAATAACAGCTTTTTATTCTTTTTCCTATATCTATTTTTAAAATTTTTGTCTGTCTGTCTGTTTGTTCCGGGTAATCTCCGAAACGGCTGAACCAATTTTAACGGGACTTTCACTGGCAGATAGCTGATGTTATAAGGAGTAACATAGGCTACTTTGATTTTTGAAAAAATATAGGGTTCCGCGGAGACAAACCCTTCTTAGTTAAAATCTACGCGGGCGAAGTCTCAGGTAACAGCTAGTTACAAATAAAGTATGTTTTCTTCTTCCTTTCTTTATATTTTTGTATCATTAAGTACATCGGTGCAGTAGGTAGTGCATGGGTCTGCTGTGCATGAGGTGTCGAGTATAATTACAGAGCTGTGCTGAACTGTGACTGATAAATAAACATAGGCTCACTTGCTATAGCGTGGGACCTAAAACCAGAGTTGGTGAAATGTAGGTGTAATACACATTTTCCTACCTTTGCGCGGATATAGGCGAGAGACTATGTATGATATACTGCCTCCATGGCGCAGCGGTACTAAATACGGCTGCTGTGCATGACGTCTCGGGTTCGAATCCCGGGTCCGGTCAACAAAAAGTTATTGGGTCTTTCAGTTAAGAAATCTCGATAGCAGCCCGGAGTTAGGAAGTTGCGGTTTAAGACACCCCCGTGCCTCGGAAAGCACGTAAAGTCGTTGGTCCTGCGCCTGATCTCTCTCCGGTCGTGTCGGATTACCGTCCCATCGGATCATGAGAGCTAGGGAACAGAGAATGCACTTGTGTTTGCGCACACACTTGTGCACTATAATATCTGCTGCGTAGTTGGTCTGGAGGATATTATTATTATGATACATTTTATACGATGTTCTACTTGTGTAGTTTTAAGCTAAGCTTGTTCATCCATTCGTATGTTAGGCGACTCAAAGACAAGCGTGACATATAAACACTGACACATATACCAACCCCAATTGGTAAAGTAACTGACCACAGGTTGTTGTATCACTTTGAATAGAGGTTCAAAGAGAGCTGTGCTGTGTTGTGAGGAGGAGGAATAGGTTTTATTCGTTGCACAGGTAGCGTTTGGCAGTGGTTTGCGAATTTTACAGGTAACATTAACTACTTATCACCAGGTAGGTTAAATGCCTGTTTGTGACTTTAGCTTCGCTAAATTGGAGGGTTAGTTGGTAGAATTTTATTTAATATATAATTTGCTCCTCCAGACAAGAGGTCCCCAGGCCACTGCCGTCGCGCTAACTGTTGTGGATTTAATCTCACACTGAAAAATTATAACTGTGATTCAAAAATGTTTGAGTTTGGATGTACTTTGTGAGCGTACTGTATATTTCTCCCCAGCGATACAGAGTTAAATCCCTAGTGTAGGAGTAACAACCATAATAATAAAATAGCGAAACAATAACTTAATCAATAATAAAATAACTTAATATTTACTTTGTTAGTTTTCTTACCCTAATTTAGGAATACTGTACTCACAGTTTCCAGTTCATATGACTTATATTATATGAACTGGAAATTGTGAGGCTACATTATACTGCGAGCCTTCAGAGTGAAGTCCAACAAAGGAGAATGCACCAGACAACTTTACAAGCTCATGAAAAGCTGGCAGCGTCTTTGTGCCAACCGTATGCATGAACTATATTACTATTCATAAGCATGGTGGAAGATATTATATTAAAGATAATTTTGTAGATACGTAGTTTGTGCAAAATTGTCTCTTAAACATGCAATGCACGCTGCATTGAATAGGTTGCTCAGATGCATTGAATTCGATAGTACGGATGGCGTAGTGTTTTAAGTGGTTGCCTCGACACTACGCCGAGTGTTTTGATCCCACACGAAACAAAAATTTGTGTGATCCACAAATGGTTGTTCCGAGTCTGGGTGTTCTTTCTGTCCTTCGTTTGTATGTTTGCATAGTCCCCGCAACATAGGATTTAATCCTAGACCTGGAGAGGATATTTTTTTAAATTTTTGAGTAAAGCTTAAGTATCGGCAACGTATCAAGTGGAAATTTATTGTCGCTATCTAAAAACAACTCGGCGGCATCACTATCACTATCATCACTACATATTATAAAACAACCTCCCTCGCCGCATCTGTCTGTCTGTCCGCGATAAACTCAAAAACTACTGAACGAATTTACATGCGGTTTACACCATTCGATAGGGTGATTCGTGAGGAAGTTTTGGTGTATAATTCGTTAAGATTTTGTGTAAACTGGTATTGTGAAATATGACGATAATTGTTGAAGATGTCGGCAAAAATTAAGCCGACTGGGGGCTTTCATCGAAAACGCTGCTTTATTCCTTTGAGATATAACAAAACAATATATGAGGGGATTGTTGCTTTATAGGTCTACAGAAAAGTCCGGGATGGTATGTATGTACATTTTAAGAATAGCTTGCTATACCTATTCTAACTTATAAAGAAATGGGCACATACAATGCGGTAATTCGTAATATATTTAGATGGATACGGTATTAATCCTTATCAACTTAAATACGTTAGTGACCTTAAATATTTCATGCACATCATGATAGCCTTTTACATTATAGAATTTAAATGAATATCTTAGGTGATAAAATAAACAAAAACGCGTGCAAAAATATAGACAAAGCTGATGCGATACTGATGCTCTGCTACTCGTGCGAAGCTGGGGCAGGTCGCTAGTCTATGTATTTAGAGATAAATGATTTAAAAATAGCAAAGCCTTTGTCTAGCTTTGACACCATAGACCAATCAAGGCAACAATTTTGAGCACACACCTATAGTCCCAAAAATTCGGTTAGTTTAGTTACGCATGTAGTGCTACATTGATATGCAACCGACGTTCTACCATGATTTTTTTCGAGGCCGCGAGGCTCAATCGTGACGAGGTGCGTTGCGACCTAAAGTCAAATTCTCGTAATAAAACTGTTCAAAATATAAATCAGATCTAGATCTAGTCTCAGTGTCACAAACAGTATTTTCCTAAATTAAAGTAAAGGTGAAATGTATAAAGTGAATTTCAGTTCACTTTTGACGTTTATTAGACAAGATCGAATTAATTTCTTTTGACCAGTTTTACGCTTTTAGCTGTAACCGTTGTTGAACTAAACAAACTATTTAAAATGCTGACACATATAATTATGTCACAGGAATTTACAAAACTTTACAAGTATATAAACTTAGACCATCATTTACTAAGTTTTAAATATTGAAGTTCAAGAATGTGAGTATACTTCTAAATTCAGACACGCTTCGACACCCTGAAAGCCAACTAAATAAAAATAGTTATTAATTATAAAAGCAAATACAAGTGTGCAAAGAAAATAAACTGCTGTAATATCCGCATAAAGTAAAAATGCATATTTTATTACTAAAATAATAAGAAAGCTGGCGCTTGAAACGTATGGTATCCGGTATCCGTCATACGTGCGCTGAAATCATGCACGTTTTAGATGGAATATACTTCTTATTCAATGTAAACGGGAAGAATAAAATGAGAAGAGAATGTCGTGAAAAGGGTATTGAATATCATAACTAAAGAATCTAAAAATCAAATAATTGCACGGCTGGCGTAGTGGTTTAAGTGATCGTTTCGCCGCCGCTGCCGCTGCGCCGAGTGTTGTGGGATTCGATCCCCACACGGGACCAAAAATTATGTGATGCTCAAATAGTCATTTTGAATTTGGGTGTCCTTTGACTCCGTTGTTTGAATCTTTGGAAAGTCCGCTGCAACAAAAGATTAAATCCTAGTACGGGAGATGACTTTTAAAAATAACTAGCGGTCGCCTAATGGTCAAAATTCAACCAAAATTCCTAAGCTTGCTTGTTTTCTTTATTACATATAAATAAGGTACAGGTAACCATATTTACAAAGAATTATACGACGTCCGACGAACAATGCCGAAATACTACGAACGCGATTCGACGGCATGAGTCAAATGCATGGATGACTGCGTGTAATGTTTTTTCATTAATTTAATGTATTTCTAATGCATATTTTATAAAAATATTAGGATTTGTCCCTCCTTATCCATATAACCTTTAAGTGTGCCAAATATCATACTCCTCCGTCCGCGCAATTTTCGTAAAAAGGGGTACAAAGTTTTTGCTTCACGTATTAATATATATATTAAAGTAAATGAATAGAAGCAATATTAAATTCTAGCTAATAATGCTCGATTACTTTTCATAAACCTTTGCGGACATGTCCATCGCTTCTATTGTACTTATATTAATAGCAGTATATCATGCAGTAACGACAAATACCAGCTAGAAAGAGATATTAATGCAAGGCTTGAAATTGCGAAGTTAACTATCTGGACCATTGCATGTTGGTTTGGTTGGTACTTATGCTATTCATGTTTCGGTGACAAGCTATTTTTCCTATAAGTAGGTTGCATGACACTAACGACATCTATTATACAATTAAAAATTAAAAGCTTAAAGTACCTACTTATTATTCTATAGTTACATATTATATTCTATGAATAGATCTATGAATAAGGTAAAACCTATCATATGAATGTACAGGTTTCTTAAGGTAAGATTTATTTTATGCACTTGTGTTTCATAAAATTAAATTATTATACGAAATTTAAGCATGACCCAATATTAGAAAATCCACCATGTTAACAATGAGTATAAACTTATTGTTGGCAACATTATATGACAAAGAAAACATTGCTCCCCAAAATTAATTACGTGCAAAGATATTTTCTTGTACAAAATCGTCGTTAAATGAGAGAAAAACAGTTTTCTTTGTGGTACTTGTGCACTAAATCCTGTTTGAGAGTAAATTAAATTTTAAGAAGTGCGCCGCGAGTTGCTGAGCTTTAAGAACCGCGGCTAACTAGTTTACGACGGGATTAAAGAATTTGTTTAAAACGCCGTTAACATTGTCTATATTACTATTTGGAATGTATAAAGATAAAAAAACATAACTTTTATTGCCAGTGTTATTTATTAACAGCTCAAAAGAGTTCTTTCTGTTTACGCCTTGCTCACTTAACTAATATATTAAAGTTTTCTGTAGTAATTGATTCTCAAATCTTCACAAATAATGTATATATGTTAAAATCATTCACACAGAATAATTTTCGCAGGTATCTGTGTGATAACGAACGTGTGTGGATGCAGTGAGCGTACCGAAAAAATTATAAGTTTATGGGTTTCAGTACTTATAGTTTTCTGCGTGACATTATGTAAAGACCCATAACAGACAGTGTATAGAGTGTAAGTTGTCTGTATAAATAGTTTCTGTCCACGGTTTCTCCATTGTGATTGAGTAACATGAGATGCAGACATCTTCACAATTTTCCCATATTATAATTACTAGATTTTGCCCGTGGCTTTTCTCGCATGATAGGTTAGTAACAGTACTTTTTTAATGAAAGATACTCTATGTTCTTTTTTGTACCTCTGAAAATGTGTATGCAACATTTCATGATGATCGGTTGAGTCGTTAAGGCGTGATAGCGTAACACACATGTTAACAAACAAAATCATACTCGCATTTATAATATACTAGCGGTCGCCTAGTGGTCAAAATTCGACCATAATTCCTAAGCTTGCTACTTTGTTTCCTTTTTTCTTTATTACATATAAATAAGGTATAGGTAACCCTAGTTACAAAGAATTTTACGATGTCAGACGAACAATGCCGAAATACTACGAACGCGATTCGACTGCGTTTGTCAAATGCATGGATGTGTGCATGTAGTTTTTTTTTCGTTAATTTAATGTATTTCTAATGCATATTTTATAAAAATATTAGGATTCGCCCCTCCTTCTCCATATAAACTTTAACTGTGCTAAATTTCATACTCCTCCGTCGGCGCAATTTTCGTAAAAAGGGGTACAAAGTTTTTGCTTCACGTATTAATATATAGATTAGTCACAGGTACTTTCACATTTTATAACATGTTTATTTCTACTATTAGGAATCAACATGACATAAAAATGTATTACTTAATATACCATGTAATTAAGGACAGCATCATCAATCTTTTTAACGACACAAGGGTGAATGCAATACGAGATAATAATTTGACAAATTAATAGCCACATAACAGCACTCTATCCAAATAGTTCTCTTGGTGAGATCAGTATATCAGAATTTACTATCATATTATTTAGTAGCCAACTACTAAATAATATGATATGGTTGCTTGGCAGCTTGCCGAACGCCATCAAACAGTTACGATATTACTTTATCAATTCATAATCTATCTTTGTTATTTATGTCAATCTGGGTGTCAAGTGTTATTTCTGGGAGATCATCGTGTTATATAACCATAACATTGGAGTGTTATGTATTGTTTACTTTAGTACAGTCAACAATATAAGTAGGTGAATATAGGAAATTGTAAAAGTTTTTAAAATTAGAGATCCTAATGTTTACTCTGATTTTGTGAACTATGATTCAATTAGCAATCTTTTACCTATAACTGCTGTAAAAACTAAACGCTTATGAAAGGGGCTGGCAGGAGATATCCACCAACAGAGTAATTTGTGAGTCCAAGGGAGAGGCTTTTGTCCAGCAGTGGAATATATGAAAAACTAATGAGAAAAAAAGGAGGTAATCGAAAAAGTGTGTACCGATACCGATTTATGCTACTGAGTGTATAATACCGGACCTATATAGGTTAGTCATTGATATTCCCCGCGATAGTATTAGTTAGTTAAATTAAAGGTGAGCCGTATAGAGAAGGTGGGTAAGTGAGCCAACGGAACTTCTACGTATCGAGCGATACTTATCTTATTTTATTCTGGGGCCAGTTAGTGTAGACCGGCGACACTTCGACCCAGCAGTGGGGTCTTTTGTGTCGGCCTCGAGATCTATCCCTTAGCTATCTTCCTATGAATATACTGCATCAGTCGCAGCGTACACTTCAGAGGGAGAAGCCTGAAGTCTTCAGGGTTCGGATATGCCAATCCTATCGAACCCATCCTTAGTCAAGCCAACGCGTCACATTCACACAGTAGGTGTGAGCGATACTTAGTAAAAAGCTTTCTAGCTTATAGTAATTAGTGATTACAAGTTTTCTCCAGAAGCTTCCAACTTGTTTTCTAGATCTAGCACAGAAACTCATGGTGTCACACTCCGAGCAAAGTACTATTTCTAGGTACATAACAAGTAGTTCCTGCCCTTGCTTCGTAAAAAAGGACAAATCCAAAAACATTTTCACTTTTATAACACTTACAAGGATAGAAAAAACATTAGCACATTTTTAACATTTTTGTTACACACTGTGTATGGTTGACCAGGGTCTAGCTTTGAAAATAAGTTGAAATATCAAAATCCAGCCAGATATAACTTTTGAGTACATTCGAAAAGTCATAGAAGCTTATGTTCAAACTCGCCGTCAATGTCGCCGTTCTGTATACTTACAAGCTCGCCATTCTATACAAATAATCCCTAACTGTTCCGAAGCTAATAACTGTGGTGATTACTGAAGCTAACGCCACAAAGATCACGCTGTTCCATGTGGTTCCAAGTTACATATGCACCTCGTTTGTTCCAAATTCAAACACTTTCCGAACATAATCACGACAATAACAATTCAAATTCATAGTCAAGACAAAGTAAGATCATCTAATCTGTTTAATTAAAATATTATTTACCTAGTTGTTGCACGTGGCGTAATTTTCTGAAGGAAGTACGAGGAAGTGCGTCAGGTTTAATGGATATTAAGCCTCCTGCGATTATAAGAGGCCTTATCTTTATTAAGGCGAGGAAGCCTAACGATCTGTCTGCGTACAGACTTATTTACTGAGGCTTTTAGTACGCGTTTGTTCCCTGGGGCTAATGAGTTGGCGTATAAAAGGTAATTTAAAATATGTTTGGGACTAATAATAAAATATGGGATGGAATATTTACTTATCTTTTTAATATAAATTATGTAGGACGATATTATTCAGCCATCAAAATGATTAATAATTTGCTGATTTTATTGAATTTTATAGATTGTACTATTGTGCATACAAAGTAGCTTTAGTAAAATAGAGCCTTAATCTATATCGTTTTGAGAATAAAAATAAACATACTAGGCATGCCAATGCGGTGATCCCAAGTGCTACGACCATAATGTCAAATCGTTCTTAATTGTAGTGATGTTTCTCATTTTATAATACAACTAGCTGTGCCCGCGGTTTCACCCGCGTTTATGGTTACTGCACCGCCCCCGTGTATCGTAGCGTGATGTTATATAGCCTATAGCCTTCCTCGATAAATAGGCTACCCAACCTCCTCCTCCTCGCGACGTATTCCTCATTACTGAGGGTCGTGACGCCCCCGCTGAATCACTTTCTCATGGACTAATTCCCTCCATCTGTTCCGGTCTTTTGCTTCGTGGAGGACTTTGTGGAGATTGGTGTTAAGCGACGATCGGATTTGGTCCGACCATCTCGTTGGACTGCGGCCTCTTGGTCTTTTGCCGTCAACCTAGCCTGTCACCATCAGCTGTTCGATGTTGTGACCGTCTTTGCGGGCAATGTGTCCGAAAAATTCCAGTATTCTGCGTAGACAGATGGTGAATAATCTGGTTTTTATGTTCAGATCTCGCAGAATAGACGCATTGGTGCGGAAGGCTACATTTTTCAATTCGGACCAATAGTTCCTGAGATAAGCGCGTTCAAACAAACAAACAAACAAACACTTCAGCTTTATAATATTAGTATAGATGTTCTGATATTTAGACGTCTCATTGAACATGCTAGTTACTTCTAAAGTTTCAGTGAACAATAAAAAGTAAACGTTTTTTAAAATACAACTTAATCTTCATTCAACTTCTAAATTTAGAACTTGAGCTACTATTTTAAAATCGCGTCACATAGGAACAGCGAATAGAATTTTCAAAGAAATCGCTGTCATGTCCCTACGTGCTTGGAATCGTTTTCATGAGATACGGTACTTTGTCTCCGAGACTTTTTGGCTTACAGTTATTCTACAAGAATACAATAATTTGCTATTTATTTAAAACGAGTTTTTGCCTGCGACATCGCTCGTGTCAATATTTTTTATCCCTCGGTTACAGTACTGTTTCTGAATGAAAGGTACAGATCGCGCATTGTATGATGACCGGTCTGAACATTGTGCGAGTGGCGTCGCAGTTACAAGTTTTAGGTCTCTTTGGTGACGGGGGCGGGGGCGTTACGCGTTTTAGCGACTGTACATGCGCGACAATTCGGAGACGCTATGTTCAGTCCGGCAATCGTAGATTGCGCGCCTATGTTCTTTTCTGTACCCCTGACAACGCATATGCGGCATTTCATGATGATCGGTCGAATAGTTAAGACGTGAAAATGTAACAAACTCACATTCGTATTTATAATATAAGTTTTTAAGTTTATCATTCTTGCTCTCCATTGTAGGTCTAACGTGAACTATGGGATTTAGGATTCATCACGTCCACGAGAAAGGAAAGTCACGTTGAGATATTTGTTTGCCAATTTTGATACCTAGGTTGGTTAGTGGTAAATTAAAATCTCTCAGGGAATTAAGTTCACAATTGTTGGTTTCAGAGAAAGTTCTAGAGTACTTTGAATTGACTATATTAATACTATTAAAATATATAGTGCAGGGGTACAAGCTATATCTGTGCATGAGAAATATTTTTAATTATTAGTATCGCCAATTTAGAATTTCCGTCTGTTTTTTTGTTTGGTATTCGGTATAAACCTATGGCACCGGTTTTTAAATGGCTATTTTAGTTGGGTAGTTCAGACTTCTATCTTAAATATTAATCGTAGAATCGGCAAACTAGTGCACAGTTAGGTAGTCTATGTAAAATGACAACACAGAAGTCATGCTTGCAAATTTACCGCAAATTTACAGTGCGCAATTCTAGTATAGAAAACATACATAACTATTTGCCTACTCAAGTTTATGTAAACTAAGATTGTTATACAAATATGTTTTAACAATACTAAGGCGTTTGTGTAACTGTTCTGGGTACGGGTAGGTAAATGTACTACAATAATTGCTTGTTGTAATACTCTGTTTGACAATAAATTATTTCTTTATCATAGAACTGTATTTGCAAAATATTACTTATTTCGTTATTTGAAAGATAATACAGTTGTTATATACATTTATGTATTATGTATATACATATAGTTATACAATTCGACCGCTTTTATTATATTTTTGAATTACCAGGTATTTTTTACTTAGGAGGCATTTTGACAAATTTGTTGTAACAAATCTATCTATAATCATGAGATAAGCTTCTCACGATTGAAAACTGTCCTGAAGTGTTAATTTTGGCTTCTTTGTGTCATTATATTTGTAAGTTGTTTAAAAATTATGATTAAATAACTATCCTTTTTATCTTTAGCTGACTTCTTATACGTATTCTTTTTTATGAAACATCTGGCAAGCTTGAAAACTTCATCTTCATAATTATAACAATTCTTTCTTTTCTCGGTAAAGTATTACAGTATGAACGGGTATCTTCGTTGCAGCGTCTGCAGTTTAATGGACACGGTGGGCCGGATGCCGGGAATTGTTTTAGCGAACCCATCGAGTTCTTAATAGGGGTGGCGCTCTTCAACAATTGGGTTAGCGTTGTAATGCGATGTAGCTGTATAAGTACAATAACGGTTTTAGTGCTTGTTTGCTGGTGATTGGTTAGTTGCGAACCGATTTGTTGTGTTGTGAACCCGCGATGACTAAGGTTTCCAAAGGTTCAATGTTCTTTGCAATATTCGCAACGCGTGAGTGATACTCAATATCTGGCAAGTTTTTAAATAATAACCCTTTCACAAACATTTAAATATTTGCAAATACAGTTTGAAGTCTAACAACATGTGCTAGGCTTAGGTTTTATATGATAGAGCCTATTAAAACGCGTACTAACAAGTTTGACTCCTCTTAAATTTGCCGAACTGTTAACATTTTTAACTTTCTGCTGAGGCACATGTTTCCCTCTTCCTTCAACTCTGCTTGTAGGACAGCAGGGCGTGAAAAAGCAGGTGCTTTTTTAAAGTTAGCAACCAGCGAATTTGAGACCTCGACATCAGTTCACGTTAGGACGTGGAGTGAAGGACTCTGCTCGTGGACTACGTGACTGCTTATCACAAGACCGAGTGTAGTAATATCGACAGGCAATAAGAAATTGAAAGAATCATACTAAAACATCGATCAAAAAAGTACGTAAGTGTATGTAAAGTGAGGCAGCTCCTATAGCAGCAACTTAATGCCGAATCTCACTTGTTAATATCTAGCAGAGAGTCTGCCATTTGGGTAAGTAAAAATAAAAATACTGAGCGTAGTTTGTCACAGTTCCAAACTCTCTGCTGCAACTGAGATTTTTTGAAAAAATCACTTATTAACGCTTTGGCCGTCCCGAGAACAGAGTTTGAAATCTCATAAACAGCAGTCGCATTCAATAACACTACGCCACCGAGCCAGTTATATACAGAAGTAATAGACGCAACACGCCGTGACGGGCGTAATAGCGATGTGATTAAATATTTTAAAATGTATAAATTATGTATGAACAGTTTTAACTAAACCGTAGTTTGATACAAACTAGCATTTATCAATGGTCACATCGATAGGTATTAATATGGCTGTGTGCGTGTGAGCGAGATAACGTCTATTAGTCGACTCCTATTCCTAACTGCCACTATATTGAACGCGGATATGCACTATATTGAACCTATTAAATAAATTTGCTTCATGCAATAAATTATATTCAGTAAATGATATATGTAGACCAAGGTCTGTATATTGACGAGGAGGTAAGCACGGATAACGATTTCTTGCATTACTTCTACTATTTTTATTAAAAGGAAAAGTCCAATTTGCCAGGTCTTTTAGACCCTACATAATAGAGCAAGAGCTTCTCCTTCGGAAGCTTTTGCAGACTCCATGCTACTTATGAGTTTTCTAAAAGACCCAAATAACATTATCCATATATACAAATAACATCATACATATTCTGCAATATGATTTATAAAGGATTTTACTAATATAAGAATTGATTGTACAAAATTGTGTGATAAATGTGATGCTACTTTTGCTTATAATCTTCTTTTTTATCATAGAAGTTTATTTTTATCAAAGTCGTAAGAAGGCACTGACTTCTGTAACAGAGTTAGTTAATAGCTAGCTCAGAAGTTAGAGAATATTTTCTGTGTAAAGATTTTATGATAATAAATATTATAATTAATAAAAAACCTAGCATCGAACCCGGGCCGTAACGATCATCCAAAGTCATAAGCTAACTTATTCCTGCAAAACCAAAATGGCGTTCAATTAATAAGTATAATACATTACTGTTATCTGAATTTAATTATATATTGAATTATACACAAGGAAATATTCACTCATTTTAATAACCATAAATTAAAATATGTATCGCAAATAAAAGCTCGCGTAGCTCTACGCCGTAGGCGCGTAGGCTCGTAGCACGTACATATTTTATTATATCAAAGCGTACAAGCTAACTCGACTTGTATGAAGGAAATATGCGATATTTCCAACTGTATAACGTTTTTGTACAGTTTATTAAAAGGGTAATAGAGTGTAAAATACATAACTCAATAGCGATATCTAAAAATAGAGTTGTATTAATATTACGCCTACAGTGCAGGTAACCGACTGTGTTATTGTTAATAGTAATATTCGGATTGTATAAGGGATATCTATCGCTTACACTAATATTATAAAGAGGAAGCTCTTGTATTTATATTTGTAGGGAATAAAATAAAAAACCAATTTTAAACTTAACTTAACTGTAGAAGACTTCTTTATCTAGAGTTAACATACGCTATATAACATCAAACTATCCGCGAATGCGAAGCAGTTATCATAACCGTAGGTGAAACCGCAGAGATAAAATGAGATGTGATAGGTTAGACAATGTTTAGCGTGATTTGTGTATGGGTGCTGTTTATTCTACAGAGTGAATGACATCGGCCTCAGTATTTTCGATATAATTTATGTTTCACGCGTACTTTTTATATTACTCAAAATAAACTTAAAAATGTTCTATCACAAACTGCCTGGATGATCACGTAAATGTAGGTGTGCACTTGAACAACTGCCGGTCGCGAAATCATTAATACGTTTCGGGGATGAGTAACTTAATATGGGAATTAGTGAGTTTTAATCCTGAAGAGGTCAATTGGCTCGCTTACTTATTGCGACCTAACATAGCAATTTGCAATACGTCTATTCTGCACCTCTACTTACCTCTAATATAAAGGCTGCTACTGTTATTTTATGAACGATATATCTGATTCGTCTGTTCATACAATAAAAAACACGTCTTGCTATCTTGTATTTGCAGTAACTTAAAGTAAAACAACAAGTTACTTTCACAATCTACATTCTCTGTGAATGGCAGTTAATAAAATTAGAGGCTTAATTGAGCCAAAAATATGGAGTATCGGCAATAAACAACGTTGATCGTGATTATTAAGGGAGCAGTGACACAGCGGAGGCTATTAAAAGCAGCCGCATATCACACCGAAATTCTGTCAACGATAAATATTTATATGATTTTGTTTCCTGGAAAAATGTAAATGTATCTCGTACCGAGCTTTACTTTGGATGCATTTTAAATGAGATGTTGCATTGCTTTAAATCCTGCTTGAAAACATATTTTTAAAACCTTGCTTCGCGAGTAATTATGAAAAAAGGAACGATTTTATTGCGCATAGAAAATTGGAATATTAATTTTGAGAATTTTAGGTTTATGTGAAAAAGTAGTAGTAGTAAACATGCGATCTACTGGGATTTTATTTGGTATTGGTATATTATTTGTATAACCTGATATTTTCTTTTAAGAAACATTTGAAGTTGATACATCCGATTGATAATATTATTGACTTGTAATTTCTATACCTATTATATTTTTTGAATATATTACTCTTATATTTGTGTAAGACGCCAATAGATAAGCATTAAAATATGGGCCAAAAATAAATTATATACAGCCTAACGTAAAGTAGTACTGTTTCATTCGAGTATAGATACGAAGAAACTTTTGGTGTCAATCACTATTGTTTATCCGACTTTATCTATATTATTTGCAATGGCGCCACAACTAAGAGAAATTGCTTGTATGAATGTTTTCAAAATACTTGGTACAATATATAGGAATAGCAGTGTTAGGGTCTTAACTGTTGGACCTACAACATACATTTTGTATTTATTCGATCACACTACAAATATACTGTTTCTACACAACACAACATTAGTTATAACCTAAAACTGTTTAATCAATATCCTCAAAAGCCTAACAATGAAAGACAGTTACAGCATGGTGTACACCACACTTGTTAAGGGTAAACAAGTTATTAAATAGGCCACTGCGGGGCGTGGCGCCTCTCTTCATTACGATGGCGCCGCTACGACGGTCGTCAAGTGCAACCGCCGTGGACTCATCACGAGACGTCATTATAGCTTTACCAATGGGGTGTTAGATTCGCCGAAAGGAGATAATGTGAGGAGTGTGTTAGGAGCACGATGTGCGGAATCCATTTTGGAAATGGCTGTTTGCGCTTAGTGATTATAACGATTATACAGGGTTACTGGTAACTCGACGTATTCCCGGCAATAATAGATAGAGGAGCTAAAATGCAATAAATTTAATCCCCCATATGTATGGAGGAAAGTTAACCGTTTTCGAGATATGCAGAATTTAACGATTTAAAAAAAATATCAATCTTTTGCCCTTACGACATAATAAACAAAAATTGGCTCATTGGATGTCTTTTTACATTATTTTAATTTATAAAGAACCTAGTAATAAATCTTAATCCTTACTTAATATTATAAATTCGAAAGTAACTCTGTCTGTCTATCTGTCTGTTACTTTTTCACGGCTAAACCACTGAACCGATTTAGATGAAATTTGGTACAGATATAGTTTAAAATCTGGGGAAGAACATAGGCTACTTTTTATTCAAGTAGGTACCACGCGGGCGGAACCACGCGCAAAAGCTAGTAAGTTATAGAATACCCATAAATGCGTAATAAACAATAACCATGACTTAAAATGTTTTTAATCTAATTCATAATTTTAACGTTGCTCGAGTTAAAGTGCTTCGTAAAATAAAATAAAAATAAATTAAATTAAATTAATTTATTCGGTTACATTTATTGCATTTTAACTCCAGTTACCAGTAACCCTGTATACTATACTATGCGGCGTAACTTTGTTTGAATGTTATATCAAATAACTAAGTGAAGAAGAAAGCCGAAAGTAATATCCATACACGTTTACCAATGTCAAAACTAGAATGGGCAACATGGGAGACTGTCTTTATACTGTAGTAATAAATACTGGTTTAGAAAATTGTCCTACTGATTGCAAGTGATTCGCTTATCTTCTTTGAAAAATTCCGTCCTCTATTGCCAAATTTTTTTATCAGGTTGTTATTATAGCTTTACGGGAAAAAGCGTTGGAACACTTTTTAAAAACTGTATCGAAGCAAGTTTATAATACCAAAAAACATAAAAAAGCGTTTTCGTTATTTTATTATCATTATTTAGAATACATTAATACTATCTTCAGGCTTTTCTAAAGGCAGTGGCATTAAACTAGTCGACTGAGCAGTAAAGACCAGGCTTGCCAATGTTCTAGCGCAGTATATCATCGGATATTATAAGTATTACGACATCCGACAGCGAAGCGCTTGCCTGCTAGGAGGTAGATAGTAACTACCATTCTCGTAGAACTGTTCATTTATACAGTTTATGTAGCAGTTGATAACTAGAAGGTACATGTATTTGTGTTGGACATTGGACCACGATTAATAAGCAACTAGGCACGAGGGCAAAACGTTTGTGGTAACCTTGTCATTGCTGCGTTAAGTGCTTTGATATTTTAAAACAATATAAATTGTTTTAAAGTCCCAGTCCAACATACAACGTGTTAATAATATGCCGAAAAATCTGAACGAAGTTTAATCAAATTCGCAGTATAGTACTGCGAATTTGATTACACTTCGTTCATAAATCAAAATAAAAATATTAGGTTACTTATGAAGTTGCCGTTTTATATGAATAAAATTGGTAACGTTGTGCAATTTATACAAATTAATTCATCAATCTCTTTTATACTAGGTATATTCAACTAAAATATAAAATCTCTTGCCACCGTATCTCTTAGGTTTAACGTAAGTGGGCAATACATAGCGCACTCTAGGTCATAGAGCGATTATTTTACTGGTACGCCTAATAATCTGCACTAATATTATAAAGGGGAAAGATTTGATTTTTTGTTTGATTGTTTGTTTGTATGGATTTAACTCAAAAACTACTCAACCGATTGAAAATTATTTCACCATTAGAAAGCTATATTATGACAAAATAACATAGGCAATACTTTATTTAAAAAAAAATCATCTTATAAATTAAACCAAAATACAATGTTAAATTGCCAAACTAATGGTACAATTTTTTTATAAAGAAAGAAAAACAATGCTCCGAACATATGCCCATTGATGGAGGGCTTTTACCGGCTACGTAAACGTCAATCATGAAACAATGCACTTCGCATTCCAACTTATTGAAAAATAATACCAAACAAACAGAAAAATAATTTCGTACCAGTATTTTTATTTTTATTTTTCAAGCCTTTTGAATTCGTTGTTAGGGCGATGTCTGAAGGAGGATTATTTTTAATATTTCCCCGATGCAAAAGGCACGTTTTGTCAATAAGGGACACTTTTCCCTTCCCGATTACTTTACGTCAATATCTAATGTAAATAGGGGGTGGTATGGTATTCTCGGGAGTATTTCTGTAAAATTCGCGCATGTTTCTTCACTCATATTTGCTTTTCCATTACGCACTGTAATGTTCTTCGTATGAGAATTTGAACATGAGTAATGATTGTGTAAGGATGAGATTTGGATTGCGAACAAGAGAATAAAATATGTTATTAGAGTGGCAATGTTTAAAGCTTCTCAAATTGGTTCTACAAAGTGCTTTGTACGGTCTGTTAAATTATTAAACGTCGAATAAAGTTTGAAATGAAAATTAAAATCAAATTACTGACTTAGAGTAATCCTTCATCTTTCGTATTTATTGTAATAAATCTCACTTAATATTAATTAAATATAAATAAATTGAATCTTCCATTCCCATTTAAAGTTATTATTTTTGTTAACGAACCCAATTATAACTAAATTTATAAAAGCGATTAATTGGACGACTGCTGGGAATAAACAATCTAAATAATCGTGGAATGACAACTTGTTACCTGTTAACATTTTTTTTTGTCAGTAAGTAGTTGCTATTACTAATCATACGAGTATGATGTACCCAAAGAATAAATAGAACAGACTGTTTTTATAATTCAATTTACAATGCTGCTGGTAATGTTTATAGTAATAGTCATCCTGTCAATGAAAATGACAAAACCTGCTGGTCTTTCTGCTGACATCACAGCGATGAAGGAGCTTGAAAATATTTACTTAGCCCCAGGAATAAAATACAGAGTACCACTGGCTTGCTACGTTTTTCAGTGTTTTTATGTCAGTTCACAATCCAGCATACGATCTGCTTGTCGATACCAAGTTTCTTTGACATTAAACGTTTAATTATTTTACCATTAAAGATGACATTAAATATATGGGGTAACTAGATATGCGAGCCGCCAAAATTCTTATTAACCAAAATCAAAAAGCAGCAATAGTACAAATAGTATTACACTAATTCCACTAAACTGGAGAAAAGATGAGATGTGCAGCAATATTCAATAGCTTTGTGTTTATAAAATACTAACTTTTGCCCGCCGCTTCGCTCGCGTAAAAGTAGGTTAGGTTGTGTTAGTGACAGTACAGGTTTTTTTAAAATAAAGTAAAGCCTACGTTACTCGGTGATAGTATAGCTTTTTAATGGTGAAATTATTTATATAATCGGTTGAGTAGTTTTTGAGTTAAACCTTTACAAACAAACAAGATCAAATATTTTCTCTTTATAATATTTGTATTGATATAGATGATGTTATATAAACGTAAAGCCATTGGCTATTTACGTACAATACTCTTCTCACTGCGTTGGTAGAAACTGGGTCTCACACCAGTTATCTGCGTCACTCGTCTACCAAACCAATTGCCCATGGACAAAAACCAAATGTTATAAATACTTCTCCGGTCGCAACTTTGTGGGCTTATCAGAGATGCCGTTGCATCCCACCTCTCTTTAACACACGACATTCTGTGACGTTTTGAATGTGAATATTGAACTTTAGAACAATAAACTCGAAGCGAGAGTACTGATATTAGATCGCATCAATGACGGGAATCTCATCTCAGTTCTAGGTGCATGAAATTATATTTTAAAATCCGGATAGATATGACCACTTTTACACGAGAAAGTCATGTTTAGTATACTCGATTTAACTTTAAATAAACTTATGTGATTGAAATTAAACTACTATATACGGATTTTATCGCGTTGTTTATTTGACACTTTATTACAAAATTTTGAAACTACACTGGAACATTGAGACAAATGCCATCTTAGTCTCCCCGTGACCATGGCTGCTGAAAAGCAACCGAAACCTCGAAAGTGTAAAAATAAATATAAATAGTATAATAGTATAAATAGTTTTAATAGTTTCAATAATTTAATTAGCTTAAAAATTAGTAAATTTTAATAGTAATAGTAGTGTAACAGTTTTCGTATATACTAGTTTAATTTCAATAAGTAACATTCGCGTAAACAGAAGACAATATTATGTAAACTTATGTGAGTAACAAAAATGTCAAACTGTCTGTGATACAACTGTATCACAGACAGGCGAATTCCTTTGCAAACTTTCAAAGGGGTTAACGCACATACATATATGACAAAAGCCTTTCAGCGTTATTATTATTATATTAAAAGGTAAAAATAACTTGTATACATATATTAACAGACAAACTGAACATCTGTTATATGTTTTATTATGTATGTTCGTGAACCCCTTTAGAAGTTTGCAAAGGAGAATATAGTAGGTATCTTTTAGACAAGTAGGTATACAATCAAAATAAGTTTTGTATAGGCAGTTGCTTTTTATACAGTACTAGCTTTTGCCCCGCGGCTTCGCTCGCGTTAATTTAGAATTTGACAATCAATTCGGGTTGTACTCTGCTTTTAATAATATAATTTAATCATGATTCGAAAGACACGTGGCGCCATCTATTATCATAAGAATGTTATTGTTGTATTCCTCGGGAACAGTATTTTTTTTCGGGATGAAAGGTAGCCTATGTCCGTTTCTGTACACCTGACAATGTATATGCAAAATTTCAGAATGTTCGGTTCAGTAGTTTAGGCGTGAAAAGATAACAAACAAACAAACAAACCAATTCATTTTCGCCTTTATAATATTAGTTAGGAAGTTAGGATTAGGATAAGCGAGAAGAAAGATTCCTAAATCAATATTATGCGGATATAATTGGAAGAGGGCCAATATACATAGATTGTAAATTTTCTTGATGTCTTAAATAATATTACCTACGTGACTATTAAACTAATAATTATTTTATGTAGTCAGAAATTATAATAAACAAAAACGATATTTTATATACTTTATAAAAGGTTTTTTGTTCTAGTTTGTTTTGGAGCTTTTAGATACAAACGCCCATGTCAGCTCCTTTATAAAAGTTGTAAAACGAAACTACTTTTCCATCATATTTTATTCGCATTAATATGCGTTACTAAAAGAATACGTGCATAGCTATAAGCCCTTTTACAAAAGCAACTTTAAAAAAATAAGCCTCTATATTTACTTTGAAAGTATCATAAATCTCATGTTACTACATGAGTAGATAAAAAGCCTGCCTAGCGAAATTAAAGTTCACACTTTCGCGGCAATAAATAATGTTAGGACCGCGGCCTGACACGACCGATAAAGGGACAAAGTGAAATTGCCAGTTTACCTCACGGTATCCACCTGCGGGGAGCTTAGCCAGACAATGTAATGTATGGAGCCATTTGTTATAATTTGAGACGAATTCCACAGTACAATATCACGCAGTAGATCAACTCAGCTTCGTATGAAGCTGCATGAAGCCTTCGGGATGTATAGTAACAATGTATTGTTTGCGTTATTGATGTTTGTGTATTGTATTGTTCTTGTTTTATGGATCATTAGTCTACTAGATTTCAACCGCGGCTTCGCTCGCGTATGTATAGTTTATGTAAATTTTCTATCCTTTGTGGACGAAAGGTACCCTATGTCCTTTTCTGTTCCCTTGACAGTATGCGAAATTTCATGATGCTCAGTCGAGTTGTTTAGATGTGAAAGCGTAACAAACAAACAAACAAACTTTCTTTTGCATTTATAATATTAGTTACAATTACAATATTGGGATATACGATATTAGAAGCAGAGTGGTTTATTAGTGTTATAATAAAAGCCTAAAAAACGCAGATTGATCTTTAGAGCGTCTTTGTGAGACTCTCTTTAGGTTAGGTGTCTCTTTAGGTTAGGTACCGGTCAATAAAACAGAATTTAGTCCGTGTTTGGAAATAAAAGTATCGAATATTAATATTAAAATGTACATGTATGAAAGCAAGACGCATTCATAAAATAAATAAAGCTATACTGGTAGTGAGCGCCTTTTGCATTAAGTTCATCGTTATACTTGCTCTTGTAGGATTCTGTAAGGAAGTTTAAATATTAAATGAATAAATGTAAATGTTAATAGTTACTGCCGTTAACCTGGTCATTATTATATTTCATGAAGTTTTTTTATAAGTATTTTGTGCTTTCTTTATTTACTCATTTAATGCTAAATAAATAAGCAATTTAACTTAAACATAATAACAACTATTGTGCTAAGGCGCTAACACTTACTGCTAATAAGCAGTGTATCAATTGTAGAGTTTTTAGAAAATTCTTAATAACAGCGTGGCCTTATTATGAACAATATGACGACAGTAAACTTTGACTATAATTGCTGATGAAAGGGGAAATTACAGGACTGATTCTCTGTCACCCAATGTATAACTCAATTACAATTTAACAAGAATAATATCCTGCCTTAAATAATCCCTTACCCGAGAACCAGAATTCTCTTGTACAATTTCTTTCTGCGGCAACTAGTGGGGACATTGATTTCCATAGCGAGCTCAACAAAAGCCCCGCTGAATGAATTACAGCGCTGTGTTAATGAACGACTGATGCAGATTAAGTTCGTTCTCGTGAACGAACGAACGAAATGCCAGTTAAAAGATTTACCTAGCGAAAGGAACAAATTGTAATAGTACGTTTCCATTTTGTGAAATGGAAAATACATTTTATTTTACAATTTTGGTTACACGAATTCAGATATTTTCATGTTTTTGAGTTAATTTTAGTATATATTTATATTTAGTAGTATCTATATTATTTTTCACATTAATTACTGTTTTTACGTAAGTTTGATTTGTCTCTGACTCTACTAAGATTGAGCCTGGAGTACCTAGACTACAGAGATAAATTAGTGATTTTAAAATAATTTCGCCCATGCACTGCATGTTATGTCTTAAGTATTATGTATATTATTTAAGTGATAAACCATTAAATAAGCTTATAGTATCTTGACACAGAGATTTCTTCTTGGAAGCAAAAACATGATTGCATTAGATTGCCTATGTACTTACATTGTCCAAACGCTAACAATAATTTTAGGTCTTACATAATAGACTTTAGCCGTTTAACGGTCACGGGTTTCAGACTCCATGCCGCCACTGAGAATTTCTTGACAGAAAACCCAATAAAACTTTGACTGACTCGGGAAATAAACAAGAAACACCATACATATCAAGCAGAAACACCATACATATCAAGCAGAAACACCATACATATCAAGCAGAAACACCATATATATCAGGCAGAAACACCATACATATCGGGCAGAAACACCATACATATCAGGCAGAAACACCATACATACCAGGCACAAACACCATACATACCAGGCAGAAACACCATACATATCAGGCAGAAACACCATACATATCAGGCAGAAACACCATACATATCAGGCAGAAACACCATACATATCAGGCAGAAACACCATAAATATCAGGCAGAAACACCATACATATCAGGCAGAAACACCATACATATCAGGCAGAAACACCATACATACCAGGCAGAAACACCATACATATCAGGCAGAAACACCATACATATCAGGCAAAAACACCATACAAATCAGGCACATTTACAATTATTGTTGCGCCACCGAGGCAGTTTGTTCCAATCTGTATTTACTCCCTTTCACCTTAATAAATATATACACTTACAACTAACTAAATAATTTTCATACATGTAAAGCGAGTAAAAGGGAAAACGGAAACATTTTAATTAAAACACTCACGATAATTATAATCAAACAATTTGAATCTCATATATGGTGCCCGAATTTGTTTACCTACAACTAAAACATATATATTATTAGGAACAGAAACCCAACTAGGACAAAAGTTCGGGTGGGATGGGTGTATCATAAATTTTAAACGGCACTAAAATGTATATTCGTGGAGTGGGCCCTAATTCTGTGGACTTACATCTCAGTAATCCGGTCCCCACAAGCCAAATACATTGTTTATGAGTTACTAACGGATCACATTTAAATCTTACCTGATAGATTTTAATGGATCCGTGTCTTCTTGGAACAAGATCTTTGGATTCAAGATTATAGGGTTTCTGTGTAGCTACTAAAATACAGCTTATATATTGGCACGGATGGTTTGAGTACTTGCCTCGCCACTCCCGTTGCGCAGAGCGTTACGGGATGGTCCCCACACAGGGCAAACTGCTGTCTCGAATCTAGGTGTGTTTGGTGTGCTTTGTTTTAATGTTTGTAATTCCTAGTGCACATCTAAAATACTCCTTAATATTCATGAAGATGTCTAGTCTCACCAGTCAGTTCTTCAAGTATTTTTCCATAAATACATTTTGAATTCATTTCTATAATTAATTATTGGAATCACTACACAACATCACAATCATCTGCAATCATTACTCAAACTCGAGGACTACGTTAAAATGTCAAAGCTTGAAAAACTAGAAATGTGAACGTAATTGTCGCGTCAACTAATTGTCATTGAAACTATAAATTGAATGCTTCATAAGCATTTGTTTATTTTCATACGAATTAAGTGATATTATTATAAAACTTCCAAACATTGTTTTTCATTTTTGGGCTGATATGACTATTCATAATTTTTGTTACGTAACAATTTTTTTTAATTAAATACTGTTAACAACGCAGTGAAAAGAATGTAGCGTATCTGGTAATATATACAAACCTTTGTCTATAATATACTAGATGTTCCCGCGGTTTCACCCGCGTTTATCGTTACTGCACCGCCCCTGTGGGTCGTAGCGTGATGTTATATAGCCTATAGCCTTTCTCAATAAATAGGCTATCCAACACTAAAATAAATTTTCAAATCGAACTAGTAGTTCCTGATATTAGCGCGTTCAAACAAACAAACAAACTCTTCAGCTTTATAATATTTGTATAGATTTGAATGGCTAAAAATTAATGAAGCATAGCAGTTTTCATAACTGCTATGCTTCATTAACTTTAATATATTTTTATTTATTTATTTAATAATACAAATATACCGTAATACATAATTTAATTACAACAAACTGTATCGATGGCGTAACTGTAGTACATGCAAATCCATTTGATCCTGGGGTCAGACAACAACTTTTTGTGGATCACACAAATGTGTGTCTCGAGTGGGGGATTATATCTTGGATTCTCTTTGAGTACCATTAGCTCACATAGTTACCTCTTCCACACCTTTTTTTTTATTATTATTTTAATTACAAAGAATACACTCTGTTTCGCGCAGGACTTGACACACAAAGAACACCTACTCTAAATAATTATTTATGGATCACACAAATTTCTCGTACGGGAATCAAACCCACTGGACTCGGCGCAATGGCGGCGTATCGCGATCTTGTCAAAAAAAAATTAGCAGCATAAAGTTGTGTCTAAAACACGTATCGGCTAGCTTTTTTCGTGGACCCTAAACCATAGAACCATAGACCTATCGAAAAGTGGAAAATACGCCTTTGTTTCTCCCTCCACGGAAATTGTCGTGAGACTGCTTACGTAATATAATTCCATGTACTATATCTTTCATCTAGTATACTGAAGTAATAATATTCTTTGAAGTAAAGTAATAATAATAATCTTTGAAGTATCCTACGAAAATATACGTTCAAATTTTCAAAGGATTTATTTTCCTACCTCCATTTTGCGAGTAATATAAATGAAAACTCAACGTTATACTCAGACGAATGTACATATGTATCATGTCATTGAGAATTCAACTGTTTGAATGAATGTATTAATGAATAAATGGCGCAGGTCAGTGGCCACCTTTACAAACCGCATATTGTTTTTCTCAGTACAAAGGAGAAGTATTTCAATTGAATTGTTACGTGGCTCTTTGTACGTTGGACCTGTTTATTGCATTTCAGAGTTCATATGAGTTGTGAGCTACGGAAGTATCTCTACCGTGGTGTTCGTTTACAAGCCGGCGTTAATCAAAACTTATCTTATCTTACATACATACACTATATCTCCAATAAGTTAGGTACAAGTGTATTAAACCGATATTTCGCAAACTAAGGTTTTAGAGACCACGTAATAGAAACCGAACCAATTGCCGCTTACCGGGCACAGTTCCACGCTCCGTGCTGCTACCGAAAATTTCTTGACAGAAAATCCCAATAACTTTTGCCCCACATGGGAATTGAAACAGAAAGTTCGATTACCGGATCGCGACGTGTGTGTAGGATTTTTGTTAGGAAGTTATCTCTGGCAATGGTTCTGGATGCCAATAGGCTCGCTCCTTAGAACGTTTTGGGCGTATATACGTAACGTTAAAAAGAGATAATACACTGAAGAATTACTTGTCAAAATTAATATCATGAGCTTGGTTAGAATAAACCTTATCAAAGACACATATGCTATTTGGCTGCTAGTCCATTGAAGTGTTACAATTTAAGGACCTAATATTGCATTTTTTAGAGGACGCAATTTTATTTTTGGGGCATGTGTGGGCAAGAGTTAGCAATGAATAAGTAAAGTTGTAGGTAGGGATTTAACAAAAATTTTTTAAGAATTTATTAACAATAAAAAAAGATCATCAATAAGTTAAACATTTCGTTTTGACCGGATTCTCATGAGCATTGACGAACCCGGTCCACTTTGGAGCGCTGTAACAGCGTATTAAATAATTGAAATTTAAAAAAATAATAGAGAAAAGTTTTCCTCAAAAGACCATCTACAAGATTGGTTTGAGGTAATTTTTTTGTATAATGTATAAAAAAAAAGTTAAAGAGAAAAAAGAAAATTTTTATAGAAATTTTCTCACTTTTTTGCTTATAACTTCTTTACTTTTAAATTTAGGGCAAAACGTTATATGAACATATTTGTAGGTAAAGCGATTTGCTACAAATTATGTCTTTACAAATTTTTTGTAGGACGCATAGTTTCCGAGATATCGCGAAAAAGGTGTGTGCACCCCTTTTTCCAAGATGGCGGCCGGGGGACAAGGGCGGCAACCCCACAAACTTGGGGTTAAGCTTCTATTGACCACACATGTCCCAAAAATAAAATTGCGTCCTCTAAAAAATGCAAAGCTCATGTAACATTTCAATGGACTATGTACGTCATCTAGGATTGGATTTCCAAACAGATTGAAATCCATGCTTCCATTTTAAACGCACGTCATACACATCTGACTGTCAGTGTCAAAAACGTCAGCAACTCTATTTGGAATTATCCGTAAATGTGGGATACGAGTGCATTACTTTCTTTTTTGGCTTAGTTTACACCAATAATATATACTAGTCTATGGTTTATACTGAAGTGTTACTGAAGCACACGTGTTTGTAGGAATGTAATGCACGAACTAGCGGTACCGGGTCATCCAAATAGAAGTACCATTAATTGTAGTCAGTCAGTCTTTCTAAGTTCGAAAGCTAACTATTTATAAAAACATGTGTTCGTCCAGTGATAAAAATTCGAACATAATTATTACTGAAAGTTTGAAGCAACCAACATCTTTTTACTTTTTTACATTAGTTTCTTGTCTTTCGGAAAATATACACTTTTATATGGGTAGTATTTAACTGCATAGCAAAAAAATACTAATTGCGCAGCAAACTAAGTCGACGTTTACGACTATTTTTGGGTGGGCTTAAGAAGGAACCAAACATAAAAGAACCTTCCGAGACGGAATGCAGTGATTTGAGGCGTATAGGTGCTTGCTATGATATATTTTAGTAAGCATATTTTGCTGCGCAATTAGTATTTTTGCTGACCATTATATTAAATCCCCTTTTATATCTACTAAAAATAAAGAAAATGTTTTTAGAGATTATTCCTTAACGACTACATAAAAAAAGAAACAGTAAAGTAGAAAAACTTGCCTATTTATAAAAAGTGCCTATCTACCGCACAAGTGTAAAAATTTTTGAAAATAATAGTTGCCTCTATGTGTGAATAAAATTGGTAATGTTGTGGTTTCCATACTAACTATTTCATCAATATGTTTTGAATAGCCAATTTATATTCTGTTTTTTTATTCATGTATTTAGACCACTATGGTTTGTCTTCAATTAACAAAAACATCAACCGTCATGTAATTACGGCAAATTAAAACAACGAATACGGGCAGACACTAATTGATATAACTAGAAATACAAATTGTATACGTAAAATGTTATTGATATTTATTATAAAAATACATTATTAATAATATATATAGTCTATTCTAGCAGTATAAATGGAATGTTTTTACGAAAACCACGAATTTAGATGTAGGACATAAACCGCAATTTCATAGTAAGAGACCTAATATAATATGTATTTAGATGATAAGTGGACGCGTCATTAATATTAGTTTCTACTGTTTAGTTTCAAAGTAAATAGAAAACTGTACTGCTAACATAACTCCCCAAAAATGTCTGACTTGTATAACGTAGCTAGAGATCTGAATAACATAATCGGCCAATGTAACTAGTTTCATTAAACGGGTACACGACCAGAATAATTACAATTCTAAGACTCTATTACGTACTGTATTAATATTCTAGGAACTCTCTGAAATCCGAGACAATAGCCCAGAACGTGATTATACTTCAGTAAGTTTGTTCCTGTCTGGCTATTTTAACACTATTTTGATTCTAAAACAATATATCGTCATCAAACATGATAAAAAACCTTTTTTATGGGTTGACACAATGTTCAGATGAGTGTAGTTAATTATACGAGATAAACAGCTGCTTGTAGGTATCTTCTCATAGGCTCAACCTTTTCCGTGTACCCAGCAACTAACCTAAATGTAGCTTCAGTAACTTTTAAAACACTGACACACAAAGTCAAAAATCATTTATTCACTTAGATCACAAAGTAACACTTATGAACGTCACAAGGGCACTAACCCAAACTAAAAGTTTGTTACATTTACTGAATTTACATTTATGTTAGTTATAATTATAATTTACGTATTAATTCAGTTAGATCACAAAGTAACACATTTTTGTGACGTAAATTAATAAATGATTATTGACTATGAAATTGACTATAACTCTGCATCGTAGATGTAAAAGTGAATAGCACATACAACAAGAAAAATAATCATTTTCTAACATGCTTGTACAACTAATCTTGGATTAAAATTGTCTCAAAAAATACTTTATCAAGTCCGAAAATCAAACGTAGCACTTCATGATCAGTGAACGGTACAAATTTATGCCATATAGTTTACATTAAACGCATACTTCTTTACTTTATTCAAATATAACCGACATCTCCATCTGTTGGCATTTATTCCACACTTCATAACCGTCCAGCCAACAAAATTAAAAAAAATATACCAGAAATATGTTGCCAAATTTGATTATGAGTGCGGCACAGTTTTTGCGAGGGACATGCAGCTAAATGCGATTTCCGGAACATTAGGCTTCAGCGGTATTGAGGAGCGACAAAAAGCCTACACAGATTTTCACTCTGCGCCACAAACTATGCGGAGTGCTCTATCTATAAGTAAACGCAAAGAGAGATGAGCTGCTTCGTCACGATTTTCGTACGTAAGAATTTTCGTTTCGTTGGGCTTTTGGTTTTGGTAAGCTATCTTCTCTTTTTATTAATTTAGTTAGATAGTTTTAATGTTCGTGAGTCGATAAGTTAGTAAGATAATATCTTGTTTTGAGTGAATGGTTTAATTAAATGTACTAAATACTTTTTCCATTCGCATTGAATAGACTGCTTCCTTCAACTGTAGGTACGGATATTATATACGCACGAATAGCGTGTTCGTGGGTCAATCCAAAAGAATTCGATTCCTGAGTACACATTTATTGAATTTTTGGGCGTGGAATTTGTAACTATGCCTTGCTGTACTTATGTTAATTAGGTACATACATATATGGTGAAATGTGTGTAAGAAATATCACCGATTTAACCTTGTAAGGCATTGTAATATTTGGTGAATTGTTTCAGTAAATTGATTAATCAATCTGTAATAATAGTAATATATGTTTATAAACTGTTGTTATGGAAAAGAGGGTAACCTAGCGAAGTTATCATTTCATACTTAAAAGGATACCTGCATGCTAAGATATAAGCTTATGTACACACATATGTAATATCGAAATAAAACATTTTATTTTTATTTGTTCTACTACTGTGTTCGGGCTTCTTCTTAGGATGACAATGTTTAGTCTACCATTTCTGGCGCAATGGTTGGCTGACTTCCCGCATTTTCGAGAACATTATGGTAAACTCTCTGACATGCAGGTTTCTTCACAGTGTTTTTCTAAGCCATTCAATCGAGCGATAATTAACTATACTATACACGTTACTTCGAAATAGCACATATTTAGTTATCATTACATAAAATTGCAAACATCATTATAGTTCAATATAATTTATGTTTAACATTATCAATATTAGAATCAGCATATGCATGCAAGCCCTATGTCGATGTAAAAAAGAGATAGTAATATAGCTTACAAACAATTTCATTAATCTTAAATCACGAAGTCCACAAAAGAGATACAGTTTACTGTAGTTTTGAAGCCGTAATCCTACATTTAGTAGTTTGGCAGCGGTCCTTCGCTGGAAGCAATTAAAAGCTGAAACGACTACAAATCAACTTAAGTACTCTTTCTTACTTGCGAAATTATCAAACTGCGTACAGTCTACATAGTGTGGGATAATAGGGTGACACGGAGTATCAGATACACTTATATTATGTTTCTCCGTTATATAGCATGACTAAAAAAAGACAACTCCAACACTAAGAGTAATTCCTGTATCGCGGTGGACTTTACAATAATTCAAACAACGGATACAAAGAACACCTAGACTCGGTAGAACTACATATTTGTGGATCATAGATATTGATTTATCGGTTAGGTATTCTGGAATAAAATATCATTATTTATATATCTAATACATTTATTCTTTCTTTTCTTAAAAGAAACAACTCCCGCACTAGAAATAATTCCTGTGTCGCAACAACGGACACAAAGGACATCCAGACTCGGAACAACCATTTGTGGATGACACAAATTTTTGTTCCGAGTAGGGATCGAACCACTCGGCGCAGTGTTAACCAACATAGTTATATTCATAGCGTGTGTGTGGATTTTAAGCATGTGAGTAGTTTTATATGCGAATTCTTTCTCTTTTTGTATTCGTTCTCAATTCGACTGTATGTTTATTTATGTGTGTTACCTCATTACTTTTTTCTAGGTGAACCGATTTTCATGATTCTTTTTTTATTTAAAAGCTGGTGCTTTCCATTTGGCCACATTTAAATTTGATCAAGATCTGACTAGTAGTTTTCGAGTTATCCTTAATAATGCGTAATTGGTTGACTTCGGCTACATTGATGACGTTCTCATTTTAAGTCGACGTAAAACGAACAAAAAAGAAAGCAAATGTGTAGGATGGTTTGGAAGCGCATCAAAGTATTTCGAGGTGGTCCTATTCTAATTTGGTGATGTTCTGATAAATATCTTCGGTGATATAAAACGGAATTATTTAATAAATGACAGCAAATCTGCCGTGATTGCTGCAATCATATACATACATACATACGAGTGTGTATATATGTATTGTTTACACAATTCCAAATTGGTTTTTAGTAGCATTTAATAGTATAGGGAGTCGGTGTCAGCCAATGCGCCGCGTGCTGCGTCTATGTGTGTAATTGTGCATACTAAATGTCATGTTATGATTAAGTAGAGTAAGACATCTCACGTTTAAGTAGTTACAAACCTACCTTAGCTGACACCGACTGCACAAATAACAATAACTGTACATTATATTATCCTAGTAATTCGATTGTCTTTTAAGCAACCTAAACATAATAAAGGTATTTAAAAATTTTTGCTTAGTTGAACTCTAAATAAATATTTCAATAATTGTTTGTTAGTCGTATGTAGACATAAGAATACGCAATTACTTTTGGCTTATGTTTAACTTATCACCAGATATAGTAAAGTATAACAGTCAAAAATAGTAAATGATCACCAAATTGCACAGCAAAATATATCTAAAGAGATCAAAATAAGTCGACGGAGCCCCGCTTCGCGGGGCTCCTATTTTTGGGTGGGTTTAAGAAGGAACCTAACATAACCTAACCCTTCCGAGACGGAATGCAGTGATTTGAGGCGTATAGGTGCTCGTTATGATATATTTTAGAAGCATAATTTGCTGCGGAATTACTATTTTTGGAGGAAAATTATATTTAAGCCTATTATCTTTTAACTTTTTGGTGCATTTTTGTATTAGAATTTTTTTTTTTGAAGTCAGTTTTCTGTTTTGTTAATTCATATTATGTGGTCGTGTTTAGCGGGAATGATACTTTAATGTAAATTAACGTGTAAAGAAAAGCTGTCTTTCCACTAATAGCTGCGATTTCGTGATTGATTCATCGATCGAGCAAATTATTGTCTAACGATTTTTATTAACATTGGTCAACGAATTTAGCAATACACGTATTTATTATATTAGTATCCATACCAATTTAGATATCTTCTTGCAGTAAAAACTATTTTAGATCTCCAACTACTCTACACACAATTACGTTGAGAAGATTACATATGCAATCCCAACATTTCATAGAGCAGCCATGACAAAACGTAATACGCCTCAAAACTGAAAGAAAGGAACATTTCAAAGCCTACGTTTAATGGTTTTAAGACATTAAGTACTCCATTTTCTCCTATTTCCCTCACAGTAGAAAGTACGATGTTAACTCACTGGATGGTATTCTTGGGGCCTATTATGCGTTCTTAAGTTTCGCACACTAAAATGCCAAACTTTACATTCAAATACAGTAATTAAGTTTCTTATGATTAGCGCTTTTGGTTCTCTTAGTAATGTTGGCGACGAAATGCCCGTACTTAAATTGTAACGAGTTTGTACTGAACGTTTTGTGCTAAGAGCTAGTTAAAGAGACTCTTAACTTACGTTCGTGAGCAGATAAGACGTAATGGTACAACGTTAAAACTAAGTTACAACTTGAGTAATGTGAATGTAACACGAGTATGCATTATGATCAATGTTTCTTCTTAGTCTTTTATACTTAAAATGATAAGGGAATGCTTAAAATTTAAATGTATGCACACTTAGAAGGTAATTCATTATATAAACTAGTTTTTGCACTCAGGACTATCGTTAGTCTAGAGGTGATCTAACTGTGTGCCAAATTTCATCTAGGTCCGTTTAACAGTTTACAGATGACTATAACAGATATTCAAAAATTTTCATAGACATATACAATATATATGTAAGATTATTAAAATGATGTTTCTTAATACAGCTGTTTATTATTTTACGTTTTTTCGAAGTATAAACATTAATTTCAACAGTATACTATACTCGCCATGTTATAAAAAGAATTTATGTATTCGAGAGCATCGTACCTTTCACTTTAAAAGATCTTAATAATGGTATCGGTATTATTATATTAAAGTTTCCTAGTTTACGGTATAGTGTATATTTCTAAATTTAAAATGCAATATGGTGAAGAAAATTAAATGATAATTTATTTTCACGACTGCGGGACTAAGCATGTAAGACATAAAGAGAGCGTTTGATTTAATCTGAACTGCCCCTAACAATACAATTTTATAGACGCGTATATGACTGAAAATCTTGCCCTTAGCGCGGGAAGACTTCAATCTATGAAAACCGGTCACCCGTGCAGATCCAATATCCATACTTAAAGCAATCGATTCATTCGCTGCTTCGGAGCCACTTTCTTCAAGCCCCCTGACCCCTTTAAGATCACGATAGTATTGCAAAATCAAGTGAAAAAGAACTAGTTCAATCACCCAGTTGCCATGACAACGGTGGAATAAGGAAATGTTGTCATACACCGTTGTGCACCCCGCTATGCGAAGCATCGTATCGTATTTTCCAAGTCATAAAACTAAGTGGATTTGGCGACGATTCAATAACTTCACTACGAATGTACGTGCGGTGGAGGTGTTATAATCGAGAAACCGACTTACATTGTTCTGTTGTGTACGAAATAATAGTGGGTATCGTAAAAATCTGAATAGTCGTAAATGTTACTGAAAGCACTTTAAAGTTCATGTATTATTTTATTGGTAGTAATATTTGATAGCTTTTGGTAATGTGAAGTAGTTCTTAATGTGGTATGAATATGTGACTGACATACAATGTTTTGATTTATTTAACTGAACTGATTAATTGAAAATTGGCATAGTAATGTTTAGTATCCAACCACAAAAGTATCAAGCTTTAGGGTATTATAATGGATTTTTAGTATATGTTTAGATAATTATGGTTAGGTAAGGCAATTTCCGTTCAAATCTCTTGAGTTTATGAGCTACGACTATCAACAAGTGCAGCACCTCCGTAGCGCTGCGCCACGGAGGTGCTGCGCTGGTAGTAAATGCGACTGCTGTGCATAAGGTCTCGGTTTAGAATCCTGGGTCGGGCCAACTAAAAGTTATTGGATTTTTCTATTAATAAATCTTATTAGCAGCCCGGAGTTAGGAAGTTAGCGGTGTTAGTCACCCCCTGCCTCGGAAAGCACGTAAAGCCGTTGGTCCTGCACCTGATCTCTCTCCGGTCGTGTCGGATTACCGTCCCATCGGTTCTTGAGATTTAGGGAATAGAGAGTGCACTTGTGTTTGCGCACACGCTTGTGCAGTATAATATCTCCTGCGCAGATGGCCAGTCTCCGTTAAGATTGGCCACCGTGACCAAAATTCGGTCTGGAGGACATTATTATTATTTTAGTAATGGGCTCTAAATCCTTTGTTATTATATAGACGAGAATCTCTTTTATCTGGTCTGGATCCGTGATTGCTTTAACGAAAAATGTTCTTATCTAGACTTTAAAAAACTACTCAGATTAGAATTAATACATATTCAGACGGGCGAGCCGAAAGAACATACAAATTTGTTAAGCTACATTTAAATATAATCAATAAATTCGCTTCATATTTAAACGATATACATTCTGTAATAATGTAGGTGGCGGGTTTCCCGCTTGAAGATCGGTTGATTCTTAAGTAGTTTAGGCAGTTCCTTCGCACTAGGATCTCTCTGTAGAGTCTCTGTAGAGGAGACTGAGAAACAAAAGTACTGAGACCTTTTCTTTTCAAAGAGTTGGTCGTCAGAGATATTTACTGAAGTTTGTAATTTTTGGTACTTTAGTATCGATGCTTAAACAGTACACTTATTATATAGGAAGTCTGACGGAGGCTGTGGTAGCTCGGTCTAATTCTTACATCTAGAATCTTTATAAAAAGAAAACGAAGGCTCTGAAGAAGTCCCTAGAGTGAACAGTGATGACTTCTCCAGTTTTGAGTTCCTAGTCGTCACAGAGATTCCTTGGACGTTAGAATTCGCTATTTCATTTCTTTTATGCCCTTTTTATGGATATGAATAGGGATATAATTTCAATGTTGCATGTAATTATGTGTGTATCAATAAATCAGGGATCTTATCTGGTTTTAAGAACCCTAATATATACCATTTATATAAGTTACAGCAGTAAAATAGTGTATAATAGAAGGGTGTGCTCGCTGACTATGATCGGCACAAGTCAAAACAAAATATTAATTCGTCTGTCGACGTACATGGACGCTATCAATATGTCTCGGTATCGTTCAGTTGACAGGTTAAAATATTAATTCGTCTGTCGACGTACATGGACGCTATCAATATGTCTCGGTATCGTTCAGTTGACAGGTTAAAATATTAATTCGTCTGTCGACGTACATGGACGCTATCAATATGTCTCGGTATCGTTCAGTTGACAGGTTAAAATATTAATTCGTCTGTCGACGTACATGGACGCTATCAATATGTCTCGGTATCGTTCAGTTGACAGGTTAAAATATTAATTCGTCTGTCGACGTACATGGACGCTATCAATATGTCTCGGTATCGTTCAGTTGACAGGTTAAAATATTAATTCGTCTGTCGACGTACATGGACGCTATCAATATGTCTCGGTATCGTTCAGTTGACAGGTTAAAATATTAATTCGTCTGTCGACGTACATGGACGCTATCAATATGTCTCGGTATCGTTCAGTTGACAGGTTAAAATATTAATTCGTCTGTCGACGTACATGGACGCTATCAATATGTCTCGGTATCGTTCAGTTGACAGGTTAAAATATTAATTCGTCTGTCGACGTACATGGACGCTATCAATATGTCTCGGTATCGTTCAGTTGACAGGTTAAAATATTAATTCGTCTGTCGACGTACATGGACGCTATCAATATGTCTCGGTATCGTTCAGTTGACAGGTTAAAATATTAATTCGTCTGTCGACGTACATGGACGCTATCAATATGTCTCGGTATCGTTCAGTTGACAGGTTAAAATATTAATTCGTCTGTCGACGTACATGGACGCTATCAATATGTCTCGGTATCGTTCAGTTGACAGGTTAAAATATTAATTCGTCTGTCGACGTACATGGACGCTATCAATATGTCTCGGTATCGTTCAGTTGACAGGTTAAAATATTAATTCGTCTGTCGACGTACATGGACGCTATCAATATGTCTCGGTATCGTTCAGTTGACAGGTTAAAATATTAATTCGTCTGTCGACGTACATGGACGCTATCAATATGTCTCGGTATCGTTCAGTTGACAGGTTAAAAAGCGCATTTTAAGTTGAAGGTGTAGTTACACCCTCATCATAAAACGTGCATTTGCACGTTAGCAAAACGAGAAGTTAACTTATTATTTAAATTTAACCCATTGACATATTAGACTCTATTTTAAGAGATAATAGTAGAAAATAGAACAATTAATGTCGAATCATAAGTTAATAAGTAAACAGCGAATATATCTTACAGAGGGAATCTAAAGTAACAATAGTTTTATTTTTTATTTTTATGGTACATCAGACCATATATCTAGTATTTATCGGTCGATCGCGAGACGGGTTTGCACCAATATGTATTGATACAGAACCCTTATTTTTTATTCAAATTCGCTACTACATGACCCTTCAATGTGACCATACTTTTCTTACCCGCTGGTATTGATTTTACGTATGGACGCTATTTTTATCATGATTGTCCTGATAGCGCAGTGGATTATGTGGTGATACTACTAATGTATCAATGATTCGGGTTTGCTGTGTTCTAGAAAATATAGATTGCCTTATGATTAGATAGACATTTTGTATATAATACGTATATGCGAATGTTATTAATTAAAAATAAACTATTGCATACGGATATTATCGCGTTGTTTATTTAACACTTTTATTACATCGTTTTGAAACTATTACACTACTAATATTAAACTTTACTACTTTTTAAGCTAATTCAATTATTTAAATTATTAAGATTTTACTTTATACTTTCGCCAATGTTTCGGTTGCTTTTCAGCAGTCATGTTCACGCGGAGAATAAGATGTTGGTTGTCTCAATCTCTTGAAGTGTAGTTATTTCAAAATACCCGAACATAATTTAATAATTGGTGCTTCTATTTACGCAGAAAGAGCTCAAAGTATCATGCAGTCTAACTGAATTTTGTTTTTTCTTGGGTTCGACTATCTGAATTACTGGATTCCAACTATATTCTCTGTTGAAATTAACATGATTTAAATAGCCTCACGAAGCATTCTTGGTAGGAATCGGTGTTCATTAGCGAGTATCGGTGGTTTGTCCAATCTCAGGTAGGGGTTTAATACCTTGTTACACATGTTCTGACGCGAGTTACATTCCTTATTACGACCTTTGTTGTAGCGACCATTTGTCTATAACGACGTTTAATCTGTCCCTTGAATTTAAAGCATACTTTAGTACAAAATGTATCGCTATAGCGACTTTTAATGTAACGCTGAGTTCGGGTGTAGCGACTGTTTTTAATGAATAATTTGTAACAAATTCTTAGAAATCCCATGCAGATATTGCGACCGGAGTCGGCCGCCAAAGACACAAAGAGCTTTCTTATCTTTTGTTTATATCCACAGATGGTCAGCAACTGTGACCTTTACTTTTTGTTTATAGATATTAGCCGGGTAGGTAGATAAGCTTGTACGTTTCGGAGTTAAATTTATGGTTCAGTTACAAATTGATATTCTGAGTACCTAGCAACTGTGTTTAGTAAACTTTTGAAGAATTATGGGTTCTAGACGCAAATTCACTGTTAAAGAAATGTTGTCTTTGTCTTTGCCTTTGCCTGTAACGACTTCCGGATATAAAGACGAAATTACAGTGGTCCCTTCATCGTCGTTATACCCGAAATTCTCTGTAATTGAGAATTTTAGCTTTAGACTATTGCCAAGTATGATCCATTTCCAGACTATATTGCTATTGTGAATATCGTATCCAAAAATTTAAAAACATATTAGCCGAATCGATCACAGGACTACACAAATAGACACAAACTTAAGCCGCGGGACCAACGCCACATATTACGAAAACTTTTCTTTTTTTATACAACTTAGGTGGCAAACAAGCATACGGCCCACCTGATCGTAAGTGGTCACCGTAGCCTATGGACGCCTGCAACACCAGAGGCATCACTTGCGCGTTGCCGACCCTTTAGGAAAGGACGTGGGAAGGAAAGGGAGCGGGATGGGGGAAAGGGGGTGATTGGGCCTCCGGTACTCTCACTCACCGAGCGAAACACAACAGTAAGACTACTGCTATTCCACGTCGATATTCTGTGAGAGGGTAGGTAGTCCTTCCCCGGTCGAGCCGGCCCATTCATGCCGAAATCAGCGGGGCTCTACTACTCAAGACTTCTACCTAATACCAAAATTTATATTTTGTCCTCACAAAAAATAAGAAAAGATCCCGCAAGGGCAAATCACGTGAACCAGCGCGGTGAATTCTTAATAAAACTATCATCTACAACCCTCGGTCTAGTGCAAGGGTGGAAGACGCACGCAGTTTTACGATACGGCATACATACGTGATAATATTGAGGTAGTATATAAAATTTGAATTTTTATTAAAAATATAAGAAACAGTATATTTGTTGATAATAAATCGTAAGGGGGACTTGATGAGATTGGAATATAAAGAATATAAAAATTGGCACCGATTCAAATCTATATCATGGAGCTATGAATTCAACTTAATATAGCTGAATCTTTTCGGTCACAAATTTCTAGAAATAAGATAGACAATTTCATTGTCAATAATTATTGCATGAGATTAGGTATTTTATTATATGAGATAGTTTATTATAGCGCAATTAATAGATTTATCTTAAATATGCTTGAAAACATGCCGTTTATATTTTAGTAGACTACATTCTTTAAAACATATACTTATATAATATGTTATAATCTCGCGTCTATGTCGTCGAATACACCCACATTTGGTTTTTTTTTAAGTACCACGTAATAGAGGGCGAACCTATTGCAATCTATCGCCGTAAGCTCAAAATGTTTTTCTGCTATTGAGGATACTTGGACAGAAAAACCTAATAACACTTTGCACGACCCGAGAATCGAACACGGGACCTCACGCAGTCGCATTCGCTACTTCGCTACCGCTGCGCTATTGCCCGGTGACACATTTTAAGTTACTAATTTAATTAGAATTACTTTGATACTTAAAAGTACTAAGTATTAGTAAGTACATACTTACTCCTATCATTGTGAAGATTAGTACTAGGAATCACGTAAAAATTTGCGATGCCAAGAATTTTCTGTCAAAAAACAGTACCTACAAGTTTTGATAGTTTTTGGAAGTTGTAAACATTTAGAAATTGTTACTTATATTTTGCCGGTTCATTTTCGTTCATTCAAGATTGCGCTCGAACTATTTACTAAAGAAGGTATTGGAACTAGTCGTACTGTTCTCGAACACTATAATAAAAAAAAACATAGGCCAAAAATACAATACATATGACAAAATCATGTTAACGACATATAAATATACATGACACTCAAGACATAGCGCTCTTAAAAAGCTACTAAGTTTTTATACATTTTCACCATACAATTATTAAAAGACTAACTTTTGCTCACAACTTTAGTTGGGAATAGTACTTTTTCTGGGTAAATGTATGACTCTATGTCTTTTTCCGTACCTCTGACAACGCGTATGCGAAACTTTATGATAATCGGTCCAGTAGTTAAATCGTGAAGGCATAACAAACAAACTCAAATTCACATTTATAATATTAAGTTAGGATTATTAACGGTACACAAATCCAAATTAGACTGAGAGGAAAAAAGATGAAATTAAGTTACTCTATCTTATCTTATGTGGGGGCCAGTCAGTGCAGACCGGCGACACTTCGACCCAGTGGGTTCTTTTGTGTCGACACTCTCCCATAACCACTGCCATAGATGTTCATGGCAGCCGGAACCAACGGCTTAACGTGCTTTCCGAGGCACGGAGCAGGTGATCATTGTCGATTAATACGCACATAATTTCGAGAAGTCATATAACTTCCGAAAGTCAGAGGTGCGCGACGTGGGTTCGAACTCGAGACCCTCTGTATTGCAGTCTGTTGGTCTCCCCACTGAGCTATCGCTGCTCTAAGCTACTTTAACAAGTGTATTGTTTCATTTTATATGCATTAATGTTTTATAGATATTAATTATATTATTTAGTGAATAAAATCGGCGGCTGAAATCATAATAATAGTGATTCAGTGAAATGTTATGAAAGATATACTATCGTCAGACAGGTACCTTCATAAGGCTGTCTGTTAAATAAACGAGTTTGAAGCCACGGATAAACTGCATCACATCTGAGCATCCAATAATGATTACGAGCCTAAAGCGAAAACATAGAAAGGCAGAAAGTTAGAGAATATACAGAAGCAGAAATTGTTTCTATTTAAAAAATATTAGAAATTTTGGACAAAAAAGGCCTGTTGATCCTTGGATTAATTTATGATGCGAGTTAGTCATGAACGTGACACCTACACCTATAATTAAACCTTTCAAAGTTGCACCACAAAAAGAGAGCTGAAGCATGGCAGTTATGTAGCGTACTGAGGAGTCTGGTAATGAAAGTACCTCTTATCGGTAGAGAAATCGCAACATCACTTTATAAAAAAAAAGTATATATGTATGTTTATCCATTGTCTAGTACCCATAGTACAAGCTCTGCTTAGTTTGGGCTAGATGGTGTTGTGTGTATGTGATAGAATATTATATTATATTATATATTATATTATATTCTTCTTTCCTTTTAACGTCTTGATTTGATTTAATATGATCTGATTATATTTTAAGACTACTCTTACATTAGGAACAACGCCAGTATCTTACGGCGCTATAGGAACATTGAAACAACAGACACAAGCAACGTCCAGACTTTGAACATCCCTTTGTGGATTATACAAATTTTTGTTCTGAATAAAACTTGGTTTATTGAAAAAAAATTTATTTAGGATTCAAAAACATATTACAATAATACAATATTATGTGCTATAATGTGACCACTGAAAATATTGTGTCAGCTAGCTAGATTGAGAATGAGTCTATTACAAACAAAATATAGTGAATACATGTCGGTGGAGATTTTTTTACAATAATAGAAAAGCAAAGGTTTACCACCATTGTTACAAAACTAAAAGCAACAAAGCTATTTACTAGTACTTAGATGCACACACGTACAACCTGTGGCATAGAGTTCTGCAAAGTAACCACATTGTTGTGTAGGCTAATTTCCCTTTCATGGGCAAGCCTTCTTGCAAACGCCGAGATTACGGTAGGAATTTCTTAGTGTTTAAATTTTAAATAGCACTTTGTAAGGACATTTTGTTATTTATGTACCTAATAGCCGTCTTTTTATTAAATGTCTGGTCGCAATTAATTCTGGGGATGTAGAAGTGTACGGTTTTAGGGAAGACCATTAACCCATTCAATGCGGCAACAAATGCACTAGCCAGAATCGGCTCATATTTAACGTAAACGCCGATCGGCGTCAGCCGCACTTGATGAAATAAAAATAACAAAATATCTAAAAACTACTCATATCAGGCATTTCATTAGTAAATTCCAAACACATTTGTTGTTTTATTAATATAATATCTTTAAATTTGGGTAAAATATAAAACTATACATGACGCCGACCGGCGTCCTCCGAATCTGAGTATGAAAAAATAAGACGGCGATCGGCGTCCGCTGCATTGAATGGGTTAACGAGTAAAGGGTGATAAGTTGAATGAACGCTTATAATAGTGCCATTGTCGTAACTGTGAGCAAGGAGTCAGCACGCACAATTGCCTTTAAAATTATTTCTTACTTTGACGGCCTCACTTCGAGACTGGAGAATATATTCGGTATTAGGATCGGGTTAATAAGTATTCTAAATTTAGAACATGTTACGTGAACAATGGCAGAATTTTGACATAATAAGTCTATATATAGTATTATGTAAGTAGAGAGACTGGTGAACCACAACACAGAAGAGGCTTCTGGCTGGATCCCACAGCACGCACTTTTGAGTTTTAAGTTATATAAGTATACATAGTTAATTATCACTCGAATCAATGATAAAGGCAGAATGGCAGAAAGAAGCATGGCAGAAAATAGCAAAATATTTTTAAATATGTTTAAACTCGCTAAGCTACATTAAGACGGCGACTAAAGTCTAACTCTTCATATTGTATGCAGTAGGACAGTTTATAAACAGAGTTGATATTATTTATTAGAATTATATTATTTAACATAGGACACTGTTACTGTATTATTTTATTATGTTTATTATTTACTGTATTATGTTATTTTTAAAGATAGCTCGCGCACTAGGTATCTAATTATAATTAAACACTATGTAGCGAGTGACTTTACCAACATACAATTCAAAACACAAAGGCTACTGATACAAAAAATCATATTTTGCAAATGACTCAATAAATTGTCCCGTTAGAATTCGAAACAATAACATATATCGTGAAGGCATCGGTGAGGTGAACGCTTTCTATTCAAAATATGTAGTTTAATCTTCCCCTTTTTTATAAGGAAGAATTGTTTCTTTTAAAAGATGCGTAACGTTTTAAACAATATATACGAACATAATGCCCTTTCAGCTTAGGACTCAACTTCTTGATAATAATCACAGAATACACATTAATACTTTTGCTATAAATACAAAAGCGATTTAACAGACAATACTCACACAATTACCTAGTAGGGCAATGAATAGATATGAATACCCTTGTATGTATGTTAAAAATTGCTGAAACGTAGAAATCCTTCAAAACGGCGATAACATTTTATGAATCTCAGAAAATTTTGCTGACGTCAAGTGTCGCCCGCGTGTTACCTCGGTAAAAAGTATCCAATGTCCTTTGCCACCTTTGAAAAATTTCTAAAAATGGTTTGATTTTTTAGTCCAAACAGTTCGTGGTGGAATAACTTAAAAATATAAGAGAAAATCAAAGCGGGTAGTGAAATAGAAAGTAGGTTGTTTGAAATGCAATTTTCTTTAATGTTGGCTTCGTCAATTCAATTTTACGACATTGTTTTACCATGGACAGTACAACCTTGACATATGTATATTTCATATAATATGTGTCAAAAATTAACTGTCTGTTAGTAAAACGAATCGTTTCTTAATATAGGAACCAAGCCTTAGTAAAGAGACCTCTAGACAATTGCTACACGTGCCGATTCTTATTCCATTCACAACATATTATGAATAGCATGCGCTGCTTGAACTATGTGCAGCGGTGCAATAAAAGCGGGTTGCCTGCGAATTAATCATGTGGGTTACTTGTGCCGATGGCCTACGTAGTATTAACCAATTGAGTGGCAGTGGCAAACCGGCGGCCAGACACAATAGGTTTTCAAATATGTATGGAATAAGTATATGTAAATAACACCTTTTGTTGACTGGGATTAAAATCAAAACACTGACAATTTCCTTTCTAAGCTTTCCTCTGTTCTAATATTCAATAGAATCAAAAGAGAAACAACAGTAATCAAATGAACTATTCCTGTACGGCTTATAGAAAATGGAGATACTTTCTAAATCCGTAAAGGAAAGGAACATTTTCATTCCAATATGATGCAAATCCCAAAGATGTTGCATACGCGGATCGAATAGTTGAAATATTAAACGTAATCCTCTTACCTCTGAGAGAATACTTCGATCTCTACAGTTCTATGTACGCGTTTGATTATACTGAATTACTATTGGCAAATCGAAGCAACACATTTATTGTTGCTTAGTGTACATGTATAATGGATTTAAAATTATAAAAGTGGTACTTAAAACGTGGTGCCTATTCCAATCAAATAATAATAAGGGACAGACTGTCATTTTTGCAGTACCTATTGTACTTAAATAACATTATAATATTTAAGTTTAGGACATGTAGAAGATATTATAATTTGATAATCTTATATAATGATATAAATAGTTGAAACGAATCTATAAGTAAAGTATCGGCATAAATATGTGTTAAACTAATCTATAAATTTAATGTATACATAGTTTTTTGTTTATATGATTAGCAGTTGCTAATCTATACGTGAAGCGAATATTTTGGATGCCTTTTTACGAAAATTACGAGTATGAAATTTCGCACATTTAATACAGAGAAGAAGTGACGAATGCTAATATTTTTTAAAATATGTATTATAAATACATTAAATTAATGAAAAAACACTACACGCACACAACCATGCATTTGACACACGCAGTCGAAGCGCGTAACTATGGTTACATATATCAATATTTATTGACATAATATGTCAGCAATATCTTACAGGCAAACTTTGGTCGAATTTCGAGCACTAGGCGACCGCTAGTTAGATTAAATTAGCAGGATTGCCAGACCTGTAACACAGGTTAAAAAATATTTGATTCGATTTGTAACTATTATTTAAACATTATAAAGTCCTCCAGACCAAATTTTGGTCACAGCGGTTAATATTAACGGAGCTAGATTAACTGTTTAGAAGATATTATAGTGTACAAGTGTGTCCACAAAGACGAGAGTGCTCTCTATTTTCTACTTTCTTCAGAGACAATAATTTTATACATAACTAGATGTGCCCGCGGTTTCACCCGCGTTTATCATAACTGCGCCGCCCCCGTGGGTCTTAGCGTGATATTATATAGCCTATAGCCTTCCTCGATAAATAGGCTATCCAACACTAAAATATTTTTCAAATCGAACCAGTAGTTCCTGAGATTAGCGCGTTCAAACAAACAAATAAACTCTTCAGCTTTATAATATTAGTATAGATATGTTTTGTGGGTTCACATCTAGTACAGGTGCCAGAACATAAAACTTCTGTAAAATTGATTATGCCAATAAAAACATTATAATAATCATTTTACGTATTGATTAATCAATATATGGGTATATAAGCAGGTAAATATTATAATATAATATAATAATTATATAATATTCTACCACATACACACAACACCATCTAGCCCAGACCAAGACAAACATCCATGTTCATGCACACAAATGTTTGATTTGTGCGGGAATCGAACCCGCGACCTCAGGCGTGGCAGTCGGTTACACTAACCACTACGGCATCGAGGCCTGTTATTATTAGTATTAATCTGGAGAAGTTGCATATTTATTATTAAACTAGATTTTGCCTGCAGCTTCGCTTGCATAAATGTAGATTAGGATAGTAACAGTACGTTTTCTGTGTTAAACCCTACGTCCTATCCTCTGACATAGTGTATGTGAAATTTTCGATCCGAGCGTTCAAGGCTTGAAAGCGTAACAAACAAACTCACATTCGCATTTATAATATGAGTTAGGATACGTTCATAATTTTTAATTAAACGTCGTTATGACTTCATATTGAATTCGATAACTGCTTCTTTCGGCATTGTGATTTTAGACGGCGCTAATCTTTACCTATAATCAATAATATTTAACATTGAAATACCAATAATAGGTTAAGTTTCCACTGTACTACTAACAATTGGGACAAGAACCTGAAATAAATTACTATTATTATTATATTTAATATAAAAAGGTATTTATTTCATTGTATGTCGAATTTTCCCGTTACCTCTCAAATTTTACTAATGATGCTTGTTCGACCAAAGTAATTTTAACAGCCAACATGCGATGTTATACCTATCAGGTAACATTAATTATGAAAATATAATTAATACGTACAATGATTTATTGTTAGAAATAATAAGAACCGTAATAAAAATGACGAATTATGGTAAAACTTTATAATAAGTAGTCGAATTAAATGGCGGTATAATTAATAGGTAAGCGATAAAAAAGGCAGTTACCAGAACAAAACTACTATAAATATTGTGGGTTCGTTTGGATGATATCACATAGCATTACGGCTGAATTTCCTCATTGGGGTAAGTATAGGTGTGTTTAGTCTACCTTAAATACTGCCTCGGTGTCGTAACGGTAGTGAAATCGTTTGCTGTGCATAAGGTCTTGGGTTCCATGCCCGGTACTGTTCAGTCTAGACATGGCTATAAATGACCTAAGAGTAATATCCACATACTTTAGCCCGCTCAGGTGGCAAACCCATAACCTCCCTACGGGTAATAAGTGTGGTCGCCAAAATAGTTTCAGTCCAACCACCCACCCACCTTTCAAAGCAGGAGTAGTCACACCGTAGTAGGTTTAGTTGGTAAAATTTGGGACTATCTACCTTTTCCCGGGTGAACCCGACATACCCTCTCCGCTCTCCCTTTTTCCGCGAAGATGCTTAAATGGCATTCCACTACGTTAAAAGAAATACTTCACTAAAAGTTACTTATACCATTATCTACTTAAAAACACAACAACAGTTGTTAGTTTAAGCATTCAATTTTACAGTTTATGTAAACATCGTAGTATATTAATTCCTATGTTTTAATAATTATTCATGTACCGAATGAAGTTTGATACATACGCTAAATACGTAAACCCAATATAAAGCCGCAAAAGTTCAATTGAAAGCAAATCCAACCGACACAAAACAGCTCAAGGAGTCTCTGACAGGGGATTATTATCTAAAGACAACAAGGAACAGCGTCGGTTGTACGTTCCCTGAAGCATGGAAAACATTTAAGCTTGTATGCCGCGGAGGCCGACTCACTTGCGCTCAGTACCTACTGAAATTCATTATGAATGGAAAAGTCGCAATAATGAACTAGGAATGTTAAATCCTTCAAATTTGCGCGTAATAATTATATCTTTGCACATTACAACGAATTGAATCAAATGTACGCAATTTGGAATTCTACGCAAATTTATTTCGTGGAACCATAACTGAAGTTAGTACAAAATACCGTAAATCAAGTTTGACTGCACGGATGGCATAAAGGTTTAAGTGGTCGCCTCGCTTCTGCCGCTGCGTCGAGTGCTGTGGGTTCGATCCCCACACGGGACAAACATGTGTGTGATCCACAAATGGTTGTTCCGAGTCTGGTTATTCTTTGTGTCTGTTGTTTGAATGTTTGTTAAATCCCCCGCGACACAGGAATTACTCCTAGAGCGGGCGCTGTCCCTTTAAAAAAAAAAAGAGTACGTCAAAAGCTGAAAGTTTTATAAAGACTTTGTGATGAATTAAATCCTAATCCTAACTAATATTATAAAAGCGAAAATGAGTTTGTTTGTTACCTTTTCACGCCTAAACCACTAAACCGATCATCCTGAAATTTTGCATATACGTTGACAGGTGTACAGAAACGGACATAGGCTACCTTTCATCCCGAAAAAAATTACTGTTCCCGAGGAAAACAATAATAACGTTCTTATGATTATAATAGATGGCGCCACGTGTCTTTCGAATCATGATTGAATTATATTATTACAAGCAGAGTACAACCCGAATTGATTGTCAAATTCTAAATTAACGCGAGCGAAGCCGCGGCCAAAAGCTAGTACTATATAAATACTGATTCTTATGTACATTTTGCTAGCTCTGGTTTTAGATTCATGTAGTAAGAGTAAGCTTATTGCCACTGATTAGATACAGTTCTAGACTTTATGCTGGTAAAAACCCAATACCTTTTTGTCCGACCAGAGAATCGTACCTGCAAACAATTTACAGCAGTCGCATTTACTACCATAGCTTCACTTTATTTATAGTTTTTTATAACAGATGATAATAAACTAGTTCATACGTTTGCCTTTTTACAAATATTAATGAACATATTTGTACGAAGACATTTTTTGTACCTTTCATTATTTTGGTTTTGATTAATCGCAATAATTAATTAATCAAAATACAAGCAACTAATCAAAGCGTCGAAGTCAAGCACTAAATACGACTTCAGTGATCGTAAGCACTGACCGCTCTTCGCATTGTTTAAGCCCGGCTACCGTTTTATGTCGTCAAAACGTTGGGCTGCGAGAAACACCAAAACCAGCTTGTGACACAATTGCATTCAGACCGAATTAGCTCAGCATTCAAATTGTTTTTAAGACTTGGACTTATCATGAATAACAATATAGCACAATGTGCAAGTTTATTTATTTTATAAAGACAACTGCCGCACTATTAATTTTAATAATTATTCCTGTGTTGTAAAAACTTTACTATTGAGGTAATGGGGTGTATCAAAGTCTGTAGTAAAGCGTGACTAAAATAAAAGAGTCAACTAACGGTTTTGTTTATTGTCACACACACATAACACATTTTAGCAATGATACGGTAAACATATAACACAATTACAACAATTTATAGAATATAGACCGATCTATACAAATAATAGCACAAAACTGACGGCTCATCCCGCTGACGCATCGAGCCTAGAATATTCTACCTTTTTGAATATTGAATTTACGTTCTCACTATTTTAGTGACCAGTCAGCACAATAATTAAGTGCCGGTAATATAGTGTATGGAATATATATATATATATAAAAAATAAAATAATAATAATATATATAAAGAGGTGTAATTATAAATCATAAAAATATCACTGTAGGTAGCCCACACTATCATTCAAGGAACAGACACTAATAATACCTACATTTAGAACAAATATTTGTTACCTACGACATTGGACACAGCACCTGTGGCGAGGTAACCACTTAAACCACTACGCCATCCGTACAATTAAGTCAAAGAACAGTAAGACACAAAGAGTTAAAAAGGTTGTGCGATGTTCTACTCAAGGCGGTTTCCATAGAGACTTAGAAGGCAGATAGCATTTGCTCTAACGTAATACGACGTCCTATACGAAAAGCTCAATAATAATTTATTATTTAACATACAAGGGTATTGTCGTGTCCCAGAAGTGTTTACCCATTTTATAGAAATAAAGGTTTTTGAATTTGACTGTGGCTACTTTGTCAGACCTAAGTATGAACCCTGCGAGCACAATCACAATCGGCTTTTGCACAAGTCACTGATCTAACAAGGGTGCCTAGTTATGTTGTTTATTTCTACAACCAATTTGCATACTTGTTTGTATGTCACAGAGAAACTAACAAACGCTCCATTGATTAACACGAAGAGCACCCAGAGCTAGGTAGAGCTCTATATGCAATATAAACTTTAATTCCTTTCTAGGATTGAATCTGCAACATTTTTTGCATTGACAGTAATTCACTTAAACGTTATCCTGGCACTTATTTCATAAGTCTCACCATTTTAGCTTATCATATATTTTTAGTGGGTTAAGTGGTGGTGGTCCGTTGTTTGAATGTTTGCAAAGTTCCCCGCCACATGGCAATTATTTCCAAGTGCGGAAGATGTGGACAAAAAAAAATTGCTCTTATTCGTTTTCTTTGCAGTTATTCTATGAATTCGTTTTCGTTACACATTTTTGTTTGATATTTTAGTATATATATATAATAATATCAGCCCTGAATTAAACTGTCCCACTGCTGGGCACGGGCCTCTTCTCAGTGTGAAGGGTTAGGCCATAGTCCACCACGCTGGCCCAGTGCGGCTTGGCAGACTTCACATATCTTTGAGAACAATATTGAGAACTCTTAGACATGCAGGTTTCCTCACGATTGTGAGTTTTCCGTCACCCTTAAAGCAAGCGATAATTAACTATTTAATATACACATAACTTCGAAAAGTCAGAGATGCACGCCTTGGAATGGAATTCGAGACCTCTGCGTAGCAGTTAAACGGTTTTCCACTAGGCTATCGCTGCTGATATTTTAATGTTCAATCCAATATGTAATCAACGCTGTAGCGAAATTATTCTTGCTGCTCTACAATATTGTCATATCCCATATTTCAATTTAGGCCACTTATCTGTGTTCCCAATTCAAGTTAGTGCAATCCATTAGCAAATAGTCAGCTTGCAGTCAGCATGCAGATTTAATTTGACGACTATAATGGATGTCTCCACCTCCCCTTTTCTGTTAAGGTACTATAGGTACACTGTCCCCCGTTCTTAATAGTGTTCGTAATCGAATTATTCCGTGATTTTGAGCAGAAATTTTAGTAATACTTAGAGTACTTTCAGTTTGTTTTGTTATTTATAAATAGATTGAATTGTTTCCGTTGTTTCGTTTTTGCTCGCAATTTAGTCGTTATGCAGATAGACGATGAATTGGCATTTGGTTTGCTATGTCCCCCCCGTAAATTATATTGTTTTCGACAAGCAATAAGATCCAATACAATACGAGTTACGTTCACATAAACATTGTATGATATACATAACATTATTTTTTAATAATAATAATAATAACTTTATTTCAAATAAAATCCATATAAAAAAATACAATTGTTAAATACAAATTAAATAAAATTTAAAACTTACGCAGTTAATGTCAAATAAATTCAAAATTACTTATAGTCTAAAAATATAAATCAATATTTTCTTTAAATTATTTAATTTTAATTTATATTTAATATAAATATTTTCGAGTTAGCTTACGACGGTCGATTCTATAGTCAAGTATTATTTTTCTTAAACTTGCTATTTTAAAAAGTACCAGCACTTTTTCTCAGATACTTCTTCCATTCAAACGTTGATTATCTTTTCCTTTTGGGAGAACAACGCGCAAGAATTAGAATTAAAATTTATTTGGGGCTGCTTACTTTTTGCCATTCACGTGATAAAAAAACAAATAAAAACATGCGCGCAAAGCCTTCGACGATTAACCAGTTGGCCTTATCTCCCAAGGGTATTCAATTCAGTAACTAGTCTAATCGCGGGTAGATTGCCTAATGACTCAAAACTAACGAATAACGTGAGTCTCAATAGATTTAAGCGTGCAATTGTGTCAATGTCCCGTGCCCTTTAACATCTTAAACTGGTTTTAGTGATAAAGTCACCCTTTGCACGGAACTCATAGCTTCCTTATTATTTTCTTTTTATTTAATATTAGGTGTCGTTATCGCTGGAATTATCGTCTTTTACTCGCATAGTGTAACTATTTATTACAACATAATTGTTAACTTGGCACCTTCCCCTGACTAAGTTTAAAGGCTTAGTAGACCAATTAATAAACAGTACAAGAAATTTATTGTCAGTTGTCTGGTCATACCTGAAAACATTTGACCATCTTGTAATAAACAACCCCACCAAACTGGCGACAGAAAGGCACGATTAATTTTCTTTCCTCGAAGGAATTTTCCTTAATAATAATTCCTTTTAGTACATAACACAAATGGCTTTGCACATGTTTTACCGTGATTTATTTTTAAAGTTGGCAAACCTGCTACGGTCCACTCATTACGAAGGGAAATAGAGTAAAAATGTTAACTGAACGTAACATCCGTTTTGCACAGAGAATTATTTGCATGTTCTTTTGTTTTAAAAATAATATATTAGATTGGGTTTTGTACATGTTTTGGACGTTTGTCCTCTGGCCTCAATCCGGAGATACGTTTTCTTCATTTTATAAAACCATACGGTTCCCAATTCGATAGCTTAAAATAAAGTCATAATCAAAGTGAATGTTCAGCACATAGGTTCCTCTATCATAAATCATACAATCATAAATACACGTTTGTTCACATATTCATGCATAAACACATACATGCGCGCACTATACATTATTACATTATTAAAACACGTATTATTATTGTACATACATACATACATAGATTCACGCCTGTTTCCCAGAGGCGTAGGCAGAGACTACGAATTTCCATTTGCTACGATCCTGACACACTTCTCTGGCTTCATTCACTTTCATCACATTCCTCATACACGCCCGTCGGTTCAAGGAGCTCTTAACCTGGCCTTTGTCCAGAACGCCTCCGATCTGATCGAGAAACGTTCGCCTAGGTTTTCCTCTTGCGACTGTTCCATTCACACTAGCCTTATAAACTTTCTTAGTCAGTCTTTCCTCGTCCATTCTTTCTACATGTCCAAACCAGCTTAACATACCCTTTTCTATTCTTGTAACTATATCCACTTTCATGCCGCTCTCTAACACACTATTTCTTATTCTATCTTTCAGAGTCACACCACATATGCTTCTCAACGCTCTCATTTCTACAGCATTTATTCTGCTCTCATGCTTCTTTTGCCATACCCAACTTTCACTTCCATACATAAGTGTGGGCACTAATAGTCCTCTATGAACAGCCAAACGTGCCTTTTTTATACATTTCGACTGTTCATAAAAGCGCGTAGAGCTCCATTCACTTTGTTGCCAGCAATCGTTCTCCTTTCAATATCTCCGTCATGTTTACCATCCCTTGTAAACAAAGTACCCAAATATACAAACTCTTACACTTGCTCCACTTTTTCTCCATCAATCATAATATTACACATCGTAGCGCACTCTCCCTTTTAAAATACCATTACTTTCGTCTTGCTTACATTTATTTTCATTCCTTTACTCTCAAAAGCACCATGCATAATAGTTACCATCGCCTGCATCTCTTCCGCTGATGACGCAAGTATTACTTGGTCATCGGTATAAAGAAGACATTTGACAAGTAACTCATTCATTCTTAATCCCCATTCACAATCTTTTAAATCTTTCAAACAATTGTCCATGTATAGGTTAAACAGCCAAGGTGACGCTACACATCCTTGTCTACCACCTTCATCGATGCTAAACCACTCTGTGTAGGTCCCATTTATCCTAACACAAGCTCTGGAATCATCATAAAGAGATTTCAGAGCTCGCGTGAGGTTGCTATTCACTCCATACATGGACAATGCCGACCAAAGTTCAATCCTCACCACTTTATCATAAGCCTTTTCCAGATCCACGAATGCGCAATATACCTTTTGACCTTTGGCCAAAACTTTTTCGGCTATGCTCCGTAAGGAAACGACCTGATCCGTACATCCCATACCCTTTCGAAATCCCGTTTGTGCATCCCATATTTTCTTGTCGGTTACGTTCACAATCCTTTCAATTAACACTTTCGCGTACAATTTACCGACGACGCTGAGCAAGCTAATGCCTCTATAGCTTTGCACTCTTACTGTGAGCCTTTTCCCTTGTATAAAGGTACTATGACGGCCTTGCACCAATCACTTGGTACACGGCCGGTATTCCAGCACAAGTTAAAAAGGCGGCACAACTGAGTTGCTATAAGACCCTGTCCAGCTGTCAGCATTTCGACTGTAATCCTATCATTATAATTGTTATTATTATCTATTTCTAAGGGTGATTATGCGTAGCGTAACTAGCTACCGCAGGCTCTATGTACGTAGGCTCCGTGCGCAAGCTACACGCGTGGGCTACATTTTCGAGTTATACGTATCGTGTAATTGTCTCAATTTACGCCTCTACGTAATCTTCATCATATACTAGTGCCATTATCTGCCTCGGTGGCCCAGCAGCAGTGAATTCGATTACTTTGAATGAAATATCGGTTTCGAATCCGGGTGGTGCTAGCAAAAAGTTATTGGGATTTTCTACCAAGAAATTCGCAATAGCAATCAAGGTTTAGAAAGTAGAAGGCAGATGAAAAAATAAGGCAATATTCCTCATCCACGATCTTCGGAAAGCACGGAAAATCTCTCTGCGCCTAATCTCTTCAGTCGTGTCGAATTGCCGTTACATCGGATTATGAGAGTAAGGGAACAGAGAGTCCACTTATGCCTGCGCATAAATTTGAACACAATAATATCTTCTGCGCAGATAATTAGTCTCCGTTAAGAAATTTTGAAACAATGATTACAAATATGGGCTTTATTGTCCAGCTTACATTTTTTTTTGTCTTATAAAGCCATTGAACTTACTACTCCTTGGTAGTTGTAAGTTACTAAATTAAACTAGTATTATATCCGTGCAGTCATGTTGTGTTGTTCTACAACAGGGATTTGAATTGCACACAGCAAATACAAGGATTCATTTAGTTTATTTGAACTACTTTATCTGAAGCTTCAATCCAATTCAAATTAATGAATCCATTTAAATGAAGGCGAAAACAGTTTTACGAACTTTCAGTAGCTAACCGAGTTTTATTTTTAATTTAGCGGTGATTCTGTCCAGATTTAAATCGTTACAAAGTTTGGTAGTGCAAAACTCTGGGAAGCGTTAGCGAGCGTATCCTAAAATGCAGTTAGGCACGCAAACCGAATGAACTAAATGTGTTTCACTATACTAATGTATTGTTGTTAGTTCTGTGGTAATGTTTGTAGGTTTTTAGTTTAATGGTTTAGCTCATTTTAAATTAAATAATAGAGTATAAGGTAATAATCGCCGTTTCACTGTTTATATATTGTAATGCATGCGTTACCAGACTTATATCTCATTGACTTACACAATCGCTTTTTATCATGGATTCTGGATCTGCATCTACCGCAACATACTGATTACTGTTGGCAAGTTGACTACTTTTCTTTCAGGCTGATGGCTTAAGCATGTCGGTATTCTCTTTTATTTGTATAATAATAATATAATATTCTACCACATACACACAACACCATCTAGCCCAAAATAAGCAGAGCTTGTACTATGGGTACTAGACAATGGATAAACATACTTATATACTTTTTTTTTGTAAATACATACATATTATACATAGAAACACCCAGACCAAGACAAACATCCATGTTCATGCACACAAATGTTTGACTTGTGCGGGAATCGAACCCGCGACCTCAGGCGTGGCAGTCGGTTACACTAACCACTACGCTATCGAGGCCGACTTAACTTACATATATGTATAATACATATATGTTAGTTACGTCTTAGTATTATTGTTATGTTATTTTTTAATTGTCATATTTCGCACTATAAGAAAATTTTACAAATATTGCAAAAGCATAAGTAAAGAGCACTCCGTTTTGTGGATCACGGAAATATTGATCCCGTCCAGGCATTAAAACCACAATTTTCAGCGCTCTGAAAGCAAGCGACGTTAGACCATATTTAATTTTTACTAGTAACAGCCTAGTTCATGTTGGTTAATCGTATTCTTCAAGAACATGTTGAAAACTTATGGACATAAAAAAACTACAATATTTTACTGAAGCTCTTAAAACCAGCAGTGATTAACAATTTATTACGTAAATAATTTCAAAAAGTTTAATGTGGGTTCCGAGAATTTGAGTATAAACATATTTAGAGTCGAAATAAGCAATCGTCTCCCTTCAGGACTCTTCTTCTCCCTAGCCTTTATTATTCCTAAGTCACTTGGGATCGCTTTCTAGCCTATCCCTTCAGGATTATCGCTGCTAAAAATGATATGAATCTGTAAGAAAATATCTCCAAGACAGATAATTTTATTGTACCAGTAACATTTTTCTTACGACCACTTTAATCAAATTTATCATCTCAAGAGATGAAATAACTCTATTAAATAAAACTGATTTGCATTGTGGTAACAATTTTCGTTAGGTATCATTCATTTTCTCTCAAAAATTTACCAAGCCACCAAAATTTTACTTCGCAACAGTAAAAAACAATTGCAAAAAGAAAGAAAATACTTTGCGACCATCTTAAATATTATTGATGTGACCTTTATTCTATCTGTCTTGTTTACTTTTGTATTCGGTATTATTGCTTTGTAAAAAATCTTCGATGGCTCTTCAATTCTGAGAAGTCCCTTGCCCAGGGGCAGGTCAAGTAGATATTCGTTATTATTTATTTGGGTAACAAACAACCCCGATTTTATAAGCAGGCTATTATATAATGTCATGTTTCTGTATATGACTAATAGCTATCGCGTATCCAAAAGTTGTGGTCATATACAGAGTTCAATGGAAAATACTAATTACCTTCTACCTGTGTCTTCTTTACATCATACTTTTCAACTTTTGTTTTATGACTTATTACAAAATTCGATACTTTATTCAAAAAAACATTTCTTAAGCTTTAAATGTAATTCGCTCCGCCTCCCACATAGCACCTATCCTCCACGGTGCTTCACTGCTTGTGCCCCCGCGTCTAATCTTAATTTTTGTCATTCGATTAGTAGAGCAACCAATTTTAAAATATGTATATTTGTATGAAAATAATTAAATAAATCAATTGTAAAAAGTGGTAAAACAGAACTTGTTAAGTAAGGTAAGGTAGTAAAAGGTTATTATTATTTTCAATTGACCCTATATAGATGTCGTAGTGTGCACGTTTGTCAGGACGTCAGAGCGGCTAGATCTGCATCATTTTATTACAGATGATATTTTTTTACAGTGTAGCATGTAGGTAATGAACATAATTATACATATTAACTAAGTGAATATTATGTTTAAAAAAATATATAATCTCTATGGGTGCCTAATATCTATCAACGCCAAGGAACCAAAAATACGGTCCTCTTTCATACTAACAAATATGGATGCTAAATTCATTTATGGTAACTTGATGTAGATTTCGCGACTCTAGTATTTTGTATACCTATGATTAACAAGCATTTTTTGAATAAATGGAAGTGTATTTATTACACGAATATTTTTACAAGTTTGAACATTTTAGTCAAAACTTTAAATCGAATTCAAAGCTTTTCCATACTGACGAGTGCATTCACAACAAATAATAACAAGCAGTATTATTTATACATAATCAAACAACAGGCTGAAACAGATATTCACGATTAAATTAAAAGCCATATTATACCTTAGTATAAGATTTTTTTGTGCACTCCTTAACTTTATAGTGATTAATACCACATAATAAACGCTGTATAAAGAAAGCTAATATAAATTATAATACGTATAATTTGTTTAATGTTACACAATATACAAAACATAATGCTATGCTATGCTGCTATATTGTGTTGTGTTCGTATGCACCAACAATTCCAGCAATGTCACAGAGCACGGCAACAAATGACAATAGCTTTCTAAAAAGATATTGCGTTTGTTATATTTTTAAACAATCGAGCATCCGAGCAGCATGTACGTAGGTAGGTACTTATAATTACGTGGCCAGTGCAGATACAAATATGACGCTTATATTGTAGAACTGACGGTACTGCTCTCGGCGTAGACCGCCATTCGACAATTTATTACTTTCATCTCTACTACAAACGCGGCGAACATTATTCCGTGCTCTGTTACGGGCCTATTGTCATTTTCCAAGCTTAGTACCATTCTTCAACCCACTACAGTTTAATAGAATTCGATGCCTCACAATCTGCAGTATGCTAGTAGATTCATAATACTCTCTTTGAGCTTAAATGAACATAATTCGATTCAAGCAATTTACATTTTAGATGTTCTAAACAACAATCGGAAAGTACAATTTACAAGTTTACTTTGAAAGTCAACCAATTATTTTGACTTTGAATGTTTTGTACATCACGGCTTCCCAGAAAGTGGTAACAAGAGATATTCTGAAGTCAAATAATGATTGAAGATACAGATTCTTCTTCCGTAATTACAGTAAAATGATGAGATAAGTAGCATTAGTCTTTGAATCCAAAAGTGTGAAAACATTTGCTTTGAAAGTCTAATTGTAAAATGTTTATATTTTTTATGCAAATATTTTTACAATGATGTGTATTGAATTAAATATTTTTTTAAGTAGATGACATGTTTAATTATTTATAACATTATTTAACTAGTATTATATGTTTTTACTTATGGACTAGTAGTATATGTTTTCACTTATGTCTGCGGCCTAGTGTAATGGGGTTAGCTTGCTGGGACAGGCCGAGTGGTAATAGGTGTTTGGTTAAGAAATTCTCAGCAGCAGCACAGCGTCTGGCAATACACCCGATAGACAGGAATAGCCTCACCACTAAGACTTAAAAACAAAGATTGAAATGTATATGTAATAATACACCTATATCTGGCCCTACTTCTTTAATTTATTATTTTACTAGCTTTTCCGCGCGGCTTCGCCCGCGTGATACCTACATCAATAAAAAGTAGCCTATATCCTTACCCAGGTTTTAAACTATATCTGTACCAAATTTTATCTAAATCGGTTGAGTGGTTTAGCCGTGAAAGGGTAACAGACAGACAGACAGACAGATAGACAGACTGACAGACAGACAGAGTTACTTTCGAATTTATAATATTAGTAAGGAAGTAAGGATCGACGTGAAACAACAGTGTTTTACTGCTGTGTTTCGTTCGGTGAATGAGAGCGCCGGAGGCCTAAGCATGAGGTGACGATTCTCGCAGCTTATGAGGGACCTCCAGAGTATCCGTAGAGTCATTGTGTGGGTGGCGCGAGTCGACCCGGCGGACAGGGAGAGCCGTAGAAACGGTGCTCTGCTGGCCGCCCGCGGTATAGTCCAGAGGCCCAACCGAGTCTAACCAACTATGTTGGCTGCCTTATCATGCCGCGCATAATCTCGAGGTGGCTCGTCGTGCCGGATGGTGACCGGAGGGTGGGTCCCGGCGACGACTTTCGGGAGGGTACGGTGGTCCTTCCGTCCGTCGGATCGGCTATCGCCATACCATACAGTTATATGACAAAACTTGCTCTGCGCCTTGCCCCACTTTGCTGCGAGAATAGCCGCCTCTTTTTTTTCACGTTTCCCCTTCCTTTCACTCTATGGCAGTACGAACAAAGCATTGTCGTTCAACAGCAGCCAATCGCCGTAACCCCACTGCTGCTTCCTTTGTCGTGGAGTTTATTAACATCAGAGGACTCCACGCTAACCTTAATGCCGTCCATCACCACCTGGAGACGGCTCGGCCGGCAATGCTTTTTCTAACGGAGACACAAATACGCCGTCCTGTAGACACGAACTACCTGCAATATCCCGGCTACGTGCTAGAGGAGTGTTTCCTCGCGAAAGCCGGGGTATGCTTGTTTGTTAGGGCGGATATTTGCTGTCGCCGTCTACAATGCCTAGAGGACCCTTCCTTCTCTGTCCTTTGGGTACACGTAGATCATGGCTCTTTCAGCCAAATCTACATGTGCCTCTACCGATCCCATTCAGGAGACGCTGAGACAACTCGACTCTTCAATTACCTGAGTCAGGCGGCAGACGACGCGCAGGAGCGGTTTCCGAACGCCGAGTTGGTGTTCTTGGGAGATTTCAATGCCCACCATGAGACCTGGTTGGGTTCTCCCAAAACAGACCACGCGGGACGAACTGCCCATGCGTTCGCTCTCACGCATGACCTGTCTCAACTGGTACTCCAGCCCACCCGGATACCAGACATTGCAACTCAGGCGCCCTCTCAGCTCGATCTGCTGCTGACGAGTAACCCGAACCGGTACAGTGTGTCGATTCGTGCTCCTCTGGGCACCTCAGACCACTGTCTGGTTTGTGCCACAGCTGTTTTTGTTACGCCCCTACGACCCGAGGAGGCAAGACGACGACTGTGGCACTACTCGTTGGCAGACTGGGATGGAATGCGTGAGTACTTCGCATCCATCCCTTGGGCTCAACGCTGCTTTGAGAACAGGGATCCATCAGAGAGCGCTACTGCTGTCGCTGGTGAAATCACCCTGGGTATGGAATATTATATTCCATACAGTGATGTCACGAGCGGCGGCAGGAAAAGGCCCTGGTTCGGTCGTGAATGCGCTGATGCTGTTGAACGCAAACAGACAGCGTACCGCGCTTGGACCAGGGCTCGCACTCTCCACGACCCTAATGTGGATCACCTGAAGGCAGCGTTCAACCAAGCCACAAAGGTCTGCAAGAGGGCATACTTAAGAGCGGATGCCCAGCGCGTTGCACGGTTCGGCCAGGAACTCATGGCGCATCCTACGGGCAGTCGTAGCTATTGGCGCCTGGCCAAAGCCGTGCAGTCCAACTTCTGCCAGACCTTGCTGCCCCCTCTGAGGTATCCGAATGGATCACTGGCTCATCGGCCGCAGGAGAAAGCAGATCTGCTTGCAAATCTCTTTGCGGCCAACTCCCGAATCGATGACTGCGGTTCGCAGCCGCCTAACATTGCCAACTGCGGCTACACCATGCCTGATATATGTATCAGGCAACGAACCGTTCGTGCGATACTGCAGTCTCTCGATGTTCGGAAAGCCAGTGGACCTGACGGCATCCCAGCTGTGGTCCTTAAAAATGTGCAGCGGAGTTGTCTCCCACGCTTACGCGCCTATACCGGACGTCTTACGCCGCAGGCATTGTGCCTGAGGCTTGGAAGGAGGCGAACGTTCAACCGATTCCCAAAACGGGGGACCGTTCCTAGCCAAGCAACTATCGTCCCATAGCTATCACCTCGGTGCTCTCCAAGGTGTTCGAGCGGATTATAAACACCCAAATTGTCCGCTACCTGGAGGATCAATCGTTGATCAATGATCGCCAATACGGCTTTCGGGCTAAACGATCAACGGGTGATCTTCTAGCGTTCGTCACGCACCTCTGGGGCGAAGCTATGGACAAGCACGGCGAGTCTTTGGCTATCAGCCTTGACATAGCCAAAGCTTTCGACAGAGTCTGGCACCGGTCTCTTCTTTCCAAGCTTCCGGCCTATGGCTTGCCCCCTCAACTATCCACTTGGATTGCAAGTTTCCTGCAGAAGCGTCGTATTCGGGTCCTTTGCGACGGTCGCGCTTCCAAATTTATGCAGGTCAATGCAGGAGTGCCTCAGGGTTCTGTCTTATCCCCTACGCTCTTTCTTCTGCATATCAATGATATGTTGAATCCCGGCAACATACATTGTTATGCGGACGACAGTACCGTGCATGGGCGATATCTCGGACATCCTGGGGCCAAACAGGCTGAGGTTGAGGGGAAAAGGCTGAATCTTGTCGTTGAACTTGACCAGACCTTGGACCGCATCTATGAATGGGGTGCCAAGAACTTGGTCGAGTTCAACGCCAAGAAGACCCAGGCATGCACGTTCTCAACAAAAAAGTCTCCGTTCCTTCCCCTCCCTTCTCTGAAGAACACTCCACTGGTGATACGTGACAGTCTCTCCATCTTAGGTATGGATCTTTGCCGCTCCCTTAATCAGAAAACCTATATCGAGAGCGTCATTAAGCAAGCTTCGTGAAAACTCGGAGTTCTGAACAGGGTGAGGCGGTTCTTCACGCCTGGGTAACTGTGCCTATTGTATAAGGCACAAGTGCGCCCTTGCGTGGAGTACTGTTCTCATCTTTGGGATGGCTCCGCGCAGTACTTGCTCGACGCTCTCGACCGGTTACAGCGGCGGGCTGTCCGTATCATCGGAGATCCAGAGGTCACGAGTTCACTGGAACCTCTGCAACTCCGTAGGGACATTGCCTCATTGGCATGTTTCTACAGAATATACCACGGGGAGTGCTCTGAAGAGTTATTCCACCTTATCCCGCCCTCCCCTTTCCTATCCAGAACAACGCGTGCTGGGCTCAGATGCCATCCTTACACGGTAGAGTCGATTAGAGCGCGTACCAAAAAATTTGGCCGAACGACCAAGGCATGGAATTCTCTGCCAAGGCACGTGTTTCCTTCTTCCTTCAATCCTGGGTTCTTTAAGCGGGGCGTGAAAAAGCATCTTCTCAGGCCGTCAAAGTAGAGACCTCAACATCACCTCGGCTACTGTGGGGGCGATGTGGAGGCCACTGCTCTTAGACCACACGACTGCTTACCATCAGGTGGAGTGTGGTCATTTTGACGAGCAAAATACAAAAAAAAAAAGAAAAAAAAGGATTAATTATAGGATACCACAATACTAAACATACTGTACTGGTTTGCTAAGCTTCATTAAAGATTAAATTGAAAATAAAATAAATTGTAACACACTGCAGTCATTTTTTAATATAAATGTATGAAAATAATAGAAGCACAAATTCAATCACTACTTTTGTTTTAGGGAACGTTCTGCCAAATATTAACTAGAGGTTCTGGAATCAATAGAATGGCGAACTAGAAGCACATGTGTCGACAATTGTAATATATTTGACGCAAATTGTACATCGCTAAGAAGTTGTTGACCTATCGGGTTTTCCAAATGCATTTTAATTTTAGATTGAATTCCATCAAATTCATTTCACCATTAAATGGCCAGAAGTATTTATATAGTATATATTGGATGGAATATTCACGGTATAGGGTAGGTATACGGTAGATATTCTATAGGATAGAATGTCTACCGTTTACCGTGTACAATCAATATATAATATACAAATACTTTCATCAAGTTTACGTCTAAAGAATGGAATTTCTTGCCGGTGTTTGTAGTTTACAAACTTCTTGCCCTTAAGGCTTTTTTGTTTCTCTGCCTATCGCACCAACGCTTCGTGTAGTGTTCTTAATGAGCGATGGCGATGGCAATCAAACCATGTCTGCAGAGAATCTTTTTTTTGTATACGGTATACTTAATATGTATCCGGTATATAGATAACAATATTCAATCATTTTATAATTCATGAAGTATACATGCTGTACTGTTCAAAGATATATCAACATTTATTTTGTACTTTTATGCAGTTCATATTTACAGCCAGGTAATTTAAAAGTATGTAAGTATATTTTGTGCACCTTTGACAAAGTTTGAACTCATTTCTAGTAAACGTGTATAGGAAAAACACGGACGAAACAATTAGATTACAGATCACTGTCAACTACAGAATCTAATCCAAAAATTTTTGACATTCTTTTTCGTGTTTATTATCCATCAATGGTCGTTGCTTCAAAGGTGAAACGACAGTTTAAATTGGAATAGTACGGAATACAGCAGGAGTTCAATTGAATTACTGTTACTATGGCCTTAAAATAGATTTCTGGGAAATTCGGATCTTTGAAAGCAGAACTCGAATTTCGTAAGCCTCCCTTTTGAATATTTCAAATGTATACTAGACATATTCTCTACATCACGCTAGGTCGTTGTTAGTGTACACTGTACACGTTGTGTGTAATTTCGACATTAAGTCTGAAGATTATTATGTTCTAATTTGTGCAAAATGTGGCAGTATTTTCGAACTTGACATGGCACAAGCACTCTAAGTATTAGACATCTGATCTTTAATTGGTTCAACGTTTCGAAACTCAATCTTCCTTGAAAATTAGGAACAAACTTTGTAAGTAACATTTTACTTTAGAATTCCATTAATTATAACATCGTTGGTTAGAAAGGCGTGAAGTTGTGGCGACGCGGCAACTGCTTGGCTCTTCATGAAATATTCAAGAGAATGAAGATGTCTGGTAGTTACTGCTGGACGATCATAACTGAGACAGATTTTAGAACATTTGATAAGTTTATCCAGATATAATAAAACATTTTAATAAAAATATAAACTGACTTCAAAACACTAAAAATATATAAAAATAGTATAATATTTTAATGGATAAATGACCCAGTGGTTCTCGTAAACGTATGACATTTTTATGGTACTACCGTAAAACTATATTAAACTCAACGTAAAAAGAGTAATTAAAATCGGATAATAAATAATAAGCCTCCTGTTTTACTCGGTTACAAATATATTTTTATTTCTTTTATGTTTTCCTTATTTTTATTATTTGTAGAAGCAAATAACAAACCAAGTGAAAAAAGAAGTAGTACATTTTGAGCTTGTTGAAAAAGTTTTGTGCGATTGGGTAATGTCAAGAGATATGATAGTAAAGACTACATTCTAACTGAAAACGAGTCTGAGCAGTTACAGTTATTTTCTGTTCATAAAACGACAATCAACCTACCTACTGTAGTTTATAACTACGTTACGGAAGTGAATTCATAAAGGTTTGAGACAGGTAAAGTGTTATTGAAAATTTGTCTAGATATTCTTATTACCGGCAAAAGACCTCACCCAATATGGAACAATTATTTCAAATTAATATGCGTTAATTTTATAACCCTAAGCATTACCTGTTTACTGAGCAATAATACTACAGCAGTATACAATTAAAGGCACAGTACAATACCACAAGTGTACTTAACACGTACTAAAACATAACAATAGCTATTAGAGTGATCCGACCTCCTACCTAAATTAACATCGCACGTACGTACTGTATGACGTATGACAGACAAGCTGCCTGTTTACGGAGATGCCTCTGATTTGGAAACACATGAATATACAACACACGCTCTACCGCTTGGTTGTAGCGAAAGCTGTTGGCAGTAGCTTAAGATATAATAGGCATGCTTGTATATAGCTATACACATATACAGCGTGCAACAGAAAGGTGCGGGTATATGTTTTAAGCGTTAGAAAGAAAAGAAAGAAAAACATTTCATGTGTTCATACATAGATAATCTTAAAAGATATAATATTAAATACAATTAAACAAAAGGCGGTACATGGAGATCAAATTAGGTAACTACGTCAGCTATTGTTGTAGTACATACATACATACATACATAGATTCACGCCTGTTTCCCAGAGGGGTAGGCAGAGACTACGGATTTATTTACGGATTTGTTGTAGTATAGGCTACAATTGTAGTTTATATACAATAAAAATCGCGTGGATTAAATCTGTATATGATATTACTACATTTTGCATGCGGTTTCGCTTGCGTAAATGTAGGTTAGGTTATCTACTTTTTTCTGGGTAAAAGGTACCCTATATCCTTTTCTGTTTCTCTGGCAACATGTATTCGAAATTTCATGTTAGTCAAGTATTTAAGGCGTGAAAGCGTAACAAACAAACTCAAATTCGCATTTACAATATTAGTTAGGATTTTGACTAACATATAGCAACTTTTTTGTTTATGACTTACACCAGAAAATAAACAGGTGCAATTTTGATAATGGTGTAGTGTTTATTTCAATGTTTAAGCACTATATACATATAATGTTTAAGATTCTAAGGAAATTTGAAATAATTTACGTTTATTTATACTTTATAATATAAAACAAAGTCCCCCGCCACGTCTGTATGTCTGTTCACGATAAACTCAAAAATGAATGGATTTTCAAACGGATTCCACCAATAGACACAGTGATTCATAAGGAAGGTTTAGGTGTGTAATTTGTTAAGGTTTTTTTACTACCCGTGCGAAGCCAGGACAGGTCGCTAGTTAGAAGTATATTATGGATCTAAAATATGACTACACTTTTCCGTTACACGCTGTATATAGAAATATTGCCTTTTGACTACGACAGTTGACGAGATAAATTGTGTTCAGCACGCGACCTTCATTAATAGATGATAGACTCTACGAGATGATTGGATCTTATTATATTTTTCAGCCAAGTGCAACGTAAAAGTAGTACCTACCTAATTCATAGATGTAAATATTTCTTCAAATTTGCTTCAAATGTTAAGCTATTAAATATATAATAATAGTAGCCTTATACTAAACTGTCTCACTGCTTGGCACGGGCCTCTTCTCAGTGTGAGAAGGGTTACGGCATAATCCGCCACGCTGGCCCAGTGCGGGTTGGCAGACTTCACATATCTTCGAGAACATTATGGAGAACTCACAGACATGCAGGTTTCCTCACGATGTTTCCCTTCACCGTTAAAGCAAGCGATAATTAACTATTTAATACGCACATAACTTCGAAAGTCAGAGATGCGTGCCTTGGGATAGAACTCGAGACCTGCGTAGCAGTCCAACGGTCACCCACTAGGCTATCGCTGCTCTATTAAATATACATAAAAATATTTATGAAATTTTATTGCATGTGCTGCGCTCGATAATAAATGTGTCTACTGAGCATGAGGTCTAGGGTTCGAAACCTATGCATTTTTTTATTAAAATATGTATATTCTGTCGCATTATAGAGTCTAGGACTATCACAGTAGACCGCAATAAGCTTGCGTCTCTTACACGGGACCTAAAACCATACGAAGTAAAATATAGTATAATACATCTCTTCAATCATTTCACGCTTTCGAGCATATAGGCATTAGACTATATATGTATTATTGTAGAAAACCTTAATACATAAACATGGTACGATAGTTTTTACTCAACTAAAAGGTACTGGCTCCAAAATCAACCGGAGAAAAACATTTGTATTCGGTACAGTCAGTATTCAATCGTGTTTTTACCACGCGGGCGGTTGGAACGTACCACTACACTCCTCTGGGCGACTAAAAACATTTAACTTGTTTCCACGCTCCGTTTGAGAGTTGCAATCAATGTAATCTGGTAAATCAGCACATTGAAAGTATTTATTAAGTATTATTGAAGAGAAATATATTTATGCATTAAGTGGGGGTAGACCAATGGATAAGGAATTAAATCCTTTGAATCTTTATCCATTGTCGATGTCGATCGTTATCGATTCGATTCTCAACCAGGGCACTGCTGGGACTTGAACCCAATTCTAGCAAAAAGCATCGCGGCTAAAGAGGCGCGTTTAACAAAAAACAATATTTATTTGTAGTCCAATATGCATATTGTTTATCTATAAATGTTTGAGCTCCAGAAAGTGTAACAAGGCGTGTATCACACCGCCTTTTTGCAAGCTATGCTATATAGGCCTCACATAATAAGAGGCGTGCTTATTGCAATATAATAAAGTGCAATTTGCAAACAATATGTTCCATATCAGTTTATTTAAAGGCTTTAGCTTTAGGACTACATGTCCTGTAATATGTAACACAAATGGCTAGTTATCCTATATTTATATAGGAAATTAGGCAACGTCGTAATTAAGCAATGTCTTCATGCCAGCTTGCTAGCAAAATAGAACATTCGTCCATACATCGGCTATTCACCCAGTGTTATTTGGATTTCAATGATTGGAAATTCACGGTGAATTTTTCGATCCGGATCCGTACTTTGTACGGCTATTAGCTATTTCGTCGGATCCAAATATGGCGAGTAAATGTGAATGTGACACACCTCCACATGTTCAGAATGAAAGAAAAGGAAAGCCAGGACTGATGTGACGTGACTAATGTTACTTAATACCTTTTTCATTGTTTCAGGCTTTCCTGTACGCTGTGACTGTTCACGTTCGTGTAATAATACATGAAGCGGTATCCTGGGTATCCAAGCAGCCTCTAATTCAATCGTAAGTGTTAATTATCTTTTTCGGCAAGCAGTAAATGTATATTACATATACAGAATGTAATGGACGAAAAATCAAAACTAAAATTTAGACCATTATTCTAAGAATAACATTTTTCAGAAATATTTAATGTATTTTTCTGTAGCTTTACATTTATCTGGTTATGAATTATAACATAATGCGTAAAAACACAATTTTATTAAATTAATTCAAAACCAGCAAAGTAATTGGATTATACGTGATGTAAACATTACACGACATAAGCTGTACACTAGCGCAGTGCGTAGAAAATATTCCTTATGCGGTTTGAATCTTGCATTTTCATCAATATTTAAAGTATGCGCCGTATTAAGTACCCATGATAAAACGATTTGAAAATTTTTTGTACGCCTTTTCTCACACTCTGTATACTGATGTATGATTAAGTAAAGGCCGCAAAGATCACAGATCACAAAAGTTACTAATATATTTAAACGTGAAACTCCAGAATCTATTTGCATGTTTATTCATACGTAAGCTGTAAACTGATTTGTCAAACGCCAAGTTTGCTCATGAATATTCAGCGTGGCCAGACGGGCTCGGCAAACTTATATTAAATGCATCGATGGGACAATGATAGTACCTAAATTATTTGCTTAGCGTTAGTCAAAGTGCGATGTTGTGCTAGGTTACGGAGTTAGATGATTTATATTATGCAGCATATTAAAGTTAGTGCTTACATTTGATGTAAATAAGATAAGAAATTACATACATATATACCTACGACTGACGTCTGTTGCCTGAAATGACTGCACGGATGGCAAAGTGGTGTAGGTGGTCGCCTCGCCCCTGCCACTCGAGTTTTGTGGGTTCGACCTCCTATTCAGTTCCAATAACAACCAGAGAACAGTTTCAGTTTAATTAGATTCTAAAATTATATTTTCCAAATTGAATACTATTTTAATGTAACAGTAAGTTATAAAAAAAAGGAATCGTCAATACGGGTATGTTAGCTACACGTAGGATCTGTCAAAAGTATAATATAACTTATGTACTAGCCCGCATTCGAATATAGATTATATCATTCGAATAAAAATCAGACATTTAAGAAAATTACGGGCATTTAGTTACATTATAGTTAAGGTCGCAGCGAGCGAACTAAATTGTGAATCTATAAACATTTAAAGAGGCAATACGATAGTCAATAGTTTTATCAGTCCAATGATTTTTATCTTCATAATAACAATAGCTCATCGCTACTATAGAGTATAGGCGTATGTAGATACACCTATAAAAGTAGAGACGTAATAAATCTACAAGCTATCGATCACAGATCTACAGTTCGTGCTATGAATAACTTTTAGCTGATATCCAGTATAATACTTTGTCACCTCGGCTTCACGATCGATGTTTATTTTCACTTCTTTCACATTTAGGCTATTGCCTAAACTAAAAAAGCAGCCAAAGCATTATCTTCTATGACAAAATATATTTAAATATGTGCGCACAAAAGCAGTTATGAATTGCTATGCAAGTCATTGGCGTACAAATATTTTAGATATTAAATTTAATGTGTTATTTAATTTAAGTAACAATACAACGGCTTCATAGATATTTAGACACGGGACAACTATTTGTGGATTAAATGTTGGACGAGGAAAAGACTGACTACGAAAGTTTATAAAGCTAGTGTGAATGGAACAGTCGCAAGAGGAAAACCTAGGCGAACGTTTCTCGATCAGATCGGAGGCGTTCTGGACAAAGGCCAGGTTAAGAGCTCCTTGAACCGACGGGCGTGTATGAGGAATGTGATGAAAGTGAATGAAGCCAGAGAAGTGTGTCAGGATCGTAGCAAATGGAAATCCGTAGTCTCTGCCTACCCCTCTGGGAAACAGGCGTGAATCTATGTATGTATGTTTATATGTAAGGTTATCAAATCTGCAATAACGAAGTGATTGACGAGGTGACCACTTAAGCCATTGCGCAATTCGTGCGGTTTAATTAATATTTTGTGTCAATTATTCGTCAATTATAAGTATAGTTTACTGAAAAGCGCACGATACGCACCAAGAATTACGAAAGTAAAAAACAACTTACATTAGTACAATTGACCAAGAGTACATCTCATGTTCACCCAAATCTCCATTTAATAGTAGTAATCAGTAATTAGCTTTTACTCTATTACGTCATATTATGCACATATCGTCTTCACTGAGTACCCGTATACCAAAGTAACAGGTAGTTACAGCGGTCAGGCTTACACGTAACCACACGTGGTTTCCATCTACATACTGAGAATTCTGTATTTCGGAGAATATCTACCCTTTACTATGTCATAAGACCAGTAACAGTTACGTCACTGAACAGAACTATGTAGTTTGACAATATAATAGTTAGGAAATATGTGCATTAAAGCGGTTCGTAACGTTTCCATTTTCTAATTTACGTTGTAAAGTGTGAGCAGTTTGCTGGCATCTGCGGTTCCGAGAGATAGAGATTTCGATGTAGATCAAGCAATCACAGGCCCAGGTTTTTACTTTCACGCTGCCTGGAAGAATAGTCGCAGTATACATACTTTACAAACATTAACACTATGCAAAGAACATCCAAATTCGGTTCAAATAGAGATCACATAATTTTTTTCCATGCTAATATTGAAATCAATGTATCATTTTAGTAGTAATGAGATGAATAGTGAAATCGCTACATTACAAAGTTGCATTTTATTTTGAAAACATCAACAGCCTTAATAATGCAGCGAACTGGTATAAAAAGGAAACTGCTTTTTCTAGCTTATTGAGTTATAAAATAAGGATACTGCTTTCTTATTTTGTATCCTGGCTAATATTATAATGTTCTCTTTTACGCCTTAACTACTCAACGAATCATCATGAAATTTAGTTTAGTCACAACCTACATTTACATTTACTTATTGGATAACTGCTGTTTTATTTTGTAATTGTTTCAATATCGGACTTGTCTCTTCGATAGTGTATGTGATATTATTAGATTTAAGTCTATGGCTTTCAATGCACATTTGGACGTGAATTTGATGATGAGATCTTACTGAATATCATTGCTAGCCTATAGATAGATAAAGACTATAGACCCCAATGGTCTATAAAACCGGTTGAATTACGGACTGGTTTGATTAATAAAGCAAATTAAATACCATTATCATTTATTTATCACTGGTTATAGTGAGATTTTATAATTTAAAATACAAATTCCTCTTGTGCTTTACACGATGAACGATCAAAGTTTATCCAGCAATCAAAATGTCGTGACCGCATCCGTAGGTATTAAAGACGACTGAAGAGAGGACATGCTTTCTAATGAAACTATTGTAAGGAACAGTCGCTAGTTTTACCATTCTGCATCACCAAATACTCATAATAATGAATCGCCGCACTTAGTATTTTTGTTTTCACTGCATGGATGGCGTAGTGTTTTAATTGCTCGCCTCACTATCACTGCACTGAATGTTGTGTGTTCGATGCTCACCCCACACGGGACAAAAAATTGTGCGATCCACTGATAGTTGTTCCAAGTCTGGATGTTCTTAGTGTCCGTAGTTATTTTTTTTTCTAGAGCAGCGATAGCGTAGTGGGGAGACCAACAGACTGCAATGCAGAGGGTCTCGGGTTCGAACCCACGTCGCGCACCTCTGACTTTCGGAAGTTATATGACTTTTCGAAATTATGTGCGTATTGATTGACAATTATTATCGCCTGCTCCGTGCCTCGGAGAGCACGTTAAGCCGTCGGTCCCAGCTGCCATGAACATTTAACAACAATTATCCCATAATCCCCCGTGAGATAATTATTTATAACATCCAACCCATAAAACTCAGAGTAGTATATACATTGCATTACGATTACCAATCTATAATGATTTATATGTGAGCAACAAACATAATCCTTCCGTATAATAAAACTTAGACTAAGCCATTAAAATACATAGTACCTCCAATGGTTTAGCAGTCAAACCATTCTTAGAACTAAATCAACTCTACCTACGTCTATTTTCATCCGAGCTAAATCAGATTATTTTCACAATTCTAATGATAGTGTATTAAAGTCAACAGCTAAAAGCGCCGCAGAAATAGATAGGGTATTGAATAAAAACGGAATTGACACTATAACTGGCAGATCTAATCCTATTAGTCCAATGTAGTTGCCAAAACGGGAGCCAATCTGACTAGAGTTGACATGGATTTAACAATATTCGTATATTTCACGGTACTGTGAGTTAATACTATTTTTTACGTCATTGGGCACGTCGCAGCCCACCCTGCATTAAAAAGAAATCGGTAGGGTTACCAAACGATTGATTTCCTTTTTCTCTTATTCAGATTTCAGAACTTAAAATTGTCTTTAGATTTTTATGTGACACAAGCTTGACGACCTGATTCATTTTACTTGAGTTAATAATATAATATAAATATTATAATAATCTATTAAAATTTATTTGAGCAATGATTTAATGATTGGATGTATTTATATTCAGTATACTCTATGGCTAACTACAAAGCCGATTATAGTGATAGGAGTCCTCATATCATGTATCGGCAGTCCTCATATTATGTACAAGTTTTAACGTATATATGAGCAATATGACATACTTACCATATCAACGGTTTTCTTAAAATTTTACTGATTCTCCTTTTCTGTAATAAATAATTATAAATAGGTTACGAAGATTAACAGTAATAAATAATAATAGTTGCCTATAATATGGATTATTTAATTAAAAAGAGATATCATACTGTGGTTATTTTTAAATAGTCTTAGATAAATAACTGTAAATAAGATCCTTTTAACAAGAAAATCCGTTATATCCAAATATTCAACATTACTCATGGTAACCATAACAATAATACAGGCTGCCCGTGCATTCGTCATGCGATTCACATTCGGTCATAGATTACTGCCCCCTATTGTGATCTCGTATCAAATATTACTTGTCTAGTTTATATGTTAAAAGCGACGTCGCATTTGACACGTGTTTAGTGTCCGATTTAAATGCTATTGTTGTCAATTGAAGGGATGTTATATTGTGTCGCGAATGAAAGTGTTGCTAAGTAATTTATTAGTCACAACAACTTTTGGAGGTCATACATTGTTCGGCGTTAGTTGAAATATATTTTGGCTGTTGGCCTAAATTATTTTTATATATGAATTTTACAGATATCTTTATGTTTTATTGCATGTCTATACGTCCCGTAACTACCTATTAAAAAGAAGAGGGTTCTAAATTTGAATGGCATGTTTTATATGCGTATAAGTAATATAATATAGAATTTTTGAATTTCGAGTGAGAAATAGTATTAAGTACTGTGGTTTTGTATTACGATACTCTTAAAAAAAGAGTTTTGTATAATCAGTCGCATAGAGTCTGCGCTCTGTTTCCAGAGACTACTTTAAATCTTCAGTCGAATAATAATTTACCAGTACTTTAACTAATTACCTATCGTTCGGACGCCGGCGTCTAGACGCAATGCTTTTATCATTATGTCTCGATGTGGTTACACTGAGCTTAAGTAGCGTCTAAAGTCTGACACTAGGCTAATGATTCTGATTAATTTCACTATGGGCAAACGAATAGAATGATAAGTCGATTAATAAGACAGTGGCATGTGAAAGGAGACATTGTGACAGTAATTTGATTGCATGGATGGCGAATTACGACTACTTAAACCACTAGTTTAAGTTTAAGGTGTGATAGATATGCAGATTCTTTTTTAAAAGTTTTTCTGTTGATTTGTCTTTAAGATGCAGGTATGAATAGGCACATTTGCCTCATACATATTATTGATTAGAACTGTCTGAAGGAGAAGACCTAGCCAAGTGTTCTTTGGCTCATATCGAAGTCATTCTGGAAAAGGCCAGTTTATATTTTTTTTTTAATTGACGAGTGTGTATGAAACATGTGATGAGTGTGAATGAAGTAAGAGAAATACGACAGGAAATTAAGAGCTTATGTTTATTTTTATCTTCAAAGGTATTAAGTGTTTATTTGTATTGTATAATTACACAATAATTATGTAATTTAATTACAAGTATAACATATGAGAAAATACACATAAATCCACCTCACAACTTTGCGAAAAATGTACACATGGACAAAAAATGACCATCTCTGGGCTGCTACTACTGCTAGCAGCTCATACAATATCGAACTTATATCCTTGCCATAGAGTCGCCTAAAAATATACTTACCAGAGCAATTGTAAAATGAGTTCTTTTTTAAATACTACCTGCACTTTGAGTACTTTCTATGGCGTGGGACTTTAACAATCAAACAACGGAGACAAAGGATACTCAGACTCGGAACGAAGTAACTATTTGTGGATAACACAAATTTTTGTCCTTAGTAGGGCCTCGAACCCACAATATTCGGCGCAATGTCAATGCCGAGGCGACTGCCTAAATCACTAAGCCATCCGATAACATGCAATACAATTCATCATAGCACCTGCCATGCAGACACGTGTAAATTTGTACACGCGTGGTATTCAGCATATCTCCTACCGAAATTACAACATAATTAACAGCTGCTTAATTAATGTTATCGAAATTCTATTACACACAACGATGCTCTTGAATATTGGTAATCACGGCATCTGTTTGGTAAATCCACGAGATAAAGCTGTATTAATAATTTGGAAGGCAATCGAAATGGATGATAATGGCATCATGAGCACTGCAGCAGTTATGAGGCAATATGGCAATACGACGATAATGTAATAGAATATCTAAATAGATACATGCAAACAGAGTTTAATTCTAGAAAGCGGGTGCAAAGCCATGGGTAAATGCAAGTAGTATTCTACTAACTTTTGCCCTCAGCTTCGAACGAGAACAGTATTTTTTTCTGGATAATAGAATTATTTCTTTTGTTTGTTATATTAATTTGGTATGTAATAACTTTTAATAAGTACGTCTGATGATTGACAACAATCGGATGTCATATTTTATACAATTTATGATTTATTCTTGCGTGACCGAGTATCTCAATTGACCGAGTAACGAACGCAGTATACGCCATTTTAAGATTTGCGGCAGAGCATTCCTTACTAATATTTGGAGCTGTAAGCATCTCGAATAACATATTTTATAGTGTGTGGATACATTGTGTGTCAGTGTGATTAGCAATAAATGGTGTTCATAGTCTCAGCGTGAGTTTCCTTGTCCCCCTGACTTCTGATTTCTTTTATGTTGTACCCCTGACAACATGTTTGCGTAATTTCATGATGATCGGTCGAGTAGTAAAAGCGTAATAAACAAATAAACTTACATAATATTGTCTTATGATACATAATATCGTCTTCAATTAATAACATTCGCGTTAACAAATGTTATTCATTGAAGTTAATCTACTTTATACGGATTTTATCGCGTTGTTTATTTAATACTTTACAAATAATACGTTACATAATTTAGAAATTGTTACACTACTATTACAATTAAACTTTACTAATTTTTAAGCTAATTAAATTATTAAAACTATTTACATTTAAGTTTACACATACTCCGAAATTTCGGTTGCTTTTCAGCAGCCATGGTCACGGAAAGACTACCTCTAGACTCAGACAACTTACATTCGAATTTATAATGTTAGTTAGGACTGCTGATACATGAAGATTATTCAAAGTATACCATTTATTTACGTTAATTCACCGCATCCCCTATTGGTCATGACATGCCATCCTTTTCTCTTCAACATTAATAAATATTCTTTTTAAAATTCAACTTCCTGATGACTCTGTTTGTAAGGTAGATGTTTCTAAATCCAACATTACATTTTGTTTTCTACATACTAAGCCTGCTGAAATTTCAGTCTGCTAGCGACCACAGTTAATACAACCTGGTCGAAACTTTAAGTCTTTTAATAATATACACAAAATACGCGTTGATCCCGTTTCTTAGTATATAAAGTAATAACTTGGCCAATGACAACCTAATATGTTACAGACCTTTACTAACTTTTAATTATTCAATCAGCTTAAGACTAATGAGGAATAATTAATAAAGTACTGTGCACATAAATATTTAATTAATGTTGACCGTTAGCCTTCGTATTACGAGGCACCGTTTTACTACTAAAAAGTTTTCAAATAATTTTCAAGATTAGATTTTATACTAAAGACGTGGGCACTAATAAAAGTCACCTAAATGACTAAATTAATGCACAATATAAAATAAACTAGTTACCCGATTACCATGCAGTAACGTGCGTGAACCTAGGACTCCAATCTAGTCAGGCTTAGATTCAGACTAGGTTAGGGACACAACAATCCGGCAATCAAAAGTTCGCCTTATCTCTTAAAAATTGCAAAACAAACGTTGCAGTATATTTCAACAATATCTGAAATAGATACCATAATAGCTTTGGCATTTCAACAACTTCGTCAGCTGATGTAATAAAGATTACGCAACACGTAGTATACTTTTTAATAAAAATAAAGCCGATATGACAACACCACGTGCCGTCCGTCGGCGGCTGTCAACGGATGACATGTGAATGACAGTAGGGAGCCACGGGATGAAATGACATTGCATTGTCCGGATTTGTATGCATGAGAAAGAATAGCTATAGAGCGAGTAGCGACTACCCGCTCGAATAGGGACAGCCTGTATATATAAATATGTATAACACCCTATAAACACATTGTGCTTTCCATATTCAGTTTTCTTTTATAATTACGTTTCATGTTGCAATTTAATTAAAAACTGCGTTGTTTTAATTTAAAGGGATGAGTTATTAACAATTTTGCTATGCGAGTGTTTTGGGGTTGATTGTTCATTTTAAATTGTTTTTTTTAAGGCTGTTCTTGTATATTGGATAATCTCTTTATCGAGAAGGCATCCAGACTACAGTGAGTATCCAGGCTATGCCGTTGCTATTTATTGATGAGAAGAGATGAGATGATCACACTAGACCATCGCTTGGACCGTGCGTATCCTAATCCTAACTTATATTATAAAGTCGAATGTGAATTTCTTTATTTGTTTGTTTGTAACGCTTTGACGCCGTAACTATTAGAGCGATCATCATAAAATTTCGCTTACATGTTTTCAGGGGATTAGCAAAGGATACAGGGATATAACTTTTATCCAGAAAAAAGTACTATTACTAACTTAACCTATCCTGCATTTGCCAAGCGAAACCGCGGGCAAAATCTACTAGTCAATTTATTAATTGGTCATTACAACTCAATTAACTGTCAGTCAATTTCAAACGACAACTAAGATCTTATTAACTTACACTATAAAATGACTTCACTTTAACAATAACTTAAAAATACCATTCCATCTTAACTCTAGAACTTCTTTAGAATCTTTTTAATCTCGGAGAAAAACTAAGACCGCAATATTCACAAAGCGGCCGCTAACCTCGGCATTCATGTGGCCTATTCACCGCGAATCTATAAGCATTGTCAGTGACACGAAAGCGGGTCAGGTCAGAATATTAAAGATGCATATACTAGACATGGCTGTCATATATACGAGAAAAGAAGCTCTTCTTCGTAATATTTCTAAGTCTCGTGTAAGTGGCGGCTCTTGACCTGGATGTAAATGCTGTTATGGCTTGTGTCATTGACAGTAATTGGTCCTAAGTTATTTTAGTATATATATGTATGTTATTGCGAAGATGACGGCTTTTTTTTGTGCGTAGCCGAAACGATAAGAAATAGCAAAATACTCAAAGCCTCTAGCCTAGAATCAAACCTGTGGATTTAAGATGGGAATTGTTATATTGTCGTTTTTTTCGTAGAATATGTTTGTAAATGATTGACTATTCGTAGGTAAAACGATTGGTTTATTAGATATTCATACTGGCGTTTAAAAAAATAAAGACCAGGCTTGTATTATTGCGTTTCCGTAGTTGCTAAAATGCATCGATTTCTGATTCTGAATACATGCGATGTGTTGCAATAATATTGCATATTGTATGCATACACACTCTTGCATGAAATTTGAATTTAAGTAGTTTAGGTTTCGGTAATAATATATGTTTTAAACTAACGCAAAAAAAAAGAACTCCACGTTATAACTAATTGTTACTTTGGAAGTGATATATCAATTCAAAAGGTGCTTTTGAAAGGGTGTTACTTATAGGTACTGCTACTATATGTGACTGCAAAATTATACTTGCCAGCAATAACAACCACATTATACATTAAAATTTAATTACTTTTTACGGTTTATATCGCGTTTTTTCCTTTTAAAATACTATCATTGCATAGTTTTGAAAGTTAATGATAATGATAAAGATGACAATATTAATCCTATTATAGTATACATGTTAATATTATTATTTTGACACAAAAGATCCCACTGGGTCGAAGTGTCGCCAGTCTGTACTGACTGGCCCCCACACACAAGATAATATTATCATAAGGCTATCCAAAGAATTATGTTTGGGTGGTCGATGCATCCAGAAGTTATTTAGCTGGCGAATACTTGGATATGTTGCAGTTATATATTGCTGTAATAAATAACCCGTTTAGAAGCTTTCTAAGAGGACTACTACAAACAGCAATCGTTAACGAACATGAGGCGCCCATGCATCAATTTCCGCCGACGTCTCTAGCCATCAAAGGAAGAGAACACACGCCGCACTCACCTGTATTCTTAGCCTATACCTAGTTATATTGCCACATAATATAATACGTCTCTGCAATATGATTTTGTTTGGTTCAGTAGACAATTAAATTAATATTTTCTTAATACTGCGGTATTACACACAAAAGCGCTTCGTTTATGCGTGATACGTAGCGTAAGGCTCATGCGGCACTTTATTAGTCGCGTTTGCGTTGCCCAAGATAACACGCAGATCACGCTGTGATTGAAGCTGCGTTCAACAAAAATACCAAAGCGTGGCAGTTATTTTATGTATAACTAGCTGTTACCAGCGACTTCGTCCGCGTAGATTTTAACTAAAAAGTGTTTGTCTCCGCGGAACCCTATTCTTTTTCTAAAATCAAAGTAGCCTAAGTTACTCCTTATAACATCGGCTATCTGCCAGTGAAAGTCCCGTCAAAATCGGTTCAGCTGTTTCGGAGATTAGCCGGAACAAACAGACAGACAGACAAACATTTTAAAAATAGATGTTTTCGTATAGGTACCTTATATACTTTCAAATGCGTTAGATAAAAAGCTGTTATTTTGACATTACAAACAGACACTTCAATTTTATTTATTTGTATAGATTACAATTATTATTGTTCCCCTGATAAAGTACCTGTATATGCTTAATTTCCCGATGATCGGTCCGGAAGGTGGCTTACCTTGTAAAAGTGTAACAAACAAGTATACATTTGCATTTATAATATTAGTTAGGATAAAATAACATGAGCAATCGCAATGCGTTCAACGTACCGTGTGACGCATAAACGAAGCGAGTACTTCAGAGACGTACAGTAATTATATTATTTATTATTTTTTTAATATAAACGACTAGCTTTTGCCCGCGGCTTCGCTCGCGTTAATTTAGAATTTGACAATCAATTCGGGTTGTATCATGATTCGAAAGACACGTGGCGCCATCTATTATCATAAGAACGTTATTGTTGTTTTCCTCGGGAACAGTAATTTTTTTCGGGATGAAAAGTAGCCTATGTCCGTTTCTATATACCTGACAACGTATATACAAAATTTCAGAATGATCGGTTCAGTGGTTTAGGTGTGAAAAGGTAACAAACAAACAAACAAACAAACTCATTTTCGCTTTTAAAATATTTGTTAGGATTAGGATTACCCACAATTTGGGTTACAAATTACTAGTATTCTCGTTGACCTAAGCTAGAATGCATGTAGGAGTGGGTTCACGTCGGTAGTGCAAGCAAGTCCAACGCATTATTCATTATAGGTTGCTTTAAAACTAACCGTGTATATTGTAAACAGATAACAATTTGAATCTATATTTAGCACAGCGTCATAGTAATTTATTTCTTTTGTAACTTATTTTACTGAGGTAAAATAGCCATTTTAAGAGAAAATTACGCAATTTCCTTGTCCCTTTGAAAGCAAAAGTTATGATAAACGTAAACGTAATTATCTTTTTAATTGTTTACAAATTTGATACACGAAAGATAAGATTATTCGTTAGATATATTCAAAAGTGCAATTCATTTTTCGAATGTAACCGCGCGTGTGTAATCTACAATTTAATCAGATGTGACTCTCAAGCGTAGCCGGATTAGATCGCTAGTGTGTTGGTTTATTCAGAACGGTAACGGAGGGGTGGGGTGCAAGGGGGGCGGCCTATTTAATTACAAAGCTAGACGCAGCCAGCGGTGCGTTCATGTGTGCGGTATTGAACTAACTCAGTCCATTTCTCTCGATGTCCCGCGCTAGATACAATTTGCGATGAGTTGTGGATTCAAGTTGGTTGGCTGTAATTGTTGAGTTTATGGGAGATAGATAAACACGTCTTCCGACTATGCTGTATATATAGATTAATTGCTACATTTGTATTCGGATAATTGCAAATTGGACGCTCGCTATGCGGATTTCATATTTTCTTGTCAGCATAAGTAGTAATTTTCATATTTGATATTTTATTGATTCCACAACAACATTCGAGATTAAGAATTAAGACTACATCAATGCCGTAGCCTTCCTGTCAATAAATTTTCTGAAGCAGCATGGAGTCTGGAAAATACCCAATAAACGGTAGGTAATAAGCTTGCCATAGCAGTGATGTGCAGACAAGCAGACAACAAAACGATATTGAAGATGCTTAGGTTTCCTCCCTAATATCTGTAGGTACAACACATCAAAAAACGACGGAGAAGCCAATCAATAAAATGAATTTATTTTATAACTTTTCATAATTTATTTATTTTTGCTAAAAAGAAATAACATTTTACAATTCCTTATAATTCTACTTAAGTATAAAAAACATATTATTAATTAAATATACCTGTTAAAAGAATAAGGAAATTTTACTAATGAGCTCCACACTAGGTCAGGCCTGTCTCGTGGAGTTCGTCGTGGTGTTACCAGAATACTTAATACATTGTATTTTACATGCTTTATTATTATTGCAGTGCTATATTTAATTTTATATTACAATTACATAAACAATCTATGAGAAAAGGAAAGAATACAAGTAAATTTTTTTTATTCTTCATTTATTAGGTATAGCTTCCTGTTATTAGCTTCCTATTTAACAAATTTTCTTCCTAATGTGACTATTACCGTAAACAAAGTTTTAAATATTAAGAAACAATGATCGTTATGTGTAGTGAGTTCAAATCCAACATGACAGGTATGATAATTAGCGTGATGGGGTCTGTGGGGACGCTTTGTGTCCGTGCGGCGTGATAGCAGTGTTTGTAAAACCTACTGTAATCCGAGGATTTTTTATAATAAGTTCAGCTAGATTTTATGTTAACAAACTAATTTTGTTTATTTACTAAAATAGTATTTCAGTTTAATATGACACAGTTTTAATAATATTCTTGCATTTTTGCAAAAATAAGTAGAAGTATAAGGTAATGATAAATTTTAATAGAAGATTGAAGTCGGCTCTAAATATTGAGAGCTTGTATACAAAACTATATAATACAAGATTTTGCTTGCAGAAATAATAACGTTAATGTAGATTTTCAATGAATTTCTATCCCTCGGGAATAGTACCTTTTCTGGGTCAAAGGTACCTTATACCCTATTCTGTACCCCGTGACAACGTCTATGCGAAATTGCATGATGATCGGTGGAGTAGTTCATGCGTCAAAGCGTAATAAACAAACAAAGTAACATTTGCATTTATAATATTAATTAGTTCAAAAAGTTAACATAATTTAGAAAACCTATACTTAAATATTACTTAAATGGATAAGTTAAACAAATCAAATTACGTCTTTCTGTTGGATTTAGACTATTAACACCGCAACAGAAGGCTAGCTAAAGAGGGCAACAAAGTAGGCCAAGGTCTGGTGCTAAAAACTGCCTGACCGTATTGGTTAGTAAAGATATGTGGAAAAATAGGTATATGAAGGCAGTAACCAGTAATCGAGTAAATTACTCAGTTTATTAAAATACTAATAAATTAGTAGATACAATAGTGAAGTGCAGATATAGTTTGTTTTGATTTGTGCAGATATAGTTTGGTGTGATTGTATATATAATATACCCTAATAATAATTTAAGGAATTTATTTACACTGTTGCTAGTAATGATTTTACTATGGCAATACCATTTAATTAATAAGTTAGTAAAAACTAATTACAAAGATTAGGGTAGGCATAGCAACATCGATGTGGTAATCAGGTTCTCAAATCTTAATGAGTTTTCTAACTTTATAATAGAATTATTATTACAATTGGTTACAGAAATTGCTATATTTGATTTATTTATTGCCTGTAAAAATTACTACACTTCGCCTGACGGTGAGCAGTCATGTATTCCACGAGCAGAGCCCTCCACACCATGTCCTCACGTGAAGTAGTGCCGAGATCCCTACTTTGACAGCTTTGAATGATCGAAGGAAGAAGGCAACACGTGCCTCGGTAGAAAATTCAAAGAAAAGTTTTAACAGTTCGGTAAAGTTGTAATCGGCTATCCCGTCTATGGGTGACCCAGCACGTGTTGTCCAGGATTGATTGGAAACCGATCGAAATTAGTGTACATAGGCAGGACATAGTAGTCGAAAAATATATTTAAACTAGGTTTTGCCCGTGGTTTCGCTCGCGTAAATGTAGTTTAGGTTAATGTACTAGTCTAGAAAAAAAAGCAAATATTCGCATGTTATAGGGGAATATGTCGGGCTGTTATTTAATATCATCATCTAATGTACCATATTCTTGGCGAATAAATATCTTTCTTTCTTTCTAGGTTAGTAATAGTTTTTTCTGGATGAAAGATACCATATTATTATTATGTCCTGTTCTGACAACGTGGATGCGAAGTTTAATAAATACCTGTCGAGTAGTTAAGGCGTGAAAAACGTAACAAACAAACAAACTCACATTCGCATTTATAATATTGGTTAGGGTTAGAATACCTTTCTATTAGGGGTCACTCGCCTACCTGTTCAACTTATAAGAAATCGAGAAAATCAAACACGATTTAGCGATTTTCGCAATTTCATTTGTAATTTAACAAAACTGTGTTAGAAAAACTCGGTTCCTTTTTCACCCTTTTTACAAAAGCAAGCGTTTGACTAGTCGGTCAAAAGAAAAATGTAGATTTAAGTACACCTGTGGTCGAACAGTCGACGGTCTGTTTCCTTCGGCAATGACCTGATTATGCATCGATCACTTGCGGTAGGTCGCCATTGTTTCGTGTTGGCGTTGCGTGACTAACTCATATAACCCTAAATGTGTTACACGCCGAAGCCTAAGGGTAATACTTTCTGTCAAATAAATATGAGTCACATGTTGATTAATTTGTTATTTGATTACGCGTTTATTTATGTTTCTATTTATTGCTAAGTTGCGAATGGTTATACGGTTTTTAATTATAGTACAAGTTATTTACATAATCACGCTTGTATCCATGAAGGTGTGAGGACCATATTTTGCCAAGTATATTTTTAGTTCCCACATAATAGGTGGTGAATCTGTTGCCGTCCACCGGGCACATTTCCAAACTTTGTACTACTGAATATTATATCTAATAACATTTTGTCTGGTGCGGGAATCAAACCCGAGCTTCCATTCGCATTAATTACCGACGCAATAATTACCGTTACGCCGACGTTATTATATATTATATTATAATTATGTATAAGCATGATAGGCATCCCTAATTTTTTTTTTTATTGAGAATAAGTATCACGTTTTGGATCCCCTATGTTATTCATAGTCTAATAAAATAATAGTATAATTAATAGTTAGGTAAATATGTTTTTTTAATATCTCTCTTTTTATTTTGGCAAATTAGACCATATATTACGGAAATCTCTCACGTTTACCAACGATGTTTTCCTCAACCATTAGTTAATAGCTATGTGCGTTGCGTTTGTGGTGATTAAGTTATTTTGGATTGATTGAAATTAAACTGTAAAAGAAATTTAATTTAGGCTTTAAACGCCATTAAGAATACATTCGTGTAAACGTAAGGAAATATTGTTTTAAATTGTACTGTTTTATGACTAGGTATTTACATTTTAATACCCAATCGACAGATGTTCATAGATAAGTATATTTTTTTTTGAAGTGAAAACTTCTTTAGGAGCGTTGAGCACTTCTTGGGTGAACACAAATCATGGAACTCGCGTCATCGTCACGCTTCCAAGCTTTTTTTCTTTTTTTTAGAATCTTAGCAATATCTCAGAAATGGTGCGTCCTACGCAAAAAATAACGAAATTTTGATCCCCTTAATATCCAGTAAGAGAGTATCAGGTACTAGCATCCGACCCGCCCTTGTTTTTATTTTTGTTTATAAAGATGTGTTCATGATCAAGGATTAAAGTTTTTACTTCTATCGGCAGTCCCGAAAGACAGCCCCGATTTTTTTTTAATCCGTTTCTTATTTTGGCATTGCTGAGCAGAGGTTTTCGCAATTTCCACACATTTATTTCTCCTATTACCTGCCACCGTTAACGGTTTGTAAATATTTCCCGGTAACGCAGCCACGACACCTTCATTAGGCACCCATTATGTGTCATACTAGCAACTACAATATATTATCTTAACTAATATTATAAACTAAATTATGTCTGCTTAGCTCGCATTTTTATGGATGATAGGTATTCTATATACTTTAATGTTTATGCGAAATTTTATGATGATCGGTAGTGTAGTTAAAGCGTGAAATCATAACAAATAAACAAATTAATAAGCAAACAAACGCACATTCGCATTTATAATATTTGTCAAGATGCGAATGTGAGTTGGTTTGTTACACTTTCACACCTTAACTACTCGACTGATTATCATTAAATTTCGCATACACCTTGTCAGGGGTACGCAAAGGATATCTTTCACCCAAAAAAGTACTGTTTCTAAGCTACGCCGCGTTTTGTCCGCGGTGTCGCAAGATAGTCACAAAATAAATTTGTGTAGATAACTTGCGTGCTATAAAGGATTTCTAAGAAGCAACACAAACTATATTTCGATAAGCTTAAAAGGATATTGGTGCTTCTATCAGGGTAATATAACTCTTACCGCATTGAGGGCAGCAAATAGAGCGCCTGTAGATTTTATGATAGCAATACGTATTAGCAGAGTTTCGCTGTTAAAAGTGTTTAGTCGAATAAACTAGGCAAAGTTTGTTGCGTGTTTCGACTTCAGCTTCATTTCAAGTTGTACAATGTTGCAGTAGTTATATACAACAATGTATAATACCTTTGATGTATTACTCGTCACGTCATCAAGTAAGAGTGTGAAACTTTTTGTACCTACCATTTAATTTGCCAAGCCTTAGAATACTAATAAAAATATATCTGTCTGGCCATCGGTGAATCGCTGCGATTCAATAGGTATACCTACCTAAATAGTTAAATAAATTTAATGAAATATAATATGCAGGGAAGCGACAGCTAAAGGTATGTGGTGTGTTTTTTAACTTTGTAGCTTTATTTGTACATGACATTAGTGACGGACATAGGTTTGTGAATTTCATGAAAGCGAGAGGTATTCAGTTTAAGTAGTACTCAGATTTCAACTTAAAACTTTTTATTTAGAATTTCATTTTCAGCTAGTGTGAATGGAACAGTCGCCAGGACAACACCTAGGCGAACGTTTCTCGATCAGATAGGAGACGTTTTGGATAAAGGCCAGGTTAAAAGCACCTTAAACCGGCGAGCGTGTATGAGGAATGTGATGAAAGTGAATAAAACCAGAGAAGTGTCAGGATCGTAGCAAGTGGAAATCCGTAGTCTCTACCTACACATACAGGAACAAGAAACAGGCGTGAATTTTGTATGTATGTATCTAAAATCAAGACATACAATTAACAAAATATACTTTGCAGGTTTTCTAATGCATTTGATTTCTGATGAGAGTTTTATTGAGATTAAGGTATACCAACTTAAAATAAAGTGGTTGCCTCGAAGAATGCGTCCCATAAACATCAATATCTATAATAATAATAATATATATATATATATATATATATATATATATATATATACTAAAAATATTGAATGAATGAATGAATTTATTGTTTCACTGATCATAACATAACATACATAAGGTACAATTTAAAATGTAAGCATATCAGTCATGTTAGGTACAAATTGTTTGCGGCTGGTACTTAAAATAGGTAAAACCTGTGCCATAAGTACCAGCAGCCTTTCAATGATACAGTAGATTTATAAAACTGACATATTATATAATATAATGTTGAAACAACGTGGGTATATTTACATTTTACAAAATTATCTACAAAAGACTTCCAAAACAAACAAAACAAAATATATTATTATTAGCCCTGTTTTAAAATGTGTTACTGCTGGGCACGGGTCTCTCCTCTGTGTGAGAAAGCTTAGGTAAAAGTCCACGACGCTGGCTCCGTGTGGTTTCGCAGATCTCACTTATATATATACATTATGGAGAAATCTCAATCAGTGCACTTTCCTTACAATGTTTTCCTTTACCGTTACAGGGAGCGATAGATCAAAAATTCAGAGATGCACGTCTTGGGAACGAACTCGAGACTTTTGCGTGGCAATCCAACGGTCGCCCACTAGGCTAATATACCTACTGGCCCAAATTACGTATGACCCAAAGCTATTGTACGACACATCTAACTCTTTCAAAAATATACATCAAATTATGATATGATAAAATTAAATTCAGTTTTATTTGCGTCGTCGCCGAAGCCAAGGTTGTTTCTACGAATTAAGATAAATCTTTATTGATCGAATAAAGGGCTTGGCGTTGACTCGTTCATTGGAACTCGTTCAATATTATCTCGCTGAATCACTTTTATCTATAAGGGGAGGCTAAGAGGTTTTTCCAGAAATATCTCAATAATAAAGACATAATTCCCTTATTCTTACTAAGAATAACGCTTTAATTCTCATTTTGCTTTTGTCTTAATCATAAGCGTTGAATAATTAATGTAAAATTCAGTCGCATTTGATCACTATTATAAATGCTTGAACGAGTTCAGTGTCTAGACTTCTAGCCGCCTTTTGGCTTTATTCTAGTTTCCTTTGTGTAATATAATGTGGAAGACATGACTCGGCAAGACGTTGGCATTTGATGTCTATCGACGTGCATTTTTCATGTTAATGCTTAAAAAAATTGCCAAGAACAACGGAAACTTAACTCAGTATATTATAGAAGGCGCTTAGTGAAATTTACTTTTTTTACTTCTTATTTTCTCTTCTTATAAGAAATAAGAAAAAAAAATTGCGTATTAGATAGAACTTATAGCGTAACATTACCAAAATTGCCTCGATAGTACAGTGATAGGAAATACGACTGAAGTGCAAGGAGCACTAATTTCGATTCGCGGATCGGTTATAGTGGTATTGAGTTTTTTACTGTCAAAAAAGAAACAACACCATGTCTATCTCATTAGCAACATAGAGTCTGAAACTGTGTCCGGGCAATAGGCTCATCGCCTATTACGTGACCTGAAACATAAATGCTAAATGTAGGTACAATACAATAGATAAATAAATAAATACATCTTTGTCTAGCTCTCGTAGTCTTAGGCCTGTGTCACATCATGTTCAAACATTATTAAAATGGCATAAAATTCGCTTTGAAATATAATTAGGTACTCCGGCAATCGTTGGTAATAAATAACATTAGGTATACAATATGCCCTTTCTTAATAATATTTACCCGAATACATCATAATTTAATAGTTTAAGCTTATGTAAACTTACAAGACGTGTGTACTGTATATTGCAAATGTTGTGTACAAATGTAACTGGATGTCAGATTTACTCATTGTGTACTATTAAGACTATTATTTGTATATGCTAATCTGTTATCTGTTTTTGTACCTACTGAATAAAATAAAATAAAAATAAAATAAATAAAAATCAGGAGTTAACAATCATTTACATAAAAATAACTAGTATTTTAACATTTTCTAATAGAAATAATTATCAAGTTACTGGCTGAACTACTATTACGAATTTAGCCGCTCAACTTTCAGATGCAATTTTTCCGATGTCACTCGGTGGCAACTGCCCCTCGTTAATGACTTCATCACAGTTGAGTGGTCCCATTGGGCTTTATGAAGAGATTCATTCTTAAGTAAATTATTACAGTCTGACCATGAGTCACGCTGGAATTATGTCCTAGCAAAATAGCTGCTTCATTTAGAAAAACGAAGTGTTAATGCAATGCACTTGCATAGTCAAAGATATCACTACTGCCCTGCAACCTTAGGAAAAAGGAATTACAGATGGGATGGAAGAAAATAATCCGAACGAATAAGTCTCTGGATCTCTTATTCACAGAGTTAACGCAGTACTCTCTCGCTAAAAATGTTGTTGCCAGTAAAACGGTAGTATTTCCATGGATATCAAGTACCGGTATCGGTACCTAATAAAATTGATGACGGTAGACTTTTCCATTCATAAGAGAAGTAAGAGTTCCTCCTTGCAGTGGGCTTACACCTAAATCAAATATGCATGACTAACTCTTGCCTGCTCTTTACTGTACCTACTTTTTCTGGCTAAATGGTACTCTATGTCCTTTTCTCTAGCGCTAACAACGTGTTTACGAAATTTCATGAGAATCGGTCAAGTATTATAGTTAGGGCGTTAAGCGTTATAAACAAACAAACCAATTCACGTTCGCATTTATAATATTAGTTAGGATTAGGATTTCTCCTAAAAGGCCTGCGGCAATATTTGAAAATAACCAAATCAAGTTATAACAGCATACATTTTGGAAATCCGTAGTCTCTGCCTACCACATCTCTCATCCCTCTGGGAAACAGGCGTATGTATGTAAATTTAGGAGCTAAGTATAATAATTATTGGGAGCAGCCGCAGTTAAAATATCGATCACGACTGCATCTGATATTCAGTGCGCCAAACCATTACGAAGTAATAATCTGATATTGCTCCCGCATGAGCTTGCAAATTGTTAATCGCCTAGGACCTATTTTAGATACCTTATTACGAGCAGACGTCAGGAATAATTGACATACATATGTAGCAGGAGATTGATATTTGAATAGGTTTCTCACAAATATAAGTTCTGAGTAGGTAATTATCACAGAAACGGTTTAATTGGCATTCTCTGTTCATCACTAGTAGTTACAACAATAATTTGTGAGGATTTCAGCACGCGTGACTCATTCATACATGTCCAACAATATGTGTGCAGTATTAAACAGCCTGTCATATAAGGGTGTGGTTGAATTTAAGAAACTTAATGGTGATCAACAGCATTGTTTGGCGAAAATAAATAGTTTGGATGTTCATCGAAATCGCGAAATTTATTTTTCTTTCTTAATAATATACAATTTTCACACGTTTTTTATGTTTGCATATCAGATAATTTTTGTAGAGTTACTTAAATCAAATCTACTCTACTATACTACTGTAGTAGGCAACTTATAGCGGGCATCATAATTCGGAAATTTCGGATATTTTGAAATCCATTTATAAATAGGAAATACAAAATAGTACAGTAACTTTTTTCCTATGTGTATCAAACGATTTTCTTTCTTACAAGTAGCTACTAACTATTAATGAAATCTAATATTATCAACAAAACATCAATGTTTTGTTGATAATATAAAAGAACAAACCGGTTTCAAAAACGGTTTGTTCTTTTTATATATGTAGATAGGTAAGGGAAAAACAAATTATGTTCATATTTCGACCACTGGGCGGACACTAGCAACAAATAAATAGAGTCCGCTTTGCCAAGTATGACCCGTAATAATTAGATATATTTAGAGTTTACGCTACGTTAGCGTTATTTTAATTCCGGTTTAAATACAAAGGTCCAAGCATAAGCTATAGTTACTGCATGTTTGCCTTTTAGTGCATAGTTACTCACGCTCGGTGCAATAGTCCGCGAGCGACGTGGTCTCTCTATGTATACTCTAACATCAGCACTCTTGAGAACTATCACCTACAACATCATTTTGATCAGTTCATCTATAAAATGCAAAATGCATTTTATCGGCGTGTCCAAGGTAATATTCTTATTTATAAAAAATGAGCTGTATTAAAACTACAGCGTTTCATAAAAATTTTGACTTTTATTTTCTTCTATTCTTTGTTTTCTGCAGTATATTTTATGAATAATACTGTAGGATTAAATATGGTAATTCTTTAATTTAGAAAACCACTTGTGATTCTTTTTACAGCGTAGAGGATATTAAATACAGTAAGTTATAATGTTAGCAATATTCATTTTGCTTATAAAAGTTCAATACGAATATATTACACAAAGCAACGATAATCGAGTACGGATAAGTTGTATTATTTAGATAAGCTCGCCGCTTTCTCACCACGCTGTTTGATATTAATAGTTGATACATAATGAATGTTAAAGGTTTCCCATACTTTTTCTTACTAAAAACTTATGGGAAATTATTTGTACTGAGCCACATCGCTCTTAATAGGCAAATATACGACGCACAGAAAACGGCATATACCTACAAATATTTTTCAGAGATGGTAAATAGTCAATCCATTTGTCTATAATATCCGTATCCATACTAATATTGTTAATGCTCTAAAATACTGAAATACATAACTCTGATCATTAATTTTTTAACACTAATCTGCTAAAACGATTTTGATAAATTTTGTATGGCTAGCTTAAACATTGGGAAAATGTATAGTCTACAAACCACTAAACCGAAAACGGGTGTCAATTAAATTTATTCAGTCTTTATTTATTATTCCAATTGTAATGATATACTTATATTTACATATATTGCTAAATATGTGAAAATAGTATTTTAAATATTCATAAAACTTATTTATGTTCGCTTTCAGTAAGCAATAAGTGTTATGGTTACCTTGTCAGCAAACTTTTTCTTTGCTGGCTCGAACAACCTTTATTGTTTCCAAATATGTACTGGAAAGTATGAGCCTGGGGGAACGGCACTGAAAGTAAATAAGACAATATATGAAGGCTTAGCTCAGTCAAGCATAGAGGACATAGCTATGCGAATGACGTATTCGGCGCGTCAACGCGGGTTCTGCCCGCGTGTCACGAACAAATGAAATGTGAATAATGGACTGCGAAACGCCGTAGGAATCGGAAATCGCGTACCAACACAGCTTACTGAATTTGAAACTGTTGTTTTCACATGCCGCTGCGGAATTTTGTTATTTTGTCCCATTGTCTCTGCTATTCACGCTTTTTCTAGCGCTGTGTCTCTCGCCCGTTTTTAATTTCGTTGATTTGGGTGCGAAAGTAATTTTGTATGGCTGTGTTGAACTGTCGCGTTGGATTCAAGTTGAAATCGGGTTTATATTAAAATAGAGTATGCTCCCGGCTTTGGTCCCATTACTCTGGATTTTGTCAATAAATCTCTCGGGAACAGTACTTGTTTTCTAGATGAAAGGTATCCCATGTCGTTTTCTGTACCCCTGTCAACTTGTATACGATGCGAATTTCATGATTATTGGTTTAGCAGTTAAAGCGAGAAAGCGCTTACGCTTGTTTAGATGTTTCTTAAAACATCTAAACAAACAAAGTCCCATTCGCATTCATAATATTAATAAGTATTAAATTGTCTATGCGCATTGTTTTAATACTAAAAGCTTAACTTTTAACTAATAAAATAATTAACATGCAAACCGTAAACATAAAGCACAAATGATGCATTAACGTTTACCATATTGTTACCTCTACGCTACCAGCCGGTTTTTCGGATCCCGATACATCTAGCTGTCTCCCCTTAAGTTACACAAGATTATTACTTTAATCAAGAAACTTTAAAACTATCCCTTTTTGAAGTGAAAACTTCTTTAGCGGCGTTGTGCACTTTTTTGTGATGGGTAAAAATGTTAAGCTCACGTCAGGACACGTGACCTGATCGAAAATTCGTAAGACGGAGGGAGAATTGTCAAACTCGCGTCAGGACACGTGACCTGATCGTAAATTCGTAAGACGGAGGAAGAATTGTCATGTTTGTGTACGATAGCGCAATAAATGAATATTGTATTTTATCACACAAATGATAGTACCTTTATACTGATAATTAAAGCAATTCGTGCAAAATTATTCTCTAACCATTCCAAAATATCAAAAATGCACAACGTTAATATTCAAGTTTCCACTTCTGCCGGCACTCCCGGAGTGCAACCCGTTGATTTTTTTTAGCTCAGAAACAAGATAGCACAATACTTGCATTAAAAGGCTTTCATCATGTAAGTCGGCTTTTACTTTGTATCACTGATTCAAACTATTGTGCTGGTGGGTTAGAAAATTAAAAGTTTGAGTACGCCCGGATCGCACTACGCGGTTGTCTCTTATCAGACGAGTTGTCAACAGTATTGTCAACCTTTTTCTATTGCAATAGCTGGGGTGGGCAATCCAAGGGTGCGTAGCGGATTCCTCTCTGCCCAATTATTTTATAACAACAGATTTCCGCCAAGTTGCGTCTAATTCGATACTATATATAGTAAGGAAGATTATGACTCACATGATGATAAGCTGAGACAATAGTCTACAGACGTTAGCAATACGAGGATGAAGCAGTTGCTGTGTGGCATGCTAGAAACAAAAGAATCTCCCAAAGAAGCAATGACGTGAACATCTTTTTATAAAATCTCATCTATTCGACTGACTAAAAGGTACAGCGGTACCGAATGCGACTTACGGTTTGGATAAAGTTATAAGGATTCTTCTGTCAATTAATTATTCAGTAGTGGCACAGAATGTAAATTTGTGCCCAGTAGATAACAGTAGGCTCGCCAGCTATTACATGGTATATAAGACCATAGCTGGCGTAATATAGCTATTTTGTTGAGGATATAGGCGTGAGACTGTTTGCGCAAGTATGTATCATATCACGGCATTTTATGTAGCCGAACGAATACAGTAAAAAAGAAATATAGGTAGAAAATAAGGTCAGCAAAATAAAACTTCTCACCAATATATTATGTAATTCTACGTAACAAAAAACCTCTGGGAGACTGCTGTGCGTAAAACAATAGAAAATATGCTTGGCCATCAAAAGTTCGTAACCTGCGCTATGACGATGAAAATTACCTTTTTTAGAGGCACATTACTAACAATACTACTTTATATCCATTACGAAAATACAAAAGTTATAATTCTTTATAGAGCGAGCAATATTTATTTACCAATTTCTTTTATAACGAAAGTAGGTACATATCAATTTCGTATCGTACGGTGTAATTACGGAAAGGCAATAAAATTTACTATGCCGATATTACCCCAAAACTGCTTATTAAATACATGGAAATGCTATATTAGAAATGTAAATCTTTTGCGATGTCGGTGGTAGTTGGCTTTGAATATTCATAATAATTATATTGAAGCGGCTTATAATTTATGATACGTAAGCGTAGGTGGCTTTAGAACTTACCTACTTACTTGACAAATTTAACGCTGGTCACATAGATAAGACCGTAGTTATTATTTTATTGAGTACTAGATTTTGCCCGTAGCTTCGCTTGAGTTTATCTAGATATTTTACTGGATGAAAGGTACCCTATGACTTCTTCTGTAACCCTGACTATACGTCAGGGTTACAAAAATCAAATCAAATGTGGATCACACAAATTGTTGTCCCGTGGAGGATTCGAACCCACAACTTTCGGCTGTGGCAAAGCGCCCATTAAAACCAGTACACCATCCGTGCAGACTATTGAATGTTATAAGTACTTTGCCCAAATGTATTGAAGTGGTCTTTGAACCTGAACAGATGGTTGACAATTTATATATGTCATATCCTTACGTATCTTGCTAAGTAAAACTTACAAACCAATTTTTGAAGGTCATATAGCAATCTTGGAAAAATATACTATCTCAACGCCTGCGGATTTGGAGAGTTGGCTGAGTATTAGATCGTGCTGTTCTGCTAAAAAACTCATCTCGAACTCATCGATGTCTCCTTGACAGTAACTATAGAAACCGTTAAAGCGATGTTTACTATCATAATAGAATAAGTGGCATAGTTTATGGTATAATATGATATTGCATAATATAATTACAGTTGCAAACTTATGAGAATAAATGACTTTCAAACTTTGTTGCGTCGGTGTTGCAAAGTTAAGTTGGTAAGAAAAGGGAAAATTGCACGCTAAGACAGAAAAAAATTTCTTTAGAAGGTTTTTATTTCTAAGAGTCACAAAGCTAATAACCGTTACAGCTTAATTTAATTATAATTTGTTATGACTTTGTTAATTTTGTTATTCAAAGAAAATAATTAAACTTTTAATTTTCACGAAGGTCCGGCGACCATCCTAATTAATAATATGATGGTTGCCTAAACATGGTCAATGTACCGGATCATGCGAGGGACAAGAATTTGTGAGATAGGTTGCTTCTAGCCTGAGCATACTCCTACCTACCTCTTGTTTTAATATTGATAAAATCCAGAGCTACTCAGGATTAGGCCATTCAAATTTCAGGCATGCAGAATTCCGTACATTTTCTTTTATCGTTAAAATGAGCCATAATTACCTATTGTATAACCAATGTACCTATATAATAATCCAATCAAATATGTGCTCAAGAGCATTAGATTATCATTATTATGGTCATATTTTAAACACATTGTAGAGATAATACCCTAACACTCGAATCATAAACTGAGGTAACTAACATTATAAATTAAAAATACTACAGAAAACGTTTGCGCACAATAGCCTAACCCCAAAACAGCAAAGAATCCCCATAAAATTGTTCGACAATTGAAGAAACCTTACACATTCGCGGAACTGGCTCAGACTGCATTAGGCCTACGTTATGAGTTGGAAAATGCGACACTTACAGAGGAACTCTCCCTTATATTTATGACGTGGTTGATTTATCTTCGCCTCCCTCAGACGTTTGTTATTCTTTGTCTGGAGGGCGACGACCCCGTGACTCAGCGTTCCACAGATAACTTCTGTACAAGGTCTACTATTATCTTTTTCTGTAGTTAACTGATTAATTGACTGACAGTTGATGTGTCAGGTGAAATAATAGGCGCGGTATTTTAGAGTAATGGCACTTTGTGTGATTGAAAAGGTATAGTTTGTAAAAACGGTCACGAATTTGACGCAATCTCGTATATTACTACTCTACAGAACTACTATGACTGGTAATCAGATATTAACGTAAATATTTGACGTGTAAATATGACAAGACATTAAAAGTATTGTAATATTTGCAGTTCTCTTATAACACCCTAACGAAAATATTTGCTTTAAATGATGAATGATGATACCAGTAGGATAAAAATGAATTATTAATTTAATATTCATTGTTTTAATATTAACTCTATAAGCAAACTTGCAACACACGAGCACCGATTCTCTTCAATTCAAGATACCTGGCAAGGACTTTTTGAAAGTCAACACAGCGCGGCACACTGTACACAGTCAAAAAAGACATACATAATATCAGGATGTATGTTTTTTAATGCGTACTATATTATTAATCAGTTTTCTGTGACATAAATTTGCGAGTATTGAGGTATGTGATCGCCGAGATTTACTTTATTTGTGGACACTATTACATCCTTGGTTACATTAGTGTATCCTTCTGTTACATGATGTATTTATTAGTAGTAGGAATAGCACCTATGTAGCTACCGTCTCATGGAGTACTGATACACGCTTTGCACATTATCGCTTTTATTTACGAAAATTTTTGATTTTTGAGATAAAAGTATGTAAAATTCATATTGCTGCGTTCCTCCACTTTGATGCAAAAAAGAATAAACAAAACACATTTATTAAACACTGGATTTTGCCCACGGCTTCGCTTGCGTAAATATTGGTTAGGTTGTTTTACCTAGGTACCTATGTCCTTTTCTGTTTCCCTGATACCGTGCATACGAAATTTCATAACGATCGCGATCACGTAACAAATAACTGAACAAACTCGCATTTGTATTTATAATATTAAGTTAGGGTTATTGTATGATTTAGTATATGTACATCTATATTTATTGAGAAGTATTTCATTTGGCCAGCCATAACAACACTTACGGCCACTCCTACAACTAACAAGTAAAAGTTATCCAAAAAATAAATCGCATGCTGTCTCACTCATGTTAGGTTAAAGAAGAGAGATGGCGAGACTTATAGGTAAATGCTATCTGGAGGTGGTAGTACAAACTTTAACCACATAACCGTACAATAATATTGTGTACTTATCGGAGCTGTGTTTCTTATATGGCAATATACAATATTTTTTTTTTATGGCATAGGGGCAAACGAGCAGACGGATCGCCTGATGGTAAGCGATTACCGCCACCCATGGACACCCGCAACCCCAAAGGAGATACAAGTGCGTTGCCAGCCCTTTAAAAAGGAATGAAGGAGGGAAAGGACAAAGGAAAGGATAGGAAAAGGATCGGGGTAACTGGGCAACAATATTGATAACATAAGCAATGTTTTAAATTTAAAATATGTACCTTAACTACCAACCTTTCACTAACTTTAAATATGACGTTAACTTTAACCTTTATCCACCTAAAATCGTTTTAAAATTGGAAGGAACTTCATAAACTTATAAGTTACATCCATTGTAACAAAACATAGTTTGCAGTAACCGATTCCGCTTTCGAACAGTCGATGTGCTGCATCCGACAACCAACGAATACAATCAATGTTTTTGTTCTGAGAATAGAAATTCGATAGAAATTTTGCAATGTAAGCTTTGGCAATTTACTAATGTACATAATAAAATGCTTTTTTACTTCTCTATGAACCTATTTAGGGCGGACTTTGTATTTATGTATATAATACAAACGGGTAGATCTGAACTTTTACAGAGCTCTATTGCCTTTAGTAGAATCCAGTTTATTAGTTCAGTTTGCCACCTAACGCTTATTTTAGGCGAGTTGTTACCACAATTCTAAAAACTTCAATTACGGAGTAGATTATTCTATTTGACTACAAAATGTCAGCATAGCTATTCTTTTTTCTCCTTCATATGCAGTATTGGTTATTGCGTTCCTTCTGCAAAGCTAAGGCATCACAGCCATCTCCATGAGCAGCAGTTATCGCTTAATATTAGATGGGCCAGTGAGTCGTCTGCCTACATAGCTATCACAAAAACTAAAACGTAAATTATATTCTATTGATCTTTTTGATCACTTAACAAGGTTCAACTTTGTGTATAATGTATATCCAAAAATGGCACAGGTCTTGTCTTAGTATAAATAAGCGGAGGTTTCTATCATACTTAGTATGGGTTGCAGACACCACACACAATATTTTTAAAAGATTTTGTTATTAGTCTCACCGTTTAGCACGTAAACATTATCGCTTTTAAAAGTTAGATTGTAATCCGAAATATTGTACATTCCAACTTGAGATTACTGCGAACCATATTGCGTGACGCAGAGTCTTTACAAACGCTGAAACATTGAGCACAAAGAAATATTGGAAGTAAGATTATGAAAAGTCGGTCACAGGAACGCTCTAAGTAAATACCTCTTTTCTACAGAAAACCGACCAACTTAAATTATGTCACTGTAGTAAAAAAGGTTTCTAGTGTTCTATAGACAGCTTCTGTGCTTTCAATAGCAGCTTCTGAGCTCTTGATCTATGTGTTTGCAATTTGTTTGTCAATTGCTTAGAATGTAATTAATATAATGCTTGGTTAATGGGTCTTACTCGTGAGAAAGTATTTAAAAGGTAATAAATACCTATTCATTGCCCGAACTTCCATCGATAGTGGTCACGGGTTGACATACATTTTAAATATTTATTACCTTTTAAATACATACTTTATCATTTACATACTTTTTCTTTTTTTTTAATCGCCCAATACGTTCTATTTGATGTAAATAAATAAATAAATCATTTATTTACTATATAGGAGTAAGACCCGTTACCTAGCATTATAATTATTAAGTACATATTTGTAAATATCGCGAATGTCTAAAAATGCTTAGAATGTAGGTATTAGTAGGTTAAAATAGCCTCTTTTTATAAGTTAGTTTTATTAAAGTAGAATTGAACTCGGGCAACTAACGTCGGAGATGATTTTAAGGAAACCATTGTGCTTTCGGTATAGTCAAGTTACTGAGTTAATTCAACTATCAGGCTGTCGACGGCTTACTGTTCATAATAACTTACCTCATCATGTTGGTATGAATAAACGGTTTCAGTAATTAATGTTATGTCGATCATGTTTTATTCTCTACTAGATTTTGTACGTGGCTTTGCTCGCGTAAGGGTAGGTTAGATTAGTAATAGTACATTTTCTGGATGATACATATCATCAAAAAGGACATCCTTTTCTGTTCCCCTGACATCGTGAATGTAAAATTTGTAGATGTTTGGTCGAGCACTTAAGGCGTAAAAGCGTAACAAATAAACAAACTCACATTCGCATTTATAATATTAGTTAGGATTAAAAGTCAATTCATTCTTTAGATTTTTATTATTTAATAATAATAATAAGTATTTATTTATCTCTTTCACAAAGTTATACATAAGATAACACAGTACAGATTTAACAAATTTTTAATCCTTTGTGGCGAGACTGGTGTCTATAGTAGGAAAATCTGTGTTACAGATCACCAGGCACCCCCACCTCTTGGACGTATAGTAGATAAAATGTTAACTAATTGCTGTATACAGATAACCTCATATTTTATTTTGCGGATGAAATTAAGTAACAATTTAGTGTACGTGTGTGTGTGTGTGAGGGTGTGTGAGGGAGTGTGTGAGGGTGTGAGGGTGTGTTCGTGTGTGTATGTGCTAGATATTATTGAAGTACATATATTATGATTTTGCAAATTGGTACTTGTATTTTGAACGCACTCTTAACACAAGCATTCTTCAGCTTAGCTGAAAGAGTTAACAATATCTAGTAATAATTTTAAAGAAAAATAAAGTTCAATATTAAGTTCGAAATTATATATTTTACTGCATCAGGCGTATCTTAAAACGAAGACACAAACTACTACGTAAAATCCATTTGCTACGACTTTTCCGCTACATATTATGTAAATAATACGATCCATTATGATATAATTTTATGACTAAAACATAAAAAGCAGGCTCCAGGCACGTAAAAATAATGTCAGTAATAAAATCAAATGGAACCTGGTTGACTGCTCCACAAAATTTTCTACCTCTTTCAGAATTTTGCTAGTATAAACTATGTTAAAGGAAAATACTTTTTTATAACTTTTATCAACAGAAATGCTAGACCGAGCGTCTTTGACAACTACGACCTATATTTGGAAGGCTAGACATTCGATCAACTTTTATATCCATTTATCACGTTCGCTGTGTGCAGTGAGTGCTATCATCCTTTAATTTCATGCATGATCAACGGAGCATATTGGTATATTTAGAATTTTGTTATAATGTTGATGTACCTTAACGATATCGGGATAAAGTCGGTGAAGTGTGAGTAATCGGTCGGGACACGATGTGGGGCGGATTTGTGCACCCTCGACGTGACGGTGTGTCGTCGTGAGCTGTCATGGTAACTGCGATAGACGGGCGGGCATACAGTTTCTTTTATATGGCAGTAGCTTTTGATGATAATTATTATTAACAGGTGATATTTCATTACTTTTATTAGAAGAGATTTGTTTTGACGTGCTCGTTGAACTTATCAAATATAATCAAAGTCTCCCCGTGACCACACTGCTGAAAAGCAACCGAAACGTCGCGCACAGTGTAAGCCTAAGTAGTTTAATATTTCAAACAGTTTCAAATAGTGAAGTTTAACAGTAGTAACTATACTGTTTTTAAAATAAATAATGCGATAAAATCCATATAATGTAATTCAATTTCAAATAAAATAAGTTTCTATGATTTAATCAAGGGATGATTATTTCGATTATTTCGGCTAGAAGTAACTTACTTTCAGTACCAGAAGTTTAGTGCAGCATACACGACACTGATTGCGTAGAGTAATTGCCAATTTCGTTGCCCTGAGATTGATTTCTTACTAAAGTGTTATTGATATTTTAATCACAAAATTCCCGCAAAATCCTGGAACTGATACCCGTTACTGTCATGGTTTATATGGTAATAAGCTGACCTGCTACATAACGGCAGCTAATATAATTATAGCAATCGAAATATGGGTGTGTTATACTCTATACATCAAATATCAGTGAAGTGCTTCGTACTAAATATGTAGTAATGTGTTTATAGCACGCGCGCAACTAAACTATGAACTTTTATAACTAAATGAAAGATGAGTTTTACAAAATGAATTTCTAGTTTAATAAGGTTAAAATATAATATTTTGACGATAGTGATGCGTAAAGAGCCATCAATTTGATTCTTTAGATAATTAATTTACTTATGTTTACGCTAGAAAGTATATACTACTAGCTACAGGTTCCAGAAAAGGGCATAGAGTACCTTTCATCCAGAAAAAAGTTCTGGTCCCGAAGGATCCTTTAGGGTCCAGTACTTTTTTTACCTGACAACGTGTAATTTTCGATGATCGGTCGAGTATTTCAAGCGTGGAAGCGTAATAAACACACAAAGAAACAAACTCACATTTGCATTTATAATTAGACCTACCCATTTCAAGATGACTTCTCTAGAATCACGTCGTACTCTCTCTGATTTGGTATTCTTGTATAAGCTGCTCAATAACCAGTTTGACTGCCCTGAACTTCTAAATAAAATATGCATCAATGTACCACATAGAGTCCCTCGCCATCCTGTCTCGCTACTTAGACCGCCATGACTTAGAACTAACCTTGTTAGGCATTCACCGATAGTCAGATTATAATCTGACTATCGGTAAGATAAGATAATTATCTTACTTTTACAATGATGTGTCGCAGGTTTCGGAAGACATAGATATATTTAATTATTCACTGACGAAATTCAAAAATGCTGTTGCAGCTCATTTGCGGAATGTTTCGTAGATCGCTTTTCTCTTTTTCTTTATTATTTTGTAATTTGTATTTTTTTTATTTCATAGTTACTGCTTTTATATTATAATATTTTACTTTTATTTTAATTGCATTTATGTATGTAGTTATGTACCTACTATTTTTGTCGCATGCTGTGATCTCTTATTAGTAAGAAAACATAAGACCTACAATATTAGAGCTGTATACAAAGGGTATAACTATTGATATTCTGTGTTTTTGTGAAACCTTTATAAAAAAGGGCTCAGAAAGTAATCTAATACTAAAAAAATATAAGCTCGTTTCGTTTTACTCAAGATCCCACCAACGCAGAGGTGGAATCTGTATAATAATTAAAAAAGATTTAGATTGCAAACCTATCTGTAATTTAGTTGAACCAATATTGTATCATTTTGAATATTGTGCTATAGAAATAACCACACTTAAACTCTTTGTAATTTGTATTTACCGAACACCAAATTCAAATATAAATGTATTTTTGAAAAATCTAGATAGTGTATTAAAAAAAATTACGAAAAGAAATAAACATAAAATAATTTTGTGTGGGGATTGGAACATTAACGCGACAAAGGAAAATAAAAACTTCAAAGAACTGGAATATATCTTGCAAAATTATAATATATCTAATCACATTACTATACCGACTAGAAAATCTTCCTGTATAGATCTTATAACCAGCAACATTCCTGACGCTCAGCCTCAAATACATACTCTCGCCCTATCTGATCACGAGACTGCTCAAACCATCTGCTTTAATTGTTACGTAGATATTGCGAAAAACAATAAACAATTTTGGTTTGAAAAGAGAAGAGACCTGAGCCAGAATAACATAGAAAAATTTATCTCTTGTATATCATCGCTATCTTTTTCTGAACTTTATGAGATAGATGACACAAATGTAGCTTTTAATAATTTCCACGAAACGTTGTCTCTTTTTTATAATTTGTGTTTTCCTATTTTGAAAGTAAAAATTTCAAATAAAAATGTTAAATCTAAGTGGATTACAAAAGGGATAAAGAAATGTTGCATAATAAAACGTACTTTATACCTAAAATATCGTTTAACGGTTGCCCGTAAAAATCACTACCGAAAGATCTATAACAATTATAACAAAATTTTAAGGCGATGTATTTTACATGCTCAGAAGTCGGAAAATACGAATTACATTCTTCGTTCTAACAATACATGTAAAGCTGCCTGGAATATTATTAAAAATAACAGCATTGGAAATAATGGTGTGTCCGATATTGATTGTATCACGCTTGACCAGGACACGTACACTAATGCCAAGACGATAGCCGATAAGTTTAATAACTTCTTTATTAATTTGACCCATAAACCAATCCAATCAAATACATGCATTGACTACAAACATTCTATATCTGACATTCATAATTCTATTTACTTGACTCCGACTAATGACATTGCTATATTCAATATTATTAATTCTTTAAATGAAACCAACTCGACTGGCTATGACGATATTAATACTAAAATTCTTAAACGCTGTTCTAAGTTTATATCTCTTCCACTTAGCTATATTGTTAACTTATCACTAATCCAAGGTATATTTCCCACAAGGCTAAAATTTTCCATAGTTAAACCACTATTCAAAAAAGGTGATAACTGTGATATGAATAATTATCGTCCCATCACTCTCATACCAGTTATTTCAAAAATATTTGAAAGATCTATGTACAATAAACTATATTCATTCGTGACAAAACATAACATATTAAGCGAAGAACAGTTTGGTTTTCGAAGAAATAAATCAACTACTCTTGCCTGCTTCAGTCTTATGAAGCTAGTTACTACTAGTCTCAATGATAAAATGCCTGTGCTGTCTGTGTTCCTCGATATGTCAAAAGCATTTGATTTCGTGGATCATAGGCTGCTCCTCTTCAAACTCAATCGTTATGGCATTCGAGGCAATGCGTTAAATTGGCTAGAAAGCTACCTAAGTGAACGGCAACAATGCGTAGAAATCTCCAGGCGTACAACATCGGATAAAAAGGTATACAGATCTGCCTACAGTCAAAACTCTTATGGTGTTCCTCAGGGGAGCATATTAGGGCCCCTTTTGTTCCTACTATATATAAATGATTTACCCAAGGTTACCCCACACAAATGTATTTTATACGCTGACGATACAACAATTAGTATCAAACTTGCCGATAGCAATATTACCAATTATGAAAATGAAATTAATAATACACTAAATAATATGATACAATGGCTGAATGATAATAACCTACACGTCAATATCAGTAAAACGAAAATGTTGCAATTCAAAACTTATAATAGCAAACGTCCGCAACTACAAATAAAGTATGCAAATGATACAGTTGAAGAAGTTGAAAACGTTAGATTTTTAGGAATAACGATAGACAGGTTTTGTAATTGGAAAGCACACATAAGTGAATTGTGTAGTAAAGTACAAAGATTTATTTTTGTTTTAAGCAGAATAACTCACATAGCTGGTATCGAGGCCGCTTTATATGCATATCATGGATATGTATCATCAATTTTGCGCTATGGTATTATAATATGGGGAAACTCGGTTGATATCATCAATATTTTCAGAGCTCAAAAAAAATGTATCAGAGCAATAAATAAAACCCAACCGATAGAAAGTTGTGTTCCTCTGTTTAAAAATAATAAAATACTACCTCTCCCATCGTTATATATATTCGAAATCTGTATCTTTGTACACAAAAATATAAACCTGTTTGAGACACATAATGCAGCTGTAATTAGAAAAAGTCGAAAAATTCGTAAATTATATGTACCCCAGCAAAGAATAGAACTTTTTTCTAGGAATGTTTACTGCATGGCAATACGCATTTACAACAAATTACCCGATATATTTAAAACATATAACCTCACTACATTTAAAAACAAATTATTTTGCTTCTTGCTGGACAAATGCTATTACTCGACGAATGATTTCTTATGTGAAAAATTTGACACGAAATTTAAATTGTAACTTGACATTATAATAATAATTGACATGTTATATAATATATGTATTTATTACTAATTATTTCAAATTTATTATTGTCCTCGATTTTTAATTGCATTCTTAACTTTAAAGATAAGTTATCTGAGTATGTTAACTTTAAGATTTGTACGCCGGAAACGGCAGAATATTATGGACATATAAAATTTTGTAACACCTCTGTAACTACAATATTCTGACAAATAAATATAATAATAATAATAATAATAAAATATTTGTGCTTAGCTTCTAATTGCAATATATGTGTATTTCTTGTTAGAGATCCTTTTAAATAAATAAATAAATAATATTAATAAGGATTATCGTACAAAGTCAGAGATGAGATCAGCATTCCCAAGTCAAAAACTTAAATTCCCATGACTTCCATCTTTCTGATGAGAATTTCACTGTATCAGCAGGTTTTCAAGTCCGACAATGATTGTCTAAATATCCATATTATAATCCCACACGGGACAAGAGTATGTGTGATCCACATATAAGTAGCTGTTTCCAGTCTGGGTGTTCTTCGTGCCTGATGTTTCATTTTTATAAAACCCTCTGGATTTATTTCTAGTGTTATAATATTTTTAATACAAAATATATTTATTTGAAGAAATTTATCGTCATACGCCATTTACAGGGTCGTATGAACCATAATAGTCACCAAAGGATGTCATACATTATACATCATATTATTATATGCTATAAAGACAGTATAAATCAATTAATAAAATACCAATAGGCCACGCTTTTATACGCCATTATCAAAACCCACAACCTTCTGCAAACCCGCATGTTACAAATATAACAAACAAATAATATCAATATCAACGTAACCCATATACATAGTTAATTAATACTGAAACAAGTACAATGCGTTTTATATATCCGTATTTTTTTATTGTGATAAGAAGGTTATCAAAATCCGTCAAAATATATTTTTATTACTTATAATTCGATGAACCTATGTAACTTGCAATCGTTCTTGGAAACATGCCAAATTAGTGTAAATGTGGAGAACAGTGTTAATTTTTATAATTAGCTAATTAAAAATGAGTTTTAATGATTACATGTATGTAGCGTACATCGCATTAAAACGGCAAAGAGCTATGAGCCCAAGTTACCTTGTTCCCATATATGAATCGCCAGTCACCATTATTAGCAAACCCATTTATTTATTAAATTAGTATTACAAATGCTACTGGTTTTGCCCGTGACTTCACTCGTTTGAGAATAGTATCTACTTTTTTTTTGGATTAAAGGTCCACTATATCCTTTTCTGTGCCCCTAACAACGTGTATGCGAAATTTCATAACGACCAGTCGAGTAGTTAGTCATGAAACGTAAAACAAATTCACATTCGCATTAAATATATTAAAGTCTGTATTACAAAGAATACTGATTCTATGTAAATATAACCAAACCAGCCGAATAACATCTTTTGTTATATACAGGTTCACAGATATTAAAGTCTATTTCCCAGATTACACTGAATTTTAAAAAGTTTATGTGACTGCAATATAGCCAATCGCTTACCTACTTCATTGTTCTTTTAATTACTTAAACATCTTCATCTATATTCGTTATCTTTGCCGCACGAAATATGATGTTAACATAAATTATCTTAATATATAATTTACATACATACATAGATTCACGCCTATTTCCCGGAGGGGTAGGCAGAGACTACGGATTTCCATTTGCTACGATCCTGACACACTCCTTTGGCTTCATTCACTTTCATCACATTCCTCATACACGCCCGTCGGTTCAAGGAGCTCTTAACCTGGCCTTTGTCCAGAACGCCTCCGATCTGATCGAGAAACGTTCGCCTAGGTTTTCCTCTTGCGACTGTTCCATTCACACTAGCCTTATAAACTTTCTTAGTCAGTCTTTCCTCGTCCATTCTTTCTACATGTCCAAACCAGCTTAACATACCCTTTATGTATGTATTTAGGTATGTTAATAATTTATTAATTGATATTATTCCCCTGTAGCTTTACTTGACTTTGAACCTGACTAATGTAAGATAATATACGACTAATTAATTGAATTGCTAATGACGTTGATATTTATCATTGTAGGCTGCCGAAATTCAAAGAAGTTGTGCAAAAATGTATAAGTATTTAAGGTGTAAAATTTGTATAATTATTTTTATTGTGTTAGTTATATTATATTATATATTAGCTTATAATATCGTTTTAGAATATCCTGTAAAGGTATTATAAATGTGTTTTAATTAAATAAATATATAGCATGCTTGGCAATTTTAAACAAGACATAATAATACGCCAGCTCATACGTCATTTTCGCCGAGAATAATATGTTATAATGTATTCTTCCTTCTTCTTCACAAAATTCCGTTTAGGTATTTACTTTACTTATATATAAATTAGGCCAATTTTCAATCACCAGATAAGCCTTAACGGACGAATAAATGTGACGTTTGACAGATTTTATATAAAAAATCTGTCAAATTCATTCCTTAGGCAAGCTAACTGACGATTAAACAATCGGCTCTAAAACAAATCTACGTTAATCTAATAACATTCTTTTGGCATTTATATTTCAGTGTGACGTATTTAAAAGACAAATAAAATGTAAGAACCAACTAGGTTGTAAAAAATATTTATTTCTTCTATATCTATATCTATACATCTATACAAATAAATAAAATTGAAGTGTCTGTAATGTCAAAATAACAGCTTTTTATCTAATGCATATGAAAGTATATAAGGTACCTATACGAAAACATCTATTTTACAAATTTTTGTCTGTCTGTTTGTTTGTTCCGGCTAAGCTCCCAAACGGCTGAACCGATTTTGACGGGACTTTCACTGGCGGATAGCTGATGTTATAAGGAGTAACATAGGCTACTTTGATTTTAGAAAAAAATATGGTCCCGCGGAGACAAACACTTTTTAGTTAAAAACTACGCGGACGAAGTCGCTGGTAACAGCTAGTAGATACATAAAATTATAGATTGGCTGGCATTTTAATTATTTTCAAAGGTTCGAGTTTGTATCTATAGTTATTTTTATTATATATTTATTCTAATAAGTATGTTCTAGATTTTGTAATATTATGACGTTACAGAGGTGCAATCTGTACAGTTTTGAAGTTCTCCTGCATATTAAATAAAATGTAGATACAATTTGATTTTCTGCGATTTGAGATCCTACGTAATAGCTTTTTCATACTGTGATAATAGGGCAAACCTATTGCCGTCTACCAGAAATTTGTAAACTTCGTGCTGCTTCTAAAATTGCAGACGCCGCAATAGCACTTTTTCTGACCCGGCATCCTCCATGCCTCCTCCTAGCATCAATGCAATTTTTTGTCATGTTTCTTACGAACAAATCGTAGAAGTTCATATAAACTTAGGAAGCGTATAAATGGTATAGCAGTTCTTATAGATATTACAGTATCAGCTAAAACACGAGTCTATAAAAAATACTGCCTTAAGCTAGAACATTTTTGGCAAAGATGTTTCATACACTCTCCTTGCTTCGATGAATGCCTTTAGGAGTTGTTTAATGAGCCGCGAATTAATGCATGAAGAACCGAGCACTATTTTTGTATTAATCATATTTACCCTCAATAGATGTTTGTATCGAGCTTATAATATTTGTTTTGAGATAAATATTATTGTTTGAAATAAATTAGCAATAATATGACTTTTTTGCTGAATGAGTTTGTAATTGGATGGGCTTTAATAAAGTATAAACGGTTACGTTATTTATGATTTTTCTGTTAGTAATACCGTAAAATCATATTACTTTTTTTATAATATCACATTAATATATGTAGTCATATTCACATTATTCCATTTCAGAAAAAGTTTTCTGTGCTAAACACATGTTTCAATTCCATCACAAAACCTGTTTTAGTAATTTCTTTTAGGTGCTTAAAGTGCTTAGCCCTGCCAAGAACAATATTTTCGCATCTTTTGTAAAACGTATACCTACTAACAATTTTGTGATATTGTATAAGAACATTGCCCTGCTGCAAAACTTAATTCAGTTTACAACAAACATACTATTAATGTAATAGTATTCTTGTTCTAAACTGAAGCCTTCAATACCGAAATGTTTTAAAGGAGTAAAATCGTATGCAGTACGCACGTATATGGACGTGTTTAAACGCAAAGCTTAGAATGTAACTAACTAGACCCAAAGTCAAAAAGTAGGTAAAGAATTTATTACTATTTATATTTGTGTAACAAAAACAAAGATTCTAAAGACACCGAAAAACGTCCCTTTTATAAAACAAATAGCCTGAGGCCATAATTTCAAAAGAAACTGAAAAGTACCTTGAAATGACAGATGATTAAGGGGCACGGTACAAGTAGTAACATTTCAATAAAAGCTAAGAAAAAATATTCGTTGTACGCGAGAAACATTAGTCTTGGCCAAAATATCTCTTGTGAGGAATGATTTATGAGACTAAACGAGCGTGTTGGACATCATAAACACGTACTACCTATTCATTTATAGTATGTTATGAGAGGCACCGATTTTTATATGAATATTAGCAGAAACCAGAATTTATTCGTGGTAAGGTTTAGGGTAAACTTAGCTTCATTGCAAACGACCATATGAAAAAGATGAATAATAAATATTCATAATATATTAATAATATTCTATCACATACACACAACACAATCTAGCACAAATTAAGCAGAGCTTGTACTATGGGTACTAGACAATGGATAAACATACATATATACTTCTTTTTGTAAATACATCCAGACCAAGACAAACATCCATGTTCATGCACACAAATGTTTGAGTTTTGCGGGAATCGAACCCGCTACCTCAGGCGTGGCAGTCGGTTACACTAACCACTACGCCATGACACAATACGGTCTCCGACATGACACAATACATTGTGTCTGACCTTAATATGAATTTATTTCGATCAAAGAAGGTTCGATGTTTGACTGAATAACGCGTCTGCCACTAAATACGCTTGAAACTTGGCACATAGATGAGTCATAGCCTGGATTAAAATTTAGGATCCTGTTTCTCGCCCGCGTGAATGTGGCTACGCATCCCGGTATGCGTAGCGTGATTCACGCGGGCGAGGTCAAAGGCAGGAACTCGTATTTAAATCAATATGATTAAGTTATAGTATAACAACAGTACATACCACGTTACGTTATAACTAAAAATGATAAATTTATAATTTCAAAATTTATTAACAAATATAAATTTTGCACATGAGGTTTGCATTTAATAGTTTTAAAATCAATAAGGATTTAAAGCTAATTGATAGTAAAATCTATACGTATACATTTTTGTCTTATATCAACTGTTAAAAATGTTGCACATTTTTATACCTTATGCTTTAAATAACTGCTATGGAATTTGTCATGTGTTCAGATGTCAATTATTTTATCAGAAAACCCGACAACCATGGACGTTGTATGTACTAAATTTGGTCCCTTTTCATATTTATGTTTTGAGCAAAATATCAATTTGTTAGCTCAGTAAATAAATCTAATAAAAATACTTAAAACCCTCCAAAATCTTTCCATTCCCTCAGGCTATCTGTATCTAAAGCACCTGCTTCACCGTCATGAAAGAATGAGGTTTGATATTCTACAACATAAAACCTTCTTCGAGCAAGCTGTCAGTGGTCTGCCAGAACATATTTGGGAACGTATTTGCCTAGCAGGCAGACGGCCTGCAGTATGCTCGCTAGGTCAATACGTTCCCTGCTATTGTTATATCGGTATATTGTATGTAATAATTTAATAATGCGCTTTGCGTACTATGAAAATGCACTTTTAGCTATAACTGCGCTTTGTGACTGCTATACAGTGTCATTACAATACTATTGTTTGCAATCTTAACTAATGTGAGTTTGTTTATTTATTTATTACGCGTTCACGCCTTAACTACTTGACCAATCATCATGCAATTTTGCATACACGTTGTCAGGGGTACAGAAAAGGACATAACTTTCATCCATAAAAAGTACTGCCCAAGCGTAGCCGCGGGCAAAAGCTAGTTATTTAATAAAGCATTGTGCATACTAAGAAAACGCGATGCTAGCTGTAATTACACTCTTGTGACTGTGCTATAATGCGGTGTTGCTACAATGCTATTGTTAGGTACACTCTATAATGTGAAGGTAACAGTACTTGGTCCCACGATCCAATATTAAGTTTCATATCAAAATATTTATATTTTCAAAGTACCTAAATCGAAATATTTTTTAGTGTCCAATTGTTTAATATATATATACTGTTAGGAATCAAATGTGAAACAGCATAAAAAAATAACAGACGCACTTTAACCTTTAAATAATCATTGACTTATTCAAGAAATGCATTAACAAATAAAGTAAGAAATAATTGATATCACCCAACAGCGATCACTCAGCACGTCCGTTCCGTCCGCCGCTTGATGTCAAAGTGAGTCATTGCGCGCCAAACGCGCTTTTATAACACGCTCGATCGGATGATTCGTGACGTTACTTGTTTACGTCGCATTCCGCAACTAACAATACATATATTAAAAAGTTTGACTGTTGACTCGTCCTCACCAAAATAGGTGAGGGTTTGCCATAACAGTCATAGGTATCAAATATGTTTGCTCTGTTTAATAGAGCTCTCAATATCGTGGGGTGTACTTTAATTCTATTTGTGCAGTCAAAACAAGGGCCAGCCTGATCCCCTTTCAATTAATTTATCCGAATATCCCGAGGCTCACTTTTTACTCTATTTCCATTTCGGACAGATCGAATATCCCAGTACATTGTGGTAACATGACAAAGTAAGAGATATGAACTTATTTTGTTCGTAATTGAATGGGTTTTTGTTTTGACGGGCGGGTTTGTTCTGTTTGTTCAATTGAAGTCAATCGCTATATTGCTTTTTATGTATGTGGCTGGTGATTGCGATCGATGTTGCTAGTTTCATTTTTCGGGATGTTTCAACGAAATTTATTTACTAAGGCATGTCAAGTCGTACCTCAGTAAGCGTTAAAGCGAACTTATGCTAAGTTTTCTATAACGCTTACTAAAGTACGCCAGGTTTTAAATATGATACTTATATCTAATGTTATTTACATTTAGTCCAATATTCCAGTTTTTCTGCAAGAAAACTCTAATTAGCAGCAGGAAATGGTGTAATTTTTTTAACAAGGTGTTTATTAAGCGTACTGTCAGCCGTAAATATAGACATGAAGAACCTTCCTATAAGACAAACTTCTTGAAAATTTACAAAATTTTGTACCTGCATATAAAATTAAGACCGAATTATAAAGCGTTTTATTAACACAGTAAAATAAAAAGTTAAAGCAAATATAGGTCTCAAGTCTCTACATACATTTACAGTATATAATGGAGAAGTACTGTCGAAAATAAATTGTTTTTCATAATAGCAATACAAAACATCAGCCTCCCCCATAGGCCTCCATTACGCGCGGTCTTAGGCGGAATTAAGGTAATTACCTTACCCGGTACCATCACAGAATGGTGTTATTAAAAGCACAGGTGGTCCTTACTGATCGTCCACGTCACACCAACAAAGAAATGTGTCTAATTAGCTCTCTAACTATGGCATTTGTTGTATTAAATTAAAATAATAAGTATAGGTTAAAATAGTGTCAATAAAAAGCCCAATGATGCTGTGGAAATGGCGCAGCGTTTGATTCACAAAGATAATTAACGTTTACCAGTTTCGTTCACAAGAATAATTATTATTAACGTTTACCACAGTTTCGTTTTAAGATGGGTGACAAAAGTTTTATATAAGTTACGCTATATGCACAGCAGCCATAGCCTAATGGGTAGATCGTTGACTGTCACGAGTTTAATCCCAAAGCACGCACTGCTGACTTTTCGGAGTTGTAGGGAAACCTACATGTTTGTGACTTTTCTATAATGTTGTTCGTAGATGTTTGAAGTCTGCTAACCCACGCTGGGCCAGCGCGTTATATAATAGTTGACTATTTAGTATTCTTTAACATTTTATAAGTTATCTATCTATATATATAAAGGAAGATGTCCTGACTGACTGACTTAGAGACAACGCACAGCCTAATCCGCTGGTCGTAGGAACTTGAAATTTGGAGAGCATGTGTGTTTTAATTTGTAGGGGTGTACTAAGAAAGGATTTTTTGAAATTCCACCCCTAAGTGGGTGAAATACGGGGGTGAAGTTTATATGGAATTTGCTCATTTCTGGACTTATAAGTATAAAAATAGGTATACAAGTTATTGATTATAATATTATATATTATCCTTACTTAATATTATAAATTCGAAAGTAACTCTGTCTGTCTATCTGTCTGTGTGTCTGTTACCTTTTCACGGCTAAACCACTCAACCGATTTAGATGAAATTTGGTACAGATGTAGTTTAAACCCTGGGGAAGGACATAGGCTACTTTTTATTGATGTAGGTACCACGCGGGCGGAGCCGCGCGCAAAAGCTAGTGTAAGTATATTAATTATTACACAGATTTATAATTAAGCATTTATTTATCTTTTGAAGAACTTGTACTATGTGATATTTTCTTATCATACTTAGAATTACTTTTAAAATAATTAGTTATTTTGTTAAGAATAAAACTACATCTAAATTTACTAAATGCTGAAAGTCAAAGTCACAATAGTCTCATCAATAAAAGAAATCTTTCCATTTTAAGTCACAAAAACGTAAAATACTACGTGATGTTTTAACCTAACGGATTTTAAGCGGTCAGTAAGTATGCTTAAATTTTTACATTTTTGTGAACGATACAAAACAACAACTAGCATCAGGTTCTGAATTATCGGTAAGCGAATAAAGCTGCCGTCGTAATAATAGCGAGGCGAGTGCGAAGTTTAAAGTAATTCACATCGTGTATCTTGTTGTACCTAATATCTACTTTCATTTAAGAAGTTACTTCTTAGGATGGGAATAAATGTTTGCCTTGTTTGAAAATAGTAAGCTAAGGTAGCCTTTGAATTGTGATTTTGTAAAGATGAAGCTAAAATTCACTATCAATATCCAAAACATTTTATAGAACATCCTAACTCCCAACTAATATTATAAAAGCGAAAATGAGTTTGTTTGTTTGTTACCTTTTCACGCCTAAACCACTGAACTGATCATCATGAAATGTTGCATATACGTTGACAGGTGTACAGAAACGGACATAGGCTACCTTATATCCCGAAAAAAATTACTGTTCCCGAGGAAAACAATAATAACGTTCTTATGATAATAGATGGCGCCACGTGTCTTTCGAATTATATTATTACAAGCAGAGTACAACCCGAATTGATTGTCAAATTCTAAATTAACGCGAGCGAAGCCGCGGGCAAAAGCTAGTATTCTATAAAAACAAATTGAAAACATTTTCTATAAAAATAACCTATAATGAATTATGTTTGCAATTTATTATACTTTTGGAATTAGTAATATTAATACTATTATTTAACTAATATTACTATTAGGTACTATTGCTGTTAAACACATAACAAAGACGTGCAGAACAGGTATCTTATAAGAAAATCACATTTATAACTGCACATACATATGAGGCAGTGACTTAAGTGGCTACTTTGCCACTTACGACGGTCGTGTGTTGCCGAATCAATCCCCTACGGAATAAAATTCGCGTGATCAATACAGTAAGTGTCCCTAGTTTGGTTTTTGCTTTTTGTAATTTTTCTATAGTGTGGCAGTCTGGTAGTTTGTTATCTTATTGAAGTACAAACTTCTTTAGCGGCGTTGTGCACTTTTTTTGTAATGGGTAAAAAATGTTAAACTCGCGTCAGGACACGTGACCTGATCGAAAATTCGTAAGACGGAGGGAGAATTGTCATGTTTGTGTACGAAAGCGCAATAAATGAATATTGTATTTTACCACATAAATGATAGTACTTTTATACTGATAATTACAGCAATTCGAGCAAAATTATTCCTTAACCATTCCAAAATATCAAAAATGCACAACGTTAATATTCAAGTTTTCACTTCTGCCGGCACTCCAGGAGTGCAACCCGTTGTTTTTTAATTCCTAACTAATATTATAAATGCGATAGTGATTTTGTTTGTTTGTTCGTTTGATACGCTTTCGCGCTATAACTACTCGACCGATCATTATGTAATTTCATATACACCTTGTCAGGGGAACAAAAAAGGATATAGGGTACCTTTCATCCAGGAAAAAGTACTGTTACTAATCTCACGTAACCTACATGTACACGAGCGATGCCGCGGGCAATATCTAGTTATATGTAAAACTAGCTGACCCGCGCAACTTCGTCTGCTTCACATAAGAGAATTTTCCTAGTTTTTGCAATATTTTTCATTTATGCTCCGCTCTTATTGGTCGTAGCGTGATGTTATATAGCCTATAGTCTTCCTCTATAAATGGGCTATCCAACACTGAAATATTTTTCTAATTTTTACCCGTAGTTCCTTAGATTACCGCGTTCAACCAAACAAACAAAATGTGAGTGAAGTCGGCGCGTGAGCGCCCCCGCCTTTTTATAAATGCAGCGGATGGCCGTTTCGCGCGTTAAACAACAATCAACCGTATAGCCGTACCCATACTGGCGCGGCGAGATTTGGAAGTTTTATTTCATCTATATCTTGTGTGTTTATAAACCGATTCCTATATATTTTTTTATAATATAAATATTAAAGTGTACTTTTTGAATATGGGAGTTTGATAAAGATATGTCTATGTGAAATACAATATATTTATGTATTTTAATACACTTTGAAGAAATGCCTAACGATTAAACACGTTATTGTGGCTAATTTATAAAAGATAGATATATACTATTAAGGACTTTTTTGTAGATCTTTTGAAGACCATCATCTTTGTAATACATACTTTTGGTGTATTCTATAATAATATAATATATAATATTCTATCACATACACACAACACCATCTAGCCCAAACTAAGCAGAGCTTGTACTATGGGTACTAGACAATAGATAAACATACATATTATATACTTTTTTTTGTAAATACATACTTATTATACATAGAAACACCCAGACCAAGACAAACATCCATGTTCATGCACACAAATGTTTGACTTGTGCGGGAATCGAACCCGCGACCTCATGCGTGGCAGTCGGTTACACTAACCACTACGCCATCGAGGCCGACAACGTATGCGAGGATAAGAGCTCGAAAGCGCATTTTCGTCCGACTTGCTTCAAATTTATCGTCACTGCTCAGCTCCTATGTGTCTTAGCGTTATGTTATATAGCCTATAACCTGCCCAGGAGTATGGACTACAATCGTACCAAGTTGTTAAAATCCCTTCAGTAGTTTTTGACCCATGCGTGCACATACAGACAGACAGACAGACAAAAAATTTACTAATTGCATTTTTGTCATCAGTATCGATCACCATTCATCCTCCAATATTAATTTTGAATATATATTCAATGTACAGAATTGACCTCTCTACAGTTTTATTATAAGTATAGATATATAGTGAACCGATGACTTTTTTTATGTGCTCCTCTAATCCGTATTAATCATGTTACATAACACCGTACATTTTATTCTATAATTAGATACTAGGCGATGGATGAATCGACACAAATGTAAGGAATCAAGTTAATTTCTCTCTATGAGCTGTGTGTACAATTATCATTTCATTTGAGTTATTGTATGAGCTAACCCGAGCGTATCATTCCATGCATAGGGGAGTTTCTATGGTGCTTGTCACTGAGGGATGACAAGCTTATATTATAGTGTAGAGATTTTTGGGAAGTGATATTGTAGTGCTTCTCTACGAATATTTCTATGGTGCTTGTCACTGAGGGATGACAAGCTTATATTATAGTGTAGAGATTTTTGGGAAGTGATATTGTAGTGCTTCTCTACGAATATTTCTATGGTGCTTGTCACTGAGGGATGACAAGCTTATATTATAGTGTAGAGATTTTTGGGAAGTGATATTGTAGTGCTTCTCTACGAATATTTCTATGGTGCTTGTCACTGAGGGATGACAAGCTTATATTATAGTGTAGAGATTTTTGGGAAGTGATATTGTAGTGCTTCTCTACGAATATTTCTATGGTGCTTGTCACTGAGGGATGACAAGCTTATATTATAGTGTAGAGATTTTTGGGAAGTGATATTGTAGTGCTTCTCTACGAATATTTCTATGGTGCTTGTCACTGAGGGATGACAAGCTTATATTATAGTGTAGAGATTTTTGGGAAGTGATATTGTAGTGCTTCTCTACGAATATTTCTATGGTGCTTGTCACTGAGGGATGACAAGCTTATATTATAGTGTAGAGATTTTTGGGAAGTGATATTGTAGTGCTTCTCTACGAATATTTCTATGGTGCTTGTCACTGAGGGATGACAAGCTTATATTATAGTGTAGAGATTTTTGGGAAGTGATATTGTAGTGCTTCTCTACGAATATTTCTATGGTGCTTGTCACTGAGGGATGACAAGCTTATATTATAGTGTAGAGATTTTTGGGAAGTGATATTGTAGTGCTTCTCTACGAATATTTCCCTCTGGTGTCAACTTGGTGTTAACGTGACTCAGTGGATGCATACTCGTTACAACTTATACTATATTTGATGAAATGCGGGTAGTTAAAGTTTAGTTAAAAACTATGTTTATAATGTAGCAATTTAAATTTTTTGATGTTTTATAATGTTATTATTAGATTGCTAAACCAAAAGTGTTAGTCTAGGTCATTATTTTATTATTATATAGTAATTCCAAATTACTTTATTAGTATTTATTTTATGACATATAGCATTAAACGTTGCTTGTAATTAATTGTTTTATTAACAAAGTTGAATAATGATTACACTTACTTATTTCAATTTGCAAGCTATAATCTATAGTAATAAATATTTATATCTAACAGTGGATTTTGTCTTTATTAGCTGCTATCAATTGCCCTGAATTTATTTTTTCGGAATAAATACATTTTGCGACTTAGTTTGACTTTCACCGATTTCTCTTAAATAATTACGACAGTGATATTATAATACCCACATAAAAGATTACACTATTGCCAAATATAATGGTGTGTTAAAAATGAATTGAAGCCTAAATTGTTTGAAATGTAAAACGGTCTGCCATATTACAATACCTATTTACTTAAATTATATCAGACTATCGATTTTGAGGTAATAAAAAATAAAATGTTGATACTAAGCAGTAAAGTGTTATCGAATCTACAAATAGGAGGCAAGGGACACACGTAGTAATTCACACACGTAGGTAGTGGTTTTAATTGGCGGCCAGACAGGTTTTAATTATTTATTTATTTCAAAAACTATTATCTATCATTACAGGTTCTTAACCTAATGCGATAGTATAGTAACATAACTAAAATATAACATTTAAAACGGTAATATAATGAAACATCTTAAATCTATTATATTAACAATAACTTAATATCCAGTATGTAGCCTATGTGAATTCGCTCAATGAACCTGAATGAAAATGAAATTATGTCTGCTTTTCAAGACTTGGCATGTTAAGGAAGAGCTGTAATGATAATAAACATTGAAAACTTCTGCGGGCACCGTAGCACTGCCATATGAACCACTGTCCACTAAAAATAAAGAAAAACTTAAAAAGTGGGTGCGATACATGTCTTTGGAGGTAAAGGCGTAATCTATACTAATATTATAAGGCTGAAGAGTTTGTTTGTTATTTGATTTAATGCGATAATCTTAGGAACTACTGATTCGAATTGAAAAATTATTTTAGTGTTAGATAGCCTATTCATCGAGGAAGGCTATAGGCTATATAAAATTACGCTACTACCTACGGGGGCGCCGCAGTAACCATAAAGGCGGGTACAACCGCGGGCATAACTAGTCCTACATAATATAAGCTTGTTACGATTCTTGAATATAACCACACATTTCTGTTACACGCCGTTTATACCTCAAATCAGATCCAAATAGGGTTTAATTTAGATCTCTTTACATTCTATTACTAGCCCCGAGCGGGCACTAATGTTCTGAAGGTGGCGGTTTTTCCCTACCCGGTGTGTTTTAGATTTGAACGATAATTCTTCTGTAATAACTTTCAAACTTTCGCGTGGCATGATTTATATATAACATGTAACGGGTATTAACGCGATCATGCATAATGTTTACCTTTTATAGGCTTGACGTTTCGACCAGGTTACACCGGCCATAATTCTTCTGTATCTTACTATCTTAATGTAACAAAGAACTTCAATATTCTCACCCATTAAAATAATAATAATAATAATAATATTCTACCACATACACACAACACCATCTAGCCCAAACTAAGCAGAGCTTGTACTATGGGTACTAGACAATGGATAAACATACATATATACTTATTTTTTTGTAAATACATACATATTATACATAGAAACACCCAGACCAAGACAAACACCCATGTTCATGCACACAAATGTTTGACTTGTGCGGGAATCGAACCCGCGACCTCAGGCGTGGCAGTTGGTTACACTAACCACTACGCCATCGAGTCGTCAAATATTAATATTAATCAATTCTTCGCAAGTACATTTATCTAGGTATAGAAGGGAATAAATACGGCAGTGCCAAAACCATATTTTGGGCTAATTGAATAAGTATATTTACAAGCGTAAAACAACATAACAGTATTTATTATAACTAGCGGTCGCCTAGTGCTCGAAATTCGACCAAAGTTTGCCTGTAAGATATTGCTGACATATTATGTCAATAAATATTGATATATGTAACCATAGTTACGCGCTTCGACTGCGTGTGTCAAATGCATGGTTATGTGCGTGTAGTGTTTTTTCATTAATTTAATGTATTTATAATGCATATTTTAAAAAAATATTAGCATTCGTCACTTCTTCTCTGTATAAACTATAAGTGTGCGAAATTTCATACTCCTCCGTCCACCCAATTTTCGTAAAAAGGGATCCAAAGTTTTCGCTTCACGTATTAATATATAGATTCTTTTTATGAAGATGTGTGAAATCGTTGATTAATATAAAGTACCCGTTATACACAAAAATAAAAATACAATACAAATATAAACATAATATTTAACATTGAAAGATAAATTAAGTTCCTCTGTTCTGTGAGCCTGCTTTTGTATTTATAATAAAATTGGCAAATAAGCAAACAGTCTCCTAATACTAATCGATAACTGTTACCAATATATATCATTATATTATAGTACTTTACAAACATTTAAGCAACGGATTCAAAATATAAGTACAAAATATATAGACTTATTTGTGGATCACACAATTTTTGTCCCGAGGATCGAACCTACAACAATGCGCTATGGCTATGGTAAAGCAACCACTAAAACCGCTGCGCCATCCGGGCAGTGCAATACCAGCCGTGCGTTGTCAACCCTAAGTTCAACTGATTTACATACATAGATTCACGCCTGTTTCCCAGAGGGGTAGGCAGAGACTACGGATTTCCATTTGCTATGATCCTGACACATTTCTCTGGCTTCATTTACTTTCATCACATTCCTCATACACGCCCGTCGGTTCAAGGAGCTCTTAACCTGGCCTTTGTCCAGAACGCCTCCGATCTGATCGATAACTGATTTAATAATATCTAATATAATAATAATAATATTCTATCACATACACACAACACCATCTAGCCCATACTAAGCAGAGCTTGTACTATGAGTACTAGACAATGGATAAACATACATATATACTTTTTCTCTTGTAAATTCATACATGTTATACATAAAAACACCCAGACCAAGACAAAGATCCATGCCCATGCACACAAATGTTTGACTTGTGCGGGATTCGAACCCGCGACCTCAGGCGTGGCAGTCGGTTACACTAACCACTACCCCATCGAGGTCGTTAAGATGGTATGAAAAAGTAATGAGAGAGATAGACATGTAAGTTTCCGTAACTCTTAATCACCAGCGAAGCGCAGTATTGCTATGCCTACATCAGTTTCTTATAAGACTGTGGTACTCAAACAAGCCAGCGTTATGTATATACTATCACTTAATAAAAATGGCAACTGCGGGTCATCCACTCATAAATATATCATCTATACTAATATTATAAAGCTAAAGAGTTTGCTTGTTTGTTTGTGTTTTTGGTTGAACGCGCTAATCTTATGAACTACTGGTTCGAATTGAAAAATTATTTTAATGTTGGATAGCCTATTTATCGAAGAAGGCCCCACGGGGGCGGCGCAGTAATCATAAACGCGGGTGAAACCGCGGGGACAGCTAGTCAAATATAAAAGATGAATAATTGGGAAGAGAGGAATCCACGTACGCTCAGATTGTCCAACCGAACTAACAATTATTGTAATAGAAAAAGGTTGACAGTATCAAACAACTCTGGATAAGGACAGCCGCTTCGATGGATCCAGGCGGACTCTAACGTGCAGCATTGCGAGTAATTTATTTTATTACATTGAATTCCTAGTAAGTCACGCCTGATATTTTATCTTACAAGATTCTATAGTTGAGGCAATTGATTGAATTGCTTGTACCGGTAAAACAAGTACCTAGTAGCATTGGGTATTTATATATATACGTATGTATCTGTAAGGTTACACGCAGTCAGCATACTAAAGCTTAGGCATTATCAGAAGGAGGTTTCATATTGTTTAGCCTTTCCAGCAATGTAACGGTTCTTCGTGACAATAAACTTCATAGTCTATTGAGTGAGTTCTTATAAGTTGATGGACTGTATCATGTCTACAATTGTTTGTGGCAATAAAATATTCCAATAAGTATTAACAATCGACTAAAGAGTCGACATTAGTCGTAGCTAAAGTATGTCAGAACTTAACTTCCTAACTATTATTTAGTACATCAGAAATTTAATTTATAGATTTCTATATATTTCCCGCTGCTTCGCTCACGTTAATCTACATTTGTCAATAAACTTCTATCCTTCGGGAACAGTACTATTTCTCTGGATAAACCTTATGTCCTTTTTTGTACCGCTGACAATGTGTATGCGAAATTTCATGACGAACGGTCGAAAGTTAAGGCGTGAAAGCGTAACAAACAAACTTACATTCGCATTTAAAATATTGGTTAGGATTAGGATATTAATAAGAATAATTGTCTACATTACATATTAATGTATGTAATGTAGACAATTTTTAAATAAATAAATAAATCAGTCTTTTATACAACGCACACCTCGACTTACGTCTATTGCTCAGTAATTATAGAGATATGAATACCTAATGCAAATAGATTATACACCATATATTATTATGTTAGATATCAAAATATGAGTAAATTATTGAATATTAGATAGATAAAAACTAAAAATACTTGTAAATCGTTTTGGCACTAAGAAATTATTATTAATAATAGAAACTGTTCCAATTCCTACTTCTATGTCGCCTGGCTCCACAATATTTTTAACAGTAACATCGGGCGCCTTATTTTAAAAGGAGGTTATAAACATTATGTCGTAGTTATATCAAATATGTATATTGTATGTATTGCAAAGAATCTATCTGAAGTTATTTAATTTCAACATTTTAATAACAGACAAAGTTTTACTACCGACACCCAAACGGAAAAATCATGTATGAGATCCGCACATAGTTATATTACGTCTTGGTCCGTTAGTCGAATATTTCTAGAAGAACCTCGCGACACAGGAATGTATCCAAAAAATATGTTGTCTCATTGAACATCCCTTTTACTGCAAAAATTTAAGCATAACTATAATCTATTCCCTCATTTCTTTATGTTTACGAAGCATAGGTTTCAGCGATTCGTCTATCGTTGTTTGAAGCATGATGCATGATCGTGACTCGATACTCGATACCGTGATATTAGCAGTACATACGATCATAAATTATTCATGCCGCGGCATGTAATCAGTCACAGGTGCCGATGTATCCGTACAGTGTGGCATACGATATTTTTTTGTCAATAACTTTTAAAGATTTTATTATTACGCGTGGACTGATAATTATCTTCTTATGGGATAAAATACTTGTTGGTTTCTATATTCATTTGGTATTTAGTATGTAAATAATCCATTTTAGGTTTTATTTAAAAAAACATTTTATCGACATCATATTTTCTCGATTAAAGGGTCCCTTTAATCGAGAAAATATGGTACCGATAAAATGTTTTTTCAAATGTTCTTTTAATGTTAATTTAAATATTTTATTAAATAACTTCATTTTCATGATAAAGTACATAAATGCCAGGCTTAAATAGATCAAATATGTTGATATTAAACAAATACAAGACACTAATGGTAATATTGCTAAACCGATGTATTCTCCTAATTATAACTTAATGGTATTTCGTATATTCAGTGACTGAATAATCAATCATTATAAATTTATGTTTATTTATTTTAATCAAACATGTTTGGTGCCTAAATCGATAGAACTGTTTATTTTTATGAAATGTACTAGTTGAAATTATGACCTTTCAATTCAGTGAATAAAGTACCTATTTACCTTCAGATTTCTGTAAAATATTGTCTAAAGCTTTTTGTAAATACATTTTATAATACCTATAATAGTTAGCCTAAGTTTATCTCTTTCTATAACTGGCATCTCACCAGTATATCAATATCAGTATCAAGCGCAGAATTATTGATTTCCACAATGAATATTCTATATCAATACTAAAAAGTAATTAGGTAGTGATAATTGAGAACATTGGTAGAGGGATAATTTGGAAGCAGAATTTATCGAATCCTTTGTCTTCCCCAACTGACTATTCACAAAAGAGTTCACATTCGGATTTGGTAGCCAATATTTAGCGTTTGCACAACTGCCGATTTGGGTCACGCAAAGTGTCAATTGGGTTTTAGTCCCAGAAAATTCTCAGTCACAGCACGCAGTATGGATTTGTGGTTGATAAACTGTTATAGCTTGCCCTCTATTACGTGGGACCTAATCATAGGTGTGAAGCAACTCCGTCTAACCCTTCGGTAAAAGCATATTGCCTTACCCTTTGGCTTTATATAAACAGTTCACATTCAGTATTGATAGTCAGTATCAGCGGTGCGTGTCAATTCTGTCAGAACTTTATGAAGTAAGTAGATAGTTGTATATATAGGTATTTCCCTGTTGTTCCGTAGTTTACTTTTGCTTTTCTTTCAGGACTCTTTCGGGTCTGGTGTTTGTTAGATACAATGCTATCGAAGTTCGTATCTATTTGAATCTTCTGCAATATCTTTTTTATTTTCGAATGACTAAGAGCAAATATAAGTTATTTGTGTTTCTCTTATCCGATTTTCGTAATCTTGATATTATTTTGAGTGTATCTACACAATTGATTGTCGGAAACCAATTGTTCTCCGTGAAGAGTTGGCAAACGCATTCAATGTTGTTGCGCAATGAAATGTTTAAAGTTGTCAGATTAAGTGAAGCGTTCAACAATTTTTTTATTTGCATTTATCTGTTGTAGTTATCGAAATTCTTTCTATTAAATTTGCATAATTTCTAATTTGCTTTACTTGCAAAAAAATCTGTTACTTAACTAAGTAAACGAAAAAACGAGCAGCGATAGGTCAGTGGGTAGACCAACAGACTGCAATGCAGAGGGTCTCGGGTTCGAACCCACGTCACGCACCTCTGACTTTCGGAAATTATATGACTTTTCGAAATTATGTGCGTATTGATTGACAATTATCGCCTGTTCTGTGCCTCGGAGAACACGTTAAGCCGTCGGTCCCGGCTGCCATGAACATCTATGGCAGTCGTTATTGGGAGAGTGTCGACACAAAAGATCCCACTGGGTCGAAGTGTCGTTGGTCTGCACTGACTGGCCCCCACATAAGATAAGATAATATAAGTAGACGAAATAAAAATGTTTTATTTAGTTAATTAAAAGGTTATTTTAAAGACGCTAACGTTAAAAATTAAACCTCTAATAATATAGATATAGAAACATAATATTTTGACCTGTGGGTGGTGGGCTTCGTGGGCCTGCCCGCCATCCGATGAGCACCAGGTCCGAGAGACAGCGAGCGTGTTCCCACGGGCGCCTCTGTGTCGAGTCCATCTCCTCTCATGGGGGGGACAGTAGGCTTTAAGTGAGAAGTGCCTGTAGGGTAGATCTTTTCGTGTAGTGGCCTGCCGTTTTATACGGCGGCGGCGGGCTGAAACCTCGGCGGGGTCGCGACCGCATGTGCAAGTGATTCGCGCGGCCACGTCGATAACGGTTTTGTCGAGGAACACCGTGGTAGGTTTAGTTGGTATTCCGGGAGGTCCATTATCATTTGAACATCTTTCTTTTACCCCGGTGAGTCCGACATAACCCTTCCGCCCACTCCCGTGGAGGAGTATGCGTTAATGCATTCCCCCACGTAAAAACTGAAAAGGTATAGAAACATGATACCAAAAAGTATCTATTATAAATAACTTAAAATATAAAAAACATTTTTGTTTAATTGCCTTATATTTTCGAGCGTGGAATATACATATTCTACGCGCGACATACACGTATGTCCTTTCTTTGTTCTAGCTCTAGGTTATCTACATCTCGTAAGCAATCAGGTTGAAATTTGCGAAGCAAACCGTCACCGGCCGGCGACCGAGGGATAGAACGTTGAATGACGCGAGACGCTACGAATAGTTCCGCGCACGCCCGCGTTGCCGCGGCGTGTCGCCCGCGTCGCGTCAGTACTGCCGTGCGCTTGTCGAGGGTGGACGTACGCAATTTTCTTACCGCACTTCTCTTGACATCACGAAACAAGTTTCACACTGTAACTATTTGGAATTAACATCTAAATTCCTTACTCATCACAATGGACTTGAGTGTTAACCTAATAAGAACTTTTCTTAATGTAAAATCTTAATTTTTATTTTTTCTTGTGGAATTTGTGGTCTTTATATTATCTTGATAGAAAGATACGGTTCGTAAAGGTGTTATAGAAACGCGAGTGAAATTGTTTATTGTTCTAGACAATCCGTTGAGGAGTTTGAATTTTCTGTTGTTTTTTATTGTTTACGAGGACGCAAACCTTTAGCGTGTTGAAAAGAGACAAAATGAGTTTCAACCCAGCGAGAGCGACAGGTGTGGTGACTTTGGCGGTTCTGTTGGCAACTATAACAGGTAACTTAGTTTACTACTACTTCGTTTATCCCTTTTATTTGTATTTAAGGTACTATAATATAGAACAACTCAATAAGTGGTCTAAATGGTAGTATTGTATGCTTTGGTTTGTAGTCTATTAGTAGTTGTGTAGTATTTTTAAGTTATATCTACAGTCATAATTATGTCATATATGATAACAATTTCTGTTTCTTATGTTGGCAACGTTGATACATGTATGATTCATTCATACTATTTTGAGGTTATGTTTTGATTATCAAATTATTATTTATATCATTATTTTTTATTTACTTGTGTAACTTTTGCAAAACGTAGACTTATAATTTTATTGCTTTATCCAAAAAAAATATCTTGCCGTTACTATGTTACAATTTATTTTATGCTTTGTAGTTAGTTAATAATAACACTTAACAGCAAAATCTTATTATTCTCAGACAAATAAAATGTTTAAAGTGGGTATCTTATTAGCGGTATCTAACTAGAAACTATTAAACAAGCTGCAATTAAACGAGAAACGGCACTCACGCACAATAAAAGACGAGGTTCAAAGTAATATACATGCTTATGACAATGAATAGATACAGTCGTCAATTAATTAACAATGACATGCTCGATTAGCTTAGTAAAATAATAAGCGTTCATAGACGGATTGTTGAACGTGACGATTAGTGACAAGCCAAGGTCTAATTGTGCAAAAACCGTTGTAGCCGTTATACCTCACAGACAGGTGGTAACTACGGAAGCCTGCTTTCCTGGAACAATTGAAATTCTACCACATTTGTTCTCAGTGCACCCGTGCGTTACTTTCTCATTGTGCTGAACCAATTAATCGGAAATATATTCTGGCATTCTTCAAAATTCGGAGCGGGATTGACCTGCAAATTAAGGTTGCTAATTTAATCTAAGTCAAATCAGCAGAAAATCCATTGCTACGAGCAGCGAAAATATTTACCTTTGACATCCAATTTGTTTAAATTGCCTGTACCCTTTTACAAATTCTATGACTAAAAATGTCATGATTCGATCGACGACAAAAAGGATATTTCATTGATAAATGGAAAATTAAATTCTGCAAACGAATTCAGATTAACGACAGGAAATTAAAGCGCATTTAAAATTTGATAGTGATGTTGGAAATAAGATTTCTGATCCAGTAATATCGTGAAACAGTTTCGTATCGTCGTGATCCACGGATCAATAACCTGGCGAATCGTCTCAGAGCGTGAGAGCTTTTATTACTTATCTCGTGTAATGAGTCTTAACTTACAAACTATGACTTCAATATATAATGCGAGTACTGGAATCGCACTTTATATATCATGGAGGTAGCTTATTGCTACATACCACAGTAGGTCATTTGTATGTTCCATTAAAGCTGTATTAACTATAGGAACTATTATCTCTTTATCTACACATGGAATACAATTCACACAAATTCAAAGCATCTGCCGTGTCATTACCCTTAGTCATTTAAGCCTGTTAACGCAGCGAGACCGCTGTAATGGCATGTTGACGGCACTTTCCTCGGTCATGACCGTTTGTGATTATGACTAGCAATAAGAAACACAGATATTGCTTGATATTTCTCTTACCACCGAACTCGTCCTAGTGTAAAATTTGGAGTAGGCACTTATAGCGTTTATAAATGTTTCGTCTTTTTCATCAACATCCGTCTTAATATTTCTGTCAATGAAAGGCATTTATTGGAAGTAGCCCGTAACTTCCTTAGATTATTTTCGTGAATGCATTCTGATACTAATATGAATTTAGCTCTTAGTATTATATCGAGCTTCCTGAACGCAAATAGCTGGATATCTAATGTGTTTTTGATTATGCAACATTGTTTATATTATATTAAAGACGTTAACACCCGTATTTTGTGGTTAAATAAGACTTATTTAACAGCCGCAAGAATGTATAGCTTATATAGTTATTTTAAAAACTTTTATTTAATGAACGGAATACGAAAATAATCTTCGAGAGCAATTGCCTCGATTACATTCGTGTTATATAAAGTAAACAAAATAAATAAGTTGTCGGAGACATAACTGTAAGTGCACGTGATATGGGTCATCGTGATGAATCACATATGAACTGAGGCTAACGCGTTAAATTGCCCTGTGTTACGTGACATCATAATCTTGTAGCTAACGAATATGAGATAGGTTTCTTAGAATATAATACGTGTGAAGTACTACAACTTGGTTTATTAGTTTTCCGGAGTTACTTTTAGATTAGAATGAAATGGTTTACGTGACGTAGAAAATTTGTTATTTTCTGCAGTGGTACAAACGGTTATAACACATTTATGATAATACTGATAATGCTTGTATTATTTCACTGCAAGTATAAATTCAGCAGTTTTTAGACAAAATCAAACTAATGTTGAAGCTCTTTAAATGATTCGATGAACATCAAGATAGTTAAATCTATATTTAAACTTTAGCCATTGAATCTAAATGCAGATGATCTTATGAATACACAAGTTGTCATTAAGTAAACAGCCCACGTATTGCTACAGCCGGACTACGCTACGTTAGTGGGCTATGTCATCAATAGATAAGCGTTATCTAATCTAGTACAGGTGATTCCCTATCAGGGACGCGTTTCGTACAAACGGGTTCAGATAACAATGCTATGCAAAAACGGACACCTAAAATAGGTAGCGTTTCTGTTCACACCTTGAGTTGCTTTGTTGATTATCCTATCTTTTGTTTAGCAGTTTAGTTGGTAGAACTTGAATTTTTAATATTAGGAACAATGCGTCCTCTTCTTGAGTTGTGCGGACGTTAGATCGATAAGAAATCATTGTTTTGGCGAAATGCGGCGTGTATTATTTTTATAATTAATTTATTAATATGAGAATATTCCAAATATAAGTGCAAGTTATTAAAATTTTGTTTCATTCAGCGAAGTTTATATTGTTTAAGGATGTCGGCACCATAATACAATGAGAGTTCCGTAGTTGCAAGAATCGCGATATAGTATTAGTAAGTGTAATTGTCACATACGATGATGATTTTACGAAGACTGTGATCGTGTGCAATTTAATTAAACTATTCCCGTGTACTTTTAGCCTGGTAGCCAACCAAGTTACATGTAAATGTGTTAGGAATAAATGATAGATTGATTGATATTGTAATGAATTTCTTAATACATTTTTATTGGTTTAGAAAGTACAAATATTATGTTTTATCCAATATCTTGCGTGGAAGATCGAGCAAATATGCGAAATTCTGATCTACAATTAATATCAAATTTAAATCGAATTATTTGATACGAAAATATCGAAACCCTTGAGAATATAAGCCCATAGTGTAAGGTTTTCTCTCACAACAATATACACAATGATATCAAGTTGCATAGTCTAGGTCAAGATTTTACTATCTTCCATTTTCCAGGATATGCGTTTCCGTTTTCCTAAGCATCGTTGTGGATATCGCTTTCGTGTGGTCGTTGAATTAATGATAAAACCTGTAGTCTAGACCGGTTCGGACGGGATGTTGGGCCTGCAGATTTTCGCAACATTGCCTTACGTAGGAATGTCGTATAAATGTTTTGTGGTTACCTGGAAGCCTACAAATATGGAGCTTGTACGGAAATGTTTTCTGATTGCCGTTTATTTGTAACGAAATTGTATTAATTAAATATTAACATTAAATTATTTATTGAATATTTGCCACTGTATTCGTTATATCTCCATAACGTTATCAAAGAGGCAATCTTAAATTTTGCTTTCATTTTCTTTTGTGTTGTACAGAATTCAGGCTCCTTTCTAGATACATAGATAACCATTCCTCAAAACAAAATGGCGTCAAATAAATTTTCTGTGTTAAATACCTAAATGTGATAAAATATTACATTTTCTCATTGCCTTTTGGCTTTTCTTTGGTATTTTAGGCCACGATTCGATTAATGTAATAATTTGCTACGGCTTATTATATCGGTACTAGTTTCATAATTGGAAGCCATATTTTATATTATTATATCTTCTAAATTACGTTTGACGTAATAAATAAGAATGTTGATAAATATGAAGTCTTCACTAATTATGTTTGTTTCATTGATAACATGCTGATAAAACTAAATATTGAAGAAATTGCAAATACGAGCAGTTTTTCGTAATAATCTCTTTACTTTAAAGGAATATGGGTGTAAACCTTTATCTATATTTTTTGTATTTATTTTAAATGATTTGGACGTGGGAATCAAAACATTGCTGGTTAATTTTGGGTGTAATGGTTTTCATCTAATTTACCACTGCGTACTACCTTGATGATACAATATAGGCGTTAATTAATGTAGGTAATATAAATATAAGAACTTATTTAAGTATAATATGTAAACCTTACGAAGAGTCCTAACTTACTTCAAAACATACAGTAGTCACAGTGGTAATTTTCACATTCAAGCAAACCAAGGTTTAGCATACTTAAACATTGCATACGAACAAAAAGTTAACCACAGACCGTTAAGAACTTACTGTTACGAAAAGTTAACAATTAGTTCTGCCTTTGCTTTGAGCATTTCAAATTCGTTGTACTTGCATAACATGGCTTAAAGAAGTTACCATCAAATACTTCAATTGTAAAGAGTAAAAGCGATGCTTTCTAATTTATCTGCGTACGTTTTAGCAAGGTTCAGAGGTTCACCAAGAAAGTTGGTTTCTACCTCAGGTTTCATTCAATTGTAGTTTTTCTACAAACATTCGAAAGAAATCTGTAACAAATACAGCAGTGTATTACATTTAACAGTTAAAATCGTGTAGTAAGGGTGTAGTCGACTTCTGTTGGTTATTTTTTTATATAATAGTCCAGTATTCACGGTGGAATGATTTCCCTTTGATGGTGTTGTCGGTGTGACTAATCTCGATGTCATAATTTTAGATTTTTGTACAGAGTGGTTCATTTATATGACTAATGGGTTTTATCTTTCGTTTTTAATGGTATTCTAGCGACAAATTTTTAATCTCTTTCAATTTAGCACAACTTAAATGACTTTAATTAAGATTTAAAAACGCCGTTTTCGGACATCACGATTACAAAAGTATACTTAGAGCATTGAGTCAAGTATATAGTAATAGAAGAGCTGTTATTTGACCACCTAAGATGCCAATAGCAGCTAGTTAGCGATAAAGACTTCAACAATAGCCTATTGAGTCAACCAATTTTCAATAAAAAATTGGACCACTTCTTTCTATGAGCGTCGATCGAGGCTAATAATCGTGTTTGTGTCGCCAGGCAAAGTTTTTGAAGGATCATTTCAGTTGTCATTCGTTTATTAATAATATGATATTAACTATCTTTATGTCAAAAATATTATCCGTATTGTTTATTTACTTCCATTTGATTTATTTTTACCACTCTAAAACTGTTTTCTGTCCAGTTGTCTAAATTATGAGAAAGCAGGATATTGAATTTGAAGAGTTTTGCTTTGAGTATAGGGCTAATGCTTTTAGTATCATGAAACTCTTAAAACAACATAACATTGTTTAATATAATATTATTGTTTGTGTTATTCACTACTTTATCGATAAGTATATCGGTCTGCATGGCAATCAATGCATCACTATTTTAAAAAGAAACATATAAAACTTACTTCATATTATTTCAGCACCTAATTTATAAAATCATATGTATACTCTTAATAACTACTTACCATTAATTGTACCGTGATTAGTCTATATATGGACAGTACATATTATAATTGATAGTCTTGTACGATATAATAATTGATACTTACTGTCAGCAATACCAGTGTGTAGTCTCGTATCAATCATGTTGTCCAATAAGCGAATTAATGAATCACTGGCATTGCTATTTAGACGGATGTAATACAAATGAGGACGTCTATAGTTCATTTGCGTTATGAAAATCGTGATGAATAAATTGAATAAATTGTAGCCGCTTGGTCAGCGAGAATAAATTTAGTGTAAATTAGAAAGGCTGCGAATTTCAACAGTTTCATTGGCAAAGTTGACAAATGACAGTAGTGCTGTGAGTGACTCAGTATTTTCATAACGGAGATATTTCACTAGTCAAATATCTGATCAAATATTGGGTAAGACATTGCAGGAAAAATATGAATGCAATGAAAAAAAAGGATTTCTATCAGTATTTTAAGAATAAGATCGCAAGAATACCTTCATAATAGAATTAATCCTATTTATAAACTGTTGCGTTGCTAGGAACACCGTCTTCTCAGAATCAGACTGGTTGAGCCATAATTAGTCTATCACGCTGGCCCAGTGTGCAGACTGAATTTTGAGAACATTGTGTAGGATTCTGAAGCAGATGGAGATTTCGTCACAATATTATACACACATTACAATGTACATAACTTTGTAAAATGGGAGGTGCGTGCCCTAGGTTCAATATTAAACGTCGACGGTGCAGTCCAGTGGTCAGCCACTCATATATCATTGAATGAACCTTCATATTATAACTAAAATATGCCAAACCACATTGGTTAGCGTAATAGAATTTTGTCTATTTCCTCTAATGATGTACTTACTGATTAGTTATAATTGTATGTCAATAAAATTAAAATCATTGTGTCGCCTATTCGGTTCTTTATTTAATAATTTGATTAATTTGTTCCACATTGTTTTTATTCACACTTATAACTCTTCAACTGAATAGAAACAGTATCTACATAATTTAGCCTGTTATCATTACTTAACCAATTCAGTTAAGACGAACGAACGGCCACGAATCATGCCATGATCATAAAGATGTCACATGCAATGTTATGACTTCGTAAATTGTTTGAAATTGCCAGCACGAGCTTATGGATATAAAACTCGCATTGTGCAATTTGGTCCGATGAGAAATGTCTTTTTGATGCACTGTAAGCACAATTTCGCTTGGCTAGAACATGCCTCGAGGCGCAATAATCTTGATTCATTTAAAGACTGGCGCCAAAGATTGTATATGAGTGAGGAAGATTCTTCGTGTTTGGCACTAATATTTTATCAAGCATAGTTTTCGTCTGATTCATACTCAAATATTTAGGTAATGGAAACCGTTACTAGACCATTTATAAAGGAGTAGCTTTTTTTAGACAATGGCTCTGCTTCAAACAATCAATCCTTACGGCAAATATAAATTCATAAAATAATTTTATCTATAATATATTTTTATGCTTAATTAATTTATATATTTATATATCAGGACGTAGTTTATATAAAAAGTACGTTACTGAATTTTTTTATTTTTTACTGTAGACTCGACACCATTTGCTGGTGCAAAAGATATTCCTTACCTATAGTCAATAAATTTTACAGTTCGGGACGCAGCATTTGACTATTTTATGGTTATTTCCATGTAAGTCGCAGCCAGACACAATAGATCTAGATCTTCTTTCTATATATGGTATGATATGGTTTTATTCTTAAGAAGACGCATAATATTGAATACAGCTAATGAAAAAAAAGAATTATGTCTGTCATTCCAAGCGTTGCAGGTCAATACCTATGTGAATATTTATTTTAAATGACGCCAATACCTAAATTATAACCGACAACAATTCAAATTAAAGAAACGAACGAAAATATAACTGGAAAACGTATTTACATACACCTGCGAAATCACATTGTGCGTTGTCTGTTCGACGAATGTCTACCGCGGGTATAATATAAAACTTCAAAGAAAGCCAACGGGTTTGTGGTCATACAATGTGTAACAAACAGAGTGTGTCCGTGAGTTCGTAGCAGTCCGGACCGGACTGACGACCGGGATCCGCGGACCTTGACGGGGTTGCATATTTACTTGCTACATGTTATACAAGTTTTTCGCCTAGTGCCTTTAAAATTGTGCTGTCTTTATCGTTTCAGTTTTTTTTTGTACAGATGTTTTCGATAGTTATGTTTGAAAGACATACATGTATGATGCGTTTTTGAGATACGTTATGTGCAACGATAGGATGTAGTCGTATTTACATTAAATATGTAAAGTTTTAGAATACCAGATATAATTAAAAATCTATTGTATTTGGTCACCGGTGTGCCGTCGCTATTTGAAAAGATAAGTAAAATATATTGGCAGACAAAGGCATATGGTTTTATTTTTTCGAAGACGCATAATATGTATTTAAAATCACTAATATATAAATTTATAATAAAACATAAGTAGTAAATACTCTCGCCAGCTGATATACATACCATAATGACTCTGATATGTTATAAGTTAATTACTTGTTTTTAAAATTAATTGCACGATGACCAAGTATTCGTATGCGAGGATAAGTATAGATAAGAGCCCGACTCTTATACACAGCTAAAATGTCCTTGAAAGGAGTTTAACTTGAAACAAATGTAATACTTAAGTTACACGTAATGCATGTAGATTTTTTTATTTTGTGAAGTGTGGAACATAGCTCAGATAATAACATGTATGGATTTTTGTCATCACTGCCTATACCTAATACAACAATGTCATTCGTATTTAGTCCTAAGTCCTAATTTATAAATATATTAGGAATATTGCTGTATCGTGGGGGATAGCACAAATATTTAAATACCGGATAATAAGAAGACCCAGACTCGAAACAATCATTTGCGGTTCACAAAAATGTTTGTCCCGTATGGGATATGAACCCACAATACTTAACTCAGTGGAAGTAGAAAGGTGACCACTTAAACCACTACGCCTTCCGTGCAGTCAATATGTTCTAATGTAAACGTAAGAAAATACCCATGGGTTATTTTATAATTCGTCGCTATACCCGGATACACAAATCAAAGTATCGGAGAGCGTAATATAAATTTTAATAATTTGTTTATTTATCCGGAAACGTTCGGACATTCCATTAATCCTCTTATTGCGCAGTGTTTATCCATGTCAGCTGCCATTGAAGAGATTTATAGTATTGTTAAAATAACCCAAGACCAGCTGACACGGTGGTATAGGCTTGTGCTTTTGCTTGTCAGGTTCCAAACTCAATTCCTGAATTATTCTCATCGGGTTTTAACGCAAAATGTGCAATTGTCTTCTACGTAACATTACGAGAATATGCATGTGCGATGCTGTACCTATAATGTGCATAAAACAGGATTACTGGTTCTAATTTCCAGAATAGGCATTCATAACACTGCCTTCGTGACGCAGCAGTTGCTGTGGCTAATTTGTGTCCTAGTCCTGCAAAGTGTTATTGCCAATAACACTTTTTTGACAGGAGAATCCAATAACTTATTGGATTCTTCTGTCAAAAAATTCTCAGTAGCAGAACAAAGGCTGAAACTGTTCCCAATAGACGGCAATAGGTTCGCTCCCTATTATATGAGACCTAAAAGTGGCTCGAAAAATAGAAGTGTAATAAACTTCTGCCTACAGCTTCAGAGATACAGCGTGTAAATATAATGCATGGTCATATTTTAAGAATATGGGCCCTAAAATCATGTGGACCCTTTATCATATACGACCTTCAAACTTTCAAGAAAAGAGCGTACTCCTTTTTAAAAGGCCGGCAACGCACTTGTGACTCCTCTGGTGTTTCGGGTGTCCATGGGTGGTTGTAATCGCTTACCATCAGGCGACCCGTCTCATTTGCCTCCTAACCCATAAAAATGTAGTATTAATATAGCTCAGCTTACCCTTTCGGGAATAGAGGTGTAAGACTATGTATGAACATTATCCCTTTGATAAACAAATCTTCGTTCCATATCTGACTGTTATGTATTATATAACACAGTTAAGAATAATGTTGTAACAGTGGAACAGTTATGCTAAGTCAAGGAAGTGAATTTGCTAAGCTACGTTAGACGTTTTAGAATTATAAATTTCACTATAGATTTGCACCTGCTGCACGCGGAAATATAGAATCACGACAATCTACAATATTTTCGTACTTGCATAACACAATATCACGACTATAACGAACAGCAGGCAAAGGAGTTTATTCGATCACATATAAATGCAACAACAATAAAATATATTCATACAGTAAACAAAACAAAAATAGGAGAAGGACCTAGTATGGCAGCTGATAGGCCATAGTGAGAGACCGTTGGTCTGCGACACAGAGATCTTGACTTCGAGCTCAAGGCACGCACATGTGACTTTTCGAGATTACATGCATATTAAATAGCTAATTGAAAACATCGTAAGGAAACTTATCTTCTATCGTTTCGCGTCTAACTTTAAATCTGTTGCATGTTTCATCTTGATGTGGAGTCGGTCGGAGTCGTATGGACGTCTAGGAGTCGATTATTGCGTGTCGATCAGCGTCTTTTTACATGCAAAGAAAGACAAATATATAGGTACATACCTACTTCCAAATTCCACGCAAACGAAGTTGCAGTCAAAAGCTAGTTTTTAATAAAATGTAAGTGCAAACATAGCTGTGTTTCTTATAAACAATTTTCTACACGGAGGTAGCTTGATTCGCTCAACAGGAAATTTCACACTCTTTATCTATCATTTAACAGTCTATAAAAATCACACGAGAATCAAAACATACGACCAATAAATTGACAAATTTAAACGATAATATATGAGTATGTTCTATTAATTGTAATTTATTAGTGACAAATTACGTCCAGTCGAATAGATGATCCAATTAATTAGTACGCAGCGAGAAGTTCCACGTTCGATTCCGGTTCATAAGTTAAATGTAATTAATTAGTTATGTGTGCATTAAGTACCTAGTAACTTTTACATTTAAATGTATGGTTTTAGTAATTAGTTTTGGTTAAATTGAAATTGACTGTTTACTGTTATCATACCTATGGAGTTTAGTAATTGCTTTTTTAAAGTCAAATATTTGCGGTATGAAATATAAATACAAATATAAAAGTGAGTAATATTTATCCATTTTAAGCCTCTATTGACGCAGTAAAATAAATAAAGTGTGGTAATAATAACTATGATGACTATATCCAGTTTCCACAAACATCATGTATGTATGATGACGGTTATTTCGTTTTGTTTGAACTTTAGACACAGAATATACATGAATTGAAATTTGAAATTTATGCAGTTCAATTTTTTAAATATATTGTGTCAGTTGATAGATGACTTATATTTCTAGACTTAATCACACTCATCTATGCATATTAATGTAATCGTAAAACCATTTTTCTGTTTGGCGGTACTCTCGATAAGAAAACAATTGAACTAAAATTTCCAATTATGTAATACCTGAATGTTAGTTGGTTGATAAGAAAACAAACAATATTATTTCAATTATTACTACAAAATTGTTAAAAGTAGTGTGAAAGGTAATTATGTATATGTAAAAAGGGCATTCATATATAACTTTTAGTTCAAGCGATTAGCGCATTCAAAAAATAAAACTAACAAATTCTTTAGATTGTTAGTATAAATAAAATTCTAAATCTAAAATCATTTATTTTTATGACAAAACCACTTCAGTTTAATTAAACAACCCTAAAGTCAGCCAACAGTATTTTAGCTGTATTTACTTATTTATTTATCAAGGTACACCAACGACATTTTTACAAAATAATTAATATTACACATTTATTAACTGGGATGCAGAGTAAAAACATCACTTAAAGGTATGCAACCTATTCACAGTTTTCATTACATTATTTCAAACGCAAAAGGCACGTTTGGCTGTTCATAGAGGACTATTAGTGCCCACACTTATGTATGGAAGTGAAAGTTGGGTATGGCAAAAGAAGCATGAGAGCAGAATAAATGCTGTAGAAATGAGAGCGTTGAGAAGCATATGTGGTGTGACTCTGAAAGATAGAATAAGAAATAGTGTGATTAGAGAGAGATGCGGCATGAAAGTAGATATAGTTACAAGAATAGAAAAGGGTATGTTAAGCTGGTTTGGACATGTAGAAAGAATGGACGAGGAAAGACTGACTAAGAAAGTTTATAAGGCTAGTGTGAATGGAACAGTCGCAAGAGGAAAACCTAGGCGAACGTTTCTCGACCAGATCGGAGGCGTCCTGGACAAAGGCCAGGTTAAGAGCTCCTTGAACCGACGGGCGTGTATGAGGAATGTGATGAAAGTGAATGAAGCCAGAGAAGTGTGTCAGGATCGTAGCAAATGGAAATCCGTAGTCTCTGCCTACCCCTCTGGGAAACAGGCGTGAATCTATGTATGTATGTATGTATTTCAAACGCAAAAATTAAAATGAAGATAAATTACAAGAAAAAAAATCAACGGGTTGCACTCCGGGAGTGCCGGCAGAAGTGAAAACTTGAATATTAACGTTGTGCATTTTTGATATTTTGGAAAGGTTAGGGAATAATTTTGCACGAATTGCTTTAATTATCAGTATAAAAGTACTATCATTTATGTGGTAAAACACAATATTCATTTATTGCGCTATCGTACACAAACATGGCAATTCTCCCTCCGTCTTACGAATTTTCGATCAGGTCACGTGTCCTGACGCGAGTTTAACATTTTTTACCCATCACAAAAAAAGTGCACAACGCCGCTAAAGAAGTTTTCACTTCAAAAAATTTAAGTATTTGGTTCATTGATTAAATAGAACTGTGATATTGTTTCGTATTCGGAACGGAACAAAACACTGCGAAGTGTATAAATGTGTTGCTGTCGCTACTCTCGGCGAGTGACAAATGGTTTATGTAAAATTTGGTTCAGCAAAACTTGTAGGTTCACGGTATAACAAAGATATTGTAACGTATTACCGTTAAATTCATGAAGATTCTGCTTCTTTGAAATATAACCTTCACATATGGATTTACATAACTTTAGGGTTTTGTAACCAAGTAACTCACAAGAATATGCTGGAAGGAATTGGTAATGTGAATATAGAAACATTTCTAGACGTACCTATATATTCTTAAACTAGCTCTTGCTCGCGGCTTCGCTCGCGTAAAAGTAGGTAAGGTTATGTTAATAACAGTGCTTTTAAAAAATAAAATATAGCCTATATTACTCGATGATAATGTAACTTTCTAATGGTGAAAGAATTTTAAAGTCAGTTTAGTAGTTTTTGAGTTAAACCCTTACAAACAAACAAAAATCAAAACTTTTTCTCTTTATAATATTGTTATAGATTAGTAAAGATAAGATAAAGAGTTTAAAAGGTAATAAGAAACTTACTCATTTTTGTAGCTCAAGTTCGCGCGGCAGTCGTGTTTTGTTTTATTGGGTACCCATCAGGAAATATCTTTGTTATATTGACGGTATTCTCCCCAACTTGTTACTAAAACATACCTACACGAAGTGGGTCAAGTACTTCATTACCTTAGACACAGCAGCGATGACTTTTTTAATATGGATTATTCAAATACAAAAAGAAAAGTAGCATCTGCGAAACACAAAAAAAACTCGACGGCGGACGGCGTAAAAAGGCGGATAAAAAGGGCGCTCCGGCAAAGTCGCAAAGGAAGAAGAGAAATGCAATAATTTGCATTTTATTTCCCACACACAGACATGAATTCGTTCTCGTAACTGTTTCCCACCATTGTAACCACGTATAATTGTACAATGTTAATGATTCTACGTGATCTCCACTATCTATCACAGATCTCTGAACGAACACTGCCCGTTATAAAATCATTTATTTTTAAAACAATGTTCACGTACACACATGTCTCAATTTTTCACACCTTGTTAGGGCTTTGCGTGTTAATTACCATACTTCGTCAAGAATAAAGCGGTCTTCATGGTAATATATTGGCGCTAAAAATGAAAGTCTTGCATGAGTCTTAATATAGAGTGTAACGCTCCAGTTTTCGGAAGATATTTATTACGTTTTCACTTCCATTCTTAAAGCAACTTTTCAATACCAACTATACTCTAGTTAGCATATAATAGTTTAGATTTGTGAGAAGTTTGACTCATTGAGAGGTTCGTGTTCAGACATGAAGCCATGGTCAATTTAAATTTTTCAAAGTTATGCTCTCTCGTTAAAAGAGCATTCTTTTGAACGGTGATAAAAGGTATACAACCTTTAAGGTGTGGGATTCGTATTTCCTATTTAAATTTCGAAGGTTCTTGTATACTTAAGATCCCTCAAAAATTTTATCAATGACGTTTACCATACCACACTTGGCCGGCGTGAAGGATTCATATTCCTTCCTCTAATAAAATAATGTTTGTTCTTAAAAGCATGACGAAAAACAAATCTGATATTATGTTATGAATATTATACCTCTTGCATCTCTTAATATATAAGTTTTAAACCATTTTATATTCAAGTAAAATATTTTAGTTCTAATCTTCTTCGACTGTATAGTGGTCGTTATTTATTCATGTTCTGTACCTCCGTAAAATCTGAAGGTAAAACCTCTTATGCTCGTAATAAAATCTTACATGCCGCAAAAGGTCGTCTTGTCTATTAAGATTATGGTGGGAACATGCTAAAAAGTTGCGTAAACAAAGCTGTACTAGTTATGGTATTAGATAAGAATTTCTTCATTGATAAAGGGACAACTTTCCCTTATTTATAAAGAAATACTGCTCGGTGAGGCCTTGAAGTGACTTTTGGTGCCTTTTCTGTTTCACTTTAACAAGTTCCATGTCACAATAACTATTGTGTCTATCACAAGACAGCGAAAGAGTTAAAATACGATAAGTATTAGGGCAACGTCCTAAATGTCTATTGTATTTTACGAACGGTAGAAAATAGTAAAATATCTCAAAGATAAGCCGGTGGCAAAAAGTTTGGTAAAATCATTAACAGTGAAAATAAAATAGATGGCAAAAATCTATTTTCCTTCTTGTATCAAAGTAGAGAAGCTGTTATCCAACACTGCACTAGCGGGAGGATTTAATAGATGTGTGCATTATATAATGGCTTAGAAGTTTGACACAAGTTAGTTGGGACAGAGACAGCTTGGTAGACAGTCATCATAACTTTGTCTAAGTAGCTGTCTTACGTAAATTGATTCTAGAACTAAGATCAGAATAGTTTAAGTTGCAAATTTCTTGAGTGTTTATTCATGGCTGTGGTGATTTGAATATTTGGATGGACAATCTTAGAGTTATGGTCAAGGATTTACATTACATTAACTTCGATCTACTTGGTATAAGTCTGAAATACTTATGCAAATAAAACACGAGTAAGACAAATGATAGAAGAATGAAAGATGTGATAAATTCGTTCTGTTTTATCAAATATTCTAGTATATGTTGGAGTTTGATGGTAATGCTTGGCGTATCGCACTTCCACATTCATGCTCGGTTATACATTCTAAATTAACGCGAATTACTCTATGGATTTTCGTCAAATGTTTGCCTGTCACTGGTACTTGGTTCAAATAAATATCTAATAAATATTAATTAAAAATGAATCCAAGAATTTGGCATTAATCAAAAAATTCTTCTTACTAAAGCAAAAAATAAAGTTTATGCACGTGATCTAATTGTTGATCCGAATATTCGAAATACAGTCAGCAGAAGCTTGAATCAACCAGACTGACTATAAACATGATTATACAATGAACAAACAAACGTGCGTTCCGATAAACATTTCACTCTGAATGAACAATTCAAGTACTTTCATATTATCTCTCATAGCACAGTAATGATTCATCTTTATGTGGCTATTTCGGATCATGAGTGGACTGATAAGGATACCAATAGGTAGAACGTTAATACAGGAAGAAGGGTCGGTCTTAATGCGAGATATTAAACGCTTGGTTTCGATAATTCTGTATAAGTGGACGGACTCATCTTGATAGTGCATGTTTGGGTTCAATCAAAGACGTCTTGATTGGATTTTGAATTGAGTTTAGACTGATAGTTGATTTATGTGTATCTTGTACATGCACGTTGCATACACTTTTTGTTTTGTGAAGTTAGCAATTTGTTTTGGGTGGACGTGTTTATAAAGGTCTGGCGTAAACGACAATATACGAATGTTTATATGTAACAGTCCGTAGTTGCTGTTTCCTAGCATAAGTAAGTAAGCGAAGTATTAGCTCAAAAGGTAGGCCTATGGATAAGGCTTTTTTAAGCTGGAGTATAGAAAAAAGGACGGTGAAGATCATTTTTGTAATACATGTTTTAAGGGCTTTAACTATATAAAGTTACGGAAACCTGAAAGATTCTTTGCACAGGCTAACCGGTAAATGTAATTTATCTATACATACATACATAGATTCCCGCCTGTTAATAATCACTTATTAACCAACAACTTTTTTAATGGTCAGTATCACCCCAAACACAGCTAATTTGCTCCACCAAATATCTGCAAATCATTTATTATTTGTCTTTATGTAAGTATAAAAATCTCACAATAAAGTGATTATTTTCATACTCGGTAAAAAGATCTTGGCTTTTATCCATGCCGTCATTTTCTCGGCTCCCTATCATTTGAAAACAATTTTCCATCCCTTTATCCGTTACAGTAGACAATAACCAACAAAAGGACTATACAGAAATGTTGGCAAATAATACCTTGTAAATAAAACATGTAAAGAGACCGGCCCGACCTTGAACCCGTTTACTGTTCACTGATCTTCTTACCTAACCTTTGAGTTCGATCCACCGTGTTTAATGTAAAATCCTTTTTATACATTTCTTGCTTCATAAAGCCTTATGTAAAAGTAAAAACAGAATCTGCTGGGTTAGATTTTCCTTTAGATAGAGTTTTCCAAATGATGCCAGTTCTTTTAAGCTTTTATGCTGATAAGTACGGGAAGATTTTATATTTAAGATTTTGTTTTACTAAGACTGTCTTCAGTCGATATGATCTGAAATATAAGTTGTTTTTGCGTTGTATATAGATACCTACACCTTCCTTTTATTTTGCTTTTATTATTTTTACGGATTATATCCGCCCCGCGTTAGGAACAATTCTTGTATCGTGGGAGACTTAACAAACATTCCAACAACGGAGACAAAGCACATTCAGACTCTGAATAACCATTAATTGTGGACAGTGAAAGGAATATGGCTGATTTTAGTTTCGTAAGGTATTAATTTGACTGTTTTAAAGAATAATTCAAGAGGTATTATGCTTTAACTCAGAAATTTAACTGCTTGGCTATGTTGGGTTTTTATCATATTGAAATCCAACCTAGCATTACAAATGATTTATTTGTCGCGAGGAGGTCAACAACTATAGCAATTTGAAGATTAACTAGACTCGTAACAATAATTTGTGGAACACACAAATTGTTGTCTTGCTCGATTCCAATCTGTAATAATAACGACAAGAACCTTAAAAAATTGTGTCATGCATGCATCCCATGCCCTAACAAATAAAAGAATCGTATAATAAATATCAATGTACATAAAGCCCATTATTTGCCTCCTTGGCTCAGCGGTGAATTATGCTTCTCTTGCGCATGAGGTCTCAGGTTTGATTCTCGAGTTGGGAAAATTGTTATTGGGTTTAACTGCCAAGAAATTCTCAGTAGCAGCAGACTGGAATTGTGCCCAGTAGACGTCTACCGGACACAATGGACACAATTCTAAACTCCGTGTCACTAAAAGTCAGGAATTCTTAATTGAAAAACACTATGCTTGAATCGGAAATCGCAAACGAGACCTAAGGCTGCTTGAGACTGCTTTCCTCAATATATACCGCTGCCGCCGCAGCAAATACAAATGTTATGTGCTTAAATTGATTCTATAATAAGCCTGGTACTAGTAATTAGTGAGGCGTACACTTTTCCAATCTCACATACATACACGTACACACCCTCACTAACGTGTGTATAAAATTATGAATAAAAAGAACACATATAATTAAAGGAAAGTTTTGAGACCGAGAGAACGCACCTTTGACTTTTGAATAGCCTTAACCTTTTGTAACTGCGAGAAGAGTCACGAGTTGAACAATAACTAGCTCATATTGGCCTTTGTATTGTATAAACATATTTGTTCAGCTGCATATTTCCACCAGCATCTAAGTACCATTACAAACTTCTTAAGACGTCGACGATATTGTCTACCAAAGTTTAAGTAAGTCTGTAACAAAAGAGGTGTATATTTTTGTCTACAAGAGTATTAGGGAAATTTTCTGGTATAATCAGATGAGGCTGAATGTTAGTTTTTTCATAGACCTATCTGATATTTGTTTTATCGTTCATTAGAACTAACGAAAACATTAGTTTAACTTGATCTGCGATATACAATTGATTCTGACGTGTAAACGATCACCCATTATTTTTTTACACGGCCTAAAAGTTAAACAAGCCTGTGGCAGGTCTGATGGCTGATGGGAAGCTGTTACCTAAGGTTACGATCTCTTGCAACAGCCAGTGCCAATTTACCAAAAAGGCGCTTTAGTACCAGCGTAAGACACCCTGGGACACAATAGTCACCAAAGCGCCATCTTAGGAATTCTGCATACCCTACTCACGGTATAAACTTAACATCTGATTGTTTCCTAGGAACTTCTGTAGGGTCTGAGGTAGATATACAGTCGAGCTGGTCTAATTTATTCGACATCCTAGATATCAGCAAGGGTCTCGCTGAATCCTGTTTTAAAACGATATATGTAATTCTTAACAACACTTAATATGGTCTATAAAATTTAAAAAAAACCTACCTTAAATTTAATTGTACAATGTCTTAAATATAAAAATACTAAGTTGGGAGGGCGTTGGTGTCTGTCACACAGTTTATACTAGTTCAGACACCATCGTACACTCTATCTTTAAATTGTGAATTAAATATTATGTACATTTTTTATTTGTTTGAGATAGATTAACTGTGCTATGTTTTATGTGCAAATAAAGTTTTATTGTTATTTTTATTGTTATTTTTAATTCTTAACTGCACTAATCGATCGAGGTGCTAATATGTGGTAACAAATCAATCACGGGTCCCACATTGCTCTTAACATATCAATACTTGATAGTGAAAGAGTATAGGTAGTAAATCTCAAGAATACACAAAATCCATAACTTAAATGCAACAAACCTTGCACATCAACATCGTCAAGTGCGAGTTTATTAGCGTTTTCAGTGGTTTTGGTCGCTGAGCCTGGACCGAGTTTACGATTGTGACGTCATAGAATGCTACTTTGGCCTCATGCCAACTGATAGGCACTCGACCCGGCTTACCCCGATGCTTAATGCCCGAGTAATGACCCAACGTTTCCAGCAGGTTCGAGAACTTTCGTTGAGTGGTCATAAGTACTTATCCGCTAGTCTGCGGTAAGTAGGTTGCGCTGAAAAGGTTATAACTTTGTAGAATTATTTGATGATAGCCGTAAGTCGTAATTCTTATGAGTAAGTAAGCTTAAATTGTGTTTATTGCTTGCGTATATTATCCCTTTCTACCTACATGGCCTATTTCACCCACGCTGCAAAATCCAGCTACAGATCTTTGACTAAATGGAGTTAAGGAAGCGCAAGCGCACAAGCGCTCTGCATAATGGATTTATACTGTGCGTATGTGTGCATTTTCATTATGTTATCAGTGACTATGAAATAATAATAACTACTAGCTTGCTCGGATTAATATAAGCTTCTTATGTGTTAGCCTGATAGTGTTGGGAAACTATTGTCTATTATCTCGTAGTAGAGTAAATAGACAAACGAAACGGTCTTGATCGTCCTTGTACAGTCGTTGTGCCGGTTACCATTCAAAAGTGCGTATCTGAAAGAAAGTTACAAGTTTTGTCCAGACATGTGAAGAACGCTGGTTTTCGTCGTTTGTTTGGATGTCAATAGGCGATCGGCGTGATTAATCGCTGGATAAGACCTCTTCAATATGGAGATATCCAATTATTCTTTATTCATACATTGAAGTAGATTAGAACTTACTTTTTAGTAGGTAAAATGTCATACACAAAAGATTCTATACAATAATTCTTCGAATACGAAACATTGCGCGCATAGCTTCTTCTAACGTGGTAATGAAGCTAGACGGAAACTAATAATAATATTCTAATTATATTCTATCACATACACACAACACCATCTAGCCCAAACTAAGCAGAGCTTGTACTGTGGATACTAGACAATGGATAAACATACATATATACTGTTATTTTTTTGTAAATACATACTATACATAGAAACACCCAGACCAAGACAAACATCCATGTTCACGAACACAAATGTTTGACTTGTGCGGGAATCGAACCTGCGACCTCAGGTGTGGCAGTCAGTTACACTAACCACTATGCCATCGAGGCCGCCTTCACGATAAACGGTTGCCAGGAGTTATACCACTAGACTAGCGAAGTAGTTTCTCAGTCAATGAGTCTTAAAGGTCAATGTCAATGTTATACAAATATCGTTTCTCCGTCTGCGTACACAAATGCACGTAGAGCATGCACGCACAAGTAAACGTGTTTTTGTCAAGGCATTTAATAAAGGTGAGCAAGCCAGTTGATGGCTACCCCATTTCAAGTCCAGAGTTCGTTTTTGTTAGGTGTTTTGTAATTAGTCTTAGTCTTGCCACAATAGAGGTTAGATGTGATAAGGGGGTTGTCAGCCTTCATAAATATTAATGGAAGCCACTTGTCTTTGTCTTGCATTAAAATTAATGTGTTCAATTGCTCGTGACGCAACTCGTCCGGGACCCTTTCGCGATCAAATTATAATTCCTGCCGTTGCATTCACAAAAACGTGGCGCGTCTTTCTCTTTTGTTGTATAGTTACTTGTGTATTATTTTCATCGGTGTGTTATATCATTAATCGCGGTAATAGATACGCAATTGTATGGAATTTGTTTGAGGATACATATCATTTAAGTTAATAATGTATTTTATAGTTATTTAAGACATAGTCTAAGGCTACAAGGATATATCTTTCTTGATCCATATGTGTAAGTTGGTACTTGGGCGTACTCATAAACGATTGAAGATTGTGAGATGCCAGTTAAAAATTCTGAGCTACTTTGTCTAAAGTGCTATTAAGTTTCACTGAAAGAAATTTCTTTCTAGCAGCGCAGAGTCTGCAATTATTTCAGGTACACAAACTAACAAGATCCCAAGTAATAGAGGGTTTGCCTATTACCGTCTTTAATAGGCTTACCCTTACTTAGGGTCGAAACATACCTAAAATGGGTTGTTCTGCCAACACATCTGCCTAACCCGATATAACGTAGAAAATATAATGTAGTACAACATTTGTAAGTACTTTCAATAAATAGATAGGTTTCGTATAATCGAACAAAACGGCATTCGCCGTTACGTGGAATAAATTCATGGTATTTAAAGTCGTTTAAAGTTTTAAAATTATGTAATATTAGTGTTTAAAAAATAAATAAACAACGCGATAAAATCTGTATCATCATCATCATCAGGCTATAATAGTCCACTGCTGGACATAGCCGTCCCCCAAAGAGCGCCATAGCGCCCTGTCTTCAGCTTGCCGCATCCAGCATCTGCCTGCAGTCTTTCGCAGATCGTCATCCCACCTGGTCGGAGAGCGTCCTACACTACGTTTGCCGAGTCGCGGTCTACACCCAAGAACACGCTTACCCCAGCGGTTGTCGGTTCTTCGTGCGATATGGCGATAAAATCTGTATAATGAAGTTCAATTTCAATTACTTCATGATGATTCATATTTTGATGAAAATTGTCATTTCATATTTTATGGAAGATATTTCGCCTGTAGGAATATAATAATATATAAATTGCAATATTGCAAAAGGAAATAAGTATTAAAACCGGAACATACAATTCGTTGATCCGCCGGATCCGTATCAAAGCTCGCCTTTACCCGAAGTAAAAATGAATGGCAAAATGCAATAACAGATGAATTTGTAGTTGCCGTATACATAAATATTGAGCAAAAACATTTTTATCTCAATAAATAAATGAAAAGGTAGTCATGCAATACAGCATACCTACCCCGGCGCTACTGAAAAAGTATAGGTACTGTCGGCACTAGAAAATCACGTTCTGCACAGTTTTTATTTATGAAATAACGGCAGTCTGTAATCGTTGTGTAATTGTAGCAATACCGCCGTGATTGTGCGAAAAATTAAAACATTTTTCATTGGTACCGGCGGCGCTCCATTCGCTACTCTCGAACGACATTGCAAGACTTTATTTCTTGGTTAATTTCGCAATATAAAATGTTTAAGAAGATAACTGTTCTTATTTTATTTCATTAGAAAATTGAATTTTATTAATCAGTTTTATCATACGTTTTCTATTATTGTTACTGTTAAAAATCATGTCCTTTTTCTATTGCATTTTGAAGTGATGGCTCTCACTGTCACGTAATTGGACAAAGAAGAGATAATTTTGGATTTAAACCATTATTGCACCTACGTACACAGAAACATTGAATATATATTAAAAATTTATACTAATATCATATTGGGCGATACCTATGCATATCACTGGACTATAATAACCAGATTCGCTTGATACATAATAAATATATACTCGAGCGATCATCGCATTAATTAAGATAATAAAACAGCATTTTAATCCTTATTGCATGTTTACGAAATGCATATTCAGCAGCTATTTACAATAATAAATTTCATTAGATGTTTTCTACATGACGAACCATCTCCCCATTACCAAAGAAGTAAATAAAAACTTATTTGCCGCATTAGTACTCATAAAATTTTATATGTTTTTAAGTAAAACAGAGATGTGTTTAATGTGTCATCAAGCGGTTGTTTACGACGCTTCAACGAGACGAAGCAATTAAGGATGTCCTGGGTACGAGCTCCTGAAACTTCAACGATAAGTAAAGCACCTATAAAATTTGTATTCCTTTAGATAATTGAAGTGTTTTATAGGTTCGGTAGTGTTAGTATAAGTTCGTATACATCTTCATATAATATTGATCTTACACTGAAGCAAGTAGCTGGGCTGGTAAATTATGATGTGATGATGTGAAGTAGGCAACATGCACAAGCTTTTCATAAGCGCTAGATGCGCGAGCTAATCACACGTATCGCTTGGGAAGAAAACTTGTGTTTCTTGGTAGCTTAACCACCCGCACAAGTACTTGAACTTGCATATGTTACAAGCAACGTGTAAGAGAGGCACAAAACACCGTTCTGCCCCCGAATCCTACAAGTTTTTCTGTCAGTAAATGTTCAGTAGTCGATTATAGGCTAGCCTCCCTATTACGTAGGATTTAAACATAGCTATATGTAGGTGTTCCTAACTCTTCGGGGGTATATAAGCGAGATCCTATGTGACGTAATAGATATGTTTGTGTTTGACTTGATTAAACAAGTCGCAGAGTATCCATTGCTTCTGGTTACCAAACGAAAGTACCGTGAGAAACCATTTAACATGTAGTATTTGTAAATTAAATATGCGTGTGACCACGCTAATCTTAATTAGAAGCATTTAAGATTTGAGATATGTAGTGAAATATGTGATGAGAGTAACACCTGCATTATAGCATAATATTAATATCGCGGACGTATTAATACTGTGTGACTTACATAGATACGTTTAAGAGAGACAGAACATAGTGGGAAACTTAAGATTTCAATTCAAGTCAAGTAACTCGATTTAAAACTCGATTCTTTAAAAAAATTGGAGCAGATCAACTTAGTGTTGTGTTCCTTCAGACTTCTTTAGGAGAAGCCTGTACTGGCAACTAAGTACAATCTCTGTTTTGTCAATTGCGCTGGGATTGCAGTGAGTCGTGTTTTGGAAGAAAGTGGTATTTCTGGCGTTGCAGCAGACATTATTATTACTCGTATGTATTTATTTAATCGAACTTATATGTAATACTAGCTTTTGCTCGCGGCTCCGCCCGCGTGTTACCTACATCAATAAAATATAATATAATATAATATTCTATCACATACACACAACACCATCTAGCCCAAACTAAGCAGAGCTTGTACTATGGGTACTAGACAATGGATAAACATACATATATACTGTTTTTTTTTTTGTAAATACATACGTATTATACTTAGAAACACCCAGACCAAGACAAACATCCATGTTCATGCACACAAATGTTTGACTTGTGCGGGAATCGAACCCGCGACCTCAGGCGTGGCAGTCGGTTACACTAACGTATGTCCTTCCTCAGGTTTTAAACTATATCTGTAACAAATTTCATTTAAATTGGTTGCGTAGTTTAGCCGTGAAAAGGCAACAGACAGACATACAGACAGACAGATAGATAGACAGACAGAGTTACTTTCGAATTTATAATATTAAGTAAGGATTATAGGTAGAAACCTAATGCGCTAGACAAGCTTATATCTAAGACAAAATATTTGACATATCAATGTATAGCTTAGGGTCTAGATCTATAACAAATAAAATAATAAGTGTTTATATATGTACATAGGTTTTCAGTAACCGCTTAGCATTTTGCTAACTATATCCTACTTTGTCACTAGAAGTATAAAATAATAACATAAATAAACTCCAAATAAAATAATAAGTGTTTATATATGTACATAGGTTTTCAGTAACCGCTTAGCATTTTGCTAACTATATCCTACTTTGTCACTAGAAGTATAAAATAATAACATAAATAAACTCCTAGGCATAGCATTGTTATTCATATTAAGCTATTAATATAACGAGTGGGTATTGAGGCTGTAAGGAACGCAGTAGATAGGGACGAAATGATCGCATGAATCATCCGTCCAATTATTACTTTTATACCAATCGCATGCAATAAGTTCGTTAAATCGGGAAAATCGGTGAATCATATGTATGTGCATAAATTTTATTCATAATAACTTGTAATAACCCTTTTACGAACATTAATGATCTGTATTGAACAATGATATGATAGTTCCTGGGAGAGTTTCACGCAGCAAGCGGAAGGGTACGCGGTCAGATTACAGTGTTATCGCCATACACGCTACATATCCCATCCGCTGTATCACTGGGATGTGAAACCCAGCCACGGGAAGTGAAACTCTCGTTCTAATCAATTAAATATAATATAACTACTGCTTAGTATTGATATAGCTTCTATGACAGAACGAAAACAAACATCTTTGGCACTTTGTCGTCAAATGAAGATGGTGCCTTCAAAACAACATATTCCCGTGACATTTCACACGACAAACGAGTTTCTTTGTAGGGTAACCATGAGTATAAATGGACAACTGCAAAAATTCAATCCGCGTCTATTGCAAGGTTCGGATTGCGGGTCAAATTGTCACTTTATTATTTTTATTTTCTGCTATATATGGCTGTATCTGGGTGTTGCCAGTATCCATCATTTCGTACATTTCATGAGACCTATTGGATGTATTAGATGATTTTACTATTTTTGGACAATTAACTAGTTATCTTTTCTATAATCATATTGCCAGGGCAAAAACGCAGTTCATACAAAATCATCATATAACAATACATACCATTATGTAAAAGTCGATTCTGTTTTAAAATATACGATAGTTTTTAGCATAATATAAGGTGTAGTCAGATCAGTCTCGATTGTGGAAGGGACAGTCTGTATTATTTATGAAAATATTATTATGACAGCCAGAAACTATTTTTAAGAAGTGTGGTAAGCAGTATACTTTATTAATAATAATCGTTATTAATAGTCGTAATAATATCATTAGTGAACAATTTTGAGCACATTGAATTTAGTTTCTATATATCTTATCTTATGTGGGGGGCCAGTCAGTGCAGACCGGCGACACTTCGACCCAGTGGGATCTTTTGTGTCGTAGTTTCTATATAAATTTTAGATAATCTACAATTCCTTAAATGTCTGACAAAACCTGGTCATTTGGAATTTGGAACCTCTAGTTGTGACTCATCTGTTAATAAGTGTCGTCTGGTTTTGGGCAACGGCGACTTTATTGACGTTAACGCGTAACGCATCCGGCAGGGCCGCATGACGTATCACATTACTTCTGGATAAACAAAGGGGACAATTAGGGTTTCGAACTTCATAGAGGAAGTGAAATGTTGATTAAAGTACATTAGTTGGATTCAGCTGCCCCGTTTATGTTGTTATTTGAATAATGGGAACAGTTGAGTCCACTTGTGTTGTGTCAATTGTAATGTCTGAGTAATAGTACCATCCGCAAAGGAAGCGCCAGCAAAATTTTATTTATGTATTTTGTTCTTAATTTAAATTGTGTAAAAAATAAAACTATATGCCAGTATTACATATTTTGTGTAAAGAGATTTGTTTTATTGTGGGTAATTAAACAGTTGTTAGCAAAATGACTGTTACGTTAACGGATACGCAAAAGTTCATTGATCTAGAGTTGCCAATTTTATTACGACATTATCATTTTTATATTCTATTGTATTGTCTTAGGATACTGAAAATTATAATTTGCCGAGATTTCGCCAAGAAATTATCTTTAGGTATTAAATCTATTTGTCAAATCAGAAGACAAATGATAAAAGTAACTATTTGTTATTCGCGGCTAACGAAGTGCTCGTGAGTCCTCGGCAAAATTATCGCAGAATTTTCCCAGTAAATCTCATCGGTTTGTAGCTAAAGCTAATATTTCTTCTATCCGTCACTCCGTAGGTTCATCTCGGCTTATAAATTAACGGAGACATTCTGTTAATTGGCACAATTACGAATGCGACACGACCGCATTCCCCGGCTTACCATTGTTATCTAAACGATGCTGTTTTATTATTTCAAACTGCAAGCCCGATGCCCGATCGTCATTTGTTATATAGAGCATAAATTTATTACTGCACATCTTTTGTTCTGCGCGAAAAATTAGGTGCTTCAGTCTGCTCCGCTATTTAAACATTAAAAAATTACGGCAAGTTATTACAATGGTATGAGTCACCGGTCATTTCCATTATAACGTTATTTTCTGTTATATTTTAAATGATTAGCTGTCCACATCCGAGGCGTTATATATCATTCTGTGTCATGGCGTATCTATGCAATTTATTATTCATAGAACTAGTATTTCAATAGGTTATGTAAAGTATGCGTCATTTAGAACAAGATATATTACCTTTTAACGTTATTAGTTTGCATATCGACGTATGTAATCGTTTGCATAATTGAAAGGTGGTAACGATGTACGCCTGCCAGCTGGTTTCCTTACACGAAATTTGGTAAAACGTTGCAATTACCACATAACAGGTTTCCCGCAGGCAATAATCGACTGTGTTCTGAGAAACAATGCCTCAAAAACTAAAAGGTTTAATAAAAGTCTTCAAATTTACATTTTAAATATTTTCATTTCAAACGTTGCTATCTTGGTAATGTTCAGTTGTGCTTTATGATATTGTTTTGCAGCTTCCGTGGTTGTATGGTAATTGTTTCTACGATATATTAACTCGATTTTGCAGTAGGAAGGAAAAGCAATGGATATTAGCGATGTTTATAGCGGATGTCGTAATAGGTGACTTCTCTAAATCTATTTATCGCCAGGACATTTCTATATTCCTTAACGAGAGGTTTCTTTTTAAACAGTTAGGTTTATTGTGTTTGAGGTGAGGTAGGTAGGTAATACTACTATTACTACTACTACGAGGAAAAATATATTTTGCCCTAATAATTATAATAATAATAATATAGCAGCCACAAAATATACTTTGATAGAGCAATACTTACAGATAAAACTATACACAACAATACGCCTGACATAACTATGATAGATAAATTAAATAAACATACATATTTAATAGACATAGCGGTACCCAATACACACAATTTACAGAAAACCATAACAGAAAAAATACATAAATATACAGAATTAAAAGAAAAATAAGTAGAATATGGAAAATGAACAAAGTATACATTGTGCCCCTGGTGCTCTCCAGTACAGGCGTCATACCCAAACACCTTCTTCACTATTTAAGACAGATAGAGCTACCTACCAACCTTTACATCACTATGCAGAAGGCCGCTATACTCAATACTTGCCGTATAGTTCGTAAGTTTTTGCAGGACGAGCCCCTTTTAATAAATACCGAATTTTATTTCGAGAAAAACCAATTAAACCAACCAAAATAATAATAATAACTTAAAGAATTAGACTTGCATAAAAAAACATATATAAAACTACAGAAATCCGTTATCATCGACACTTGCTCTATAGTCCGGCGATTCTTAACATCCACTACACAGACATCTACAACAATACTCAATGAACCGACCCACTTGGCATAAGCCCGTGATAGGTTCACACTCACCAGCATTAAGCTGCGATTTAAAATATTTTATAAACCACCATAATAATAATAATTATTGGAAAATGTACAAATAAAGAGAATAATAATAATAACTTTTATTGTCTCAAAAAATATTTGGTACATGTATGAATTTGTGTATAGAACCCCCTTTTAAGCATTTAAGCATAAATTGTAGGGTAGGTTAAGTTATTTTTTTCTGGATTAAAGGTAGCCTTTGTCCTTTTCTGTTCTCCTGACCTGACAATGTGTCCGCGAAATTTCATGATGATTGCTCGAGTAGTTAAAGCCTGAAAGCGTGACAAATAAACAAACACACATTCTCATTTATAATATTATATTAGTTGGGAGGTTGTCCTGGCGACATTGTTAAGTGATGCAATATTACCATTAATTTCTTGGTAAGTATAATACGAATGCAGAACATAACTAATTTTGATATCCTACGTTACAGAGTATACAACACAAGACAAGCGAAAGAAACAGCGAATGTAAAAACTTGTATCTTAGGAGAAATTAATCCTTATAACATGCTGGTCTAGGACTGTCACCCACAGACTGTAGTACGACCTAACTAAAATTAATCACTAAGCTTTTTCTCTAGAATCAGAAACATGCCGAGCTCCTTGGCAAATGAGCTGCCTTCCTTTGAGACTATATTTAACGTTAACATATTTCGATCTACTCGAGGGGTGTACTGAAATTTATGTTGTAGGTAACTCAATTTGTTTCGGCGCCGTAAGTATAAATACAATCGCATACCTAAGAAAATTTGGTGCTCTGAAGTCAACTTCATTAAATAATACCTAAAGTAAAAGGAAATACGCAAAGTTGCACCATTTGCGTGAATATAGGCACACGTAATTTATTTCGCACTTTGAATTACTACTTCATTGTCGGTGTGCGAAACGCGGTCACCACAAATAGAAGATTAGAGTAGTCCATTATTCAATTAAAAATCATAACGGATTGTTATCGAAGACGCAGTGAAGATCTTAAGTAAGTTAGCCGAGCTAAAATTTACTGACTCAATATTTGTCTTGTTGGTGTCATTTCCAAAAGATAAACCAAAATTCGTAAAACAATTTCGCTTACTAAAGTTTTCACCTATTAGAACATTAGTAGCCATCATCAGTGCGGACACTACACTTAAACTCCTTATTAAAACAAATAGATACTAGACCAACTATATTGAAACGTATGCTTTCTTTTAAATCATAACTACGGAAATATTTTATAAAATTCTGTGGGCACTGTAAATCAATAAGAAGTTCCTAAAGCATTGTATTGTATCATATACCTGGGGTTGGAGCTCGCTAGTCGCGTGTTCGAGTTTTTCAAAACTTCTTTGCCACTCGTTCCGACTTATTTAACCTTTTGTCAAAGCCGAGGTGACTCCGGCTAAAGCGTTTAGGGAGGAGCACTCTCAAGTTGATTGAAGATACGCCATACAATTGAAACGTAATAGTTTCCTATTGTTGTATTCTTGTTGTGACAGCTCTTTATTTTATTCGGGCTGTGAGTTTGGTATTCAGTTTCACTTTTAAATGTTAAACACATGTTTAATGCGTTCAAGTGGAAATGTATGGTGTTATGGCGTTACTTTCATTCTGATTTGTACATGTTTTGAGTTATACAAACCAAGATGACTGTCTTATTTAAAACATGCAGACAGCTGTAGAATGTCAATTAAGTTGTAAAAACATCTATATTTTATGATGTGTACACATATTTTTTATCTTAAGCTCATTAATAACATGAATGGAGTCATTTACTATCCCTAAATTATGCACCAGTTCACGCCTATTTTTCTCGTTGCTACCCTAACCGACCGCCAAATTGCATCACAAAGAAAAAAACAAAAGAAACCTGGAACAATGGTGTGCGTGACGTATAGTGAGTCTCAGGAGCGATCGTCATTGTTGTGGCCCCATCGCACTTTGCAGAGAACGTCGAATTTCGGTAACCGCTGAAACCAACCTTTTATTTCATCTCGTTTCTCTAGAATAAGCATAGAATAGGCATTATAGCGAGCTACTAAGAGGCGAGGAGACTGCGCCAACGTAACAATTATACAGCTACAACATTTGCAGTATAATGTGTGGGCTGTGACGTTACCTACTTCGGGTCAGCAACCCCTGTGCGTACGACAAACGTGAGCATGACTGCTGTTTTACTATGCATCGTGTGTCATGATAATAAATACCATCACTAAATAGATAGTTGCATCATAGCTCGTAATATGTATGTCTTAGCCCTTAGAATTTCCACCATGAATAATGTGCATCAATTTTGACGGGCTTTGTTTTGCTTCCTCGTATTCGGTATTAATCCATATTCAATCGTTACCACACGGTTGAGCATCAGAGTTCGTTATTCCCGACTACCCTACTTTGTTTGAATGAAATACTTGTGTCTAAGAATATCGTGATGGTAAAAGCGATCGAATTTCAAGTGCATCTTGGGATCTGGATCATTTTGTAATTGGAGATAGGATTGAGATGCATCGTCTCACTGCAAATCCCGTTAAAGAAAGGCTCGATTATATCTTTTCTTGCGTATGACTAGTTAATTACTTAATTAATTTTAACACGGTTAACTCACGATTTGTGTGTACTTTTGTTTGAAATGAATTAAACATGTAGAAAACTTGAACAAAGCTAGAATTAAACATGTTGCGGTGGTCTATCCGCCGGCCGTATTTCTATTTTAAGCTCAGGTATCTCGCAGGTACAGGCAATCTCGGCCACCTCCACTCAGCTTTAAATAAAATTAAAACCTCTATGAAATTCCTCCCGTAAGTTTAGCAACCTCGTTGAATAAATCTTCGTGTACGAATGAAGGAGGCGAGTGGGTTACAAATTTTGAACGTGGAATTTACAGCGGTGTAATTAATGTTTCGACACTAAAAAATCTTGTATATAAAAAGTAATGCCACTTGAGTGGGATCGGTCCCGAATTTGGCGTTCTGTAATCGCGCTATTTTCGAGTATAAGAATGTTGAGAGATTTGTCGCATGTGATGGAATTCATGATCGTGGGGGTCGTTCAACGACCGCGCCGACCTAAAAACTACCCAACAATGTGGAAGCGATGCGGAACCGCGCAGATGAAGGATATGAGAGATTGTTTATTGCTTACGACGTCCCTACCGGGTGGTTTGCGGCCGGCGACACCGTCGATTGAACAGTTCCTTTTTTGGGCTGTACGAAATTTTATTTCTTGTTTCAGATTTCTTAATGCTACGGCAAGGGTTCCGTTTTATATTTTTCCACACAACTACCAAGCACAAATTGATTTATTTACACGCTTACGGGTAACAAAAATACCCGTTGTGTTTAAAATTCTAAAACATCTAACAGCTATTTTGAATATTAACGAACTTCCTAATTTTGTTCGTCCATTATTAATTAAATTCAAACTTTTATTTTAAAACTGGAACCTGAGCATTTCACATAGAAGGAGATTTAAAAATTTTCGTGAAATGAATTCAAGTGCTCTCACTTAAGCTTTAAACGCTTCTTTTCAATGAGGTTGAATCAGAAGCGGGGGATGGCTGGCTGCGGTCCAAAGTGCTTTGTTTTTTATGGCCTCAGGACGCTCGTCTCCGATGTTGCGCAGAACATCGGCGACGAGCGATCCGGTCAAGTGCTTCGGGACTTTTTGTTTGTCTTCGCTAAGATTTCTTTAAAACATGAAATCTCATAAATTTTAAGGAACATTTCTCTCGAGGAACGTGCTGTTGCCGGTGCAGCGTATACTCTTGGGAGCTCACGTTTGGTTTTTATGTTTGACTCGAGTCTTCGGGTTTCGAATGTAATGGCCCATATAGCACGGCAGCCGCTTATCTTATAAACATAGGTTTTCGAACGAACTGTTAGTGATTGATGTTATAACTTGAAGAAAAGCGCAACTCTCGTTCGAAAATTTCATGTCACATGGATACAAAACCGAGTCGTTCATAAATACCTCATACGCATTGTTGCTTACACCGAAGCATTTATCATAACGTTTAACCTTAACAGTAAATCATAAAGTAAAATGGAAGTTGCCGCCATTATGCTTAAGTATGAGCAATTTTATGGCTGTTTGACTACAGCTTAGATATTTATGTGCCACTAGCGAGACAGGCATACGAGTTATAGATATTTTTCTAAAGTTTTATCTGCTACTGACAAAAAATGTATGAAATTAATTGTTATTTATTATAGTAATTAGAACGCCTACTCCACTTAACTCATTTATATATTTTTGATTATTTCTATTTATACAATAATGTTTTAATGAATAATTAATAATATACGAGTATCATATTATTATTATATATTTGGTTTACTGTATTGATATAAAACATACAAGTTTAAAAACAGGTATGATATGTCTCTTTGATAGTAAAACAACTCTTAAAATCGGTTCAATAGTTTAGTAAATTAAATCCTTACAAAAAAACAAACTAAAATTCAAATCTCTCCTGTTTATAATATTTGTATAGATATGATATAGACGAATATAGCTGTAAAAAATGGATTATTTAAAATTTCTTGAAAAATATGTTTGTATGAAACTAGACAATTCCCGCCCTACGAATTAATCCTGTGTCGCGGGGGTCTTTACAAACATTCAAACAACGGACACAAAGAACACCACGACTCGGAACAACCATTTGTAGATAACACAACCGAACCATCCGAGCAGTCATAAATTAGGTTACACAAACACTTAAACAATATACACAAAGCACAGCACCGTCGGCACAACTATATCCGGATATAGCGCAGTGGTTTAGATAGTCAACTCGCCACTACTACGCAGTGGCGAGTTGACTATCTAAACCACTGCGCTATTCGTGCAGTCGGATCTGCGGATCACACAAGTATATAAACTAGGGACATTTGTATACAGTATAGGATCTACACATAGATCTAGAGTTGCCGACGTTCAGGCAATTCATGAAGCAGTGTTCTCGTAGCTACTTTGACTCTGCTCAGACCCACCCCAACCCGCTAGTGGTTGCGGCGATAAACTACACTCAATCTAGGATATCCAAAATTAGGAGACCTAGGCTCATATTACACGAACCAGATGATAGCATCACACTCGCACAAGACAAAGCATACACGGCTCGCGAAGCCATACAAAGTCGTCCGCGGTTCCGCCCTCGCCGCAGAGGCCGGAATACGCGTCGCGCTAATGTTAATTCCGTGGATCACCTTAGATCCACGTTGCCGACAACGCCCCAAGCCGAGGTCCGTGGTAGTCCACCCTTCGGGAACAACGTTGTATAAAAATATACAGTATAGGCTATTTTTGAAATTATTTCGGTAAGTTTTTATTTTAGTACGTAAGTTTCATTTCGATAGGTTCATTAATGAATTCGATATCGACAACTCGATCGGTACAATGTCCAATTTTCCAATATTGGCTCGTGCTGAAGAATACACATCTAAATGCCTAAAGATACTTTAATTCCACATCGTAGAAAAAGTAATGAATAAGGCGGTTTATATTTATAAAAGGGTTTACCCGCAGCTTCGCCCGCCTAAATCCCATGGCAATTCGTACTAGGATAAAAATATCCTATAAGTTAACAAGGACGTGATAAATATTTTGGTAAGTTTCACTCAAATACGTACATTTGATCAGATTTTTACTTAATTCAGTTAGAAAAGTCTTCATATCTTCATAAACTTTGCCATATGTATATGTAGTAATAATAGGTTTACTAGTAATATAATAACATAATATACGAAAATGTGTTTATTTGTACATTATTCAAGTCAAGAAGAAGTAACGGGTTTTTAAATGAAATTGCTAAAGAAATTGTAGCATAGGCTTATTTTTACCTCGGATATAAGTCTCAAGAATATTATACGAAAATAAATAATGAGATAGATGGCGTTGCGTAGCCGTAGGCGGCGGCTACTAATAAATATATTTTTATTTTTAATATTATTTCCAAGTAAGAAGGAGCTTTTACAGTTTACGTAATATAAGCCATAATAACGGGTCCGCCGATGTTTTACATCGTAAACTTGACACTTTTACACCTAGCTTTATCAGTATTTATGATGCCAGTTTATTTCAATAACCTTGGAGGAAAGCTCCGCGAAATATTGACGGTTCGAACTTTATGCGAAGCTAACACGTAAAATGTTTAATTTTGCCTAAATGTTGATTTAGGGTGGCGAATAAACGTTTCCTAAAGGAATTGGTATTTTATATATTCATGTAGTTGCAGTCGGTAGACATGTATTTATTGAAGGTCAGTGCCGTTAAAGATAAACTATGTACTGGATCGAAACTCCGATATCTTTGGATGATATAATTTGTGCCGTCTTTTACAAGCAGTCTCGTACCTACTCGTACATTTATATTATTGTTTAATGATACATAGTGTTATGCTGTGAAGTGATGAATATAATAGTTTGCAGAACGATCCAATTAGATATACATAATTATGTACATGTAGGGTAGGGAGGGGCAGGTTGAGCAATTTTTCACTTGAGCGGTCATAACTTCTCAACGATAAGTCTTGTTATGCATACTGACAGGTTAGTAGTTTATTCCTTTCCAAAAGTGTAAATAGTATTTTTTTTCTACCAAATCGCATTTAAGAGCTACAGCCATTTAAGAAAAGAAGTCAGAAATGGTCAATGTACCCCATAGGTGAGGTAAGTTGAGTAAGGGTATGGAGTTAATTCAGCAGTTAGAAATTCTAGCCGATGGGTTCCATGTTTACCGAACCATGGGTTCAATGTTTACTAGACATGAAATGAAACTTCTATTTTACAATCCAGCTTTTATTTATAGTATTTTAGATCACTAAGAAGAAGAATATTAATTTTAGTTTCACAGTTATATTAATAACTGTGAAACTAAAAATATTATTCTTCTTCTTATTAAACAAAAAAAAAGAATCAACAAGAAACATAATTATTTTAAGCTTAACTTTTGGATAAGAACTTAGTTACTTCTTTTATTACCAATGTTTTTCTTTGGCTTCTTAACTTTTTAGTGGTTTTATTTTGTTCCTCTTGTAATGCCTTCTTTTCGGGAGTGTATGTTAGTATAGTAACTTTCCTTTTTTTCTGATAGCTTTCGGGAAATAGTTAGGAAGATATTTTTAAAAATACTTTTCGCTTGGGAGAATATACTTGCTTCGGTATTGCATAACTCATTGATGCAATACCACCTTCAGAGCCTTATTTCTTCAAAAATCTTGTCAGAGTAATCTGTTTAATACCGAATTCTTCGGCAGGGGCTTTCACACTTTTTCTTCATCATTGACACCTTTAACCAAGAACTTTTGCAGCATCATTTAAGTCGTGGGTAGTGTAAAAACCTCTTGTATTTTTCCATTTATCAATCCGCGTCCTAAAGTAAAATAAAAAACATACATTACTTCCGTTCTAAGTGGAGGGGTTAAGTAAGCAATTATTGCTCAACTAATCCCAATCCAAAAATTTGAAACAAAAGAGAAGTTATGACAAACCCTTCAGAATGATATCCATATTCTTTATACATACCGAAAATATACTAAATCTATAAAAGTTTAACACTTACCTAATTGGAATCGGATAATATTTGCCTCCTTCAGAAGAAATATTCCCAAGCACAATTTTTTACTTTTTGGTAGCTAAATAAACAAAGCGTGCTTATACTTCACTCGATCGCCAAGTCATGACTGGCGGTCGCGCAATGAGTTCCCTATCCGCGACCGCATCTTTTTGCAATTTGAAGTGTTAGGATCCGATGTATAGTTTCTGAGATATTTCGATTACCCAATTTACCCGTATGCTCAACCAGCCCCTCCCTACCCTACATACATATATGTTAAGCTAGATGATCAGGAGGCTATAATTTGATGATATACCTGAGCTGCTGTCATTATTTTAATTAGTCTACATAAATATTTCAAGTAAACAGCTTTTTATTGTTGTCAGCCCCTGTTGTGTACAATACAAATTATAAATCCCTCATATTTGAATAGTAACAAATTCTGTAAGTCGGTGCGCATTGTTTACTCATATTTTTACTGGCTTTGCTCACATCCACTGACACTTTTACTAGGGAATGCTTGACGGTTTAGAATATAATATATACATTAGCCCAATAACAGGACCATGGTAAAACAAATTTGTTCTATGTAAGTTAGCGACAATTGTCACAAGGGTTGTGCCTATGGAATTTATTTTTCCAGCTCCTTCTTCTGACATATATACTTGTGATCAAATTCGTTGCGGGTTCCAAGACAATCAAGGTTTCCCGGGACTTCACGAGAGTCCAATCTCGGCGTTTCCCATGGTCACCACTTCTGAATCTGGCCATACAGGTGTTACAGTGGTAGAAGTGTGCGTGGAATTAGCCGCAAAATATATTTTAATATAGGTAGTGTAAGTTGTTGGATGCTGGTGGCTTTGTCAACTATACGCGGTCTTTGGTCTTTGGGTGAGCTCCAAATTATACTAGAGTGGTCCCTATATAATGCCGAGATTTTATACGCAGTGTGCGTCATCGACATAAAAAGCGAGAGTGCAATTAGTTGCGAGAGTAACAAACCATTTTGTCTCCTATCATTGTAACATGCGTAACCAATTGAATAGTGCGTGTTGAGTACGTTCCATCATAAATCAATGTAGTCAAATGTAATCGATGTCAGATGTGACTACATCGATTGATATTGGATGTCATATTCCAATACCTATTGTCTTTTTCAATAGTTTCATTTAAGGCCAATCGCGACGACTCGACTTCAATTCCCGAATAGGTTACAATACTATTAGGCATTTTTGTACAGATCTGGCAATGTGACGGGTTTCCAATTATAGGCTCGGCCTTATTACATGAGGCCTAAATTATAGCTATTGAAATGCAAGCGTAATACACCTTTGCCTTTTACATTGGGGATAAACAGTCGTGAAACTGTATTTTTTTAAATTGTGTGTTATTTTCGTTCTTTACCTATTGAATCACAGTAGCACACCGGTGGCCAAATGCAATCGATTTTTAATTATGTCCGGTATTCTAAGGCTGGACAGATTAGGTGTCCATGTTGTTTCCGAACATTTGGTCAGTCTAACATACTAAGACGTAATCATTGTCATTTAACGTGCAGGTACCTCTCTACCAGACAGATTACAGGCAGGGAGGCATTTAACCTATTGGCCTTCGCATTTTTAGCCACGTCATAGGTTAAGGCCTTATAGGTCCGGCAGACTGCTAACAAGACGTAACTCTCTCAACTGCGTCCTCATAATCAAGCATGATTAATGCGCTGAAATGCATGTCTATATTTAAATTGTCTATTTTAAGAGCCCTAAACAATCAATTGTGTAACCACCCATTGCGGTCATAAATGAATACAATTAAAAGCAACAGGAAAGAATTATGTTCGAGTCATTCTGATCTTCAAGTGTCATAAGCCTCCATTATTCTTGTCAGTGTGTGCTTTAGTGTTAATTAAAGTCAGTGCTGGTACAATAACAATTGTTTTAAAAGTTATATAACCGTGTTGATCAGACTGTACAATATTAATTAGATGAGTAAAGAATGTAATGCGATAGGGGTCTGTGTTATGATTGTTTTTATTATACTCGGGGAACGAGACAATTTACAAGTTTTATATAAACCGAAATGAAAGGGTAGCGGTTTCGTTTTGGGCAAGTCGTTAATGTTATTATACGATGTCTTTTGTGTTATATTTATAATAATATTGCAGTGAAATTCGAAATGGCGAGGTAGGTTCTAAGGCATAATGTTGCGTGCGATGGTGTTTTCGATGGAGCCTGTTAGTTCCTAGGCCGCATGAAGTAGATCTTTCTAACAAGTAATTCTTAGAATATAGCATATTGAGTTTGGCAACGTGCCTGATAGGCGGCTAAAGAAACCATCAATTGCGTCGGATCTATATATATGACTGGCGAAATGTGGAGGAAATATTGGTGCTTGTTCACACCCACGGCAATATACAGATTTAGATATAAAATTATAAAACATGTAGTTGTAGGGACTCATGAGTTGTGTTCAAATCTGACGGTACAATATCGATTATAGTACAATTTTTGTAAAAGAAAGATGGCATAATACGCCTTCGCCAGCGTAAGTATTTGCTGCCCATATCCACAGTAATTTGTAATTGCGCAACTCTAATAAAAAATATATAAAACTAACAATGGAACAAATTGTTAGTAGCAATTTTTCAATTCAGAGATTTTATACGCACTGTGCGTCATAGGCACATAAACAAAAACGAGAGTGCAATTAGCCACACGTAGTGACAAAAGAGGAATATTACGTTACACTATTATCAAGTCAATAAACTGGTACCCAATCTATTCTCTCATCTGTTATTTAAACATTAGTTATGCAGCCTTCCGATATGTGAGCGTCAGGAATTATACGTCAAGTTTGCCCCATTAAAGATTCAAGGTGGATCCAAAACTGGGTGAACCAAGAAAATTCGATGACTCATAATAAATATAGCTGACGCATAATATTTTGTAATTGTTACCAATATATTTGGGATTGTAATAGATTAATTGAGTTTTAATCGGTAGACCGCTTATTTTACGGTTCATTATATTGTGTGGTTAAATAAATTAACAGCATTGAATCTCCTAAACTATAACCACCACCGAATTAAGTATCTAAGTAGTACAATAAATGGTATTACTGTTTAATTAGTATTATAACATTAAATACAATTTCCTTCACATCTCTAAACTGCCAACAGACCCAAAGACTTAGTTAAAAACACGCTTCATGTTAACTTAAAACGTTAAATGCTGAGTAATAATTACGTATGTTAATTTTGTTCCCAGGTATGTTAAGTCCGGTCCTGTTCAACGGTAACGTACTTAATTAAGGACCCTTTTTTATTAATTTATGTCATTTTTCTCTGTTTATTTTTACGATCATTTGTGTTTTAGTATTCAGTCATGGTTTGTTGTGAACAAAATGGGTAATGTGTGGGTGGGCTATTATGCTCCTTTAGAATATAATGAATGTGGTATGTAAGAAATATAAAAAAAAAGATACAGTTAATTGCTATGAATTTTTAATAGATTACGTAAATAATATAGTATGTAGACATGCTATGTAGGTGGATTTTAATGCGTTTGTACAACAGGAAGACAAATAATTACATAAATAGATATTATTAAGTTTATAGTCATCAAACAATTTGATGATTATAATATTAAAGAATACAGTATATCCTTAATACAATATTGTATTGAATTAAAGAATATATTGTATTCTTTAATTCATTATAATCGTGATTTATATACTTTTTTATATTGAATGAGAATATATCAACATTTTAAGTAGCTCCACCAAACCTAGTTGACATGAATTTATATGACGCTTTCTGTTAGCATGTGGAATCGAACACCCTCGAAATATACCCTCACCTGGTCTACCTTTTCTAACCAAGAGGCGGCCTGAAAGCCTTAAAACTAAGCATACAAATGATTCCTATTAATAACATTAGTTAGTATTATGTTAGGCAGTTTCAATGGCTTTGAAACAGAATTTGTTCCTAGAAAATATTTTAATCTACTTGTAGATTAACAGCTCTTTTGTTAACACGACGTATAATTATAACTTCGGCCTAACGGACCAAATACAATGAAGTTTTCGCAGCCTTTTGATAAGCCCGTCCGGAACAGGATCTATTTAAAAAAGTTTCCTCTTACAAAACGGTATTTTCAGCTTTATATATTTCCTTATTAAAACTTAAAGAGCAAGATGCTACCTGTAGGTTTATACAAGTTAATTTTATGTTTGCATTTAATATTTACTGCCAACTTTAGTTTACGTTAACTGTTGATCGTGTGGCTTTGATTCGAGAGTCATACAAAGTATTATTGGATATTTTCAGGTAATTCATAATCGTGACAGCAGGAATTGTGTCATAAGTTGTGTTTATATTTCCGTCAAACTTGAGATGTTATGATCGCGTGACATCTCGAGTTTGAATCAGCTCGTGCCTAGTGTTATTGGATTTGTCTGTATGAATATTCTTAGTAAGTAGGCATAGAGTCGCCCTTTTATTACGTAGAACCTAAACATAAAGATAGCATAACGTGGGTGTAGTATACTTTTGCCTAGCCCTTCGGGAATATAAAAAAGTGCAAGGGTGAGTGTAGTCTTCAAAACATGTACATATCAAGTTCGAAAAGTTATCTTATAAGAAAATAAGATACATTTGGTGTTTAAATACCTTAACTAGAATCAATTGAAAATCTTACCTACCCACTGTTAGTGTAATAATAAAAGCAAATTAATAGGTCGTCGTTACGTAGATTAGACCTTACGGGTAGGACGTATAATAACAAATATGGAATATGAATATTGACAGTAAAAGGAAAAACGCGTTATTCTTTAGCGATAAACAAGCATGATACATATATATTCCCCATTGTTTCTGTTTAGTAATGGTTATATGGTTTTTATTTCATAATAATATTAGTGTAGGCGGCAGTTGATTGTGGACAACAGGGGTTGGAAATACCTTCACGAAAAAAGATAGTTTGGTTTCATACAAGAGTGGTCTGATAAGATCTCAGTTTAAACGTTTAAACATCGTGTTCCTGGTTTTAATGTTCGTGTAAAAAGTCAACCCTTTTATGGCTTCCGCATCTGTTTCTATTAAATGTTTGTGAAATCAACCACCGATCTTTTATTTATTTATTTTGCTCGTCAAAATGACCACACTCCGCCTGATGGTAGCAGTCGTGTGGTCTAAGAACAGTGGCCTCCACACCGTCCTTACAGCAGCCGAGGTGATGTTGAGGTCTCTACTTTGACGGCCTGAGAAGGTGTTTTTTAACGCCACGCTTAAGGAGCCTTTAAAGGATCCAGGATTGAAGGAAGAAGGAAACACGTGCCTTGGCAGAGAATTCCATGCCTTGGTCGTTCGGCAGAGGTATGAGGACCCAAACTTGTTGGTACGCGCTCTACCGACCGTCGACTCTACCGTGTAAGGATGGCATCTGAGCCCAGCACGCGTTGTTCTGAATAGGAAAGAGGAGGGCGGGGTAAGGTGGAATAACTATAATTAATTCTTTGACGATGTCGTTGAAAATACGTTATTTGTTTAAAATTCGCACGTTTAATATGTTTTTTTTATTACGTTTTATTACCAATTATACATTTTAAAAGTTATTACTTATTACAATGTTCTTCTTGGCTTTATTCCAAGTAATGTTGTCGTGTTAACTAATTTAATGTGGGTGCACAAAAGACTTTGTACTAAATCATCGCAACCTATCGTTCTACTTCATTCACATAACTTTTTTATTAGTAAATAGCCCATAGGTCGCCAGGCACTTAACAAATATTTAAAATTAAATACTAGCTTTTGCCCGCGGCTTCGCTCGCGATCTGTAACTTTTTATAGTTGATTCATAGTTTGGTAAGTAGCATAACGGTTGAATAATATTTTAAATAACTTTCGTTCGTAATAGTACCTAGTTTATTTCCAGCGCAACGTTAGTGAACTGCGGTGACGTAAATGGCGACAAACTTATTATTTGCGCTTGGTACAGTAACCGTGTCTAGGGATTGAACCGCAAAATAAAGTTTGTTTTTTATTGTATATACTTTTCCGCGATAAAAAGTACCCAGTGTGGTGCCCAGGATATTAAAGTATAATAATACGAAGTTTCATCGTAATCTAACTGATAGTTTTTGCGTGATGCTTGAACAAACAGACAGACAACAACAATTTTTTTTTATCACATTTTTGGGTTTGGTTTCGATCTAGTAACACCCCCTGCTATTTACTTTTTTAATATTTCCAATGTACAGAATTTAAACTTCTACAGATTTATTATATGTATAGATTAAAAGAAATATAAACAGACTCGATACAAAAGTACGTACCTACACATTTTTGTTTCCGTGCTGGTATAACTGACCAATCGACCGCAACACACACTGGTGGCAAATTGTCATGTAATAAATAGAGGATTTATACCATTGTTGAAAATATACAGCCAGTTTTCCTATAGTTTTGATACAGAAACTCCAAACGCTATCTAAAAGACCATTGCTGTAAAACAAGACAACATGGCATTTATCGTTCGCATAACTTAACCAAGACATCATAAAACTGGTTGTTTTAATAGTACAGGCCTTCAGACCACAAACTTTGCTTGCTTATTTAGTACAAACCTGAAGCAAAATAGGTAAAGTTTACTATTTTATGTGTGACATGAGTAATGACGTCAATTATACAATTCCAAAATAGAATAAATATTTTTATTGTTTAAAGTTTTTACATGGCAACACAATATTGCTTGATGAATAGGCTATTCAAGCGTCCTCATCTTATAGGCTGAATGCCGCATTGCTTTTTTATAAATATCTATGTGATGACAAAAAATATAAGAAAACATCGCTAGCTTTTTGTTTAATTATTGACTCTTCACTACAAAAAAAATATAGTAAAGAAGTACTACTGCAAGAAATCAATTGTCATGTTTACCAATCGAGAACTAGACACGTCCATTTTAGTTAAATGCATTATAGAGCCTATAATTGCATTACCTTAATCACTTTAATAAACCCTAGCTAGCTAAATTTACTTACGTATCGAACCAATACCTCTGTATTGTATTTACATTACTGAAACAAGCAAAGAGGCAATCGAAACAAAAACACCATTAACCATTAGCTATCTTTTTGTTTACTGTTAGCACTTAGCAGAAAATAAAGGGCGTCAGCTGGGACCATTGAGAACAAAAGACGGTGTGACGGGACCTCCATTCAGATAACGATATTGATGCCCGATACTGTTACAAATGTCTTTGATAAAGATATTTACTTATTGCCTTTTGTTTGTAAAATAATATCTTGTAAAGCAGAATATGCTTTAACAGTCAATTTCTAGATCGAAAAGTATCTATGTATACAAACACTGTTTTTAGGAGCGTATAACAAAAAAGGTGCGCTTGCTCTTTAACAGAATGTAAGCAAGGAAACATATAATGAACAAATTCGTTAAAATGTCCTTTTTAAAATTTTATTTCTGCGTCCTATTATCATTGGATCTGACTTGGCATTCCAACTGACTCATAATCAGGCAATGCCTGGTTTTTTTTAAAAAGTTGTTTTTGTTTCAATTTGATGTCACTAAGGAGAAATTCGAGGGTTTTCAAGAGGAGGGGGAGAGGAGGAGACGAAAGTAAGAAATAACTTTGTAACATTAAACTTGTCAAACTGCAAGCCAAAATTATTGGATGCCATCCAACTTTTATTATTTGGCATCGCCATTAAAAACTTATACTTTGATGTGTGCAGTAATTATTATCTTTCTTTAGTTATAATTAAAATATGCTATAATCATATTGAAGTAACTTTTAAATCGAGGTATATTTATTTGATCCGTACAACTTTTATCAAAATAGGTATTCATTGTTTATATTTTCTACTAATACGTTAGCAAACAAGCATACGATGCTAGTAACGCCAGATGTATCAGACGCGCGTTACCGATACTCCACAAAAAGGACTTTGGTGGTTGCATTGCCTATTGTATACGAGTGCAATGGTTTACTATGCCCTACCAAGAATACACTTGCCTGAATTACCATTTAAACTCATTTGGTGGACTAAATGCTAATCCTTAATTAATAGAAATTTGATTTTATTTATAAAGTACTGTCCTATATCGCTATATTAGGTCATTGGACAGTTAAAAACGATGGCTTTGCCTATTGTAACAGAATAATATATCTTGTAAAAGAAAAAGTAATACCAACGCCAAATTAAATATGACAAATGTCTGCATACATGTATTCTCGTGGTTCTCAGTTTGCAGGTGATCATTTGTTTTATATAAGGTAATAAATCGGTGCACTCAGTGACCACGTTATCACCTTCCTAGCACGTAGGACCTCACGAAATTCATGTGACGCAGACAATGGTTATTGTCGCCTGGCCACCATGATATAAGACTCCCATTATTCACATTTTGTGGAGTATTATGGAAGTTGTTAGAATATCGAGTGCGATATTGTTGTCTAAATTCGAACATAGAATTTATTTATTGACACGATTTAGGGTTAAAATTATGCACATATTTGAAGCTTGGCGTTACATCTCAGGATGAGTATTGTCAATCAAATAAGTGCAGGATAGTTTGAAGTGGATGACATTCTGCCGCTATGTGGCTTGCTTTAAGAGCTATATAAATCTAAAAAAATAATTGATTGATTGTTGTTTACCGCGCACAATTGCAGATTTCGTGCTGCCACTAAGAATTTCGTAATCAAATCAACAATTTAGTTTCGAACCCGACATGATGTGCACACCACAACAGTAGTATTCACTATTGCTGCATATTAGCTGACAAAATATTACTTTCTCATACTGAATAGAAGCCCGTGTCCAACGGTGGGGCAGTTTAAAACTTTTCAAAGCTGATGTTATTATACGTTATATAATATGAGCAAAAACATAATCATTTGAATATTTCTCTGTAACAAAAAATATATCAGCCACTCTGATTTTTTGAAGACAAATAGTTATATAAAACTAGTTTTATTAATAACAAATACCTATGCAAAATATGTGTCATTCGTTAAAATTACTTAAACAGGTTTATTCGTCATATTTAGTCCAATGCTAAATACTTTATTCAATGAAAGTTACAGGCAACATTGCCAAGTTGAAGGTCGACTATCAGATACTGTTTCTATAAAACAGGTTAGCGTTCATGATTCCAGTATTATCTTGAATGCCAAGGCTTTACATTCCTGTCTCTCGGACGATCGAGATTTTGCCGTGCGATTCATAAATAAACCCCCACAAATTCTCTCGCTTGGCGCTTAACGGTCGAAATGTGTGGAATTTTTATCAGTCGTACTCGGACGTACCTGCAAGGAAGATGAGACGACATGAATTATGCACTGGATGAAACATAACGCGGTTATAGTCTTCTGACCGGGGTCAATAACCCATCTGAATGGGATGACAATATAAAAGTCAGCGCACCTCTTGTGCATGTACGGGTTCTGTCGCATTGTACTTTATGAATAGAATATTATTCTAGTTTAGTGCAGTACTATTATGACACAATATTTTCCTTTATGTAACTGCGGAGAAGAAATATTAAACACGAATATCTTTCTTGGAAAATATACCACATTCTTAATTTTATACGTATAATGGCAGGAAAAATATACAGTAATACAATGTACGATTTGGCAACGTCAAACTTTAAAAGGATTATTACGTCATACATACAGCTTAGTAAGTAAAAATTTAAGTGGGTGCTTAAAAACGAATCAGTCAAAAACTAGACTGAATAAAAACTGAATGTAATCCCATAAGTGGGCTAGGGACCCCGGTTATCGTAGTGAATGGAGACTCGGAGTTCTCTTTCTAAGACCCGTCGTGACAAATTGCTCTGGTATCGCTTTTCATCGGACACTTTTTATTCCGTGTGAAATTTTTCTGCTGGAATATTTTTCTGTACTAGAACGGCCATGATAAATCTTTGTTGATAGCTCCACTGTGAGTTCCAGTTTTAAACTTTTATTAATCTTACATAAAACTTTTATCTTCATAGCTTTTGCATCTATCAATATTGAAACTTCGTTTTTGTATTATACAATAAGTATATCGTTGTAATTCGTATGACAGAAGTTATTAAAATTTAATGTTGTTTTGGTATATTCTTCATTCTGAAAGTTACTGTACTTACTAAGTTAAAGCCTTCATTCAGTATGGTATATACTAAAAGAAATAAGCTCGCTTGTATTTTGTAGCTATCATAAACCGAACAAACTACGTAAAACGTTTTTATTAAAGAATTACATCTTCTTTCTGATTAATCGTAGTACGATTCAACGTCCCTTATTTGGATAATATTTACAATTTCTTCGAAACATGCTACACGTACACGCGATACCAATAAAACTTTTATTGGTTTGTATTAGAATTCTGTTTTACGATTCGTTTCAGATTATACCTGGACATTGATCTATAAAAAACAAACAAAATATTTCATGTAACGTTTTAACGTTTCTATTAGCATGCCTTTACATATTTATTACCTGAAAATACAGTTAGGATGTATTATCCGTACAAACACCGGAGGCAATCTCGACACCCATTCCGACCCTCTCAATATCACTCACTTCTCCGTTTTATGTTTTGCTAAGCCATACAAACACGCCCAAGCCTTTTAGCGTTTCGCACCCATCTTCCCTAATCCAATTCAAATACTGACCACATCATTAATTCTCTACAATATAGCACCCTCAAAAAGCTTCGTCTTCGATATTTTGCCGGGAACTATTTATATTTCTGGCGCGGTGTAACAAAGGCACGGGCCATAAATAAAGGTCCCCGCACTCGCGCCCCTAGGGATACCGCCTTACTGCCTTTGATACGGTCCCTTTTCTTATTTTGATGCGGTCTAATGTAACTGACTCCTCTGTGGATCCCGCTTTGTACACACTTCATAAATCATTACCTGTTCGCGAGTGGAGTTCGGAGCATGAGTGGCAGCTTGTCTACTGTATTCCCTTAATGCAATGTTAGATAATGCTGGTTGACTATATTCCACACAGATATTGAAATAAGGAAATTTCTATTGAGGTTTCGTCCTCAAACGTAACATGAAACAAGTAGCACTTCCTAACAATGTTCAAGTCTCAATATCAATTATACGTTAGAAACAGCTTAGATTACAGTTATTAATAGTTGGGTCGAGACCGGCAAGTCTCAGTCACAAGTCTGGTAGACCGAGGCAACTAATTTAACTTCAATTTATTGCTGAGCCAACTCGAGGCTAGACTCGTGTTTATGATTGTGAGACAGTTGTGGAGTATCAATACAATCTTCAAACATGTACTTACTGATTAAGACACATTTGAAGTTCTATTCAAATTTATTATTTTACAATTACACTATATATTTCAGCATCTATACATATATTCAGGTCAAATGTATTAGAGGTCAAGCCTATTGCCATTTAACGGGCACAGTTCCAGATTCCGTGTTACTACTAAGATTTTTTTGCACGGCAGTCGCATTCACTATGACTGCACAACCGAGGCAGTGCATTATAGACTTATTTTATAATCCTCGATACAATAAAAGTGAATGTTGACCTCTATAGCAATAGGGAACTTGTGATATAATTACGGCCAAACTACTTAACGTATTTTGTAACACTTGGCACGCAAGTACAAGAACTGGATTAATTTATATATTAATATATTCTGGAAAATTGTTTATTTTCTGGCATATCTGTTAATGTACTATTTGATGACTTAAAAAAAATGTATGCAATATTATAACGATCGTAATTGATGTGATATAAGACCCAAATAAAATACAAAGAAAAATAATACGATGTAAAAATGCACTCCAAAAGACACCAAACAAATTCTTCGAGTGGATTTTCAAATGTATCAACTCCCGGTTATTGATTCACTCTGAAGCAACATCCAGATAACGCTGTACAAAAATAAGTCTGCCTTAAGATTGCTTTAAGTGTTTCCGATAACAGCTCATATAAGAGACCTGACACAAGTCAAGGGCCAAGAAGTGAACAAATAATTTTAGTACCCAGAGGAACAGAACTTTTGTACCCACAAAAACGAATCTCAAAAACAGTAACGCTGCTTTGTACAGTTACTGTGTAGTACTTTCCGTATAAATTAAACTCTGCTTCATTCGCCGGTTTAATGAACAGTGTAGCTTCGCTAAAACTTTGCAAGCGAGATAATACATTATGTCGGCTTGTCGGCACAAATAGCAGAACCGCTTAACTTTATTCCGTTGCGAACTACATAACATTGAAAATGTGGCTGAAGTTCATCCATTAATATTTTATAACGGCAATATAGATGCTATAGTTTCTGTGGCTGTTGCAGTTGCACATCATAACTATTCAATAGTCAATGCTACTTAAATGTTCTGTGGTCAATGTTATAATCATTTATTTTAAAATTAGACCTTATCTTTTACGGGTATTAAACCTGTGAAATTTATACATAAATTAAAGTAAACAGTAAACACATTAAAAAATCATCTTAAAATATCCAAAAAATTTAGTCATATTTAACATAGGAGGATTACAGCTTAAAAATATTTACTTTTGTTCATTTCTCATAAGAATATGAGAATTTGCCGATAATTATCCATTTTCATGATTTTTACCTCTATCATATTCGTTCCAATAATATCGTAGAGATTACGTTGTTGAAAACTTTAATATCGATGATAATTTATTAGGCTTTGTGTAAAACATAACATTTTATAGATTATATTTTTAGGAATTTATCAATAAATCATAATTAAATATGTATGCTATTTAACTTGACCGCGTTTTGGCTACATGCTGTATATTTGGATTGCTTTGTTTTAGCGCAGACTCTTAATAAGCAATTTGTATGCTTGTACTCGTTGTACGAAAGTTTTGCTTAATCAGCCCAAATAATACTGATTCCACGGGGTCTGTAGTGCGCTGGCAAATTTCGTGGTTGAGTAAGTATGAATCATGTTTGTAAATTAACTTATAATTACTCAAAAGTAAGGAACGTTAATTAGAGCCCTTTGGAAAGTTTAGTTCAGGCGAGAATAAAAGTTTCTTTATCCGGCTTAACTTAATAGTCAAGAGACCAATTATACAAGAATATAGTTCAGAAACTAATAATAGGATTTCTTTCTTAGCACTGCATAACAGCATAAAGTAGGGCAATTTTATTTACGGTTTAAGACATTTATTTTCTCAAAAGATTACATAAATCACTTATAGAGAAAATACAATAGTTAACAATTTAATTAATAACATAACATAACCAGACAACGTTTATAGTGAGGTAGGGTAAGTGTAGAAATGTTTAGTTGCATCGGGTAGTTAAGAAAAATTTGTCGTTAGAGGTGCTTGCTTACAAATAGTGAATGTTTATTAAGGCCTATGACTTAGTGATATTTATGAATTTGAGATAGCGTTATATGGTTTTAATTGTAACATTGTTAATATATTTTCTAGTATGAGTATACAATTATGTATGTATGTAGCTTAAATATATGTATATATTTATATACCTAAATATTAGTATGTGTGTATATACTTAAAAACATGAATTAATATTGTTACTTTAGATGTACATTAAATATGGAGTATCCCTCTTTTTTATTATTTTATTATTATTTTTTTTATTTTTTTATTTTTTGGGCTTTTTATTATCAATATACAGTATATATTTATTTATATATATTGACATTTTATATATGTGTTATATATAAATTATATAGTACATATGTATTTGGCGTTGTAGAATTATAAGTTTGTTATAATAATATCATAATGCGATTTTTATGATAAATCCTTTAAAATGTGGCTTTTTAGTAACTTTTTAAACGTTAATAATGTTTTAGCCTCCTTAATATCTCTAGGCAACCTATTGTAGGTTTGTACTCCCTCAAATACTATGCTTTTCTTTCCGTAGTTTGTTCTAGGCGGTCTCAGACATATGTTGTTGGCTTGTCTAGTCAGACGTTTGGTGCAATCTATCTTTTTGTAAATATAAGTTGTGAATGAATATCTTTTGTTAAAATTTTCCTAATCAGTATGCTAGTATTATATTTATATGTTTGAGAAAGGTTCATTATACCCGTTTCTTTGTAAATTTTTAATGTTGGTGTTAGATAATCGAAATTAAATAAAGTTTTGATGAGTTTATTTTGTGTTATTTGTAATGGTTTTAGGTTGCTTTTAACTGCCGTTCCCCAAACTTCAATCAAGTAATCAATGTGTGATTTTACCAGGGAATTATATATCGTATATCTTACGTTCTTTGGCAAACATCTAACGATTGGCCGTAGAGCACCTGACAATGAAGTTAATTTATGACGCATTCTATCGATGTGTTGCTTCCATGTGAGTCCATGGTCCAATATGAGGCCCAAGTATTTTTCTTCGCTGACCTCACTAATTATTTCGCCATTAATTGCTAAAGGGCAGTAGTTACCAATATTTTTGTTTTTAGCCGAAAAAAATATGTAATGAGTTTTTGAGGCATTTTATTTGAAATATGTTTAGACTCATTTCTTTCTCTGACAGCAGTGGCAAGAAATGCATTATTCTAGACTTCCCTAACATAACGTAGGTAAAGATAAAGCAAAATACATAATCACATACAAAACCCTGCTTGCCAACGTATTTTTATAAGCTTGAAGAATTTCAACTTAGTCTTATGTTATAATTAAATAAAAACTGTACTTATCAGAGCTCTGTAACAATAACATTGCTAGCATTTATTAAACTTACGAGGGTGCAAGTATATAAATAACTCTGTTTACTCAAATCACAGCAAATAGTAAACAGACCATTTCTGCATTCGAAACACCGAATCCCGCACTAACAAATCGGATTACCCAGAAACAACCTCAGTCTGTTTCTAGTGAGCCCACTGCATCAATGGATCTCATAGTTTTAGGGTATAAACAGACATATTCATGCTCTACAAATATAAGCCTTATTACACACAGTAAAATGTTAGGCGCCCCTGATTGACTATTGTAAATTAGCTGTGACGCAAGGAACACTTATAGCTCCAACTCAATTATATCATTCACAGATTTATTTATTTAGTGTTCACTCACAAAGTGCTAACTTAAATAGCAATTTCAAAACAAGCAATACGTTCTTACTAATTTTTCTTTCAATATATATTTTGGGATACGTCCAAGGTTGGGCTATTAAAAGGCACACGGAGTGTTTTAAGTTTTTGAAAGTCATATAAAATATGGACACCATTAACCGTTTTATATTAACGCCTGAAAGTGTGAAACGGGCAATTTTTGTGAAGTACTCTTTTAAATTTAGCGTAGTGCAGTTTGGAAATTCTAACAAGTTAACTTTTAACGTTTGGTATAGTGCAGCGAGTGCTGATAGCAGCTACCTGCTGGCGATTTATTGGCACCAGTTCACACCTCTGAGCTCACTTTACTTACGAGTATTTCTTGTTTGGGATTTACCTTTTTCGACCACCTTTAAACCAGCAAAATACTAAAGAATATTTTGCTATTTTATGTTTGAAGTTTATAGCTTAATGAGTGTATCATCAAAATAATTCTTAACCGTCTATAAAGGATGGTTTCTGAGAAAGATTAAATAAATAACTCCCAAAACGAGTTTAATGACGTTAAAACATTCGTTCCAATAGCACTAAAATTGTAAATACCTATATCAAAAGAAGCACTGCATGAAATATCAGGTTTCTATAAATAGAATTTGTAAACTATACGTGGACCTTAACTGCTATTACAAGGTATGTATTAGCTTGAATTGTAAATCTACTACCTTTCTTTAATAAGGTATTTCCAATAGCTTAGTTCGTTTGTGAATATTTTAGTGTTCCTTGTCCGCGAGTAATATGGACGCTTGTGTCGCCTTCTAAATACCACACGTTGTCCATTATTGTCGGGAACGAGACCACCCTGCGGCGTCGTCTGTCATCAGTACTCGCCGTTTCATGCCACTTTGAACGCGTACACGACGCGGCTCATTTTCAATTTATGACTTAACGCCGTTTAATTTTGAAATTCCCCGCATACGAGTGTCCATTGACATAAACCGTTTTTAAAAATAAACTACTGTATTTCTAGAGTTTCTTTGACTACAATTACAGTTTTAGTTTCGTTTCTAACCAAATTACTTTATTCTATCATATTGCGTCAGTTTTGTTGTAATAAATGCATGTGTGATTTTTTGCCTGACCCTTTACAAAGTCATAATTATACTTTTTAGCTAACCAAACCCAATGAACGCTGGCCACTTTTATTTCAGGTAATTTTTTTGCATAAACATTTACGACATATGGTAGCAATTTTGTGGTCCACTTGTCTCTTAAATTTTGAACATGTGGCAGTATATGGATATCTGTGGAGATAAACATAGCGACGTATATTAACATATGTTAAGCTGTTATAATATATTATTTTCCATTAAGAATTTGGCAGCTCTGAATATAAGATATAAGCACATATGACGCAGAAAGGTTTTTAAAATTTTTCATAGTGTGGTTTGTACAAAATTTTATTGCAATTGAAGATACTATATCGAGTCAGACTGATATTCGATTCCATCAAAAAAACGTATTAAATAAACCCGAGGCAATACCATATGCAATGTCACTAGCGTAACATTTCCGGTTATTGGACTTCTCTGCAAATACCTAGCTGAACGACATACCATCGGCGTTGTTTACACAATTAGCGTCCCCTCTGCAAGAATAGCTTGCTATTGCTGTATCAGCACGTCCTATCGTCTACAGATCACAATATTTTTCTTTGTTACATCTTGTTTTGTTACGGGATATTGAGCCAATGCCGTGTGCAGGTAATTGCCTCAGACATCTAATTAATATTGCTTGCTTTATAAGACATTGATCCAACTTCTGTATAAAAGTACTAAAAGTAACTGTTTTGTAACACTTCGAATACAAGACCAACTTATCGAGTCGGTGAAATGAGTTTTATGACTTGTTACCATAAAGTGAAGCAAATTATAACATAAATCAAGCATTCAGTGAGTTCGAGCTGAGTTGTAGAACAGGTAAGTTCCGCGAATTTAACTAACAATAAGCTGTTAATCCTTATTCGAAGGAACTCGACACGTCGGCATCGAATCATGGAGCTTTTATTTCCAATTCGCTTCGATTAGGCACGTTTTTGCCCATTCCCCGTAGAGCATGCTTGTTCCCCAATGTTTGTTATTGTAACAAATGCCCAAACACAACGTTTGTTTTGGCTGCTGAGAACAAAGACCTTTAGCTTTTTCTTGGCACGAGAAACTTTAGTTACGCTTGAAGTTTTTACGGTGTAAGCACTTGCATGCCGATCGTTTATTAGTTTTACACAACATTTTGAATTTATATGCCCTTTTGACGTCTTACAGTATATGAAAGAAATTAGTTCAGTCCAAGAATAACTTTTCTTTGTATAAAAGAAGGCAATATGAATTTCCAACGCTCCGCTGAATCACCATAAAATTGCTGACTTTATCATAATCCTTGCTGAGTAAAAGAGTTCATTTCATACGGTTCTCTCGGTTGACAGCCAATTTAGAGCTTTTTTCGTACCATTGGGATGTTGTCTACTGATTTAATTCCAATTATATGGCACTGTATGTTTCATCTGTTGTTACCAATTAGTAATCGATTGGCAGGCATAACAATGTGCATTGTAACTTTAAACGTTTATTGTTACGATGACATTTTTTACGGGGTAAACTTTATTTTAGTAGACGAAACTTTCATTCTTAATTGTGTGCGCAAGCAACCGAATGAGGCTGAATTGTTGTATTCTTATTGTTGCTTTAAATAATTGGAATCAGTCATGTGCATAATTGTCTGACAGAGTACATAAAATCGATATTATAGTTCCCCGATATAGCGACAATATCTGAACTTTCTTTGTATTCAAAGAAAACACATTAAAATTTTCCGCAGTCAATAGAGCAAACAAAAAACAGGATAAACAACTCAGGAACGTTTTCAGAAATTGAGAGCGACATTTCTCCACCGGCGCGACTGCGGGTGGATTGTCAAAAGTTTTGATTTATGCGCATTTTGATGGTTTCGCGGGGCTCCAATATAAACCTTACCATTTTACTCACAGAACTTAATAATACACTTGAGACAGGTTGATAAGATTTTTTGTGCTAGTACTCTGAACTTTTTATTGACAAGTAGGTACTATGGAGGTATGAAACTATTTTTTTTTGTTTTTGGTGTTTCTTTGTATACTTTGTATATTCATTTTATTGAGAATAATATTGTTTTTGTTTTGTTACTGTTTACGACAAAATTAAAATAAGAGAAAATAATTAGAAATTAAAATGGTAGCCTGTGAAGCCTTAGAGCTGCTTCTATTGTGAGATTGACCTTTACTATGGTTTCACAATGTCGGCTCTGCTTTGTTCGTTTCATTTAATATAATGTGATTTCGTAAATCAGAATACGAGCTGGTGTGAACCATTGATATTTTTATTTCATTGTATAATCGTGTTTTTGACATAGTTATTTCGTGTGCCTTTGTGTATTCTTTCTGATTTTGAGCCATGTCATCACTGATGTGATGAAAATACAAATTTAAATTTTGTGTATTTTGAAAAGAATGTTTGGCAGTTGCATGCTTGGCTCTTTATTGTTTTGGTCTATATAATTATTAAATAAAATAATAGTCTATAGATCACAACAATAAATTATAATTATAACATTTAATAATTATGTTGGTATTAGACAGAGCTGTAGTTTTAACTACCATATATCGCTAAGTATAGTTTTTTTAACTTGTTGTCCTGTATGAACAGTAATAACAATTTAAAGAAATTCCAGAATATAAAACGCCGAATACGAAAGTATTTAGGTATTCTACTAATTATTATTATAGATTGTACTAGCGACCCGGCCCGGCTTCGCACGAGTAGTACAAAACCTTAACAAATTATACACCTTAATCTTCCTCATGAATCACTCTGTCTATTGGTGAAAACAGCATAAAAATCCGTTCAGTAATATTTGAGTTTAATGCGAACAGATAGACAGACGCAGGCGGAGGACTTTGTTTTATAATATACTAGCTTTTGCCAGTGGCTTAGCTCGCGTTAATTTAGAATATGACAGTCAATTCGGGTCGTACTCTGCTAGTAATAATATAATTCAATCATAATTCGAAAGACACGTGGCGCCGTCTATTATCATAAGAACGTTATTTTTTCGTCGGGATCAGTAATTTTATTCGGGAGGAAAGTTAGCCTATGTCCGTTTCTGTACACCTGACAACGTATATGCAAAATTTCAGGATGATCGGTTCAGTGGTTTAGGCGTGAAAAGGTAACAAACAAACAAACAAACATCAACTCATTTTCGCTTTTAAAATATTAGGATAGAATAGGATTAGGATTAGGATAGTGATATTATCGATTCTATGATGGTGTAAAATATATCAATGTGTAAAATAGAGGCGGAGAATGTGATTAATTATTGTATTTGTAACTAATTTCGATACGTTCTTAGATAAATTAAATATTTTTAACGACTTCGTTGCAGTAAAAAATAAAAAGCGTAGTTTACATGTTATCTATGATCTCAGTAAAGTTAAACCTCTAAAAATAACTATGACAGATGGACTCATTACCGGAGCCCAACATTACGATATAAACGTACCGGTATAGAACATTTCTAGAAGATTGTAGATAAGCACCAAGACCTTTCACTAAAAGACAGTTTATTACACTTTCTCTAAAAATCAATTGGTTGCGATCAACCGGGCACCGTAAGACAAAGAAAGGGTAGCTTTTGACAATCACTTCCGAAGAACGACGAAACATCACGAAGCTTGTCTTCATCTTGATAACTGAATTTATAGAAGTCCAAGTTAGAAAGCTCAGCCTTTTGTTTTAATAAAGATTGATTAAGTGGATTAGATTCTCTACTGTACCTTGCAGGTTTACGGGTTAAACAATATAAAGTTGCTTTTTACAGCGTTTGATACTTAAAGCATACGCTTGCGTAAAGTATGTCTGTCTAGTTGTCCTTAAAATATTTTTATAGTAGAACGATTGAAGTATTAAAGATTATTCTGATGACCTCAATTCTTAAATTGTTCTCAGAACTTTACAACATTTGTTTGTCTTAACGTAATAAATAACGATCAGAAGGAAATTGAAAATAACGAGAAACGGTAAACACAAGAAATCATAATTACAATTTTGCATTTCTAGGCGTTTTAATAACTGCTCAGATTTGACCGCGGCTCTGCTCGAATTAGTGTAGATTTTGTTAATAAATTTTTATCCCTCGGAACAGTACTTTTTTCTGTATGATATGTACTGCCTTATGTCTCGTTCTGTACCCCTGACATTGTATATGAAAAATTTCATGATGATCGGTCGAGTAGTTACCGTGCTTTTTATTTTAGTAGGGCATGTCCCACACTTGTATTAATATTTCCTCTATTGCGGATGACTTTACAACCATTCAAACAACGGACACAAAGAACACCCAGACTTGGAACAACTATTTGTTGACGACACAAATGTTTGATCCGTGTGGGATTCAAACCCACAACACTCGGCGTAGTGGCAGCGGCGAGGCGACCACTTAAACCACTACGCCATCCGTGTAGTCAAAGTGTGTGAAAGCGAAATAAATAAACTCACATTCGGATTTATAATATTAGTAAGGATTGCATTCTGCAAACAAATATTTCGTGTAACACAGTTGTATTATTCAACAATGAATATTTAGCAATCGCTAATTGGATTTACAAGCTCATTAAACGCACGCTAAATTTTTACGCTGTGAAGTTCAAATCCACATTGTCAGTTGCTTCGTCAAAATAGCCGAGTATACGTGATTTGCGTTACAATACTAGGTGACAAAGCCCAGCCTTTGAAATTGAGGAAATTGCATCTCTATCCTATTTCAATGCAACGTGGAATTTACGCGCGATCAGCTTTCTACCCTAACTCTGTTCAATTGACTGGACACACAGATATCTGCAATCCTATTCTACCAAAAAAAGATTATTTACGGTTCATCTGAAGTTCGGCGTCTTAAATCGGATTAAGATTGCCTCCAGATTGGATAACATCGTTTGTCAAAGTTAATTGTTCCATCGGTGAAAGCTTTATTTTCGATCTAAAGTTCAACTAGAATGTACATCGCCTGTTTTATCTATTCCAATCTATAAAGAGTAATTACGTTCTTTTTGTACGTAATTATATTTAAAATTGTACAAAGAAAGCAATAATCGCAAATTAAACCATAATAAATAAGGAAAGGGATTGAGTAATCTTATATTACAAGAAAAGAAAGTTTGTTTTATTACTTGTTTCGCTTGTAATATCGAATTATAAATAAAAGCATAAGTTCACGGCTTAATAAGTAAAACGGATTACTTCTGAAAATTTTTTATATCTATTTGTCAGTTTTGTTCCTAGATTAGTTGTATACAAAATGACAGCGTGTCAAACTATCCTTTTGTCCCTATTTTTATTAAAATACTTGAAGCGCCTTTGCTCGTTCGACCGAAACCTATATTTCAATTTGACGTCTTTATTAGAGTTTAATTTAACGCACATTAGCTGAGCGATGATTCCCATGTTATCAGACCACTGCAGCTGGTACATTTATAACAAAAACATAATGTGTTTCTCTATTAAGAACATCTTGGGTGGCGCAGACGAAAAAGGAGTTGTTTTCCATAACAGGTCTTCCTGTCCCTCCCCTGCCTCGTATTGCAGTCTTTCCTGTCAGTCCCCGTCCCCTCTACTGTGTCTCCCTCGTAGTGACACATGCAGAATTTTGATGGGACGCTGACAAATGAGCAATAAATCAACATCTGAAAGTTAAGATTTGTTTATAAAAACTTTATTGAGGTTTATCGTTAAGAATGTATAAGTTATTTTGTTTGTTTGTGTTTCACATACAGGGATAATGTATGCTCAGTATGAGTGATGATTGAGCCAATGACAAATGATGTAGTGAAGTATATGGAGGCACTAAATTATTTCTCCATCGTATAATGTTACAAAGGGCATTATTGAGGTCGCCATATTGTTGTGTCAAGGAGCATGTGACAATTTTATTTGTTCCTGTATAGTTACATTACAACATCGATGTGTCTAAGGATATTTATTTATAGAATTTAATTACCATAAATAATCCACCATAGTCATGGGCATCCATATATCATGTCATGATGCAGTGTATTAAAACCACCATCGGTTTTAATTACTTGGCACACAAATATGCAAAATAAATCCAACGCAAATATGAACGCATGTGCGCTTTTGACGTTATTTACCTACAGGCACTCGTAAGAAATGTGTGTAAATAACAATATAGGTAACCGGAGGGTTCCGGACATGGTGATCTATATGCAAATGTTATAACCCGCTTATTATATTTTCCGGACGGGGAACAGTAAGCCGCGAAAATACAGCCAGCGATACTCCATCAAAATTTATTGAGGGTTCGGTGTGAGCGCGGTTTTACAACATATTCGTTCAGTGTGGCTGTGGCTTTATGAAAAACATGTTTTCCGGCGGCCGTCCCAATTTGTTTAAATTGATTGATGGTCCGCCCTGATTGTTGTTTAGATTGTATTGAAAATATTTCGCCACCTGAATTCTTGGTCGGAATATATTATTGGAAATATAAAACCTAATTAAGATGTTAATAATGATGGATTGACTTACCGAATTGGTCTCGCGCCATATATTCGGAATCGACCAGAAGATTTTGGGATTGATTGTGTGGATTCAAAATGTTATTGTATATTTTTGTAGTAGCAGCTTGAAGTCTTAATTAAAATTTTGCTCCTCAGCCTGACTTACATTACGTACGAAGTATGTCCTAAGACATAGCTAGCGACATGTAATATGCCTCCTACTTATTCGGGAATATAAACGTGTCTATAAGATTATTCCCTCGCAACTCGTGATATCATCAAATAATATGTGTCACTTATGTGGCCTGGACAAGATGATTAATGATCGTAATAATTAGGTATATCCACGCATTAAATTATAAAGCCATTTGTTCTAGTTTAGTGTAAGTTTAAATATAACATGAACAGGAATGTGTCGTTTAAATGTAATTAAAATCAAAGACTAATTTCTTGCGTGCCTAGTTTTTTACTCAAAGCAAATTTACTTTACACGATCGTTCTTAGTAGGAGTTACAAGAAATTTCAATTAGGTATATGAAGGAGACTTTGTCGAGATTCCAGGCAGTAAGCCTGTTCCGCCCCATTTTCCGAAGGTATTTATTTGTCGTACAAACTCCACATACAAATTAAATACGCTCCACATCAAAGCATTTGCTCATGTAGTTACGGACGAACGATTTTACAGTTCAATTATTAGAATAACATTTAGTACACTGCTGTTTCATTTACACGAATTATTTGTAATTTGAATCTTCCGCATGCTTACCCGTTGATCTATTGCGAAATATTTAATTAACTTTTATTTACGCGAGTTTGAAAAGCCTGGACTAAACCTGGTATAGGTATATTTCTGTTAAGTAAGTCATATAAATTTATGATTATCTAATATTCAACAGGGAAAGTTATTTTATGGACAGCAATATTTTATTTTATGATTTCAGTAAACATTCTGGTTGAAACTGCCTACAGATAAAATTAACTGTTGTATATAATTTTAGAAACCGGCATGATGAGAACGGTGATATTTTGTATTACGTAAAATTAATATTGAATTATAGCTTACAATATCTGTATTATGATTTGAATATCTATTAAGCGCTACTGCGTAATAATAATGGTTAGTATAGAAACCGTCCGTATTGTAATCTAGCATTATAAAGTAATTACTCTTTTGTTAAACCGATAGGATATAAAAAAATGAACCGCGAACTTGAATGGGAATCGAAAGTAACAATGGGTGAAAGCAAATTGCTGAGCATAGGACAAAAGCGTAGTGACCCTATCTGAAATCATCTATTTTTATTTCCCGGCGCGAAAGCGTCTTGATGAATTAATGCACCCATAGCTGATTCACTTTGATACTCCTTCCGTTGCTTTACGTACTACGCATGCACGTAGACGTGCAACTTTTTGTCGCAAAATATTTACCAGTTTCAGTTTTTGTTCTAATTTTTTACGTAACTTTACGCTCGCTGGCATTACGTAATCGAAAAGATTCAATGGTTCATTTAACAAAATTAAAGAATTGAGGCATGTTATTGCTCCAAATTAATACGTGCAATACTCTAGTTGATTATTTGATTATCTAGCTTCGAGTATTATAGTAATAATAAAATCCCCGAGTTTGTGCTACCCAACAATTTAGTCGGGTAATCGTAAACGTGCACTATTTCTTAAATGCTCCCTAGTCCGGGCCACCCCTCCCGGAATTCCTTATTCATTTGTGGCATTACATTAGGCGTATTGTCCCAAAATGAGACGTTGAAAGAAAATACAAATGGCGTCTTTTATTGAGTTTCCGGAATGCGCCGTTGTGTCGTGTAAAATTGCTTAAAATGTGGGTTTTGAAGCCGCTAAATGGAGCTATAGCAATTAAAATAGTCCAGAGGAACCTGTCTTTCGGTAATAATCGTATCTCCACTTTGTTTAGGATTGCGGACTATTCTGTCGCAATTTGAGTCGCACAAATGTCGCATTGTCGCAAGTTGGAGGATAACGGACTACATCTATTAACTACAGAGATGTTGCGGTGTTTTAAGCGGTCAGCCCGCCGATACCTTTGATTACCAGACAAAAAAAAAATGGTGTGATTAGCACGTAAATGTTTCAAGATTTGGGTATCTGCTTTTTGAACTATCCTAACAAAGCTTTATTTAAGCTAGTCTCTGGGTTGCCGTAGTTTTAATGATTTTGCGGTTGGTCCCACCTTTATTAGATCAAGATGAAGATTAAGAAACGTATCCAGGTTCAGCACTGGTAATCATGGAAATACCTGGTTTCAACATAAGTCAAGTCCCAGGTGAAGTTTCCACGTCAAAACTCATTGTATCAGAGATATTGGAAAATACATTCGAATTCGTAAAAACATTGGAACAAAATATAAAATATTTATGAAGACCTTTATTCTATAGATATAGGCAATATGGATGTGAATATTAAGGATCCTGATTGGTCAATTATACTTACTTTCAGTAATTTGTATGGCAGAAAAATCGTTCATCCATAAAACTTTTCTCGACACCGAATTTATCCTTAGTGCAGCAGTAGACTTTTACAATAAAACGCCGTCTTCTTTCTTCTGAATACAGAAGAAAGAAGATTCTATTCGATTACGAATCATTTGTGAAAACTTTGATTCCGTAGCTACACGTAGAAAGTTCAGCTGATTGTTCAAGTAAAACAATCCGAGCAACACGGAATCGAATATTCATTGAACAGTAAAGTATTATATTCTATTCGGTGATTTCTGAATCCGTTTCTTTTATTTATTTCTTACTGGCATATCACAAACGTCAACACAGATAATCTTTTTAGAACTTATTGAATTTACTTTAATACATATACGTATTGCCGACACACACTTACCACATTTCCTCGAAGTAATATAACGTTAACAAATAGAAGCATTATTGATATTTTCATATTGATTTGCTAGACGAGGTTTGAGTTGTATTACGTGTGTTATTACTTATAAACGGTTTCGAAGTAATTATATTAAATTATAGTGGTATTACTTGACCGTCACATATGATACTTGTTACACAAATTACTTAGTAATTAACTTAACAACATCACGCCTGTGTTTTTCCGAAGGAGTTTCGCTCCTCGATTTTGCCTTGAATGTTTAGGTCACAAATAATACAGAGTGAGTGTATTGCCACTTATAGGATACAGTTTCATAATTCCCAATGCTATGAATGTAAATAGAGTCGGTTCAAAATATTTCTTTATATAAATATTTAATAAAATCTGTCCGTAGTCCCTCTCGACTGGCCTGACGCTTACGCTTCGCCGCTGGACCAATGAGGCAATAAATTTATCACGTGTAAAATTGATTTGCTCCCACCTGCCTTGTTATTTATTCCGAACAAAAAGGCCAGCCTTATTAATAGGACTCTTCATCTGATTAAATATTCCGAATACTCCCGCTTTGATTCCGTAAGGGTCGTCGGAAAATATTTTTCGGATAATTTTCGATCAGTCCCAATGGCATTCCTGGAATATTATTTCTTTTCTCTCCAGACTACGTTTGTAGGTGGAATTATCGATGTGGCTTCAACCTTAATCAAGGGTTGGATTATCGTGATGAAAAGGGAAAACGTGTACAAAATGACTGCTCAGATTTTATGTTGACTTGATACTGAGAAATGATTGATTTGCGATGCGAGTAGGCGTTATTCTTATGTTTCTTTTGTGTTTATAACTGTTGTTTGAGCAACAGTACTCTCTCTTGCTATATTTATAATGCCAGTGACTACCAAGAACATTTTTTCTTCTCGTGTCAATATTTCTGTCGTTTCAGTTAGATTATTTTTGAACAGTGTTATGACTTTTAAGTAGCGTTTGGAGTGGTAACATAGAGATCGACACTCGAGCAATTGTTCGGATACAAGGTGTTTACCTAAAATGCATATTGTAAGACATTAACTTACGCTTCCTGAAATTGTACAACACATCAACCTAGACTGTTTGGACTTTGAACTATTAGAAGTTGAACGCTGCGAATCGTGCGAGAGAGTGCGTTATATTTTTGTTACGCTCTATCCTTACCATTACATCGACACCACTATGCACTGTCCCTTTCCGACAATTCTCTATTTTGTATGTAGCGTAGTTATGCGTATATAGGGTATCTAACTTGATGTGTAGCCGTGTGTACAAAGAACATTTAGATTCAAAAGAAATTTTATATTTATATATGGATAAATATTTAATATCATTGAGTGTATAAGTAATACCTGCCTAATGTATATAATATTAAGAAAATAACAATCCTTAATTGATGATGTAGATACATTAGTAGTACGAGGATTCAAATAAAAACGAAAGCACTTTTTAACATATTATTTTTATCTCATCCGAGAGTGGATCATGATATTAGTGCATTAGTAATGATCACATAAACAGTCCACTATCCTCAGTCATGGTTCACGTTTTACAATCAAATTGACAAAATCATGATATATACATCACTGAATATCAAAACCAATAATTTAATGAAAGGGTTGGTTTACAGTTATTCGTACAATTATATTCGAACTATACAAAAGGTGAACTGAAATGGCTTCATTTTGAAAATTGATAACGGTAAGTAGTCGCGTAGTAGTGAAGCCAAATAGCGTTAATTTGATTTGGGTTTGTTTACTAATGGTATACTATGACTTCCTGCTGTGTTTCTTATTTGCTGTGTAATGTCGAATTTAATTCATTTAAAGCATGTCGTGACTGTGGCTTATATAAAATGATCGATCATTTACTTACGCAGATACGGGTTGGTTATGTGTGTGTTATACAGAGTGTGTATTTTAGCTAGCAGAGGTCATAAGATCATGTTGGTTTTATCACTGTCTTTTGGTTAAAATGCGGAAGTGGCCTAATAAATAGCTTAAATATTTTTTTATAATATTTTTTTAATAGATATAATAAAAATATTAAGGGACAAGCCCTCTTCGTCTCTCCTAATATATTTAGTATGATGTGCCCGGCAGGGTCCACAATTGATTCTTAGCTATATCTTATCTTATATTATCTTATGTGGGGGCCAGTCAGTGCAGACCGGCGACACTTCGACCCAGTGGGATCTTTTGTGTCGACACTCTCCCAATAACGACTGCCATAGATGCTCATGGCAGCCGGGACCAACGGCTTAACGTGCTTTCCGAGGCACGGAGCAGGCGATAATTGTCAATCAATACGCACATAATTTCGAAAAGTCATGTAACTTTCGACAGTCAGAGGTGCGCGACGTGGATTCGAACCCGAGACCCTCTGCATTGCAGTCTGCTGGTCTCCCCACTGAGCTATCGCTGCTCTTCTTAGCTATAAGTCTACCATCTATAATTATATACCTACTACATTGTGGCAAAACAATAAAGATTTGAATTTGAATAAATAAGACATCGGACTTGCAATCGAGTGGTCGTGGATTCGGATCCCACTCGTAACACTACCGACGCGACGTGAATCTATTTTTACACAATCATATTGGCTTAGCTAGAGAGGCTAACAATACTAGTAATTTAAATGCTAAATTACTAAAATACGTATATTTTTTGCTTAGCTTTGCTTAGACATAATACGATTATGTCTAAGCATAGAAGGATAAGCTAATCAAGTGAAATGTTTGTTTTCTTTGAAACTACAACACCTGCACTAGGAATAAATTCCAGACTCGGAACAAATGTTTGTGGATCACACTTTATGCCCATGTGGGGATCGAACCCACACCAGTTGGTGCTGTAGTAGTGGCGAAAGCAAAACTTAAACCACTAAGTCATCCATGCAAAATGTATAACGTAAAGAAGCGGGCAAATTCATATCCATTAAAAATAATATATTACATTATAAAAGCATAAGTGCACTCATTTTGATGATTCACAAAGTCGACTGCAGTAATAAGACAAGTTTGTAAGAACAAACCTAATTTGATACGGTACTAAGATTCAGATGAAGATATGTATGTGTGTTCAAGCTATTATAATATACGATTCTTCAAACACTTGATATATTCAGATTTGTGACGGTGTTCAATAACAATTTTACGGCGACAATAAAATATTATATTCTCCGCCATTAAAATGCACATCATGAGAAACGTTTGCATTTATTGAGCATAACGTTTTTCAAAAAGTTTTATGTTTTTATATCAAACTTCTATTAGAAATCATATTTTCGTAACTAGCAATAGTTTCAACGTATAGACTGCCGTGACAACTTCTTTTTTAATATTTAGGTTTCCGTAAAACGTTCCATATTCGAATACAATATTTTTTTTATTTTATAGCGAAACAGATTTTTGGATTGGTGGCCGAGGGCTACTCGTGATAAAAGGGTTTCTATGTAGTGTTTGGAATATAAAAATCTTTATGTTTTTGTGAAAAAATATAAAATGTGTGGGAGACTATTTAATATCACGAAACTGCCAGTGTAATGTATGTATGTAATAGTATGGATGTATGAATAACGTTAGCATTTCGGAGGGCAGGTAAGTGTTTTATGATCTTTTTCTTTAGCACTGCTTCTTCATCTGTCACTGGCAGCAAATTATAATCGTACCTACTTTCAATATAACCTTTCCGTTCGACTGAATTGAACTTAAATAAATGTTTGATATATCACGATAGTTTACCAAGTATTGCTGACAGTGGATATTCCAACTGGTAATATTGCAAATAATACTTTGTTGTAATGAATAATTTATTCAGGCCGATTATTTTATATAATTATAATATATGTACTTAGACTTAAATAGTACATTTCTATATAGTCTTAAATCAAACTACTTAAATTTAATGTCGTAAATACTAGAACAAACAGACGGACGTATCTATAAATATTTTTGCTTAATCAGATACACCCGTCTACGTTTCGAAGCGGGAAAGTTGCCCATACGTTCCCCTCGCCTAGAGTTTATCTAACCATCCTCAAATAAATCAAGTGGAAAATTGAAATCCAGGCAACCCCGCTCCAGTGCGGAACTTAAGGCTAACTTTGATTAATCGGATTTATCTACCTGAATAAAATTTATACCAGAATCAATTAGATTAGTAGGATATTTTTAGCGATCTAAAAATATCCTACTAATCTAATTATTGCGATTAAAAAGAGTGGCCATGAGTTTCTTGCCCGTTCTTCTCATGAGCCCTACACCCTTGCTTTGCTGAACGTGGCAGTAAATGTAAATTCACAGAAAAAAATAGTATAACTTTGACATTCATAAGTGTTACCTTGTAACCTAACTTGAATAAATTGATTTTTGTTTTTTTTATTTTGGTCTGGCATTTAATTCTTACTTCAAATTACAGTACAGATTTAAAATTATGACAATAATATACTGCGCAGTGTTCCTAAGGCAATACATAATGTTTTAAGTTAATTTCGCTGTTGTCAGTGTGTATTCTAAATTTGAATTCTAAGGCCTGTCTGTTGTTTCTGGCCGTCATCAAAAAAGGGTCGTAGTGTAATATGAGCTATACTATAACTGTACTGTGGCAAGAATTTTGGATGTTAATATTCTGAGCCCGTTATTCAAAATCTGTATTAACGTCTAGTGTTTTCTCCGCTATATGATCAATAAGTGGACCGTCTTCTTTCATACGTAGTTTAGTATTCTGATAACTCAAAATGCATATTCATTCATTATATGTAATTCATTAAAACAACTTGAAGCACACAACCAGTAACGTATCACTAAATCTGTTCTCCACGTATGGCACTTTCTGTTTGTTTTAATAAAAACATAAGTAATTTAACTTTAGCAAACAAGCTTTATAGCAATCAGCCCATAACTCACCTACACACAACATTTATTTGTCCGGCTCCTACTGCTAAATTAAATTGCTATCCAACTTCAGATACAAGGTAGAACTTTTCGCAGACTACAATAGGTCCGGCTGACTTAATCCGTAGTAAAAGACTTGTAGCCGTATTCAAGAGATTTATCGCCTAAAGAAAACAGAAAGAACCGTAAATCAATGTGTTTTCTAAGTGCACTCAACAATAGTATACATACGACTGGCCATACAATGATACAACACATGTTTTCTTCAGCGGCCGAACAAAAGTACGACAGCGCTTGCCATTATAAGTCAACACACAATTCTATATAGAGATAGCATCGGTTCCCTTATCTTGCTTTACGTGTCGATATAAAATAGAAATGCGATGTTTCTATCATGATACAATCGCATGAAAGGCCGAATGAGTTGATTCTGCGACTTCTTTAGATGAAATTTAGATAAGGGTTCGTCCTCACGAAGCGCGTACGGTAAGTAATTGGCTGGGGTAGGCTTGGGGCGGACTTATCGACACTCGTCAATCGCAATAAAACTGTGCAAATCGCTGCTCGTATGTGAACGGCTTCTTACTCTCGCCGATTTATAGATACTGTAGTAATGACTACGCATTGCAGTTATTGCTATACTGGAAAACTCTATTAAGGGTTGCTATCGATTCCTGGTAAAGATTGATATTCGTTTTGATGAACTAGAACTGTTTTACTACGATCCCGTGTTATATATAATATTGCGTTTATTATTGAGCCGACCGTGAATAGGTGGTTTAGATACTCGGATCTGGTACCTATTATTGAAAAGTATACACGGAATACGGCAAGCAAGCAGACAAGCTATGATTCTAAGAGCACCGTATTTGAGGGCGAGTCTGCTGCCTTTATACGATCACAGACGCCGCCCGCGCCGGGCTACTTCGAAGAATTTTCTAACAGAAAGTCAATAATATAATATAATAAAACTTATTCGAACATTGTTCCATATTCAAAATTGAAACTAGTAAACAATATCGCAGATGATCATTATTGTTGTTGCCAGTGTATGAAAATACATATTATTCGTACTGGTTCCAAACTAATTACATTAGCACACAGCAGCGAAACAAATCGAACATTCCTAATTCAAAATTAAATCATAACGGTGAATGTAATAAAGCCGATGCAAAATTAATTATGGTCTCATAATCCTAGTACAATACGGATTAATTATTTTGTAGTAGGTATTAATCTTTTCTTTTAATTTGTTGTTGTACCTTGCGAGAAATAGAATTAGGTCTATCGTATTACCTTGTTTTATTAGCAATTCTAATTCTATGTTTATTTTTCTAGGTATGTACAGCGAGTTTTAACCAAATCCTCAACAGCCAACAGGTAAAAAACGTAGCTCACTATATTTCATCTCAGTTTTTCGTTCTAATCTCAAGTGTATGCAATTAAGATAAGATTTACTCCACACAGTGCTACGTATTTGTCGTACCGCACTCGTAAAGCTAAACGTAAGTTCACGATAACCATTCTCGAGTGTTACCAACTATAAATAGTATAGTAATAAATTTGTCGTACACCGTATCTAACACGCAGGAAATTACTGGCACAGTTGATGACCCTTATTTTTCCTGAGGCCAAATTGAGAACACACACAATTTTAATTAACATGTCCTAATAAGTGCTTCCATGCGTAGCAATATAATATTAATTATCACTTTCGTTTTCAACTATGGTAAACAAACTCTTTACATCAGCTTGTATTAGCTTTTAGGAAGTTATCTGCGCTCTGCGGGCATTGTGCGACATCAATAGATTATACAAATACCTATTTTTCAATTCTCTCGCCCTTAGTGTTTCCTCTTAAAACTGTTCAGAATAGAACCTCAGTGTTAGTGCCACAAATAGTAATCTAAATTAAAATAAACGTCATATATAAACATAAATTGCATTGCAGTTCACATTAGACGTGTATAGATTATACAAATACCTATTTTTCAATTCTCTCGCCCTTAGTGTTTCCTCTTAAAACTGTTCAGAATAGAACCTCAGTGTTAGTGCCACAAATAGTAATCTAAATTAAAATAAACGTCATATATAAACATAAATTGCATTGCAGTTCACATTAGACGTGTATTAAACTAGATTAGAACTTTATTTTGAACAATTTCATCACGAGAATAATTATTGACTCACAGATTTTATACCCACGTTAAAAAATACCCTATGGAGAACTCTCAGATAGTGAATTCGAGAAATATAATTATGTCTTTACGAAGTATTTTTTGATAGTTTAGGTTTACTAATTTAAAATCTACTAGGCTATAACTGCTGCAAAACAAAATATATGGTTATTAAAATAGTCGCTATAAAAATGGGAATGTAATTTATGGATCATAATTTGCAAGGAAGTTTGAATATCACATAACGAAAATATAACTCAATGAATACTTATAACTACAACAACATCCCAGTCAATATAATTTTATTACAACGTTCGACAATCGACAAAAGAACTCGAGACAAAGGACCTCTTTTGACGGGTCATAAAATTTAATTTGTACTCCCCATAAATATAAATACACATAAGAATAGTTTTTGCTAAGGCACTCATTGATTACAAAATACAGACGTGTTCGAAAAAGGAACTGTTAACGGATTTTTTCGAATGAACAAAGAGCATATCGTTCTATTTTCGAATTTCGGATGCTATTACGTCACTGGGAAACAAAGACCTGTTGATGCGACTCATAAACATATGAAGGCGACGAATGAAAAGTGCATTTTGTTACCGTGTTTTTGTTAAGGAATTTTAAATCGATGCGTCAATTGATAAGTATATTTATTGTGGTGATAATAGATGTGTTGGTATCGAAAAATTTAATTTTAAACTTCCTGTAGAATTTCCGTTAAACGTTCTGTTGGATCTTTAATTTTAGTACACGTGATTGACATTATATTTGTGAGTTTATTGACAGGATACTAGGCTTGTAGCTGTTTAAGTCTCTCGTAAACCTCAGATTTGGCATAATTGGTATCAATATAAATCGCTTTCTTTGAAAACTGAACATGCTATTTGCTGTATCAAAGTCTTAGCGTATAATAAATTAATTACCCGTGCGATAATCTTAGCATATGCATTACCTGTATTTTATACTCGTTCAATAAAAGCAATGCATATCAGCAGAATAAAAATATGCCTTTACATTAGTCACGAGAACTCGTAAACTGGAACTATATAGTCGTCCTTGTTAATGGCAGGAATGCCGCTTATTTCGGTGTCCACGAAACATGAGCGGGCATTAAAATGCTTTTTATTGTTTTTCATAACGAGCGTAACTAACACGTGTGGCGACCGTAGAGACGGCGAATGACGTAGACTTAAGTAATACCCGCAGATGTAAGATTTCGTAATATCGGATTAAGTACTCGACGCTTACGGTCGTGTGAACATGTGTAGGGATTGTTATTACTTATTATGTTCTATAAGATACTTTATTGGTCGAATCGCGGGGACTTACGACGGCTTAGCAATTAGAAAGCGGTTGTAAATCATCCGTTTGCACTGTTTTATTGCGAATGAGGATTGGATGTTGATTGTAAATCATAAATTAACTATTAAGATACTGTGCCTTTGATATTAGTAATTAATTTATAGACCGGAAAATAAGTTATCTATGAAGCAAAATATTAATCTCAAACGATTCCGTCTTTAACAGCTGTCACTTCTCTGAGTAGTATAATAAAAAGAGAACTATTTCAACCATGAATCTGGAATGTCTTTAGTTAGCTTACTAAGCGGCGTGAAACTATATGTATATGTTTACATATAGGTTCAAGCCTATATCACTGAAACGCGATGTATTATTTTGCAAGCTATATTCGTATATTGTAGTGCAAATAAATTAGGTACCTATTATCAAAACGGTCACAGCTTAGAACAAATACACCAATAATATTGAAATTAAACTACCTTACACTAATTTTATCGCGTTGTTTCGCGCAAACGTATATAGACAATATAACACCAATGATAGTAAATTATAAAGTCATCTCATTATTTAAATCTGAAAATCATTAAATCTTTGACCCTCCTCCGTTAAAATGATTCATCGCTTTCAACACTTAGCATGAGTAATCCGAAAAGAGTCTATTTTTCATAAAGATCTAACAAAAAAAGTGTGACGTAATGCTCTTAATATTAAACGCCATATACTTTCACATTGTCGTCGGTTTGAAAGAAAGATTGCTTTTTACGAGTGAATGCGTACCAGATGATTACGTTTCGCTGGTTGAACGTACCCATTCCGGCTTATATGATTTACATGGGAATTTCAGCACCGAACTTAATAAAGACATCATAACTTCCAATAGAAATTTCACTTAACTCGGCTATCGCAGTAGAATTAGAATGGAACAATATGTCAATAATTGAGTTACATGTAGCTCGAATTGTAATTTACTATTCGTCATCGTTGTAATAAACTTACAATATGGCCACATAATGGTGTAATTTGGTATTAAGACTTTTACTTACGTAGTACAGTCATGTCGGCGTAGATGGAAAGGAAATTTCTTAAATTACCAGTATTATAGTAATAGCTTCCATTCGTTCAATTAATTATAAGAACAAAAGAAAGTTTTGAGTCACTTTTACCAATACTGTTTTACCTTTAAATATCGGACTAATTCTTAGTAAAAGTTCGAATCATCTACTTATTTTTCAGTATATTATTAAGCAATATATTTACCTTACTTGTTGCCTAGATAGAGTATACATACTTAATTCATTTGTTATGTATTCTATTTTCAAAAGTACTGATGTAACCGGTTGTTGGTTGATGTTTATAAAGTACCATCAAATCTTTTTAATTTCGCCTGAATGGATTTACAAGCTGCCATTATGCGATGTTTTATAAGGAACCATAATAAAAGTAGTATCAGTAGGAGAATGTCGTTGAGTTACCCGGCAGGGGGCGATCCCCGGGGAGCCTGACTCATTCGGGGTTGAAGAACTTTGTTAATGCACTTTACGTCATATGAGTTTATTTATTTGCTATTATTTCACATGGAAGCAATAAACTATTTATTGCTATACTAGATTTTGCCCGCGGCTTCGCTCGCTGTAGTCTAGATTTTGTATAAATTGCATTCATATTTTTTTGAATAAATTTCTATCTCTCGGCAACAGTACTTTTATTCTGGATGAAAGGTATCCTAAGTCCTATACTGTAGCCCCTGACAACGTGTATGCCATGCATTTTGATATATGTAATATGATGATAAATTTCATGATGATCGGTTGAGTAGTTAAGACGTGAAAGCCTAACAAACAAACTCACTTTCGCATTTATAATATTAGTTAGGATTAGTACCTATGTGTTAAACGTAGCATATACATGAGTATAAAATAAGCATCATTGTTTAGTTACTTGCAAATCAAGGCCGTGTTTTATAGAAATCGATAGTATATACTAAGAAGCTTCTCGTCATTAATCATATTTTTGCTCGCGTGTTTTGTCTTTTCCAACCGATTTTAATAATTACCTAATTCATTTACTTACCAAGTTATTAATATTTTCCAACAAAAAATTAAACTCCGTGACAACACATTTGCCTCAAGTAGTAAATATTTCTATATATGTTAGAACTTCCTTATAAACATGTACTGAGGCGTATCTTACAGAAATCAGATCCTTTTCAAAACGCACTTATTTCCATACGTTGGCATGTTATTGAAGAGTTCTTTGAATTGCAAATAGGCCGGTCGTCGGGTTCCATTGAAATGTCAATTTGTTTTCTATTGGGGTGGCTTGTTTGGTAACCTCGAGACATATCGACTTACTATTGTGTGTTTTGGACGCGGTACGACGGAACTTACACTTTCCCTCGCGTGTGCCACGGGGTGTTTGCCGAGGATCCGTGAGCTACATTTTTATTAGACCGCGTTTCGTTCTCGTAACATTGTATAACCTAGGAGAAGTATAATTTATTCGTAGATAAGTAACATCTGAAGCGGTAAATGAAAAAATGTAATATCATGCTTGCTTCCCTGAGGGGTTCGGCAGCCATTCTTCGTTAGATCTAGAGAATTAGGCCAATTTATTTAGAACCCAGATAATACAGACTTTATGTAGATTCTCTTGCAATAGCATCGTTGAATTATTTTAGAAAGTTTTAGTGCAATTTAATTTACCAAATTATTATTATTCCTTGTAAATCCTCCAACCAGCTAAAATTACTGCGTTAATAGTTGCAAATCGACCTAGAACACAAGTAAGCCTTGTTGATTGGATACCGCCATTTAAAATACAAGTATAAAAATGCCGAATAGTATTTCGTTCCACCCGAGCATCAAATCTGAGACCTTGCAACCTTAAGTTACTCTTGCACTAACAACAATCAATAGTTAAAAATATTGAAATACACATTTATACTCATTAAAACCAATACTATACTAATGGATTAAAAATATTGATTTACACCGAAGGGATATATTTCTGTGTTGAGTGGCCATTCAACTACCAACGCAAATGAATGTGTACGAGGTATTTTATTGTATTTTTATTAAAGGCAATTACGGCCCGTCGACTGACTATTCCTTCAATATGAATTTTATTCAAATGTTAATTAAAATAAAAATTTATCTGTATATAATTTAGGTCACCTTTGTGAAAACATTATCATACAATAACAAAAGTATAGATATACATACGTAAACTTACTCATTCGTCTGTCTTTATAATTATATTGCTCGACATAAACTTCTCTTTATTTTTCTTTGTAAACAAACATAATTAAACAGCGAAAATAATTGTATCCTATATTCGAGGTACACGGATAACCACACGTTTCAATTATAATGCTTTTATGTTTGTATGTAGGATTATAAAATAGTACATATTAATCCTAAATAATACGCTCCATATCAGCGCTTTGAAATGCGGTTAACTGGAATTGTATAAAATTAACTATTTTACCGCCGAAACAAATGAACATAGACGACGCGACGGTAGCTGCGGTGCCAAATTCTAAAGCCAGAGTACAAAAAATATCGTTCCAAAAAGTATTTTATGAAGTGGGTTCCAAAATGTTAGGGGCTCCTTTTTTGCGACAAAAAGTAAACGTGTAGTCAGTGGGTCCTGCGGTATCCGGGTATCCGGTTTTTATTAGTGGCGGATATCGAGTGGCTTCCGAGGGCCTTTGTGGCCGATTTGGTACGAACGCCCATTGTAAGCAAGATGTCGCCCGCTTTTGTTATTGAATAGCTGTTGAACGTTTACCACAATGAGCCAAGCTTAACTGCAAGTCGTTATTGATTTGTTCGCCTGTTTTGGGCCAGCTTTTTTGTAGTGCAGCTTTTGTAAAGGGATTTATTGTTTTGGCGATTGAATGTTAATCTGCTTCAGTTTTCTGGTCGAAGATTTAGATTGTGCAGCTTTTTTTTATCGATTCTTGTCAAGGGTTTAGATGAAGCTATTCATACATGTTGATAGTTATATGTAGTTTATAAAGATGTTATCTGGCAATATTATATAGGTATAATATTCAACTGAGCATCGTCGTTAGTAACCTTAGCGATGTCTGCTTAGAAGCGTCGTAGACGAGTGAAGCAAATTATGGCATCCGAATGTTATTTGAAGTTAGTTGCGCGCACAGACTTATGCATATTGTTAATGCATTCGAATCCATAGGATTGATTAGTCGTGAACATTTCCAAACTAAGCATGCTTAAATGAAGAGATTTTTCTCATTCTTAGGGCCTTTTTTGTACAATAAACTAAATAAGTTTTTAGATATATATAAAATTAGTTATAATCAATGTCACATAGTTTTAACAAAGTACCTAAAAACGCTTACATATTCAGATACAGAGAAATTGCTAGTAGTAGTTAAATAATTTTTTACTGTTTAAGCAATTTTTTATTTATAATTGTTATTTTTTAAAACTATTTTAATAGTATAACTACAAAATGAAATTATTGTACCCATTGCTATCGTTGATCAGAGGTTATTAATTTTGTAAAACATCGTTTAAAATAAGACTAATTTGTTATAAATTATAATACGTGTTGACGACTCGATGGCGTAGTGGATAGTGTAACCGACTGCTACGCCCAAGATCGCGGGTTCGAAACCGCACAAATCAAACATTTGTGTGCATGAACACGGATGTTTATAATATGTATGTATTTATAAAAAAAGTATATTTGTATGTTTATCCATTGTCTAGTACCCATAGTACAAGCTCTGCTTAGTTTGGGCTAGATGCTGTTGACGCTGTTGTGTGTATGTGATAGAATATTATATTATTATTAGATATTATTATATGCCTCAAAAACAGTTACCTTGTTTCTACATATTGACCAAAAAATAAGTCGAAGTGGAGGTTCGTGTTCAGTATTGCCAAATTTAAATTATGTATGAGCTTTGTTCGTAAGTAAAATTTTTTGACATTTTAATAGGATTAATCACTTTATATATTCCCATAGTGCTATTTTTTATCATTAATACATGATCAATTTAAACATAGTAATCTTAATAAATTTGTAACGTCTGATTCTCTTAATAGAATTCTATTTTAGGCTCGTCTGTATCTCGTGTTTTAGGAAATCATGTTAAAAATTCCAACGATTTCCTTTCTAGTCAGCAGCCAGGCTTTTTAAATTCTCCGATTGTTTTGGGATTAAATGGATCTTATCGGTTCTTAATGGTTGTTCGAGGTTAAAAGCACGTAGACAGGTGGTTCGACACGTGTGTATGGACAATAAAACAATGATGATGAATGGATGCAATAACAATACACGGTGCACATGTATACCCGTGTGAAAATACGCGAAACGATTTTCATTGGAACGGATATAATTATGGCTACCAATATTTTTATTTTGTAAAAATAATGTTTTATAATAAAGTGACTGGAATATCATTTAGTTTCGTTTTTTAAATTTATTTTGGAATATCACTTGTGATCAATCTTTGTTTCCAACAACCCTCGATACTTGTTACGACAATGTTTGAACATCGTTTAATAAATATATGAGTTATAGTTATCATATCCATATACCTATAGATGCTGCCTCACTAGCGCTGCTATAGTAAATGCAATTGTTATGCACCATGTGTCGGGTTCGATTGCGGTTTGTCAAAATAATATTAGGTTTGTGAAAAATTGTTTAGTAGCAAAATAGGTGCTGGGCCCAGACCTACACAGTCTCGCCGCCTATTATGTAAGGTTATGTATATGTCATATTTTATTAGGTATTTTTTGTAAAGGTTAACTACAAATGAGAGACGTTTATATTTACGCTCAGGCTCCGTAAAAATAATACTTATAATAATAATTAATAGATGATAGAGACTTCTCATCTACGTTAACGTAAATTACCGACATTATCTTTCATTATTTCATATGATAGGCACATGCCTATGAAATAATGAAAGATAATGTCTTTCATTATTTCATAGGCCCATTAATTTTGAATCAATGTTCGTTCAAGTGTACGCTCTTTTTAAATATTAACATTGTTATTTGCATGTCGAAAAAAGACGGCAGGAATGGAATGACTCACCATCTGTTTATCTGTTATCGCGCTCTATGAGGCATGGAAAAGTGTTATTTTATTAAGTAAATAATCACTCATATAAGTATTATATCCATTATTAGCAGTAATTTAAGAACAAAACTAACCTTTACATACTAAAATATTTATACTACTAAATATTTACAGAAAAGGTTAAGGTATCGTAGAATTCTTCAGCATCGCTGTCAACTGGTAACGTGCACAGAAGACTGGCAGCATTGCCACGTTGAATGGCAATGCTGTCAGTCTTCTGGGCACGTTACCAGTTCAATTACCAGTTTAGTTATTCAATTGTTCAATTTACCTACTTAATTTTAAACTCCTATTACTAAATATTTAGTACAGATTAACTATCGACGCATTAACCACATTTCCGCCTTAAACGATGTACTTGGCTAGAAAATAGACAAAATAGACAATAAAATCTATCTAAGCTGCAGACGACGGACAGAGCTAAAACGGGCAATTTAGCCGATATTATAGAACACATGAAATCCTATGCAACATGCATACAAAGGACAAAGACAAAAATGACAAAAAAACCGTCGTCTGGGAAACGCCTAAACCTTTCTTTGTGAGTAAAGTACAACTATGTAAACATACCATAGAATAAGCCAACTTTCATTCCACAGTCAAGTAATCGGGGTTAACAAAATTATTCCGCAGAATTCCACCGTTTTAATTAAATGTAAAAGCTATTTATTTTACCTGCTCTATTTATTGACTGTACTGTAAACACAATATCTCAGTTAAAAGTTGAGTAAATAACTAAATAGGTAAATAGTTTTAATCGTCTGATGGCGTCGCTTTTCAGAATAGGGCTGGCTCTGTTCAGTTTGTATTTTTGTCTTTTGATTTTGTGTCACTAAATAATGTTATGTAGTTACTTTATCCAAGTATTGTTACATTATTTGGATTCATTGACACAGGACGTAACCTCTTATATTTTGTTTCTCGAACTAAATTTTTGCATTCTTGAGTAGTCTTTCATAGATAATATTACAAACGATTAACCTAATAAGACTACTCAAAGCGTCAAAATAATTTGTTAGTTGTTTTTTTATTGTAAGATAAGAAATAATATTTAATGGATGCATCGTTACAAGCTATTTTTGTAAGAAAGTAATATGTAAAGTGAAAATGAACAGGCTGTAAAGTCAGACGAATCAAGAACTGATAAATACGATAGGTTCTTGAGAGGCAACTGCGTCAAGTAAAGCGCAGCGTGGGACGTCCAACATGGAGAGACAACTTAGTCAAAATGGCAGGGAGCCGTTGTGTATCGTGCATATTATCATGCGCTTTGGTAATCTAGGGATGCCTTATATTCACTAGAGAACACGATATAACTGAAGGTTGTTAAAACTATACACACAAGTACACACCTTATCTTTGTTAGATACAACAACCTATTATAACTTATAAACTTTGGCGTTGCATATATAATACGTAACGGGTATTCACGCGATCATGCATGTTTTTCGTTTCGACCAGGTTACACCGGCCGTGGTCACAACCTAACTGTCAGTTTGTGACCGCGGCCTACCTCAAATTACCATTTTTATTTTTATTGGTAGATAAAGTGTTCGGAATGGTAGTCTCTTTCTTCTCCTAAAATTGTTTGTCCGAAATTCATTATCCATAACACGTTTGCGATAAACTTTAATAACCATAATGTTCAAAACCTCGAAATTTTGTTTTACATAATTATCTTTACTTCTAAAACTATTATCGCATAATATCGAGTACTAAAATGACTGACGATGGGTTATGTCGTCTGTCATTTTATAGACACAATAAAAAATCTATTGTTATATATCTCCTGGAGATTGAGTAACAGTTAGCTAATAATAATGGAATCTCCTAATTTTGCATGAAATAAAGTTATATGTTCTAAGTATTGTATCATATAATGTGTATTATTAAATGTTCGTTTATAATAACATTTTTAGTTCTAAAACATTTGCTAAAAACTAGGTTTTAGTGACAGAAACGAATCGCTGTAAACCCGACTCTACGCAGTCTTGTCTGCCCTACCTCTAGAATGTAATTTAAATTCGCGTAGGCGCGTAAGGGCCAGGCGGCCCGCGAGTTGAGGAGCAGGAGGCTGCAAGCGAGCCGTCGCGGCTGAGGCTGGCCGGCGTAGCCGGTCAGCAAGCCGAAGCTACGGTGGTGAGCGAAAGCCGTCCGTCTGCGACGATTAGCAGGCGTGGGACCGCCGCGATCGGAGACCCGCAGCGCCGCGCCGGAGCCATGACAGAATCCTGCTTTTGCATCTTTACATTTATGTATTGTATCGGTTGGATTTGGTAAAATAATAAACAATTTAAATAATTTGAATTTAGGACTTTTATTGAAAATGGTTTTAAGTTTTTTGTATATTATTGATTGTATCTAATATTTATAACAAAAAATGTAGGGCATAATGTATTTAGAGATTTCTATTTTATGTCATGTGATATTATGTGACATTAAGTTCGGGCAAGTTATCATTCGGATAAATGATAATTAGGACAAAAATCTTATGGCACTTTAGATTATGGATAAAAAATGTAGGTAACACAATAGAGAACCGTTCGGAATGATTGAAAACTTATTTGTTTTACTATTTAAACGACCACGACTTAAAAATACTCTCTATAAAAAGCAGGAACTGACTGAACGAAAATGAATAAAATGTAAAGGATTTGTAAAATAGTCGGCGAACGATTTGCAGTTACGACGTTCAAGTCGGCTTTTATGGAAATGAGACGTTCAAGTCGGCTTTTATGGAAATGAAGATTCTTGTAACTGTCTTAAAAAAGTTAAACAATTACTTATTATTGTTAAGTTTTGTTTTGAGGCAATAAGTAATTAATTACTTACAATTGACATTGTTAGACTGTAATTATCTAAGTTAAAGAAAAATGTATTTATAAAAGAGAGCCGCAACAGATGTTAGACTGAAACAGAACACCCTGCTATGAGTGTGAATCCTAATATTATTAAACGCAAAATGTGTTTCTTAAATAGACTATATATGGCAAATGTAAAAATAAATATAGGGAATCGTTAATGTGAAAGATACGACTGCGTGTTGAATAAAACAAGCTACGTCCAAAATGACGTGTCAGCTTATACCGTTTGGATATAACGGCCAACGTGATTCCTGCTATTTAAGCCATTTTACCTACTAAAACTAATATCTATTGTTGACTTATAGGTTGTTCTTTTATTAAAATCTTCAGGGTATAGACAAGCAGCTTCCATCTTGAGCGACAAGTGACAACCCTATTACCAATCCATTGAAATTTAGATTATCGTGCTTCAAGATTCTGTCTGGAGCGAGCGCGGAGCTGGTTGAAATGTTTTTGTTGTTCATTGCTTCCATCGAATTAATGATCCACCTTTGTGTCGATTGATTACATCGATTACTATCGCTTTAAAAAGACTTGTTAGGATTCCGTGCTTCTGGGAGTAAAATAGAAGCCTTTGTAAGAAGTGCTGGTTATTTCTCGAACTGTCCATCTAGATAGGGGTTTTTTATGCGACGGTGCCTTAAGAAATTAATATATATTTATATACGTATTAAACACTTAAATATATGAGGAATAAAATCATAAGAAACATACACCAAATTAAATAAAGTAACGACAACAATAGTCAATTGAAAAAAAGTTCGTCCTTTGAAACAAAAGTTTTCTCCAAAGTAAAGATCGTCTAAATAATAAGAACATACAGTTAAAGTTTCCTTTTTCATTAATTGTGGTCATTAAGCGTCATATTATTATGTATAACCAGATTTAAAAAAGAAATCGTTTTTGTTGGTTATGTCAGGACCAGCCATTCGAAAGCCATCCTCTGCATATGCCTGCGGACAACATGTGTGATGAAAAATTATTATTAGTTGTATCAAGATGTATGTGATCAATTTTATTTTTAAAATATTATGTGGTACGGACTCCTTAACACGCTTGTCCTGCTTGATCTTGACCAAATATCTTTTAAAGTTAATTCAACTAAATAAACATTGGCATCGATTGAATTCGCCACAACTCATCCATACCCATTCAGTCCTGCCACAAGTTTAAATTTGTTGGAAAATAAATTTTAAACTGGGACGTAATGTAAAACGCGCATAACGTAGTTTTTAATAAAAGTGCCGAGTTATGGAGATTAAAGAAAGTGGAAGGAATTGCTTCTTTTACATTTGGATTATAGATGAAAAGCTTTTCCTTATTACATCCATTCTTTTATTCATTTTAATAAAATAAGTAGGTCAGAATATCTTGAGTCAGTGTTGTGCATTTTGCGCAATGATTCATTCTGTTTACATTATTCTATACAAGTATACTACAGTTCAATCTATCCGCATATCGTACATTGTAGTGGTATTAGAATAATGTACTTTAGTAAAATACAGCAACTTTCAAGAATCACATACATTTTTGATCCATGCTTGTATATTAAAATAATATGTACTAATAGCGAGGCAACCATTTAATAAGCTGCACCATTGGTGTGTGTATTCTCTTTACTATAAATATAGCACATTAATTAACCTTAAGCACCTTTTTTGTATTAATTTTCTAATATGATAAATGTGAAAATTTATGAAGATGTTTCGATGTTTACTACTCAATCACGCTTTAACCGTAGACCGGATGAAAATAAAACATATTATACATATAAATAACATTCTAGATTCTAGAAATAAGTTTTTATTTCTTTAGAATATTATTTATATGTGTGGTATGTTATGGTTATCAAAACGGGTGAAACTGTGGTCGAATGGGTTGGAAGCTAGTTTATAATAAGCGGTCATATATCGTTAAAGTTACTGCCTCCATTTCAGTAGAGCCATTTTTTACCAAAATGAAAGTCTCACCCGTTCCCTATACTACTAGAATAAACTGCCTAGTCTACTATTTTATATTTTCCAAGTAAAATAGTATCGCTAGCTAGAAAAGGCAATGAACTTGCAATTCTAATAGAATTGTTTACATTGCCCACGGTACTCCGCTGTGGGAAACATCAACTTGTATTTGCGCAGACTCTATTTTCAGTACAAGACCGCCTGTGTTGGCGTAATTTACTTTAAATCTTTTATTTTTATTATTAAGAAAAATCCGTTCTAACTGCGACTTTATAAATAGGTACTATTTATAAAGTCGCAGTTAGAACGGATTTTTCTTGTCAACGGTCGAAGTATGATCATTATTTTTTGGATTCATTTTATCTTTCTGCTATGCAAATTCTCACGAATCTCCGTACGCTCCATATACTTAAAAATGGATAAGAGGTTTTCTCTTCACGTATTAATATATAGTAATATATATATCTAAATGTAGGTGAAGATAATTGGTGATAAAAAGGACTTTCAGAGATACAGCTAAAGTAAAGCTGACCAATTTTTGTATGGTACCTATCTATGGTATCATAGGCGATTATATTTTATGGAAAATCAAATATATTATTATAATAAATAAATAAATATATTATTAATATATAAATATGTATATTATTATAAATAAATAAATATATTATTATAATTTATTATTATAATAAGTTAACATCATAAAGGAAAAGTGTTTTTTTAAACACGTATTCTTCAATTGAAATACTAAATATTTAAGACAACGGAGTTCCACGGTAGCTGTAATTTTTTAATAAACAGATTAGCATAATGCTGTCTTTATATTGTAATATTTGCATATTTATTAGGTCAGCTGCTTAAGTTACGGCCGCTTTGCTCCTTTAATGTCTTTAAGTGTAACAAAGATTTTCTCTTCGAAACGCAAGGCGGCTATAAGTTTACCATCCGACCCATTAAACTGTAATTTTTATAAAATTACAGGTAATTTATATAAAATTACTCCCAAAGGTTTAAGGTAAGCAAGTAATGAGAGTTCTTTTGAAGTCATTGCTTGCTTGGCTAGTGACTGAAACATATAAGTGGCGGAAGAGATAAATGTGAGCAAGTGCTTCATTAACATCTTATACATACGAATGACTATAAACATTCGTAGCCATAACATATCAAAATTTAAAACCCCTTTTGCCATTGAGCACTAATTCACTAATAAAGATTTACATGTTTTCAGAACTACCAAAACTATATACCTAGTTAGATAAATATAAACATCTGTTCATGAGCATGATGCATAACGCAACAATTTAATTTATTAAATTAGAGGACAATTTAATAAATTAAAGGAAAATTGAAAATCAAAGTAATGTATCACGACACTATTATACAAAAATGTTATGTGGTGTTCCTTGACATGAGAATTTACGAGTAAAGGCTAATGATAATGTTAGTCATTTAGTCTATATGTAGGGTACCATTGTATATCGTATCAAGTTAAAATAGGTTTGTGCAAATCTTTCCCCACGTCTGTCGCCAGCTTAACCCCGTTCCCGACTGGGTACTCGAATAAAACGGAATCCATTGGAATGTTGCGAATAAACCGACACTGTTTAGAGAAACGCTCTCTGTTTATGTTCGCACACTATGTGAGATTAAAGGGCAATGTTCACAACTTCTTTGTAGGACACATTTTATTTACTCTAGAATGTTCAAAACATGTTTTATTAGGTCAAAGTGTTTAAGTGTTTTATGAGGATATAAAATGTTATCGATAGCTCTGGTTGATGGATGGATGTCGATAACAAATGGGCCATGACGGATTAAAAGGCAAGCATGACATCTTGAATCCGGTTAGTAAAACAATAGCACAAAATAAAACTGCGTTTGTAGGCAAAAATAAATGAACATAACTTTTAGTATTATGTGGCCTTACTACCTTAGGATAATTTGTTTTGGCAATTTTTACGTGTGACGTTAAAATAATGACACTCACGTGATGATAAGGGATAGGAATATTAAAATATACATCTGTACTAGTTTTTGCCAATGACTTTACTTGCGGTAATGTAGATTTTGTCACTAAATTTACATCCCTCGAGAACAGTACTTTTTCTTGATTAAAAATACCCTCTGTCCTTATTGGTAGAAGACTGACAACGTGTACGCGAAATTGCGTGATAATCGGTCGAGTAGTTAAGTCGAGAAAGTGTAACAAACTAACTTACATTCTCATTTATAATATTACTAAGGATTCTGGCTCAGAAGGATGATATGATAAAAATAATTGTACTACTTACATTGTAAGAGTTATATTTACAACATGAATATAAAACCAAGACTTAAATTGTCTACATATTTTGTGCTATAGCCCATATCAAACTTGGTTTGGCAGTTGACCAACATAAACTTTCTTGAAGGAATGAAGCAGTCCAAAAAGCATCTTGGCGTTATAACATTAAGAAAACGTTTATTTGTTTTCAAAAGGTACGTTTATATCTTGCATGACCGCGATAATTCGCAAATTTAGAGTTGCTTTTGAGTAGGGATTAGGTATCGGGCTTGCAAGTGCTAGGTTGTGGGTCCGAATACTATCTATTGCACTGCCGACGTGAACCAACTCCTTAGGGAGAGGAGGGTTACCAAAAATACTTGCAATATGTAACACAAGTTGCAAGAAATCTCTAAAAGAAAACATGCTAAACTAAAATATAACTGTGAGGATAGCGATCGTTTAGAAAAAACACACAATCCACCGATTCATTTGTAGAAAAAATGGTTTCATTGATGTTTGTGAATAGTCGTAGACAATCACAATAAAACTAAAGAAAGAGTTAGCATTTACAACGGACATAAAAACTCATCGCTGAGTATCGGATCGTGATACACCGCGGTAAAACTATATAGCAAAAATCGTGCAGTTCAATTATCTTAAGTACTCTTTTCACATAGATTTTCACACATACTTTCTAAAGAAATTATTCATGTAGCTTGCCTGCACGTCTTGTCATTCACTTGTCTAAGCTGTCCAATGTCCATAGTGGATTGATGACGCTATAGCAAAGGTTACTAATGGACTATCGTGATATACACTCTAAGCTATAATACATACGTCTGCTTGGACTAGGAGTGGACTTTCATGAGAGTAGCGGTAGTTGATGCGACTGCGATGCTTGAGGTCTCGAGTACGATTCCTTGGACGGGCAAACTGTTTGTTGTTGGTTTTGTTATAACAAATTCTCAATAGCAGCACGAATTCTGAATATGAAATGCGCCCAATAGACTATTGATTCGACCTCTATGGTACATGATCCAAAATAAGTAACGAATTTTTTTTTACATTCTCATTTATAATATTTATTGGGATACATTATAAATAAATTGGGATGTAGTAGGTACCTTTATGTATGTATTAATTAATGTGCTACTTATACTAATTTTATAGCGGTTTATTAAGGTACTACACAAACAGCTATAAAAATAATAGTTACTGTTCAGTCTTAGTAACAAAGACGTTAACCGTTTAAACTGATAAGAACATAAAACGTACACAATATTTTGCATAATTACTTTCGTTAATTAATAGCTTAATGAACTTTTATTTTAACTTTGTACTCTATTGTAATGTAGCCATGCTGGTAAATTTACGTGTAAAATATTGCAACAGAATGCATTTAACGGTTCGTGTTTCGAATCCCAAAGCGCTCCGAACAATATCTGCTGTCAGTTGCACGCACAAATGACGAGCATATTTAATATCAGGACAGGTTTAATATATACGATGACGTGTGGTTATACTGCAGTTCATATCGTTCTACAGTAATTTACTTCGTGGCATAATTGTAACATTACATTTTCATACAGATCCGAGATAAAAGTTCGTGATTGGAAAATACTTTGATACAATGATTTCATATTTGCTTATAATTAGCGAAATAATTCAGAGTGAAGGCTTCCCTACGCGGATTATACAGCTTTCTTGGTTATAGTTTTAAAATATAGTTAATTAACATAGGAAAATATAATTATGAAATGAAATTACCTTTTACGGATTTTGTCGCAGATTATATTATAAACTACTTTTCAAACTATTTAAATGTACACTATTGCTAATGTCTCCATTGCTATTATCAGCAGTTAGAGATCAGGGTGGTTTTCGTATAGCTGCTCACAAACAACTGAAAACTCGGAATCGTGTAGATTTCTTATATAATAAATTGCTATAAAATTTTAACAAAGTAGTTTAATTTCAATGTATAACATACGCGTAAACATAATTATATTATTCGATAATGCGGTGCGATCTTTTATTTAATAGTAAGTCATTAATAGGCGAGGGTCGTTCATTGCAAAGAATTTCTAAATATAGTACTAATAAAGTTACACTTAGACATAAAAAAATATAGCTAGAGACCGATCCAAAGTGAGCCTTTTTGAATGTCATGGCTCTACGACGCCCCATTGAGTCGACGCTAATTAAAATTAGCCCTTCCACTTCAGACCGATTCATACCCATTAGTCTCAATATCTTTTAAATTTAGCTTGAGTCTAACGGCTATCGTCTCGAGGTCTCTCTGGATCGTATAATATTCTGCTAACTGGTAACGATTAGACATATAAGGTCTTTGCTTCATTCAGTTTTATTAAATGCACAACCTTATTTATAAAAATACGGTTAACTAATACTTAGCTACCTTTGAACTGAATCTGTTGATCACAGATTAACTTTTGATCAACGCCTTTGCTACCTAACTTTTATTCAAATAACATTTAACGTCGAGTAATTATAATTTGTAATAATAATTTGTTTGTAATTTGCTATGGTAATGTGTAGGTATGTATATAGGTAGATAAAATAATTAATTAGTTATAGTGAACCACACTATCGCATTACGGTTCCTTGTAATAATAGTGTTGTGTATGTGAAATAAATAAATAATAGGTGATTTTTTTTGCGTTTAGTCGTTACATAATACTTTATTACCTCTTATATATTTGTCATTGATTTATATTTATGATGTAATTTACTTTTATAATATAAACATCTACATTAGGTGCATGATTTGTTTATTTATTTAATAAGGTCTGCTAACAAATGTATCAATAATACAATCACATAATAAATATATACCATAAGAGGCTTTTAAAAAAAGGTTACTTACACTTAATGATTATATATACCTATAATTAAAGTAATAAATAATTTATTAAATGTGGTGATGGTAATTAAAAGCCAACTAGTTAGTAATGAAGTGAATATTAGTTTGGTATGGTTTTTGACCAGATGATACTATTTTACAGCAATACTTAAACCTAAATTCAGTAGATTAGGTTAAAACGTTACAGATTAATTCGATAAAAGGTTACAATAAAATTGCACCAATAAATAATCTAATGTCAGACCTTTTTTAGATTTGAAATATATAATTCGAAGGATCTTCTTCACAAATCGTTTTTTAAATGAGTTTGTTTTTAACCCTTAATTTAACAACAATACTACTCTACAAACCAATGATTTAAATAAACAAAGTAAATGGTAACATCCTCTCATAATAATTAATGTTTAACGTATGATACTAATTAATGTCAACATGATAATACAAAGACACGCCCGCATCACCTCAGCACACTCTAATTCAAACATCTGTAACTTAAGCTTAGGACATGAGTAGTATTAATTACCTACAAATTCGACTAGAGCTACGCGTTAACAATTAATCAACTATTATAACAGTGGATTAAAGTGAAGTATTCGTCACATAACATTGCAATAATGCAGAACAATGCTTCTGTCTCATTCTACATTCTAATCTATATCGAATCTCTCACTCTGACGTTATGAAAAACTAGGGTATTGGAGCAGGACGCATCGCTCTACTTACAGCTGTCTTGTACATTCGTCGCCAGATCATACTGAATATGGCATGATGTATGATCAGCGGAAGTTTCAATTGCGATGCTAAAGCCCTTGCTCAAATCATTATTAATTTATTTACTGTCTTTGTTTGTAGTTACGTATATCCGCCGCTTTGTTTTTAAGTATGTTTTGAACTTTAACTATATGATGTCATTGTCATTTACGGTTTACGAACCTAAACTACGTTCAAAATATATTACAGACAAAATTTACTGAAATATGATTTCGTACTCTGAGTATAAATGATGGCACAGGAATATTATACGTATGACTTAAATTGACATTGAAATCAAATATCGGCCTAAGTTACGGTTTAGGTTAATAATTATTAATATTAATTTAATATTATTTTCTCCGAGGCAATTAATTATAATTAGGTAATTGCCTCGGTGAGAATAATGTCCTCATACCCAATATCTTGAGCAAACAGTATTCCCGTTTAAAAGAAACATATTTTTTTATTGGATTTTACTAGTAAACTGGATAATACCTATATTGAGAGATCTGGTTCATTGTTATAAATTGAACACACATACATTCATGACAGTGTTTTAGAGGGGTGGAAAGTCGTTTTGAATTTTAAATTGCAACGGTCTTAACATTTACGTCTATTATGCATCATCAAATAAATCATTTGTGAAGAAGCAATTTTTATGTCGTAATCTCACGTTGATTTCATATAAAGACAATGATAGTATAGCAACAAACATTTAGAACTGACAAATATCTGCTTTACAATTATTGAGCTAGTGTTTAGAGAATACCACGACTTATTTTACGATTTAAATAATAATATTACTAATGAACCTTACATTCATTAACATGCGTTTATTCACGACGGTTTATGTAGAGATGCATTATATTCGTGTCTGTTGTTTAAAGGTTTGTAAACTCGCCCGCAACACAAGACTTAATCAGAATATTAAAAAGAAAAACAAGATTCACCGGCAACTATGGCTTGTTGACATTGTTTATTCTAACAAGGTGGACTGACTTCTTGCCTGATGGAAAGAATTTACCATAACCCTAGGGCCTAGGGTGTCTGCAATACTAGGAGTATTACTCGTGTATTGCCAATCCGTCAAAAAAACGAGTCGGTTTACTGCCAGGGCAAAGAGCAAGCATAACATTGATTGTTCTATTAACAGTGAACCGTCTCCACAAGGAGTCCCAACGAAACCTTATTTTATAGTGTTGGTCAAATCATAGTACATTTTGTCAGGCTAGCGAATCAAATCTTTAAGTCCCAACATTCATGTCATTGGATCAACGTGGCAGCCAAGTCTATTGCACAGATACATTCACTTAGCTAATAGAAACTCTCTACCTAATTATTCCTAATTTGTACGTTCAATTGTGCACGCTGTACCTACTTTAGAAAGCATTCAATCTTGACTAGTTGTCATTTCACACTCGGCGAATCTTTTCACGTTTCAATTTCGCGTGACATTTAAATGAGTTCTAAAAAATAACAATACGCCTAATGTCGCTAAGTGCTCCATCCCCTACTTCTGAATAATGGGACGACGAAACGACCTCGGTAGAAGCTTTTCGTAAAATGATTCTGTAGTATTCCCCTCTTATTAAATGTAAATAGTTATTGATCCTATAAATATAAAATGTAAGTAAGCAAGAGAAGGTTAAAATTCTTATTTTGGATGGTTTTCAGTATAATTTTGTGTAAAATATGAATAAATACGTATTAGTACCTAAATAAACAAATCAATATGCTTTAAAAATCTCTTTATAAACATTGTACTTAATGATAATAGAAAAGTTGTTCACCCTGTTTATTAAGATGGATAAATGTGACCGCAAAAATGACCACTGATTTATCCTACTCCCCATTTGGGCAAAATATTATTGGATTTTTCTATGAGACAACACTGTATTACTTCACTGAATTTGGTACAAACATGCACATAACACGTAATCATGTGCATGTTTTATAAAATATAGATGGTAAAATTTCGGTAAAGTCTCATCTACCACCTTTCAAAGTTATTCAAGCGTAATCTTACTACGTTTGAAAAGCTAGCATCCTGTTATGATTGATGACGTCATAGATGCCATACCTAAAATAAAAATATCCCACTGGTAACCTCTGCCTAACTGTTCATAAATATACAATCATTTGTATATGTCCAATCTGTTTGAATTAGGATATACGTCATTTTGTATTATGTTTAGTAGATATTTCTACCGAAAGGTACTAACAAGTATCCAACCATCACCAATAAATAAAGTAGCATAAGAAGCCGTACACGCAATAATATTAATACAATATGACACTTACTTGACAAGCATACTCATATAGAACGCAGTTTATTAAGGCACTAATATTTTCATAATCTCGTCTATTTTAATCTGCGGAAGAGGATGTCTGAAGGTGTAGGTAGATGATGCCATAATGATTTTAAGTCTACGACAATGTGTTCCGTCGCACACTCTTATTATCAATTTGTTATACAAAGTGCGAGGAATATTAAGAAAAAGGAACGTATCATGTTTACATGAAAATAATTTACTCGTAATAATCCTGCTCCATAAAAAGAACGTGCACGCAATTTTTACTTTAGTAATAAAGACGTGTGAAACAGGGAAATAAGATATTCCAAGACGTTGAACAAAAGTCACGTATCTAGCCCGTTGTACGACGCGTGAGACGACCTTAAAGAAATTGAATATAGCGTTCCTCGGAAGCCTACTAATAGACTTATGACCTCTATAATGAACCATCGGAATTCATATATTCTTCTTAATAAAGTTCTGCAAACGATTGTACATCTTTTTTAATACAGTGATAAAGTAACAGGGCATGAATAAAAGATCAAGAAAATTATATAAAGGAGTTAGGTGTCATATTCGAGACATTTTCTTGTGTTATTATCGCATAAACCATCCACTACAAGGAAATGGATTACATTTTTGATCGTTTCCATTCCATTGCGCTCATTGTCTAGGGGATGGTGTTATGTGACTGATGATATCCATCTACCTTTGTTTCGCTGATTAATATTTGTATATTTACGTTGCGCATAAATTTTGCTTGTTTTGCATAAATAAGGAAAATTTTCAAATTACTTTTAGAAGATTTTTCGTCTAATGAAACAACGTGAATATAGATCGAACTTATAATTTTAGTCGAAGTAATATTATAACAAAAAACAAGCGTTCATATATATTTGTTTTAATTTGTAAATGTATATTGTAGTTACGTTTTATGTATTTGTTAAAATATAAACAGCTAACAACATTGAGATATGAGGTTAGGTATACACCCAAACAATTAACACAAAGAATATTTGAACCGATAATTACTAGTTATTGGTCACATAAAATGTGCGTGTTTTTATAGAGATGGGTTAACACCAAATGCAATCGGAGTCAAATGTACCATTATCTCACATAAAAGATAGTAGGAAATTCATAATTTATTGCTCACGAAAACCAATATTTCCCATCTAATAAAACAGACCGCGCGAAAATTTTTCAGATTATCCACACTTTCCTAAGAGCTTAATTTATTGTTCTCCCAGAGTTTTTGCAATCCTTGTGATCGTAGCGAAAAATCCGACAATCATCGCTGGCTGCCCAAACTTATGTCATTAAAAGATTGAAAGATTACTTGTTCACTTGCTTGGGGTAAAAACGTACCCCGGGGTAGATTTATCTCATTAGTTAAATGGTGCGTCGGCGACGGCTAGACGTAGCGGAGAATTAAGTTTCGGTACTTGAAATTTCCAACAGTTGGAATAAGGAACCATTTCTAGTATTAACTTCAAGTTAATTTGAAAGATATAAAGAAATTATAACGTTTGTTTTATGCGCTTTGACAATATTCTTTCCTTTTTTACAAAACATTTTAATGAAAATTGGTGATCAAGCTAAATGTTATTTTGATGTCAACGCCTGGAATAATAAATATATGAATCGCTTTTAGTGGCGAGCACTCTTTGTATATAGACACATATTAACACAAAGCAACGCAAAAAAGTATTTTTATGAGTAGGTAATATAATTCTTTGACGCCTTCCAACGGTCTTAACACGTTTTTATTATAATTACTAGTTTTCACCCGCGGCTTCGCTCGCGTAAATATAGGTTAGGTTAGGTTTGCAATAGTTCTTTTTTCTGGATGAAAGGTACCCTATGTCCTATTCTGTACCCCTGAAAACGTGTATACAAAATTTCATGTTGATCGGTTGAGTAGTTAAGGCGTGAAAGAGTAACAAACAAACAAACAAACTCATTTTCGCATTTATAATATTAGTAAGGATAAGGATTACTTGCGGAAGATGTCTTGCCTATAACACCGTGGCGTGTAAACCATGTAGCCTACTTCGTTCTTTATATTATGAATTATTATGATTGCTTTATGATGCATTGTATTAAAATGTTAATATAATTATTTAAAGTAATTATTCATTCGTTTACTTTGTCAATCTAGTTATATTTATTCTTACATCATTTGTGCGAGTAATGTTTGCATATAAATTTGAGCCAGTTTCTTCGAGTTTGAGGGTGCAAGGGGTAAAGAGGTAGAACACCATTTTAGGTCCTTGGTATTATGAAAAACTATTCTACATTAATAGCGTAATCGTAAACTGAGTCCTGTTGACAACGGCTGTTATTTAGTATTATCCAGCATAAACTAAATTATTGATTAAAGGTGAACCTTTAACCAATAATTTAGCTTAAAGATATTCTGTAGCTACTTGAACGAATCAAGTAGCTACAGAATATTGCCAAAAAGGGCTATAGATTTGTTTGTGTAATATACTATTATTTAGGTATCGGTATTGTATAAATATAACATATTATTTATCCTTAGCGATCCTTTTTGTTACTAGGGTGATAAATCCGACCCGTTCTCGGCGTTTCGGATGTTAATATTAGTACCAATTACAGCATTTAATGGGACAATATTTAATGTGTTACTGAAGTATTTTAAATTAATAATAAATAATAATAAAATATACGAAAAGTTATTATTAGTTACAATATATTAGTTTATGAATATTAATACTTATAAGAGTGTTACTACAGTTTCTGGAGCTAAGTCAATAGTCTAATGACATCAATTCAGTCAACTTCGATCAAAGATTTTATTTAGTAGGCACTGTTGTTTGACGTCTGATTACTATCTATCTAGCAGCTGACATAAATTACCTAAAATATATTATTATCTTGAGGTGATTAATTGAATTGACTGGAAATTTAAAATATTATTTGTTACATACTTATAATAATACTCTTTAATTATAATAATAATAATGTTTTTATTTAAGTAATATTGTCTTCTGTTTACGCGAATGCTATTCATTGAAATTAAACTACTATATACGGATGTTATCGTTTTTATTGTTTCACAAATAATTACAATCATTAGGAACAATAATTTTTGTATACCTACATGATTTTTGAATTGTGCCAATAATGAGATATAAGCATAAAAACTATTCACCCATTCTGCTCCACATAGAACGGCTGACGGCTAACAGTGCATCCCTAAGGAGTCACATCTAATTTGTTACTGGAAGTACTAACGCAATATGGTGTTTAATCCATTAAGTCGCAACATGACCAACTAAGTCCTATCGTGGCTACATCTCAACCATCAGTAGGCTACATTTTAATCTGTGACTCATTCGTTCTCCTAACATTTTACGACGTCCCGGTCGGTGAAGAAATGCATTTGTAGGGGAACCTTATTGGAAAAGTTTTAACTGGATTAGATTTGATTAGAGGCGAACATTCGAGAACTGTCTTTGCTTTATGGCTTGTAAGTAAGTTGTTCGCTAATTCTGAGTTTGATTACTTATTTCATGTTGGCAATTACACGGATGATATACGACATAACGATGCACGTTTGCAATTTTTTTTGTTTGACATTTTGTTTTATGACAAGATAATGGTATTTTGGGAGTTAATTATAAACTTCAGTATCATCGGAGTACCGGTGTCACGTATTAAATGTTACGTGGAAATAAAATATTTTTTGGTTATTGAGTATTCAGCACGTAAGGTCACCATTATTGCGTCTCGGTACGTGATACATTTGTACGTCAATAATTGCTTGATAATTATTATTGGCATTACGCTTACGACTCACAATAATTTGTGTTCATTTGTGACTACGATAATGCGCTCATGAATAATAATAATAATAATATTCTATCACATACACACAACCCCATCTAGCCCAAACTAAGCAGAGCTTGTACTATGGGTACTAGACAATGGATAAACATACATATATACTATTTTTTTTTTGTAAATACGTACATATTATACATAGAAACAAAGTGTGAATGACGTACATATGAGGAGCATGTAGAATTTATGTACTGATTACTATTAATTTTACAAAGGATTTACTTACAACAACAATAAAAAATGTCGGTATTAGTAATCCTTTGTAAAATTAGAAAACCGACTTCAATAAACCTAGAGATAATAAAGCCAATTTTCTGAGGTAAGTTGTACGTTACTATCCTGTATAGACTGAGCTACCTTTATTAAGAACTCATATCGGCTAATTTCGTTTCGTTACTCGTCAATGAGGAAAACTAAACAAACGATACTCTTGTAAATAATCAGTTAGAATCACAACCAAAAATATATTCACGTGTACAGCCCTCTGTCAAGAAATCAAAACAATAATTAATGATTAATTGGATGTCAATCATCTTTATTTATCTATTTATTTACATCAAATAGAACTTGCGCCAATTATAAATTACACCCTTAAATATAGCATCATATTTCCGATGTAACGTTATTGTGTGTGCGTCGTACCGTGTAAAGCAAATGGTTCGACGATTTCGATCGATTTCGAACTCTTCGAAGACGCTCGAAGTCATCGAACCATTCGCTAATGGCGTCAATACTAACACAATAAGTAGCTCAAGTGTGACGTCGACAATTTAATGAGCCGTTAGTGTTACTTTACAGTTTGTTGGTAACTGTCGAGATTACTGTTAAAGCGACCTTTGTTATGCCATTTAGACTTCATGTTCTTTATTTTAATTAATTATTTTGCTAGTTTTATTATAGGACCTGCTTTGTTAATTCCGTGGCCTAAGTTTGCGCGCCTATGTTTGCAATCGAGAGGTTATAAGTTTGATTGTCAGGTCAGGCAAATTGTTATTGAGACCCTAATTGTTTGATCAATAGGAAATACTACATCACAGAATGTGAATATAATACTTCTAGGAAGGTTTGTATTATTACATTGTGTATTATTTTCAACATATTAACACAAAAGCGCACTTGCATATTAAACTTAAACTAAACATTTAAAACAAACGCTAAAATAATATAATATTTCTATTTACTTCTATATCCTATACTCCACTTACTTGTACTAAAATTAAATTGTAGCAGCGTATACGGCAGAAGAGCAACTATTCAACCTCGGCTGAATGCGTTACATTTATACGTAACATGCTTGAAATTCTCCGAGTACGCCCGACAAAGCTTCATAACTCATGAAAACCATTTGTCGAGAAGCGCAACGAGCGATATTACAAAAGAATCAAGTTCGTCCAATAGGAAATAGGCAAACAAAAGTTCGCGCTGGAGTATGAATTACTTTAAAATCTCCTGTAAATATCAAACAGAAGAAAATGCATTTGAAATCCATATTCCCTGGCATCCAGTAGTCTGCAATGGCAAACATTCCTAGTCCAAATAACAATAACAGTAAAAGTCCTTAAGTCCACCGCCCGTCTCACCGTTTGTCTTATAAAGTCCCAAGTGAAGAGCGGCGAGACCACGGATTCATCAATTTATTTAAGCTAATATTTATTATATAGACTATTGTTTTCGTATTTATAATATAAGTGACAGCGGAGTTCGATTGATCTGCGAAAGTAAGAAAGTATGCCGTCACAAAATTACTTTTGTAGTAAGGAAACGTACATAATTTTAAAGAAGCATCAGGAATTTTTATGATGAGTCTCAATTGCATTTGAGAGTCACCATCAAAATTCATTTAACCATTTAGATTCCATAGTGGCACTTCTGAATGCCGAAGTGGCACCTACGAAGTGAATTTACCTGTTGCCATACTTAAAGCAAAAGGCTATGAATTCGAACTGTGACGACATGGTGCAGCGTTCATTCAGCCGACTGTCGCTTGTTCTTATACCACATACCAAACTAACTTCACAAAGGAAAGGTAAACATTTTGTACGTGTTCACACCATTTTCTAACAGACTCACGGTTTCGTAGAGTTTGCTCACGGCACCCGCTTTAAATTCGGGGCTTTGCAGTCCATTCCGAGTTCCAAGGGAGCAAAAGTTTAAAATAAATTAAGTCTCGACGTCTCCTGTAATGAACAGTGTACATAGAAACTCTTCTTTTCTTTTTTAATCATCCGTCAGTGTTTATTAGGGAGATCGCCCAATTACTGATTAAATTAACAATCAGAAAAGTTTGTCAATTTAATTTAATTTAAACTAGATGGTTTATGTAAAGCGTCACTGTAAGGTTTTTGGTGAAAAAAGGGAACAATTTTAATACGACAATATAAAATTGAGCATAATGTCAATTGCCCAGAACGGTTTTATTTTAATAAAGAATGGTAATTTAATTTAATATTTATATTTAAACAAAGGCAGCAATAGCTGTGACAATTCTGTACAAAGTAAAGTTTAACTCAAATGGTACAGAATCGTACATCAAATAAATATTTTATTTTTGAATTTTTATTAATGAACACAGGAAGTTTTGTATCTTATTTTATTACAATAAATTGAAATTCTAGCAATTCGATAACCAAACGAATTCCTTGTTCTGCAATCTACTAAGCTACCACGTCAGGAATTTGGAATTGGTAAACTTCTATTCTTATATGCATATCCGTATCTCGTGAGGGCAAGTAAAAGCCATTTTGCTCACCTGTTCCTTAAGTTGACCGTTAGTGCATTTAGGTTGCAGGTGTGACCTGCGATGAAACAATCGCTTAAGAGTTCGTAACTTCAACATATTTTTAAACAGAACCAAATAATTACAGTAGATAAATATTAGAATTATAAACAAGATTATGAATAAATTAGAAACGTTTAGAATGAAGTGTTTTGCTATTCAAATTATCTTATTTATCCTTAGCAGGGAAGTAATATAGTGATGCGTAATTATTGCATTTAAAAGATATTCAAATTTACTTGCAGTGCACAACGATATGTATTTTGCATATTCAAGGTGCGTACGCAGTTTCATCACATACGAAGATTATTCGAATTTGACGTATTTTACAAAAGGGCACTTGCAGTTGATTATCTGATAGACATATAAATTCTGGCCCCTAAATACTCTAAACAATTATAGTTCACTAGAAGGAAATATTTAAGACTGTAAAAACGAACATTATTCGACTTAATAATTATTATAATAACACAAAAGTGTGTATGCATGGTTTTTACTTCATATTACATAAGCGATATAGAGAGGATTTCAGCTAAGAGCCAATCCTCAAATGAAATCATTTATTCGTGTGATTTTTGGTGATACAATAAGGTATTACAATTTATTAGTGAACTCAAAAATCTACCCGATGGACTTACACACATTTTTACGTTAATTTATGATGTTAACATTTTACAAGTTAAAATAGGATATAATTATAATGCCACGACTACATTAAAATTGTACTGTTTCATAAAAACTGTTTAAAATAAACTTCCGATCTAGTTTGATATACGTCAAATTTTAATGTGAACTGAAATGCAATTTGAGTTCACATTTTTCACATTTGACATTTATTTCAATCTAGGGGAGTACCATTTATGATATTACTGGCTCTGTGACTGGATCGGGACTCTATATTAAACTTATTTTATTGGTACTCTGTAATTGCAATATAGTAATCCGTAATTTTGCTAATAGGGCACTTTGATATAACAAAGGCGTCGGATATACTGCCCTCATTTAATTCTCATTGATGATTCAATATAATCGATCTGTGGTTTTCTCTGGATTACATGCAAGTGTTATACATTTCAATAGCAAAGGTCATAGGTATTCTGTTTCTGTATCTGTATAAATTGTAAGCCGAGACAAATCAGTGCGGTTTAATTCAATACCCATCAGATCAGGCTCTGAAACAGCTGTGTAATACATTAAGCGTATTAATGAATTGACTGCCTTTACCTGCTTATAATCTGTTAATAAATTTATTCATATAGAAGCGAAATTCAATTTAGTGGATGAAAAATTAAGTAATTAATTTTGTTACACATTTTGTTTGACATAGATTATTATTTATTATTTAGTTTTCTGTACGGATGGCATAAAAGTTTAAGCGGTCGTATGGTGTAGGAGTTTGAACTCCACACGGGACAAAATGTTACGGGTTTGGGTGTTGCAATACAGGACGTATCAGTGCGAAAATAGTCATTAAAAAAACTAAAGTAGAATATACTGCATGCACATTATATCTCCTCTCATTGGTCGTCTAACGTAGTGTTGCGCTTAGGTTAGTTATGTCTTTGGTTATATTTTCTGGTTTATGTAAAGATTTCATTCAACCATTCAATTAGAAACTATAGACAACAACAGTATTTATATGGGACCTAAATACATAATTCACGTAATATGAGTGTTCACCTCTATTTGTTAATTTAGTTCTCTAAAATACAGGCTTAATGTTACTAATGTATGGATCCATGAGATTGTTAAGTCTCGGAGGAGAAGCAAAATAAAATTTATTTTCAAGACAATAAAGGCGGACTGCCGTAACGGACGTGAAGCCTAGTAAGGCCAGTGGGTTCTCGACTATCCTCTTTGTCAAATATCAGTCACAAATATTTTGTCGCGATATTTTCTTTTGCGGACTCAGTTTAGTGAAACACTGAGCAGGCTGACTTTCCTGTAATCTGATAGCACGATTCGCTCTTGATACTTGTACATTTTGACATTTGAAAGAACAAATACCTAAGAAGTTACAACTTTACGAGTAAGGGGTATCAAACATAAATTACAAAACTTTCGTTGCTTTTATGGATAGTTAATTTAATCAAAATTCTAAAAAAATATATGAGGTAAAATATTGGTAAACTGAATGCTATCGGTAGTAGCTTTGAAACTTAAAATTACAATCTTGGTAGTTATATCATCGGAGTCCTTAGTCGGGTTTTTCTTTAAAGAATTCTCAATAGCAGCAAGGTCTGCAATTGTGCCCGGTGGACGTCCATATTGTCGCTTTCTATTATAATAATAATAATAATAATAATATAATAATATTATATCACATACACACAACACCGTCTAGCCCAAACTAAGCAGAGCTTGTATTATGGGTACTAGACAATGGATAAACATACATATATACATTTTTTTTTGTAAATACATACATATTATACATAGAAACACCCAGACCAAGACAAACATCCATATTCATGCACACAAATGTTTGACTTGTGCGAGAATCGAACCCGCGACCTCAGGCGTGGCAGTCGGTTACACTAACCACTACGCCATCGAGGACCTTAATCATCGCTAGCAAAATGTAGTGTAATACATTGACTGTTACTATACAGACATGACTCTATGTATGTAAGAAGTTCAAAATTATCGTTCCCTTTTCATTTTCCTTTATTATAGGCATTGACTTCGCCGTGTTTCCTTTGTATTGCTTCTGCAATTCTAACCCACATCCATAAGCTACAATTATTGCCTACGATTAAGTGTCACGCCTTCTCGTCTATGCTACTTTAACCAATAAAAAAAGCAGGAAAGCATGATATTTATAATAATAATAATAATTTATTTACCAAAAAATTACAATTTAGTACACTTACAAATGATATGAAAGACTGCAGGCAGATGCTGGATGCGGCAAGCTGAAGACAGGGCGCTATGGCGCTCTTTGGGTGAGGGCTATGTCCAGCAGTGGACTATTATAGCCTGATGATGATGATGATGATGATGACAAATGATATTGATGAAACAATAATATTTTATAAACAATAAAAGTAAGTGTTTTTGTTGAACTCTGGTACCCAATGTAAAATCTAACTTGTGTTATGGGTACCAGCGCTCTTCAGTAACACGTCATACAATATGGCATATTCAATTGGCAATGACAAAAGTGTGTGTGTGAGGGTGTGTATGTGTGTGAGGGTGTGTGTGTGTATGTGCGTATATACCAGACTATTCAGCAAAACTAAACAAAAGCTTGCCAAAAAGTGAGATTTAAATACAAAATCAAGCTGTGTGGCAGAAAAAGCATTTTGCTAGATCTATTCCGTGAATGAAGTACCTATTCGGCATAGTGCCGCTGGCGGCGGGGAAAATTCTGTTCCAAACATTTTCTTTTGATTTGAAACTGACATCACGTTTGTCGTTCAGATCCGTAGGTTAGGTGAAATTATAATTGAGTTTCCGTTAGATATTTTTAAATTTTAGTAAAATATGACTGAAATTCAAACTGAATCCATGATAGGTTTATATTTTTCTTATTTAAGTATTAGGCGTTTAGTTCGTTTATGCGCCAAACAGTGCGTTGAACGTATTGCGATTCCCGCATACTATTATATAATATATATCATACAAAGCAATTGCTATGGTTTTTGTGTTAACTCGGTGCGTTTGCCGCTTGCTTCTTACGTGTTTACCTGCCCATTTATCGATGTTGAGCCTAAGGTTTTTGGAACTGGCAGAATGCAAATAATATACATTGCCGAACAATTAGCGACCAGCGATTTTGTAGGAACAGCACAAATTCTATAACTGAGGGCTAAACTTGAGCTTTTATATAATTCCTGAAGCTTGGGATTAAATGCGACACTAACGGACAATTTGATATCGAATATTATAGTCAAACAATTTAAGTGCATTTAGTGCTGTGGAAGCCCTTTATATCCATTAGTTAGCTAGAGGTAGCTCCATGTTATATGGAACCTTAACATAGCTGCCGATATATATTAATAATCGTCTATTATTGCTTATATGATCGATGATGTATGAACAGACGTGACGTATGTATTTTATTCTGTCATATTGTTTTTGAATCAAAAGGCTTGTATATACAATATGTATTGAGCAATATGATATTGAGATAGGCGTGTACGTCAAAAAGAATGAGTGGTAATTATAGGCATTCTATCTTCATTAAAAATTTGATACACATGAGAGAGGTTTTTAACATAATATTATAAATTACATTGTTTATATTACGTAGTCCCTAGGTTAATTTCGGCGTGTACATATTATATATTTTGCGCGCCGAAATTGAAGGCAGAATAAGAGCTTTTTATTTTTGCTGAGAACTGTCTGTAACTTTCTGTTTAAGAGCAAATAAATATTTGCTATCTTTAAAAGTTTGACTACAATATATTATGATCAAATTCCCATGATGACATATTGCATTGACGAATAATACACATGGTTGACTTTAGGCACCACGATATTTTATTATCAACCCATGTACGAGCTAATAGGTACATGCATATTATGACAGTCTATTCTGGATGGGTTGCTGAAGTAATACCAGTTCCAGCGACCCACCCACCGTTCAAGACAACGAGTTGGCACACCGTGGCAGATTTAGCCGGGAGTTTCCATCTGTCGCCGGGTGATCGCGACATAACCCCTCCGCAATCCTTTTCCCGCGAAGTATGCATAAACGCATTGCCCAGGTTAAAAAAATATTATGAGCGACATTTTGTTTTGTCACTAATCAAGTAGATACACATAATTAGAGTGACTAAACAGTCACGATGACAAAATCCCCCGTGCATCTCTTTCTTAATCGAGGACTACAAAAAATACGCTTTATGAATACGCTCAACGCCATCTGTTGCTCCTTACAATAATTGTATATAGGGCTTGACGCTCATCTTTGCTGCGTAGTCTTCGTTTGGAGCATATATCTAGATTTAGTGGCTCTTAAGTAGACTGACACAAGCCGCCCTAAAAAAAGGTTCAAATACACGCTTACCTTTTTAAGGCAACATACATAATTAGCAGGATTTAATTTGTGTATTTACACAAATTAAATCCTCTTTATATGAACATATAAAAAGCTTACGAAATCATAATGAAGCGAGCTATCCAAAGCTTTAAAACGTTAACAACTATTAATGTAGGTAAATTTCTACTCATTGCAGTTCCGTTAAAATTAAGAACTTATTGAAATCAATTTGAAATATTTTGATACTTTTTCATTACATATGTGCAATGTACATTGTATAAACCTGATTCATTGGAATAAAATTAAGGAATAATGCAATTACAATACATATTTTATTTGCTGAATTAATGTATGAATGATCTGATAATATCGCATGGTTTCATTAATTTAGTATAATGAATATAAATTATTGCTGTTGTCGTTGCTCGTGTATTTCGTGCGTACAATTAGTTACTAAGTGCTGGCTTTTGGCCGGGCTTCGTCTGTGTAGAATACAGTTCACTTGGCCTCATACGTACTTGGATCAAATTAGCCACCTTATCTCCAATACCGTTGGACGTAATCGAATAGAACGTTGTTTGGATTTACAACAAGAAATCTCATCAGAATTCTTTACGGAAAGATGGTTATTGTGTGATGCTGGAAAAACGTCAGACAAAAATTCTTCAACAATTCAGACCCTCATAACTATATAATATATTACAGACATACGGAGTGCTAGGACACAACAAAATATGAGTTCAAATTTGGAGCACTCAGACCAGAAAGTACCTCTTGTTTTCAACCTGCGTCCACCTTCCTAGAGGTTGCACCGAACCTTTATTTATTTATTTATTTAATGTGTATAACGTAGGTTAAGTAATAGAATTAAGAGCGCTTCTCGCCGTTAGACAATTACGTTTGGCGAGTTTACAATACATATGTAATACATCTAAGTTACTGTAGCAAAGGAAACAAAAGATTTATAAAAAAATATTGTTTTGGTGCATAGGGCTTTCCGGGGATGCTTCCAAACGGACAGTCATATTTTTTGCAGAATACACAAAAATTAATCATTCCTTGGCTAGTGCCAAAGACAACTGCAAAGGTAGGTTAGTATTAACTTCTTACTATTAGAATATGCTTGTTTACCACTTTAATAGTATACAAAATAAATAAAACAGAAAAACTTTTCTTTGTTACCTACAACAGGAAAAATTTGTTGAGACTATAAATGTTTTGCAACTTACGTAAAAAACGCAAATTTATTCTTAAGATTAGATTCACAAAATATTTCGCAACACCTCTCCATGGGACGTATTTTACATTTCACGACATCTACCCTCTTATTACAAGCAACATCCCGTTCCATCTGTACTGCCCATAATTTTCGGGCCAAATATCAAGCAGGTGCACTGGTTATCATTAGTTGGGGATTATGTTTCTACTTTGCTCTCCTTCATTCGTATTTAAATCCTCAACCTATCTCTCTCACACAAACGCTCACAACAAAATTATCACGAGGAAAAAATACGGCCGTTATTTTTTTTTCGCTTAAGAAGCCGTATTAATACTCAGATTGAGTTACCGCTTACCCCTTATGTCTGTGGTTAAAAGAGGTACTTTGTTTTTTATTTTTAAACTTTCACATTGACCGTGGTAGATTGATGTAATACGTATAGATTACAATTATTGAGTGCTTCCTTCTTGTACTGAATGAGTTGAGATTTGTGGTTCATTGTTCCAATACTTTATGTTAAGAAATACATTCGACAGATTTGTAAAATCATTGAACGAGTGGCATGACAAAATAAAATAACCGGTGTGTTTAGTAACTTTCATTTAATAATATCTACATAGGTATATCTCTTAGGTTAGGTTGTAGCCAACGTGACGTAATATTTATCTTTGTACATGGCTAGGCTTAAGTAAATGTAAACATATAAATAAAAATAGATGTATTTCTCTGATTTTCTTAGATATCACCAAGTTTGTATAGCTCGGTCACGTAGCAAGCAACTTTATCTTATTTTCCTTTGACACTCAAACCGTGGGGCCAACTTTTTCGTCTTTTAATTTGGGGAGGTAAATTTTGACAGAGATAATACCATTGTACAGCTTAATTAAGTTTATTAGAATTTATTTGGCGAGACGTGCCGACGTTATCCGAGCCCTTTATAACTGGTGATGGGTGGCCGAACCGTTCTGGTCATTACGTATCATAATTTTTAATAAAGTGTATTAAAATATGTACAATTAACGTACTTTTGGTGTGTGATCTTTTGGATAGGCCTTTTGATACTGAATATATATGATTGCCGACTTAAAAATATATATAGATAGTTATTTTTCGAGGTAACTTGTTTAATAAGGATGCTACTTTTTACAAGAAATAAGTTAAATTAGATGAGATATATAGGATACATTGAGTACAAATAAATTCTCGAATTGTGAAGGCGCTTTGTCTCTCAATTGTCTATGTTTGGATAGCATTCCATGATACAGCGCTTATCTGAAAAGAGATTTAATATTTTTTGCAATATACCCGGAGTTTTATTCCTCGAAGCAGAACAGGAACAATTTGAAATGGGAACGGACAAAGTAATACCTACTAGAACTAAATTGTTCAGAGTAGGAATATTGGAGAGCGGTTACGATTGGTTCGCTTGGGAACTATAAATTGTCACCGGTAAATTGTAGTTATGCACCAACACTTACATAATTTATAGGCGTAGGTCTATTAAGATCTTTAATGAGCTAATTTAACAAACTGTTATGCTAGCTTGCTTATAATAAGTATGTGGCTGGAACTTATTTAAGTGACGAAAGAAAGAAATTTTGTGTCTCTTTAGTGCGCTTCTATTAACTTAAAGCAATAAAATGAAACTTTTCCATGACAAGTTATTTTGTTTACATTTATATTACGGTTATTTTAAAGTTAGGAATTCTTTTAAGGCGAGCCGTGGCCATTCAGAGAAACGAAATGTTAAGAAAAGCACTCGCTATAAAGTAAATCGCTATATTATTCCCAAAAAGTAGTTTCATATTGGTATATTGTCAATATTGTGCGCGCAAAATGTTGCCACGATATTTTATCACTACCTTCGCGTCGTATTGAGGTCTCTCTGTATGATATCTAAAACGTGATCCACAGACAGTTGCTTTATTGTAGAGTTAATTCCACGCGATGCAGTGACTATCCCTAAAGGTACACGAATAGTTGGCGCTGGCTATGTCTACAGGCGCAAGCTGCTCGTCCGGGCTGCCTACACGAGTTAATCGTACGGATAACTTGCACTAAAAAAATAGACATTAGGTCTAATACAAAATTTGGGAAAAAGGTGTGCACGGTTAGTATATACATTCATAGATATTACTAAAGATGTCCATAATGTAATTTAAACCGTACAACTTAAAACATAATGCTTAATATTGCTTGCATTGTAATAAGATCTTACTCGAGTAAGATCCGAGATCTTAGAGAGGACGGTTTTAAAGCTGAGTCGTGTAAGTAACCCATAATTCTGAAGATTTCTTTAAAATTCAAAAATTGAACGTGTCATATTTTTATTCGAAAGCTACTGCCTAAGAAAGTCACATGGTTATGGTATTTTAACTCTAGTTATAAAACTAATATCTCAGTACTTTAATAACGTTGTTTGTTAACAGGAGGAAGTATAAACAGTCTCAAGTATAGGTTCCGAGTGAGTAGTTTCCGCCCGGGTTATTAGAAGTAGTCACGCATACATCTTTATTAAAATTAAACTAGCAACAGTAATTATTCGGTCCACTTGAACTCAACTATTAATACTTTTTAATTTCCACTAACATTCCTAATGTCGAAGGAACTGTGACTAAAAAGTAGCGCATTGCGGTTGCAAGCATCAAGTATCGTGTGTATTCCCGATACATGTGTTGTAATTCATCTGTTATCATCTTTAACAATTTTGACTTCAATCAGCCTTAGAATTACACCATCGTCATCCATTTTTTATTAATTATTAGAGAGCGTTAATAAAGAATGTAAGCAGATGTCAAAAAGTATGAGATTAAATAAATTATTAGTGCTTGAAGCAATGGTTTTACTAAGGCACATTGATGAAGCACAAGAACATTTTGTTACTATGTATTTATGTTAAAATAAGTGCATATAATATGTAGTTTCTCATTTCTATCCTTGATGGGATAGGCAGAAGTTATCCGCATTTCGTCAACTATAATATTAATATGGGTCCCACATAATCCAGGTAAAAAAATATATGTTTATAGCTATAGGTATAAACATATAAGCTTTCTTGTGACTTCAGTCGGTCAATAACGTCGAGCCTTCTATCCGACATTTTACAATAACTTTCGAGGTACTACATTCTACTATGTGAAAGGAGACCACTACAGAAAATCTTAGAATTACTTTGCGTCAAATTGTCGTATTTGACGGCACGGGTGAAGCAACGGTTTCAGTGCTCACCTTGCTACTACTAATATGCCACGCCATTTTCGTTCATTCGTTTTGCACACAGGATAAAATGAGTGATCTCAGACAATTGCTTTAGGCCGGGATTTTTCGTGTCCGTTTTTTCAATATTTGTAAGACCTGCGTGATGCAGTATATTTCTCAGTACAAAAGATGTCTCTTCATAATGAAAAAATTGTATTATTCCACCTTGCACTTATTGGAAGGGGATACGTGCTACTGTCCACTTGTTATAATTTAGCTATGCTTTGCTAAGACGACAGCTTGGATCTCGTAGCGTGGTGCTTTATTACAGCATCTTCTTTGAATACTTAATTTAATTATAAAGTACTCCTATTACTTAGTAAACAGCTTTGTCCAAATTCCAGAACGGACACGTTTCAAAGATAAAACTTTCGGCGAAACTAAGTTCTAAAGCGGAATGAAATACTTCATTAGCATGGCTTTTTGACCTTTCTCATTAAAATAATCGCATTTCCATTAGCGGATGAAACTAATAGCTTTCATATAAATTGATTGCAGTGGGAGGGGCTTAAAACTAAATATAGGCACTTGATATAAAATGAGCAAGGGAACGTGCCCTTTGAAGGCACCGAATGCATATTGCCTTCTTGATTGTTTAAACGCTTATCCCCTTTGACTACACAACAGTTAATGGAAATTTTATGCTGTTTGAAGGCTAAAGGTTATGGACAGGTAGGGGATGGTTCATTCCGTTAAGTAATTTAGATGGAGCGTCATGTAGTTATAACATTTAATAAACTACAATCTTTTTATCGTATTATGGTTTTTAATATATCTTATGGTTTAAGTAAATCATATCGACTTATATCATGTGATAGTTTCACTTGTGCAATAATTTCTTCAACCTACAGCTTAAGTAAATGCTTTTAACCATAAAGTAAATACCAAATTGTAAAATACACACAGATTGAACGATTGAAAGTCTTTTTAAACTTTTTGATGACACCTACAATGCTCCTACACTTACTTTTTTAGTCAAAGAACTATGTGTAGTTTACTATATTGTTTTTTTTTTAATTGATTTTATTTTTATTATAAAACATAATCATTAAAGGGCAAAATTTATTTATTAGTTTCTATACCTAAGTGAAAGAATCGTTTGAGTTCTAGTGCCATTACCCTTACAACCCTTAGTGTAAAGGGTTAATCTATACATCTATAAGCCAATTATGATACTACTGAAACGATTTTATGTGAATAGCTTAGGCCATGTTTACATACTATATAAGCGATACTGTGGCAGCTAGTTATTAATGCGATATTAACTAAAGGGAGCCCCTATATTAATCTATTTTTATGTTACCATAATATACAAATAGCAAGGTAAAATAAATGCCAAACCAATCGTGATATAGATTTCCAATACTATCTTTAGTAGCAAGGGTCCCCAGCGTCCCTCTTGATAGAACTACATACAAAATAAATAACACGGTTCATTACAATAACCACCAATGATCCAACTAAATATTCCCAATAGACTCGTCTGTCAACAACCTGAGACCTACAATAGAGTTGGTCGGTAGTCGCATATTTTATTCAAGCGATCACGCACGCTCCATCTGGCCAGGTCTAAGACAAAGCCAGTGATTTAATATGGACGTGTAAGAGGCACCGTTGTTTGCGAAGCGTCGGAACGTCTGCCATTAGTCAGTGCTGCGGCCACCGCCTCAGTGTGTTCCCCTTGACAACAGAATTATTTGAACATCATTTTGCATTCTGGACACGCCGGTTTTTGCCTTTATTTAGTCCGTTACCGGAGTATAAGGCAACATCATTCTGTAGCTGACGAAAAAGTATATATTCGTATATTATTTACTTTGTATGTAAGGCTTACCTTATACTTTAATATTCAAATATACATACATAATTATGTATTTGTAGATTTCTTCTAAAGCCTACCAGCAATTTAAGTTTCATTATACTAGTATACTTTTTATTAAACGTTTAATATGATTGTACCCTGTTCTATAATGCTTTAATCTAATATGATTGTGTTAGGAGTAGATTCACGTCGAATTTGCGATAGGTGGGATTTACACCCACGACCTCCGATCGCAAGTCCAAGGTCTTATATATTTGGCTACCGCTGCTTTTTGAATACTTAAATTCGTTTATATTCGAGGTGGCTTTTTGATAATGATGTGGCGTTTATATTCGATGTGGCTTTTTGATAATGATGTGGCGTTTATATTCGATGTGGCTTTAAGTAAATAATTATATTAAATACATTGCCTGTGGCTTAAATTGTCTTTCAGGTAATTTGTACACGAAATTTGAGATAAACCGACTGCAAATGAAATCCGAGCAAAATATAATACTTTTAAAGCTTTTTGGTTTTATTAAATATTTTTGTTTACTGTGTCTATACTGGTGGTCATTTATTTGTATCGCGGGGTCAATATGTGTCTTTTAATAATAATAGTCTCTGTAAGGATTAAGTGATGATAAAAACACTAGAATTGACGATGCTAACAAAAATAAATATTTCACATTTCAAAAACGAGATGTTTAGAATAACAGGAATACTAATAAAAATATCCATATAACGTATCAGCAACGAAATGTTTTGCATACCGTTACATTTTATGGACTTTCAAACCGAGCTAAACGCATTTAAATTAAACAGGGGCTTACAGTAACTCATGAATTTATGGGTTTGACACTCAAACCCACACTAATCTGTGTCACAATAATAAATTTTATAGAATCCTTGTTTTTTATTTTCAGGTAAACACGTCGATGGCGTCACCGAACATGGAGAAGTAACGGTAGTATCGTAGTCTGTCAAGTTTTAGAATACAGGACTTCATTAAAAAGCTATTGTGTCTGATCGCTATGCCACCGTTGCAAATCAATAGGTTAATATGGTAAATACCCGAAAGATTCGACAGGAAATTTCACTCTTTCTTCTCCATCTATGTTTACGTCTGATATTAAAAATACACAACACAAAATGTAATGAACATATTTCATATTGTGCTGATGTCACATATAAATTTTATTATTATGTATACTTAATAACTTAAACTTAAAATTGTAAAACAAGAAATATGTTTTATGGACTCTTTAGCTTATTTTTAATATCTTATTTATAACCTAAGTTCATGCAAATAAATGATTACGATTATTAAAGAAGGTGTAAAAATGTCGTAGGGAAACTAGACACAATACTAACATTTATATAAATGAATAATACTTGATCCAAGTCGAGAGACAAAACTAAGACTTTGTTATGAATTGAATCGCAAGTTTAGATGTTTACCAACAGCACACTCTAATTTATTAATTACGAGGATACGTGATATCACATTAAAATAGGTGATTGTTCTCACGTTTCTGAGACTAAATTCTTGTGTAAACATGGTGACTTCTCGTTCCACCCTTCTGAAATACGTCTCCTGCTATCAAGTGAGATTTTGAGATTATGTCAACAGTATGTAACCCTTTGTTATTTTAATCTGGGCTTGCGATTTATCAAGGCGCAAGTAAAGACTTATTACATCTATATTTAGAGAAAATATGGCGATATGGGAGAAAGGTCAAAAACCTGGCTTCAGTGTAAATACTTGCCGTAGATTTCCAAACAAATTATCCTAATCCTAACTAATATTATACCTAAATGCGAATATGAGTTTGTTTGTTTGTTACGTTTTCACGCCTTAACTACTCGACCGATCATCATAAAATTTTGCATACATGCCGGCAAGGGACACAGGGTACCTTTTATCCATAAAAAATAATGTTGTCGAGGAATAGAAATTTATTGACAAAACCATTAACGCGAGCGAAGTTGCAGGCACAATCTACTTGTAATATAAATTCTTAAATCTTTTCATTTACACCCTGATATGGGCAAAGGCCGCTTAGTGATTTATAGCGCCTTTTATAGTTTCGCCTTAAAATAGGTACACTGCGTTAAATCGACGGCCATAATGTTTACTGTATTTTAAAAACGGTAGTAAATAGAAAATGATTGCTAAGATAAGCTGATTGCTAATCATCTGTCGAGTTTACTGGAAGTCAAAGCAAGAAATGAAAGCAAGAAGTGACTTTAGGCAAGTCACTTAGGCGCAGTTCCTAAATCAAGAAACGAATCGTATTATACACGGACTGTTATTTTTCATAGTATATCTGTCAATCAGCAGAGTAGAATAGCACCACGATAATTAATTGTTTCTCTACATATTACAAGTACTGTTCAACATTAATATGGATTAACTGCCTAAACTGTAACAACAAATAATAATAATGTTCCTGTAATGACATATGTGATTTGATATATAAATAAAATAACACCTTTTTATCCAGAAACTAATTTTATAATAAAAAACATTATTGATTCTTGTTATTATAATTAAAGTCGTTTTACTCCGCTATATTTTATTAAGATGCGTATTTAAAATAATTGACGAGAAAATGTTAGTCTTCGTAATTTTGGTGAAATGATTGGGACACGCTAAACGACAACTGAAATATAAATACTACTTCTCAATAATGTACTTATTACTATATTATTGAAACTAATTTTAACATCAAAATGTTTGACATAATTTAACTCATTTTGCCATTTAAGTGGCAGATTTTGATTATGAAGTACGATAATAACTTCGATAATTGATTCATTAATGATAAAAAGTAAATAATAACTATAATTACTGTTAAGTCGTTAAAAAGTGGTTGAATATTGTCCACCGCAATACGAACACAGTGTTATTACGCGTTAATTATTAAATGCGGACACACATAGAATAATTAACGCTTTAACAAGACAGTTCTTAATAAAGCGTTAATTTTGTTGCAATAATATTTAATGGATAATTAATAAAACAGCTTTTCACGTTTACCTATTAGTTGAATAACAGATTGGTACTTAATGGTACTTATCAGGAAAATGTCACTTTAATAAAATTTATTTGATATTTTAACTAATTTTATGAACGTCAAAGTATGTGTTCTTTTGTCACTTTGGCGTCGTCATCCGCGATTTTGACGTTTATGTTGCTCTTGCGCTCCTTTGGATCGTAGCCTCATATTTTATAGCATAGCCTTCCTCAACAAACGAGTTGGCTAACGCAAAAAAGTTTTCATGACGGACACGTAGTTCCTGACATTAGCATATACAAACTCTTCATAATATTAATTTATAATGTTCGTGTTAAAACAGAAAGAAACGAAATGACGTGATTAATTTTAATGACAAACGTTAGCCTTAAAATAAACTCCTCTTACCTCACGAAAACGTAATCATTTCTATAAAATATTACACGGAAATTTATAATTAGATGTCTAACATTACGAAGTCGTTGGTGGCAATACTAATTTGCTTAGAATCTAGTAATTTAATATTATTACAAAACTAATTGGTATACCCAATTAAATGGAAAGTAATCCGCAAATATCAAGTAAAAAGATATAAAACAACTCATTAGAAAGTAATTAAAGAAACATTGATTATTGATAGTGAAGTAATTTAGACAAAACACAGTTAATCAAGTCCAATATTCCCAACGGTGTTGTACAACTTCGAAATGAAGATTTGCACCAAAAAGGGCGACCTTTCCAGACAACTTCGCGTGCAATATTTTTGGCAATCCGTACCCTCAGTGAAACACTAATAAAACGTAAATAAATTGTGGCCGATAGTGCCAGGGACTTGCACCAAAGGTTACGCAAAAGTCCCATTAATCTGGCTTAGTACTATGCTGATACGTTAAAATGTATGGACAAATTGTGGTTGCGGTATAGTTTCTATTAAATCTATGGTATTAGCGTGAACTATTGCAATCACGGATGTTGTATCCGCAAAATGGAATTGAATATAAAGTTTATATTGGGTAATTTATACGTGGTACAGGTAGCTTCTATTTGCGATTAAACTCAACATTATAAGCGTCGTATCTGTCTTTTATTTATAAAACATTAATCTTGGTAACCTATATTGTCGGGAACATTATAAACATTAAAACAATGGATACAAAGAACACCTAAACTGGGAACAACTATTTGTGGGACATACAAATGTTTGTTACTGGTGGGAATCCAAACAGAGGCAACGAGGCAACATAATGTCAACCTTAAAAATCTAGTGTGAGTCCGGCTGAAACAAATAGTTAGACTAGTAAAGATATTTTGATTTTAAATAAGTTGCTACAACGAGTTACTAAAATTTCTCAACTAATGGTGCCAATTCTGTTGTCACAAAATTCTCTAAACTTAACTAAAAATCACTAAAATTTTTTTTAGTCCTGTCTCTTTTAACGATTTCAGAATACGAAATGTCATTTGAGAGGACTTAACTAAATTTTAGTGATTTTTAGTTAAGCTTAGAGAATTTTGTGCAACAGAATTGGCACCAATATGTCTTAATTCAATTATTAGCACAAAATATACAATGAAACGTATACATATATAGGCAAATGAATTGTGTTGAAGGTGTAGATAAAAATGATGAATCGGTTTATTTGTATTCATTATATATCTACTTTAATTCAATACTTACTTCAGTGTTCATTTGTTAAATCATTATTTTTAAATCTATAGCTTATATTTTACGACTGAGCATGTAATAACGATCACGCGTCCATTTAGCACGACTTTGGCATGAAAGTATCCATATAATAATACAATAATTAAATAAATTTCGCCACATTATTTACATAAAACGTGTAACTAAACGAAAAACCAGATAGTAAAAAGAATAATTTATGTTTTTTTTAAATTTTTTATTTTGCTCGTCAATATGACCACACTCCACCTGATGGTAAGCAGTCGTGTGGTCTAAGAGCAGTGGCCTCCACACCACCCTCATATAAGCCGAGGTGATGTTGAGGTCTCTACTTTGACGGCCTGAGAAGGTGCTTTTTCACGCCCCGCTTAAAGGACCCAGGAAGGAAGAAGGAAAAACGTGCCTTGGCAGAGAATTCCATGCCTCGGTCGTTCGGCAGAGGTGTGAGGACCCAAACTTGTTGGTACGCGCTCTAATCGACTCTACCGTGTAAGGATGGCATCTGAGCCCAGCACGCGTTGTTCTAGATAGGAAAGGGGAGGGCGGGATAAGGTGGAATAACTCTTCAGAGCACTCCCCGTGGTATATTCTGTAAAAAATTTTTACATTTACATGCTTCAGATCTAACTGAACTCACATAAAGCCGTGTACATTAAACACAAGAGCTTAGTTTATGTTAATTCCTTGTTCACCCATAAACGGCTGAAGTAATAGAGTAAGAACCCAACAAAAAACAAACAGCCAATACTTTAAACACCTGACAATTGTGACATAACTGTCAACGACGCCATATTTGCATTCAAAAAGGAAACAGGTGTGTCATAGACAAGTCACAGATGGCGTGAGAATATACGGAACTGACAGTTATTTTTTTGTTTAAGTCTTACACATGCTCATTATATTTAAAAAGATTTGCTTTCACTGTTATTGTGAGTGTATATATGTATATACAAAAAGTTAATATCTTGGCTCCTAATATTAAAAAGCGAACTAAATAAACACAAACGAATATAAACAGAGATGGCTCAAGAAATAGATGGTAATATAAACTACTACTCTCCGGATAGCCAAGATGAAGTGGCAGTGGGCAGGGCACATAGCACGCAGAACCGATGGCCGTTGGGGCAAAAAGGTTCTAGAGTGGCGGCCACGCACCGGAACACGCTGCAGGGGTAGGCCTCCCACAAGGTGGACCGACGACCTGGTAAAGGTCGCGGGAAGCGGTTGGATGCGGGTGGCCCAAGACCGGTCTGTGTGGAAAACCTTGGGGGAGGCCTATGTCCAGCAGTGGACGTCTTTTGGCTGACATGATGATGATGATGATAAACTACTACATAATTATACCTAATATATTTGATATTAGTTTTCTCATGCTGGCTGATAGCAACAATTATAACACTATGTTTACAGAATAACATCTCCTTTTAACAATTTATTGGTAGAATAAAAAAAAAAATATTATCAGGCTGGCGACGGGCAGGTTCTCTTACTATGTTGTACTACGATGTGTGATGTGTGATGATGTCGTACTACGTTGCAAATAAATATAAAAAATATTGACGAAGATTAATAATAATCAGAAGTAACCTAAAAGCGATTTTCAAAATGCAAGCACCTGTTAAATAATTTCCATTACGCCAACAACCACCACTATATGTAGCAGAATAATTAACTAGCTGAAAGCACTATTGCATCACATAGCATGCAGCTGACATATAGCGAATATTTTAAAGGACACCCCTTAGTGGTCGAGTGATCTCTCTTGACAAATTAAGCGAAGCGACGTGCACCTGAGCTAGTCTGTAGCAAGACCTGTCGCAGGAACATATGGGGCGCTCAGGGAAGTGACATAAGTATACGTCACTACACGACTGGTGTGCACCAAGCCTTAGTAATTCATTACCGGAGATTACACGTACATTTCCGATTGCAATGTCTGTTAAATTAGGAATTTAGTCAGATGTATTTCAGTTCAACCGTCGTTTGGTTAGCTTAAAACGTTGTTTTATTGTTACGTATGCATTGTTCCAAATAGAGATATTCGTTTACCCGCATAATTCAGTTATGCCTATTTTTATATACCGTAGCTAACTAAATTCGGTCAACAGAAAACAATTCTTATTTATTTTACCTTTTCGCTGGGAAAATACAAATTGGATTACGTCTAATCTTAGAATTTATGCGAATTTGAAGAGGTTTAGTTCAAAGATAAAATACCTTTTGATATCCATACAGATTTGATATAAATACATTTTCCTTAATATTTTCATAATGAAATCCCGCTATAAATCCACATTGAAACGTTTAATCCATTCTCAGCGGATTTGCAGATAATCGCGTTTGTTTAACACCTAGAACGTTGGCATTTTCTTACAAAATATAATATACATATATTTATCGCATTCGCTCTCGGAAATAAAAGATGAGAATGTCAGGTTGTATTACGTTAGGCTGACATATTGGAAAAATTTCAACGCCTGCCTTCTTGCGATACGATACCTAGTACGCTCAAGAAACTAATAGGCTTTAATATTGCGAAGTTTTTGCTCCGGACTTTTTATTACTTTGCTACAAGCTTTTATTATTTTATAGTTACTCTTAACTTATGTATCATTATTATAGTCTAGGTAATATTCTTAGTATAGATGTATAAGAAGGGTTCATTATAAGTTTGGTTGTGACCAATAACTTTATCCTAAGCCTGTTGTGAAATTCATTCTAATTAGAAAGTTGGTCTATACACAGATAATATATAAAATAAAGGTGTGCCATAAGGTTTTCAATAATTGCTGTCCATAAAGCGGCAGTATTCTAAAGATTAAGGTATCTGAATTTTGCCGAGAGGGCGTTCGAAGGTAAGTTTGATACCCGCTTATTACGTTACTTACGTCAAACAATTCCTACGAGAAGCCCTTATTTTAGCTAAAAAGATTATTTTTCTACTGATTTCAACATGCAGTCTCAGCAGATCTAGCAATTATTATGCTAGCTATATGACGTCTATTGAAAGACCACGAAAATATAGGCATTTCATTAAATATATTTAAAGGCTTTTGCTGTTTGCACTTCATCTGTCTTAGAAAAGATTTGACCGGCATATGTAAAACAAAAACTAAGGATTTGGAACTACTGTTACTATATGACTGAATAAGTGTACCACTATGTGTTGCAGTTTACAGTATCCGAAAAACCAAACATTCAAGTATTTACACTACATTTTAAAATTTCTAGTAGCTACAAAGACATCTCTAAAAACGAAATTGGCTTATCTCACCACCACTAAGAGACATACCTAACTATAATACTTCAACCAGACGAGTCATTTATGTAGCTCGATGCGGCTGCGCTTTTGGCAGAACGCCAAAAGGTGACTATCGTTATCTTCTTGCTACCATGTAAAGGAAAGCCATGCATTTTGAATGATATAACAAGTTGCTTTAAAGTCTCAGCGAAGCAGAATCGAAAAGTATATTGCAACTTCGTCGACATTCTAGCAATTTTACAGTGGAAAAGATAATACTTACAGGCGGTGGCAGACAACCTATTTTACATTCATATGACTAGTGGAGCTTTTCCCTTTCCAGTCATCATCGATTATCTTGCATTACACACTTGAGTTAATTTCTGAGTAAATACGCAGAATTAAGTTATCTGAATAAAAAATTCTCTTTAATTTTGAATTATCAGAAAGCTTTATATTAAAATCCAGACAAATAAGTCACATGGTATGTGTCTGAAAATGTATTATCGTTTAGAAACAATTGAATGAATCACAGACGTCATAGCTCAAGAACTTTTATCGATGTTAATTGTTGCAACAATTCTAACCCTGGCCTATATTGACACTTCGACGTAGGCAAAATTGTTTAGAATTAGCGTCTAAATAAGCTGTCTAATTTGAAGATAGATAGACGCAGACGGTCTAAATAGAACGAGCTCTATTGTCTAGCCACAACTGAAATAGATCGATCAATACACTAATAAGCAAATAAATATAGAAATATATTTTTATATCATACGAAGTATAGCACTGCAATATACTGCTAACAACAAAATATAGGTAAAAGAAATAAAAATCAGAAACTTAAATGTACTTCGTGAAACAGAAAATGGCAATTTTCCAGTTTTCAGAAATCACGCTTGTTAGTCTTTTAGCGTAGAGTGAATTGATTTGATTTCCTTCCAATATATTATTTTTGGATGCAACACAATTATATGTAGAAGTCAGACAAAATTGTTGCCACGTAAAGTTCGTCGAATCACCAATCTTTGCTGACATGAGCATCAATAGGGAGACGTTTTTAAATATTTCAACGAGTTGTCACATCATTACGCCCTTTTTTAATCGGCTTAAGACATAACCTTAGGTCTAAATCCTTATAAGAGAAAGGAATTAGATGGTTATGTAAGATTTATGTTACATACAAACTCGACTTCTATATAAAAATATATTATTAGAAAATTGATCAGCAGTTCTCGTTATAGCTCTATATTTAATATTAATTAAATGTTATCCATATTGAACACATATCAATGTTCGCTAGTACTGGATTGTAATCGGTATGAAATATCTGTAGGTACATAGCTAGAATATTATTGCTTAGATATGGTAGAGGCGATTAGAACTGTCGTAGAAATCGAAAATTAATATTGGATTTCAGGAAGAGAAAAGAGACTTATCAGTTTAGGTAACAGGCAATGATTTATGTATTTTTGGAATCGAGACGATTTGCAAAATAATTGATAGAATCGAGTGATGTTCAAACATTATTTTAATTTCATCATTATACCTTACATGTCGAATGTTCTAAATATGAAAATGTACTTCAATAATCGTTAGCTTGTCATTTGTCGTTGTCTTTAACATAGTAATAAAACATATTTTATAGGCTTGGCGTACAAAATATCTAAAGGAAATGACACCAAAAACATACCTGCGAATGATGCTCATCCAATCTAACAACTTAGCCATCTTGCATATATAGATTTGCTACTACCAAATTCTTATTTGCAAGCAAGGCTTGCTACAGTACTAATCTATGCTAATATTATAAAGCTGAAGAGTTTGTTTGTTTGAACGCGCTAATCTCAGGAACTATTGGTCCAAATTGAAAATTCTTTTAGTGTTCAATAGCTCACTTATCGATGAAGGAAGTAATCCAACATGGCATCGTATACAAAAATCTACAGTTGCTTTAAAACAACAGTATATTTTTGTATCACAACAAAGCATATTGAATACTAGATGTTCCCGCAGTTTCACCCGCGTTTATCGTTACTGCGCCGCCCCCGTGGGTCGTAGTGTGATGTTATATAGCCTTCCTTGATAAATAGGCTATCCAACACTAAAATAATTTTTCAAATCCAACCAGTAGTTCCTGAGATTAGCGCGTTCAAACAAACAAACAAACAAACTCTTCAGCTTTATAATATTAGTATATATTATTTCAAAGGCTGGCAAGTATTTTAATAGTACTTGTAGTATTAGATACCACTTTAACAAATTGTTAAAATACCTCCTAATATTATTACTTAGATATATATAAAATACAGTACGGTATGCATTTATTCAGAAAAGCTACTAAAACTACTTTTATGCGGTACTCACTAAAAACGTTGGCAATTTTATAGAGACAGTAAAACATCTTATTTCTTTTTCACTTTTAAAATAAGCTATTATTATGGCTTGTGTACATAAGCTAAATAAACACATGCGGAACAGCCTCCTGAAAGTTTGCCGTGGTGACGCATAGGGGGCGCCTCTGTCGCGCCACCTCGTTATAGCCGAGTACGTGACGAGACTGTACGTGGCCTGTGTTTTGTTGATGCGTACTGTCGTTGGATGTATCATGATGGCTTGTAGGTACAGGGCCAGCTTCTGTTCATTTACATTTATGTAACATTGCTGTAGGCTATGTACTACGATGTCTCAAAGGAATAACATATATAGAGTTTTCCGTAGATTATGAAATGAGATATGCAATTTAAATCAATTATGTTAGTTTTTATACGATAGTATTACCATTATGATATAGAGAGATCCGTGCTCGCATAGTGATATTAATAAATATGGATTACTTGGATAGGTATTTTTGTATTTAATGTATGTGGTATTATCATCTGAGTCTGTGATTTATATGTTCATAAAAGCACAAGCACTATAATTTGTTAAATAAATATGATATTTTTGTTTATTCCGTATCAGTATCGCACTTATCTATTTTTAGAATACAAATCAAAATAAACCCACAGTGCTTGTGACGATTTTATCCAATAATTCAACATTATGAAATCGCCAGCAAAATGGTTGGTAAAATTGATAACAAAGTAACATAAATGCTTTCCAATATTTTTATTTATTACAGCACCGGCTTTTTATTATGATTTACACAGAGATGTAAAAAACAGATATCCAATATTTATGTGTTATTCGAGAAGAAATAAATATAATTTCGCGGGTTGCTCGGGAAAATTTATGATTAGGCAAAACGAAACAAAATACAGGGAACGCAACATCTAAGTAATAGCGACCTATTTTTAAAAGCAATAAAGTTGGTACTCGATTCTTTTTGTTCGGATTTTCACAAATTAAAAGGAGGCGTGCTTCCGTAGCGATTAACTTTATTAGAATTCATTCGGCAGACGCTGCCGGCCTGCTAATGAGTATTCTTATCCTTTTCTGATCAAAACATCGGACGGACTTATAACGCATAAAAAAGAGCTTACTTTCTTATGTTCAGGCTTTTATAGGGGTTAGAAGAATTCTGAAGTCTTTTAAGGTCTATTATCGTGAACCTTAGCGAGATGTAAGGAAATTTATCAAAAGAAACAGTGTTGTAACGGGCACGTTTTGTAATAGGCTATTTCTAACAGTAATAGGACTTCATTCATTCTTGTATCTCGTATTCCATTCATACCTAGTATTACGACTACAATGAACATCTGTTAGCGTAACATCGACACCCACATATCCACTTTTGTATGAGTCAACAACAGGATAAAAGAAAACTTTTTTTATATCTTAATCTGTAGCATTTACTTACTTTTATTTATTTTATAGTCAGTATATTTCTTTCACATATCTTTGTATTGTGACTGTCTTATTTATGTAGTGGTTTTCACAAACATTTTGTTAGATTCGTGTGATAGTAACTGGACTTAATAGTTTGTTTAGTATGCAGTGAGCACACGTGCTCAACTGCAGTTGGCTAAAGATAAGCGGATTTAAGTTGACACAGATCTTTGTTTTGAAGAGTAGTACTTCCTAATTTGGTGCTTGAGTTCAACTTTTAGGATACTATGCTACATAACCCGTTGAAAAACCTATTAACTTACTTTAAAGTAGTAAATTGCCAACTTTATCTTCATGCGCGCCATGTGCTTGCATACGGCGAGTGATGATAACCATCGCGTAGTCATTATAAGCTTGCTATTGCATTTTTGCGGGGTCGGCAAGGCCGAACGATATTTTGTATACCGCAAAAACGAGTCACTGTTCTTAAAGTGCAAAGAGAACACAATTTCTAATGCTAAAGCTTAAGCTGCAGCAAGAGAGAAGGCGCCTTATAAATTTAAATGTAACTATATACTGCGGGAACATATTGAAGGATTATTCCCTGTGCTCTTCTATAGGGTGAAAGTATTTCCCCAGCCGGATCTCTAAGGTTTAACCGTTGAATACGCTGTGCCCTACCTACATCATATAATTTATAAGCAGTAAATATTATTTTTAATACAACAAGCATATAATACTCAACGTTTCTTCCATTCTTTGATTAGAATTTAAACGAACAAATATATTACTGTCTCGAGAGAGAATATTAATTCTAGAAAAGTGGATTGTAAGATGAATCCCGTCAGTACGCTGAATTACGGCCCGGCTTAGTTTATATTATTCGTAGCTATATGAGAACAGTGAGCTAATTTACATGTGGAGCATGGGGATATTTAATATTTATTAATTCTATAGCTTAGGATTATAACGTTGTAACTTTCTAACGTATTTTGTTGTATTTTAGAGTAAGTAGAAGATTTACGTTTCGTAAGCTGTAGCAATGCATGCGTGTTGTAAAAGTGTCACCATTGGTTATCTCAAACGTAAATATTGATATATTTACAACTCTAAGATGGTAAATAAATATTACTTAACGGTGTACTCAAAAGAAAATATAAGGTTTATTTGCAGTGTGGGTTTGTGTGGCGGATACGTATCTATTCCCGTGGGACTTGTTAGACGTGTCTGAATAACTATAGGCCCTAATGGATAGCAACACTAATTAGTACCGCGTTTCAGCCTCTTGTTTTCCTAAATAGTCATTACGGTTACTTTGATGAAGACTTTGTAGCTCAAATTGGCAACAGTATTAGGTTTAAACGAACGTTGATGTTTTGCATGCATTCTCTGTGCCTGAACCTATATAGAGGACATTATCTGATTCTATCAGTATAGTAGTTTAATAATTATCATAATTATCATCTATCAACCATAGATATAAATTTACAGTACCAAAATGATGACATACAATATTTGCCTATCAGAATGTCTTTCTTTTTCAACAAATTTGGTTTGTAAACATGCGGCGCGTCTGATGGTAAGCGCTTACCTTAACCTTTGTCGCATGTAGTATCAGAGTAATAGAAGTCGTATTTGGGTGTAACTGACCGTAAGGAGGAATGAATGATAAAGAATGAGCGTTCGGAGATCTTACTCGGGATACACCAACAGCGTTACTAATGTTACGCTGACTGTCTCTAAGCAACTGGTACAACTCTGGTCGAGTCGGCTCATTTGTACAGTTGCTAATACAAGAGTCCCTCACGCCACTGATATGAGTAATAGCCAAACATCGACCATTCTATTAATATATATATTTCGCAACACAAGTTTTTATTTCCATCTTCCCGGAAAACATAATACTTGTCCGTAAATTACAGCCTCATAATGTTTACTTACTCCATATTCTGATAATTAATATAAAAGCCCAATATTAATAAGCTAAGCCAACAAAGACGGGAATTAATTTCGTATTTTTTACACACAATAACTGTTATTAAGTGGTATCATGGTGAGATTGTGTGTCGACTGCGAAGGTTCCAGAACGATGGCAATTACATCTGATAAACTGCCGGACGATCGCAATTTGCAATATTAAAATATTTATTGCTTTTATACAGTGAAAAATTAGTGTCTATTTCCTTTACTTTCGTTTTGACGCTTTAGTGTTAATTTGGAAGTGTTTGATTAGTTAATAAATATGTAAAATCGTGAGGCATATCTATTTTATTATGTTGAGAACACTTATATGGATCATTCTCATGTTCCGGTATAGATGAGTCGTGTTTTTTATTCGTAACTATTATTTTTATAACGGATGCAATTTATAATTTTATGGATTCATCATTGAGATATTGGATGATCATAACATAGCATTACTCTTGTATATACATAATGGGATAAGTAGAGACACAGCCTAATCGTAAAAATAATCATTTACAAAGTTTGCAAAACATGTAAATATGCGCTACGTGTAGCATACCCAGTTGCAGTACCTTTAGTCTTTTTTATTCTTCATTTGGTTTTGAATTCCTAAAGCTGGCAAATAAAAAAGTCCCAAAACTGCTGTCCTGTGATGTCAAGTTTGTCAGTGTAACTTAAGCGGTAGTACTTACGATGCTGCAGCGAAGACGCGGTCTTTATTGATGACTGTAATAATTTTGAAATTAATGTACAAATCAAAAGGTTAGCTCTCGTCAATCCACAGTTATCGAAATGTTATGACATGTCCTGTTTGGATCCTCACGCAACTTTTCCATGAAATAATTGAAGTTGTTCGTGTATCTACAACATAAATATGTCTAATCAGCCTTATATCGATTTGTTGGTATTAATATGGACGAGTGTATGATTGTTTTATTGTATCTACTATTAATTAAAATGACGTACGTATTTCCTAACAAAAATGTATTCATTAATAATAATTTACAGTGTTATAAATTAAAATGATTTACAACTATTTCAAATATATACATTGTTTTTGAAGAATGCTGAACTGTTGGCAGGAATTTGTAATAATTTCTTTTTCGTAAAGCTTAGTCTCTAATTTTATTTTTACCTAGCAACAAAATACTGGTTTTTAATTGTTGCATACAATAGTAGCTGTTATGCATGATGGCTCGGGTTTGAAAGACCAAATGTTACTAAGTTTTTCTGTCAAGATATTATAGTAACCGCACGGAAACTTAAACTGTGCCTGGTAGATGGCAGTGTTGTGGGACCTAAAATGTTAGGTGAAATGTGGGTGTAATACACCTCTGCCTGCGACTTATAATATATCACCGGAATTACAAGTTCATTAAGAGCATAAACAGGTGTTACTTACCCTAAACTTGTACACAAATTGAGAGTTTTCGGGTCCAACCGCAGGCGTTTACGCACAACATACACTGGGTGCGAAAACTGTTGGCTTACTGCTAATATCGTGTCCGGTTTAAGTCGACTAGGAATTAATATGGTACGCTTTAAGGTACAGCTTGCAAAATCTCAACATCAATAAGGCTATATTAGTCATAACTCTGGTTATTGCCATCGCTAGTTCTTACACATTAATAACCTGAATAAAAAAAGGCTTCTCACCTAGAGAAACCTTTTGTTTGGCTATATATCATATGTTAATAAATTAATATGTGAATAGGACACATTTTAGGTGCTGGTTTCAAATATATTAGTAGTTAGTGTATGATTAGACATAGTTAAGTTTACATATATATAGGAGCGTAGAAATGTAAAACTTATAAAAAAATATGAATTAACGGCAAATAAGTGATCATCCAGTGGCCGACACTGGATGATCACTACTAAAGATTAAAGAAGATATGATATATAAATAATTTTAATAAAGTACAAAATTAAACTGCATTTATGTACCTACTGAGCAGAAACTTATTATTTACTATTTTGTGCCACAAATGGCGAGTTGCACACTGCACATTCAAGATACACAGCACAGGAACAAGTACACCCTACAGACGCAACTGCACAGTGTTAAAACATAACTATTCTGCTCGCTTTAGAACTAATTTTGTGCCAAGCTCAAGCTTTGCGAAAATTAATATACTGCTATAAAATATTTATTAATCCTGCGTCTTTTGCTTGTGCTTATTACGAATTTGTTTCCTTCCTTCTTTTGTATTTATCCTGTCATAAACGTGAACGCTACATTTTTCATAAAAAGTTTCGATGGTTATTGTATTGCAACATACCGATATGATTCTGTGAATCATTTACTTTTTGGTATGATTTGGACTATCCTCGACTTGATTGATGGGTGGAATGTCAGTTTGCTCAATGAAACAAGGAAGAGAAAAATGGACTGACCTGCACCTAGCAGGTCAGTCCATTTTCCTCGTATTTTTCCTTCTAGAATTATCCTATAAATATAGGGATTGAAATAATCCACTTGACAACATGTTCAAAGTAAAGTTTGAACTGAACAGTTTAAAAGGCTTCTTTCTATTTTAAAATCCTCAGCCATAACAAGAGAGCTTTCATACTTGTTTGAATAAATCGCAACGAGTACTTCCGAAGCCGTCGAAATGCGCAGATGTGGTTCGTCTACGCACTAACTTAAACAAACAGTGCAGGCTTCAATAATCTTTCCAGTAGAATTTATCCCTTCGGCGTCGAAATGTATGCACAAACATGCTCTCTGTTTGCAAAACTGTGATACTGCTAAAATTAGCCGGTCTCACAGCCCCCTTAGTGTGCCAGTTCGCGCCTCACTGGATTACTGCTTGTTAACGTGACACTGTTGATTGAACATTTTTGTTTGTAAATCAACTCATTTTTGTGGAAATATGTTTTAGAGTTCCTTTTCACTAAAGTTTTCTTCTTTTTCTTTCTGTTACGGCAAACAAATCTATGCACGATTGAAACTTTGACAAACAAAAAAGAGTTGCCACTACATCGTATCACAAAAAGACAGAAAATATCACACCATATTTTCGCAACTAATATTAATATGCAGAAAAGCTTTCAGATCTCAGAGTGGCGGCTATCATGTTGAATTAATTTGTTCCAACATATTTATGAAAACATTCGTGGCCAAAAAAAGCCGGTAATTGGTGTTCACCTGACTTTTGCAGTATAATAAATAGATCCTCACTAGGAGGGTGTTGTATGCGGGGCTGCGTTTGACGAGTGCCGTGAGCGACACCACGGAAAATTGGACGGGAAATATAATTGGAAAATTATAAGGGTTCGCCACTTCCCTGCTAGTGCACCTATGGGTCGGAGCCCCCGGGCAGATGACTTTTCTTACTGCCCCTTGGCTTACGAAAATTGGAAAATAATTAAATCGAAAACGGGAAACTACTCTCCAAGTTTAATGCGTAACCACAAACGCGTTCGTGTTTACAGAGCGTATAATCGAGTGCAAAAATAATCTTCAAATTTATATTTACTTCTATATTACATATAGCTATAAAGTTTATTATATAGCATTAATGTAATAAATAAATAACTAACAAAAAATTGGTGATCTGTAAAGTCGGTTTACGGACGATACTTTAACTTGATAACGTGCCTTTCGCTCGCTCGTGTAGCGCTCTCGCTCCGATCGTAACGGGACAATGAGCGTAACGGGACAATGAGTTATCCTTTTTCGTGTGTGCAGCCGGCGTTCATCGATTTATTAGACGTTGTCACGTCAAAAATAGATATTTCTGAAGTTCCTTTTTAGAGTTCGAAAAAACTCTTATACAACAGCTTTGTTCGTCTAGAGCTAGAGACTCGCGGTTAACACTATTCGACTCAGCATAGTCGATACACCCCGAAATTATACATTTTTTTTCGAATTCTAAGATTCACGGCAATTTATTGCCGTTTCTTACTTGATAATTAAATGTATCGCTATTATAATCGGCACGACTTGTCAATATTTTCTTATTTATGAAGCTATATTATAACATCAGTTTTGCTAAGCATGCAAAACAGTTAAAGAAAGTTTCAATAGTTCGGAAGCTGAAGCACAAATTACATCTTACTAGTTAGCTAAGTTGATATCGGGGATATTGTTACTTTTAGTGCAGCTTCGTAAATTTTAACAGAAAATATGTTGGTATAATGCCTGCAGAGCAGTAGGTTAATATTGAAGCGTTGCATTTATTTCAATGCGTGAAACTTTTTAATCGCCCTTTAGTTTTCTTTATTTTCAAGTTTTCATATTGTTAAGAATGACTACCTCAAAAACTTCAATACATTTTGCGTTTTATGGCATATTCCAAATTTTCATAGCGTTCAACGTTTCACATTTTTGGCCCGTCACTATTTCCAATTTTCTGCTGGTGCGATTGTCACACGACGTAACCGAGAATTTTCTAATAAAGTTGTTCCATACAAATGGTTCCGTGGTTTTATTATTCATAAGTTGACAGCAAAGTTTCTACAGGCTTTGTGTATTATGTTATGTTCTAAAGTTCAATAGCTGAACAACTGTGGTTGTTTTACTCGCTGTTTCATATTATTCTTTAGGCTTAAGACCAACTTTTCTACGTATTTATTTATATTACGTTATATACCACCAATTAAATTCTACGCTCATTAAATCAACCAGACACGTTTTTTAACTGCATTCAGAAGCCATCACTAATTCATTAATTTAAGAACCAAAGACGTTGCAGATTCAAGCAAATGACACACGAATTTTCTTAATTTCATGCTATTTAAGAGCTTCTCGCATAAAAGGCTTTAGCGGTTTATGTTTACGCAATAATGAAATTTGTTAATTGAATTTCCTCTACGCAACAAATCCTCCTCCATGGCCGGTCATGACGGCTCCTCAAATATAATTAGACTCCTTGAGATGGTTACGAGAAACAGTCTCGTGAGATTCGGTGTCTTACTTGATATAAAGGGATAATAAATCTAAGACTGCCGCTAGACATGCTCGCCTCGGGCACAGTTTGTATATGTCAGTATAGTGTTGAATCAGTTAAAAGCATCAATTTATCTTTATAATCCACTATGCTAGCGTGCAAACAGCCTGACGAAGTTTGGCTTCTCTTACAATAATATTTCACCAGATATGTATCGCTTCGATCGTGCTCTTAATTCTAAACGTCGACAAACAATGCGTGATCGTCGATGTTATCATTAGATCTGTGAGCAAAGTTTGCTTTTAATACTTAGCTGTGTTTGATTTTGAATTTGCACCTCTCAAACTTTAACTCCAAGCATGTATCCGTGTACTTAGTGTAAATATTTCAGCAAATGCATGAGAGTATTCGTGACCACATGCATCTTGTATTTCTGTTATACTATCATTCTCTCAACGGAAACATTTGTAAAATGAAACATTTGGATAAACTTCATAATTTGTACTCGTTGCTCATTTCATAATTAAGTATGTCAGCTTTCTGTACCACATAATTTAAAATTTTAAATTTAATGTTAAAGAATACACTTATTAGTGTAGTTATATTTTGTTATTTGAAACTGACAGCGGTAGAGCGAGATTGTTTCGACGGAAATTATGAATTTTACGAAAATTTTCCACGTTTCATCAAAGTTTAAATTACTGTCGCTCGACTTTGTGTAACTGGGATGTAAGTTTTCGCGAAATTCTTCATCTGATTAGATAGGCGTATCACGGTTAAACAAATTGTGTAATGTCAAAGATTTATAGTAAAAAGTGGGGGTTGGTTGACAGGCTTATTGGCAAACATGGGAGGGTGGTAGATAATTAATCTGGCCAGACGGATGGTCGGGCGAGAGGTGCGGAATACAAATCGGCGGCAACGCGACGTGCTACTGTTATTGATGACCATACTCGTTATACATTTGTCAGTTATTTTAATTTTTAAACCGTGAACGTAATTTATGGTGATCCTGACTAAGCTCCAAGCGTTGATAGCCGTGTTAAGTTATCGGATAGAAAAGGATTACGTAAAGTACTCAAACGTGACCTACTTAAGATCATATTTACAGCTAATATTATAGCTAGAGCAAAAGAGTTACAAAAATTTAAGGTGAAGGCAGATTTTAATTGTACCACCTAGTATAATTTAAAATATGCTGTACTTATGAAATGTAGAAAAGTTGCTCATATTTTGGGTATTGTCTTTCATATTAAATAGGCTTATGGAATATTTTCCTGTACATTTTAAAATAATACAGTATAAGTTGAAACATACTTTAGAAATGTAATGAAAAAAAAATTTGTGTTACAATGCTTAGTTTTTTTGGAGCGAGATTTCTAAATGAATGAAGTAGATGCTTTAACATTATACATAGTATAATATCATGAAGCTGATATTACTTTGAAGGATTCTGCAACCATTTACATTTAATACTAAGATGTATTCATTGAAATTAAACTACTATATACGGATTTTATCGCGTTGTTTATTTGACATTTTATTACAAAATTAAGAAAATGTTACACTACTATTACTATTAAACTTTACTAATTTTTAAGCTAATTAAATTATTGAAACTATTAAAGCTATTTATACATATATGGAGAATGATGACCCAACATATATTCCTTTAGATTCATAGACAAAAATTACATATCGGAGGGACAAGATTACAAAACAGTAGTTGTGTGTTTGTCACCTCATTCTAACAATCAAATAAAATAATAAATACTTCTGGCTTCTTTTTAATTAATGTAAGTGATATTGTCTACAAACAAGAAACAAAACTTTGACCTTATTAAGTTCGAGTATGTTACGTTCTAGATCGTTTGATCCCAAATTGAGTATCTTTATACATTAGACCGCTACAAATAAAATTAAATCGCAAAGTGGGTACGTTTTCAAACGAAATTGGCATTCCTTCTGTCTGGAATTTCCCTTTGAAAACTTTTATAGAATAGATTGAGGATGCTCAGTCCGTGTCTGTAGGCGAAGCTTGCTTTGTATGAAAAGATGGTTTGATTACCCCCTGGGGGCTTACTAGCTTTTTAACAACGAGAGTTCTTCATAAATCTAGCACTTAATTTATTTATGAGGAACTGTGAACTACGGTCCTATAGCGACGCCACGTTTAAGCCGTTGTTTGAAGTAAGTTGAAATTTTCAAGCAATTTCGCGACGACAGCTTAGCGTAAAAGGCTGCCAGCACCCACAACAAGACAAGGTAACCCTGTATAAAAGCTCATCTTCCTCAAATCCTCTTTGTACCCGAGCGACACGCTTTTTTATTTTTGTAAAAGAATTTTATAATGGTTGGCCTGATAATTTCGGTAGGTCCTAAAGAAAAAGTCTTTTGTAATTTTATTTTAGGGTACGTACTTACTTGCTGGATGTTATCACATTAGTAAGCGTATTTATATGGCATCGCCTCAACTAGTTGAACCGGTTTCAACAGATAGCAAACGTCGTGAATTGAATGTAATAATGTGCGTAGGAGAGCACCACTCGGTAATAGCTATTGGGAGCCACGACATTACATCAGCGACCCAAAACGACTGTGATCTAAGATAAAGTGAATAGAAACGTTCTTTTAGCAAAACATTTGCCGTACTCTTACCGAGAATTATATGAGGTAGCGTTTTTTAGTAATTTACAAATACCATTCTGTGGTAAATTGACTTCGCACTAAAGATACTGCAAAATCCGCTAAGTATTTTATTTATGATCCAAACGTTTTGATTGCTTACCTAGCTCTTCAAAGATTTTCATTATAAGCTGCAATCAGGCTTCTCTAAAATGAAAGATATTTAAAACTTACCCGTGAAGTCAATTAAAGATGAGATGAAAACTTTACAAGAGGTAATAAACAAACCCGGGGTGAAATGATGTCGGTTTGTTTGCGGGCTATGAAATGAGGAGCAGGTTATAAGGGGCCCAGCAGGCACCAACCAGTAATTAAAGCCCCACAGAGGGGAAATAGGGTGAAATCTGATCAATTTGCTAGCTATTCTTAACTCCATAGGGTAGTCTATCGGCAAATAAACATTGATTAGTTCAAGAACTTTGTTGTATTTTCTTAAAACTTGTTAGCGCTCTAATAAATTTATATCGACGCGCGTGTAGGAAATGAAGCGTTGTAGTTATTTTCAAATATCAACACGAATTTATCTTACCCAAGGGGCGCAGTAAATATCCAACACAATAAAGGAGTCCGAAAATTCTCCATAAAAATTCTACGAATTCAGCACATATTGAGTGGTCTCGAACAGTTTTAAGTATGGGAAGCGCAGAGGTAGTACATCCGACCCTCGTATTAGCTATTGTTTTAAGTAGGCTACACTTCGTTACGCCCCTACCGTTAGGCGTATTTTTGAGATCGGGCCTTTTTATATATTTTTTTTGGCGGAAGAGCCCTCACGCTAAACTGATAATGACGGCAGGCTCTGGGGGAATTGGAACGTAGCTGGAGTTTAGCAAGGCTTTAACGATGAAAATTTATTGTAACGGCTGTAATGCCTTTATTTACTCGAAATAAGACCGTTAATGGTAATCCTAAGAAATGAAACACCTGGGTCAGCGTTGCAATACAGCAAGTAACACGTTGAGTTACAAATAGCCCAATAAAAGCATTCTGTTAACTCTCGAAAATAAAACCAAGAAATCAAAATATAAGCAAAGAATTTCGTGTTCTTTTTATACCAGTTGTTAAAGAAAAGCCGGAAATTCTTTATCGGTATGTGTGATATTTGTCAAGGAACTTTTACCGTTTCCGTCTGACATCAGGTTTCATCAAATGTTTTGCTACATGAGTCACAAACGAGGTTCCTCGGGCGATCCCCTTCTCCCCTTTGAGCTCAAACAATCCGCAAGAGTAATTTATCTCATTTCCCTCAATTATGTGCTTTTCAGTGGAGTCGGAGTCACATGTCAAATGGGGTGAACTCGCTTGTCGAATTGTACATAAATATTTTATGTGAACACCGCGTAAGAATATTCGTATTATTGATGTTCATTTGCGGTTATCGGGTCGTATTGATATAGGATAGGAAAGGGGGGTATACACTCAATTACAGAGACTAAACATGCTATTTCGAAATTTTCCTCGCCAGAGTCTGTTATCGTGTAATTCGCACTATAGATTACAATTCCAAGTTATTTGAACAGGCATTCTCGCTGTTATTTGGTTCAGAAATAACTCCACCCTTCTAATTTGTGTTCAGCGTTAATTCAACAGATTTTCCGATTTTCTCAGTTAAAGTCTGCCCATTTGTATTTGTTTCAAGTTCGCAGACACTCCCTCGGGCTACGCATTCGTGGCAAGGGGAAGGTGAGCTTAATTAGGAAATAATGCCTAAGCGATTAATCACAATACCCCTACGAATGTACGTAGGCAGTCTGTTGTTTTCAAATTGTAAGGTCGAATTGTGGACCCGACGGTGTTGAAGCCGATTGCCAATGGGACGCGAAGTACAAGGGACGTCTTCAACAGACCTGAAACTGTGACGGTTCGTTTCACATCTCCGTATCGTTGTTTACCTATTATTCTAAAAGTCGGAGGTGAAATTGAAGGACGACCACGGGCTGAAATATGTTTGTAGCTTTAAAATTTACAATCGGGAGCTTTGGACAAGATAATGTGCTTTTATTGTCGTTGGCAGTTCAAATATTAAATGTTTAGCCTCTTAACACGCACATCGTTCGTACTACATGTTCGTTATCTTAATGATTAAAAACCCTTTATATTAAATTATGGATAGTCTATACTTTATCAAGCTGTGTATCTAATAGGGTTGTTATGTAATGAGGCTTACAAGCAGACACTTTAAGCGCAACTCTTTGTTATTAATGAGACTTGCGTACGTACAAATCCGTCTAAACAGCTTGTTATGAATTAAATGAAAATAATTGGTAATACAAAACCATCCGGGGACGCAAGCAGCGCAGTTATGAGGCACACAAATTTTCCACAAACCCTTTAATCCACCGCTCGCTTATTTCACTTGGTCCCTCGTTGGCGAATTTGTCCCCTATCTCCCCTATGCTAGTTGATGAAATTTCGCCAATGCCTCAAAGGTACAAACTGTAAAATTCATGGTAAGCTTTTGATGCGGCAGTTCTGCATTATACCCATACAGGTGTAGTTTTGTGGAATGGCACACAGGGGACAAGAGAATAATGTCCCTTTGTTATTTTAATGCAATGATATACTATTTCACTTTACATTTTATACTTAAAATTCGTTACGTGAAGCTTCCCGTGGTATTTTTTATGTTAATTTTGCGACACAAAATGATACGCTGCAGGATGTTTGGGTGTAAATCTTTAGTTTCCATATAGTTTTTACGCGGAAAAAAGACAAAATGTTGCAACTGGTGGTGTTTTCTTGAAACTTACATATTGAGGGAGGCAACTTGTATACACAAAGTATTTGGCATAAAAAATAGTTTGTTGCTCGTTCATGTATTATAAAACCAAAGTTATAAGATACTGTTTTAAATATTGCTGGCTAACAGATAATGTTCCTTAAATTACCTTTTTCAACATGGCATGATATAAAACGTCCAATCATTACCGTTACGGGTTACTCTTGAGATATAATACCAGAAAATACGAATTCGTAGAATCGTCAACGATATGTGTACGTAACATCCCTTCACAGATCCACAAGGGACTGAATACAAACTCCCTCGACCAATCTGCATGAGGTCGCGACTCGCGGAACCTATTTTTTATTATACATATAAAACTCAACCTGGGACCTGCGAGGATATCTTTATAATATTATGTCGTCAATTCCAGCAGTGATATTTTTGGATATATTTTTGCTTGAAGCAAGTAGATATGCCATATATATAAATAAAATATAGATATGTACATAGCTATATTTTTATGTAATAACACTAATAACAAAGGCTTATGTTAGACAAAGATTATTATAGGCGTCGAAATGTAATTATGACGTTTAATTTACGGACAACCCTTTCATGAACATAATCGCAAATCTACGTCACTTTGTCTTTAGTACTAACTATAAACTTAAGGAGAACATGAGAGACAATATTTGGCAGTCATGGCATTCCTTATGGTAATAATACCAGAAAGGTTTTGTCATACGTATTAGTGTCTATAATGTGCTTGAGATTATAAAAAAATCATTATGTATTCGCGCGTCGGTTAATACAATATTGTTAATTATTGTATGTATAATTGTTTTTTATCATTACAACGTTATCAATAATTGTTTATCTATTACAATACATTTTATTTTATCAAATGTATGATGCATTATGTGTAACTATCTACGATTACATCTGGAACGGATCAGCGACAAGATGACTATCAAAACGTACGTCATCTGGGCAATCTAAGGCTGTTAGAGTATCCATAGAATATAGACCATACTCTAAACTTCATTGTGTCCGGTATCCTATAGATTATTTTTAATAAACATCCGATACGGAGTCATTTAAAGAACTCAAAATTTTATTAGACGAAGCGCATTATTATAGTCTGAGATCGCTCGCAAGTCTCGCAGCCATTCAGTTTTAGTAATTTTTAGATTTTACAATTTACAATAGTAACACGGGATAAAGTATACAGTTCACCACTCACATAAAACAGGTTACTAGAAAGCCTAACTTTTTATTTTTATTTAAATATCGAATGTTTTGTGTCTTTTGTTTTACAATACGAAAGCTTGAGCACTTTTAATCAAGTCCAACACATCTCAAGTGCCGTTTATCTTACACAATATATTCCTTTGACAAAGAAAAACAGGAAATGCAACATATATTCCTATACAGTATCGTATAAAATGCAACCGACGCAGTTGGAAAACTGAAGGATAAAACGAAGGGCGGTAGTACGCGGATTGAATGGTTAAAGAGTTTGTAAAAAATTCCGTGCGTCTCCCGCCTACTAAGACACGCTTGTATACATCATGTTTATATAGAAGGAACTTTTCGGAACAGCGGTGATATTTCGGAGCTGTTTTAATATAGAATGTTTAATAAATCGTCGCATCTGTGTGTTTGTAAAGAGAGTCTTAAGTCGTAATTTTATCGCAGTACCTATCGCACCTGCAAATAATGTTTAAAATAAGTATTTAATATAACATCACCCCTGTGTATTCCTGAAGTATTAGGCAGAGAGAAATAACATAGGCGAAAAATATTAATAACGAGCATTATGTAGTGACAATATTATTAAATCATTCATTAATATAATTTCTCTAGTTTTTTTAACACTAAGCTTTTTTATTAGCGGCAATACCTACGTAGAAATTAAACTTAGTGAATTTTAAACAAAGTTGGTGAAATGTGAATGTAATATTTCTGTGCATTTGGGGGTAGGTATAATGAATTAGCGTACATATGTACATAATAATATGTATTTGTCTTACCTTAATTATTGAAAATTTACAATAAATTATACTTACTTAGTGCTAACGCCTTCGTTAAATGTGAAAACTGAGTAAAAGTGCGTTAACCACGTATTTATTCCTTGTCAAAGGGTTGAGGCGCAGTTACAGATATTTTCACTTTCGATGTACCGTCGATTATTTTTCAACTATCCTTTTTACTGCCTCGCCGCGGGCGCATATATACATATATGTACATTGTACGGATAAAATAAAGTTATCTCGATACAGGAGTTTCATTGCATAAAAGTGAGGCTCAAACAGTTATGGATTTACAATGATTTTAAAGGCTTTCTGTATTATTTTAATTTGATGTGACATAATCTAATATTTTTGTATATCATTAAATTTAATTTGCATAGATATCTATTAATAATAACGCGAGTAAAGCCGCGGGTAAAACTAGTATTTTACAACTTAGTACAATAGTATGACAATTATAAGGATCACAATTTTATTATTTTCTCTGTATACGTAATATAACTATTAAAATATTTTTTTAAGCTAATCGATACTTTATAATAAAATGGTTATTACAATTAAACATTTGTTTGTCAATTGATTTGTATTTGTTCATTATTTATGACGTAACCGTTCTTATATGTACCTAGAGGCCCATGCCCAGCAGTGAGACAGTTTGTATACGACCTGTATATAAACTACTATTTCTGTTTTTTGACTGATTGATTAAAATCATTTCATTAGTTATTTCGAGTGTAGTAAAGAGCCGTGCATATTTTACCGCTGTAAGCAATCATAAATCTTAATAAAATCGCAGCGCTCATGTCCGTAACGGTTTTACCACGGTAATTTAATTTTACAAACTTTTAATTAATTAAAATTTGCTGCGGAACTTGCACGTAAATGTTAAAACAACTTGTTTGTTTGTTCATATAAGTTTTATTGTTTTTGATAGATGGTTTCGTATTTTAGGCGGATTTTTGTTAGAGTACTGACCTTAGAATTTGTTGTTATGTTTAGGTACATACTAGGCGTGTCGGATCTCATCGTTTAAAGATATTATAATTCATATCTGTATATCCTAGAATGGTTTAGACTGAAGAATTTCATGCCAACATATCATAATATATTATGTGTAGTTGACTTGTAATGAATAACAAACATTATATTAAGCCAATAAAATTTTACTTGTGTCGGTAATTGGACAATGAATCTTATCATCGGCAATTACAAAAGCTAGCACTAATATCACTGAATTAATAATACAGTCCTTTAGTAGTTAGACAAAAGGGTACCCTATATGTTATAAAAACAAGGAATTTTACTCTGTAATAGTGGAGTAAAACTGAACTATTTGTTCACGTAAACAACAAATAACTTAAGCAACAATAAACAAACAGCACCCGAAAATTTTCGACGACTTTCTCATAGAGACCCACCCAAAGTTAGGAAAGGGCACGTTTATATTTTTTCGGGCAACCCTAAAATAAATCTTTAGGTAGTGTTGCGAGGATGAGGAGTGACGGTTGAAAATCCCTGCAATAACGAGACGTGCCCACATGAATAGAGTCGACAACACTTGAGTTGATGCCGTAAACGTAGTATGTACGAGCGAGGAGATAACAGACTACATATCTAGCTATTTATAGAACTGCTAATACTATGAAGTACGGCGGCGTACGTTTTATGTACGTTATGTATATTCCCAGAACGTAGATTAGATTTAGTCTAGGTACCCAAATGTGTGTGTCTATATAATATACAATAATTTTATGATTCTGAATTTAGATATGTGATTCTGGATTTATCAAATTTTAAGCTTGAATCGGTATTTGCCTCTCTCGATTTGTCGTTAATTTCTCACACAAGTTTAGTTGAGATCGATAATAAACGCTTTCTACCAAATGTCGAGGATACATTTCTACCTTATAAAATGACATTGGTGGTCTGGAACTGCACCTTTATTACCTAAGTCATAGGTATATAACTTTATCAAACTTTTTATAAATATACATGCTGTATAATCCAGTTTTAATATACCTATATTTATTAAATGCCAGAGTGGTCTTGAAGTATTTCAAATTAAGATTAAACTAACTTGAGGCTCAAATTAATTTGAGAATAATGTCAGTTCTGAATTACCACTAAAACAAGAATAATTATACTAATTTGAAATTAGCACAGTATTAGACATTTAAAATACTATTTTAATAAACTTTAGATAATGGGTACTATTTTGTGAGACTGAAAGAAGCCACGTTCAATAAACTACTCTATACAGACTATTTCATCTCGATTGTATTAAATGTAAGCGTATATATTGTTTATTACAGCAGCAATAGCTCAGTAGGGAGACCAACAGACCGCAATGCGGAGGGTCTCGGGTTGAACCCAGGTCGCGCATCTCTGACTTTCAGAAGTTATATGACTTTTCGAAATTATGTGCGTATTGATTGACAATTATCGCCTGCTACATGCCTCGGAGAGCACGTTAAGCCGTCGGTTCCGGCTGCCACGAACATCTATAGCAGTTGTTATTGGGAAGTCAGTTCCCTCTAATATCCTGACACTGGTCTAGCCTTAGGGTATCTTTAGCCTTCGGGTTGCGGAGGTCAGATGGCAGTAGCTCCGTGTAAAAACTGATATCCAGTCAAATCCGGTTAGACTAGAATGCCGACTCGGAGTGACTTGGGAATAATAAAGGCTAGGGTGAAGATATTTTGTTTAAAAGTTATCAAAGAGTGCTGTCACCAAAAGTTTCCAACATATATCTCTTAAGACTACAGCACACGCATTTATCGTAGTCGACGACTATGCTATGACAAGGACCAACTACGTCTTTAGTTTTGGGATGAACGGTACAAATATTTAACCTAGCAAATGAAGCCAAAATATCTCCTTAATTAGTAAAGTTTCTAAAACTCTTATCTCGCTTACTAGTTATATTTAAGAGAAAACTTAATATTTCACTTGAGTGTTTTGGGACGTGCACGTATTCTATGCACTTAGTAATTAACTAACCGTGTGGTCACCGAGGGACATGAAAGACCTCTAGTAAGTATCATCGTCACGTGCCCGCGAATAAATTGCGGTAAACTTAATTAGAGAGTTATGCTTGCAGCGGGGACCCCAGCGTCCATTTTGTTTATTAGCATTCAAATGTTACTAATTTTGAACTCAGAACGCAGTAGCGCCGTGTTTTGTTTTAGTTTTGTAATGGCGGTTTCGGGTTAACTGTACAGAACTCAACCAGACAGGGTGGAATATTTGGATAAACATACAACTTACTTTCACGTTAATAGCCGTAGATAAGTCATATTAGTCTCGCAAGAAGTATGAATTATTTATCAAAATATAGGAGTTTTATTTTCATCTAACCATGTAAGCGATGTGACAAAAAAAAACGTAAACGCTTACTATTTGAAACATTTCAATTTACTTGAGAAATGCTGGATATTTATTTTATTTTCTTTATTTTTAAAATCGTATGATATCGGGGTGTAAATTCATCGACAATATATTTTACAACTTTATTCAATACAATAAAATTTAGCATAATTACCTAATAATCTGCTTAGCAAGACCTTAATGTTTCATTGCAAAATCACGCATATTCCCTAAAAAACTAATATTATAAATGCAAATGTGAGTTTGTTTGTTACGCTTTCGCGCCTTAACTACTAGGCCGATCATTATAAAATCTCGCATACACGTCGGCGTTGTCGGTAGTACAGATAATAATCTTTATTAATCCAAAAATAGGTACAGTTTGTCTATCTTATTGTAACATGTATTGGACTAAGTATATATAAACTGAGCCTGTTTTTAACCGTACATTTTCTTTCACAGAATGCTCCGCCCAGACCCTCAGGATATTCCCGGTACAGAAGCAGCAGACAGTGGCTGTTGGCAAGTCCGTCGTACTGACTTGTCAGGTAGATGCCCCGGACCTAGCGCTCGTCACTCAACCACAATGGAAGGACCCTAAAGGACTTGTCATTAATGAAGCGGCGTAAGTATCTAACATCTTAAAAAAATAGTATGATTGTACGCAAATGGCGCAATGCTTGAAGTTTAGTCATCTCTTAACCACCGATGCACTAAGCGCTATAGGTTTGATCTTGCATGTATTTAATATTCAATGGATCCGAAGATCGGCTTATTAACAAAAACTGTGAGACTGATACGCAATTTATAGTACTTAAAAACGTGATCAATGTAATACGAGTACCTACTCTTCTCTTTATAATGGTGATATAAAATGAATTATGGCGATGAACAAATTAAAAGCTTTAGTCTGAAGATATTGGATTATACTAATTACTCATTTCAACCGTTAGTCTGGATTGCCCCTTAGTCAGTCTAGTGCCCCGTAGTTAGTCTGGATTTTTCACCTGCGACACAGATTTTATCTAGCGCGGTCGTTGAAAAAGGCACTGCTCATTTTTTAAACCATGTACCACTTTCTTAACCTGAACTTTTTTAGTAACTAACGTCAATTTGACATTTAACTACTTGACGCATTTTATTACAATTTTATTACGCTATTTAAACACCGGGTTAAGTATAAACAAACTTGTAAAACGAACTAAGCCGCGATAAAATCTGTAAAACTTGTTCAATTTAAACGTCAACATTTTGAACCAGTTACTGGTTTATCTAGCTAAAGTTAGCAAGCACTTTAAGTATAAGTAGTATATTTTATTGAGCAGTTAAAGTAACTAATTTAGTAATTAAATATAACTGATGCGCTCAAGAATTAAGTAGTTCTACTTCAGTTAATGTTACGAGTTTTAAAACGGTTTGCCGCTCTTAAGTTTACGACGGGTTGGCCAGAGACTAACCAGACGTCGAACTTATCAATGAAGTATTCATTATTGACAGGAAAAATTTATATTTTCTTTTTTCACGGGATTGAAAAAAATGCAAGACTAAAGCCTAAAAGGCCTGAAATCAAACGAGTGTCTCTTAGGGCTTCTGGAGTTAAAAGCAATCTGAACAGTTTATTAGATCTTAAATCGGAAACACATATTTCTCTGTTTTTGTACGTTAGAGTACGCATGTTTATCTAAAAGGTTTGAATTTAATATTTTACTACTTTGAAAGTGCAGCACAGTTTAAAATAATACTTTTGCCTATTAGAGGTAGACAGATAGTACAGATTTCCATTTGCGACAATTCTAATAGACTGTGACTTTATACCAAAATAACAGTGAAACTGAATTGTTGCTTCAAAATGTAATAATAAATTTTCGCAATTTGTTTTAGTACTGGAACTCGACCGGAGATATACACGGAACCGATGCCGGCGAAGCAACAGCAATTGTTGTACATTTCGTCGATTACTCCCGCTATGGCTGGCAACTACACCTGTGTCGCCACTTACACTAACATGCCTCTCAGCGCAAGCGTCGTCCTCGATACCTTCAGTAAGTACAGTAACAATTATATTATAAACCGATCACTCACGACGTAGTTTCACGTCGATTTTTCGCAATCGTTTATTCGAATTATTTGTTCGTGATCGTGCGTCTTGTATTTACATTAGGAACTAGGTACATATTACATATTATTGGAAATATCGACTGTTCCTCCAAGCATACGAAGACTTTAGTATGTTTTTGATTATCCAAAATGTTGACGTATGTATTTTCTTGTCGAAAGATTAATCAAAACCTAGTTCTCAATCAATCTCTTCAAAAGCCTGTTAATGTATAATGTATATTTATTTATTTTATTGAAAAATATTATATAAGCAACTTTTCATTATTTAATTATGTACTAATATAATAATAATGAAAAATTACCATCGTAATGTAAATTAACTTTAAGGATAATTGAAATACTTCCCGCCAAAGATATTTCCTTTAAAGCGAAGCGTACGGCCTGTACAAAATTAGTTAGCTAACGTTTTAATTTTGTTTTAGTTGCCATTACATGGACAAACGCTAATGAGAACCAGTATGCTACTAAAGGAAAAGATTATAAAATCATGTGCGAAGTCACTGCCGAGCCGGCGCCGTCAGTTGATTGGTTCAAAGAAGGAAATCCTGTAAGTACTAAATTGATAATTTGCCATTTAAATTAAGAATTTAAAAATATTGTACACTATTGGACCGCCAAGTCAATAGTATGGACTAAAACCGATACGTCCTTAAATGTTCTGTGGATACATCCCTGTATTCTGTAATTTAACCAATAAAATTCCTGGGTATACCTAAAATAATCTTTATCTTGTATGAAGTATAGCAGCAAAAAAATGCTTTGCAGTCTTTGGGGACTAGCGATAGAAGTGAAGTGAAAACTTTAATCCTTAATCATAAACACTTCTTTAGAAATAAAAAAAAAAGAAAGGGCGGGCCGGTTGCTAGTTCCCGATGGTTATTAAGGGGGTCAAAATTTCCTTATTTTTTGCGTAGGACACACCATTTCTGAGATATTACTAATATTCTAAAAAAAAAAATAAAGCGTGATGATGACGCGAGTTCCATGATTTTTGTTCACCCAAGAAGTGCTTATCGCGCCTAAAGAAGTTTTCACTTCAAAAATAATTTGAATGTAATTATTTTCAGTTAAAATAAATTTATTATAGAACTAGATTATTGATTGTATTTTGGTATTGTCCTAATATGTGTACACGCTACTTATATTTAAATGTGTTTTAGATTGTCACTGGCGACCGATATGTAATTCACGCAAACGGACTTATGATTAAAAGTGTAGAGGAAAGCGACGATGGTACTTACACCTGCCGTGCTGTTGTCATCCAAACTGGTGAACTGGCTGAAAGAAACATCAAACTAGAAGTAAGTGTCGGATGATATTTAGCTATTAATTCAATATCTACATAGCTATAAATTTGAACGCGTGATAATGCTGCCTTTAAGAAAATATGCTTAAATAGATCAATGCATTTTATTTTACAGATCTACGTACTCAACAGTTTTGAGTCACATATGAACTATGAACTTTTTACTGTATGATTGAAATCTATATTATTTTAAGGTTTATACCGCACCAGAAATGGAGGAACGTGAACCCAGAGTTGAGATCAAAGAAGGCGAAAGTGCTGCTATCTCTTGTAAAGCTAGAGGAAAACCAAACCCAACTTATTCATGGATCAAGGCTTCAACTCGCGAGGTAATATTCACGAAGATATTTCAATTCTTTCTATACTCATTTGTTTATTTATATTATATTCGACTAATAAATAGAGAAAGAGATAATCGACTGCTGTTTTTTTTAGAACTTAGCATCAACCTCACGATTCAGCGTCCAAGAAAACACTGGTCTTTTAACCATTGACCGTGTTGAAGCTGGCGATTACGGCAAATATATTTGCAGCGCTGTGAACCAGGCTGGACAAAACGAGACCGAAATTGAAGTGGAAGTACTAGTACCACCAAAAATATTTGAGCTATTTAACACGACTGCGGCGGAGAAACAAGAGGGTAGATTAGAGTGTAAAGCAACCGGGCGGCCTGCTCCCCGTATTAGTTTCCGCAAATTGAGCCGTCCTGACCGCTTCTTGAATGGTCCTAACGACGACGGCAGGTAAGACATTTGCTACTAACAATAGTGTTTTACTGTCTGCTTAATGTCCCAGGTGTTGCCTAAAGCTTACGTTTACTCCGACATCTTAAATCACGTTTATTACTCGCCTTAAACCCTGCTGTTGTATGTTTAAACTGCACTTTACGGAAGGAAAAAACAGATGTTTTCAAGTCTACTAAATTTGCATTTACGAAATTTTAATTTGTTGTTTTAGGATTATGATCGAAACGACCAGCCGGCAGACTGGTGACCAAATGGAATCCAGTGGAGTGATAACTATCACTAAGCTGAATAGAACCGACGATGGCTTGTATGAGTGTGTTGCCGAGAATGACGGTGAGTTCTAAGATAAAAAATAAATTTTATACTTCTTGCATATTTCTTAAATGTATCCCTATCCCATTTATAATATTATAAATGTGTTTACAAAGAACAATTATAATTTTTGAATCCACTTTCAAATCAAATTTAATTAAAATCTTTACAGCGGTATATGTGCGATTGAGTAAACATTATTATATTAATAGAACGTACATTCAACGTATTGCAAAAACGTATTTCAAAAGTTTAACTTTGTATCAACCTTACATTCTTATATCAGCGTAAATCTTTATTTTTCTAGGAAGAGTATTAAGTAATTGTATCAGGAAGAATACAAATCGGTATTATCTTTTACTGTTAAGGCTTTCTATTAAAATATACATAAATAGATGTAGTCTTATGACTATGTAGTATGACAGACTATGTAGTCTTGTCTTTATTGCCAGGGAGATAAGCATAGGTGTATTTCACCTACATTTTACTAGCTATGGTACCACATAATACCTTATTGGTGTCTAACTCCAAACCTTACACACAGCCGCTCATTCACTAAAAGCAGTGATTTCTCTTTAGGAATTCAAATTCTACATGATATACATTGTAATGGCGGATTACGGATGGCATAGTGGTTCAAGTGACCGCCTCACCACTGTTACTGCGTCAAGTGTTGTGGGTTCGATACTCACATGGGACAAAATGTCTGTCATCCACGAATATTTGTTGCGAGTTTGAGTGTTATTTGTGTCCGATGTTTGAATGTTTGTAAAGATCCTCGCGACACAAGTGTCACAGAACTACATGTGGATTTATTTTTTTTGTCTTTTGGTAAAAAGACGATTCCCGCACTAGGTTTAATTCCTGAATTATTCCTACTGCGGGAATTGTCTTTTGTAAATAAAATAATTATTTCATAAAGCGTCATGCATTATTTGTGTAGTCACGTTGCTCTAGTTTGTACAATTATACGTCTCCAATTATTTTGTCAGGTGGAGAAGCACGCAAGAATGGACATTTGACAGTCGAGTTCAAACCGACATTCGAACACATGCCCATGATACCTATCTGGAGCTGGAACGGACGTCCCGCCAATTTAAGTTGTACGGCGCAGAGTATCCCGAACGCTACCATTAAATGGAGGTACGCTGTTAAAATAAAGAGCGACTCTTTATTGTAGTCGTTTCACTTAAACGTTTAAATGAATTCTTATTATTATTGTGTGCATGTTTTTGTATTTAATCTATGATCACCTTTTTAATTAGTGTCGGAAATGTCTTACCATATGCGCTGTTCAAACAATCTTTATTATACATGACTGTATCATTCAAAGGGCTGGTTAAAAAAGTATGACAATAAATTATAACTAGCAATGGTGTTTGAGTATCATAATACCGTTGGTATAACTCTAAGAATTTGCTACCAGACAGGCCCAATAACACTTGACACAATTCAGGAGCCCTGAGATCTCTATGCAATTCAACGATACTTTTTTTATTCATTAGAATCTTATTCTTACAAATTTTCCATTTGTGAATGAATTTTACTTTTTTAATTTTATTTTAAAGTCTATATGGAAGGTGGGTTTCACCATTAAGGTAGGACACGACAAATTTCACATAATATGTTTATTGTTTATTAATCAAACAGTTACAAGTACTTATAAAATAATTATGTCACCTACCTACCACCTTGCAAGATATGACTACCTAAACTCCCAGTTGACAAAGAGTGGCATCCGAAAATTATATGTGACGTCATGCTTCGCTATTTTAACAGTTTTATACGATGTTTTTTTTAATTATACGATGTTTTAAAGTTTCCGCGAACTGGACTTGGTGGAAAGTCCTCAAGTCAAGATCTACGGCTCAGGCCCTTCCAGTTACGTGATTGTGACGCCCACCGACAAGGGACTGTTCGGTGTCTACAAGTGCATTGCGACCAACAGACACGGTGAAGCTGAATACGTCATTCAATTCCGCGAAGCTTTTCCACCCGGCCCCGTCATCCAAGTAAGTGGACTGTTCAACTGAACCTTATGTTGAAAAGTTATGATGTAATATGTTGTCATAAGAAATATATTTTGAAATCGTCCTTTTTATTCTGGGTTTAAAATATTGATCATTATATTTTTATGATGTAATTGCAAATTAATAAAAATGAGCACATGCCACACATTTATACATGAAAGAGCTGTGTCGGTACTACACATTCATAGTATATGTACCTATGTGATGAAATAAGACACCCCAGTGGATAGATTCAAAAAACGTTTATTGTCCTTCAGCAATTTTCAACCACTTCACTAGTTTTCACTAAACTATTACAAAACGATCCTTACTCTGCTAGCTCACCACTGAGACTGACGTTTTGCAAGTCAACATCATTAATTTATTCTATTTGCTGGAAATACGTTTTATTTCACGACTCAAATTATTACCCTTTTATTGACTTACAAAATATCAGCCTCGTAACATATCGAACTGCTAAATTGTAAATAATACATTATAATTCATATCTAAAATAATAGACAGAAAATATTTTTACACAAAACAGTATGAAATAGATTTATTAAATAAATACATTAGAATAATTATGTAGTCATAATCACAACTAAATGCAGTAACCTAATTATAATCATAAATTAATTATAAATAAATAGTAGAAGACGCTTTACGTACCCAATAGTATTTATAACCCTACAAATCATTATTGAATTCAAGTGGTATATCTGAAATGATACTATCGATATCTATACTATAATAATAATAATATTCTACCACATACACACAACACCATCTAGCCCAAACTAAGCATAGCTTGTACTATGGGTACTAGACAATGGATAAACATACATACATACTTTTTTTTTTGTAAATACATACATATTATACATAGAAACACCCAGACTAAGACAAACATCCATGTTCATGCACACAAACGTTTGACTTGTGCGGGAATCGAACCCGCGACCTCAGGCGTGGCAGTCGGTTACACTAACCACTACGCCAACGAGGCCGACTGCGTGTTCGAGACAACCTAAAATTAATAATTCATTGGCTAAAAGCTTGGCACTACTGTCAACTGTAGATTCTAGACAATGGAATTAAATTCAGAATACGTTGTAGTATAGTGGTAGAATAAATTTAGCTATTTGTTTGACGAATCTGGGAGTACCATAATTTTTCATATCAGATATGTTGTTATCAAAGGCATATAATACAATTTTAAAAAAATATGACGACTGGAAAAGGAAATATGTGAATTTAAGGTTTTCCTAGAAATACAGATTTCTATAATAATACAATAAATGTACACAGCGTAATACAAATATTTGATATTCATAATAATATGATATTGAGACACGTGTATATACGTGTCTTTATAAGAACTTATACAAATATAGCTTTGTAGATAAGTAACTAATTAAAATATTGTATTAAATATGTCTCTTTTATTTTGTAGGCTCGTCAAGAGACTATAACAGCAACATCGGTGTCCTTTAATATCGTTGGTCCGGCTGAAGAAATGGGTCCACCAATACTAGCCTACATAGCTCAATATAAGGAAAATGGCAATTTCGATTGGAATCTCTCCCAGAATCGAACTTGGTCCGCCAATTCACCGTACATTATTGAAAATTTGAGACCAATGGTCACTTATGATTTCCGATTCGCTGCGATGAATCAGGTCGGGTCTGGCAGCTGGGGTGGGCCATTGACAGTCATTATGCCTAGACGGTAAGAATACATTGCATCACTTATAAATTTTGTAGATACAAAAAATAATGTTTTGATGTACTTATAATTTAATATACACCAGGTCGGCACCGGAACAACCGAAATGGTGGGAAAATGAAAACCCAGAATCGCTTATTCATGGTAAATACGCAGATAGATACGAGCTAAGATGGAGAGTGCCTGCCAACAATGGCGAACCTATCGATATGTATAAGATCAGCTACTGCCCTGTAAGTTTTTTATTGTACTCTTACTTCATATAATATTCCCATTTCCACACACAATACATGCTTTGAATAGATTTGTTGTCTGGATGATTTATTTTGCTTTCATAAGAAGATAGAATTGGATAAACTTATTACTTTATCGTAGTTTTGCCCATATATCTAAGCCTCTTGTGAATTGAATGTTTAGCTCATATCAGTATTTGGATTCCGTAGAAACGTTACAATTTTATTATTAAAGCCACGTAAATATATACGATAGAATAAATTTCTTGTTTTAACACGCTTTGTTCACATTTTTATTTAGGTGCAGAAAATAACTGGTGAATGGCGCATTGAATCTGAATCTCAATGCATCGTCGAGGAGCTTAAGTCTCCAGAGGTAATCACTTACGAAGTACGTGGACTCCACCCCGACACTCGCTACAGAATGCACGTACAGGCTCACAACGCCCTCGGATATTCCCTGCCTGCTCAACTTTACGTCCAAACCGCTCTCGGTGAGTACAATCAGGAGAGTAACGAGGTCCCAGTAAGGGCCGGCTTCTACGACGTTTACACTGCCTCAGAACCAATGTATTCAAAAGCAACGACCATCTCTTATTTCCTCAGCCTATTCACCTTTGTTTTGTGTTTCGTTTTGTGAACTGTGACCTCGAATTAGTGTTTTGTGCGTCTTTGAATATTTATTTTTAACGTGCTCCTGTAAAATATTTTTACAACGAATTTATTTTTAATGTATTACTTCCATTGGTTCTATGTTTTGCTTTTCTTTTATCAAGTACAAGTATTCATAGATTAAGATATCCGCTTGTTAACCACTTTTATGTTATTTATTTCATCTTCATTTTCTGAATGTTTTTGAAGTGCTGATTAATCATACTTTTTATTTTTATTGTACAATCTTGCCTTTACAAAATAATAATTTTAAAATGTACAAATAATTTTACAAAATGAAGGAAATTGTGAGGAGTATGTTGGAAACGTTGTATTTTGGCATGCATTTTTTTATTATTTTATATTATAATTTCAAAAATTACTCTTAGGTTTTGAGTATGATTATGATTTCAAAGTTAATTATAATGTACTTTTATAGTTTTAAATTTCAAATTGACGACTTTATGTTATGTTGGTGTTAATTTATTACCGATGGTAAGTTTAAATTGCCTATATTTTGTTTTTTGATTTTTAAAGTAGAACTTTTATTTGCCTTATAACTATAAGTATTTATCATTATACAATATTTTCTAGGTAACCCAAATGGAAGTCCAAGTCATTACAGATGGGCTCACACTAAAATGGAAATCTTAGCGACGATATTTATAACATTTAACCTAATATAAACGACTAGTAAAATAATAATCTTATTTATCTTCTAAATTAAGCAAGTCCAAAGACGACTGTTGTTATTTAGGGAAAATACTTGTTGTGATAAAGCAATTTGTTGATGTGTAAATAAGTGTAAATGTTGCTTGTGTTTGATAATATCATAAAATGATTTCTGAACTTTAGTAGTTCCGTTGTGTGAATTTAATCGTGAAATATATAATTCTAAAATTATTTCGAAATGGTATTTAAATTATATCGAAAGTTTACTCCATAGTTATTTTAAAATTAAATATAATACTACTACATAGGTAATTTAACGGCTAATAAATTAACACTGCCAAAATATTAAATCGTAACATAGTGTTAATTAAGAACTAATGCCAAAAATTAAGGCATCCATTACATTTTATCATAGAGAGTTGTATAAGGATTCATAAGATTTGTGTACGAATTTTTGATGACTATTTTGTCTTTTTGATATAGAATAAAGATGGGGAAGGAAATCGTCCATCTAAAAGATTAATGGAAAAAGAGGGGGATATGAATGTTGAACATTATTGAGGGTTGAAAATATAATGTAGTTAGCCAAAAGTTCTACTATAATTGCAAGGAGTTCAGAATTGTGATCTGTTTTAGGAGAAAAAATGACCAATGTGAAAAATAATAAATGTTTTCAAAACAAATTGGCTATTTGTAGTTTTGTGTATAGAAAAGAAAATGAATGAGGTTACGTTTGATAAAGTATACAATATATAAAACTTGTAATAATTTTGCTCCAGATAAGGCACTATTAACTTCATTCATTTTTGTATTAACTACCATCTCCAAATTCCATAAACTTAGTTATAACCCTCATTCCTTTGTACCTCATTGAACTAATAAATTAACTGTAATAAGAGATCGAAAAGAAAGCTGTCAAGATGCTTATCAAGAAGTCCATTAACCCTTTTGAATGTTGATCGTTACACAAGTGTGTTTGTGTCGCCCTGACTGAAATTTGGGTAAATATAATTTTACATTAATATAATATTTTTAATAGTTAATAATCCTGCTGCATAGTTTCCTTTGGAATGTACTAATTACTATTGCATGATCTTCATGTACACCCTTCAAGCGCTGATTTGATTCACATCGTTCCGATAGCATGGTCCCAACATCGACGACTAAACCTACAAATCCTACTTTATACATTTCAGTCTTTACCATTTTAATTATATATTAGTTGTCATATTAGATGACGATGATGTTAGACATTTTAATTTTTGGGTTTTCAAAGTCACCATAGTCGTGCCCGGTTTATTTTTCTAAGCATGGATGGTGTAATCTATGAAACTGCCAACATAGTACCCCTGCCATTATATGTTGTAACCCTAGCACACGTTACCCCGCTACTTCTATTGGCAGTTTCACTAGGTTTTAGGATTTCTTTGTAGAAGAATTATTATTAATTACTGTTGCTTGAAAAATGTTCAATATAATATATTATATAACGTTTTTCAAACAGCAATTCGTATTTCCCTATATTTAAGATTATTTATGTATACTAAGGTGATGGCTGAGATAGATATCCATCAAATATTAATTAGTCGTTTTTAAATATTTTTATCGTTGTGAATTTATCATTATTATAATTGTTTTATAATTGTTTACAATAGATCCGGTACCGCTTAAATAGAATAAAATACTTGTCATGGGGTTTGAACATTTATTTTGCGATAAACGAAATCATTTGGAATGTTTGCATCTTGACAACTTTTCTTTCTTATGATTATTATTATTATTGTTATCATTAATTTTAAGGTCTTCGACTTATGCATCGTCATCTTTCGTTATTGTCATTGGTCTTCATTTCATTTCCATTCAAACCCCATTTCATTCTAGAGGAGAGCTTTCTACCAAAACACTTGAAGTTTTATAAAAATAGAATAGTAACCGGTGATTGGGTGCACGATTTCTTTATCTGAAAGCACTCCCTGTATGTCAACAAATCGCTGATTGCAATGAATGTCTATATTGCTCTATACCAACCTATATTACGTATATACGTAACTTTCTATACACACGAGCTGAATCTGCATTTATTACAATCACTTCCATGTCATCTAACATTTTCAGCTTCTGTGAAATGATGCATAGACTAACCATAAAAAGAGCAGTAGATAAGTTTACCTAGTAATTTGGGTCACACATTGGCTTTATATTTTTATAGCATCCGGTACTCTGCTTCTACTGCTCTTATATTTATTTGCGGAAAATTATATCGAAAATTCATTTAACAGGAGTAGAACGTTCCGGATTTGCGCCACCACAGATGTTGTCGAGTGGAGCCATAATTGGAGTGGCACTCGCTGGCGTATTCATCTGCCTACTCATCGTGGACCTCCTTCTATTGTGCTTCAGGCGGCAAGGAGTCATTGCGACAATCTGTGGCAAGCGTGGCAAGAAGCACAATGACGACGAAGCTAAACTGGGAAGGTATATAACTCCTCATTCTTAAGTCTCATAATATTGACATTAATAAATAATTTCTTTATTACGAAAACCAGTTCATCAGATAGCACATCATCGACATCATAACCGTTCCATTCCAAGTTTTCATAATTGTAATAATTGTTACTGTCTATCTTTTTCTCCCTGTGTTAATCATGTTGAAGCCTACCCCTTGTAATCCTGTGTCCCGTACTAAGTGTTAGTGTCGATGAGAGATGTTTCTGCCCGCTAGTCTGTACGGTTGGCGCTTCCCGCTCCCTTATTGCAGCACGAAGCCGCGCGCGCCGCCCTCCCCCGCGCCCCTGCCGCCGCCCGTCAAGCTCGTGCCGACCCCGACGTAAGGCACACATGCAACATACGACACCTTGAGACTGCCTGCATGCTTTGTTTGTGCGGATCATATGGTTCGGCCCTTGTGACGAGAGATGTCCGATCGAAAGATTTGGTTTGAGAGGACAATTAATTATAATTTTATAAATCTGGGGAAAAGTACCTATGTATGATACTTTTCGCTGGGGCTGAGCAATTTGTACATAATCAAACGGATAGCTTCGCGTTCTGCCTTTTGTAAATAGCGATAAAGTAATACTGTATAGATAGCGTAACGCTTTGAATTGGAGATTAAAGTGTTGTGTAGTTGTGAAGTAGTGTACAGTGCCGCTTTTTCAGATTAACAAATAGAAGCAAAGATTTGATTAAATTCTTAGCAGGTGCCACGTCTTTTAGAATCCGTTTTGTCGCCAAGTTCTATTTAACTGGAACATCTCTTACGACAGTTACCCGACAAAAATACGTTTTAATTTTATTTTATAGTTTCTTTTTGTAATCCTATCTATTGCCGGTTGTGTGTAACTTTTCCTAATGCACTTTTGTCCCCTGTCACAGGTTTTCATAGTTTGACTTTAGCTGTTTGACTATTTGCACAATCCACTAACAAAACTATTTGTCTTCCCAACGCTGCCTCATATCAACCTCGTGTAGTTATGTACCGACTACGCCAGTGTAAGAAAATCAAATATTCATATCATTCAACTTTATACTTTCTGTTTTGGTCTGTGCCTCGTGTGTTGTGTTTGCAGTGTCTGCCAAATAATATTCTGCATTAATTTGTTGGCTTACTGTTGTGTTCGCTTTATTGACCTTCAATCACCTTTCATTACCTACGTAACATAAATTACCTCATATCAACCCACCATTAATGCAAACATGTATATTTTTCTTAAGTTACGTTTTATTGTACAAAGATATTTATTAGATATGGCTTTTAAAATGAATATAAATTTAATGAACCCAGCATAAAATTTAAAAACGTAATTTAAGAAGTTATCGCGCTGTAAATAAATGCTGAAGTCCAGTAAATACATCAAGAATAATATCTAACATAAAATTGTTATCACAGGGATGAAAAGGAGCCACTGAAGGACACAGGCGATGACGCCATAAAGAGGAACTCATCTGTTGAATTCGACGGCCATAGGGTATACGCCACAAGTGGAGGTCCGATCATTGGCAAGAATTCAGCTGTCTAAAGTAACAGAACTACATTAAAGGTTCACATGATTATGAATGTTAAATGTACGTTACATTCGATATGCTTATGTACATGTTTGTGAGCGCGACCAGTATTTTAAAACTGCCAAAAGTTTACTTAAGTATTCAGCTTTACTGTCTATCTAGATTTGTTTATCGTCACATATTATCTATATATTTTTATAACATCTAATTGTAATACGAATATATTGTATACCATTTTCTATAGTGATGTTGTTAAAGGCGGTGCCATCGTCTTTAAGAATAAAACTTTAGTGCACTTTATGCATTTCTTGAATGATACCGTTGCTTCAAGAGGTACGATATGTGCCTTTTAGTGTATGTATTTCTTAATGAGGGTATTATATGTTAGTGTATATAGGATAATACATTACTGTGTCACAATTTTTGTTACTTTCAAAAAGTTTATTTTCCTTCATAGTTTATCTTCGTCTTATGTATGTTTTAAATGTTGTTTTTATATGTCTCTCTATATTCTACTTTATAATATATTTTTCTACCTGGAATAATTATTAGTCATCACAAAATCAGACATCACGACTTAAAAGTGAACAAGACACTTTTGCCGATTTTATTAAGTTACTAAAGCGAATTTGCCTTTAATTTTAATGAAAAGAAATCTGATACTATAGTTGTAAGTTCTTTTAAGTCTTGTAAATACTAAATCTAAGGCTGTAAATATTTTCTATTATATTGTTTAAACGTCTCATACGTATCTCATGTATCATAACTATGAACTGAAACTCAGAGTCAAAAATCATTTCATCTTTCTTTTACACCGTGAGGCATTATTTTTAAGACGCTATCGCTTATCAAGATGTAAGCTACCCCCTAGGTGTCATGTTTAATTTTATAAACGAAATATTAGTTAGTTAGGTAATGTATACCTGTTAGCTCGGTTAAGATAATTCAGATATTCCTACTTAATGTAATTAGTTAAGGTATGTTGAAACACAACACACATTAAAAACAGTAGTTCAACATTTTAAACTATCGTAGATGAAGTACACGATGTCACAATAACTTTGTAAGTCTCAACCTTAGTCTTACACAAACAATTTTTCTATTAGGAATACACTGAAGTTAAACTACTGTTTCTTATTTGTACTGTGTAAGCTCCTTCGAAACAGATTGCTAAATTGCTAAACGTCGTCGCAAAAGTGTTTTAATATCGTCATTACCCAATTTAGCAGCTATTTCGAATGAGCACAGAATTTTTTTATAACTGCTTAATTGTGTCTAAGATATTTTTAATAAAATATTTATCTACATCTCGTACCTAAACTTTACATATTTTTATGTGTTTGAATATTCATACAGCGCTCTTTGAAAGAATTTAGGAATTACTCGTAAAATAAAGTTGTGCGAATAAGCTAAATAAATGTTAAGACCGTGTTTGCTAAGATGTGACTGTTAATCATTTGTTAGTGTAGCACATATTTCACAAGTGCGTCGAGTTTGAACAGAAGTATCTAAAACGCAACTAGGTATCGTTACTTCTAACTAAAACTAGACTCGGAACTAGTCCACAAAGTTAAACTAACTATTATAGCGTAAACTTTGCTAACTAAGTGAATACAGCAATCAAACTCAATTTATCCACCAAATAGTCACTAAGGTTTTCAATAGACCCAATTTCGAGCAATAGAATTACACAATTCATTGAACAAATTGCAAATTAAAGAGCAACAAACCTTTGGTAGTCAATCGCTTCTACATGTACCAGCTTAAATGTTATTCGTATGTAAGTTTGTCTGTCAGCTTGTAGCCGGACTGCGACAAAAGGAGGAACGCATTTTTATATGAAAATAAATATATTGAAAATATTTTTGCATACTTTTATTTCTTACCTAACAAAAGCATGATATCTCAGATCACAACACAATTTACAAGTTTCCTTTCTTAGAACGTTGTGGGCTACCCAAAATACCACCGGTCGATATGACTCGTTATATCTATCCCGTATCTGAAATGACACGGGGTGGCCAAGTTTTTGTTACGAATTACATCTATCACTTAAATATTTACAACAAAGTCTCATTCAAATACATTTTACGGTTCATCAATACTAATTTGCGTTATAAATAGAGCTATTACAGAATAGGAACAACCAAAAAATTTGTCGACAAAGACACGTGATTTATACTCGTTAGTGCAGCGCGGTACGAAAATGGTACGCATTTTAATCGGCATTCTTATTACAATGTAATCTTTTGTCAGGGGATGAACAGACGGGACTCGGGCATAATGCAGAAAATGTTGTGCAACAACACTTATGGACGTATTAGTGATAGTGATGCTACGCTTTAATCGATATTGTTGTTGAGGAGAAAGGGATGGAATTTTATATTAAAACTTGGATGTCGTTTATTTGAAGACCTAAAGACTTGTCAGGCATATAGAGAACAATTTGCGACCAATAAAAATTAACACGAATACTTTTTGATAAATTATGGTAACTGAGGAACAAACACTGTAGGCACCCACAGCAGTCGCATTATATGTATCTATGTATATTTTATTCTTTAGATTTTTTTTCTAGAGCAATTTAAAGTGAGGAAAATCTCTATCAATCATCTCCCTTCTCCAAAAACAGCAGTACCACATTTCGAAGAAAAGTGTCCCTTCTGTAGATTATAAATGTATAAGAATTCGCCCGATGGAGTAGAACATGATATATTGAAAACATCGACTTTATACCGAGCGTGACGCAGTTAACAGCACTATTTGGCAAAAGCAATGCGTCACGCTCGATCCACGGGGTGCAGTCAATCGCTGCGGTCTATAGTCGCCAAGAAAGGACACACAATGACGCACCCTGTGCCACTATAATTTATAATTCACTGACATTCACAGTAGGGGGACCGTGCGTGCCTTATCTGGGCGGATAGAGAGGCGAGTCGAGTGGAGCGTGGTTAGTATGGTGTTATAAAAATATAGAGGAGAGGTAAAAACTTCATGGTATATAGTTAGTTGCCATGACTATTTATATTGAATGATATTATAAATAAACAAAAGATCGTATATAACGAGATTTGGTTATCATAAATAGAAAACTGTGATTTTTGGTAATTCCTTAAAGCATATAGGTAAGTATTTATAGATTAGATTTCTATATTCACAGCTTATTTATTTCTACATTGTATATAAATAGTCTGCCACATCTTCGAAAGAGTAGGCAGAGAAGGTGTGAACCTAAAACGATAGTTGGTGATATGTGGTTATGGCTTTTGGGTAACCCTGACTCGGGAATCAAACATAGCAGTAGCACAAATATAAAAAAATAACTTTCTAACTGTAAGTCCAATTTTTCTCATTACATAAGTTTCGACATCCATTTGGAAAAGGTTGCATTAAAAATATATAATATGAAATGATCAGCTGTGTTGAAAGACTTTCTTCCTTAAGCGAAATTAATAAAATGTAATTTGATTAAAGCCTTTTATAAAGAAAATGTGTCAATTAAAGTACCCAATTATTTTCTGTTTAGATTTATATTTTATTATTAGAGCAGAAAGAAAATAACAGTTTAGTATTATTTTGTAAATGTTATACAAGACAGGCGAGATTTTCTAGTAATTTAATATAATGTCGAGATCATCAATCATATGATTCTGATAGGCGTCTTTCACATCAGTGGATATTTGTAATTAGAAAATATAGGCAGGTACGAAACGACGTAATTGATATTGCAGATAATATTTCACATTCAAAATAATTTACATACTTAATAAGCTTGCTTTGAAATAGAAAAAAGATTTACCATGTTTTGCTTTAATTTTAATCATATTAGAAGGCTTTAAAAGATAATTATGTGTATCACAAAAGTGCTACTTCGAAGTCCCTTATTAACTTTACACTACATTTTTTTACCAATTATAAATAAAAGTTTTCATTATATAGGACAACCGCCGGTAATGCATCGGTGTTTGCTAGGTATCTATTTAAATCTCTATCAAACGTACAAGTATCACTGATTAAAATACTTACATTTACATATATGGCTATATCCTCGATGGATTAGTTAGAGGTGTAATACAAACAAATTAAGTACGTCAACAGTTTTTAAGTCTCATGTACCTAGTAGAGAGTGAATCTATGGTCGTCTACCGGGCAAAGTTTCGCGCTGCTACTGAGAATTTATTTAAAATAACAAAATGGCACAAATGAGACAGTTATAATAAAGTGGACTCAACATTAATCTATACAAATAAATAAAATTGAAGTGTCTGTTTGTAATGTCAAAATAACAGCTTTTTATCTAATGCATATGAAAGTACATAAGGTACCTATACGAAAACATCTATTTTTAAAATTTTTGTCTGTCTGTCTGTCTGTTTGTTTGTTCCGGCTAATCTCTGAAACGGCTGAACCGATTTTGACGAGGCTTTCACTGGCAGATAGCTGATGTTATAAGGAGCAACTTAGGCTACTTCGATTTTAGAAAAAAAATAGCGTTCCGCGGAGACAAACACTGTTTAGTTAAAATCTACGCGGACGAAGTCGCAGGTAACAGCTAGTGTATAATAAACATCGCATCTATACAAGCTGGTAATAACTTAAGAACTTTACACACAACAGCAATTACCACAAGCCGAACTAAGGCTGCTAATATCACAAACAATATTCCAAAATCCATGGCCACCCTACTAAGCCTATATTGGTTATCAGGGGCAACAATTAGGGCGTCCACGCGCCCAGCTTACGTGCGGTTCGTACAACTTCCCTTTCAAATAATTGCCCCAGTAGCAGATGATACGGATTACTACACAACCCTAATATTGTGTACAAAAAGCAATACAGGTTGGACTCATTTCCGATATGAGTCTTGTCATTACGAAAAAATGCACCCCCTATCAATGCCCTTTTTAATTAAGGGTCGCTGGTATTAAAAAGGGATATGTTTATTTTAGTTTTGCAACAGAGGGGCGTAGCCGTAATTACTTCTTTTAAAAAGACCGATTTGACATTTAGTAGGTTGCAGCATTCAGTCAATTGGTTTTGAAGAGGATATATACTTGTGGCGTTGAGCAAATTCAACAATTTATCCAAAAAAATATAAGATTACAAAAATATACTTATTTCAAAAGCTGTTAGAATACATATTCATACTGTAAGAGATAGAACTTTTATAACAGAACTGTTATTGTATGTGAGTGCAATATTTGGTAATTGTCTAAAAGTTTGTAGCAGATACCCAACAAATATGCAAAATCTGTTGCATTGCCCGAAGCCTATATATTTTTCTATCATTAATGGATTAAATCCAAGCAAACGTACTACAGTTAGCATTGGCGCCCAACGCAGTTGATTTTTTGAAGCTACAACCTTTATTTCATACTAGTAACGCCAATTGTGACAATCAAATGATTCTCATGTACACGATGCAGCGACTAAACCGTTCAATACCAAACCGAGAGATATTTCAAACATCTGCATTCATTAATTCCTATGATGGTTATTCTGATCTTATATCTCGGCTAGATAATATGTGATCAAAAGCCTAGGCAGACATGATTTGATGCAATAGACTTTAGCCAGACTCCTTCCATCTCTTTCTGTCAAAACTGCTAAGGTCGAGTTACGATTTCTTTATCAAATAAGTCCATTCATCTCACCATCTCTATCTCAGATAGAGATGGTGAGGTGAATGGAAATGAGGCCTGTCGTGGTGTTTTATGCCCTAGAGGATTGAATCGTAAGTTTGGACTAGTTCTCGTGGACTTACGACCCATAAGTCTTTTAAGTCTCATTTTAGCCTGGCATCTTTTCGATTTACGTCTGTGTCGTTTGTAATTAAACAGATTGTAGTGTTACTAACACTAAAAATTAAAATTAGATGTCCAGAACACTTCGTTAAGAAGTCGTTATAGTACGAACATTGAACAAAATGTCAAAATAAATTACCGTTCCAAGATATAACACCCTACTGTAACAAACTGTATGGACGTGCACGTAGAGATAAAATTGTTTACCAACATAAGTAACGTATAACTAGGAATCATTGACAGATTTGCCGATCTTATTGATACTGGTATCTTCCCCTAAATCGATGCCTGGAGCGATCGACTGCTGCGATTGAATAAGCTTATATCCAGCTGTGGAGATTCAGGGAATTTGCTGATTGATTAGGTAAAAATCAAATAGAACACTTCAAAAAGCTTATATTTATTTTTGTATCAATAGGTATATTTTTACTACTAACTAAAATAAACTAAGTAAACACAACTTGCTTTGTTATGCTTTGCTATATTCGGATTTGGATAGTTCTATTAATTTTCGATAACGATTTTCTGAAAGCTTATTCGAATGCATTGAATTATTAACATAAATCTATTCCAGGAAAGCAAATTTAGCATGTAGTATGACTGTTAGTTATGTAATTGAATAAGAGTGACGAACTGCAGTGGTATAACTGGTCACTTCTCCACAGCCAATCCTAATCTATATCTATACTTATAATAAAACTGTAGAGAGGTCAATTCTATACATTGAATATATATTCAAAATTAATATTGGAGGATGAATGGTGATCGATACTGATGACAAAAATGCAATCAGTAAATTTTTTGTCTGTCTGTCTGTATATGCACGCATGGGTCAAAAACTACTGAAAGGATTTTAACCAAACTTGGTACGATTGTAGTCCATACTCCTGGGCAGGTTATAGGCTATATAACGTAACGCTAAGACACATAGGAGCTGAGCAGTGACGATAAATTTGAAGCAAGTCGGATGAAAATGTGATTTCGAGCACTTATCCTCGCATACGTTGATCATACACCAAAAGTATGTATTACAAAGATGATGGTCTTCAAAAGATCTCCAAAAAAGTCCTCAATAGTATATATCTATCTTTTATAAATTAGCCACAATAACTTGTTTAATCGTTAGGCATTTCTTCAAAGTGTATTAAATACATCAATATATTGTATTTCACATAGATATATTTTTATCAAACTCCCATATTCAAAACGTACACCTTAATGGCTATTTTATAAAAAAAAAATATAGAAATCGGTTTATAAACACACAAGATATAGATGAAATAAAACTCACAAGATATAGATGAAATAAAACTTCCAAATCTCGCCGCGCCAGTATGGGTACGGCTATATGGTTGATTTTTGTTTAACGCGCGAAACGGCCATCCGCTGCATTTATAAAAACTTCACTCACATTTTGTTTGTTTAGTTGAACGTGCTAATCTAAGGAACTACGGGTAAAAATTAATAAAATATTTCTGTGTTGGATAGTCCATTTATAGAGGAAGATATATAACATCACGCTACGACCAATAGGAGCGGAGCATAAATGAAAAATGTTGCAAAAACTAGGAAAATTCTCTTATGTGAAGCAGACGAAGTTACGCGGGTCAGCTAGTTAATATTATAAATGCAAATGTGATTTTGTTTGTTACGATTTATTGCCTTAACTACTCGACCGATCATCATAAAATTTCGCACAGACCTTGTCAGAGAAACAGAAAATACAATAAATTAATTCGGGTGCTGGGTTCTTATCTACGGAATGGATTATCGGCAGATTTATATATCTTAAACATTTTTATTTCATAATTATGTAGCTTTTATATATAATACTGCATGTTTTTTCCGGAGTAGGCGGACTAAGTTTAATGGGTTTTATTTAAAAACACAATAACCTAACCTACATTTACGCAAGCAAAGCTGCGGGCAAAATCTACTATAGGCAAAAACATCGCGCTCATAAACACTAGTCAAGACAATATATGTATAATATATTTCTAACCACATATATGTATATACCATTTACAATAGCTTGATGTAACAAAATCTTAAATAATCAATTCTGATCACCATCCATAATGGCTATCAAGATCCTTGTTAAATACATCTTGCATAATTCGAAGCAAACGCCAAAGCTAGAAGATGCGATCGATCTGTACTAATTACGTAAGTACAGCTAATCACATTGCACATTGCAAGCAGACAGTATAATGACCAAATGCAACGAATACGTGCTCTATCAATTTAGTTCAGTTATTGACAAGGAACAACGTGTGTTATCCATCAGTGTCAACTAACCCCACTGTCTGTTCCGAGGGTGATAAAACAACTTTGTGGAAGTACTTTTGAATTTAGGAAAAAATGTAAACAGTTCACGATTTGAAGTAATCTGTATGAATATTTTTGATACGGTAGGTTTTATATGAAGTTATCTAGTGTCAAAAAATTATGGTACTAGCCGTCAGTAACTATATGTACCTGCATAGTTCGTAGTAAACACATAGACTGGGTTCACGTATATATATATTTACTAGCTTTTGCCCGCATCTTCGCTCGCGTTAATTTACAATTTGACAATCAATTCGGGTTGTACTCTGCTTGTAATAATATAATTCAATCATGATTCGAAAGACACGTAGTGCCATCTAATATCATAAAAACATTATTGTTGTTTTCCTCGGGAACAGTAATTTTTTTCGGGATGAAAGGTAGCCTATGCCTGTTTCTGTACACCTGACAACGTATATGCAAAATTGCAGGATGACTGGTTCAGTGGTTTAGGCGTGAAAAGGTAACAAACAAACAAACTCATTTTCGTTTTTATAATATTAGTTAGAAAGTTAGGATTCTCTAAAGGAATATATATATAAAGGTATATTCTTCGTAAGCCTAAAGGCATAGTTAATTATAATTATGTAAACAATAAAATAAATTTTATGAACAATATATTCCCTCTACTCTTACGCTATTACACCAATTATTTACTCCGATTCCTTACTCACTCTTTTGTTATGAAAATAGAACAAGCACCTACTTATACTATAATAATTTCAGCTAGAATGTTGGGATTGCATATACACGGTATAGATATTATGATAACTAAAACATGGCCATATCGAGAGCCAGATTTATTCGCTTGGGAATGGAACGAAGTTTTGTCTACCAACTACACCGAATGCAGCCCCATGTGGACGCAAGCAAACTTTCCACGACTTTTAATTGCTTGAAAATGCTCCGCGCCGCTTTTGTTTGGCTTTGAAAATCGGTTCCATTTATGCGTGTGTATTTTTTACTACATAATATGCTTTTAACTGAATATTTCGATGTAGCAAACACATATTTCATACACGACAGGAAAAATGCAGTGGCATTCAACTCTAAAATAACTAGCAGTGCTGTATTTCAACCAGTCACTATTAAAAGTTCGAAAGTCAGTCTTTCAGCGCAAACCTTACAGTTTAGCGAGCGGTCCCTATGCAGCGTGCAACTTTATAAAAATGTACATCATTACTCCGCACGATACAAGCTATAACATTTCATGAGATTTATACACATGGGTAATATGGAGGACTTTTATTGCTATATATGGAATATAAAAACTTAAGTGCTTTATTGATAAACTGATATTATAAACGGGAAAGTTTAGATGAGTAGATACATTTTAGAAGATTGAAGCTTGAAACTACGATTAAGGGCTGTATTTCCTTATAATAATTTGAAGCCTTTTTTGTTCCTGTAATAAGAAAAGTTTTTGGAGGTAGGTGGTGAAAAAGATGCTGTACTGAATAGAAGGATTGGTAATCTTGGTTCCTAACGCAACTTGGCTACCATTTGCATAAGATTGAGTGTATAAAATTGTAGAAAGGATATTCTCTATTCTACCATTATAAACAAATAGCTAATTAGTTATTACTCCTAATGTAACGCAATATTCTATTCATTTGATATAAGTTTGTTATATAACGTTCTTATATGTCATGTCAATACATTTTTCATTTATCTATTAGCTTAAGCGATCGCAGAAAGAGAATTTGGCTAAGCCTACAGGGACTTTTTAACATAGTCATCAACGCGCAAGAATTTCATCTAGTACTGTAAGTCTATAGTCTAAAAGTCGCTTACCATCACGAAGAATTAGCACTTGTTAAGCTTTTATTTAGTTCACTGATCTGCAATATAAAAGAAAACAGAATAAAATAACTTTATTTGCATAGTGTGATTAGAGAGAGATATGGCATGAAAGTGGATATAGTGACGAAAATAGAAAAGGGTATTGAAATTAAACTACTATATACGGATTTTATCGCGTTGTTTTGACAAACCACAGATGCTCGCTAAAGAACACCGATTCCTACCAAGGATGCTTTGCGAGGCTATTGAAATCAAAAAACATGCTAATTTCAATAGAGAAGATGGTTGGAATGTACCACCAGCTTGGGATCCAGTAATTCAAATAGTCAAACCCAAGAAGAAGCAAACCACAGCTAGACTTCATGATACTTTGAGCTCATTCTGCGTAAATAGAAACACCCATGATTAAAGTATGTTCGGGTACTTTAAAATAACTACACTGGAACATTGAGACAACTACCATCTTAGTCTCCCCGTGACCATGGCTGCTGAAAAGCAACTGAAACGTCGGGGAAAGTGTAAACATAAATATAAATAGTATAATATTATAGTAATAGTATAAATAGTTTTAATAGTTTCAATAATTAATAAGCTTAAAAATTTGTAAAGTTTAATATTAATAGTAGTATAACAGTTTTCAACATTTTGCAATAAAGTGTCAAATAAACAACGCGATAAAATCCGTATATAGTAGTTTAATTTCAATGAATAACATTCGCATAAACAGAAGACAATATTAAGAAAAGGGTATGTTAAGCTGGTTTGGGCATGTAGAAAGAATGGACGAGAAAAGACTAACTAAGAAAGTTTATAAGGCTTGTGTGTATGGTACAGTTGCAAGGGGAAGGGAAATTTTCTTGATCAGATCGGAGACGTTCTGGGCGAGGGCCAGGTTAAGAGCACCTAACCCGGTGAGCGTGTATGAGGAATGTGAAAAAAGTGAATGAAGCCAGAGAAGTGTGTCGGGATCGTAGCAAATAGAAATCCGTAGTCTCTGCCTACCCCTCTGGGAAACAGGCGTAAATGTGTGTAGTATGTATTTGCATGAAATTTTATCAACTTTAAAATGTTATCTAGTATTGAATTAAAGCTTTAAGTGTCTTGTGCATGGAATAACATTATCAAGCTCATTGCATAAAGCAGTACCTACTAAAAGTAATGACGGAACATTTCATTCGTTACTAGTAAGTGATTGAGATAGGGATCATTCATTTGCTACAAGCAGAACTTATAAATATTGGCATCATTAAATTGGTTTTGACGTCATGTACTTATTGCAGACTCTCACTTTTCACTGCCGGGTAATAGTTTAGGTAAGTGGTCGTCTCAACACTGCCACTGCACCGAGTGTTGTGGGTTCGATCCCCTCATCTTCATATTTAAGAGCTTTGCTCTTGTTGATTGAGTATGCGCCATCTTTCTCGATTTACGGCCAATTCCTTGACTTCCTTATAAGACATAACCTTCGCCTTTTCTTTTATTTGGTCAGTGAATGTCCTCCTGGGTCTGTCCCTTCCTCTCTTACTTTCCACTTTACCTACTATGATGTTTCTTATGAAGTCAAATGCTTGCTGACCCTTTTAAACTGTACACATAGGTATATTCAATTAGTTGCAATATTATGCGTGAATTCACGGAATTGTAGTTCGTTTTAGGTTATATTGGATATAGCCATAAAATGACTGGCGCGAGTGAAATGCATGACATAATAAATAAATACGAATCCGGGTCGATATATAAAACTGGAGATCGTACTACATATGCAATTTTTGAAATTATACAATATATTATATCCGTAATGTTAATTGGAGGAGGCTGAGGGGGTAATGACTAGAAGCGGCCTAATTGATTTATAGTAGTTCGCCCAACGATTAATATTCGACCAAAATCATTACTAAAAATTGAGAACACATATAGGTATGTTTCTTTAACTACGTGATTTCATTTTTATGTTGTATAAGGTCAATAACAGCTGCTAAACAAAACAAAAAATAAAGAAAGGTACTAAATAATATTTTAATATAGTTTGTTTATGTTTCTTATTGTCAGACGCTGATAACAATTAGTAAGGTATCTGATGAATCTAGTTTGCATTCACATCTGCATTGCATCGACTTATAAATATATACATATATATAGGTGTAGAGGAATACACTGTAATATTAATAATTACTAGGTAATATAAAAATTATATTCGTAGCAAAATTTATGATTTACTAGTATGCACACTTCCCAGAATTCGCAAAAACGTTGAGTTCCCAATGGACGACCAAACTGTACATTAATTACATGCATACTATCGAAATTTCGCGGTGTTATTAATTAAACTATGTTTTGAAATTTCACCACGAAAGTTAATTTAACATTGTACATACCACGTAAAATGTTAATTTCACATTTTGGACATTTTCACATGATACTAATGACATAACATAAAGGCGAAAAGAAGAACAATTTGTTCTGGCAATGACTTAGCTATGAAGTATAACAGTCTGACTAAAACACCGACTAATAATAATACATCTACACTTCAGAATGAAATCGCCTGTTTACTGATAAGCCATTTGAAATCACGGCAAAAGGGAATGCCGTTTAAGAACGCCTTTTTTACCTCGGGGAAAATCTTCATAAGTTATGGTACAGGAAAAGCATACCCGGTGTATTTGCGTAACCAGTAACATAACTAAAAGTACCATATTGCGTTACCAATATAAGCACTAGCTACTTTGACTGAACTGATAGCGTAGTGATTTAAATGAGCGCCTCACCTCAAGATATGTGGATTTGACACAAGGGACAAAAAATTGTGTAAACCATAAATAGTTGTGCCGAGTGTAAGTGTGCTTTGTGTCCCTTGTTTGAATGCTTGTAAGGTTCACCACGGGTTAGGAGATTTCCTAGTGCGAGAGGTGAGTGTTTAAATAATAAAATAAACTTATATATTATGTATATGAACCACAGCTGATCGTTTGCCTTCTCCATGACGACAGGTCGAATACGTTGTACTATATGCTCATCGTAGATAGTTACTTCTTTGACATTTGCCATCTAAAAACGCTGTCTGATTTCAGCTACAATGTGAGTTGACCCACAAACAGAAACCTAAGTTCTGCATATCCACCAGACCAGTATTCAATGCGTTTCACATTCGACACACATCAATCTCACTTCGATGGTATTAATGGGAATAGGTAGGTTTTAACGGTTTTGTCTTTAAATGGGACCCAACGGACATGCCACTATGCTAGTCAAATATATAGAAATATATAAGAATAGCGTCTTTTATGTCCAGAGTTGCCATGTGTAAAAATACTATCATTATGAGTCTGTCAGATCGTCTGCTGCAGACTGGAACGTACAGACGATGGATGGCTATTGCCACTTAATTTGTTTTTAATTCAAATTTTAACCATTATTTAATTATGTGTCGGCCTTGTATATTATGGATCCCAGAGTCCGAAATAAAGTGTTATTATTATTATTATTAAATACAAAAACCCAAACAGATCTATACAATTTATTCAGATAATGATACTTGACAGATAGTTTTGTATATTAGTAAGCGTATTTAAAGTGGTGTACTAAAATGTAAAAAGGCTAGATAACAACATACTAGCTCATAATTTAAATACACCTTTGTTTCCCGGCAGTTTAGAAAGATACTACTACTATTGCCACTTGCTACCATCCTGGCATACTTCTATTGTTTTATTAATTTCCATGCAATTTTTCATTTACACTCATCGGTTTAAGGTACTCTTATGTCTGCGTAAAACTAGTAATTTTGGAAGTAAGGAATCCACTACAGTTACTTTACAGCAGAGTGTGTAACCATGATGGTATTGGTACACACGCTACTGAACCGTAATTATCAACTTCACTAGGGCTTGATATATTTAAGGATTACCTCAGTCCCCTACCACATTGGAACATAATACTTTTAACGTCATGTATACCTCTGCCCGCCCATTATAGGGTCGCCTGCAAAGGATTATAGCTACAATAATTTATTTTACGAACCACATACTCGTATTTCAAGTTTACAATGTAAATTTGCGACAGAGCTCTTTTCAATTGTAGCTTTGTAAGAACGAAGATACATACATTGGTACTAATGAATATCTAGTACCGCCAAAGGACGGTGATGTTACATTTCCCTAAAGATACTTATTTATTTAGAAACTGCCGTTTCTTCAGTATATTTATAAAACCATGCTTACACTTTTTATAAACGGAGAAATAATTTATTTACAAAGAATAAAAATATTCATAAAATAACTAAATACCTATTAAGGCTGTAGAAAGAAACTCATTTGCTTCACGGTAATTAAAATCCTTTAGATACGAAAATTTTCAGAGGATTGAAAAGAAAATACAGCCATTTTGATCTCTTAAAATTTAACTTGAATGTACGCTGTACTTTATTAAAGAAACAATACATAAGAATACAGAATAAACAAAAAATATATCACTTTTATACAGCTTGTTTCTAGTTTCTACCCCCATTTTATTCCGAGTGTATAACTGACGTCAGACAGGCGTGTTGCACTCATCACTCAAAGGAGATTAAACTTTTTCTACACAGTTGAGTTATTGCAGCTACCAATAATTGGGCGTATGAGCGCCGAAGGGGGCTGTCTAGCTAGTGTCTAGACAAGCACATTTATATATAAAAAGAAATGTCAAAAACAAACCGCCAAACTTTAACGGAAACGTTGACGCACCCCTGCAAATGCTCTTTTCCTGTAAAACTTTCGGAAGTTGAAATAAAAATAACATTCGATGAAATCATAACAAATTTAAGCCATCGCTACAACCTGAATTCGCACTTCATTTATTTATTATATCAAAGATTCTGACAATACGATAAAAATATTTCAGTATGCTGAACAATTGCGAATTTATTTTTTGAAGTTTTGGAGTCTTTGGGTTGGTAGCGTAGCCTAATTTTATTGGCGGCTAAAGGTATTTTGACAGCAGTTCCTTATGTACTCGAATAGCAGTAATTCTCGAATCATTGTTGACTTAACTGACAAAACTATTAAAAGCTCAGATAAATAAAGGCGAACGTAACTTTCATGTTGAGAGACCTAAAACTGCATTCTAGTAATTTAGAACATGTCATGTTCTATTTTCTCAAAGTAAAAATCCTTTATTCACTGCACAACAGCATGTCTGATGATTGGGTTATGTTACATGATATTAGTCCAACTTTTAATGACTATTTCAAATCTGTGACTGAAATTTCTCTATCAGGTGTAGTTAACAAAATATGACACATGGGTCTTTTTATAATAAAACATAGTATATTTAAATATTATCTTATTTTATTTAGTTCTTAAGTTGAAAAAATATTTCTTTTATTTGACTTCCTTGCTGATATTATTATTTACATATTCTGCGCAAATGAAACAAAAATGATTCGGATTATTCACACAAACACGTCTTGACGATGCCATATCAAATTATATTAAGAATACTTAATATTGTTCTAGTTATCAGCAAATTCAGTGGAAGATACAACTCGTAAACAAGAGCTGTTACAAAAAAAAATGAGGGTATATGTAGAATCAGTCACGTCGAATTAGTTAACATCATGTGATAAAAGTCATTCTTCAGACAAAAGATGCAATTTTGTTGTGCAATGTTATTATTTAGGTCACAATGTTTGGGATTACCGCAAAAGTAACTGAATGTGATCAAACTAAATTTACATTCTTATATTTATTTTCAAAGTAGAGTAGTAGTAGGATATTTCAGAAGATCATTTTCCGTCACGCGTCAACCGTTTAACGCATTGTAGAATTGAACTTGAAACTTGACACACAGATAAGCTATGTCCTTGATACTTCTGCCGCTGTGCGTTCCCGTGGTATTCACACGAGTGAAGCTGCGCGGAGCGACTAGTGAAATCTATGTAATAATATTATGTATCTATAAATCTCGTGCCACGGTGTTTGTAGTCGCACTCCTCCGAAACGGCTCGACCGATTTTTATGAAATTTTATATGTATATTTAGTAGGTATGACAATAGGTCGTAAATTATATTTCATACCGCTAGGTGATAAGGATGACCCTATCCAGCAGAACAACGTTTGCCGTGTCGACTAGTATAACTATGAAATTTAAAATGTATTCATTACATTTTACCTGACTCATTCCCCTACCACATAACACACCCCATATTAAACATGAAACAATAATATAAATTATAGCACAGCCGAACGTTCGAACGCACATATTAATCTAATCGAGCCGCTGTTTGTACGGGCAAGTCCACCGGACAAACAGAGGGCCCGGATTATGACGTTACTCTAATTGACACCGTTATTTGGACCCAAAACCTAAACAACGCACCCCCGTCACGTGATGATGCATCCTGATTAGAATTTGCTTTGATTAATCCTTAGAGGAATGTTTCAGCGTGTATTAAATTATAATATAAATACCATACATTTGAAATACACGTATCAAAGCGATTACGATTTGCATGTAGGCTAACCTTTCGTCCATTTACCTGCTATCATTTCATGATTGTACATTTATGAACACAAATTATGTTCATTGAGATGTTTAACATGGCAATAGGAAATATTACTTCTAAAATATGTATCTATTATTCTAGCAAATAGCATATTGCTGATCAGATATAGTAATAATATTAAAAGCTTTGTTAAAATGTTTATATAAATACAAAATCTGCCAAATCAATCTATTTATTTGAAACATAAAGATTTTTAATATTGATATGGTCACTATAAGATGTTGTTAGGCTAGCTAATTACGTAATACCTTAAGACAGAAGGACTCTTAAGTAGGAACTGAATAAATTAACCGACTTGGTATTACATGGATCTCACAACTTTTTACGGTAGAAGACCTGAGTTGCGAGATTTGGGTTTTCTTACAAGTATGTTTTTGATGGCATATAATTAGGACTTAATAACAATATCAAATCAGAATTGCTAACGACAGCTTATTAACTTTATTAGTTACTACATTTTGCTCGCGGCTTCGCTCGCGTAAATGTTAGTAATAGTAGGTACTTTTTTCTGGCTAAAAGGTATGGTTTTTCTGTACCCCTTAAAACCTGTATACGAAATTTCATAATGATCGGTCGGATAGTTAAGGCGTGAATGCGTCACAAATACAAAATATTAGTTAAGAATTTAACTTAAATTAAAACGTAAATCTAATATGAAAACATAAATTATATTTTTCTAAGCCATGAAAAATTATTTCAAAATGTAATCAAGATTAATCTGACTTATTTTAAATACTTACGTTATTTTCTAATATATATCTAATATAGCTATGTTAGTTTATTTTTATATGTTTTTGCAATTTCGAAATGTATTATGAACTTGATTTTACCCACGGCTTCGCTCGCGTTAATGTAGATTTCTGAAACATGTCTATCCTTCGAGAACAGTAGGTACTTTTGTCTAAATGAAAGGTCCTTTTCTGTATTCCTGACAACGTGTATGCGAAATTTAATGATAATCGGTCGAGTAGTTAAGGCGTGGAAGCATAACAAATAAACAAACCGACATTCGCATTTATAATATTAGTTAGGATATATAGTTTTAATTATATGTATTTAATTTAAGTACAATGAATGCTTCAATCTCCGAGACCACGAGGTCCGAAGGATAAACCGTAAAAGCATCTCTTCATTATGACTACAAAGAAATCGGTTGAACAAAACACATGAACTTCTAATATATTGTTTTTCGGCCTCGGTGGCGTAGTGGTTAGTGTAACCGACTGCCACGCCTGAGGTCGCGGGTTCGATTCCCGCACAAGTCAAACATTTGTGTGCATGAACATGGATGTTTGTCTTGGTCTGGGTGTTTCTATGTATAAGAGAAAATCCTCAAAGCCGATCGTTACAGTGCCGTTCTGTTGTGTGTCACGTGATCTAAAAGCTTCTGTAAAGCGTTGTATTTGTTGATATGTATTTACAAAAAAAAAGTATATATGTATGTTTTTTATCCATTGTCTAGTACCCATAGTACAAGCTCTGCTTAGTTTGGGCTAGATGGTGTCGTGTGTATGTGGTAGAATATTATTATTATTATTGCGAAAATTTTAAGGAAAGCTCTCCATTTTAATGTAATCCCATTTGCTGTTCATTGCTCAATAACTTTCCAATAAAAGTTTCACACTCACAACACGGCATAAATCACTTCACAAATTGATTAGTTTCCAAGCGCTTGTACTAGGACGGCATGAGCCCACAGTCACCGTGACCGCGCGAATAACAATACCGATAATATTCGTACCCTCACGATTTGGACGCAGATGGTCAAGCAATTGACCGGATCTGTTTCTATGAACAAAATCTCACCTAATGCTACGATATTACCGCCGACAGATGTTTAGTAGTACGGCTGTCCGTGAATTTTGTTTAACCGGTTGTAAGTATGATAAATATAGTACAAGTGTTAACGCGGTTAGATAATATAGGGCGTGTATACAATGAATAATATTGGTAATAATTTTAGTTATATTCATACGTTAATGATTGTGTTTATTATAGTAAAAACAAAATATAGCTGCAGGTTCTTACGTATGTAATATATACGGCCGGCGGGTGGGCATTTTTGCTGTATGTTTGCCTGGTACGTTAAAATAACGTAATAATATAACAATAATATCAGCCTAATAAGCTTGTCTCACTGCCGAGCTTCTTAGCAGTACGAAAATATACTCTTCTCATACTAAATATAATCTACACTAGTTGATCCACTCAACTTCGTCTGCTTCACATAAGAGAATTTTCCTAGTTTTTGCAACATTTTTCACTGATGCTCTGCTCCTATTGGTCGTAGCGTGATGTTATATAGCCTTCCTCGATAAATGGGCTATCTAACACTAAACGAATTTCCTGAGTCCTGCTGAGTTCTGTTCCTGAGATTAGCGCGTTCAACCAAACAAACAAACAAACAAACTCTTCAGCTTTAAAATATTAGTATAGATTATGGAACACAACGATGGCCCAGTGCGGGTGTGCAGGTGTACCACACCTTTGAGAACATCTCGGGATCTCTAAAATTCCCTTACGATGTTCTTCTTCACCAAAAACGACCGATGATAGGTCATACATACATAGCTTCAAAAAGACAGATATGCTTGCATCGGGTTCGAATTTGAGATATCTGCTTGAGAAACCAACGATGACCCCACTTGGCTATTGCTGGACTATGATATATTTAATTTTAATTTGAAATTGACTTTCCTCGATATAATGATTTTCAGCATTAATTTATGACACATATTCTATGAATATATTTTTATTTTTTTTATTTTCACATATTCATAGCTTAAACGACTCGTTTCTTGCTATAAGAGCTGGACCTAAGTGGATACTCATATTAGATGATAATATTATTGCACCAGGTAACGGCATCCGTGCAATATGCGAGAGATATTGCCAATTCTGAAGATACATTTTGTTTGTACGTGAGGCACTGCGATGTGGCTAACGCTGAGCACTGATCGATCGAAGCTGTGTGCTTACATAAAGTCACACCACACCTCTCCTTATCATAAATAACTTAGAATGGTCTGTGTTATTATGAATATAGATCAACTTCGTACCTCGAAATATCGTTAGCATATATTGTGAGCTTCAAAGGCGATTAATAAATTGTATGAAGGACAGCGCCTTCACATCATTTATTCATTGCTTTTTGGAACTCTCAACAGGACTGTATCTGTGAAAATAAATATGTCTTCTTTTGAAAGGTACCTATTGAGTCGCAGCGGTACACCGGCGGCCAGACGAGAGATTTTCAAGTATTTCTGTCATTTCAACAATTGACGGGTTATTCACGATATACGAGTATATCCTGGTTTTTAAGCATCAATAGATTATAGTAACCGCTTGCCATCAGATAAAACGTAATCTTGGTGCCTAACTTTAGTAGGTACTTTTACTTTTACAATAATGTTAAAATTATAAAGGTGTGTTTCCAATTAATAAATAGGTTGAGAGCTTATTGATACTTAGCTACGTATTTCGCTAAAGCTCTATGCAGCGTATATACTTTTAATAATTAATATTTTGAATGTTAAGAAACTATAGCATAAAGGGGAAGCTGTTGGACTTTCTCGCAGTCTGAGTTCAATCTTACGGTACGTACCTCTGATTTTTTTTATCAGAGGTACATACCGTAAGTTATGTGCGTAATAATTAATTACGGTGTGTGAAAATATCGTTTGAAAACCTTCATAATTTCTGTCAGTTTGTCATAATGTCTTCTTCTAGGCCAGAACGCGGTAGTGGGATAGGTTATGATAAACAGGGTTATATTATTAATTATTTGACTACCTGTTCTTTCCGCTGTCGAGGCTGCAAGGTCCGAGCTCCGCCAGGTCCTAGTAGAGAAGTGGAAGGAGCCTGAGCATCGCGGCGCCGTGAGTTGATCGCGACAGTTGCATTGGTGCCCTCTCACTCCCGGTCGTAGTTCAGTCTATGGTCCGGAGTAAGAGGTCGTGAAACGCCGTCGCCTCCTTCTGTGAGCAAGTGATTTCCATCAAGGAGGCGGCGGAGCGTGAGAGAGAGGGTTTAAACGTCATCTCGCGCCCTCCGGCGCCCGGTTCTGCGGTTGAGGAGAGCCCCAACCGCAGAACCGGGCGCCGGAGGGCGCGAGATAACCTCCAGCCGCCCTGAGGTTTGACCTGAGGGTGGTGGGCTTCGTGGGTCTGCCCGCCATCCGATCAGCACTAGGTCCGAGAGGCGGCATGCGTGTCCCACGCGCGCCTCTGTGTCGAGTCCGTCTCCCCTCTAGGGGGGGGGCCAGTAGGGTTTTATGAGTGAGAAGTGCCAAAGGGTAAGTCTCTTCGTGTAGTGGCCTGCCGTTTCATACGGCGGGCCGAAATCTCAGCGGGGTTGCGACCGCATGTGCAAGTGATTCGCGCGGCCCCGACGATAGCGGTTTCTTAGAGGAACACCGTGGTAGGTTTAGTCGGTATTCCGGGCGGTCCATGATCATCAATAATTACTTGACTGTCAATCTCATAATAAATATATCTTTTCATTCCATTGATAAAACAGCTACTTCAAAACTATAATAGACTTAAAAGTAAAACTATCTTAACGTTGTCTTATTTAAATATATTTTATAGAACAGTTACCAGGAAATCCAAACTTCCATCGAGATTGTAACAAGAAAAAAACTCTTAAGGACTTGCTTCCGATTAAAGTGTCAAAGAATAGTATTTCTAAGTAAACATACTTAATCCTATTTACTTGTACTTACAGTACAGATTTAGCCAACGATACGGGATATTTCACTTATAATTGAGGTAAAGTTACATAGTCTATTTCCAGGTATACATCTAAGGATGAATTTGAAATCCTTTGTATGTAAAATCCCTTGGATTTGATATCTATTTTCGTACAAAGCTAAGTACCAAATCCGCATGTAATGATTACACAATATTGTCCCCGAATAACCTTTCATGTGATATCCAAAAGCTATTTCATAAATCTGTCAGTCACCTGGTGGTCTTAGTGGCGTATTACCAATCATATTACCAATATTGGATGGAACATGGGTACAATTGAATGTTATACTAAGTTGTGGCGATATGTCGTACAAATGTGTGTTTGTTGGTGAATCATTGATCGTTGGAAAGTATTGAATTATGTAGTACGTGGTCAATGAATGGAAGCATTGCATTATTTTTACGTGGCGTACCAAACTTATTGCGATTTATCAAATTACGCTCGTAGGTATTTCTAATAATCCAGATATCATGAGAAGCTTTATAAATATAAAAATAGAGACTATAGAGATTAGAAATTCAAATCTTCGCGGGAATACAGTTGTATATAGATATTTTTGATATCGTAAATTTGACTATATTTGCAATTCAACAATATTGTATGGGTAGTCAACTTGATACAATCAATAGCCGAATCCATTCCTATATTCTTGCAATCCTACATTATACCTTGATGATATACCAACAATACAAAATATTGGCTATCCTAACTAATATTATAAATGTTAATGTGAGTTTGTTTGTTTGTTACGCTTTCACGTCTTAAATACTGGACCGATTATTATGAAATTTCGCATACACATTGTCAGGGGAATAGAAAAGAACTGTTAGTAATCTAACCTATGTTTCCTCAAGCGAATTCGCAGGCAAAATCTAGTTATTAATAAATCTTTTTGAGACAATTTTCAATTTTAAATCATGGCATATTATTATTTCAATTGATCCACTTTTATGTAAATAAAAATGAATAAACGTACACGCTGTCGCGTTTACACCAGTATTAATTAGTCTTAGGATACTCGCTGTAAAAGTAACTTTGAGAAGAGGCCCGCGGCCAATAGTGGCACAGTTAATAAACAGGATTAATTTCCTTATACTTCTCTCTTAAAAAGTATAATACGTGTATCGAGAAAGACTTTACAAACATTCAAACAACGGACTCAAAGAACATCCAGATTCGGCACAACCCTTTGTATATCCCACAAAGTTTTGTCCCGTATAGGATTCGAACTTGGCGTAGTAACAGTGGCGGGGCAACCAAGTAAAACCACTACGCCATCCGTGCAGTCAAAATATAACGGATTGTTTATCAGTGCGTGTAAAGTAATATCTACCTGTAAGTAACAAGGAGTATAACAATAACCATTTCCCCCGTCCCCTTTTACGACCAATGCGGTTTCTTTCCATTGATATGTAATTTAAATTTATCACATAGTAAAAGGTTTACTACGGCAACGCGTGCACTGCCCAAAAGGGTTCATCGTAGGACCAGGTAGACGAATTTTTGATCAATGTGTATAGTGACAGTCTATAAACATACTCGTAGTTCAAAGTGTATCTCAAGACAATTTAGGCAGTGCTAGGCTAACCATTCTACATTGTTTCATATACACATATATGACATGTGGATATATTGACATAAAAACCAATAACTTTTGACATAATACTGTTTAATTATCACTAGATACCACCGATATACTGCAACTCATTTTTAATAATTAATAATAATATGTTTTATTTTTATTAATCAGTTTTATATTTTTTCTATAGTGTTCAAAACGAATAATTATTATAAACTAAACTTTCAATCATTATCAAATAAAACAAAAACAAACTTATGAGTTATGGTCGTCCAAGTAAACATTTCTGCAAACTATTAGGTACCAGTAGTTACGCTCGCATTAGCAGCTGTTGTATTGTTAGAGTTGCACCCAACTATAGATAAATTTATTGAAATCAATTCGGCGGTTAATTAAGCCGTGAAATCGAAATAGTCCGAGTGAATTTCGTATTTTCTATAAGCATGACTGACTTACTTTCAATAAAAAAATAAGTCGAGTCTATGAGAAGAAAAAGCCATGCAACAATCCTATGGCCACTATACATGGACTTACGCTTATTATCTATGCACCTCCAGGCATTTTTAAGTTTTTAAAGAGCAATTCATATTGATCTGTCCGCCGCTTTCCCAGAGGACTGCGAATTTCAAAGGAAACAGAGACAAAATTCCAAGGAAATACCTAGTAAAAGATATTACACTGAACAAGAACCACCTGGCTATGGAAATACGTTCACCTTGCAGAAGATTAGCAAGACAAGATTTGTTACATGTTATACAGCCGGCTATTGTTGCAAAAGCTTAGTGTAAGAACTTGGATCTCGGTAGTGTTTGTCATGTGCAGTCGACACAATATTGCAGAACTATCTAAGGATATTCTGCGTTTACACCTAAATCTTTAAACAATATACCTCACAAACATGTACAAATTGTCCCAGCCTTCATACATATGTACTAAAACGTTACTCCTGTAAATAAATTATGTAAATCTAAGCCGTTTTCGTGAGCATTTCATGTTTCATAATGAATCCTTTCCATATAAACCCTACGTGCTCTTTAACTAAAGTGAGTAATAAAACATGGACCACATCTTTTTTTTCGGAAAAAATGGAAATAAAGAAGGAAAAGCGAACGAAGGACCCTCTGGGATGTAGTTTGATGGGATCACGTACGGAAACTTTTTCGGGTATTTAGCGAAAGGGCAGCTTTTCCACGAATTTTACTCAAATTGAATTATATGATGCAGAAGTGGTCCAAACTCAAAGGCATTTAATATACGCTGCGGCAACGCAAGAAATACAACCGAAAATATTTGACGTTCAATATTTCATCTACTGAAATAACACTGCCTCGTCAATGCGTCGCATAAGCGTCAGCTTAACAGTCAATTATGAAGTGAATTATAATGGAAATTTGTCGTCAAGAAACAGTCGAAAATCAAATTCAAAAAATCAATGTTATATCTCAGTAACTATATACATATGTGTTTTCATACCTTTGTCTTTTCCATAAAAGTATAAAAATAATACCACACAAATCTGCACCTGTTACGAAAGAGCAAGGCGTATAAAATTTATACTTTTCTGGTCTTTTAGTCTTTTCTAGTCTGCATGCTTTGTTGCACATCAAATAAGCATGCAGACTGTCTGATGGTAAGCGATTAATTACCCTTCACTTCAATCACTTACATTGGGAGACAGACTATTATACGCGTATTGCTGGCTATAGGAAAAATAATTAAAGATACGATGAAATAAAAAGAATGGGAGAAGTAATATGTAGAAGATATGAGCTTGTGGTTCTTTTACTCATCGGATGAAACGCAGTAACTGTTACTAAAGGTTTCCTATACTGTTCTGGTACTTTTTCGGGTGTGACGACTCTTTTGCCACGAATATCACTCGCGTGTTACCGATACTATAAAAAAGGGATGAGAAATGGAATGGGCAATGAGGTATGTGAGCCTTTGCAACTCTTACTTACTAAGGTAAACAATAATTCAAATTCCCCGTAAGAAGATAGAATTACGCGCGACAGGACTTGTAACGGGACTGCTTACGCATAAATTTTGTATAGTCATGCGCGATTATGCATTAGTGTCGCGCAGCAGTAATCTTAGCTAGAATGACCTAAATGTGGGGTTGCTAAACCACTCAGTTAGGTGTTATTAATGTCGTATTTGTATAATTAATGTCGTATTTGTACATGTAAAATTCGTACTTTTGTCACTATTAGAAAGCTACTTTATCTAGAAGCAACATAGGTAAGACAGTAACATCGTGTTGCGAGCCACGGGAGCGGAGCATTAATCATAAATTTGAGGTAAACCGCGGGTGATAGCTAGCGTATTTAATATGAAACTGGTACTTACCAGACAACATATATCTATATTTTGTAGGAAGTATTTCATTTGGCTATCCATACAAATTGACTATATTTACACTCATACGTACTAACATGTACCGTCGCCAAATAATTGAAAATGGCAGACTCTTCCAATCTAAAACGTATGTATGTACACTGAAGAGGAAAACCCGAATGGTAATGAACACAATTGACTTAATGTTTAACTCAACCCGTTTATCTCGCAGTAAATGGAAGGCAGGGTTAGAAAGTACTTTGACCATTACACAGAACTTGGTCCGCGGAATTGATGTTAGCCAAATAGAATTTAATTGTAACGTCCACAATGAGATTCGCTGCAATTTATTTTTACAACACAACAATCTTGCCGCTAAGGTACGAAACAAAATGTAAAAGTTTACAACCCCTTTATTTGGCACGTAATAAAGTTTTACGATATGGCATTTACTTAACGCACAAGTTGACCCTACCGTGAACCCCGCTTACGAAACTTTATAATTTAATTATAACACCCTTAGGAGTCGTTATACAGAGCTCTCTGCATTTCAAACGTAGATTTAGACTTCCATCGAATGAAAGTACAATTTGATTCTAACTTCATGATATAATATGGCTGCTGTACCAGCTCTGCTTTTTATGTTGTTTTATGGCAATCAACTTATTAAGCACCAAAAATATAGAACAGAATAATTTAGTAGAAATTTATCTTATCTTATGTGGGGGCCAGTAAGTGCAGACCGCCGACACTTCGACCCAGTGGGATCTTTTGTGTCGACACTCTCCCAATAACGACTGCCATAGATGTTCATGGCAGCCGGGACCAACAGCTTAACGTGCTTTCCGAGGCACGGAGCAGGCGATAATTGTCAATCTATACGCACATAATTTCGAAAAGTCATATAACTTCCGAAATTCCGAGGTGCGCGACGTGGGTTCGAATTTGAGACCCTCTGTATTGCAGTCTGTTGGTCTCCCCACTGAGCTATCGCTGCTCTTTAGTGGAAATTTAAGTAGGTAATACAGTACAAGTTATACATAGCAAGTTGTTACAAAAATCATGTCATATTCTACATGTTTCGGATACTTACGACGTACACCGTTTTTAAATCTTGTGTCCTTATTTCTTTAAATTGAAGTTATACTACGCAAAATATACATTGACAGATTAAAACACTTTTTTTTTAAACTTAATGGTTAAAACATTTCTTGTCAGGTTTAGAGCTACAACTGAAATATCTCATAATCAAAATAACGTCTATGAATTGCCTAGTGTATAATTATCTATGAAGTACGATAATAAAAAGGTAATGTATCGCGTATTCACTGCTAAAAATGCGATTGGATAGTGAGGTCTCTTGACGTCATACTCTATAGTTACTTCAACAATATTCATAGAAATCGACAATTATTAGCGCCAGATACGGCTTTTGACAGCAGCTGTAAGAGGATTGACCGGATCTTACTTACGGCGCCGACTGGTGAGCATTGATTTGATACCCACATAGTATTTGCATCAACTTCTCCGGTTAAAACTTTATACATTATTAAATCTAAACAGATGACGATTGTTCGCAAAATAGAACATTAAATTTACATAAGAGAGATATTCGTAGTTAAATTAGTCTACGTCCTAATGTTACTAGTAATTTATTTCTAGATTTTCATTTCATTCATTCATTTCAAAAGGTTCTTTATTTAAAAACTCAATCTTTACACCCACGCATGATACGTTACTAACAAATAATTTTGTATGAGTAAAGTTTCTTAATTTATTATTTACAATCATAAGCTTAGATCCTTACGTCGCTGAAGGGGTGAGCTAAGATATAGCGCTCACATTTTAGCATTTATATTTTAAGGTCTCACAACATGAGTTGAACATATTATACCTTCGACACTGCTATATTGTGCTACTGATAGCAGCATGGTGCACAAAACGAATATACAATATGAGAATTGCCTTACAGAAACACCCAATACCACTTACTCTGTCTCGGGAATCGGACTCAAGTTTCACGATCTTATATAAATATAAGCATACGCTTATGCCACGGGACCAATAAAGCAAAAAAAACTAGTATATAGGTGAAAGTCTTCTCGGAGCTAGACTCTGTAGCGTTAGCGCGCTGCTAAAAGCTGTCCGCCGCTTAAAACAAGCCATGCCTTTGAGGGTTATAAATCTCACAAACTGGGTTAAAAGTGGCGGCGTATGAATTAATCTTAAAAGTTCTTTATTTTCATAATTTTTGCAAGAAAAATGTAGCCACCACGTTACATTGCAGTACTTAAGGTGAACTTTTTTGTGGTTAAAATTCTTCGCCTGTCACTGTTGGGATCACTTGTTGTTCGGTAATTGAAGAAACTTTGTCTATAAACTTGTCAATGAGGTAATATGCTATGATATGACCATATTAACATGACATGCAATAAGCTCTGAGAGATATCAATTTAATTTAATCTAATAAATAAATATTTCCTTTTGATCTTTTGATCTTCAATGTTTCGAGGCTGAAATCTGGTACTGCCATTTTCGATAGCCTTGCTTTTTAATGTAATGTAGATGGACCCAAGGTGTGTTGTACATTTTCATATTTAAAAAAAACGATAGCTATGGATTGAAAATAAATACATACATAGTCTAATACATAGCGGGTATTAGTGTGATCATGCATGTTTACCTTTAAATGCTTGACGTTTCGACCAGGTTACACCGGCCGTGGTCACAAGCTGACGGGTGCGGCGATGCCATGTCTCCGTTTCATCATCGCCATCGACATCTAAAACAATGAAATTACCTTCTGTTAGTTTAATGCCTAATAACTATGCCACTATATAAAACCGTAGAACAACTATAAAGGGTATAATAAGTATAAAATACTTGGAAGCTGGCCATAATTAATTTCATCATTAAAACTGTCAACTTTTGCTTAACGACTTTAAGGTCTGTTTTCACACATCAAGTAGGAATATGATGTTGTTACTGATGTTATAATTTTATTACACAGAGGACTACGTAATAAAATAATAAACAACAGCACACGTAACAAAATGACAATGAAATATACATTACAGGGTAATGCGTCTTTCCTTGGTAAATAATTCACTATACACATACATAAGTACATGGTACATGTAGGCAGAGGTGGGCTCAGTATCGGGGTTTGCCCGACGCGGAACGCGAAGCAGGAACCTTGTGCACAGCAGTCACATTCACTATCGCAGCGCTACCGAGGCAGATCTTCACCTTCACTATATATTATAACAAAGTCCCCCGCCGTGTCTGTGTGTATATTCACGATAAACTTTTTATCTTATCTTATGTGGGTGCCAGTCAGTGCAGACCGGCGACACTTCGACCCAGTGGGATCTTTTGTGTCGACACTCTCCCAATAACGACTGCCATAGATGTTCATGGCAGCCGGGACCGACGGCTTAACGTGCTTTCCGAGGCACGGAGCAGGCGATAATTGTCAATCAATACGCACATAATTTCGAAAAGTCATATAACTTCCGAAAGTCAGAGGTGCGCGACGTGGGTTCGAACCCGAGACCATCTGCATTGCAGTCTGTTGGTCTCCCCACTGAGCTATCGCTGCTCCACGATAAACTTAAAACTACTTAACGAATTTTCATGCTGTTTCCACCAATATACAGAGTGATTCATGAGGAAGGTTTAGGTGTATAATTTGTTAAGATTTTGTACTACTCGTGCTGAGCCGGTGCGGGTCACTAGTGTTGTATAAAACAAAATCTTGTATTATATAAGTTCGAAATTTCGTTTGTAAATGTCTTTAATTATAATAATATATAAAGTGCGAAACTCTTAGATACTTTAGGTAGTTTTACAATCCATTTTGATTACTTGAAGATCCGTAATTCTAATAATTGTTAAGTCATTAGGAATCTTTCTAGGAATTCAAAGTATAATACGTTTATGATGATAGTTACTAAAAAAATCATTTAGGTATGCGTAATAGTACCTATATTTATACTGAAACTGTTAATGTACAATATAAGATCCAAACAGATAAGTACACATCGGATGCTCATCTCACAAGATCATTTAATTGCATAATCACACTATAGTCCTAGTCCACAGATTGAAATTTGGTAGGTATTGTTCTTATCTCTATCCATTTCCACTAACTGGTTTCCATAGTAAGCAGGCAGCTATGTTCTGTGACCGAGTTTAATACCGACTCTAAATAAATCATCGATAATAAATTATTCTTCTACATTCGAATTATGATTTAAAGGTTCATTAATCAGGTATAATAAAACCAGCACGCGTTAGGGCTGTTAAGCATCACTTCGGTTAGGATCATTCCCTGGGAGTGTTTCGGGTATACGCAAATGGTCACATTCACTCTCACTTCGGCCAAACAGCTGAGCCACGGAAGGGAGGAATGCTTTATTGTACTACCGCTTGCTAAAGCCATCACGCAGCACTTTTGTAGAAGCTTCATTTTGTACAAAAAATATTTTAAATGTGAGATGTGTGAAGCTTAATCTCTAGAATAATACAAAACAATGCTTTATTAATGCTCAACTGTTTTTTCTGGATGCTGACTTACTGCTTCATTAAAGTTACAGTTTGCTCTTGCTTTACTCTTAATTTAATCCTAACTAATATTATAAATACGTGTGAGTTTGCTTGTTTGTTTGTTACGCTCTCACACTTTAGCTGCTCGACCAATGTCATAATGAAAATTTGCATACACGTTGTCAAGTTCTCGAGGAATATAAATGTATTGACAAGAGAAGACGCTCGCAAAATCTAGTAAGTAATAAATCTGTTACTAACTGTTTGCTCAAATATATTCATCGAATGAAATTAAAAATTAATTGATTCTCAAATCCCTAATAATGGTATAGAATAAGTAATAATAATAATAATAATAATAAAGTTTATTTCTAAAAAAGAGATACATAATTTTTTGCAATACATACAACAATTACAGGACAAATTTAGTCGTTGGTAAGATTTACATATCTATGCTCAATTTGTGAAAAACCCTGCCTTTTAAACTAGGTGAAACCTGTATCTTAAAAGACAGTGTTCGGCCATACATTAAATACAATATAAGAAAGTAAGTACCTAAAGCAAGTGGATTTGTTGCAGCTTTGTGTATTATTGTTACAAATTTTATTTTTTATTTTTATGAATAAACTAATAAAACAAAAAGTAATTAGTTACTCAGACAAATAAATCATTGTTGATATTCGATACATTGAATAATTAATTAATTCAAATACTAGGTAATAAAAACAATTAACTACAATATGTTGTGGAAATTTAATTGAATAGTTGAATAATTACTTTGGTTCAGTGACCAATGTCTATCAAATCATAGTTAGATATCTATCAAACTCCTACTATATTGGCTAGTTGTATATTATCCTTATATACGATATGAAGTACATTACCGCGCTACCTCTATATTAAATTCAAGCACAACAAAATTTTCATACAAACTCTGACTTGTATTTGTTTGGCTTCTTACTGGCTGAGTGTGACTACTGAGTCCTCTGTACCGGGACAATGCCGACATGTACAAAAGGTTTTTCAGCTAGCTCCTAAGTAAGTCTCAGTGTGTGTGCACAGTGCATTCGCCACTAAACTTGCTAAGCAACCAGCCATTTTAGCGTAACACAGGATGCGGTGTGTTAGAAGTTTGAATACCCGACCAGTGCTCAAACGCATTGTAAGCACTTATGGTACATTAGAAGACGAAGTTATTAGTACCGATAAAGTGTTTGCCTAATGGAAAACGTCTGCAGTCGGTAGGTGTGCGATATTGCTAATAGTAATTGTTCAGGCGTTCGGCCAACTAAGTTAAAATTGGATCGTTTTGCGCTGACGCTAATTCGACGAGGAAATGTTTTATTTCGGTTTATTATTTAGTTAGCTAAGATTGTGTGTATTGTTATTTAAATTGTTTTGACTTTTACTGTCATGATGCGTTTCGATTGAACGTAAATTTTAATTTACGCTTTTTAATTCTGTATTTTTGTTTTATTCATGACTTGTGTCAGTTATTCAATATTTTATTATTCTAATCAACTAAACTGTCTATTGTTCCACGTTAACAGCGAGTTTAAAATACCTACTGAAAATACTTTAACGACTTTACTGTCGAAGTTTCGTTTCTTCATTATAAAATATTTAAAACGTATTTTGACAAAAGGAGACAACGACACTTAATTTAAAATAGAAAGCCACAGTACAAACATAAAAATTACAAGACCTGGAATAACTTTATACAATTTTGAATGCAATATTTAATTTTATGGTGTGGAAAAAGCTCTCCCTATGAAAGGGGCCCCTTTAGACAATGGTATGATTTGTAACGGGGACTCCCGGACAGATATCATCTAAGAAAATTTTCATCTACGAGCTGTGTTTAAGGCAAACATTATTCTTTTTTTTTTACAATAGCTCTTGTGCATCGGGGCGTTTTTATTAAGGTTATTCATTGCTTTCCCTTTCGGTTGCGATTATCTTAAATTATCTTTTTTATTACGTTTATTTAGTAAATTAGGGTAAGTATTGTTTGCCTTAATATTTTTCGTTGTTTGTCATCTAGTTTTGCCTATAGATTTACGTCTGAAACTTACAATGTCTTTGGGTGTATAAATGTATATGAATGAAATCTCGATGGGATGTTTCGATTTGTGAGTGTAAGAAACCATACTGTATTTTTAAGGTCTCTGTTGGTTTAGCATATTGAATTTAAAACCTAGGCAAGTCGATGATTTTATTTTGGGGATTTATTATTGTAAGGTGGTAATGCACTAACGTTGGTAGGTAGGAAACTGGCGTGCGGATATTGCATTTGTTAGGTTAGTAATGGGTTTACGTCAATAACGCAATAGGTTGAGCTTACGACCTCTCGATCGCAAGTACAGTGCCATAAGCATTGCCACCCACATTAAAATATTTTTAGATAGGGTTGTCAACCTTTTATAAAAAGAGTTTATGTTACCGACTCAAAGAACAATTTACAGCATTTGTTTCATAGTTAAGTACTAAGAAGCCTCATAATACTGTGATTAGAAGATTGGCACTATAAGAGCAGTGTTTTCTCAACATGGTCAGCGACACATTGCTCATCATCTTCCTAAGCCTGGTCCCGTCATCTGGGGTCGGCTCTCCTTGTCTGCTTCTTCCATCGTTGCCGGTTTTGAGCAATTGAGACACCCACTCCAAATTCCTGCATGTCCTTTTGGACTGTTGTCAGCCAGGTGGCGGGTGATCTACCCCGTCGTCGAGTCGCCGTGGGTAAGTCAAGGGCTACTCGCACCATATGACCTGCTGGGCGACGGAGTACGTGCCCGTACCAGCGGAGGCGTCTCTCCTTGACTTTGTCGGCAATGGGTGCAACTTTATAACTACCGCGGATGTGAAAGTTCCGCACCTTATCCATCAGTGTGACACCCGCTGACCAACGTAACATGCGCATTTCTGTAGTATGCAGTTTGGACAGATGTTGTTTATTAGATGCCCAGCAGTCTGTACCGTATAGGATAGCGGGTCTAATTGCTGTTTTGTACAGTTTACCTTTAATTTTAATGGGCATCTTTTTGTCGCACATTACGCCTGTGAGTTGTCTCCACTTCATCCATCCCGTGGCTGTTCTGTGGGTTACGTCTTTATCAATTTTTCCATCATTGCTGATGATTGACCCCAAGTATTTAAAATGATCAACCGCTGGTAAGGGTGCGTCGTCTATATAGAGCTTTATGTCGTTCACATCTGTGGTGCCGTCGAATATGCAGGACATATGCTCTGTCTTTTTGCGACTTATTTTAAGACCATTGTCTTCAAAGGATTTCAGCCAATGGTTAAAATCATTTTGCAAATCTGCAACTGAGTTGGATATTAGAGCTACATCATCTGCGTATAGGACATTCCACGGCACGGGCCTCTGGCAGCGTTTCGTGAGATAGTCCATGGTGACATTAAATAGCAATGGGCTTAATGCTGAACCTTGATGGACTCCTACCTTAATTTCAAACTTCTCGCACGTTCCTGCTGCACATACTACTTGTGTTGTTATTCCCTCGTACATGTCTTGTATGAGTTCAATGTACGGTTCTGGGACAAGTTGTTCTCGTAGTGCATCCCAAATGAGATCTCGTGACACGTGGTCAAAGGCTTTTTCAAGATCAATGAAGATCATGTGTAGGTTGGTGTTATTTGATCTTGATTTTTCCAGCAGTATCCGAACAGTTTGAATGGCGTCTGAAGTACTCTTCTCAGCAACAAAGCCACATTGATTGGGGGTTAATTTTATGAGTTCAGTCAGTCTATTGTTTATTATTCTTTCCCAGATTTTAAATGTGTGCGACATAAGTTTTATGGCTCTGTAGTTATTGCAGTCTCGGATGTCCCCTTTGCCTTTGTAAAATGGCATTAAAAAGCTGTTTCGCCACGAATCTGGTATACAATGGCCTTGTATGAACTTATTATAGAAGTTGTACAACCAGGTCATACCTGAACTTTTTAGCAGTTTCCAAACCTCAGCGACACATTGCTCGCCAATACATTTTTCAGGCCATATCCTTGTTTACCATCTTAATACTAAAATAAACTCTAACCAATTTTGTCCTGTAGGTACATAATATATCATTACCTAATATATCCAATACTGTCTCACACGAATATGGAATATGATTTGAATCAGCATAATAATTATTTTTTGTATATTTTTTGCATGTATCTGACACGTGTTCTGAATAGGTGTTAAGCCTGTACGAGTATTTGGAGAAAACATTACATATGCGAGCCCTCACATCTTTATTCCCCGAAGGGTATCGTTGAAGGTACGTACGCAATGTATTGTACGTTCACACTTCGCTGGTAATGGTGTTAGCTTCCAGAACTCTCAAGAGAAACGCTTGGCGACATTTATTGTAGAGTGTCTTGCTCGTACATGGTACTCAACGAGTTTTCTTATGGAAAAAGTTACACACACTCACATAAAGCATTAAGTAACTGGTATATGTAGTTTTTTATACCTTAAAATTAGATTATTCTTGTAAAGTTGGAATAACAGGCAAGAGGTCACCTCGCCACTGCCAACGCAATGAGTGTTGTGGGTTCAAATCCCTCTCGATGCAGTTATTTCTGTAATTATAAATTATTATTCTGAGTCTGGATGTACTTTGTGACCGATAGTTGTTTGATTGTTAAATCGACACGTGACCCAGGGCTTGTCAAATAGCTCGGGAGTCGTCTGTTTTACAACAGCGAATTGATATTATTCTTCTTTGACCCGTTATCGCTGGTGAGATTAAGGCTGTAGATATGTAGAGTTTGTAATTTTTTTAATAGGTAATATAATGCGAATACGCCGTATATATATTGTGGGTACCTATATAATAGGGCCTTATCAGTAACCCGTGTAACAAACTATTTATTTGAGTTGTCTGTTGGTTGTATCTAGTACACATCAACCTAATCTTTGATACGCTTAAAATCTAAAGGAAAATAGTATTATTAACACTTGTGCGTGTTGACGATCGTAAGTGGTATTCTTATATAATGCTAATTAGTAAAATTAACTTATTAATTAATATACCTAAGCATAATACATAGCACAGCAAGACTTTTTGATACTTTGACTCATTCTGCATGTTTATAAGTATATATACAATACATTTCTCAATGGTAATCTGTGGATAATGCCGTGGGTGGCGTATTTTGTACATTTAGTCACTAAGTACTATCATAGTAATGTTTAATACGCTGCTGTTTGTTATCCCTAAATAAATAAATAAATATACCAAAATTTTAATTGCGTACTTTGAAAATGCTTCACTACAAGACAAAAAGACGACCACCACCCTCGTTCCCCGTGACCAGGGGTGCTAAAATGTAACCAAATCGTGCCGCAAAGAATATAATAATATGAATGGTTTAACATTCTTTTTTCATAATATATCTAAAGGAGAGTTTTAAAATAAACCGCAATAAAAATACATACATACAAAACTGAATGCTATAGAAACGTAAGCCGAGAAATAGAAGACGTAAATTGTATTAAATAACTAGTTTTCCTACATTATGTATGTACTTCCAAGTAACAAGAAAGTTTGTGTATGATACAATACTCCTACTTTACTGTAAGTAGTGAACGTAGCTACTTTTAACTCGCTCTTTCTTTGATACCCTACACTTGCTTTGTGTCCTATGTCGGCTTTGTGTGTTGTGTTACTTACAGAATGAAGGAAGATGGCTACATAAATGTTACGTTTGAGAGATGCGTGTAGCTTTCTGTTTAAAGTTATAAAGTTCTTTTGAAAGATTTTCTCCTTGTGCTAGTGCATTTCTTTGCTTATACAGTTGAAAAATATTTGCTAGAATATTTCGCTTGGCAAAATGGCAAAGTTGATTTTATTTCAGAATTTTATCAGATTTCCATGTGTAATGTGTACCTATTCATTATTTTTAACGTTTTGAGATGCAGCGGCCAGCCGGGCATTGGCCAGACAGATTTCTTTTTTATTTTTGTTTTGCAGCATTGTCGGATAAATATTTAATAAGTTATTCACTTTTTACTTGTTACAGCCGTTTAATTGTTTACAGTTCAGTCAATAACGAATTATTTAAAACACTTCACAAGTATGACGTCACACGACACATACTGCTAATCTTTAACTCATTGTGCTCTATATGACTATAATGATAAGCACTACGAATAATTTTTTTTATTGAATTTCAGGACAAAGAACAATTTGACAGTACCTAAGCAAAGAAACGCATTTTCTTAGTTTGTGGAATATAATTCATCCTTTTACATAATTATTCTTACAATATTTGTATAAATATAATAACTCAAGATATAATAATTATACTTACGATACAGAACTCCCGGAATACGGGTTCACCTACTACTATTCTAATGTAAGTCCTTCTCTTTTCATTTACTCTGAGCACATCTGTTATGGTTTCTCGTAGGATAAGTATAAAGAGTTAATAAAAAATCAACTACAAACTATTTTATATCGATCGTTATTACTGAAAATCACATAGGGTAGAAAATAACAAATAATATACAATGAAACCTTCAAAAATGATCTCATCTTTGTATTTCATTTATATAGTATAGGTACATATTTTCCTAGCTTTCAAACCTTCCTAGGTTCGAGGGCTCATTGCCGTCATACTCGACCTCCTGGTCGTGTATGACGGCAATAAGCCCTTTGAAGATTCCCCCTATTTAAAAAGATATTACAGTGGATTTTAAAAAAAGACATGGGGCGCGCGCTGCAATAAAAGTACAAGAAAACAAGAAAAATGTTTTGATGGTGACCATGCTTGTTAACCGGATTAGCTATCGCCATGTTGCCCATGAATGTAGGGTTGCCTACAACTAATGTATGACATACCATGAATACGTATGAAAAATATAAAAAATTGCTTGAGACTGTATTTTCCATTATTATAATAAAAAATAATGCTAGTGGGAGACCGTTGGACTGCCACGCAGAGGTCTCGAGTTAGATCCCAAGGCGCGCAGCTGTCTTTTCGAAATTATGTGCATATTAATTAGTTAATTATCGCTTGCTTTAATCGATCAAGGAAAACATTGTGAGGAAACCTCCATGTTTAAAGTTCTCCATAATGTTCTGGAAACATAAATTAATATAAATAGTATAATAGTATAGTAATAGTATAAATAGTTTTAATAGTTTCAATAATTTAATTAGCCTAAAAATTAGTAAAGTTGAATAGTAATAGGTAGTAGTGTAACAGTTTCTAAATTTTGTAATAAAGTGTCAAATAAACAACGCACAATAACATTCGCGTAAACAGAAGACAATATTAAACAAATAATTTTTTTTTAATATACCTACATGTACATTAGTCTTCTAAACTAATATAAACATACAATACAATATTACACAGTTAGTTAAAAAAGAAGATTCTATAATCTTCAAGGCTTCATATCAGTAATCGAACCAATTGATTCCAAATATGCGGTTCATTGTATATGTATAATACTGTGTCTTTTAGAATCGTGTATAACAAAGTTAATAATATTTTTAAATGTTACGGTTAATTTCCTTAGATTTGTAACATCCTTCTTTATTAATCTAATTTCGTTATAATTAATTATTTAGTAATATTATAAAGAGGAAAGATTTGATATTTTGTTTATTTGTTTTTAAGGATTTAACTCAAAAACTACTCAACCCATTTAAATTCTTTGACCATAATAAAGCTATATTATCTCCGAGTAACATAGGCCAATATTTTTTTAATACTACTGTTAGTAACATAACCTAACCTACTTTGACGCGTACGAAGCCGTGGTCAAAAGCTAGTTTGTTAATATAATTAAAAGTGTATTTTAGATTCCATACTTTACACGCAATAGAACGGTCCTATGTGATTTTATCGAGCCGACAATGACAAAATAGAAAAAGTGCATTTTGGTCCTGTGGCAGCTAAAGCTAGCAATATATAAAAATAGTACCTGACATCCTTAGATCTGTCATATTTTCATTGAACAAAGTGGTTAAAAATATCCACGGGATATGACGGAGGCATCTATTTTTAGCAAAGATTACACTGTTTCATATATTTAGGTCATGATAGGATAAAATAATAAAGCTGCAGATTTTACTGTGTTGCTTGAGACTATTTTAATTACAGAGAATTGTAGCTGTATTATTCTTGCAATCTGTTGGTTCCCCGAGACCGGAAGCTGTTGCTTAATAAATACCAAATCTACGAGTTGTTATGGAAATATTTTGTAAATTGTATTATTTTATGAATAGTAAATTCTTGTTGTTCTATGATATTCCTGTTGTTATAAAGACAAGTAAGGCATCCTTTTTACAAATTCTTGTGTCAGAGCGGGATAAGGGCATAGTAATAACTTATATCACTTCTTCATAATCCTAACTAATCCTACTAATATTATAAATGTGAAAGTTTGTGAGGATGGATGGATAAATGGACGGATGTTTCTTACTCTTTCACGCAAAAGCTACTAAACTGATTGCGATGAAACTTGGTATATAGCTAGAGATCTGGATTAAGACATAGGCTTTTTATGCTGATATTCCCGCGGCATCGGGACTTACGCGGGTGATACCGAGTGGCGCAGCTAGTACCTATTATAAATCCGAAATTTTGCATACACGTTGATAGAGAAACCGAAAAGGACATTGGGTTCCTTTCATCCAGAAAAAGTACTGTTACTAACTAAACCTAACCTAGATTTATGCGAGCGAAGCCATGGGCAAAATCTAGTTTGGAATAAATATGAAAGTTACACTTAGACAACAACAAAACCTGGTTGTATTCTTCTGTTTACTTGTTAATGACCTCACTGAAATTAAATTAGCAAAATATATCTAGTATTTGTAAATTTTCAATATTATGTAGCACTGAAACACATATTTTATTACACACACAGTAAAGTGATTACTCGGTTTCTCATCGTACGAGCGTGCCCTGTGGTCTGCTGTTAATTACGCTGATCGTTCAAATTCGTCATTTTCCTATGCTAACCGTTTAGTTTAGACAGAATTTTAAACAAACTACAACAATAACAACCGACATGCTATTAAAAAAGCAGTAACGTACGCATTAATTTTACCATTGTCCAGTACCCTTCTGTTCTGATTCCATACAATACTTATATTACTTCGCAATTAACATTGCAAACCATTGTCAACTTGGCAGTGACTTTGCCAAAACTATAAAACGACCCTTTTACAGACCCTACTTAACCATACATAAATTCAAACCCTCAAATGCTCGTGTTAATATTTTGAGTGCGTCACGTGTGGCGATTGGCTACGCAAAACAAAGTTCATTGCTAATACTGGTACAACGGGGTCCAACTAGCCCCTTCCAACCCTCTGTATTGTCAATTAATTAATTATCCCCGTCCGATGGACCGTTGGATTTCATCCACGCGAGGCCCAAATTCATTATCGAAATTGATGATTGACTTTGATCATATTCATTATAGTGATACAGCTGAAAGGTGCAGCAACATCGAGGTAATTATGAAATGTTCGGCGCGTGTGTTTGTAATTATATTATTTGTTTTATTTATACGGTAGCGGGTCCACCCTCGTATATCGAACTTATTGGACAACTCTTGGGCGGTGTATTAACATAATTGAATTAGCAGGGCTTTTATAAAATAAATTTTGCTTTTTATATCGGACTGCATTCTGTCCACTTAAATACTACTGAAAATAAATTAACAATGCGGCAACTAACTCTGCTGAATTTGAATAAGGCATTAACGATGTAATGTTAAACAATAAATATTTTATTATAATATTTAAAGTTATCATCTTCCTGTGCACAGAGTATATATTTTTGTCTGTCTTTGTCTAGACTTTCTTTGGTACAAAGACCTCCTTGATCCTAAGAGAATAGTAAGTGCTTACGTTAAAACTCGAATTAACTAGTATCAATAAGTACAAATAATTAAGATACTACTTACTTAATCCTAATTAATCCTAAGTAGTATGATAATTTATATAATAATATTATAAATGCGAATATAAGTTTGTTTGTTTTTCTGCTGTGGCGCCTTAACTACTCGACTGATGATTAAAATCGCATACACGTTGTCAGGACTACAGAAAAGACCAAAGGGTACCCTTCATCTGAAAAAAGTACGGTTGCCGAGGGATAGCAATGTATTAATAAAATCTAGATTACCGCGAGCGAAACCGCAGTTGAAATCTAGTAATTTTATATGCCTATCAGGCGATACTATTTTTGGTAAATTGGCAATAGTTTCTATGAAGCTTGACGATATCGCTCTTAATTGTACTATAAATAGCTAATGAACAAATGTGTGGTACGCTGATGGACGGACCGTCGATGTCCGCGGTGAGGCATCATGCCGCGGTCAAGCTTTAAGTGGGTGACGGTTAACGGTAAAATAGTGCGACCAATACATGTATAGACTGGACAAAATATTAACTACTTATACCATCGAGTGTGACTTTGGAAAGTACGCGTACTGATTGAATAGTTCACTTTACATATCGTGTTATGTTTAATGTTTTTAGCATACATTTACCACCACGGATATATAGCCGAAGTGCTAGGTTATGTGTGATGGAATATTATATTATTTTACTGTACATATAAACTTTAAAGTAATTATTTCATATCTTTTTTTTATAGCCGATTTTTATTAATATCGGTGAAAATTGTAGATCTAATAATTTACTATTCGATTCTTCTACATCGGGAAAATGACTATTTTATGTAATAATAATATTAACAGCTCTGTATACAAATAGAGCACGGGCGTTTAAAAGTATGAAAAGCTTGGGTGATATTCCATCTCGCTGGACAACTGCGGATGCAGACTTTAATAACGTTATGTAAAGCTCTCATGCAATAATCCCCTTACTATTTCGTAAGTATTTAATACGCTCATAACTTTGAAAACTCAGCTGTGTGTGCTACGGGATTGAATTTCGAGGACTCTGTATAGTACTAGCAGACCAAAGATTGTTGAACTTGGCTGTCACTGACTGCTTGTTTTAAAATTACTATAGACTAAAAGGACCTCAATAAACGTCTTTCCTTTCAGTATAGGATAATTCCTATACTGAAAGGATTATAATTATAATTAATTGTTTTGGAGTTGCATACATAATAATGACTTTAACGTAAGAACGTAAAGAAATATATATAATGACTAATTTATATCATGCTGATGAATTAAGTCCTGACGCAATCGACTGCACTGATGGAGTAGTGATTTAAGTGGTCGCCTAACCGCTGCCACTGCGCCGAGTGTTGTGGGTTCGAAGCCCACACGAAACAAAAAATTGTGTGATCCACAAATGGTTGTTCCGAGTCTGAGTGTTATTTGTGTCCGTTGTTTGAATGTTTGTAAAGTCTCCCGCGACACAGGAATTATTACTAGTGCGGTAGTTGCCATTTAAAAAATTGGTTGTCTGTAAAGTCGGTTTACGGACGATAGTTTAATGTGACAACGTCATAACAAAATTTCTTTCCCGTAACGTTACAATGAGCGTAACGGGATAGTGAGCGTAACGGGACAATGGGCGTAACGGGTCAATGAGTCATCCTTTTTCGTGCGTGCAGCCGGCGTTCATCGATTTATTAGACGTTGTCACGTCAAAAAACGCACGTAGACTCACTTTATTTCAATAATGTTAATTGAGATAAGTAATTACTAATGAAAAAAGATTGGTTGTCTGTAAAGTCGGTTTACGGACGATAGTTTAACGTGACAACGTCATAACGTGACAACGTCATAACGTGCCTTTCGCTCGCTCGTGTAGCGCTCTCGCTCCGATCGTAACGTTACAATGAGCGTAACGGGACAATGAGCGTAACGGGACAATGAGTCATCCTTTTTCGTGCGTGCAGCCGGCGTTCATCGATTTATTAGACGTTGTCACGTCAATAAAATGTGTCTATGGTATATATGGACAAGCAAAGGTGTATAAGAACACACAAATTTTGTTGTGCTACTCAAAATTTCCGAGCAATAAAGCATGTGTTCGACCCAGGAATCAAACCTACGACCCTATGGACATACGAAAACATAAGCGAAAACTCATGCCACCGATCCAAGGAGGTAAAAGCTAAGTACACCACAAAGTAGTAAGCAACACGAGCGCAATATATGTTGGAAAACTTTAGCACTTCGTATTACGTTGTTTTCTTCTCAAACAACACACGAACAGTTATTTTATAACAGAATATTCTACTTAAATTTCTATGTAAGATTGAAGGCTCTAGGCTAGTTCGATGGTATGAAGCGTTACGATACTGCTGCCGAACATGAGGCCCTTAATTCAATTCCCGCGTGATGATGTCACTGGGTTTTTCTTTAAATTATTGTAAACGGTGCCACGTGGTCTAGATATACATAATATAATATGTCCTTTAATGTCCTGTCCCTTTGTTGGTACTTTAACACATAGCTGACATAATGTAGGTGGACTACATCTTTTTTTGTATTATGACATCTCTATGATATATATCCTGTGTATCAGGGGACTTTACAAACATTCAAACAACGGACATCAAGAACATTGAGACTCGGAATAACCGTTTGTGGACCACACAAATTTTTTGTCCTGTGTGATATTCGAACTCAAAACACTCGCGAAAACTTTCGTGAGGCGAAAACTTAAATCATTACTCCATCCATGCAGTCTTACTCTGTCTAATCCCTGAAGGAAATATATATTATGTATTATAAAATGAAATCCATTTTAATTGACAAAGCTTATTATAATGTTAATGACTTTCTTCAGGACAAATTTTGATAATATTGTGACTAACTTAAGACATTCATTATTTTTAATGTTATCTAATTTTTAATTAATATGTTTGCCTATCCAATTTCGAATACTGTTTTTATGTGTGGTACATTAACCATTAAGTTATGAGAAATTATTTATTTTGTGAAACTTATTTTAATCTGTAAGAATATTTGCACGTCATTCTACATGACAAACATGATGAAATTAATACTTTTATGTAACAACTTGCATGCACTCATGTACACTCGTGTTTAAGCAAATAAATTATCTTATCTTATCTTAAGAATAATCTTATAATACATAAATAGATACATACATAACTTCACGCCTACACAAGTACACTTTTGTAATAACATAGTATGCTATTTTCTTAGTAAGTATATTTTGCATCGAGACGCTTGCAATTTTACACAGAGCTGCGTTTTTCGCTACGCGATAAAAGTAAAGTGTATCGAGACCTGCAATATTGCGTTGTCTGAGCTGAGTCGTGAAACGTGTGACTTTTCTTATTGGTCCAGCGTTATAGGTTTGCACTTATTGCTGAATGTGAGGCCCTAGGTTCGAATCCTGGATCACACAAACTGTTGTCCTTGGGTGCGGTTCGAACCTGCAACACTCAATGCACTGGTATTGGTGTGTGTATGTATGAAATGTGCATCCATCCATACAGATAGTCGTGTGTAAAATATAAAGAAATATTAATTTATATGTAGGTTTTAGTTCATAATCGTATTTTGTCATGATCGATTTATCATTATCATGGCCGTATTTTGGCTCATAATTACAAATATCAGCAATACGTCCAAACTGCAATCTCTGCGATGAGAGAAGAATCTGCATGTACTAACTACTGCATCCAAGGTAAGGAAGTCTTGGAGTTAAGCGTAATACCTCTATACTAATGATGATTACGCTTTTGATGTTATAAAGATTTACAAATAACTACATTTATTGAAATTTTACTACTTTATACGGATTTTATCGCGTTGTTTATTTAAGACATTTCTTGAATAATTTGGAAACTATTACACTAATACTACTAATCTTTACACTACTATTTAAGCTATTTAAATTATTAAAACTATTGATATTTACACTTTTTATACTTGCCCCGGAATTTTTGCTTTTACTACAGCCACAAAGAAAACACAATTTTTCACTTTACATCTTCGTAAACAAGTATAAAAAGTGAATGTGTCCTTAGAGTGAGTATAAAGTATTTATTAAGGGTAACATCAGGTGGGGCTCGGCCCGGCACTGATGTCGGCTTGTCCGGTGGGACGTCCGGGCGTTCAGGCGTCCGGCTTAGCCTTTGTTTTCATGATATACCTGTTCATAAATACGTACAATTTCATTACAAAGGGGCGCTGGGTGATCTTATGTTTATGGAGAGATGAACAATTTGTGCTTTCGTATTATTCGTTATACCTTAAGTTAGTGCACTATACTCTTTGTATTTTTGGCATCGCAAATGGTTGATTTATTTATTTAATTGAATAACATATGGCTTTTATTTTGTAGACATTATAAAATCTTACCAAAAATATAAATGTTACAAAAATTTAAACAATTTATTTATAAATATTTTATTTGTGTTATGTAAAACTTATAAAATTGTTTGTCATTAATATTGCCTGTATAGATGTTTTGACGATAAAACATAAAATGTATATTGGCTGTAATACTACCCTATGTATCTTTATGACGTACTGGAAGAAAACACCAGTTTTAAAATATCTTGCAAGTAATTTGAATTTAATAAAATCGATTCAGAATAGTTTCAGAACACATCCTAAATAAATACGATAAAAAATTGAGCTGCAATCCATACGTCGTACAACCCCCCCCATCTATATCCGCGTCCATCCCGGAACATCCCCATAAGTTTGGCCCCTAACCACTGTTCCTCCTAATAACGCACTAAGCACGGCCAAGCTGCGTCCACAGGTCAACGACCTTCCCTCGGGACACCTGCTGATGTTATTGACAACAAAACTGAGTTGTTCCTTTTATTTCCCACTCGGCAAAGGGAACTCAAATTATTTCGCCTTGAGGATTATTTTGTAGCCTGTATACAGTAATATATTGTGAAAATAAACAGAATTGTTTACGACTCAGAACGTTTGTAAATTATTGAAATCGTAAATAAACGAGTAAGACAAAATATATTTGACAAAATAGGTTATTTATTTTGTCAAATATATATTCCGCTTTGACTATGACGAGCATGTGTCATTATAATTTTAATGAGTTTGTTAGAATTCGATATTACAAACTATGGAATTAAATTAGTAACATAAATGTGGTAACATAAATAAATTAGGTAACTTGTACACTAAGGTTTCTTATATAAATATAGCTATATTAGTTAATTAGGTTATATTTTGGCTTATCTTTAAGCGTTTCTACGTATTTAAATACCTAAGTCAGATAGATCATAATATGGTTTTGATGATCACACAGTATAACTGCCTCCGTGGCGCAGCGGTCGTGAATGCGACTGCTGTGCATGAGGTCTCGGGTTCGAATCCTGTGTCGGGCCAACAAAAAGGTATTGGGTTTTTCTGTTAAGAAATCTCAATACGAGCCCGGAGTTAGGAAGTTGACGGTGTTAGATACCCCCGTGCCTCGGAAAGCACGTAAAGCCGTTGGTCCTGCGCCTGATCTCTCTCCGGTCGTGTCGGATTACCGTCCCATCGGATCATGAGGGTAAGGGAACAGAGAGTGCACTTGTGTTTGCGCACATACTGGTGCAGTATAATATCTCCTGCGCAGATGGCCAGTCTCCGTTAAGATTGGCCGCCGTGACTGAAAATCGGTCTGGAGGACATTATTATTATTATTATAGTATAAAATGATTATATTATATAAAATAGGCTATGACAAAAATAATGTCTTATAGTTTGACATGGTTCATTTGAGAATTTGGAAATAGGTACCTATGTATATGATTATTTCTTTGCATGTAAGAAGAAACTGATGTACACACATAATATTCGACTTCTAGGCGACTTATCAAGATAAAACATGCACCAGATTTAAGTTAGACCGCCAGCTCTACAACTGTGAAAACGCATTTTATTCTGTTCAGTACTCTTTGCGTGATGCGCGTCAACAGACAGACAAAAGATCTAAAATTAAATATATAGTGTATATAGGTATAGTAACTACATTAAAATAATATTAGATATACTATAATGCTGACAAACTTCTCTAAAAATCTGTAAAGATGTTGCATTGCTTAAAGGTGGTGTAAACTCAGTGGTGCTATGAAGGCTAATGTTGGTTTTCAGTTACTCAGGATATAATATAGAGCCAATATATTATATAAAAACAATGAGACCTTACCTCTGAATAAACAAACATACAGTGTCTATCATGGATGCACGTATGTATAATTGATTACAGATTTAAAAATATGTATATTATAAATAGATTCATAGGTATGATTAATATTAATAGCTTTATTTGTTAAAATTAAAACATATTTGATATACATGAATAAATTCAATGATTAATTACCAAGCAGCTTTTCAATCTACTCGCTATAATAAACATTTACCACACAAACCAAAAATAAATAAAACATGATAATTTCAATTTAGAATAGCTTACTGTGCGCTTGTACCACAGAAATCTGTATGTCATACGGCTTCAGTAATGCACTGCGTTATTTCGTATTATACTTCAATTTTATTTTATGTTGATCCCGAGCTCCCAAAAATGGCTGCTAAGGGAACAGTAAAGCCGCAGCTTACATCGCGTTTTACTAACCTGGCTTTTCAAATATAAAGAATTCATGGCAAAGAGAATATTTGAGGTAAGACACACTTGTTTGTGAATTTTATCTTTATACGACTGTTATGTACGTTTTTATTTTCATATACATTCAGAACGTTTCTCTGACGTTACAATTTAATGTTTTTGTGCTTGTTTTTCGGGTTATGAAGCAGCTTTTTTTTGTATGTCTGGTTTACCCACTATTACGTGGCATCTAAAATATATGTGGTAAAAGGTAAATTAATTTAACGTTAATCCATTAACTAACTAAAACTTCTGTGGCCATGTTAGCCTTTTTTCAGAAAGGTAACTGATTTATTTTTAAAACTTGACAAGATAGACGATTTTACTAAAAATGAGAATTTAAAGGTCTGTAGAATTTATTAACAAGTATAGGACTCTTAGAAATGTAACATTTATTCGATAGAATATATCGGGTACACTGACTAAGGATTTTTTTAAAAAGAGATTGAAGTGTCATTGCATACTGAAACTGCGCGAGAACTGCACTTTCCAAACGAAAAGGTAGTACGGATCGTATTCCATAACTTCCGGTATTGGTTAGACTTTAAAAAATGTTAAAATAATGAACAACGGGTCTTTGCACAACTATCTATAGATAGTTTCCAGTGGGATTGGCAATACGCTTTATTAAATCTGCAAAATTCAGGTCTTATTGGTAAGATGGCCACTTAAACTATTATGCTATCAGTGCATCCGAGCACTCATTTTATTAAATTAAAACAGTGTTCTACGCCTAAGTATTCGATTGTAATACAAATACTTACTGCTGTAATCTTAACATATAGAAGATTTTTTATGTGACTTAGTTTCATGAATACTTTAAAATCGTGAAAAATATGCTGCAGTTATTATTATTATTTATATACGACAGAACGTACTGGTACACAGAAACTTATTAGGCGTAAACAATATGAGTGTAGCAATTGCTACAAATTGCATTTGTCGGTAGAAATTACTTTTTGTGTCATCTCCTATAACATCGCAGGTACATGTTTCATACCAAACATCCTTTATATGTATATATAGAATGTAGTCACCTTGGCTGCTTAAACTATACATGGACAATTGTTTAAAAGATTTAAAAGATTGTGAATGGGGATTAAGAATGAATGAGTTACTTGTCAAATGTCTTCTTTATGCCGATGACCAAGTAATACATGCGTCATCAGCGGAAGAGTTGCAGGCGATGGTAACTATTATGCATGGTGCTTTTGAAAGTAAAGGAATGAAAATAAATGTAAGCAAGACGAAAGTAATGGTATTTGAAAAGGAAGAGTGCGTGACGATGTGTAATATTATGATTGATGGAGAAAAAGTGGAGCAAGTGAAAGAGTTTGTATATTTGGGTACTTTGTTTACAAGGGATGGTAAACATGACGGAGATATTGAAAGGAGAACGATTGCTGGCAACAAAGTGAATGGAGCTCTACGCGCTTTTATAAACAGTCGAAATGTATCCGAAAAGGCACGTTTGGCTGTTCATAGAGGATTATTAGTGCCCACACTTATGTATGGAAGTGAAAGTTGGGTATGGCAAAAGAAGCATGAGAGCAGAATAAATGCTGTAGAAATGAGAGCGTTGAGAAGCATATGTGGTGTGACTCTGAAAGATAGAATAAGAAATAGTGTGATTGATTAGAGAGAGATGCGGCATGAAAGTGGATATAGTTACAAGAATAGAAAAGGGTATGTTAAGCTGGTTTGGACATGTAGAAAGAATGGACAAGGAAATACTGACTAAGAAAGTTTATAGTGCTAGTGTGAATGGAACAGTCGCAAGAGGAAAATCTAGGCGAACGTTTCTCGATCAGATCGGAGGCGTTCTGGACAAAGGCCAGGTTAAGAGGTCCTTGAACCGACGGGCGTGTATGAGGAATGTGATGAAAGTGAATGAAGCCAGAGAAGTGTGTCAGGATCGTACCAAATGGAAATCCGTAGTCTCTGCCTACCCCTCTGGGAAACAGGCGTGAATCTATGTATGTATGTATGTAACAGTAGATAATAATAATATGATTAAGTTACATATAATGTTTGTCATATTATAATTATTATTGAACCCGTAACTGCCATATGATCACGAAATAAGTATATGTCGTTATCATTAATTAATATTGAGACAAAATCGTTCTTCTGTCACACTCATCTAGTCTGTCCTAGGCTCCTTTAAGTATATTTGAAGTACAGATACCCTGTTTTTATATTCCAAAATCAAATTGTTTTAACTAGCTATTAATATCTACCACCGTTAATGTTTACCCGCATCTGTATCTAGTACTAAAAGTTAAAAAAAAATGTCACAATATATTATTGTCTAAAACGATTTTATCATCCATTTTATTTTTAGAACGGAGTGACGCAACGCTGCCGTAGAAAGGCGGTTCAGTATTGGTAATTACAAAAAGGAATACCTCCACTTTGTACAAGGCCTTCATCGCTGGCAATATATCCATACCGTGTTGATAGAACTCGGTGGAGGCGGGTAAAACAAGCATACGCAAATAAAGGCACCGTATGCATGAATTTTCATGTTTACTCTGTAAAAGCCCCTCTCTGTCTGTTTCTCGGCAGGCCTTGTGGTCTTTCGACGAGCCAAAACTGAACAGATTTACTAAGAAACACATTTTTCCTTTGGATTCTTCTTACGTCATATTGCTATGAGGACCTAATTTGTTTTCCAGCGAATATCACGTGTAATCTCACTGAGGCTTCAGTATTAATGCAGTATGCCGCCTCACTAATAAACTTTGACGTAAAGGATTACTTGCCGACCGAAATAAATACATAAATGATTTTTGAATAGTCTTGACTGTGTCTTTTACTTTGTCGATTACGTCACTTGATTGGCGTTTACACACTGAACACATATTAAATCACACACGGAGAGCATTTTCAGCAGTTTCCGAATAGCTTACTTTATTGCGATCACCGATTGAAAAAGTTACGTTTCTATTCTGGCCTATGAGACTCGAAGTTATCAATTATTTTTAGCTAAGGACGTGACCGATGGGCACGTATCATTACCATGTAGTAAATAAGCATTATGTCGCCCAAAAAACAATTAAGCCAGCTAAGAATCACTAATTATTCTAATACCCATAATATTGATTAAAAAGCAGCTATTAAGCCTATGGCATAGGCATTATTTCTAGTGCGGGAGTTGACTTTTATACACAAAAAGTTTCACGTAAAATGGGCGAGCCTATTGCCATCATTAGATGTTTTAGATATTGGTCGTTATCATTAATTAATATTGACACAAAATCGTTCTTCTGTTACTCTCATCCAGTCTGTCCTAGGCTCCTGATATGATTTGTTAAATGATTTGATTAATGTCAATTTTACGACATAATCTATGATACTTTATGCTTGTGGTATAAAAGCATTAAAAAAATATCCGTAATTACGAAACACTAACCGCGGAGACGGACATAAACGTCCCCTGGGCACATTCTGTCATACTGTTGCAAGTCACTATTTCGAGCGTAATCGTATCACGTTAATCTCCGAAGGCTTTGTGGACTTCAATATGTCGGATCGATAATCAGAGAGTACGAAACTGTATAGAGGATAATAGTCTTGTCTTATGTATGGCTTAAATACGACTGACGACATTTACTTCGTCTAACCTGCTTGATTTTACATCAAGCAAAGTAAGTAAGCAAGCAGCTATAGCCTAGTGGGAGACCGTTGGACTATTATATAGAGTTCTTGAGTTCTAACCCAATGCATGCACTTCTGACTTTTCTTAGTCTTATCTTATCTTATGTGGGGGCCAGTCAGTGCAGACCGGCGACACTCCGACCCAATGAGATCTTTTGTGTCGACACTCTCCCAATAACGACTGCCATAGATGGCAGCCAGGACCGACGGCTTAACGTCCTCTCCGAGGCACGGAGCAAGCGATAATTGTCAATCAATACGCACATAATTTCGAAAAGTCATATAACTTCCGAAAGTCAGTGGTGCGCGACGTGAGTTCTAACCCGAGACCCTCTACATTGCAGTCTGTTGGTCTCCCCACTGAGCTATCAATGCTCTTCTTAGTCTTAAATAGTTAATTATCGCTCGCTTTAATTGTGAAGGAAATTAGCATGAGGAAACCTGCGATTTCAGAGAGTTTTACATAATATTCTCAAAGATATGTGAAGTCTGCCGATCCGCACTGTGGTGGAGTCAAGCAGAGGGATATTTAATATACCAGAATGGAATAATCCTAACTAATATTATAAATGCGAATGTGAGTGGATTTGTTTGTTACACTTGCACGCCTTAACTACGTGGCCGATTTCATAAAATTTTGCATACACGTTATCAGGAGAACCAAAAGGGATATAGAGTACCTTTGATCCAGAAAAAAGTACTGTTACTGACCTAATCTACATTTACGCGAGCGAAGCCGCGGGAAAACTCCAGTATAATCATAAATTTAAAAGATTTATATTATAGATTGCCCTCATGGTATTTAGATCACATGAACAAGTATCCACGCTAAGAAGACTAAAATGCGTGAGCAGCACCTCACGCATTTTAGTGTGGACATGATATATAACGGTAATGAATGATTTTCAATATAAGTGAGAGTGTTATTACTATTGTATTTATAATACAGAGGTCATGTTAGTATTGTGTGTATTGACAACTTAATGTTCAGAAAGGTAATAACATATTTAAACGTGTGTGCATAATCGCTCAATTGGACATAAGTACCTCTTAAACTATGATAGCTCTATGCTGTATGTAGTGGTGAAATGTGAGTACAATGCACAATAATTTGCTTCCCTGAGAATATACTGGAATATGAGTTTTAATTTTAAAAAGGCGACTAGTGCTTTATTAGTCATTCCTGTACCGCAGGAGCCTTTACAAACATTCAAACAACGGACACTAGAATACCTAGTCTTGGAACAACTATTCATGGAGCACAATTTTTTTTGTTGCATTTGTGTCTCTAACCCAGTACACTCGATTCGACGGCAGTGGCGAGGCGATCATCAAACCTTTTAACCGACCCACTTCTTATCAGTTGTCGTGCCTCCAGCGCCCGGCACAGTGATTCGAAAATAAATACTTACAAAAATAAATACTTATTTTTAGGACTTCTAATTATGAGACTAAAGTGTATAAAATTATAAATGATTACTTAATTATCCATTTACGCAATATAAACATTTTTTTGACAGAAAACACCGTAATTAAATAAAAAAGCAGATTATAGCAGGTTTTGGTCGGAGATATACGACGCTGGCGAAATGGACACGAAAATATTTGTCGGATTAATCCGACGTAAGCGGTTAAAAGGTTAAACAACTACGCCATTTGTGCAGTCAAATATAATCATAAATTAATATGATAATATGATTTCGCAGAAGAAAGTGTCTGTTACTCGGTTTTTTAAATGCGTATGCGAGTTTGTTTGTTACGCTTTCACACTTTAACTACTTGACCGATCATCGTGAAATTTAGCACACATGTTGTCAGGTATACAGAAAAGGACATAGTAACTTCCATCGAGAAAAAGTGCTGTTTCCGAGGGATAGAATAATATTAACCAAATCTAAATTAACGCGAGCGAGAAGTGGACAAAATGTAGTACTTACTATTATAACTGCAAAATAAAATGAATTGCATTACAAACATACCGCTACATTACCAAAAGGAATAAGCCATAAGCTAGTTGTAAGAACTGTAGCGTAAAATCGAAAATGGCGGTCCTCGTCCAACCCCTAAAACGTTTGGCACTAAATCATATTCACTATAAATGTCCCGATAAAACAGTAAATATTCCTTATACATTTTATTGTACACACAAATCTTACAATGTACTATTCTTTGGGGTGTGTGCATATCGAAATTACATATCTACACGCTTGCTGGCTTTGGGATGAATATAAATTGACAGAATGTCCACGGATAAGTCTTTGTTCTACTTAGATACTAGCTTTTGCACGCGGCTTCGCTCGCTTGGAAACTGTACATTCTTCTGAGTGAAAGGTACCCTATGTTTTTTTCAGTACCCTTGACAATGTGTTTTGTGAAATTGCATGATGATCGGTGGAGTAGTTACTGCGTAAAAGCATAATAAACAAACAAACAAAGAACCACACATTCGCATTTAGAATATTAGTTTGGATCTAGTTTATTATATCTATGGTTTGGATGATTTAAATCTTTGCTCAAATCTATAGTTATCCATATGATAATAATCCATAAAATATTTAAATATATGTAGATACGTCTACATAAAAAAAAAATCAACGGTTTGCACTCCGGGAGTGCCGGCAGAAGTGAAAACTTGAATATTAACGTTGTGCATTTTTGATATTTTGGAATGGTTAGGGAATAATTTTGCACGAATTGCTTTAATTATCAGTATAAAAGTACTATCATTTATGTGGTAAAATACAATATTCATCTATTGCGCTATCGTACACAAACAAGACAATTCTCCCTCCGTCTTACGAATTTTCGATCAGGTCACGTGTCCTGACGCGAGTTTAACATTTTTTACCCATCACAAAAAAAGTGCACAACGCTGCTAAAGAAGTTTTCACTTCAAAAATAAAATGCAAATAGTCAAAATTTAAGGCAGTTGTAGTTGTAGGAGTATATCCATCAGTCAATAATATTTTATACTACATGTACAGGTGGCACACTGAGCGATTACGATAGCCAATGGTCGCTTGTAATACCAGAGGTATAATTAACGTTGTTAACTACAGACCCCAGATAAAGAAATTTAAGATTGGATATAGGGATGCGATACATAGTAAAGTGTTGCTATTTGCTGCCTAGATTACTAGTGGGCTTTTAAATTTCAAATACTTTAATGTTGCATTCTTAAGATGTTCCTGTTTGCTTGCGTATACAGTCTCACGCCTTTATCCTTCGAGGGAGTTGGCAAAGGTGTACTACACCTTTGTGGGCCTGCGCGCCATCCGTTCAGCACCAGGTCCGTGAGGCGGCGTGCGTGTTCCCACGCGCGCCTCTGTGTCGTGTCCGTCTCCCCTCTAGGGGGGAGACAGTAGGGAATTTTGATTAGTTAGATCATTGGGTAGGTCTTGTCGTGTAGTGGCCTGCCGTTTTATATGGCGGGCCGAAACCTCGGCGGGATCGCGACCGCATGTCAAAGTGATTCGCGCGGCTCCGCCGATAGTGGTTTGTCGAGAAACACCTTGGTACGTTTAATCGGTATTCCGGGAGGTATATTATTCATAATTCCATCTTTTCTTTTACCCCGGCAAGTCCGACATAACCCCTCCGCCCGTCCCCGGGAGGGGTATGCGTCAAAGCAGTCCTTCACGTAAAAAAAAAACTGTACTACACCTACACTTTCCCAGCTATAGTTGTAATTTCCACGTATTAAAGGGTAAACCTATTCTATTGAGCATACAGCGTAATCCGAAAATATAACCGGAGATGACGACATGTTGCGCCACCAAGACGTTACATCAATCTTAAAAATCATGATAATGTGTAGGTAACATGTTGTCAGGTAAGGGTAATCATGACAATAGGACATTACTCACAGGTTGGTTGATGTTGGATGATATTCCTTGAGGATAATTTATCCCCTTAGTCATCTCTTACATCACAGTACATAATTTATGAGGTGAGGTAATCGCGTTGTCTACTTCGTTCAACATATTCATTTTCTAGTTTAATAAGAATCATAGAAGACGTTCATTGAAGGTATTAAAGATATGAGTCAATGATTATTAATTATTTCCCTTAACTATATTTGCCAAGCCTACTGCTTTCTCGAAGATACAGTTAGATTATTTGTACAAACGTTACGCTAACTATGTGTTTCTGTCTGCCTGTTTATAGGAGCTTATCAGCTGTTGTAAGGCTAAACTGATTGTAAATAAGTTTTGTACACAGGTAAAGAAACTCTAGGGTCTTACCGCAAAAATGTGTAATAGTTATAAAATAAAGTCCATTAGAGCTCAAGTTAAACCATAGTGCTAAGAGGTTTATAGCAGTACCCGAGATAGCGCAGATTTAACCTAAGCACCATGTAAACGACAGTCGCGAGCCATTCGCACAAGTGGAAATGTATTATACTCATGTTAAAATCATGGTATAATAATTGTGTTCTACATACATGCATAGTCGTGAGACTATATCGTCGGAGTAAGCAGAGGTGTATTTTACTCACTCAAATATCACTAGCTATAATTTGTACTACATGCTGTTTGCCGGGCATAGTTCTATACTCCATTCTGCAATTAACAATTTTAAAATACCTATCCAATAACATTTTTCCTGAACTAGGTATTGATCCCGAGATCTTATGCACAGCAGTCAAATTTATTACCCTTACGCTAGCATAGCATATTTTTACCAAAAACTAATTCACATGTTAAGATGTATTCAATGAACGTCTATCAGGCCGTTTAGGATACAAGGCTTGCCAAGGAAATAGATATGCAAACACCGGAAAAACATTACCATTAGACTACACAAATGGCATCGGTGTTAAAGTGGTCGCCATTTCCACTGCGCCGGGTGTTGTGGATTCGATCCCCACGGGATAAAAACATGTGTGATCCGCAATAAGTTGTTCAGAATCTAGGTGTTTTTTATGGCCGTTGTTTTAATGTCTATAAAAATTCCCGTGATTCAGAAATTTTTTCTAGTGCGGAAGTTGTGTATTAAAACAAACTAAGAAAAAAGGATAGAAATGATTACCATCCCAACGCAATCGGATAAAGAGACGACCAATATCTAAGAAAATAAGCAGCACATACCAGGGAACTCACCCTTAATAAATGCTATGTAACATAAAACTCCTATTTGCATTCGTTCAAGAGATTTCTCATCGAGTGAGTCAGGCGGACAATGTCATCGGCGGGAATGCCTGCGAGCTTAGTCACGGTCACATCTCATTGCCAGCGACATAAAATCTTAGATAATTGGAAAATTGCTAGTTATACAGTTTTATGAGAAGGCTAATAATGATGTATTAAAGTTGTCTTGTGATGACGTTATGTTAATATACACTGATATGGCTTTACGTCTCTTTTAAAATGCTTCATTACGTTGAGTATTTTATGCGGTAGTTAAGATTGTAGACTGCAGCAAACTGATTGAATTATTTTTGGTGAATATATTCATGCACTTCAATCCAGTGATGCCACCTAGATGAATATTGGCAGATATAAAGTACCTTTTTTTGGTAATTATAATAACTTTTATGACTGTCTACTACAGTCTACTAATATTTTTGTTACAGTTTAACGTGGCTGTTTTAAAATATATATGCACATGCTAATAATAGAAGTTTTAACTTATAAAAAAATGGGACTCGGTGTCAGCATTTCAATTGCAATGCAAAAATAGTTTCTCGAGCATTCATTTTACTCAGTTTGTGACAAGTGTCCAGGCTATAATAACTACACGCCAGTAAGCAAACTACTTTTTGCTATCTATCAGACATTAGATTCACCTGTATTGTTCGGACATACATGTATTTTTAAAATTGAATGAACAACTGTTTGACGAACTTTGACTTTTGCGATTGATCAATGAGCTAGGATACCAAGCTTTTCGCAACGAGTAGGGTACCGTGGGCAATGCTTTAAGTCTAAACGCATTCAAGACTGTTATGAAAATAAATGATTTCATTGCTATACTTCCAGTTTTAGAAGTCAATCTAAACAAAGAATATTTCTGATAATACATATTTAGTAATAACTAGCGATCGCCTAGTGCTCGAAATTCGACCAAAGTTTGCCTGTAAGATATTGCTGATTTATGTCATTATATATTGACATAATTATGTAACCATAGTTACGGGCTTCGACTGCGTGTGTCAAATGCATGGTTATGTGCATGTAGTGTTTTTTCATTAATGTAATGTATTACGAATGCATATTTTTAAAAAATATTAGCATTCGTCACTTCTTCTCTGTATAAACTATAAGTGTGCGAAATTTCATACTCCTCCGTCCGCCCAATTTTTTCAATATAGATAATGATTTATTTTCTCACCACAATATAAACATTATGTACATTTAGTAGGTTTCATATTTTTTTTAAAATTAGATATTGTGGGGAGACTGGTACCTAAACTAGATTTGAGACCTGTATTTCAGGCTATTAGGTCTCCCCCCAGAGACTACATCTTATTATAAAAGGGTAATGCCCTAATATCATAATAATAAAAATAGCCATTCTTATAAATATCTCAATAATATTTTTTAAGAATTCGAGTAACAACAAACCCCTGTAAATTAATTACAAATGTCTGTCTAAGGCGAGAAATTTAGAACTCAGCAGACTCAAACATCCGCTCCAACTAAATTTATGACCGATTCGTTTTCGCTAATTAATTTCTACTCTTATCTAATACGCTTAATTGGAGTTACTGAGTTTGTTCGTAATTCATCCGCGAGTTTAATATCACCGCAATAACTTTGGAACGAGAATTTTATCAAAATTATACAAAACAATCGCTTTTCTTTTTGTTGTTCTTATTGCTTTCGAGACGAATTTATTTGTCGTTCTCGTGTTTTTTGAACCTTTGCAATTTACACAATGTTTTTAGCGAATATATCGACAGTGTAATAAATGTTCATACATACGTCGCACGCCTCTATTTCGATAAGTTAAGCAGATATGTATTACACCTACATTGTTTCAGGTCCCACGTAAAAGGAGGTTAAAGTAAACAACTATTTCACGAAAATATTTATATTTGTAGCAGCTTTACGGTTAACTACTATCGACACGATTTATCGACACGATTTATCGACACGATTTATCGACACCAATAACGCAGACGCATCCTAACCCAAAGTCATAATGTACAATAACTTAAACCACTTGTTTACAATTTTTTTTTTTAAAGTCTCTGAAAAACTCATTCAATTGTTTTATCTGCATTCAAAAGAACTGCCTTGACTGAACTGAACTGACTGGTCCACCCTGTTGACTATAACACTGCTTTGTGGAAGTGCAGCCATGAACTAACATAAACATACACTAACATAAATAAAGAAAAGGAAGACATAATTAGAAAACGACAACAGAGTCTAATCATTTGTTCGTATAACTATGTTTTTAATGTCTCCATGGCACCGTATGACAGTAAAATAGCTTGTGCGCGAACAACCGTAGCATTTTAATGACATGAGTATCGTGAGCGTCAGATATACAGATATTTGTTTGTACCTCGAAAGGTCAGATATACAATTAATCAATATAATATAAACTGTCACCGTGGCGCATTGGTAGTGAATGCGGTTGCTGTGCGTGACGGGTTTGACTCCCAGGTCGGGCCAACAAAAAGGTTTTTTTTGTTAGGAAATCTGAATAGCAGCCCGCATTTAGGAATTTGCCGTGTTAGATTCCTCCGTGCCTGGGAAAGCAAATGAAGCTGTTAGTCCTGCGCCTGATCTCTCATGAGTGATAGGGAACACAGAGAAGAGAAGAGAGGAAAGATTTCTTTTTTTATGTGTTTGTAAGGATTTAAATAAAAAAATCGGAATTGAAAAATATTTTAAAAATTAATTAAAAAAAACAAGAAAGCTATATTATCACCGAGTAACATAGGCAATATTACATTTTTTTTAAAGTACTGTTACTAACATATCCTAACCTACTTTTACGCAAACGAAGCCGCGGGCAAAAGCTAGTCATTATATAAATAGCATAACTAGTGGTGTAAACTAAGGGAATCCATGTCATCTATACAACAATAAAACAGTACCGATGCTATATCAAGCTTTGCACTAGAAGACACAACCTGGCTGTGTTCACTTCGTACCCTGTACCGCTATGCGCTCGTTGAGGCCAAAATAATATAGGTAGTCATATCTGTATATATTTTTTACATTAATGAGTGTAATTGATAATGTATCCTTGATTTAATATATTTGTTCTACTCATATTAATAATTAATATTTAACGTTTAATTATTGACATAAATATTTACATTATTAATTTTAATACGAATTAACTTAATATATATTTACAAACGTATTAAAAAAAGGTAACTTAATTATAAAAACACAAATAACTACTAAATATTTATTAATATTTTAAATGTAAACACGCAAATTATTTTTAATAACTATTTAATTTGGGAATGAATATATCCCCAGTCAGATTAACAATTCCTCTACTCTGAGTAAACTAAAGAGGATTTGGCAAAGCATCCTAATCTATATAACTAATATTATAAATGTGAATGTGAGTTTGTTTGTTTCTTTGTCACGTTTTCACGCCTTAACTACTCCTCCGATCATCATAAAGTTTCGAATACACGTTAAACAAACTTAGAGAATCTTTCATCTTGAAAAATAAAGGATTTTCTAGATCGAAGCCGCGGAAAGCTAGTAACACTATAAAAAGGAATATGAAAATAATAGGTATTCATCTTACACAAGAAACCTAATTTAACTCCAGGCGTGATGATAAACGACTAGGTATTTCTGGTGTTCAAAAATACAAACAGAAAACGAATACTGTGGGTGAAAACATTTTTATCTAATAAGCAGTTTCCCCTAGCCTTTCATGGATAAGAAGGGCATCTATGATTGATATGGGCAACGCAACAATGAAACTTTCATTTTAACAGGAAAACTTGCCTTCCCGTTATATCGAAAGGAAACGTTGCGTACTATTATGTGTTACTCTTTGTATATTTTAATATCACTAAAATAATTTTATGATATTCGGCCTACATGTTTATCCGTGGAAACTGATCAACTGACGGTATTTGTCGAGCAGCGAGCTCCATTCTAGTGTATTATACACGTGTCGTATGACGCACAAAATGTTATAATTATATACTTCAGGTGAGCGTGGACATGTCCATTCCAAACATACACTTTTGCGCACATAATTTTAGTATACAAATTTTTTTGGTCCCTTTTGATTTTTGACCTACTAATGTATAAAAATCACTACAGACTAGGCCCCAAATAACAAACGGTGCCGCGGCAGGCCCAGAATGAGATGGCGGCATGAATTGGATGCGTTCAACCGGGATTGGAGACAATTGGCGCTGGACAGAAAAGAGTTGAAAGATCGAAGGGAAGCTTTTGCCCTGCAGTGGGACATTACAGGCTAAAATACCTAAATAAATAATAAAGAATAAGAAAAATGGGTAAGTTTACATCGGTAGTACAAAGAGTCAACACCGTTGTGCTAAAGTAGTAAACACGAATAAGTACAACGCATTCCTTTTATCTTGAATGGTCACTGAATATACTAATAGTGTACAACTGTGCTAATAATTCACATTTTTAAGGCTATCTGAAGGTGAGATAAAGGCATCATTACAGAAATGCTCTAAGAACAGACTCGGGAAATTCGTCGAATCCGAAAACACCCTAGCAGTTTAGTAAGCTATTTATTAATATAACAATAATAATTTCCCGTATTGCATCAGTCTACTAAGCTAGTAGGGCTTCCAAAATAATAATAATAACAGGAATAGAGCTTTATGCCACTGGGGCTTTACAAACATACAAATAGCCGTTACACCCGGTCTCAGAATAATCATATTTGGATCACACAAATAAATAATTATTGTCCTGTGCGGGATTCGAACTAATAACACCCAGTGCGATAACAGCCGCGAGGCGTCCGCTTGCCCACTGAAAAGAAAGAAAAGAAAAGAAAAATGTTTTATTTGAATCTCCATACATATATAATACACTGCAAGGTATAGAAAGACTAATACGTTCTACGTTCTACAGCTGTATGCATGACCAAAATAATGTAACGTACATAACATAACATTTAAGTATACAATTTATTTTTATCAAATAACATTAATTATCGCCTCGCAGATAACTTGCATAGAATTGCAGATTTCTATAGATTATGGAAGTGGAAGTGCAGTTGCACCTTTATACACAATAAACATTTCTAACCGTATACTATTGCCTAGGGAAAACTTAATAAAAGAATTGGGTCACTTTTAACGAATGTCTTCATATCCCACCATCGGAGTTAGTCTCAGGAAGAGGTATATTATTATTACGTCAACCCATATCAAGTAGGAGCTACGTAAGTGGGATATTTTATTGTGACAGCCCTTTGTATCCTCCAGATGATAAACGCCAGCTATAGTAAGTTAACTAAAGAAATGACAGAAGTAATCCATGGAAACAAAATATTGCTGTTGGTAAAATGTTGGCATATTTCAATGGAATACGAAATTTCGGTGACCCTTTTGTTATGTAGCGCTGCACTGAACATTTCAATCATAACTTTATGAAATAGTTGGGTAGCCACCTGTATGTAGTGAATATTTATTTATCATCACCTGGCAAAAATACAGATTAATGTTTCTGATTAATGTTGTCAAACATGGCAACAACATAATTCTGTTTAATTTCGAGAAAATATATAAAATGAACAATTTATTTTTTGTATTGTAGCATATTTTAACTAAATGTTTATTCGGTATACCAAAACTATAATTAATTTGCTAATCAAAAAGTTGACATGTACTTATATTAATTATCGGTTATATAATAATTCATTACTTTCACTTACGGACTAAACATACACATTTCACTACAATATTTATGGTAAGACCAAAGTAATTCTTAGTTGATGGAAAAACCTCCGTGAGAAGTTATGTAGATTAGGTGAGCGTGTGATTATCACCTAAAAGTTATCTCACTGAAAAGATTATATGAATCTAGTTAGTCGCCAACCGCTTTGTTATTCAAAACAACTTTTCTGAAAAATGGTCAACATTAATATGCGATAACATTTTCCGCCTTTTATGCTGGCCTTTACAATAACAAACACATTTTTCTCTTTAAACAAAAGCACGAAAGAGTAAGTATTAGTCGTATAACTGAACAAATTCAAGTGTTCAACGCCGATGTAAGCGGGCGCTAGTTTTCACCAAATTCTTTGCGTTGTCGCCCCGAGCACACAAAGCTCATAGCTGGAACTTTTCACTGTTATTTTAGACCAGCTCGTCGCAACGTTTACTTTCAAGCAGAAACCGGAGGTAAAGTAAATTTTATTCTCCTTCGTTTGTTTATTTGCTGAATGCGCTTTAGGGTCCCGTCAATCCGGTCGTTTAGGGCTGTGTCATATTATTCCTTTTGAAATGCCACTCGTGCGTTCTTTCCTTGTTCATTTTGCTCGTATTGGAGTTCATATTTTTATTTGCAAACAGAGTGAATGTTGATGACATTTATTCTTTTTTTAATGAATTTTTCAAAAGTGCGATCGCCATTATAATGAAGGCGATTTCAATGCCTTATGCCGAACTGTAATCAATATAGTTTGCTTAATGCAATATATTGGTATTGTTACATGGGGACTATACATGAATCGTGATACATAGGTACAATTTTCTTTTTGTCATTGTTACCTCTAAGGTTTAGATTATGGGCAGAACTTGTATGTAAACTATATTAGGTTTTTGAACAGTGTAAGTGAAATCGATGAGCTTATGTATAAATTTCACGTTGATTAAAACTCGAAAAAATAAATTAGTTATAGATATATATGCCACTGTCCAAATCCAAAATTGAACAGTAACTATGTCAAAGTAAAACTTCACTACCAAATTGGATGCAAAAGACTAACGAACATTTGTGAGTCCAAACCTACTTTCGCATTTGTTAGGGATCATTTAAGTACGTTCCTTTTAATTTAGGTTCTATCCCGTGGAACGAACTTTTACTGGTCAGGGATTGAATAAAAAGTAGAGCTTGTTAGTTTCTTACCGTCCCTGCAAAGTTATTAGGGTATACTGGGGCAAACGGGTAAGTTAATGGACCTTGTACGTGATGGGTTCTTAAACATCTAGGTACCTATATGTATAAGTGGAACTCTGAAGAAATTTGGGATGTGAGAATGTCTGCCCTATCTCATGCGAAGCAGGTAAGATGAATAAATTAGTTTGTCTAGCGCGTGAATTTATTTTATTCTGCCTTGTCTTTATAGCTGCTTTATTTGCGGTACGGTAGTGAATGCGATTGTTGTGCATGAGGCTTCGATTTCCGAGACGGAAATTACGTTACTGGGCTCTTCTGCCAAGAAATTCTTAGTAGCAACTTTGAGTCTTAAAATATGTGTATAGCTGGTAAATATTGAGTAAATTCAATATACTTGTGTCTATATTTTTGAGGATATAGGCGTCATAATATAGGCTAGTAAATGTTTTTATGTCACGAAATTCTCTGTAGTGGTAGAGTGATGTTTGTCAACAGGCTCGCTTCTGCTTATAGTCATTGTATCTAACATAAAAAATGTGGCATTGAAAGCATGGCTAGGCAAAAGCCAACTCTGAATACTAAACCTTTTGTTTCAAAGGTTTTTATAGGTATGGATGTATATATATATAATAATAGTTACGTGTACTAATATTCAATATTTTATTGCATTTATTTAGACTTATAAACAAATTAGATCATTATGGAGCATGTCGGGCACAGCAAATTATAAAAGTAGAAGAGGGCTACGAAGAAATGAAAACAAAATTGAAGCATACAAAATGTAATGTATCCATTTATATATGTGTATTTGCTATTAATGTTAATTATTATTTATACATAAATATGACAATACATTTATTACACATATAGGTATGCATCAATAACTAGGCTTACCTAAAGCACATTTTATTTTTAAATTTGCCAGTTTAACATTTTTACTTCACCTGCATAAAATATGATCACTTTGTCACCGCCGTGACGGAACCCATGCATCATGTAACCTATAAATAAGTAAAGCCGTGTTTTTTGTTGACAGCCGTGGTGTGCTCTAAGCGAAGGCATTCCATGTATCAGTATTCAGTTGCCGTATCTTAGGAGGGGGGACACACGTTCCATGGCATTTCATTACTGCATCCCTACTGGCCTCGCAAAGAGCTATCAGTGTGATATTTCGACATTTTCAACGAAATATGCTGCACTTTTTGTTTTTTTGTTTGTCATTTATATGGGACGTTGCGTGAATATTTTATGCGTTGCAGCTTTTAGGGTGAAAAGCTTTACTGTATCAAATTTATTAGGTATACATATGTTGAAGCGTCAAAAACTCTGTGGTAATATTTTTACTAGTTACGTTTTTATGGGATTTTATTTACATCGATAGATAAATACCTAATTGTAAAGAAAGTCAATTTTAACACAAATATCAAAACAGCAAGTAATTTATTCGTATATAGCCTACAGTTAGACTAGCGAAATATGTACTTAATTAAATTTTGTCTATTTTATAATATAATAATAATATTATATCACATACACACAACACCATCTAGCTCAAACTAAGCAGAGCTTGTACTATGTGTACCAGACAATGGATAAACATACATACATATATACTTTTTTTTGGAAATATATACATAGAAACACCCACACCAAGACAAACATCCATATCCATATTGTCCATGCACACAAATGTTTGACTTGTGGAGGAAGCGAACCCGCTACCTCAGCCGTGGCAGTCGGTTACTACTAACCCCTACGCCATCGAGGCCGAATTATTAATAATCATTCAGGATTGATGTTGCGCAGTTTTCTAGTAGAAACGATTTTTAAGAATTAGTTTAGTAATTCTAGAGATTACCATTTTTATATAAATAAAAAGTATTTACCCTAAATAGATACCTATAAATCTGTAAGAACTAGTTATGTCACATAAACACAGAATTACTAGATAAGAATAAAGAAAGTATTACACGCGTACACGCTACCGTGTTGTTTTCTAGTAATTATTCAAGAAGGTGATAAGACCTTTTAAAATATAGAGAAAAATAGGCGCTTTATACTTGATTGAAAGTAACATATTTTAATTGCAAGTAGTATTTCCTTTTTAACATTGCATGTAAATAAAAAAATAATTTTGAGAACAGTATAAGATCGTGTAAACTTTACCCATAGTTTACATTTATTCGTTACTGTTACAAATCATGCAAGTCTTCGATTACAAACGTATTGTAAAGCTTTGACAATTTTATTGTAATATGAAGACCGCGGTCTCCTAACACAGGTAATTTTTACTTAAAAGGACCCAACTACTGATTATAATATAACATATAAGAAAATGATAATAAACAATTTTAAATTAGATTAAATTTTTATTACCAATGCCTCTGCCAAATTCTAGCGCCTTACAAAAAATAACCGTTTAATCTCCTACTCTAGTTTCAAATGCAACTTAATCTTCAGACCCTTTTCCACAAGACAAAGGATAATCAAACGTCTCTTCACACTGAAAGAATAGAGCCGAGCTTAACATCACAGTTCCCAATTCGTCGCACGTTTTCAGTTTTATTGGAATTAAGTTATACGGAACCCTTTACTTCCGCTGCCGACGTTTTGGTGGCATTACCCAGGATTACCACTTTCTGAAGGGTGTTGCTCGCCAACCGTAACAATGTAAAATAGGCACATTTTACGTATTTATGTACCCCTAATCCTTATTACGTTGTGTTCCAAATTATATTTATTCAGTACGAATGATTCCATATTCGCTGGGGAGGTACAATGAGGCTCCATGTTTTGTATGAAGTTTAATGTTCATTCTCATTTTACTTTGTATGTTTTGTTCAGATTGTCTTTATTTTTAAAAGTTAGTGTACTTTAATAATACCTTTTTTATATCTACATATTATTCTATTGGTTGGTGTGGATATTTGTAATCGTTTGTCTTTGGCGGATCGGTTGAAGTTCTGTTATAGTCTAAAGACTCAACTTAATTTTTGAAGAAATATATTTATTTTGTCTGTAAGTTGGTTTATTGCTAAGCTAGGTGGCTTTGTAACCCAATTCTTAACAATTGATTTTTAGGCTGGTTTCACAGTCGCGCCGTCGAGCGGCGCCGTCGCGCGGCGCCGTCCAGACGCGCGCGCTTGTAAATTTCCTAGTAGCGTTTTATAGTCACGCTGTTGAAGCGCGCCGCGTTTCTCATAGGTCCACCTTGCGTCAAGCGCGTGCTGTTGAAACGCGCTGTTCGACGGCACGACTGTGAAACCAGCCTTAGAAGAAAGGCAAGTTCAATCGCGCGGATTATAAGTGACATGCTTTAGAAAGAAATTTGCTAATTCTTCTTAATTTCATTTGTTTTTTATGCAAAACCGAGTGTTCAAATAAAACTCAATGGCCCAAAATTTTATGAACATCTGCGCGTTCACTTAACAGTCAAGATGTTATGTTTTCAGTTAACTATATATTATGCTACTCTAAGATAGATTAACTGTAACCTTGATGTTTATAATTGAATATTACAACACTACGTCGTTAATGGTAGCATTTTTTATTTACGTCAAATTGAGTGGTACTGCCGGTCAAGCACGTTCACTTCGATTATCTTGAATTATTAAGGGCGAGTCGCTGAGGCGAGGCACATTGAGTTGAGGAGTTCAGTTAACAGCAATATTAATTATGAGTAGACCGTTCTTAGTGATGATAGAATTATTAACTTGATTAGCAATTATATTGGCTTTGATACAGTTCGTTTAAAAAAGATAGTGTAGTGATGGGTGATTATCGATGACAAAATTGAATTATTCGATTTTTCAACCAAATCCAAATATTGATAACATTGACGAATAGTATTTAATTGCATTAGTCTTGGATATTGATTGACTATTTGATTTTAAGTATTAGAGCCTTTTCTTAACGTTAGGAAATGCTTTGACGCATACTTCTCCGCTGAAAAGTGGAGCGGAGAGGTTATGTCGGGCTCACCCGGGAAAGAATGGAACGTCCTGGGTACTACTGACTAAACCTACCACGGTGTGCCATCTCGCTGCTTTGAATGGTGGGTGGGTCGCTGGAACTAAACGTTACGTATTAGACCAACGCCAATACAAATGTGATACTGTCATTCAATTGGCGCAGGGAAAGTATTATGAGGATGAATGGCAAATGATAATTTTCCTTGCAATTACTTATTGCCAAAGGATAGGTTTTAATATTTTGGGATAATAATATTAGGTATATTTAGTTAACGACAAGTAAGACAGGTTAGGGACTACACGAATGTCGCAGTATGTACAATTGCCGCCTCGCCACAGACGATGCGCACAGGTGTTCTGGTTTCGATATCCACGTGAGACAAAAACTAAATGTTTACTGAAAATATTAATTGTTGTGATTATCCCTATTTTTTGCATATCCTCTGTGACATAAGGCTTGTCCCTACTGCGAGAGATGTCTTTTGAAAAAAGAAAGATAGGTAAACTTATAATCAATTGCAAAGGTTTCTCTCAATGACATAAAGAAAAAATCTTTGCAATCTCCAAATATAATTGGCAAAGACTAATTTAAAAACATTTATATTATATATTAATAAAAAATAAATCTGTTATTATGTTTGGCTGTGGAATGACTAAAATGATATTTTTGTTCACCCAAGAAGTGCTTAACGCGCTTAAAAAAGTTTCCACTTAAAAAAAAAAGGGACAGTTCGGATGCTAGTTCCTGATACTCTCTTAGGCGTTATTAAGAGGGTCAAAAATTCGTAATTTTTTGCGTAGGACGCACCATTTCTGAGATATTATTAATATTCTAAAATAATTCAAAAATGGAAAGCGTGACGATGACGCGAGTTCTATCATTTTTGTTCAGCCAAGAAGTGCTCAACGCGCCTAAAGATGTTTTCACTTCAAAAATCAGCAACTCTTTATGGGCCGACCCGGAATTCGAAGACACATGCACAGCAGCCACTTTCAAAACCGTTGCGCCACCGATACAGTTACTGATTATTATGTATCACACATATATGTATGATAAAAGCAAAACGTATGAGAAAAACACAAGTTCCTCACAAGACTATACAGTAAACGTAGCTACAAAACAAATGCAAGGGGATGCGTTGTAATAAAATTGGCCGTAGTCGTAATCTATTGTGCGTTTTTATGATTCATCTCGAATGTTTGCCGAAGCCCTCATACAGGAATAGAGATACGCTCGCGTGCTAAAGTGATGTATCGTAAAATGTATATTGTTTTTAGATTACCGGCCAACATGCTTTTTTCATTGCACACTCACGCTTAGGAGTCGATTTAGTTTGGTTATACAAATAAACTTAGGTTATATAGTTAGTCTTGGCTTTATGAAAAGCGGACGGCTTAATATTGTCAGGTCAGAAAGTAAATGCGACGTAACATTAGGCCCTAATATAATGATATTGTGAAAGAAATATAATAAATAAAATAAAGTGAAAGAAAGCATCTCTTCATTTAATAATGATTAAATGAAGGGATGCTTTCTTTCACTAGTCAATATCCATATATAATAATTATACAAATAATTATTATTACACACTACATTTAATTATATACCATTTTGAAAGGATGTGTATGTAATATATCGATAATAAAATACCGAGATCATTCAGTAGTATATTTATAACTCTTATTCGTGTATCTATTTATCGTAGCATTTGACAGTTTTAGGAAACTGATAATCATCAGCCATCATCAGTATCTCATAATAACTTATTTGTCCATCGATTTTTGTCGTTAGTTTCGTGTTAAATGGAATTTTATTTCATAAAAAATAATAACGACGATCTATTAAGTCTCTCTTAGTTCTCTTTATTTTAATATAGATTAGATTAACATAGGATAATCCTTGTAATAGCTCCTACAATTGATTGAATTGCTAGATGATACATTTTCTACAGAATGACATTCCATCATATCAATTTAGTTAGATATGTAAAAATTCTAAATTCACCTACGATAAGAGTGTTCTCAATAACTGTTCTATCTGTCTCCTTTAGCTGTCTTTTAAGTAATAATACTACGATAAGAAAATGCCTATACATAATTAATAATATATTAAAACCTCAGTGCTCGACATTACGGGCCGGTGCGAAATTTGTGCAGTGCTCGTCTAAGTAAATTTGGTCATCTCACCCAATCTCTGTTTACGAGGGGTCAGGGCTCGCTGCGTGAGCTATCGAGATTTGAGGACCCTAACAATGAATCATTACGACGCGAAGACAGCTCTTATTTAATTTACCCTCTTTGTTTTACTTTTATCTTTCTTAGTGACCCTTAACACGTAGGTAGGCTTAGGATTTGGTTGTAAATATATTTTGTAATTGTAAGTTGTCACGCTTAATGGCACATGGGTATAAGTGCTAGCGCTTAGACCACCGTCGTAATTTTCTACCACCATGTATTCATAATAGAGGCTAATCTAGTCTCTTTACGAGAAGACAAGAGTATTGCTTCACACTTACATTTTGCCAGTTGTGGTTTTCGGTCCGTTTAAAAACGCTCGTTGATTGTTATAGCAGGGTGATCGTGGACGAAGCCCCGTAAAGCGAGGCTCCTATTTTTGGGTGGGTTTAAGAAGGAACCTAACATAACCTAAGTCTTCCAAGACGGAATGCAGTGATTTGAGGCGTATAGGTGCTCGTTATGCTGTTGAATTGTCTATCAAATGTTGTGGTATATTATAAAGTGACAAGGCAATTTACATTTTGCCTTCGGCATATTTTACAACAGCGAGCGTTTTTAAACGGACGACGCCGTTTGTAAACCGCGGAATCATACAAATTGCCTGCGACATATCCATGTCAATAAAAAGATATGCTGTCTATCTAGAGTAGTCTCAAAATAAATGTTATGGCTTCTGTACTTTTAGACTACAAAGAGGTTACTAACAACGTAGACTTAAATAGAAATCTAATCAAATTACGCTAATGTAAGACACAGATACCATTAGAGCTGTTCTGTGAGATCTCATTATAGAACTCACTTCGAAATTCGCAGTGAAATCTCTATTAATACTTTAGTTACTGTCAAATACATATTTCAGTTCTGAATTCAGTACGGCGGCAACCACATAATTGTGAAGACGGTTTCATTGGGATACCGAGCGCGAACCACAATTTTGGACAGTTACATACAAATTCACGGTACTAGAACAAAGCGGCTACATACATAATTATCTTTATATACGTATATTACTATGTACGTGTGTATGTCCCTGAATTCCTACTAACTGCTGCACCGATTTTCATGTAATTTTTATGTTTTATTAAAGTGGGTATCTGAATTGTTTAGGTTCACAACTGAACCCGGTAAATGGCGATGCGATCGGGATTTAGGTTCGGGCAGAACAACATCTGTCGGGTCTGCTAATTTTTTTTATAAGAACTGTAACGCCGCGACTGTAGGTCAATCTAAACTTCTATCACAAATAGGTTATACTAGATTTAGAGGCGGCTTCGCTTGCGTTTATTTAGATATTGTCAATGAATTTCTATTCCTCTGAAATAGTACTTTTTTATGGATGAAAGGTACCATATATTATGTCCTTTTCTGTAGCCTTTACAATATGAATGTGAAATTTCATGATGGTCGGTAAAGTAGTTAAGGCAGGAAAGCGTAACAAATAAACAAATTCACATTCGCATTTATAATATTAGTTAGGATTTGTAAGTTTGAATGTAGCCCTACTCACTATATAGAAGAGAACATAATGGTGGCAAGTACTAAATAATTCATGCAGGATAGATCTTGAAGACCAAAAGAGCGATGTCCTAGGTTAAAGCTAGGGACATACAGAGTTAAATCAAAAATAAACTAATAACCTTTTGCTCTTGTCTTCCTTACATTATACAGTCGTGCGATTAGAGTAACAAATTTCAATAATTGTAAACGTAACGAATTATGAAAAGTGGTAGAACTCAAGTTGTTAAATATGATATTATTATGTCTCTTGCAAATAGTAAGTATTTTTTTATTAACCCTGTATAACAAAACTAAGTACCATCAAGTAGGCTTTCTCAATTTTTTCATGCGAACATTTCCACGCCTAACGCTCTGTAAGAACATGTGATCTCAGTCTAGTAATGTAGGATTCTGTCTTTATTTTAAAAGCACACAAAATCATGTCCCTCTACAATTTCCAGAGCCATTTTCAACTATGAACTCATAAAAGTATCTGGTACATATTCCCTGGACAGTTGAACTTTCACGGCAACCGCATAACCACACCCTGTTCAAACTAAAGCTCAAAGCCTCAGGGGACAGGAAGAATATCGACAAGCCAACACATCGCTATACAATATATCTGGACATATTTTACTTAGGCCCTCAAAAGGTTCCGTAGCGGAAATCTGTCCGCTTCAACGTCCGATCGACATCGACACTACAATTTATTTAGCTTGAAAGTTCCGTAAATAGATGTTAAGTATAAAATGTTGAAAATAGTGGCGGTCCGCAAAGTATTAAAGAGTATTTTATTTTAAAAGGGTGCGATATTAAGCGAGGGCTAAATGGTCTAAAGAAACATGTTTGATTTAAAATTTCTAATTTTAAATACATTACGTACATTTCTTTTTTCGTATTTGAATTTTACATGGGTTTTCTATTTTTCAAAACTCTACTGCCAGCATCATATCAACTTACTGTCTATTGTAGTTTAAGTTGCTAATACATTAAAATGAAAAATAGCTCAAGGGTAGAAATTATTCCTAAAATTAATTACAATGTTTTGTGACTATAAGAATAAAGCGGTGCTAGCCCAATGGATTACGCATTGGATTTGAAATCAAGAGGTTGCTGGTGGAAATCCCAATAATTGCTTTACCAATAAAGTCGTTCTGTACTCGTTTTGTTTATAATTCCCCATTTTAAGTAGCTTAAGCAAAGATAATGAAAAGAGAAATGCTTAAACAAAATTGCTAATGAAGCATATTCATGACGTTGCTCAACGATACATTTTTGACTAAGCAGTAGTTAAATCTGAGGCTAAACTAAATATCGTCTTTATTTTCGCCACATCGCATTCCGTGATTAAGAAAGACCTTACATCATCGCCAAATTCGAAACCAGAATTCAATACAATATATACAACGTATGAAATCTAGTTTATTATTAAAGACAGATGGCAAGCTCTTAAAAGCTTGTCCTGACTTTATCGAATAACCAAAACATTATTAGTCCTTACTTTCTATACCTATATCTAATATCATTACTGTGCAAAAAAGTACCGAGACATACTTTCAGCACATAAATTATATGGATTTCACTCCGTAAATTATATTTGAAATATAATTTATTGTGAAATAAAATCTGTCTTCAGATGTAACAATTGACGTACATGTATTTATTTGAATTTTCTTCGCAGAGTACGGTGAGGCACGTGGTAATAATATTTCCCTTTTTTATTGGAACATCCTCAATATTCCGTGTTCACTCAAGAGCAACTGACATGTGTGAAATTGTTGACATCTATTTATCACCGGGTGGGTTATTCACTGTGATGTGAAAGTCTAATCCTGTTAGATGTTGGTATTCAGTGTGATTACTTCTCTTAATGCCTAGACAATGAAATGAAACGTAAATTGGTTCAGCATTTGTTGTAATTTATATCTTCATCAGTATCTAATCTATACTAATATTATAAAGCTGAAGAGTTTGTTTGTTTGTTTGATTGTTTGTTTGTTTGTTTGTTTGCTTGAACGCGCTAATCTCAGGAACTACTGGTCCGATTTGAAAAATTCTTTCAGTGTTAGATAGCCCATTTATCGAGGAAGGCTATCTATACTAATATTATAAAGCGGAAGTTTGTTTGTTTGTTTGTTTGAACGCGCTAATCTCAGGAACTACTGGTCCGATTTGAAAAATTCTTTCAGTGTTAGATAGCCCATTTATCGAGGAAGGCTATAGGCTATATATTATCATGCTACGATCAATAGGAGCGGAGCACCAATAAAGAATGTTTCAAAGTCGGAGGGTATTTTCCCTTTTGAGAGCTTCGGCTGCGTGCGCTGCGTAAACAGTTAAAGTTTCGCAAAAATAATGTATGACAGAATTGTACCCCTTTAAAAGTTCTAAAAAAAAGTCCGGGACAGCATATGTCTATCTTTTAAGGTTGGCTCACTATAACCATTTTTATGCTAATGAAATTTGTTCTAAAATAATGCATTATTTGCAAAGGTATTTTTATAAACATGATATTAATCCTTATCCAAATAAATACGTTATTCATTACAAGTATTTAATTAAAAACAAGATCGCCCTTTACATCATTCGATTTCAATGAATATCTTAGGAGATATCGCAATTTTAAAATAACATTGCAGCAAAATAATTACCCATTACAGACATAGTACAAACGATGTTTCTCCTGGTTTATTCTGCGTGATTAATACTGGTTCGATTTGAAAAATTATTTTAGTGTTGAATAGCCTATTTATCGAGGAAGGCTATAGGCTATATAACATCACGCTACGACCCACGGGGGCGGCGCAGTAACGATAAACGCGGGTGAAACCGCGGGAACATCTAGTTTCATATATAAAAGTAGAACTATTTAGCAAGTACATTGTTCTCATTCTCTAAAATTAATTGACCGATTTGTATTTAGTGCGCAGTGGTACATGAGGATCAGTTTTGGTTGTTTGATTGCAGGTTTCATATAAAAACTAATTATCTACATTTATTTTTATATTAATGTGGTAGTAAGTATGAGATATGTATATCGATCTTACAGGTAGAAGTATAAAGTACGTACCAAAAAATTTGCTGCGCTCTTCTTTGTCTCATATAACGTGTACATCCGTTCGGTCCAACTTGCATTCATATCTGTGAAAATCGATATAGGAGTCAGTGTTTACTTTTTTGAATATTATTTACAGCTAACTTTATAATATTGTCTTCGTAATTTCGCCCACTTTGGTAAAATATTTGATCCAAAACAGGGTCGTCATTTTTAATTATATTTATTAGTTATTAAAAATTTGGGTGAGATTATAAAAACAAGGAAGGATAATTTTACGTTGCAAAATCTACAAAATACTTGACAACGACAAAACATTTTAATTACCTAATTAACATCAGTAATTAACATAAGTATAACCAACTACCTAATCAACATCTTGACCGATTATATAAAACATACGTAACTCGCTGGACGTCGTTGTACAAAGTAACAGCGAACACTGAACAGACAGTGGGCAGTGCAAACAAACGAAAACGGCATAAAAACTAAACTGAATACAAAATATAATGGGTAAAGCAAATATCGTGGAGTGAGACATTTCCATTTATGTTAATTTGCGAGAAATTTTACAACGACGCTCATATAATGCCGGCTCACGGGAGCTTTATGAGAAGTGACATAGATTGGTACAGTGTCATGGTTTTTTTACATCGGGGAATTATTTTCCCAAATGGTTGTATCTATGTGACGACAGAATATTATAAAGATACATTGAAATTAAACAACTTCATACGGATTTTATTGCGTTGTTTATTTTTTATAAAAAACTATTATTACATAATTTTGAAACTATAAACCTACTATTGTTAAATACTTTTACTAATTACTGTTTAAGCTATTTAAATTATAAAAATAAATAGCTTAAATAGAAGTAAACAATCCGTATAAAGTTGTTTAATTTCAATGTTTAGCTTTCACGTTAGCGTAAGACAATATTATGAAGACACATATTCATATTTGTTATGATATTTCCTTTGTACAAACTGTTCATAATAGGTAGTTAATTAATTACATTCGTAATTAAATTGTGGTATCTCTCTAATGGTTTCGATTTAACAAATAGGTATGTAGTTCCCAAGATTTTTAATGATATAGATGAATTAAGAAAAACACCTAAAATAAGTATTAATACTCTCAAGAAAAGACTGATGGATGTATTGCTGGATGGTGTATGTGTCGTCTAGCAGTGCAACTTTCAGTCAGTATATATAAAAATATATAAATTGTATGTAAAGTATGTCATATGTTATTTTGTTTTTAACTTTAAATATTGTTTCCTTTTTTTTAAAACTATTGTGAGCTGAGCTAATTTTTAATGTATGGTGATAATTTGTACTAGAATTTAAGAGCGTGTCTCGCCGTTAAACTTAACGTTTGGCGAGTATTATGTATAATGTTACTAAATTACCACTATATTGTATCTAAATAAAAAAAAAATTACATTATATGTAAAATATTATTCATTTCAATTATGACTCCGACATAATGAAGGGGTTCGTTCGAGTCTTGGTTAAGTAGGTAGTTTCTTAATCTGTTTTTAATAATTATGTACTAACATAGCATAAGAAAAATTGTTACTAACATTATGGACTATGTCTGAATAAATAAATATATTATTATTATTATTATTATTAAATTATTTGATATATTATATCAATCAATCAGTCCGTTGTATTCCACTGCTGGCCAGCTTACGCAGAAAATTTTGATGGTTTAAAATTTGTTTGAATGAATACCTATTATTGATTATTTATAATTGTATGCCACAAGGCTGAATATGGTAACACCTATTACTGCATAATTAATAGTTTCAATTGTGTATAACCATATTTCGCAATAAATTAAATAAATGAATATAATTCAAATAATAGATAGTATTTTATGATTTGTGTAGATGAACTGCGGAATTATGTCATTCACTGCAGAGTTAACCTCAACAAACAGTTGTAATGAGTTAAAATATTAAATACAAAATATTGAAGTAAATATTAAGAACGGTGTTAAGTGAGCAGCAAAGAATTTTGTAGTGGCGATGCTCTTAGTAATATCCGATTTATGACATAATATGTGATATGATATGTTGAAAGTGATTTCACATTTGAGTTTATACACGTGCTTTGTTATGATAGTATGAGAGGTATCATATTTTACAATGCGTAGTAGGTATCATGGCATGTTTCTACAGAATATACCACGGGGAGTGCTTTGAAGGGTTATTCCACCTTATCCCGTCCTCCCCTTCCTATCCATAACAACGCGTACTGGGCTCAGATGCCATCCTTACACGGTAGAGTCGATTAGAGCGCGTACCAACAAGTTTGGGTCCTCATACCTCTGCCAAACGACCAAGGCATGGAATTCTCTACCAAGGCACGTGTTCCCTTCTTCCTTCAATCCTGGGTCCTTTAAGCGGGGCGTGAATAAACACCTTCTCAGGCCGTCAAAGTAGAGACCTCAACATCGCCTCGGCTGCTATGAGGGCGGTGTGGAGGCCGCTGCTCTTAGACCACACGACTGCTTACCATCAGGTGGAGTGTGGTCATTTTGAAGAGCAAAATAAAAAAAATAAAATAGAAGGTATGTAGGCACCTACAGTACCTACTATATATTGTAAAAATCGTTTATTTAGCCACAATCTGCTTAATTTAGCACGCTTTGATTGTAAACTTTATTTTATGTCATATTCTTGAATAAGTAAAATATTTAAGTCTTATAAGAAAAAAATATTTTTAAACCAAAAGTGACTCTTCCTACAAGATTATAGAATCACATTTGAACAATTATATTTAGGTCTGTTTTTAATAAAAAAACTCTAAAAAAGATTTATAACTATAACAATGGCTATGTAGCCTGTATGCTTCTATTATTTTTTTTTAATAGTAATCCCAATTACTCTTTAACGGCACGGACGTCAACACATGGTACAATGGAGATGTAAATCAACAATGTTGAACTTTGATTAGAATAATTATCAGATACATAGAAAATATTTATTGCGAGATAATAAATAAATATTTATAGAAGTAAGAAAATATATTAGGCTTAAAACCATTTTTATTCTTATATAACATTTACATCACTTCGATGAGAACATGATTAATAAATATAGGAGTGTTCATCGTCACAAAAATAACAGTAAAATACAATTAATAATAGAAATACAATTACAATGATGAACTTAAATACATAATATATTCACAGATACTCGTTCAATAGATAAAATGAATTCACGATAGATATAATTTAATTAAAATAATGACTTATTTGTTATAATAAAATGAGAAAGTCTCTTTTTATATGTATGTATACGAGTTAACATTTTTTATAGAGCAGCGATAGTTCAGTGGGGAGACCAACAAACTGCAATGCAGAGGGTCTCGGGTTCGAACCCACGTCGCACACCTCTGACTTTCGGAAGTTATATGACTTTTCGAAATTATGTGCGTATTGATTGACAATTATCGCTTGCTTCATGCCACGGAAAGCACGTTAAGCCGTTGGTCCCGGCTGCCATGAACATCTATGGCATTCGTTATTGGGAGAGTGTGGATGCAAAAGATCCGACTGGGTCGAGGTGTCGCCGGTCTGCACTGACTGGCCCCCGCATTAGATAAGATAAGATAACATTTTTTATATCCGAGGGTATCTTGTTGTAAAATAAATATTATATAATAATATTTATCTTCTTTACTAAAATGAACTTTACGCAACTTACTATTACTGTGACGACTGTGAGTAATAAGTTTTGTGTGTATAAGACAACTCGCGCACTAGGAATATAATTACTTTCTCACGGGGGACTTTACAAACATTCAAACAACGGACATAAGCTTAAATAGTCGGAACTATAACAACTATTTTGAATCACACAAATTTTTGTCCCATGGTAATCGAACCCACGACAATCGGCCCAGTGGTAGTAGCGAAGTGACCACTTAAACCACTACACCATCCTTGCAGTCATATATACTTATAAACTAGCTGTTACCTGCGACTTCGTCCGCATAGATTTTAACTAAAAAGTGTTTGTCTCCGCAGCACCCTATTTTTTTCTAAAATCAAAGTAGCCTAAGTTACTCTTTATAACATAAGCTATCTGCCAGTGAAAGTCCCGTCAAAATCGGTTCAGCCGTTTCGGAGATTAGCCCGAACAAACAGACAGACAGACAAAAAATTTAAAATATATGTTTTCGTATAGGTACCTTATATACTTCCATATCCATTAGATAAAAAGCTGGTATTTTGACATTACAAACAGACACTTCAATTTTATTTATTTGTATAGATATAGTTAAAATGTTGTTGTTCTGCAAGGTTGATATGTATTATCGTAAAATTTTGAGAAAATATTATATTAATAGGCATATCTAATCATACCAAATTCATTCCACTGATCTATATTTATTTAATACCCATATTTACAATTAGTATTTTTGTAAAGTAAATAAGAATATATATACTCCTTGCTATTATAGACCGGCGATGTTTGTCAGTGGTCGTCAAAGAATCATTGTTAGCAAGTTGATTTCGTGTAATATACGTGACACACGGGTTATTATTTGTTATTTATCAATATTCAAAATAAAATATTGTTAGAGTACGTGTTTCTTTATTGATTCATAATCGGAATAAGCGATGTGGTCGTATCTATAAATAATGGTAGTATGCAAATTAACATCACGTATCCTCTTTTGAAGAATACCACCGTCACATATAATTAATTAATACAACTCGCAAGTATTTCTCTGTGGTGTTTTTACTACATAATGTTTTCCTTTCCGTCGTCAAACACGATGAGGTAGGGCAGTATTATTTTAAAACGGCAAGAGCAAATAAAACCATCGAAGCTCGAAATTAAACTGCACATGTTTTATATATATAAAACATCGCGTTTATTTTCTAAGTAGCTGTTTCCTACGGCTTTACCTGCTTTACCATCAAGCGAGACATCACAAATAATTATTTTCGTACATATATTAACATATGTGGTGTGACTCTGAAAGATAGAATAAGAAATAGTGTGATTAGAGAGAGATGCGGCATGAAAGTGGATATAGTTACAAGAATAGAAAAGGGTATGTTAAGCTGGTTTGGACATGTAGAAAGAATGGACGAGGAAAGACTGACTAAGAAAGTTTATAAGGCTTGTGTGAATGGAACAGTCGCAAGAGGAAAACCTAGGCGAACGTTTCTCGACCAGATCGGAGGCGTCCTGGACAAAGGCCAGGTTAAAAGCTCCTTGAACCGACGGGCGTGTATGGGGAATGTGATGAAAGTGAATGAAGCCAGAGAAGTGTGTCAGGATCGTACCAAATGGAAATCCGTAGTCTCTGCCTACCCCTCTGGGAAACAGGCGTGAATCTATGTATGTATATTACTATTAGGGTTCTATATAAGTACTTGAAAGATTAGGCAGTGGTGAAACACAATCTTCTTTTGCCAGAACACTAATGCGAGTATAAAAACACAGGTGCGCACATAAGGCCCGCACAAATGGCCCGCTCAGTATAACGCGAGAAAACATCGATTATAATGATACGATCCTAGTGAATATTGCATTCGTGTATATGCACGGTCTAAGGTAAACTGATGTAAGCCGTACTACCATCCTGAAGCTCAACATTGAATGCTTCAGAACGATACTCCTTACAGGTGTATAGCTCGTTTCATCACCACGTACGTGATGATGACACTTTAACATAATATGTAGTTGTACAACGAGCTGCGGTATTTTGAGTGCTTTAATATATCTTTGTTTAAGCAAAGTTTAAAGAAAGTTCGGCAAGCTCGCTGTAACCTTAGATTGGAGGATGACCAAAAGCAATAGCTATTCACTTATCGTCTAATATAGTGCTAGCTCGTTTGCACGAGCAATAAATAAATAGAAGATGGATTCTCTACGGTAGAACAACACAGACTCAAAATAAATAAAAGTTATATGCATAATAAAATATTTTATATCACAGCTTTAAAAGTTATTCCCTTGCTGTCTTTCGACGTCGAGAAAAGATAAACAGACAGATTCTCTCATTAATTATATTAGTTTGCGTTAAACGTTTCTTGGTAGTAAGCAGGTAAATTTTAGTCCCCGTTAGCTCTAGAGCACCTGTTTATTATTTCGAGCTAATTTTAATTATTATCTAATTTGCTATTTCGAGCTTTCGGCGCCTTTGTGCCTACGTGTATTGTCAAACACTCTTTGTACTCCTAATGAGTCCCACTTTAGTAGCAAATTAATGTTTAATATCACGGGTACTACTCCAGTTAGCTTTATATTATATAATGAATAATCATTTTTGTTAGATTTTTTGTGCACTATAAAAAGTTCTAACATTAGCGACTTATATAAGCCAACAGTTCATGCTAAAGATCTTGCAGCCATAAAGCGATATAAATTGGTAATAGTAGACTTTGTCTTTGACCATGTGACTCGTTGAGTTTCGTTCCAACAAGATAAGTCTGGTAGCAACCAAAATCACTGGTCCATTTTGACAGCAAAGCACCTTCCTAAGGAAAAAAACACCCACTCTCGTAAGATCATAAGACGAGTTGCTTTAGTTGATATTCCTGCAATTAAATTACTTGTTTTGATTGAGTACATAATCTTTTATTTATCAAACATAAAAATATTGCGTGTAGCATCGTAATCTGAAAAATCATGTTGCCTAAATGGGTATAAAAGAAAACGAAAAGAACATAACAAGCTGTCACTTAAGGCATTTCAACTTTTGATAATAAGGTTATGTTTATTCCTGTCCGGCGAACGTTTCAAAACGAAAAATAAATGTTTTATAAAAAAAACACATTCTAATGGGAATATCAAAACGTTTTAGACGTTCGAATCAAATTATTTCTTTAATTCTAAATTCGAAGATCGTGGATTATACCTACTTTATTGAAGTGAAAACTTCTTTAGGCGCGTTGAGCACTTCTTGGGTGAATAAAAATCATAGAACTCTCGTCATCGTCACGCTTCCACGCTTTCCATTTTTAAATTGTTTTAGAATATTAACAATATCTCAGAAATAGTGCGTCCTACGCAAAAAATTACGAAATTTTGATCCCTTTAATAACCGCTAAGAGAGTATCAGAAATTCGACCCACCCATTTTTTATGATTTTGTTTTTTTTTATAATCGTGTAATAAAGAGTTTATGATCAAGGATTAAAGTTTTCACTTCTATCGGCAGTTCTTTTTTTAAAGCGTGCTTACGTTTTAAATGACGCGAGCGAAGTTGAAAGGCTCTGCGGAGAGATTCCCTAATGGTACCTGATTGTGCTTATTCTTTAACATTGTGTTTTTCTAAGAGATAAACAGAATATGAATAATTAATAAGCTTAGGGTATGATGAAGCTCACATGGCCGTATGTGGCTAAAAGCTACAAAACAAATTAAGAATTAAAAAAAGAGATAATCGACGCACGACACGTTTATTTAATAGATTACAATATTTTTATTTAAATTGGAAAGTTTCTAGACCGCATTGCACTACGCCAGTAAATCCTGGAAGGATTCAGGTTCTTGAGATGTAGAGACATTATTTAATTTTTCTGCCACAGCATGGAGGCGATCTACATATATATTATGTCTTCATCATGTACAGATTGCCTTACTCCGTGCTGCTGTTGAAAATAATTTACGGAGTGAAACCGCCAATAATACTTTACTCGATCTCGAAAACAAAAATGTGCACAAGCGCTTGCACTTACACCAATGGATCGACGAAATAGGCATGGCAGTAATATCAATATCCATATATCGTTTCACATACCTGTTACATCACATTGGACTTAACCATTATTCGATATATTACGGTCATAACTGACAATAACCGAATTGAATAATTTCAATATTAATCAAAATTTCAATATGCAATAAAACACAATTTGTCGCGAGTGCAACTGACGTTAGCCGCAAGGGTTAAGCCAACCCTATACTGCCGACCGTCCTTCATAATTAATCGGGAAGCGGGTCGCAGCCGTAACAAACGGGAAACACGCTCCAAACGACATTTCATCCACTGACCGAACATTGTTCTCTGTTATTTCAATGGGAGATTGAGTCCCTTTTGTGTTTTTTGAAAGTCCAATTTAGCCTGCGGTGATTGAATGAGTTAAAACTCTTGTTAATCTTCTGCAGGCATAAAGTGGTTGCACCTATGAGATGTAGTACACAAAGAATCATAAAAAAGTAATGATAAGTTGACTACCCTTTGTTCAGACAGCCAACGCGGGTAGCCCTCAAAATAATACGGTACACGGTTTACTGTGTACCGTATTATTCCTAGTATTACGCTGTAACGTACAACAGTTAACCGAGGTAAGTAGTGTCGCTTAGTAACTAAGAGTTTTGGGGACTTCTAGCATTTTTTTATTTAATTCCACCAATCATAAATTAAGAAATCGTAATGTGCAAACAATTAAAAATTCGTTACAAAATAAGGTCGTAATAATATTTTAAATTTGGATATATGAAAAGGTGGCGCTGTAGTGGAAATACCTCGCTATCTTCCTCGCACAGCTGCGATTAAAATAAAGCGGATACATCATAATTTGTATCGTGGTTTCTTATTCTGTAATTTGACAAGTATCCCTACTACCAGATTTAAAATATAATTATTATACTTAAAAAATCTACGATATCTAGAAATTTTGAAAAATAAATGCTATACAAAGGATAGTATTTATTTCTCAAAATTTCTAGATTTCGTAGATTTTTTAAGTATAATTATATTACCTAAACGTATCAAATAGTAAAAAAAGGGATTAAATATAGTGATTACCAAAAATACTAATTGCGCAGCAAAATATGCTTACTAAAATATATCATAACGAGCACTGATACGCCTCAAATCACTGCATTCCGTCTCGGAAGGGTTAGGTTATTTTAGTTTCCTTCTTAAACCTACCCGAAAATAGGAGCCCCGCGAAGCGAGGCTCCGTCGACTTATTTTGATCTCTTTAAATATATTTTGCTGTATAATTTGTTGATCATTTACTATTTTTGAGTGTTGTATTTTACTATATCTGGTGATAAGTTAAACATAAGCCGTAAAAAAATGTGAGTCAAATACCCTGTTTTGACTCATCTCTGCCTTTTCGAAGTTATGTACATATTTAATAGTTATGTATAGCTAACTAGCTGTGAAAGAAAATATCATGAGGAAACCTACATGTTAGAGAGTTCTTCAAATTGTTCTTGAAGATATGTGAAGTCTGCCAAGCCGCACTGGGCCAGCATGGTATATTATGGCCTTAAACTTCTCACATTCAGAAGCCCCGTGCCTATTAGTTGGACATTTTGTATAGAGGATTGATATCAGTACTATTTCTATATTATGACGTAGGAAAACAGACCTTAAAGTCGTTAAGCAAAAGTTGATATAATTTAAAATGATAATATTAAATATGACCTAAAAGCTCTCGCGTATTTTATAATTATACCCTTTATAGTTGTTCTATGTTTGTGTAGGTGCAGACGTTATAATAACTCTAAGTATTTTGGGTCCATACAACCATGACGTCATACAGCGTATAACAGAAATGTGTGCCCATATTCAAGTGTCACATAGCCCCTGTACAATGAAGACCGCGACAAATAAATCAGTAGGTATACGTTATTTTCATTTATACCTAAATAACTGACTTGGGTGATTTCCGTGTACCCGAAAATTACCAGGCGCAATTTTGCTAGTGATGTATGCGTTTGTTTTGATGTTATAATAAATAAATAAATAAAATCCAGGGACATAGGGCACATAATATTATGTTATTTATCAGATATACATTATGGTGCCGAGATATAACTACACCTTTCTGTTACACGCTATATATGTAAGTTTCTTGTTGGTTCACAACTTATGCGATTTAATGGATTTAGCAATGAGCAAATGGATTTAAGGGGCCCTAGAATACTACAACTTGTTAGTCAGCATTTGCAAACATTTGCGTTACGTGACTACGAACAATATTCTTGTATTAGCATTGCGACTACAATTTAGCTCGAGCGGAAAAATCCATATATTTATATGAGCATACATACATTATTGTCGGACCGCAGTCCCACAAAAGCCTACAGTACTACATAAGGTACATATATTTATTGTGTACTCTCAACGTTCCTTTTTTTATGCTAAATAAATGTTTCAAGAATTGTTTGGGCGTACATTTCTAGAGTGTACTGCAATTGTTTTAGTAATGTAGGTTTTTCAGGATGCTGAACAAATGGAATTAATTCAACACAATACGACGCTTTAGTTTCTTTTTTATACGGAATTACTTACATTCGGCAGAAATAGAGAGGTATCAGAAAACAAATTATACTGCCTTGTTCCAGTGCCGGAATATTTGTTGCACTTGGTTTAATCCCCGTCATGGCGGCGGTTTAACACTGACAGGGATGACGTAGTAGTTTGTGTACGTCACATAAATGGTGACATCTTTACTACTAATGCGCTTGCGGCTTCTATAAGACAATTTCAATTTAGTCTTTTTAAAGATTACTATGTATTAGGAATAATTCCTCTAAATAAGACTCTTGTAGAAAATGCATCAAACAATTGCAATTGGCTTGTTTTTTGAATTGGCAGTTACTAAAAGCAAATATATCGATAGTAGCAAAATGTATGTTGTAACTGTCCACAATGCGCCTAAGGGATGCGCGTATACCAGTGTTAGTCCTGCAAGTGCCTGTATGGAACAGTTTGGGAACTCGAACCCCTCCACCGGCGCGGCGCCGATAAACAGTACGAGGTACTATGAGACATAATTGGATTGCGATTTCACTATTATTGCAAAAACCATGCCGCGTCATGTTATCAAGTAGTATACGTCTGGATTCTAAATTTATGATATTAAATTTATTTAAGAGTTCTGAATAATGGGCACGGGAAAGGCTGCATTTGTAATTTTCGGTCAGTAAGTACATTTCTGACATTTAAAAAATGCAGACGAGGTATCTACTCCTCCAAGATTTAGCTACATGTAAGTGAGCTTATAAATCTCTGAGCTTTCTGTGTTATCTTTTGATATGATATTAGCGTAGAAATCAAAAATAACTCAATACTTCAATATAATATGATTTGAGTAAAATAAAATTTGGTGATCGTTTATCAAATCAAAATTTAGTTAATATTAAACTCACGAGGATTAGTGACTTTACTTTTACTGCTATGAAATGTATAAGAAGTATCTAGTCATTAATAAAATTATACTAATTAACAGAGGATAACTAATTTTCTATCATCGAATACTCTAAATGTTGAATTGTATGATTGGTAACTTAACTGCGATCACAAACTATTTTTCTTTAGTTGAACTTTCAATTATGAAGTTTTGATTGAAACAACAAATGAATCGCCATCAGGTTGTAATTTAAAAAAAAGGTACTTACAAAGACATTATAAAATAAAATGTTTAATATTGTGAGTATTAACTTACCGCCAAATAGCAGAACTACAATTTCCTTGACTTAAAGCATATTATTTACTTTTAAAAAGGCACTAAAGGTTCGCCCAAGGAAATCCATTTGTGGCTCGCAAGCTATGTTCGTTTACCGTTTTAAATATTTCTTTGCTAAAATTCGCGTAGGTTTATCAGATAAATCGTGAAGAAGTGGGTAATAAAAACCTTACGCATGTTATTATTAGAAAGGGGAATAGAAAAGATGTATGGAACGTGAAGCATCGGGTAAGTTTATACTGAAGCAAATCGTAGATATATGACCATGTGCTGTTCCTTTGGAGTGGCGAGTAGAATTAAAGAGGCTGGAATGCTGTGCACATTTTTAGCGGTCCTTGTCCTGAAAGTGTAAGGGCTACTTGTTCTCGAATGGCAGTGTCTTAATGACATCTCTGATACTGCACGCGACCGTAGAAGTGACAGCAACTTTTTACCACCATGACGGTATCAATACATATTATAAAACAAAGTTCCGTAGCAGGTCTATTATTTTTGTAAGCGATAAATTCAAAAACTACTGAATGAAATTTCATGCAGTTTTCACCAATAGACAGAGTGATTCATAAGGAAGGTTTAAGTGTATAGTTTGTTAAGGTTTTGGGGTACCCGCGCGAAGCCAGGACGGGTCGCTGAAGTATAAAAGAATCGATCCATATTATGACAGTGTGCATCTATTTACAACTTGTTCCTAATATATCACGTGTAAAAACGTTCATAACTTTATTTGGCAGAATACTCATAACTTCTGACTCATATTAAAAAGCCAGGCTTAAACCTATTACTTGACTACTTAGCAGAAACTTTCTCCACGTATCAAATATCATAAGTGATTATGACAGTTAAATTTGAGCTAGATGGAGAATTCACTCCAAGTTAGGATGACAGGCCGTAACTTTTAGAAACTGCGCTCAAACTTTTCTTGAATGCAATTAATCTCAATAGTACTAGGTACTTCATTTTCATAGATCGTATTATCAATAACTTTATTAGTTAGTTGCAGCGGCAACCTGGCAGCCAGACACAATAGTTTTTAATTATGCCTGGCATTTGACACAAAAATTGTCACTATAAACCATTTTGGTAACAGAATCAGTTACGTATACTATGCCCATTTATAGTTGTTGAACAGAAAGAAACGAAAACTAATACTAAAGATTACATAATTCATTTCACAAATATCGGCTATTGGTTCTCCATATTTCATTGAATCCCTTCACCATATGTTGCACAACGTATAATATTATATTAATATATATGAGATATATATGTATGTATGTGATATATCACAATATAGGTCATCAAGTCACATAATATACCATTTATTACGTGTATGTACGTGCGAAGAAAACCATAAATATGAAACAAAAGTCACAACATTTTTTATATTTGGCTGAGAGAATATTTTATTGATCTTTTATTGCGTTTACACTGTGGGGATAAAATCACAACTTCGGGAAAGAAATGAACTGAAAGGAGAAAGGGTTGGTGCGGACACGACTTGAATAGACAATGCTCATTCGGAATGTTGATTTGTTAAATCGCTACTCGCATACCAATCGATTGGGATGGTTTGAAATTAAATTGTTCTTTAAAAAGGACACTGAATTCTGAAAAGTTATTCTTGCATTCAACGGTTTGAGACTTTATTGAAACACTTTTTTCGTTGTGCAGAAAATTTGCATATTCATTGGAATATTTCTTTCTATCGCACGTTTTGGCTGTAAAAGTTTACGTTGGCAGTTTTACAGCGTTCGCTCGGATAAATTATTTTCAGCTGTAGTTGAAAGAAATCAGAAACTGATTTAGTTTTAGAGCTTTGACACTTTTACTACTCGATATAGTTGGTTAGTGTGGTAAATTTATTTAAGTAATTTTCATGAAACTTCTGTACATAAATAAATTAAAGTTTTGCTTGCTGCTTTGCTTATATTGGAACAAACAATATTTTAGACTCAAAGCAACTATTTTTGATGAATTTTTTTTTTATCCCGGGTAACAAACCCGTAACATTTAGAAAATTGCTAAATAGAGTATTGATAGACAGAGTGCAACCAGCTTTCAAAATGTTGTATTTATATGTAATTTTTCTTTCGGTTTTAGTTTAGATAAAATAATATCATTTTATATATGCATATATGTTCATACTTAATAATATCTACAAATATTAACATCTTAAATTTGCCGAAATGTCAATTATATAAGTATATTATGTACGGTATAATCTGAAAGAAGTAGATAAAAGAACAGTATAATCTGTTAAATTTCAACTGAATTTGAATACAAAACATTTTAAGAATAACTTTAATGGAAGGGTTCTTCATACTGTGTTGTAAAAATCCAGCGTACTTGCTACTTAAGATTGTGAATCTTTTGTTCAAAACTTCGGTCAATTTCACTCATTCAGACTTGCAAACTTAGAACAAGAGAATAAACATTATACACTCCATTTTGTTTCCGTTGCCAAATCTGCATGGAAATGAGAAATGTTTTTCTTGCCTTGTTTATTAGCCTTGTAAATACAAATGACTGTTGTGCCCGTTTATTATCCACAGAACTCATGAAGCCGTCCGAAATTTGAATAAAAAAATGTTATTGTATAGTGCCTTAATTATGCCATGAATAAACATACTAAGTCGGAATATATCATATGATAGGTTGCCTTCGGTAAAATAATATTTCATTTTACCAAAAGACCGTCAATGTATTTTTTTAGTAATAAAACATTATTGGTAGCAACCATTGTCGTATATATTTTTTGTAAATTAAGCGATAGCAGCGATAACTCAGTAGGGAGACCAATAGACTGCAATGCAGAGGGTCTCGGGTCCGAACCCACGTCGCGCACCTCTGACTTTCGGAAGTTATATGACTTTTCGAAATTATGTGGGGATTTATTGACAATTATCGCCTGCTCCGTGTCTCGTAGAACACGTTAAGCCGTCGGTCCCGGCTGCCATGAACATCTATGGCAGTCGTTATTAGGAAGTCAGTGCCCTCTAATATATCCTGACACTGGTCTAGCCAGGGTATCGTTAGCCTCCGGGTTGCGGAGGTCAGATGGCAGTCGCTCCGTGTAACAACTGATATCCTGTCAAATCTGGTTAGACTAGAAAGCCGACCCCAACTTGAGTTGGGAAAAATAAAGGCTAGGGAGAAGAAGAGTCAATTAAACGATAGATATTTATTTCTTTGATAAAAGAGATTAAAGTGTCTTGACTACGATCCTGTGTAAAGTAGTTCGGACAATATGCGTCCACAATTAAAATTTATGACTCGAATTCAAGCAGATTTGTGCTTCACCTATAATATTGCTCCATTGTTGCTCGATCTTCGCTTCATCTAGCACAGTACCTTGCCAGGTTTGGTTGGGACAGCCACGTTTAAGCTTTTATTAGGACTTTTCTCCTTTCAAAATATCTCACATGAATCCTGATAAACGACTAAAGACTATTAGTAAACTATAATAGCAATTAAATAGTACCCAATAGCTATTGGATGCTATTTAAAACGCTAGTAATTAAGAAATTTACAATTGACTACCCAATAATACGTTATGATCGGTCGTGGGAGCAAACGCAGAACTATACTGCCGAGGCTGAGTCAGTAACATTTAATAGACGTTTACATTAAACTAACAAGCAGTCTATCTAAATATATGTTGAATATACTTCGACAACAAGAATATCTATAGCATGCTGAAATATTAAATACTATCAATTCACCGTATAGGTATTCATCTGTCATCTACCAAAATGCCACCTAGAAGTATTACCTAGTTAAAAACCAGCTGTAAATATAATCCTAGCGAACATAGTGACAAAGCGCTACTTCATGGTGCTATCTTACCTGCATAGATAGCACAAGGTTTTAAAGTACATAACATTTTTCATACTGTTCTTTCTGAAATTACATACTAAAACTTTAGTTGAGTTTCTCGCTGGTTCATATTTCTGAGATGTAATAAGTGAGACGTTGGCGTTGGATTAACTGAGCTGCGAACATCTTTCCTAATAATTCTCTCAGTATTTTCTGCTACATTAGAACTAGTACTAATATAACTAAGTCTTGATTTTCTGGACCATGATGAATGCATGATTGCTTAAGGGATTTATAGACTTGTAGAAAATTTAGCGTGTGATATAAATGGCGGTACTATTTATTGGAATCACAACATTCATATGCTGTATACTAGCCACTATACATAGATTCACCCACGTTGTATGTTTTTAATTCTTACACAGTGTGTTAATAAAGGATAGCGTAAAGTACTATTTATAAACGAGGCCTTGGGATTGGTTTAGTAGTTTCAAAGATTAGCATCTTATAAAACATAAAAAACTCAACCAAGCAGAAATCTTTATTTTACGTTATTTCTGTAACAAGCCTGTCTGCTTACGATTAGGGTCAGTTTAGGTCAAGATCAGTCAGTTTTAGCTTCAGGTCAGGGTCAGGGTCAGCTACGTCACTGGTTGTAGTCACAAGCTAACTGGGTTAATACCATGGGCAGTGCAATCTGGCTGAAACTTCAAGTGTGCCAAAAAAGTACGTAAATACCAAGGCATCACAGCGTTAATAAAAGTTTATAATTATTACATAAAGTATCATACAGAATTGTTGAAAACATTATATTCTAATATGAATACAATGATATTATAAGTACTATTGATTGCACGGATTTTATTTCAAGTATATTAAAATACGCAGAGTAATACAGGTACTTAGCATGGCAAAATAATTGTGCCACTGATAGCAGTTGAGCCGATTATATGCGTTCTTTGTATCCGCTGTATTAATACTTGTAAATATGTATGCAATACATTTTATTAATATCGAGCAAATCGGTATTTTTGCGAATACTTTAAGCATATGTATTGCAAGCGATCATAGGATTGCAATGAGGCAAGCCATTTTGTGAATTATAATATTATCGGTTATAGACGCGACGACAAGGTATGAGACTACTGCTCACTATGATCTCGAGTCTCTGATTTATTGGGTATTTCTCAGAAGTAGCTCACAATCCGAGACTAGTAACTGGGCTTGGTAAATGTCACTATTACGCAAGACCTAAGACGTGTAATGTATTAGACCCACATTTCGTCAGCTCTAGGCAGGCCTATATCTCTGAAGGCGTAGGTTTAGGATTATCCATTTGAGGATATAGGCCTAAGACTATGCATGTATCTAGAGCAGTAATACAAACTATATGTTGCCTAGTATGCATACATCCATCTATGTATAATAATATAAAAATGTGTTTAAAACCAAATTCACTTTGCTTTACCAAAGAATTAAAATGGAAGACAGTCGAAGTTATGTTTGCAATTACCCTCATGCCAGAGCAATAAAAAGGCAAATCAATTGCAATATTTTGATGTAGATTATTTGTTGTGGTAGTTTCATTAGTAAAAACTATACGTATGTTTTCCAAAGCTGGTATTGCTGCTCATGAAAAAGAAACCAAACAACCATCCCTTTGACTGCACTAATAAAATCCACCATCTAATTTTGCAAAGCAGAGTCCAATTTTTGGTGGCCCCGGTCCCTCATTTCGCTTTTCTGTTTGCGTTCACTTACCTAACAGACCCCTCATGTTTGGAAGCGACTTTACTATAAATAAATATAGCACAATACCGCAAACTCAGACGATGTCTCGTCCAAAGCATTCGCGGCCGTGTATACAGAGCTTGCCCAATTTTCCTTTCGTTATTTTTGCCAACACACGCCCCGTCTGGTTGAACGTATCGTCTCGGTCAACGCCAATACACTTGCCAATGTTAATAATATTATTTTTATATACAGCTTGTTGGAGTTACTTGGCTAAGTAAAATTTTTTATATGATTATTTCGTGGTATTTGGTACCAGCGAAATTATTTTGCACCTCCTTATAATGTAAATATTTATTACGAGTGGTCTCTTTAACAGGGAATTCATATGTAATGAGGACATACTTACCAATTATTAGAAAACCATTAGTGCGCCTGAATACATTATTATAATTGATTAATTTAATATCTCTAACTCCATTTACGAACAAATCAAAGACGAAACATCGTATTTCAAATGGAAATACCTTAAATTACGACATTTTGGATTTTCTGTTTGATTACGTGCTGTAAGGTATCTAAAACCTTACAGCACGTACATGCGATCAACACCTTAATGTAAACTAAAACCGATATACAAATAAATGAATGCTTCTCACATTCATTGTAGTTATTGATCATAAAGATACCAGAGGACACAGCAAAACCACCTTTCTGAGGGCCACGAAACTAACACTCCAACGAATACGTTCAGAGTGTAACGTTGCGTCATTATCAGAAATTTTCCTTTGGAGGGTCTGTTTTATGGTTATCGGGTTCAAAATGGGACAACCAGACTGGGGCAATACCTTTGCTCTACAGAAGATAAAGGCGAGTAAGTAAGTGAAATAACCATCACCGCCAGGCAGATGTCTGTGTCAGTGTGGTAGTTATAAAAATATGATTAGGTCTGCTCCCAAATAACGTGGCCGCATAGGACAGGTTTTAAATAGGGACAGTACTTCATATGTTATGTCTAATTACATTCACCGCTTTATCAACGATGTAGACAAAAATAAAACGTAACGCACTAATGGATATATTTTTCAGACACAGGTAGCCACCAAATTAAACCAGGAAACTAATCGGTTAACGTAACGAGGGTTAATCTGTAAATCATTGTCAACTTCACACTACCGTGGAAACCTAAATAAACGTAACAATTTTAAACGAGCCACCACATTTTGGCAGCCAGACGCACTTATTGCAACGTAATAGAGTTCAAAATTGTTTTAGAATTGAAAATGTGTTCGAATATCCGCAATTAAATGGGCAGAGACGCCGTAGATCAGCGGGTGGTGAGAGTGCGCCCCCTAGCGGACAATCACGAAATGCTTTTATTTTTTCAGTCGACCACCGCGTTTATTGCCTCATCAGAGGCTGTTATGGGCTGGCAGATGCAGTTACCGAATGGCACCGCAATTTATACGAGTTTGCGTAAGTAACTACGTATGTATGTACTCCCTAATGTGACTCAAGTTCCGGGGCAAGTACAATGTTGAGGGATGAAGAAATATGAGAGCTATATTTTTGTATTTTAGAGTAAATTGAGTGGGTACTGTTAGTAATTGAGTTGGGAAAGTTTCAGTGTCGACTGCATGTTAGAATCAGCGAGATAAAGCAATACATATTTGGCTGAGCTGTAGATTCACAAAAAAGTTTGCTCATTGCCTGTCTAACAATTAAACGAAAGCTACACGAAAAATATAATAAGAATACATAAAGCAAAAGAGATTACATATCTCTTGCTTCGAATGACTGCTGTGAGTGTTTGTATGTTTTCAACACATTATAAAACATAAATCATCGTAAGAGTAATGTTTTGTTAAGCGTGTTGTGTGGAGCAAATGCTTTACCATGCATGTACACTTCGTGTCGTTTGGAATGTAAACAAATTTGATTGATGAATCCACGCCTGCAACTACAGCAGCCCTTTTAAATCTCGACTATTTCCGTTTTACTTTTTAATATCGAAGACGTATGAAGTGTCCAAAAATATGTATGATATTTTTCATTTGTTTGAACTGTAGATGCTTTCAGAAAATACTTAAACATTTTCATGGAAATTAATAATTTTTATATTTAAACAAAGATTTAAATCATTTGAATATAAAACGATGGTGCAACGGTAGTCAGTGCGACTGTTGCATAACTATCGGCTAAAAAAAGTTATACAATTTTTCTGTTAATAGGTTTGACCCCTATTACTAAAACAATAGGTGACAAAATGTGGGTGTAACCTAGCTCTTTCGTGATATTGTAATAATAAACTCATGAGACTAACGCGATACCGGAGGGCACAGTACTTTAGCGTTAAATATATGACCTTCACCTTGTGATATAAACAAAAAATGTATCACCAGGTTAAGTTAAGGCGCACAAACTGCAGGGCAGCTTGTGACGAGCTGAATGTGAGTGGCGACACTGCGGTCCTGAATGCCTTGGAGAGTCGGTTAGGGTCTTGTCCCCGGTTTTCCTTCACTGGTTGGCTGGGGAGGAACTTCAAGGGTGTCTGCCATTCCGACTTTGTACTGAGACAGTATATCAGGCAGACGCCGTATTTTAACTATAGTTTGCATTTTACCAAACCTTTAAACACCCATCCCCATAGACCAGAATAATTAGATTCCATATGTAGCAATAGTCTCCTACACCTGCCGCGGCTAGTGTCTCGGTAAGTGTTCCATCTCACTTTAAACTAAAATTCTCGAAGGGCCTCTGCATGTTGGACCCATGTCCCCGTGTAAGCCTCCCAAAGGGCCGAATATTTTCCTAACGTATTAGGGAAATACCCGTGAAAGAGAAACAAATAATAATAATAATATTATCAAATACAATACCTACATGTTAATAATAATATAGGCATCACTAAGTTAAATATAAAAATCTATGGATCTAGAGGTATAAAAAGTGGTCCTGACGAACAAGTACTGAAGTAGTATGTTATAATATGGATTACTTTTGATCTTAATAGGTACAAAACAATTACAAGTAGGTAATAATCTGACAAAATAATGTTGCATGCCACTTGATAGAATATACTGGATCCTATTGTTTAATACCAATACCATGATTATTTTGTTACCTACATTCTTTTTACATAAATGATTTCTGATTTTTGACATAATATCTTGCTAAAATACTTATTACGTACACACAGCACGCAGGTAAAAATCTTTTCAACCATACGTAACACTGGCAATCATCGCTCACATACGTAAGTCAACAAAGGGAAGTCATGCTGAAAACAAACGATGGACCCTTACGGATAGTTTGAACTGCGTGCTACCTTTGAATCCCTCGTACATAGGTGAGACATACAACAATAAATGTTTGAACATCATTTAGGATTTCGTGTCTCTAAAGGGACAAAGGGAATCTTCGTCGCTTTATTGTATGTTTATTTGTCTATCTATCAAAACATATAGTAAAGTAAGTATTCCGTTTGACCTAGTTGGAAAATACAGGTATATTACGAGTAGTATTTCTTTTTATAACTAAGTTTTACGTAATATTAAAAATATTACTGAATCAAAAAGTACACAGTTCTCGCATTCGATCTCACGGTACAAACCTCTAAAGAAACGAAGTTTTTATTTATGTATTAAGTACCTTTTATTTCTTTCAGACCTAATTTCGACCACGGCGGCTAATCTTAACTGGGACTGGTCATCTGCGCAAAAGATATTATAGTGCACAAGTAAGTTTGCAAATACCAGTGCACACTTTGTCCCTTCAACTCTCATAATCCGATAATAATCCGATAGGTCGGCGATCTGACACGACCGGACAGACGCAAGGTGCAGGGCAAACGGATTACGTGCCTACCGAGGCACGGAGGTTTGTAATACCATCTGCTGCCTACCTCCAGGCTGCTACTGAAAAAATGTTATCAGGAAAACTGAATAGCTTTTTGTTAGCCTCGGGATTCTATTCAGTAGCGGTAGTGCAAGCAAGACCTCATACAGAGCAGTCGCTTACATTATCGTTGCGCCAACGAGGCAGGCAAATTTCTTTGTACTAACAAGGTGGTAAACTGTTCCATTTGCTAGTAAGCGGTCACTGTAGCGTATGATTGCTTGCATTATTACCAGTACATTGGCAACTGAAGACAATTTATTATTGTAAATTATACCTATAGTTAATGTAGTAGAGGTGAATTACTTAATTTAAATTCCTATGTTATAGAGCGCAAGCCAAATGCCGTCTATCTGACACAGCTGTAAACTCCATCCTGCTACTAAGCGTTTCTTGACAGAAAAAATCAATAACTCTTTTCCCAACCCAGGAATTCAGCCAGCAGCAGATAGAATGCTACCGCTACCCACTTCCTCTCGCTGTCAACCATGGCTTTGATCACGGTCAGCAGCGAGAGGAAGTCAACGTCCTGGAGTTCAGGGCGCTGCACCGCCCAAAGTAAGTTAGGTAAACCTAGTTTTACTTATATTATATTATAAGAATATTATATTATTATAGAATATTATATTATTATAGAATATTATTATATTATACTTACGTAGCTTAAGACTTGTAACTTAAAATACTAGTCGTAAGTCGTATCTGGTGTGCTAGCTTCCAAGTAATTTTTATATGAAATTTATATAACAACGGTGTTCTGTTTGCTTTTGCTATGTTCGATCGGTATCGTTAAAGTTTTTATTATTTATTGCTACTAGAGTATGTATACGATAGCGGTTCTGAAGATTATTGTAGTAATAGAATTTTATATGTGGTGGCAATGTTATGGGTTATAATCTCATAGTTTTGTTATTATAGGACTTTATTATGTGATAATGTTTTGAATGTGCCTATGTAACCTAACTTAAGTTAATTGTAAGCAAAAACATACCTAATTAGTTTATAGTTCAAATAAAAGCTGTAGGTATTATAAATATTGTATATCTGTGGAAGCTTGTTGTCAGCATGTATTCTGAACAATCTTATACCATATATGTATTATTTGTCTGTAAGCTTTCGGACAGTAAATAAATAAATAAATAATACTGGCCCTATTTATATCTGTACAATAAACATTTATATTGCTGGGTACAGGCCTCTTGTCAGTATGCGAAACAGTAGGCCATAGTTAACCACGTTTGCCTAGTGCGGATTGTAAGACTTCACACGTCTTAGAAAACCTCATGAAGAATTGTTAGATTGCTTTTTATGTCACGATGTTTTCTGCGAGCGATAATTAACGGTATTATGCAAATAACTACGAAAAGTCGATAATGCATACTTTGATTAGAACATCACGACGATGCATGACATTTCAACATTCTCCCACTTGGTTAACTCTACCTTTTCTTTCAAGTGTATTAAATAACTTAATACTATGTCTTAATTAAGTTGATGTCTGTAGTTCTGAGTTCAATGGTTCAATGCACACTGGTCGATCGTGATATGCCAGTAGCCCGTTTAAGCAACGGCATTGATTCTGCACTGCGATCTGTATTCGGCGCTAAAGGTTTTATCGCTGCATCGAGCTTCCGAAAACTGACCCAATCGCCACGATTGGCACACATATATGTGTGCACATATGTTCAATTCGCACAGACATGTGTGCAAAGTGGAACATTTGGACGCTGTATTTGATTAATCTGGATTAAGGCTATGTCAACTGAGGGATGATCAAAATAGCAGGCATGGTTTATACATACTGTGAATTATTAAATTCCTAATTAGGAATACACATTTTTGAAATAATTATTTCGCGATAGGTAAACCAGAAATTACTACAAAATGGTACTTAATTATAATGAAAATGTAGATTTTGGGAATTTGATTCACAACTCAAGTCAAAGTGTAGTCAAAAATCATTTAGTCATTAGGTCACAACGCAACTACGAACATTATAGTTTAGTAGTTGGTGCATTTATTAAAGTTACTGATATTTGGGTTGGTCCGGAAAATATATAAGCCAGACAGAAAAAAGAACTTGAAACTCACGACGACTCTTTTCAAGATATATGTATTTTAGTAATAGCCATTACATACAAACAATCTTTAAAAAAACGACAAGCAATAGGTTTGAACTTCATATTTTAAACGGTATAGTGCAATTTCTTTTCCTTAATAAAATGTTGTTAATTTATTTCATTGTTTTTTACAGTAAATACAATTTGCACAGAAAAACAAATATAAAGGTAATTCATAACGAATTGTGGTTAAACAACATTAACTTTAAACTATTTGCTTAAGAAAAGAACGACGAACAACCTCTAAATTTCTAAATTGAATTATATAATGGATACAAATCATTGAATATTCATATATCGTGTACGATAAACTCAAACGTGTGTATCTCTAAAAGAAATAGCGAAAACCAAAACATGTTAAAACCGCTACATAAAAATAACCGAACCTATTGCTATCTATCGGATAGTTTTGACAACGTGTCATCCCACAGAATTTTCTAGAAGAAAACCGAAATAGTAGGTACTTTTACCAAACGTACTACAATTTACAATATCTTTTTCTCGACTTGGATATAGACAGAGACCTCGCAATCGATCACATACATATAAACACTCAAATGTATGCCATGGAACCAATAATGTAGAAAACATAAGCAAAATAATAAAACAAACTTTTATTTATACTATCCAAATACGTCGTCATAAGTAGGTAAATACTCACTTTATATATATATGTCAATGTTCAAGACTACTCAATCGCGTTTAAGCAGATTAGGTGTGTTCGCTGAGCCAAGGATCAAAGCAGAGTTGTTTGGCTATAACCTACTTATTATTTTTTTTATATATTCAACCTCTTACTACATCATCTTGAGTACAGTTCTTTTTCTTATTAGTACTTCAAGTAATCTCTTGTATATTAGTCTATATATTAATCAGCGAAGACAAAATAGTTCAGTGCCTTATTTTCGACTGTTTGTCGACCGATTTTCTTTTTTTTGTTTTGCAGCTTTTGACGATCTTAAGTGTTATCGTAAAAAGATTTTGGAAACAGTTACTTTTTGTTTTTGTTTTAATGTTGAATTAATAATATATTAAATACTAGATTTTACCTGCGGCTTCGCTCGCGTTTCTGTAGATTTGGACAATAAATTTTTGTCCCTCGAGAACAGTACTTTTTTTCTGGATGATAGGTACACTATGTGCTTTTCTGTACCCCTGACAACGTGTATATGAAATTTCAAGATGATCGGTCGATTAGTTAAGACGTGAAAATGTAACAATATAATATAATATTTTATCACATACACACAACACCATCTAGCCCAAACTAAGCAGAGCTTGTACTATGGGTACTAGACAATGGATAAACATACATATATACTTTTTTTTTGTAAAAACATACATATTATACATAAAACACCCAAACCAAGACAAACATCTATGTTCATGCACACAAATGTTTGACTTGTGCGGGAATCGAACCCGCGACCTCAGGCGTGGCAGTCGGTTACACTAACCACTACGCCATCGAGGCCGACAAATTCCTTTTCATGATACGTGTTAATTTAATGACATAAAATCATTTGTAACTTTTAATAGGGGGAAGACACTGCCTCCTGCAACACAGTTTTTACTAGTGCAGGGGTCAGAGAATTCTTAATTTTTGTAGATTAATTTGTGTCAATAAAGAATTATTATTTATTATTATTAATATATAATATAAAAATATAATAAAATATATAAAACTTTAACAACTAGAACGATTCACTATCCCTGAGTAATTAATATAGGTTGTTTTATCCAATTTAATATTGGGGCAGAACCTTTTTTAAAAGTCAAAGGTTGTTAATAATTAATTAAGCTCTTAAATCTACATAATATATACGTTCAGATAACCACACTGGCATCCCAACTCAAAACTGGAATAGTCCAATTGGGTAACTATACGCACATACAGAAAATCTCAGCGTATTATCTGATGTATTGCTACAATATGTCACGTTTCTAGAATACCTGTAGGTTTTGAAGTGCTGGAAGTGGTAGGCATTCTATCTCACATATTGACTTTTTTTAGGTTCAAGAATATTCAACGGTACTAAATGAAATACCAATTCTGTTACAGTGTGCAGCTTGGCTTATCTGATATTAGCTACTTAATATTGAAAACGAGTAGTAATTAATATTAAATATTTTAGAAGTATAGCACCACAGTTGGTTACTTGTAATAATTTCTGTAAAATGTAAGTCAAATATTATCAGAAGAACCTGATAATACTTTGCCCGACGCGGATACCGAACCCAAGAACATCATGCACAGCAACTGTATATTGTTTCCACAAAATATACTGAGACTCAGAATAATAATTATATTGATCACATAAATAATCGTCCCATGTGGAATTCTAGCCCACAACATTCAGCGCGGCCGCAGCGGCGAAGCAAACACTCAACCGCTGCCATCAGTGCAGCTACGTACCTATTAATAAAATCTCATTTACCGATACCAAGCGGGCAAATCTCCATGCGGCAATTCGTATTGTAAACATACTCCCTAAAACCATAAAATCCAATTAAGCGGCAAACCACAATCCAAACAATCATATGCACACAAAATGTGTCATTAACTCAGGGTTATTTGATATCAAATTAGCGTAAAGATCATTATTATTTACAGTCGCAATGATTGACGATCGCTAATTGCGAATTGTTTGCGTCAGCACAATTCATCGTCCGGCTGATTGCAAACAAATGACGACATCGAATTACTTATCGAACAGGCCCTACAAGCTCGATCGATACAGTACGATCAAATTATGTTACGGGAACACCTTACCGAGTTTTATATAGGTAATTACTAGTCTCTGTTTCAATAAATTAATTAAAATTCTACGAATATAGGTTTATAAGTTAGTTTGTGTCTGAATCATTGTGACTGCTACATTTTCTAAAATACCGGATCGAGCAAATTGATATATTTTAATCATTCTTAGTAAAAGCGTGGCATCTAAAAAAGTCCCCGCTAGGCGTTAATAGATTCGTGTCCTATTTTGTGACATTATAACCAAAACCGGTAAATTGTGAATCTAGCTGTGATACAAATGTGTTGTAAAAATCTGTCAACGATACTAAAAAACTGAGATTGTAATCGTTCTATGATGATGATATCCTAAAAGTAATATTAGAAGCACCATGTAGAAAAAAACTAACATAAATGTATAAGATTAAAGATAACGATTATACGTGTCAAAACCTATGGAAGTGATGGTAGATCCTCTGTATAGATAGCGACAATTAGCGACATGTATGCAGTCACTGATAATTTCTTAGTTAATTTAGAACTACTATAACAAATTTTAAATGTTGTTTTAACTTTGTGTGCTTTAAGGCATTTGAATTATTTTACCTGAGATATTACATTTATATTTATGTAATCTTAATCATAAGTATTGAATAATCCTTTTAAACCTAAGTAGTGCTTACTACTTAATATAAACCTCAACCAAAGACTGCCACAGCAACCAATGTTATTTTACCTTCATATATTGCCATTTTCAGGCAGATCTTTTAAATTTGGAACTAAGTAAGACTGCTTTACCAAGAAAAGCCTTAGACTTTTTTTTGTAACTTAGGCTTTTCTAGGGTAATAAAATTTATATTTATATCATATTCGTATACGTATAATTAACATAATTATTAATTATCTTGAGAGCGTGTTGAGTGCCTTACTAATGGAATAAAATGAAATTCAGCAGCTCTCGTAATGCTTATGTTGATGTGAAATAAGAGAGAATTATTATATACAATTACTGCCACTGTAAATATATAATGTAACATACTTTATACTACTGTATATCATCAAGAGACTAAATACAGCGTTCAGTTGGTAATAGAGTTAAGGTAACAGGCCACACAAACTAAACAATACGTATGCCTACGGTTATCAAGTGTATATTTACTATAAAATTAACTCACAAATGCAAATGTAAAATATCCACATACATAAGTAAAGCGTTATTCATTGAATATCGCATTCAGTGAGGTGTTACCATAACCCAATTACCGACTATATTAATCCACACCCACATATTTCTCCACTTATATTTTATTTTTAAATTTTTAAATGTTATAGAACCAAGCGCACTTTTAGTTCCCGTGCATAAACTTCGAATTTTATAAAAGAAACAAGCTATGCCCAGTAATATATCCGAAATTTAACAGTCGGCATTAAGCACAAACGTTTTTACAGAGCAACGAGGGACACAGTCCACTGTAAACAAAGGAATATTTAGAAGGATTCACGTTAAACATTTTCATAATGGGGCACTTGCTAAAAGTTATATAAAGTATCTTAACTCTCGCAGTTTCATAGCAACTTTTTTTTTATTGTAGCGTCTTTTATTATTTATCTTCTCTTTACAGAAAAGAAAACAACGGTGAAGCTTCATAAAATAAAAGCGATGACAGGGTATTGTTAATTACTGTTCAGTTTGTTCAGTAATAAGCCATATTGAATAGTCGATTCGTGGGTAGAGCAATATGAAAACATAATTTCCTTTTTATTAAAATTTTAGTTGTAGCATGAAGTTTGGAACTGTGCCGGACAGATGGCGCGTGGATTATATAAAGTAAGTATTACGGTTGTATACTGTAAGTTATCGAAGTCAACTGCCCCGTTGGTCCAACGGCATCCTTTTGCACTTATGTTTTTGGCTAATCGCGGACTTTATTTCCGAATCGACCAAAGTATTTTTAAGTTACTTTATTAGACAATTCTTAGCAGCAAGGAGTTTGTCAATTATTCTATTGCGCAAGACTGCAAAACATAGTCGAAATTTGGGTGTAATAATTCTCTGTTTACATGTGTGAGTGTTTGTATGTATATGATCCATATCCACCTTTCCTTCAATAAGCTGCTTATATATATTTATTGCGGCTTATTGATTTAATAATATTATTTTAAAGTATTTCTTTTTCTAGGAATTATGATAAAGTAATAATTTTGTGATTTCACATGATTATATTATTTACTACGCTCACATTCTTACGCTTTTTGTAATCGCATTGCTCGTTTGGTTAATTTTTCATTTTTTCTTTTAATCTTGGTAGGTTAAAAGAAAAATGAAAAACATTTTCTTGCCTACTGCCTGGTGGCAGTAGGCAAGAAAATGTTTTACTAGACATAAATTTCTTCTTCAACGACAACTAGTCACAAATTCATCTATTTAATTAAACATTCCAGTCCAATCAAGCGGGATCAAAATCTAGCACGTATATCCCCAACGAAGTCAAACTACGCCACGAAAGGATCCATTTTGTTTTCTAACTTTTTGTGGCTTTTTCCTGTATTAAATCACGTGTCACGTATCCGAAATCTGCGGACGCAACAAAGGGACGGCAGGTAATTCCCCGCCGACCTAATAGCTCGCTTTGTTGTCACATTAGGGAGGAGACACATCCCCCGGATTATCGAGATTATTCTAGATTAGCAACAAACTTCGCAACCGACTGTTATTTTATAATTTTCTAAAACAAACTTAAACAAAATTTAATTATTTTCAACAAGTTGTCTGCAAACATACTGTTTTTAATTACTTTCTATAAGAGTTTATAAAAGTAATATATTGTAGTATTACGCTGACAATGACTAGAATTGCTAAATCTGTCTCGATGCTAAAAATGTATACTTAACTCAGATAATGAATCTGTTAATTGGATAATTTCTTAGGTGTTTTTGAAATGACAGGTACAGCATTGAAAGAATCAAACATCTCTGTACTTTCGTTGCTTATTAAAATATATATTAAAACACGTGTCCGTTTTTCTAATAAGTCATAATATCATAGATTTATACAATGTACGTGACATTTGTTTTAAATATTGACGTATGTAGGTAATGCTTATGAAGTCGTAATTTTGCTTTCATTAGATAGAGCCTGTCGAATAAACCGATTAATGTATATTTATATAAAAAAATATTCTATGACTAATCAATGATCGCGTACTGTTTTATCAAAAACGTCATATATTATGATATAATATAACGGCCCTGCGTGACTAAACAATTGGTTTATTCAGTTCAATCATGAAATTCAATCGGAAAGTTGTTTGAGCGTATTAAATATAAGTTTGAATTAAAATTTTAAGAAAATTTTCTGCTACTATGATAAGTGTTTTGTATATTTTAAGAATAATGTTTTTGACTGTGTGTGTGATGAAATTAGTTAAAAGTAGTGGATGTCCGATGTGTTCCTGTCCGAGCTATGAAGAGCTCAGGAAGACCAAATATTCTGGTGATTATGCTGTCGCCCGTACACCGCATAGCTACAAAATTGTGTCAGCCGATGGGGTAGTGTTAATTGATATTAAATTTTAATGAAAAATATAGCATTTTATTATTATTTGAGGGAGTGAAGACATACAATGAGTAGGACAGTTGTCTCTACGTATTGTTTTTGTCATAATTTATATTAGGCTGACGATTTTAAGAATACAACCGCTGTAGGCTTCCTTCAGCGGCATCACCTTACCAAAATTAACTGCGACTGAATAAGAAAATACCATCCCCATATAGACGACCGTAGCCAAAAATATACTTGTAATGCGATCCAAGCGGAAGGTTGTGCCTAGAGCTCTTTATAAAGGCACTACGTTGTCACCAGAATACCAGAATTTTCAGTCCTTTGATCGTAGAGAAGAGAAATCAATGGTGAATCACTAGCACTCTGGCAAAAATGCTGTCATCCGGCAGTATAACTACTACATAAATTCTTGCTGTATCGGCAACGCTGTACTCTAAATGCTACAAGTGTCGATAGGCTTGCCATTAGACGGTTTTTCATTTTTCTCATTTCATTTCTAAGCGATAGTGTGTGTTTGGTAACCAGTGTAGGTTTTATTTTTACTCTGCTATGAAAACGTGGTGATATCTGCAAGCCTGTTAGTTCTAAAAAGCTAAAGCAACATAATGTAGTTGTTTGCATATCGATGTAAATTTTGTTTACGCTAAACGATTAAATTTAATAAGTAACAATATAATTGAAATAATTTTAGCCGTTTACTGTTTATTAAATATCCTTTGAGATAGCGGTATATTATTATAATATTTAACACATTATTCATAAATCAGTAAATGGCAATCGTTATAATATTATGATTTGGCGGGTTAACTGAAGCTGGCGATATCAAAAGTAAAACAAAAGTTATTGTAATGTAACTACGTGGATTGTAATATAGTAAGTACATATATGTAAATAGACGCTATATCAGCATTATGTTAACCTTTACGTACTTATCACAATTATATTCTAATATAAATGTTTTCCTGTCAAGAAATCGTTAAAAATATATTGTGTCTGGCCGGTGTACCGCTGCGACTCAATAGGTGAACGTCCTTTATATTCGGAGGAGGAAAGAACATTTCCTGGTAATCCGTTCTAAATTTTCTTGGCAAATTAAATTATATACGAAATCTGCTCACACATTATCAACAATGCAACGATCGAATGATTCTATCCTGGCAATACATTCGAGGTGTTAACTTCTTCTACATTTACACAAAAGTGCCAAATTCCAGCTTTACAACTTATGTTTTTCGAAATATTTTTAGCCTACTCCAGTAAAAAGTCAACGCATTATGTATCTGAATGTATTTCTTTTTTATAAGTTAATCTAATATAGTATGCAATGTGGACATGCATTTAGGTAATTATCCGTGGAATTTATAGAGAAATCCGATTGTTGCTTTAGCGCTAAGTACTTGTTTGTTATGTAAAGTTCTATCGGAGTTTGTTCAAATGCCGATTGACGTAGATATTATTGCTTCGTGAAAAACTTTTTTTGTATTATTATTGAGATGGTTGTTTTATGTTCCAGATACCAAAAATAGCCTTAGTGTTAGTATTAAATATTTGGCATAGAATTTAGAAATCGATAACGCTTGCTTTTAATATTCAGATCGAAAGTAAATAATCTTCAGTATTAATCTTTCAATTCTCTTGTATCGATTAATAAAGTACTACATACTCAATAAATAAATTTTGGTCGTTTCGCAAGAATCTGTTAGCAGGAATTGTGCGAATCGACACTGTTTTTAAATAATATTTTTGTAGGTGTCGATTCATACACCTTCCTTTTCAGGTCGGTTCGTTTCGCACTCAAATTACATGGATGTGCGGGAAACGACACTTAAAAAATGTTTTTTAAGTGTCGGATAGCGCAATTCGTGCCAACATATTTGTGCGAAACGACCAGTAAGGCACCAAGTTAAGTTTTGATTATTATGGACCTTGTCGGACACAGCATTTTAAAAAAGAGGAAGATAGATATTTATATAATTATTTCAGTATGCGGCTACTGTACATGAGATCTCGGGTTTGATTCCCGGGTCGTGCAAAGTGCTACTGGTATTTTCTGTCAAGAAATTCTCAGTAGCACTACGGTGCCTAGAACTGTTCTTGATAAGCGGTTCGGCTCGACCTCTATTTCGTGGGATCTACAAACATTCTCGTAGTTGCCGAAATAGCACGTAGTTCACCTTTGCTTACTCCTAGTGGGAAACCGTTAGACTGCCATGCAAAGGTCTCGAGTTCGATCCCAAGGCGCGCATCTCTGATTTTTCAAAGTTATGTGCGTATTAAATAGTTAATTATCGCTTGCTTTAACGGTGAAGGAAAATATCGTGAGAAAACCTGCATTTCTGACAGTTCGCTATAATGTTCTCGAAGATATTATGTGAAGTCTACCAACCCGTACTCGGCCAGCGTAGTGGAATATGGCCTAACCCTTCTTACACTGAGAAGAGGCCCGTGCCCAGCAGTGGGATAGTTTAATACAGGGATGATATTATTATATTGATCATATATAGGCGTGAGAGTGAGATGTATGTATGTCTGATAATGTGAGTTTTTATTATATTCGCAAGTCAAATGTTTTATCTTTATATATATAATTCTACTGTACGTGTGTATGTCACTGAACTCCTCCTAAACAGCTGGACCGATGTTGATGAAACTTTTTGTGTGTGTTTAAGTGGATTCGAGAATGGTTTAGATATGTTTTTTTTTCTCTTGTGTACAGGACAACGTCTGTCGGGACAGCAAGTTTATATTATATAAATAAAACATTTAAAACGTAAAGGGATATATATTTTAAGTACTTAATTAAGTAATAATAAATAATGTAAAATATATCCTAACTAAAATTATAAATGCGAATGTTTGTTTGTCGGCCTCGATGGCGTAGTGGTTAGTGTAACCGACTGCCACGCATGAGGTCGCGGGTTCGATTCCCGCACAAGTCAAACATTTGTGTGCATGAACATGGATGTTTGTCTTGGTCTGGGTGTTTCTATGTATAATATGTATGTATTTACAAAAAAAAAAAGTATATATGTATGTTTATCCATTGTCTAGTACCCATAGTACAAGCTCTGCTTAGTTTGGGCTAGATGGTGTTGTGTGTATGTGATAAAATATTATATTATATTATATTATATTGTTACATTTTCACGTCTTAACTAATCGACCGATCATCTTGAAATTTCATATACACGTTGTCAGGGGTACAGAAAAGCACATAGTGTACCTATCATCCAGAAAAAAAGTACTGTTCTCGAGGGACAAAAATTTATTGTCCAAATCTACAGAAACGCGAGCGAAGCCGCAGGTAAAATCTAGTATTTAATATATTATTAATAGACGTGTTCAAGGTAAAATAATATCAGCCCTGTTTTAAACTGTCTCAAAAGTATCTTCTTAGTGGTAGAAGGGTAAGGCCATACATAGGTCTGGCCCCTTGCGGGTTGTCAGATTTTACATATTTTTGAAAACATTATGTAGATTTTGTATTCCTTCTATACAATAAAGAAAGATAGTTTTCTCCATCTTCCCTAGCCCTATTTTGTACTTTGTATTTTCTCACTATTTATGAGAATATCAATGATTGTAACCATTTGTGATGGCTTATATTAATGTAACTATCAGAAGGTAGCACTGGCTTCTAAGATAAAGGTCCATACCTAGTTTAGAAGTCAGAGTCTCCAGTTTCTTATGTATTCCTTAAGCCCTAGTTTTGTACTTAGATTAAGTGTTTTCTTATGAAGTAATAACTAAACTAAACTCCTAGACATGCGGGTTTAATCGAACGATTACCTTCGAAAAGTCAGAGATGCGCGTTTTGGGATCATACTCGAATCCACTGCATGGCAGTCAAGGCTTTATAACATTGACTGCCACGCATGCTGCGAATATTATAAATGCAAATGCTGTGATCTAAGCATATAAAAAAAAGCTTAAGTACTACATACAATACATAGCTATGTACATACAATGTACATACGTTGGACTTTAGATTGAAAACTTAAGGCGTTGTTGAAAGCGATTTGTGTGCAAAGTACCAGGAGGTCAGCAAACCCGAGAGATTATTAATGCGGGGTGCATGCAGGGTTGCTACGCGACGTGGGAGGCGACGCGACGGCGCGACGCAACGGCGCGTCACGTGACGCATCCGACACCTTACACATTGTCACGCGTCCGTGGTAACGTTTCGATTTTCATGATAAATAAGTTTTTGTACCGTGTTTTGGTTGGCTTGTTTTGAAATGAAAAATGGAAGGGCAATGACATGAAATACCTAACAAGTTTTTTGTAGTAGGTACTAAAGTTTAGATTTCTAGCACATTTCTAATGTTGGTGTAATTATTTCAGTCACTTACAGAAAACTAGCGGATCCGACAAACGTTGAGCTGCTCGAATGAACTGACTGCAACGCCACCTACTGGATCCAGCTGTGAATCTAAATCATCCAGGGACCCATTCAAACTCATACAAAAAGTTTCATAGCTATCTATCCATCCATTTAAGAGGATTTCAGTGACACATACATATAAGTACGACTAGATTTTGCTCGCGGCGTCGCTCGCGTAAATGTTAGTTAGGTTAGTAGCAGTACATTTTTCTGTATGACAGATACCTTATTTCCTTGTCTATTACCTTGGCAAAGTGTATACAAAATTTCATTATCGGTCGAGTAGTTAAGGCGTAAAAGCGTAACAAACAAACAAACTCACTTTTGCTTCTACATTAGTTCAGACAGGATGAAGATAACAAAGGGTGTAAATAATATTATGAAAAGCGACATGAATTTTAAAGGTTGGATGACATTTAGAATTAATATTCACCCCACTTGTAATCTAATACCAGCCGAAATGCCTACATTGAAAACTAATTTATTTTGATTTAAGTTTAGCATTAAAATAATGGATTCTTATAAACATGGTAAAATAAAGTTAATGTTTATTAGATTATGACTATTACCTATAGATAATATCAAGATATTGTCTTACACATAATAAGAATACTTGAATGTGAAATTGGTATACGTAATTAAACATAGATTTGATATTTTGTTAGATATGAATAGTTCTTTAAGTGGCTATAGGCAGTGATTTATTGTTCTCTGAAAGAATGCAGCGACTTAATATATGCTGGAGCTAAGAATTTATCAAACACTTTCTGCCGAACCCAGCAATCGAACTTAAAACCTCACAATTGGTAATTGCGTATGCGATGAAGATTACTCTGTTGGACAAGCATGTAACACTTATATTATCAATGTACATAAATAGATGGCGATATTCCCGAAGGTGAAGACAGAGGTATATTACACTTAATTTTGCAAGCGATAATTTATTACATGTTTATCGCTATGTAATAAAATTAGATATTTTAACCATTTAAAAATATTGATAATTATCAAAGATTTAATATAAACGCTATAAATCTTTAGCGGTTCCCCAGAACATGCAAACACATACAAATATGCTAACATGTACACACACATGCACGCACAGATATCGATGATATAAAAAAATATATGTGCAAGAGAGTACTCATTTATATGATGCTTACACTAAAAGTTATCATTATCAATAGCTGTACAATTATAAATTCAAACTCTTTATAAAACCTAGCCTAATACCAAAGCTTGATCTTTCTTTAATGAAGAAATTTAAGCCAAATGAAGGTTTTTTTTTTAATTATCTAATTTTAAATTAATCGATATCTTCGGTTCACACTAGCGTAGTGGGTGAAGGGATAATCGTGAATTACCCCTCAGCCCACCGGTGGTAAAGTCCGGTGGGTGGACGGGTCGGGACCCCAATTCGCGACTATTCCTTCATCACTGCTATGGAAATTTACAGCGTTTGTTTACGTTGAAGTATGTGAAAAGCCTCCTTCACAATGTAATCATAAACTATGAAAGTTAAGTTACAAGAGCTGAAGCTCATCCTTCCTTAAACGACGGTGTCATGAGAGTTCTAATATCATTGTAAGCAGTGGCTTGGCTATACAGAACTCTATAGCTTACGATAACCGCTTACTGCTAGTCGGGCCATATGCTTGCCATCTATCTTTTATAAAAAAAATACTTGATTATCTTCAAGTAAACGCAACAATGTTTCAAAATAATCAACATTTCAAACAACGCAGGCACAAAGGCTTCTGTTACTGTTAAAGGTTTTTAATTAAGCTGAGTAAGCACTTAAGCTTGCGCGACAAGTACCGCTATTGAAGCCACTGAATAAAAATTCGGTGGTAAATTAATGACTTTTCGTATTTCTTTATTACTGGTACGTTTTCAACATGTTTTATTTTTTGGCATTTATTTACATTTCTTTTAAAGCGACAAACTTAGACCGCTCTGAATTAAACTTAACGATCTTCTAAGTGCAGGCTCAACTAATGATCTGTTTGTGGGTGGAGGCAATGATTTTGTTTGAAGTTTTATGAGAAATTTATGATCGTTTCCTTTTGTTTTTTTTATTGGTTTGAATGCTTTATAATTGTTCACGTTTAGTAAATATTATTAGCCTGTAGGCGTTCTAATGATAAACAATAAATATAAACACAATAATGAATTAATATAACGAAGTTTTTTTCGTTATTCTTCTAACAAGGTACAAATGTAAATACCGGCTGATGGTTTGTAGTTACCTTGTCCTTAAGAAGTTTTATCGTGGATATTATTCACTACAAAAATGAAGTCATTGTGGCTAAAGCAAGATTTGAAGATTACCAATCGTCCTATATACAGCAGATTATCATTATAGAGGGCTTTATAAACTACAAACCGCAGTAACGATTTTTCGTAGGTACTGTACTTCACCAAACGACCTTGCACAGGATGGTTTGTTTTTGATTCCATGTAATTATATCCTGTCTCTCCTATGTTAACAAATTAAACTCGCTGATGTAATCTATAATGAAAACATTGTACTTGCTAATACTTAATTCGAATCATAGAGAAGTTGTTTTTAATAGGAACTTATGATTAGGTTATATTTCTGAAAATACATATATTTTAGAACCAATTAGCACCTATGAGAGAGAGAGAGGTCTGAATCCAAAACCGTGATTGAAAATTGATTTTCCATTCTCATTTGAAAATTGGAACTACATACGAGTAGTTTTTCATATATATTTCAGATTCTTATTCAAAATTGGAACTACGAGTACATTTTCAAAAAGATTTTAGATTCTTATTTAAAATTGGAACTACGAGTAGCTTTTCACAAAGATTACAGATACTATCTCATCACAGTTAACAGTTTTATAACGTATTCAACAGGCGGAAATTTTATACCTAATTGCTGTAAGCGGTGCTGTGTTGTTGAAGTGTTGTTCTAGTAAAGTGAACGGTACACAGGATTTAATTCAGAAACATGCTAAACAAGCCACTCGAACTAACTCCCGACAAATCCTCCTCACAAAGCAGCTCGGCGTGATCTTAGGGCGGAAGTAGATTTTCGTGTAGTCTCCACGAACAGCAAAGTAGTGAAGAGACACGGAAGTGGCCTCAGTTACGGGGTGTTAAGCACTGTGATTACGCCCTTAGTTTGCGTACAGTACAGTTACCGACTCAACTTGGTAAGCAGTTGGAAAGTTTGCTTCGAAATTGCTCTTGCTTGCTTCCCAATATGTGAAGCAAAGGACTTTTCTCATCTACTTACTACATCTACAGCTTTTTAAAGAAAATATTTTGTTTTATTTTTATGACTTTATTTTTGGCTATGAAGGCTAATTATTTCAGTGTTTCTAATGTAACTATTTTTAATCTATATTAATAATATTATAATATTATTATAAAGCTGAAGAGTTTGTTTGATTGGTTGGTTGAACGCGCTAATCTCAGGAACTACTGGTTCGAATTGTAAAATTCTTTTAGTGTTGGACAGCCCATTTATCGAGAACGGCTGTAGGCTATATAACATCATGCTATGACCAATAGGAAAGGAGCATCAATGAAAAATGTTGCAAAATCGGGGAAAATTCTCTTATGTGAAGCAAATGAAGTTGCGCGGGTCAGGTTTGTGCCGTCAGGTAAGTCATGCATCTGCACATAAACAACATTTTAATTGTTTTTAACGTTTCTTTGTATTTTTATTTCATTAGTTTTTGTTGTACCTACATTTTAATAATAATTAATAATGCACGTCATGATGGTGCAAAAATAAAATCATTTTCATTTTTCAAGAAGAATATCCTGACTAAGAAAACAAATTCGGGTTCTTACTATTACCCGAAAACGTTAACGCGAATTCATGCCACGGGACGACACAACGCGGCAAGTCAGAAGTGATAAACGTAAAAAATAAAACAATAAAAATCCTTGCAATCCAACTGGAGTACTTTCACCCTAAAGAAAATTGTAGCAAATTCCAGCTTACAAAAAGAATTACAGAAAGGAAGAAAGACAGCTTATGTTAGCCTCTTGCTACAATGAGTCGTAATATAAAGTTGTATCCGTAACCAGTTATCCAGACAAAGCAGCAAAATAATTGCCGCCTCTGGAGATTTTCCGACAGCAAACTCATTACATTTTGCAAGATACTTGACGTCTTGCCACAAATCACATTCGCACTAAAGCTTATGGTAGTGAAAGGAGATTGTCAGAATTTAACTGTAGTCATAATGTGAATATGTTATCATGTAATACGTGCTAATAATCTGCCTCGTTAGTTTTGTGTATTAAGTAGTTTGTGTTTATGTTTGTCGGCTGATGGTGAGTTTCGAATTCGAAATACAGAATTTCCATTTCTTAAATAGTTAGTAATTTTTTTGTTGTGTATTAGAAAATGTGTCCGGTTAACGGAATGGGCTCGCTTTCAACTTATCTAGTGAACTGTAATTTATACCACTGCACCCTGAAACGAAAATAGTGCTCTTTTTGACAAGATAACAGTAAAAAGACATAATTATACTAATTTATTTACTAATAATCACCTCTCAGTAGTTTAACTGTGCTTTAAATATGACTGCGAAACTAACCTTGCAAGAAGGACGCGCTCTTGTATGGCGTCAACATTTTTTACGAATGATAATTACGATAAAAGCAAAACTACACACGTTTCATTTTATTAAAAATAATTACGAAAATGTTATTGCAGGCGCTTCCTGAACAAACAGATAATAAGTATAATATTCTTAGACTTATGCGACCTATTCATATGAAATTAGACAAGGTATATTTGTAAGTATTTAAAGATATAATTGGAAATGTTCATAAATATGTAGAAGAAAAGGTCTGAGCTCACATCACGACTTGTATGAATTGTGGTTGACCACGATTCATACAAGTCGATCAAAACGTCATCGGGCAATAAATACCTATACATATATTACACCTTAAATACAAATATCCACGCTATTATAACCCTTTGTCTTATATGTTCAGAACGATAATTAGTATTCCACGTTAAAGCTAATATTTATAAAGTTTTCAACACTGTATCTTCAAGAATACTTCCATATTTAGTTTATCTATGAGTATGAAACCAATTTTCGCAATCATAATGATCCTGTTCACACACCCGCTAATTGATATTCTTTGTAACGAAGCCCGCCATGTTTAATTAATTTGTTTCCTGATAACATGGCGCTTTGTTACGTGCGTACATATTATAGCTCAAGGTTACTGTTTCAGATATTTTCGTATCAGACAAGAGAAAATTGGTTTCAATTTGATATAGCTACTTATAAATATGTAAGTAAATCTTTGAACGTTTAAGAACGAACTATTCTAGTAATAAAAACGGTTGAAAATATTAGATATTTATGACATTGAGCCTAGACAGGAATTCTTCCTTTCTCGCCACTGTGTCATAAATATCACAAAGAAAATTCTCCTAAATTAAAATATACGTGCGCATATGGGTAAAAAATATTAGTTCACATTTTTGGTTTATTAGACTTAGATCAGTCCTATTTTAAACCGTTCTTATAACGAGAATTGGGCCTTCTGACCATATATAAGCGTTGATAAAGACATTGACTTTGTAAAAATAAAAACAAAACCAAAATCGATCTATCAGATGTCCTCAGGCTTATGAACCTGGGGTCTCCGAGTAATCCGAAAGAAATCCTTTAGCCCCGGAAGGCAAAGGGCAATAGAAAGAACACGAGTATGGTTTTATAAGTCTGATATATCGCCCAGATTGAAGGGAATTGGGCGATATCCATAACTTATAAGAAAAATGAGTTTTATACTTGTATATAAGGATAATTTTGTCTTTACATATAATCCATAGCACAGCGGTAATTTGTAATCTTGTCTCAAATCAAACAATTCATTAAATATATTGTTAAGATAGAATTACGACATTAAATAGAAACAGTCGAGTTACAAAAAACAGTAAAGTCAGCCAATATGGATATCGATATCTAGGTGCGGGCGCTTTCTATATCCAATCTCAGTCAAAATATTGAGTTAGAATTTTGACATATTTTCTATGGAAGATCTGTCAACATTCTAACTCAGATAGCAATATTTCGATTGAGATTGGATATAGAAAGCGGCCGTTAGTGAACAAGCCAACATATGTATGTATGTGTTAATCTCTTGTGGGGATCAACCCACTAAACTCGGTGTGTAGCAAGTGGCGAGGCAACCACTTAAACCACTGTGTCATCCAAACATTTCTCCGTTAATCAACTAATCTTTTGTAGAGTAAGAATAAAATTATAAGCTATGTTCTGGATGTTTCTTGCGTGATTGTGCTTTGTTTTATAACAATAAAGCCTCTATTTAAAGGTCTGTCATAAATACCGTATATTTATTACTGAAAACAATAAGCAATGCACATAAGATTAGCATGCAATTGACACAAACTATGATAGTTTCCCAACAATTCCGCTCGCACTGTAGCTGACGGCATATTTTACATAATGAGATTTAAGCCGGTAATGTTTATCGTCTCCCGTAGTATATGCACAGTTTACATTCACGTCATTAACAGTATCTTGCAAATGTAAGGTGAAGCTACCTGTAATACTCAATTGTTGATTTGTTATGTCAAGCACAAGAGTATCGATTTCGAATAAAAACATTTTGATGAAATTGACCTAACATTATAACTGAAAGATGAACAGTGGTTTTAGTTTATTTGGTTTTTTGTTTGAATGCGCTCATATCTGGAAATACCAAACGGATTTGAAATTCTGTTTTTGTATTTCTTTTTCCAATTCTTGAGGAAGTTTATAGGTATAGCTGACCTAGCGGTATGAAATATACTTTACGACCTATGTTCATACCTACCAAATATACATTATAAATATATATAATATACATACGGATATAACATCACACTACGCCCAGGAGCAGCAGTAACCATCAACGCAAGTGAAACCGTGGAAAACAGCTAGTACACTAATATAATGATAAAACTGTATGCATAGACTTTTTAATCTCTAACAAGGAACTAAGTTAAGTTTAATAAGAAAAGTAATACGCTATGCAATATCACGCTGTGAATTAAAGAAGCAGACAAATTACTATAAAAAATATTAAAATATTACAAACACACATTGTTACTTTCTATCTTCTTATCAACCAATTTTTCTTTGACATTGAATCTACATTTTTGTGACATTGCGATAACATAACCCGTAAAATATTATTGAAATATTCCCTAAAAATGCTTTATCTACGAACATTTACGCAAAAATGCGTCTTTTTATAAAAACATTGTATTTAGACAAAGGCAATACCTAAATAGTTTTATAACACTTCTAACATCGTTTCGTGTGGCCATAGAAAATAGGTATAGCAAATAGTTATTTATTTTTCATACAAAAGTATTTGTTTAAAATGAAGGTAGCATATACAGCCTCTTCGCCTGATGATAAGCAATCTCTGTATATTGAGATCGCTTGCATTACCTTGGTTGTCACTCGCACGTTGTGACCATGGGAGAGGTATACGTACTTTCACTTCTCATAATGACGAGGCAAGACGCAGTAACCGTGTTGCTATCCTTAAGCCGGTTTGCTGTAAGATTTTCTTTATAGTGGGACTAATTTCAGTCTCACTCATACCACCACCTGTTTAGCCAGGTTCAGCAATGATGACCAGGGAAAACGTCGAGTTTTAATTTTTGTGAAGTCCCGGGGAAAACTAAACTGCCTTGGAAACCGCAACGAATTTAATCAGGAGTAAATAGGAGGAGTTGGAAAAGAAATTCTTGTAAAATTGTGGTATTTGCCATGCCATCCAAATCTTTAAACAAGCAAAGTATGAAGGCAACCCTCAAATTAAATTTGGACAAAAAGGACCAGGATAAACGGTGATAAACCTGCCAACATTTCAAATAGAATCTGTGTGCAACTGAGTAACTAAGATCTCGAACCGAAACTGAACTCAGTACTTTACGATTGACGGTCGTCTTAACTTTACCGCCATTAGAACAATAAGACATTCACCATATAACATCATAATCCTAAAGTCCTAATTAAATATTATTAAAGCTAAAGTGAGTTTGTTTGTTTGTCACGGTTTTACATATTAACTAATCGACCGATCATCATGAAATTTTGCATACATGTTGTCAGGGGTACTGAATAGGACAAAGGATACCTTTCACACAGAAAAGTACTGTTTCCAACCTAAGCTACATTTACGCGAGCGAAGCCGCAGGCAAAATCTAGTTGCCTATAAACACAACAATGAAGAAACAAATACTTGTATACACACGTATGTGCAATAACTGATTACGTATTAGTTCTATCAGGTAATGTTTGACTCTGGCATGTAATTACTAAACGTTGATTAAACGTTTCGCGCGATCTACGATGAAACCCAATTATCGGCCGACTTAATTGGCAACTAACTATTGCAAATTAAATTATACTAATACAATATTATTATTTGATTAAATATTTGTAAGCTGGTTTGTATCTAGTTTATTAGGGAAATTATTGGAATTAAATTTGAATGTGTTGTGTTACATGTATTTTAAGGCGAGTGTTTTAATTAATGATATGACTGCACGAATGGCGTAGTGGTTTAAGTGGTTGTCTCGCCACTGCGCCTAGTGTTGTGGGTTCGAATACCACACGGGATAAAACTTTGTGTAATCCACAAATGATTGCCCCGAGTCTGGGTATTCTTTGAGTCCGTTGTTTGAAAGTTTGTAAAGTCCCCCTGCGATATAGGAAATATTCCTAGTGCGAGAAATGCCATTATTTTTAAATAAAAGTTATGTTTTGTGATTTATGTTTTTCAGAAGATAGTGTTTTAATTGTAATCATATTTGTATTATTGACAATAAGGGGACAATTGAAATCTATCATTAATTTCATCTTCATTCATTAATGCTAATTCTTTTTAAGATTCCGTAGCAAATTGGTAAAATCGGAGCCCTCATGGCACAGACAGTCAAAGGTCATCCGTGCCTACGTCCGTTTGTTACAGCTAATTATAGCACAAGCCACTAATGATATTGGCTTTATACTTGGTACCAACGTGATGCAAAAGAAAAAGCGTTTATAAACATATGCTGAAAAAAGATATTAAATATTAAACTAAACTTTACTTTTCTTTTTAAATAAGTCAATTGCCGCACTAGATACAATTATTATATTGAGAATCACACACCCATTCATCGCATTCGAACCTACTACCTGCACTTAGTGTAGAGGCAATGATGCGACGATCACTTAAACCTGACACCTTGCCACCCGTGCAGAAAAAGATTAATAATATTACTAGGTCAAATAAGGTATCATGTGAAAGGACTTAAGGACTTGTCTTAAGTCAAATTACTAGTATTTTTGTTCTTTTCCTTTATTAGTAGTTTTTTTTATATTTTCCTTTATAGGACCTACTACCTTATGCTCGCGGCTTCGCTCGCGTAAAAGTAGGTAACGGCACTATTTATTAAATAAATTATAGCTATGTTACTCGGTGATAATGTAGCTTACTAATGGTGAAAGAATTTTTATAACACAGATATTTTTCCATTGTAATCGAAAACTTATGTATCAATTTTCATACTGCTAAGTCCAGAAATGAGAAAATTTCGTTACAAACTTCACCCCCCATTTTACCCCTCTAGGGGGGAGTTTTGTCCATTCTACTTACATAGATCATTTTCAATTATAATCAACAACTTGTATACTTATTGTTATACTTATAAGTCCAGAAATAAGCTAATTCCATATAAACTTCACCCCCCTATTTCACCCCCTTAGAGGTGGAATTTCAAAAAATCCTTTCTTAGTACACCCCTACAAATTAAAACACACATGCTCTCCAAATTTCAAGTTCCTACGACCAGCGGTTTAGGCTGTGCGTTGTCTCTAAGTCAGTCAGTCAGGACATCTTCCTTTATATATATAGATAGAAGATAGATAAAGGAAAGATACAAAAACAGTGATTTTCGTGTGGCAAATAGTAACCACACCATGACTCTACCCGCTTTATATATTTTCAATAGACAAATCGCTATTGCTTTTATTCGTCGATACCAACATCTCAATCTATATTGATGTTACTTAACAAGATAAATATATAGCAGATAAGATTTATCGCTGTCTTCCGATGACTCGGCATGATAATGGCGGATTGAAAAGCTGTGTTTCTTTTTGTCGTTCTTGAATCAGTTTTGAGGCTTTGAGCCGTTCTGGTAAGTAGATATATAAATCAAAAGGGAGTCAAATCAAGATATTTCAGTGCTTTTATCGGTTTCTTGAAGCTTGCGTTAATCCTGTTTCTATGTTATTTATGTACCTAATATAATAAAACGGCAGAGCTTTTATGTTTAAAAGCGCAGGAACTACTTTCTATGTTGAAAAATGTGTTTGTATAAGGTAACCCACTTGTTGAGTAAGCTCGTAATTAAATATAAAGGGTTTTCTAATACGGACTAGACAACTTTTTTTTAAATAAAACGCCAATCATTTGAGATATTTCCAAAATTTTATGATTGACTTGAAATACAATCAAAACATTTATGAATGGAACTCGACTTCGTTCATGTGGCCGCCGCGGGCACGTCGGCAGCGGTCGATTCGTTGGACCCAATTTTCGATGACTCGGTCACACATTTCGGCCGTAACGACCGCTATTTCGCGTTCAATGTTGGCTCTGAGTTCTTCCAACGTCGTCGGCTTGTTGACATAGACCAATGATTTGACGTAGCCCCAAAGAAAAAAGTCTACCGGCGATAAATCGCACGAACGAGGTGGCCAATTGACTAATCCATTTCTTGAGATAACACGCTCACCAAACTTACTCTTCAATAAATCGATTGTAACGTGTGCTGTGTGGCTTCATTTTTATAATTTGCATACGTTGTTCGTTCGTGTACTTTACCATGATGAAAATGTTGAGTTTACTGAAAAAAAGCAAAGTAACAGTTAGATGATCAGTGAAATAGTGCGTTCACAAATTAAATTCAAAGTTGTCAAGTACCTATTGAAAAACCCTATATTAATAAGCTACTTTAAACGCAGGTGAAACTATTGCACAAAACTGATCCATACCCGTTGTGCCTGGTTTGGTATGTTTCTTTAAAAATGCCACTCCCGCACTAGAAATAATTGCTGTGTCGAGGGGACTTTACAAACGTTCAAATAACGGGCACAAAGAATATTCAGTCTAGGCACAACCATTTGTGGAACACACAATTTTATGTCCCGAATGGGGATAACCCACAATACTCACAGCAGAGGCTGTGGCGACCATTTAAACCACTACGTACGCTATCCGTAATAAAATATATCAATAATATATAGATATATTGTCGTTATTAAAGTCTCGTAATATATTGCAATTGCCATTAGCCTGACCATGGTTGTCAAAAAGGAAAGAAGGAACTGTTATATAGGTCTAAACTTGATGACTAAAATCAACTTGTCTTTCTAATAATAGCAACAAGCAAAGAAATCCTATAAAGAAAGATTATAAGTCTGTCACTACTAATAACGTTCTTTTAAAGGCATTGCGGTAGACTATTTTGCTTATAATAGCATTTGCCAAGCCTTAACATACTCAAGTGCATTCGTTTTTATATCTCGGTCTTATAGCTCGCTACAAGACTGACATATAAAACATTTATAGGACACTTTTACTAATAATAGCATTACACAAGTGTAGATATCCTCAAGATCATTTGTTTTTATGTCTCAGTCTTATAGTTACCTACAAGATTATCTTTTTGGACACTTTTAGGAATAAGTCTCCTATAATTGTTTGCAGTAAAACTAAATAATTCTGAATAATATGTTGATCCTATAGTAGCATTTTGTGAGAGAACAAGATATTATAGCATACTTAGCTGAGATTACTGTAAGTTCGCGCAGTTATAGTTTTGCTCTAGACATTTTTAAATCTAATAGTACTTAACAAGAGCACTATATGATTAAAAAAGCTTATGAGCTACTATATCAATCACTTTATTAGTAAACGTCGGCCATTTTGATGAGATTCAGTTTTCGCCTTTATCTTAAGAAAATAAGTTAAACATGAATTTAAGCGATTGGAAACGATTGAAAAGGAGTGGTGGTTACAGAAAAGTGACTAATAGGTATCAAAAATTAATGAAGCCAGGTTCTTCAGGAATAAAATCAACAGGATCAGGAAGTAAATCAAGCGGGTCAAGTGTGAACGCAGGTGAAGTAATTGAGGGTTCCGCGACCAAAAATATTTTTCACCCTTAGCCCACCACTCAGAAAGTGAAGAAGTTAAAAATTGGGAAGAAGAATACGATTTACATGCTGAAGAAACCATAGAGCAAGCAAGAAATAAAAATCACGGGATATCGTTTTGATAATATCCAGGAAGCTTTCGATAAACCATTAAAATCTTCTTTTTTGAATATTTATAAATGCAATTGTGCTGCTATTGAAAAATCGGAGGTAATTTGCAAAGTTCAAAATGTAAAATGTGAACTTGTTAGTATTACATATAACTCAGAGATATTTTTCTTACCATTGTTACATAGGCTGTGAATTTTAAGTATAAAGAGCATAAAATAAAACAATACTTTATTCAAATTATGTTTTATTTAAAATTAGATATAATTTTATGTCTTGGCAATCAGTCTCATTGATGAGGTATCAGCTACATTATGATTTATTATTAAAGATTAATGCTTAGTTGTCTTGTACTAATAAACGTTATCACTTATAACACAAAATGTGTATTGGTCCAAGGCCATCACATATTTGTCAGTAAAATCAATGAATATTTGATCAACAAATAGTCATCATCAAGAAATACAACCATCTTGTTAATTTAATCCTAAAAAAGTAAATGCAAACATTAGCAGGCAGATTTCAAGGGAACCCTAATTTGTTTTAAAATGGATGCGAGTTATCTGGACCGAAACTGCTACAAGTACTAATTTACCTACAATGGTTCTACAAAGTGCTTAATGAAGAGCAATTTCAAAACATGGCGAATAGAAATAAGAATAAAATAAGAATTGATGAAATATTTTTAACAACAATATAGTAATGTGGTATTTTATGAAGGGGGATTGTGAAACTAACTATATTGCGGTACACATTTACAGTAAAAATTACTTCCCCACGAGCTCATACACTATATTTACGTTATATATTAGTAATTAATGTTCTACAATGATATACAAAATAATATTTACTTTTTTATTAAGTATTTACCACAAACAACCGGAACCTCCAGCCGGAGCAACAACAAAGATAACCTCTGTTAAAATATACTTATAACTAATAACTAAGTACATTACTAGTGCATTATAAACCAGATTGCTTTACTAAGATACTTATGTCAGATACTAACAAGAATATTTGTGCTTATAATTGTGTAGTCTCATATCATTATAGAAGCTATTGTGCTTCGTCAAGTATGTTATAGGGCTTATTAACATTTTGTAAGTTGATTATAAGGTAGTTATAGAAATAAACGCTTTTATAACTGCGCCCAAATCCAGCTTTGTAGCATGCTACAAGTTTCTTATTAGTGAAAATAAAAGTAGTCTTGAGATCTTTTTAAGTACTAATATTGCTAGCTACATTACGTAACGATAATTTCTAGTTGTTAAATAGCAATTAATAAGTAAAATATACTATTTATTCCTGAATAAAAGAAAACAAGAATCATAAACAGATGAACCGATAAAGCGACCAGAATATGTTACGTTTTTCAATAAGACATTCAACATTTAAATATATTTCATTACTCAACTCTACGCGAAAAAGTCGTTGTCACGTTCTCTTACATTCAGAATATTAGAATTTACAATATGTTTGCCACAATGCCTCAATTCGTATTTCCGCGACGCGGGGAGTGGCGTGCTTGAAATGAGAGTGGCTCATATTGGTAAGGTAATGTAACGTATTAACCTAATTTCTGGTAAACTACAATGTGATTTGAATGATAAACAGCTAATTTAGTATTTATCTCATTCGTACATACATAGTCTCACGCTTATATCCTCAAAGGGGTAAGCAAAAGTCTATTACATCCACCTTTTGCCAGCTATGGTTATATAGCCCTGTATGGTATATGGTAATATAAATGATATAGTGCGAGCCTATTGCCCTCTATCAGGTAGTTCCAAACTCCGTGCCTTAGAAAAGAATAATAATAGAAATAGAAAACTTCTTAGCAGAAAACCTCAACAACTCTTTGAACGGCTCGTAGATAGAACCCAAGATTCCATGCACAGTCGCATTCACTACCGCTGCGACACCCAGGCACTCTCTTTAGTCAGTGTATACAAATTTAGCATTTATGGATGTGCATATCATTACAATCACAAACTAAAATACTAGCCACATACCCTTGCAAGTACAAGTATGCCATGCGTTAGTAATGTTACTAATCCCATAAGTACCACTACTATAGTAAACTAACTAAAGGCATTAGCAGTCAGCTTAGTTACATAGGTGATGGGTTACAGCCTAAAGTGTGCGAGTTAACTAACCTTTGAGTAAGGCTAAGCTCCGAAATATCTATCTTTGTACACTAAGATTAACTGGGTTAGGTCTGCGTGAGGTAGATGTGTGAGGAATATACTCGACGCCTGCTCAGCATTGCAGTTCAGGTAAGTACCAGGAGCTGTGGCTGCAGAAATAGTTTTAGTTCCAACGACCCACCCATTATTCAAAGCAGGATTTGGCACACCATCGTAGTTATGGTTCGGTAGGACCAAGAAGTTTCCATCTTTCCCGTAGTGAACTCGACGTTTCCCTTTTCCCGTGGAGAGGTTAAAAAAATTCTACTCTGGCCTGTGCGATAAAAATAGGACTCTTCACGAATCCCTTATTCGCATCCCTAGCTTGTAAGACTCACTGGTCCTTCGATCGCATTCTATATATCGAGTATATAAAAAAATTGGTTTCATTGTACCCCTTTTCTACTATAGCTTACTTGAGCTCCATGGTCTAAGCTAAAAAAATCAAACTATTTTATTGGTACACATCCCTTGCTATGCCACCTCACACATACTTAATGTATACGCGCCTTTATACTAATAGTGGGTTAACTACAATACTAAAAATCTTTTTGAAGGGATAGTATAAATGTATTGCTCCTAATAAAATATTCTTCTTAAGTTTCACTGAAGAGTATATATATTACACGTCATTAGTTGAAAATATATTCAGTATAGTTAGAGTTAATTAGCAGTTATTAAGAAAGCAAATAGTTCATTACGCTTGGTCTGGTCTGACCGCTTGAAGCGCATTTACTCGTTGAAGAAACCTACCGAGTCCTTCAGTTGTTCCTTATAATTAATGTTTCTTGTTATAACAGACTAACTACTGTCCTACTTTATCATGGAAAAATATTTCTCACAATTAGAAGGCCTATTCTCGTTATGAAAACTGTTACAAATCTGTGAAGTGTCTATCGATCTAGTCTAATGTGAACTGAACTATAAGTTTTGTACACATTTGACGTTTCTTTTTAATTTCCCATAAAATAATATTGGTTCTTACAATATAAAGTATTCTCAAAACCTGATGCACTTGGAATCAATTCTGTGAATACCCAGATTCGACACAATTGAACAAATTATGGAATACATAAATATTTATGAAATGAAAGTGGATATAGTTACAAGAATAGAAAAGGGTATGTTAAGCTGGTTTGGACATGTCGAAAGAATGGACGAGGAAAGACTGACTAAGAAAGTTTATAAGGCTAGTGTGAATGGAACTGTCGCAAGAGGAAAACCTAGGCGAACGTTTCTCGACCAGATCGGAGGCGTTCTGGACAAAGGCCAGGTTAAGAGCTCCTTGAACCGACGGGCGTGTATGAGGAATGTGATGAAAGTGAATGAAGCCAGAGAAGTGTGTCAGGATCGTAGCAAATGGAAATCCGTAGTCTCTGCCTACCCCTGTGGGAAACAGGCGTGAATCTATGTATGTATGTATGTACATAAATATTTCGCCCGTGTCAGGATCGTACCCAAAACACGGCGTGCATTGATAGTGGCGAGGCGACAACTACCACGCCGTTTATGCATGATTTTATGACGAAAGCGACAAATGTGTTACTTTGATCCGTGACTTTGGAACAGGTATAGCAGCAAGAAGAATGCAGATTTACTTATACAACGTGAATCAGCGGAGCTTTGCTAATAACAAGGATGATGGAGTTAGTCACCGCGCCGTTGCGTGTTTCAGTGTATTTGTTTTTCAATACACAAAATACTAATCACTAATTTCTAAATTCGTAGATAATAATAAAATATGTCTTACAAACCGTAAGACATATTTTATCTATCCACAAAATAAAATATGTACATTAAACTTAAAGTATAAACAAATATGTAACATTTGATAAAAATATAGTGCAGGCAAATTAATGTAGTCAGTAATTTGTACTGATATTTAAATCATCCAAATTACACTTGCGAAGGGATGTAGATATAAATATTAACATATTTTTATTTAAACGCTTTAGAAGCAATCTTTATGACTATATTTTCTAAACGTCATCTTTACAACGCAGCCTTTATAACGTGTACTTGTATTTTACGACAACGGATTAAACTTACAATGCAACAGATATTACGCGCATTTAATCTGACAGCAAATATCAGAAATGAGCAAGTAATAATAATAACCCCTGGGATAGCCGTTTTATCTCCTCATGAGACTAACGCGATACCGGACACCACAGTACATTAGCTTTTAACATATCACCGTGGAGGTGATATAAACTTGTGTTATAAACAAAAAATGTATCACAAACAAACAAACAAAAAAAGCGCACAAACCGCAGGGCAGCAGGTCCTGAATGCCTCAGAGAGTCGGTAAGGACCTCGTCCCCGGCTTGTCGTTACTGGTTGGCTGGGGTGGAAATTCTAGCTTACTTTGGTCAGCCGGTCAGAGAGATCGCTAAAGCTATATTATAATGCTTGGGAGTAGAAGTGTCATTTTCAAGGGCATAATTGCGAGGAAACCAGCTCCGGGTCTCCGTTGTCACAAGACCCATGATGGTGAAACCGGCGTCGCACCACTCTACACCCCTAGCCGCTCACACCGGTGTTAACTTCTGCTGCCTTTAAGGCTTGTATGCTTCTGGTGGCTATTCAGGGGGCCCATCTAGTGAGTCGGCAAGTCATCGTCTGCCATTCCGACTTTGTACTGAAACAGTATATCAGGCAGACGCCGTTTTTATCAATAGTTTTCATTATACCAGCCCATCAAACACCCATCCCTATAGCCCAGATTTATTAGGTTCCATACGTAGCGATAGTCTCCGACACTTGCCACGTTTAGTGTCTCGGTAAGTGTCCCATCCCACTCTAAACTAAAACTCTCGAAGGGCCTCTGCATGTTGGACCCATGTCACCGTGTAAGCTTCCCAAAGGGCCGGGTTTTTTCTGACGCATTAGGAAAATACCCGTGAAAGAGAAACATATAATAATAATATCAGCCCTGTATTAAACTGTTCCACTGCACCACGCTGGCCCAGTGCGAGTTGGCAAACTTCACATATCTTCGAAAACTTTATAGAGAACTCTCATACATGCAGGTTTCCTCACGATGTTTTTCTTCCGTTAAAGCGAGAGATAATTAAATATTTAATACGCGCATAACTTCGAAAAGTCAGAGATGCGCCTTAGAACAAGTAATAAGTGGTTTAAAATAAATAGATTCGTTTATATACTAAAGTTTATAAGTTATACTAACCAATTAAGTAGCTATTTAGAAGTACTCATGTCAACGGCAACAATGATGATAATTAAATAAGTAAGAAAGCAAACACTGACTGAAAGAGCTTAATAACTCTGTGAGACAATCGCTTTATTAATTAAGCGTTTTATCAAAAAGCTTTTCATTTAAAGGTCCACAAATATCAGTATCAGATTGTCAGTTGGTGCAAAGCTCCTTTTTGTTATATTTTATCTGCACCACGCTGAGATGAAATCAAGATAATAGATACTCCGTGAAATATACGCAGTCAAATATGACCACACACTAATTAGTAACTCATCAATCCTAATAATCCTACTAATATTACAAATGTGATTTGTGAGTATGGATAGATGGATGTTTGTTACTATTTCACGCAAAAACTACTGAACCGATTGCGATGAAACTTAGTATGTAGATAGCTAGACACCTGGATTAACACAGGCTTCTTATCCCTATATTCTCACGGCGGCATCGGGATTTAGGCAGGTAAAACCGCGGGGCGCAGCTAGTATTATAAATGCGAATGCTAGTTTGTTTATTTGTTACGTTTTCACGCCTTAACTACTCGCCCAATCATCATGCAGTTTATTATATTCGTTGTCAGGGGAACAGAAGAGGACGTAGGGTACCCTTCATCCAGAAAATGTTCTGTTCCTAATCTGACCTACATTTACGCGAGCGAAGCCGTGGGCACAATCTAGTAATTAATAACATATAACCATTAAATTGTCTCTGTTATTAGGACTCTTTTCTAGGTATAAATTAAAGACATTTAGTAATACTAGGTCATGGTTCAAACTGTGCCAAGACACCCAAGCTATTGTATCTAATGACTACTTTTACTTAGCTATAAGATATGATTACACAAACATATTGTACGTAATACAATAGCAGGATGTAATTTAACTTCGAACCTGTATTTAATACGTCATTACTGAATAAAGGCCTTAATATTGTGTGTTTATTTTATATAGGTACTAAGATGTTAGGCTCAAACAATATTTCGATAAGAACCTCTTGTCTGCTGGAAATAGACACAATGAAAAATTCGAGTCTCGCGTAGATTGGCGTTTTAGTTAATGTTCTCAATTTGAAATGTCAATCCTTTTTAAATAGTACTATTGTTTCACAAAATTAATTTACAAAATTATTTTTTTGATACAATAGTAGACAATAGAAACATCGATAACCGGAATTCAGATTCAGATTACGAGAATGGCGTGTTCCATCCATCCAGAAATTAAGTGCTATGAATTTTTCGGTGTGGCAATTTCAATCTATCTCGATCCACTGCCAAATCCCTCAATTCTCTGCATTCATCTCCATTCACATTTATTGTTATTTGTTTATTGTTTATAGAGTTATTTATAAGTATATAACAATATATTTAATTACGTTTATAATGTTTGTACTTCAGTTTGTAAACCTTACAATTTATTATGCCATGTACGGCATATTATAATATACAGCCAATGTGACAATTTTATAGTAATATGCATTTGTGCTGGCAAGATTAAAAGGAGATAATAAACTACGTATGGGTTTTTATGTATTAATTAAGTAAAAACATGCGCTGCCACCTGAGCGCATTATATATCTTCCTAATAAGAATTAAAATATATGCCCATGACGAGTCCTTTTTATAAAAACGTTTAGTACATTAAAATAAACTAGCGGTCGCCTAGTGCTCGAAATTCGACCAAAGTTTGCCTGTAAGATATTGCTGACATATTATGTCATTATATATTGATATATGTAACCATAGTTACGCGCTTCGACTGCGTGTGTCAAATGCATGGTTGTGTGCGTGTAGCGTTTTTTCATTAATTTAATGTATTTCTACTGCATATTTTAAAAAAATATTAGCATTCGTCACTTCTTCTCTGTATAAACTATAAATGTGCGAAATTTCATACTCCTCCGTCCGCCCAATTTTCGTAAAAAGGGATCCAAAGTTTTCTCTTCACGTATTAATATATAGATTACATAAAACCACAACAACTAAATCCTACATCAAAATCATTACCATAACTTTATGGCGTATTTCCTCAAGAAAAGCAATGTCAGTTGGCAATAAAAACGGGCAATTAATAACCCATTAGTTCCACCGACGACAGCTCTATTCATATTCAATTTGTGCCGAAGTGATTAATTGTTGTGTAGTACGTAATATGTTTTATGATATGTGTTGAGGGAATATTACATTTATTGTAATATAGTAATTATCATAAGTGGACTCTGGAGATGTAATAAATTGACCGAACTGTACCTACGAGGCCCTCGGTAACTGCTCTATATAGGCAAAAATATACTCGGATATTCATGTGTATAATATATTGTTCTATGCAAAGCTAAAAAAGAATAATTTATATTTGTAAATAAACGTCAATTTTTATGTAGTACCTACAATTTTAATGTGGTATTGCTTTGCTGTCACTTCTTTGTATTTTATATTTAAATATTCGGCTTACTGGAGTTTAAAAAGAAGATTATGCTTTTTGAATATGCCACACATGCAACTCAATAGAGTATTAATACAAAATTGGCATTACGGTTTTCTTTATGAGCTTTTCGAAGCATATCTTTACGACAAAAAAAAATCAACGGGTTGCACTCCGGGAGTGCCGGCAGAAGTGAAAACTTGAATATTAACGTTGTGCATTTTTAATATTTTGGAATGGTTAGGGAATAATTTTGCACGAATTGCTTTAATTATCACTATAAAAGTACTATCATTTATGTGGTAAAATACAATACTCATTTATATCTTACACAAACATGCCTCCGTCTTACGAATTTTCGATCAGGTCACGTGTCCTGACGCGAGTTTGACAATTCTCCCTCCGTCTTACGAATTTTCGATCAGGTCACGTGTCCTGACGCGAGTTTAAAATTTTTTTTCCATCACAAAAAAGTGCACAACGCCGCTAAAGAAGTTTTCACTTCAAAAATTAAACAGGCTATAGATAATATGTACATTTTTATAAGTAGAATGATTTGACATCCGTATAACATATAAACAAATAGATAGACAAGTCGATTGTCAAATCATATTATTGTATGTTTAAATCGATTGTATGTTGATATTATTTATCTTTAACTAAGTTCACAAAAGTGTATATTGTGCCTTTTAGACATGTCATTTTTATAAACTCATCGTCATAATATTCGGCGAATAGCGCGATAAGCGGCGGTAAAAAGAAGTGGGTTTAATTGCACCCATTGCTTAACAAATCGTGACTCTAGGACTCGATTCACGATTCGTTGAGCATATAACATATATAAGCATATTCACTTATCACATAAAATAAGTAAAAAAATATCAGTATTAGATGTAATTCGACAAGTACAAACGTTAATTATGAACTCTTAAAATAACTACCTCTTGTAGCAAATAAAAAAGCAATATCATATTAAAACTGAAAAATGTCATCAATTAATTATTAACGTAATTAAAACTGCAATAACTCAATCTTTTAGAACATCTCTATCTTAGCAAGTACGAGTAGCTCCTAATTAATTTGTCTAAGGCGTAAAAAGCTCATTTATCAGTGTTCTTTTACTCTTTATTTTATTTCCAGAGAATAATTGGGGGGACAATTTTTGCACTCTTCAGAAAGTGTTGGCCAGAAAATGGTTTCGGTGACACAGCTGCAGTGAGTGGGACTGCTATAGATGAGGCTTCGGGCTCGACTTCCGAGTCAGACAAGGTAATATTGGGATTTCTGTCAAATAATTCACAGCACGTAGTCTGGAACCGTGCGTCGTAAGAGTAGTATTAGGCCTGGTTGCCACCAAAGCGTAGAAGAAAGAAGATGGAAAAATAGATGGCGTTACACCTACTACCTTAAAACTGTTTTTACACATCACCTCTCGTCTCCGCTTTTGTAGAAACTAAACCATAGGCTTGCCTCCTATTACTTATTAAAGTACTGTCTCCGAGCGAGCAAAGCCATGGGCATATTTCCAAAATAAGCTAATTAGCATTATTTTGGAAAACCAATTGGTATCGATCCGCCAAAAGCCTAGTGGGAAGACTATTTGACAGCCACGCAGAGCCTAATAAAATGCACACGAAAGCACAGCCCAAAATTGTCATTTATGTAACAGATGTAAGAAGCAGAATATAAGAGAAATTAAATTAAACACATCGATCTGAAACAACGAACTACCAATACTGACAACTTGTGACGTTCATATCAAACACCCTAACTAATATTAAATGCAGTCGCATTTAATATTAGTTAAGGTGTTTCAAGTCGAACTGCAGTTATATTTAAACTGAAACGTCGTACACGAGTTTCGTAGAAAATGTTCGCCAAAGTTTCATGTGTGAGCAAACAGCTTGTAGCGAAATGGATATCACCGTGTTTGGACCAACTGTGGGGATAACTTCGCCGGTGATTTGTGCACATGCCCCGGCTGAATGATGAAATGAATTTCGATACGACAAGCGTTGCTACATCTGTAGACTTGCACTCTACTTGCACTTCGCTTAGTAGCTATTTCAATTAATTCGGATGCTTATGAAAGATTAGGTTATGGATGCAAAGATGATTCTTTTTCTTACCGTCTTTTCTCGTATGAGCTTGCTCAAGAAAATATAACAGAAAATTAATTAGCAAAAAAAGAAAAACACGTATTATAATTATATTTATTTTTACTGTGTTTAAGATACTGAAGAATTTTGCAAAGTATTTTCTATCATTGATTGTAAATGAACTATTTTAAGATTTTTGGTTCTTATTCTAAAACGCATATACTGTTTGCGCCAAGATAGGCAAAGATTTTCACTCACTACGATACTGACATATCTCTTTTATTCCATTCACTCTCATACATGTATGCACTTCAACTACTTCATCTTCTTTTAATCTGTGATGGTGATACTTACTAAAATGTTTATATAAATCTATGTTTTATAAAACGAACTAACTAAGCTTATCGTATAGCGAAAGCTGTATAAAGAACAGTGAAAGTGAATAGCTGTATAAGAAACAAACTTTTTAAAAACATTCTTTTAAAAAACATACTATACATTTCAAAATGATACTGTTTACAAAAACATATATTGGTATCCTATCCTGTTTGTTTGTGTTTCTAGAAAAACACACTTCTTTGGTTGTACTATAACAACAAAAGTACGGATATTTTTATAGGCAAGAAACTAAGACTATACTTAACAGGGTAAGTATTGATTACCGATTTACGGCTAAACTTCCCCGCGTGAAGGTGGTAATATAAGTGGACCATCTGTGCCACGTCTCCCCTAAGAGGGGAGATGCACCAATATTTGAACATGGCGGTATGTTCAGAGCAAAAGTTCGAATAAATTCTAAGTAGCTACAATTGGCCTTTTGGGAGATAAATGTGTGGTAAATATTAAATTTATGGGGTTATTATGCATAATAAAGTTTGCCTGACATGGCAGTAGTGTCATGGATAGGGCAGTTACTATTGAATAATCATAAAATTGAATCCATTTATAGGACTTGTTGTGAAGTTTAGAAGTGTTTAAAAGACAACCCCCGCAATATGACATTATGTCGCAAGGAACTTGACAAACATCTAAACAACTTACACTAAGTACACCCAGACCCGAAACAACTACTTATGCATCACACAAATTTATGTTCGTGTGGGAATCGAACCCACAACACCTTGTAGCCGTAGCGAGACAACATCTTAAGATTATCGTGCAGATATTCTTATTATTCTATAATTGTTGCGTGTACTGTAAACAGTACAGTATTACATGACATACATAATATATAGACGCACCCCTGTTTCCTGAATAGAGGAAGTAAACACTACGGATTTCCGTTTGAATGAATGATCCTAGTATATCGCTCTTGCTTCATTCATCTACACACATTAAGTCTCACGCCTATATATCTAAAGAGGTTGGCAAAGATGTATTTCAGTAAACTTTTACTATCTTTAGGTTTTATGTCGCAGATATAAGGGAATAAGTCTATAATTATCTGTCTAACCTAATTCCAGACTACATGCTATTAAAAATGGCTACCACGAGAACCCAATAATAGACTGTCTGGGCTGGAAATCGAACCCGAAGCCTCATGCATCTTATCTTACGTGGGGGCCAGTCAGTGCAGACCGGCGACACTTCGACCCAGTGGGATCTTTTGTGTCCACACTCTCCCAATAACGACTGCCATAGATGTTCATGGCAGCCGGGACCAACGCCTTAACGTGCTTTCCGAGGCACGGAGCAGGCGATAATTGTCAATCAATACGCACATAATTTCGAAAAGTCATATAACTTCCGAAAGTCAGAGGTGCGCGACGTGGGTTCGAACCCGAAACCCTCTGCATTGCAGTCTGTTGGTCTCCCCACTGAGTATCGCTGCTCTAAGCCTCATGCATAGTTGCATTTACTACCGCTGCGTCACTGAAGCACTCGACTATATGCACTCGTATTATATTCACAACTAGCGACCCGCCACAGCTTTGCATGGATAGTACAAAACCTTAACAAATTATACACCAAAACCTTACATATGAATCAATTTGTATATTGGTGAAAAATGCATGAAAATCCGTTCAGTAGTTCTAGAGTTAATCGCGAACAGACAGACAGACGCGGCGGAGGAATTTGTTTTATAATATGTAGTGATAGATTTTACGGTATTAGTGGAGGATATTATATTATTATCGAGTATTTGAAAAGCATATATTAAAAATAATATTACAATCAATCAATCAGTCTATCGCAGTCCACCATTGGACATAAAACTTTCTCATTTTAAACAGTAACATTAATATCAACAGCGACGTAAAATGTTTATCTTATTAAGTGATAGTTTAAATTAGGAGTCATTAGTGCTATAGTATTTTGTGATTATGCTTGGAGCGAATCTTGAGACCCAGGGTGCGATTCCAGAGTAGGGTAAAGTGCTACTGCGTTTTCCTCTTAGGTCCTCTGAATAAATATAGCAGCTAGGAGTATGACAATAGGTTTGCCCTTTATTATGTAGATAAACTTAACTAGCAAAATGGGCTCTTATACACATTTCACTTCTACCTAGTGGAGATAATCAGACGTAAATCTATATTATGTATGTTTATACTACTAGAAAGCCTATTTTTAAAATTCGAACAGCGTCATTGTTGGACATAAAATCGTAATAATATTAAACCCTAGACTGGCATGATTAGTAATATGCACTACCATAACTTTTCGAGTCAGACAGTAATAAATAAAATACCGGTTTCAATACTGTCGTCACATAATAATCATATAAACGCAAGTTCATAAAATTATCTGGTCCCTTACCTAGACCCGTTTAGTAAAACTGAAGGTCTAGATCAGTAGTTCCTAAAGTGGCCCAAGTGGACCCCTAGGGGTCCACGGGAGAATCTACGGGGGTCTACGTTGGCGTGACAAAAGAAATGGGGGTCTACAATTTCTAACCATCGGGTCCACGAGAAAATTTATTTGCTTTCGATAGTGAAGAACTAAAATGTTGGCGTCAATGTAGGCAGATAATATGTTATTATATTATTCCATATTCAGTACCAGTGGTCTCGGAATGTACCGATTTGTTGGTAAAGAATTACTAAAAACGAAAAAAAGATTAGCCCTCCTACCATGGTAAGTTTAGTCCTGTGAATTTCAAAAAAGAAAAGGTTAGCCCGAAGCGATTTCATCAATTTTCTTAGATTACGGTAGTAATGTAGCTGCAGGGGGTCCACCGGAACCAGCTAAATTTTGGAAGTGGTCTATGAGAAAAAATGTCTGGGAACCTCTGGTCTAGATCATTAAAGTTCAAGCCGGTTTCGAGATACGATTCAAAAATAGAAACATAAACACATATGGGTGTACCACAGATTCTTATTTTTAAGCGTAGAATAAATAATTCGACAAATAAATGAAATATATATACAAAATATTGTCTTATGTCTACGCTAATGTTCATAAAAGTGGCTCTTTCTTCCTTACTTGCATCCTACGGCTGAATTGTACCAAGAATTTAATGTTCTAACAGTTCGTCAGCTATTTATTCTTCGTATAGTTTTGATGACGCACGCACAATCGAATTATGACCATTCAATTAACGCAACAAAATGGCGTAAACATAAAATTTATCACAATGATACGACATACAGAACTACTCTGTCACATAGGTTCCATTGTTTCTTAGGTCCATACTTATACAACAAAGTTAATTCCCTTCTTTCTATATACAGTCTAAATAATTTCAATGTAAAAAAAGTATTAACGTCTTGGTTACAAGACCTATCATATTCTGATACTGAAGCCCTACTTATTCCGTTAATATAATGAAATAATTTATGCACAAATCACACAAGTTAAATGCATGATAGAAACTGTAGCACATGCACGCTAGCACTCTCACACACACACACTCTCACCCTCACTCACACACACACAGACCCTCACACACACACACCCTCACACACAAACACACACAAACACCAATTTTATTTCTAATTCAGAATATGCATAGGTAGTTTTTAAGTACATGTCCAAATAATCACCACTAAGACTAGTCCAGGAGGTGGGAGCCTGGTGATCTGTAACACAGGTTTTTACCTACTATAGACACCAGCCTCTCACAAAGGAATGAGATTTTTTTTAACATGTATTGTATTAGATAGTAAGTACTTACCTTTGTGAAAGAGGAAATAAATATCTTTATTATTATTATTATTAAATTAAACAACTTTATACGGATTTTATGTCATTTCCATGCTGCTGCAAAGCAACCGAAACGTCGGGGAAAGTATAAAATCTATTTAGATTTAATCATTTTAATAGCTTATATAAATACAAGTAAACAGTGACCAGTAAAAGAGTTTAATAATAGTAGTTAAAATTTTCGAAATTATGTAATAATTAGTGTTTTACTAAAAAATAACGACGCGATAAAATCGTATAACATTTCAATATATGTGTACAAAGTCGCAAAAAAGGAATAAGATACTATTCGTAAATATCAACACATAATGTGACATTGTTTTTATACACTGCATTTATAATGGAATGCAAATACTTCATACTCTTACTAGCTTTTTCACGAAACTATGCACGCGTGGAATTTGGAATTTTCGTTCTTTGCATGTCAGAATAAGCTAAACTACACACTAATACTGAACGTCTAGACGGCGCCGGCGCTGTATCAAGATGTAAAAGCACCAGATTTCAAGTTAGACAACTGTGAAAACTGCATTAAATTTTATGCTGTAGTTTTTGCGTTATGCGTGTACAAACACACACATACACACACAAACACACACACAGCAGACATTTTATTTTAAATACTTTTATTGGCTTTTGTAGCTTTAATAAATATACCTGACATTATTTTTCTTAAATATCTCCTGGTCGATCTCTGTATTAAGGTATCTATACAGAGATCGACCAGTTACAAGAAAAAGAAACCAAGTAAGCACTAGCAACACCTCCAAGGAAATATCACCTTTATACTATTTATTGCATTAAATTATTTATGCATCTTTGATACAATAATCTTGCATCACATTAATATTTATAAAACAGCCAGCGCGTTATTCATAAAACAGTTGTAACAATTCTTTGCCTTACGTACCTATATTAAAAATGAGAAACTTTGTTAGTTTATTCTTTTCTTACTTCCTTTAAATCGTTTACGCAGTAAAGGAGCAATAGACTGACATAAATTTGATTTAGATATTTTATAGAATTTCTTTTTTTTTTAATATTATGTTCTCTGTTGTTGTCCCAATCGCGAGTGACTTTACGAACATTAAAAAAATGGTCTCGAAAATAACTAGACTTAGACGAAATTACAAGATAAAATATACAACACGAGGGGCAGTGGCAGTGCCGAGGTGATAACTTAAATGACTGCGTTATCTGTTAATATGCCAAAGAGTGACTTAGCTTCGAAAAAGACACGATTACTGTGGAATATATGTATCCGAGTAAGCAAAGTAAAAACTAGTAAAGTAGAATTAATATGTTCAGTAAAACTATTCAATTTTAAGCGAGTAAGAGACAGACAAAACTAATTCGAAAAGTAAACGTAGTTTAATGAGCATTATCTGTTACGCGCGACTTCATTCGCGTGGTACCTACATCAATAAAAACCCTATGTCCTTACTTAGGTTTTAAACTCCCCCTGTACCAAATTTGATCCAAATCGGTTGATTGGTTTATGCGTGAAGAGGTAACAAGAGTTATTTTCGAAATTATAATATTCGTAAGAATTTTTGTTGATTCTAAAAATTTGTATAATTTCAGATTAATTTTTAATTTTTGAATTTGGTTTCAATAAATAATTCAGATTTCGGCAATAAATCAAATATATGTATTATGGCGTGCCCAAAGGACGTCAGTAGGTTATCAAGTCCCACGGGGACCTCAATCATCTGGCCCGCTTTTAATCTAAAAGCTATTTTATGTTACAACTTGCCACACACCGCAGGGGAAGCAACTCATTTTTGGTTATTTTTCACTGATGTATCAATCAATCATTCGCTCTATTGTTCGAGAGAACTGACAAACAATACCGCTTTCTGTTCGACGACTAGGTACGTCACAGTTTTTGCGCTTTCAGTTCTGGTTGGAATGCATTTGACTATTGCCTTAATATTTTTTTAAATGTAACTTTATGTAACATTGAGAAAATAATTATGTAACCCATACTGGAGAAGAGACATCTCTAGTAAACTTTTTGCAATACATGTTAGAGTATATTCCTAGTGCGGGAGTTAAAAAAAATAAAAAAATAAGAAGATAGAAAGAAATGTTATGTATGAAACTGACCCACTGCTGGGCACGGGCCTCTTTTCAGTGTGAGATGAGTTAGGCCATAGTTGACTACGCTGGCCAAGTATGGGTTTGTAGACTTCACAATAATATCTTCGAGATAATTATGAAGAATCTCACTCATGCAGGTTTCCTTACAATGTTTTCCTTCACCGTTAAAGCAAGCGATAAATAAAATAAAAAAATAAAAATAAAAGAACTATTTAATAAAGCATATAATTTCGGAAAGTCAGAGATGCGCCCATTGGTATCTAATTCGAGACCTCTGGGTGGCGATCCATCGGCCTTCCACCAGGCAATCGCTGATAGCAGCGCTCTAACATAGAGTACATGCTCTCTACCGTTAGTCGATTGTTGCAACGACAAGTGAAAAATGTTATATTTAGAACATGTTGTTGTGTGTATTATGCTACTGATTAATATTGCATTCAAACGTGTTGTTCTAGAAATCACTATGTTTAGATTAAGTGCACTCTAAATAGTCTTACAAAAAAATTACTTGATATACATATCTAGCACATAACTATAGTACTTAATCTATACATATAATAAAATCGTAGGAAAGTCAAAGCTGTACATTGAATATTTTTTTTAAAGAATGCTTGGGGCGTGATCTACAATCGATAACGAAGCCAAAAATATAGATTTTAGAATTTTTGTCTGTTTGTCTGTATGTATGTCCGGGCTAAACTCAAAAAGTACTGCATGGATTTACTTCAAATTTGTATGTCCGGGCTAAACTCAAAAAGTACTGCATGAATATAACTAACAGGTCGGGTCAACATATAGGCTACATATTATCACGCTATCACCTACGGGGGCGGAGCTGTGAATCTTTATTTTTCTTACGCACTCTGTGACAGCGTGTAATCTAACGACGCATATTTAAATGTTGTTTTTGAGTAAGCCATGCTATTATCTAGCTTTACACTATAAAAACTACGCCATTTAAGTAACTTGGGCAGATAAATATAGTTGGGTTCCGCGGCGACAAACACTTTATAGTTAAAATCTACGCGGACGAAGTCGCAGGTAACAGCTAGTAACTCAATATAAAATTGAGTGATAAGAAATTCTTTGTGGTTCGTTTAAGTCAAAGTCAAAGTCAAAAATCATTTATTCATTTAGGTCACAAAGTAACACTTATGAACGTCAAAGTATATAGGTTAGTGAGTTTACTAAGTTACTGAAGCTACATTTAGGTTAGTATTAAAAAAACGTATACCGAGTCCCGCAAATGTATTGTGAACTTTATGTAAACGATGATATGGGCCTACTAAATTATGCTTATTTCTAGTGTTTACGTTATGAATATCACTATTCTTATTATATAAGTAAATGTTATGTTTAATAAATATAATGTTAGCAAATTTATAATGATAAGATAAATATTTTAAACAATGTTTCGTAAAAGTATTCTGTCAGCAGGGTTACTGGCACTGGCGGTACTACAATTCCTTTTTTGAAGTGCCTGTTTTACGGTAATCGTGTACTCTCAGGCAGGAATCTGAAACATCAAACATATTCACACTTAATAGATTAAAAATAAATCAAGTTAGAACTGCTATACATTTATTAAGAAACCCTTTAGATAAAATAAACTACAACATACTATGGACTTCTCCAGCTTGCCAAAGCACTATGCTAAAAACTACTTATAATTGCATTGTAAATACGTCAATAAAATACCACAGGTTTAGAATAGCGAAACAAGGTACTTTGAATCATAATATATATTTGCATCCAACAATGTGCAAACATATTCAAAGTGAATGTTGTAAATATAAATATTCTCGCAAATATTAGGTTACCGTTGCTAGCATAACCTTAAGCAAAATTTGTATCCAAATCGTATTTTTATCGCGAAATAGAAAATGTATTAAATTTCCTCTGCCATTTTATTTTTACAAGGCAAGCATATTTCTTTATTTACACTTCGTTGAATATTGCAGCATTACGCGGTTTGATTGAGTGTTTCCTTTTCTAGAATAAATTGGAGAATAATAAAATATCGGTATTTTGTATTAGGATGTGCTAAAATTTAACTTTCATAACCAAAATAGTAAATTAGTAACTCACTAAGTGAAACGATTGCAGCAATTTCTATTAATTTTCTATCGAATATAAAGAAACTATAAAGTTATATTTAAATTGATGTGCTTCGTATAAATAAGACAGTGGTTTAAAAGGTCGCCTTACCTATACACCGAGTAGCGGTAGTTCGATAATCGCATGAGGCAAACATTTACACACAGATAGTCCTTCTAAGTATATGTGTATTTTATACCTGCTGTTCTAATGTTTCTAAAGAATCACACAATCGAGTATACTACATATTTAATATTGTCTTCTGTTTACGCGAATGTTATTCATTGAAATTAAACTACTATATACGGATTTTATCGCGTTGTTTATTTGACACTATTACAAAATTTTGAAAAACTGTTACACTACTATAATCACTATTAAACTTTACAAATTTTTAAGCTAATTAAATTATTGAAACTATTAAAACTATTTATACTATTACTATACTATTATACTATTTAGATTTATTTTTACACTTTCCCCGACGTTTCGGTTGCTTTTCAGCAGCCATGGTCACTACATATTTCTGATATTTCGTCGTAAACCGTATAAGAATAAATCAATCAAGAGGTATATTTTAGAATAACAATGCGAACTTTTATAGACCTCAAAGAAATTATTTTAACAGCTAAGTAGCCCTCTTCCTCTTTCCTAAATTGCTGTGCCCAGTAGCGTCTATAATGACCTAATTTGTATTAAGTCCATCTTTGTATAACATTATGAAATGTAATAAAATATTGAGTATTGAAGCTGAATGGCATTTTATATAATTATTATCATTACACTAAAACTCGTCAACAGTGTTCTATTAACGCGTTATGCAATATAATACACAACACTCAAAAAGTCATTTACAACCAAAGCAAAAAAAAACAAATATAATGGAAAACCGTTGTTAAATCGTAAAATAAAAAAGAAACAGAGAAGTAAAAAATGTTTAAATATCGAATAACATTGTTCAATATTTAAAATCCTTTAAAAACTGCAAACAATATTGTTGAAAACTACGTTTTTGCTGAAAGCCGGTTGTATAATATTTAAAATACACGTTACAATTTTATAACAAAAGTCCTTTCTCTCAGCTAAAAGCATCATAATATTATATCATGCTATTAATTACTGCCTCTGGGCTTTTAGTTTCCAATAAAATTACACAAGAAATATAATATCCTATAGCTAATGTACCATATGATCCGATAAACAATATTAGTACTAAAGCGGACTAACTTTTAAGAAACAAAGGAGATACTTCAGACAGGAATAAACTAGGTATTGTGGCGCTAACAACGTGCGTAACACAATTTCTAGGGGGAACAGCTCCACTGAGTTAAGAAAGAGGAAATTGCAAGTCCCCAACTATTTATAGCTACGTAAGGTGCATTCCACTTTTTGGGACTTTTGATAAATACTTTCGAGTATTATATGTTTCCAGAAAGGTAACTAAGTTGTCTTGAACAATTTTCGGTAAGGCAGCGAAGCCCAGATCCCAACAAACTTCTATATAGGTAATTCAATTTGAAACTTAAAGTGAGAATAACGCCTGAAGGTGAATCTTCTCGGGACTCAAGTTTCCTTATTAAGGTCAAAAAGGTTAGAGAGCTACAATGTTTCACAGGAAATTGTATTGAATCTGTTGTTTTTAATATTAGCTTTTTCATAATCGCAAAAAATATCAGACGTTACTTCTTTTTTATACTACTAAGATGAGAATCAAGCATTTTACGCAACTCGTTGGGTTTGAAACTAATCAAGCTAACCCGAAAATATCGACGTGTAATTAATGTTACAATTACAAAAATTTATAATATCAGAGCTTTATATAAACTGTACCTTTGCTGGGCTGGCAATGTGAGAACGATTAGGTAGACTTGACATATCTTCGAGTAAATTTATAGAACTTTCAGATATCCAGGTTTCCTCATCACCGTTAAAATAAGCTATGATTAATTATTTTATACGCATATTACTTCGAAAACATGCGTCCTTTGGGTTCGAACTTGAGACGTCTGCGTAGCAGTACAATGGCCCCACATTTTGCTATTTTTGCTTCTACAAAAGCTTAACCGGCTAGCTTACTTATAAAATTTCATGATGTAATAAAAAAATATATGAAATGATGATTCGTATTATAAAAACAATACCTTCAAACACACGCAATTAAGTAAACACAGATTTGATGGTATTACAAACACATCTGTCAGTTACAGATAACAAAGTCGCAATAATACGGAGGGATTCCGTTACGAAAACTTTCTCTGTAATAAAGTTACAGGCCAGGACGTGATGTTTCATGACATTTGTTCACCCGGCACAGATGTCAACTATAGATATTAGTTCTGGAGACAATTTAAAATTTAATCAAGGACTGGAACTACACTGAATTGGATTACGAAGCACCGTTCACGTCTAAGTTATGTCTGTTAGACGACGTAATATCGTTTATATAAAATGTTTGGAAATGTTGGATTATTGTTAAATGTTCATAATAATCTTACTTCCTACTTTAATATTATGATTGTGAAAGTTTATGAAGTTGTTCGTACGTCAATCATGCGTAAACTGATTTTATGAAAATTATAGTCATTATAGATAGACCATTGCCTAGATTAACATATAGGATAGTATTTGTACTAGTGTGTTACTGAGGAATTTACGTTAGTGAGTGACTGGTGAAGCCACATAATAATTTATTACAATGTATATAATATAATTTTGAAACTAAAATTCACTAATTTCAGAAGCTACCGACTCGATATCTATACTAATATTATAAAGAGGAAAGATTTGATTTTTGTTTGTTTATTTGTAATAATTTAACTCAAAAATGATTCAAACAATTTTAAAAATTCGTTCTCCATTAGAAAGCCATATTATCATCGAGTAACGAATATTTTATTTTAAAATAAAGTACTGTTATAATTATAACATAACATAACCTAATCTAATCTAACCTACTATTAAGCGAGCGAAGCCATGTGCAAAACCTAGTAAAAATATATTTATTTGTGTATATATAACGTCATGCTAGAACTTCGAGGATTGACGCAGTAACCATTAATGACATTTAAAACGGGTTAAACCACGTGGCATGGCTAGTCAATATTTCCTCTCTTTTAATATACTATCCCTTTCCCTACTATGCTGGGACTGACAGGGCCCATAATTGATACATAGTTTTAAGATTACCAACTAGACTCAATTTTGGAAGGCAATAAAGTATTGAGTAAATAATATTATAAAGAGCTTAAATATTAGATATTTATGATTGTATGTACGAAGTAATTTTACTGTTTTATTTAAGGCTAGCTTTTGCTCACGAATTTTTACGCGTGTAAATTGGAATTAGCTACCTATCTATATTTTTCGACTTCTATGCGACGTATCAAAATGTAACATTCACCAGATTTTAAGATAGACTTCCAGTAATACAATTGTTAAAACTGCAATCAATTTTGTGTAGTAGTTTTTTCCTGATACGCGTACAAATATACAGACAAACAAAAATCTAAAATAATTGTTTTCTAAATATTTCCTGTGTACAGATATTAGACAGTTACAATTATTGTATTATATTAAACAAGTATAGATAACTTTTGGAGCTCTAATTATGTAATTTAACAAAGAAATGTTTCTCATGTACCTAAATTTATTTAAATATGATATAAGATAATAGAATGTTCATTCTTCTCTCCTAATTTTGCCGTGCCCGACGGGATTCATAATTGTTCTCTCTACATTTATAAGACCTGTATATATGTACATTATGGAGTGCAATAAACGAATTGAATTGAATTAAATAATAAGCAAAATAGATACAGTTTTTTTATTTACCTCGTAAAGAAACTGCTTCATAAACTACACTGAATGTATATATATGTATGTTAAATCACAAAAAGTTCTAGCTAAAAGCTTTAGTACAGAGAAGCCTGTTTTATTTCTTCGTCATAATTATTACTAGACACTAACTCTGGCTAGCTGCTAATCCTTAATGTATGGCCGTAACTTATAACATATGCTCGTAAGTCTTGAACGGCTATCTGGCCACCACCGATAAGCTGAAAACGTTTTTATTTAATTGCTCGTTCAAATGATCAGACGAATATATAATTCGTTGACGAATACGACGCGGTTATTTAATCGTTTGTATTTAGTTAACATCAATATAAATTTATTGCGTTTTGTTACTATGTATAATTTTACGTCAATCTATTTTACGCCTACTATAAATATTAGATCATTTCATAATAGGAATATAGTATATTTTTTTCAAATCAAGTTTATTTTATAAGTTTGGTACAGAGATGTTATAGAATATTTGTGGCTACCTATATTCAACCTTAGGGCAAGGGCAGCAGTAAAGGGTATAATAAAATTAGAATAAAATTTGTTTTAGACTAGAATTGCGCTATCATAAAGTAGGTAAGGTACTTTTTTATTGTACTCGTAGAAATTATTTTTTGATATGGTCTTTATCCAATAGAGTTTTATCAATTTTATAGTATTAATAATATAGTATTAAGTAATTGATTAAAATTGGTTTATATTTAATTAGGAAAAAAATAACAATCGTCTGCGACAACATTCACGGCAAGATAAATGGATAAATTAAAGAGCAGCACAGCCACAGATAAATTAGTATTACGTATTTAGTGAATAATGTAAACACAGATACAAACGCTATATATTAATAAGCAAATACAAAACGGTTAAGTACCATTTTCTCATCTGCTACCAACCAATATTCTTTCTTTTTTGTTTTGTTTTGTACTTATTGATGAACTTTATTTATACTAATAAAACATCACACATCAATATCACATCACACATCATCATATTTATTAAAATGATTATTGTCGAATTTCAATCACTTGGCGAATACTAGAACTTATTTGCTTATCTGTGATTGTGTGTGTGTGTGTTTGTCTGTGCTCTACTATTGAAATGGCTTCACAAAATACCATTTAATTTAAATGAGTAGTCCATATATTTTAATCACACTTCTAACCTAGCCAAGATTACTGAAAAAATAAAGGACATTGTTCAGCTGTCATACATTGTTAGCCTAAGAACCAACAGCCCCAAAACAATGATAAATATGAGGTTAAGGATGACCACATTCAATTAAAAGTGAATATAAGTCACTGACACTTCTGAATATTGCATACTACTTAACTGAAATACTTATTGTCGAGTACTTGACATGCACCTGCCGCGACTAACCGCTGATCGGAGCGGGACTTCTACGTCATCGCCCCACCGCCCCACTCCACCGCACCGGCAGTCAGCCACAGACACGATCGCACGCGGTCGCACTGGCGCATCATTTTTAACTATTGTTTTTACGCGCTCATATTTAATTTAAATATTGTAAATCTTTATTTAAATCATTATACATTTCTAACTACAGTCCACTAGTCTTATTTATACACTCCATTGAGATATCGTCGGCAATAATGGTATTTATAGAATAGCATTCGTATTAACTACGTAAGAAAAATAAAAGCTAAATAGGAAATAATTTCTCTGATGAAACCGTACACGTATTATTAAAACTGTAGGCATGGCAATACTGCGTGTCTCAGATTTAAAACAATGGATGCCGGTGTATTTGAAATCGCGTAAATACTTTTTAAAACGAAAACAAGATTCGAAAGTGTCCGTGAGATTGTAATGATTGATTATTAAGTCATAAAATAAAATACAAATTATTGTTTAGGTAGAATGTGTATTGGTTCATAGGCCAAATTGTTCATTGTCCTTTTAATATGATGCACATGGCAATTAAAGAGCATTTTGAATTTGAATTTTCACATAAATTTTGAGGTTAGGTGAAAAATGTGTAAATACAAAGGTTGTAGATCTTTTTATTACCTACAACTTTGCCATTTAACTTTTTTCCATAGGACTTCTAGTTTTGCCGGAAATCGAGATAAACCGTTTTTTACACTTAACTTCCCGACCTCAGATCGCTCGTAAATTATTTTTCCTTTAATTATTGTTATATTCTCTTCCTTTTCCAATGGGTTTCATCCTACTATTATATTTTTTCACTTTTTACCATTTTCAAAAGCTTCGGCACTGGTATATATGTATTTGTATATAAATTTTTTTTTTTTGTTAGAGTCAAAATAGTTGCAGATATAGAATTTTATTACATGTACCTACCAAATTACAGTGCCGTTTTTTTTGTTAGTCCTGATGATGCTGCATACGTAATACATTATCCATTTGAAAGTACTATAAACGTACTTTGAACTTCGAAAATTCATTTAAATATATGAATATTTCGTTTGTTAACGCTACAAATGAGTTGGCATTACATTAAATCTACCAAATAACAGTGCAGTTTGTTTATTTGTCCTGAAAATGTTGCATCTACATACAATTACGCTTGCTGACAGCACTATATTCAAGGTCATTTACAACACTCTTAAAAATCCATCCATTAAAGCAACGGTAATTGTTCATCATCACATTATATCGCATTTCGAAATTCCGCTCTCATAAACACTATGACTCAATAATAAATTGAGTCTAAAAATAAAACATCTGGCAGTACCCTTACTTAAGAATTTTGTAACACAATTGTCACAAGAGATCTCATGGAAATATTTGGTATCGCCTACGGCACTTGGAGCAATTAGGGGAAAGGTGACTAAAATAGTCGTAAGAGGAAAACAGAATACCCAAAAAGGTTTGGACAATGAGTTCCGAAATAATCGGCATCCCCTTCCGTTCGGAAATGTTATTGTCAATGTTTGCCTTTGGTTTTGAGATGATTGTGTGGTCGAGCAATTAGGTAAATTGTTAGGGTACGTAACGAAATACAGAAATTATTTTGTTAATTAGATAAAACTTTTGCTGCCGTATGGTGCTTTACTTTAAACTCAAATTGATGAGATAACTTCAAAATAGCTTTTCTGTTAAATTTATAGAATTAAATTACAAAAAATACACGATACTCATTATGGTTTTAGACATTTAATTAACTAATTTTGTCCGTTACTTATTACTATGCACAACATAACAAGTTTTATGTATTACTTTAATCATGTTACTAAAAAGATTCAACTTTCAAACCCTAACTATCAGTCTTTTTAATCTGTCAGTAGATTTAGTGACAGATTAAAAAATCTCAAATGATAGAAAAATATCCACGATACACATACTAACGGTATTTGTATTTATGTGTAAGCGTTTTATGTATAGAATAGCGAGATATACTTTTCGTATACCCAAATTTAAAATATTAGCTCATTTCTTTTGACTGCTAATCAAAACATAGGGCTACTGCCTATTCCTTATGTATACCTAAATATAAAATCAAAATCACTGCAATAAATCGTCTTTGTTTGGTTCCTTTACTTGTCTTGTTAGTATTCGGGTGTTTTTAAGCGGATTTAATCCATTAGAACGCATTTTAAATATGATTAAGCAACGTTGCTATATTTATGCAACCCTTTAAGCCACCAGAAATTGCTCTCCCCATCTTAATGCTGTTCTTTTCAATAACAACGAACAACTTATATAAGTGGGGAGAAGCACATTGCTTGTTCATTTTGTGTGTAAGAGCCCCTAGATGCTTGAAAGGGTGATTACACCGCTAAAATAAAAATATAAAAGATCATCCCATTAACGGAAGAAAAACGATTAGGCAGATAACGCCAAAATAAGCTTTAACTTTATATTGTAAAACACAAAACCGTTATTCAGTTGCGTTACGCAAGTTTTTATTTATCCATTTAAAGTTCTTTGGGCGAGTAGTACCGTAGACCGTAGTACACAGAATGACATTCCATTCTACAGCAGTTTCAATGCTCTAAAAATAAGCATGATGTTTATGCTTCAATATTACGTACCATTTCCGAGCTCACAGTGTCAGTAAAAGAGGCACAAACGTCAGTCGTGTCAAGCCTTGTCCGCATCTGCACGAGCCATAACAATTACATGATTTGGAACGCAACTCTTTTTTTTCGAACTCGTTTGAATAAAGGCGCGAAAGTAGAATGTGTTAGTCTTGCAATTTTTCTATTGTTTGTGTTTTGTTAAGTAAAGCAACTAATGATTTACAAAATGAAGAAGTATTTTGTTATTTTCGTTTTTCTGGTGATATTGTTTTGTAATGGTAAGTTGTTTAATTATTTTAATATATTTTTTTATTTTGCTTGTTTATAATATAGATAATTATTAAATAAGTTGTATTCTCTTGACAATAACATTATGAATTACTGTAGATTTGTATCGAATCTTTGAAAGATTTATACACAGACAGTAAATAAAATTTATTTTATATGATTTTAATGGAAATCAACATACAATTTCGCTGTTGTTGTAATATTACTACATAATTAGCTACATAGCTTATAAGTCAAAGTATAATAGTATCTTGCAAACATATTTTCCGTATCAAAAACATGGCGTACACATATGCTAATACATACTTCAGCGTTGCATAAGAAACAAATATTTACACAGCATACCATCCCGACTCTCGCGTTTGTAAAATTAAAAGGCTTATGGAACATACCTACGTACTTAGATGTTTTTATAGTCGGTACAATGTTTTGATTAAAGATAATTTGTTAAAGACAAGTATCGTGAAGGTTGTGTTTGCCACCGCCATCGTCAAGGCCGAAGTAATTTTGCTGCAAACAATTTTGCAATGATGCAGGTCAATTATTTATATTAATGGTCAATGATCTTGTTTGACACTTTTAACAGTGATTAGCAAGCAAGGTAACGCAACAATTCATTTGAACTTGTACATTATTTGTAACTGAATATATACCTAAATATTATATTAACGTTCGTAAAAGTATGGCACTTGTGTGCGTATATCTCAAAATAATTATTTTTTTTATTCATATCGAAATCTATAGTTTGAATTACGTTCAGCCGCGTGTAGTTTAATTAAGCAATAAACTAATATACATTACATTGCCAAAAAAAGATTTTAATACAGTTAATATTTTATTTTAATTTTTTTATTAACGCTATCACGTTTAAGTGTACCTTTCTCTCTGTTATTTTAATAAACATCTACACTTTTTACGTTTTACAATAACTTCCCTACAATAAATAACAGGAAAACTCAAAACTGGGCTGTCAAACTATGCGTGTTCTAGTGTTCCCAGTTATATGAAGTTCGTGCAACTCAATTTTCGCGCTGTCTATCAAACTTGAAACCGTTGCCAACACCACCGCTGTTGTGACACGGGGAAATAAAATGTATTTTTGACAATTCAATAATGAAATCAAGAAATTTGACAGGAATTTTATGTTTTACATATTCGTAAAAGGAATAGCAAACATTACTGACGTGCACTAAAAAGTATATGTAATAGAAAATTGTTGATAAGATATAGGTATTTATCTCTTGGTCTAGTTAATAGCTAGCTTGTCTTGACAGTTTTCAACCGGTCCGTTCGCTTCTAATTATTATTTATGTAATAGGCCGGACCAGAAATTACAAGTTTTATGTTTTCATCGACTTATTGTATCAAGTCTCGCTCTGCAGGTGCAACTTTTAAAAAGGCAACAGTTGTGTCATCATCATCATCATCATGTCAGCCAAAAGACGTCCACTGCTGGCCATAGGCCTCCCCCAAGGTTTTCCACACAGACCGGTCTTGGGCCACCCGCATCCAACCGCTTCCCGCGACCTTTACCAGTTGTGTAAATAAATTAAATACCCACTACTCGTGCTAAGATCTATATTTATATTTAGGGACACTGAGATCTTTCATGAATTTAAATTAGGTATTTTATGCAGTTATACCTTATCTTATCTTATCTTATGTGGGGTGGCCAGTCAGTGCAGACCAGCGACACTTCGACCCAATGGGATCTTTTGTGTCGACACTCTCCCAATAACGACTGCCATAGATGTTCATGGCAGCCGGGACCAAAGGCTTAACGTGCTTTCCGAGGCACGGAGCAGGCGATAATTGTCAATCAATACGCACATAATTTCGAAAAGTCATATAAGTAACTTCCGAAAGTCAGAGGTGTGCGACATGGATTTGAACCCGAGACCCTCTGCATTGCAGTCTGTTGGTCTCCCCACTAAGCTATCGCTGCTCTCCAGTTATACCTTAAAATATTTATTATAACAAATCAGAAAGGATAGGCAGAGGTGTAATACACATACATTTCGCCAGTTATGTTTTAGGTCCTGTCTAGTAGGCGGTTTGACTATGTATTAGCGTCTGCCACTAATCGTCCACCAGCCAACAACACTGCCTGACATAAGAATTTAATCATCAGATCGCATACAAACTTGTCGCATTCATTCTGCGCAGCAATAATAAATTAATACATAGTATTTTGGATCAGTCGCAAGTTAGCTACTTATGATATTGATACAAAATTTTATTACTATTCCAAATATATATTCATTATACTACAAGCAAAAGACACATAATAATATATTCTTGAGTTAGTATAAAGTATGGGTGCTTTGAGTAGTAAAGAGCAACTCAAGGATAAGCTACGAGTACACATGCTCTCTTGCGTAAACTGCTGTATACATAGCTTTATGAGTTATAAATATAAGATGTTAGATGTTATTATTGCACGTGGCTTTAACTAGTAATAATGCACTTAGAGGTGAATATAATTTATTCATATATGTTATGCTATGCTCAGATCTAGCGGAACTAAGCCCTAATTTTACTCAATTGTATAAAATATTTTACATACATATAACTATTTTATCGTCATTGAAAAGCACGAGAAAGCATATTATTGCATGCAGCTGCTGGGCCCGTGTCACAACGCTGGTTATATAAACTTTATTGTAAAGAAACTAATGCTACTATCTGCATATATTATATTTGCCATAAACATCAGAATTAATCTCACATGAACGAACCGGTATAGAAGTTTCCTGTGTGTTAATCCAAGATTTTATTATTATCACTATAACACGATTCATCCGAAACTCTTCAATAGTTTACGCGTGATTGAGAAACAAATATTCACAATTTTAAATAAACACATTTACAGTGACAAATTTGACTAAGTTGCATAAAGAAGTGACAAATTTATTTAATTTATATACATTTGTGACCCCACCGAATCGCAATCACGTATTTTAATGACAATCCCATCGCCTTGGTCGACCTTTCCCTATGAACACGAAATAAGAACGTGGCAAATCGAAGGACAGAAAACATTAGACATACAAGCTTGCTGCTACCTCCATACATACACTTACAACATCTATCTCTAAGCAGACAAAGGTTCAGAGTTTGCACATTATACCAGCTTTATTTTAGGCCCCATGTAATACTGGAGTAGTCTATTTCTTATACTACCCAACTAGTGGCATATTGTACTAACATTTGGATATGCACCAGCCATTTTTTTCAGGCAAATATAAAAACTTGCATGAAGACTTTACATCTGCTTTTTGACTCTTTAGTTTGATAAAATTTTTCTTTGATCGTGTTCAACAGATGTTAGCTACAACTTATTGCCTAAGATGTATGACCTAATCTTTTAATACTAGATATATTTATTTAAATCTAAGCCGGCATTAAAAATGTTTACGTAACTTTTATAGATAGTTTAAATATCCCGTCAAGCCAAATGTTTGAAACCCAGTCTTGATTGATTTCGGTGTAAAATAAACATTTGAAATTTGAAGTTAGAATATTGTAATGTATATTGTGTATTCTTGTAATTAATTTTAGATTAGGTATTTGGTGTTTGGGTTTACGAGTTGTGTATTAATTGTTTTAGAAATTATTCTTATTAATTATATTTTTGTAGTAATTATGAAATACGCAGCATGCAACGAATATTGATACGTAAGATAGAAGCGTTTTAAAACTTTTAATGTTTTCTAAGTTGAGTACGTGACGTGCTACTATTGGGAATTCACCAACAAAAGCTCCACATTTTGAACGGACAGATAAGTGAACCGGAGATCATACTTTCACAGTAAACAAAAACTTAAGCAACTTGCTCATCACCTCGTTCTAATATACAAAATCTTATTTGGCAATATATTTGTATCATATTACTTTTGTATGTATTTCTGTTTATTTCTTATACCTAAAGACAAAAATACTTTATAGTCTAAAGTGCATTAGCGCAAAGTAGCAACACTTCGTTCACTAACACTAAAGTAACCCATTTCTCAGTGACAATTCTTTACTTTCTCTAAGAAAAGACAAGCAATAAACTTAAGTTTTATTTTTACTCCAGTACTAGCACAGAACGGCTTAATTAAAAAAATACTGAAGGAGTTGGAAGCTTATTTTTCTCGTTTTGATTCAAACTTGTTGTAGTTGTTTTATTAGAATCTTTATGAATAAGTTTGATGGATAACATCAATTAACTGTTGTTATGTTATTTTGAATAACAATAATATACTTAATATCATCTATAAAAACTATAATAGATCGAAATCACACTTACAGTGTTAGTATCATTACAGTTTGTTAAAATATTAAATGCTAAAATATTCTCTTACCGATGTAAATATCTAGGTACATTTACCTTGGTGATAAAGTAAATAGGCATGAAATAATTATATTCAAATTAATTATTTGTCATGCATATATATTTAAACCTATTGTGTAGCAGTGGCACACCGCCGCCAGCCAGACCCAATTGGTTTTTAATTATATCTGACATTCCAACAATTTACAGGTAAACTATCCATCTTAATATTTATTTTAGCTGCATAGGAACAGTTAGTTATTTTATGGTCGGTGCCTATATCAAGAATCCTTTTGTCTATAGACAGTTATTTTTTGACAGATAATCTGTGAACATACGTTAAACTGTCCCCAAAAATGACTCGTTTCTTGACATAGGCACCGGACCATAAAAAATTATCTAAAAGGCAAGATACTGAATCCATAGATTCCATTTTTACCACAAAAGATACGGAAGCTTTAAATGAATAATCCATCAAGAGTTTCCGCATTCAAAGAGTATTCACATCGAAGTGTTAGTTACCGTAACAAAATATTTAAAAGCGTAACACTAGTAGCGTGCATCAAACGACAATTTGATGCGTTCGGTCACCGACTAGTTGAGCTCGTTAAGCAGACGTGACGTTATCAATTCCTGAAATTATGAGCCCGATTATTGGTGTCATGGTGCCGCTAAATGGGACGCGTGCTGATGTTTCGTTTCGATCTGTAAATAATGCGTAATTCGCGATATTTTTTGGTATAAAATGTTAGGGGGAGATAATGTTTTTAAAAAACCAAGTAGGGGGTTGCTTTTATTTGCCTGCGACTTATGTGGAAGCTCTACAATATAGTTATATGTAGTATAGTAACCTTCGATCAAATATACCATAGATGCACATTCTCATACAAAAACCGCGTCAATATGTGGCACTGACCAGTACTACTTACTTATAAGTGTCTGCATTTATTATGCAATCCAGGAAATAAACCGGAATAACCATTAAACGCCCACTGAGAAACATTTTGTAATAGTTTAGTTAAAACGCGTCAATGTAAATCGTCCTAAGTGTGTTACTCGCGATACGCAAGCGTACTAAGTATATGGTACGGTCTCCACCCGCTAACCGACACCACTACGGTGTCGATTCGCTCTCGCTTACGGGCAGCGCACGCAAGAGTGAGTGGGACAGGTGCGTAATACATACATTATATTAAAACGAAAATATCTTAAAATATATTATTTAAAGCGCCATATTCAACAAAATATAATAAATATTTCATAACAAAACTATACTTACCGAAAGTACGACATTCCATCCTTTTTTTGCAGTTTTACAGTATAGTTTTAGCAATTTTTCACTACACACTTTGACATCGTGAAACGTGTGACTGCTAGCGCGGTCGTAAAGTGGCTGCGAGCGAAATTGCGCATACGACTGATTTATGCACAGTTTTGTTGGGGCCGTTTTGCGAGCGACGATCGTGCATCTATGGTATATTTAATCGATGATAGTAACAATTTATATTAACGGAATAACAGGCAGATTGGGGCCTTACCACCAGTGCGAGAACGAGACAAAGCTAGTTACTCTGTAATGCGTCATATTATTCTTGCGCATGCAATGACAATGCTTTAAGAGATGGTCATAAGGTCCCTATTTAAATCACGCTGTTGACGATACCTTAGATTTTACTTAAAGTAATTATACTAAGTATTTATTACCAAAATCAAACTGCATGACAATCCATACACTAGTTCGACCGAATAAACAAAACAGGCTGACAAAAAGTCAGGTACTGAAATATTCAATGTATCTGCACACTAAGATTCGACTATTATACTCAAATTTCGGTACTCCTAATAGAGGCATAAAAAAATTATAAATACTTGATATTTACGGTTTCTGTTTTATAACAAAACATGCTAAAGCCGAAAAAAATCTAAATGCTAATGCTTGTTTCGTCTTTGCCCACGAAAAGATGGCAAAATAAGTAATCCTATTAAATAGGCTTTTTATTATATACATTATATTACCTTTTGAACTCAATACTTTAAAAGCATCTATTTCAAGATATTTACGTTCAAAGTCGATATTCAGACGTCTGGCCTAAGTTTTATTGGCTGTGAGCGAATTCAATAAAACTGTAATGGACGTGTCTTTTTCAATCTATATTTGTCAAGGTGAAGTGCCTACTGAAATATTTTATAATAAAGTAGATTTCAATGTACACCTACATAACAAAGGCAGAAAGTGTAATAAGTATTATATTAGTATAGCTCAGTCGTGAAGAGGTAACAGACAGACAGACACAAAGAGTTTCCAATTTATAATATTACTAGCTTTTGCCCGCGGCTTCGCTTGTGTTAATTTAGAATTTGACAATCAATTCGGGTTGTACTCTGCTTGTAATAATTCAGTCATGATTCGAAAGACACGTGGCGCTATCTATTATCATAAGAACGTTATTGTTGAATTCCTCGGAAACAGTAATTTTTTTCGGGATTAAAGGTAGCCTATGTCCGTTTCTGTACACTTGACAACGTATATGCAAAATTTCAGGATGATCGGTTCAGTGGTTTAGGCGTGAAATGGTAACAAACAAACAAACAAACTCATTTTCGCTTTTATAATACATATTTGTTAGGAAGTTAGGATTAAGTAAGGATTCCTTCTAATTTGATTAGTGTAGATATAGATTAAGCCTATCATATAAGTTATATGACTTATATATTATGGTATCTAGGGAAACTTTAAATGAGCATACATGCCAATCATGAGTTTCTACATAACATTCTTGTGTGTACACTAACTCATTTTAAAAAGGTCCCGATATTAAGGACGATGTGTCTTTCTTTATTTGAGTTTTACGATGAACGTTAAAGGCCAAAACTCAAATACTTACTCCTGATTTGCCCTTATTAAGCTTCAAGAATAATATGCTTCACTAAATTTATTCAATTGGATAATAACGCTGTCTGCTCTTGACTGACATAAGACAGTAAGAAAAACGAACTTGTTGAATAAAATCTTCCGTAACGTGGAGATTAGTGAAGCAAAAAGGTTACCGTGTCACTTGAACACCTGTGATCTTAGTCTTGTAATGTACTTACAAATCGTACAAGAAAGTGATGGCGAAATATGGCACGGTAAATGACAGTAAAATGGAAAAGAGATGGTTACATACATCCATGTCATCATACTAATATGTATATAGACTTTCAGATTGCATGCTTAGACGACATAACGTTTAAATGGGGTCATCGACATGGACGTCGACACTAAGATTAATGGTTATGAGGACTGCAACCCAATGTAAAACATTTGCTAGAAGATATCTAATATATCTAGTATATAGTTAAAGGCATTGTTGTATGCAACTTCGTTTAAATGAAATGTACTGTACTTACTAAGCCGGCTAGCTAGCTTTTGACGGCTACCGTATAACATAGTCTAGATAGACTTGATCTATAAAGTCCGTTAACTAATGCGCTGAAGCAATCATATAGGATCCTGTAGATTTAGAAGAGCGAAAAGTAAAAGCGTAAGTATGAGTTTTCGATTATCTATATATTAATACGTGAAGCGAAAACTTTGGATCCCTTTTTACGAAAATTGGGCGGACGGAGGGGTATGAAATTTCGCACACTTATAGTTTATACAGAGAAGAAATGACGAATGCTAATATTTTTTTAAAATTACGCATGAAAATACATTCAATTAATTAAAATACACTACACGCACACAACCATGCATTTGACACACGCAGTCGAAGCGCGTAACTATGGTTACATATGTCAATATATAATGACATATTATTATATCAGCAATATCTTACAGGCAAACTTTGGTCGAATTTCGAGCACTAGGCGACCGCTAGTTATTATAATTATCTATGAACTTATTTTTATTTTATTCCTGTGACGTCGAGCCTATACTAGACTTTACTAATGTCCAAATAACGGACACAAAGAACACCCAACATGGAACAACCATTTTTGACCCCTATGGAATTCGAATCACTGTGCGTAGTGGCGACCACTTATACAACTTTCCCATCCTTGCAGTCCAGAATGTAAATGTATTAGCATTAGTTAGACTGTACTATCATAAACACTGTTCTTACAATTACATGCCATGCCAACTAACTTGACGTTTAAAAAATCCAAATAAATATTGCCAATGTGATTCAATTGTATAAATCCATGTCGCTACTTTCGACACGCTGCGATTTGATAATATCGCCTATCGCAAAATGTCGAATGACATGCTCGGCGTTAACGTACTTGAGTTAACGCACTTGATTGTGGCCAGGTGACAAGTGGCGCCTTAATCACTGGTTCCCATCATGAGCGTACAGTTAAAATCTGAACCGAGCGACCCCACTTTGAACAGGGTAGGTTAAGTAGATTTGTGATTATCAGGCTATCCACAAAAGCTCGATGCAGACGGTATTGCTTAATAATTAGTTTTCTATACTATGCGTATTATAAACTTCTGTTTGCCGCGTAAATGTGATGAAAGGTACCTACATGTTGTCAGGGGAACAAAAAAGGACATAATCCTTTTTTGTTTCCCTGACAACATGTAGGTAAACAAATTATATGACGATTGGTCGAGTAGCTAAGGCGTGTAAGCGTAAAAAACAAATAAACTAACTCACAATCGCATTTATAATATTAGTTAGGATGTCTTAATTATGCAAAATATTTAAATTTAGCTTATATCTTTGCTCCAGTTCCAAGAGATTGTTTAAAATTATAGTTCAGGCAACCTACATTAATATTATCCATCAGATCACTTATATAAGAATATATTTACATATTATACTAATATTTTTTTGGTTAGGTTTTACGATTTTGTTAAATAATCTAGTCTGACATTGTCTAACTTTAGATTTGTATTAATAACATAAATTATGCACCTTTTTTGGACGCAAGTGCGCCCAATAAACTTTAGGCAACCATTATTTTAACATTTTTTTTTTATTTTGCTGCAGTCTGTCAATTAAATCTTGTAATTGATTTTTATTTAACACTAATGTTTACGAACTTTAGAAATTATATTTAAAAATGTTAACTTATGATGACAAGAAATAGGTCACGGCTTGAATACCGAAGTTGAAAGATGCATCTATCCAGATTAGATGCATCTTTCAACTGACTTTTCACAAGTCGTCGTTGACTTGAGGATAGCTTTGTTAAAGCTTGTCTTTTTAATTTAGTATATATTTTAAAGATTTCCCTCTAAGCACAGATCATGTATCGCAGAGTTTTACAAATATTAAAACAATGATTATTAAGAATCCCTTAACTTGAAACTGTCTTACTGTGGATTGGATAGAATGTTATTGTCATTTTTAATTATCGAATCCATAACACTCAGTCCACGAATAAGCGAGGTTGCCACTTAGGCCACTTCGCCATCCGTGTGTATAGGCTGAAGCATGCTTGACGTAGGCTCAGAGTAGCAAGAAAACTTTGACCTTTATTCGAGCCAAGTGTCGACGTCACCCATATTTAAACAATCCAAGCCGCGCTTATAAATATCGACGTTCAAATTCTTGGCAGTATAGTAGTGTAAACATTTCACAAAAGTGAATGTCACCCCGGCCATTCGCTTTTGAGCTTCACCTTAATGATGCGAGTTTTACCACCAAAACATAAACATCGGCTGACGAGAATGGTTAAGCGAATCGCATAAGATATTTTCACCATCTATGTTTATGAAAGTCATCTGATATAAATTGAGCTTTACCTCACAAAAGTCAGTCAAATAGTACGAACCTTAATAAATGTTTTAAGCTTTATTATATAACAAAATATGTGTCGCAGAATATTTAATATTTAATCTAAAGCGGCTATAGTCGTCGAAGCGAATTTATTCCATTCATATTAGATTTTATTACCTGGCGAATACAAATATAGAACGAAAATATTGCGGGTTATTTTTTACACATTTAAAATTGTAGCTGATGTTTTATGTGAAAATCAAATGGTTCATGAATATGATTCTATCAAAGTGTAATGTAAATGGTTGATCTGTCAGGTTTATTTATAAACTGTTGCACTGCTGGCTACTTTAAAAACAATAAGTTGAGACCAAAATCTACGATGCAAAGTTACTGACAACGTTTTTCTTTACCAAATTTATAATTTACGTACTGACAGGTCCAAAATAGAAGTAAATGAAATCTAAGCCATCATATAAGTCACTCTTATAAATAAAGGCATCCTCATGACAAACTGCTCTAAGGATGCCTCGCGCTGAGACAAAACACGTGTCGACGCATATTTCGTGTTCGAGGCGGAATATTGCATTTTGGAGTACGGCTGGATATCACAACGCGGATGTCTATCATAAGACGAGTTCGGTATTGCTTAACTTTTTATTTTGCAATAGTTCCTTATCAATTATGGCAAGAAACTCAGAGCCATACTTATTCAAAACAGTTCGGGTTGCCAACACATATGATATTTTATTATTGTCGACAACGATGAGTTTTGGTGTGCTGTATTATTATATCTTGATAATCATTACTATGAAGGTTTTGCTACAGGCAGTTTTTGATTTATATAACAACTTAACGTTTAAGATTACAAGTACATATATTTTATAGATTTATAGATATAATAAGAAAGTACAAAGGCACAAACAAAATGTTCTAAATCTTTACACTTTATTTAATTAAAATCCTAACTCGATCATATAAATTCATTCACTGTAACAAAAGTCCGAGGTTTTTACCCCCAGGCGCTTCACTAAATGTGCTTTGTGGTCGAGGTCTATGGGTAATAGAAATTCGTACGAATATTATGACTGCTATTTTTGTTTGTTTATATTATCAATTACAAATATTCTGACATCAATTACAGTAAGATACAATTTAAAAATAAATTTATACTAATTGGCAAAAGAACACATCACTCTCGTGGCTATTTAGCTCTAGTCATAGTTTAATTTATCATTTTCGTTCGTACTTGTATTAATTATGCTTTCTAGTTTGTTTTTACTGTAATACCTTGTTAAATAGGAATTAGTGCTGCCTACTATAAGTAATCTGCTTAGTTTTATTATGTAGTATTGATCCATGAGTCCATTAACATCGAGTTTATTTTTTAACTCGATATTAATGGACTCTGGCATCAATACTTAATTAGCTTGTAACAAAGTGTATGAATAATTATAATTATTGGGCTGAAGCTCATAATATATTTAATGTATGTATTTAATGAGCAAGGTGGTCAAATACAATATTTATTTCGTATATGATTTTTTTTATATTTGTTTCTCTTTCACGGGTATTTTACAAGTACGTTAAAAAAAATACCTGGCCCTTTATGAGGCTTACAGGGACATGGGTCCAATGTGCCGAGGGACTTCCAGACATTTAATCTAGAGTGGGATAGGCCACTTACCGAGACACTAGTCGCGGCAGGAGAAGGAGACCATTGCTATATAATTATGTTAGCTAAAAAATCTGGGCTTCGGGGATGGGTGTTTGAGGTGCTTCTATAATGAAACTGCCAGATATACTGTGTAAATACAAAGACGGAATGGCAGACAGTGACTTATTATTTACTTTTATAAATAAGAAAATACTGTATCGTCTAAGTTTCTCTATCTATATAGAAGAGCTAATTAGGTTCTGCGTCTGGGTAACTTACACTACTTCTGAGAAAATGTTTCTTAGTGTTTATTTCCATTACTGTACTTTATTTTAATAATGACTTAAGTCCACTTAACTTCACAGCTAATTAAGTATCGAGTGGCAATAGTCTCCCCTTAAACATAGCGAGTAGCGAGTAATAGATAGGTACCTAATTATTTGTGGTGGATGTTTTTTTGTTTGTATACCTATTAATAATTATTTATTTAAAAACAGATCAATGGTACTTGAAATAGATTGATGAAGGACAATTTATTTTTATAATTGACTTAAGTTGGTTTGGTTTGGTATAGTATCGGCGGGGTCGCGGTTATATGTGAAAGCGATTCGCGAGGCCCCGCCGATTGCGGTTATGTCAAGGAATACCGTAGTAGGTTTAGTCGGTATTACCGGGATGTCGCTCACCATCTTTCCCCGGTAAGTCTGACATAATCTCTCCGTCGCCCCACGGCGAGGTATGCGTCAAAGCATTCCGCCACGTAAAAAAAATGCCTTGTTATATAAATGTGAATGCCTGACAAAGTTTCTAGGTTTCCCTAATGTAACTTCCAAAATAGTTGAACATTTAATTTTAAATACTTTGTGAAGTATTTTAGATGGAACCTTAAACCTTAACCTGCGATACTTATTAAGTATCATAAGTCTTATAAATTCCAAGTAAGACAAATTCATGACATTTAAATTTCACTGCACGGATGGCGTAGTGGTTTAAGTGATCACGTCGCTACTGTTATAGCGCATCGTTTTGTGCGTTCGATCCTCATATGGGACAAAAAATGTGTTATCCACAAATAGCTGTGCCCAGTCTGGGTGGTCTTTGTGTCCGCTGTTTGTAAAGTCCCCCGCGACACAGGAAATTTTAAGGATTATTTTGAACAAACATAAAGACTACAAGCTGCTTTGAGTATATGTTGTGATACTTTAAAAATCTGGCAGCGGATATAGTGTCTCGGATAGTTGTCAGTTCACCTTGAATATATCCTTTAATAGCAACATGAGCTTATACACCAAACAAAGCATGTTCTAATTAAAGCCAGATGATGTGCTAACTATTTATAGGGAAAATTTACAGCCCATGACCTATTATAGTTTTAACGATCATACCTATTTCAGTATAGTATAATAATCTCAGTTCTATTTTAGTTTAACAAAGATTTCAAATAGCTTACTAAAATGAAGATAGGTATATTTTATTCAATAATTTAAATTTATTGGTCGATGAGAGCATTTATGCAAGCATATATCCTTACCTTCTAAGACTGTAAGGGAATATGAAAAGGGAGAATCATTAAGTTAATGATAATGTATTAAAAAAGAAAAGAGAAATAGATTTGAGATTATATGTTAAGATGATTTGAGTAAGAAACGATTGATAAATAATATAATTATAACAATATAAGTAAAATATGAATCGTATAAATGAAAAGAAAATACTAAACGGACGCTTTCTGACTAAATCTTAAATGAATTGGAAGAACGCCCAGGTTATGAATACCTTAAGTCAACGAGTGACTTAAGGTAGGTACGTAATTTAGATATACTGAATGTTATAAATTCCTCTTTGACAAAAAGATGTAAATATACATTTATATTTCGTAACAGTCTTATATAAATCTATAGAAACTATTCTTTATTATCATTTCTTTACTAAAAGTAGATGGGTATGATACATTCACATTTCTGACGTAGCAGGAAATATTCATATTCTTGCTGGAATCCAATTCGTATCCCATGTCAAGGATTTGACAAAGGTGTTCAAATATACGTGAGGAAATATACATTTTCGTATTAGTAAAGTATAACATTTAAAACATATTTCGTTCGGTTCTCTGGTCCAAACGTATATTGTAGATACAAAAGTACCGTTCTATTTTATGCTTTATAAAATTCCTGAAGTTGCTAAACCTCAATTATTTGTGGTGTAGAATAGTTCCCTTTGAGAAAGAAGATGTTTTAAGCAATTTGATAATAAAGAATAGAAGGATTGAAGCATACATAGGATAACGTACCATGATCATACCATGATCGTACCGTTCTTGACTTTAAAACCATTACTTCTTACTTTGCCTGACTCGAGCATTAAATTTTATACTACCAAAAAGATTGTCGCTAATAAGTAATAACCCATTACTAAATAATAATATGATAACTGACAACTCTCAAACTTGCTTAGTGCCATATTGTGTGGAAAATTTGACAAATGAGGCAATCCAATTTATATTTAATAAATGAATTTGACCGTGTCATAAAGAATTTAGGATGCAAATTAGTCCTTGAACCTTAATCTTAGTTGTTTCTATCAACTATCCGTTTAAAACCAGGCTTGTCCAATTATATTTCGTTTCATCTCTCGATTTAGGAACATTGTTTTGCGACTAAAGCGTGACGCGTCTCCCATTCTAGTTTAATTTAGATTGACGGTGATTAACCTACACTCAATGTCACCTAATATAAAATGTAGCATTTATTTAGGTTTATATAATGTGCGAATGAATGAAATATGGACCGGCAGCTGTGTTTACTTTTTTACGTGCTGTTTCACATTGTCTCGGGTCGAATATGTTAGAGTTAATTAGGTTATGTAATGAATGGATAATGTATATACACATGTTGTCATCTAGTGCATAATAGTGGGCTTAACGAGGATGAGGCGTGCAACATCGACTGGTTAGAAAGAGAACTTAAATATTTTGTGCTTAATAATCAATAGTATAAATGACGCGGTGGTATAAATATCTAAGGACTGCACGAATGGCGTAGTGGTTTAAGTGGTTGTCTCGCCACTGCAGCCGCGCCAAATGTTGCGGGTTCGATCCCTACACGGAACAAAAATTTGTGTGATCCAGATATGATTGTTCGGAGTCTAGGTGTTCTTTGTATCCGTTGTTTAAATGTTTGTAAAGTCCCCCGCATCACAGAAATTATTCCTAATGCGGAAATTGCCATTTTTTGACAAGAAAACAAAACATATAAGTATTCTAATTTTAATCCCCGTAAGATACATAACCTTATGTAATCTGTAAGTAGTTCCAATTTTGTATTTTTCCCGTTGTATTACCGGATTCTATGCCATGCTAAGACAGAAGAGTGTCTATAAAAACATAAAAATACCTTTAAAGGAAATTCAATATTGAAAACATTAATTTAATAATTTCTAAACTCTCAATCTAATTTCGTCGTGTTTAATATATATTTTATCTTTGTAACTGTTCAACCAAGTAGAAACCTCAAGCTATTGTCATTCCCTATTAAAAACACGCCTAGTTTGACTTTTGTGTACCTAAAACTCTTCTCTAAATTTAAAATAAGATATTATAATCACAAACAGATTTAGGGTGTGCCAATTACCAAAATATTAGGTCAATAACCGAGCGTATATGCCAATTCTTGTTACTAAGGCGCTTACTCTGATTCTTATACTCAGAGAACCAAAACTCTCAATAATGACGTGGAAGATCTATAGTAATAATAGTGACTTAACAAAATATCCCCCTAACGCAACTAATATTACAAATTCACGTTCACTGTGGGCAATTACACTGTTGATTGATTGACTGCACTGATTGATTAATGTATCGAGTTTTTAAATCATAACGTTGATGCGGCTGCTATGCCATGAAATTTCGAAACAACGATGGGTCGGCAAAAGTGATGTTTGGGTTTTCTATCAGAATTGTTAGTAGCAGTACGGAGTCTGGAAATGAGTCCGAAAGGCGGTAATAGACTCTCTATTACTTGGGACCTAAAATATAGATGACAAAATTTGTGTGTAATATACCTTTGCCAAGCCCTTCTGGAGTATAGGTTATGAATGAGCATCATATGTATTGAACGCAAGTACCTAAATGTAAACTCTGTAGGGAATAATTGTAAAATTACGTTGTTAGTTTTCATTTTACCAGTCGCGAAAATATCTGGTCGGCTTTTACTTTAATACGTATAATTTACGAGCTACAGAATATAGAGCATGTAGATGAGTATGATATTATATGAGCGTATATTATTGAGTTTTTAAATCTACGCTATGCGAGGGTTAATCGGCTTAAATATGCTTTGTTCAATCATTCGTGTGCCTATGAATAGAAGTTGTAGAAATACATTTCGTGTATGCAATTTCATCAACTTTTCCAACAAAACGTCTGATTTCTCTACATTATGTTCTAAAATGTCATTCTTTTTATATAAATCGTGGGTTGCTTATTTATATATCTGTAAAGTTAGGCTAGTTTAATAACAACGCGATAAAATCCGTATATAGTAGTTTCAATGTATAATATTCGCGTAAACGTAGGACAATATATTTATATAATATTATTATGTAACGGTTGGCATACTGTAGTCGCGAATTAATGAAATATAAAATCCTAACTTTAAATTATAAATGCGAATGAGAATCTGTTTGTTACGCTTTCACGCTTTGACGAACTAAACTATAACTAAACTTAACTGATCGCCATACAATTTTGTCATGGGGTACAGAAAAGATCATAGGGTACTTTCAAGCTAGGAAAAAAGTATTGCCCTGATATAAATTTATTATAAAATCTTCAGTAACGCGAATAAAGCCGCGGGCAAAAGTTAGTTTTATATAAATCGTGGCTAACAGTGTGGGTTGCTTATTTATATTTTTGTAAAGATTTTCCAGATAGAATATTATTATGTCGCAGTTGAAACATTGCAGCCAACATAGTATTCCTATTTCATCACTACTCTTGTCATATATTTAATACGCAACAGGTATTAACGCGTTCATGCATAATATTTACCTTTTTTATGCTTGACGTTTCGACCAGGTTACATCGATCGTGGTCACAAGCTGACTGGTGCTGCGATGTCATGTTTCCGTTTGTGAGGCAGAAGAATCTTGATTCACTCTTGCTTTTCGCATATTTTTGTTTGTCCATGTACCGTCACACACTACACTCACGGTATCTCTATTACGTATGCTAGCCGACGTGTCCGTATTCTGTGAATTACCTGACTGTGCAAAACAGCGAAGTTGCGTATTATTAATGACGGGATACCACGTCGCGGATAATTTGAAACCATCTTCCCTATTGAAATTTCTATGTTTTTTGATTTAAATACAACGCAACTCTTGGATAAAAGTGGCGATCGGTGGAGAGGACTTCCAGACGATGAAATTCAATCCAATGATTAGTACCCGATTGCAATATATGTTCTGCAATTGCTGATTTCCTAGACTGCCGGTTCTTCACAGCGGCGATGTGTTCTTTGACCCTCTTAGCAATAGTACGCTTGGTTTGGCCTATATAAAGGCAAAACGTCCTTTGGTGTGCCCATCATGATGGTTACTTGGGCCCCCGGTGTATAAATAGTGTTGATGAAATATTTCTGTAACACCGTTCCAATCTTTTCCGTAATTCCTTTTACATAGGCATATAGGCGGGTTGTCTGTTCACCTCAGGATGCTTGCCTCTCTGAGTCGGCCGCTTCTGTCGTCCATTCACTATATACTATCATTATTCTTTCGTACCTACCGAACATGATTGGGTTCAGACTCATGCTCGGGGTCACGAAGATCGTGGATGTTATAACCAATGTATAAGTGACGAAGGTGGTGGTTTGACGTTGCGCGTATCTATCCGTGTGTGTAGGTTTACGGTACATATAGTGTGACAAGGACCCATTCGTTCTCGCGGTGATTTTGACATCCAAAAATGACAACGGTCTGTCAGTTTCCATTTCATAAGTAAACCTTATTTTGGTTAAATGGAATAAAGGTGTTGTGCATATTGTTCCACGTCCTGCTTAGTACCCTTAACAATGCTGAAGATATCATCAACATATATTTTCCACAATCGTATGGTCTTTGGGCCAAGTCTCAATGCTTTCTCTTCAAAATGTTCCATCCAGAGATTATCAAGTACAGGGACTACTGGACTTCCCATCGCGACGCTATCTATCTGGAGGTAATGTTGACCTTGGAAAAGGAAATAATTACCATCTAAGCAGTTTCGTAATAACTCAATATAATTAAACGGCATTTCATTGTCACTCAGTCTGTCTTTCACAACGGCAAAACATTCGTTTTGCCGTTGTGTAAGAACTCATGATGTTTACTTTCACCATTAAAGCAAGTGATAAATAAATATTTAATACGCAAATCATTTCAAAAACTCAGAGATGCTCGCCTTAGGATCGAACTGCGTGGCAGTCCAATGATCTTCAATTAGGCACCACATACGCACCGTGAAAAGGATTTTGAGGTGATATAACAGAGCTGTACTTCTTAAAATTTGTAGACCCACCATAAGACATTAATGCTGAAGTTTCAGGCTGACTGCCGATCTGTGCCCCAAATTTCGGTATGTAACCTCTTGATTGACCTAAATCCTTTCATAAAGTAGTTCGAATAACGGTGTAAGTTTATTTTGAAAAAAGAACCGAATGTAGGTACATCGAATTTCGTCCACTAAAACGCAAAATATGACACATAGTGTAATCCACATAAATTAAATCGTTGCTCATAAAACGAACTATTGTCCACGCGGAAGAAGACTTAGGCAGATTCTACACACATATACTATAAAGAAAATTTCGCCATAATACCAACGCAAAATAGTAAAACGATACGCTAAATAACAATATAATGTCGCACAACAAGCAACAGTGTTATAATGGGACTTAATTGAACGTACTACGCGACAGTTTATGTCGCTTTAATAATACAAGCCAGACGCCATTATGAACAAGTGTCGATAATAGGTATACCAGCAATTGTAGATGAAGATAGTTTGATTACACGTTACGGAAAGAACGCTTTAGTAAGTGTTGTAGGCGGTTTTCTTTATGAAATGTCGCATTTTACTCTAATGATGTAGTGCTGTTCCGTAGGGATTAGTTAAAAAGGGTTTTTACTGGTATTTATAACAGCTGACATTTATCCCAGGAATTAAACACTGTATTTATTCTTTAATGATTGAAGCACGCTATTAGTTGGATAAAATGTTATTATATTTGAACTGTTTGGATATTAAATAGCTACATGATTATGGCTAATAAATAACCAAGCAATATAGGTTTTAAAAGCAGTGCTCATTGCTGGTGAAATGTAAAACTAATACAGTGATATTAGTTTTATTTTAAACTAGATTTTGCCCCGCCGCTTTGCTCGCGTTATTGTAGATTAGGTTAGGTTAGATTAGTAATAGTACTTTTTTCTAAACACAGATAACCTATGTCCTTTTCCGTTCCCCTGACAACATGTATGAGAAATTTCATGAAGCCGATCATCATGAAATTTCTCTTCAAATAGTTAAAGCGTAACAAACAAACTCACATTCGCATTTATAATATTAGTTAGGATATATCTCTTCGAATATGATATACTTGGTGAATGAATTGATATTTATTTATTTAATTAGGTATACCAACAGCATACATATTTTAAAATAAAAATAAAAAAGGTACATGGAAACGGTCTGATACATATGCCAATTACAGGTATACACAACATTTACCACTGAAGCACACAGTTATTATGATATTACAAACTTAGATAAGATAAAAACTACTAAAATATAAAAATACAAAACAAAACAATAACAAAATGATATAAAAATTGTTTAAAACTTAATTCTATAAAGACGAATGTGTCATGACACGTCTGTATTTAGCGAGCGGGTCGGAAAACACATCAAGGTCCTGGGTATAATATGCTTTTGATATACTTGGATAATATTTATATTTGAAGTATTTATTCAACCAGTAAAAAATAATTAGGTACAACCGCATATTACTAAAGGTGGTTTTTAATAACTTTGACCAAAGATTTGTGGTATGAAATTGATTAATATTAACTTAAATATAACAAACTGTCGAGCCACATTAATATATTAAAGCTATTACCGTACGAAATGTGGTTTATTGTATAAGATATTCAGTTAATTAAAAATCACCCACAGACAATGTTTATGCTAGATAAACATTGGTTTGTAGAGCAAACTTATACATATGTAATTAAAGCCATCAAGAATACTTAGTTGTTTTTAGCCCACGTAAAGAATCCATTATATGTAGTTTTTGCATATCCCGCTGGTAAATACGCTTGACTTCACGGATGAAAATAATTTGCTCCCTAGTCAAAATAACTCTATCTACTGCTATAACATACATTTTTCGATATACTTTAATCATTTATGTTGCTTACGAATAGCCAGTTGTAAGGCAAAATCATAATAGCCACGCTAGAAAATCCGTAATATAAATTTATACATATAAATTTACATTAGCAATACTCGTTTACCATTACTTAGCTAATAAACTATCACTATCTCGGGCAATATAATACTTTCAAGAAGTGCATTTAAATATATCGTTACTTTTATACGTATTTTTCCATTTTAGCCATAAAATAAGCGCAATTGCTCTCCCCTACGATGTTTACCATGTGCTAATTCCTACACTTGGGAGAAATAACATTAAATCGTAGTGCCGCTTTCAATGCTTTTCCACTAACGAACCGATAATTTAGGGGGAGGGAAGTTTTCTTCGGATTTACATTATTTTTACGATTTTCTTTCCTTGTTTTGTAGCCACCGTAATGTATGCGAGCCCCTATAAATATAGTAAGAAATGGGGATTTGAGGGTTGCCATTTATTTATTTTTTATTTCCTGGAATATATGGTCTAAGTATATCAAATAAGGAACTAAGCTTAAATTTTATCTAAAAGATAAAACATTATCGTCTCTGGCTTAAAAAAATAATTTTATAGCACTTAGTGATGTTAATTTCTTCAAAATTATTATTTTATCTTTAGAGCATTACTATTCGTTTTGTACAAAATAAATACAGGTTGACCTTTTTAAATTGAGTTTTAGCAGAGCGGATTGACCGACATAACACATCTTCAAGATTATTAAATATAGAGAAGTTTTAAGAACGAATCGATGAGATTAAAGGATATCCTCAACGAGCGATAAGCAACTATTAATAGACATAAACACGCGACTTCAAAGATTTATATATTCGTGCCATGGATTCGAATCCGAGAACTCTGGCCTAAATCCAATGTTCTAAAGATATACTATTAATATAAAAAGATCCTCAACGCTATTACTGGTCGTATATATTGTAAAAACATCATACATCAACTCATTTAAACCCAAAAAAAAAATTCTAGACAAAAGCAGGACTAATACTAAAATTCTATTTAACTAATCTACACTGGTCCAAATTAATTCGACCTTGCATTCTTTAAAGAACAAATTATTCCCAACATAAATTAAACTATTCATCCACATCTAGTACATAAAAAATGTCATAAACGCTCCATCTGTTAAACATGACGCAAGAACCTTAATCTTGGAATCTGCAATGTTTTCTTGCATCAATCTGCATGTGATATCAAGTTACACAATTATGTTGACTGAGTACTTAATATGATTAAACGTAACATTCACCCACGTGGCCGCTAATTGAATGATTGTTCTCGTAATATACCTATTAGTTAGGAGTTTTAAGGAGAAGATCTGACACATTATCATATGCTTAGCTACTTTACTTTTAAAAAAACAACTCCCGCTATAGAAATAATTCGTGTGGCACGGAGACTTTATAAACATTCAAAAAACAACTATTTATGGGCACGCAAGTTTTTTGTCTGTGTGGTAATCCATTCCACAACCCTCTGAGCAGTGGCAGCTAGGTAACCACTTAGGCCCGCGTCTTACATCAAGAAACGAGTAGTTTTAGCTACGGACAGTTAAATTTTGACTTATTATAGAATTTATCTCAAAAAATAATTTTCGTTCTTAAGTAAAACGACTCTATTCTTGTTATAGGAACCGGCCATTAAACCACTACGCCATCCGTGCAGTTATCAGTTTCTTAGTTAGTAAGTAGCTGTAAGTCTCATTTGAAATACAGTTTAAATAAATACCGCGCATTAAAAGTAATCATAAACAATAGAAGACATTTTTTAACGTTTATTACTTGCTTATTAAGCGTACGGCTTTTTATTGTATCTTTAATGTAGGTCGCAATTCAAACAGTGTATTCTATTGCAAATAAGATTCTTAGTACGTATTCCTTTCAAGATACTAATAGATTTTATGCTTATAAGTATAGACTAAGTCGAATAGCATAAAGCATGGTTAATACATTTATGAATATCTATTTACCGCCTTCTGTTCGATTTACGTACCACTATAATGAACACTATGATTTGTCTCAGTAACATTATAATATATATTATGTACTATCTATTTATAAAGTTGCTACTTATACATTTTCTTTGAAAAACTCTTTCTTCTTAGATACTGAATAATGTCCAACAAAATATATAACAAATCAAATTTGCCCAGATTCAATTGCTTTGTAAGCTGCGTTTATCGTTATCTATTTTTGGAAACATCACACGAGCAAAACCAAATTGATGTAAATTAATTACACACAGCAAATTTTGTATATTTGCATGAAATTGAAAAGTTTGTTTGTAAAATTTCAATTTTCTACGAAAATAATGAAAATTATTTAATGGCAACGATACAGCAAAGATATTAAAAATCGGAAACTATCCATAACTAAAATCTATACATATGTTGCTAAGCGGCGAAGCATCAAATAGTTTTTTGTTTACATTGTTTGTAGGTCATAAACGTTGAGGGCAATTAACTCTCATTGTGTTAAACTGGATGTAATGTTTAATCCCATGTTTCTCCGTCATTTAATGACGTAAGAGGCGACAGCATTACGGACAAGACATGTAGCTTAAACGGGAATATTTTACATCAGTATGTTGCCTGCATATTTTCTTAAGTGCAAAATATGATTATAGCATTTATACAGGCCTAGTCAGTACTAAAACTTAAGCAGGATGCAGAATACACCTACTCTATAGTAAAATCAATTCTACATTAAAGCTCATTACAGTCTTGTTTTACTTCTTATCCCCCCAGTATGCCGCTAAGGTTGACGCCAACGCAATATCAACAAAATATAAAAAAATAACACCAAGCTACGTACATATTTTCTTATACGCACCATATAGCAGTCGAATCGCGATAATAACAGTAGCAATAACATCGTTAAGGGTGTTCCATAGGCTCTTTCAATACGTCCGCCCTTATAAGCTTTCACTATTGATTACGGGCGGAGACACAGGTCCGACACAATTTTCGGCCACTCTGTCAATTTTATCTGATTAGTTTTCTGCGGGGATTCAATGTAATAATGTACGAAAGGAAAATAGTGATTGGTGGCCAGAAGCTTAGGTGGGTTGATATAAAAACAGTAAAAAGGAGACTACGTCAAATATTTAGCAATAGTTATTTGTGGTAACAAATAACTATTGCTAAATATTTGACACGGTCTCCTTTTTTGGTAAAGTTTACTCACTTAGTTAATTATTATTTATGACATTGAAACCACAAAAACTTTTTACATTTAAAACTTGAAAATGAATATGACTTTTGTAAGAAAAATATCACCACGATCTAATTTCGGCTCACGACAGACTCGACTGATCCGATAAATGAACTTACATAAAAGTTTAATATTACGTTACGCGTGGAAAGCGCGGGATTGCGATCTTTCCTGACGACTGACTTTGCCAAAGTTAAATAAGCTACGCTATAAGAAAACTCGCCCAATCTACCATCGCATCGTAAGTAGATATAAGAGTCATTGCGATGCTACGGCATACTTAATACTTGGTGCGGTTGTTAATACCCTTATATAAACGTATATTATGAATCCACACGTATTAGGCTCGTATTAATCTATGATAACAATTTATTCTACGTGCGTAGGTAATAAACATTTTCATACTCATTTTATAAAGTCTTATTCGTATCAGACACAAAAAACGTTTTACCATTAGCATTTAAAGATCAAAATAAAGAAAGAAACACATTTCTTCCTAAAATAATATGTGGGAAAATGAACATTGCTTTACTCATATTTATTCAATGAAAAAATATGGTTGTTTACTTTGCTGGCCAGGGTGGCAGCTGCTTAGGCGGTGTTGATAACTGGGTTATATTTTTCTGGTAGACCTTCGTTAATTGTGGTCTCCGTTTCCAGTTATAGTTTTTACTATATCGGCTCATTAAATTACCGCTCACATAGGGTACGTATTACAATACCGAAATTTAAAAGACCGTATCTTAAAATACCTATGGAAGAAATCCCGAAAAATTAAACGCCGAATGATTGTTTGGCCGAAAGTTTTAAATCCCGAAAGTTCATTGTTGTTTACTGACTTAAGGTATTTCGTACGATAATAGAAGAAAAAATTTAGTTTAATTTTAGTCGATAAAAGCATAATATTACTTTATATTGTTGCAGGTTGCTACGGTTGTTTCCAAGCAGATATCGAAAATGAAAAAAGCGTCGCAACAGGCAGTTATTTTTACCAAGAATGTTGTTGCACGGAACCAGAGTTCACTGCCAAAAGCTTGAAGTGGTTAGACCCCAACAACATAATCATAGGGTATGTAACACATTTTGTGCCTCGAGAGAAACTCAAAGCAAATTTTGAAGCTGTACTTACATAGTAGGCCTTAAAGATACAACTGGATAAATTGATTATGGAATTATTAAGGGCCAGAAGTTGGATTGTGTATGTGGAATGATATATCTAGAGCACAAAGATGTTGAACGCATCGCTGATGTATTTGAGTAATATGCAAATATAATGTTTATGGTGCACATAACAGATTCCAATTTTAAAAAGCAGCAGAAACATGGGTTACGTACTTATAATTTGATATAATTTTAATTAAGATTATATTATTCATATAATTCGACACTTTGTTGTTGATAGTTTCTACTTACGCTCACAGCTTACCGTGAGGCCAGGTTTCAATACCTGGCTCGTCAAAATTGTTATTAAATGGCAATACCTACTCAGTAGCAGCACGGACCCTGGAAATTGGTTAAATGCGTATGTGACATGATGTACACCTTGGTCTATTTGTTGCCTTACATATGCAGTTAACCGCAACTTCCATCGGATTGCGCAACATAATTACGTAGATATATAACTACATGCATAGAGTCACTCCGCTATATGCTTGATGGTGTGAATAGACACTAATTATAGCTAGAACATATGGGACTGTTATTATACCCACGTATCGCCAGCTCCGTCAAAAGCGGCAAATTATCGCCTACCAGGCATACTTCTAGATACCGTACTGCTACCGAAAATTGCCGAAAAACAAAACCTATAAACTGTGACCATCATATTATTATTGTTTGGAACCATTAGCGAAAACTTTTACCATTGGTCTTACAAGCCAGACATAGGTAAGTTAAAGTTACAATTATGTACGAGACTTAAAGTCCTTAATAAGAAAATTGTTTTCACAAGACCAGGTACAGATTCGAACACGTACATTGAAGATCAGGGCGGCGAATGCCTTTCACTGCATATTAGTAGTTCAAGCATATCGTCTTCAGGGTCCTACCGATGTGTGACGACGTTCAATGGAGTCGAATACACACAAATATACAACTTGTATGTCTACGGTAAGATCTGCATTATAAATATTTATATCAGAAATAGCTATACCTTCAAATTGCCGATAAACATGTTTTTCTTTTTCGAAATGTATATTTTATAAGTAGTAAATTTCAAAAGAGATAAAAATATCACTTAAGGTCTTAAGGGGTAATTTTTATCCAGCACAAGCTTAAAAACAAGATCAATGTGGTCACATGCTGAAAGACACACCCAAAACATTTATTGCATACATTAATTGATTAAAAAGTTAAGAATTTAAATGTTTGTTGGGATTCGAAAGTGGAGCAACGATAAGTTCAAGAACATTAATTTGTAATATTAAAAGTTTTTGTCAAGCATCAGTTTAAAGTTCTGCATTTAACTTGTAAACTACTATACAATTCTGTAAAATCTTACTATCAAACTATGTCATGTTATCAATGCTCAGAGAAAATAAGAGTTTATCTATAAAAATGTTTCGATGTGGTATTAAAGTTCGAGATGAAAACTTTTACGAAATAACACGGCTATTATTATAATACTGATTTATATAACGTTACCGACTAGTACCATACAGAGCCCGCTTAGTTATATACTAGACCTCCAGCACAATAGTTACCTATATTAGCCAACTCACACGTATCAGTTTCTGTAAGAAACAAAACGTGGGTGATAAAATACGCCTGTTATGAGCCTAGTTTGTATAAAAAGGACTTAACTAAAGAATGTGATTACTTACTCTGGCCACATGAGAAATTTGATGAGTCTGCAATCACTGAAGTAACTGATGCAAGGCATACAATTAACTGACTATATATTTTAATTAATCTTTAAAAAGAATTTCTACAAGTTGGTATAAATCCTCTATTATTTCAAGCATTGAAATAAGAAAAATTAAAGTACCCAGAAACGAAACAATTATTTGTAGATTCTTGAATTCTTCAATTCTTAGTTAAATTGATTATACAATAGCTTATTACGACTATTGTTTTTAGAGTTTCACTAAGTTATTAAAAAAATGTAAAAGTTAGGGCATTATGTTAATTTATGACATTATTAACTTTGCAGTTTATTTTTAAGTACCTAACCTAAAATGTTAGTAACATAAAATATTCGTTTCATAGATCCCTTATATTTCTTCAATAATACGACACCAAGTCAATACCTGATACATGGGACTGACTCGATGATCCACTGCGAAGGGAAAGGTGCCTCTCTACCTCGCTTTAAATGGACAAGAGGAGAAGACGGACAAAATGAGGTTCGGTTACTATTTAAAATAGCTTACGTTGTGGTATAAAATGAGATCGAAAGTGTACAAGGTGAAACAGATTGTAAAATGTGTACCAAACAAGCAAACAAGAAAACAAGCTAATGAAATTATGAATAACTACCACGCGAACTAATTGCTATAATATAATAATTATAACCTCAAACTTAATATTCTTTATAGATATTTGATTCAGAAAAATATCAAGTGACTCCTGGAGGATTGATTATAAAAAATGTTACTAACGAAGATATTGGCATTTATAAATGTACCGCAGCGGTAATGTCAACTGGAGAAGAACTGGAAATTGATATCGATGTCAAGGTATATTTTATTTTGATTAATTTTTATTGAAAAATAAGCAATATTGCTTGGTTTGCCATGTCTTTATATAAAAAAAAAACACCAAGAAAACTAAAGAAAAGTAGTATCTACTACTACTAACTACAATTTTTTGTGTTACAGATAATGACAAAGCCTACAATAACACATTTGACAGCATCACCAGAAAATGTCGTTATAGAAGAAGAGTCTCTTATAATAAAATGCGAAGCTGACGGATATCCATATCCTGAATATATTTGGAACAAAATTGCACCTTTGGTAAGATTTCTTAATGCGTATCACATGATAAATAATATAATAACTCAATTCTTGTTTATCTATACCTTCTAATGCATCTTTGCGAAATTCTGTGGACATTGTAATGGTAATCCTGTATTTCCATCATTAATTCCTGTCATATAATGCTGGGATATTCGAAAATATTAATTAAAATATTTGTCACCATTACTAGAAGGCTGACAATGAAACAAGAAATATAACATGGCATCAAGACGGCAATACTATTATTTTTGACTCCATTGCGGCAGAAGATGCAGGATTGTATGAATGTTTTGCTTACAACTTTGTTGGCAATACCAGCAAGATCATTAATGTAGAGGTAATTATAATATAATAAATGACGTTAAAATCTAAATATAAAACTAGCAATACTGCTATTTAGTTTGCAATATACGTCACAATATAAATGACTGATGTGATCCATAGATAAAAATTAATAAGTATTGGATATAATGCTAAATTAATTATACTTTTATCGTATTTTCAGGTACTAGTGCCACCAAAAATTATAGGGTTTTCTGATAGAACGGCTGTAGAGGGGACGGAAATACCAATGCACTGCAATGCTACCGGTCACCCAAATCCAAATGTTGTTATTACCTACGAGGGCAAGAGCTTAACGGAAGAACAGTAAGTTACAATAAAAACAAGGTTCTTAACTTTGAAAGTTCCTTTAATAATGTGTATTATGTTTTAATAAATCAAGTCACTATGAATAAATAAACCAAGATCATGCAAGCCTATAAAACAGAAGCTGAAATCATAACAACAATTGCGCCATTTTTTAATAATAATAATAATAATGTTTATTGACATAGAAATGTAGTACATTGCGTAAACCTTAATCTAGAACTTAGAGTTAGCACAATACTTACTAACACTGATTCCCAAACTAGGCTATAGCCTGTATTTTGGGAGGCAGCGCTCAACCAAAACAATGCAACAATAGACACAGAAGAGAGTTATTATATACTTAATTTATACATTTATTATTGAAATATGTAAGATGTGTAAGTGAGGGATTGCAGATGTGTACGTGTGTGTTGTGAGTATGTGGATGGCTAAGATTGTGAATGTAATTTGGGATAATTATTATAGTAAATTTTAGGATAATATGTAACCGAATGATTGTAGATGTGAGTGTGTGATGTGAGTATGTGATAAAAATGTGAAAATGTATAATTTATTAGGGTAGGTAGCTAACTATATTTTATTCTAAATATTTTAGTAGTGGTTCAGTACTATCGTAATGTAGGTTAAGTAACTAAGTAGTGGCCCTATTTTTGATTTCGTAATGGTTTAGACTTCTCAAGCAATTGTAATTTGACTTGGTTATATAACATTAATTTATTTTTCTAGGGATTCAATGGATGCCCAGTTTATTCCAAATTTCTCAATTCTCAAAGTAAATAGAGCCAAAGAAGGCATATATATCTGCAACGCAACAAATGAAGGTAAACTTATGTATGATATTTGCAGTATATAATATAAATAATGTCCTCCAGACCGAATTTCGACATAGTGCACAAACGTGTGCGCAAACACAAGTGCACCCTCTGTTTTCTAACTCTCATGATGCAATGGAACCGCAATCCGATACGACTGGAGAGAGATCGGCCGCAGGTCCAACGACTTTACGTGCTTTCAGAGGTACGAGGGTGTCTAACACCGCCAACTTCTTAACTCCGGGCTGGTATTGAAATGTCTTAACCTAATAACTTTTTGTTGACCTAGCCGGCATTCAAGTCTGAGACCTCACACAGAGCAGTCGCATCGCATTTACTACCGCTGTGCCACGTAGACAGTTAATATATTACAAATCAAAAGACGTCTACATTTTATTTTAAGTTGTAGTGTTGCTCTTTTATCCAACAGTAAAACATAGATAATCTTTATTGTCCTTATTATAATCTAAGCTAATTCTTGCAAGATTATGACCAAATGTACTACTGAACGTACCTACGTTACACACACGTGTACAATCTACAATAAGCATCGCCACGGCAACCATTTTGTCTTCTATTCAGTTTTATCTGTATAATTATATAGATAAAAATCTACTTTATTGTGTGCGTATTGAGACCGCTCACAATAAGGTATAGAAAAATTGGCTACACTGAATATTTTTCTAAAAAATATGTATGTTTTCTGACAGTGAATTTCGAGACGCGAATCATGCAGTTAACAGTACTGCATCCACCACAGTTTAACAAAGACCAAGAAATTGTATGGGGTTGGAACGGGGTGGATGTCAATATGATCTGTGAGCCTGAGGCCAATCCACCAGCTAATATTACATGGAAGTATGACAATCGCTTTTTATTTAATAAAGAAAATAAATTTCGACAGAATGTATTTTAAAGGAATATATGTAAAGTGAATGCTACAAAAAGGCCTATCAAACATAAAAAAGTTCAACAATTTTAATCACTAAAGTTACTTTCTTCAAGAAGTTAAATTCACTTATTTTATTTAGAAAATACTTCACTAAAGTAAATTAATAAATGCTAACATAGAACATTAATAGGACATGTAATTTGTTTATTTAAGCAGTTATATTCATATTTTTTATGTAAATCTAGATTGATTTTGTAAATATTTCCACGATACACGATACATTACAAATCGTCAGAATTTATAAAATGTATAAATATTCCTTAAACAGGTACAAGACGATTGAAGATGGCAAAACTATCGAAAGAGATATTAGTGAAATTGTTAATAGCCCTGTACCAGATGCACACAATTATTCAATTCAAATAACTGAAGGTTTTGAACATTACGGTTTATTTGAATGTAAAGCGACTAATAACTTAGGAAACGCTATTAAAGTGCTTGATTTGAGAAAAGGATATGAACCTTCAAAGGTATTAAACGTAAGTAAAAAGAAACTTTATATTACAATATGTGCTATATTTCAATATATTTCATTTCCTATATTTCAACATTATCTAGAATTTAAGTAAGCATTCAAAAAAGTTGATATGCAAGCAAGTCACTTCCCATGTTCGTGGTACACTGTACACTTGTATAACACAAAATGTTTACTATGATTGACATTTGACAATCCTAACCATCTATCTGCTAGCAGCAGATTGTTAAATACGAGTATTTTAATAGAATTGACTGCATATCACAAAATTTTCGATGTATTGGTACCAGGCATTCATGAGCCAGGGAACGAATAAAACATGAAATTCGACATTGGTTTAAATACATGTGTTTGTTCATTCATTAAACAAGAAAATTGTAAAAAAGCCGTGACCTTTTTCTATCCAACCATAGAATCTTAACTGTGCATATATTTCACAGGTCTTGAGTTAAGTCTTTCAACTCTAACTAAACAAATACAAAGATAATTTGAATTACAAATACATTCTGGTATTGTACTCACTTCTTTGAAATTGAGAGCTTGTCTTTCTTATTTGTTCGTGGAACTCTGTAGCAATGTCTCAAAAGTATTCATTGTCGCATTCCTTCAATAATTTTGGTATATAAAAGGTTAATGTACTATAATGGTAGTTTATTTATGGCTATGCGTTATACCCATGAGATTTAGCCTATTTTTATAACTTGCTGACTACAGTTACCTGAAATGTATGCCAATGTATTAAAAAAATCTCTTATCTATTGTAATTAAACTAGATGCGGTTTTTGTCGCGTTGTTTATTTTAAAATACTTTTATTGCATAATTTTGAAACTCTAACATTACTATTATTGAAATTTACTGAATTTAAGCTATTTAAATTAATTAAAACTGTTTATACACACATCAAAAAAAGTCTGCGTTCACTTGGAAAAGTCGAGATATTTTTTGTCGTGTGAAAATATAATCAATGAATGCATTATTTATTGCTTTAACATTCAAAAAACACAATTTTAATATGAAAATCTGTATAATAATCTTTTTGATTTTCGTTAATAAAATTAGATTCTTCAATCTCCGTGAAATTTTTAATTTAGAGAAATCCGAAGATTTGATTAAAGTAAATAAATTTTATTCATTTTTATATCCTTATTTACAAATTTAATACAAAATGACTCCTTCCCTGGCTTGAACGCATGCGGAAATCCTCCTGGGCATGCTGTGGTAGCCTGTCCCATTCTTCAATGGCGGCTTCCTTGGCCTCTGACAGAGTTCTTGGAGATGGCTGACAACTCCAAACAGCTCGCTTGAGAGCGTCCCATGCGTGCTCGATTGGGTTTAAGTCCGGAGAGCCGGCAAGTAGTCTTACCGCGTGATTTCGTACTCCCGGAGAGCAGCGCTCACTCGTTGAGCTCGATGTGCCAGCGCATTATCGTCGACCAATACGAAATGGTTACCATAATTTATTCTGAATGGTCTGGTGATGCCACCAATAATAGCTGTCTTGTACAAATAGTTGTCATAGAGCCTTGGTACGGGATCAAAGGCGTTTGAGCTTCAATTATTATTCCGCCCCGAAAAGATACCGATTTGCCACCTTGCTGAACGGTTCCAGTAGCAGTTCTTTGCCATTCAGAATTCCCAGGCCCGTCTCCAAACTCGGACACGTTGGTTATCAAGGTTCGTACGAATCCTTGTTTCGTCAACGAAAAGACAATTACGCCAAACATCTTCTTCGTCTTCATCGTTATGCACTTATTATGGTGCAAAATCACTATTTTTATTTAATATAAAAATAAAGAAAATGGGCAAATAAAACAGTATAATGAAATCCTTTTACTACAATATAGACAGAGAACAATGAAATCCCTACTACGTTTGGTACTCGAATCCTTCAATCTACAGAACATCGTTTTTTATTTACTTTGTGTTTTATCCCTGTGATGAGCAGACCTTTTAAGGTTACTTAAGGAGGCGCTATACTGGCAGCGTTAGGATTACTGGTCTTAGCTAAAAATGCAGTGACTTTTGTCAGGGTCAACAACATACGACTTAAGTCCTCTTAACAATCTCTCTCTCTCCATCATTAGGCTACAGTAAGAGCTGTACTGTCAGGGAAACCGTTTACTTGTACCTTAGTAATAACATATTATTATAAATTTTAGGCATCAGTGGATGAAGTTTTAGCAACGTCAGCTACTTTTATCATCGAACCTCCTTCAGACTACATCGGGCCAGAAGTATTGGGCTTCATGGCAGAATACGACACGAATGAAAGTTACAGTATAACAAATATACATCGCAACAGAACGTGGGCTATAGGAATTCCTTACAAACTAGAGAGTTTGAAACCAAACACTTCCTACTTAATTAGATTTGCTGCTATTAATAGAGTTGGTACAGGAGAATGGAGTAATATGACTGATTTTGAGACGCTTGAAAAGTGAGTATAAACATTTCTTTTTGTTTCGTTCCCATTTGCCATACAACTGTCATTATAATTCAGAGAGATAATAAAAGCCAAGTAATAATGTGTCTCTTTAAACTGTTATGGTAAACGTTTTAGACTTTCGCAATTTGCACACATACTTAATTTAATACTAAACAATTGGTCTTAATTGCGTTGATAACTATTTAAAGGTAATAAATAACAATTTATTTCCCGAGAATAAACTTGTGACCACAATCGATGCAGGTCGATCAAAACGTCGGGTAGTAAATGCGTATTACCTACAACTACATAGGTATATCTTTCATCAAATTGTATGTAACCTACCTACCAAAAATAAACCAATTTTAATTATTTATTTATTTCGGACTATTAATCCATACAATTTGTTAGTAACCGTTAGCCTAGTATTATAAGTACCAATTAATTGAAACTTATGTCGAACACAAAAACTACGATTCTGTCTTTTGAATACAGATCGAAGTGGAAAATACAAAACGCCATCTTTAAAACTACTTAATACGCTCACTTAAAGAAAATTGTAAAGTCATACAGATCATAAAAACACATATTTTATCCTTACTTATAGTATTAGGGTTAAAGTAATTTGTATGGAGTCAGCTGTCTGTAACTACTGAATCAATTTTATAAAATATTTTATCATAAAAAAGCTGCGTGAGTAATTCAGACTGTTTTAATAAATCTATTTTATTTGAAAAATATTGCAAATTTGGTACAAATATTAGTTTTAATGTAAACTAAAGACAATTTGCGCTCTAAGAAGTAGTTCCAGTTAGTATCGTATGACAATGACTATGACTATAAAGTTTAGAATGTTTTGGTTGGTACATATAGACAACGAAATGTCCAGCTCTTGTATGTAGCGCTTTCGTAGTGGCGGTGTGACCACTTAAACCACTGCATCCGTCTGTCATTTTACTAATTGGACAGTTATGCGAAAATTCACGAAACTTCGTCAAATTTGAAGAAAATATAAATTAAGTCTTACTTGGGTTTGTTTGTAGTTCAACTAAATATTGTTGTTTAGTTGCCCGGTTGTTTTTATGTTATATCTATCAGTGAGAATTTAGTTGTTGAATAAATTTAAAGATGTTTGAAATTTAAATGGAAGTAAACTAAAGTCAGTAACCGCCTCAGATTTTGGTGAACTTTGTTTTAATATAAACAAAACCAAAAACAGTTTATGGCTATGTACTCACTATATTTAAATTAATTTAAATATCCCTAACAATGAATTATATTCATACACTTTGCCAAATTATTCAAGAATGAGATTGGTTTTTGCTTTCGCGCCATATTCATAGAGGTGATTAAACTACTTATTCTGAACATGAATCAATTAAAACTACATATCCTAAAAACATATTTATTTTCTAATTATTAAATAACAATATACTAACGCATATGTCTTACTCTATATCAATTTGTATGCCAGGATTCTTTGACACTCATCGACAAGCGTTGAAATAAAAAACCAAGGCAAACCTTACTTACGCTAATTCTTACATACACATTTTTTTTAATTTTGAAGACTGTAGAACGCTAACATTAATTTTATATAATCACTTGATCTTCCCGCGGTTTCACCCGCGTTTATCGTTACTGCGCTGCCCCCGTGGGTCGTAGCTGATGTTATATAGCCTATAGCCTTCCTCGATAAATAGGCTATCCAACACTAAAAGAATTTTTTAAAACTAGTAGTTCCTGAGATTAGCGCGTTCAAACAAACAAACTCTTCAGCTTTATAATATTAGTATACATATAATATGAATTTTACCATATATTACCAAAAGTTGTTGAGAATGAATATCAACACGTTATATACGTAGGCCTACTTTAGGAACTATTTTTATAATAAATATAATCTTACCAACAACCGTCATAATGGTTGTTTTGTTTCTAGGTCAGCGCCAGAGCCTCCGATATGGCTCGTGGAATCACTCCAGCCCTCGTCAAGCAACGTGCTCAAGTGGAAAGAGCCTGAAGACAACGGCGAGCCTATCGACTACTACATGTTACGATATTGTCCGGTAGGTTTCTGTGACGTCATTCGATATGCTTCAAGTATTATTAGGTGTCTCTCTGAGGAAATTCTCGGTATCGAATATATTCGGTATCATCACGAGATATCGAACTATTGCTATAAACTAAAATAGGCTTGCTTCCAATACGTGGAATCTCAATATAAGTGGCGTAATGTGGTCAAATGCTTTGCTTAACTCTACCGGGATATTAATGGCTCTATGCTATATTATCTATTTTTCTTGTACGAGTATATGAATAAATTTAATATTTTTTGTTGGTTGGCAAAACAAGGTACGGTCATAGAGAAGTAGATAACAGTATACAAAATAAAAACAAATAAAAGGTTTGTAAAAAAAAATTGAGGCAATCTTTGGGGGACTGCCGATAGAAGTGAAAACTTTAATCCTTGATCTTTATGATCAAGGATTAAAGTTTTCACTTCTCTATAAAACAAAAAAAAACTTACAATAAAAAGCGGGTCGGATGCTAGTTCCTAGTTCCTGATACTCCCTTGGGCGTTATTAAGGGGGTCAAAATTTCGTTATTTTTTGTGTAGGACGCACCATTTCTAAGATATTTTTAAAATTCTAAAAAAAAACATAAAGCGTGGAAGCGTGACGATGACGCGAGTTCCATGATTTTTGTTCACCCAAGAAGTGCTCAACGCGCCTGAAGAAGTTTTCATTTCAAAAATATTGCTTCTGAGCTACCTCGGGCTATGTATCAAAATCTAGTGCCGTCGCCCACGCTGCGTAAACTTCATATTAAGGAATAATAAATTAGATAAAACTCGAATTAGAAAATCAGTATATAAAAGAGTTTGTGTGGTACATACATATATTTGTATTTTGTAAATTGTATAATCATTCTTGTGTCTAGCGACTGTGTCTTTTAAGCAGTCAAATAATCCGTTAATTAAATTCTTAAAACGTAATTTGAGTCCTAGATATAGATATTACAAATAGTGCATGAGATATCTATTTTTTTAAAAGTAATGGTATAATTAGTACTTTTGGTACTCTAGTGTCGTTCTAGACTTGGAACGCATTAAGCACATATTCTTAACTTACAGGTATCTGTACCGCGTATGCGAAAACTTATGCTACGGGAACAACTCAATGAATATATAAATGAATTTACATTCACCTCTATCAATTTTCTTCATCAGTGACTTTTACTATTTAGCGCCCGGAACAGACGATAAATGTATGTTTGTGTGACTAGATACTGTACGTACCGTAAGAACATGTGTATCGAAGCGAAGAGAATTGATGCGATGTCTTATAGCTGATGGGATCATTATATATTATATGATAATATAAAAAATTAAACAGATTATGCGCTTTTTAATTTGAAGCACAAGTACTATTATAATTTCGTCTTTTTGTCTTAGTAAATGCTGTGTATTAATTATTATTAAATAAATAATATACAGCAATTATAAAACTACATAGATTGCGAGTCATTTACTAATGTGCTTTGATGCGTTTCGTTCCCTATCTTCGAAAGTTTTCAGCTGATGATCACTAGATATCTGTAGATGTGGAACTCTAGCAGTGTACCTTATACAGATGAATGGCAAACTTCTTTTTTGAAGCAAGTGTGAGAGTATTGGGTGCATACACGTATTGATACAGAATTAGCAGAAAAAAGGGTCAACAGCAGCAATGTTCAAAACTTTCTGATCCGAAACGAATTTAATGCAAATTAAATTAATACACCCTGACAGAATCGAATTAATGTATATAGTGTTCGTTACACCGTATCATTGTTTTTCTTTGTTCATAATATTTTTATAACGTAATAAATATTTTCATAAGTTAAAGCAAGCCATCATTAAATAGTTAATTATAGCTCTCTTTAACAGTAAAGGAAAACAATGTGTGAAAACCTGCATGTCTGAGAGTATTTCAAAAATTTCGCGAAGATAATTATGTGAAGTCTGCTAAACCACACTGGGCCAACGAGGTGAACTATATCCTATTCCTTCTCATATTAAGTAGAGCCCCGCGCCCAGCACTAGAATCCTAATCCTAATTAATGTTATAAATGCGAATGTAATTTTATTTATTTGATACACTTTTACGCCTTAAAAACTCAATCGATCATCATGAAATTTCGCATATACGTTATCAGGGTTACAGAATAGGACGTAGGATACCTTCCATCTAGAAAAATGGTACTGTTACTAACACAACCTAACCTACATTTACGTGAGCGAAGCCGTGGGCGAAATCTAGTAGTATATAAGCAAGACTGAAACAATGTTACTAATTTTTCAATTTTCAACCTTTCAGGTAGTTGAAGATATGGATGAAGCTGTGTGTAAAAAACAACGCATCGAGGGGACCACAGAACAAGAACTGACTGACCTTCAATACAACACTACTTACTACTTCGAGATCATCGCGCACAACTCTGAAGGGGATTCCGCTGCTGCAAACACGTCACTTCTTGTACCAGGTATTCACTTCATATATTTTTCAAACGTTGTTATTAGAAATTTACACAGTAGCATTCGAAAGATATTCGAATTAATAATATTCAAATATAATTATGCGCAACGCGATTCCTATTTTATGCTGTGAAGGGCATGTCCCGCGTCCTTGTGTGTAGTACTGTTGTTCGTTCGAATAATTGAATTCGCTCCTTTTTATTAGTGATTATTTTACTGTCAATACCACTTGATTATGTAATACTAGTTGATCCAATTTTTGTGACTCGATTCTATGGGACTGTCACGAAAAATCTTAGCGGCCTCATGAATACAGAAACAAAACTTTGTGAAAGTTATCTATCGTGAATTTCGTGAAGTATTGAGATCAAGTCAAGATTATGGAGCAACACGGAAACTACTAGTTTCCGTGTTTCTGTGTACTGTACATGCTTGTGTAAGTTCGGCAGATGCCTATATTTCGTGACGTTTGAATGCTACTACAGTTATGTGGCTTTGTACCTATATACAAAGATGTAACTGTAGAATATTTTGAACGTTAAAAAATAGTGCACAAAAACAAGATTACGTAAATTTTTAGTCCCTGTAATATAAGTTAGAGAAGTATACAAGCTAGATAATTGGTATTCACCGCATGTATGACATTTATTTGGTCAATACCGCCTCATCTGACGCCATGATCGACCAAGCACGCCGCAATGAAATAACTGCGAGGCATAAGTAGAGCAAAATAAGTCAAGAAGCACTTTGTTCGATATACGAAATATATATTTTTTAAACTTAACTATTTAGACCTGTCATTATTTAGATCACTAAATAACATGATTTTTTGGTTTCCATAATATGCACTCCGACTTGGTGGTTTATATAAGCCGAATTTAACGCACACATGAATATTAAAATCAATGTTAGGTATGTCTTTGTCCAGGTATTTTGGTGCTGAACGCCAAATCTCCAAAGTACCCAGATCCATATCCAGATTAGTTTCCTGTAAAATTTTAGTGATCATTCCAAAACTACACTCAATACTTGAGCATAATGCTCGGGCATGCAACGGGTGGATTAGAACTATTGTTTGTTACGTGTGAACTATGTTAACATTACACAAGTGTACGGTCTAAGCAGTAAGATATTATGTGTCTGTGGATGATGATAAAATTCTTCAACTCAACTTCAAGGGCAATTTGCCATAAATTTTCTATAAAATACTTTGACTGTATATTTCTTGCACAACATAAAGTTCAAGTTAAATTCTACTACGTCACTACGTACGTATTGGTCTGTATTGGCCTCAAATTACAGAGTTAGCCAATAAAGGTTCATACCATCTAACTACAATTTCCAATTTATTTTAGCTTTAGTTGAGTCATTGGAAGCCGAAGCAATTTTATCAGGAGGAGCCATCATCGGTATATCGATAGTAGTAGTACTTGTATGTTTGTTACTATTGGACGTACTTTTACTATTGTGGAGACGACAAGGCATTATCGCCAGCTGTTGCTACAAGAAAAGCAAGAAGAAACCGAACGAGTTACACTCACGGTGAGATTTCATGTAATCCTAACTTCATTGTTAAGTTTCAGCTTTTATCATTAAATGGCAAGATTCGGATAAACTACCTAAATTAAAGAATAAAGTAAATGAACATTTTTGTGGGTGAAATCATTATTGGAGTATTTTGTTTATCCGATTCTTACATTAGTATTTAAATGTCTATTTATTTTATTAATTATGCTTGCACTTTCAAGTAACATTTCTACAAAAAAAGCATTGGAAGGAAAAATAAAATCACCAATCAGTCTTCCAACTTCCGCAATTTTCCTTACCAATTATCGGCGAAAAGTAATTGAGGAATCAAATCAAAATTTACCAAGCCATTTCAAATTTCCATCAATCGAAATCCAATTCGCTAAAAAGATTAATGAAAAATCTGGTATTAAGTAATTTGTCTGAATTGGCATCACGTTACGCCGATCTATAGATGTATAATTTTTGCATTAGAATTTTCTGCAGACAGCGAATTTATGTGATGCGATTTAACAAAAAGGAAAAGTAGTTTAGTAGCGAGTATCAACAATAAGTAATACATAGCGTGTAACAGAAAGATGTTATAGGATATAATATACAAGTGTCTAAGGGCGAACTTATAAGTAGGGAAGGAAAGTTGTTGCCATTCTTATTGTGATATTTCAACAACGTCTCAAATTCTATTTATAACATAATTACGGCATCAGCAAAATTCGCAATGTCGTATTATCATCGATAGAAAAAGGTCTTTCAATCAGACGGCCCCTTAATTTTCGTGTCATTTTTGGAACTTTCTTACGTATAGGCTCTTGTGTATGATCCGTAAATATACTCTTATCATTAGACACTGCTAAAATGTTGTGATTTATACGTAAAGTAAATTTTTAATGCCGCGCTACGAAAGATTGGATTCGTTTTTTTTTTTGTAATATTATGGTATGTACATAGCATAATAATTATAAGTCTTGAAGCCTACATATTTTAATATAAATCACTTCTCGATGAATTTGTGTCAATTGGAAACAAAATATAGCCACTGAGTGTAAGACAGTAAATAACACTGAGACAAATCCTATTGATTTTTCAGTGACAAGAAAGGTCTGTTGAAAGACAACGGAGAGAGCGTAGACGATACTTTGAGGAGACCCAACAATGGGCACAGGGAGTACGAGTACAATAAGACCACCGGCATTATAACCGGCAAACATTCCTCTGTATAAAGTGAACAGTATAAAAGGCTTAGGATCCGTGTGGACCTCGCGATTTTCTGATAGCTGTTTTCTTCCTTAAGATATTCTTATGGCCACAGTTCAATATGATTACTCATTCATTTGCGTTTCACAATAAAGTTGGAAAATAGTTGAAATACCTAAGCTTTTTTCTAATTACAATTATTATTATAATATACTGGCATATGCCGTTTATGTTTGAGATAAACAAACAATAGCAGCACACCTTTGACTTGTTTACATAAACCAGAACGTCGTCCAAACCTATTATATTTAGTTTCGTAGCAACATATTTATTTCAGTATCTAACTTGGATATTGCCTAACGATGCAACTCTAAATACGTTCCTGGCAAGAAACATGCCTGGCTATTATTGATGTAGACTAGGACGTATGAGTAATTCATTTTTCATTTTATAATTACTTTTCGAATAACAAATAAAGTAAATAAACCATGATATACTACACTTTTCAACAATGACGGCTTAATCCGGCTTAAAAAAGCACATCTCTAAATAATGTAAATCATACCACCAAAATAACAACACGTTTTAACAATATCGACAATAATACAGTTCGTAAAGTAGAATTCGCGTTTAGTAGCATATTCAGCATATCAAATAATGCTAGTAACAAAATCGCTCGGTTCACACATTTTAACGGTAAGTGCAAGTGATATCGTGACGTTAGTAGTAGCTGTTTTGTAATTATAGCTTATTTACAATAACTTTTGTATTGTTTTTGTATTAGTCGAAATGTAAAAATAGTATCTACTGGTAGACATGCCTAACTCATTACTGTCGACATTCAATTTACTAACCAAAGTACAACTATTGCTATTTCTACTGATATTTTAGTTTGTAATATAAATGTTATTTTCTTCTTATAAAATGTACCTTTAAAAGTATCATTGTTGAAATTATTAATTTTATTTATCCGATTGTTTTGAAAACAATATAATAATAATCGTCATCTGTGTATTTATATGGCGAGTGACTCAAGCGTCAACTTTGATATTATCCACTTACCTGCCTCTTTCAATAAAAGAAAAAAAAAATTAATATATAAGTCGATAACATCGCACCAAATGTATTATTCTATTAAAAGAGTCGGGTAAAAGTGAAAGTTTATTTTCGTAATATAAAAGCAATTTTATGTTATGTTATTAACTTATTAATGATTATGTTAACAGCAAATATAATATTTTTTGTAAATATTAAAACCTATTGTGCTTAGAGCTATGTATAAAATACCTATAACATTATTAAACATTAGCATCACATTCAATCACAGAGTTACTAAATTTAAGAGTACTTATGGAGAATAGTGCTTTTAGTGAGATACTAATAATAATTCTTCAGAATGTAAAGACAGAAAAAAATTGTGACTAGTATAAACATGTCACGTAAAAGTAAAGCTAATATACCAATGTGTCTGTAAACATGGTAAATGTTTACAGACACATACATTGGTGTTTAGTCTCTTTAAATACTCTAAATGCACAGCAGAACAAACATTATGTCCTTTATACTATTTATTTACTGTCTGCCTGTTCTCATTGTTAACTTATCTCCAGTTCATTAGGTTATATTTGTAAACGCTTTTATTAAAAAAAGTATGTTTATTTTAAAACATGAATTCTATTTTGTATGATGAAATTAGTTTTGTAACAAAAGTAGTCAGATCTGTTTCAATCTACATCAATTAGTGTCCTTTAGTACTTCAAAATATCAAAATTTTCGTTTATAATTCATCTTTTGAACAGTACCAATGTAATAATTTATTAATTATGTTATTTAGAATGACAAAATACTTTTAATTATATTTATATGAGAACGTGTTCATGATAATGATGATGATAATTTGTGTATTCAGTACGATTTTTAAAAAAGCGTAGAATAGATAACACTAATAATGTTCTCTTTAAAACAGTAAAGGTAATTTGCTTAGTATTTGGAATGTTACCAATCTCTAATATAACTATTACATTACTAATTTGGCATTCTTAGCTACGTACTAAGAATGTCATACTCAAATAATTAAATATAGATTGAAGCCTCTCTCCAGCTCCTACTTTTATGCTGATCCCAAAAAATAAAGGAAAATAATAAGGATCTCCTTTATTATAATATGCGATGTAGAACCCTCTTCTATCTATAGTTTTAATTTTATTTATGTGTAATAATGAACAAATCATGCGCCGTACCAAAGATTAACTAAATATATGTACAGGTTAAACATTGTATTTTTATCTTAATTAAAGATTATATAAAATGAATATTACTTTCTTTTTATTTACCCTTTCAGTGTATATTTTGCCACGTGTTATTAAGATAAAACGGAGTAAGTCTGGTCGCACTTATGCGTGACTCTGCATTAACCTGACCGTGTTTAGGCTACAGAATTTACATAATGCGAATATATAATAACTTTTTTATAGAGCTAAGATTTTGAAACTTTGATTAAAACAAATACTGCTTAGACAAATTCATTTAGAAACCCTAATTTACTAAAAAGTAATTAAATAAGGTTTTCTAAAATATGTGTCTTAATATATTTTTTGTTGTTTGTTATATTCTTACTTTTTCTGCTAGTAACGTTAATGAATAATAATGCTAGTAAAATAGTAATCTTTTCATCAGAAAAGGCATAAAATTAGGCATGTACCTAATTTTAGCTTTGAATAGTATTATTCCAACATCAAATTGCGTTTAATTTCTTAAAATGAATATTGAGCTAGACTTTAACTAAGTTTTAAATAAACTTAAATTACAAGCACTTACCTAATGGCTTTATAAATTAATTATAATCTGATAATACATTCTGCAATCGATTTGATTCAAGAGCCAATCTTTAGTTGGACGCGAATCATTTTGAATACTTAATAAATTCGATTTCAAAAGCTACAGCGCGCACCTGTTATTGAAAATTAATACTTTAGGGGAGGGAATCAGTAATAAAATGTTACAAGTTACAAAATATAAGCGATTTAGTACATATGCTTTAGTTTCCGCGGCATATTTAAAATCAACTTTTATTAATAGGTACATAGATTGCTGTTATTTTGATGCTTACTAAGTCATAAGTTATTTATTTCTTAACAATATACATTGTGTTGAAAATATTTGATACAAGAAATAACAATAAAATTAATAATGACTACAAACTACACAAAATTCAATAATAAACCACAATTTCAATAATAATTTAAATTTCGATAACTATTCGCAATATACATTTTAAATTAATTAATTAATTTAATGAAAGATGTCAATAGGTTATTAAATAATGTTATTATGTCTACTGTTTGTCATTAATAAACTCGTCAACACTATAATAGCCTTCCCCCAATAAATATGTTTTAAGTTTATTTTTTAATAAGTTTGCACTATAAATACTTTTAAATTCTGTGGGCAGCTTATTATATAATGAAACTGATTGAACTCTTGAGCTATGTTGCACTACATTGAGTTTTGGTAGTATTGTTGAGGGCAGATCCTTTCTACGAGTGCTATCTCTAACCTTTCTTTCTTCGTCAGTTTTAATTTTATTTTTAACTAAGTTAGACAACAAAACTAAAATATAAAGGCACGGAACTGTTAAAATTTTAAGATGTATAAAATGTTCTCTGCATGAATCCGTTTGCTTAAGACGAAGCATTGTTCTAACAGCCCTTTTTTGCATGATAAATGTCGAACTTATATTATATTTATAGCTATTCCCCCAAAATAAAATGCTATATCTAAGCTTACATTCAACCAAAGCAAAGTATACCATCCTAAGTTGAGCCACCGTAAGTTCTTCCCTCAGACTTCTGATTGCATAGCACGCAGAACTAATAGACTTAGTTATGGCTAGTGTCTCTTGCTTCCAGTTGAACAAAGCATCTATGTTTACACCCAAAAATTTAACACTCGCTACCATCTCAACTATATTACCGGAAAATACTACTTCAAGACTGGCATCATTTCTTATCGTAGAATTAAATAATAAACATTTTGTTTTATTGATGTTTAGTTTTAAATTGTTTATACCAAACCATTCTTCGAAAATTTTTAATGCTGTATTGACCTTAGATTCTAAATAAACCATATTATCTGCAGATATTATTGCATTTGTATCATCGGCGAATATGATAAGTTTAATGTCTGATATACGGCTTTTTACATACCCAATCAAGTCATTTAGAAACAGGATGAAGAAAATTGGGCCCAAAACAGATCCCTGAGGAACACCACAGGATACTGCGGTTATGTTGGATTTACAAATCTTTTCTTCTCCGTTCACTACTGATCTGACTTCTATATACTGTCGCCTGTTATACAAATAGGTTCTAAATAACTTTAAGACATCGTTTCTAACACCATAGCGTTCTAATTTGTCCAAAAGTATGTGGTGATCAACAGTGTCAAACGCGGAGCTAAGATCCAGGAAAATACCTGCTACTTTACGCTTAACGTTTAAATTACAGATAACTTAGTTGATGTTGTAGCGAAACGAAATAAAAGCAGCGAAAATTTTAAAATGAAAGCCATAAATCAAACAAATATATATATATACATATATACGAGATATAATAAATATATATGAGAATAACTTATAGTAATGTAAATCGTTAATTTTTGTCTAAGTCTTAGATAATAGATTTTAATTTCACGAGTAGATTTATTTAATTTCTAAATATTCAACTGTAAAAATACATTTTATTTACGTAACTACATTACCCTTATGAATATTAAAAGTAACGTGTACACTGTACATATTTTAGTATTTTAATATTTATAGTCTTTCTTTTCTTTTCTTTTCATGTGGTTAGTAGCCAACCTATTGTCAAGAGTTGTTTAAGCATCTGACATGGCTTTACGTGCCCTCCGAAGCACGGAGACGCTCAGTTAAAATACCACTAACCGGTCACCCATCTATAGACTGACCGCACGCAACGTTGCTTAATCTCGCTAATCGTTTAATAATTTAATTAATTTTCTCTAATACTTTGCTTAATCTTAACCATTTATTACTATTTACTTCCAAATGTACCAAAAAAACAAATTTATTTAGACGTGTATGAAGCGCCACTTACTTTTTAGTCACAATTGAAACTGGAACACCACTTAGATTACTCTCAATGGCCATTTCATGCCGCGGTTAGAATGTTATTATCACAGTTACAGTCATATAATGAATATGAAAGGACAGTCTACTTTCCGCAGAGGCGGACACCGTCATGAATGTAACTGCCTATCATCCTGCGTGTAATCCCTTAATCGCCACTTACAAAACCCGCTAAAGAGTAGAGTTAGCAAATTACGGCTTCATAAACACTATTGTATAAATATAATTGCGGTAGGATGTGTTGAAATATCAAGAATTTTTATTTAATATGCAGTCTTTTACTCGCAACATCCCAATATTATAACTGCAAATGTGAGTCTGTTTGTTTGTTACGCTTTTACGCCTTAACTAATCGACCAATATAATTTCGCATACACGTTTTCAGAGTAAGAGAACAGAACATAGAGTCATGCAGAAAAAGTACGTACTCTTCTCGAGCGAGCTAGGCTGTGGTAAAAGCTAGCATCAATATAGTTGGTAAAACAATTAAAGACTACTACATATGTATATTATGCAGCATTGTATTGTACAAAGTAAACATTATTGTAAGAAGCTTATAAGATTAATATAATACAGGGAGCCATAATGTGTATCTAAATATGATGAAATTAAGCAAGAATAACGGTCAACAGATGCATTATTTATGATAATGATAATAATAAGAGTTTTATGTCAGTATCAAAAATCACGATGAAGCAGCAATAGCCTAGTTCGTTCTGATTGGAAAAGTCGGAAATAAGTATCATGTTTTAAGGTTTTTAAATGTAATTTATTTATTTGGCCTTTATTTTCAAAATGTTTTAATACACTCTACAGGGTCAAGTAAAAGTGTATCAATTTTACCTTTTCCCTTTGAAATATTAAACTTCTTTTTTTCAACATTTTACTTTATCCTATCCTAAGTGCTGATGACAATAATATAATTGATATTCCCTTACTTACCTACAACTTTAAATATACGAAAGCTGCATTGTTTGGCAACAGCATTAGGTACCTGAAACAAAATAAATGTGCCTACGTAAGTATGCGGTTTAATAGTTTTCTAAATATTTTTCCTTTTAATAAATAACGTATAAGAGTCAACGCATGTTCACGATATATAAGCTCAATAACCATAACAAAGCAACAAACAGCTAATTTGTAATAATTTTATTGTTTACAAAAATCTACCCCTGTTGTCGTTAAATGGCGTGGTTGCGTGCGGCTGAATCGCACTATGGTTTCGTTACCGCTCAACCTTTTTAAAGCCGATTTGGTCAATTGTGGTCAATTGAAATACAATAAATAAATAACCAACATTTCAATATTCGCTTCAGATTCCAACTTGGACCTTCTATCTCCACCTGCACCACTGATATTAAACGTTTGAACTGCAAAGCAGACGAGGATGTTATTGAAAAATTTCTGATATTTTATAATATATCACTACTGGCCTTCATTTATGTGCTAGAACTTCGAACTAGTCTTCTTTTTATAGGTTTGAAGAAGAGTGGTAAATTATATAACCCTATTGGGTACTGCCATATCTTAACGTAGAATCAATACCTATAAATATAATGAAATTGCAACTAGACGATGTCTTTACATCTATACTAATATTAAAAAGAGGAAAGATTTGATTCTTTGTTTGTTTGTAAGAATAAAGCTCAAACTACACAACCAATTTAAAAAAATCTTTCACTGTTAGAAAGCTATACTATCACCGAGTAACATAGACTAAAAGTTATTAAAAAATAAAAGTACTGTTGCTAACATAACCTAACCTACTTTTACGCGAGGAAAGCCGCGGGCAAAAGCTAGTAGGAAACCTTAAAGAAAAATTAATATAAAACTTTTTAAGGATTATAGAAGCCAAAACAAATATGTATCTTTATAATTTTTCACTGTCTGTCAGTATGTTTGTACACTTATTACGCCAAAACTTCTTGACGAAATTTAATGCGGATTTTTCAGTCGTATTGCTGGAGCTCTAACTCAAAATTTGGTGCATGTTTCATCTTGGTACGCAAGCTCAGTCCATATAATCGACGCAAAGGAAGAATCCTTCATAAGGAAAAAAATAGCCAATACCTTCTACCAAATTCAAAGCGTACTAAGTCGCGAGCAAAATCTAGTTATAATATATAACATCACTGTGAGATAGTAATACGTTTGCAATCACTGCTCATTTATAAACAGTTATATTTTTAATATAGAAGGAATACCTACAGAGTAGCTTCAGCCTACAGAAAATAGTAGCCACATACATTTGTGTTGTGTTTCCAGAGCTACCCAAGCGGACATTGTTCTCTCAGCAGTACTTTTTGTACGTTGTACCTGACCACGCAGAGGATTTTTTGTCGCATACGCGCTAATGACAGTCTAGTGTTGCAAGTACCGGTAACCGCTTACAATTAGGCGCGCTTTATTCATAAATATTTCTAACGGCAAAAATTTTTATAAATTTGTTAAAATACATCCACTTTTTGCATTGATGTTACGAGATACGTACCAATTATATTATACTAGATGTTCCCGCGGTTTCGCCCACGTTTTTCGTTACTGTGCCGCCCCCGTGGGTCGTAGCGTAATGTTATATATCCTATAGCCTTCCTTGATAGATAGGCTATCTAACACTAAAATAATTTTTCAAATCGAACCAGTAGTTCGTGAGATTAGCGCGTTTAAACAAACAAACAAACTCTTCAGCTTTGTAATATTAGTATAGATTTTAAAAAGGAAGCAAATGTAATTATTAGTACCGCGAGTATTGTAAAGACTTGAAAATGGCGTTAGTCCGTGGTAAGGCGAAGAGGCAGCATAAAGCAGGGACACTTAAAATAAATTGCCTGCGTGCCTATATATAATGTGCACCAATTACTATTGTATTGTTAATAAATCACACGGCACTATTACATGTAAGTATGCAATATATTTCACTTGTATACTATACAAGATATGTCCGCGACTTCGCTCGAATATATATTATGTAGATTAGGTAAGTAATAATAAGTACTTTTTCTGGATGAATGGTACCCTATGTCCTTTTCTGTTTCTCTAGCAAGGTGTATTTTTATTTTATTTTTATACTAAATTTCATGATGATGAATAGTTGAGACGTGAAATCGTAACAAATAAACTAACATTCGCATTTATAATATTACTAGTTAGGATATCTTAAATATGAATAAAATGGCCGTGATAATTAAAGACATCAAAACATTTGAAGTACTATCGTTTAAATGATAGCTATCTCTTTGACTTATGTGTATTCCCTATCTAACTGCCTTCGTGGCGCAGCGGTAGTGAATGCGACTACTGTACATGAGGTCTCGGGTTCGAATCCAGGGTCGGGCCAACAAAAAGTTATTGGGTTTTTCTGTTAAGAAATCTCAATAGCAGCCCGGAGTTAGGAAGTTGGCGGTGCTAGACACCCCCGTGCCTCGGAAAGCACGTAAAGCCGTTGGTCCTGCACCCGATCTCTCTCCGGTCGTGTCGGATTACCGTCCCATCGGATCATGAGAGTTAGGGAACAGAGAGTGCACTTGTGTTTGCGCACACACTTGTGCACTATAATATCTCCTGCGCAGATGACCAGTCTCCGTTAAGATTATTCCCTATCTATTGTACTTACTAGTATATTGGCTGCGAAACCAGATTAGATAAACGTTATTTACTGTGAATGTAACATATCTTGTGTATATAACTGCACGGATGACGTAGTGGTTTAAATGGTCGCCTCTCTACTGCCACTGCGCCGAATGTTGTGGGTTTGATCCCGCACGGGACAAAAAATTATGTCATCCAATAGTTATTCTGTGTCTGGGTGTTTTTTGTGTCCGTTGAATGTTTGTAGTCTCCCGCGACACTAGAAATTTTCCTAGTGCGGAAGTCGTCTTTTAATTTAATAAAATATAATATCATTGCAAAATACAAATAAACAAAACATTAAAAGTTACTACATAAGTACTAATTCATTTCAGCAGTTATCACAATTGAACGACTACATAAATTTTTATGACCCATCCAAAAATCTGTAATGGTAAGTGAACAAACGATGCAGGTTGTCGATGCAACTGCCAGTTCCCACACAGAAGCGGCTATTTGGCGAATTTATAGGCTTTCTAACTGAATGGCGCGCCCACAGGTGTCAATAATGGCTTTTAAAGGTAACTTTTTCACGTACAACAATATTCCCCGTAAATTAAAATCGTGTCTACTACAGGTTGAAATTGTTTGTGGTTTTAAGAATAGTACACGTGTGGAAATACCTTTAAAACATATTTGTAGTACCTATGTATGGGTTCAGAATTGATTAATTTGCTACCAAGGAAAAATGAAGAGGTATCATATTTGATTTGAATTAAGAAGATGATGTAAGAACTTGTAGTAAAAGAAGGTTTTATTAGCATTAATCTAATCTTATTTAAGCTCTACTGGGCTATAACCGTATTGATGCTAGGGTGATACATTTATTGATTTAGTTGTGACCTTAGGGTAGGTCTCTTCGTGTAGTGGCCTGCCGTTTTATACGGCGGACCGAAACCTCGGCGGGGTCGCGACCGCATGTACAAGTGATCCGCGCGGCCCCGCCGATAGTGGTTTTGTCGAGGAACACCGTGGTAGGTTTAGTCGGTATTCCGGGAGATACATTATTCTTATTCCATCTTTCTCTTTTACCCCGGCGAGTCCGACATAACCCCTCCGCTCGCCCCCGCGGAGGGGTATGCGTCACAGCATTCCCACACGTAAAAAAAAAGGTGATACATTTATAACCAAAGGTGCAATATTTTTCTAAAACACAGATTTATAGAAAGATAGAACAAAATAACTATTCTTGTAATTAGAAAGGCATGCAAAGAGACTTAAATACATTAATGATAGCATAGTCAGTAACACAGCATTTGCTCGTGCATATGAAATGTAGTGCTTATTATCTATTTATTAATTTCTATTGTACGTCGTCCGTTAAACTCAGTCAGCCGCGAATTGCATCGATGCGGCTTTGTGGCAAATTATGACCGTATTAGTGAATGTTCAACAATGATTCTGTGTAAGTATTATTTAGCTTTTGCTGAGCCAACAATTGACGTCCATGTTTACAAGTATCGATGGCAATAGGTTGGATGTAGGTTTAATCCAAGGCATTTTATCAAGACTAAAATCGGAGGATATTAATTTTGTAATAAGTTACGATGGGGTTGACATATCCGTATAGGATAAAAACCCCAAAATAAAAAAAAACATAAAAAAGGTATCCTTAGCAGTGGATATGCAGATATCCACTGCAACATATACTTATATCACAAATAGTACCTACGTATTAGACAGGGTTATGGGCTTCATTAATGCAAGTTGTTTCAGTAATACAATTTTATTTTATTTATTATGTAATCATATCTGTGTACTCTTAAATATATAATAATTATATACTTACAAGTTTCGTTATACTGTGAAATAAACACTATCACTATTGATTAACTTGTCAGGTTATTTGTGTAAAATAGAATATTTTGTCAGCTATTAAAAAGATTGGCCGTGAGTTTGTTTCCAGTTCTACTCATTGGTTTAACGCCGCAACATGGCAACAGGTAAATTTAATGTAAATTTAAATTTCACATAAATAAGTGTAATTTGACGTTCATAAGTGTTTCTTCGTGACCTACAGGAATAAAAATCAAATTTTAGGTTTGATTTTAATTTCGCGAAAGTGGCAGACTAACTTGCGACTGAAGCAAATATCATAACCTATGCTCAATTGCAATAACAGGGACAATTCTCCCCTGTTAGAATAAAATAATGATGAATAATTTATTTTAATAAAGTTCAACCTGCCTTCTTCTATTTGACGCCAAGACATCAGACGCCGATTCTTTCACCTTCCACGTTCAGTCTAACCCAGCCACCTTTATTAGGTTATCAGACCACCTGGCCAGCGATGAACCTATCACTATACGTGGGTTTGATTTTGGTTTATGACACGTAATTGATGAGCCTTTCAAAACCCGGGTACAAGACTCGTTTGCTCTTACAGCCATCGTTCACACAACGGGTATAGCCAGCCCATTACCGCTTGAGGGTCCATATTCTTCGAGCTATGTCGATAACTTTAGTTCTTTGACAAATAATTTGGTACCTGAGTTTTTACCGCAAAGAAATTCCAAGCATAGGTAGCTGCTTCCATAATACGCTACATGACTTTCTAAGCATCGCTACCTTAAACATGGGATAAACGGAAATAATTAGGAGAGGTATGCCTCCAAAACACTTATTCATCAGGCGAAACGCAGTAACTGTGATGTTACTCTTAACTCGCTTTCGAATAAGAAGATTGGTTACTTCTTCAGTTGAAGCGGTTCCTTTGTACAGCTGCCAAATAAATAGCAACGGCGAACTCTACCCTACAAAAAAATATATCCTCCTGCGGTAGTGTTTCATAAATTCTTTAAGAAAGAGTCACACAGTCAGCGGGTTGACCAGTGATTTTTGTTCCTTAAAGCTGACAACACAGCTATAAAATCATCTTCTCTGTAGGTATTAACGCTGTAGTAACCACTTTCCTTAGTCAGGTAGGCAATAGTACTTTTACCTACTTTACTACCAAAAGGCTAATTATAATTACGTGAAGCTAGGTAAATAGAACAATTTCTGTTTATATTCTACGGTTGACATTTTTCTCCTAAATCACTTTGAAAGACAACGGGTTCCTAATTACCGCATCCTTTAGCATAAATTACTTTTAACGTTTTAATTAAAAATTACTGATTTATTTACTCTTGTCCCTTTGATGACGATGAGCGGTACTGTAAATATACGCACATCATTATAATGTAGGTACACCATTCAAAACAGTGGTTCCGTTAAGGATAATGTCACGTTTGATGTTTGATCGGAGCATAATTTATAATAATTTGTAATTAAATATTTATAACTGTCATCCATCCTTTCATATGCTTATTATGAATATAAAAGTTATAAAGTGTCTCAATTTTTATGTCATCATTGTTAAACCGCTGATTCAATTTTAATGGAATTTATGTAAAATTTAAAAAATCCACCGTAATCTCGGATGGTAGGCATAATTACTAGCACTTAAATCTATTTACCTTGTAAACAAAACTAGTAAGTAACGACAATGTAGAGACTTTTGCAGTACACAATATAATTGGAGTTATTTAGCTAAGTATGGTGAAATTTCGTTGTCCTGTCAGCAGATACAGTAATAGAAATGTAATGCATCTAAAAAGCACGATGATCCGTGCTGAATATACAAATATTTGTTTCAATTACAAAATGGGCAATAGCACCATGAAATTCTGGCCAACCACTTTATGTCCATTAACTGTTTGCATGAAAACAGCCCGGCGACAAAAGCCTTAAAAATCAAATATAAAAATGTGTGATAAACGGAATATACGACTATGTAAGACCTACATATCATACTAGCAAAATGTGAGTCTAAAGGTCCGTTCACACAGACCGGCTCTGAGAGGAAAGCAGATTTTTATCACGTTTAAAACAGAGTTTTGAATAATTGTAATAAGGTTTATATTTACATTTCACTTCTTTTGTTATTTAGAATGCTTGAAAGCGCGTGTTTGAGTTTGTTTGTTACGCTTACACGCCCTAACTATTTGCCCAATCATCATACAATTTCGTAAACAATTTGTCAGAGAAACGAAAATGGATATAGTGTACTTTCATTCAGGGGTGTACCACCCCTGGATGAAAGTACATAGTTAAATTACATGAAAGTGTGTCCGACACAACAACAAGTACTGTGCCCGAGGGTCAAAAAATTTACATCACCCAAAGTTAGGAATAGAGTTTGCAGTTGTTTTCGCGCACACACTTGTGCACTATAACTCTTTATGTGGCTAGTTTAGGTCGAGATTTTGCTGTGACTAAAACTCGGTCGAAAGGACATTGTCTTACATCCTAACATTCTAACTAATATTGTAAATGTAAATGTCAGTTTATTTGTTTGTTTGTTACGCTTTCACACCTTAACTCCTTTACAGATCATCATGAAATTTTATATTACACGTTGTCAGGGATGCAGAAAAGGACAAAGTACCTTTCATTCAGAAAAACACTGGTACCAAACTAACCTTCGAAAAAATTTTTAATTATAAAATTCGAATAAAATTTTATTTTAATTTTAAAATTCGAATTTAATGTAATGTGAACATTGAGCTTTGGATGTTTGCTACTCAATCACGCATACATCATTGAGCTGATTGGGATGCAATTTTGCGCATAGCTTAGACCAAGTTCTAAAGGGACACATAGATTTTTCTGGCATGCATTCTCGTAAGATTCATAAAGGCAAAGTCGTGCGTAGAAGCTAGTTTATATACTAACTTTCAATTTATTAATAAACAATAACATTTAGTTGAAAGCTTTCCATTTAGGCATGGATATGACGTTTAAATTAAAACTAGTTTTTCAATTCCTGTGAAAACGAATTTGCTAACACTTAAAAGGTATTATAAAATAAGGTGCGTTCGATTAATTTATTCATAGAGCTAAATAAATTGAGTTTTATTTACATATTATAAAATTTATTACGAGTTAATTGATATAATATTTTATCTATCGTTTATTTATATTATACTAGCTTTTGCACGCAGCTCCGCCCGCCGTGGTACCTACATGAATAAAAAGTAGCCTATGTCCTTCCCCAGGTATTAAAATATATCTGTATCAAATTTCATTTAAATCGATTGAGTGGTTTATCAATTGAATTGCAATGCATAAATTTAGTTTTAGTTTGCAATGTTTTATCGATTTTCAGCACATTTAATTTTTAATTGTGGTATTCCAGATATGAATCCCAAGTTTAGCAGACGTTTTCAGTTGAACCCGAGACTTCACAAACACTCAAACAATGCTAATAAGAAATATTTATAATGTCTGAAATAAACATTGAAGTCTTGATCACACAAGTTTTCGTCTCGTGTAGATGTCAAATTCACACTTAGTATGTTTTGGCGCTGGCTACGTAGAAGCTTTTTTTTATTATTTGATAACTTTTATAGGCTTTACGCTCTAATTACATTAACTATTTTAGTACCAAGATTCACGTGATATGTTGGAATCAGATCGTGATATGTCTTGTTCCAAAAAGGATGAGTAAAAATGGGTAGCGAATAAATTACTGTTTTTTTTACCAGTACTTGACGATGCAATCGAATATTGCATATTAGAAATGTGCCTTTTTTTTCTTACTTTTGATTGCTTTGTGATGGGCATCTATAGGTAGTGCAAACGATTCCTGACAGTTACAGAATCTTTAGAGAATATAACAATCTGCCGTTGTTGTCCCGTTACTATTATACTGGGATAATTGAGATCTATGCAGGATATCAAAGAAGTCGGTGAAATTTCGATGTGAAACATTTTGTGGTAATTTCGTGCTACAAAAAAAAATTAAACCAATCAACATCGTTACCAAAATTAAAATCGCTTACTAATATAAATTGTTTCGCTGGGTAAACAAAAATTAAATAGTAAAACACTGCGCGCCGCTCTGCCCTCTATCTCGAAAATGGTTCAAGATATAAAAAAATGTTTTAACAAAAGTTGTAGAGAATTTAATCCTCTACAATATTTATAGTACATACAAATAGCATAAAACCCATAGAAAACGAGATATTTGCAATAAATGTGTAAAACATCGATTTTTTGACCTTTGACCTTAGAATATCTGTAGACGCGGACACCCTACGATAAGTAGGTTTTGAGACAAGTTTCAGGGTGTCAAAATAAAGGTTTATACAAGTTTATAGCTGACTATCTCTTATTCCGAGGTGAAACCCATAATATGCCTGGGCTATAAGAATGTGCACGTTCAAAAATGACGTTGAATATAACTTACGAATAGACACAAAACGCGACAGCGGGTAGGAAAATATATTCAACTAACCACTATAAGTAATAATCGGTAATGTGTAGCTATCTAAACTAAGGTATTTACTACATACGGCATAAGGTTGATATTATACTGGCTATAAATCCGAATGTGTTTCTTTTTCTTTAAGATGACGACGTCCTCACTCCATTCCTGTATCTCGGGGAACTTTACAAACATTTAAACGACAAATAAAAAAAAACACCCAGAACCAGAACAATCATCACATGAATTTTTATCCCGTGGTGTGTGATTCGAACCCACAACACTCGTCGTAGTAACAGGCGCGAGGTGGCTACTGAAACCCCTACGCCATCCGGTCTCCAACCATCTGTGACCTACAACATATAGTGCGAGCCTATTATCCAGTTTCCATGCTGCTATTGACCTATTAATTATCTAGTATTATATCTATATAATATTATAGTTATTATCTAGTAGAAAAACTCAATAAGACTTTCTTGTCTCACCCGAAACTTCACACCCCACGCAGATACAAGTAAAAATATACACAGTTTGACTAACGAAACAATTTATTAACCTATAAAGTGCAAAAACGTTTAATTGCTTTAAGTCTCCTAGTTAAATATATTAGTATCAAGCTGACATTTAGTTGCATCAAACTGGCTGTGACCGAAACATTCCAAATACGCTTACACATGTGCTGAGAGTCATGCAACTGCGAACACGGATATAAAATAAAAAGAAAGGTTTCATAAAATATGTATGCATGAATAAGTTTTCATTTGTCCATAAAACTGTCTCGATGGTCTATGGCATACAACCTTACTTATAACAACTCTATACCCTTCAATTGAATAGCTCTCAGTTCTTGATAAATGGTCAACTTTTGATCAACGACCTGCCACTGCTTGAGCAGCAAACAGCCACAACAGCTTTCACATATAATCATCATCATCATTGGCCACAACATCTGTTGCAGATGTTTGTTGCAGCGCTTGTGGGTTTACGGGTTGCCACATCGTCGTTGATGGCTATGTAGCCCTATTGCAGCACGGCATTTCTTGCCGCAGCGAACACATATAAAGCATGGGTCTGTAGGAGATGGTAATATGCACCGGGATCTTTTCTGCTTTAGGTCAACTAGCCGGTCTTCGTCATGTTTTGATATTCCAACGTTTATGTCATGTCGCCATTCAGGCCTAGTCAGCGCGCGTTTTTTCCAACCATCAGTGCGTATTCCAAAGCTTTTCATGTCACGCTTACAGGCATCCTTAAATCTTAATATTGGGCGCCCAACAGGTCTCTTTGCGTCCGCTATTTGGCTTAGCATAACTTGGCGCGGTAGTCTCTCAGAGTCCATGCGATAAACGTGACCAAGCCAACGTAGTCTTCTTTGCTTCAACATAGCTGTTATGGTGAAACAGCGTGTTTTTTTTAGGACTACCTCGTTGCTAATTTTATTCCTCCATGTGATACCAAGTATAGTCGTCAGACATCTCATGTGGAAAGCATTAAGTTTGCGCTCTTGTTTCGCGTATGTAGTCCACGTTTCCGAAGCATACAACAGTATACTTAGGACGCAGGTCTGGTACATGAGAACTTTAGTACAAGTATTGAGCTTGAGGTTCCTCGAAACACGCGCGACGAGCTTGCCAAATGTAGTAGAAGCTTTGCCAATCCAAGCATCTATTTCCTTATCAGAAGTTCATGAGGATGTGGTGGTGGAGCCAAGGTAGCAAAAGTGATTTACGACTTCGAGAACAGACCCATCGAGAATGATTTTAGGTGGCTGGTCCACACACTGTACCATAACGACAGTCTTTCCGGCATTAACGCTCATAGAAAACAGATGACAAGAACGATTAAATCTCGTCACCAACTCCTGGAGTTCGCTTTCTGAGTTTGCAACTAGTGCAGCATCATCTGCATATAGAAGTTCTCGGGCAATTAAGTCCTGCCGCTTACTTTTTGATTTAAGAAGATTAATGTTATACAGTTTTCCATCCTTTCTAGTATGCAGATGTACTCCGACGTCACAGTTTTTAAAAGCAGTCAGAAGCAATGCCGAAAAGAGGATCCCAAAGAGGGTAGGAGCCAGTACACATCCCTGTCTGACTCCACGTTTGACGCCAAATGTCGTGGATTTGTCACCATCAAATATAACCGAGCTATTCATTGTATCGTGAAATGATCTTATTAACGATAAAAGTTTTTGAGGGCACATATAATATAGGTAGGATATACCTATATTTACAGACATTTGGCCTGCAATAATTTTGGATTCTACGTTGCCCATTCCGGCAATCCAACGTAAGAATCCAATCAAAGCACTCGCATTCACTACCATACCACCACCGAGGAGTGAAATCCTTACTTATATCCTTACTAATATTATACATGCGAATATGAATTTGTTTGTTACGCTTTCACGCCTTAACTACACGACTGATTATCATGAAATTTTGCACACACATTGTTAGGGTCAATGGCAATTTCATGATAATCGGTAGAGTAATTAAGGCGTGAAAGCTTAACAAACCGAGAAACAAACTTTTCTGCCAGCAAAAAAGAACTGTAGTAATTGATAGTAATATATTGACAAAATAAATTACTGAAGCCCTGGCAATCTTATCTTGTGGGGGCCAGTCAGTGCAGACCGGCGACACTTCGACCCAGTGGGATCTTTTATGTCGACACTCTCCCAATAACGACTGCCATAGATGTTCATGGCAGCCGGGACCGACGACTTAACGTGCTCTCCGAGGCACGGAGCAGGCGATAATTGTCAATCAATACGCACATAATTTCGAAAAGTCATATAACTTCCGAAATTCAGAGGTGCGCGACGTGACCCTCTGCATTGCAGTCTGTTGGTCTCCCCACTGAGCCATCGCTGCTGAAGCCGCAGGCAAAATCCAGTACAAATATAATAGAATCAAAAAACCCCGATAAATAAAACTTAGTTTCACTTCCAGTAATTTTACTTATCAAGGTTTGTCAGGACGTGTAATGTGGTCGTCGCCGCAAGCTTGCCCACAGTCAGGGATGAACTGTACGTAACAAAAACTTTCCGCACCGCAAACGTTAACTTTTCTCTTTCTTGCAACCCGATTTACACTTATTTAGCACTTGTGTGTTTGCGTTTTTGTGATTTAGTTGTTTAAATTTGAGTAAGTTAACACAGTATTTACTAATAAAATTAAATAAGAGCACTATTTATGAGCTGTCCTACTGCTAGACATGGGCTTTCTCAGTCCACGTTGGCTCTGTGCGAGTTCTATAGTATTTACATATATCTTCAAGAAGATTATGGACAAAGGCATTAAAATATTATGGAAAATCTTAGATATATAAGTTTGAATACCCATTTTAAATGAGTGCTCTTGAGATCTAAGTAGATCGATCTGCTGCGATTGCAAATCACTGTTAAGAAAATACATACACAGATTCACGCCTATACATATATCCCCGAATTACATCTACATTTGCTCAGCTATGTTTTTAGCTACTACGTATAATACACGTACAACCTTTCAAACCTACTGGCGCCAAATGGGCATAGCTCTAGACTCCGTGCTGCTACTAAAAGAATATTGACGGCAAATCCCAGTATTATCTTTTAAACCTAATAATATAATTCATCGCTGTATCATTCACTACCAGCGCGCCACCGAGGCGCACAAAAATAGCATGAATAACGGATAACTCAATAATTTCAAGTTTAATCATGTCAAATACAAAACTGGATTTAAAAAGTGAAATATTTGTACCTCCCTCTGCTTCCACTTTACTATAATAGTCTATATAATGACTAGAAGGTAGTCTTAAAGCAATTAGATATCTGCCAGTGAGCAGCCGATAACCAATATTCATAAATAAGCACAAAATATTGGAATGAGTTTGTCTGACGAGTTCGAGATTGATCTCAATATTAGTGTGGCATTACATTCGAAATGAAAGCTGACAGTATACTTGGAAAGAATCGTGAAATATGCCGTTTCAGCCAATATCCGCGTCATGTGACTCGCAATATCCGGGCGCGATCCGATCTGCGCGTCCCACTTCCGAGCATCCCAGATTTACTTATAAAATCTCATTTTTGACATTACCAGCATATGTGAAAAACGTCACAGCGGCGCTACGTGATGATTAAAGCTTTGAGTATTGCTTTAAAGTTCCGGTAGGGTTTATTCGATTTATGGTTAGATGAGGACATGATATGTCCGAGTATATGAAGCCTTTTACTGGTTTTACTATATTTTATGAAAGAAGCTTATTTCCTCTAATATGAACTACCTAGGCGGGACAGCTGTACTGAATGCGATTGACGTGCGTGTCTTTGACAGTATTATTCTGTCTACAATTGTTACCGTAGATGGATTGCCGTCTACCGAACGAATCTATTTCTAGGCTCCATGCTGTTACAGAGAACTAGCTATATAGCTCGGCCTTAGTATAACCGTACGCAGATAAACTAAACTAAACCATAACTGGCGAAATGTGGGTATAGTACTCCTCTGCTTACCTTTTTGGAGAGATAAGCGTGAGACTATGTATGTAAATATGTATATTAATCATCCCTAACTTTGAATATCGCAATGCAATGCCTGGAACGAGAACTCTTGCTAACTCAATGAAGTTCGATTTCAGGCGCCGAGACACAGATATATTAGTTAGTAATTAATTTACAAAAATTGAAACAGCGAACATTTTGAACTACGTCTACTATATGTGGAACACTTAAACTTAAACTACATAGGTCACTATAAGAATCGAGCCCGCAATAGCCATATCCGCAACGTACACTTATCAATAATGATGGCATATACTACTAAACTGGACCTGTTAATTTTCAATCATTACTATAATAATAATTAATTCAAATCAAATCAAATCAATTTATTATTGCAAATATGGGTACATTTTAAGATGATACATGTGTATTATATAGTTGCTTATGCCATATTTTACCATTGTGGTGTGCAAAGTTGTTTAATATTGACATAAAAGTTAACTAAATGTCAAACAAATTTATAAAATATGTCATGAAATTACAATATTGGTATCATAAAAAATAATAAATGTCAGATATAAGAAATATAAATACAAATTAAAAATATCTTATGGCTTAAAAATGAGAAGTACTCATAATTACTTATCTTGTAAAATAAGAACCTACTAGTAACCATTGCTGCTTAAAATGCAACCATAATGTCGGGCCATGTGTAAATATAGGTACGTATTTCAAAAAGTTGAAAAGCCAAATAAACCGTTTTAAATTTCTTATAAGTAGGTAGTTTTATACTTATTAGGTACACATATCGCTAATAGAAATACTCTGATAATCTCATCTTTGGTTTACCACAATGCCGTTACCAGTTAAAACCTTAATTACTACAGTAATCACAGATTACTTACTAGTATCTACTATCTTTTTGCTTTTATTACCAACAAAATAACTAAACCAATTATTCTATCGCAAATACCTATAAAAAAGAATTATAAAAGATTCGCGAGAACAGCGTAGTTAGTGTTTTCATAAATGCTATGTAATTTAATAGGGACAAACCAAATTAGCTTTCAAACTCAACTCTAAGCGATTACAAAATACCTACCTAGTTTTAATGGCGTACTTTTCTTAAGATAAATTGGTTTAGGTACCTGGAATCCAGGAACTAATCAGTACCAGGCGTGCAAACGAATGGTGGAGTTCGTTGAAAAATTTTCAATTCCAGTATCGGGCCAGCACTGCGAGAACATATCCGAGTTGTAAAACAAACTGGTAATGGAAACAATTAGCTATCCGTACAGCTGAAGATAATTTTATCTGCAAGCTGTTTTAAAGCTCATTGAAATTTCGATCTGTATAATATTTAAGAAGTGTTCGAATGAGACTTTATAGCCTGGCTTTTACGCCTAGTTGTTCTTGTGGCATATGTTTGCGCTTATACTAATGGCTGATCATATATCGATCTCTGAGCTGAGCAAAGCGTTATTTGGATTTTCTGGTAAAAGGATCACAGAGTAGAAAAATGTTCACGGTAGATGATTGGCTTGTCTCCTATAGTACTTAACACATATTTGCAAAAAGTGAACGTAACACTACATGCTCTCTCAGAGATATACATACTTAATTATGTATTACGTGACTACAAACTCACGTATACATATCACGCATGCAGAAACTACACAGATATAAATTGAGCTTTTTAGAAGAAGAAACACACAGTGATACCTCAAATCTACGTAGAGTATTTCAACTGGATATGTTCCTTATCGCAGAAGACAAACATTCTTGTCTTGTGTTTGTACGGTAAATGTGACTTTCAGAGGTTTCAAACAAGGCACAGGCTGCCAGCAGTTAAACCAGTAAATATTCTCTTTTTTCGTCTGCCCACACTAGAAATAAACACAATGGACACAAAGACTCTAAACAGCTATTTGTAGATCATACAAATTTTTGTCGCAAGATCGAATCGATCGAAAAACAGAAGATCGAACACACAAAACTCAGTGGCAGTTGCGAGGAGACTACTCAAACCACTACGCCATCTGTGCAGTCAAAGTCAATCTTTCCTTTCTTCCGTAAGAGCAAACAACCCCTTTATACATGATTGAAAGTAATATTTTCTGGTATTACAATCGTTTCTAGGCTATGGTAAATATGGTAATAGCTTACGCGGTAATAACAAAAAAAAACTTCCCGTAAGCTTATCACCAGGCGCTTAAATAAGTTCTACACTTAAAATCTGAGTTAGTTTTTATAGTTACAGACATTCAGTTTAACATTAAAATCATTTCATAGCGCGAATGTTTGAATTTGATACGTGGAGTAATGTTGGTCGTTAGCGTTCCGTAGACGACAGCTTGCTGAATAGATTATGACATCCTATGTTAGCTCCTGTTTGTAAGAGCAGTTTGTACTTACTAAACGTTCACATAGCTTCTTATCTTCTAGGTATATAGACTATTAAAAAGTTATCATTAATGTTTATAGAATCATGTGTGTTCACCGGGGTGGACTACATATTTCCAGTAGGTATAATTCTGGCACATGTCTCCCGCGTCATTCACTCTTATGAATGAAATGAAAATGAAAAATGAAAGCGTTTATTAAGTGTTTAAAAACATGTTACAATAATTTAATACTTCAGCCAAACTGCACAGCAGTTTGTTGGCAGATGCAGCTTCCAGATCCTTAAATTATTTATCTTAAAATGATTAAAGCTACACTTTCTCATAAATAAATTAAAATAAAAAAAATCGTTTTGACTTTTAAATTAAACAAAAAGATATTAACAGTAACACAAACAAAAAGGCAGTATAAAATAAATAACATCCATAATTACTATAATGATCACATACATATTACAAAGTATTCTCAGTACCTATCATGTTTGCACTTATAACATTTAGTAGAAATTTCGTTGTTTTATATTGGATCGACTATTAAATATAGCAAACTATTAAATATAGTTGGAACTAAATATTTATTACATCTTTGCCCATAATAATTATTACAAGTTATGCACGATCATTCATTATTCATTCTTATTAATGCACATTCTTTACATAGATAGAATATAATCCAAATATGGCTATTTCCAGAATATCACCGATATGACAGAGAATAGTACTTATATTCAAAACTAGCTTTTAAAAATGCTAGAGCTTTGTATCGGAAAACGATAGGTGAATCAATTAAGACAAAATTGCGCTAGCTGAGGCATAACTCTTCTCTTGACCCGAGAGTCGACCCCGGGACGCCATTACCTTTTGACATTTAACTGTATTATATTTTCTTGCTAATTGTATTCTATTGTTGTTTTGTATATTATTAATTTGTATTTTAATGAAATAATACTGTAAAACCCTATTTGACATAACATATATGCGCCTTGGTGTTACACTGTAAGCTTGTGTTGTTTTCTAAATAAATAAATAAATGAATAATCCGCAGCGGTATTCACTCACAGAAAACGATAATAAGTTATGATCAATAACATCAATTGAATTTTCCTGTCAATTATATTATCTTATTGGTAAAAGAAGATAAAATTTGTCTTTATGAAATCATTACTGGCACACATAAACAAACGGAACACGATATGTCGTCCCTTATAGCTACAAAAGGGCTATTTTTTATCAATATTATTGGTATTCGCGATAACTAGAAACGAAAAAAACCTCACTTTATTTCTGTTTGTAGTATCATTCGCCATGTCCTGGACTTCACAAATATACATTAACGGATAAAAACTAAATTTAGTCTTAGAAAAATCATTGGTAAGTCACACAAATAATAATAGCCCGTGTGGGACTGAATACACAATACTCGTATACGCAACCACAGGGTTGCGTGTAAACAAATCTTGCAGGTTAAATTAGCCCTATTTCCCGGTGTTCTATTTACCGACATTTTTGCATGTGTGTTTAAGTTACGCAAAAATAAATCCCTAATGAAAAATAGCGGTTAAAGTTTTATTTATATTTATATATTATGTTCTTTAAATTTTTATATTTCAAGGTTTAGGTTGCAAATTGCGTCATAAAACAAATCAATAAAAATAAAGTTTGCATGTGTATATAATAAGAAAAATAATTGCGGATCATTAAACTTTTTATTTTAGTCGTTTTAGTTCTTATTTAGCCAAATATTTTATTATTCATAAATTATATTTGTTAATTTAATTCGTGTGAACGTGTGAACATATGTGTCTAATGTGTTTAATGTGGTGGCATGCAAGTAAAATCCTGTTAGTAAGCAACATAATATTATGTATACCTACAATACTAGAGGCACTGGTATAGTATTATAATATCTGTGCTAGAGGTATCGCGAGGTCTTGAAAATCTAGTAGCATAGCCACTCACGCTCACGATCATTGGCCAATTCTAGCCAAGTTTGATTGCAAATGATCAACTAAGTTCGAAAGCCGCAAACTCAAGTAACTAAACAACTAAGCTTTAGTGATAAAGTTTGTATAGGCTATAGGTAAACTTGGACACGAGAGCTGGAGTCAATGATCTTATAACCAATTAAAGTTCTATTTTCTCTGACCTAAGTACACAAAAAAATAAAAGTAAAAGTCAAATAGTGAATAAATATATAAATAAATAACATGACCTTAATAGATTAACTAAATCTCTTTAAATTATTATACAAACAGTTCATCAGCATTCTTGGCAAGTTTTGGGAACATATAGTTCAAAAACAACAAGCATATTTAATCATACAAATTAATTGTTACACAGCGATAGCCTAGTGGGAAACTGTTGAACTGTCACACAGAGATCTTGATTGCGATTCCAAAGCGCCCATCTCTGACTTTTTGAAGTTATGAGTATGTGCGGATTAAATTTTAATTATTATTATCGCTTGTTTTAACGGAGAAGGAAAATATAGTGTGGCAATCTGTATGCCTAAGAGTGTGAGTTCTTCTTAATGTTCTTGAAGATATGAGAAGTCTGCCAACCCGCACTGGACCAGCATGGTGGCCTATTGTCGAGCCCTTTTCTCATTGAGATGACGCCTGTGCCCAGCGGTGGGACTGTTTTTTCTTGTTATTTATTTCCTTTTTGTGTTTACAATAATAGGAAATAATTAGTATTAAGGAATATATAGTATTAGGGAGTATATATTACGTAAATATAATTTGTACATATTAAGTAAATTCTGCATCCATTGCATTAGGTTAAGTATTACCTGTAATTATGGCTGTATGTGGTATTAAATAAATAAAATAAAAAATAAAAAAATATGTATCGACAATCTAATTAATAGAACCGTGAAGGTGGAAACATATTGTAAGTAGGTATAACTATATACAAATAAATAAGGAACTAATTTTAGCAAACAATATATTTAGCTGCTGAAATTTTTCAAGACTTGAAAACAAATTTAATAAATAGCTGCGAATGTATGATTGAGCACGTACGTTTGGTGCCATTAGTGAGTTGGTGCGAGGGAGTCTTGAACTAATGTTCAATACGTGAGCTGGCTCGCTCCAGCGCATACACCCATATGTATATTCTCTACATATAATATTATGAACATATATAGGACTAGTACGCTCGGAGTGGAGACTACATTTAATTTATAATTAGACACTTTATATTGATGGAAGGATTATTCTGTTCTAGGATATCTAACTAATATAATAAATGCGAAATGTAAGTTTATTTGTAATGCTTTTACACTTTAACTACTTGAGAAATTATCATGAAATTTCACATACACTTTCTCAGGCGTATAAAAAAGGACACAGGGTACCTTTCATCTAGAAAAAGTACTGTCTCCGATGAAAATAAAATTGATATAACGTACATTTACGCGAGCGAAGCCACGAGCAAATCTAATAAATAATAGGGGATAAAGTATGAAGTCGCCGATGTATAAATAGATACTTTGAATTGACATAAAACCTTCATGGTGTGAGATTATCGAGTGAAACTTATTCACAGGATACCTATAAGATTCTCCTTTTAAAAAATGTGAAACATTCGATTTTCGACTTTCAATAGTGTTTTTATTTAGCTTAAACGGGAAAGATGGATACTTCGAAAATCTGAGTAATTTTTGAATGCGAGTTCCGACGCGGAACTAACGCGGCAGAAACGGCTAGTAATATCAACGCTGCGTTTGGAGAGGAGACTGCTAATGAACGCACCGTACGATTTTGGTTTAAACGCTTTCGTAATGGAAACTTCGACTAGAAGAACGAACCAAGTGGAAGACCGCCCACACAGGTGAATAACGCCGAATTGATGGAGATGGTGGAAGCCGATCCGATTCAAACTACCCAGGAATTAGCGGCATGCTTTAACGTTACCCTACCTACAATATTGGCCCATTTGCATCAAATAAATAAGAAAAAAAATGAAAAATGGCTGCCTCATGATTTGACTGATCTGCAGAAAGAAATGTGTGTTGAAACTTGTGTTGCCTTGTTGAATCGGTACAGAAATGAAAGGAATATTGGATCGAATTCTGACATGTGACGAAAAGTGGATTCTTTACGATAACCGTAAGCGAAAATGCAATGGCTGACCCCAGGTCAAGCGCCGCAATAATGCCCTAAAGCAAAGCTTACCAATAAAAAGGTAATGGTAACTGTTTAGTGGTCTCTTCATGTTGTTATTCCCTATAGCTTTCTCAGGTCTGGTCAAGCAATAACAGCAGATGTTTATTGTGCCGAACTTCGAACAATGATGGCGAAACTGGCAGTGAAACAGCCCCGACTCGTGAATCGATCTTCACCATTATTGGACCATGATAACGCAAGACCTCACACTGCACGAGAATCCGTTGTAACTCTACAGGAGCTGCAGTTAGAAATCATACGTCATTCTCCGTACTCGCCAGACCTTGCTACAACGGACTACCATTTTTTCGTGATTTGGAAAATTTCCGTCCCAGGAGGCAGTACAAAACGCTTTCACACAGTTTGTCGAATCTAGATCCCCGGAGTTCTATCGTAAAGGCATAAATGAACTTCCGTTTAGATGACAGCAATGTTTAGATAATGAGGGTAAATATTTCGATTAAATAAAATATGGTACATCTTAAAAAAAAACGAGTTTCAATTTTTCAGTACAAATCGGCAATTTCATACTTTAACCCCTAATAATATAAGACTATACGGATGGCGTAGTAATTTAAATGACAGTATCGACACTTCCGCTGCACCGAGAGTAGTACGTTCGAATCGAGCATCTTCACGCGGATCAACAATTCGTATGAACCACAAATAGTCGTCAAGTCTGGGAATTGTATAAATGTTTGTAGTCCCCCGCGATTCAGGAACTATTCACATTAAGATTGTCAATGTGTTGTCTACACTTGTACAAGCACCTATAGGGTATGCAAGCTGGTAATAGTAGTAAGCTACTTTGCCGGCTATTCGAACAAGTTAATCATACAAATAACTTGCGCGGGTGTCTCGCCTCAATCATTGACGAGAGGCATACAACACGCGCAAGTAGCTCGTTTTGCTTGTATTCCCTGCATCCGATATGTCTCATTCTATCCTAATCTATTATCATTTAGCCGACACAGATCACACTTCACTTCCCTAAAATACAAGCAGCACAATAATTGTACCCATAAATATACCTTGCTCATAATTTCTTAAACATTTACAGGAAACCCGTAATGAGGTTATGCTTGACTATGACTTTAGAGTTGCGTGAAATAATTAAACAAACATAATATAAACAGAAGAACTAAGTTTCCTTTCAGTCTACCCTTCAAAATGTTACCAACATTGAACGAAGCTACGTCACACAATACATAAATTATGTGGTGAAATAATATTTATTTAAATTACAGCTCCCCAGAGTTCGTACCCTTTTCACAGTTGAATATTTCATGTAGCAAGCATGTACCCCAGTATTTAAACAGACATATAGAATATAATTTTGTAACTCTTCTAAATTCCTCCTGAGAATTATGTAAATTTGCTTTGATGTCGATTTTGTATGAACTAAAAGACCGACACTATAAGTACGTAGTTTTGTAAGCTGTGCTTTTATATTACAAAGATCCTTTTTAGTTGTAACTCTGAATTAAATCTCTCCTATAGGGAGTTCTACTTTGTGGATTTCAATTCAAAACGGCATAAGCTAACTTATCATAAAACGTGTTTTCTTTTTATATCTTTTCTGAAAGAAATCCGATGAGAGAGGCCTTTTTAAAATAAAAGAAGTTTCGAATAAAGTAGTCTGTGAATATGGCACAGATAATACTTCAAAGACGATTATATCTAGATTTAGCTGCATAGATTTGATTAAGTTAGGTTGTTTCTATGTTTAGTCGGCTAATCATAGGTTGTATTGCCGTTTACTATGCATTGAATGACTTCGTGTTGTTACTGGGCATTTTCTAATGGAAAATTAAATAACACTTTGTCTAATCCAGCGGCCGCAAACATAAGCGTAAATTATAGCACGAAACCAGCGAGAAAAGTAAGATGATTATTTAAAAAATTGTTTCCAGTAGAGAAATGGAAGACAGATGTTAGTCAATACTAACAACTAAAATTCGGTTATACTTTTTAGAATTACCCAGCTAAACTAAATATACCTATCTGTTTATCTTAGGTCCCTTCTAATTTTCGGGCAACCTCTTGACTGTCGGGTGATCACAAATGTTCATAAAATTATACGGTATTGAGCATCTGCTAAATAAAGGAGTGTGCATACGAATCACGTTCCTATAAGTCATTAAATTTTTTCGCCAATCCTAAACGAGTCAATCCTAAAGAGCACTGTTAGACGTCGGAAATACACACACTAACACATTTACATTTACAGTTCGTGTTTTCAAATCGCCTATCAAAAGTGATTATTATAAGGCATCGTTCCATGGCAGGCTTACCTTCAACACCAGATTGGGACAAACTTAATGAATAAAAAAATGCGGGACGCTTGTTATCATCTGTATAACTGGCTACAGATGCAACCATGTTTACATTTTCTTTTTATAAAAATACAGATCATATTTATTAGTGATTACATTTTTTATTCAATTTCTGAAATTGGAGAAAAAGGAAGTAACTGCCTCGTTGGCTATGTGAAATAAGTATGTGTTTATGTTTGTGGCCGATCGTAAAGTCTCAGGTCGCACATTTCCGTGATAGAAATTTTTAGTACTGGAGTCTGAACATGTACCTACATATGTATGTAAAATGCTTAATACCCGCAGTAGAAGTCTTCGCGTACACCCGATAGGTAGCAATAGGCTCGCTCATTATAACGTGGTACTTAAAACATCCTCTAGGGATTATAGCCTTAATTACGTATAACATAATTATGTAAATTATAATTAGTATGTAATCAAATTGAGTCTATATATTAATACTGATATAATTGCATCCCCGTTTGCTCATAATAATACATAAGCGGTGTACGTGTTATGTAGCAATAATTATAACTGCATAGCTAATTACAATACGATCTACTGGATCATTAACTGGCCTAATCTATTGTGGACACAGTGGACATCACTCGGATATATAAACGGCGTATATCTACATACATTATCATTCTGTATACAACAGAACCACAGAATACAGACAGCCTGCAAGTAAGACACAATGGTTCAAGTGTCACCTCGGTACTATGTTGCGTCGAGTGTTATGAATTTAATTCCGTCACGGGATAAAAAATTGTGTGATCATATGACATAAAAATACGTGTGAGCCAAAAGTATTATTTTTATAATACATAATTATTATATTGTCAAATGATTGTTAACAATTGGTGAACTGACCAAGAACCATAAGTTGAGCGAGACAAATAAATATATTCAATGACGGGTGCGACAAGAACATCGAGTGCACGTGTCTATTTGGCGAGACTTTTACCCGCCATTTTATTTGGAGGTATCGTATCCATAGCTTAATATATAACAATGATAAATGTATGCGTTTGCTTCGAGGCAAGGCACTTTTGTGCTCTTTGTATACCACCACAATAAAGAAGGTATTCCAATCGTTTCACTGTATTTAAAAAATATATAATTATATTTTATCGTCTTATATGTACCTCACATGACAAACATATTGTCACTATGAACAACTCTTCCAGACATTAACAAATTATCGATACGTAATGTATGTTTGTTAATAGCAGTTTTAGCTGGTACTAAAAACGTAAACAATATCAATAAAATCAATATTTAATCAAGCAACTGGTAAAATCTTATACTGATGGATTAGCACGGAATCTGTCTGGACAGACCCTTTACGTCCCTGACGTCTACAGAAGATTGAATTAAACGAGTACGTATTGTTTGATAACACTCTCGTTTAGGGGTAAAACATTGAGTAAGGATAATTGTACAGAAATAAGATCATCCTTAAGATATTTTAGTAGACAAAGGTAAAAGTGACATTCTCAAAAACAGGGATTTTATGGCTTCTAGAACCTTTGCGTCTTTGCTTGAATTTTAAGTAGCTTAATTATGTGCCTTTTCAAATTTTTTATAATATTAGTATTTATAAATATTTTATCAGACCTTCAAATGACTTTAAACCCTTTAATCGTAAGCATAAACGTAAGTACTTTCATTTATTAAACGTTCTTTACAAAGCTGAATAAAGGAGAGCATAATGAACGTCTTAAATGTTCTCCCAGAGCAAACTTTTCAGCGATGCACAGACGAGTATGACATGTGTATTATGCTTTTGTTAAAACAGAATAACATACTTCTATATTTCTTAAAAGAAAGCTGTACTAGGTCCCTCTTGCAGAATTTCACTAACTTACATAAAGAATACTTATCTCGACACGACTAAATATGTATTGTCATCTGTGGAAATACGTGATAAAAACACATTAATACAATATCTATATTATGGTTTTTGATTATTCAGCGTGTGAGAATAATAGGATTTCGTTTGCATTTATTGCAGCCTCGCTACGGATATAAATATTCAATAAGGCTTTTCAAACACTACATTGCCTGGATCAGGTCATTGACGTTTTGATTCCCAGATCACATGTACCTACTGAATCCTTTTTTTTATTATAAGTAGACTTACCTGTGACTAAAATTTTACCGTGTATTAAGCGGTGGTGCAACACAATAGCCAATAGGTAGGGTAACTATTTACTGGCGACTTTAACTCACGATTACAAACACAAAGTTAAGATAATATTGTCTTCTGTTTACGCGAATGTTATTCATTGAAATTAAACTACTATATACGGATTTCGCGTAAATAGAAACACCCATGATTAAATTATGTTCGGGTACTTTGAAATAACTACACTGGAACATTGAGACAACTACCATCTTAGTCTCCCCGTGACCAAGGCTGCTGAAAAGCAACCGAAACGTCGGGGAAAGTGTAAACATAAATATAAATAGTATAGTAATAGTGTAAATAGTTTTAATAGTTTCAATAATTCAATTAGCTTAAAATTTGTAAAGTTTATAGTAATTATAGTAGTGTAACAGTTTTTCAAAATTTTTTAATAAAGTGTCAAATAAACAACGCGATAAAATCCGTATATAGTAGTTTAATTTCAACAAAGTTAAGATTTTAACTTGTCGAGCGTTTTATTTTTATATAATTAATCAAACTTATATCTCATATTACAGATAGAAACCTTATGCATTATAAGCTTATATCTAAAACAAATATTCAACATATCAATGTCAATGATGAAAGTGTGAGGAAAGCGCTTCATATGTATGGTGAAATATGAATATCTACCAAGTATCGATAGAGCTGGCTTTATTCGTCCGATGGAAGAAAGGCATGTTTGTGCTATGATAACTGATCTTGCCCAATAAATTTGTCTTTTGTACCATATACGTAGATTATATTATTTCTACCTCTATGCCGTACTGTCGCACGAGCATACTCAGCTGTTCCTTAACACGACACGACACGACCTGTGCTTAATGTTTTCTTGGAAGCAACGTCTGAATGTGATGTGATTGCGGTGGAATGCGTATTTGGAATTCAGTGAAATTATAGTATAATTGTTCTACATTTAATTAATATACCTAACTGGTTAATATTATAAGCCGTATTTGTTCAAGTAAAATAAATAAATAAAATACATTGAATTAATTCTCTCGTTGGTCGAGTGGCCTAAGTTTGTGTTAACATCGCGTAATTAAAAACCATTGTAATAATATCAATAAAATCTGAGTAGTTGTCAATTTATATTTCATTGAGCACGTTCTTTTAGGCTGACATTTTTAAGTATCAACCGTCGAAACATTCTAACGAATGGATTGTGGGAGTATTGGGTGAACAAGAGAAATGATTAGGGTGGCTCGCAGGCAATCCGATTGCAGATTTTATGTGACTTGCATACTAAATGCACGCCGACCACTGCCGAATGATCTGTATAAATTATGAAGGCGTGTCCGCAAAATGCGCTTTGCATAGAAAATGATCCAAACTATCTCTAAATGGGTTAGTAGATATTATGCATAGGGATTACGCCGAGAATTTGATTAGTTTGCAATGTTATTGTTTGTATGTTAACTAGTGAGTTTACAATGGATGTCTGAAATATACTTTATCAACCCCTGAGTCTTCGTCGAAGAGGGTAATGAAAACACTATGTGGGCCTGTGTGTCTGTCTGTTAGTGACAGTTTGTTAGTGACAGGCATAACTACGGAACCACTAGACCGATTGACTTGTAACTTGGTGTGCAGATACCTTGGAGTCATACCTCGGTCGAGTTTGAATAGGTATGGGCCCTGTGGGTCAAAAGACCCCCGAGATATAGATGTCACAAGGGCACATGTATTTTAAATGGCAAAATATTGACTTGTAACTTGGTATGCAGACACCTTGAGGTCATACCTCGGTTGAGTTTGCATATGCGCCCTGTAGGTCAAAATATCCCCGACATATAGGGGTCACAAGGTCACAAGTATTTTAAATGGGAAAATATTGACTTGTAACTTGGTGTGCAGACACCTTGGGGTCATACCTCGGTCGCGTTTGAATATGGTCCCTGTGGGTCAAAAGACCCCCGAGATATAGGGATTATTTCTTTTCATTACTTTTACATTTAAGACGAAGAGGTTGAATCCTGGATTTTTACAACCATCTCGTTTGAACTAAAGTACTATAGTAGTTTGGTTCACAACATTTATCTAGACTTATTTAGTTATTTAGATCTGCCAAGTGAATTTTTAAGGTATTTTGCACCAACCGTCTTTACATCCTGGCGCCCTTTTCAGTCATCACCTATGTCATATTTTACTTAGATTTTTGAATAAGTTTTTTATTCTAGAAATATGGCAAATAAACATACGGCTTAGCTGATTATAAGCGGTAACCGTAGCATATTATTGCTTGCAATGCCGAGGCTATTACTCGCAAGTCGCCGAAAAATGAGATGAATGATAATACGTGGATAAAGCTCATTCAAATCGTTTATTTGTTAAAATATTGTTTATACAGATGGCGTGAAAAAAATTTTGCGTGTATATAATACACATTATACGATATACTTTATAATGCAATTATCTTATAAAGCAAGCCTATATCTGTTTAATGTGACCTTTTAGCAGGTAGATAAATAATTCAATTTCATAAACAAAATATGTATAGGTAATAAATAAACGAACGTGTATTAATTAAAAAGCGAAATGAGTTAATACGACGACAATTTGATCCAATTAGAAATTGTTAACCCTAAAATTATGACTACCCAATCCAGTTAGCTGCCAATCAATATTCAAAATAATTAGAAGTTTGTATAGGAAACTCACGGTTCGGTCCACCGATCCATGAAATTTGCCTCTTATCTATGGCGCTACGGTGGACACCAATACGGGAAGGTACATAATAATAGCCAAATTAATTTGTATGCTAATTTAGTTACCGGAGTGCCACTGAAATTTTCCGATTGGAAAATTTATCGAAACGATCCAGACATTGTAACCGATAGATCGATATAGGGTTAATATGAACTTCAAAATGTTTACAAAGGTACTTCTGATATGATTTCTGTTAGAGTTTTAAATAGAGACTTGGACTTCAGATTTTAGAGAATATGTATTTCTTATTTTTGCCCGGTGCTTCAGATAATAGTTGAACTAGACTTTTAACTATATTTACTGCGGTTAGCTTTTAAGAATATAGAGCTTACGGATTATACAATATAATATTCCGTTCTTTGACAGTTCACCAATACTCATGTTTAAAATATAGGTTCATGGGACGTGGGACTTACTTGCTTTAGGACTGCAATACGTATTTGTATTGTATTTAATAGCATTTTTTTAGCAGGGCAATAGCAATTTTTGTTTTATTTAATTTAAATTTGGTCTGCATTTGCTCTGATAGTCGGAGGCAGCGTGGCCCATACACAATTCGTGGATTAAATATATAATAACAGAATTTACGCTACAATGTTTGTTCTCCTCTCTCTGTATCTTGTTATTAGAGGTGGTATCTAAATGACTTACGACTGTCAATAAACGATTCTAATATTAACTGTACTTGTTATAGTTTGGTGAACTACGTTCGATTATATAATTGAAATTCCATATGTAGTCTTTGTTCGACTATAATAATCCAGCTACTGCATCAAACTTACTACATAAGTATAAACGTAATTTTCGCTTTTGTCCATATTTCCATTTTAATTCTGCGAGTAAAAGTTTTCCACGATTACCTACAACTAGTGTCACAAGCGAAATTTTATTAAAATAGTTTGGAACTATTATATATTTAAGGCTGAATCGGTGGCGCAGCGGTAGTGTATGCGTCTGCTGTGCATAAGGTCTCGGGTTCGATTTCCATGTCGGGCAAAGAGTAATTTGGTTTTTCTGTCAAGAAATTCTCTGTAACAGCACGGAGTCTGGAACTGCACCAAATGAACGGCAAAAGGATTACTACGTGGAGCCTAAAAACATGTTTAACGAAATGTCCGTCTACCTCAGGGATACTTTATGGGACTATGGACCATATCACCTGGAAGCGTTCAATTCTAAGACGGTACGCTTTCAGCGATCATTTCTCCCACGTACGTGCAAGCTCTGGAATGAACTGCCAGCTTCGGTGTTTCCCGAGCGCTATGATATGTCCTTCTTCAAACGAGGTTTAAAGAGAGTTCTTCTTTCACGGTAGGCAGCGGCTTTGCTATGTCCGGACATTGCTGAAGTCCATGAGCAGTGGTTACCACTTTCCATCAGGTGGGCCACTTGCTCGTCTGCCACCAATGGCAATAAAAATAAAAAATGAAAAATGTATACAGTGTGACTGGTTAAACATTGTACATACTTAAGGACATGATAATAATCTATGGTCAGACGTAACGTATAAAAAAGAAATAAAAATACAATCTGTATAACCTGCAAAGAAAACCTTTATGAAAATTTGTATGAAATATCCATAAAATGTGGACACTGCGCACACAGCTGTCGAGGCTAATGACCTTTGATAAAAAAAGGACGGGCGGGGGTGCAAATTCGAGAGAGTGCGGGGTGCGGTAGCGGGTGCGGGGGCGGAGGTTTTGTTTAGCTTTGGTATATGCGCAAGAGTGTTAGTTTTTATTGGATAACTAGGTCAAATTTTAAGTGCCTTTTTTTAGATATTCAGTTCCAGAATCGAGTACTGAATACCCTCCTTCAATATGTCCAGTCTTTTACCAATCAGCCTATATATTATGAAGTTGTAAAATTTTATATCTATGCTAAAATTATAATAGGATAATATTTATTTGTCTATATATCAACTATTGTCGTGGTAAAAAGCACCGATTGCTGGCGGTTCCAGCGTGCCGTACTGTGGCACGCTGCAACTCACCCATACCTCGGTCATTAAAGCAGCTTAAAACGCTCTCTTGGACTTTAACTCAGAAGTTGATATTTTTGCGGATGAATGGAAAGTATTATTATTAGAATATATGAGGTAGGGGTGAGCAGAATACGTGAATGCTAAATTTTAAATTTATATATTATATTATTGAATAGTGTAATTGGCGCAAGTCGTTCTATTTGATGTAAATAAATAAATAAATGCATAGGTAATCTCTGAAACTGCTAAACTTATAAAAACAATGGGTTGCACTCCGGGAGTGCCGACAGAAGTGAAAACTTGAATATTAACGTTGTGCATTTTTGATATTTTGGAATGGTTAGGGAATAATTTTGCACGAATTGCTTTAATTATCAGTATAAAAGTACTATCATTTATGTGGTAAAATACAATATTCATTTATTGCGCTATCGTACACAAACATGACAATTCTCCCAAAATCTCTCCTCTAATTTTCGATCAGGTCACGTGTCCTGACGCGAGTTTAACATTTTTTACCCATCACAAAAAAGTGCACAACGGCGCTAAAGAAGTTTTCACTTCAATAAAAATATAAATAATAGAGAACTAAACTATTTCTCAGCAGTATAATCAACGTTTAAATAACATATACTGACGTAGTCTTATGCTTATATCGCCGGAGGGATAGGCAGAGAGAATCCACCGGCGGGAAGCTATATTCCATAAACCTTGTTTTACCCTTTCCCTCTACAACAGAGAGTTAGATCCCCTCTTTCCTCAACCAAAAAAAGAGTAAAACAATTGTTCAAATGAACCAAATTAATCTTAATCCTAACTATATTATAAATGCGAAAATGAGTTTGTTTGTTTGTTTGTTTGTTACGCTTTCACGCCTTAACTACTCAACCGATCAACATGAAATTTTGCATACACGTTGTCAGGGGTACAGAATAAGACATAGGGTACCTTTCATCCAGAAAAAAGAACTGTTGCGAACCTAACCTAACCTAACCTACATTCACGCGAGCGAAGCCGCGGTTGAAAACTAGTAATCTATATATTAATACGTGAAGCAAAAACTTTGTACCCGTTTTTACGAAAATTGCGCGGACGGAGAAGTATGAAATTTGGCACAGTTAAAGTTTATATGGAGAAGGAGGGGCGAATCATAATAATTTTATAAAATATGCATTAGAAATACATTAAATTAATGAAAATACACTACACGCACACAACCATGCATTTGACACACACAATCGAATCGCGTTCGTAGTATTTTAACATTGTTCGTCTGACGTCGTACAATTCTTTGTAACTATGGTTACCTATACCTTATTTATATGTAATAGAGAAAAACAGAAAACAAAGTAGCAAGTTTAGGAATTTTGGTCGAATTTTGACCGCTAGGCGACCGCTAGTTATTATAATTACAGGTGAGGATTCGTAGAAAGCTTCCCGCGGTGCAATTTATATCAACCAACATTGCATATGACGCTAATATCTCACTGCGTATGTAGAATGGCGATATTTTAACTCGGAATACGGAATTTAGTTTCATAATTTGTCTCCGCTTCAGTGGGATTTCATGCAAGGAAATGTGGTATCTCATGTTAGTCCGACATAACGACGGTAACTTATACAATAATATTTATAAGTGTTGTTTGGGACACGTACTTATAATATTTATTTTGTTGTTTTCGGTCATTGTTTTTTATTGTGCGGATAATAATTGTTCGATAATTATATACTTTTATTTGGTTTTATTGCAGTTTTGTATGTAAAAATACTTATGGGTCTTGTATACGAATGATGTAACTTGGGCTTCATGCGCAAGCTACTCTTGTGGGCTACATGAGCAAGCTACTTTCACAGACTACATGCGCTTATCGCACAGGTTACATCGTTGGTTGCAAGCTAATCATTCTTGGGTTTCTAAAGCGGATAACTCGTTTCAGTCTTTTACATGTTGCATACATACATGGGCTTATACCTATCTATACTCAAGTCGGGTATAGCTATTATACCCACATTACGCAAGTTGTTACTATAGTCAGAGGTAATAAAGCGGGAATACACTTGTCATTTTTATCAAGCGACCTAATGGTAAAAGACTACCGTAACCTATGAACACAATCATACCAACCTCACTAATACCAGAACCAGGTCGCGTGTCAACCCTTAAAAATTAGAGAAAGGACAATATTTACATAATATTGACTACCAACACCTTTCTAAAAATAGCCTTAAGCTTATTTTAATCACCACATAATTGCAATATAAGGTTGTTTGGTTGCAATCAATTTCTGAAAGGTGATTCTCCAGCGGAGCTTACCCGATCCCGTTACTATAATTGGTCGAAGGGAACGTGCAAACAGGTTCATTTTTCTAATACCCCTAAAAATGTGATGTTTTACGTTCCTTTTCTTTTTTTAAGATGAACGTACCTAAGTATATTTCTAGATAGAATATATTTTATAACTATATCTATTATTATTGCATTCCAAATAACCAATTAAACTCTTTGTAATTCTCCTCACGGAAAATTAAACTGTATTGAATTTGGGATACCATTATGTCACGATGCTAAAACGAAATGTGATTTCTAATTGGTATACCCTAAAACAATTAACTAAAGGTTATATGTCCCTGTAAATGCATAGGTAGTTATACGCATAACATACTAACTAATTTTATAAATGCGATAGTGTGTTTTTATTTTCCGCTTTCAAGTCTTAAATACTCGGCTGATTATCATGAAATTTCGTATACACGTTTTCAGGGGTACAGAAAAGGTCATAGGGTAATTTTTAACAATAAAATACTGTTGCCGAGCGAAGTTACGGTCAAAACTAGTATATTATAATAATATGTATTGAACACTTACATTATGTAAGAGATAGCATAAGCTTTTAAAAAGGTCTGTTGGCTCGTATTCAAATTCAGTTCCGAGAAAAGATTACACCGATTAAGCTAATAAATTCTGTGTAACAACTCGGAAACAGCTCGATAGATGGCTTTAATCATGTCCTGGTTATGTGGAACCAAGTGCAGACTTTATAGTTAAAAATATATGGGTGGCATGTACGCCATTGCCTAACCCTTTGACGATAATCAGCTTGATTTTTGGGTGTACTTATGAAACTGCAATATTTGTGGTAAGTTTATAAATATTTGAAGAATTTTGCAACCTTGCCTAAACCATCCATGTACTTGACATGATATTTTTGACCAATTCTTCTTTATTTTGTTTAACGGCCCGTTCACACATGGGAGTCCGTTTTACTGGTACGTTTTTAACGGATACGTCATAAATTTATGCTCTGTTCACACATAGGCACCGTATAATGTTCAACGGATCCGTCATTACTGGATGCGATGTGTGAACAGAAAACTCGCAGTATACCGCCGCTATTCTACAAGGATGCACGCTGTCGTGTTGTATTGGTACTATCGTCGGAGAAGGAAGTAGCCTCAAAATCCTCCATTAGAATAATGCATATTTCGCGCCAACCTGCAATACTTGCAGTATTGTCTTTGTATTTATCCAGCGTCTTGTCTCAAAGGACTGGCCTATCTTCCACCAAACTAATTAACATTTCCTTGTCTATTAACTTTTCCCACTCCTTGGTTGACATGGTTGATCAGTGATTATAATAATTATTACACACAATGCACGCGCGCGTTCTCTAGGAATGTACAATAGAAAATATGAGTCAAACAAAACCTGTCGCATCACTCCCCCTCCTACACCCCGCACACACCGCCCGCCACGCACACAGTATCTATCCGTTAAAATTCTACGTATCCGTATCTTTTTACTGTTCCGTCGTCCAGTATTCGATGACAAAACGGAATGTAATTTTTTTACGGCACGATGTTTTTTACTGTATACAGAATACTGTGCCATGTGTGAAGTCGCTCATACGACTACATACGCCATCGACGAATAAAAAACGGACACGATAAAACGGAACAGTAAAACGGAGACATGTGTGAACCGGCCGTAACATGTATATAATTATGTTATAACTATTATTTTCTTTACATATTTAACACTGTATATGTCTGTAAATATTAGTAACACCTTAAGATTATTAATATTATTGGCTTATTAATTCATAAGGTAACTACTATATGATATAAGTTGTGTTACAAGTAGGTACTGAAGTAGCTGATAATAGGCTTACTCGTAAAATTATATAGCAACCAGTACTGTGCTGCTTCTATCAATCTAAATAATAAATAATGAGGAAATGTTTATCGAGACATCGAGACTACGACCAAAAAAAATATTTGTAAACCTACACTGACACCAAATGCCTCGAACCGAATATTCAGAGAGCAGTTAAGATAAATCTCAAACGTTGCCCTTGATTTTCTTTTGTTTGTCAATACGTGAGCTCGGAGAGACAGGGTGACAAGCCACTCTGACAATCAACGTCCCTTATTAAGATAAATGGTGCTCGCCCCTTGGAACACAATCAGGAATCGGACAAGCGAAATGTTTAGTAGACAGCCAAATAGTGTAGTAAATTTAAAAAGGTTGGCGTAGTAAGTAAATACAAAGTATTTGATCAAAAGTCAAGTACATGCTTGATCTACATAAATACGTCTGAAGTAGTTAGGTTTGATTGAGAATCTCAAATCACTAAGCAATATCCCTGTTTAGATCTCGATGGCTATTGAGTCCTTTGTCATTCGATAAATGTATGCTGATCGCTTAGTTCTATAACTATACAATAGATGACGCATAGTATCTTAGATGCAAAACACTGAGGCAAATTTCAATCCCCAATGTATGAATAGATTAATCGGCAAAGCGACGACACGGTTCGTCGAAGTCACAGATTAACTCCTGCTATAAGGAATGTCTTTTTCCTTAATATAATGTTAAATTCTACCTTAGCATGGGAAACGCTTATAAAATACTATTAATATCCTAACTATATTATAAAATATGCGAATGTGAGTTTGTTTGTTTGTTACGCCATCAGGCCTTAACTACTAGACCGAAAATCATGAAATTCACATACAATTCAGGGGTACAGAATAGGACATAGGGTACTTTTCATCTCGAAAAAGTATTATTTCTGAGGACATTTACCGTTTATTGACAAAATCTTGATTAACGCAAGGGAAACCGTGAGCAAAATCTAGCACTAAATATATATGTACTTAAAACAGTAACAAAATTAATTAACTTTGAACTTTCAAATACTATTTTTATTACTATCTTTCGTAGACGAAACCAATACTATATTAAGCATGTTAATTTTGTCTCTAAATATATGCATATGTTGTGGGGTATATGTAAGGTAAGTAAATAAGTAAAAGAAAGTAACAAATAATGCATACCTCATGTATTAAAACATATCTACACTTGTACACATACAATTTACCACATTTATCCGATTTGCTTCATGTTCTGTCCGATACAGGAGCCCGTAAGAACGGAGAGCCTTTGTCCAGGCGTATATTGTTAATAGACTATTGTTCCCGCCTGACACGTATATTACACAGCCTTAGCAAAAGCAACACTACGCCGAGAAAGCTATCATCTAGTCTATCTCAGGTTCGTTTAATCTTCCATCTACGTATTAAGGACCTTCGTGCACTGGCAATTTTTTGTTGCAAATATTTCTTTTTTTATAAGATGACACCCGCAGTTGCTTTCAATCTCTATGTCGCAGATGAGAACTTTATAGACATACAATTAGCGTGCGTAAACGACACCAATGATTATTTGATGAATTCACAAATAATTGTTATAAATCTGCATAACAATTATTTGTAGATGAATCAAATAATTGGTCTGTGTGGATTTTGAACTCACAATTGATTACCAAGTCACCCATCCGTGCAGTTGATAAACTTTATTTAGACACGAGACAGTCCCTTGCAACATATAATGATTGGTAAAGACGCAAGCAAAAGAAATATTGACCGCAGAAAGAAATCATGGTCAAAAATATTTAGGAATGGACTGGTATTGGAGTACTACGTAACTATTTCAAGTCACCAGAGTCGAATTAATAGTGAAAAGTTGTTTGCCAACCTACGTAAGCTGCAAAAGAACTACAATCTCATTAATGAGTTAATTTTTTTTTAAGAATAGTAAAAAAATATATAGTTTTGGCTAGCCTTTGGTTAAATTCGGACAACTTTGGCCAAAAATTGGATATTTTACCAAATAGTTAATATACGTCTCCGTCGTCGTCACGTAAGTCAAATTGCTATAGCTAATTTTATACACATGTGAGGCTTACATGTCAGCATTTGAAACGTGACAATCGAACATACGCAATAAAAATCAAATTCCTTTTTGATTATTACGATATATATTTATTATATCTAAATTGCCAGCGTGCGAGTAGCCGTCGTCCCTCAAGGAAGTTCCGTAAAGCTAATTACCTACTTCCACCTTGTATCTTGGTGCTCGGTTTGAAATTAACTGAAAAATGTTCACAACTCTTTACAAGTTGCCAAGATATTTCCAACACGTCTTAGAAATTTGAGCGTAAGAGCTCATTACGCCAGCAATTAGAAGTTTGTATGAGAGGCATCTAATGACTTGGGACATCATAATTTTACAGGAAACATGACGTGTGACGTATTACATATGTAGGTAGGCATATACACGTAGATAGATATTGGATGTTGAGTCAGAGCTTTAGAATTTTGTTATTACGTAATGTTGAGAAGGCTGTGTACGAATTTAAGTTAGCGTTATCGTTATACAAATAACAGACAAAAATGAAGCCCATACTTTTTAAAACAGCAGGTGAAGTAATATTTATTTCCACACATACATTTTTCAATCAATGCGAATCTTTAAAGATGTTTGAATCTTTGTTACTCAATCACGTAATTCGTTGAACGAATTTAGTACACAGCTTTTCCTCTCGACTACATTTATTGTCGCCATAAGCAATGAAGTCCGAAGTGAATAAGAAAACCCGACTTGGATTAACACATAAGCTACCTTTATCTCAATATGCGTTATTTTGCCGCAGGGATCGGCATAACCTTATAATGTCCTGTATGGCGTAGGGCATAGGCTAGTTATATGTTATAGGAGATTAATGGTATCTAAAGATTGTGCTTTTTTGATTATATGAGATTAGTAATAGTACAACGAAATGTTCGATCCCCGGTAAATGTGTTTCGAGATTTACTACAATAAGATCACTTGCTATGACAGAGGACCTAATGACATAGCTGGAGTAAGGTGTGTGAGTGTGTGATCTATCACTTCGAGTAAGTATATTTATGATGCGTACATGCGTATTACATAAATATTTTGCTATGACCGGTATTTAAAATGTACTGTGAAGTATAAAGTATCGGGTAGTATTTAACTGCACAGCAAAAAAATGCTAATTGCGCAGCAAAAAAAGCTAATTGATCAGCAACTCATGGCCAGCAAACTTTAAAGAGATCAAACTAAGTCGACGGAGCCCCGCGTTGCGGGGCTCCTATTTTGGGTGGGTTTAAAAAAAGGAACCTAACATAACCTAACACTTCCGAGACAGAATGCAGTGATTTGAGGCGTATAGATGCTCGTTATGCTATGCAATATTTGCTGACCAATTAGTATTTTTGCTGATCATTATATTTAATCCCTAAGGTATCATACATATAATAACTATGAGCCTAATATTGAATAATAAAATTAACATCTGCCAGGTAAGATTCAGAATTCTACTTATTTATTTAAAAAGTCATTTTCGTCTTAGGATAACATATTATAACCGTGTTCCAGGAGTTCATAAACTTTGAAACAAGACTACCCAGACTAATATTTATACGAGAAAAATTAGCTTTAAAATATAGTACCTAATCACAACTTCGGGTGCGGTCAAACCGCAGGCTACAACCTATTGGCTAGAAGATATTTAATAGCACACTAACCCACCACCTTCAAATAGTATTTATCTATAAGATAAAAGTCTCGTCATCTCTCTTCTTTAGCCTAACAAGAGTGAGACAGCATGCGATTTAGTTTTTGTATAACTTTGAACAGATAGTGGTGGAACTGGCCGTAAGAATACAACTGTCATTTGATTTTACTAGGTTAGAGCGAAATGACGTAGTGGTTTAAGTGATCGCCTCGCTATTGCCACCGCGCCGAGTGTTGTGGGTTCGATGTGGGGGACTACTATTTGTATGATCCACAAATAGTTCCGAGTTTGGGTGTGTTTTAATATTATTATTTGGGTATATTTTCTCTTGTGTCTGTTGTTTGAATGTTTGTAAAGTCCCCACGACTCAGGAATTATTCCTAGTACGTAAGATGCCTTTTTAGGAAATTATTGCGCGTTAGGCTTCAATATTATAAGATGCTATCTTTAAGTTCCCGTAGAAAAAGCACGGATATTTTATATTTGATTAAATTAATTCATGGTTCTATAGATTCTCCTGAACTGCTGGCAAACTTAAATATATGTATTCTTCGTCCAGGTAGCCGATTATTGAACAGGAAAACATTTATACTGCGACACAACCGCACTAATATAGGTCAAAATTCACCCTTGCACCGTATGATGTCATTGGCAAACTTTATCCATTATGAAATTGATATCTTCACTGGTTCCGTAGCCTCCATCAAATCCCAATTGATTAATAACATTCAATAACTGAAAATTGTCCTAGTGTTGTATTTTTTTTATTATTTAATCTTTGTTATCGTAATCTTCCAATATCGCTACTGTAATTAATTATTTACTCTCTTAATATTATATGCATGATATATTTACATCTAGTAGATGTTAATCTAAAATGTATTTCAGCTTATGTCCTTTGATGAACTGCGATTGTTCATCAGTTTTGTGAATCACAAAAAAAATGTAACGAAGTAATAAATAGCTCAATAGTTTTTGGTTCACAATGCAAAATATTTAGACTATAGCTCAGCTAGTTTTAAAACTAGTCTAGTTGAACGACGAGATACTCGCTCGCAGGTTCTAGCCTAGATAGTATAATAAACAATTATATTACATCTTTACTAGCATACTATCCTCAAATTTGAAGTTTACTGATTTGACCATCATGCGCTATAACTTTACTAGGACATGATTCACCACGATCTGACCGCGCCCTTCTTACCTTATTGATAGTGACGATTATTACAAACATTATTTACGCCATCCATGCAATCAGACTAACGTCACTACATATTATATAAAAAACTTTTTAACAAAAAAGAAACCAACTTCCAAAAACTCCCTATTAGCCCTAAAAAGTATAAAATAATACTAAATCGAATCTACTTAATCTTGAAAATCTAACCTATATAACCTAACCTACCTAACAAAATTTAACAATTTTTGGAGTCGGTGCCAAGCCAAGTATCTCCAATCTGAGCATGAAATCATTCTGCTAACTTTGTTACACAGCTTACGTAGGTAATTAAATACATAATTAAAAACATATAACTATCTTTTAACTTATCGTATTAGTATTGTTGTCATCTATCGTGTTAGGCTTGGCACCGACTCCAAAAATTGTTAAATTTTGTTATAGGTTAGGTAGCCTAGGTTATATAGGTTAGATTTTCAAGATTAAGTAGATTCGATTTAGTATTATTTTATACTTTTTAGGGCTAATAGGGAGTTTTTGGAAGTTGGCTTCTTTTTTGTTAAAAAGCTTTTTATTTTTGTATTTTTAGTGATAAAATTTTATACGTAGGTATTGTCGTTCATGGACCGACCGCGCCAAGCGCAGCTTAACCTTTGATCAGTCGACCAGTGCGGCTTTTAATGAAATAATACATTTATGTATAAATCAAACTTGAATACGAGTACTATGTGCTACAACTAGCTTAAATATGTAACTACTACTAACTTTGATAGGAAATGTGGTACCCTGATATACTGAAACATTTTGCGTAACCCTTTCGAGTGTACAGACGTGATGTTATTATGTGAGATTGCGTAAACAATGCATATTTATGCGAAAGCAGCGATTGCGTTTGATTTGCTGTCATTTTTTGAAGAGTTCCGTTGTCTGTCTCGGAAACCCATCATCAGATCTATATGAAATTTAAATGGGACCATTTCGGAATAAACCCTTTCGAATAAAAAATAATTTTGCAAAACCGTCTATATTTGATGGAGTTATGCCCGAACATACATAAAAAAAACATACAATCATCCGAATTGAGAACCTCCTCCTTTTTTGGAAGTCGGTTAAAAACAAATCCTTTGCTGCATCTGTCTGCTGTTCGCGATAAACTCAAACATTACTAAACGAATATTCATGCGATTTTCACCAATAGACAGAGTGATTCATGAGGAAGGTTAAGGTGTATAATTTGTTAAGGTGCGAAGACCCGTGCGAAGACGGGGCGGATCGCTAGTCAGTTTTAAAAAACTTAGCTACACCAACCAACCGAAAAACTCTCAACCAATAGTTACAGTTACTTGTATCTTGTTCTTATTTTAAAATAGTTTTAATCACAATATAAATTATTATACAGTAGATATATTCTAGCTTATTGTAGAATAATTTATATTGTGATTAAAGTCGGTTACACTAACCACTACGCCATTGAGGCCGTTAAATGCCTACGCATTTAACGGCCTCAATGGCGTAGTGGTTAGTGTAACTGTCTGCCACGCCAGAGGTCACGGGTTCGATGCCCGCACAAGTCAAACATTTGTGTGCATGAACATGGATGTTTGTCTTGGTCTGGGTGTTTCTATGTATAATATGTACCTATGTATTTACAAAAAAAAAAGTATATATGTATGTATATCCATTGTCTAGTAGCCATAGTACAAGCTTTGCTTAGTTTGGGCTAGATGGTGTTGTGTGTATGTGATACAATATTATATTATTATTATATTATATTATTGCTCTCATCGCATAAGTCTGCGATTGTGTTAGCGTAGCGAAAAAATTCTAAGTCTATGGTGTTAACGATCGATCGTGACGTCCCGGGAAAGGTTCCCAACTCAGCAAAGTGTCATTGGGTGTTTCTGTTAGGAAATTTCAGCACGGTATCTAGAAATAAGCCCAGAATCATTGAGTAAATAATAATGTACTACGTACTATAGGAGATTTTTTAACGTAGAAGAATATAAATATGCATTGTACCTCTCTGCGAAAAAAGGGAGCAAAGAGGTTATGGCGGGCTCGCTCAGGAAAGATGGAACATCTCGGGTACTGCCGACTAAGCCTACCATGGTGTGCGAACTCGCTGCCTTGAATGGTGGGTGTGTCGTTGGAACTGAAACTACATCAGCGAGTCACCCAGCAGTGCCCAACGCAGGAAAGAAATGCCTGCGGACGACGATACATCAACTAGAGCGTTTGTAACACACATCGGCGTGCATGCTCTCTATATCACGTGGTCTGACCCATGCGCTTACTGCAACGAGGCAGTTGAACATTTTTAATATTTAGAATATGCTTAAGTAATATTATGTATTTCGCGGTATTGCTAAATTAATTTTGCAATCGAGTTAGAGGCACACCGGCGGTCAGACACAATAGGTTTTCAATTATATCTGGCATTCCTAAAGTTGGCATTTTGCAGTCTATTGCTGTCTACGGCTTGAGTTATCCACTCAAAGCAGTAGACTACAATAGACTGCGAAATATGGATAAACTGCAGTACACTTATGCCTGCGATATAATTAGTGTGCAAATTATGCACTATTGTGTTTCGGTTTGAAACGTACTGTAGCTAGTGAAATTTCTGTGTATGTGAGACTAAGATCAAATGTCTCGGGGTCGGCAACGCGTGAGTGATGTGGTGGTGCGCGAGCGTTCATAGGCTACGGTAGCCGCTTAGGCCGACCCCACATTTGGCGTGCGCGTTCCTCGGGCGTGTGAGTAGCGAGGGCGCGGCGCTCGCGGCGCGAGCGTCGCGTATTGCTGGCGTTACTGCCCTGCGGCGTCTGCCGAGAGTGCACGCGGCACGCATGCAGCGCTCGCGTCGTGTTTTTACCCCTTCACCCGCTATCCTCGCCGCCCGCTACTTAGCGAAGGCGCGGCGCGCGCGCCGCGAGCGTCGCGTGTTGCTGGTGTTACTGCCCTGCGGCGTTTGGCGAAAGTGCACGCGGCGCGCGCGCGGCGCCAGCGTCGCTCACACGCCCGAGGAACGCGCACGCCTAATGTGCGGGAAGCCTTACCATCAGGCAAGCCGTATGCATGTTTGCCGATTTCATAGCAATAAAAAAAACGCTTTGGAAACATAAAACGCATTGGTCTAGGTATAGTCAACAAATAGCAGCTATGTATACTCAATAAACAGTTATTACCAACCCTCACTACATTAAACTCGGGGTTATTTAATAGGCATTGGGTAATTTAACGCATAAGTTTACTTGGCTGCTGTAGGCAGTTAGTAATTTGGTAAAATTGACCGTTAGGTGCCCATATGTAATTTGTGCCTAGGCAATTAGTTTCGGGTTAGTTTCATCCTTAAAATTAAATTTGTGAAACAAGTAAGCCTCAAATTACAATGGATTAGTTTATAATGTTCCAGTGCTAATGCAAATTTGTTTATATCCTGTTCGCTTACATTTATTACGCTGCCAGATTTTGCCCTCGGCTTCGCTTGCGTAAATGCAGGTTATGTCAATATTTTGTCCCTGGGTAACAGTTATTTTCACAAACAAACAAATAATCTCACATTCGCATTTATAAAATTAGTCAGGACTAGATTTTGCCCGCGACTCCACTCTCATAAATACTAGGTAGGTAGGTTAGGTTAGATTAGTAAGAGTACTTTTTCTGGATAAAAGTTATCCTATGTCCTTTTCTGTACGCCCGACCAAAGTTCATCATGATCGGTCGATTAGTTAAGGCGTAAAAGCATAACTGTTTGTTAAAAGGTATCCTATGTCCTTTTATGTACGCCTTCGCCACGTCCTTTTATGTTGTATTTTGTTCCCCTGACAACGTGTATGCGAAATTTCAGGATGATCGGCCTAGTAGATAAGGTGTGAAAGCGTAACAAAACGACAAACTTACATTCAGATTTATAATATTAGTTAGGATTAGAATTATGGCTAGGATATTTATTATCTTTAATCTTGTCGGTGCAGACTCTTCCATGTTTCTCTATTCTCCGCCAATACCTTGACTTCTTGGTACGACATGACTTTCCCTTTTTCTTCACCTGAGATATTTAAATTTGTCTTGCTCTATGTACCCTTTCTCTTCTGACTTTTATTTTCCCTTCAAAGATGGTCCTTATAAAGTTGTCATGTCATAATTAACGAGTGTCCCAACATTGTTTCTATACGACTGTTTAATTTTTAAAATATACCTATTTCTTTTACTTAATTAAGATACATAGAAACGTTAAAGTTTTAGCGTCTAAAGAACAGGCTTGGACTAGTTTAGAGGTTAGTGCTCATTTTGAATTTTTATCATTTAAGAAATTGTACTACTGGTAAAAACAAAATGTAAGTGGTTTTTGTGTCAATAAAAGCTTTTTATTTAATTAATTTTTAACTTTTGCGTTGCATAATGTAGATATATTAATATAATATGTAACTGGTGTCAACGCGGTCATGCATGTTTACCTTTTTAACACGCTTTTATTAGTTTCACTTGTATGTATGTAACCGACTCCTTTGAGCTCGATTTTGACCCACTTCAAACGGTCAGATTTCATTTAAACGTTGTAGACTTATTGAGGACCGATGACAATACAATAATTTAAAAAAAAAAAATAAATAATAATATATATCAACTAAAAAAACACGCTTTATTAAAAAAAAACAAACTAAAATGTAGAAAATAATTTATTATTTTCTACTTTTTAGTTTGTTTTTTTAATAAAGCGTGTTTTTTTATTTTTTTAAACTATTATTTATTAATGCTTGCGTCAGTTTGTGACCATGGGCGGTGTAACTTGGTCGAAACGTCAAGCAATAAAATTGTTTACACCCGTTACGTATTATATATCTTTTTATTTAGTTATTATTTTATAGAAATAAATAGAAATTATTTTTTATTATTTCGTCTTTGTTAGGTACATAATTACATAGTCTCACGCCAATATCTCCGAAAGAGAGTCATAGGTGTATTACTTGCGGATTATGATAGTTATGTTTTTAAATCCCACGTACCATAATAAGAGGTGAGCCTGCTGCTATCTTCCAGGCGCAGTTTTAGACTCCGTGCTGCTGTCCCGTCTGTCTGTGCGGGACTGCTGTTTATCTCAGCAACTACAAAATGTTAATAAAATTGTTTTAAATAATGCTTATCCAAGTCTATTATAAATTCAACTAATATTATAAATGCGAAGTTTGTTTGTTACGCTGCCGCGCCTTGACTACTCGACTGATCATCATAAAATTTACCTTTCATCCAGAAAAGGTACTATTCTCGAGGAACAGAAATTTATTGACGAAATCTACATTAAAGTGAGCGAAAATCTTGTTGAAATTAAATAAAATGCAACAAAAGCTTTTTGTGACAAGAGTGAATAGTACTTACACCTTTTTAGAGTGAGTTGAAAATGTCGCCATTGGAAAGACCTAAGTCTGAACGCTTAAGCAAGTGAGCGATGATGAAATCCAGCCTCAATACCTTGCTTGCAACTGGCAAATAGGCATGATGACATACTCTGGCTAACACTTGAAAGGTATACAGACTCGGTGCTCTGTAAGATGTCTTCGCATCTTACAATAGAAATCATACAGTCGAGCGAGAGCGACGAGTGTTCCACTTCCGACGTTATTACCTAAGTTTAGAGAGCCTCCATATTTTCTTTGAAAAATTCTCACAACTGCTCTTAAACTTTTGCAATTTTCAATAGAAGCATCATTACACGTAGCGCTATAAGTAATTTAAGTGCAATGTAACGTGTTTGCCGAGTAATTTTGTGAAAACTATGACGAGTAACTTGGAAAATAGATATGGCTGTTTGGTAAGTATGGATGTATTCGATTTTTTTTAGGACTATCTCATAATGCATATACTTAATAATACCTTACGCATGTATGAATAGCACTATAGTTTACAAATTAATCAGAGTGGAATGGTAGTGGTACCATTGTGGGTTTAAGCAAAGGACAACAATTAGTGTGACTCTCAAATAGTCCTTATGAATTTAATTTGGGTGTTTTTGCAAACCGTTCTTTTAATTTGTCTAAAGTCCCCACCAAATAAAAAAATAGTCCCTAAGGCTATATTCTTAGGCATTCTTTATGTAAAAGAAATCTATTATAATGAGTACGAGTATCGTTTAAAAAGAAATTATAACAGGATCAACTCGGCTAGAAACTTTAGAAGTTAACAAAGTAAACACTACAAATAGGTGTATCTAACACGTCTGGGTGCATAACACATATTTAATTAAGGTCTTACTTATGGTAAGTAAGTGTGTATAGCTATGAACTAAAGCCTATCGACGGTACAGAAGCATCACTATGAGCATGCAGTCAGTATCTGTTGGGATCCACCCGTTATGAACACTTATGAGTTATGACCGTCGATATCACTTACCGTAAGATATCCGTTATGCAGCGACACATGCCACGAAAGTTTGATCTGAATTCGGAAAACTTTTACACATTCAAAACTGTTCTGATATTTCAAGTTTTTGTTACTCCATCGAGTTCACGTTCAATCCCATTTGATCGCAAGACATTGCACTATTGCTCCGAAAAACAGATGTTTATTTAACAGGTAGTTATTAGACTACCCTCTTTTATGAAAAAACTGCTCTCAATTTGAACGAAGATTCGGCTGTGTTGCCATGAATCCTAACTAATATTATAAATGCGAATGTGAGTATTGTTTGTTTGTTACGCTTGCACTCCTTCACTATTCGCCCGATCATCATGAAATTTACCTTGCATCTAGAAAAAAAAGTACTGACACCGAGGGATGGAAATTTAGTGTCAAAATTTAGAACACCGCGAGAGAAAATCTAGTTTAAAATAAATTCGATCATCATGACATTCACAAACGCAGTTTCAAGGGAACAGAGTTTCAAGTACTAAAATACTTTTTATGTAACCTAACCTTATCTACATTTACGCGAGCAAAGCCGCGGGAAAAAGCTAGCATAGTATAAAAAAGAGAATGCTCAGGTACCTACTTGCAGGTACTGTACATGTGGCCTTTATATTATTATTACTACAGACTCATTCAAATTCACCCCTCGCATATAGCTACCGGTGAAGAAAAAACTTATCACTCAAAGTTTTCAAGTCAGACGCAGGACGACAACATTTTGCATTACAAGCCTCCTTTGATTGAGTAAATTGAATTTCGAAAGTTTTGATATAAATTTCGGAACTTGATTAGGTACATAGATCTCTCAGTAGGTAAGTATCCCACGTGAGCAAGTATAATAATACACTAATATTTTTAGATACGACCCATTTTTCTATAGGTATTAATATTATTATGTAAGGATTAAATTCAAAAACGACTCAACCGATTTTAAAAATTCTATCACCATTAGAAAGCTTTATTGTCACCGAGTAACATAAGCTGCATTTTATTTAAAAAGAAATGGTCATTTTACTAACATAATCTAATCTAACCTACTTTTACGCGAGCGAATCCGAGGGCAAAAGCTAGTCATAAATATAATTATGTACTGTTATGGTATTACCGCAGCCTATAAACGCGTGAAAGACTGGAAAATTCACTCGAGTTTTGTCACACTTGTCTCACGACTGGGCACAGGCCTCTCCTTAGTGTGAGATGGATTAGGCCATAGTTCATCACTATGGAGTGCGGTTTGGCAGACTTCACATAATTATCTTCGAGAACATTATTGAGATCTCCCAAATATGCAGATTTCTTCACGATGCTTACCTTCACTGTTAAAGCAATCATACGTACATGCTTAGTTAGGATAGGCTATTGCCTATCCAATCTAAGCATGTATGTATGATTGGGCTATCACTACATATTATAAAACTAAGTCTCCCGACGCGTCTGTCTGTCTTTCTGTTAACGATAAATTCAAACTACTGAACGGATTTTCATGCGGTTTTCACCAATAGACAGAGTGATTTACAAAATATGTATAATTTGTTAAGGTTGTACAATTCGTGCGAAGCCGGAACGGATCGCTAGTGACTAGATATAATTGGGATATCGTCGATCGGCGCGACTAATTGCCTGGCGTCGCTTATAGACTAACGACAAAACGATTACTACCTAGTCCTACAGTCCCGCCTCTCATAGCTCGTCGACTACTTATTAGTTTCCAGCTTAAGTCGCTCCTCGCTAATCGTCGCCGGTAGGATAAGTGCCTTAATGGGAACTGTAATATTCGTCGAACGATCTTTATTCCCAATTATTTGTACCTACCATATATATTAATTGAACGCGGTAATCTAAGAAACTACCAGTCGAATTCGTAATAATCTATTTTTGTTTCATGACCTCTTTATAAAAGAGGGTTATACAGTAGGTATATACCTACTACGACCTACGGAGGCGGAGCTGTAACTATACCATTTATTAATTTGTAAAACCCCTGAGCAGTTATTCTTATATAATAATTTCAGCCCCGTATTAAACTGTCCCACTGTTGACACGAGCCTCTTCTCAGTGTGAGAAGGTTATAGTCCACCACGCTGGCCTAGTGCGGATTGGCAGACTTTACATATCTTCGAGCACATTATGAAGAACTCTCAGTCAGACATGCAGGTTTCCTCACGCTGTTTTCCTTCACCGTTAAAGCAAGCGATAATTAACTATTTAATACGCACGTAACATGTATTTAGAGTTTTTTACTTAGTTTTTGTGGCGAAATTTTTTATTTTTGTTAGATGTGGTTGCCTGTAAGTGAATGAGCACAAGGCATGTCTGTAAATAATTAGTTAGAAGTAAGAAATGTGTATCATTTGTTGGCGATCCAAATAAATAAATAAATAAACTTCGAAAAGTCAGAGATGCACGCCTTGGGATCGAACTCAACACCTCTGCGTGGCAGTCCAACGGTTTACTTTTTTAGTTATCCTTATCTTATCTTGTGTGTGGGGGCCAGTCTGTACTGACCGGCGACACTTCGACCCAGTGGGATCTTTTGTGTCAAGTTAGTTATCCTTACAAATACCTATTATAAATTTGAATGTGAGCTTCTTTGTTTGTTATGCTTTCACGCTTTAACTATTCGACCGATCATCATGAAATTTCGCATACACATTGTCAGGGTACAGAAAAGGACGAAGAGTTCCTTTCATTTAGTAAAAAATACTGTTCTCGATAGAAATTTATTGACAACATTTACATTACCGTGAGTGAAGCAGCGGGCAAAGTCTATTCGGCCTATTATCTTCCTATGGAGGCGACATGATCACTAAGTGATCAAGCATCTTATATTAAGTAAATAAAGAAAAAAAGTCTAGTGCCTATATAAAAGAAACCGTAGGTAGTCTCTTGTTCGATAAACATTTTTAAATGGTTATATACTTAGTAGTATACCTACCACACATATAATACAATATATCACAGCAACTTTCTATTTTTAAATCGTGTAGGGACTGAGGTGAGTTGTGACAGAGGAGAGTTGTGACAAAGACGATTTCTCGGAACCTATGACCGTTAGTGAACTGGCAACAGTGCACGATTGTTTCTTTAGAGACGCGTTACTTGACGCAATACGCGCCAGAGGCGCACGCATAGATTAGTATGGCGCACGACAAGCGGTTGCGTGAGTACGACGTCAGCATGAAAAAAACGAAAAGTAAGTCTTTTATCAAAATTTTGATTGTATTTATATCGTGACATATTACATTCACGTAGTTATTCTATTTTTGCTTATAGGTACTGTGTGGTTTTTGAAGTTTCAAAGCGTGGCATTGTCTTGCTGTATTTGCATCTTGTTTCGAAATTACGAATTATTATTCCGACCAGGTCGTGATTTTTGGCACCTAGGACAGTTGTGACACGCTGTCACAACTCTCCTATTTAGGTTTCTCTTCTAGTTAGCTTATTTTAAATGTTTTTTGCAATGTTCTGTTTTCTGTTTACATGTAGGTATGTTCGTTTATTTTAGTCAATTCTTACAACCTAAGTTTGACATAAAAAGTATTCCGCATTTAAAGTCTGTCTAAAAATTTTTTTGGGCATGTGGTTCGGTGTTGCATGCTCAATTTGCTATTTTTTGTTATATCCACAGACAAAGCCACGACATCTAGCAATCCATCTTTGCCAAGCAATAACGCCATTGAACCCGTTAACTCCACGTCTACAGCTCGTATTCCTCTTGCCACTACTTCTGATGTGTTCTCGCCAGAATCAGTAAGGCCGTAGCCAAAAGCTCCACCAAGAAAAAAGAACCAACCTAATAGACGCAAGATTAAGTCAGCTGTGCTAACCGACACACCTACCAAGGATGGAATAGCTGCCAGTAGAAAGTTAAAAAGCGTGTTTTAAGCGAAGAAAAGAATAAACCTAAAAAGGCCAAGAAGAAGACTAACAAGAAAAGTACAGGTGATGCCAAAGAAGATGCAGAAAATGATTGTTTTTGCTTGTAGGTACTGCCTTGAATCCTATGTCAATAGTAGATAGATCAAGTGAGAAGGTGATTCAGTGCCTGGAATGCAAAGACTGGTCTCAAGATGATTGCAATGGGGGCGAGCTGCAATACGTCTGTCATAATTGTTTAGGTATCAGATTAGATTAAGATTTTTGACTGACTTTAAAACGACTAATCTCGTAATGATGCCATAATTACTTACAAAGGATTTAATACTTGTTATATTTAGGTATATTTCATGTTATTGTAGTTCCTACAATTATGCCAAATGATAATTAAAGAACTTTTATACAAAAAAAATCGTGTATTTTGTTTATAATTCCTGTAAAAGTATTTTATCTTTCAAATATAGTCTAGATATACAGCTGTCACAACATATCTCGGTGTTAGGAGAGTTGTGACAAAGAGAGTTGTTTCAATTTTCGTGGATTTTTTCAGAGACCTTGCTTATAAGTATAACATTCATTGACTCTGATGTCTGCTTTTAAAAGAGTAAGGATTGAGCTACATTGAGGCAAAGAGTTCATAATCGTGGTATGTTGTTTTAATGAGATGTGTTCTTTTAAGTAAAAATTGTCACTACCCTCCTCGGTCTCCCCTACCTACCTATCTAATTGTTTTACAGCCAGTATTATGACAAGCACCTGTCATGATTTCTTAATAATTCTGTTCGGGAGCTTTTATTTACCCAACTCGCAACACAACCAACCGTCATTTTTAATAGTGGGATTATTGTGGAAGGGAGAAAAAGTAACTCGGCTCTCGGCGAAAGATCGCTCAGTAGTGAGGAACTAGCATTCAACCGAGTAAGACGTTCTCAACAGTCTGAGTAATTGCTGTGAATTTGGTAATATAGCCACATAATATTTTAGACAAGTGAATTTCAGTATGCAAATATGACAATGTACAAAAGACATCTCCCGCACTGGGATTAATTCGTGTAGATACCTACCGCGAGAAACTTAACAAACATTCAAAGAACAGACAGAAGGAACACTCAATCACTCAATCAATCACTAAAGGGATATAAAACAATAATACAGTTAGCTAATTTTCAAAATTTATTTGTTAGGTACCTTATTATCATCGCAAAATTTTGCGACGCAAACTGTACCTACAATTGATCCTTTCTGCAGTGCATTGAAATTGCACCAAAGATAGCGAACGAATCAATTTTGTTTCCGACAATAACCACTATTGAAAGCATCATATTTTGTAAAAACAAACTGAAGGTAAAGCGCTTTTTACTATTGAATTAAATTCTATATTGACTTGTTCACTTATTACACGGCACGGTTCCTATATAAAAAAAAAAGAGTTCAATTTTGACATATTTTTCATAGAATATGTATAAAAATTTAACTGTCCGTAGGTAAAACGACTGGACTTTTGATATAAGAACCGGGCTTAAAACGGCTTGTAGCAGTCTTTCTTTGGAATTCGGTGAGCGGCACTTAAGCGTATGCAGCTTATGCATAAGACTAGACCGATATGTTTCATTTATTATGTTTTTCAATGCTGTGATTCAGATATTTTATTTGTAGTTATATAAATAAAAATATTTAAACATAGGTAGCTTCATATATAATTTTTAAAGACAATGCCTGCTCTATGAATAATTCCTGTGTCGCGGCAGACTACAAATATTCAAACAACGGACACAAAGAACACTCAGACTCGAAACAACCATTTGTGGATCACACAATTTTTTGTCCCGTGTGGAATTCGAATCCACAACACTCGTTGCAGTAGCAGCGGCGAGGCGACCACTTAAACCACTACGCCATCCGTGCAGTCAAAATTGATTGTTGTTATTACCTTACTTTAATTAGGTAATATAATTGTTTTAAAGTGAATACTTTGAACAACATTATACTTACTTAACTATAGCGGCTTGTAATTAGCAATCTGTCTTCATACATATACTAAAATAATAAATGATTTTAGTCTCCAAGCCTTCTTTAAAAGTTACAAATAAATATCTTACCAAGTCCCACTTCAGTCTTGACGGTTTGAGGTTTAAATAAAAATAATCATATTCGTTGCATTTTTTATTCTCATACTTTAAAATAAAATATAAAGTATTTACAAAATTATAGAAATAGAATTCTAAAATTCATCACATAAGAGTTTCTAGTTTGATTCGTTCTAACACTACAAATTATACTAGAATACGTTCGTCCAGAAATAATACACTTAGGAATAAATACAATCATTTAAATTTATATAGCTTTGTTTTAGATTATTGCCACCGTAAATAAATTAATACAAGATATTGAATAATAACACTCAAGCCAAATTCAATACAAAATATTTGTAAACAAACTATTGTCCAATTAAACAAAAGTGATGGTACATAAAATAAGTTAGTTTACACTGGATAATATTATAAAAATCGTATGAAAAATAACATGAAATGGAAATTGATAGCAGGCATTCACCTTTATCAAGACTTGCAAAGCCAGACAAATAGTCCCATTACCATATTAGTTTTACATACAATACGTAAATTTACACTGGTTGAATTTGTTAGCGGTTTGTTTACAAATGTTTTAGTAAATTTGGCTTGAGTACAGTTACGTACACAATAGAGCTATCCCTTCAAAGTTATCTAACCTTTGAGTTCAGTGTAGGTATGTATTAGTTTACTGTAAATATTTATATTTTGGAAGATTTCTAATAGTATATAATTAATTAATTATACATAATTGTTTTAATAATTCTGAGATTCGAAACAGTAAGTAGTTAAATAATTACAATAGAGAAAATGGTATTATGCTATAACGTTTTTAAAATATCAGTTGTAAGTTTATTGTAGACGGTAGAATTGATTGAAACTCGTTATACATGTTGGAGAACAGTTCGCTTTGTGTAACGCAACGATTCCAATGGCGCATTTTTACTGTCATATAAAATGTTTAGGTGGTTCCTTTTATATTATCAGGATGACGATAAGGTATAACAGGCGTTAGTGTTAAGGTGGTTTCTTTTATACTGCCAAGGTGACCAATCATCATCGATTCGCCATCAGGCGGAACGTCATAGTTTACGGTAACCACTTACCATCGTGTAAGTAAGCGGTTATCAAAAACTATAACGGTTGCAATACAAGGTATATTACTTATACATTGCAAAATTGTATGTATTGTCACCGTGACAGGTGTGTATGTTCTTACACGAGCGAACTTTTTGTCAAAAAGGTCATGTGCATAGCTACCAAGTTTACATGGAAATGTTTCGATAACATTTTATTATTATAAACAACATATGGATGAATCATACATAATAATCATACATTAAAATCAAGTAAAATGTTCGATTTCATCAATAATACTAGGTACACGGGTATTTGTATTTTGTTCTGATTCAAGCTCAATATTTAGCTCAATGGATTAGGTTAAAGTAACGATAGCCTATAGTAATAGGTCAAGGTAGCTTTTTTGATATATTAACCAGGTTTACAGGCAGAGAGAAGTGTATTACATTCACATTATTAGAGTAGGATAGCACTAGTGGACTATGACGTAATAAACGCGTGACGTCACAGTACTCAATAACAGTTTCAGGTTGACATTGTTTGACGTGTGTTTTATTGAGTGACATACTAAGATAATTTCTGGCGTCACTTATACATCTCAGAAATCTCACATTACTGATGAAATGAACATATCACGAGAAAAATACATAAGTACAAATTATATCACTACACTAAAAGGAATCAAGTATTAGACCGATTCGAAGAATTGAGCACTTTGTAAAGGACTAACATATTATTATGCGTAAGATTACAGCTAACATTAAGAACTAGTAAAAAAACGTAGATTAACTAACAAGGACTGGGGCGAAAAAACTTCACCAGAAAATACAATTAAAAACTTCTTAGTTTGGAACTGTACGGAGAGTTACTTTATTAAGCTGTCAAAGTCTTGGCCAGTTAGCATTGAGTAACACTTGTAGTAAAACTTTTAGAATACTGTGAAGGTCTTCACATACTTTCTTCGTGACGATTAGTTTAGCAAGTACGCCATAGAGGCGCTGCTAAATTGTATAAAAAGAAAAAGGAACGTTTTTTGTTACATTATTCAAACTAATGATGACGAGTATACGATATCTCGCGCTTTCTAGTAGGAACGCATAGGATGAATACTTTCACGTTTCTCCTGAGAAGAGCTTTGTTCGGTTTAAAGTCTGCTAAAATTTAACCATATGTTTATATGGAGAAAATACGCCTTTTACTGAATGTTGAGTTAAAAAACCCTTGAGTACATAGTAAGAATGTATGAACTTGAATGTTGATCTAAACGATGGCTTTAGCTGGCTGATGAAGCCAAAAAAAGAAAATATAAAAATAAGAAAAGCTCCTTTTTTTAATTTTTAATGCCATGTTATGTTATACTGTCTTTATAGCATTTAATTTTTCTTTTCCATTATGTTTCAAAATCTTTGTCGTGATCTGCGCATGCACATGCTTCCTCGATTTGTATTTACATATCTCTACAAAATGTAAAATCAATGTAATGATTTATATTTGTATCAGCTATTTGCCGATAGTTGAACCCTCTGTCAACAAATAGGTATTATCGGAAGACCAGCGTCGTCACACCTTTGAGGTGTTACGACTAATGCTGAGATACCTTTTTAACGACACCCTTGTATGTTTTATTTTTCTTTTTGTGTCTTGTTTTATTTTGTATTCGCATGAGTATGTCGTTAAATAAACTTATTTCTTTCTTTCTTCCTTTTAAATACCATTAGTATGTTGCTCGACAAAATAAGGGAGCGGTCATTTTAATTATACAAAGTTTTATACATCAGCAACACGAAGACTAGGGGTCTTCGTATCAAAAGACCGTACGTTCTTTTTCAAAAACAAGTCATACAAAACTGCAATTCTAACCGCTTTGAAACGCGTTTAACAACACCTATTTGTTTTACCTTTTTAAGTTAGATGTTACAAAATTTTTACTGTGTATTCACTTAGATATGTTTTGCAAAGTTACGAATACATTACATATTAATAAGTTAAGTAGCCTTTTACAGCTAAAGCACTTGGATTTATAGTTTAGAGTATTTAACATATACAGCCTAATTTTGATACTAATTGAAGTTATTTCATGATTAAGTAGGAAGAATATTTGATTCGCTTCAAAAATAATAATACAATAATAAAATGTAGCTACTTTTAAGATTAAGTTGCGAACATTACTGACCCTGTAAAACACACTGGGTATATTATGAATTGTACACAAGAACTAAAAAAATTAAGTATAACTTTACTTTTTTAAGCTTAAATTAAAAATACAGAATAATATTTGCCACAAGACTAAAACTATACCGATTTCAACAATATATTAAAAATATTTAGAAAACACATTTTGGAAAATGAGTTTTGATTAACCGTTCTTGCTTGTCTATTTCAAGGATATTCAAAATAGACAAACAAAAACAAATTATATTATAGTATTTTTATACTATAGGAATCATCGAAGATGCATAATTAAATTTAGATTGACTATAGTCAGCCATGAATATTTAAAAATAAGTGCAACTCAAAAGTTTCGAACAGACCATATGGACTAGTAACTTAGATCGAAGTTATCGCGACCTAAAACTAAATGGCAGCAACGTTGCAAGATGGCGGTCATTTAGAAATATTAATTAAAAATAGTCTACACAAACATTTAAACTTTAAAAATAATTTATTAAAATCTAAATAGTATTATGACGTCTATGAATAAAATTATTTTAAATTAGATAAATAGTAAATAGATATATACATTTATTTTTATATTGGGATGTCAACTATTGCAAAATAAAAGGTTTACTAATGTTTGACAAAAAAACATTGTTAAATGTTCTTATTTTACAAAAAAAAATGTTTGACAAGATGTTCAGTTGCCAAACAGCTTATTTATTAAACATACCATTTTAGATCGCATAGGTAAGCGCACCAATCAAATTTAGCATAGTTCCATTTTTATACCTTTTTAGTTCTATTAATCAAATAATATATGTTGCCCTAAGAGAGTGAAATTGCTAGAATTCGGTCCCGACTATTGGTTTATGATCTTACCTAACCCAAAACTGCAATTCGTGGTACTCAGTAAATAACCTAAGCCCTAAGTTATTCTAACGCTTGGTTTACGAACCAAACAAACAATATTACAAACATAATGTTTGGTAAAAAAGTACTTGCATGATAACGAAAATATTTTATCAAATGTAGATAATAAATAAATTGTTTTTCAAATGTATGATTTACAAAAACAGTAGTTTTTATAAAGGTACAATAAGTATATAAATCATAAATTCATAATGTTGTCAAACATTATTTGAAAAATGAAAGCTTTAATTTGTTTTTTTGCCAAATCATAAGGTACCTATACCTCAAAATAAACAGGTTAAATACGATACGTTTGTACAGGCGGTAATTTATAAAATATACGAGATTTTCAAAAACTTTACTGTATTATTGAAATTCCAAATATTTACAAATTGTAGCTAGACCACTATTATCGTTTATATCCTACATATAAAAAAGTTAGACTAGTATTACACTAGAGCTTGTTATAGAACAAAATATAATTATAATAATGCTATTACGCCAAAATACACAAAAAGATAAATCTAGCATTTTCTATGTCATCCAGAATGCAATTTAAAAATACATTTATTATTGAAATTAAACTACTATTATACGGATTTTATCGCGTTGTTTATTTGACACTTTATTACAAAATTTAGAAACAGCAACAGGAGACCAACCACTACCTGAGATTTGACAAACCATATATGCTCGCTAAAGAACACCGATTCCTACCAAGGATGCTTCGCGAGGCTATTGCAATAAAAAACATCCTAATTTCAATAGAGAAGATGGTTGGAATGTACCACCAGGTTGGGGTCCAGTAATTCAAATAGTCAAACCCAAGAAGAAGCAAACCACATCTAGACTTCATGATACTTCGAGCTCATTCTGCGTAAATAGAAACACTCATGATTAAATAATTATCTTTGAAATAACTACACTGGAACATTGAGAAAACTACCATCTTAGTCTCCCCGTGACCATGGCTGCTGAAAAGCAACCGAAACGTCGAGAAAAGAAGTGTAAATATAAATAGTATAATAGTATAGTAATAGTATAAATAGTTTTAATAGTTTCAATAATTTAAATAGCTTAAAAATTTGTAAAGTTTAATAGTAATAGTAGTGTAACAGTTTCTAAATTTTGTAATAAAGTGTCAAATAAACAACGCGATAAAATCCGTATATAGTAGTTTAATTTCAATGAATAACATTCGCGTAAACAGAAGACAATATTAAGAAGACAATATTATACATTTATTATAAAAAAAACAATAATAATACTGAAACAATCGGCACAAATCAGGTCGTTAATAAGAAATATTCTTTAATTATTATGATATTTTTTGTGATTTATTAAAAATATAATAAATATAACATAATAATCATAATTAAAATGTTTTTAAGAGCCTCATAGCTTTTGTCACAAAATACTACAGTTATATATTTTTATAATAATATATTTGTTTAATTAAGGAGTTGGTAGAAAGCACCATTAAATTGCTTGGACAAGAACTAAGCTTTATATCAACTAAAAAATAACGCTCGCAAGTTTGATCCGACGCCGTCAATTTTATCAAATTGTATGAAATTGCGTGCCTCTCGCGAAAAGAAGAAATAGTGAAAAATCTAAACTTTCAGACACACGAAAAACGCTTTTTCCGCCTAAATGTATTTATATAGTTATATAAAAATGTATTATATTACTACATATATATAATATACAAAGTACATTATACATCTTACACGTTACAATTTAAACAAATTTGGGCACATTAAGCGCTATCCGTGGTTCCTGTAAAGTTAGGATTTTTGCTTACATTAATTTTCATTAAAGCCACGTGCACGAATGTAAAATTGCTTCTGTTTTTCTAGTGTAAATGAAAGACGCCTTTTGATTTGATCTGGTTTACAATTTTTAGTGCCATTTGCTATTGATCGGTCAGGACTCGAGATAGTATAATCGAAACAACGCATCAGACGCCACAAAATTTTTGTTCAAGGTTTTATGGTGTGGTAATTTCTACTTAAATTATATTTCCAATGCAGTTTTTCAATAAAAATAATGTTCTTAATAATATTGAAAATGCGCATTGAATGCATAATTAATTTTGTTTTCAATTTATAATACATGTTCTACGGTTTTTTTGCAAGTTTAGTTTATTGCGAGTATTTTAAATAAATAAGGTTGTTTTCTTAGTTGTTCGTATCAAAAGAAGTTATATTTAGTGCAAATATGTTGTAAATTTTGTTCATATTTATCTTGTTATTCTGTTTTTGTTCTAAATATCGATATGAAGATATTGCTCTCAAATACCATTACAAACAGATTTTCTTTTACCATAAAATTTAAATCACTTTTTCTGAGTATACCAATTGAGTATTCCATTGCCTAATTATAGAAGAGTGTAAAAAATGTATATGGTTAAGAGAGCATATCACTTATCCTTTACAATGTTTGTTACATTGCGGTTTTTGTTTGATAGGGAAGAATATTCCCATTGCATGAAGACCAATGTAATGCTGTTTGGAATCAGACCTCGATGTGGTCATCAGGTATAGGCGGGTGCTTCAGTTTCAACTTCTTGGGGTTCAGTATTGAAGGTTTCTGTGTGCGTGTATGCCATACGTACACCTTGGTACAATTCTCTGCTAGCGGTTCTAGTTCGTCCTTGGTTGTGAAGTATTTTAATATCTCACTTTCCTGCAATTAGAAAAAGTATTTTCATTAGTATTATTGCAATGACGTGGGTGTATCGGATTCACACTTTTAGAAGCAGATATACCTACTAATATTATATAAAAAAAGGTTTTTATTTTTGTTTGTAATAAATAAACACAAAAGTAACGGGATTGATTATAACAATTATTTATCCATTAAAACGCTGCATTTGCCAGATATAAAATAGGCTATTATAACATCACTCTACGCGCCACGGGATCGCAGAAGTAAACATTAACGTGGGTGAAACTGTAGAAAAAAGCTGGTAACATTTTTTTGGTCGGATTTGAAAACTACTACTCGGATATACCCGGGAAAAGTACAAATCGAAATAGTTTTCAAAATTATGTATTCCAAATATGTAAAAAAATCCGTATAAAGTAGTTTAATTTTAATGTAAGTACCATTCGTGTAAACGTAAGACAATATTAACAGAATTAATTTATTTAAGTTGTATTTAGCTCGATAAAATCCGCAACGAGTACGTGCGAGAAAGCCTCGGTGCACGCGACATCGCCGACAAGCTTCAGGAGAGTAGGCTGAGATGGTATGGTCACGTGGAAAGGAGGCCACCAGGCTACGTCGGAAATTTGCACTACAGGTTGACCTCCTAGGTCGGTGGCCTAGAGGAAGACCGAAGACAAGATGGGAAGATGTAGTGCTAAAGGCCAAGAGGAAATGCAATGTTACTGACGATGATGTCAAAGACAGAGCGAAGTGGCCAAGAAATATAAGGAAAGCTGACCCACAACCATGTGGGATACATAGCTAGGAAGAGAGAGTATGTAGCCGATATAAATTCACCATATTTCCTTATACGGCGCTTCGTTGGAGCAGCGGTAATTAGGCATTGAGGCATTGAGATTAGGATTCTATTCCCGGGCAAAATGTTATTAGGATTTTCAGTCAACAAATTCTCAATAACAGCAGTCTGTAAAATTGTTGATAGACGGCAAACATAGGGAGATATTTTTATAATTCACTATAATTAAACAATACGACTTTCTATCTCTGCGTCGAATTGGTGTTTGTATCTGCAGGATGTGAGCGATAACGATGACAGGTTCAGAGTGAGAGCTAGATAAACGTTATCACTTATTAAAAACTGTACAGGAAACTATTTGTATTTTAATATGCGTCCTTGTCAACAAAATGAGACAAAACTCCATATTATTATAAAACTGTAGAGAAGCTTTTCATCTTAACTAATATTAGGTATAAATGCTATGTGAGTTTGTTTGTTATGCTTTCACGCCTTAACTACTTGACTGATACTCATGAAATTTTGCATACACATTGTCGGGGATACAGAAAAAGACATAGAGTACCTTTCATCCAGAAATAAGTAGTTGCCGAAGGTTAGAATTTATTGACAAAATCCAGATTAACGCAAGCGAAGCCGCGAGCAAAATACGCGAAAAAAATTTTGTTAAAGATATTTTTATATTATATTGCGCGGACGGTTTAGAGGTTACGTGGTCGCCTCAATACGGTCACTGGGACGAATGTTGTGGGTCGAAGCACACACGGGTTGTGTGATCCACAAATGGTTTGTCCAAGTCTGCATGTATAGTCGACCATATATTTGCTTTATCACTTTTAACAAAAATATCCATCAAAATAAAAAAATGTATAAGTATCATTATTATTCATATGTGATATTGACGTAATTGGTTGACCGTAATCCAATCAATGCTTAGATTAAAAGTGCCATCTATTTTAACCTTTCTTATCAAAACAATAAATACTCATTTCTACTAACACTATACAAATGTCACTATATTACACTTTGGAGTTTATATGTTAAAAACAAAAAAAAATAATAATTAACTCAACTTGTTACTTGTGACATTACTAACTTGTCATATCAGAAAAACTGAAAATGTCACGTAATTTAAATATTGTCGAAAGGGCAGAAAATATTACATTACACAGAGCAGGATAAAACATAAGTCAAATTTCCAGAGATTTGAATTTATCACGCTATACTGTACGGTTCTGGATTAAACGAGAAAGTGAAGAGGGCAGTGTCCAAAGTCACAGCCACGGCCTACAGTAACGACAACGCAAAGGGAAGAAATAAGACGTGCATTTCAAGAAATGGTTTTACATCAACATCTCATTTTGCCGAAGAATTCGACGTGAGCACTGAGACTGTTTGACGCCATCTGCATAGCATGGGATTGCACTATAGATGATACGCTACAAAAGTTCATTTAACTGATGCCCATAAAGCAACTCGGTTGCGTTTTGCCAGGGATTTTTTAAATTTTGATCGGTCAACCACAATATTTACTGATAAAAAGACATTCAAATCTAATCAGCACGGTCGATTAAATCTCTGGCGATATTACAATATAAGATATGATAAAAACCATATAGTACCGGACACGGAGTCTGCTAGAATCAGTGCAAACATTTGGGGACACATCGCAATGAGAGAACTAAAGAAGCAATTGAGAGTCATTGCAGAGAGATTTGGGGTATGCGGGGTACAGATATTTGTGAGCGACATGTGGCTTCAACGAGAAGCCGATTGTTGGCAGTATTTGAATCAAATGGAGGAAATTAAAAGTTACTAATTGACGTATTATTAAATGTGATAACTTTATTATTTATCACATTTTATGTTAATATCTGCTAAGAGGATTTTTTAATTTATTTATTTTAATTTCATAATTTATATAGTTTGTAAGTAAATTGTTATTAAATTCTTATTCATCGTCCTTTTTTTGCACAACACCTATTTATAACTAGCTGTCCCTACTCCGCTCCCATGGATTATAGCGTGGTGTTATATATCCTCAATAAATGGACTATCCAAAAAATGTAGTAGAGCTTATTAGGTATGAAGCTCCTAGGCAGCTTGACTATTTCCGACATTTTCACCAATTATCCCCATATTTTAATCGTGAATAACTCTATTGGCGAAAATCGCATTAAAATCAATTCGTAGTTCTGGAATTTATTGTGAAAAATGACAGACAAATAGACGCGGCGCAAGACTGTGTTTTATTATATGTAGTGATAGACTTTATTTTAATTGATAAAATACATCTCTGACGTTGTGCATTGATGACAACTGCCACTGTACTGATGTCAGTTGCAAGCAAAAATAGACATTATTGTTTTATGATATGCAAACGACATTTACTCGACATTTTAAGGGTGGTAAAGCAATTTTATCGTCGACTATACTTCGTCGGTCCAGTGGTAAAGTAGCCAATCTGCCATTTTGGCGTTTTTGAGTTAAATATATCAATATTAATGTCTTAATAATAATAAATGAATATTTATTATAACACATACATTAAGACATTTATTTTTTAATACTAAATCTATAACTTCAGAAAGATACGTTAGGATTCAGATTTACAGGACCAATTTCAATCTTCTTTTTGCTCTCCTCAAAAAAGTGGTTTTTGCAGATTGGCTACTTGACCATTGGACCGACGACTTAGTGTCTCTTGTTTGAATGTTTATAAAGTCCCCCGCATTCCAGGCATTATTGCTGCTGCAATGTCTCTTAAATAGTAAAATAAAGAAAAATAGATTACTTCTCTGCCTATCTCTGGGGGTATATTGTGAAACTAAGTAGATATGTTATTAGTAACTATTGCTTCTATTTTTTTATAACCTAACCTGCTAATGAACTGTGCTAGATAACATGCGATAAGAATATCATAACAGTCACGACCCGGTGTTATCAGCATACATATGAACGCCACAGGTTCGGGAATTCCTTCAATAAATTGTAATCATGATGACTAAGTTAAAACGTTAAAAGCTATGGGTCTACAATGAAAATGATTATCCAAAACTTCGGACGAAGGAAATATTAAAATATACCTTAGTTTCTTCTAATTTACATACACACAACACCATCTAGCCAAACTAAGCAGAGCTTGTACTATGGGTACTAGACAATGGATAAACATACCTACATATAAATATTTTTTTGTAATACGTACATACTGTAAATAGAAGCACCCAGACAAACAACCATGTCCATGCACACAAATGTTTGACTTGTGCGGGAATCGAACCCGCGACTTCAGGTGTGGCAGTCGGTTACACTAACCACTACGCCATCGAGGCCGCCTTTTGAATTTGAAAGTGAAAATCCTTTGTGCGCCAACTTTAACACTTCATTGTAGGAAATATGGCATTAAAACTTTTTAGTACAGTAACCTCATAACCGTGTTTAAAATAAACATATTGGGAATTCCATAAATTAATTAACTCTGGACACTTATCACTCTTATCAGTATACATAGTATTATATGTGTATATAGTATCCATATCCGTTACCAAATTTGTTATTTATTATAATCAATTTAAGTTACCACCTAGTTAGCTCGAACGATGAATTTTATATTTATTATATACTTTACCCGCAGCTTCGCTTGCGTAAATGTAAGTTAAACTAGTAACAGTACTTATTTTGGTATGCATACATTTCATGATGCTCGCTTAAGTAGTTAAGGCGTAAAAGCGTAACAAACAAACAAACAAACGAACTCACATTATAATATTAGTTAGGATATGCTGTGAGTTAACCAAATAAATAAGTAAGTTATGTCTACATAATTTAACTACTGCGCATCCCATTCAAAAGCGCAACCAAAAATGTGTCAGTATATCTTATAACAATCCAAGGTTCATTGCCCAAAAGCTCGAATTTATCGAGGCATCTACACAGTTTAACATTTTAGTTAAACTTTTTGACAATATTATTAAACAAAATACACTTACAGCAAGTTTTATATTTCTACATTATACAAAAAACATTTCTGAATATAAAATTATAAAAAGTAATAAAATTTATAAAAAAGGAAGACCATTTGGCGTCGGAAATGGGATCTAAGCTGTTGGTAGATAGGACTCAAGAAACAGGAACCTCCTCACAATTCGTGCCATGTTTAGAATCCTGCCTTCTACGTCCAATACCTTGATTCATGCACCAAACGCGAACCCCGTAAGGTGGCAATCGAGGCTCTTGGCAATTAGTCCATTGACCTTATGATAATCAGCAAAATGATTGCCGAGTCCACATCTCACATGCCGAAAATCTAGTGAGCTTAGGTACCTAATTTGTTTATCTCGCTCCTACCTACCTATTAAGTAGTAAGTAGCAGTGAACACAATTGGTTTTCAACTATACCTGGCAACTGCATTCGATCATCATAAACAGGCGGTATGTCGGTCATAAGCATAATCACATGTCACATCATACTTATAAAGGTGTTATTATTCATACCTCAGTACAGGTTATGCATAATGCAATACTTTTTGTTTTGCAAGAGTGAATGACCGGCAGAATACGGCGTGTCAAAATTTAGGTATATTGACCGATATATTATATTAAATGTACGACGACGTATATCATGTGTAGTTTAAACACCAGTTGCTATCTGACCTAGATATTGTAAAGGAGTATGTATTTATATGAAATACAAACAAAACGGCGAACCGTACTAACGCGTTGAGTAAGTCATCACAATGTAGGTATAATATATCTATCGAGGCCACATCTTAGAATTGATCACTTATGATATGGCTGACCATTTCATGAAAAGGAAAATACTCACTGCCCACATCTTGACATGGTCTGATCAGATCAAGGAATAATGGCCACGATACATACACGATATATATATATATATATATATATAGGTATAGGTATATATATATACATATATATATGGGATATTGGTATTATTTTAAATTCGTTTCTAGCAGCAGGCAAATATACGGTCTTTCTGGAGATAAGCGATTATTGTAGTTTCCTTGTAACACTAAGCGTATCACATACACTAAACCGACTAATCAAAAAATAAGTCGCTTTACGGGTATTGTAAGGCACAATTATTATGATAGATCGTTTACTGGCATAGCGTAGGTATTTAAAGCTCTCTGTTCACAGCTTACTAGGTATTTCGTTACGACAATTATTATTATAGAAATCTAAGACGGTATTGTGTATACCTGCTTCTCGAGCATGTTATACAACTCAATTTAATTGACGTCCATAGTCCAAAGCTCAATCGATAAGACATTAGACTTGGGATCGAAAGATCGCGAGCTGGAATCTCACCCATTGGATTGCCGAGGTCCAACTCCTACTATAAATTAAAATTATACATTAGCCAATACTAACCTGGAAACCAGATTGCACTTTTCTGGAGAACTTCGCTTCTGGGTGGTCGAGGAACATAGTAGCGTTAATGGCAAAACCAGCCATGTCGATGGGGAAAGGTCTGAATGGCTTCCACCAAGCATTAAAGTCGAAGACTTTCCCGTCTTGGACGACAGGCATTTCAACGCGCATACCTCCCACTATGCCGACTGGCCATACGCCCACTTTCTTGATTTTCCTCATCTGAAAATATTCAAGTCACCAATTTAGATCAATATTGAAGTTTGATGTCAAATAGCGAACAAGGATTCTGCTGGCAAGAGTCTCGAGGTCGAATTATGGCACACATGTTATGCGTATTTATTTTTTATTTATTTATTAAGGTTTACTCCCAGCACATACATACATGTTACAATAAAATATTTTAGAATTGGTACATATAATCTCATACATATGCCTATTATGAGTTAACACAACATTGTCATATATACTTCTCATTAAGACATGCTACTTAATTGAGATAAACTTCAATATTAAAAACAGAACTTAAACTAAACTAGAGTTTAAAATAATTATTACGGATAAAAAGAAAACGTAAAAAACAGCTTACATTTACAATTATTTCTAAAGAGATGTACTTAGGGATTTCAAAACTTTGAATTTAAATTTTGCTCTGCTATCATGAAATATGTCCACTTCGGGTAGAGTGTGAATGGCTGAGTTAAGATCTCTACAAATTCTCACCATTGGAGAATTTCAGCCAACGTTGGTGGAGGTGACGAGCAGTTCTAATATTCTCGTTATTGCATATCGGGGGACCTTGCGCGGGACACTCAGAGATACATGTGTAAGCAAATTACAATTCATTAATTAACTTATATAAAAACACAAGCCCATAAGTTATACGACGCTCACGTAGGGATGACATTTTGAAAGTATTAAGACAATTTTTCTATCCGTTGAGAATGAACGGCATACCACAGATTCCATACTACACAAGCATATTCCAGCCGGCTACGCACTAGGGAGTTAAAAAGTGCTATTTTAGCCTGGGTGGACAGTGATACCTTTGGTAGTACGCTTGATAAAACCTAACATTTGAGAAAATTTTATTGCTGTGCTATTGATATGGGCTCTAAAATTCAATTGGCTGTCTATGATGACACCTAGATCACGAAACTCATTAGTCCTGGCTAGATCATAACCATCAATGTAATATGAATGAATTACGGACTGCTTTTTCCTGGTAAATTTGATTTGGTAACATTTACTAATATTCAAGAACACAGTTTTTGTACACCAGTCTTAAATTCTGTTTATGTCGCTCCGTAGTTTGGCCGCATCGTCAGAAGATTTTACTGTTTAATAAATTTTTAAGTCATCTGCGAACATCAGATGTTTACTGTGTTTTATCTGAGAAGAGATGTCGTTGATGAATACAGAGAACAGGAGAGGTGAGATGAGCGAACCTTGTGGGACACCTGAAGTCGCGCAATAGGACTGAGATTCACATCCGTTCACTGCTACAATCTGTGATCTACCTTCAAGATAAGATTTAAACCAGGCCAAGAGTGATCCGTGCACACCGACCCCAGCAAGCTTCGACGATAGCAGTGAATCACTGACTTTTTCGAATGCGCTGCTGAAATCCGTGTACACCTCTAACCTATTGTCTAATGCACGGGATACATGTGACACGAACTCAACTATAATTGAAATAGCCTAATATTAATTATTTCCGTGGGAGCTACAATATATAATATAGGTATTAAAGATGGATGGGGATAACAACACACTTATATAGAAATGTAACGTTGAGTAAAAATTTCGAGTCAAAACGTGGACTACTTTTCGGGTTTTGCGGACACAACCATACGGAAACTGTTTATATAAGTATATAAAGGTTAAGGCGAGGATTTCCGAGCGCTCAAAGGTTTTGGGGCCCCCCGCTTCACCGGTCCGCGCGTACGCCGACGTCCATAATTACGATGACTCGGGCGCTATGCTACTCGCGAGTGCCGATGACGTAGGTAGGGTGGTGGCACCAATTATCGGCCGTGTCAACTTTTTTTGAACTTTGACTGCTTGTAATTTTTACGTTAATAGCTTAATTTGCTTTCTTGCAATGCCTTTAGTGCATTCTTCATAGGCGTGATAGTGATAGATAATACGATAATAATATTATTAAGTGTCCATAAAAACTACGTAAATATAACAATCAAACCGTATTCCATGTTTGGTAATAGTGTGGTAATAGTCAATAGGATTATTGAATACTAGCTTCTGCCCGCGACTTCGTCCGCGTGGAATAGTTACTTTGGGCTAACGCTGACTTTAACCCGCGACTTCGTTATACTTAGTTAGCTGCGATGTTATTTTAAAACTGCGATATCTACTAAGATATTCATTGAAATCGAATGATGTAAAGGGCAATTTTGTTTTAAATTAAATACTTGTGATGAATAACGTATTTATTTGGATAAGGATTAATATCATGTTTATAAGAACACCTTCGGAAATAATGCATTATTTTAGAACAAATTTGGTTAGCATAAAAAAGGTTATAGTGAGCCAACCTTAAAAGATAGACATATGCTGCGCGGACTTTTTTTTAGAACTTTTAAAGGGGAACAATTCTATAATACATGATTTTTGCGAAACTTTGAAAGTTTGAGAGCTGAAGAAGAACTTTGAGAGCTGAAGAGTTTATTTGTTTGTTTGTTTGTTTGCTTGAACGCGCTAATCTCAGGAACTACTGGTCCGATTTGAAAAATTCTTTCAGTGTTAGATAGCCCATTTATCGAGGAAGGCTATAGGCTATATATCATCACGCTAAGATCAATAGGAGCGGAGCACCAATGAAGAATGTTTCGAAATCGGAGGGTTTTTTTTTCCTTTTGAGAGCTTCCGCTACGTGCGCTGGGTAAACAGTTAGTTTCGTAAAAATCATGTATGACAGAATTGTTCCCCTTTAAAAGTTCTAAAAAAAAGCCCATAGCAACATATGTCTATCTTTTAAGGTTGGCTCACTATAACCTTTTTTATGCTAACCAAATTTGTTCTAAAATAATGCATTATTTGCGAAGGTATTATTATAAACATGATATTAATCCTTATCCAAATAAATACGTTATTCATCACAAGTATTTAATTTAAAACAAAATTGCACTTTACATCATTCGATTTCATTGAACATCTTAGGAGATATCGCAGTTTTAAAATAACATTGCAGCAAAATAATTACCCATTACAGACATAGTACAAACGATGTTTCTCCTGGTTTATTCTGCGTGATTACTACTGGTTCGATTTGAAAAAATCTTTTAGTGTTGGATAGCCTATTTATCGAGGAAGGCTATAGGCTATATAACATCAAGCTACGACCCACGGGGGCGGCGCAGTAACGATAACCGCGGGTGAAACCGCGGAAACATCTAGTTGAATTATAAGGAGAAGGTGGAATATATTACGCCCATATTTCGTAAGTAGCTATAATATAGCCCACATAATAGCCGATATTCTTATTGGCATTATATAACTATTACCATTTTGGAAAAAAAATTAAGAAAGAACTGCGTGGAAAAAAATTTGCGACGATGATGTGAAGTTGGTAATTTCGGCCTATTTAGACGCCCAAGACAAATCTTTTCTTTTTTCGTCGTTATTAATAAGTTATTTGAGAGATCTAATAAATGTATTAAGGGAGAATACATTGAAAAGGAAAAATAGTTTGATGTTTCATTTCATTATCCGTCCCTGTCATTCCGCGAACTTTTGGACCTCCCCTCGTATAATCGTGAATGTGATTTTATCTTACTACAGAAGAAAATGAAATAAAATTTCTCATCAATAGTGAAATGTCTCGATTCACACTTCTATTTGGTTATAAACAGTTCAAGTAGCATAAAGTTTAACAGTAAATCATAAAAATATATTTAGTGTCAAACATAACCATCCCGACACCATAAAATTATTACTACATCATAAATCCTGTTAACTTCAATCGGTATCACCACAGTTCAACGAGTTGAAGCCGATTAAATAAATATATATTGCCATATAAAGTAAGATAGAGATATGAGACAATGATTATATAGTAATTATTGTCAAACGAAATCATGACGAACAAAGGTATGTAAAGCTGATAGGGTTGTGCAACGTGATGAATGCAAATTGTCATATCTCGTGTGATGCAAAACTTATTATCCATCGTTCGGACGCGGGCTTCGAGACACATTGCTATTACTTATGTTTCGATATGGTTAAGCTGGCATTTGGCAAGATTACATTAACGTGTCAAGGTTAAAGCACTTTGTCACAGATGCAATTTAAGCAGCATGTGTTTTACGTAAAACATTAAATTGATTAAATAGATTTATCATAAGTAGTGCGCTGAACGATTATATCATGGACCTGACCGTAGTGTGCCTAACATTAGGAAAGTCCTATTTATGTTTTTAACAGTACATTAAGTAAAATAGACCATGTTTTCTCTTTATTCTTCAAGTTGACTTGCACGTTGTTTAAGCGCTTAAAGCTTCATTGTAATCTGTCAATTACTGGAATGCCAGGCAAAATTTAAAAACAATAATTGTTCGTGCAGCTGATGATATGAAATAATAACTTTATCTAGTTATATTTTATTTCATAATATACCATTAATTAGAATAAAAGGTATTAATATAATTATCGCTAAGAGCCGGACTGTCGCAGTCAACGAGTCTGCCAACACTTACTCGCAAAGTTCAAATACCTAAGTGTTAGCATAGAGATAAGTTAAAATGTAAAGCATTATGATAACGCTAAAACATAACACTTCAAACACGTGTAAGTGCACATTATGAAATATATAAATGCCTATCTATATGAGCTTAGGCCAACATACTGGCATCGCACCCACTACTATGTACAAAAGATGGCCGCCAAAATCTTTGTGTTTTGTTTCTGGGCTTAGCAGTAGTGCACATTCTTAATAGGGCGTGCAACGATTTTTTTTTGTGTTTGTCAACACGCGTATCATAACGTAGTGTTTAAAGCTCTATAAGTGATGATAAACGCCAACCGCTATCCATCTCAACAATTAATACAATTATAAACATTGACGTTTCTACGGTGGCCTTGCGTGAATTATCAATAATTTTTTAACACTATGTATACCTTGCGTGAATTATCAATAATTTTTTAACACTATGTATACCATGGTGTTAAAAAATTAATGCTCTAAAATCAGATGACGATTTCCACTCACCATCATCTATCTCAGTAGCTAGAATACAATTAAAAAGTTTAACTTTTCTTGTAAAGAAACTACAATAAGTAGGTGCCCAAATTAAATACTTGACATCATTAAAATAGGTACCTACAATATTTGTGTCCGTTTCGACTGCTCGGACACAGTGTCGTAGAATGGACACATATTATTTATAACGTGCAATTACGAAATAATTGAAAATTAATACCTTATCACAGTTAAATTAAGCGAACTATTATAATCGTGCGTAGTTATAGTTTTAAAATTGTTTAAATATCTCTTGCCTATAAATAGACCGCAATAACATCCTGTTTTTATTACCCTATTCGATTCCAGCGACCCATTGATAATTATTATCAATGGGTTTATTCGAATGGTTTTATTAGAATAAACCCAATATACATTATAATATATATTTGGCTTATTCTAATAAAACTTTATTGCACGTCATACATTTTTACGATAGTAAAAATAGAAACAGGAAATAAAAATTATTAACAACTTCCTCATCTTCGACAGCCACAATCGCATCATCAATTTCAGCTTGATTGTCCCTAGCAATCGGGCTTTATCTATTTGTTTACGGCTTAAGAAACGGGCACAGTCCAAACAACTCCCCTCCTGATATTTTCGTTAAGCCTTTATAGGATAAAGATAAGATTCGCAGCAAACATTGCGGTGAACTAATAGGTTAGGTTACTTAATCCTATTCTTAAACCGACCTTTCTGGTTTGATTTCTTGCAATCTTATAGAAATGGGATGCCCTTACGAATATCCTTGTTAATAATACTTAGCAACTATCCTAACTAATATTATAAAAGCGAAAATGAGTTTGTTTGTTTGTTACCTTTTCACGCCTAAACCACTGAACCGATCAACCTGAAATTTTGCATATACGTTGCCAGGTGTATAGAAACGGACATAGGCTACCTTTCATCCCGAAAAAAATTGCTGTTCCCGAGGAAAACAACTATAACGTTTTTATGATAATAGATGGCGCCACGTGTCTTTGGAATCATGATTATTACAAGCAGAGTACAACCCGAATTGATTGTCAAATTCTAAATTAACCCGAGCGAAGCCGCGGGCAATAGCTAGTAATAATTATTATAAATGCGAATGTGAGTTTATTTGTTAATTACGCTTCCACGCTTTAACTACGCGACCGATCATCATGACATTTCGCATACACGGTGCCAGGGGTACAAAAAATGTTATGCCGCATGCCAGGGGTACAAAAAATGTTATGCCGCAGAAGTAAACTTTAAATGTATCCGGTAGACGACACTAAGTATATAAACTGCCTAAAACTACCAATAAAATTAATATTTTTCTGAACTGTAGGGCTGATAAGCTGTTGTCTACTTTGCTCGAAGCCCTCAGACAATATTTTTGATTAGGTACATTGGTTCCGCATAATTCGTTCTGTGCCTTTATTTTATTTGTTTATTTTATTTTTATTGGCGTTACTGTTTGCTTTTAACTAATTTTAACGCCTTAAATTCTGGTTTAAACTATTGTAAATATATGAATCTAAATGATTATATGCCGAACAAAGTATGGACATGCATTGAATTAATTCGACAACCATATTTTAATATTTTTGTATCATATAAAAGTCAAACTACAATTGATTTATAACAATACAGCTATCAATGTCAATTAGGTTTGTTTGAATCTATTGTAGTGGCCATGAACCGTTACACCGTATTAAGACAATACTTTTTATATCTGCAATATATTTTTAATTTATCCTAAGATTGAAAATTTGATTTAAGTATAATTATGCATTTCTTTTAGCCTCTATGAAATCAATAATGTCTACAAACAACAAAAAATACATTATGAAATCGTTCAGTAGACCTTGAGTCGTAGTGCATAATGTCCTTGTAAACGACGAATATCGCGGTCGATTTATAGTCTACGCAGGCAAATTCGCGGGCAAAGGCCAGTAGTTTTATAAGCTAAAACAATATACTTGCTATCGGAAGATTATATAAAGAATTCACTAATTTTGCTTACTTGAAAACTCATTGTTTTTTATAGTATTGGCGTGCGATGCGAGAAAATGAGACGAACGTTTCAATAAGAGTGATAAGTATAGTTGTATACATATACGTTATAGTAACTTTAGAAAGAACAGATGAATTGTGTTAAAAGTGACATAGCTCTATTATTATTCCATGACAGAACATCGAAGACTAATCATCTAAAGAAAATAGCTCAAAATAATTAATATTAATTTTATTCAACAAACCAATATACTTCCTATTACCTTATTTAATTAATTGCCTGTCTACCTATAAACCGCACGGTAAATATTAAAAAAAAAACACAATCGGATTACTTTAGCCTAATTATAATTTAATCTATATTTGAAATACCCGCGATTTTTATGGCGTTTCACCGTGTATTCTTTATCGGCAAAAATCGTTAATCAATTAAATTAACAGCTGTTACTAAATACATTAATAATGTAATCAAAACAACACAAACAGATAACAAAGTAAATTATTGGATGCTCAACTGCAGGGCAAAGGCCTTGCCTACAGATACTATAATTGTAGTGAAGTTGGGAACTAGGTGGAGCCGATTCGTGACCAAGTGGCGACTACTGAACGAGAAGCGACGTGGCTTACTCGTCAGCATATTTGGCCGATCTCGTTCAAATAAAGCAGTTACTTTTGGCAGAGTACTGAGCATAAATGTATAGGCATCGTGAGGACATTAATCATATTACTAGAGTTCCGTTACTACTTTTGAGGATTTAATGCAATGTCCACACAGTTACAAGTCGATATTAACGATCAGTGGATGTTTTGATTTAAAGACGCCGCTGCGAAATACCTTTACATCTTTTAGTAGACTTTACAACTATTGCACAGTACAAATGTAAACAACGGACGCAAATACCTAATATTTGTTATTGATGTGGAGTTGCCAGTCTGATAGTAGTATAGATAGTGGCTGTGTGTGTGTATTCTTGCCAACAGCCAAGCCATTGCGTACCGTGAACCCGTAGCAAACATAAACTCTTTGCTGCTTGGTGGTAAACAGCAACCGTAGCCAACGTCAAGAGGACGCCGGCCAAGGGCGTAGAGGGTAAACAGTAATCCGAAGCAATGATTCGTCTTTTAACCTTATTACCATTGGAACTAACGCAACAGCACTTAATTACTTATACTTAGGTACTGCTACTTAATGTAGATATTTTATGAGACGGTAGTATCACCACAGTCGACGTGACCTATTCCCGCTTATATTAGCAAGACCTTATTATCACAAACTGAGATAGTAATTTAGAATTCGCTTACATTTTTATTACTGTAAATCTAATTGGCAACACTACGGAGTGTACCAGTAAACGGCACTTTAAATTACATAGGTACCAAATAAAGATTTGGTATTTAATAATTTTATATGTTATAAATGATGTTGAAAGCAGCTAATGCAGAAAATATATTTATGACAAGCTTTGAAAGAAATAAGTCATAGCCACGCGCAAATATTTATCTGGATTTCCCTTTGTGAAGGATTTCCTTTTGTTTATTTGCTTATAAACAAAACTTGAATGTTTACCAACAACACGACGACCGACAAACACGTCGGATCGTGTGTGCAAATGAATGACACCTCGCATCCTCATTGACAATATCAGTCGTACAACAGGATGCGTCACTACAACTACTACTTGATAAATTAGATGTAGTACCTACACTGCTGTGTATCTGCGGGAAGATTTATTCTGTAAATAGCGCCAACTATCAAGTGATACATGGACCTATTAAAGCATAGGTATGTTCGAAACATTTGAGCGATGATAGTAAGTAGGTACCTAAAAAGATAATTAATTAATCTTTGTATAATTATGCTGTTATTCTGTATATATGTCACGGCTAATAGCCGAAGTGCGGCTACACCTAGTTTTAGCCGGCTACAACTAGGTGCAGCCGGCCACATGCGGTTAGGTTAGGTTAGAGTTGTAGCCGGCTAAAACTAGATGTAGCCGGCTAAAATTAGGTGTAGCCGCACTTCGGCTATTAGCCCTAACATATATATAACAATTTCAGCCCTGTATATAAACTTTTCCAATGCTGGGCACGAGTCTCCTCTTAGTTTGAGATGGGTTCGGCCATAGTCCATCACGCTAGAATAATGTTCTAGAAGATGTGTGAAGTTTCTCAATCCGTCAGACTTCACAGAACTTCTTCTTCGAGAACATAATGAAGAACACATGCAGACATGCAGGTTTCTTCAAGATATTTTTCTTCACTGTTAGAGCTATTTAATACGCACTAGCGGTCGCCTAGTGCTCGAAATTCGAGCAAAGTTTGCCTGTAAGATATTGCTGACATATTATGTCATTATATATTGATATATGTAACCATAGTTACGCGCTTCGACTGCGTGTGTCAAATGCATGGTTGTGTGCGTGTAGTGTTTTTTCATTAATTTAATGTATTTCTAATGCATATTTTAAAAAAATATTAGCATTCGTCACTTCTTCTCTGTATAAACTATAAGTGTGCGAAATTTCATACTCCTCCGTCCGCCCAATTTTCGTAAAAAGGGATCCAAAGTTTTCGCTTCACGTATTAATAATACGCATATATACAAAATGTCAGTGGTGAATACCTTGAGATCGACGTTAAGTCTTAGCGCGACAGCTCAACTATCTCCCACTAGGCTATCGCTACTGTTAGTTATTCTGTATATCTCGTTTCCTCGGTCTACTGGCATAAGCTTGTGATTGTGCATGCATCATGGGGTCTCGGACTCGCTTTACCATCCTAATTTAATTATCATCAATATCAGCTCAAGCTCGCTTTATATTACAACGAACCTAAACGTAGTTGACGAAATGGGGGTATTATACCGTTGCCAATACACAGTCGTCATAAGCTACGTATTATACATATGTATATTAATATATATTCTGCTGCTGATATTTAATGACATTCTTATTTATTTTATTTTATTTGAAATTTGCTCCCGCCCAATCAAGGAGACGGTGAGCTATTAGTCGGGAGGAAGCGGTTACCCGCGGCATACCTTTTTAAAAAGTTAGCAGCGCGCGATTAGTCTTTAACCCTGGTGTAGCACGCAACCATTAATACACACTTAACACGTGCACATATTACTACCACGTTTTTACAACACAATGGCTCACACAGATAAGTACAGTTATAATAAAATCGATTTATTACGATCAGGTTAATTACTCAATTACAATTATTTAAAGTAACTGTGAAACATTAAGTCCATTGTTTTAATTATTTAATTTTATGTCCTGTTACTGATATCTACTAAATAATTCTAATTTATAGTCCCAATTAAATAAGCGTATAAAAATTAAAAACATGCTGAAAATAAATTGCTACCTAAGGAGATTATATGCTGGAAGTCGGGTATTAAATGTTGGTAACGCGCAAGTGATGATTAAACCAGCCGTTGCAAGCGACTATAAGCTAGGGTAAAAAATAACTATTGCGTATCCACGATATCATGGCATACAAATAAGTACAATGATAATAAATCGATTTATAACATCAAGTCTAATTACTCGATTCTAATGGCTTAAGTAAACCGTGAAACATGAGGTCTATTGTACGTAGTATTATTTAGTTTTATGTTAGGTATATATAGGTATTATATAGGTATTATACAATAAGTATCGTACGTATTTAGGTACTATAATAAACACAAATCCATTTATTAAATTAATTACCTCGGCAATGATTGTTTTCCTAAATAAAGCGTGGGGTGCTTTCTAAGATATTTTGATAACCCACACCCCACGCTTTTTTACATTCATTCAATCAATCAATCAATCAGCCCACCGCAGTCCACTGCTGGACATAGGCCTCTCCCATTTTACGCCACAACATCCGGTCTTCCGGCTTCCGCATCCATTTACATTAAAATTATTAAATTATTTTCTACTTTTTAGTTTGTTTTTTTTAATAAAGCGTGTTTTTTAAACTATATATTTTTTATAATTATTGTATTGTTATCGGTCCTCAATAAGGGTGCAGTTTCAAATCAATCCGTCGCGCGTCGGTTTGAAAGGGGTGAAAATCACGTTCAAAGATTCCGCTAGATAGATTCATAGACACATAGATACATAACATACCAAGCTAATAAAAGCGTGTTAAAAATATATTTGAAACGTACAATAAACAATACATATTTACATACACACCTATAACAATACATATTTACATACACACCTATAGACCGAAGGGATAGGCAAAGATTGTACGTAATACACCCAAGTTTCACCAGCTATGTGTTTAGATCGTTTGCCGTAAGGCATCTGTCTAGGCTTCGTTCATGACAGAAATACCCAATAACACATAACCACGCCCGGTCGTAACCCGTAACCAATCAAATCCGAGGCCTCATGAGCAATCGCATTTAGGCAAATAACCATAACATAATAAACATTTCGTTTATATAAATCGTGTAGTGTTTAATCAGGTGTGGACTAATTTTGGTGCTGATTAAACCAATATAGGCAGCCAATTAAAAGTTTTTCCTTAAAGTACAGTAAGTTGGGTATTTGGCAAACATATACACCATTATTATAAAAGTAGTCACTCCATAGTAATTTTAATAATCGCTCCAATCATAATCTGCCGGCAACCTCATTAATTTTATATAATACTAGCTGTTACCTGCGACTTCGTCCGCGTAGATTTTACTAAAAAGTATTTGTCTCCGCGGAACCCAATTTTTTCTAAAATCAAAGTAGCGTATGTTACTCCTTATAACATTAGCTATCTGCCAGTGAAAGTCCCGTCAAAATCGGTTCAGCCGTTTCGGAGATTACCCGGAACAAACAGACAGACAAAAATTTTAAAAATAGATGTTTTCGTAAAGGTACCTTATATACCTCATATGCATTAGATAAAAAGCTGTTATGTTGACATTACAAACAGACACTTCAATTTCATTTTTTTGTATAGATATGTAGGTTTATAAGGCTTTTTTGGGTATTCACGTTTTATTTGACAATTATTTGTTTTTGTTTCTAATTGGCCGCTTTTTCACGTAAGCACTAGTATCGCAGTCGCTGCACACAATAATATTTATAATATTTTATAAATATTATTGTATGAGGTTTCAAGTGTTCCATTTCAAGATCCGACAAGGATTCTAGACTATGTCCTGTTATGGCGAATTTTTCGATAGACGGCAAGCGTACTGCCGTCTACCGAGCCGTCTAGCTACGTTTTTAAGTCGGATCCCTATTACTACTTACTTTTTTTTATGTCGGGTTCACCAGGGAAATATGGTGAGCAACATTCAGGTAATACTGACTAAACCTACCACGGTGTTCCTCGACATAGGTAACCGCAACCGGCGGCGGGGCCGCGCGAATTACATTCACATACAATCGCGACCCCGCCGAAGTTTCGGCCGTATGAAACGGCAGGCCCTTACACAAATAGACTTACCCTTTAGGCACCACTACATTTAAGCCCTACTGTCCCCTCTTAAGGAGGGGACGGACACACGACACAGATGCGCGCGTGGGAACACGCACGCCGCCTCTCAGACCTGGTGCTGATCGGGTGGCGGTCAGGCCCTCGAAGCCCACCACCCCCAGCTCAAACCTTAGGGTCCTATTACTTCTTACTAACCTAAACTAATCTAACTAAAAAAAAAAACAAAGCTAGCTAAATGAGAGACATATACACCTTTGCCTACAACTTTAGGGATATTCCGACGTAAGTCTATGTTTAAAAAGTAATAGTAGTCTATCATAATCTCGGTAAAATAAAACCGAATTCAAATCCAACCAGAATCACATATAAATCGTAGCTACCAAAGAATAAACTAACACGGTCATTCTAATATTAGAATTACATTAGATTGAGAGTACTCTTCGGTCTATATAACAGATCAACTGGTAGCAGACGGCTAAAACTAGATCCATTTGATTTCTCACTGTAGCGTAACAAACCAGAGCAGTTGTTAGTTCTGCTTGGATACAACGACGTATTAAACGATTCCAACGGTATCCATATCACAGAATACATAACTACAGATGGCTCGTTTATTACAACGTGATATATTGTCCCATCCCACACATGGACAATTCATGCGATTTTAGATGACTGACGAATGCAATAATTGACATTCGGCTGACTTTAACCGAAATTTTCGCATGTTTCTCTGCGTCTGTTATTGCGCACCGTATTACGTCTTTGCGTTCATCTAGTATCAAAGAAACCTTCTACCTACTCTGGCTAAAGATTTATTTTGCGATTTTGCGATACAGTTATGATACCTAGTGGGGCAGTTATAAAACATTTTATTCATAACACTAACAAAATAACCATAAGCGCGCGACTTAACCAAAACAGAAGTGTTATGATTTTTTTGGCTTCTGTACCCTTGGCGTAAATGACTAGTAACATTAAAATTATTTGGCTTCAATATACAGTGGCCACTAATATAATAAGTCCTTGTTTATAAACTATCCTACTTTTAGTCATGGGCTTGCTTTCAGTATGAGAAGGGTTAGAACATTGTCTACAACAGGGGTCTAAAGCCATCATCAAAACCTCACGCTTCGCGAACATTATGGCGCACTTACAGAGGTGGAAGTTTCGTCATGATGACTGAGTGGCTAAAACGAGCGACAGGTATATTTAATATTACTTGACTTCAAAAAGTCGAACTACAAACCTTTACGCGGTTTTATCGTTATTTATACGAGTTCTGGCTAAACTTTGTTGGTCTTAATTAATTATTTTATTATTAATACTTTATTAATACTATCAGGTGGAGTGTGGTCATTTTGACGAGCAAAATAAAAAAAAAAACCACCTTACTAAAAGCCACTTATCAAAATCGTACATAAGACAGTGTTTCAACTATCCTTACAAACCATTAGGCAACAGACTCTACGTACAATGTATAGCCGCGTGTGATACGCTCATCTTTGCTATCGATTAAAATTCTTACTTGATACAACATGCATTTTAACCATATTATCTAACCTGCGACCTATAACAATAACTCTATATCTACAAAGATTGACTGACTCAAAGGTGTCTATAGGTATATGATGGGGTAGTCAGAAATGTATTACAGCTTTAATCCTGGCTAGATTCTGATTCCACGTAATAGAAAGCCTATTGCCGTCAACCGTTAACATTTCCAGAATGTACTACTACTTTAAATTTCTTAACAAAATTGCCAATATAACTGTTCGGCCGACATCGCATGGCACCCAGAACCTATTGGACGCAAACCCATCAACCATATTATTATACTGTCTAAAATAACCTAAAGTCAACAAAAGGCACGGCAATCGATTCTCTACAGACTTGTATTTACCAAGCTTGGCCGATTCTATCCATAACAATATCACCTATTATAATATGTATGATAAACGTACATTTAAATGGTGTGAAGAAAATATACGTGAAGAAAGTCACGAGAATTAAGGTCTTTCATGTGTAACTAATAAGTGTGTAGCCCGCAAGATCATCGATCATGCTAGACATAAATTACTGTTGTAGTAACGGAATACGTTGAATTTGAAGACACCATAATACGCTATAAACATGAACATGCTAGCTGTACTACATGTCTTCGTTAAGAAATAACCAGTCTAGGTTGATCTCTGATTAGTATATATGTTTGTACAAATGAAAGAGCTGCCTTTGTAAGATTTTCTAAGCTGCGGAGAGATTTTATTATCCGACAATATTCCTAGTTATAGACTGGCCGTTTGCAATAAATAGCTTGATTTTCGAACCCCACTTCGCAGGCCATTATATCCCACCCCTGACCCATTAGCGGTATCTGTGTTACTCTCTGTATAAATAGCCCGAGCTGGTTGCCTATTTCAGTCGTCAACCAGATTTACGTTCCGACTGAAGATATAAATATTTTATTTTTCTTTACGGTAGGTAACGGCTTTGTTGTGTTTTCTTGATATTGCTTCTGCAATTCTATAATGAAAATAACCACGTGTATATACGGTTTACTGCATGGTCTGAGGTAGACAAGCCAACGTTAGATAATAAAAAAGATAAGTCTAAAATTATTTTCGGATTTCATTTCCTTCGCAATTTTTTTTTTTTGCTCCCGCAGTTAATTCGTCTTATGTGTCCCGGTGGACTTAACAAAATTTTAAGGGACTCTACTAGTCTCGGTACAACAATTTGTGGAACACAATATTTTTAGTCCCAAAGATAGATTGAAGCCTCAGTTTTATGGCAGTAGCAAGACTTATATATAATACGTAACGGGTATTAACGCAATCATGCATAATGTTTACCTTTTTTATGCTTGACGTTTCGACCAGGTTACACCGGCCGTGGTCACAAGCTGACTGGTGCTGCGATGTCATATTTCCGATTGTGAAGCAGAAGAATCTTGATTCACCCTCACTTTTGGCATATTTTTGTTTGTCCATGTACCGTCACACACTACACTCACGGTATCCCTATTACGTATGCTAGCCGTCGTGTCCGTATTCTGTGAATTACCTGACTGTGCAAAACAGCGAAGTTGCGTAGGTATTATTAATCACGGGATTCCACGTCGCGGATAGTTTGAAACCATCTTCCCTATTGAAACTGCTATGTTTTTTTATTTTTGATCTCTTGGATAAAAATGACGATCGGTGGCGAGGACTTCCGGACGATGAAATTCTATCCAATGATTAGTACCCGATTCCAGTATATGTTCTGCAATTGCTGATTTGCTAGTCTGCAGGTTCTTTACAGTGGCGATGTGTTCTTTGACACACCCTCTCAGCAATAGTACGCTTGGTTTAGCCTATGTAGGAATACCCGCAGCTGCAATTTATTTTGTAGATACCTGGCGTTTCTAGAGATAAAACATCCTTTCGTGTCCCCACCATGCTGGTTACTTTGGCCGTCGGTGTATAAATAGTGTTGATGGAATATTTCTGTAACACCGTTACGATTTTATCCGTAATTCCTTTTACATGGGACATATATGTAGGCAGGTCATCTGTTCATCTCAGGATGCTTGCCTCTCTTTGTCGTAAAAAAGGTAAACAGTATGCATGATCGCGCTAATACCCGTTACGTATTAGGTATATATATATATATATATATATATATATATATATATATATATATATATATCATGCAACGCGAAAGTTTAAAAGTTATTAGTAGCAAGACATAAACCAAGACACCATCCGTGTAATCGGTCATGCTTCGAATCGTAATTCTTCAATAGCGTTTATATTAAAACCAAATAAGGTAAACTGTACAATAGCTCGGTGCTAACGGATGAGAAGATTATCAATAACGGTACCGTCATTTTGGATACACACGACAGTTTATTATAATAGTTATCACTGCGCACTGTTCACACGTGTGGAACAGTTATACCTACTCACTCATACCTTTTACTTTACACAACGAATATGATTCAATTGTTACAGAAACCGAGTACTTACCGGGTATAATTTCAATTTACTTTTCGAAGTTTCAGCCTGCTTTTGTTTTGGGGATACCACGAGATCGCAAATCGAGACAACATCCTTGAATAGTATGGCAGGACGTGGTGTTTGTGTGTGGCAAATTTCCTTGATATCCATTAACGATTTACGCAATATTAAGTAGCAGGACATCCAATCTTCAAAACGCCTACACAAACATGTGTTTAGGTTCTGCTCGTGACTTCGTTCGCTTTAATCTAAATTTGTCAATAAATTTCAATCCCTCGGATGCAGTACTTTTTCTGGATGAAAGGTGACACTACGTCTTTTTCTGTACCCCTGACAACATGTATACAAAATTTCATGATGATCGGTAGTTAATGCGTAAAAACGTAATAAACAAGACCCAACTTCGCATTTATAATATTAGTTAGGATTAGAATGATGTTCTAAGATTGACACATATATCTATATTTATATATTTTAGCATATAGCTTATGTTATACGTAAAATTTTAACATAAAGGACCTTCCCGATGCTACACGGTAGCAGTGATGACAGCCCTTCAAAAATAGTCACACATAGCACAAGTTCAACGTCTAATTTTAAATTTCTAACAGCAACGCGCTAGAGGGTGTAACAAGAGGATTCAGAATTCTCGACACACCTCTACACGTTTGACTTGTCGTGCCATACATTTTTTAAAAACATCTCTAGCGGAAACAATCTACTACTGTGCCCATGCCATAACCTTACGACTTACGATAGTTACGACTAAGCGATCTTTACTTTTAATAGGAATTTGACACGGGCTCCATACAAATTATGCCAAATTCTTATTGCTACTAAGGAAAACCAGAGATACATAGCTCAATGGGCACTACAATTAAGTTAGTTAGTTAGTTTCAAAGATTAGAATAAGTCCTTCAGTAGACAGTGGTGCCAATTCTGTTGTCACAAAATTCTCTAAACTTAACTAAAAATTACTAAAATATTTTTTAGTCCTGTCACTTTTAACGATTTCAGAATACGAAATGTCATTTGAGAGGACTAAACTAAATTTTAGTGATTTTTAGTTAAGCTTAGAGAATTTTGTGACAACATAATTGGCACCAATATTTAATTTTTATATTTCGATGCTTAACGCTGTTCAATGACTGGTTAGTTATAGCGACTCGTCCTGTTCAAGCTAAGTCAGGTATAGCCCAACAAACATTTACGACGTTGAGTAGAAGTTTTGGTGTAATCATATAAATGTCATAAAGACGTTTACTCGATGACATTAGGGCCTATTTTATTCCACATAACGCGCTAAGAGTTTCATGTAACAGTCATATAAATACCTACTTAGTCGCATAGTCGTCATATACACGTCGGCGATTTGACTACATGTCATGTAATGATAGCTGTCGCGGCGTGTATTCGACTTCGTGTCGTAATGGCGCACAATTTGACTGTTATATAATGTAATCGTTGTGTTATTGTCATTTATAGATGATACAACTTATATTGAACGAATATTATGATAGATTATATATCACGTTAATTTAATTTGGCAGTGTTTTTGACAGCCGAGTTAATATTGCATTTTTCTTTGTTATTTGAGGTGATAAAACCATTTCATCAGTTGTAAACCATTGTGCAATCAAGTTTAATGATAAATGTGAGATAAGTTTATAACAATTTTTTTATGCGCTTTTAAAATTCTAATGTTTTCACATATTTTATTAATAACTAGCTGTTACCTGCGACTTCGTCCGCGTAGATTTTAACTAAAAAGTGTTTGTCTCCGCGGAACCCTATTTTTTTTTCTAAAATCAAAGTAGCCTATGTTACTCCTTATAACATCAGCTATCTGCCAGTAAAAGTCCCGTCAAAATCGGTTCAGCCGTTTCGGAGATTAGCCGGAATAAATAGACAGACAGACAAAAATTTAAAAAATAGACGTTTTCGTATAGGTACCTTTACCCTACGCCTATATACTGTCATATGCATTAGATAAAAAGCTGTTATTTTGACATTACAAAGAGACACTTCAATTTTATTTATTTGTATAGATTTATTAAGTGACTGCGTTATATGAAAACTATACCATATATATACACAGAATATCGACGTGAAATAGCAGTATTCCTACTGTTGTGTTTCGTTCGGTGAGTGAGAGTACCGGAGGCCCAATCACCCTCTTTCCCCCTTCCCGCTCCTTTTCCTTCCCACTTCCTTTCCTAAAGGGTCGGCAACACGTAAGTAATGCCTCTGGTGTTGCATGCGTCCATAGGCTACGGTGACCACTTACCATCAGGTGCCGTATGCTTGTTAGCCACCTTAGTAGTATAAAGAAAAAAAAAATATAACTTCCCGACCTATAAACTGTGTGTTCATTATAAATGTTTACGTCATGACAGTTGATTTAGGGATCAATAATAAAATAATAAACGCCAAGCTAACTTAGTTCAAAGAACTTATATTTTAAGAACAGAAGGATTTTCGTGACATATAACTTAGTTAAGTCTAAATAATATTTTTGTTTTAGGTAAACCCCACTATGATCTACAATTATTATGCGGATGTTGATAAGTTTTTATCAAAGATGGACTTCAACGAAATGATACGGGCACATTTGGAATGGCCGTGGTCATTTACTCATTTTATCTTTAATTCTCGTTGTTATGGATGTGGTTACCAGATAATCCGTCGAAATAGACCGTTACATTTCGTTTTAACAGACAACAATGATATAATTTATTACGCAAATATTTTACTATCTATAATCATAATGATGAATGAATGCGAATATTGTAATTAGTCAGTTAATCATACCTACCTATTTAAATTTGAATCATTAAATAAATTCTAAGAACTACGTGATTATTTGCGTTCCGTTGTTCGATAATTTGTTTCCTGTTTTTCTGTAATTTTTAATGTTAATTTTGTAACCTTTTCACTTGCGAAATAATTAAATAATAACTTCTAGTTAACAGAATCCTTTCACTTCTTAATTATACAATTATTTAGCAAGTAAAAAGATTACAAAGGAGACCGACCACCTTGGACCCTGGCGTGGGCGTGAACAATATTATATTGTATTAACAATATTAATTTTGAGTAGCCTAAACTAAGTATAAAACATTATTCTTTGAAGTTTAGTATCAAGTTCGTTAAATAATAAAATAAAACACATTGTTTAAAATAAATATTTATTTTCATGTGTCACCATCACCTTCATAAGTTATTAAAATATTTTCCAAAAATGGGCTGGTGAAGTGATATTTTCATATCTTGCCCAGCTTAGGTAGGTACCATATTACAGACATTATGTGAGCACAGCAACCAACAGTCCTTCGGCCGACTATGCAGTTGCTGTAATACTGCCTTATTGCTTCCAGGCTGTGTGCTTTATTTTGATATAATATATAAATAAAATAAGTCAATTTTATACTACTGGATGGTAACCAATATTTTTTATATATTAAAACAAAACTTTTAATATTTAACTTTGTTTATAAAACGATTGTCCACGTGCAAGCCCAATATGGACGGTCTCCTTTGAATTAGATTTTTTGTTATGTTGCTGCACTATTTTGTATGTTCTATTTGTGACATTTTATTTTTGTAATTTTTAATGACATTATTAGATAATTAAGATAATATAAAAGTTCCTAATATCGCAAGTTTGAAATAGAAGGTTTGTATCAATTAACGTACACTACGCTATAATTTTTAATGGTAATTTTGTAACCTTTTTACTTGCGAAATAATTATATAATTAAAAAGTGATACATAAAAGGATTTTGTTAACTTCTGGTGCTTGAACTTGAAATTGATTTTTGTTATGTTGCGATTTTGTATGTTCTATTAAGAAGATATACAACTTCTTAATATCGAAAGTTTAAAATAGGTTTGTATCGACTAACGTACATTACCGGATTTAAACGCGATTAAAACTATTACCAGTATTATTTTTAGTTTTCAAGAAATATATATTATGTAAGTATAAGTTGCCTGTTGTGTAGTTATTTTGTATGATCTATTGTGAGATTATTAGCTACGTAAGATGTTTCAATATGGCAAACTAAATGAAGGTTTGATTTTGTTAATTTACATTTATGGATCAAAAAGCTATTTAAGTATTTCCAAAACGAGCAATATTTCAATGCTTTGCTTAATTTTGATTTCCAATAAGTGTTAAATTTTGACTAACTTGAAATGTTAATTACGTTCCTGGGGATAACTAAAAAAATTAAACAATTTTTACTGTCTTTTTTATTACCTATTTCTTAAATGTACGAATAAGCGGAGCAAAGTATATATTTGAGTTGTATGAAACATTAACCAACTTACACTTTATATCAGTAATAGGTATAATATATGGCTTCAGTTTGCGAAATTTCTTTCTCATATATAATAATAATAATATATTCTACCACATACACACAACACCATCTAGCCCAAACTAAGCAGAGCTTGTACTATGGGTACTAGACAATGGATAAACATACATATATACTTTTTTTTTGTAAATACATACATATTATACATAGAAACACCCCGACCAAGACAAACACCCATGTTCATGCACACAAATGTTTGACTTGTGGGGGAATCGAACCCGCGACCTCGGGCGTGGCAGTCGGTTACACCAACCACTACGCCATCGAGGCCGACAATATATATATCATAAATATATTAAGATATGAAGATTTCATAGGCGTTTCAAAAATATCATTCCTTAAGTTTTCAATTCGATTTCCAATTATCTGCATACGTCCCTCGTTAAGTAGCAGAACGCAACTTAAAAAGGTGGTTGTTGTTAGTCAAAAACCACTTAATGAACTTCGGCAAATGAACTGCAGGGTATACTCGTAGCATTTTGTTTAAATTGACTGGTCAAATTTGCATTTAAATGTAATACGGAACCCTTCTGATTTTCGTCACTCTCAGCTTGAGCTCTATTACTTTCTATTAAAGTAGGTGCTTGAAGCGAATGATAGATGTTTTTAACTTTTCTTTTGAATGCACCACTTCTTTTAAAACTTTTCCACTTTTTTCGATCCATGTTGTACCAAATGGTAAATAAACACCTATGATAAATTTGATTTCAAAATAGTGGAAGTTGTATACAAGGTTATTATAAACCTTTAATATGAGTATTAATTAAATAGCGGTCGTATTATCATATTTGTGATACTTTAGGATGTATACAGGTGCACTCGTAATAGGTACTTATTCGACACATATTTTAATGGTTACAAATACTACGTGTAAACAATTATTATCCATTTAGCAGATGTTTAATAGGTAATTATATGACAAAATTGACAGTATTATGATGTTTATACTACGAAAACGTTTACACGACGAAAAATTGTATAAGTAAGTTTTATAGACGTCGTCGTAGACGCCATTATACGACGCGCGACGGTTGTAAAAAAATGTCGAAAGAACGTCTATATGACAGTAACATATGAAAAAAAATGTATATGATTATTCGGACACATAATGCACCAGTACATGACGAAGAGTTAAAAAAAAATACTGTAATATAACTTTAATAAGACTCAAGGTCATATTTTAAATGTTTGATTGACAAAAATGTTTGCTGGGAGTGAATGCGACTGCTGTGTGTGTGCATGAGGTCTCGCGTTCGATTACCCGTTCAGGCAGTGTTATTAGATTTTTCTGTTCAGAAGTTCTCAGGGGCAGCACGGACTCTGGGCCTGTCCGGTAAACGTTATTAGCCTTGCCCTCTATTATGATGAACCTAAAAGCATAGCAGGCGAAATATGGGTATAACACACCTCTGCCTACATTTTGAGGTATAGCCGTGACCCCGTGACACTATGCTTGTATGTGATTTTTTTTACTAATATATCTCTCCGGTAGTAAGCGCTGTTCAACAACCGAATTGATTATTTATAGCAATCTGTACCTACTATTTATGCTAAGTTATTGTAAAATCAATCGAAGTAAACAAAACATTGTCAAAAGTTGCATGACGATTACTACAAAGGTACAAGCTAGATAATTGGTATGTTATTGCCTTAGAGCACGGAATGAAATCACGCTCGGATGCGACGTTGAATCTAGCAGCGCGCAATTTTCATACTCTGTGATTATAGACATTTTCATAAAAACTAAATTGCAAAATTTAAACAAAAAAAATTTAAAACAAGCTCTTGAACTCACTACAAAATGTCTAGCGATAAAAAAATATGACTCCTCGATTTCAATTATTTATCGTAGCTATTACCTATGTGACACGAGCATTGTCTGACAAATATAATCAACAGAACATCAACATTCATGAGGTATATTATCTGGATAATTTATTTTAATTATTCTTCTTGCAAATATATTGCCACTTCAAATACCTACATAGAATGCTGGGCGAAATCATATCTTAATTATCAATTAGTAAAAGTCCCATAAGTCACACACAATCACACGAAAATCCAAGGCTTTCCTATTTCCTACAATAATATAAAAATGAATCCAACATTTACCCTTCGTCACGTCAAGGCGAAGAAAACATTAGTACTACGCAGTCATGAGTTCCACGTTACACGTATCATATAGACACGAAACAAAACGTAATAATGCATGTGAAAGAAGATGTAGGTATTAATTCTAAAGAGCCATAGTCAGGAATTTCATGTCTGCCTAAGAATTCCATTATTAATAAGTCATCCGTGCGACTTATCAACACGCTATAGTATGAATGTACTGGGCACGCGACGCTTTAGAGACAATGGACTGAGTCAGGCGTCCCCAAAGAACATGTCAAGTGTCTCACTTGACCGTAAAAGTGATTGAGTCTGTAACATCTTCGTGTTTCGGTAGAAATTTATAAGAAGATCTTCTTCATAGCCTTATTATTTTCAAGTGTGTTTAAACCGCGAGAAAATACGAAAACAGTAGTTTAATTTTTAGACTAGTTTTTGCCGGATTGTATCGCATTTATTAGATATTTGTTTTATATGCGAAATTTTGTGATGATCGGTCGAGTATTTAAGGAGTGAAACCGTAACAAACAAACAAACTCACATTCGCATTTATAATATTAGTTAGGATTCGTATGTCATATCAAATGAATTAGTTGAGCACAGGTAATATTTGTGGATTTGGTAAAAGTAACTTGGGGCAGCCACAGAATATAATAAGGTCCTTATTACTACTAAACCGTGATTATAGGTCGAGGTTGCCCCTAATCACCTTGACCTTCGATGTAATTATTAGATTCGTTTTCGGCAATGCGGCTTTTAATAGTGAGGTTGATTGATAATTCCTGTCGACAATCAAGGCTTTTACGGATAATTTTTATTATATATAAGTACGAGTGATCGAATAAACCGATATCGATACCAAATTAAAGTCAACAAAAATAGGATTGAATTTTGTTATCAACATAGTTTACTATCTATTTTCTATTTATAAGCCTGTTTAGATATAAGTAAAATTTACTTTCTTTCTTTTATCTTAAATAGCAGTTCGATCCCAAGGCTCACATCTCTGACTTTTCAAAGTTATATGCGTAATAAAAACAGTTAATTAACGCTTGCTGTAATGATCAAGGAAAACATCGTGAGGAACCTGCATGTCAGAGAGTCCTCCATAATGTTCTTAAAAATATGTGAAGTCTGCCAACTGGGCCAGCGTGGTGGACTACGGCCTAACCCTTCTCACACTGAGAAGAGGCCCGTGCCCAGCAGTGGGACAGTTTAATACAGGGCTGATATTATTATTATTATTTTATTTTAAGTTCGTTGATATCAGTTGTATTTAATTTATTGGTAATCCAATAAATTGAACCACATTAATAAATAAAATTGGGCCCATGTATGGTTCGCCTTATATGTACGTAATAATAGTGTGTATGAATGTCGATCCAATTAATGTGTCAAAAGAAAATTGCTTTCCGTTACCTACAGGATTACAACCACTGACGACGCTTGTTCGTGTCGTTTAGTACCCTTCATGGTCAAGGTTGGTATAGGATATTATAGGAATTAATCAAATTTGGATTTAGACCGTAGAATATTTGACCCTATTTATTATAATAACGAACGAAGAAATTATAGTTCATTTTAGTAATTATCTTTTGTAATAAATATACATACATAGCCACGCCTCTATTTCCGCAGGAGTATAATTCTTGACAGATAATCTCGATAACAATAATAAGAGTAAAATACTGCATGCAGTACGATTCACTTTTTTAATCACTTGGCAGCACAAGCCGCGTTGTCCATTGTCGTCTTCTTGATGTGGATCGAAGCGGTTATCGAGACGTGTTATTATATAGTACAAATCACATAAACCTTATCACATTATCCTTACGCTCCTACTTAACAGAAAAACTGTTTTCTATCATAATTCTTATGGTTTGCGTCTCTTCATTATCTATCAATCAATATTAGCTAAGCATCGTTAGAAACAAAATAAAGGTAGATACCTACATAACCAAACCAATTACGTTAATTAATTTAAGTGACGTAGTAACTTTATGAATATTAGAAATACATGTAATTCTTGCCCTATTGCCACTTAAGCACAGTTCATCCTTTAGAGCTTTTGAATATATTATCTGTTGTTTTATTCGCCAAGTTTATAATGTTGCGTTTGTCAAGTAGGTTGAAAATTAGTATAAGTAAACGTTTCTTCAACTTACCTCGTCAAAGACTTTCAGCGAATATGTATTGTCATCATCCATGAAGTAAACAACTCCTCTTTTGTCCTCCAACGACTGCAAATGCCCTCGAAGCCAGTCCAAGGCTTTATTCCTTTGCTCCACACCACTAGCCTGGAATAGTACAAAAAACGGTAACTACCTAATCGAGCATTCAGCATTTGCAACACATGTTAATCATCAATTCTACGGCTAAATTAATACAGTTACAGTAAAGCAATATACATTAGAAACAGTAAATTACTTATTTAATCCAAAACTAAACAACAGAAATAAGTAAGTACATATCATCAGTGCCGGATTAAGCAAGCGCGGGGCCCGTAGCAAATTCTTTCGGGTAAGAGTGCTTGCATACGTCAGACTTTTTGTAGAGCTGATTATTGGGCCGACTGAAATTCTACACATTTATACGAGCGACTTTTTGTAGAACTTGTGCGTTTACCGTATGAAATTCGGTGTTTTATTTACGCCAAGGAAATAGTCGGTTACCGATTGTCTGACGTGGATTGTCTTAGTAGGAAAAGTTGTAACATTTCACGTTTTTGTGACATCAAGTAAATTCAATATCTTAAGTAATAAGTTTCACTCAAAAAATTACGCTCAGGCAGAGATGAGCGGGTTTAAATATGCGGGGCCTCCTTTTGTGCGGGGCCCGTAGCAATTGCTACTCTTGCTACGTGGTTAATCCGGCACTGCATATCATGTTATTAAGTAAACAATAAGATGTAGGACATTTATTTTAATTTTTACTCAATGGCTAGTTATTATTATTCAGCAGTGTGTTGCCAGTGACATGTGAATGTATCCCAAATAACAAAGAACCTTTAAAAAACATAGATACATAAAATAACAAACGGTGTTTCAACCTTTTCCCACTATTTAGTACATACATCTATAGACTCACGCAAATATGTCGCCGAATGTTAGTCAAAATTTTTTTGTCACCCTGACTTTGTTTATCAATATCCTATCAGCTAGATCGTGGAATTATAAAATGGAAACAAGAAGTTATAGGTCTCTGAGGGATTTAATGTTGCTACTATAATCGGCTGCTTTAATATTTACGATTGAGTCATTTGAGTACTAGGCAAAGAAATATTCGCACGCTCATTATTTGTACTAGTGATGTGCCGGATATGCCTGACCTTCGGAAGGTCAGCTCTTGGTGGTGGTACCCCATCCGATCTCGGAAACGGTGATATCGACGGGAGTCGTTCTCGAACAAAATCTTCTTAAAACCCTGGCATCTTTTAGGGTGGGCGAAAAAAGCATCCATACAAAAAAACATGGCCGCCATACAAACTTTGACCTCTAATATCTCCGAAATGGTTAGACATAGGCAGGGTGTGTTCGAACAAATATCATAGAGATCTTTTCAGAAAAGGTCATTTTCAACGTCACCAGAGTCATCAGTAATTTTTGGTTTCGGGGGTTCAAGGTCCGTTTTTGATTAAATCAAACTGTACGTTTACAGTACTAACTGTACAGTACGCAACCACGCGAAATACGACTTTTGTTGTAAAAGTGATCTTATAACTTTCTATAATAAATGTTACAAAGATTTTAACTCAATTGATCTCATTATAAATATATTTTAATTAATATTTTATAATAACTTCCTACACTATAGTAAGTATTTAAAAATATATTCTTCGATCAACAATACAACTAGATATCGGGTCGGCGCAAAAAATACGTACGTAAATAACAGCGCACTTGAGATGTGAGCTCTTATTTTGTTTAGTTCGCTTGAAACACAGCCAATGTAAACACGTCTCACAATGCTGCAGTGTGTATTCAATGTATTCAAAATTGCAAAAATAATGCCCGAAAAAGCAATTTAACGGCGGGAGTATCTTACTTTCGGTAAGTACATGAAGAATAAGTTATATTTTAAGCTTTACTAACAAATAATATCAAATTTTAAAATTATCGATTTTCAACCACCGCTACAAATGTTTGGCCAAGGCTCGCCAACACACGCACAAAATTTTATAACAAAAATAAACGAAACAAAACGTTATAGTTCTCAAGACAATAACGGGAAAAGTACTTTATTTGTTGCCGCTTGAGGTTGATTTCACACTAAATGTTGTTATATGTGACGAATGATTGTAAGTATTAGATAATATTTTAAAGATTTGTGACTTTATTACTAGGTGCCATGGTTGTAATTAGGTTGAACTTAAAACTGTTTTAAAACTTTTAGCTTTGATTTTGTACGTGACCCGATACCTAGTTGTATTGTTGATCGAAGCATAATTATATTAGATAGTTGATTTAGTTCCTTTAAGTTACGTGCAGTATTGTATCGTATGTTAATTTGTTAACTCACTACGATAAAGGTTGATGCCAAATATTTCATTTTTAGAAATAAAAAATAGTTTGATTGAAATGTAATAGTATTTTATTGCTACCTAATCACCTACTTACTTATAGAATTAAATCTATATATTAAAAATTAATAAAGTAAAAGATCCGTCAAAAATGTAACAGATACGGATACGGATCTTTTTCTCCCGCGGATATCCGGAACATCACTAATTTGTACACTACAACACTTCTCACAGTGAGGCAGATTAATACAGGGCTGATATTAGGTAAGTATATAAGAATTGCTACACAAAGTACAGATAGAATTGTTATATGAAAATATGTTCCCAGTAAGTACCTAATAGTCAGGTAGAGTCGACTTAAATAGCTTCTTACAGGGTGGCTAAAGTTCAGAATACGAACTATTGTTCGAAGTTCGTATATCATAAAGTATTGCGATAGCACTGCCGAAAACAAAATTCTGTTATATATATACCTACCACTGTAACACTATCAGATGAAAGTACATAGGTACCTACGTTAACAGATTACATTTTGATGGCAAAGAAATCGCCGCAGCACAATAATTAAAGTTAAACTGTCAATAGTTTTAAAAATTAAAGACTAGGTACACGATAGCAATAATGCATATTATATATTCTTGAGATACAAATTCATTATCCATGGCCGATATAGTTAAAATTATATTTACCTACGTATTTAATTATTGTGGTACGTATATAAATATAATGTACCTATCTACTATAAAATTATGGTTGTGTTGTACAATATGATAGTACGCGGCAATTTTCTTGTAATGGAAATAAACTAGTGCATATATTACCCTACTTGTTAAAAAATACAAACAAGAAATACATAAAACATAAAGAAATGTAAAACAATAATGTGTAAGTATATTGTGTGATTATTATTACATAAGAGAGAATAGTCAGATTCATACTACTAAGCGTTTAGATTAAACTGTAGTCAATTTCTTATTCTAAGCAAATGGATTGGCATGATCAACTTGCAAATTATTTAGTGATGATATCATTGTATTGAATAAATAAGAATAAATATTGCTATGGGTTGCTATAAAGTGCAATCAACGTAGTTTTATTTGTGAAATTGTAAATAATAAATAAAGAATAAGTCAGCAATACTTTTGTAAACATTAAAAGCATCAATAAACATCCTCAGAAAACCACTCAATAGTGTGTCAAATACAATAAATATTTATATAGATATTGATTTCAGTGCGAGGTATGTAGTTAGGAAGCAAGCGGTCGCTTCGCTGCTGCTGCCGTGCCGATTGTTTTGGTTTCAAATCCCACACGGTACAATTAAATTATGAGATTCACACATAATTCAGAAGAATTAAAATAGAAATAGAGGAAACTTTATTAAAAAGGTACCTACACCCAGACTCAAAAGAGTATCGGTGTACTTTGTGTCCACCAATTGCGTATCAGTTAAGTCCACCGCGACACAAAAGGCTTGTAACCTAATGCAGGAGTTGTTTTCTATAGGATAAGAAAAGAAATAACCAAACTCTTAAACTAAAACTAAATTACTAATTCATTACAAACACAGCCCTTTACATTTACATTTACGTGTAGGTATTTATGTCGGTGCCCAGTGCTGTGAAGCATCTTAAAGTTTTTGCGCCTTATATACTTATATGTGTTGTATACACCAGCTACCCCGGAAAAAATTACATTTAGTTTTGAATAAACCATAATCATTGTACTGCCCAAGCATAGCATACCATCAAACACAGTGCCTCCTTTACAATAAATTAATTCGGATACCCTACTCTCACTGCAATTAATCTATACTAATATTATAAAGCTGAAGAGTTTGTTTGTTTGTTTGTACGCGCTAATCTCAGGAACTACAGGTTCGATTTGAAAAATTATTTTAGTTTTGGATAGCCTAAATCGAGGAAGGCTATAGGCTATATAATCATCACGCTACGACCCACGGGGGCGGCGCAATAACGATAAACGCGGGTGAAACCGCGGGAACATCTAGACATATTATAAGGATATGATTACTAGTTAGTGCCCTATATAATAATGTGTCAAGTAGGACAGAGTTCCATGTGCTTCTTTTAATAAAAGATTTAAAGTAACTGTGACGGATTTGCCGTGAGTATGAACAGATGTTCGAACAATTTGGGTGCGTCTTTAAGAATTATTCTTTTTATAATTTATTACGTCTATATTTTATTGGGATAGCTGTAGGGTCCTATTTAATCAATAGAAGGGCCCACAGCTTTTCGTCTATAAAATTCGCAAAAATACATAATATATTTGTCCTTTAAGTATATAATATTATCCTCAGATTGTTAAATGTTTATCAGAATTATAATAACTAACTATACATATCTAATGTCGAGTGCAATGCCTGAACCTGACTTTTAACCCAGAAGCACAGATCAACACAAAATTGCGGAAATACTAGTATAGACTGGAAAAATATGTTTCAATTGATACAGGATTTGACATTAAATCTGTAAAAGCCCATTTACACAAGACAGGATGCCTGACGCAAGCGTCATGTTATCTTTCTCTAACTTGGTGCAAAAATAGAGATAGCAAGACAGTTGCATTAAAAAACTTGATTTGTGTATATCATCCTCAAGTTGCCACTGATAAACATTTGAATAGGTACAGCATAATAATTTTATTTAGTTTTTTATTATGTGTTGATAATTCATCTTAATTTTGCTTGAACAGGTCAACATCTATAAGACAGAATATATGAGTTTTGGAATTGCGAAAATAACACTCATTACGTAAGTACATTTAAACGTTACAGTGATATTAAATTTTCCCCTTTTTGTATTAAGTTTAAAACCCAAACTACATTTTCAATGTTTGACAAACCTTAGGCACATAGATCTTTTTTGAAGGATTTACAGGTGAAATTTTTAACTGAAATAAATTAAAATCATAGATTTTATTTATGTTTACTAAAATTATAATAAAGATAACATTAAAAGGGAATGCGAAAGTAAATGAGAACAATGACAAATCACTCATTTCGTATTAACTCTATTATCATAATATATGTAGATAATATAATATAGATATATTTGGTCATGGTCAACACAATCAACATTGTATTGAACGTCATATGCATGCAAACCTGTGTTGCCCAAATACATTGTTATATCCTAACAATATCACAAGCTTACTATTCTCAGTTTCCTCTATTTAAGTGATTATAATAGATACTTGTATCGCATATAAGAAATTATTCAAATCTGGTCAGGCAACCAACTTTGCAGCACACACGTGAACACTAATAGCAAGTGTGAATGCCATAGCCCGCACCCTTATTTTCCATGATATTAAAATGTAAGTTTTCATATAACTACCAGCTTTAGCTATGTATAAACAAAAGAAATTGTCATTAAATAAAACTATAAATAAAATAATATAGGTAAATGTAGAAATAATATAGCATTCCTTATAAGTCAATGATATGTTTGCACTACTACCAACCATGGTACTGGGAATGGCAAAGTGTATTAAGTTTTCTGGTTAGGAATTTCTTGGCCAGAATGGGACCTTTTCAAAACACAGCTGACTAATACTTTATATAATGCTAGTGAATCTTACTCACTATAAAGTATTTAAGAGGTAATACTATTACCTAGCATAATATTAAGTATATGTACAAATCACGAAAGTGTAAAAACCTTTACAACTGACTAAACTCATATTACACACCTCCGCCTGGCTCTGAGGATACATGAGCATAATTTTATTTAAATAAGTATATGTATATTATAGCAATCTCATACCATTATATAACTAAATAAATTGCAAGCTATTTCATTCTCTCCACATTAAGATCTGCAAAAAATTGGCAAACATACACAATACCAAGATGTGTTGAATTTAGATGTTCTAAATACACAGACATTGATGTCAATGACCTGAAATGTTTCCAAAAATAAAATAAATCTAAAATCTTACAACCTACCCTAAAATAAATGGCTTAAAATAAAATTATTTTTATAAAAAACATAGGTATTAAGAAAATGGGATATCATAACTATTCTTGGTCCTCAAACACATGCATTCTAATGTAAGCAGTAAAAGAACAAAAATAAAAAATATACTTAAATAAACAATAATTTTATATTGCAGCCAAATGTATATTTTAATTTGTGCTTTAAACATTTTGTTTTCCTAAGTAGTTGAATATCTAATATGGTATACTTAACTTCTCTATAGAAGTTCTAGTTTTGCCTATATTTACTACTAAACAGAAAATAATGAAATTAAATAATTTTCTGTTTTGTTTATGCACACACTTATTGATAACAAACTACTTATATAGATTACATTGGAATATGTTATCTATTTATAAGTTTTACCTATGCAAGCTTTTTAGTTATTTTGCATTATTGAGTATTTGTTATATAATTATTAAATTAGGAACCTAAACTAAAAATAAAATTGAACTATATTAAAACTATTACTGAATAATCCATAAAAAAGGTACCTGAGTGGTATACAAAGTATTAAAACCCTACTAGGTCTCAAAGTAAAGTGCATCATTGCTTTAATAGATTTATAATCATCTTTGGACATTGTATGAATAATTAGCAAATTTTATATTTCATATAGGTATATATTTGGCTGTAATAAAATTAAAGTCAAATCTAGATATTATTCCAATGTTTTCCTTTGAATGTGTTTAATGAGTTATTCTTAATAAAGTTGTTTAACTTTCAAATTTAATCTAGGGCACATTCTAAAAGCTGCCTAATAATATTATTCCTGATTCCTTAATGTTTAATTCCTGTAATATTTATATGAGAAAAAATGTCTTACATACCGTGGAATGTTTTGATTTATGTGTTTTTATATTGAGATGTGTGTACTTAAGGTTAGACTCCTTAAGTAAGTTTTCAACCAATTTTGTTTTCTGATCAGCATCCTCAATGACTATCCAATGGAAGTTCTTGACAAGCATCAATGTTTGGGATAACCTGTGCGAAGAATATAAAAAATAGGAAGTCATTTATCAAAAAGTTTGCATTATGCTGTGATTCTATTGGATTTTAGACTAGGTTTCTTAGATTATCCTACATGTATATTTACTACACTTATACATTTTTATTTAATATATTATTTTACTCAATATTGCATAATTATTGAAATATCATTTAATAGGTTCACAAAAAGAAGTGATTAAGTAAAGTTATAAGTTTTAAAAATAATGATTTTATTTAATCTGATAAATAAATGTTGTTGATAATATAAACAAGTTATTGACCAGATTTATTATACTTAGCTGTATTAATTTCTTTAAATAGAACAGCATAATACATATATGTATTAAGCTGTTCCATTTTAAAAACATAATTTAAAGAAATATATATATTTATATTACATATAATATAAACATCACCTATATTAAATATTTAAATAGCTTAATCATACTGTCAGCTATCAATTAGATGATTCTCATGTTGTATGTAATTTAATTAATATGCGAACCAACTTCCAAGAACAGACGTAATGAATCACGCACTGAGCTTTTAATAAATAAATTCGGTGTGTTAAAAAAGACCCGTTATTATGACTTTCACAAGAGAAACATACACCCAAAGTACATATTGTGCAAAACCCATCAATTTATGATTTAAAATAACCGTCGGCTCAGTAGATCCATTGCCAAATATTTCGGACAAACAAATGAGGTAAGATAAACTAAAAATCAAGGGCAGGAAGATCACGAATCACGATAAACACTTCTTACCTTGTAAGATCCGCTTTTTGAGCAAGTCTCAAGTACGTCGGCGTAATCCCATATATTGTTGGATAGTTACTCACTTCGGAATTAAACTGACATTGAAATACGGGCCTAGTATTAAATAAAAACAATAGAACGAAAACCAACAACCCGATTGCTAAATAATGCTTTTTGATGTTTACAAAAGGCATTTTATTGTCAATCACTTTTCAGTGAAAGTAGTTTACGGACACTACACGTGCGTCTCACAGTCGGTAATGCATTATTGTATACTGACTGTCCCGTTCCGTTTACTATAAATATTATTCCAAAAACTCAATAAAAGTGGTTGATTCGCCGTCGTCGTCGGCGAGTGACAGATTGATTTGACGGCTTGACGCCCAGTGTTGTAAGTGTTTAGTGTTGGCAAAACACATAAAGACAAATCGGTAGAAATTACTATTCGTTATTGGTACATCTACCAATAACATCGATGCAAATATAGTAAAAGTTATAATAATGAAAGTTGCTTTAAGACTCGTGCGGCAAATGTTTTATTAATTTTTAAACCGATTGCTTTGTTCAAAATAATAATATGAGATTTCAATAGCATGGTTTTTGTTAACTATTTGGAATTTTGAACATTATTTATATTTTAGTCTGTTAACATTAATAGCAACTTAATAAAAAGCTACACTAGCGCAATCTATTCGCCAACAAAAGAAGTTTACGCAGAGTCGACTTAGCCTAAAGCCTTGAAGTTTTCCGACTATCCGTTAGATAGCTCTAGTGCAGATTTTAAATTCTAAGTTACTATTGACAAGAAACAACCACAAATATTTAATTTTACATCATTTAATTAATGAATAATTAGGAAAAATTACAAATTCTCTTTGTAATTTCTTTTTGTTAAAAAAATTAACATAAGTTTATACTTTTCGGTTTCTCCGACGCGACGTTTCGGTTCCTTTACAGCAGCCATGTTCAGCCTGGAGACTCGTAAATAACCAGTGGCGTAACTATACCATCTGAGGCCTGTGGCAAATTCTTGGGATGGGGCCCTCCCAGTAAAAATGTTAAGTGCAGCCCAACCTTAATGATTAGTTTGAATTTTATTAATTTTAATAATTTTAGGTCTTTAGTTATGTTGTGTCTCACTTTAATTGAATTTAAGTACCTAGGTACTTAAAATATAACATTAATTATTAAAAAAATATAAATAATTTTAAGTACTAATGTTTTTAAAAATGATAAGTTATTTCTGAGCTCGCGGCCTCTTGGGAACCATTCAAATAAAAGTGCCTTTTCCTGAAGTTGCTCATATAAATAATTAGGTATTGCCCAAATCTTCAGTACGCCGGGTACAGGTTCGGGCAGCTAGACAAATATCGTCAAGTTATTTTTTGGTCCCGATACCTCCTCAGCCATAACTAAAGCACATTGTTTTACTACTTCGCTGTCAGTAAACGGCCGAACAGGCTTCGCAAGTATTTCGGCTTCCATTAAACTTGCGCGTACACCCGACTCGTTACTTTGAACTTAAACCTTAAAAAGGTTTTGTTGGTTCTTTACTGACAATTTGAGTGCGTTAATTTTATATTGCCTTAAATCAAAATACGTGTAAATTTTGCTTTAAGCTCGCTATCGTAATTACATTGAAGGTTATATTATTAAACAGCTATGGTTTTTTGGTACCTATATCTGGCTTAGGCGCTGCCCTTTACAATCAATAAAATATATAAATCTGTCCATGCATCATTAAACACTCTATTTTCTTCCAATAACTTTAATTTTTATGAAGCCAGTTGTGCAAGTTATAAGCCCACAATCAGGAGTAGGTAAATACTGCAACAATAGAAGTAGTTTTGCTATTAACATTGTGAGCCTAAGGGTGTCAAGTGTGTTCCAGTCATTACGTTCGTGCCCGCGAAATACATTTGAGTGGCGGCTTTCTCGATATTAAAATAATTCCAAATGTTAAGACCTTATTTACAAAACAGTTGCAGGCCGCAAAGAGGAGGCACGAGTGCCGCATGCGGCCAGCGGGCCGCAGGTTGTCGATCGCTGCTCTACAGAACTCCACAAACAAACATGTGTAAACACGGTGATTTTCATTGATCCGAATAGATGTACATATCTTGAATCTAACCGCAAGAACGTAACATAATAATAATTATGTATTATGATGTCTTGTATGCGCAGGAATACAAGTTACCATAATACATAATTATGTTAGTTAAATTTGTTGCCAGAGGTTGCCATTTGGTGCTACGATTGCACCGTGCTTTTCTAGGGATGACAATCCGTAGATTCATAGTAATAGACCCAAGCTTTCGGTGACCCTTTAATTATCATAAATCTGGAGAAATATTGAATTGCCAGTAAAATAAAATTAAAAAGCCATTCAACGACCTCTAAAGTAAAACACGGAAAGTATTTGTAACCAGATTCGTAATTACAATAATCACTACATATTATAAAATAAAGTGCCCCGCCGCATTTGTCTGTCTGTTAGCGACAAATTCAAACTATTGAATGGATTTTCATGCGGTTTTTACCAATAGACAGAGTGATTAATAGGAAGATGTTGGTGTATAAATTGTTAAAGTTTTGTATAACCCGTGCGAAGCCGGGGCGGGTCGCTAATCGCATATTATGATGCAAATCCAATGTACTCTTGCACAAGCTTCGAACACATAGTAAAATACTCAAGAACTTTCTAGAAAAAGCCGGCTTAGAAGATACGTGAAGAATGAAGTTTAAGATATACACCATACTAAACGGTAAGCAACAGGTTGAAGATAAAGCCACTTTTGCTCCCAAAGATACGATCTTAACCGTTCCAAGCCAATAACAGTGGATTTAAAAGCCACTCCACTTTAGTTTAGCAAATGCGAAAGTAAGTATAAAATGTTTTGGTGGATGATAACAAAATTGAGGTAAATGTTCAACAGCTGGCGTCATAAGGGGACGGGGTAATAAGTAACCCAACGCATGCGACTGGTTGGACTCACCAAAGTAGTAAGTGATAAAGTCATTTGACGGGATCGCTCTAAATATGTAATATTTTTAAATTATTTAGTAACCACCGCCATCGCGGCCAGTCAAACTTTAGTTACGATAATAATATGCCAAAAAATATGAAGACATAATTTTAATGAACACCATAATACTTCAAATACTTTAAAAACTGAAGCCTTGGGGTTTTCCAATATAATATTGATAGTTAATTTAAAAATGCTGCACTGATTTACATAATATTGTCTTCTGTTTACGCGAATGTTATTCATTGAAATTAAAGTACTATATACGCATTTTATCGCGTTGTTTATTTGACACTTTATTACATAATTTAGAAACTTGCACTACTATTACTATTAAACTTTACTAATTTTTAAGATAATTAAATTATTGAAACTATTAAAACTATTTATATTTATGTTTACACTTTCCCCGACGTTTCGGTTGTGTTTCAGCAGCCATGGTCACGGGGAGACTAAGATGGTAGTTGTCTCAATGTTCCAGTGTAGTTATTTCAAGGTACCCGAACATAATTTAATCATTGGTGTTTCTATTTACGCAGAATGAGCTCAAAGTATCATGAAGTCTAGCTGTGGTTTACTTCTTCTTGGGTTTGACTATTTGAATTACTGGATCCCAAGCTGGTGGTACATTCCAACCATCTTCTCTATTGAAATTAGGATGTTTTTTGATTTCAATAGCCTCGCGAAGCATCCTTGGTAGGAATCGGTGTTCTTTAGCGAGCATCTGTGGTTTGTCAAATCTCAGGTAGTGGTTGGTCCCCTGTTGCACAGGTTCACACACAGCAGATTTCAACGAGCGTTGGTGTTTTACATCAGTTATGTGTTCTTGTATGCGGCTGCCTATGCTTCTCTTGGTTGGACTCTTATACATTGGTCAAACCAAGAGAAGCATAAGCACAGCATATAGTAGTTCAATTTCAATGCTGCACTGATATTTTTTATTCATTAGTATCTAATATCTTCTAATAGTGCAACAGTGGGTAACCAGACAAAGCAGATTTCAAACGTCTGCTACGAATTAGTGTCAGGAAGCTTCGTAGTACTGCTACGAGCGTAGCGTATAACTGACACAAATTACGTGAACATGGAAAACAGCTTATTACGGTGTTTAGTACATTAACAGTGCTTAGTGAAAAAAATTGTCTGAAAAATGATATATTTTTTACATTCATGTTTTCTAATATGTCTTAATATGTTAAACCTAAGCGTATATGAAAGGCCATTACAACTTTGTTTGCTACTGGAATAAACTAACTATCAAGCAGTCTAAAATAAGTCAATCTCCTACAGATTCGTTTTACCCATTTTTCGACGGTCTATAAAGTATATTTAAATTTTAAATTACTTTATGCAATAGAAACCTTTTCGCAGACTAACAGACACGTAATAATGTAATTATCTCCGCTCTTGTTTAATTAAACAATCTAAATTCATTTAAAATGATTCAGTACAATGCAATGTGAACTATTCGTGATATTAGGCCGAGCGAGGCACTAAATAAATATGTACAAGCTCAGTAAGGCATGTATAAGTTTTACAGAGGCGCTCTACAAGTGAGAGGAATGCCGACCTTTTCAGTCCACCAACAATCGCAACATTAAAATTATGTTTTATTACGAGCATGTTACATAAAAAGGTGCAGTGTTGTGAACAAAGGCGGTCTAGTCGGCGCTCAGGGAGCTACATGCGTCCGCTAATGTAGCACGCAGCTAGTTTGTGTTCACCGAGCCATTTCATTGTAAAAGCTGTATAGATAGGACAGGGACGAGCTGGCTGGAGGTCGGCCCGGGCTCACCTGTGCGCCAGACCCGTAGGCGCGTCATAGCGCACACAGGTACACGGCACGCGGACAGCGGCGCGCAGACGCGTGTGCACAAGGCCGACACGCACACACTGATAGAGTTAACAATGAAGGCTGTAGCGCGAGGGGCCGCGCACGCACACACGCGCACCGCCCAGAGGCAGTGAGTGCCGCAGCTCGGGGCACTGGCGGGCGAGCTTTCCCGCCGCGAGGTCCTGCGAGCCCGGCCCGCACCGCCCGCCGCCGCAAACCACTTGTTGAATCCTATAGACTTTTCACACCATATCTAAACTCGTCCGAGTCACGTCGCGCGTGCATACACTTCGTTACCGTGTCTAATTTTTATTTAAATTTTTTGGTTTTATTATTTTAAATATTTCTGGTTAAGTTTAGTTAGAACAACCTGTGATGCCTACTCTTCGCTTCCTCTCTGCCTTGTACTGTCTCCCACATACGCTTGGTTTGGTCTTCCCGTCAGTGTTACTATTGTTACGGACGACTCATCTTACAGTAACATGATGCCGACGCGCACTTAACTTGTTGTAACTTTAGAGATATTTAGAACTGTTGTTGAATACTCGTATCTGTGTTATCTGTTGACTACTACTTATTATAAATATTTGTATTCGATTCTGAATTAAATAAATATATTACGTCGCTGTAAAATTATAAAATCGTTCGTTATGCTGTGGAACGTGTTCGACTAAAGGTAAGTACTTATAATATAGAGGTACACATTTTTATGCAATCATGATTCTTCACAACAAAAGATTCACTGTTGTGTATACTGTTTTTTATTTCAGCATAATTACTGTTTATTTTCCTTAAGGTCTTTAAGAAAATAATCTGCATTTTTCGATTCTATTAGTCACAAATTAACCGAAATCTTCTCATATTTTAAGGTCACATAATTATCTAACCAACATATTTTATAAAATTGCAATTATTACTATATTGAATCTCCTACGACTGATCTTTACTACGCTAATTTAAAACAACAGATTTCCATGACAAAAAAATAAATTAGGATACTTACAAAAATAAAAATAAAATAGAGTAGCATTAAAACAAGTAAAGGCTCTAAGCCGTTTTCTGATACGTTATACGTTCAACAGGTAAGTGCACCTATTTACGAACCGCTTCAAGACGCACCACGTCCTTGTTTTATTCACTTAGACAATGGAAATTGAATAATACAGATACCTTTTATACACATAAGCGCATTACTTATACAGGGAACAGTATAACTTTCCAGAAGCGGCGAATAGAAGTCACGAACTAACATATTTTAAAATAAAAGGGCTGTTGTGAGTTTGTTTGTGCCTCGTCTTTCAGTAAAAGCGATAAACTCGTTCGTGGTTTTTCCGGGAGTAGAGTTTTTATTCCAGAAAGTTTTAAATCAAAAGAAGCCAGTTTTTATTTGGTTTTAGGCTGGAAACGCTTAATTGAACTCATTATAGCAGCTCAACAAATTATTTACCATGTTTTTTATAGAAATATTTATTCAGTTTTATAAAATAATGTTTAAAAATCTTTGTTAGAAAAATTACTTATAGATCTTTCAGGTACCTACCTGGTTCAAGTTGAGATAAATTTAAGTTTTTAGCATTTTAATAAGGTCATAATATTTTAGAAGACATCAAGACAGCAAGCAAAAGCAAAATAAAAAATATCTATGCTACTTTTAATGATATCGATCTAATATTTATTTGCTTTCTAGTTGATTACGCCGGTTTTCCGCAGCTCCATACAGCGATTAGTCTTAAAGCAGGTCGCTGCAAAAACAAATGTCGTATAAACAGCTGCCCAGGTGCACAAATTTGATTTCGGTATGGAACACAAAGTCGAAAAATCGCGTTGCGGCTTTTATGCGTTTGCAAAATTGCCAGTCATCAATGCAACATGGACGTATACGCTATCTCTCTCTCTTTATAATTTACTAGATTTTGATCACGGTTTGCTTGCGTTAATTTAGATTTTGCCAATAAATTTTCATTCTTCGTGAGCAGTATTTTTCTTCTGGGTGATAAGTACCTTATGCCCTATTTTGTGGCCCTGTGAACATGTATGCCAAGTTTCATGATGATCGGTCATGTGATTAGTGAAAGCGTAACAAACAAACAAACTCACATTGGTATTTATAATATTTTTTATCTCTTAATACTTTACCGTGATCAGCAGAGCTGTAAATAAAATAATGTACTAACAGCGTCGACGCTAACTCTGTACGCGACGCGATTCTGTCATGTTTATTGATATACAGTTCAATTTAAAATAAGGCCGGACTTTTACGCGAATACCTGTCAGTTTCACGACTGAAAATCAGTTTGCAATTTATGTTTCAATATTTTTGAACAATTTTAAAATGGTTATAAGTATATCCCTGTCACTACATATTATAAAACAAAGCCTCCGCCGCGTCTGTCTGTCTGTTTGCGATAAACTCAAAAACTACCGATCGGTAGTTCAGTTTTCACCAATGGACAGAGCGATGAGGAAGATTGAGAAGTTTAATATGATAAGGTTTTTTACTACCCTTGCGAAGCCGGCGCGGAGCGCTAGTTACTTACTTTACAATATAAAATACATAAAATAGTTACATTGTAAATATGAATTTTAGATTCTTAGAACTGCAATTCTCTGACTACTTCGGGTAAAGTGTAATTGGGTTTCTCTGCTAAAAAATTCTTAGTAGCAGCTCGATGCCTGGCACAGTGTCAAGTAGACGACAAAAGGATCGCCCTCTATTAAGTTGGACTTAGCCTTTGTAATGACCCATGACTCATACAAAAAAAAGAAAAACGCTACTGTTGCGCGTCTGTGACCCCTACGAGGGAGTCAAGAAAACTCGTTGTGATTGGTCGCGAAAAAAATACTAAAGATTTTCTTGACTCCCCCGTAGGGGTTACGGGCGCGCAACGACGTCAACGTCGTCGTCGACGTCAAAAGCCTCTGAAACATCCATAACTCCTACGGCGGAGTCATGGACGTTTCAGACGCTAAAGCCAGAGCTGTCGAAATGTAGATGCACGCTTGCATCCCCGAAAGAGTATGCAGAGGCGTACCTATGTACGGACAAATGTTCCATCATAGCGCCAATGTCATGATTATGAAGCAAGGAACTACTAATTTTACACGATGCAGATCTCAAGCACAGCAAGCTGCTCACAAGAGTTCTACGAGTTAATCATACTTGCTTGGGTGTTTCGAGTTGTTCATTTACGCAATCCTTATAACCCTCATGCAAGTGCTTTTGCGCATGTTAGCCGGGTTGCGTTAAGAGCTAGTAGCCATTCAGACTATTCCAACGTGTACATGTTTGAGCATTCTTAGCTACTTAAGATAATAATGTCGTCCAGACGGAATTTCGGTCACTGCGGCCAATCTTAACGGCGACTGGCCATCTGCGCAGGAGATATTATAGTGTACAAGTGTGTGCGCAAACACAAGTGCACACTCTCTGTTCCCTAACTCATGATCCGATGGGATGGTAATCCGACACCGGAGAGAGATCAGGCGCAGGACCACCGGCTTTACATGCTTTCCGAGGCACGGGGGTGTCTAACACCGCCAACTTCCTAACTCCGGGCTGATCTTGAGATTTCTTAACAGAAAAAGCCAATAAATTTTTGTTTGCCTTACCCAGGATTCAAACCCGTGACCTCATGCACAGCATTCACGCATTCACTACCGCTCCACGGTGGCAGTTAACATAACACATAGATAACAATTCGCTTCTTCAAAGTATAACCAAAATATGACTGACAATAAATTGGAGTGATAAACCTTTACCTAATCGTTCGGCGAATGACAATAATAAAAAACTACGTTTGCACGTATTGTGCAATCTCCAAACAGATTCTATTCCAATTTGTGATTGATTTTCGGCCACGGCGACCAGTTTTGACAGAAACTATCCGCGTAGGCAATATTGTAATGCACATTTGTGCATTAGAGAATTTTAGAATTTTAGAGTGCAAGATTAGCGAGCGCTTGTGCGCACTCGCTAATCTTGCACTCTAAAATTCTAATGGGACGGCAATCCAACACGACCAATTTTTAAAGGCTTTACGTGCTTTCCATGGCATAGAGATAAAACATTATCAACTTGCAAAGGTTGGAGCTTGATTAAACTTCTACTGAGAATTTTTGACAAAAGAACCTTTCTGTTGGCACTTTGTCGGCTTGATTCGAACCATGTACTTCACGATACGTAGCAGTATAGTATATACCTACTGCTGCGAATCGTGAGCCAACAGACAAAGAGGTAGTATATAGTGTAACTGAAAATATATCACTATTACAATAAAATTTAAATAAACATAGAAGATCTGAAAATTAAACTATTTTACACTAATTTTATCACGTTGTTTATTTTAAAACACTATTATTGCATAATTTTGAAACTAAAAAACTAGTATTACTTTAAACTTTACTATCTACTATTAAAGTTATTAAGATTTAAGTTTACACTGTCTCCGACGTTTCCGTTGCTTTTCAGCAGTCTCCCCGTGAACCAAAAGCAATTTAATTTCAATGTATAACATTCGCGTAAACGTAAGACAATATAAAAGACGATTCATCATCATCATCATCATCATCAGGCTATAAGAGTCCACTGCTGGACATAGCCCTCCCCCAAAGAGCGCCATAGCGCCCTGTCTTCAGCTTGCCGCATCCAGCATCTGCCTGCAGTCTTTCGCAGATCGTCATCCCACCTGGTCGGAGGGCGTCCTACACTACGTTTGCCGAATCGCGGTCTCAAGAACGCGCTTACCCCAGCGGTTGTCAGTTCTTTGCGCGTTATGGCCAGCCCAAGATTGCCAACCTTAAAAACATGTTAAAATTTACATTTACGGCAACAATTTAACGTTATCGAAATTCAGGAATATCTGATCGACCTCGGGTATTATTAAAGAAAACACCAATAAATCTGCTTAAAACTTAACAAGGTATAAGAAATACATTTTAACCACTCAAATTCTTAACGAAAACAAAACATACATATAACTCCTAAAGACTGCTTCGTAGGTTCCTTGGCATAAATTCAAGCTTATATTTGCTTGCGATCTTGAGGTCCGGGATCTCAAGATCTTATTCTTTTTGACTTCGATTCTGGAAAAATATATTTAAATTTTTTGCTTTGCGCAATTCCCAATAGTAGGATTCTAGAATAGAGTACGGTAAACGGCATTAGTTTTATTATTTATTACATGGCACCTAAATAAAATAAGTAGCAAAATGCGGGTATAATAAATACATGTCTGCTGATTTCTTTGACGATATAAAAGTGTGAGTCTGGGATATATGCGTCATCCAGACTCACATTTATAACAACAAATATACAATTAAAAATTTAATCACGGATCAATTCATGAAGGATTAACAGAGGTGTAGTGCACATACTTTTCTTTAGGTCTCACTTTGATTTTAAAATAGTTTATGTATCATATTGAGTTTACATTACAGCAATACCGTCAATGATTATAAAGTGTCCCAGTTGCATTATTTTAATTAAAATATTGTTCCCATGCATCAGGAGACAAAAATATCATCTACCGTTAACCAGACCCAGTCTTAAGCTTCATATTCTCGTTTTGAATTTTCTAACAACAAAACTAAAATACATCTTGTCATGCATCGTTATCACTAATGGAAGAAAGATGCAATAACATAGAACTATTTTTGTATTCTTTCAAAGTAAACACTTAGAATCTACTTACCTACTAACTTGAGTGCCTGTTTCCAATAAAGTGCTATAAATATGGAGTGTATGAAGGCGGCACTTAACCTTTGCAAGTATGGAGCAAAATACACGACTCCCATACTTTGATATATTCAATTTTGACGTAATTTATTCTTATAAATTGTTTTTAGATCTTCCCATAAACGTTGCTGAATCTTATTGGCGGCTTGCATGTGTTTTTGGCTCTGCACGATTGGCGCAGTGGTTTAAGTGGTCGCCTGGCACTTCCACTATGCCGTGTTGTGGGTTCAATCCTCGCACGGAGAAAAAAATTGTGTGAACCAAAAATAGTTATCCGAGTCTAGGTGATTCTTGTGTTTGTTTTTTGAATTTTTGTAAAGTCTTCCGCGTTACAGGCATTAATCTTACTGCGGGAGTGGCCTTTACAAAAAAAAACCCTTGTTTTATTACGTCTAGGAATCGAACTTGGGGTAGATGGAAAGCTGTAATTGCTGTTCATTGACTTTATTAATGATAGGGGTATATAGGTGTGTAACAGTTTGGTGTGGTCATGTGTTATGATCAAATAGACTGTTAGTCACAGGTCGTAACTATTATGTACTCGTAACATTTTATAATAATCTTTAATATTAAAGCAGTTATTTTAATCATGATACTTTTGACTTCTAAAATCATCAGTAATCTATTCACCTAATTGAGGAGCCGATTGGAAGTAACTTAATAACTCTTGATGGCACTAATGTCAATGTATCACAAGTGCAGAAATGTCCAAGCAAAAATTCAGAAGTTTAATTACTGATGGTGGCATATTTTAACATAATGGGATAACAAATCTGTAAAGTATTTTGGACCGCCATCCAAAAATCTATTTGTTTTTGCCTCCGATGCTGTCAATTACCAATTCTTACCTAACAATATATGTACACCTATGAAAGTGCAATCAAATTAGCACATCTATAATATGATAAGTATTTATATAGTTACATGCCGAACTTAACCAAGCTGCTATCTACCGTGAAATTGCATTGCATAGGTAAAGGAGCTCGTGTACGAAATTGTTGAATGTTTAGCTATTTATGTCGCTGACTGTAGTCACCGACATAAATAGCTAAACATTCAACAATTTCTAACAGTATTTTATGAATAAATCTTTTGATTGTTATTCTATAATAATGGATGGTGATAAAAATAACTATCCTTTATTTGTTGTTGCAATATAATATAAGGAATTATTATTATTATGTCAGATAAAGCAATTAAAAATCTCGTGATTTTTATCGACTTTTGTCGCTACTGTAGCACACCACAGTGGCGACTGCACAGAACAATAATTGATCCGATAGTAACACAAGTCATCATAAATAGGTGCTGATTGCGAAGTCAAAACTACAACATTTGTCTTGGTAATTTAACATACATACATACATAGATTCACGCCTGTTTCCCAGAGGGGTAGGCAGAGACTACGGATTTCCATTTGCTACGATCCTGACACACTTCTCTGGCTTCATTCACTTTCATCACATTCCTCATACACGCCCGTCGGTTCAAGGAGCTCTTAACCTGGCCTTTGTCCAGGACGCCTCCGATCTGGTCGAGAAACGTTCGCCTAGGTTTTCCTCTTGCGACTGTTCCATTCACACTAGCCTTATAAACTTTCTTAGTCAGTCTTTCCTCGTCCATTCTTTCTACATGTCCAAACCAGCTTAACATACCCTTTTCTATTCTTGTAACTATATCCACTTTCATGCCGCATCTCTCTCTAATCACACTATTTCTTATTCTATCTTTCAGAGTCACACCACATATGCTTCTCAACGCTCTCATTTCTACAGCATTTATTCTGCTCTCATGCTTCTTTTGCCATACCCAACTTTCACTTCCATACATAAGTGTGGGCACTAATAGTCCTCTATGAACAGCCAAACGTGCCTTTTCGGATACATTTCGACTGTTCATAAAAGCGCGTAGGGCTCCATTCACTTTGTTGCCAGCAATCGTTCTCCTTTCAATATCTCCGTCATGTTTACCATCCCTTGTAAACAAAGTACCCAAATATACAAACTCTTTCACTTGCTCCACTTTTTCTCCATCAATCATAATATTACACATCGTCACGCACTCTTCCTTTTCAAATACCATTACTTTCGTCTTGCTTACATTTATTTTCATTCCTTTACTCTCAAAAGCACCATGCATAATAGTTACCATCGCCTGCAACTCTTCCGCCGATGACGCAAGTATTACTTGGTCATCGGCATAAAGAAGACATTTGACAAGTAACTCATTCATTCTTAATCCCCATTCACAATCTTTTAAATCTTTCAAACAATTGTCCATGTATAGGTTAAACAGCCAAGGTGACGCTACACATCCTTGTCTAACACCTTTATCGATGCTAAACCACTCTGTGTAGGTCCCATTTATCCTAACACAAGCTCTGGAATCATCATAAAGAGATTTCAGAGCTCGCGTGAGGTTGCTATTCACTCCATACATGGACAATGCCGACCAAAGTTCATTCCTCACCACTTTATTTAACGCTCTAGGCTATCTTAGTTAGCAGGATTTAAGGGCTATATTTCACCGGGACACCATGGCGGCGCAACCAGTCGCCGGTACCAACAAAATGTATACAGCTCTATAGAGAGTTACTCACCTGGTGTCCGTTTGGTTGCGCAACCAATTTGGCGGCGCGACCAGCTCGGACGCGTGCACTGAATGTTACTGGTCGCGCTGCCACGCTGGTCTCGCTGCCACGCTGGCCGCGCTGCCACGCTGGTCTCGCTGCCACGCTGGCCGCGCTGCCACGCTGGTCGCGCCACCACTAATTACTATAGCGCTGTATGGTGCCTCACTCACTCGGCCGCCAGTCCGGCCGCCAGTGACGCCCTACCTCATTGCATGCAACACGCGTGCATTGGTTCGAGGTCCATTTTGATACTGTCTCAGTGTGGTGTGGCGACTCTGGTGTCTGTATGGTGTCTAGTTTGGTAGCTTACCGACACCACGATGGCGCGACTGGTTGCGCCGCCATGGTGTCCCGGTGAAATATAGCCCTAAAACTCAATGAAAACCGAGACAGGTAGGATTTAAATCCATTGCACTCATCCTAACTAATATTATAAATGAGTTGGTCGTTTGTTCGTCAGTTTGTTACGCTTTGACGCCTTAACTACTCGACCTATCAACATAAAATTTTGCATACAGGTTGTCAGGGGTGCAAAACAGGACATAGGATATGTTTCAGTATCCAAAAAGTATTGTTTGCGAGCGAAGCTGCGGGCAAAAGCTAGCCTCTAATACTTTAAGACAGCGTTTGAAAAAGTTGGTTATTACTTGTTTTAAAGTTGTATGAAGAGTCTTGAAGAAAATTAAAATGATTAAGAGCTCTATATAATTAATATTCTTAATTGTGAATGCGATGTATTTTGAGCGAAATTATATCTTTATTTTGTTTTCGAATTCTATTTTATTACTGTAGTCCACTGAATGCAAGCGTTTTAATATAAAGTAGATAAAAATTAAAAAAATAATTAATAATCCATTATTATTCTGCTTATGATTTATAAAGAATTCGATTTTTTCGCGACTCCGTTCGCGTTTATGTATAATTTTCTATCCTTCGGGAAAAGTAAATAATTTTGATGAATGATTCTAATTGTCCTTTTCTGTACCTCTGACAACGTATATGAAATATATTATGATGATCGGTTGAGTCGTTAAAACGTAAAAGCGTAACAAACAAACTCATATTCACTTTTATAATATTAGTTAGGACGTCATGTGACGAAATTAAATTGATAGACAACGGCTGCTCTTTAAGAGATTGCGTGGAACTTTAAATTTGATTCCTGATTTGAATAACATTCTAAATGCGATTCTGAGTCTAAAAACATTTGGCAGAAAATTGCAAAGTGCCTAAATATATTATAATTAGCAATCCGCTCCGGCTTCGCACGGGAAGTACAATACCTTAACAAATTATTCATAGCAGTATTCCTACTGTTGTTTCGTTCGGTGAGTGAGAGTGCCGGAGGCCCAATCACCCTCTTTCCCCCTTCCCGCTCCTTCTCCTTCCCACTTCCTTTCCTAAATGGTCGGCAACGTGCAAGTGATGGCTCTGGTGTTGCAGGCGTCTATAGGCTACGGTGACCACTTACTATCAAGTGAGCCGTATGCCTGTTTGCCAACTTAATCGTATAAAAAAAATCTATACATTCCTCATGAATTACTCTGTCTATTGGTGAAAACCGCATGAAAATCCGTTCAGTAGTTTTTGAGTTTATCTCGGACAGACAGACTGACGCGGCGGTAGACTTTGTTTTAAGCCTAGCAATTTTAGTAACAATTTTTGGTGAGTCTTATTTTGTTAGACAATAGAAAATAGTCCCTACCGTCTTAAGAATTTAACCTTACTATTGGCTATACTATAAACGCAAGCTTTAAGCCACGGCACGTTGGAATACGTTTTGAAGGCTATATTACGATATAGCCTTTATAAATTAGTAGTATTGGTATTGGTAGTTAATTCAAAATATAGTTCATGTATAGACCTATGTATGTAGATATTGGCGTGGTTAAACATTTATCCGACGTGTTTTGCTCTGACCGAATATACGTATAGGCAAGTTTGTATTTATTCGGTCAGAGCAAAACACGTCGGATAAATGTTTAACCACGCCAATATCTACATACATAGGTATATACATGAACTATATTTTCCATTACTTCGTATCGAAGAGGAATATTTTATTGACGATGCTTTAATAAAAAATACAAATATATCTCTTTGATAAAACGTTCGCACAACGTTCGTATTAAATTGGCAATTCTGTATTTAACCAGTATTTTAATTTTGATGCCTCGGTGAGATTGCAGTTTATATTTCGTTGCAATGTTAGGCATATTTATGGACAAACTTGGCTTGTTGATTCCGTTGCGTAATGTTACCGATTGCTAGGGCCCAGGCTTGATTCATAAGTCGGGTGAAATGTTGTTCGGTTTTCTGTTAGCAAATTCATAGCAGGCGAAATGTGGGCATAATAATACATTGGTACTAAACCTTTTAGGAATAAACTGGCATAATCTATAGCATGTTCAAATATTTGTATAAATACAAGAATTATGAAGTTTTAACGCGTTTGTGCCATAATGCTGTGTCTAATCTCAATTTTTGATCGAAACTAAAACGTCTGGGCAGTTCAATATTCCCAATATAAAAAAGAAACAAAGCATAGTTACCATTCGCATGATTGTGAAGCAAATTAAACGTTAGCAAATTAATAAATTTCAAAATTTTCGTGGTCTTGAAAAATAACTGCAGGCGAAATTTAATGTCTGTAATTAAGCCTGATTTAACTTTTAGAGTTATGAATATTTATTATACCTAAGTTTTATTTGCTGAACATAAAAGTAGGATATCTAAATAGATTGTAATGTTTTATAATTTGGTGATAGTTATATCATATAATCTTGTCTATCCGTGTTCGTCGGTCGACAACCTTTCTTGCTATTGCAATCTCAACATGCTAACTAAATAATTATTGTCATGTAATAGCCATCAGTTCATCAAGTGGGACATCTTTCAAGAGATGGCGGATAGCTTTTGGACGCAAATAGAAAAGACTCAAAAACAATATATTGCTAAGAAAAGTCTTATAGCAAATAAGATATTAATGAGGAGACTACTCAACTAAAGCAAAAAGTAATTTAAAAAAATATATTTTTAAACATCATTTGGACCTGTCTACCAAGAATGGGCAAGGAAGTTAAGCTGTAGGCGTTTACTACGGCTAAGCTACAAAATAAATACAACCATTATGAAGTAAATATAGCCGAAACTGAAACATTGCATAGAAATCTAAAAAATCTTTAAAATGCTTCTCCTCAAATTTATTTTGTCGCTCACATAAATACTAACAATATCAGCTTATAATTTGAATATTTCTTGTTTACTTTTCCGAAGCTTCGCAAAGAGGCTTTGTCGATATAAAATATCTAGAAAATATTTATTAACAAACTAGATTTTGCCCGCGGCTTCACTCGCGTTAATTTAGAATTTGACAATCTATTCGGATCGTACTATGTTTGTAATAATATAATTCAATCATGATTCGAAGGACACGTGGCGCTATCTATTATCATAAGAACGTTATTGTTGTTTTCCTCGGCAACAGTAATTTTGTTCGGGATGAAATGTAGCCTATGTCCGTTTCTGTGCACCTGACAACGTATATGCAAAATTTCAGGATGATCGGTTCAGTGGTTTAGGCGTGAAAAGGTAACAAACAAACAAACTCATTTTCGCTTTTATAATATTAGTTAGGATAACATATTGTGATTTAGAACTTATTCAGTGATTCTTTGCTTGTAAGTATTCTATATATTTCAATTGCGAGTGCAAACTGAAGCTTACACTCCCACTCCATCGCTTCACTGCAGCCCACACGGCAACGTTATCTTAGCAATATCCACAGTGTTCCGTCGCAAGTGGGTGCTATTTCCTTCAAAATATATTGATGGATCGTGTGTCGATGAAGTAATTACGTGCTCATATATATTATTCAATTAATAAATTAAGTCGAGTTATGCATACATAAATATCATTTTAAAAACGTTTAATTCTTGATTGATAAAGCTCGTGTTCAGTGTTGATTGAAATAACTATCCAAATAAATACGGTAATTAATTCTTCAATAATTGTTGTTTTACTTAAGTGACTTAGTTGGTATCTCTTTTTGCTCTTTTTGGCTAACTACTGCCACAGACGCCACTGCCACTGCGCCGAGTGTTGTGGGTTCGAAACCCACACGGCACAAAACTTTGTGTGGTCCACAAATTATTGTTACGAGTCTGGGTGTTTTTGTGTCTATGGTTTGAATATTTGTAGAGTACCCACGCGACATAGGATTTATTCCTAGATTTTCTTTAATTTTTTTTATACTACTGAGGTGGCAAACAGGCATACGGCCCGGCCCACCTGATGGTAAGTGGTCACTGTAGCCTATTGACACCTGCAACACCAGAGGCATCACTAGCGCGTTGCCGACCCTTTAGGAAAGGAAGTGGGAAGGAGAAGGAGCGGGAAGGGGGTAAGGGGGTGATTGGGCCTTCGGTACTCTCACTCACCGAACGAAACACAACAGTAGGAATACTGCTATTTCACGTCGATATTCTGTGAGAGGGTAGTCTTTCCCCGGTCGAGCCGGCCCATTCATGCTGAAATCAGCGAGGCTTTAAAAAAGAAAGAATAAGAAAATAAAGCTATAGCATGTTTACTGTTAATCAGTCTTTTGATTTTAATAAGTTACCTGATCTCATGTCGATGGATTGCAAAATGCCAGTCCAGCGCATTTGAATAAACCTCTCAGTAGCCGTCGATATTAAAGAAGCTATCGAATATTTCTTAAGGGGTTCCTAAACGGACAATATTTTACTGCAATATGTAAAATCAAAATCAAAATTGCAATGTTTTGAACTATAGCCTGGTCATTTCAAAAACTTTTGATTACATTGGCCATTCTAAACATAACTATTTGGTCTGTTAGTGCCGGCCAATATATTGCAGCCAACAATGCAGCAAAAGAAAATCCCATTTAGAATATCATTTAAAAAAAAAATACGGTATGCTATTTGGTGATAGTTGCTGTAAGAGAATCAAATCGATGCTCTACCTAATTCGACAGAAAGTTTTTTAAATTAAGTTATTATACTAAAACTAGATTTTAGGTTAATAATAGTGTATTATTTTTTCTGGATGAAAAATACTCTATGTTCTTTTCTGTTTCACTAAAAACGTGTATGAGAAATTTCTCGATGATCGATCGAATAGCTAAGGTGTGAAATGTAACAAACAAACTCACATTCGCATTTATAATATTAGTTAGGATTGCATTCATCACCCTCAAACATTTATCAACTGTTTAAACTACAACGTTGATAGATCCTCTATTACACAATTTTACACGTCAAGATCATGTCACCCTTCTATAACACCAATCCAACCTTTCTAAAACGTCAGCCAACCTTTTAATAGTCCTGAATTAGTTTGGGACGTGTAAACTTAACAATATAAGTTCGTGTTAACTTACCAAAAACCACTGAAAAGATGTTTGCGGTGCAGACAGCTTGTCTAACTTTAAGATGTCTATCTTTGAAAGTGGCAAGCAAATGTTGCAATGTTACTTGTTACTTAAAATATTGCTTCGAAATTCTACGTTTAAAATAATAATAATAATATTATAATAATAATATATTCTATCACATAGACACAACACCATCTAGCCCAAACTAGGCAGAGCTTGTACTATGGGTACTAGACAATGGATAAACATACATATTATATACTTTTTTTTTTGTAAATACATACATATTATACATAGAAACACCCAGACCAAGACAAACATTCATGTTCATGCACACAAATGTTTGACTTGTGCGGGAATCGAACCCGCGACCTCATGCGTGGCAGTCGGTTACACTAACCACTACGCCATCGAGGCCGACAAATAGTTCTTGTCAAACGTATTCGTAACAAAATAGGTATTTTGAGTATTTTAGTTTCGAGTACATAGTCACTCAAACGCATCTATTTTAGAAGGTGCAGGCAGAAATGTATTACATTTAGTTTTGTGTCTGGGTTTTCTGTGAGTCCGTTGTTTGAATGTTTGTCAAGGATCCTGGGGCATAGGATATATTCATAGTGTGAGAGTTGCATAGAAAATTAGTACTCTTAGACATGCAGGTTTATTAATGTATGTTATTTTAAACTATACTATAGATTTGGCCTACTAGCACGTTATCTTCTGAACCTGCAAATAGTCCATCCTCGGGATTGGATTAAGCAATCCTATACAGGTAATTGCCTACATGCGCTTGATTACCATTACAAAGCCAATGCATATGATATTACTGCCAAGAACTTGGACTTTACATAATATTACGCAATCCTATGTCATATGATAAACAAGAAATTGCATATTGTATCGTGATAAAGGAAGGCATTACATGTTTTTAATGTAATTCCTACATCTCGACACCCGGACAACAAAAGCCGTAATGTTGATATCATTTTAAATCTGGACCATATTATTATATATATTTTTTAATTGTACTAAGGTAAGCTTAGGTTCCATTTACTTGTAAATTCCTAATTCAAAAGGCTGTACATGTGCTAAAAAGAGTAACGGCGTTTTATGACATTATGCTAACAATTATTTTGTTAACTGTAGCGACAATCGAATTCTGTTAAAGTATATTATATTATGGACTTTTTTACTAACTTACCACAAGAACTATCCATTCTAATATTATAAATGCGAAATGCTATGTTTGTTTGTTACACTTTCACGCTTTACCTATACGATCGATCATCATGAAATTTTGCATACACGTTGTCAGGGATACAGTGAAAGGCGGAGGAGGTACCAAGGAGGTACCTTTCATCCTGAAAAAAGTAATGTTCCCGAGTAATAGAAATTTATTGACAAAATCTACATTAATGCGAGTGAAGCCGCGGGCAAAAGCTAGTTCCTTATATTATACAACGCATAACATGGCAATTGCTTCATTTCGAACGAACGGGAGGTATGAAGCAAATTTTCCCTACGGCTTAGGTCAGAAATGTATCGTATGTCCACATTTTGATTACGGTATTTCGTCCCCATATCTCGAAGGGTTAAACCGCAATACTCACTATTTATAACTCGAATAACATAATACATGTCATATTGGTATTAATATCCTAATTATGTACAATAATTTGGATATTTAAAATACCATTATGGAATTTAAGCATAATTATTACACAATATAATGTATTAAATTTAAAATATTCTGGGTAAAGTAAAAGTAGAGACATCTATATATTAATACGTGAAGCAAAAACTTTGTACCCCTTTTTTACGAAAATTGCGCGGACGAAGGAGTATGAAATTTGGCAGTTAAAGTTTATATAGAGAAGGAGTGGCGAATACTAATATTTTTTATGAAATATGCATTAGAAATACATTAAAACTCCCCCATCATCAGCAGCTATAAATTCCATCACCGTCCACTCCTGCCATAACCCATACAATACAGGCTGTTCATGCCCGCTCCTAGAAAGAACCAATAATACCAAATACCTCGGCATTATTCTTGACTGTGCAATATGATGATGATGATGATGAATATTTGAAAAACACTACAAGCACACAACTATGCATTTGACACAAGCAGTCGAATCGCGTTCGTAGTATTTAGACATTGTTCGGCTGATATCGTAAATTCTTCGTAACTATGGTTACATATTTATGTGGAGTAGGTGACTAAATGAAATATGATTATAAGGGTATAGTTATAGACGATAAAATCTCAATAAGGATCAAACGTAAAATTTAAATTAAAACTATGGGTGAATTTCGACCACTTGGCGAACGCTAGTACATATAAATAATTGAAGGATTTGGCAATGGATCGAGAAAGATGGGAATTGCTACACCGACATGTATATAGCACTTATTTTTTAGAATATATAACATATTACACAGGATAAAGCCGCGGCCACTCAATGGTTTAAGGCATTAGATTTTCGATCAATTGGTGATGAATTAGTTTTCCTCTTGGTGAACTACCGATGTAATTAACTTCTAACACAATAATTTTGCTTAGCTAGAGAGAATGAAGTAAAAAATGTTAAAAGAATAGTAGTATTTATTTTACTTAAATTATTTTTAATCTTTAATAAAATATTGAACTATGTAAGTAATGTGTTTAATAGTAAGTTTTAAGTAGTTTTCATACTCGTTTTAAATGATTACACTAATGTATTGAGAACTTCAATATAAACTACGGACACAAAGAAAAATCATTTGTAACAATCATCTGTGATCATCACTTTATACGCATTGTTGGTACAGTCAACAACATAAGTCGACACACACTTGAGAGATTTCGAATGACTCTATCTTTTAAAACTATATCATATGTTAGTTTTTTATAGAAGTTGTAGTTTAAATATAGTTGAATTAATTATAGTTCAAAAATAATTAAGAACCATAATTATAATTTTGATTCATAAAACAGTTTTACACGTTTGATCAAAGTTTAGCTATTTATGTACTTTCATTTTAAAGCTGCCACCTAGGTAAAATATTAGTTAGTACCTACGGTAAAATTATTTATGTAAGCCTTAATATATCCGTTCTGAAGTTTGAAAATTAATTGCTTCCGTACTGCAGAAGACAGCGGTTTATAGAAGTTGTCATTACAAAAATAGCCCTTTACCAATCTCTTTGGAGCTTAATGATTATGGAAATTTAAAACAAACTCAAAGGATTCTGTTACAACAAACATTTAGTTAAAGTTTAATATTTACTTAGGCTTTGTTTAAATTTATAAGCCTATTTCCAAACCGATTCTATGCGTACATGTTTTAATATGATGTTTTAGTTGCAATTATTTATAAGCAAGTGAATAAAAACACGTAGGCCTAATTAGAAATTGATATTATAACATAAAACGTAACATAAAGTTGTGGTCTTATTTAAGGGGTGTATAGCATAGGTAATAAATAGCATAGTGAACTAAAAATAAATTCATAGAGACATTTTTTTTTAAAGAAACATTTTGTTTTTAATTTTGAATGTTAGTATTAGTAATTTTGCTACTTACTTTTTTATTCGGACAAAGCCGGGCAATTCCGGTTGTTTATGATTTTCAAATTCAGAGCACTTCGTTTAATTTCAATGCGAAGCAATCAACATATTTTGTCGTCCATAATGTGACTATAAAACGATTTTAATATAAAAAAATGAGGTTTTCATATATATTGTTTTATAGGCTTAATTTTTTTACTATACGGCTTTAAAATGACTGAACATTACTATTACACACTGTATATGACGACTATTTTCTGTTACTACTGTTTGTCATCCATTTTTCTATCTCCGGTAAAAGCGCTACGTGCTTATTATTGATACGGATATTGAGGCAGTCATGTTCCGATGCTTTGTTGTCATTAAAATGCAAATAGATTGGTACACGGCGTAGGAAAACACTACACAACCATAATACAGGCTTTTGGTAAACCGAGGCTTATATTGATATTATAGTTAATCTTCTAAAGCTCCGTGGCATAAATTTGCGGGCGATCGATGGCGCGATTTGATTTTAGGTATTGGGGTTATCAGTTTAAAAATTCACGGTAAGAGTACTGATATGTCTTAGATGCGTGATGGACGGCATGAGATTAGTGTAGGTATATGTGAGGTTTGAAATATAGTTCATAATTATGTTGCTATATACAGAAAAATATATGTATAAAATATTTTAATCCATCAAACTTAATATTGTCTTACCTTTACGTGAATGTTATACATTGTTTTTCAGCAGCCATTTTCACGGAGAGAATCTGCCCGTGAACATGGCTGCTGAAAAGCAACAGAAACATCGGGGAAGGTGTAAAAGTAAATCTAAATAGTTTTATAATTTAAATAGCTTAAATAAAAGTAAACAGTAACTAGTAAAAATGTTTAACAATAGTAGTTTAAAGTTTCAACATTATTTAATAATAGTGTTATATAAAAATGAACAACGTGATAAAATCCATATAAAGTTGTTTTATCCCATCAAAATTTATTAAATTAATATATATTCGTAGCCTGAATATGTCAACGTATGTATAAACTATCGACTGTATGCAAATAAGATTGAACCTTAATACTCTTGAATTGTCGATTTTAACTTAATTGCACAATATCTGCTTCTGGATGTTCTTTGTGCCCAATGTTTCAAATTTTGTTATAGAAGGCAAATCAAATATAGCTAGACGAATGAAGTGTATCGTAGATAATAAATACAGATGCATATTAATGCAAATTCTAAAAATCGATTCTTAGTAGATAGGTGTTTATTTTAGTTCTAAATGAAAAAGCTGTTTTCAAATTCATGTTATAGGATAACTTCATACGCGTGGAATTTGAAAGCCCCCCCTTTGATATCTCTCTATATTTTCTTTCTTTGAACATAATTAAGGTATTAGATAAATATAACTTATATCTCTATCGCCGACCCTCTAACAATTGTTTGTAGTAAAGCTTCTTTAGCTCTTATAAAGACCTCACATATAATTTTTTTAAATATCTCCTACATACAGACATCCACTGGTTACAATATTATTATACGTAAAGATTTTTACATTAATTTTAGTATCTCCCGATCGCGTTTGCTTAAGCATACATTATTTTACTGGACTAAAAAGACGTCATCTGAATATTTTCTCAATTACGAATATTCAAATTACTTATCACAATAAACAATTCCACTCTTAAGCGCAATCGTCTGGAGAATACAATCGTTCCCGTCATATGAGATTATTCATTCGTGCCTAATGTTATCAACATAAATTTGCTCTGTCCGTCCTAAGGGACCTTCTAGTTTGGTCATATGCACGTCTCTGGACCGCAGACAAGGGATTTTGAGCTTAGCTCGTGACTGAAAATGGTTAACATAATAAATAATTTCTATTCAAAAGATCTTAAGTATTTAATTCATCTTAGGGATGCTTCAGTTTACATGAGGAGTCAAATTGACAACTTTCTATTAAAAACATTCAAAATACAAAATTTGTTTTGAGTTCAAACCTTTCGCGGCGTACATAATTCAGCATTTACGTATTACTAGAGTTTGCCCGCGGCATCGCACGCGTTAATCTAGATTTTGTCAATCAATTTCTAGCCGTCGCGAACAGTACTTTTGCTGGATAAAAGGTACCTTGTGTTCTTTTCTGTACCCCTTACAACGTGTATGCGAGATCGAGTAGTTAAGGTGTGAAAATATAACAGACAAAATTAAATACACTTACATTCGCATTTATAATGTTAGGATATCTTAGGGAAGAGTAACCTATATTGAACCGGCGCTTTAATTGTATCACTTCTATATTTCTTTACACTGGCAACAGAAAAAGAGGTGATTGTGGAAACGACAGAGTGTTAGTGGCGCCACAGTCACCTCTTTTTCTGTTACCAGTGCAAAGAAATATCGTCAATTTGGTAGAAATATAGAAGTGGTACAATTTAAGCGCCGGTTCAACATAGGTTACTCTCCCCTAACACATAATTGATGCATACATGTATAACTCTCTCTTAACTTTACCTCCAAAGTGGTAACCTGAGGTGTAGAACACCCGTAATACGCTAACTATGATTTTAAGGTCTCTCGTCGAAGGGGTCAGGCCTACTAGCCTGTTTTTGAACTACGTGAGAGTAAAACCCAATAACATTTTGTCTGACCTAGAAGAAACCGAACTCGAAGCCTCATACGCAATCATATTCAGTACCCCTATACCACTGAAGTAGTCTATATCATTTTTACGAAAAGCAGAGTATAGGGGCAGTCTTATTCAATCCTAAAGCACCCTAACTACAATAATATCTCCACTCTGTATAAGATCGCATCATTATTTGGTGTTTTAATTCTGCTTTGAATACGATTCTTTCTTGCGCGTGACAAGAGAGATCATTCAATCCCTCAATTCTAAAAGAAATACCATGTTTGAAGATAGACAAAGAAAGATAGATAAAAATATAGAAATAGATCAATCATATACGGTCAATAGTAAAATATATGATTAATCGATTCCTAAAGTTTCTTTTAAATTACTCACACTATAAGTGTTGGTCTATATTTATTAACGATTTGTCATAGCTGTCCCGCCCCTACATAATAATGCCTTTTTAATTCATAGCAAGTCACTTAAGTTAACAAGCTACGTTTGTCATTTATTTGATCGACGTAACGGTTCAATTTATACTTCTATTCATATAATATAATAATCACACGATTATATCACCAAACTACGGTAATGTTATCTAACAGTATTGTAACTCGGCTCTGTCCTTGAAATAATTACTTACAGCCACGCGGTCCGCGAATACGCGAGAGGGCTGCCCACTTACAGTATTTTAATTTCATCTACCTACTTGAGTTTCTTTCTAGTTTAGTGATTGTAAATATTATATTTTTTATTAAAAACAAATGTAATTTGTTGTGAATGAAATAGGAAATGTTCAATAAAAATCATGTTATGTTTTTTGATTAGTAGATTTAATAAAAAAACAACCTTATATATTTGAGGCTGAAAAATATTTGCGCCTCGACTGAGACGTATGAAAAGCTTTATTATTAAATTTAATAGTATAAAAAATATCCGCATTTGGATAAACACTTTAATTAAACATACTTTTGTTTACAATTGTACTTTGCCATAAATATTTCAATCAAATAAAAAGTCGCACGCTTACTGCTTACAAAACCATCACACCGTCCGTTCATCGCTGCGGCGCATTCGCGACTGGTTGCGAACCGAGTGTATACCGGCTTCGAGGCGCATAGGTATAACTCGCGTTCCGACCGTTTGTATGAAGATAGAATACTGTTAGATAACATTACCGTGACCGAAGGGAGTTGAGTACAGAGTTGTATTACAGACAAATATCGCTATAATTTAGGTCCCACGGCCTATACGTAGCGAGCCTATTGTCGTCTACTTAGCACATATTCAGACTCCGTAGTGCTACAACAAATTTCTTGAGAGAAAGCAATAACAGAGCTGGACCCAGGTATCGATTCCGCACGGATAACATACCTGGATCCAGCTCTGTTTGTCTTATGAACAGCAGTCGCATTTAATACCACTGCGCTATCGAGGCTACATACATACACATATCCCTATGATTGTAGGTCTCATGTAATAGATGGCGAGCCTATTGCCTGTTACAGACTGGATCTGTGGAAAATTCGTAGAGTCTAGAGAGTAGAGTGTTACAACTCTACTGTCTAGACACAGGAGTGCTACTGAGTACTTCTTAGCAGAATGCAATAACAGAGCTGGATCTAGGTATCAAATCTGAGATATTATGGACAGCAGTCGGATTCACTACCACTGCGCTATCGAGGTTGTCAATATATACTTTCAACGTGGTATATATAGGTATCTACTAACATAATAAAACTGAAAAGTTTTATTCTATGTATCTGCTATTTTGCCCGACATGGTCGATAATTAATATCTTACCAACTTAAAATCATTAAACTATTAACTACCTATTGAGTTTCATTGATTTTTTACGTGCTAATATCTGGAACTGTCACATTTAAAAAATCTTTTTGCATTTGATACCCTCGTCCTTGAGAAAGGTTGTAGGCTATATAACATAACGCTACGCACGACGGGATTCGAGCAGTAACCTTAAACGTGGATGGAACCGCAGGGGTCAGTTAGTTTATACATATAGTGTTGAAAGTGCTACGACGTAGACCGAGTGACGATGGCGTAGGCAAACGTAGGTTCAGTAGGTACTAACGAAAGCACTCTATTACACAGTCAGTATTTTATTGCATCATTTACACCAAATATGCTTTTACTATTAGTTAGGTTTACGTAGCTAAGTCCTCAGTAGCAAAATGGCTTGCTCTCTATGCCGTGTACTGGACAATTTTTATTGATGGGTTTTAAACTGTTTATAAGATTGGCTACTTCAGTGGCGTTGCGTCAATAGATATGGCTGATGTGCTTGTGGTCGCGTGTTATATTTTTTATTCGGGCAAAGTTTTACTACGTTTTTTTTTATAAGAATTTCGCAGTTGCAGCACGAAATCTGAAACTATGTTCGGTAGACGTCACTAGGCTTGCCGAATACATGTGTGTTTACTCCTTTTCGATATAGGCATGATACTATGTATCGTATATTTTTTATACTTTCCATAGTTAAAAATACACCTTTTTCGTACATAAACTCACTCTTATTGATTACAGAAACGGTAGGCATAAATGTATTACACATTTAGCTAGCTATATTTATTGGTTCTCCTAGATATAGGTGAAGCCACTGCTACTGGAGTTTATTTTAAAGAAACATCCAATCGCACTTTGTCTGATTCGGAATCGGGGGCTCTACCATAAGAATCATGGAACCAAAGTGCCAGTCAAATAAATGGAATGAAAAGTAAATCACTAAGCAGACGCATTATTTTGATATTTTCTCTCTTTTTTTATAAACTACTCCATTAAAATATTATTTTATAATAATAAAGTCAAAGTCAAAAATCATTTATTCATTTAGGTCACAAAGTAACACTTATGAATGTCAAAATATATAGGTTAGTGAATTTACTAAGTAACTGAAGCTACATTCATGTTAGTTGCTAGGTTCAGGCAAAGGGTTGATCTTCTAAGAAGAAACCTGCAAGAAACTCACGGCCACTATTTTAAATCGCCAATTAAATATAATTTCAGTATCTTACAACTCATATCAAGAAGGTATTGCAGCCATTATACCATAAAAAAACTAAAGATAATAACAATAATAACTTAATAATATTATAGAGATGAAATAATTTGAGTTTAGTTATATTTTTAATATGAATCTAAAATAGAAAATAGGATGGCATTATGGCGCATATAATTGATATTATATATGAATTATGTCATTATAAAATAATACGTTAATGGTATGATTACCAGTGCCATAATCATAATAAAACGGTGCGGTGAGAGTTTAATACCCGGTGGACGCAAAATATTATTCTGTTACCTTGCCACTGCTAGTGCTTCAAGTCTTCAGGTGTCCGTTGTTTGAATGTTTGTAAAGTCCCCCAACATATTCTTCATGCATGTTCATCGATTTCATATAATCTAATCTCACCTTTCCTTAGCACGTCTTAGATCTGATCAGAAAACGTTAACCTAAGCTTTATATTCTTAGTTAATCTTTTACCAAATATGCTTACCAAAGAAAGCTTTAAAAATACTTACATTATTTATTTAGAAAATCACGCCACCCAAAGTTTTCTTACGTATATTATATATTAACCAGGAGCAGTCGCGTCGCAAAGCTACCACAATACAGCGCTTCACGTTGAATACACTAACAACACACATTCCAAAATATTTGGCTTAAACGAAATCCTGAGCTGTCAATTCGTGTCCCACTTAATCGCATTTAGGCATTCATTTGACGAATAGCTCATAAAGGAATTAAATAAATTTGAGGCATATGTAAATATACGAGGGATGAGTAAGAATAAATATAGAACAATTTAGTACATTTCGTGCATGTGTGTTGAGCGACGCCAGTCAGAATTTAATTACCCTCAGTGGACTCGTATCAAACCGTTCGGCATTCGCTATGGAATTTTATTACGATAGCTTTGGAACACATACGAGTTATGTAAAAATATAAGTGATTTATAATACGTTGAGGCACAATCCCCACAAGATTTCAGCTCTTTGTGTGTCCCATTGCAGCTAATACACTCACATAAATTATGTTTTAGCTTGCACATTGTGTTTAATTGTGGTCTTCGGTCTCCCAAAAAACAAGTTTGTCAAATTACTAGCTGTCTCCCACGGTTTAATTTTCACTATGATTACTGCTCCGCTGCCGTGCTACCGCTCCGTACCATTTTCAAATTCGGTCCAGTTGTTTTTGAGTTCATTTATTACAAATAAATATACAAATCTTTTCTCTTTATAATATTCGTATAAATGATATGCAATTACTCAAGTGGTTTCCAGGTTTAAGTGTAGATTCCTCTTTGAACTAACTTCCGATTACATAATTTATTTCAGCGTGAGGCACGAGGCTCTAGACATTTATAATAATATACCCTCTTTTTAAAAGGAGTCTAGCTCATTACATCATCAGAGTATACCGCGAGCCTGTTTGCTGGAATTAAATATTGACATAGGTTGCTATAAGTATCCTTATTTACATACTTTCTTTACGCTGTGTATTCTCTTTATTGCTCATTTAATAACAATATTGTAATAAGCTGAGTGTGTTTGAATTAACTGTAGGCTCTGGTTTTCGTGAATTGGTGGGATCATTCTTGAAAATTCATTCTACACGTGCTAATCTTAAATTTAATGTTATATTTATATACAACATGTATAATGTATCTGTGAATGTTTTTCATGGAGAATTATAACATTATGTATCATATATTAAACAATACGTATTGTTTCACTGAACAAAGTAAATGATTTTAAGTAATTTACCTATCGCTTATTTACTATCTACGATCTCTGCAGGATATATGGTATGATAAACAAAACTCACTAAAATATTTGAAAGACTTTTAGGGAAAAGTGACTATTAAGTTTAATGAAAAGTGACCATAGTAAAAACAAGGTGTCAATCAACAAGGTGAAATACAAAAATTGATGATTAACTACAAAATTTGATTAAAAGAGACACGGATGCCTGTATGGCGGATGCCCCTCCAGAGAATTAAAATACTTTGGTATTTAACTCATCATAGTTCATATTTGCAAAGTATCACGATCATTACACTATAGACAAACCTCGCTATCTTATATAACCTAGCAACTGCCTCAGATGACATTAATTTCTTAAAAGTCTAGGGGAAATACGTAAAAAGTAATTAAAAATTCATTGTGCAAACAATACACAAACGGACAAATATATGTGCGCTCGACACTTGACTCATTAATGAGTCAAGTGTGCAGCGGACATACATTTGTCGTTTTTTATTTTTTATTTTTTGATGACTCATTTTTGCGGACAGCGTATGTCCGCTCGACAGTTGACGGGTTAAATGAATGATCTATATATTTACTGCCTATAGTTTGCCGTACCCAGCAACCATTGCTAACAATGTTTGTACAGTCTGTATTTGTAATATGTTATCCCTATTTATTCTTTTACGGTCCAGTGCCTTCATCCACACAGGCCCGAAAGTCCCTTTGTTGCTTCATATTTTGAGAGTACGTTATTGTTTTCCAACACAACTACATAAAGAAATCTGTAAAGCGAAGCGTAATGTGTTAATTGTATTGTATTTCCTTTGCGATTTTCCGTTTCTGGTTTGAGCGTGGTAATTATTTAATTTATAATTCGAGACGAAGATTTAATTAGCATTGTTTATTTCGATTTTCCTACACCAATTATTGTATCATTATAATAATAATGTTATACTCCAAATGGTATTTTTCTCAAAGGAAGTTAAATATTTTCTTTATTTTCTAGAGGTTTGAATCCATTCTAATCAATAATAGATACCTTTTTCGTAATGATCTAGTTTTCCTTCTATATCCTAACTATACTAAAAAGATTATGCATTCCCTTGTCCAAAGAATATTTTGCTGATTGGCTATGGCAAACGAAACTTTTAAAACTAGATTATGTGATACTGGCTAACAACATATTTACGGGCTGAAATGAGAGTAATAAAAACATGCGATTTCTTCATAAAATTAAAGAATGCGAATGAAAAAAGTTACCTACTACTCATATCTCTATAAAACCTAAAAGTAATTATGTCAATTTGATCTATATAATATATCTATGTGTAAAATTGACAAATATGTGTATAAATGGGATGGTACATAAGCACATTAAAATCATAATTATAACATTTTCAACGTCGTAATATTATCACACAGAGATACAATTAGTCACACAAGCTCAAAACCGCCCGACATGGTTCTTAAATAAAGTATACATAATATATAAAGATTCCTTAGCGGGCATGTCCCATACCCGCTCATATTTATGTATAAAGCTAAACCTCAAAAACCCTTAGAAATAAGCCTTACGGTTTCACACAAGCATTATATTCATATTATATATCTCAAAGTGAGTAACTTCACAGGCAAACAAGTTAGTCAAGAATATGGTCTTGTCAATGATATTATAATAAAATAGATATGTTTTACTTATAGTAATGGATGTCGAACATATTGCCAGACTACATATTTTGTAATTAATAACAGCACTCATGTTGATAACTTGAAGTAATAAGTAGCGCAATCAATATAGAAAACTTTTCAGTAGCCATGTTCACGGGAAGATTAAGATGTTGGTAGTCATTGATGCCAAGATCTTAGTCTCCCCGTGAATCTGGCTGCTGAAAAGCAACCGAAATGTCGTCGGGGAAAGTGTAAAATTAAATATAAATAGTATAAAAATTTAAATAGCTTACATATAAATAAATAATAACCAATAAAAGTTTAACAATAGTAGTTTAGAGTTTCAAAGTTATATAATTATGGTGTTTTATAAAAAATAAAATGCATACATTCTTAAATTTCAACGTATATAGCATTCGCGTAAATGTACGACAATATTATGAAAAATTATGTAGAAGAGATAACTATTATTCGAACAATTGCGCTTAAAAGGGATTTTGGTTGATTAGCGACCAAAAAGATTGTCCAAATTGGGACATTTTTGACTCTTCATTTTGCATGCGCCATTATCATGCTGCTTTTTTATATACTACAATTTACATATTTCGTAATAATATTGGTACGTACATATAATAATACAAGTTTGAACACCACAAATTAATATTTAATAAATTATTAAATATAAATTTTCATAAATAAATAAATTATTAAATTTCGATATGTCGTGATATTACGTAGAGAAAGCTGGTGTTTTGAAGGATTATCACTTGCTTGTTTCAATACCTTTCTGAGTGAGAGATATTTATATATGTATAGATATACCCTTCTTTTGTTACGCATAATAATAAGCCGTGCATGAAAAAAGGTCATTCGGATGTTCCACATTTGGTCGGCACGCCCAAACGAACATTATTATATTATGGGCCATGAGGTCGCATAAGAAATATTGTGTTTAACACCTATTTACGTCGTCATTTAAATCATGACGTATTATAGTAAGTATTACTTCTACTATGTATTGGATTTTCTTTCTTAGGTTAAAAGGTTTTTTATGTAAAATCTAGGGCAGGATTGGGTAGTGTTCTGTTTCAATAACTAATCTTTTATGTGCTGTTTTTTTGTATGACGTATCAATATACATATTTAAGTAATTCCTGATTAATTACACGAATGGAGTAGTGGTTTAAAATGTCGCCTGGCCACTGCCACTACGCCAAGTGTTTAATCCCACATAAAAAATGCATGTGATGCGCAAACGGTAGGTACCAGTCATGGTGTTCTTAGTAGCTGTTTGTTTATTTGTTTGTTTGTTACGCCTTAAGCACTCGACCGATAATCATGAAATTGCGTACACGTTGTCAGAGGTACAGAAAATAACATAGAGTACCGTTCATCTAGAAAAAGTACTCTTTCTGAACGAAGTCGTAGGCAAAACCTAATATTAAATATTTGTACTTATGAAGCCCTTGCACATGATTATATTACAGCTTATAGCAAACTTGAAGATACCACGACAAAACAATTTATTGTATTACTAGAGTAATATTATTTCTATTAATATAGTCCACCGGTGAATTGAAAGTCAAAGTTCTTGTACTAATAAGGCGCAGACTTAAAACTACACAAAGTCCAAATAACCTTTGGATAATTTAATCCCCAACATAAAACCGTTGAATACAAGTTACGTACTAATTATAGAACCTTTTATAAGAAAAACCGAACGAATTTACCTTAGTCAATCAATAAAGTCATTAAAAATGTAAGCTCCTCAAGACTTGGTGGAAAATTTCGATATTCTGCCCATGTTTCAGAAGCCAACTTGTGAAAGGAAGTAAGAATTTAATATAAAAGGGACTTTTGCATTATTATTGACAAGTAATCGTTGCTATAGACGTCCCCTTATATTTTAAGTAGACATATGAAAATGTATTTCGATTCGTAAGACCTCATTAAATTATTATTTCGTTTTTAATAGGCCTTTAAAATATGTATTTATACAAAAGGTTACGTATGCTACTGAAAAATAAATATGAAATGAGTTATTAAAATGAATTGATTCATAAATTCATAACTATTTGTTTATATGTGCCTGACAATTACCTGCGTGGCTGTGGTAGACGAAAACGCGAACTTCTCGCGTATCCGCCATCTTGGCATATTACAAAAACTAATAATAGCCCTACTGTGAAAGCCATTAATTTAAAATGATTTATTGAAAAATATCCAGATGCAGACATATTTTTGATAGGCCTTATATATTTAGCAACCACATAATGACATATTTAAATAATGCCTAATTGTATAAGTTTTAATTAATTCTAAAATGTAATTTACCTTTTGACATTTCACTGTATTATATTTTCTTGATAATTGTATTCTATTATTATTTTTTATATTATTGATTTGTATGTATTTTAATGAAATAATACTGTAAAACCCTATTTGACATAACATATAAGCGCCTTGTTGTTACACTGTAAGCTTGTGTTGTTTTTTAAATAAATAAATAAATATATTCTTACTGCAACTTGAAAACATAACAAAGTCTATTGTTAAAAACAAATACTATGGCTATTACTAAATCTGTATCTGTCATGCTTCTTATATAATGCTAGCTTTTGCTCGCGGCTTTGCTTGCGTAAAAGTAGGATAAGTTAGTTTATGTTTGTAACAGTATTTTTTAAAAATTAAATATAGCCTATGTTACTCGGTTATAGGTTTCTAATGGCGAAATTATTGTTTAAGTCTGTGCATTTGTTCTCAAGTTAAATCCTTAAAAACATACGAACAAAATTAAAAAGATTCCTCTTTATAATATTAGTACAGCTTGATTTAAAATCATGTCTGTATAGTATAGGGTACCTGTGATACCAGATGTAGTTACTACGTTATGCTTTGTAAGTAAACCTATCGGAGACTCACAGCATTAAATTTATTTTCTTTAGAATCGTTGGTACGCGAGTAATATCCTTAGTACTGAAATCATATACCGTACTGCAAGCGATCGTATTGTAATTGCTTGACTTTAGCCTGACAATACACGTGCTTGTCATGCTTTTTAAAATAAAATTAAAGTTTATTTATTGCCACTTATAAAGGTTTGCTCTTTCAAATATACATAAATCTAAGTTGGCATAAGATGCTTTACGCCGTTACCTATGGAAGTAGCTAGATGCTAGCTACTTCCTTCACGAGTTGCTGATCTAGGAAAAAGGAATTGAGAACAACTTTCCTTTTTAGGGTAGTGTAAAGAAAACAGGCCAATGGTTACCCTACTGATAGAACAGAGTCTTTTTAAAAGAAAGCTAAAGTAAATCTTATTCTGGATACAAGAAGACATGTTATATACAGTTTAACCAAAAATATGTACTCTCACCCGTCTTAGGTTCCATGAAAACGTGTCCAAACTAAGAAGAGTGAGCTTATACATGACATTCACATGCAATTTTCGACATGAGTGAGCGTAGTACATAGTATTATCTACTATATTTATTATTCAGATATTAAGTGGATATTATGTGTTAGATGACAACTTAACGTTCAGAAAGGTGACCATATGTGAAGTAGGCCGCATCTATGGTTTAAATCTTTTAGTTAAACTAAAAACTATCAAAATGAATAACTGTAGTCTACTGTAGCAGAAATAATATTAACCCCATTGGAGACATGCTTTGAGAATCCCAAGCGCGAGGTTTGCCTTGACTTAGTATCAAGCAAGTTGCCGTCAGATAGAGGTTTATATTCTGAAACGGGTTTATCGGATACAAAGTCTACACAACTTATCTTTGTTTGAATAAAAATAAAACTTTTTACTGTCTACAAAAAAGTAAACCCATTTAGCTGAGTTTGTATGTATATCGTATGTTTATCCTTCAAGGAAACCTATGCTACGGTCATGTCTATAAATGGCTCATAACTGATGATAAAATTATAAGCCTTCAGTATTTAGACGAGGACCTAAAAGGCCTAAATATAGGTTATTATATTCTCTTATTTAAAAAAGTCATCTTTTCCATTGGTAATACAATTAGTCATGTGTCGCGGGTGACTTTAAAAACATTGAAATAACGGTCACAAAGGATACCGAAACTCGGTACAACTATCTGCGGAGCACATACATTTTTGTCCCGTTTCGAAATTGAACCCACAACACTCGGCGCAGTGATATGATAAGGCGATCACTACGCCATCCTTGCAGTCAAATTCCATTTCAATCATAAATATGAATAATATCTGGAACAATGCAGCCATTAAAACAATAACGAGAGTAAATATAATTCATCAGTATGCTCTCTGTCACATTTATCAAAATCGGTGCAATATTTCTGTAGCTTATTATTAACATACATATAAACGAAAACGTATAACATCCACTGGAAATATTTTTATTCTTTATTCATGAAGGTCAGTTAGCAATTCAGATTTAGATACTTTCATAGTAATAGGCCCGGCACTTATACACGCGATTTCTGTACATTTGCATATCATTTCGTTAACGGTAATGTATGTATCCATTATTCCACCGAGTGTACTAATGACGCTCTTTTGGACTATACTAAGCTTTTGTTTAAGGTTTAAATTAAAGTTATTTATATACCTCTTTGTATGAAAATTTAAACCTACACGAGATGTAATATCCTATCACAAATATTCTATCACATACACACAACACCATCTAGCCCAAACAAAGTAGAGCTTGTACTATGGGTACTAGGCAATGGATAAACATAATATATACAATTTTTTTTGTAAATACATACATATCATACATACAAACACCCAGACCAAGACAAACATCCATATTCACATGCACACAATTGTATGAATTGTGCGGGAATCGAACTCGCGACCTCAGTCGTGGCAGTCGGTTACACTAACCACTACGCCATCGAGGCCGCCTATTAAATAGTTTTATTCTTTTTTACTGTGTCAGATAATATGTCCATAGGTTTGATATAATTGTATGATGAAACGACTGCCTTGATGGTAGTCGGTAGTAGACAGTGGTAGTCTATGTAACTGGTTTTTGTCTGGATGAAAGGTCCTATGTTCTTTTCTGTTCCCCTGACAACGTGTCTGCGAAATTTCATGATAATCGGTCAAGTAGTTAAGGCGTAAAAGCGTTATAAACAAACAAACAAAATCACATTTGCATTTATAGTACTAGCTGTGCCCCGCGGTTTCACCCGAGTAAGTCTCTTCCCAATTATTTTATTTGATTTGATTGATTTGCTTTGAAGGATAATAATATTCTTACTAAGAATTTTTAATTAGTTTCAAATAATTACCGGTACATAACACCAACTATCTACAAACAACTTAATAAACCACACCACTAGTTTGAAATTCCAGGCTTAAGCGGCGGCCTCAAAGCCTTCACAATCAAAATTTAAAGATATTTAATATTTAATTGTATGCTAGCTATTTTAGGCAAGATGTTTTGCATTAAATAGATTAATCATTTCAGTTATTTGTGTCTGGAGGAATGATGTCTATCAAAATAATAATTATTTTAATGTTCTTTAACTAGCTTTAAATATATGAACAAGCCACGTATTATATATATACATGCGTACATAGGCTCACACCTATAAGCCCGAAGGTGTAACCAGAGGTATACAGCAATCGTTTTGCTAGCTATGGATTCTTGTAGCTCATAATTAAGAGCCAACCTATTGTCCTCTACCGCCACCGTCGGCACGGTTCCAGACACCGCGTTACTTCGCAGATTTTCTCGAAAGAAAAGTCCTATACTAATCTGATGATCACTATCAAGAATCGAATCCGAGACCACATGCATCCACAGTTACTACTGCTGCGCCACCTGCAATTGTTGTACGTTTTATATAAATATATATTACATTTTCACCCGCGGCTTCGCTCGTGTAAATGTTGGTTAGGTTATGTTAGTAATAGTACTTTTTTCTAGAAGACTATGTCCTTTTCTGTACCTATTTGCGAAATTTCATGAGTAGTTAAAACCTGAAGGCGTAGCAAACAAACTTACATTCGTATTTATAATATTAATTAGGATAATAAGTAGTAGTGATCTCCTCTAGTTTCCGTCCCTTGTCTTGGGCTGTACTTAACTCATTTAAACTGTTTTAATTGCCAGGCCTGATCTATAAAACATAAAACAACGTCACACGTGTATCTCCCTGAAGTGCCTGTGTTTTTTACTCATATTTTATCATAAATGACATTCCACATAATAAAGGACACGCCTATTGCTCTCCACGGAGTACTATGCTAAACGAAGGAAAAATAACGGCTTGCATGATCTGGTAATTGAACTTGGTTAAATATAAATAAAATTAAATGATCAGGCAAACAAAGCTGCCTGAGATTAAAAAAGAAAAGAAATTATTAAAAATTTACCAAATGTGGTAAAAATACTTAGTAGTTTATTTCACTCGTGGTATCGTCTTAAATGTATGTGCAAAATTGTATTACGATTTACCAGAAGTTCTAAAGATTAGACCGTTCAAATACACAAACAGACAAAAGAGCCACAAGTTTATTAAAAGGCATAATTATATTTTCGTCAAAGACAATAATTCAGATGATTTCACAATGATCAAAGACTTAACGAATTATTATTAGTTACAACTTTCGTGTATTTTAAAATTAAACAACTTTATACGGATTTTATCACGTTGTTTATATTTTTTATTATAATTACAGAATTTTGAAACTTTAATCTACTATTGTTAAACACTTTTACTAATTACTGTTTACTTCTATTTAACCTATTTCAGTTATAAAAAACTATTAAGATTTAATTTTTCACTTTCCCCGACGTTTTGGTTGCTTTTCAGCAGCCATATTCACTTTTGTATACTTAGAATATTAAAAAAGTTCATGTAACAAAATGATGAGTACCTATTTTTTATCTTTTTGTCTCTGTTGATCCATCTTTAATGAGGTTTTAACTAAATGTAAGTCATTTAGAAAGACTAAACTAGACAAGAAATCTTAATATTATTAATGCGAATGAGAGTTTGTTTGTTTATTACGCTTTCAAGCCTTAACTACTCGACCGATCATCATGAAATTTTGCACACAGGTTGATAAGGAAATTTTCATCCAGAAAAAAGTACAGTGTCCGAGTGCATCCAGAAAATAATGTTAGCCCTGCTTATAGACTGTCTGTGTCATTTCGATTACTGAGCAAAAGGTACAGGCTTCAATTTTTCGGCTTGCCATCACAACTATACAAACCTGTGTTGTTTAGTGCTTTCCGAACTTTGTCATGAAACATATTATTCATCCAGATTCGAAACAGAAACAACTACTTTTGGATGCAAACAAGCTTATAGCCCGGACTGATGGTGACCGGTCACCGTAGCTTCTGAACGCTTATGCTACGCTTATTCAGCCTGTGGAGCGAAAGAATTTGCCCAGTCCGTTTGCCCCAGTTTCAGTGAAATCCCAGATGTAAGTAGAGATTCCTGCATGTTCTACTTCTCTATTACTATTTTTAAATCATGTTTATTACTGACTCGTATACGGGTTAAATCCGCACTAATAACTGTATTAATCGTAGGCGGATTGACCGGATAAATTATAGCACTAGCCGTTGATTTAATTTATCTATGAAACTTATAAAACCATTGTTGATTGTACGGGTGGCGTAGTAGTTTAAATGATTGCCTCGCGACTGTCACTGCTCCAAATGTTGTAGGTTCGATTTCCACACGAGAATAAAACAAATGGCTGCCCTGAGTCTGAGTGTTCTTTGTGTCCGTTGTTGGAATGTTCGTAAAGCCCCCCGCAACACAGGAATTTGTAATTTATTTCTAGTGCGGGCATTGTCTATAACACGTAAGCGCTGTTACTCGATGTCATTACCTGTACGTATGTTTTGTTTCACAAGTTATGGATTATAATACACAAGTACTTAGTAGCTCGCAGGTCGTCGTAATCCTTTCTATAAATCTTATTCGGATCAAGCTCAATATTCAAGCCGGCGAAATTTTCCCTGTTCATCATAAGTAATTGATATCATCTCAGTAAACTCCATCCGTGTAATTCAGGTACACAGCGATGTAAAAGCAGTGAGGGTTAAATATTCTGGAAGTGATAGCACTTGTTGGGATGTGTTACTTATAAAAGTTCGGAAGATCCTTAGATGTTTCTTAAACTACAATAGGTCAGAATCGATAAAAATAAATTATTCGAATCGAAACATTCGACTTTGATAAATATTACAATAATTATGATTAATTATTATTTGACTACGTGCATTCACGTTAGTCATACACAAAAACGAATAGAGATACCGCCTTATTATTCATAGGTATATAGAGCATAGTAATATTAGGAGAAAGACGAATAAATGGTCCTAACTGTCGTGCGAGGTCATTATACGTCTTATCTATCAATTAGGCTATTGTAATGTTTCGAATATTCGATTATGATCCGAATCAATGACAACGAATTGATCAATTTTCGTTTTTCGTGATGTTTTTCGTAATGAGTTGAATGGATTTAGATTAAATTTAGCACACTGCAAGACTACGCACACAACTTGTATTAAGACAGAGGATACTTTTAAACTGGTATTGCGAATCGCTGGCATACATTTTTATTATATAAACCTTATTTTGACAATACATTACATAATTTTAAACTTTTCAATAGTTGAAGTAAGTCCTCACTTTTTCACGCTGACGAATCCGTCGGCAGAACCTATAAAAATTGTAATACCTATAAATACCTAAAAGGCCGTAGCAAGGGGTTGGGCAATATAATAGTGATCGAATTACAGATTCACATTTTATTCCTTGTATTATCAACGTCATACCATGTCGAGAAAAATGTTTGTCTAAGTAAAGCGTGCGTACGATTTTACGAATGGGTATACTAATACGGATTAGCTCACAAAACAGAGAATGTTCTCTGTTCTGTGGATTAGCTGTAAACAGGAAAAAAAGGCGTCAGTGCATTTGGATTATACCGGCTCTTTCTCTATTAATTTCGGTGAGCATATGTTTTTCCTTTTGCATGTGTATTACACCAATAAACCGTATATATAAAACCGCATCAGTCGACCGATTCGAGAAATCGTAAATGCATGAACGCTACATAAAAGTGTAAACGTACTGGTGGATCTACATTACATAAACCGTTTTGAGCGGAATCTTTCGAAGTGTCGATGAATTTTTGGCTAAATTGGATAGGCATAATAGTGGAACTCAGTGGCTAGTGACAGTGATTACTGACGTTTGCTGTTTCTAAACTTATTAAAAACTGTCACTGGTTAGGGCTTGTTTGACAGCCGTACAACAAATTATTGACATGATTCAATTCCTAACTAATATTAGAAATGCGAATGTGAGTTTGTTTGTTACGTTTTAACGCCTTAAGTTCTCGATCCATCATCATAAAATTTTACATACGTGGTACCAGAGATAAATAATAGGACATAGGGTACCTCTCATCAAGAATAAATATTGTTTCCTAGGGAAGCCGCAGGAAAAAGCCAGTAGATAATAAAAGAGTTTTTGCAATTCATTGAAAACAGTTTATAATTTTATTTCTATTATCTTCTATTCACGGGGACAAACATGTCATAAACAAAATGGCCACACTCCGGTAAGCGTATTTCCTTTCCCGTGTACTACAGGAGGCAGTACTGCCTTGAAACGGGCACGGGTTTGTTACGCTAATTCCTTTTCCAAACTCGTGTTTAAACTTAAGGCACGTGTCCACCAATCACGTACGGTTTTGTAACGCAAACTGTTCTTCTTAACACGTGTTCAAGGCTGCATGGAACTTAGCCATAAAGTTCGCGCGTAACAAACTGCACCGGTCGCGTCTCACCGCTTCACCAGTTAAGACTGTAAGTTGACTGTGAGTTTAAAGCACTCGTTTGTGTTTTCACTGTGTAGCGTTTGAGACTAGCGTGCTTTCAAATAATTAAATTTGCGCAAAGTGTTCGAATAGCGACAATATTAATCAGAAAACCTTACTATTTTATGTAGATGTTTATGCGATGAAGTTAACTTAATTATCAGTAACTATATGGCTTTACATTCGAATGAATTTTTAATAGAATTAATTTTCATTTTCGAATGATTCGATATTTCGGTAACAATCGCATTTATTTATGATAGACGCCTACTTCCATTTGGACCTCTATTCTATTGAATTTAAAGCGATGAATGACGAGGTAGGTACAATGAGTAAGTAAAACAAAGTTACCTTGCAATCCCGAAATGACCCGAGTGTGGCCTAAATCTTTTGATCCTTATTGAAACGTGGTTCACAACCGCGTGAGCTGGGATGAGATTGCAACAATTGATATTTAGAACGTTAGTATGTATAGCAACGTAAAATATAAACTGATGCCAGTGAGGAAACGTGTTGTGGTTTTTAAAATAAAATACTCTAGTACTAAAATATGTTCTACACAATGTTTTACAGTAAAGAAAGCGGTGTTATATTTTTCTTTGTTAGTATACAATAACGGTTATTCTGCTTTATTCTTGAAATCTGACGACCCACAAGATCGTTACGAGGAAACTTTTAAAATTGTTTTATAATAAAAAAAATTATAATAAAATATGTAAGAAGTTTAATAACCATTTATATAATAAAATAATATTGCCGTCTTGTTTTTTGTGACCTAAAAACGTGATTACATCGAGGAGTTAAGTATTATCAATAAAAGCCACCGTTTAGAAATAATATAAGGTTTTAAAACTCTCTTGTTGCTTTATTTAAAATTAGGAATATTTATGTGACCGTTCTGTGACTAGATCAGAGACATTCTGGAAAAGAGCTTGGTTAAGAATACCATATCGACGAGCGTGCGTAAAGAATATAATAGCATTTAATACGCAAGAAAGATATGACAGGATTCTAGCAAGTGAAAATCCGTAAAGGTGTCACCTACCGCTACAAGCAACAGGCGGAACTATATGTACATACATATAAATAGCTATGTAATACAAATGAAAATATTTTTGCTCACATGTAAACTCGACCGTGACTCGGTATTAGAATTAATCGGCAATATCGTATACTTATAACTCCTAATATGAAATTAATAGTCTTTGTATCGACTCTATGTAATACATGAATAACCTACGAGTATTTTGCTCGAGTGAATAACTGATTTTAATTATCCCCACGTCACGAGCACACTATACGTTAGAATGTGTTTCTATTGAACTATATAAACTTTGTTGTTCACAGCAACACTATTAGAAAATGTTAATTAAAAACTAGATACTTCGGTTTTAATTTTACGCGATGCGGGGGAAATATTCTATGAATATTAATGGATGGCGTGATGGTTTAAGTTGTAAACTCGCTGATAACATGAGTTTGTGGCAGAATGATGTGCTATTTTTTCTGATATGGAATGTTCTCTGACTAGGCAAAGTTAACTGTCTTGGCGTGGGACGTTCAATTGTAAAACTTTTCAAGACCACAGTAGGCGGCCGAGTGCTACTTTTACTAACCTTTGGTTGTCATTCTTCTGTGGTCCTTACCAGGTACAACGAAATCTCAACTTAGTTCTAATTTCGCTCAAATTGGGGCAGTCGGCCTGGAAGTTCCTCTGTCTAACCGAAGTTCAGAGCCTAGCAACCTCGTATTCCTGCTAGGTAGGGAACAGTGTCGTTCTGTCTTGTGCTGGTAGTACAACGACTTCTCTATATTGAAGAATTGGCGATGTGCGAGTGATACTCTTGGTGTTACGAGAACTCATAGCCTATGATAATCAGGTTGTAGGTTTGTACGCCGTCTCGAGGTCATAAAAAGTCTCAATATAATATGTAGTTACGCTTAATATTGCAATACCTATATTTAGCTAAGAGTTTTAAGGGTCCAGAAATAACTTAATAAGGCATGAAAGCCGATTTGTTTTTAATTCCTTAAAAGCTATCAGGCTTAGATGATTAACGAATTTTCCTTTAAAAAGAACTTTCTTTTCAAAGTTTAATCTTTATATCCCTCGATACAGATTTTTATTTTTAAAGAGGAAGAATCTATAAAATATTAGCTTATTGCGATCACGCAATATACCTAAGGTCACTACAACTTTCTCTGAAAATTCATATCCATGTATATAATACCAAATTTTGGTCATACCTCCGCTCGCATAAATGTAGATTATGCTAATAGGTATGCTAGGTACTGTAGAAACCTATGTCCTTTTCTATACCACTGAAATCGTGTATGCGAAATTTAGTGGTGCTCGGTCAAGTATATTTTAGATCGAAGCTTGTAGTAGTAGTTAGGAAGAATCATAACTATTCTTGCATGTAGTTCTTAAACATTTAACAATACGGTTGGAGCTTATGTGTTCATCTCACTAGTGTCAGTATTGAGGGTTTGCTTTACGTACAGGATAAAACATTGTTTCATTTTCGTAGATAAATAACACCTAGGCTAGTTATTCTTTATGTATGTACGTTGTTTCAATATTTGTAATACCACCCATGTCATAAGCAAGCCAAGTGCGGAAGATGACATTATAAAAATAAATGAATTATTTCGTGAACCTCAAACTTAATAATATTGCTAACAATCATTACAACAACAGCAGAGGTGTATAAACACATTCATTTCCCAAATGTGTTTCCGGAAATATAACATACCGACATTAAACATTTAGATTACTGATATTACCGCACTCAACAAAGAAATCAAGCATTATAAAAATAATTTATAACAGCCAAGTGCGTGCTTATATGCAATAAAAAATGGCCGAACCTATTCAGGCTATAAGCTTGATGGACCAAAGTTTGCGCCCCACTTTCAATAAGGCTTTCAATTTCTAGCCCACATTTATAAAACTTCCGATCGTGAGTAATACATGCATGAGGCATACTTACTTTGCCGAGTGGTTTCTGAGTGACATGGGACAGTTTTGTCTATATAGGTACATTATCTTTAGGTTTATCGACTCGTTAGGGGCTTTATTGTCAGGCCCCCTGTTTTAGTTCAAAGTCAATCACGCTTATATACGCCCGAAGAGCAAGGCAGAGATACGCACGCATAATTTGCTAGTTATAGCTTTGGGTCCCACAGAATAGAAGGCAAGTCTATTGCCGTTGACGGGCGCTGACCCAAACTCTGTGCTTTTACTGACAATTTCAAGAAAGAAAACATTTTATATAACCTACTTAAAATTCGAATCAGAGGCCTCATGCAGAACTGTTGCAAAAACCACCCGCTGCTTGATAAATATTATGACTGTTATTGGGAATTTCGCTCAAGAAATATAGACATAGATTTGAAACATAGTTGGCAATATGAAGATGTAATATTATTAGTAGGTTTATATTCTTAAAAAAGGCGAGGCTAAGAGCACTCTAAACCGACGACCATGAATGAAGAATATAATACGAATAAATGACACAAAACCAATATGCTAGAATTGCAGCAAGTAGAATTTTGTAGTGTCTGCGTACCCCTTTGAGAAACGAATGTGATTCTATTTATAAGGGAATCAAATACATTTACCTCCCTCTTTTACTTTGGACTTCATCCATTGAAACGACTCAATACATTCGATTTCTTTCATGCACCTTCGAGGAAAACGTACTTCGCTTTGCAATAAATGGTCAATTCATGATTCCAGTAGCTAACTAAAAGTGCATATGCTCTTTGAATTTTAGTTAAAGTGATCTTTTTAATAAACTAGCTTTAACCCTGGCTACAAAAGCCATTTGTAGTTCGAAGGGGTGAAGTAAAGCCTATGTTTCTCTTAAACTAAACTATTTCTATGCGATAAGGTTACGTCGATTTGTCATTTCTATACTTCGTGAGAGATAATCCACAAATACACTCTTGTATGTTTATATTAGTAAGGATAAGTATTATAAAAATCTTTGATATAATAGAATAAATGTAGTTCCTACATTTGGTAGGCAATTTAAAATATGTAGTCTGTAAAATACAAAGAGTTACTAACGCCAGGATACTTTATTTACGTTAACAAATATTAGTTTCTGTTTGTGTACACACATATGAAATGCAATTTCAAAGCTAAGTTTTATTTGAAGAAAATAACAAGTACGAGAAATAAATAGCAGTATGCAATTTAATAGGAAATTGGTTCCTACTAACAAATAAAGCTCTAAGATAACATAGCTTACCACTGCGTTATTAGAAAATCTTTGGATATCTCTAGAGCTGTATTTACCAATTGGAACTACATCAAATATTAGAACATTACTCTGTTATTTCATTTTGAAACTTTATGCAAGGCTCTAGTTCTATAAGAGTAACTTTGGCGCTAGCCTTACCAATATCGACATCGGAGATTTTAATAGCGATAGTTTGACCTGTGGTTATAGTTTCGAAGATACCAACGTCGTTAGAAGTGAGCATTGGGACGAACTATATAACTTGTTAGTCTATCTGTTTACCTGGAATACAGTATCGATCTATGCAAGTTTGCTATTCAGACAGTAACTTCATTCCGTAAAAGCTCGGTGGATCACTATTTCAAATCTATTGAATGGTTTTGGACGACCTTTTTACCTGTGCCAAATTAAGGACAGGTTTTAACCACGCAACATTTCCTTGTCTTTCTTTTTTAAAAGACCACTCTTACAGTCGTAACTCGTTAACATGTGACCTGGACTTTACATAAATACGAACAATGGGTACACATCATCCAGACTCGTAATAACTTTTTGGTATCCCACCATTCTTTTCAAACCCTAGGCGCAGTGGCAATATTTCTGAAAACCTTCTATATACGTTAAAGAACATATTATACTATGATATTCAGTCCTAAAACCGTCCATTAAAAACAGTTATTTGGAGAAGAACGTCCATTTACGAGACAAACGAAACTGCAGGGAATAAAAGGTCATACGTGCAGCTTTCACTAAAACTGCAGTTAAGGAAAAGAGTGATAAATGTAGTTCCAATGCACGAAAAATGTTGCTCAAACGAAACCTTGACTAAAACGTACTTGAACAGTTACAAGAGCTTCATTAGACTATATGTCGTAGTTGGAACGCTTTATACTCTACTTGAATATACCTTCTTGTCAAGAAGCTTAGTGCTTTGCTGTTTAACATTTTAGGAGATTCAACAGTGTTTAAAATTATCGCAGCAGTTTAGGCTGTACGTAGTTGGAAGTAGGTCAAATGTCCACATTTACTTGGGATTTTGCTCAATAAGTAATATAAGGTAATACCAATTAAAATAAATCCAACAAAAAAGACGCGGTCTACACTAACGAGAAACAGGAATGAAACTGGAGCTCCTATTCTGTCTATCATCGCAAATCAAGATCGCAATTCTGCCTCACGACTGTAATAGACAGAATGGTGACACCAATCTGCCTGAGACCAGAATTAACTTGGAAATTAAAACTGATGTTCTCCAGACCTAATTTTGGCACGGCAATCTTTATGGAGGCGGGCCATCGACGCAAAATATATTATAGTGCAGAAACTTTTGCGGAAATACAAGCGCACTCTCTTTTCTCCCCATTTATAATCTGATACGAGGACAATCCGGCATGAGAGGAAGGATATCAGACGCAAGGCCCGTGCGTGCTTTCCGAGGCTGGAGCATGCAACACGAGTTTCAGATAGAACATCCGAATAATTTGTAATTGAGCCAGGCAGGCCAATATAATCTAACTGTAGATCTCAGGCTCAGTTGCATTCAGTACCGATGCGCCATCAAGGCCCTCCATCAATGCAGGAGCGTACCAGAAATGGCAAACTGATTTAAAATACTATCACAAAAAAGTTATTATTTCGAATAAACATCAGTTACAATGTCTTAAATACGTCCTCCCAAATCACAAATTTCTAGCAATTATATTAATTAAGAAGGCATTTGTTTCGCAACAATCATAAACATTTTATGAGCAAAAACATTTTACGAATAAACTTTAGTACAACATATTGTGATACTAGTTTGAAATACGAGATTAGATCTAATTAACGTCATCTTTAGACACAATGACAGGTATTAATTTCAATTACACTAATACTTCAAGATTAATCCAATTAGTTTGAGCTACGTTTGAATAAACGATATTCTAATACACACATATGTATGCGTAACATGAATGTGCGAACTCCAAGCTCATGTTACTTCGCCGAAGTTTCTCTTTGACAGGTACACACTAATAGATGAGTTAGAATCTAATAAGCAAGACTGACTGCATCTTAATTAAATAAAGTAGAATCTCTGCTTAGCTAACGTACCTACATAAACAGTAAAGGAAAATTCATCAGGTGGACAAAAGGGGCCAGGTAGTTTTTTGGGACAATCATACATATAAAAAAATTACACTTTAAAATCCTGGCTATATTTTTTTAAATGATTGCCTGATAGCTCCAATCCCATATTCCTAAACAACAGCAAATTGATGTAATCGTCAGAATAAGTAAGACATAAAAAGCTCCTTCCTTAAATGTTGAGAGGTGTGGATAAAATAATTCATGTCAATTTGGCTTGCTTACTGGGGTGAAAATAACGAGTGTACAAATTTACTGTAATATGACCACCAGCAAGAACAGCGTCTCCGAAGATTGGCAATAAGTGGGGATATAAAAGGCAGAAATTTAAATATTCTAATTATTGTTTGTAAGATTACAGATTCTGCTTCGAAATACATAAATTGTTAGCACTGTTGAACTATTGGCTTCTACGGCTTTTAAAGAAAATGTAGGTGCTGCTTTTTCTCATTCTCAACATACCCCAGTTTAAACTTTCAAACTTATTAAGGTCACTTCATTTTTGTTGTTATCTATACAAATAAATAAAATTGAAGCGTCTGTTTGTAATGTCAAAATAATAGCTTTTTATCTAATGCATATGAAAGTATATAAGGTACCTATAAGAAAACATATATTTTTTTAATTTTTGTCTGTCTGTCTGTCTGTTTGTTTGTTCCGGCTAATCTCCGAAACGGCTGAACCGATTTTGACGGAACTTTCACTGGCAGACAGCTGATGTTATAAGGAGTAACTTAGAATACTTTGATTTTAGAAAAAGAAAATAGGGTTCCGCAGAGACAAACACTTTGTAGTTAACATCTACGCGGACGAAGTCGCAGGTAACAGCTAGTACATAATAATATTATTATGTAGATACAAGTGCTGCCATAAATTACTTTTATTTGAAAATATTAATCCCTAAGTATCGGCCAAAGCGTTCACCGGAGCGGTAAGTTAATGAGTTCTACTGCATGGGTAATCATCATAATAGTGATCACCTTGTCATTGTAAATGCACCAAATATTGTGGTTGATTGCTAGTGAAAGAATTTGATTTAAGTAGTTTTGGCTGCCATTTGTGTCAGTTGTTTTCCGTGATACCAAGTACCTTAGTACATAGCCGTTCACAATAGAAAATATAGTCAATATTTCAGAAAGCTTACTTTTAATACCCAAGATTAATACCAAATTTTTAAGACTTACCTGCAGCACAAATCGTACAACTCCTACAATAAGAAGAAGAAAGAAAATACAGCGCGCTCTGTTTGTATTTAAGAATTGGGTAAAATGAAAGACTACCAATGGCAGTGGATCTAGGATAGCTGAAGGCAAAATGTATTTGTTAATTAATACTATTCATCTCTGCAAACTTTGTGAATTTAATTTTTCAACAAGTTCAGGAAAAAAGCTTAGATTGCTTAGAAACAGATTTATTTCTTCGATTACTTGATTTCTAAATTGTGCAGTCTCTAGAAAATGTTGATTAAACGGATTTACCTGAAGCTTTATCATATATGTAAAATCTCGATGATCATTTTGTGATGTTAGACAACGTTCGTCTGATTAATTCCCAAGGTTGGGCAAACTGATAATGGATTTTCTTTGGGTATGCAGATATTAGGTTGCTCAGAAGACAGAGTTACGCTATTTAGCTTATAGCGTATAGGGTCTGAACATAGTTGAAAATATAGGTGTGCCGCCTGACCCTTTAGAGTTTTACAATTAACGTAGGTACGAGTGTGATAAAAGATATGTACACATATCTTTTGATAAAAGTTCAAGACAAAACATTACTAGTAATTTGGATAACATATTATTAGTATTAGAACCACTACAGCTTAGCTAAATGCTTCTGTTTACCGAATATACAAATAAAATATGCCGAGTACCTACTTTAAGTTTGAAAAAGGACACCTCCACAACGTCTCAAAAATCTTTATTTTACTACTCTTTGAATATAATCAACCGAACACTTATATTACCACAGTCTAATATGATCACTAAAAATTGTGATTATTTTACATCAGTATTATTCGGGGGAGGGTTATGTCCAGCAGTGGACTATTATAGCCTGATGATGATGATGATTCCTTATAAGTAAGATTAACGTAAAATCATCTCAACTTTACTAAGAAACGAATGCCATTTTACACTACTTTCTCGTCATATCACCCAAAGCTTCTTATTCGAAAGTAGATGATTAAACCAGAGAGGTATGATCACACAAACGAGATATCCTTTTGTTCTCAGTCGAGCTTTTAGCTCTTACGTGGATATTACAACACTACAGACGGCCTTCCTCACAATACACGCTGCAAAGCCTTAAGTAGATTCTAATACCAGAGAACTTTGTCATAAGCTTTGTAGTAAAAGTGTTGCAATATAGTTTTCATATTTCTACTACATTCAGAAGCGTGTAAGGACCTTTTAATATTAACTTTAGAAACTATTTAGAATAGTTGTAAACTAACGGAGTACATAAAATATAGACAGTTAACAGAAAGGTATTACGCAGTCGTGGTTCTTGCACAATGAAATGCCGAGATACTTTTTACACAACCAGTATATATTTCAGCAGAGTAACGTTCTAACTGACAGTTGTAACGAGAATGAATATTTGTTAATCTCCTACCTTATTTATATAGTTTTATCAATGTATCAAATGGAAAGTTAAATATCGATTAATTACATTTTAAGGTGTAAAATTAGTACAGTAACAAATAACAATAATAATTATTAATTATAGGAATAATCAAATGTAAATATGCAATTATAACAACAATTAAAACAATATAATACGTCACAACCGTGTGCTACTATTTAGTACTTGATAACACTCGGCCATCCTGTGTAGGTCGTGTCCCACGGCCCGCGTTCTGCTGCGCTTCAGAACTGAACCCGGAGTCCTGTCCATAGATCGTAATACACAATGCCGACATAAAAACCTTCGCAAGTGCCGACATTACCGCTACTACTATATTCACTAGTATCCGAGACCTTAACACCTTTAGGAACCGGAATGACAGAAATGAATTGGAAAGCATATGTTGAAAAAATAAATAAAAGAATTTCTAGTTGTCCGCATATTTCGGCTATGTATATCCCCTACTCACATACGGTGTCATTTATTGGGCAAATGCCACTAATGTACATTCGATATTTGTGCTTCAAAAGAAATGTTTGCGAATTATATACAACATGCAAAACACAGACACATTACGCAATACATTCAAAGACAAAGGGTTTCTAACATTGACGGGTATATACATACTGCAGCTCAGCCTATTTGTAAAATGTAATACAGATTTCTTTAATTTTAAGGCAGACACTAAATTAAATATTCGCAGTAAATATAAATATAATATTAACCTCCCTATTATAAACAATGATATTTATTATAAAAGCGCTTATATTACTGCAATACGTGTGTTTATTCATATCCCTGTATACATAAAACAATTAAATGGCAATATGTTTAAAAATGCCTTAAAGAAGTGGCTTATTATTTATGCCTTCTATAGTCAAAGGATTTGTTAATAAATAATATGTATAGTCTTTAAGTACTTCTTGATGTTTACTAGGGTTACTGTTTACTGTAAAGTTGCAATACCCGAACGGGTAACTGTTGATTCGAAAATTATGTAACACCATTGCACCTACACACAGTTTTATGCAATAAATATATCTGTGTCTATGTCTACTTAACCCATTCACAGTCCCGTGATAGACACAATAGAAAATCAATTGTTTTGTACCATATGTGGTTCATCGGACAGGGAACGTGTTAATCACACAGTTATCATTTCTATTATGACAACTTAATCACATAGCCATCCCCTATTTATATAGACTTGATCACATAGCCGTCTACAAATGGACTTAATCACAAATACGTGACTTGATCACTCAGCCGTCTCTATATGGATAACATAATCACACAGACAGACTTGGTCACATATCCGTCTTTATTAATATAAACTGGATCACAGACTTGATCACACAGCCGTCTATAGACTTGGTCACTTAGCCGTCTTTATTCATATAAACTGGATCACAAACTTGATCACACAGCCGTCTGTATTTCTATAGACTTGGTCACTTAGCCGTTTTTATTCATATAAACTGGATCACAGACTTGATCACACTGCCGTCTGTTTTTTTTTGACTTGATCACACAGCCGTCTGTATTTCTATAGACTTGATCACACAGCCGTCTTTATTTATATAGACTTGATCACACAGCCGTCTTTATTTATATATACTTGATCACACCGATGTCTTTATTTATATAGACTTGATCACACAGCCGTCTTTATTTATATAGACTTGATCACACAGCCGTCTTTATTTATATAGACTTGATCACACAGCCGTCTTTATTTATATAGACTTGATCACACAGCCGTCTTTATTTATATAGACTTGATCACACAGCCGTCTTTATTTATATATACTTGATCACACAGCCGTCTTTATTTATACAGACTTGATCACACAGCCGTCTTTATTTATATAGACTTGATCACACAGCCGTCTTTATTTATATAGACTTGATCACATAGCCGTCTTTACTGATATTAATCACACAGTTACGAGTGTTATATAATTATGTTTATGGGTAGAAACAATTATTAACTTAAACACACAATTTAATAATGCTAGGCTCGATTTTGATTTGTAGGTTCTTAACTTGCGAGATAGAGAGTAAATTAATTTTACTACCGGTGTCTATATATGCTCCGAGCTGTTGTCCGAGTAGACCTCGGAATCAAGATTATGAAAACTAATTACTGAAGGTACTTCACAATAGTAAGTTATTGTAATTATAAATCCTTATTTTAAAATATCACGGCCTATTATAACCTAATGTTTTATAACATAGTCGGGTAGAATATGGAACAAAATTGCATGATTATTTTCATTAAAAACAACCTCAATCAGAGTTCCTCGGTACAACAAATAGCGGAATTATCAATATCAGTTATTTGAACAAAATTATCATAACGAATGCGTTATGTCAGCTACAATTAATAACACAAGAGAACATCCCGCTCCGGAATCGAAATAAAATGAAAACGACCAACCTGATTTTTGTAACTAACAGCACAGAGACCATCTCGCAGCTGTCCACACGGCGCTCGCTTGTTGAGCTCGATCAATTGCATCATATTCTTTTGCTGCATCTCAAACGTAGTATACCAGTGAGAATGGAGTTCAGATCCCACTTCTGAAGTATTACGCAGTCGTGGTTCTTGCACAATGAAACGCCGAGATACTTTTTACACAACCAGTATATATTTCAGCAGAGTAACGTTCTAACTGACAGTTGTAACGAGAATGAATATTTGTTAATCTCCTACCTTATTTATATATTTTTATCAATGTATCAAATGGAAAGTTAAATATCGATTAATTACATTTTAAGGTATAAAATTAGTACAGTAACAAATAATAATTATTAATTATAGGAATAATCAAATGTAAATATGCAATTATAACAACAATTAAAACAATATAATACGTCACAACCGTGTGCTACTATTTAGTACTTGATAACAAAGGTTAATTTCATTAATAAAACATGCTTAGGCATTTTTGTTCATGAATGGTATTTTCCAGTATTCATAAATAATTATTATATCTTTTATGTTATTAAACAGTTCCATCGTTGGACTGAAGAGTTAGGCCAAAATCCACCATTATCTGTACACATCTTTGAAAACATGGTAATCTCTCAGACACGAGTCGTGGCCATTACGACTATAAGTATTTAAAAAGACAAAATAAGTAGAAGTAGATAAATATTTGTTATAAAGTATAATGACGTTATTACATGAATTATTTTTAAGAATTTAAAAATAATTCACACATAATTGAAGCAAGCTTATGACCAAGAAGTTTTAATTTCAACTGTCACCAATAAGCACTAGCGACGAGAACTCACTCCTAATAAAATTATTACACTTAGATTAAGTTACAGGAAATAAAACCTTAAAATCCACTTTGCTGTAGACTGGATACAAAAATTAAAGAAAATTCTCTGAAAATTATTGTCGTTGACTCGTCTATATTACACAGTATAATAATTTAATAGTCTTGACTCTTCATCGCTTTTAAAGCTTTGCTTACGCTTGACACACGTGCCGCTCACGCGTCAATCACGCCTAGGATATCCCACGCCTACTCATTTTTTAAATAAATAAAAAGCAGTGGCATAGCATTACCGTATCATTTACGTTGCGACGTCGATTAAGCCGAGGACTTACGAGCCGTCACTCATTGTTACCTACATCTCACTATCATATTTCAACACGAATATTATTTATTCGTGACGTTTAGTGACATACGTAATACAACGCCGTGATGTGAAATGTAGGGTGAAACATTGCGCGATGTATCTTGGTCTTCTTCGTAAGTAGGGCGTTCAGTAGGCGGATGAAGATAATTTTCTCGCTATATTATTCTCAAGCGTATTTTGTTGATGGTCTAATCAGATACTTCTGAATATAAATACATATAATGTGTGATATAAATCTTATATTATCTGAAACTGTTCACAGCTTGATAAAACGAATGGCATAGTGTGTTAATAGCCTTTTTGCCACCGCCTATATGCCTAATTAATAGTACTGGGCAAGTCTGCAAGTAACATCAAAGTATTCAATGTGATTGCTTTTTAGGTTTTTTGCTGAAAAGGCGCAAATGGAACACTATTACTAAGGGTCAGTTCATACCGAGACGCGACGCTGCGCGCATATTTTAATAGAGCAACTCAAAATATACTTTATTTATTGTGAGAATTCAGAGTACATTGCACCACGCAGCACTGCGCCTCGAGATGCCTCGCGGCGTAGCGCGACATATCACGACGCAGCGGTGCATCGCCGGTACGCGCGGCGTGCAAGAGCGGTGCTGCGTCTCGCGATGCCGCGCGACGCAGCGCGACGCCGCAAGACGCAGCCTGAGGCCGCTGTGGCGCGCTTGCACATGGTAGACTGCGGGTGGGCGCGGGCGGAGCGGTCGCTCGCGGCGAGTAGACACTCGCGTCTCGCGGCGGCGCACGGCGCAGCGCGAAATCATTGGCCTCTTCGAGTGTCGTCGCGTCGCGTCGCATCTCGGTGTGAACTGACCCTAAGCCTATGCCGTGTCTGTCTAGCTGTCGTAATTTTAGAGGGGCTTTATTTTCGCGCTATTGTATGTGGGCTAGCTCATATTTAAATAGGATTATAAAAAACATTTAATTTGTACTAAATATTTATTTTTGGTCTCCAATGCCCTATGCAAGAAGCATGTTATTTTTCAAAGTATTTTGTTTTATTTCGTCAATCGTAAAATGGTAATACATACAAGTTTCAAAGTTAAAGTGATTATATTGTAAACTAAAATGCAACAAAAAGTAATAAACACCTGCTTCTGGCTATTATTAAATTTGTAATGCTTAATGTAGTTCTTAAAAAGTTATAATGTTTCATTATTGTTTTAAATGTTTTATTTTGGACAATTTAAACGGATTTTTAAAACAACTAACAAATAAAACTATTTGATATTTGAGAAAACTGACATCTCATATCGATTATCGTGATAAATAAGACTAACGGCTTACAAGCTGTCAAAGACACGGAAGAGTGTGACATTTTGTAAATGGATCCCTATGTAAGGGATATGGGCAATGATGCTTGACCTCACAGAGCGATTGACCCGACCTGACACTGAAACCTGCTATATGAAAATAATTTATACAATAAAGAAGGCACTTCAAAAACCACTTATAATGTTATTCTTTATGAAGATTTATTTCATACTTGAACTCCGTTTAGTGCTTATATTTATGATACCTACGGCACAGCGCCGCGTAGTCGTAAAAGCAAGCTTATTTTGGATACTGTTTTTTCCAAATAGGCTCCTTCATTGTTTTTAAAAAGCCACTTAAGAGTTATGAAACCTGCTATCAAAATGTATTTAATGTTATGGATGGTACTTTTTAGGAAAGATATATCACTTTTACACTACGGATAATTGCTGTTTCGCTAGAACAGAAGCACTGAAACAATACATACAGAGCATATCAAGACTATCTTCTAAAAAATAGTAGCTGAAATGTGTGTAATGGGTATATAAATACACATTTGTTATATATTCTGTGCCTGTTTATAAAATATTGGACATGATTTTTTGATAGAGCCTAAAAAAGAAAATTGGGATTTTCTGTCTTCAAATTCCAAATAACAGCTTGAAAATAGACAGTTAGTGATTTTACTCACCCCAGTTTATCCAAAAGCACGTAATTGTCGTCCCATCGGGAATAAGAAACGTACTTGCGCTTGCGCATACACTTGTGCACAATAATATCTCCTGCGCAGAGGGCCAGTCACTAAGAAGACTAGCTACCATGTCAGAAATTCAGTCTTAAGTTCATTATTATTATTATTATTATATTTATTTACGCCTGAGCTCTAATATATATAACCACGTAAATACTACACTACACTAAAAAAACTTTCATTATCCTTGATGACAAACAGAGAAACTCTACAAACTCTACCTTTAAATTAGAACGATAAATAACATGAAATTATTACAATTAATCAAAGTAAACAAACATTTAATATCTACTTAAAAAATTTTGGCATGAATAATTTCAGTTACGCAGACGATATGGTACTGCTGAGCCCAACTATAAATGCTTTAAGGCGACTATTGGCCATTTGTGAAACGTATGGCCAAAATCATGCCCTAATATATAATGGTGTAAAGAGTGTGTATTTGGTTTTCAAGGCCGCAGGTAAGTCTCCATTAAGGATGCCCCCAATTAAATTAAATGGTGTAGAGCTGAACAGGGTTCACCAGTTTAAGTATCTTGGGCACTATGTTGCCGACGGTCTTGAAGACCAAGCTGATATTGAAAGGGAGCGGAGGGCATTGGCGATCAGGAGTAACATATTGGCCCGCAGATTCGCTCGCTGTAGTGAGGAAGTCAAAATTACGCTTTTCAAAGCATACTGTCAAACTTTCTACACCAGCAGCCTGTGGGTCAATTATACTCAGAGGTCTCTCAGTGCCTATCGCGTCCAATATAATAATGGCTTTAGGGTGCTATTAGGGCTGCCCCGCTTTTGTAGCGCCTCGAAAATGTTTGCAGAAACGAGAGTAGATGGCTTCCATGCTATAGTCCGCAAACGGGTGGCTTCCTCACTTACAAGAGTGAGGAGTAGCACTAATGGCATCCTAAAGATCATTTCAGAAAAGTATGACGCCGACATAATGAAGGAGTTCATTCGAGTCTTGGTTAAGTAGGTAGTAGTGTACACCTACATTTCACCAGCATCATCAGACGAAATGCATCGTAGTATGGATGACGTCCCACATAATAGAGAGCCTGTCGCCGTCGACCGGACAGTACAGACCGGAGAGCCCTGCTTACAAATTCTTGCTAGGAAAACCCAATTATACTTTTCCTAAATGGAACCCGACACCTCATACACAGTAGTCACATTCAATACCACTGCCCCACCGAAGGTTTTATACCTGTTTGCCATCTTGATATAATAAAAAAATATTCAACCTTGGACCTCACAATCCATCGTAAATATAAATGTAAAGTTACAAGACAGCTTTTGTTATTCTGTTCGTATTAAGAGTTCAGTGTTCCAAAAGTTATTCTCCAAAAAGTCAATAAAACCAGGCTTATGATTCTAAGCTTCTTTTAGCACCGTAGGTTTTATGTACAGGAACACATCGTGGGTCATAAAGTTACAATTTCTTTCTCAGATGGCCTTAAATTCATTCAGTATATGAAATAAAGCTAGACTCCATTTCATTGTTTACGGTAATAGAGTCAAATACTCGAATTTAGCGATGAGTTTTAATGGTCCTATTCAACGTGCGTTGCGGCTCCATAATGCTGTTTGCTATCGCAATTTTATTTCTTGAGTCTGATGTGTATTACACTGCAAACAAGCTCTAAAAGGTTCGACATTTTTCTAGCGCTATGATGTTCTTAATGTGCTTTAAACGGCTTAAAGGTAAATATGGATATTTTGGAAACCTAAGACTTGTGACGTAACATGGGAGAGACTTATATCTAGCAGTGAACTGAGATAGGTTGATTGATTGAAATCCTTTATTAACGACTTTTTTAAAGACAGGGTTATGTTAAATTAGGCAGGAGGTTATTAATTTATCCATTAGGTAGACCGATGGCTCATGTGCCACCAGTAGCAATAAATTCTAAATCGAATTCTGAAATATACATAGTTTAATATGCCACAAACAAAATGTCTACAAATAAAATAACTACCTCTGTATCCAACATACAAGCGCACAAATTACGCTATATTACAAATACTTGAATTTAAAAACTTCATAGATAGAATTTTGATTCGCTACACGAGGCAGACAATTCAATAAAACCGGCTCAACCAGAGAATATTCACGATGCGAAACACTAATGGACGCCCGACAATCGATACGTTCACATTCATATATAAACGTATGCCACCGTTCAGACAACTACAAATAACTCAATACCGCAAATCAGAAACAAACATTGAAACGTTATAAACGTTACTTTATACTTATGTGTTGGGATGTGACATTGTATTGGTTGACACAAAGTATGCACAATGTTAATAGAGAAGCAGTAAGTAATAATTGCAAGACATTGCATGTGTTCAAACTTGTTGCTCGCGCTTATGGTACTACAGTCGTGATGTTCTAGGTGCTGTTTGCGTCTTGTAAGTTACAATCATTAACAAAATAATTTATTTTCTTTATTATCTTATCTTTTTTATAAATTGACTTTTTTCGAAAGGACTGCATACAAACGTAGCGGTCACAAAAATCGTAGTTCCTGGAAAGCATTTAAATGAATGGCTTGGAAGAGAAATAACTAAAAAACAAACGTTAATGTAACGTAATAATTACATCTTAACGTCACCATCCAGAAATGTACGATGTTGATATAAGCTCCATATTTTTGTTCAAGTCATCTCTAAAGTATACCAAGCATTAAAATGTCAGGTACAAAATAAACAGAAATCAATAGATCAATAAATAGGGCCAAACCCACAATATCTTTCAAGAAATTAGTCAGTTATTTTATCAAGGTTTACTTACAAAAGCGTCGGCGAAGCCCATCGGTCAACTTTATTAAAATAAGAAACTTTAACGTTATAATTAGAAGTAGAACATAATAAAGGTAACGATGGCCCAGGTATGCCACGATCGTGGCGGTAAGTCCCGTGTTTGAGGAGTGGCTGGAGAGGCGGCATGGCACCCTCACCTTCCGGCTGACACAGGTAATGACTGGCCACGGTTGTTTTGGCCAGTTCCTGTGTCGTATACACCGGCAAGAGACGCCCGGTTGTCAACACTGCGGCGACTGCTGTTGACGTTGTTGAGGACACGGCGCTGCACACTTCAGCTGCACACAGTCTCGGCCGTAGTTCAGTCTATGGTCCGAAGTGAGAGGTCGTGGAACGCCGTCGTCTCTTTTTGTGAGGAAGTGATTTCCATTAAAGAGGCCGCGAAGCGGGAGAGGGAGCGTTTAAGCCCTCTCCCCAACTGCAGAGCCGTGCGCCGGCGGGCGCGAGATGATCTCCAGCCATCCTGAGGTTTGACCTAGGGGTGGTGGGCTTCGTGGGCCTGCCTGCCATCCGATCAGCACTAGGTCTGAGAGGCGGCGTGCGTGTTCCCACGCGCGCCTTTGTGTCGACTCCGTCTCCCCTCTAGGGGGGGGGCGGGGGAAGGGGTGGACAGTAGGGATAGACCATAGGGTCGATCTTGTCGTGTAGTGGCCTGCCGTTTCATACGGCGGGCCGAAACCTCGGCGGTGTCGCGACCGCATGTGCAAGTAATTCGCGTGGCCCCGTCGATAGCGGTTTTGTCGAGGAACACCGTAGTAGGTTTAGTCGGTATTCTAGGAGGTACATTACTTCTTATTCCATCTTTCTCTTTTACCCCGGTGAGTCCGACATAACCCCTCCGCCCGCTCCCGCGTAGGGGTATGCGTCAACGCGGAATGCATTGACACATACACGAATTAAAAAAAAACAACGGGTTGCACTCCGGGAGTGCCGGCAGAAGTGAAAATTTGAATATTAACGTTGTGCATTTTTGATATTTTGGAATGGTTAGGGAATAATTTTGCACGAATTGCTTTAATTATCAGTATAAATGTACTATCATTTATGTGGTAAAATACAATATTCATTTATTTCGCTATCGTACACAAACATGACAATTGTTTTGACAAAGCGTTTATTTGATACACGCAGTCGAAGCGCGTAACTATGGTTACGACTGCCAAGGCAACAAAAAGTTTTCACTTCATCTTTTTCTTGGTTATGCTAGCCTAGTACTTGGAGAGTTGAGAAAGTTGACAATTCTTCCTCCGTCTTACGAATTTTCGATCAGGACACGTGACCTGACGCGAGTTTAACATTTTTTACCCATCACAAAAAAGTGCACTACGCCGCTAAAGAAGTTTTCACTTCAAAAAATACGTAGCAATGGCCGAGAACCAATTAAACCGAAAAACAATGCAAAATAAATCGGTGGGAAAATGTCAACAAGTCAGATAACGGCCATGTACTTCCATATTTGCGAATTTTACATGTTCTATTAGACATATGTATTCTTCTTGAATTGAAGGAGAAATACTATAATATACTTCCACGCTAGTCAAGCGTACTGTAAACTACGTAAACACATTTTTGAGAAAATCACGAATTTAGGCATACTTATAATATAATCCTTAGTCATTAAAACGAAGGATAAATCATTTTAATATACCTACACATAATTACAAAAATATTTAATTTTGATTTTAGGGTAAGTAAGCTAGATGCAATCGAAAATCTCTAGATTTAAGTTATCTTAATCTAGATATTTTCGATCAAGTTTTTATAAACTTGATCGTAGCATGAATAAAGTATTAATCTTAAATCTAAAGATTCTAGATTAAATAGAATATTTATTAATATAGTTAAAGCATTGCGCTATGTTTCAGTCTCCAAAACAAAGGAATGTACCATAAGACAATATCAGAGCTTAGCATCTCAGCGTATTTATAAGCAAAGCAAATAAAATAAATATCTCATGACATTTTTATTATTCCGGTCTCTATTAATGCTATTATTATAAACAGATAATCGACTTAATTAAAGCCAAGAAAAGTGGTAGGGTCGTCGTGATCATCAGACTTCTGTAAACATCAACTGTTTGATATAAAAACAGATGAAATCCTCGAATACTTGGAATCGGAGGAATAAGTATACACATAGCCTAATTGGGAAAGGGATCAAGTCTCGCTAGAAGTGGCCTCCAATGTTTATATAAACAATACGGCTTTACAAAATATCGGATTCGTTGTTTTGTATCAACGTTATAATATTATGCTTTCTATTTATAACAATTATTTGTTTGGTGAACTATCATTATTTATTTTGCCTGCGGTTTCGCTCGTGTTTAGTACATCTAGCATTAAAATTTTCACACAAGCACCCTCACAAAACACACACACACACACACGCAGATACACACGCACACAGACGCACATACGCGCGCACACCATCACAAACATATACAGACACTCATAATAATAATATAATTACTATAAAGTAATTATATTATTATTTAGATATAAAGTATGTTTATGACTTACCGACATCAATAAAACGAAGTCATCCACTGTGTCTAGCGTAAAACTTTTTGACTGAGCACTGTCTCCCAAAATACAGGCTACAGCCTAGTTTGGGAAACAGGACCAGTACCGTTTGTAAACATAAAACAACATTATTTTTTAATTCTTTGTTGGTAAATCATTTTTTTTGTTCATATAAACATTTTTATTTTTTTATTTTATTTTTATCTTTTTGTAAAGAAAAATTAATGGTATCCTCTGTTCTTGCCCGTATTCCTGACAATGTGTATGCGAAATTTCACGGTGATTGGTAGTAAGTACTTTAGGTAGATCATTTAAGGCATGAAGGCGTAACAAAGAAACAATCTCACATTCGTATATATAATATTAGTGAGGATTATTCCAAGTTTTATTTATCTTATCTACGAAAGTTGTTTGTCACGAGCGAGTAAATATGGCATGGCTAACGAACTATTCAAGCACGTTTTTACTTTTAATACTTTTTTGTTGTCAACCTTGTTCATTTTATTATACATATTGTCTGAAACAGGTTTATGAAGCTTTCAATGCTCCACATCGAGTATTGTTTAGATGCAAAGTCATAAATCAAACACATGTTGACGGTAAACTTGTGCGAAGACGTGACAGTCATACTCAACAATGTAAATTATGATCGCTCTAGTAATACTGAAGCTATCATAACTCAAATAGTTCAGACCGAACAATGTGTGTACAAGTCTGTTGGCATTGTTTGTATATCCAATAAGGAACAAATCGATCTAACGTTATTGCTTTGAATGTACTTAAATTAATAACTGCAGTATTGGTGTAACTAAGTAAATTCATTTTACATTTACTGGAGTTAGGTTTAGTATCAGCTTTTATCAATTTATCTTGTATCTTAAGAAAGTAATATATGGATAATGAAAATCATTTTATAACCTACAAGATTGTGCCCGCGGCTTTGCTCGCTTAAATTGAGGTTAGATTAGCTTAGTAGTTGTACTTTTCTGGATAAAATGTACTTTATGTCCTTTTCTGATCCTATGACGACGTGTATACGAAATCTAATGATGATCGGTCGAGTAGTCATAGCGTGAAAGCGTAACCAAGGAACAAACAAACTTTTAAAATTAGTTCGGATATAACTATAGCGCCTCCTTAGAAAACCCAGTAAGCCTTAGATGGCAATTATAGAAGATATTAGTCAGGTGCTAGAACTAAGCGGACGTCTATAATAAGAGACCTTAGGTATATTAATTTGGGATTGCTGCTTCGTCGTACCTTTCTAAATCTGTTCTCAGAAAAAGAACATAACTCACTACGCTATATAAGAAAGAGAGACAAGAGAGAAAGAGAGAGAGGGAGAGGGAGCACTATATCGTTAATAAACAAAATGTATACCTTTGAACAATTTTGTTCAGTTAGCTCTTATTTCATTTGCTATGGATCAAAGCGTATAAAATATTTGTTAGGTATATATTTTATAACAAATACTTACTTTATCAGTTTGTTTTTGTCAGTATCGTGGTTTACGAAAAAATATTTAACAATCGTATTGGGTTTTCATTAGCATAATCTGTTTCGTTATGATAATAATTTCAATAAGGTTTATCTTTTCCGGATTACTTGAATTGAATTCTGTTTTACGTTATTATTAGATATTGTCATTTATGTTCACATTTTGTTATCTATGAAGAATTTCAATTCACTCATTATGATAGTCAAGAAAATTGTTATATAAATGAATTTAAAGGTATACATTAGAATTATTTTGTTCAATCGTGATTGTTTAAAGAAAAGATTTTTATAAGACTCCGATCAAATTAAAACCGTTTCTAAGACTGATTGAAGTCAGAGCCAATCCTTTAATACGTTTACTAAATAAACGCATGGTCAAATCATTATTTTATCAAAAAGAAATCAGTAGTGACTAAAGCCATTAAAAGGCCTATTGTGGGTGTTATGAACAAACAAACGGTATTCGAAAATAATGATATGTGACTTTGACCTTAAATTAAAATATATGTTTATAGACGTGAGTCTTGTGAAATTCACAGTTCGTTTAAAAGCATTGGAACGTTAAAGTTCATTAAATTTACTAGAGAATTTACTATGCTAAATTGGGAATTGCCTGAAATCGTTTGCCTTTCCCAGGTAACTCTTATGCTAAGCTCTTGGCCTTGCAATATAGCAAGCGTAGAATTATGCACATTATATTGTATAAACTAGTTTTTGTATGCAATAGATAGGCAAGACTAGACGGTTCTATGTTTTTGGAAACACACGACTGAAAATAATACATACATATATAGTCACCGCTACATCTGCAAAAGAGTAGGCTCAGGTGCATTATACCCACATTTTGCCAAGTATGACTTTTTATTCCCATGTAAAAGGAGGCCATCCTATAGCCATCTACCGGGCACATTTTCATCCCATCCCAGTATTAAGAATTTCTCGAGAGAAGAGTTCAATAACCTTTGCCCGATCTAAAAATACCAAAACCCGAAACCTCAAGCATAGCACTCGCTTTCATTAATGCTTTGTCACCAAGGCAAAAGAGAGAGAGAGAGAAATGAAAACAAAAATGATCTCTTTTTATTAAACTACTAGCTTTTGCCCGCGGGTTCGCTCGCGTTAATTTAGAATTTGACAATCCTTTCGGGTTGCGTGTAATAATATAATGCAATCATGATTCGAAAGAAACGTGGCGCCATCTATTATCATAAGAACGTGTTTGTTGTTTTCCTCGGAAACAGTAATTTTTTTCGGGATAAAAGGTAGTCTATGTTCGTTTCTGTATACCTGACAATGTATATGCAAAATTACAGGATAATCGGTTCAGTGGTTTAGGCGTGAAAGGTAACAAACAAACAAATAAACTCATTTTCGCTTTTATAATATTAGCTAGGATAGCAGAGAAGTATATTGTCCACCTGAAGGTAGGTAAACTGTAACCGCGATCCAGGATTGGTTACAATATGTAGAATTTTATTCGCGCGTTAACGCTTTACCTCATTGAGTCGCAGCGGCACACCGGCGGTCAGACACAAAAGGTTTTCAATTATATTTAGCATTCCAACAATTGACAGGCTAAATACATTTGAATTTGGAGGAAATCCTCAGGTGGAATACTCAGGTATAATAATTTTGGTGGAATTCCTTTAAAATCGTTTGGTAATAATACATTTCTTGAAGTAAGTACAGAATATAATTATGTGTGTCAGCACAGCAGCTCATAAAATTGTGTATCGATTTGTTTTCTTCGAAAATAATCTCGAAGATACAACTGAGGCATCATGATGAATTGCGAACAAATATTGCACGAAGGTACCTAACTAAATGCCTCTCAAAAACCCTCAAGCAATAAGTTACAACAAAGTATTACTGTTACAGATTTGCTTTCTCATTCGCGTTACGTTGAATCATTTGTCTTTTTCACTGCGCCGTTTGTTTTAGCTAATGATTAAACATTGTAGTTTGTTGTTCTGATGACAATTAAGGTTAAAGTGTTAGCACAGAAACTGACTATTCATTGTTTTGGTAATACACGAATAATTGTTGTTGTTATTTACATAACTTGACAAAGTTTGGTTGTATTCCTACTCTTTAAAAACATGCAGATACTTGGAATATGCATCTATAGCAGCAGTAGGTTAATATGGCTAACCTGCATATTTGTATTTATTTGAGTTCTAGACTCTGTGCTGTTATTGACAGACAATTTCAATAACTCTATGTCCGAGCCAATCATTAAACCTGAATCGTCATAATCTGCGTTTTCACAAACGTTCAAATTTATACCACTGTTATAAGAAGAACATCATAATTGTTTATTTGTTTAAACATTTGTAGAAATTTTTGTATTGAAATTACTTAGGTGTTACATTTGCTATGTTTTAAAGAACACATCTGCAACAAAATTAAGATGTCTTGTAATGTAAAAGCCATACCTTAGATTGTGGGCGATATTTTTCTGAAGAAATAAATTTATTAAAAACATAAAGAACAGACAACATCAAAATGGCCGGCAAAAGACCACAAACAAACTCAGGTCACAGGTAATGAAACAGCAAATTCAATATCCCAGATTCAATCATACATTCAGCTGCCATTGGGAGAATGGCCTTAGGGACATACGACAATTGCGTGATCGCCATAACAATGATGCGACCGCGATGTAGGGCTGCCTTTAGACATTTAAGAAAATGAGATTGTAATTGTTCGTATGTAAGAATGATCAAGGAAAATGTTTCCATGAGCCCTTAGAAACATTGATATTTAGAATTTAATGAAAAACGAAACTGATAGTAAATTCTGCAACCTGTTTTCTTAAGTTATGTCTAAGCAAGCCGTGTGAAGTTCAAGACACTGTGATGATATATGATAACATGGCAATAGTGCCGCGTAGGCAAGGGTATATTTTTATTGCCTTTGGTGGCAGATGAGCAAGCAGTTAAACTGATGTTGATCTTGAAGTGGTTACTATTGCTCATGAAAAAGATTATATTGCTTTAAAATTGCGGAGCCAAGGTAAACACAGCAAAAGGTATTAAATGTCAAGGAAACCCAGCAACATCACTGGCGGTTATTTTGTCCTTCAGTCGGTATGCAAATCTGCTCAATGACTAAAATTGAAATAATAGGATCGATTTTATTACGAAATTGATACAAATTCTTTGCATGTATGGCGTAGTCTTGCCATGGCCGCTACGCTGAGTACTGCGGATTCGATGTCGTTGTTGTTGTCATTATACGTATTGTAGGTTTGGTTCGCTAACTATAATTAGTTGTATAAATCACAATACTAGGTTTATTTCGTACGTATTTTTTTAACAGTTTAAATATTACTGTTTGGTTTAAACGTGTCTAAGAATTACTGCAACGGAATATTAATATTTCACCTATGCATTTTCGTTGTCTTTGAATTGCGTACGAAGTCCTAATGATACACATAGATGAATGGCTAAAAAGGTTGTACCTTCCTTAAAATTTCGTAAACATTTCAAAAATCCCTACAACCATTCCGAGTGCCCGTAGAATTAAAACAGCACCTGTGTTAGGCAACCCTACCGCTAAGCGACTAAAAACACAACGAAACGTGATCCTGCTTTGTGTTCTAAATTGCCACGTTATTATAAATGTAGTTTAGCCAGGTAGGGCCGCAACACTTTCAATGGTAATGTTAGGTCAGCTTAATGTTATTACTCGCTTATGGTGATAGGATTCGGTTTAAGAATTCTAGGTTTTTAAAATCAGCCTTAGAATTTCAAGTAGAGTATTATCACTCTGCTTGGTCTTAAATGATTTCCTCAAGTGATTTTTCAAAAACCTCATCAATGCCTATTCTCTGCAAGTCGTTTTTAGAATGCTTTTTGTAGCGATGACACGTCCGTATATCTTTATGTACAGATAAAGATTATAATATATCTACTTCTCTACTTGTTGAAGTGGAGTATAATTTATAAGATATATCCAATACAATTATTATCCTAACGAAAGGTTGAATAGTTCTATATTAGACTAATTTTTGTATGTGGCTTCGCTTGCGTTAATATAGATTTAATCAAAAAATGTGTGTGTGTACCAGAGTACACAGGTAAGAAGTGAAACTTCTTTACGACATTAATTAGTTAATTAGTTAACAAAAATTATTTAACTAACTTTAATATTAATATTTATTTCATAACTTAATAAAAATAATTCAAAGCAGATATTTAATGACTTAATCAATTACACAAGTTATGAATAAATAATTGGAATTATCTTTTCAAAGTAATACAATTATATGATGACAGTTAATCTTGTAGAAATGCAACGATTTTATAAAATTAAAAATGAATAAATAAATCATTAAAAACGAATAATTAAAAAAGATGTACGTATACATATTTTTATTTTCTAATCGTGTTTTGTTTTATTTTTAAATTATTATTTAATTTATATTTTTTATTGTTTTTAGAATTAATAATGTTCACTAGATTTACAGTCATATTTATTAATACTTGCTAATTTTAACAGATTTATATACATTCACTGATACTTACAATCAAAAAGTGAGGTTAACCTCAAATAAATATTAAAATCATGCTCATACGTGTTGAATTTATAAAACGAAATATATAATCACTCTTACTTTCTTGTAAATTCACTTAAATTTGAATAAGTCTTTTTATTTTATCACTTTCAAATTAATATATTGTTATTCTTATTTCAAACCAAACTTCAAAACTAATATATTGTTGTTATTATTATAAATATATTACATTATATTCTTTACGTCACTATACTAAACTTTGATAAAAAAAGCAACATGGCGCGTAACCGAAAAACGTGACGATTTTTTTTACACTGCTACAAAATTTCTCCCACACGTCGTCGATAAAGAAGTTTCACTTCAATAAATTTATATCCCTTGTGTATACATTTTTTTTGGATGAAAGGTATTTCATATCCTTTTCTGTACCCCTGACAACGTGTATGCGAAATTCATGATAATCGATCGAGTAGATAAGGCGGGCAAGCGAAACGAACAAATTAACAAAATCACATTTATAATATTAGTTAGGGTTTCAATCATTGGGGTTGAAAAGCTAAATATATGCTGTGAATATATACATACAGTAGGTACATTTAATTTTGACGATTACACGAAAATTATTTACGTTTATCAAAACCTTAATACTTATTTAATACAAAATTGGTAGAATTAAATACATCTACCATATCCATATATTTTAACTTTTACAAGACGTGTGTTCCCTTTCCCTTGCGTGAACGTCTCTTGAATAAAGGTGACAAAACATAAGTAGTGTTCAGTAATATAAAGGCGCTGTCACGGCCAATCCGTCGACAAATGGCCTCCAGATTATGGTTAAAGCTATTAGGAAGCGAAATAAATGAAAATAAATGGTGATATTTAAATAATGTGTCAAAAAATATTACAATTACAAAATATTTTAGGCGTCCACCTTTATCGTTGGTTTGTGAACCGAATCGGGGTTTCAAAGACTTTAGTGACGAAGTAATGAAACTTCAGACTTGATGTTTAGACTAGTTTTCAGAGACGAATCATATCAGCTGTCATATAAATGTCTATCGTATCTTAAACTTGCCATGACATTCGTTGTGACGTAGGGAAAATGGTAGACTTCCACTTATGATTATACACACATCACGGTTGGATATGTTCCTGCCACGACGAAATCATTTCAGATACTGTGTGGCTATTGTAAACAGTTGGAATATAAAAAGAAAATACAACTAAACAATGGCTCTGCGTCGCACAATATTTTATTGCTTATGCATTTTATTAAGAAACATCAGTTGATATGTCTGGAAGGACAAACTTGCTTGTTAACTTACACCTAATGAAGTGGTCGTAGGTATTAGCAGAGATTAAGCCAAATTTGTGTCTTGTGATTATCTTTTGACTAATTTAAAACATTTGGGAAGTATTACAGATTACATTGCTAGGCAATCAATAGCAATGGTCTGTATCAATAAATTATCGATATTTTACAGCCATTAAATAATACTCACTTTTATGGCATCCTTTATTTCTTCGTATTTTTTATTAGCTTAAATCAAATATAAAAAGTTATACATACACGTACAATAAAATTAACATTTTACCATGGTGAGCCAAATACTGTAAGTAAAATATTTAACTTGTCACTATATTAGTATCTCGACTTAAAGTAAGACGACCGGCGGCTAAACGTAACCTTTGTTTTATTCATATTAAATTTTAGAAACTGTCGTTGTTACACGAAAAATAAAGTTAAAACACGCGCCTCTCTTTAATAAAAATCTTGCTCGGTGTGAACAAGCTTCGCATTATTTTCTTTTCCCTTACAGTTTTTATTACATAATAGAAATTTAGAATATAATTTTACATTGATTATTAAAGAGAGAGAAGAGATTTTTATCATTATTGCTATAATTTTCAAACTTTATAATTCAGTTAACTTGTAGGCCTTATCGAAACTTGTTGTTGTTTTGTGATAACCGTCAAAATTAGTTCCTTAAGGATTCAAATGACTAAGTCAGAAATGGTTTCTATTGGTATGTTCATATACGTGATCATAAACATACTGACTAGTCTGTGTGTCGAAAAACTACAGTAAAACTAAAAATATAACGACATAAAAAATTTCAGAAGAAAGCAACAAATCTATAAAAGCAATTTCTGAAATGGCAAGTCATAATAAATATACTTTAATAAAATCGAAGTACTGAGAAATTCGTGTACTCAGTAGTAATGACTAACATGTAGGTATATTACACGGTTTCTCAATTTAGCCGGTCGGGTTCCATTGTGATCATATTTGGAGAATTCAATGCTCGACCCGACTGTTGTCAGTTATTCGTCGCGTTTCGCCACCACCCTGATTTCCCCTTTTCATGGATGTATTTTGGTGTATTATACTCGAGAAATCTTCGTTTCCTATTTTTATTACGCTATTTGTTGGATGGAGTAAATAAGGGAGATCTTATATGTACTCGTTTTATGCTACGTGTAACTTTAATATCCCTTAACTTGAAGATCGATTTTTACACAAACATAGCTTGACTTTACGCTTGACATAATGATCTAAGTGGTTGTCTTGTAACTGTTATTACGGCGACTGTACTGGGCAACATTTTTATTATATATCTATACCTAAACGTTTGTCCGGTGTTTGAATGAACCGCCGCGTAACACGGACGATTTCTGATGTGAACTTGTAATCAAAGAGATAAACTTCACTTTTTCAGTTAAAGAAGGCTTTAGCTGAAGAAATTAAGTTTATTTCTTTGATTAGGTATGTTATTTGCAAAATATAAGCACTGTATATAAGCTGTCCGACTGCTGGGCATGGTCCTCTCCCCAGTGTAAACAAATTGCCATCATCGGAAACTTATATACATTTAGCTTATAAGCAATAAGCCCATATATATTTTGCTTGAAAGAATAGAACACCAAAACCTTAGGTTCGGCTGTCACAATAGCTAACGTTGCTAGACCAAGGACGCGGTCTTCAATCAACATTAAAATTAAATTTTGATATTAGAAATGCTGACGTGAAGCGTTAGCTTAATTGTATAGAAATAAAACGGCGCGCTGTTAACTGTTTTATGGCCATCCGTGAGGAAATTGAGCTGACCTATCCCATTTCAATACAGAATTACTTGTTAAAACGTCGTTCTATTACAAAGTCATTCAAAATTCATGAGAACATAAAACCTTTACTGTAGAATTCTAGCATTACTGTATGTATAGTCTAAGCTTAGAATAATTATGCAACTAATAATAATTATTATAGGTACATGAGAAAGGTCGTGAAGATGTTTCTCAATTACGCGTGAACCGATGAATGGCGTTGGCTGAAAATGTATACACAGAAAACCTCGATTAACACGCAGGATGTTTTATCCCGTATGTATACGTTGCAGCAGGGTTCATGCGAGTGATGCCGCAGGCAAAAGCTAACATTCGACTTTGAGTTTTGAATACTTCTTATCTTCAGATGACAGATACATAGTCTGACGTCTGTATCGAAGGGATAGGCAGAGGTGTATGACACACCCACATTTCGCCAACTATGATCTAATTCGTTCTGACTTATTTACCTAATTCGTTTCTTATAGTGTTACTTTAAGCAAGCACGTAATCTTGTGCCTTTATGCTGATATTTGATCAGCATAAACGGGTTAGATCTAAAAATAGTATAAAAAAATAATACCCAACACATATATAACGTAGCAGTAGCTTACAGCGTAGGACATTGGGAAAATCTTTTACAGTAAAACTCCCTGACATATTTCCCCGCACGGGAATCAAGTCCGAGACCTAATACACAACAATTGCTTTAACAACCACTGTGCAACCGAGGCATATTCTTTTACCGATCATGAATACGTACCTTTCCGTAAATAATAATGTTGATACATACAATATTCGATCGAAAATAGGTCATAAGTATTCAAAGGAACGAAAACCAAAACATCGATCCGAGTGCCTTGTTAAAAATATTGCCATTATTAAGATCTTTGTATGACGAACAGGAAAGCCTCTTATTCATCTGCATAAACTCAAGCTTACGTATTATTCCGTTGCAATTTATAACATTTTACTTGTTAATAATAAACCGCATTTTAGACATTCAAAATGATCTTTGACATTTAAATGGATGATCAGAATATCATCATTATTCTAGAAGACTCCCGCTTAATTATTCATTAGATTTATCTCGGTCGCACTAATTACTGGGCCGTTATACACGAACAATAAAATGCCAAATGTCACATGTACCTACGTGATTTTATCAATTTTATTATACGTTTTTCGGCAACAGAAACTTTTACTGTACAGATAGCATATTAAAAAGTTATGGAGTTCCAATTAGAGTTTTCATAGAGAATGCATGTACGTATATGAGATACATTTTTGTTCGCGTAAAACAAAACACTACGTAGCAAACGAGCTTTATAAAAACGAATACAAGCTGGCCTTCAAATTTCAATACGGTGAGTGCGTTTCTTTGTAATCTGGGTGCTAGGTTTGGACGAGAATTTCATACGTTGTATCTTGGTCCGTATAACCTGCAAGTTCTACGTTAAAACTCATTGAATAATGATAATACATAAACTTTTTTTTTATTGGACACTTCATTACAGTGCTGGGTTAAAGCATTAAGAAGTATGCCAAAGAGGTAAATATTTTAAATTTGATGCTATAAGCAAATTAGTAAATATGGTATCAAAAGATTTAATTTAGGAAAGTAAGACTAATAGATACTTAGGTTATACTTAGGTTAATAGATACTTAGGTTAGAGCAAGCACAGGGTGTACTTGACTAGTTCTGAACATATGCAATAATTGGTCCACAGAGAACGCTCATAGTTTGCACCTGCGCCTAAACTGTTTGGGTCCGTCTCAACATAGAAGTATGTACGGTATTCGCCATTGTAAATAAACAGTCACTCGCTGAAATATTTAAACAAAATGTCACCCATGTTATGAAATGTATTATTTATAATGATAACAACAATAAAATGATAAATATTAACTTGCTCGGAATGAAAAATAAACAATTGCAATCATATTTTATAATTGTTTTTGCCGCAAGATGTGTATCTAGCATAATATATCTTGCAGTAAAGAATATTAGCAACAAACAAAATTTCAATTAAAGCGTCATATGTATGCATAGTTATTTGTATGTAGACGTAATAAATGTTCAAAACTAATATTAAATGATCCTACAGTGACTTGTGCGGGACTATCGGAGGCCAAATTGGGTATAATATTTGGCATTGGTTGTTTGTTTCGATACAATGAGCGGGGAGGGGACGTTCGGGGTGTCCGGTCAGCATTAATATTTCGCCGAGGTACGGCGCGGCTGATATGAACTGACGGAGCCGCGGTCTGCCTCCATATTTAATGTTTAAAGTGCTTTTTCGTGTAGGTACCTACTAAGCTCCTCACAAAATTGTAGGGTCTATTTTAGTGGTGGTTCACTTTGTAACTGCCCGTTATGATGGCAGTTTGTTTAATTGTAACATAAGTGAGACGATTATTATTTAAATGCGAATACCTACATTGCCTGTCTATTTTGACGCAAGTTCATTACAAAAGTCTTAAGCGATATTTACATGTGATTTACATCTCTTTTCAAGAGGCCATGTCAAGAAAAAGCAAAATATGAATGATGATGTATATGGACGTCAAAATATTAATGCAATATATTTTTTTAATATTTTACTCTATTAACGTGGCTAGTAACTATACAATTCACCCTACAGTAAGATGTTTGCAACATCAGGTTTATCATCAATACATTTCCAACCCTGCCACTGCACTTGCTAATAGTATAGTATTTTCTGACTAACCACAAGAACACAACAAGAGCTCATTTAGTAAAAATCTTTCATCAGGAGGTACTAATGGAGCTGGGCTGACCTAAGTTTCAGCTAAAATACCGACATTATCTCTCAAATTAAAAATATAGGCAGACAGAGATAAAGAGATGCTTGCGACGTCTGACATAATGGTTCTTTTCAACCACACGACATATGACAATATATAGAACTTCTATTTTTAGCCAAAACCTCGTATTATTACTCTGTACTACAACCGAATAAGAATAGGCAAGAAATACATGCCTGCCCCAAAAATGTTTTTCCCAGGCTGAAATTTAGTTATACTCAACATGTATCGCCTGCGGAGGTTTAGACGACAAGAAAAAATAACGTGTCAGAAGGTGGAATGTTTGGAAAATTGAAATATCCTCAGACGTATTTTTGATTTCTTGTGGCATTTATATATTTTAGTACACGTTTTATTTTTTAACATAAGTACTGGTATTATAAAGTCAGTTGTTAATTAAGAGTCTTTTAATTTTATTTTAAATAAAAGCACCTTGCGAAAAATAATGAATATAGATATAAAATTACTATCTAGCCGAGCGCTAAAATTATTTTATTAGGTGAAAATTAGAAATGTAGACTAAACATTCTAATCTAAAGCTTTATAAATATAACTTTAAATCTAAATTATTATTGTATAAAATACTTTCTTTATGAAATAGAATTTGCACGTGACGTCATGGCCACGATATAATTTATATGGATCATTCTATGTGCCATTTCTTCAGTTCTACAAAACTTTAAAATTACCAAAATATGATAAACTTTGGCATACATTTTTAGTTGGATAACAAGCTATCAATTATATATACTGTACTTAAAGTTCTCCTCTTCTGTAAATTGGTCGAGTCACAGAACATTGTTATTATAATTGTGCATCCACACCGCAGTTACTTTTTGTGGAGGAACATAATGCAATATGATAACATTAGGTAACATTCTTTAACATTTGCGACTGTTTGTCCATACCGCCATTAACATATATTAACACAATATAACAAAAAGTATCACTTAGTTCTAAGCGAGTTGCACGGCACATATTTGCAATCTTCTGCAGGCAATGGCGTGAACCACCTACCTATACGTAAGTTACGCATCTATAACATGGCAGATGAAGAAATGATTATTGCAACAGCATGTTTTCTTATAATAAATTTAAAAAGCTTATAATTGCCATGTTAGCAGTAGGTTATGTTAGGAAACATTCTGTAACAAATGTTGTCGATTGTTACCATTTGTTGACTGTTATCAGAAGTTAGACAACGTTGCTTAAGATGGCAACATATACTAACAAAAATGACTTTTTATTATCAGGTGTCGTCCACTAACATTTGGAAACGTTGATCTATGAAACGTAACCGCGGTATGGATCCGATGGCACCATAAAACATAAAATCGCTATTATTTCAGCTCAGGTTAAGTAATAATTGTCTTAAAATTATATTTGTAACCATATTACATATTTGATATTGTACTTTTTTCTAAAAAGTGTAAGATTTTACAAGAATAGTTTTAGTATATTTTAAATACTTTATGGCATTGCATGCATTGCATGGCATGAAAGATTGACGACGTGTCAAAATAAAACACAAGCCAAGTGATTTGATTGGTTTTCGGTAACTCAGCCAGCCAATCACAGGAGTTGACATTGCGTTTCACTGTTTGTTAACAAATTTTTATGTTGATCTACCTTTAAGGAACTGGTAGTCTATCTATTTAGTCTCAATTAGGAGAATAAAACGGTTACAAAAAACACTTTGTGAACGCAACTTAATTGTAACAATGCAATAATTAAAAGTGACAACGAGTTTTGCTTGTCTCAAAGCAGCTAGCAATTGTATATTTAACTTTACCTACTAACTATTGACATAGATACAAGCACAAATATTCCCAACAATGCTCTATGAATCACAATATTTTTACTCTGATTGAATCCTCAACAGTTGTGCTAATGTGTCATGGCGAACCGGCCACATAAATTATTGTACCATCATTGCAATCTCTATACTTCACGCTGTCTGTATTCTTTATTAACTATCTTGCCAAATACTTGAAATATTGTAATGAAAATAACTCCTCGCAAGTGTGAATATTAATTTAGCAAGTCGCCTGACACGGCCAGGAGGAAATTAGAAAATCTTACCTTATCATAAAATTTTTGTCGTCGCTTTTGACGTGGATTTCCACGAGATTTTTACGCTTTTATTTCATAATTTATACAAAGTAACTATGTTCGTAGTCATTATTAAATAGTTTACAAAATGCCGCATGAAGAACTTCAACGAAACCTCCTGCCCCGACTAGTTGAATTACTAAATAAAGTGAAACGTAGGTACAGTGCCTTAGGAGTGGTAAGCCACGACTGGATCCTTAATTAAGCCTGGAACAGTGCTATATGGACAGTAGGTACGTTCTACTAAACGTTATAGCCAAATTGCCTGGAGTTGAGTCAATACGATTAATAAAGGTTATGCAGTTCTTTTCAAAAATGCACTGCAATGCATTTTAACGTTTCAACGCCTCGGTCATCATAGGTAATAATATCTATGATGAACCAGACGTTGAAACTTTCTATAGGAATACTAATTTAAAGTGATTACTGTAATCTATGGTAATTTCGTGGTCGTACTGTATAATATTATACAAACTAGTCATGTTCTTGTATGAGATTGATTTGCTCAAATAATGTAAATTACAAAATTTGACTCGATTACTTAATCAGAATACTTTCATGCATTTTTAGAAGTTATTGGGTGGCCGCCAACAAAAAATATATTTTCCATTATCATGTTTATGGGTACATGAATATCATTACCCCAACAATCTTATCAAAATTCATGTTTTATAACGAAGAAAAGGCAATTTGCGATAGCCCAACTCGATACAACTTGAAATCGAGTTCCGAACTCCTTAAAGAGCATATCGGGCATGAATTATCCGTGAGTAATAAGCTCGGCGCTTGTAATACGCACCAGAAATGTCCGAGTAAAATAGTAAACTAACTATAATAATTTGCACGACTGTCCAAAGTATTGTGTATACGCTTGAGAAAATATCACAGAATAACTGAAAGATTTGTTATGAACACCTTTTTTTATTAAATAAAGTCCATGTGGAAAGAATTTTCTTGCTGATAAATATATTTTGCTGTTGTGCTGCGCGTCGAAACAAAAGAAACATAACTTTGTTTCACGCAGTTTTTTAAGTAAAGTGCTTGTATATGACGTAAGTAACTGATGCAAGTTACATGCGCAAGGTTCTTACTTGCTTACGGGTTACTTACGTGGGTGGCTCGCGTCGATTGTTACATGATAGATACAATGTGCGCTATTGCCTCAACTGATTTCTACTCGTGTCGTTTATGTCAGATCGTTGTCGCCACTTTGGTCAGGAACAAGTAATCATTACGATTTTCTTTTGCTGTTCTTAGAAACATCAAACGAAACGTCATAAAACGAAACGTTTACAGTTCATTCAGTCGTCTTTCAGTACATCTTATTACATATTCGCGTACATTTCTAACAATGTGACTCAATTTGCGTAATACATTCCATTTTCAATAATATTTTGCTAATAATACATTTTTAAATAGTGAACTTTTAACCATGGTTGTCGTACTATTTTACTAATATTATAAATATTAATGTTTGTGAAGATGTTTTCTTTAATCACGCATGAGTGGGTAACGGGTTTGAATGAAACTTGGTTTATAGTCATAGGCTATAGATAGTAAGACTGCGTTAGAACGTAGTCTTACTATCTATAGCTTATAACTAACAACACATACTGGGAAAATAATAAGTTTAAATCTAGAGATTAAACATACATTACCGGTATGCGTTCCCGTGGATTTTGACGCAAATGATAGCAAGTGATTTTATAATTTATTGAACAATATTTTTTACATGGATAACCAGCTAATCACGGCAATACTAGGCGGTGACATTATATTATATTTATTTCGCTGTTGTTGTAAATGTTTCCATGTATACGTCATTTTTAGAGTAAGGTCAAATATAACTCCATTCTAGTGAAGACCGCAGCTAAATATAATAATATCAGCCATGTATATAAACCGTATCACTGCTGGGCACGGGCCTCTTCTCAGTGTGAGAAGGGCATGGTTCACCACGCTGGTCCACTGTGGGTTGGCAGACTTCGCATATTTTTGAGAACATTATGCAGTACAGATATGCAGGTTTCCTCACATTTTAAATATCAAATATTTGTATTACGCTGTGTACATTATAGAAATCTGTATTTCTAAGAAAACCTTAAATTCACATATTTCCTTTTCCAGTCGACATATTTTTGAGGTGAAAACTTCTTTAGCGGCGTTGTGCACTTTTTTAAACTCGCGTCAGGACACGTGACCTGATCAAAAATTAGTAAGACGGAGGGAGAATTGTCATGTTTGTGTACGATAGCGCAATTAATTAATATTGTGTTTTACCACATAAATGATAGTACTTTTATACTGATAATTAAAGCAATTTGTGCAAAATTATTCCCTAACCATTCCAAAATATCAAAAATGCACAACGTTAATATTCAAGTTTTTACTTCTGCCAGCACTCCCGGAGTGCAACCGTGTTTTTTTCTTACACTATTAAAGCAAGCAATAATAAGATTAACTATAGATACCTACTAATCTTGGGATAGAAATCGAGACCTCTACATAGCAGTCTAACGGTCTACTATTAGGGTATCACTGTCATATTTATAAGCAGCCAAATTAATAAGTGTATTTAGGATTACCAGATCTTCTTAAGTGCTTGGCTATCAGTAAGCTAACCAGTATCAGTTTTTCATTGCTTTAGCAGCGAAGCGACACCTCCTTCTATAGAGCTGGCAATATGCTAGTGACATTTAATATCCATACCATGTGACAGATGGCAGTGAAGCTGCGGTAGTGAATTTGTTTGTTACGGTATCACGCTTAAATTACTCAACCGATCATCATGAAATTTCGCATACATATTGTTAAGGGTACAGAAAAGGACATTGCGTACCAACAAATTGCTGTGCAGTTTGGCAGAAGTATTAAATTACTGTAATATGTTTTAAAAGCCAAAATAAACACTTTCATTTTTTGTTAAATTTTTAATCATCCAGAGGGACAGTGCCCGATGGATATAAATTTATTGACAAAACCTACATAAAGGTATGCGAAGCCGCGGGCAAAATTTAGTACACAATAATGGTGACTCAGTGGTAGAAATTTGACAGTCATGTATTTTCTTAAATATTTTAGCGCCCTACACTTTTTCTTCCACTATGCCATATTTCACGTTAGTACACGCAATATGCTATTAAGGGTACAAAGTTTCCTCTTCACGTAGTAATATATCTATATAGTAACCTTAACAAAACAATAAAGCAATCAATTAAAGGAGATAAAGTTTCACTCATTAAAGATAAAATACAAGAGGCTGTGTAAACAACGGTATCCTGAGGGAGGGAACAGTACATCGCCGACGGACGTGGTCAATAACAAAATTGTTTGTTTGCGAGTACTTGAATGTATATTACTTACGATATTATTGTTTTCTTATCGATTGGCTGGTTAAATATTAAACTATTTCGTATTAGTATAGTCAGCAAGAAAGGAGCTGAACGGTTAACGAAGTTGTAAAAGTGTTTATGATTTAAAAATCTTGTTATTACTTTATACTTTTGAAGTGTGCCTATATAACAATCTTTTATCTATTACTGCTATAAAGGGAACATCCTAACTTCCTAACTAATAATATAAATAGACAAATGTGAGTTTGTTTGTTTGTTACGCTTTCACGTTCTAACTACTCGACTGATCATCATGAAATTTTGCAAACACTTTGTCAGGTATACATAGAGTACCTTTCATCTAGACAAAAGTATTGTTTCCCGGGATAGGGGAATTTATCGACAAAATTACCGTGGGTAAAGGCATAATCTAATATGTAATGATTTTAAAAGATACGAGCATTAGAAATCTCGCAAGTGTGTATAGACTTACTAAGTTGCTGACTGTATTTAAAACAGCAAAATGTGAGTGTAATAACTGTAGTACATATGTATGTATATGCCTTAAGAGAAATACAAGTTTATGTATTTCAATAAGAGCTAGTCCAAAAAGCTATTATTTTTTTGTTGAAGTGACTCATTGTCATATACCAGCCAAGATCTTGTATTTCATATATACATAGTATCAGGCCTATATTCTAAAAAGGGTAGGCAGAGATTTAGTCCACGTAATAGGTAGACAGCCTATTGCAGTTTACTGGCCACAGTTCCGAACTCCGTGAACAGAATATCTTGAAACAATAATCCAATCACACTGCCCAATGGCCAAGCAGTTCTGTATTTAATACTAGATTTTGTCCGCAGCTTCCTTCGCATCAATGTAGGTTATATACAGTACTTTTTATGGATGAAAGGTATCCTATGTACTTTTCTATATCCTTAACAACGTGTATGCGAAATTGCATGATAATCGGTTGAGTAGTTAAAGCGTGAAAGCGTAACAAACAAACTCACATTCGCATTTATAATATTAGTTAGGTTTAGGATTACTAATATTTTTCTGAAACATAGATCCATAAAAAAGCTGCACTGAGCTTTACTCACATAATTAAAGATGTATTTACTCTTACCAGAACCAACACCGACCGGTATATCTTCACTATTTGTCTATTTTTGAACTTAACATACACACAACATAACAATGTAAACCCTTAGCATACTAATATATAGAGAGGGTCTGCGGCTATGCTGCAACTCTGCTCTTTATTTCGCCCTTTATAATGAAATGGTATTAGTTGCTTAGAAAACCGTAATCCGGACGGGTTTACAAATAGGTTTATCCGATGAATTCAAATAAAGTATAATATTACTTAAAGTTTAGCTGCCTCTAATATTTAATGACGAAGTCCTTGTGGAACTATCAACCATGAGGTTCCGAGTTGGATTTTTGGATTAGAATAGCTGCCTATTAGATGATTAAGTTATATACTTAGGATCATCGAGTGATTGTACATCGTAGGATAGTCGAGTCGAAAGATCCAATTATCAAGTTCGATGCCATGGTACACACCTCTCAGTTTTCGGAGTTATGTGCGTATTAACTCATCAATTAGCCGGTGACACAACGGGTAAAGTATTGTGTTTGGACCCTAGGGTTACAAAGTTAACTAAAAGAGTTAACAATTAATTATTACTCGCTACTCGTACAAAGAAGGCAAACTTCGTAAGAAAACCAACGTTTGATCTTTAATATGATTTTCTTACAAATTTGTGTATTCTGGTAACCGACACTGGGCCAATGTATATGACTGTGCCCCCTTTCTACACTAAAAAGAGATCTGAGCCCAGCAGTGTCTAAATTGGCTTTATATCATAATCATAGCTGGTATTATGTAAGTTTGACAGATTGCGTAGGAAAAAGCTTTCCTTTTTAGGAAAAGGTGCCTATATCGAAAAGCTGCGCTACTTTAACAATAAAATAATATAAAGTAGCTTAGCCAGGTTTATTCGAGAAGTAAGTGTTCCTTTTTCTTATACTCAGAACTGAAATCATGCGGCCAGTCATTTAGCAAAGTAGGCGGCCGTAAAGAATCCATCCGTTGAGTAACTGGACTGCCTTTTATACTATTGAGTAAAACGGTATGAATATTACTCACGCTACGAAGTACTTGGAATAAATTTAGCACTTTAACAATATCTATAATATAATCTGTATAAAAATATATAGATTCGGGCAGGCTGAGATGTACAACACTCACATTTTGATAACATGTCTAGGTTCCATGCAATAGGGAATGAATCTATTGTCTAGAACCTAACTAAGCATATTTAATTTTGCCGATTTCCTAATAAAAATCATTGATTATTTTCTCTAAAGAGAATCGCAGTTGTATTCTATCCTGCTATTGAAACATATCGGCCTCGATGGCGTAGTAGTTAGTGTAACTGACTGCCACCCTTGAGGTCGCGGGTTCGATTCCCGCACGAGTCAAACATTTGTGTGCATGAACATGGATGTTTGTCTTGGTCTGGGTGTTTCTATGTATAATGTGTATGTACTTACAAAAAAAAAAGTATATACATATGTATGTTTATCCATTGTCTAGTACCCATAGTACAAGCTCTGCTTAGTTTGGGCTAGATGGTGTTGTGTGTATATGGTAGAATATTATTATTATTATTATTGCAATGTTCAAGGCAACGACGCAATTAATAAAATGTTTAGGAACTTATATTACTATATTATTTGTATCTTCGTTTTACTAACATAATAAAAGTACAGACGACGTACCTTTGCCTGCCTTTGAGTACAGGCGCTTATACAAAGTACAAATAGGCATGTATGTATGTACATGTGCAAGCCGTTCCTGCGCGCTACATGAGCAAGTCATACATGCGTAAGCTGTTTATTCGAGCTACATGCGCAAGCAATTCATGCGTGATTTATGCGCGAGTTAACCTCCACCTTGATCAACCTTTATTATGTATTATGGTTCATTTCAGGACATGCGTTAATCGCTGGACCAGAGTTCTTCATTACCCTGTAGCACACATAGTTAGCAATCTCGGATCAAGCCAGCCGAATGTCAAATACTGCCTTACATCAATTTTATTCGTAATCGCTGTACGCGAACATATGCATTCGTGCACTCACGCTCAGACATTTGCGAGTGCTTACAATTTCATCATGCACATGTTAACTGCGCTAAATCCATATTAATGAAAGAAATGACAGATAAATTGTATCAATATTGAAATTAATATTTGCGTTACGAGGTCAGGTGTTCAGTGAAATATAAACAGATTATAGATAAACTCAAGCGTGCATCTAAAATGTACCTATTTCACAAATATAGGCACTTAATTTGCCGAAAAATCTTTATAAGAACATAAGTACTGAATTAGAAAAAGAAGATGCTGAAAGACTGGACGGATGGCGTAGCAAACGATCACCTCGCCCTGTTACTGCGCCGATTGTTGAGGGTTCGAATACCCCACGAAACAAACTTCAACATTTGACTATCACACTAGTAGGGAATAAATCGATTACACCACGAACATAGTAACGACTTTTTTTAAATTCTCTCGATATACCTCGCTTTGTAATTAAACGTTCTTGCGAATCAGTCACCCATGATACACGAGGTAACGAGTAACAGTAAATATTGATTACACTAAACTTATAATAGTTTTCAGTATAAAACACAAACTTTATAACCAAACATCTTTACACGTTAGAAAGTATAAAAATAGATATTTACGAAAGATAAAATATACGCAACATTATTATCCGTATAATCACAAACAAATCATTTCCGAACATCACCACACACATACATAAAATCTATATACCAACGCGTCTCTTTGTATGTGTGCGTGAACGAACAAATTATACAAATCCCCAGCTTATATCGCGTGGTAATTTTCAGAACGTTACATTTCAAATTTCGATTTTGAATTTACAGATGTTGAGCGTAGGGACAACCCTATCGCGATCGGAACATGCCCTTAGGGTGAACTTAAGTAGATCGCTATTCAATTTCCTCTGCTAGGTGAGGCTGTCAGCATACCGTATCATGCCTTGCCGAAAACAATAAAATTGTGTTAAGCGATACCACATTCAGACAGCTATTTTAGTAGGTACGTCTCTACTGAAGTAAAACCATTTGTGGATAGTTATTTAAAGTTAAAATGTTAGTTTTACACTGAAACAATAACAATTGTTATGTTGAAGATATGGAGAGTTCAACATAACTTTAATTAGTCCATTTAAACGAGTTAAAGTTTTTTAATAAATGGCCAAGTAAATATATAAACAATAATTATAAAGTTAATATAAAAATACTTATGCATAATTGAATAATCTTTAAAGGTGAATATTGAATGGGTTTATCTTTAACGTACGTTTAATATAATACATAAAAGGTTTGCACTCGATATCATATCAACATATCGACGTGAAATAGCAGTATTCCTACTGTTGTGTTTCGTTCAGTGAGTGAGAGTGCCGGAGGCCCAATCACTCTCTTTCCCCCTTCCCGCCCCTTCTCGTTCCCACTTCCTTTTTCTCTACTTCCTTTTCTAAAGGGTCGGCAATGCGCAAGTGATGCCTCTGGTGTTGCAGGCGTCCATAGGCTACGGTGACCACTTACCATCAGGTGGACCGTATGCTTGTTTGCCACCTCAGTCGTATATAAAAAAAATACTTGGTATACATAATATATATAACATTCTTTTAAATACTGTCTTATCCATACCTGCATAGCCTTAAATAAAATGGGATGTCTTTAAGCGTATGTATAATATGATATATAAGAGGCTTGCACCTGGATATATATACAAGGGTTAGCATAAATATATTTATAGACTTTGCTAGATACCTACCTATATTATAAATCATTAAGCAATACTAAATATTAAGTGTATTTAGCTTAATATAGATATTTATTATACCTTACCACATTGAATCTGTCAAGTCTTAGAATACCAGTCATCATTAATAATCGATTGTGTCGGGCTACTGATGTGCCGCTGCGACCTAGGTAATAGATGAAAGAATGATATTATAATTTGTTTGTTTTATTCAAGTAACTATTTATAACTATACCTGCAATATACCAACTATAATCTACTGCATTTAAACTCCGACAAAACCGCATGTTAAATGCATATTGTATATGCAAACTTTCTTAAAGGTGGTTCCACATTTAGCTAAACTATTTAAACTCAATAGTTGCGAGGAATGTTAGACGTTTAGACTGTACTTAGTAATAGCTGCTTACATTCTATCCACACAAGACTTAGCGTTAATAGGTTTAATTAACTTAAGATGTGTTAGTCTCTAGGCACCATAATCACATTGAGTGACGCCGCTAATGACTTTATCGAAAGCAGCTATTTATAGGAGCACTGGGTTAATACAAAGAACGATAGAGAGTTAAATGGTTAAACATTTAGTTCAGATATTGTGATAGGGTTAAACAATATTGCTATTATCGAACAACCAAATCTAATCACCTGCTGCATGATGGTGTACCCAACAAAAGAAATGTATATATTTTGTAACGGGCATTAACGCGATCACGCATAACGTTTAACTTATTGATGCTTGAAGTTTCGACCAGGTTACACCGACCGTGGTCACAAGAATTATATATACATAGAATTATATATGTATATGTCATCCAAGTTGAGAAAGGAGGCGGTTTAAGATTATTAGATTTTGAATTTACGATGGCTGACTTGACATTTTTACACAACGTTGTACTTCTATATTTATAAAAGTGTTTTTATGTACTTTACACCCTGAAGCACAACCTAAAATATCGAATGAGCGAAAGCAAAGTATAGCTGGATTTAGTTAGTAGAATTTATAATCTTGGAAGGACAGAAATCTAATTCATTGCATAAAAATAATTACCACCATAACTATTGATAAGAAAAGCTTAGACACATTTCTGTGCCAAAAACCTTATCAGAAAAGGACCATAAATATTCAAAATAAACAAACGCTTAAACAAAATTAATTACGTATATATAGTGGATTAAAAAATATTTTAATATACCTACGTATTATATATATATCTTAGAAAACAAAAAAGTTACAATACAAAGGTAAACCTTAATAATAATTACCAATAAACCGGTCCACCAAATACCCATACCCATAGCCCATATATTAGAATCCATATATCCAGGCAATAGTCCTACGCCTGCTGCGGCTAATGCCGCTGTAGGTGTTCCATTCCATATTTGATTAAAACTCTCGAAGGGCCTCTTCACGTTGGACCTATGTCTCCGTGTAAGCCTTCCAAAGGGCCAGATATTTTCCAAATATAATATGTTAGAAAATAACTGTGATAAGAGAAACAAATAATATTCTATCACATACACACAACACCATCTAGCCCAAACTAAGCAGAGCTTGTACTATGGGTACTAGACAATGGATAAACATACATATATACTTTTTTTTGTAAATAAATACATATAATACATAGAAACACCCAGACCAAGACAAACATACATGTTCATGCACACAAATGTTTGGCTTGTGCGGGAATCGAACATCGAAATCAGTCGGTTACACTAGCCACTACGCCATCGAGTCCGCCCTATAGGTACCATAAGAATCAACACGAGCCTTGTATTTTTGTAACACTGTTGACTGCTAGCGTGCTTATCAATGAGTGTGTTTCCACGTTGAATATAAATTCTTGTTATTTAATTCAATAAAAATATTAATTACTAAAACAAATTATCAATCAGTATTTTTTTTTATTTTAGTCAGAGAATATCTGCAGGGGCTTAAGATAATCATAAGCCTATAGTAAACATATGCGTTGACGCAAATTGCATACCATACCTACAGTTTGTCATTGTTGTAGAACTTGTCACAAGGAGTCTTCTTGTCGCTTTCCATTGTCACGTGCCATAAGATTACGATCTCTAATAATGTAAAGAGATGCATTTGATGATTTTGTTTCATCCATTGTGCTCACTGTAAAGTTTATTACAGACCATAAACTTCTCAGCTGAGAAACGGTAAAATCTATGCAAGGAAGCTACTTTATCTATGAATATATGTTATGAGTACGTAAACAATGCGATCGCTATTCCTATCGTCCAGCATAGATTATAGTAAGTCAACTTCAGTCGGCTGAAGGATAAACTCACAATTTCTATTCGATGGCTGCCTACATTGCTTGCATGAGTTGCATGCGAGGCTAGCTGCACTCGGGGACGATATTATTATGATACACCGTTGTCTTTCCGTACTGCAGAACAATGCATAATACTGATTCTATCAAAAACACATACATTTAGATGTATGTGTTTGTGATAGAATCAATATTAGAATGACATTATATTTCCAAATTCAAATGGCAGTTAAAAGGTACAAATCAATTTTGTTGCGCAATACAACAAAATATTGTAGGTAACATGCACTCGACAATACAGTTCAATGCTCCCTCTCCCATTTAACGTACAGAGAACCCATAGACCTATTGTATTAAAAGAATTGTCGTCCATTTATTTTGAGTTGAAAAATAAAAATATTGGGCGAAATGGCAATACGTTTGAGTTACAGCTTCGGGTGTGAGGTCTTGTCAAATTGTATGTATTTATCGACAAAATACGTTTTTTACATTATGTTAATTTACATAGATTGGGATGCAGTCTGGTTATTTAAGATTTTTGAGGTTATATATACATACAAATCATATGTTATGATACACCTTTATGTTTCCGTAAGAAGTCCGCACAGCGAGCATGTCGAGCTATGTTTGACATTCCACGTAATAGTGTTCTATAGGATATATTGCTCGACATTGCTGTCTACTGCCAGCATCGATAGAATTCGTGTAGCTGGTGAGATTTTTATAGTAATTGTTAAGTTATTTGCCCAGACGAACCGGCTCATTCGTACTGGCGTCAAACAATTGGCATAGACGGATTCTTTCATTTGATTTGTCATGATGGTGCTCCACTTGACAAACTATGCTGATAAATGATATAATTTAGGTTTAAGAGGAAAGAGGACAACGATTTATCCTCTAAGGCCAAAAATATTTAGGCATAGTTTATGTACTACGGCCATGTTCTTATATGTTTTACTTGTTTCTTAATTTGCTTATTATAAGGACTAGGAACCATCAAAGGTTACAAAATATCCTCGATTAGACCCAGTCTAATCGAGGATATTTTGTAACCTTTGATGGTTCGCAATTGTTCGTTCCACCAAAAATAAACCAAATTTTTCAAAATACATATATGGATGGTTTTGTCAGTTTTGCATAGGTTTATTCAATATGAGCTACATGTAGTTATCGCTTTCACACATTAATATTTGTTCGGGGCCAGCGCGACAGGAGGAGATTTCTTGTTTTCTTTAAAAATTTGGATACTAGCATAATAATGATCCAAGGACAAGTTGACAGCTAATTGCTGCCGATAGTATTAACAAGCTGCTATGCCATTTCATTACTAGATTAAATAAACCGACCCCATAATTTAAAAAAAGCCTTGTTACCTGAACAAATAAATCTTTAATAGAAAATTTTTAAAGGCTTTCTCCCCGAAGCTGGAGAACTATAAGAGAACTAAATGTAGTCAAAAGGTTAGCGTTCTTGCGAATGTGTTTACACAGAGAGATGAAACTAAATATTAATTACAGTTGCTCTTTAAACAGAACCTTTGTTCTCATGCCCTGCAGTTACAATAAGAGATGTTTCGCACAAACCCTTTGTGAAGTACGCTTGCAAACATTTCTTTGCTTTGAAATTGTTCACGTGTGAGTTGTAGAATTTTTAACCACCTTTAAACTCAAAGAGTAAGCCCCTCAATTTTTATCTTATTTATAAATAACGATAAATAGGCAACCAGAATTATATATACAAATATATGTAGTCTTACGAGGGTAAGCAGAGGGGATTTTGCCAGATATAGTGTTAGATATCACGTAACACGTTCCAGGGATACTACCAGTCTCCATAATACTGTTGAGAATTTAGTGACAGTAAATCTCAATAACACTGTACTAGATCCGGGAATAACACTGTTTTATAATATTTTAGGTATAAGTCATTTTTAAAGAATTGTGGTTATATGTACATATTTGAATTTCCTTTAACAAAGTTTTATTTTTATTTTTTAGCAGGATAAAAAGTATCCTATGTCCGTTTCCTGGTTCTAAGTTACCTCCCCACCAATTTTCAGCCAAATCGGTTCAGCTTCAGCAGTTATATATAGAATTTATTCATAGTTGGCTGCTTCAAGTACCAGGCAAGCATAAAATGGAAACACGTCAGTATTCGAATGTTTAAACAAATTTTTATTTTTTTATTTTTTAACAGGATAAAAAGTATCCTATGTCCTTTTCCTGGTGCTGAGCTACCTCCCCACCAATTTTCAGCCAAATCAGTTCAGCCGTTCTTGAGTTATAAATTGTGTAACTAACACGACTTTCTTTTATATATATATAGAAGATTTACTATTTATAAGCAATTTTATAAACTACAAACTTATTGACCAACGATAAAGCAGTATAAGTATCGATGGTAACTTTAATATGATTAGACCCATAAAATGAAGGTTCAAAATAAAACCAGCCCTTATTTTTTTTTAATTTTGCTTTTATTTTGTATACAGCCTGGAAAATACAGGTGTGGTCATATTTTAGGATCGTAAAGTACGCTGTATATTTACAGCAGTATAAAAATTTACAGAATTCAATTAAAAGTATTTTAAAAGGCGTGGTAAAATGAATCTAATAAATTAAATATAGTACTTATATCCCTAATTATATTTTAATGTCCTCCAGACCGAATTTCGATTACGGTGGCCAATCTTAACGGAGACTGGCCATCTGCGCAGGAGATATTATAAAGCACAAGTGTGTGCGCAAACAAAAGGTTATTTTGTTAGTAATAAATCATTTACAATAAATTGACTTTAATAATTTTAAAACTAATTAATCTTATATATATTAACAAACTTATATAGTATACTATAGTTTAATTACGCGATATCATCTAACCGTAATGTTAACAATGTTCACTTCTATAAGTTACAAATCATATTGTGTTTCAATAACCCAAGAGGCCTTGTATCGACGAGTTTTATTTAAAAACATTGAAAAGTCTTGCATGTACGCATCAATATATCGGTATATTTATACAACAGCTTTCCAGATTACGAGAGACGTGTGCTCGAAGACGTGAAGTATTAATAAAATGAGTCATTTACGTAGTCTAACTATAAAGTAGAAAACTAAATGTATACTAATTAAGACATGTACAAAGAAGACGACGATCTGCTTTCATACAAGCAATATTATATCAACAAGTTACATATACGAACTCTCGTAACATTTGAAACCATTGAACCGAATACTCAAAACGCTAATAATCTTCCGCAGTAAGCGGATTACTTTAGAAGATTAAATTTAAGGGGTAACGTGAGGCGTGTATGAACGAATACGACGAAAACTTTAAAATGTTCGATTAACATACATGTTTAATGAAGTAGTTTATGAACCACAACGGTTTATCAACGTCGACTATCATGTTTTAGAGTGTAATTGTCAAAATATAACTATTGAATGATATGAATTAGTTTAAAAAATATATATTTTATGTGCAGATACAGTTTCTTTAGATACTCATCACAATTTAGGCCAAAACAAATGAATGGGGTGCTGTAATCAATGTAGAAAGTTCTAGTAGTTTCTTTTTTGTTTCGTAGAGCAATTTCTCAGCTTCGCATTAGGGCAGGATTTATTGTGTATCGCCAACTCTTTATTGAGGCTCAATAGCTAGATTATCGGTACTCACGTCACTTTTAAGGAAGAGACTACCTTTTTGTATCATTAGCACATGTATTACCTAAATAACAGTTGTGTTTCTTAGCTCTACTTCAAGTAATTAAAGTGAAAGAGTCGTGGAGGATATTGTAGCAATGACTGTTATATTTTTCTACACACATGTTTCTAGAAATATTTAAGGAGCTTGATGTGCTTGTGCGTAAATTGTGTTGACCTCTGTATATTTATATAACGCTCATTGTATCAGCACATTAAGCACTGTCTCTCTACATTTAGACATATGCCTCAATCCCAAAAGCGTAGGCAAAGAGGACATGCACACATACATATTTTGCCGGTTGTGATGTAAGGCACATTTTGCTGTTCTGTAGTTGTAGTGCGTGGCCAAGTAATAGCGGCTATTGCCGTTTACCGGCCATAGTTTTAGACTCTTAGACTTGTCTGCACCTGATCTTTCTCATAACATCGGACTATGAGAGTTACGTATTCCCAGTCTTGTTACTTGCGCACTTGTGCACTATAATATAATGAGAATGCGCAGGCCAGATCTGTGAAGATTGGCGGTCATAATCGAAATTTTATCTGGAGGACCTTTAAGCCAAATATTTTCTACAAGCACCTTTAACAAAAACATATATAAACTAATTAAAATGTATGAAAAGATATGGCAAGAAATGTATCAAGATAGAGTAAAAAAGACACGCTATGAAATCTCATAAACGACCCTCTGTTCTATGATTTTTCGTGGATATGTATGATAATAAATTATTTTCCTTTCACTTCTTTATCTTATTAATCCATTCTTAAATCAAGACTATCCCAACAGTCCATGTTAGTTAATTATTACTGAATATAGTGCGTAGATTTGTTTGTTTGTTGATTTAGGACAAAGAATTGCTTATTGTCCTTCAGAGTTATTTATAATAAAGAGAACAGTACTTATTATAGTACACTTCCCAGTGGGGTAGAAATATTCTGTTTGCACTCAAACGCAAGAATACATCGCGCTTTATCGCACACAGGGGTGAGCAGACACATCGCAACATAACCATCCCTATTATTGATTTTTCTAAGGACTACTGTTGCTCGGATATATTTCCTGAGTTGCAATGGTATATACTATAAATCACTTAAAGAAATATTACAAATAATATATGTACTAAAAGTAGGCATCTAAAATAATAATTATACTCTAATTGGCATGCATGCATGTTAATTAATGAAGGTCTATACAACATTACTTCACAACCACGTACTATTTACGTCAGTTACAACCACGATGCACAGCTAATCTACAAAAAGATTTGTAAACTATGTAATACATCTTGTGTGCAATTCAGTGTTTTGACAAAATGACTCAATATCTTTTTGGCTGACCTAAAAATCTAGCCCGATACTTCAGTAATAGCAGTCTTATTCACTACCGCTGCACCACCGACTTAGATTAATATCAAATATATATATTAATACGTGAATCAAAAACTTTGTACCCCTTTTTACGAAAATTTCGCGGACGGAGGAGTATGAAATTTGGCACAGTTAAAGTTTATAAGGAGAAGGAGGAGCGAATCCTAATATTTTTATAAAATATTCATTAGAAGTACATTAAATTAATGAAAAAATACTACACGCACACAACAATGCATTTGATACACGCAGTCGAATCGCGTTCGTAGTATTTCGAGATTGTTCGTCTGACTGCGTACAATTCTTTGTCACTATGGTTACCTATACCTTATTTATATGTACCTCATAGAGAAACAAAGAAAACAAAGTAGCAAACTTAGGAATTTTGGTCGAATTTTGACCACTAGGCCACCGCTAGTACCTCTAAATAACCTTGCAACAACAATGACAAACATATTTTATGTATTTATTTTGATGTAATAATACTCTCCCGTAAATACATTTACTTGATAGCTCACCTAACGACATTACGTAATGTCCAAAGAAGAAACAAAATTATGTTACGCAGAGTACTTAAGTTGGTTAATATTATCGTGAAACAGAACATTAATGTCGATATGAGCGAAGTTTTTGTTCAAATAATTTCCTGTTAGAAATTAGTTGAACTAGAAATTTAATACAGATGTCAAATCTTATGTTTAGAACTATCTTATTCTTGGTGATAATGATTCTAAAAATATTTAGATGTACTTTGTAGTCCAACTTGATATAGTCGTGTATCTCGTCTTATCTTACCAAACTTTTTAACTGTTGGGCAACATCAGTTAAAACATTGTTGTTTTAATAAATCTCATAAATCAATTTCTTTTTTGTTGCGTTTTGCAGTTTGTATAAAGTTAAGTTATGCCATATGCCCTATGAAAGAAGATTCTTCTAATGCCTGACTGCACAGAGTAATTCAGTGCACAAACGTTCATATTCTACGCTTCGTAGACGTACAACAGACAAGCCCAATATTTCATATCGCTTAAAGAAAGTCACAATTGACAATCACCCAGGCACTTACGTCTACGTTTTCACCGTAGTGTTGAAAACGTGAAGCATAAATTTTAATACAACATCTAAAGAACAAGAACAAAGAATTCGTTTTCATACTAACAAAGCCATCATCAGCAGTATAAAAAATAAATAAAAGATAAAACATTACTTCGTCTCGATTTATAAAGTAATTTTTCCTGAGTCTCAAATTGACGCCACCTATTATTGTCTACGAGAGGATTAATTTTTAAACGGAACCTTTGCATCTCTCTTAACAAGTACCTCCCTCCGCAAATATTACACACACATGAACAGATTCGTGTACGTATACGCACACATACTACGGTTGTTTTGCCTCCACGAAGGTAAACGTATTATGGCCCAGAATGTTTTCACGCATCACTCGACCTAAAAATGTTTGATGTAAAAAATACACAATACTAAGTTCTTGGTTCTTGTTATGAATGTCTAATTGGGTGACTTATGTTTTATAGTGCAAAATCAGGATATCAAAATAGGTTTTTGTGTTGTGACAGTAAATCATTCATATCTGTTTCCCAGCCTTATTTTTATGGTATAAAAATTGAGAAGTCAGGAGATTGGATTCTGGTCTTATTTCTGGTCACACGTATATGTTTGCAATGACCATATAAGTCAAGCCTACAGCACGCTTGTGATTCGTTCTCATTTAGGTGTTGCCTGAAAACAGCTACCACAATGTGAGCGTAATACATGTCTGCTTACCGCTTTGAAGATATACAGGCGTGACTCTATGTATGTAACATAGAGTCACGCCTGTATATCTTCAGGCATAAAACATACAGAGAAATAAAATTATACTAAGCCTAGATATATCCCGATTGTAAATTATACAGGTAATCTCAGTTTCAATCGGTTGGGATTAATCTCGATAACGTAAGTCATATGACGTCATACGAAACCTCGAAGTCTTGTCTTCGATAATTGGGTTAGCTTACAGCGTTTACGTCCGAACCAAATGTGGTTAGTTACTAATTGTCCCGTGTGGCATTCAAACCCACAATACTCAGCGCGGTGGCAGTGGCGAGACGATCGCTTGCCCACTCGCCATAATTATATTCAATCAATTTCATCTATATTTTTTGTAAGAATTAATTATGTATCGATTTGCTTTCCGTGGACTGCTTGTCTCACAATCTATCCATTAAAAACTTTATCTTGTTTATCTATACTGCTGTTGTAGTCGTTAGACGTTCTGACCTTATGGTCAGCTTTAACCGGCATGCCTTTGTTTTCTTGCTATCACAGAAGCAATTTCAAGGAAACACAAGCAAGTCACTGCCTACCGTAAACTACGTAGGTAGCGAACAAACACGGAGTGTCTGATTGTAAACAGAGTCACTGAGCAACACTTGCAAACCATTCAAGATTAAGGGCAGGATGAGGAGAAAGGGGCCCTAAGGCGTGACTAGAAAAACTCAGAAAAGGCTAGATTTATCAATCTGTTTAGCACATAGTCGAAATTGAAACTGCAGGCGATAGTTCGTGTATTGTACATGAACTGTCGCATGCGGTTTCGTAATCGTCTTTTAAATATAATGAAGGATTTTCATATCGCGTTAAATTTTAACTTATAATATAAAATATTCGTTTCAAGCTGCGGCGATGGAATATTCCAGTTTCATTATTAACATTAAATAAGTAAGGAAGGTGAAATGTTAATGAATTTTAATACTGAAGGCGAACTGACGTATGTTTAATACTGTGCAATACCTCCAATGCTTTCATATGTAATACCATAAAAACTTGACTCTATATGAAGAGTAGTGAAGATTCGTTTTATTCATTTTATTCTTAGGTGTACGTAATATTTATTTTGCGATTATAGCTAGTCAGTTCGATGCGAATCAACCGCAATAATGATAAAGTCCATTTGTGTAGGTAGGAATATCACTATATAAAATATAATATGTATTTAAAATGCAAGGCAAACGTAGTGTAGGACGCCCTCCGACCAGGTGGGATGACGATTTGCGAAAGACTGCAGGTAGATGCTGGATGCGGCAAGCTGAAGACAGGGCGCTATGGCGCTCTTTGGGTGAGGGCTATGTCCAGCAGTGGACTATTATAGCCTGATGATGATGATACAAACTTATATGGGACTAGGTTTTTCTCGCAGCATTCCTCGCATTAATCTAGATCTAGTCAATATATTCCTATCTCTCAGTAACAGTACGTTTTTCTGGATGAAAAGTATCTTTTGTCTTTTTCTGTACCTCTGACATATTTCATAATGATCGGTCGAGTAGTCAAAGCGTAAAATTGTATCTAACAAACAAACTCACATTCATCGCATTTTTAATATGTTACGATACCATAGCCTTGGTGGGCAGCAGTAGGAAATGTGACCGATATGCTTGACGTCTCGGATTCGATCCGGGTATGAGCTATTGAGATTTTTAGTAAATAAATTTTCATCAAGAGCAGCTGCTCTTGATAAAAAGCTTCATTTTACTCTAAATATTTTTAAACAGAATTAAATGTACACGCAAGCTATAGTAAGTACTATTCCATGACTATTTATTACGGTGCCCTTTTGAATTGTTTCATTTACTTATTAATGTTTAAAGTAGACCTTCAATCAATAAATTTGTGATTGAAATGACTGTTAATTAAAAACTGTCGACGCAAATTGACAATTCGTGAGATCACTGAACGTTGCTACAAGCAAATTCTTAAAAGTTACTTTTTTATTAATTGCTTTCTACCGCATATTCTGACATCGCATAAAAACGAAAAAGTTTTTTTTAGATATTCGGTAATTTGTTTTACAAATTACTACTTTTCTTGTAAACGCTACTAACTAAAATGTATGTATATGTTTGTATTAGGACGTCAGTAGTACAATGGCTGAGATTCAAACTCACAGCCTCACTCTCACTTGGCTACCGACGTTTGCCTACAGTCATTATTAATGTTAATTTGTAATGACTGTTACTTCCATATATATAAAAAAGCATTATCCCAAAGATTCCTACAAAATATTATTTTCTTATAATATCTTTATCATAAAGCTAGATGGCCACTACATGAAAGAACTGATATTTAAAATGTTAGAGATAATAAGACAACGGAGTATTCATTAATATTGACATCTTCTTGAAAGTAATATACTTCGGAGAATTTTTGGTATGTCTATTTCATGACAAACGAATATATATCTCGAATATATCTCTCTCCCGCTACAAGAGCTCTGACGTTAAACCAATAATACATTACTTTATTTTCTCCACATATCTCTAATGGCAAGGCTAAAGGTTTTATAAATCATATTTACCAAGTAACATCGGCTGATCAGTCACTTAATATTGATTTACTCAATTTTCCATCATTTGCGTCAGATAAGATTTTGTTCATGTGATATGGGTGTGTTTCTTTCTCAATATAATGGTTTCTACACATCGTATCATGCGCAAGTTGACTTCAGCTAGTTGTAAGCATAGTGTTCACGAGCCTGAAAAAAAGTGCTTGGGTTCAGGGACTAATTTATATATTGACGCGAACAGCCCACGAAACGAGCAAATAAACAATGCCTGCAATGCATATTACATGCTCGATGTAGTGCGAGAAGCTTGCGCATGTACTCCATTTGTAGTTATTCCAACCACTTGCATCATCTACAAGCACTTTTATAAAAAGTACATGTATCCCTAGCATATAGACCACCCGAGAAGCTGGTACAAGCAGTGTACAAATATGTTTATGATATGGATGAAATCCGCATAAGTAGCTTGCGCTTGTAACTTGCACTATTTCTTACTCTAGTTTATTGTACTGTGTACAAGCGTCATAATAGGGTAGATAAAAATAATACAAGCTTAAACTTAAAATTCACTTCATTTGACGAGCACCAGTTGTGCTAGAGTTCCGTATAATAGACAGCTGCACCGAAGACTAACTTCTTCTCAAAGTTTGCTAGCATTGTGGCTTGTACGTTACTAGTATTCTTGTGAACTAAATAGACGCTTCTGTTAGGAGTATGTATGTTAATAATGCAGTGTGATTTATTTGTAACTTTCTCGAATATAACTTTATTTATTGGATTACAGTTATGATGAATTACGCTCCGGTTACAGTTGTTTGTGTTAAATTACGCGGTGGTTTTGGTTTTACTACATATTCATAAAGTTTTATGTTACTGGATCAGGTGATCAGTGTTCAAAATTATTTTTTCATTTTATGAACTTTGCATAGTTTGAGCCTTTGTAATTATGTTAAATACGTGACGCGAACAAAATCTTAGGTATCAGTAAGTTATATTTAAAACATAGGAATAAATATAACATTTGTAAAGACCACTGTAAACTATCATTTTAAGTAATCTGTGTCACATTTCCTAAAACATACAACAAAACTTCAAGTCGTTTATTTCAGGTTCACGAACAATATTGTATGATTCTAGGAACAGCTTTTAATTGATTCAACTCTCCTACATGTATTCGTAGTTCCATATAGCGGACAAAAACATACAGTACTTACACATTCATGCAGCCGTGCTCTATCAACTCAATTTGCGTAATGGACAGTCCATTCGTATGGAAGCTTTGTTTTACATCACAAAAAAGGCGTAACTCAAAAACTAGGGTACAGAAAATATCACATAAATACAAGCTGATCTCGAAATTTTTTGCCAACGTTTTTCGACACCCTTTTAGGAAGTAGCCTTGTGTAGTGTCAGCGTTTTCCCCTCAGGCCAACTTCGTTGTATTGTTTTTAAGTGCAAAATATACAAATGAAATGTACGATAATTCTTTTTGTAGTACTTTTAAAGCGTAACAGACACGTGTGGGCAAACGAATCAAAATGGTTTATCAAATAAAACGTAATAGGTAAATTGTTATGTACATATATAACAATACATTTATTATCTGGTACTAGTCATCGAGAATATTGCCCATATTTTATATCGAACTGCTTTATAATAAACGTTATATGATCGTTTTTAGTATATACCTATTTTAGAATCATCTGAATTTACTCAACAATAATTATCATTATTTCAACCTATGTCTGGCATCTCAAATATGAATAAAAAAATAAAGTTTAAAAAGCTATAACCCGACTACGTAAAAAAGAATTCTTTGTTGGGTTGTTTAATGGAGGTATTCCTGGCACCCACATAATGATAGTAGGTATACAGTAAGTGCGATTTATATAGCCTATGTCATCCGGGCCATTATTACGAATCTATTGACACCTCATTCATTAAAATCGTTTCAGTAGTTGAGGCACTATGATGGAACATACAAACATACATACACAGACTGCCAATATCCTTCCTTTTGGCTTCGCCGTAGTTGGGTAAAAACAAATATTCTTTACGATGGATAACATTATTTAAATATACATACGTTCCTTACTTTTTGTTACTTTTATTTAAAATCATCTACAACCACTTTTATTTTCCTTAAATTAAATAGCTTTTTTGTTGTGTGATTGAGTGGACCAGCTTTGCCATCATCTGTTAAAGCATTGTCATTGTATGAGCGGGAATAAGATTCAGTAACATGTATCATTATCATATATGCAATGACCAATGTCATTGCATATATAAGAAAATGTGATACATACCTAGATTTTTTTTTTACGTCTGGGAACGATTAAATACTCTGACTCTATACGGAGGAGGAGCAACTTCAACGCTGTACGTTTATTTTAGTGAAACTGTAAAACAAACAGAACATCTATCAGTGTGCCTTAATTACAACAAAGAGAGAGAGAGGTGTTTGATCCGCCGCTTCGGTGTGAATTTGCATGTAAACGAGGCCGGTGATTTTGTTACTGCGGCCGCGACCGCCCGGCTCTCAATCGCTAATGTTTATTGAATAAACGTAATTCAATAAAGACGCTACAACTTGAAACATTGCTTCTATTGATTTTGAATGTGCTATACTCATTGTTCAACACTATTTCTTTGCCAATTTATTTACTATATATACATATTTAAAAATCTATTGTACCTGTTCACCAGCGTGCCGTTGCGACTCAATAAGTTAAAATATTCATATTCATTTACTTAAATAGAAAAAATCAAGTGCTATATAAGATAAAAATTAAGATTGATATTGTTTAACTTCCGTTACTCAGATAGTTATTAAATTAAGGTATAAGAAACTAAGGGTAAGATCGGTTAAATAATTTAAGTGATTGCTAGTTTTTGGCTATGCAAGATTAGTTATCAATCATTTTCATTCGACTCTACAAATGGCGTAGTGTTTAAAGTGGTCTCCTTGCCACTGGCCGCCGCGCCGAGTGTTGTGGGTTCGATACCCACACGGGACAAACATTTGTGTGATCCATAAATAATTGTTCCGAGTCTGGGTGTTCTTTGTGTCCGTTGTTTGAATGTTTGTTCCTAATGCGGGCGTTGTCGTTTTTTAAAGAAAGAATCGTTTTAATACGAATAGTAACGGATATTATAATAATTGTTTATATACCGTTCATTATTTTGTTAGTAAAATAATTACAAGGTACTTAAATGAACATAATATAGAAATGCTCAGCTTGGTTACAGCGGTCTCACGCATAAAATGTGCCATAATTGGAGAGTCGGCCTCGGTGGCGTTGTGGTTAGTGTAACCGACTGCCACGCCTGAGGTCGCGGGTTCGATTCCCGCACAAGTCAAACATTTGTGTGCATGAACATAGATGTTTGTCTTGGTCTGGGTGTTTCTATGTATAATATGTATGTATTTACAAAAAAAAAGTATATATGTATGTTTATCCATTGTCTAGTACCCGTAGTACAAGCTCTGCTTAGTTTGGGCTAGATGGTGTTGTGTGTATGTGATAGAATATTATTATTATTATTATAGTCATGTTTTTGAGAAGGTATTTTAAGAATGCCATTGGGGCTCGTTCACGCTCTTTCTAGTAATTGAGCAGTCTTATTGCTCACGATGGGAGAAAATCCCAGGTGTGACTCCATGCAAACTGCTTGATGCGCTGCAGAAGAGCATATAAGATCTACGTACATTGTAATTAGATTCCAGTTATTTAATATAAATTCTTTAAGAAGGCGGTTTTATTTTGTAAAATATGTTTTTTTCCTTTTTCATAAAGGCAACTAGGACTCCTGTTTCGCGGGGGACTTTCAAACAAAGGATGTAAGGAACATAAAATGCTGTGAGTACTTACTTACCAAACATAACCTTAATACATGATTAATATTCCACCCTGTTCTATAAGACATGATTTGTTAACATTTACTACTATCGCTCTTACCATTAAGTAACAAATCGCCTGGACGTCGTCCGTATTTCCCTTTATAATATGGCAGTCTTCGACGGGGAAATCAATCAGGTATATTTTTTATAACACCAGAGCGGTGTATATTGTAAGATACTACTATGACCATTTCTTACGAGAACCCAGAGAGACATGGATTTAAAACATCGTCGTAATAATTTTATATTGAAGGTATAAGATTTCTTGTAGAAATAGTACGCAGGAACTATGCCAGCAACTATGAATCTTAAACTAACGACAGCCGAACAATGGATAGAGTTGACGTAATACCGCAGCCACAATGGGTTGAAGGCTGTGGAGCTAAACTTACAGCGATATCCATCCCAGGAGGGCTCCAATACTTGGCTAAATTAATTCACATTAATTTCTTAATAGCTTATACACAGGGGTCTACTTAACGGGTAACATCTGGGATAAAACCCTTTTTACTTTAAGCTTTAATCATCGCCTAAAGAATATTTTATTGTACTAGATAGATAGAAATATTTTGAAAGAGTTTTTCAGTGTTACTTACATATGTTTAGGGATATGTAAATTGCAAAAAAATACATTATCAGTCGACTCTAGGTAAGAATAAATAATATTATAATGTCAATAAGCATCTGTTCTGTTAATGTATTTTTGTACATATAAGTATATTATTTATTATATTATTATTATTCTCTTTATTACTTATTTTCTCTAGTAATTACATTTTTAAATATAAATATAAAAATTATATATATTTAAAAATATAAAACCTTATTATTATTATTATACTTCCAGGTAGACCAATTGCGATTTTGTGGTCACAAAAACATATTACATATCTTAAAATATATATAAATTATGTTATTGTCTTAAAATAAACACTAGTTTCTGCTCATGGTTTTGCCATAAACATAAACTTACAGAAATGCATACAAAGATAAAAATTACATGGAGTTTAACGTTTTATGCGTAAGTAAGTAATAACAAACATCTTCACAAACTTCCACATTTTTAAATTAGCAGAACCAGAAGCATGTCTGATAACGACATAACGCATTAGAGAGCGTATAACTTTTTCTCATTTACGCGCATTCAATGTATGATGGTATCTAAGGCGTATCGTTGCGTAATTCTTCGTTTATTTTAAACCGTCGCATACAGTTGTAAGCATAATGTCGAAACGAGTATGTAGTAAAATATACTGTATTTACTTACCTTATATTATTTAAAATGTTTTATTCAGCGTGCAGACTCATTGGTACTTTATCGAATACAACTCAATGTTTACCATGGGAACCATGAATTTCTTCTGGCTTAAGAAATTATCTGGCCTACGGAATATGCAAATAATCAGTCTACCCATTACTTAGTTCATGTATGAAAGAAGTGCAAACCAACAAACACACTTTGGTATTTATAATATTATTAACGTATGGAGTCGCAGCGTTACACCGGCGGCCAGATACAATATAATAATATCAACCCTCTATTAAACTGTCTCACTGCTGAGCATGGGCCTCTTCTCAGTGTGAGAAGAGTTAGGCCATAGTCCACCACGCTGGCCCAGAACTGGTTGGTAAACTTCACATATCTTCGAGAACATTATAGAGAACTCTTAGACATGCAGGTTTCCTCGCGATGTTTTCCTTCACCGTTACAGACACAATAGATTTTCAATTATATCTGGCATTCTAACATTTGATAGGTTAAGAATTCTACGAAGCTCCATTGAAAATACTCCGTGATATTCACAGCTAACATAAAACCTACAATATAGAGTATGGATAGGACAGGTTTTCTATTATTTCTTTAAATAACCAATACCCACTCATACAAACGCAATTAATCTTGTGGGAAATATATACTACAACAACTTGTGGACTCGTACAGCGATTATAGGATCCGCATTCTCTCTCGAACCGGTGTGAGTATAATATAAAACAAAGTACATCAAAAGAGAGTCCATTATCTGAATTGATTTACGCCGGGAGGCTCAAGGCAGCCATTATCTCGTGCTTATATTATCTTTATCGCGTTTTAAGAATGAAACGTAAACACTGAATAACGTGGGTGTCTCCGTGCCGTAGGGATTTTTGTTTGGCTGTGATTATTTAAAAAAAAAATGAATAAATGCTGCGGTACACTGAGCGATTGCGGCTACGATCAGTGGCTAAGATGAGCCTCCGCACTAGGTGCGTTACTGTAGCTGCTACCGGTGACGACTGATAGTTGCATCGCTGTCACTAGTGGCTCAAAATGCGGCAGCACTAAACTGTAAACTATTGGAGTGCCGAGTTACGTGTTGCAAATCCAATTCACAATGTACATATTGAAAAAAAATTGGTTGTCTGTAAAGTCGGTTTACGGACGAAAGCTTAACGTGACAACGTCATAACGTGCCTTTCGCTCGCTCATGTAGCACTCTCGCTCCGATCGTAACGTTACAATGAGCGTAACGGGACAATGAGTCATCCTTTTTCGTGCGTGCAGCTGGCGTTCATCGATTTATTGGACGTTGTCACGTCAAAATCTAATTGCTCTAACAAAACTTGTGTACAAATTATGATAGGTTAAACTAGAGGCATTACATGTAACCTAATATTCTGAATAAATTAAATACTCATGTAACATATTTCATATAAGTTTAGCCTTCATGGTTTTTAACCTAATCTATTCGAGTTAGACTACACTAAGTGAAGCGAGTGTAAGCCGCAATAAAGATAACAAATTATTTTTTAAATATAAGTAGCACAAAGAATTCATATATTACATGATGTTCGATCAAATAAACGTTATCCAATAATGTTAAGCGAAATAAGTTTTTGAAAATATATATTTTCTTTAATTCTGAATTGGCTTGCGTTTGACATGATGTTAAACGACGATGTGATCAATCATTTGCGACATGTATGTATGTACATATACAACTATATATGTAATACAATTTTACCAACAGCCGCTATAACTGGTGTTTAAGTTTTATAAACGTTATTGAATTGAAAAGATACCAAATAAGTTTATGATTATGATATGAGAGACACCTTAATTTAATTGTTAACTTTCACCTGTAATTATAAAATATACATAATGTTAGATTGAAAGTTTGCAAAAGAACGTTGCCTGCCATCACGTATGGATGTGCTCCCCGTTCCACCGTACTGCCGCACTACGCTGCGGAACCGACCTGGTACTATATTTATCGCACAATAATTATTTTATATTAGCTCTTTAGCTATCTAGATAGCATACTGTAAAGGAATAATTTTATCTATATATTTATGTTTTCTACAGCGAATCAAATATTAATAGGGGTTAATAAGCACGTCAAAACATTGCTACATAGGATTATGAACACTAGTTCATAATCCTATGTAGCGAGATACTTTACAAATATTCAAACAAAGGACACAAAGAACAACCAGACTCGAAACAACTATGTATTTATGGATCACTACGTCATTTTTTATTACGTGTAGGAATCAAGTCGACAACACTCGGCGCAACGGTAGTGGAGAGGCGACCACTTAAACCACAACGTCATTTATGAAGTCAATGTGCCGCCTCCTATTTAAGAAAATAAAAATAATTATTGTAGCTAAAATATTAAACTCTAACTTGTATCTATAAAAATATTTTTATACAACGACTGGACGTTAATATACTGCATGCCAAAAGTTTGCGTTTCGACAGCTTCAAAAAGAATAACTGCCTGAACTGAAGAATCTTTTAAAATGGCCGATATTTCTTAAATAAATTTTTTTTGACGTGACTACGTCTAATAAATCGATGAACGCCGGCTGCACGTACGAAAAAGAATGACTCATTGTCCCGTTACGCTCATTGTCCCGTTACGGTCATTGTAACGTTACGATTGGAGCGAGAGCACTACACAAGCGAGCGAAAGGCACGATCGGCTTGTATAACGTTGTCACGTTAAACTATCGTCCGTAAACCGACTTTACAGACAACCAATTTTTTAATTTCGTCAACGGCATTGCACACAAGTACGGCTACCTTCTTGCTAAATTCAATTACTCAAAACTTATAAATAAACAAAAATCATTAGATGTTGTGTTCCAAATAACTTGTCCCATTATAATAAAGGCTGGCACGGCACTTCAGTACTATTACACCAATTGCCTCGAAATCGCATTATGTTGTTAGCAAAGTCGGTTAACATTAAAAATTCATTACAATTACTTACCTTGGAACTTAGCTAATAAAGCCATATTGTACATGAAGTTAAATTATCCCAGCCTTTTGTTTGTTGTATAGTTTGTGCCTATACTTCTGATCGTAATGAATTATTAAAATTAAACTACTATATACGGATTTTATCGCGTTGTTTATTTGACACTTTATTACATAATTTAGAAAGTGTCAAATAAACAACGCGATAAAATGCGTATATAGTATTTTAATTTCAATTAATAACATTCGCGTAAACGGAAGACAATATTACGTAATGAATGAATTTCGTGGCGATTTTATCGTGTAAACAATTTTGAGGAATATTATACTGTAGTAAGTCTTCGAAGTTCCTGTAGAATTTTATGTAAGTCTTTTCGTCCAGCAATAGTCGTGACCCGTTTAGACATTTATTTTAGTTGACTTTTAAAACCTCTTTTGTATGTACACAATATTGTAAATTTCAAGTTGGGTTTTTACAACTCTAAACATATCACGATGAGCAATCCAGGAGTCATTAGGCTTATGTTTCCCTATGAATACGTAAGTAAAAGTTATTTTCTTCGTTCTTACACTGATCTCACCGAGTAAAGAGTTTATGAACCTAGACAATTTTAATTCTTAATCTTTATTCATCTCAAATCAATTAAATGTTATTAAGATATGAGAGCTCAGCTGAATCCTCGCTTAAAGCCAGCAATTCGCAAAAAACTGAATAGCTCGGATTAAGATTTGCAGAGATGCAGTATTGAGGTGTTGATAAGGGTTTTTATGTTTTTCATTTGCGGAGGCAGTGTGTTGTCAGAATTGGACCTTGTCCCATGAGTGCGTTTTTTGATACGTCTATCTACCGTCTATAAGCTTTTGTTTGCTATCTTAATTGCAGACAAATAAATTAATTATTTGGCTTAATTAGTTTGTGTTATCATATAAGTTTTATAGGATATTACATATCAATTAGATGAGCATTGTAAAGGGTTTAAATTAGATTATTCCAAGTCCATTCATTATAAAACAAGCAAATAGTCGACGCAAGTCTCTGTACGTAGCACAAACCGATTCCAATTACACCAGGTATTTATTTCCATTTCCATTAAAGTTGAACACAAAACATATCAACGGGATTTCCGTTAAAGATCGCACACAATATTTTATAATAAAATAAATTAATTCCGCGCACTGACCAGCAAAAAGCTTTGTTCGACAGAACAAAAGACCTGTAAATATAATTTTGTGGTGTTAACCAGAGAATTTGTACAAACGCACGGCAAGCGCGATCCGAACAATTAGTGAGTTTCACCCAGATTATGGAATTGTTATTGAATCTGAACATTTTCACTCTGAAATTAACAATAAAATTGCTGATGAATTTTCGAGGAATTAATTCTGTTCTTTTGAGTTAAATACTTCTTGTTGATGTTTATTTAAGTATCTATTTTTTGTGTAGTACTTTTATGTGGATTACATGCGTGCACCAGCATCGAACTTAGTTGCCTGAGTTAACATTTCGAGTGTATCTCTATGTTGCTGAAATATTCAATGTTGATCTCAGACAATAGAGTCTGTACACAACACTATGGTGCAACCCAGCATCGTATGAACCTACGAAACGTCATAATGCTTCTTTGAAATTTTCGGTGTGTTATGTATTGTAGAATTTACGGACATTGAACGTCAAAACAATGTCAATCTTCAATCAATCGATGTATGGTGGATAATCATGTGTCCATTATTTGGCAATCCTTAGTCTCTAGCCGTGTAGAAACGGTAGTCGGGGTACACTATTTTATTTTATTTAGTAGCAGTGTTTCAGCAGGTTTTAAATGTATTTTTTTGTATTTAATCAGCTCTGAACGCGGTTGTTCTGGTATCAGAAGGGTTTTAGTATAAGAGTTGATATCAAAATTATTTTTTATATTAACATATTCTTACAGATGTACAGACATAAATACTCCTTCAAAATTCTGTAGTGGTAATAGAACATATAATTATATAGACTTTTTGTTTTCAAATATGATCAAGTAATCGACTAAATATTACAGTCCATCCTTTTCCATCGCACTATTAATCTAAGTATCAAAAACTGACAACCCTATAAAAATCAATATACTTTACCCAATAAATAAAATACAACGTCTTAGACATCATGGTACCTGTCTTTATGATGACAATGTTGTCTGCGGCGAACTCTTTCATGCGAGACAGCATGGGCGTCGCGTTGCAATGTTGAGTAAGAGCTCGTAGAGTCACGTTGTAGAACAGGACTGTGATATTTTATATTGTATGGGATCTGTGTGACCAATGCTGCTAGGTAATAAAATAGGTGTAATAAACTAGGGATGCGAATTGCGAGTAGGTAAGAAACTCAGCGATATCCTAGTTTGTAGTCCGTTAGACTGCCACGCAGAGGTCTCATGTTCGATCCTAAGGCATGCACCACTTGCACACTTTTAGAAGTTATCCATCAAAAACATAAGTTTTTTGAACTTGTCGGTGTAGCAATCTCCTTCTTTCTCTTTCAGTTCCTTATAAGTTTCAACTTTCACAACTTCTTTCAGTTGATCGGTGTACCTTCTTCTTGGTCTTCCCCTCTTTCTTCTTGCTTCTATCTTCCCTTTCATTATGTTTGTGATAAAATTATCATGTCGAATTAGGTATCCTATCATTTTACCCCTTCTGTTCTGTTCTGTTATGTGTTTAAAAATTTCATGTTTTTTATTTACTCTTGTCAATATTTCTGTATTAGTAACTTTTTCTGTCCAGGGCACTTTCTCCATTCACCGCCAGCACCACATCTCAAAAGCTTCCAAACTTATGTGCGTATTAAATAGCGCGTAATGATCGCTCGCTTAAACGCCGAAGGAAAACATCGCAAGGAAACCGCCACGCTTGAAAATTCTTCATAATGTTCTTAAAGATGTGTTAAGTCTGCTAATCCACACTGAGCCAGCGTGGCTATGGCCACGTGGATATGGCCTAACCCTTTTCAAACTAAGAAGCGATCCGTGCCCAGCAGTAGCAAACTTTATGTTCGGATATCCTAACGAATATTATAAATGTGAAAATGAGTTTGTTTGTTTGTTTGTTACGCTTTCACGCTTTAACTACTCAACCGATTAATATGAAATTTTGCATACACGTTGTCAGGGGTACAGAATAGGACATAGGGTACCTTTCATCCAGAAACAATAACTGTTGCAAAACCTAACCTAACCTAACCTAACCTATATTTACGCGAGCGAAGCCGCGGGTGAAAACTAGTTTTACTATATATGAAAAAATATAATTGGAAGTTTTCCATAATGGGATAATAAATACAATAGTTATGTATGCACTTTATTTCTTTCTTGAAACCTGCAAAGAAAAACTAAAACCACCGGTCTATACATCAAAATCCGGTACCAACAATGGCACAATGAAAAATAAACTTCTTATAAATCATGAAAGTGCAGAGAAAATCACGAACATTTACGTATAACATCTGTTAGTACAAATGTTCTACTTTTTAAGAACAAAATGCGCTTAGTCGGAACGAAAGCGAAACGTTTTGTGGAAGTTTTGTAACACACAGCTGGGAAGAGTGAAAATTGTCATTGTGGTGATAACTCATTCTTTAGAAATGAATTCACTGTTATGTTGGTAAGTTTTATAACTGTAGACTGAAATATAATTACTGGTTTGGGCTTTTGGTTTCTTTACAGAATTTACACAAACTTTTTCAGTTACAGTAGCAAATCTTATATTATATATTTATAAACGAATTAATAAAAACAATGTAATAATAAAAATACAGCAATATATAAATAGTAGCAAATAAATTTCAATCAGGTCTTAAGAAGTTAAAGTTTAGATTTCTATCAATAGAGAATAAGCGTTTCGATCAAACATCTATGGATAGAATAAAATATAGTACATGACATAAATATATTATGTTTTACAACTTTGACATAAATTCTCTAATAATAACTAACCATAATAAGTTAATATTTCTGTTTTGATATTTTGATCCATTTTACATATGTACTATGATAGCACAAGAACGAAGGTATTTTGCAGCATCAATTCACCCGTTCACCCAACTGATAAACAACTCGTTTTTTTTAATTTATAGTATTCTAAAGTTGATAATATTTTGGGATTAAAACTTAAACATGAACATCTTTTTGTCATTTTAGAACCCTGAAGTATACGTTATCAAAAATAACAACAACCTAAGTATTGCAAATATATGTATATCGTTTTACTATACATAATAAACAACAGCGAAATTAACTTTCCCTTACAAGTCGACGAGATACTTACATAAAATCACGAGTCATGATATTCTGCATCTTGTAAAGATAAAGAACGTTGAGCTATAAACTAGGTAGAGAAGCCGGGGCTTTATGGCCGATTATCGTACGGTTATATCGATCTCATACAGTCGGCCGTCTTCACAATCTGTTGCTTCCCCGTCTCGGTTATTGAGACAGCTATTTGGTATTTTATTCGAACGGTGATGCCGTGGATTTAGAGATGTTCCCGTTCCATTTGTTTTAGTAGAACGGTTATTGAATTGTTCGTATTCATGTTTCCTTATTCCGTTGGCTTTGTGTCTTTTTTATAGAAGTGTTGTAGAGTTGTTTGAATTAAAGTAAATCCTATGAAGTCAAGTTCAATTTGACTGTATAATACAAAACGTTAGACGAAGAAGTTTTCTGTCCTTTCTTTAGTATATAGCTATTCTGAACTAGCTATGATGAACATTTTTGAAAGTTTCGTAATTAATTTTACTTACTCAATTATAGCATCTGGCATTCCCAATGAATATTTGAATTTTAATATAATATCGTTATTATATGGAATAATATACACCTAATTAAAAAACCTGTAAAAACACACCGAATTAAAAAAAATACTAGCATTTATATAGCCCGGCTGGTATAATTATAAAATAAAGAGATGCTGTTCTTTGTGTCCGTTGTTTGAATGTTTGTAAAGTCCCAAGCGACACAGGAATTATTCCTAGTGCGGGAATTGTCTTAAAAAAAGTAAACACATCAAGTAAATAACTCAAAATTTGAACAAAGATATGGCTCGAATTGCTGAAATTTGGGGAGCGTAATTTGAAACATTTGATTTGAGAAATATGTGCAAATATTTGCTTGACTTTTATGCATAGTATAAACAAACAACACAAGTAACGTATACATTTTACTCGTGCATCTTGCACTCGCGAATAGTTTGCTAAATAACTCGCGACAGCTTCTTGTCATGTATCTTAAAACAGTTTGACAGCTTCAATACCTATGTATGTACTATGATAAATAAGGTTTAACTAAAAACAATAATAATAGCATCCTAACTCACGTTATCTGAGCTGCTTCAAATCTATGCTTATGTGCACGGGTCATAAATTTTACGGGCGGTTTTATTATCAGCTATAAATTTGTACTAAGGCAACATAAGCACGGAGGCTTCAGAAGGATGTTATTAATTGATCACTCATAGTGGAAGCTTGGCGGTGACCTGCACACCAACAAAGCATTTGTATGAAAGGCCCTCTATTGATGTTTGTTCCGGACAGAGTGAAGCATAATATATAGACGTGTAGAATAAATTGATTACGGTCCAGAGAGTATATCGCTATTTTGTTTGATTTCTTTAGTAAATGAAGTAATCATTTGAGTACATTGGTCATGGATACAGATTTTAGTTTCTTTTTTAGGCTACTCTTATAAGACAAATGCTCAGACAAAAAATTAACAGTTAATCCGATATTTCCTAATTTCGGCTTATATCTAGAGCTTATGATTCAACTTTTTCGCATCACAAGGATTGAAAAATAGTCACTGACATGACGAACAAATCCGTGTAACATGTAAGCTATTTACGAGGCAAATATCAATATATATTAGGCTTTTATTTATGAAAATACCGTCTCTTTTTCTACGTCTGCTTTCATGGTTTCACTACAAAATATTAAGCTAATTTTTTTTTTTTTCTAAATTTCGAGAAAATACTTACGGCATCAAACATATTTTTTTACGATTTTGTGTTTAAAGTTAGATCGTTTAGTATCTACCCAGATCTAGTGCTTTATTTAGTAATAATTACAAAAAAGTGGCTTTATAAAAACTGCAATCAGATAGGTAATAACCCAATAATACGCATCACATCACCCACATGTTGACTGCATTTAATATTGCTGAGCTAACCTCGAAAATACACGAAACTATGTGTTTATACAGTACTAAAATCAAATTTAACCCGCAAACTCATGTTCTAATGCTTCAGTGATGCGAAATCAATACATAATACGAAACCTCAATACAGCAGCTTCATAATATCCATACATATATAGTATGTGTTGGTATTATTTGATACTATCAGCAAATTGCCAGCAATTCATTAACAAGAGATAGCTATAGTGACATAGATGTATATGTTCAGTCCACGTTATGGCTAGGCGTACATTTAGTACCATCGTGTGTGAACACATGTTTCGCTACATTACATATTATGTTATTGCGTAATTGCTTCTATTAGTTTCGTTGATAGAGCAATTTTGCATAGCAAAATACACTTTAAAGTGTTACATAAAAATAATGAAATTTATTTTTTAAGATTTTGCACCCGTTCTTCTTATGATTTCTGTGTTGTAGGGGACTTTACAAAAATTAAAACAATGGACACAAATAACACAAATACCCTTGGCTGCTATTTAGGGATCACACAATTTTTTGTCCCGTGTGTTGTTCGAATATATAACACTCAACGCATTGGTAGTGGTAAGGCGAACACCTAACAACCCATTACGCCATCCATACAGTTGAAATGTATAAGTACAACATCGCCGAATATTTTTTCATTTACGGTCAATGTTATCCAGCCGTTTTTAAATTAAATATTGAATTATTTGTATTCATATAAATAGTTAATATTGTTGATAGAATGCTAAATATTTTGGCCTGCCTCGATGGCACAAAAGTAGTGAATGCGACTGTTCTACATGAGCTCTTAGGTTTTCTCTCAAGAAATTATCAGCAGCGACACTGAATCTAGGATTAAGCCCGATTGACTTTAAAGGCTCGCCCTCTATACGTAAGCCCAGACAAAGTGCAACACACAATAATTAATAATGGAATAAATTATAACTGTGCATTTGCTATAAATGAATAGATGAATATTTTCATTCAAATATTTATCTGTATTTAATTCAATAAATATTTGTATATTGCTCGATGAAATTATTAAATTGCTTTTCCATTCACTATTTATTTTAAATTTCACGAATTTTTAACTCTATCTTTATTGATAGCCTAAAATATTTCGTCATATCTGTATATTTTATGTCTATTTAAGTAAAACAGATATACGAAACTTTTATATGTATACAAAAATATTCATTCATGTGTTAGTAGTTCTGGAAAATTGGAAAAAGGAAAGTAACAAAATATATTTTGATATTTATTGCATCCACCATTTTTAAGTATTTGTTTTAGATTAATGTCAGTTATACGAATCCAATGTGCAAGAATTAGACAGAATTGGCAATAATAATTAGAAAAGGTTTGCAATTTGTAAGCAACAAACTAATTTTGTATTTAACTATAAATTTTCCCTGTTAAAAATTCCAAAACCAATGGGGAAAGCTATAGCATAAGCTTGCGTCATCACACGATAAAAAGAGATAGAAATAACAAAAATTAAAATCTCAACTACTCTGTAGAAACACCGTATTTTTCTATTTTAATTAGTTCATTTTCTAGACATAGAATATAAAACAACTACAGACGTTTCTTTGACCTAAAATACTGAGTAATTACGGTTGAAATCTTGAATGCACACTAGAATTTTGTTCTACAAAGAAGTTTTATTTATTAAATATAATTTTAGAAAATGTGTTTTACATTTTTGTTCTATTGTATTATATTCCCTAGAAGTATAAATTTAATAACTCAAAATAGTACTTTATGTTTTTGCCAAGGCCTATGGAGGTCTTCAAGGCTCGATTGGTTTTTGTTGGTATAGCATGCTCTGCCGTTAACCGCACCATCGCTTAAAATCATACGAGGTAGCGGTCAAACGAAGGCCCATTTCGTATAAAAGTAACATTTAAATCTTGTTCAAATATGTGAATTTATATTTACCACTGATATTTACGCGTCTTTGACAGGTTTTTTTCCCGTTTGATACAGTTTTCCCGTCGCTTTTCATATAGGAAACAAAACAAAAATATTTGTGTGCACAGACGTTTCAGCCATCGAGTAAAAAGTAAAACATGTGTTTACATTTTATAAAACCGTCACCGGCTAAACATCCACATGTAAACATGAAAGCTTTGTTGACCAGCTTTTGTAGCGGTAGGATTTTATTTTTGTAAATTGCATGTACTTGCCCATATGTATAAGTGTGCATGGTTTTATTTAAATTTAAAGCTTTGCAGTGATACAAATCGTGGACGGTATTTATTGACTTTTATAACGATAAGTCAACAACAACGGGTTATAAGCCTAACTAATATTATAACTACAAATCTGAGTTTGTTTGTTCTTAACGCTTTCACGCCGTAATTACTTGACCGATCATCATAAGTTTTTGTATAGGTACACGATGTCAGGGGTACAGAAAAGGATATAAGCAGGAAGAGCTAGTACTAAATCATATTCATGGGCTATTTATTGATGCTTGCTATATTACAGATATTACTCACACGTAGCCAACCTCACAAAGAAAGGTTTACTTCCTGAACAAAGACCTGAGATACACACATAAAGCACTGGTTCTATAAAACAGCTTTAAAACTCAATTTCACGCAGGCATGTATGTACTTGTGGGTTACATATTAACCAATTCAGTCGCAGCGGCACACCGAAGGACAGACACAACAGGTTTCTACTAGTGCCTGTCCAAGACTTGACATGTTAAATAGCTTTGAAGATCCCACTTCCTGCAGGCACACATTTGCGGCACATATTAAGCTTACTGTTTCTAATATTGCCAAAAATTAATAAAATAAACTCAAGTAGAAAACTTGTAGTACCTCTTTTTACTTGAACTAGATATTCATATAATTCGTAATCTACTAATTCCGTTTATTATTAATTTTGACGGTAAGACTAAATACGACTTATAGGTGAAATTATCCATCATCTCTAGATATTTAGTCATTAATTAGTACAGCTAGTATACCACACCATATACCATGTGTTCAAATACTAGACTGAACAAGCATAAGCTATGGGTTTACAGAAAGTTTCGTGTACCAACTTAGGCCATGTCGTCATTCCAAGACTTGTACTATAGATACCGCACGGTAACGGTATTATGCAGAAAATTATATTACTTGAGGCATGAGTAGGTACCTATTGAGTATCTTAGTTGGTTCGGATCGGTTGTCCTTAGATTCAAGTTATACTTCTGAAGGCATGCTTTTTGTACTGCCATGGTGGCAAATAGGCATAGGTATGGTTAGAGGGTATAGGACCAATGAAACAATTTGCACTTTCCCGAATAAAGAAAAAAAAGTTAAAGATGGTATGAAAGAAGAGGAATAAAAAAGGCTGACTCTCACTTACTGGGTGAAAAGTAATGGCTGTGTCTTAACCCCGTTAGTCGTATAAAAAAAAACTACTACTATTCAACTTGACTCCTATTACTAGTAATAGTAGTTTTAAAGTTTTCAAAATTATCTAAATGTAGTTTTTACAAGTAAACCGCGATAAAATCCGTATAAAGTAATTTAATTTCATATTTTCACATTCGTGTAAACGTAAAACAATTGGCCAATACTCGACGTCGTGATAAATTCCAATATCGCTTAGCAGACGGAATAACTCTATCGAATCGAAATGTACAAATATTGGATAGCCCAGGATATTTAGATTTCCAGCATATGTGGTATACGATCTATTTTCCTATCACGCATTTGAAATCAGGTGTATGTGGAATTTCAAGATTCAATTAAGTGTATTATGGAGGCAATCATACAGTCACAAGTCACAAAAACTAAAATATCATGTAGATTATATTTACATCTGCCAGATTAAAATAACATAAGATCATTTTAATTAATATGCATCTTTGTTTGTTACGCTTTAACATCTTAACTACTTGACCGACCGTTATGCAATTTACAGAGGTACAGAAAAGGGCATAGGGTACCTTTAAAAAAACTATTCTAGAGGGATAGCTTGTAATTAATATAAACAAAAAATAGACATGGCGGTCTTTTGTTTTCAGTAGATACGTGATTACTACTAACCCCAAATTTAATCGATATTTGCAACATAATCAACCCTACTGATCAACCCTAAAATAAAAACAGATCCCTACAAGTAAACATAATATTGAAACATAGATGGTAACAAAACCGAACTCAAAAATTGTCAGTGAAACAGGTCACGTAGAGACGCAAGAATCGATCCGCGATTAAGCACCAGTTTTACGGTCTGTGGTAAATCTTTCCACCTTATTTGGAGTGATTATGGGCGTAAACTGGGCTACGGGTGTAAAACTGCCACTACAATTACGTTTGTAATATGGCACTTCACGGACATCTGTTGATTGAGAATGTAATGTGTGTAGGGTCCTCAGAACAATGTAGGGGCGCTGTTAAGTTTTGAATAGTCAGTAATATTTATGTCTATAGAGTACTCTTTTTACTTGTGTTATTTGTTAGATAGCAGACTTATAAATCAGCTTCAGTTACTGCTTTCACACTGTAATCATTCCTAATTAATAGATATGAGAAAATAAAACAATAAATATTAATAGGTCTCTATATATTGTCTTAAGCTACCAGTATATATATTTGTTTTTAAATAGAAAATTTATGAAATAAATTACTATACATATCATGAGCTTTACGAAGAAAATAATTAAAGAAGGAACAACATTTGTCATAAAAAGGAACATATACTAGGACTACCTAGGACACTTACTTTTATGAAATAAATTGAATATGAAATAATCCAAAATTGTTGCAATATATAATATATCTAATGATATCATCGTAATATTATAAAACAGTTACTTTTAAAACTAGTCAAATAGGTAACTCTTGGCATTTTGTTGATGGTCTACAAAATTTACAAAGTAACGTATAAATTTTCGTTAGTTTGTAATGTTACGATGTCCAGCCCTTACTTTGAGAACCAACATACGATATACATTTAACAAACAGTGCATAATATTACAATGTACTGGTTTCTGGAGTCAGCTGTTAAAACGTGAACTTTATTCTGATTGGTCAGCGTTGTCAGTGGCTCTTGTCCACAGAGTTAGCAATGTATTACTGTTTCTATAATAATGTATTTTAATCCTTCAGAGCTGGAGGCGTGAGACTATATAATATATGTAGTACTTGATAGAACAGCATTAAAGTTATTATGACGAGACGCGTCTAACAGTCATTACACAATTGAACATATACCTACATCATATTACATACATACATATATTTAAATTATTGAAATATAATATTTTAGTAAATATTTCAAGTATTATGCCTCCTATTTCTTAAATTATTTTAATAATAATCATATTTAGGATGACAAGTTATAAAGCAAGGACATTTATATGAAAAATAAAATTCTAACAACGCTAATGTCTTTCAAACAAAACTACAAACAACTATTATACAAGATGTCGCAAAAAATGTCTTTAAGTAAATGTGACACCAGCTATAAGGGAATAAAGACCTTAATGTAATTGACTTGGGTTTACTCTTACGTGACACGTTCTCGATAAACATAAATGAGAAAAGTTGGCCATGTTTGATAACTGGAGGACACATAGGGATGTATTTTTTTAAATTACTAGCGCTACAACAATGAGTAATAAGTTGAAAGTAACTTAGTTATTCTGATATTCATTGTGCTTTTATAAATAAAATGAATATGTAATACAACTTTTAAATATTGTAGAAGGTAGGTACGTATTGTAGAAGGTAGGTAGGTAGGTAAGGTAGGTACTTTTAAATATAGTTATTATCTTTTTGAAATAAATATCATATTATAGTAGATAGGAAATCAGGTTTCATCCGAGTCATAGATAAATGCTTAATTGATTTTAAAGCGTATACCATGCTTCTTCTCTGTGTGTATATGCCACTGAACTCCTTCAAAACAACTAGACTAACTCTAATAATAGTTTTTGTGTTTGTTAAGCGGATCCCTGAATAGTTTAGATGATACTTCAAATCTAATGAGGAACTCTTACATACGTAAATAAGTAAAATGTATAATACATGTTTGTCTTTCACTTTAAATAAACATTCATTTCGTTACCTTAAGAAATTTACAATTTTCTATAAATTTTTTTGTTAATTATCTTACCTAGTTAATTTTAGTATTCTATACAGTAGATATTTAATATAGCGTGCCTGCCCTTTACCTAAACCTTTTATACAATATTCTGTTTCTACTACCTGAATAGAATCTACAAATTCCTTATTATTCACGTTTGTTTATATTTTTAATGAACCAACCTATACAGAATTTGTTTAATGTATTCCATAATGTATTATCATCATTTTATATTTTAAAAGCGCTATTCATAAAACCTTTTATAGATTCATCTCTTAGATTGATTGGCAAAACATTCAGCTGATATTTCATATTCCCGAAACCCGCCAACTCTTGTCAGCAATCAGTAATCGAAGGAGATTACGAAAGGAATTCCCTTTGAAGATTCAACGTCTGATGACATTTTTAAAATTACTAAAGAGTCAAATAAAATTGCGGTACATGGAAAATATATTAATTTTGTAGCTGTAAATGCACTGTAATTATTTATAAGTATGAAGTATTTTGAAAATCGAGTCGCAACCTTTTTAAAGCGAATTATTTATTTCTACGAGCGAACGCAAGAGTCAATATTTAATAATAGATATTAGGTCATTTTTGTGTAGCCAAGAATAATGACGGCTTACAACAAATAAAATGTGTAGCGGAAATATTAGATTACAATACTTAATTACTTTTTTATAAATGACTAAATATTGTTCTATGCCATGACCAAACTGGTCTTACTGTGCTCTACAGTACAAAACTGATACAAAAACAAACCAAGCAAGAACCTTAAAAAAGAGTACACCCTTCTTTAATTGAGTGTTTTCGCATTATTTCTACAATATTCTTAGACAGTTCATTGTATCCACCTTTATTTTCAAAAATAAATGTTGGTACTTTACTGCTTTAACCGATTTTATTATTAAAGAAAAATAAAGACGAATTGAATACCTCCTCCTTTTTTTGAAGTCGGTAAAAATGGTTGGTAACGTCTCCGTAGCATACTAACTGTAGTACCATCAGAATAGAGCCTCGCTGATTTCAGCATGAATGGGCCGGCTCGACCGGGTAAGTACTACCCTCTCACAGAATATCGACGTGAAATAGCAGTATTCCTACTGTTGTGTTTCGTTCGATGAGTGAGAATGCCGGAATCACCCTCTTTTCCCCATCCCGCTCCTTCTCCTTACCACTTCTTTTCCTAAAGGGTCGGCAACGCGCAAGTGTTGCCTCTGGTGTCGCAGGCGTCTATAGGCTACGGTGACCACTTACCATCAGGTGGGCCGTATGTATGTTTGTCAACTTAGTTGCACAAAAAAAAAATTGCACTATTGTCGACACTGAAATAATAATAAAACATTTTTATTTACTATATTTGTTAAGGTACAAGGTATAAGTACAAGGTATACGTTCTCAGATATAACAGATTGAACAAGAATATAAAATACTCACCACGTTGCGGTAAATTCTTAAATATTAATTTCAAAAGGACGATGATCCTTTTGATGTCTGTTCATTATAAGCTTGGAAAAACTGTAATACCTATCTAAGTACATTATGTATGCTGCAGTTTGGTTGAACTATATTTAGATATATTTCATAAATATTTATGGTTCACTAGATTTTGCCTGCGGCTTCGCTCGCGTTTATTCTGTCGATTCTTGTGCGATTCTGTTAACAAATTTTCATCCCTCGGTAACAGTATTATTATTTGCGGATGGAAGGTATGTAATGTCCATTTCTATATCCCGGACAACGTGTATACGAAATTTCATGATTATCGGTTCAGTAGCTACATAGTAACTAATCTTAAGCCAACATACAGTACATCCTAATTAATATTATAAATGTGAATATGAGTTTGTTTGTTTGTTACGTTTTCACGGCTTAATCGACCGATCATCATGAAATTTTGCATACACGTTGTCAGGGAAATAGAAAAGAATATAGGGTACCTTTCATCCAGAAGCCTGCAAATCTTACTCGCAGTGGCAACATGACATAACTATGTGTGGGTTGTATCGTGTGTTGGTTGAAAGTACTAACTGCAGGCTTGTTCAATTATAGAAGAATCACAGATTTAAATGAGCTGATACTCATTTGAATCTGTGATTCTCTGAAATATGTCCTACTTCTCTTATTTATTGTAACACAAGCTTTCACCAGCAGTTTCGTTAGGGCAAAGAACTTTTTCTGGACGAAAATCAAATGTACGAAAAAGAAAACATAGGGTACTCCTACGTCCTTTCCTGTATATTTGATAATGTGTATGCGAAAGTATATGATGATGGATCGAGTAGTCTAGGTGTGAAGGCGTAACAAGGTTTGTTTGTTACGCTTTCACGCCTAGACTCATATTCGCATTTATAATATTAGTTAGGATACTATATATAACAAATTGCAAAGACTAAGTACGCCAATGCTTGCAAGACTGTGCTGCAAGCGTCTATTTAGCAAGCGTAGTTAACGCACACTAAGACTTAGAGCGAGGCTAGTTTGTCGTAACAATAGTTCCCTAATACTACATTCTAGGTAGCGAAGTACCGCCTAAATAGTAATTACGTATTGTGTTTGTGCACAGACCGTTCCAATTGAAGGGTCGAATGACCAAGTTTAATTATGTAGTGCCTGTACCTGATGTGAGTTAATTTACACACTAATTAACAACAAGAATTTGTATAACATAATACGAGAGATATATATTGCTTATAATATTACTCCTGAAGTATGATATCTTAATTTATGGGTTCTGGTTGTAAAACAATTTGCAACTTTACGTAATATATTTTATTATCTACGAGAAAACCAGAGAGAGAGGCAGTTAATATTACCTATATCTGATGACTAGTGATGACATTTCATCCAATTAATTATTTTTTATTTGAAGGCAGTCAAGCTAGCGGCCAATATTATGGTAGGCAGTAGCGGCCGCTCATGAATATGACTATTTTTTATAGCGTTGGCTAACGTGAAACATATAGACCGCAAATAAACAGATGGTCTGCCTCATAGTAAAAGTTTACATAGCCTTGGTAAAAAGGAGTGGATGGAAAGGGGTTCAGGTAAAAAGGAAAGGGATAGTATGGGATAGTGGGCTGCTAGCACTCTTACTCACCTAACGACTCCCGACCGAATGTTTACTGTCCATATTACTTGATGTCGATATCCGGTGAAAGCGTTGTACTTTCCCGGTGAAGCCGGCGTAATCATGGTTTATTCAGCTAGGCTCGAGGCCTACAAAGCTATAGGTGTTATAGACCTATTATTTTGTGTATAGACAGCCTTCAACAAAATTGAGTCTAGATGGTTTAGCAAGGCCTCAATAATCGCATGATAATAATTACAAGCGTCCATGCACAATATAAAGCGCTTACCATTAACACATTGAATGCCATGTAGCAGACACAATAGAAAATGTATTGTTGCCGGTCATTTATGACCGGCATGGCGTTCAATGTGTTAAGGAAGCTTTATTATATTTTTGAAAATTAACAACATTATTGCCGGTGACGTCTTTGGTTAGTTTAGTAAGTCACATTGGTCTATGGGCATGAGTGTGAATGAACTGCAGTCACCATGGCTGTTTAGGATCAATGATCAAAACATAATAAACAGCATCTGTATCTATAATAATAAACGTTTGCTAATTTTTATGTATCTTGACAAATATTATAAATGCGAGCGTGAGTTTGTTTGTTTGTTACGCTTTTACGCTTTAACTACTCGACCGATCATCATAAAATTTGACATAAACATCGTATACGAAAGAACATAGGGTCTTTTATCCAAAATTAAAGTATTTATTACGAGGGAGACCTAGTAAAATATATTGCTACGGTTTATTTTAATGAAAAATAGAATACAGAGCGACATTATTTTATTATATCTTTACGATTGACAAGCAATCAATAATTGTTCCAATGCAATTCAAGTAGTAAACATAAAATACTCCAGCCTGATTAGTAATCTGTCCCTACGTTCATAAAACCAGTGATCTTTGAAACGTGATTAAATATCAATTTGGGACGAGTGGACCCGAAAAAATACCAGTCAACGAGATTACTCGACTCAGAAGCTATTATATGTTCTTCGAGAGAACCTTTTTAATAGATTTGTTACTGAATTGTCAATAGGCAAACTACTTGTCGTCGGTAAAGTTGAGAAGTCATCGTTATAAGAACTCTTTGATGAATGGTCTTTCGTGGCTATCTACAGAATGTATAGGTATATGACGGATTGCATACTTCTGAAATTGGATTACTTCTACAGGACTCAAGAATACACAATGGATTTTTCAAATTTAAATATATTTTAATTTTTTTATAATTAAATCCTAAAATATTTATTTATTTTTGTTTTTATTGTATGATAGAATAAATAATTTTACATTAGCTATTTTGTGATTACGCATCAGAAAATTGGTTTTAATAATAAGATAACAGCATTTGTGCTGAATGCTGAGTTGATATACAATGGATAGACTTAACTGCATGCATACATAGGCAAGGGTTAAAATAGTCGCCTCATAACTGCGAGTGGACCAAGTATTGTTGGATTTTAACTTCATACGAGACAAAAACTTGTTTAATTAAATAGTTATTCCAAGTCTGAGTTTTCTTCGCGTCCTTTATAAAGCGTTTATAAAGCGAATTGACAGGGATAATATATATGGGAGTAGTATTTTCAAAATTAGGAACTCAATAGAATGTTACACTCATATTTCGCATATTATAAATTACATGTCTCTACATGACCACCTGAGAATAATGCTGAGAGTATCCTAATCCAAAGTAATATTATAAATGCGAATGTGAGTTTGTTTGTTTGTAACGCTTTCATGCTTTTAATGCTCGACCGAATAGAGTACTGTTACTAACCATTTTATTAACGTGGAGCAATGCAGTGACGCATTCGTTTCCGCGAGAAAAGGGGAGTGGAAAGATTACGTCGGGCTCACTCGGGTAAATATGGAACGTCCACTGTTACTAGCCTAACCTAAATGTCCACGAGCCAAGCCGTGGACAAAATCTAGTAATTTTTAATATGCGAAATATGAGTGTAACATATTATTGAGTCTTAACTTCACACGAGAGAGTTTTTGTGACTAAGCATTATGTCTCTACAAAATGCTTAGTCACAAGAACTCTAAAGGCTAAAATTAGCCCACTCCATATAACTGCGAAGTCAAAAGTACTTATCCTAATCGACATGTCTCTCTAGACATGTGTATCTGAGTTACAAAAGAGAAATGTAGGTTTGCCAAGCTTTTTCATTCATCAATCAACATCAATGTGTATTTCGTCCAAACATCTGAATCGATCAGCGAGAGAAAAAGCTGTCTATAACCCGTAATGGACGACGGTACCTGTCACATATTGAGATAGACCACCTTTTTAATGTCTCGATGTTTTTTGATCATTTGGATATGTTTTGAATGCTTCTTATCTGTGCTAATGACATCGCGGCCATTTGTGTACAGAACGGGCTGTCACTGATTTGGTTTTTGCATCACTGGTTTATATTTAGTCACGTTTACAGATAAGATACAATAAAAAAACTGATTATGACATATTTTGTATAGTTAGTTAGAATATATAGTTTAAAGTCCATGTGGGGACCCACCCATCACTAGATGCATATAATCTTAGAATCTTAGTTTTTGATTAACAAAGGCCATATAACAGTAGTTTAATGGTAAAACTGATGGACGATCTTGCTATTTGAAAACTGTATTAAATTTGTTTAGATATTATGAAGATATGAATTTTAAGAGAATCCAAAGAAATTTATTTTAATTTAATTTAATCACAACAGCCACTTTTGTATCCGTCTCGTTTCTGCAATGAAGATAGAAGTTTTATGAATTAGACAGCAATTGATTTTTGTAATAATATTTGACGTACAACTGTATTAAAGTGAAAACAGTAACTTAAAAGCAACATTTTTTATTTATTTTAAAAGACTTTACAAACATTCCAACAATGGACACACAAATATGGGTCCCGTTTAAAGAGCGAACCCATAACACGACAACATTAAAGCATAAAGCAAATTATCACGTATGGTTTGAATGTGGACGTTATTTAAAAACTTACGGTGTAGCGTAGATTTAGGATAAGGCCTACCAAAGAAATATTTCAAGGATAGAGGTACAAAGTCTTTTGTTTGTAAAATAACACTATTATTGTTGAATGCAGAACCGAAGGCATGAAAGCTGAAAGGTGTAGGTGTAGTGTAGGTGTTTCCTACTCCCACGTTACAGAGTACTATTGCAGGAGTTGTTTTTAGATTTGCTTTATTGGTCCCGCAATAAATGAAATTGGTTGTAACAGAAACCTTTATAGGTAAAAGAGAACTTTATCAATGTTACATAAAAGTCAATAAATATAAATGAACTAGTGTCGAATACATTTTAATGTCAACTGAAAGCCTTTGAACGCTGTAACATAACAAATATTTGTTTTGAGGGAAAAGGCTGCTATTGCCCATTATTCAATGCTACCGTGGTATACCGTGGGACAGCCACGCTTCGGCACGAATGGGCCGGCTCGACCGGAGTGATACCACGGTCTCACAGAAAACCGGCGTGAAATAGCGCTTGCGTTGTTTTTGAGGGATACCGGAGGTCCTGAGTCCTGGGGGAGGGGACACATGTAAAAGGCTGGCAACGCGCTTGTGACTACTCAGGTGTTGCGGGTGTCAATGGGCCGCGGTAATCGCTTACCATCAGGCGATCCATCTGCTCGTTTGCCTCCTATACAATAACAAAAACAACGGGTTGCACTCCGGGAGTGCCGGCAGAAGTGAAAACTTGAATATTAACGTTGTGCATTTTTGATATTTTGGAATGGTTAGGGAATCATTTTGCACGAATTAAGTACTATCATTTATGTGGTAAAATACAATATTCATTTATTGCGCTATCGTACACAAACATGACAATTCTCCCTCCGTCTTACGAATTTTCGATCAGGTCACGTGTCCTGACGCAAGTTTGACAATTCTCCCTCCGTCTAACTAATTTTCGATCAAGTCACGTGTCCTGACGCGAGTTTAACATATTTTACCCATCACAAAAAAGTGCAAAACGCCGCTAAAGAAGTTTTCACTTCAATAACAAAAAAATCGGCTCGTCCAGGGCAATATGATCATCTTCTTACTGCAAAACGGCGTTAATCGACAACAGAGTTGTAACTCTTTAGAAAAAGTTTTGGTCGCTCACGTAATCTAACGCTTAACTTTCTTCCTATATTTCATTATTTTATTTGTCAATGCGCGAATGAAAGTCGTATATTCCAAGCGGTCAAAAGTCACTTCAGGATCATACGGCCACTTGGCCATCTGGTATGCGATGACAACTTGAATAAAATAAAATTGCTACGTACAGTGGATGTTTGTAGTATGTAATACACAGCGTGTTTTGTAAATCAAAGCACGAACTTTAATATTCACACACTTTTCTCTGTAATTTATTAATAATAGGTAAACTGTAGTGACATCACACAGCAACCATTCCCATTTATTAAAATCATCAAAAATAATATAGAAAGTTATGTTTATTAGATTTGTTCGTCCGAATTTAAAATTTATTTCCTTTGAATAGGCATAACGCTTCTTCTTCGGTTGATTTTATTAGAATGCCGTTTGTCGGATAGCTGACATTGATCCTGAAGTGAGTCGTGTCTCATTTATTCGAGCATGCCAAAGGAATTTATTTGAGGCTGAAGTTTGGGATAATGTTTACGTCAGCACAATCGGGTGTGATATAAAGTAATATTTGCTTGGACCGTAGAAGTCACTCACTGGAAACGTATATATGTTTTATTTACTAGCCGATAAGATACAATTGTATAGGCAAATTAAACTGGTTTCGACATTTCAATTATCTATCTGACACAATAATTTAGTTGATGCAAGCAGTGCTTAATAAACAATTACATTGATTATATAAAAATGTAGTCAGTGCAATTTAATATGAATCATGCTACATTACGTCTACATGCGTAATGACGTTGAATTATGAAATCTATAAATATGGTGAAAGCTACCTTAAATCAACTAATTTGGTGGTTTCTAAATAGAAAACTATGTCTTTCTTCATAGTCTGGAGTCGTTGAAGGAACGAAGAGACTTTGGGTCTCTCTGCGTGTTCTACCGACTCTTTCACGGGGAGTGCTCTGAAGAACTGTTTGATTTGGTACCAGCGGCCCCTTTCTATCACCGTACCACTCGACACCGAAGCAGGGTTCATCGATATCACCTGGAAGCGTTCAATTCTAAGACGGTACGCTTTCAGCGATCATTTCTCCCACGTACGTGCAAGCTCTAGAATGAACTGCCAGCTTCGGTGTTTCCCGAGCGCTATGATATGTCCATCTTCAAACGAGGTTTAAAGAGAGTTCTTCTTTCACGGTAGGCAGCGGCTTTGCTATGTCCTGACATTGCTGAAGTCCATGAGCAGTGGTTACCACTTTCCATCAGGTGGGCCACTTGCTCGTCTGCCACCAATGGCAATAAAAAATAAAAAAATAATCAATACAAATTAGCTTATCGAGAGTATCTTGAATATAAGGCAACAAGCTTAGATACTGTTTTATAACGGAAAACATAATGTTACAGCAAAGATCTATAATTATGAAGTTTAGTAGTTTTTGCCCATCTATATATTAATACGTGAAGCGAAAACTTTGAAAAATTGGGCGGACGGAGGAGTATGAAATTTCGCACACTTATAGTTTATACAGAGAAGAAGTGACGTATGCTTATATTTTTTTTAAATTATGCGTAAAAACACATTATTTTCAATAAATAACACGTTACACACACAACCATGCATTTGACACACGCAGTCGAAGCGCGTAACTATGGTTACACATATCAATATATAATGACCTATATCAGCAATATCTTACAGGCAAACTTTGGTCGAATTTCGAGCACTAGGCGACCGCTAGTACATATAGATGGATCAGGTTTAAACTTATTGATTTTGGTCATTACCATATACATACACATATTATGCATGTATAATTCATATGACGTCATCGCTCATCATTAAACACTGTAGTAATATAATACACTAACCTTTATTCTTTGTTGTTCGTAAGTTCGTTGTGATCTAAATTGATAAATGATTTTTAACTTTGACTACATTATACGTACAGACCGTAACTTCTAAACGTTCTTCAATCATATCTCTAATCCCGTGATAATAATAAAATTAAATCAATGGCTGACTGCTTTTTGTCGCCAGAACAATGCCATTCATAGGTCGTCTGGTTTTAAATACAACAAAACAGGTCATCTTAACATCTCTAAAAAGAATTCCCAGAGGCTTGACGTCTCGACGCTTTGTGCGAATAAGGTCTACTTATTATTATTTAAAATCTTTTTTCGTGAAATAGGTACCGTCTTCTCTGAATATCATTTTGACATTGCAGAATTTAATATGGCTTTATTCTCAACAAATTTTAATTACGGCAGACTTTGTTAGGTCGGCGCGGATTATATGCTTAGAAAGCGTTATTTTATTTATTGCTAATTGCGTTATAATGTTTGCAAATGAGACACTTTAATGTAGTTGTATTCAAGTATTACGTTTTCAACTTAAATAAAGACAAGATTTTAATGAACTCAGCTTATTTTGTTTATGTTGAAATCAAATTAGTTAAATTAGTTTATGTGGATTTTATTTTTGATAATTATTTTTTATGTGTTGGAATGTTACCGTTTAGGATTTTATGTCAAAAACATTATTACAAAGGATTTTGTGGTTTCTTTAAATATATAATTAATCTCAAAAATGTGGGTTCAAATGTAAAGTAAAAACAACCGTACTTTAGAAGACAGTAGTCAAACCAATAACTAATGGTATGTTACTGCGGTAAGTCGTTTTTAGACTGTTCCTAAAAGCCCCTGTACTGGCAGTAAAGCAACCAATAGTAGTCGTCTCTTCATATCAAGTTAACAATGCTCGAACGATACTTCGTATGTTGATAACGTTCAAAGACTGCAGGCACCGTTTAGTTTTAGTGTCGTATATATTATCGGCTTGTTTGCTATCTTAGATGTATCTTGTTTTGCTGCCTCCGTGGCGCAGCGGTAGTGAATGCGACTGCTGTGCATGAGGTCTCGGGTTCGAATCCCGGGTCGGGCCAACAAAAAGTTATTGGGATTTTTAGTTAAGAAATCTCAATAGCAGCCCGAAGTTAGGAAGTTGGCGGTATTAGACACCCCCGTGCCTCGGAAAACACGTAAAGCCGTTGGTCCTGCGCCTGATCTCTCTCCGGTCGTGTAGGATTACCGTCCCATCGGGTCATGTGAGTTAGGGAACAGAGACTGCACTTGTGTTTGCGCACAAACTTGTGCACTATAATATTTCCTGCGCAGATGGCCAGTCTCAGTTATGACTGGCCGCCGGCGCCGTGGCGACATTCGGTCTGGAGGACATTATTATTAGATGTTTAATGTATATATATATTTTATTTTGCTCGTCAAAATGACCACACTCCACCTGATGGTAAGCAGTCGTGTGGTCTAAGAGCAGTTGCCTCCACACCGCCCTCATAGCAGCCGAGGTGATGTTGAAGTCTCTACTTTGACGGCCTGAGAAGGTGCTTTTTCACGCCCCGCTTAAAGTACCCAGGATTGAAGGAAGAAGGAAACACGTGCCTTGGCAGGGAATTCCATGCCTTGGTCGTTCGGCAGAGGTATGAGGACCCAAACTTGTTGGTACGCGCTCTAATCGAATCTACCGTGTAAGGATGGCATCTGAGCCCAGCATGCGTTGTTCTGGATAGGAAAGGGGAGGGCGGGATAAGGTGGAATAACTCTTCAGAGCACTCCCCGTGGTATATTCTGTAGAAACATGCCAATGAGGCAATGTCCCTACAGAGTTGCAGAGGTTCCAGTGAACTCGTGACCTCTGGATCTCCGATGATACGGACAGCCCGCCGCTGTAACCGGTCGAGAGCGTCCAGCAAGTACTGCGCGGAGCCATCCCAAAGATGATATATAATATAAAGAGATGGTGAAATAAGTTATCATCCTTTAATATGTCTAGTCTTTAAGAGATCGTGATAGAGAGGGATAGAAGAAGAATGGGAAGACCTTTACCTTATAATTTACTTAGTCTTATAATTTACTGCCTCGTTTGCGCAGGGGTAGGCGTAGGTTAGGTAACGCGACTGCTGTGTGTCTCTGTTTCGAATCCCGGGTCGGGCAGTGTTATTGGGTTTTGCTGAAATATTCTTCAATATCATCTATAAAATTTTCAGTAGCAGTACAGAGTCTGGAACTGTGCCCAGTCGACGGTAATACTGTAGCTGCCAAAATGTTTGTATAAAATCTCTCTACTTACCTCTTCAGGAATATAAACGCCAGACTATCTCCTCCTTAGTCGTTCACTCTTGAAAGAGTGGTCGTGGTTGATGACGTTGCATTTTCATTGACTAAAACAGCCTCTGCGATGCGCCTCTACTTGTTGCGGACTTCAGTGTCTTTGGAACTTTGGACCATGGAGGTTAGACTATGCATGCATGTAACTTAAATAATGTATAAAATATAGGTATGTCAAATTTATTTGACAATCTAAGCTTGGGTATACCAATATTTTGTTTGCCGAATGTATATTAGACATTGACTACAGTCGAGCTAAAACGAATAAATACAGGCTGCTAATGATCATTGACAGATGATGTAGGTACAGACTAATCAAGCGCTTAGCCAATACTTACCTCGCTTCTCTAGTTCCCCGCACGACAGCGGCGTGCCAAAGGTTTCACAATAAGGCAATATTTATATGTCTTTTAACAGTCATTGTAATGAAATCCATGTTGATCCGTCTTTATTATTCAGTTTTACTTGCATGTCGCCAATGCAATCTGAATGCAAACTAATACTACATTGACTGTACCTAAAAATGTATAGTATTTTAAAATCATTTTAAATAAATCGAAGAATCGATCGAAAACGATTCGAAACACCGTCCTAAATTAATACTAAATTAGCACGGTGTTTCAAACTATGCCTCCTCAGTGGCAAAAAGCTCATTATTATATATTTAGAACCGAAACATCGCTGAACAAATGTGGGTGTAGTAATCCTTGATCTAAAAACCTCCAGAATAAGAAAGCGAGAAGCCGGTGTAGGCACGCATGAAGCTACTATTTAATTACAATGCAGTAAAAAATAATAGACATGTTGATTCTTGATAAAATTTATGTTTAATTGTTAAATAGCCATTTTAAATTAATACTAATGAACCCGTACAAGATTCATTACAATAAATTTCTTCAAACACCGACAGCAATTTATAAAAAGAAAACCCGTTATTCTGTCTACAACACTCGAACATGTGAAAATACTTTACGAATGGCATGTCATCATACTACTTGCCCACTTGCTACTTTATAACAGAACTGTGAAGTATAGAGATCGCATACGTCACACAATGGTCCCAAGTACAAACTACGCGATGTGTACCCAGAGGAAAACATAGAAACGTGTCAAATAAAAAGATTTACGGGCCTCAGGATTTGCCTCAAATCAAATATCAGAATACATACAACATAAAGCACATTTTCGCTCAGATTTTACCTAGATTTTCCACCGCTCGCTCGGATCATAGATTGAAATATTTTTTTTCGATTCGCGGAAAAGCGTTGTAGTTTATTTTGCTGTTTGATATGTATGTACGTTGTTGAAAAAGGGAAAACATATGAATGTTTTCATATCATTCTTTTGAACGTACAATTTTTATAGTTCATTTTATCATGTAAAATGAACTATAAAAATTGTACGGAATTGAAAACTGACAATATCACATTACGAACAAAGCTGCAGTGGTGAATTTAATGCCGAAGCCGGTCAGTGCTATTGAGCACTGATCGGCTTCAAGCGGTAAGATTCAATAATCTTACCGCTTGATTATATAGCAATGCTACCCAATCAGAATCGAAACGGAGGAAAACCAGATCGAGAATAAATCGACGCGTAATCAGAGTAAATGAAGCATAATACGTGAATACGTCAAGATCACGTCCAGCAACAGTCACAGTCTATCTCTCCGAAAAAAGTTGTATACACATAATACTAGATTTTTCCAGCGGCTTCGGTCGCGTTAATTTAGATTTTGTCAATAAATTGCTTTCACTCGGGTACTTTTTCTGGATAAATTGTATTGCATGGCTTTTTCTATACCCCTGACAACGGATAAGCGAAATTTTATGATGATCGGTCGAGTAGTTTAGACATGAACGCGTACAAACAAAGAAACTCATATTCGCATTGATAATATTTGTTAGGATACATATCTTCGTCTTCTTCATCTTCTTTGTCGTTCCCTTACTAATGAAGATCGTGACCATATACGATTTCTCTCCATTTGCTTTTGTCCTGCGCCAGTTCAAAAAATTGTTGTAGAGTTTCTACTGTTGCGTCTACAATACTTTCACACCGTCATGTTGGATACATTATCTTATATTATTGATTACTCTTAATATGTTGATGACAATGTGAATCAGGCCCATAATATAAATTGTGGCAGCCAAGGACTTAGCTACGAGTGTTGCATTTTCATTAGCATCTATATTCCTTCTATACGTATTCATTAAGGCACGCAGAGTATGACATTAGGTGTCCCAAATTAACGGAATTGCATTACAGTGACAATATTTTATATTGACTAGAAGAACCATACTCGAATTTGAATCGATAAGTTACAAAATACGTAGCAATATTTCTGTTATCATTAATAAAGTTAGGTGAGTTGGTAACTCGCCAAAATCGCTTCTTTTCAATGAAGTTTGCTTCCCTGAAGGTTAAGTGGCATTCAAAACGTGCTTGAACTTGTATGAATCGATTCGTGCCCCGACAAATTTTCGTATATCGGTATCTTGATTATTAGGAAAATATTCTAAAGTGAGATACGTACGTGTTTATCTCCCAATTGTACTTTTTGAAGATGCAATAATAATATACCGATGATATTCATATATCATACTAGGTTTTTCTCGCGGCTTTGATCGCGAAAATGTAGGTGATGGCATGAGGGTAGGTTAAATTAGTAACAATACTTTTTTCGGGATGAAAGGTACCTTTGTCCTTTTCTTATCCCCTGACAACGTGTATGCGAAATTTCATGATTACCGGTTGAGTAATTAAGGCGTGAAAGCTTAACAAAGAAAACAAACTTATATTCGCATTTATTAGATTTGACCGCGGTTTTGCCGCGTAAATGTAGTTTAGGTTAGCTTAGGTGTGTCACGGTACTTTTTCCTGAATGAAAGGTACTTTAGTCCTTTTCTGTTTCCCTGACAACGTGTATGCAAAATTTGAAATGATAATCGAACGAGTAGTTAAAGCGTGAAAGCGTAACAAACAAAGACATTCATATTCGCATTTATAATATTAGTTAGGTTGGAAGATAGAACAATACGTTATCCTTGTTTTAACTGAAGTAGCTCTATACACTCCTTTCGATAGAAGGTCGCGGTCAAATAATCTTTTATTGTGTTTCTGGGGTAAGAAGGGTTTCTTGATCTCCTTAAGGAGGCTCCAGTTTTATCCTTATGCTGTTTACCTATTCACTTTTTTATATTATAAAGTACGAGTGTTACCTCTACATAAGCTAATATTTATAAGTTATTTGACTGCACGGATGGAGTAGAGGTTTAAGTGGCCGCCTCACTGCTGTTGCCGCGCTGATTGTTGTTGGTTCGATCACGGACTGGACAAAAATTTGTGTGATTTACAAATAGTTGATCCGAGTTTGGGTATTCTTTGTATCCGTTGTTTGAATTGTTTGTAAAGTCCCCCGCTATACAGGAATTATTCGTAGCGCGGGAGTTGTCTTTTTTTAAAATAACAAAATGTAGAAAAGCTACGACGAACGTTGAACATCAGATTCGTATGTCTGCTTGTCACTTCAGTAGTGTAATATAAAACCTGCAAATAAGATTCCAGAAAGAAATATATTACAATAGAAAAAAGAAAGAAAGAAAGAAAACATATTTTTATTTCTAAAAAACTCGAAAGCTTTCACATACAATATTTTACATGTAAATATGTACATTTTTTTAAGAGAATACGTATTTAATAAAGATTAATGTGACAGCCCTGCGCCACAAATGCCGCGTTTCAAATGAATTCAATACATCGTTTAGGTATAAATATGACATGAACCAAAATTTCTCTTCAACCGCACATTATTTCACATGCGCGTGTCACCTTCATGAATAAAATGGCGGTAAAGGATTGCGAAGAAAATTAATTTTATGCGAGGCAACCCGAAGCGATCTGTGTCGCTATATCTCGTATTTAAGCCTACAAACATCATTAGCCCTATAGGATGTCTTTCCACACAGACGAACATTTGTAGCAGATTGTTTGTTACTTTGCCGTATGTTGCCATTGCAATGTCACTGTAAAATAATTTTGAACGAAGAACATAATTATTATCTTATTTGATATGTACTTAGTAGTTTTTCATTTCTTTGATACTATTTCAATTTTAGTAATAATATATGTGTCCACTAAAGCCGTCTGCATATTTTTAGTCAAAAAAATTACTTAAATTTTTTTACAGACTTTTATTATTATGGTTTAACATATTATTGATATTTCATGAAACAACAACACATTAAAAGTTTATTATAAAACTGTAATAATACGTGTGACCGGTCATATCTAATGATATATCATTTTGCCTTTCTACGGTTGCTATGGAATAAGATCAGTTATATAAATTGAACAAAACTAGAATGATCCATCTGAATATAAACAGCGAAAAGCATTTCCAAATAGGTCACACTGTACTGAGCAATACACAAACAAAATAATAATAAGCCTTTTTACAGTTTGTAGCAAAATATTTGCATACTGGAAACATTGTCTTACAAATATCATTAGGCCTACAACTGTCACCTTAGGCTTACGCATGTAGACTAGATATTGCAGAGGTACCATGAGCGAAACATAATTAATTACTAGGTTACGGTTACTCGAGTGAATTAATTGTTTGGGAACTCTAAGCGTTGTCTAACGCGTGCAAGCCTTTGATCTTTTAGTGTCATCCGTCAATACTAACCATATTTAATTTTATACATTAGATAATTAATTATACATATTGCATAGTATATTGATAGCAAATGTGTGAGTGTATAATAATAATAATATCTGTATATAAACTGTCCCACTGTTGCGCAAGAGCCTCTCATCAGTGTGAGAAAGTTATGCCATAAACCACCACGTTGGCCTAGTGCGGTTTGGCAGAATTTGCATACCTTCGAAAACATTTTGGAGAACTCTAAGACATGCAGGTTTCCTTTCAATGTTTTCCTTCACCATTCAAGCGTGCGATAATTAACTAATTAATACGCACATAACTTCGCAAACTTCGAGACCTCTGCGTGGCAGTCCAACGGTCTCCTACTAGGCTATCGCTGCTACTCGTATTGGGACACATCACTACGCATTATCTATTACTACGTGATCTAGAAAAAGAGGTGCCACTAATCAGTGGCACCTCTTTTTCTCGGCCGTTTTGACTATCAATCGATAGTCAAAACGGCCGTCATGAATCACGTCAATCCGTTTTGACTACGTGAAACCCAACCTTTAATTTGTATAATTGTACATTTCTTCATAGCCGAAATAGAATACAGCAAAAATATCAAAATCTATACGCAGCATACATATTTTGTACCCTTTGTATTTAAATCTATTTATATAACACACATACTAATAAATTACTTTCTGAAGATTCAAAAAGGTAGCAAAGAAAATATATTGATTTGGTATATAAAAGTAATCAACTGATTGAAGTTGTACATCAAGACTCAGTTATTGTAATGGTACTTCAAAACCATTCTATTGTATTACCTTCTTGCGAACTAGACTAGTACATTATATTTATTAAAGATTTCACGGTCTACCCTTTGTGAAGATCATTCTTTATATAAAGTAGGTATAAAAGCACTTATCTACTTACTCGATTAAACTTAAATAGGTATAACCATTTGGCTACGGCAACTTGTTGTAACAGATCACACTCGATAAATACTGGTCAATATCGATCGATACATGTGGTATGGTGTTTTAAAACACAGATTAAATTTGACGGATAAACTATTGTCAAAAAACGTACTTTTTGGACACGTAAATAATTTATTTACTTTATTTAATTATAACGGTTGTGTACCAATTACAAAAATACATTTAACACAGATACAAAAATTAAAACAAAGATAAACAAATGAACAATTATATGGGTAATCACCAAGACGAACACAATCATCCGTTCTTCTCACAAAATAGCTGACAGTGTCAGCGATTTTGTACAACAATATATTCGGCCATTCGGTTATATATTAATAATAAATTATTATAATAAAAATAACTATGCACCTTTTAACTCATGATCTCGCATTAAAGTATCTGTAATTGATTGTTTATTTCACTGAATGGTTTTAAATAATGATTGCTGCTGAATGTTAATTACTTATTGTTCTTGCCTGTTATAATCGTGTTAATTTAATGTTGAAATTAATATGCTCTTTCGCTTTTATTAATTAATGAATATATAATATTAATACATATAAATTATAATAAATTTGCATGACACTGTCGGTGAAACATTATGGACTAAATTTGTATTTAACGTCTTTGTACCGTGAATTCAATAAATATTTAAATAGAAAACCACAAGTAAATAAAAATATATATGAATACTGTCTGTTTAGGAGTTTAATGAGAAAAAGCCAACAATACACTCATGGGTCTTTTCTATCGATTGAATGGGATGGCCGATTTCCTAGGTGAAGAAGTTAAGTATCTATTTTCTATCCGCGCAGTGGATAAGTTACCCAACATATTATAACATATTCAACATATTTAACATAAGCATTTGATTAAACTGCACAGCGCCTATTCTAACAAAACACATATTTTAACAAGAACTTTTGCACATACACCTCGAAGTTGTTGTCTTTTAAATCAGCCCATGTTCTGTTTTATTTCAGTTATGGAAGTTGTTTCTCGAACTTATGGGAACATTGTAACAAAACATCTAAATTCAGTACACTCCTGGCATACGTAAATACATTTCGTTTAACATTTTGTTTCGAAATATGGTAGCGTTAATCACAGTTTCAGAGGTTGAATAGGAGGAAAAAGATGAAATATTACTTTTGGCCTGACCTTGGTCGTTCAACGGTTAAGCTGTAATAATAAGGCATTTGGCTAAGTTTTTTATTACATTATAATAAAATGAATGAATTAATGTGTCAGACAGTGTAAACGAATTAAAAATATACAGTTATCGTATAGCCTCGTTGACTACACAATATTTAAAATAAAACAAATAAAATATGTAGTTACTATACACCAAAAATATATTCTCATAAAGAATTTCAACATTATGCCAAAATAGGACACGTAATCGGTCCATAAAAAATACTTCATATTTGAAATGCTATCTATCTCTATACCGCATTTCATTAAAATCAGTTTAGCGAATCAGCTGCATATACGAAACAAACAGACAAACCTACTATCACGTTTATAATAATACTTGTATGGATTATGATCACTAATACATATGATTTGGACGGTGTAACTTTTGAACGACTAAACCGATTGAAAACATATTGACGCCAAATATTTCTTTTGTTAACACTATGTATTATACTCAAGTTTTTACCTATAGATTCATTCTAAAGACCATAATGGAAGGCATCTAAATGTATTTTATTAGTACCTGTACATGTGATAAGTTCAATAATCAAAATACAACAGCGTAAGCTTTTTCCATCCACAAAATATTTTGCAACAAAAAATACGCAAATATAATGTCATTTTACTTCACCAAAGTCACCGTGACGGGCGTAAACAAGAGAAAAAAATCATTATCTCATAAAGCTTATTTCTACCAGGCAAAGAAAATCATGTTAATGTAGGGAAAGAACTTATATCGATTTGTTCTTAGAGTATTGTGTGTCCATTGTTAATTTATACAAACGAATGGACAGGGACGATGCTATTGTTATCCGTCATTCAACTTGGAAAATCCTTCAAAACTTGCGGTTCTTTACTGTTTGTTGTGTTGTAGACCTTCATGGAATACGTCTTTATGTGTACGTACTTAAGTTCTAGTTTCTATGTTCTTAGAGTAGAAATAAAGGGGTATTAGATACATATTAGTAAAATGTTTATTGAAACGTCATGGAAAACACTTTCGCAAAAACATAGAGAAATAGAAAAAGTAACCTTTTGTTATTCAGATTGTTTAATTTGTTTTTCTAATGTACGAGTATTTCATGTTGTAATCAACTTTTGTCTTTTGATAGATATCTATACTATTTGTATGTAGACCGAAGCTTTTTTGGATAAACAAATAATATCCTTGTTAATCCCGGCATTTATACTAGAATTCTTATATAGTGGGCTTCGAACCCAAGACTTCTAGATCGGAAGTCCGACACCTTAATCAAAAGGTTACCGTCGTTGCTTCATAGTTTTTAAAGCTATCCTATATGACCGGCCTTATTGTTCAAATTTCCTTTGTTTTCACATTGCCATGGTCCAGGCAGACTTAATAAGTACAAGAAATCTTTATCTCACTAATCATTAGTTCAATCCATAATATATATTCTATGATAACAAATATGTACGTATATGTCATTGTGTCTATCTGTTAAGTTTTTACGGCTTGCACAACTACATATGTGTCTGTGTCGAAATCAAACTCAAGTGAAACAATTTATTTTAAAATATTTGGTTAACTGTTGCTGATTCAGCCTACCAATTACAGGTGTTGACATGCATTTCAATACCTTTATTTACATAATATGTTGATCTCCCTTTCAGAAACAAAGTCGCTTACAACATCGTTGAATGCATTCTTAACCTTAGTTATAAAATAATTTATTTTTGTTGTTATAAATGAGCAAGTGTGTTATTTGGTTTCCTCTTATGTCCTTCACTTACGAAGCGAGAAGGTCATGCATCGAAGTGGCTTTTTGCACAGTTTATGGGTCTGTGTATAACATTGAATACTTTTCGTCTCAGAAGAATGTGTGGTTGCTATGGGGTATATCTTTAAGCCACACAGGTAGAAGTAATAGGCATGGGTAAAAACTCCTAACCATTTCAATTATCGACACAATTCCTCTCATTATCAATTAATTAAGGATAGCTTATTAGATGCTAAACTACCGCTAATACATCCACTTCAGTACAATATTTCGGCGATACGCATTTCTCAATAATTCGCTTTACACACGGCTGTGGACTTATTCATGATTGTAAATTGGATTAACACGCTTCATTCAATGGGCCGGAAAATTAACGCACATGTGTTCAAAATTAGCGTTGACACAATATAATATTGTAAGGTTCTCAACCGGTCTATAGGGACCGCTCAAACGTAAATTTTATACAATTATGTGTATAGAGGAACAATATGATAGCCACGTATTATATAATATGAATGGCGTAATTGTTTAGCTGTTAAGGCGGGCGTTTAAAAGCGTTTATTTTAAAGCGCTGTCTACGATTCCTGTGCACCAGTGCTGTACAAGCATTGGAACAACAGACACAAAGAACACACGCTCGAATCAACTTTAAGCTGATATATTTTTTTTGTGGCTCACTCTACTTGGCACATCGGCAGTGACGAGGCGACCTTTTAAACTTCTACGTAATCTAGTGATAAGAAAATATTAAGAATAATAAAAGTATAAAATAACTTAAGTTGAAAACATCAAATCGTTTTGAGATATATCTTTACTCTGTAAAAGTAAGAAATACAATATGCGACAAATTGGTTTCGACAATCCATAGCCGCAACAACGTTTACTCATCAGGCCGTAGCGAAAATATTCTAAGTCTATGCATCTGGCTGACGTTTGTTTGTTGACACTTACATGGTATAAAAAAGAAGTGTCATTTTATAAATTATTTAAATCACTTTTAATAATTGAAAAAAGAATTAAGCAACTAGTCAAAAATTCTACTAAGCATAACTAATTGTTGAAAGGTTTTCCTATCAATAAAAATAAGTATAAAATTACAATACTATTTAAGAATACACCAAAAGTGCCCAAAGGCTTTATCTTGAAGTTTGTACCAACAAAATATCATTAATAAGCGTCGGTTTGACGATCCATTTATTAGGTGTAGTACTTTTAGTACTAATTGTTTGGGCCATTCAAGGTTTTCAATTCAAGGTCTATTTACCATTACATAATTGCTAAAAGCGAGCTCGAGCACGTTCTCAATTTGGAGTTCTGAACGCTCGTTCCAACAACAATGCTAAAACCTAGAGTAATTAAGATGAACTAAAATTTCCACGTTGACCTACACTATGATTCATGTAGGTACATAGGTACATGAATCAATTAATACTAGGGGTTTAAATATTAAGTTGCCACTTTGTATGAATAAAATTCGTCACGTTGTCAAAGTCAAAATAAATTATCATAAAAATGTGTAAACCGTTCTCAAATACGTCAAGTATCTAATATGTTAACATATAATTAAGAGAGGAAATAAAAATTTAACATTGAAAAAGCTTGTTCGAGGAGTAGAATTTTCATGAAAAGAAGCAGGCAAGAAACTCATGGCCACTTTTTTCGATCGCCAAATAATCTATACAAAAGTATGTATTACAAAGATGATGGTCTTCAAAAGATCTACAAAGAAGTCCTTAATAGTATATATCTATCTTTTATAAATTAGCCACAATAACGCGTTTAATCGTTAGGCATTTCTTCAAAGTGTATTAAAATACATAAATATATTGTATTTCACATAGATATATCTTTATCAAACTCCCATATTCAAAAAGTACACTTTAATATTTATATTATAAATAAAAATATAGGAATCGGTTTATAAACACACAAGATATAGATGAAATAAAACTTCCAAATCTCGCCGCGCCAGTATGGGTACGGCTATACGGTTGATTGTTGTTTAACGCGCGAAACGGCCATCCGCTGCATTTATAAAAAGGCGGGGGCGCTCACGCGCCGACTTCACTCACATTTTGTTTGTTTGGTTGAACGCGGTAATCTAAGGAACTACGGGTAAAAATTAGAAAAATATTTCAGTGTTGGATAGCCCATTTATAGAGGAAGGCTATAGGCTATATAACATCACGCTACGACCAATAGGAGCGGAGCATAAATGAAAAATATTGCAAAAACTAGGAAAATTCTCTTATATGAAGCAGACGAAGTTGCGCGGGTCAGATAGTATTAACAATAAATCAGTATATTACTTTCTTTTATTATATGAGCTGCTGTGTGGGGTTGTAAGATTTTATTATATAAGAAGTTCTAAAAAAGTTAAACTTTCAAATCTAAGATACATATTAATAACAAATTATGTAACAGCTCATATTTTTGTTGTGGTTATAAATAAAACAAATACATAGAATTTTTAAATTAAAACATCAAATATCATGTAATTATGGCAAATTGAAACAACGAATACGGGCAGACTAAGCGATATAAATTTAAATACAAATTGTATAGAACGTTATAAATATTATGTTATTAATAATAAAAGTAGTCAATTTTGAAATATAAATGATTTTTAAATAACCATTGCATTTTGTACACAAGCCACGAATTTACATATACAACATAAACGGCAATTTAATAGCTAAGAGTTTACCATTGGAGGCCGAAATTCGTTGACCGTTTAACACAAGACCGAAAGATCTATTGGTCATTCTTTAGTTGATTGACTAAACAATTGACCAAAAGAGATTTGGTTGAACGAACCATTGATATTTTTACATTTAATCGAGTCAACGTTTGGTCAAAAACATTGCAAACATTGCTATCGTTTGTCAAATAGACCCAAGACCGAAAAATAATGGTTGGATTAAAAATATTATATTATGAATATTTGAATAAAAATAGTATTATACACCTATTCACTGTACATATGAAAAGCTGGTTTTACTTTATACATTAATTTAGAAAACCTATGAACAAATTAATCATATACATATTATATACTTTTCTTATTTCGGCATATATCTTTATTGCGACGATATATTCGTAAGTATATAATACTATAATGCATCGAAGCGTGTTACACTGGTTAGTACACAGTTTATGAAAACCTTATCAATTACGTAACAAAATTAAGCTCATGTGATTGATTTCGTTACTGTTGCTTATGCAGAAAGTCAATCACAATAGTTGACATAAGTTTGACAGTGAGTGTACAAAATTCGAACACAAGCTTATTCTTTTAGTGTTTACAATATTTGTGTTCTTGTAGCAAACGAATAAACAAAATGACTATTCAAATACTAACAACCACCGACAACTTGTAACTGTTACTGAGTGATCAACCCAGTTTGTTGCAATGGGAACTGTGCGCAGTAGGTGAGCTATAACCACAAATCCCTTTAAGTGCATGTCAGCGGGAATTTGAACACACCGAATTTCTTGCACAAATATATCGGTTGATTATTCGGCTTGAATGACCTTAAATTTATAGTTCTTTGCTCGATTTGAAATATATCAAACTAGCTTGTGCCCGCGGTTTAGAAAGAATTATCTAATTTATACGGGATGAACGGTATCCAAGGTTCTTTTCTGTACCTCTGACATAGAGTATGTGGAATTTCATAGTGACCGGTCAAGTAGTTAAGGCGTGAAAGTGAAACAAACAAACTCACATTCGCATTTATAATACTAGTTAGGGTTACTAAAAATACATAAATTGAAAATTTGTATCATTGCCAAATGTATACTTTAAGGCGAGCATCTACACAACTTTATAAATAATAATAAAATAATTTATAACATGAACACACAAAGTAACATCAGAGATAACATATTTCATTAAAAGGACACTAAAACACTCAACAAAATATTACCCTCCCTTTGGAGCAATCAGTTATTTTTTTAATATAAAAGATTATAAATTTTATTGGTAAAATAGGTACATAGGAAAATAAAAATTGTATCATCACCTCTTATGTAATAATTAAGCATCTTAAGTAATAAGTTATTTTATATTTATTACATAAAGAATAATCGTGATCGTGATTTATTTAATATCGTAGCTAAAATTAGATGTCCCATTAAAAAGATTTTATATATATTTTGATTTGTATGTAGATGCTTATTACTATTATTTTGAGTTGAAATCCTGTCGTGACTCACTCTTTTATCATCATAATCGCTCTAACAAATAAGCTCTTTGAATAAAAATAAATACTTCTAAAATAATGTATTTGGCTAAGCGAGGCTTTTTCCTAATCAATAAGTAGACGTTTATTAAAGGCTTAATTCCCAGCCAAAGTATTAACGTTTGAGGTTGGATCAAACAATTACAGATTATATAAGGCATATTAATTTGGAATGTATACAGTAAGCGTAGGTGAAACCAGCGCTTACAGTCGTAGGGTGAACATCCCTATCTATTTGTGTTTACTAGGAGTTTAAATTGTTTGTGAAACGGAAACGCGGCTAAAATTATAAGGACGTTGATACATGAGAAAATTATAAACCTGTTTATTAAATGTATTTATTTCTTATAAGGTGGATTGACGTTGAGTCGATCCCCAAAAGTATTACAAATATAACTCCAAAGGACAAAGCCGCGATGGAGTTTTAATATAGTATATACAGATGTAAGCGCATAGAGCTATAGATTCATACTTATATTTACACATAGGTTATCTAACTGTAGCTCTACAGTGGAAATCAATTGTGCGGCATTCAATTACATACAATAATATGTTAATCTATTGTATATGTAGTTTGACATTCTATTAATGAATATAATATATATATATATACATATAATAATATGTTTTTTGAAACCACGTAATAAATAGTAACCATTGAGGCCTAATAGGCACATAAACAAGCTTATATTTATGATACTAGATTTTACCCGCGAATTCGCTCGCCTAAATGTAGGTTAGGTTAGATTCGTACCAGTACCTTTTCTGGATAATAGGTATCCTATGTACTTTTCTGCTTCGCTGACAAAATTTTTACGAAATTTCATGATGATCTGTCAAGTAGTTTAGGCGTGAAAACGTAACAAACAAAGAAACAAACTCTCATTCGCATTTATAATATTAGTTAGGGTTATGATATTGATTATTTTTCAATCCTAAAACCTGATAACATTTGCTCGTGCCAAACTCTTACATCAAAATCTTTTTAGAAGTCATTTCATATACCGATTACTACTCCTATTTTAAAGGTTTCAAAGTACAGATAATCTATCATGTAATTAGTATAATTATCTGACTATAGTGTTATCAAGTACTCAATAGTAGCACACGGTTGTGACGTATTATATTGTTTTAATTCTTATGTTACAATTGCATATTTACATTTGATTATTTCTATAATTAATAATTATCATTGTTATTTGTTACTGTACTAATTTTACACCTTAAAATGTAATTAATCGATATTTAACTTTCCATTTGATACATTGATAAAAATATTTAAATAAGGTAGGAGATTAACAAATATTCATTCTCGTTACAACTGTCAGTTAGAACGTTACTCTGCTGAAATATATACTGGTTGTGTAAAAAGTAGCTCGGCGTTTCATTGTGCAAGAACCACGACTGCGTAATACTTCAGAAGTGAGATCTGAACTCCATTCTCACTGGTATACTACGTTTGAGATGCAGCAAAAGAACATGATGCAATTGATCGAGCTCAACAAGCGAGCGCCGTGTGGACAGCTGCGTGATGGTCTCTGTGCTGTTAGTTACAAAAATCAGGTCGGTCGTTTTCATTTTATTTCGATTCCGGAGCGGGATGTTCTCTTGTGTTATTGATTGTAGCTGACATAACGCACTCGTTATAATAATTTTTTTCAAATAACTGGTATTGATAATTCCGCTATTTGTTGTACCGAGGAACTCTGATTGAGGTTGTTTTTAATGAGAATAATCATGCAATTTTGTTCCATATTCTACCCGACTATGTTATAAAACATGAGGTTATAATAGGCCGTGATATTTTAAAATAAGGATTTATAATTACAATAACTTACTATGGTGAAGTACCTTCAGTAATTAGTTTTCATAATCTTGATTTCGAGGTCTACTCGGACAACAGCTCGGAGCATATATAGACACCGGTAGTAAAATTAATATACTCTCTATCTCGCAAGTTAAGAACTTACAAATCAAAATCGAGCCTAGCATTATTAAATTGTGTATTTAAGTAAATAATTGTTTCTACCCATAAACATAATTATATAACACTCGTAACTGTGTGATAAATATTAGTAAAGACGGCTATGTGATCAAGTCTATATAAATAAAGACGGCTGTGTGATCAAGTCTATATAAATAAAGACGGCTGTGTGATCAAGTCTATATAAATAAAGACGGCTGTGTGATCAAGTCTATATAAATAAAGACGGCTGTGTGATCAAGTCTATAGAAATACAGACGGCTGTGTGATCAAGTCTGTGATCCAGTTTATATAAAGACGGCTGTGTGATCAAGTCTAAAGAAAAACAGACGGCTGTGTGATCAAGTCTGTGATCCAGTTTATATGAATAAAGACGGCTAAGTGACCAAGTCTATAGAAATAGAGACGGCTGTGTGATCAAGTCTGTGATCCAGTTTATATGAATAAAGACGGCTAAGTGACCAAGTCTATAGAAATAGAGACGGCTGCGTGATCAAGTCTGTGATCCAGTTTATATTAATAAAGACGGATAAGTGACCAAGTCTGTCTGTGTGATTATGTTATCCATATAGAGACGGCTGAGTGATCAAGTCACGTATTTGTGATTAAGTCCATTTGTAGACGGCTATGTGATCAAGTCTATATAAATAGGGGATGGCTATGTAATTAAGTTGTCATAATAGAAATGATAACTATGTGATTAACACGTTCCCTGTCCGATGAACCACATATGGTACAAAACAGTTGATTTTCTATTGTGTCTATCACGGGACTGTGAATGGTTTAAGTAGACATAGACACAGACATGACATAAACATATATTTATTGCATAAAACTGTGTGTAGGTGCAATGGTGTTACATAATTTTTGAATCAACAGTTACCCATTCGGGTATTGGCAGCTTAATAGTAAACAGTAACCCTAGTAAACATCAAGAAGTACTTAAAGACTATACATATTATTTATTAACAAATCCTTAGACTATAGAAGGCATAAATAATAAGCCACTTCTTTAAGGCATTTTTAAACATATTGCCATTTAATTGTTTTATGTATACAGGGATATAAATAAACACACGTATAGCAGTAATATAAGCGCTTTTATAATAAATATCATTATTTATAATAGGGAGGTTAATATTATATTTATATTTACTGCGAATATTTAATTTAGTGTCTAACTTAAAATTAAAGAAATCGGTATAACATTTTACAAATAGGCTGAGCTGCAGTATGTATATACCCGTCAATGTTAGAAACCCTTTGTCTTTGAATGTATTGCGTAATGTGTCTGTGTTTTGCATGTTGTATATAATTCGCAAACATTTCTTTTGAAGCACAAATATCGAATGTACATTAGTGGAATTTGCACAATAAATGATGATGACGTCCTCCCAGACGTATCCATCGACGGCGACACCCTGTCAATTCTCAGACATCTGTCTGCATCTGTGAGCCCGGACGTAGCTCGCAAAACCAAACTTAGTCTTGAAAATGCGGTCACAAGTACCGCAGAATAGTTCCCCTTGTGCGTTATACGTATACGTATAAGAGGGTTTTGGACGGGCTTTCCGGAGCTGGCGTTTAGCGTTAAGGTCCTCAAGACGCCTACGCTCATCGTTTTCTAAGCTTTCATGAAGAGCTTTTCGCCACTCTGTCTTTCGAGTAGCCAATTTCTGCCACGAATCTGTAGGCAACCCGATTGCCGTTAGGTGACGTTTTAAAACATCTCTAAATCGTAGGTACTGCCCTCCAGATCGTCGTTTCCCGGAACTGAGTTCCGAGTAGAATACAGTTTTTGGCAATCTGGATGACTCCATACGTTCAAGATGTCCGCACCAGCGCAGTTGTCCTTTCATCAAGAGGCACTCCATACCCGCCAAACCCGTCCGACGAAGAACTTCTGTGTTGGGAACCCGATCCTGCCAGCCAATCCGAAGAATAGCTCGGAGACATTTAAGATGGAAAATGTCGAGACGTTTGATATCGCCTTTGTAAAGACACCAAGTCTCCGAAGCATACAGAAGCAGTGGTAGTATTATAGCTTTATACACAGCTATCTTGGTTTGCAGCTTGAGATCATGAGATTCCCAAACACGATCATTAAGTCCACCGAATGCTGCTGCGGCCTTAGCAATCCTTGCGGATATCTCAGACTCGAGTCTATTGTCGCTTTGTACCAGGCTCCCAAGGTATCTAAAAGTACTTACTTCCTCAAGGGCTATTTGGTTTAAGTAGACAGGTGTACCGTCCGCAGATTGCCCCCTTGCGGGTTGTTTTAGTATCTGGGTCTTCGTAGCACTGATTACTAATCCAAATTTGCGACATGATTCGTCTAGATGGTCGAGATATATATCGGCATATTGAATTTCAGCAACGGGAATGGCTGTGACTTTGCTCTTAGCTCTGAAGCGCGATAGGTCGAATACGCTTTTGTCCATGCGAACATTGAGTGTGATCATATGCCTGCATTTTCCTAAAGCGTCAAACATTACCGCGGAGAAGTAGATGGCAAAGAGTGTTGGTGCCATGACGCAACCTTGTTTGACACCGCTTGTTACTGGAAATTTCTCTGTAAAACTCTCCCCAGGGCGTGCACGAGCGAACATGCCTTCATGAAACTGGCGTACCAAGTTGATAAATTTTGGCGGACACCCACATTTCTCCAGTACAACCCACAAGCCAGTTCTCGGGACTCGGTCGAACGCCTTCTCAAGGTCAACAAAACACAAATAGAGGTCACGATACTGTTCAAGGCTTTTTTCTTGAAGCTGTTTTAATACAAATATAGCGTCAACTGTGCCTCTATTTGGTCGAAAACCACATTGGCTTTCAGGAAGGAAGCCTTCAGCCAGCTTAACTAGGCGACCGTTAATGATATGCGCCAAAATTTTGCCAGCCGCAGAAAGCAAGGAGATTCCTCTATATGAGCCACAATCGGAGAGATCACCTTTTCCTTTGTATAGTTTGCTTATTGAAGCATCCTTCCAGTCCTGTGGCACCACTTCCGCGTCCCAAATTTGTAGCATAAGTTCAAACAGTCTGGTTTTAATGTTAGGTCCTCCGTATTTAAAGATTTCTGATGGCAGACTATCAGTACCTGGAGACTTTCCATTCTTCAAACAGTTTACAGCTCTGTTAAACTCTATAAAAGATGGTGGATTTTCGAGGTCAGCGGCGGTTGGCAGTTTCAGATTCAGACTGTTGATATAAGACAAATCCACTCTTTGACTGCCAGGGTTGAGTAACTCATTGAAATGCTCAGCCCAGCGATGGAGAACTTCCGAGGGATCTGTCAGTTTCTTTGTCTTATCGCGTGAATATACGGGAGCTGTTTTATTACAGCGGGGGCCGTTAATTGCTTTAAGGCTTTCAAAGAATTTTGCAGTTTGATTGCTATCTGCCAGAAGCTGTAGTTCTTGAGCCTTTCGTAGCCACCAGTTATTTTTTAACTCCCGCACTTTCTTCTTAAGGATCTGATGTAGTTGTTTCCGCTGCTGATCACTGCGAACGCGTCTTAGTGAATGTCTATATTGTTCAACAAGTTGCCGTATTTGAACATCAGAATCGTCGAACCAATCTTGGTTTTTCTTTTGTTGTTTACCCATAACCTGTTGAGAAACTTTATGCAGCTGGTTAGCGAATAAACGCCATTTGGCATCGATTGATTGACTGCCATCAGTACCAGATAAAGTGGCCTCAAATTCTGCATCCAGTTTCTGTCTGACATCTTCATTGCGAACAAGTTTTGAAAAAGCTAGCCTTGTGTTCTGCTCTACGCGGAGGCTTGATGTTGAGCCTCATCTTGCACCTGATAAGACGATGGTCCGTCCATCCCTGAGCACCACGCATCGCACGAGTAACCATTACATCTTTTAGGTCTTGCCTTCGGACTATGATGTAGTCGAGGAGATGCCAGTGTCTTGAGCGCGGATGCATCCAAGATGTTTTGTGTTTATCAGGTAGCCGAAAAAACGTGTTGGTTATACTGAGATTAAGTTCGGCACATAGTAAGGCATACGCATTTGAATTGCATTTTCCAATGCCATGCCTCCCAAGGACGTTTCTCCAGGCAGTGTGATCTGTGCCGACTCGCGCATTAAAGTCACCGAGCAGGACAATCTTGTCGCATTTGGGTATATTGCAGAGAACCTGGCGAAGTTGATCATAGAACTCCAGCTTTTCCTCATCAGAGCAGGTCATAGTGGGTGCATAAACGCTTACAAGATGGATAAACTTCTTTGCTGCCGTATGGACTCGGAGAGTAATAAGTCTATCGCAGTAGCCTTTAGGTGGTTCTTTTAAAGTGCGGGCAATACTGTTCCTAATCGCGAACCCAACTCCACTCGCAGCGCGTTCTGTAGCAGGCTTTCCCGACCAATAGTAAGTGTATCCACCAAGAGCCTCGCAAAGTTCCCCACTGTCAGCCATATGTGTCTCGCTAATTGCGGCAATATCGATGTTATATCGAGAGAGCTCACGGGCTATTAACGCTGTCTTGCGCTCAGGACATTGGTTATTGTCGCTGTCTCTAAGTGTTCTGACATTCCAAGCAGCCATATTAATCTTCTTCTTATAAATGTGTGTGTTCTTTCGACCGCATAAAGTTGGTGACCAGACGATCGCGGTTAACAGTCTGGGTGAAAATGAGACAGGCATTGTTTAGGCCACCTTTTCTAGGCCCCTCCCCGGACTGGGGAAAGCAGTGATATCCCTGAATAGGGCTGCCTTGTCGTTGGGCGAGCTGCCGAGTCAGTCCTCCTGTCTCGTTTGAGTCCCGAAACGACCATCACCGTCCAATCGCCTACGTGCAGAGAGCCAGCTAAAGATCAAACCCACCAGCTTAACCCTCACTACCAGTCCCCATCGCCGTAGGGCTTGCAAAATCAGTCCTTAAATATTGCCAGGTGTCAACAGCGCGAGAATATATTATAGTGGGTAAGTATGTGCGCAGGTATATACCCACTCTCTCGACTCCTAATTCTTGTGACTAGTGGATCGGGTTACCAATACGACCGGTCAGAAAAAGGGGTTGCAGTGAATGGCCGCAAATCACTAAAGAATCCAAATATGCTACAGCGCCACCATTGCCGGGTGAATTGCCATACTGGCGGGGCCCGCCTCTGGAGCCGTTGCAGACTTTAAGCACTATGTGGAGGATCTACCACTTAAAACTATAAAACTATAGTCACTATTCACTGGATTTAGCCGACACGGTTTACCAGGATGCGGCCACTGCGTGTTTAGCAGTTTCTTGGAGCCACCAGTGAAAAGATTTATGGAACATCAGCAGTATTGTTGCTAGCATCTACATCTATATGTAGACCGACCTGCCATCAGGTGGGAAATTAAGGGATCGTTCCTACTAAATGCTCCACTTGCACCCTATATTCAAATTAAAATCCAATTGCCCAATAAATGACACCGTATGTGAGTAGGGGATATACATAGCCGAAATATGCGGACAACTAGAAATTCTTCTATTTATTTTTCAACATGTGTTTTCTAATTCATTCCTGTCATTCCGGTTCCTAAAGGTGCTAAGGTTTCGGATATTAGTGAATATAGTAGTAGCGGTACTGTCGGCACTTGCGAAGGTTTTTGAGTCAGCATTGTGTCACAGGACTCCAGGTTCAGTTCTGAAGCGCAGCAGAACACGGGCCGTGGGACACGACCTACACAGGATGGCCGAGTGTTATCAAGTACTCAATAGTAGCACACGGTTGTGACGTATTATATTGTTTTAATGGTTATGTTATAATTGCATATTTACATTTGATTATTCCTATAATTAATAATTATCATTGTTATTTGTTACTGTACTAATTTTACACCTTAATATGTAATTAATCGATATTTAACTTTCCATTTGATACATTGATAAAAATATATACATAAGGTAGGAGATTAACAAATATTCATTCTCGTTACAACTGTCAGTTAGAACGTTACTCTGCTGAAATATATACTGGTTGTGTAAAAAGTATCTCGGCGTTTCATTGTGCAAGAACCACGACTGCGTAATAATAGTTTAGTTGCAAATATGATAAAACTTATTTATCGGTAAATCTTGTAGAACTGTGGGTTCCACATGTTATACTAAATGTCATGAATTTAATACCATTTTTCTCACGGTTTGTTATCGTTTTAGAGTTCGAAAGAACTCTTATACAACAGCTTTGTCCGTCCGTCCGTCTATCTGTCTGTTATACAACTTTCAACTCAAGAACTGTAAGAGCTAGAGACTCGCGGTCAACAACATTCGACTCAGTATAGTCGATATACCCCGAAATTACTATGACCTTTGATCTCTGACCTCAAGGCCACGTGATACCATTTTTTCGAACTCTAAGATTTACGGCAATTCATTGCCATTTCTCATTTGTTTACTATATTAATTTGACTAGACAGACTTATCATTAAGAACTATTAACTACTTCGTTGGTATACTGTATTACCGTAAGACATTACAAATGGCAAAATCTTTCTCCGTAGCGTGGACGTAGCAGTGTAGACACGTAGACCGTCGTAGAACCTCGTAGAACCATATGTTATTCGTAGCGTGAACACTCGCCTTAATGAGTGGGGGAATTAGTCGCACTAACACAAATATTATCTGCGAGTGGTTGTTTGTACGTGTCCTCTTAAACAAGGCGTGTACAAACATTCTTGCTCATAATGCAAACTCTATGCTGTGGTGAGTGTCCCAGTTTGCGGTGTTTTGTTACAGCACAGGGTACTTCCTTCAGGTGTTTAGAGTTTGTTTGTATTTGACACGCTTATTACGTATAATTGTTATCTAACTAAACATCATTTGGTTTAGAGTTAAACATTGTCCCTATTTCAAGGTTAACCTAACCAAAATAATTTTGTCTCAAAGGAAAATATTAACAATAATTATGACAGATGAGTACTTCTATATTTTATTACTTTCATGCACGATATTCTCTCAATTGGAAATTGAATTCTTTTCAAATTTAGAAGTTATATAATGTTTTATAATCTTTTATAGAGAAAGACACGTTGTTACATAACAATCTAGTAAAAATAGATCCAGTTTTTTTGTATAGGCCCGGTTTCTATATTAAGAATCGAACCGTTTTACCTACGGACAGGGTCACTCCTCTACGACTACTCAAGTTTATGATATAGCGTTCCCACTCACCCATCTTTCGGTATATGGTGAGAGCCGCTGTACCTACCTTCCAGTGCCCGAAAGCACCTTCAGAGACCAGTTATAGACAGGTCTTGTCCCAAATCCCCTATCCACTTCGGACAGTTAATTTTTGACACATACTATGGAAGTATGTCAAAATTTAACTATCTGTAGGTACATATAGTTAAATTTTGACATATTTCCATAGTATGTGTCAAAAATAGCTCGTTTATTCATATTCCCGACGACGACTACGGACGCCTTAGTTATTTAACAGTAGAGGGTCAATATATTAATATTTTTTAAATAAATGTGATAATCGATATAATGTTCCGATTTTTACGGTTGATTCATTGATATTTTTACATGAAAATATGCATATATAGACCCTCTTTCAGTGTTACCACTCGGTAAAATACAGGCATTATTTGCATATGTGTATCAAAGTCTAATATAGTCTGGCATCGTCCATGCTGTCTATTGTCGTTTTCCGTATGCATCTCACTTTGACAAGGTGAGCTTAACATGGCGTGCGCTAAGCCTTCGTGATGGCCTTGTGTTGGGTTTTTTGTAAGCCAAAGCTGTGGACTTTGTACCTATAATACTCTTGACAGAGGTGAACAAGCCGAACGAGAGGTGTTATGAGGATTTGGAATAAAATTTTATCTTATGACTGAAGGTTATCTCTCAGTAACCACTATACTTACTTGACTGCAAAGCCAAATTTCGTTGCCATTATTGTAAGTTTTGTTTTTATGAAACTGAAACCCGTTATGGAGCAAAACTAGAATTTGTAGAACGCTTGTGCAGGCTGAATAGCAAATAAATAGGTATGTGTCGTAAGATAAACAATAAAAAGCATTTTTGTTACTTGTTTAATGTTTTATTAATAAGTACAATGAACTCGATATAGATATAATAATATGGAGTTTACTGTATTTCTGCCGGAAAGCGAATCTGTCTTAAGACGAATCTGTCCTAAAGCGAACAAGCGATAAATGAGATCTCCCTTTATTTAGAGTATTGGTCCTCAAATCTGTTGTTCTGCTAGAAAACTGGTTGCCTGCCTTTTATATTATTAAAATAATTACTTACTTCGATACTTACGACTTTAAAGCATCTACCACATAAATACTTTAGCTATATTGTAGTTAACGTTATTGTTTATCATAGCAAACACTTTATATACGGCATGAAAATGTCCCTTAAAAGTTATTTCCTTAAATAAATCAAAACTTTTCAGTTATATATTGTATATTTGTCCTTACATCCAATATGTTTTCTGCAATATCAAAACTTATTTTGGTCGCCCAATAAATATATTTTTAAACCATCACAGTTAATAAAGTCCACGACACGTCACAACTTGGGCGTACTTGTTATTTTCTTTCACGAAAATTACTTTGGGCGTTTCAAAGTAATTCTAAATACTGAAAGTATAAACTTTAATCATTTATTAAAGTTTGTTGGACAGGCCGTAGATCAAAGGACGAGATCCCGTTACGTTTTTTCTCTGTAATGCGACTATCGAACGAAGTATACTGAGATTTCAGAGATGCAAATTATTACAAGGGCTTATTCAAATTAGAGGATTTCGGATGGTCAGTGCGGTCAAGACCATCCATTTTAGATTATAGGTAATTTGCATTGGTTTTCTTAACGTAAAGGAGGGGATAAACTGATACTTAGCGGTCTTTTCGGTCACAGCCAAACATTCTTGTGTTTTATTCCTTTGGTGTGTAGGATGTCCAGATTTCTGAAAGCGGTAATGTTCTAGTGGTAGATGGGAGTAGTGTAATATCTTTAGGCTGGCAGCACATGGAATCCTTTTTTGGAAAGGTCTTCAATGCTCAAGTGATTCCCTTTATTTTGCAAGAGTATATAGGCTACGATAATCACTTACTAAAAGACAAGCCGTATTTAACTATCACTCAACACTTTATTCGAAAAAAGATGTATCTCATTTTGACACATTGACATATTACAAATTTGCTTTAAATGTGTAATATTCATATATGTACAACTTAGTTGTTAGTTAGTTTGCTGTAGACAATAATATATAAGACAGTATGCATTTAAATAGCGTGGTATTTTAATGGATGCTAGCTATTCATGGACAACCATTAGAAATTAACACCTCACTAAAGAGGAACATTCTTATCGTTTATTAAGCATAAATAGACGCGTTTAGGTCGTAATGGCTAATAAAAGTTGTAGCTCAGGTGGCCGACGCCTTATACTTCAAAAATAAATCAGAAAATGCTTTGCGGTAACCATCCTTACAAAAACCGTCACGGTTTTTTACTCTTTCAATGTAACTTTACAAAAGTAAAAATGTAGGAGGCTCCAGGGGTCTTTTTAATTTGGTCATGTCGTACCTTCAATGGGGTACACGTTTAGGATTAGCTCTTAATTAAATTTTCTTATAATTTAGGACAAGAGTTCGTTAATGCAAATTTTAGTTTTCTCTTGTGTGAAATTCTGAGTCCTTAATTGTGGATGTTTAACTTATAATCTTAGCTGAGTATGTACCAGAACATGACGAACACTTACGCCTTTATAGCCTCAAACGGGTAAAGCAGAGGTGTAATACACCAGGTGCCTTATTATAAAATACTAGAAGTCAAGGCGAAAGGCCTTGACTTCTTGCTATTAAGAAAAAGGAAAATAATGATTTAATCATAATTATATAGGCAAGTATGGAGTCTGCTTTATATTGTACTTATTATTATTATACTTGTTGCAATATCCATTTTTGATCTTCCAAAACCGACGCAGGCTTCTAAAAATGTATTATTAATATGCCACGCGTTGAAAGCGTTCTACACGCTCTTTTAACTTTTCTTAAAGTAAACACGTACGTGTCACAACCTTTCAGCTGCTAAAAATACACGTCTCAATTGATTCACCATCTATCTCGACTCAAAAAGGAATATTTTACGTTAGACATCAGCTGTTATAAAAGATTTTCGCTGAACTCCATTCTAATTTTAGATTTGGCGCCGCCAATGAAACTTGTAAGTTATAATTATGTATAACGCGTTTAAAAATTTGTGTATGCCTGTAATTTATAACTAGCCAGTGAGTTTTAGAGCTCAAGTACACGATATCGCCGCCGCGCCGACACCGCTCCGTCACCGTGTCTCTCAGCTGTATATACTTTTGCAACTGCACCGCCCCCGCGCCGACCCCGCGCCGCCACCGCGCCGCCGCCGCGCCGACACCGCGCCATTATTCGCCACTGTTTAATTTTGCTTATTCCATTACCGACCGCCAACGTATGCGCTCGTATTAACTTTTTAGTAATCTATCATGGATAATTTTGATTACGAAACGTTCATAACTTTAGTTAAGGACAAAGTAGAGTAGTGTTATGCAATGTATTACTAACAACTGTCTAGTGGGATATTAAAATCAAACGGCGGGGACGCGGTGGCGCAGTGGTGGCGGCGCGGTGGCGGCGAGGTGGCGGCGCGGTGGCGGTGCGGTGGTGGCGCGGTGGCGGCGTGGTGCCGGCGCGGTGGCGGCGCGGTAGCGGAACGGTTACGGCACGGCGGCGGCATCGTATACAGGAGCCGTTAAGCTTGAGATTGAGGTTGCTTTTTCGAAGTGAGCCCACTCTCAACACAAGGATTCTAGATTTGCACGAGTGCTTATCTCATAGTAATTCGTAACCCAAATTAAAAGTTTTCTTAAAAAAATATATTCTGATTCAAATGAATTGTATTGTCAGATGTTTTATAAACACCACACACTCGATAATATAATGTTATTATATTTATACATAAAGATTAAAAATATACACGCACTGTTAAAGGACATGAAATCAAGTTACTCGTATAATATTAAACATATCGTATCGCAATATAAGAGTATTATCACTTTAGCCTCCTATCTATAAAATATTATAGCTTAACAATCTTGTGTTTCTGTAATGTGAACGTTGCCCTCCATACGTAGCATAACGAAGTGTATAACGAATATGAAAATAACATTATTTCGTCATTGCCGCTTATTTCAAAGCCATGCAAAACAAATTATAGTATAATAAGCATTGTAAGCCCATTTCCAGGAAGCTATATAATCAATCCTTAATTCAATCCTGGCCTGTTTCGTTAAATGAATTCGTTCTAGTTTTGAAAAATACTCGACCTGCCATTCGCCTGGAGGATATTTTCCATTTTCGAATTAATCCTAACTAATATTGGGGATAACCCATAACGCATTTTGAAAGCCTCAAATGTATATTGATTTTACTGATGCCTATCACACAAAATAGAGACGTTTTATTTGGGAATAATTATGTGTTTGAGAACCCAGTTAAGCTTTTCAGTCACTGGTTAAAATTCAAAAACATCTTCTTCTTCTTTTTCCTCTCCTTATCCCATTATTTGGGGTCGGGTCTCCTCACTTGCCTGCGCCAAGTCAAACGATCTTGGGTTTTCATTTCGTGCAATTGGGCTTTCTTGAAATCTCTTTCAATAGAGCTCCACCAGGTCAACGGCGGGCGGCCTCTCCCTCGCTTTTGTTCTGGGAGGTTTAATGCAGTTCGAACCACATGATTTTCGTCTCGTCTTCTGACATGGCCTTACCAGCGAAGGCGGTTTTCAGTGATTTTATCTGCGATTGGTGCAACTTTAAAGCTTGCTCTTATATATTCATTGCGGATTTTATCCAGTCGCGTCACGCCTCCCGCCCACCTGAGCATCTTCATTTCACTGGTATGCACCTTTTGTTCATGCGTCTTCTTTGTTGTCCAGCATTCAGACCCATATAATAACGCCGGGCGGACTGCCGTTTTATATACTTTACCCTTAATTTTGACGGGTATACGTGGGTCGCATAGTACGCCAGTAAGTGAGCGCCATTTTTGCCATGCGACGTTTATCCTGTAGGTCACATCAGCGTCTACATTGGCATCGGGTGTAAGTATGGAGCCTAGATATTTAAATTTCTTACCAGTGCGGATAGGTGTAGTTTCAATAGAGATGGTTTCAGATCTAGTGTTGCCGCTGAAAGGGCATTCAAATTCAAATTCAAATTCAAAAACATATGATGTAAGATAATTATTTTAAGTGATTTTAAAATTAAAAGATGTTGAATGTGACTGCAGTATATAAGGCCTTGAGGTCGATTCCCGAATTTGAATGTAAACTCTGGCTATCCCTTCGGAGTAAAAGTGTGAGAAGCTATGTATAACATTTCAAAATAAAACGTTAACTGCTTCTGTATTTCGAAATTAAATTGCTTATATGGATTTTGTGTCATGTTGTTTATTAACACTTTTATTACATAATTTTAAAAATATTATGTACTGAACCTATAACACTGTTTTAGTTATTTTAAATTATTAATTTATTAAATTTAAATGTACCCTTGACCTGATGTTTCGGTTGCAGTCGTAAGTAGTCGTGTAAACAACGCAACAAAATTCTTGAAAAGCAGTTTAATTTCAATGTATAACATTCGCGTAAACGTAAGAAAATATAATGCATATCTATTGTAATTATTTTCTTTAAATATATTTTCAAAGCCATTATACCGTAGGATTAGATTAATAGGCAGTATATCATTACGAGGTTATATGTTTTGATGACAATAACATATCTAATTGATAGCTGATACTCAATCAGTTATCAGAAGAGTTGGGGTAAATCGCCATAGCAACATTATCGTAATAGCACATTTATATTTCATTGCCTTTTTAATAAACCACTGTCATTATCACGTCACTGCTCAAATACTTCTGAATATTTTAAGACGTGGGCAGCGGGTTTCCACTTTTTATATAAACAGCAATGGTTCGTCTAATAAACAATTTATTGTTCACCTAAAAAGGTCGCGAAGACCGTCCAAGTAACAAAGGTCACATCTACAAAGTTCCTAACAGATTTCTATTGTAGTGTTTTCGGAATAAACAGAACATAGCCGCACTCTAAGTTCGCAACAAAAAGAGGTGCCCGCTAAAATATCAATGGAGATTTGCGGAGGGATATTGAATTTTCTCTTGAAAAGCAACTAACAATGGTTTTGACATGGGTCCGCACGGATATGAGTGCTTTTGAACAGTCAATAAGTTCGAGGCTTAATTGAGTTTTTCCTAAAATTAAGGGCAAACTTCCCGTAATTGTGCAACCAAGTTTAATTAGAGACTTTAATAATAAATGCCGACGAAAACTGAGATCCACCGCGAAATGGTATTTTGGTTTTTCCTTATTGAAGAGTGCTATAAATAATAAAAACGTTTAAAAGAACTCAAACTGCTTAAGAACACACATATAAATTTACTTTTATGTCTGTTACAGATGTTCAATCGTAATGAGAAGAACGTGAATTGGTAAGTAGGTCAAACTTTAACACAGGTCACTAAATAATGCAAAGAGGGACCGAAAGCATCTTATTTAGTACGACGCAAGTAAGTTCATACATGTTTACATTCAAAATACATGCATCAAATATCGTTGACACCGCAATAGTCGTGTAGAACAAAAAGATAAGGAGTTCATCCAACACAATGGTTGCAGAATTTTTATTGTAACTGTAAGTTTATATTAAAGAAAACTGCCTCGGTGGCGCAGCGATACTGAATGTGACTGCTGCGTGTGAGGTCTCGGGTTTGAGTCCCGGGTCAGGCAAAATATTAAGTTTTCTATCAAGAAATCAACAGTAGCAGCACGAAATCTGGAATTGATCCCCGTAAACGGCTATAGACTCACCACCTACTTCGTGGAACAGACAGCAACAAAAGTAGACAAAAATTGAACAAATTTCCTACGCTGCAATCACACCGCAGTAAAGTTTTGTGGAGAAACCTAATGCAGCATGATAACATTAGGTTTTCTTTAACATTTGGGACTGTTTGTTGCTTTATGTTGAATCTTTCTTTCACTGTTATGGTACCCTATGTCCTTTTCTGTACACATTTTATCAAGGGTACAGAAAATGACATATGTACCTTTCATCCTGGAGAAAGAACTGTTTTCAAGCAAGCGAAGCCGAGGCTAAAAGCCAATGTCTTATATTTTATTGATGATGTATAATTAGATTTTCTCAATAACAAGGAAATATTTCCTATGTGACTACTAACGACCGCGATCAGGTTTTAATCGAGTCCTGGGTCCTTCAAACAAGGCGCGTAAAAGCGCCTCCTTAGGTCGTCAAAGTAGGCACCTCGGCACCACTACATGTGAGGACATAGTGTGGAGGTCTTTACTCGTGAACTACACGACTGCATACCATCAGGAGGAGTGTAGTCATTTTGACAGGCAATAATAAAAAATAAAAATAAAATTATGAAGCTATTTAATTTTTGCATTCACATTTAATTCTGCAGGTCTACTTAGTCCGACTCCATCATTGTATTGTTCAGGTAAATTAAAGTGGTTATTTGTCGGAGTTGGCTCGTTCAGCTTGCTTAACTTGTTAAAATCTCGAGATTTTATTATACCTATTGCAGTGGAATAAAGGTTTTTAAATTATAAATAATGTAATGCATACAAGAACTGGTGTATGATACAGTGTTTTAAAACTTAAAGGTCACCCAACGTTGCAAATCAATAATCAACCGCAACTCCATCGCTCAAACGTAATTACAATATGTAATTTCCATGTCAACATGATCTAATAATTAAACGAAGTCAATAAAATAATCCCAACCTTATTAGGTAAGAAAACAATGATTAAACATAATTAGCAGTACGAACATTGATTAATCCATTTTCTCTCTTTAGCTTGAACACAGAGATTGTCGAATGGCACGCTTCGACGAGTCCCCTCCGTAGACAACCCCGGCCCTCCTAATAATCTATCGACATCGCTATATTGCAAGAATCTTAGGAATTGGACGTGAAATACAATAACAGATTTAATAGAGAGTTACTGTAAACTTTCTTTGAAAATATTTTATAGAACATATGTATTTTAAAATAAAGAAATAGTAATAAGAAGTAGCTCTCTTCTTACTACTATATCTTTATTTTTATTAGCACATGTCGTCCCACTGCAGGGCAATGGCCTCCTTTACTACTTTCAATTGTTCTTTAGCCTTTTTTTACATATGTAATGAACGTATAAATGTAATAAAAGTATTACCTGTTTAAACTTGGCAGCGAATAAGTTGCGGCCGAGTGCACAACGGCAACCATAACTTTTCAAGTTCTGTACATAGATTACTGTGCAGTGGATTATAGTTTATTTTATAAACAAGTGAATGTAATTTTTTGGAAAAGTCTATTTTTATTAAAAATACTAGCGGCTACATTTTGATTGGCACCTTGGCAAAAATATGATCCCCTATTTATAATTATACATAAAAATTAGATTATTATTACATACTCGATCCATGTAGCAATCTTGTAGCTGGATCTCGTACTAAAATCAAAATCTGTTGACTTTTAAATAATTTGCATAATTATTAAATTTTATACGCACTAAAGCGTTACTTTGATGTTATAATATTTGGTATCTTTAATTCAAACTCAATATTTACAGTCATTTATGTAAATTCAGTATAATTATTATAAATCTTAAAATTATGAGTATAAAGTCAAAGTATGTAATTCTCTGGTTTGTACTATAATTTATCAAAAAGTATATCATATCAAAGGCAAAGGATGGTGTTGCCATATAAAGTGCAGGTATGAGAATCTCTCATGTGTAACTGATCTGAACTGTCTCGCATGTGTAGAATTAATTAATATAAGCTAGACATGCATTTTGCATGCTTTCTAAACTAATTTCTTATAATAGAACACCTGAGCTTAAAAACTAAATATTGAACTAACGTCATGTTAGTCACGTTCCAACCAAATTAACCAATAGGAATAAACATAAATTCCCCTCAGTAACATATTGAACATTGGGCTACTCAAATATTCAAACGAACCCATCAATTTTGTCCGAAATAAGAGAGGCCTACAAATCGGCGTGAATGCGATAGGAATGTATGAAATACCGCCCGGAGATTATTTATCGAGTGATTCGTGATTTAGTGGTCCGGATTCTTTTCAATCATGACATTTTATCCATACCGCCCTTTTGTAATCCTGTCCACAACGATCATTCCCTCCCTTTTCAGTTCAAACGTAAATATTACTTTTATGTTGAATATTATTTATTGTGACGAAAATAAATCTAACTAATATTATTGATGTGAATATGTTTGTGTGTCCTTTGGTAATGTTAGGAAAAAGGAAAATTTATTTAAAGGGAATAGTTTGAGAAATGGTTTTAACATTTCAAAAAGGTAAGGCAACGTTTTTACGCAAGCAAAATAAAACACCATATAGACTTTACTATTAGGCTATGGATGCAGATGGTTATTTAACTAAATAGAAAGTAATGGTACTCTAGCTTGAATTAACTAATCATTGTACAGTGGCCCTATTTTTTTTTTAATATACTTACAGTATAATAGGAAAACAAGACACAATATACTTATATAGGTTACCTTTTATTGCAACATTATCCTTCTCGCGTTTTTAAATTAATTACCGCAGGTATACATTATTTCATAATTTTATTGTCTACTAGCTGACCCGGCAAACTTCGTACCGCCTCAGAATCAATAAATAAAAAAGCTGAATGATAAATGCAGAATGTTTCAACTGTAGTAAAAAATGTGGTCAAAACTTAACCAGAACAAAAATAATTCGTAATCAAAAAAAAATGTTCGATATGAATTAAGTTTTATTATTATTTTTAATTACACATGATGTTGCTTGAAAAATTGGTATGTCACAAAGTTTAGGAGCTTACAAAAGTATTTATTTTGGGTTCGAGGGGAAACATGTCGATATGATAATCGCAAACAATGTACGAATTTGATGCGGTGATAAAGATATGACGGAATCCTTGAGCGTATTATCCCAATGCGAATCGTTTTCGAGTAACTGTAATAGTTGACACGCCCCACGGTAAGTCGCACACAGATGTCCATGTGTAATAGCGTGGCATATCAGCATACAGCAAAGTGCGAGCGAAAATATCTGTTTGACAAACTGAGAAAAAACTTGTTAACGTGGTCGACGGTGGACGTGCCGCTCTATCCGCCGCGTTCCCTTGATTGAAATACACTCGTTATCCATTTTCTAGATGAACTGCCAAATACAATGCCAATTTTGAAGCAATCTGAACTTAGGACAGTGGTGTTCCCGCTTGAATTCTTCAATTGCTGCACACGAACACACTAATTTACTGCATGATACACTATCACATCATACATTAAACCGCATTATGCACATAAAAATAAAATTCAACCGAGACAACGCGGCCTTTACGCCCAGATTCCCGCCAAAGTCCGTAAAATATTATAGTTGCAATCAGAAATTCTGAACGACGGGACGAACATCAAACGTTTCACATTCAAAACCAAAAAAATGAAAAAACTACTTCACTTTTAAATTTAATTTGATTACTGGACGACTTTTAAATTTAATTGATTTCTAAACGACGGGACGAACATCAAATGTTTGACAGGTAGGTATACTTTCTAAGGGAAAGCGAAATTGTTGGTTTTACTATATTCCAAGCATTTTTTTTTTCATATTTACTCACCTTTTAAACCTTCCATGGACTTCTACAAACATTTCAAAACCAAAATCAGCTAAATTGGCCCAGCCGTTCTTGAGTTTTAGCGAGACTAACGAACAGCAATTGATTTTTATATATCATATATATGTGTATACTGGTAATTGATTTCATTTATGTGCCTGTTTAAATTAAGTTAAATTTATTTGTGTTATTGAAATTTCATTATTTTATTGTAAAGGTGTAAAATATTTGCATGTCAAATTACTGACTAAATGGTAGAGCTTATATTTATTTTTAAGACCTATAATGTATACAACACTTAAAGCAAATAAATTATTATTATTACTATGTTTATCTTATCACAGGCACTTCCTAACATATTAGAAAAAAATCTGGCCCTTTGGGAGGCTTACACGGAGATATGGGTCCAACATGAAAAGGCCCTTCGAGATTTTTAATCAAAGGCGGTATGGGACAGCGACAGCGCCACTAGCCATAAGGCAGGCGTAAGACTATTGCTACGTATGGTTTCTAATATATGGGCTATGAGTTTGGGTGTTTGGTTATTATTATTATACAATATATAAACATAATAATAAAAAAGTAACATATATATTCTTAATGTAATTTTCAAACATAAGAAAGGTTTTTATACGCATCATATTTTACAGAGTAAACTTGTTCATGATTGTATACATCGTATACAGCGCCATAGTATACAAAACAACAATATTTTGTCGCTACATTTATACAAAAAGCTTTATAAAAATATTGAACACAATGCGCTTTCATGTAATAATTTCTAACAAAAAGGAACGTGTAGCATCGTAGCAGAACGCTACGTTCGTGTCTACAGCGTAGCACGTAGCCACATTACGAGAAAGAACTCGACATTTCATTTCAAGTATCCGATTTCCACTTCATGGTACACAAAAGCTCTCTGAAGCGAGGGTGTAACGTTCAGTCTTTTTAAAATGTTCTACAGTAAGTACATCGTAAGAACTCACCTATTTTTCATTAACAAAAATGTCTTAACATTTCCTACAGTTTAAGTATTTAAAACTTAAGGAATTACGAAAAGATTTTCATTTTATTTCCTCGACCCATAGTGTCTCAAAGCGTTATCAAGGATCTCTTTTGGTTACCATCCTTAAAATTCCTCAAATACTTAAGATATTTTTTGTTAGAAAGGCATTAAGGATTTTACGGTAATTCAATTCAGACAACGCATTTTTGATAATCTCTGTGTAACAGAGATATTTTATTTTAAACATGTTTTAAATTCTCTTCCAGTATTTCAATTCATGCCTACATTGGTAGCGGTAGACAGGGTAGAATTACAGCCTAGTGAGAGTCAAGATGGCGGGTGTACCATAGCGAATAAAATTGTACCAATTACCAAAAAAATATACCTGATATTCACTATTTAAAAAAATATGTACCTCCTTTAGAATGAAATTATTTCAAAATTAAGATACACCCGCCATACTGACATCAAGATGGCGGATGTTTTATAATATTTTAATATTTAACCATTAGTAATAAAATATAATTACACCAAAAAACTGTACCTAAAAAGTACCTCAAGTAAAAAAACAGACACTTGATCAGTTCAATAGTTACTGAAAAATAAAACAACCGTGTCTTGTGTAACAAGCAAACACAATAATTATCATGATATATTGGTAAATAGTTATATATACATCTAAATTTTACGGATATTTTAAATTAGGAATTATATGAACACGAATAGAAGCGGCGGTGACCCCGAGGCGAGACCAACGAATTGAAATGCAGTAGGTCTCAGATTCGAATCCTGGGCGCGATGTCTGTCAGGGTAGCTAGTATAAATATAATAAATAATCCGTATTCATATAAAAAGAAAGTATCCAAGCGTTTGTCCCGGTTTGCATCCCAAGCTTTTCGCTTAAGAGCCCAGTGTCCGCTGTTATTAGTCCACCCAGATTTGATGGAATATCAGTTTTTACACGGAGCCATTGCCATCTGATCTCCGCAACCCAGAACGTGAAACGTCATTTGGTTGGTTAGACTAGTTAGTCAGGATATTTGAAGGTACTGAATTCCCTATAAAGATTGTCAAAGATGTTCATGACAGCCGGGAACGACGGCTTAACGTGCTCTCCGAGGCACGGAAGCTAGCGATCATTATTTAACAAATTCACAGATAAAGGAGGTGTGCAAATTACGGCCTTAGTGGACAAGAATATAATTTATTGTAAAAATGTCTCATAATATTTTATTTGTCGCCATCGTTTTCTTTTAACCGAACCTAGCGGGAAAAAGGATTTAATTTTTTTACAATGTATTTATTCAGTAAACCATTGTGGCTTGGGACAACATTGCCAGTGTTGAACAAAAGGTATTTTTTATAAGAAATAAAATTATTAGAAAACATTATTATTTATATTACATTAAGTTTTTACTAACACAAGTAATAATATTACTTGTTTTAGTAAAAACTCCACATATTATGCGGATTAAACAGGGATGTAATAGTATCAATTTATTAATGTTGTGATTTATTTTACTAATCAATAGATTGACCAATTCAATGTAATGGCATTATTCAATATGTGGTAGTGACAACACTTTTGTTGGGCACTCGATCTTCATTGTCATTTATCATTCGTGATATGACAATGTTATGAGAGAGCTATAAAGTACAAATGCCTGAATTTTAAGAGGCAAAATACAATTCAAGCATATAAGCCGTAAAGTATACTATGTGTACATTTTAATTGATAACAGCATTACAGCTGTAACTGCATAGTAGGCAGAAGAACAGTAGGCTGCTGTGCACATATATAATGTCCATCATATGGTATTTATGTTGGGCAAGGTTTCAAAATAATGTAGCACCTCCTGCACCACACCTCGATAGTATGTTTAGTCATAATGAAGGTAATGTAGTGGTTGGACACTAATAAACTAATACCAAAATATACTATTGTTTACTTTAGCCTTTGTTTCTTGGACTATTAATTAAGCTTTAACAATAAATGAATAGTAACTATAGTTATTTGATGGGCGCTTGCTTTGCAGAGCGAGCACTGCTACCTGAGTTCAGTTAAGTAACTAGTTTTACCCTAGCGAGCTCTGTAAACCAGCTATATAAACTTATTCTAGGTTTTTAGAGAGAAACAAGTATAATTAATACATTCATTTTGAAAAAATTGCTTTGTGCCAAAGTATCACCGGAGCAATTCTGTTCATTTTGGATGCCTTATATAGCTGAAACCCAACTAGATAGCATGTTGAAATTACACAAGGTTATAGAATACTAATAGTTCTTCGTAAAACATACAGTTTTATTTTTGTCCATGCGAGGCCGAAGTTGTTCGATAAGTTATTGGAGCGCGCCCAGGATTCGAATCTGAGACCTACTGCATTGCAGTGTGTTGGTCTCGCCTCGGGGTCACCGCCGCTTCTATTCGCGTTCATATAATTCGTAATTAAAAATATCCGTAAAATATAGATGTATATATAACTATTTATCAATATATCATGATAATTATCATGTTTGCTTTTTACACAAGACACGGTTGTTTTATTTTTCAGTAACTATTGAACTAATCAAGTGTCTGTTTTTTTATTTGAGGTACTTTTTAGGTACATGTTTTTGGTGTAATTATATTTTATTACTAATGGTTAAATATTAAAATATTGTAAAACACCCGCCATCTTGATGTCAGTTTGGGGGTGTATCTTAATTTCGAAATAATTTCGTTTTAAAGGAGGTACAGATTTTTGAAAGCTAGGTACAAAATAGTGAATATCAGGTAATTTTTTTGGTAATTGGTACAATTTATATTGCTATGGTACACTCGCCATCTTGACTCTCACGCCATCTACCAAACCCTTACAGACTCTATGCTGCTACAAAAAATTGCCTAACAGAAAAATCCAAGATCACTTTATCCGTACAAATTATGTTTTGTTCTGAAAGTACCTCTCCATATACAAGGAAAGAAAGGCACTTTAGAAAATAAATGTGTTATTATTTATTTCCGTATCTTATCTTAACTATATGGATTGTATTATTTATTATATATGCGATATCGAATAAAGCCTTGGTAATCTCATAAACTGTTTAAACGTTATCGCAGATAAATGCTTCTTCCGCAATTAATTAATGAGAAACAAATTTCAAGAAGCTGAATCCGGTATAATAATCTCTTAATGCTTATTTATTTACTTAGTTGTAACTTTACTGACTGTTTATCACCGTAGAGAACCGAGTCGATTTAACTCGCAATTTAAAAAAGAATATACTGGTAAGTTATTCATCTAATGGACTATTACAATGTATAAATAATATTGTACACTTATACAAACTATATGTATATCTGGCCGAAATTTAAAATTTTATTGATCAATCATAAGTGAGTACAATTATAATATATCAGCAACCATAAAAAACAAGTTAAAATAATTTACACAATATACAAATTGCATGCCATAGTAACTAATATAAAACATTGTAATGTATTGTAAAGTCAAAAAGGTATATCATAGATATTAAACATATCATAGAAATAAATCAGTTTAAAAATGTCTGAATGTTGTCCGATTGCACACACACTGGCATGTTTACATGTTTAAGATGCAGAGGTATTTTGTAGACATATGAACATCTTCTACGAGTCTGAACAAAAACCATAACCTTTCCCTGAGATAGTAATTCATTATGTATCAAGTTTATTGTTCAGTCTTCCATATCATTCAATTGTAAACACCGAACATTCTTTTATTGGGAGATGCCGCATTTCCACTAATTTCACCCCACAAGCAAACGTCACGTCACGGGTCTCCGAGGGTTTAGTTACATATATTATTATGTACACGTATACGTTTTTATCTCGAAATTTTCTTGCAATGGACAAAAATATTTTCTCGTTCGCGGAGCTAAACGGCACCACGTTTAACATAGACGTGACGCCTTTGATGCTTTTAGGTCGAGATCACATTAGAGTGGAAGTAATTTTTAATGTCTTTGTATACCTACCTTTTTCTCCATTAGCGGTATACGTCATAAAACTTGGCTCTCTGTCACGTGTATTGTGTTATTATTTGCTTACAGACAACAACGGGAAAATGCTCGAAAATTTCGGATAATTATTAGGTTTTCTTTTAGAACGTTTACAATAGTAACACTATGTCTGGGACTAAATATTCTCTCTAAAAATCATCTCTTATTACGCGGCAAATTATCAATGGAGCATATCGTTATTTTTTAAGTTGCTTAACAAATCGATTATTCGTAGTAATTAATGCATGAAATGCGTTTCTATATTTAAGTGTATTTTATAAGCTTCAAATAACGATTCGCTTTGTAAACAAGGCCCAGAATAACCAATGTCCTCCATTCTACAATTAAATCAAATTGTCCAAAATACTATCGGTGCGCCGCCAAAATTTTGATGTAAAACGTTAATGAAATTTTCCATAACTGGTTCAATAATGTTAATAAATATTCAAGAGTCGACGCAACTTCGATGCTCTCAATTTGCAAACCCACTTACTGTAACCACGACGATGCTTCGTCCATAATAGGTTCAATAACATGTTTTATAATGACTACAGGCTTATATTAATTATAAGGCTTGCGTAATTATCATTCCATGAATAATATAAGACAATAATCGAGAAATATCTGCGGTATGTTTGAAGGATAGAATGAGGAGAAGTGATACACCCACTTTATTTCAAGATGCACTAACAATAATCGAGGAAGATACTCTAAGATGCACTTTTCACAGATATGAACAAAATAAGATTGAGTAATAAATTGTAGTAGATATCGATTGTGAACTGGGTGTAGTCAGTATGTAATCAATTCCGATTATTCGAATGGGAATCGATTCAACGTTAGATTCTGATTGTCCATTTTTATAACTAACTCAAATGAATAATTCTTAGATTTTCGATTCGATTCTTAGATTGTTCCGGATTTTGGGACTATACCCATTTAGGTGTTATAGGCTTACCTCTTATGGCACTTAATCTTGACAATAGACGTTATCACTTTCTAATAGGCTCTTCAGAGATATGTTAGCTAGCATTATGCCTTGTTATAACTGTTCAACCTAGAACAGAATATAAAAATAACATTTAGTAAATACTACTACTTATAATGGGCCTCATACACTTGAGCGTATTACATGCATGTTGCAAACTACTGATGCGAGGCACTCACGCATGTAACCCGATAAATCAGTATAATATACATATATCAGTCCTACATGCACAAACTACATGTAATGTATGATACATTACATGTAGTATTTGCGTCATGTGCAAGTATCCTAAGATTATATATTTTGTTCTATTTTTAGTTAATTGAACAGACTTCATCTTTTGTACTATTTATTACGATGAAACTGGAGTGTATAAACTGTTCAAGAAACCTCTTCAATATTTTCTCCAATAAATTGTACATTTTAACTATTTAAGCCGATTATACGATTCAGAAAATAACGGCAATTACTGCAGAGTACTGTATAAGTGGGTATTTATCTTATTAACGTAGAAAATACCTGTTCTAATTTAATATATTAAATGCTTGAATTTTTGGGCTGCTATTTGATCGCGATTGCGATATAATATGGCAAAACACTTTAGTTTATGATATGTACTGACAGGTATTTTTTAATTCTTGTAATTAACATGTACAAACACCAAACACATAATGTGCCAAAGATCAGGTAAAAAAAAATATTGAAAATATACAGCAAACGGTACCAATTTGTGACGTTTAAATCCGCACAAACTAGGAACAATACTTTTTGGACCACGGTCAAGTTTTTGTCCCATGTGGGGTCGAATCCATAACACTCAGTGCCTAGGCAATGGTAAAATGACCACTTAAGCCACTACGCAGTTCATGCTGTCAAAACGTGCCGTACCACACTTTTTTACCACTGAAAATAGTGTCTTCAAAAGCGCCAATCCTAACTAATATTATAAATGCAAATGTGAGTTTGTTTGTTACGCTTTTATGCCTTAGCTACTCGACTGATCATCGTGGAATTTCGCATACACGTTGTCAGGGGAACAGAAAAGGACATACGGTATCTTATTGGAAAAAGTGCTGTTACTAACCTCACATATCTACAATTACGCGAGCGTAGCCGCGGGTAAAAATTTAGTACTTACTATTTTTAAAGTTATTTTTATAAACAAATCTCCCAAACGATGAGTTTCGTATTCAAATATAGAACACAACAGTTTTTACATCAGCTGTGGGAATACCGGGACCATATATCTCAATATTCAGATTTAAATTTTAAAACGTGGCCCATTTTCAACAATATTAAGGTTCCCACGGTGTGTTCAGCAGAATGCCAAACCAGGTACACGATTGTGCAATTTATCACAAAATATTTTATTACCCACGGAGGGCTTCCTACTTCAGTGTTCGCTTATCTTACTCATATTTTTATGAACTTTATTTTTCTGAGTTTAAAATTAGAGCAGGATTACTTACCGTGAATCTGTTTAACAAGGAAACTAGTTTTCGTTTCCTTAGATAAACGGCTTTTTTATTTTGTTAAAGTTCACTTTGTAATACTGTGTATTCGCTCAGAATAAATTTAGAATACTTATTTTAACGAATGCCGCTGCACGGATGCCGTGGTTAAGGGACGCCAATGACCTTGAGCATTTAACGTTTGCGACTCACTTCTAAACATTTTACGATAATTTACTGCCACCTAGTGAGATATAGTGATGATGTAATTGTCCTATACTACAACTAATAGTAGTATAGGACAATTACATCAACAATAGTTTAGTTTAGTATTAGTCTAAACTAATACTAAACTATTATTAATTATTATCTTAGGTCAATCACCTACACTCAAATATTGATAAAATTACGTAAATATACGAGAGCGTTTTGGGGGAAATATTGCATACGTCTATCCGTCACAAAGGCTAACGCCGTATGCCCCAGACCCTGTCAACTCTGTATGGGGCTAAGTTTATACCTACGGGGGCTGAATTTTATTATTTTTTAACTAGCTGACCCGCGCAACTTCGTCTGCTTCACATAAGTGAATTTTCCTAGTTTTTGCAATATTTTTCATTTATGCTCCGCTCCTATTAGTCGTAGCGTGATGTTATATAGCCTATAGCCTTCCTCTATAAATGGGCTATCCAACACTGAAATATTTTTCTAATTTTTACCTGTAGTTCCTTAGATTACCGCGTTCAACCAAACAAACAAAATGTGAGTGAAGTCGGCGCGTGAGCGCCCCCGCCTTTTTATAAATGCAGCGGATGGCCGTTTCGCGCGTTAAACAACAATCAACCGTATAGCCGTACCCATACTGGCGCGGCGAGATTTGGAATTTTTATTTCATCTATATCTTGTGTGTTTATAAACCGATTCCTATATTTTCTTTTATAATATAAATATTAAAGTGTACTTTTTGAATATGGGAGTTTGATAAAGATATATCTATGTGAAATACAAATTATTTATGTATTTTAAAACACTTTGAAGAAATGCCTAACGATTAAACACGTTATTGTGGCTAATTTATAAAAGATAGATATATACTATTAAGGACTTTTTTGTAGATCTTTTGAAGACCATCATCTTTGTAATACATACTTTTGGTGTATGATCAACGTATGCGAGGATAAGAGCTCGAAAGCGCATTTTCGTCCGACTTGCTTCAAATTTATCGTCACTGCTCAGCTCCTATGTGTCTTAACGTTATGTTATATAGCCTATAACCTGCCCAGGAGTATGGACTACAATCGTACCAAGTTTGGTTAAAATCCCTTCAGTAGTTTTTGACCCATGCGTGCACATACAGACAGACAGACAGACAGACAGACAAAAAATTTACTGATTGCATTTTTGTCATCAGTATCGATCACCATTCATCCTCCAATATTAATTTTGAATATATATTCAATGTACAGAATTGACCTCTCTACAGTTTTATTATAAGTATAGATATTGCAACACCAAAGTATCGACGGCTTAAAAATGTTTTTATTTTAATTTATTACAAATATAATGTAAAAACTTGGAAATAATTATGAATTATATTTTTGATAATTAAACAATAGAGTAAAGTATCTTAATCGAAGTATAAAAAAGATAATTCAATATATAAATATTTACAATTAATTTCGTGTTATTTACTAGCAACACTACAAGATAAATGTCTGCCACCGCTTGCGCACCATTTATCTTGTAATTTCGGGTTATTTTCGATAAATAAATAAGTTTTGATTTCTCCTGCATTAAAAACGTTGAGTCGAGCACCCTGTTACTCCGTTGTTTGGTGAAATCAAGTGTTATTTTGTGAGATATAGACTCAAGTTGTGAGAAAGTGACTCTTACATTGTTTTTGTTGTTTTACAATACGAGTTCCAATAAATCAGTCGGATATAGTATTTATGCACATGTACGGCAAAGACAATAATCGACTACCTATATTCATAGTAAGATTTGTATGTATTGCTTTATTCACAAAATCACAAATAAACCTTTTATAATAAAGTTATGTACATATTTTATTGAACTATCTAAACTGTGTTTTTCGATTAGGTTTTTCTTTGAATACCTATGTGAACGCTGATTTTATTAATAACCAGATTTCTATAGAATAACATTACAAATCTAAATCGGCATACACATTAACTTCAAAGAACTCTTCGAAAAATACAGTGAATTTTGAACCCATAATAATGACAAGCAAATAGATAATAGATATACTGTATACATACCCATATAGGTATATATATACCTACACACCACGATTACTATTTACTATAGTTTTGTGTGGGCTGAAAATAGATGGCGCAAGACGCTAAGGAAAAATTGCCTCACAAATTTTGTATGAAGTTGTCATTCTTCTCTCTGAGTATAAGTATTCTGTGCGTATGCCGCCCGTTGTCCGCGCAGAGACCCGCTAGAATGGTTCGACCGAAAAATCGAGAATAGCAAATTTTTTAATGAAAAATCAACGTAAATAAAAAAAAATTGCACACAATTTTCAATAAATGTATACTCTACATATAAATGTAAGTACCAACACCGGACATAAATAAACGTGATACACAAGTTGCTATTTATATTCTGGGTGTTCCTTGTGATCGTTGTTTTAATAATTATAAGACTCAAGCATTTAAGTTATTGTAAATATAATTTTTCAAGCAACATGACATTAGCAGTATAGTGTCGATGTTTTTTTTTATTTAGGCCTAAAACGTAGATATTTTAAACTCCCTATAATTAAGTTAATTGTTTAATTATATATTATGCAAACACAATAATTAAGCCCTAGGGATCGACCGTCGATAAAAGAATGAAAGCCTAGGAAATAAAGTACGAACTAAAATATTTTTAAAGAATTTTATTTCACAATTATGAAGAAACGGCCAATCTGAATGGCTTTTAAAATAACAAATTATTTTGTATTCATTTTTCCTTTAAGCATGTAATTGATTTTGCCTCCCCAAATCCGTAATTAAATAACGAATAAAATGGAGTGATAATTAATTCTTCAAATCAATTATTCGTTATTTGATTAAACAATTATTTGCTACTAGATATTGCTCCCGGTTTCGCTCGCGGTAATGTACCTTTTGTCAATAAATTTATATCTTTCAGTAACAGGACTCTTTTTCTGGATTAAAGGTACTCTATATACTTTTATGTACTCCTGACAACGTCTATATAAAATTTTATGATGATCAGTCGAGTAGATTAGGCGTCAAAGCGTAACAAACAAACTCACACTCGCATTTATAATATTAGTTAGTATTAGTATGATAGAAATAGTATATGAGAGGTCGAGCCAAGTGGAATCCGCATGTAAACCTTTTTCTTTAAGGTTGGAAATGTCTGACTAGTATGGGCAAAACCACATTTTGTATTGTGTTTTATGTCGTTCGGATGGCACCACAACTCTAGTTGTTACTGGAACTGCATATGCACCAGCAGGCTAATAACTCTGGTAAGTAAGAAAGAGACTTGTGGGAATACAACGCGCTGCCTGTTTCTGATCGAACGATGAACTGACCATAGCTCGTCGCCTGTTATGTAGGCCCATAGCTCATAGCTCGCTGCTTCCATATCATTAGGACCTTACTACCTTTTCTACTACCAAGGTGGCAAACAAGCATATAGCCTATATCATGGTGATCGATTTACCACGGAGTAATGACGTGCGTTCCCAATACTAAAATACAATTGGGATAAAGGCAAAAACAATAAAAGAGTGAATGTGAACTTCCGAAATTCTTATTCACCCCGCGAAAAGAAGTAATAGAGTTATCGTCCATACCCAAATTTCCTGTCAGTGGAACTACTCTGGGTGAAGCGACTAATTTTAAAACACGGAAAGTTCCACTGCACTAAAAGCTTCTTATATCAATATTATAAATGCGAATGTGAGTTTTTTTGTTTGTTACGCATTCACGCCTTAACTATTCGACCGATCATCATGAAATTTCGCAGACATACAGAAAAGAACATACAGAAAAAAGTAACGTTCTCTAGGAAAATGTAGTAAGTACTATATAAAGTAAAAACAAATTTTTAAAAAGCACAACTGCATTCGTATCCAATATATGAAACAATTATTTACGTGCTTGCTTTTAAATAAACGCTAAAACATATTTTACTGTAAATTGAATGAAGTCGATAACATCATCAAACTACGCTCAACTTTTTGTAAAATACTTTACGCTCATTTTATACTGCCGCAGGATGCACAATATTTTGCAGATAAAGTTTTTACTTTAGATAACAACGTTAGAGTGCAGGTGACCTATCGACTACGTACATAACAACTTATATTTTGACCTACCGATATAACATCGATCCATTCAAGGTCTGGTGAATAATGTGATTATGGTACCAGCAACCGTTTCTCTCGAAAGGTCATTTTAAATAATTACCTACTGTGATTTTATCACCGCAGATTTTGTCTTACATACTCGTATATGTAATTATCACTCTGAGCTTTACTGAACATGGAGTAGACGTTGAAATTATGAATATGCTTTTATTCAGTTGTTGGATTGTAATTAGATAAAAGTTCTGGCAATCTCTTTAACCCTAAAAAATACGACACGCATTATTGATCACCCTAGATGATATGTTTCTGCAGTTCCGTAGCTTTTTAGAGTTCGAAAAACTCTTATAGAACAGCTTTGTCTATCTGATATATAACTTTCAACTCAAGATCTGTAAGAGCTAGAGACTCGCGGTCAACGACTCAGCATAGTCGATATACCCCGAAATTAATATGACCTTTGACCTCTGACCTCAAGGTCACATGATACCATTTTTTCGAACTCTAAGATTTACTTACGGCGATTAATTGCCGTTTCTCACTTGTTTATTATTAAAAAGACATCCCGCACTAGGATTAAATCCTGTGTCGCGGGGGGCTTTACAAACATTCAAACAATGGACACAAAAAACATCCAGACTCGGAACAACCATTTGTGGATCCCACAAATTTTTGGCCCATGTGGGATTCAAACTCATAACACTCGGCGTAGCAGCAGTAGCGAAGCGAACACTTAAACCACTATGCCATCTGTGTAATCAAATTTCCCTCTCATGTTTCTTTATCATGCTTTGTTTTTAATACAGAATTGTTAGAAGGAAAGGATGTATGGCAGATCTTCTGATACAAGAGAACGTGACGTACGAAGAAGAGATAAAAGCGAATCCGCAGATCATGTACATTAGTATAATATATTATTACAACTTAATTATTTTTAGTCATAGCAAAAAAGTGTTTGAGGTTTGAGAGAGATGGGCTGTGTAAAGTTACGTTCATTAGTTAGTTGTCTATTATAATATTACTTTGTTATCAGACATTTTATTTTCAGAAAACTTTATAAAAGCGAATAAAATATTTTCACATTTTGCGGTAGAAACCATTTACTTACAGTTTCCTTTCAGTCGCTCTCGATAGGAAATTCAATCACTGATGTAAATAGCTTCCACATACAACTTTCCCGCGTGTATATGGGACAAGAGCACTAGGTCAAGGTGTGCGGCCGGCCTAAACATGTTATCGGGAACTAATGCAGTTCCTGTATTATGTCAAGAGCGCAATGCGGTTCGTTTATACAAAATATTCTAACTAAGGGTTACGCAGCTTGCATTTGATTATACATAGAATGTGTTCATACGGTCTTCGCTTTGTTCCCCAAATAAATATAATCGGTGACCACGCTTCGAGATTGGGCAACAGTTGAAATGGTAAATGCTTGGTTAATAAGATGTTGTTGTCCTATCTTCAAATCGACTGAATACATGGAATTATAGGCCATCATAGAAATTAAGAAGTTTTGACCTTGAAAATAGGGACATTTGACGAGAAGTTGATATTTGGAAAATATAGTGCAATCGTATGCAAATGTGACTATAATGAACTTAATAGACGTAGGGTTTTACAATTATTATAAGCTAATAAATTTAGGGTTCCTATAAAGACAGACTTCGAAAAATGTTTTATTTAAGGAGTTTCTATGTGGGCATTATCAAATTTTTTGTAGTGTGTGGTTGCAATAAAATGAACAGCAACGTTGTGAGCAATAACACCCACACTGTGCAATTCGCGGCAATTTCACGCGCATGGCCCGGCTACATAATCTACAATTATGTTTGGCAAGGCTTATGCATTCAATTAATGTTGCTGAGATGGCGGAAATATAGTTAAGCATTTGCAGTCACATATTGGAGTAAAAATATTCCCCACTTAGAAGCTTATTTAGAATTAGATGACTCTTAAGTTAAATTTCTTAAGTGAGATCCTAATAAATTACTGTACTAGGCACGCAGTATATATATTAAGAATTTCTGTGAGTGCTCCAAAGCTAAAAGCCATATTGATTGATCAGGTTATTAAACGTTCGGTATGCTATTTATTTAGGATGGATAATGAATATGTCAAGCCGTTGGCTGCCTTTTTGAATATTTGGTTGAAAGCGTTTACAAACATTCTAACATAAATACAATTGATACGAACAGTTTATTAGCTTTGACCGTTAATCTGCAGGGTTTGGGGTAAGTCAGCGGTCATTTATTTATTTTTCATTTATTTATACATCTAATGTGGCAATCAAGCATACGGCCCACTTGATGATAAGTGGTCACCGTAGCCTACGGACGCTTGCAACGCCAGAGGCATCACTTGCGCGTTGTCGACCCTTTAGGAAAGCAAGAAGAGAAAAAGGAAGTGGGAAGGAGAAGGAGCGGGAAGAGCGAAAGAGGGTGATTGGGCCTCCGGCATTCTCACTCACCGAACGAAACACAACAGTAGGTAGGGATATTGCTATTTCACGTCGATATTCTGTGAGAGGGTAGTCCTTCCCCGGTCGAGCTGTAAGTAGCAAGCGAGCAGCAAAGTAACTAAATATTGGACCAAGTTTAACTTCTGTGTTGTGCAGCCCAGATCTTGTTTAATTGAGCAAACTGCTGATTAGCACTTGTGTCTAGTCGATGGGAATAGGCTCGTCCTCTATTACGTGGGACCTCATAACCATAGCTGATGATATATGGGCATTATGCACTTACTACTACTACCACCACCTACCTTTGGGCATTTAGGCGTGAGACTATGTATATATATATATATATGCAACATTAATAGGTTCCCCGTCCGATGAATCACAGCGACACAGACAGCGAATGGGCTAATTATATTTATAGTGTTAGGAATTCAGGATTATTGATCGCATGATAAAATATGTCAAACAAAACTTGTTTTTACGAATGTTATAAGATTAGATAAGGAAAAATATATCTAATATAAGAATCACTTATTTACTAAGAACTCTTTTCACAAATAAACCTCTTATCCGCAGTTTTCCTTTTTTAATTAGCTTATAAAATATGAGCTGTATTTTTTCATTACTTACTTCATTTTCTTTCTAGGTTCTATTAATTAGACGTTTTAATTTCTCTCGATCTGATTTTGCTGGGAGATTAAAACGTTGCAGTTATTTAAAAACACTTTTGATTACTGCGAGAAATATATTCTGTTTTATTTACCTATATAAAACGTTTACACCGTTTTCAAATAAATAGCTTATTACTTTAGAAATAGAGTAAGCGCGCGTGAAATTGGATGAATCTTTACGAATGTCAAAAGACGTAAACGAATTAATATTTTGAGCAGATATATCCATGCATTAAATGAGTTAAGCAAATAAACAACCCAATACGTTCTAGAGACATTCATATTTAAAAAAGATCCAAGCTTTAAAGGAGTCGTATATTTTTTTGAGTTTGCTCTTATCGCAGCGAAGCAAAATTTTAATAACCGCTGGTCAATAGTGTTTTCGGCAGCATGAATTTATTTTAAAGGAAAGGCTATTGACCGGTTTTATAAGATTAAGAGGAGTTCTACAGCAAATTCTTTCTTATGAGATTTACGAGGTATTACTTCAAATTGGAAAGACTGTTTAATTATCGTTGGATTCAGGTGTAGCAACTTAGGTATAGAAATGTGTTCATATCAAATATTCGTTTATTTGCTCAATTTGAAGCAACATTTTAGATACCCCTTCGTAACGTTAGGAGGCTATATGAATATTAAATTATCTTAGGTAGCTCAGTATCGAAATAAACATGAGAAATATCTACCTTTAATAGTTCAAAGAAGATTATTAAGAAAATATCCGTATAAATTAGTCTTCGCCCTTTGAAACACGATTCGCGCACATGGCTGTAATATTTATTAATACATAAACGATAATATATTTCTATAATTTAAGATACAGTGAAATACTGCTTCTTCATTCTACGTGACAAGTTTTCAAGATAAATAATAGTCCACTAGAGCAAACTTAATTCAAATGAACACGGCTCATTGAACCCAAATGTTCGATAAGACTATTCAGTTGGGAGGTAAATAACAACGTGCCTCTTGTTGTTGTAATTGACAATGGACCGATATTGTGTATTATGTTTTGATTTCTGTATTAGATTAAATCATAGTCTGATTTCTGTAAACATGACGCAACAACAAGCTTATATTCAAAGGGTTAAACAGATATGAATATACATTTCTCTTTTTCTTTAGTTCAGGTAAATCCTAACAATATCCTAACTAATAATATTATAAATGTAAATGGGAGTTTATGTGTTTGTTTTTCATGCTTTTACGCCTTAACTTCTCGACTGATTATCATGAAATTTTACGTACAATGTGTGTATAGAAAAGAACATAGAGTAACTTTAATGCAGGCAAAAGTACTTTCTGTACTAAATCGCAATCTATTACATTATATGATATTTTTATACCTAAAGTTCGATGCCTATCGATTTAAGTTTGACGTGAGCCCACTGTCAGCAAATAGTTGTATGTAACTTGATCAGGGGGAGTAGTAACATTGGTATTAAACTATGTCTTGGAAATTTGCTTTGTAGGTACTACCGTTTCACAGAATACCGACTAAAACTAAACTAAAACAATATTATACATGTTGTTGGGTTTCTTTTGGTAGGTGTGAATACCTGAGTCCCAATTACCCTCGTAATCGGGATGGAGTAGGAAATTGGTAGGTAGGGTAATTAAAGGAAGGTTCGGTCGTTCCTTTCCTTCTCCTGTCTCCATTTTTCTGTATCTACGTTCATATAGGCTAAGGTAATCGCTTACTATCAGGCGGCAATCAATTTACGAGAGGCAGTAAGATTACCACGTTTCTTTGAAAATACACTAAATAACGAAGATAGAATAGAATTAGAAACACTTATAACATTTTTAATTAGTAGCACCTGTATTGAACACATTTTTAATTAACGTCTAAAAATCTCTTTCGAGCGAAAAGGAATCCATTCAAAAATATCGATCATAGTAAATAGAGTTGAATTTGTGGAGGCTAATAGAGGCGTACCCTCGTGTTCGTACGTTTAGTGGGGTGAAATGAGTTTGTCGATGTAGTACTTATTGACACTGTAGAAACAAGATGTGCGAAGCAATTTCATTTATCGGTGTGCTGGGTTTCTACGCTGCTAATATTAGGAATTAGAGAAGTAGATAGATAAATCTTTATTGTACATAATATATATAACAAATATTAGAAAAATCTTAAGCCATGGTGATACAGCATGGATTATAATCGATTGCTTTGCATGAGGTCTTGAGTTTAAGTCCAGGGTCAGGCAAAGTGTTATTGGGAGTTTCTGTAGAAATTCTGAATAGCATCATGAAATTCGCGTAAACATAAGACATGTTTACGCGAATGTTATACATTGAAATTAAACAATTTATACGGATTTTGTCGCGTTGTTTATTTTATTTTATACACTTTTATTACATAATCTTGAAACTCTAACACTACTACTACTGCTTTACTACTATTTAAGGTATTTGATTTAATTAAAACTATTTATTTCAGTTTACACTTTGCCCCGACGAACATGACTGCTGTAAAGCAACCGAAATGCTTTACAGCAGTCATGTTCACGAGGAGAACTCCCCGTAAAATAAAAGTAAAATAAACAACGCGGTAAAATCCTTATAAAGTGTTTAATTTCAATAGCATCATGAATTTGTACGATAAATGGCAATAAGCTCGCCGCTTATTATTTGGGACCTACAACCTTAGCTGGTGAAATCTGTGTAATACAACTCTGCCTACCCTTTATGAATTAATTACGGTGAGACAATTTATGTATGAAGTCTATGCAGCGTTAGGATGAACTGAAGATGGTTTTCTTGTCTTCAATTTCTTCTAAAGCACTAGGTACTAGATGGAAAAATTATATCTAAATCGATTTTAAATTAATAAAGAGTTACTTATGTTAGGATTGGAAGAATTATATATATAATAATATTGTCTACTTGCCACCTTTGTTGTACAAAATAAATAGCAGATATATAACACCTATCGATCGATTGTTACACCCAAGTACTCGCACGCTAGGTACATACACGAGCTACTCATACTAGTTACTGAGTGGATAGCTTGGGTTGATACAAGTGCCTTAACTACGTACTTGGTAGCTGTCCATAAATAGTATGTTTGCCACAGTGACGGTCGTGCTAATTATTATACTAGAGCCAATACACGCCAATCACCAATCTTTTCATAATATTTCCTAACTATTCGCTTCGTACAAATATTGGCACACACTGATACACTTTACCGGCCAATTTCCTTTGCGCATCGCGTATTGGGTAGCTTACCGAAAAATTTTACCTGTCAACTCAGTTCACCAAACCGCGTTCCAAATTCAATATTTTGAATAATAATTGTTCTCTTCAGTTTAATTTCAGAACTTGTCAGACATTTTAATAGAGTATTCGGTTATGAATACAATTTTCGTTTACCTTTGTATTAAGTAAGTTCTATAAGTAAATATTTTATCAATAAATACCGACTCCTACGTTCACGAGAATTGCATAAAGCTAGATTAAGTTGTCGGGCTAGTTAATAAAGACTGACGCAACATGACTTTGAAACTATAAGAATCTTAAATTTGATTAACCGTAAGTTGATTTAATATTTATTGAGGCAAATGTTGAATATTGAAATAATAATTAATTATTATTAGTTTATAGAATTTAATGTAAATCTTAGATTTTAGTAATTCTAAATCAATTTAGTATTTACTGATGCAAATGTAAGTGTTAAAATAATAGTGATTTGCTTATCAAATTTAATCCACGCAAATTTTATTGATATCTTTTTTGCTACTTTCACCTCAAGTTTCAATGCTTTAAATAGATGGCAGCACAATTACGGGGATACTAAAATATTGTTTACTATATACTTTTAATTACATTGTTTAATAAATTCAATATATTCTATTTACGTATTCTATATTTTGAGAGCTGGAGAAGAAATAACGCAAATAAGTGTAAAATATTTTGATATCTTACAATTCGATGCTCGGCCCTAAGGCCGAACCTAAGCTTTAGTAAACGAATTACAGGATTTCTATCGTTGAACCTATAAATTATATAAATAAATTTAGAAAAAGTGTTATAATACCATTTGGAATCATTGAACGACATATCGTTTATATTTTTATTCGTTTATATTAATAATCGTCCGTAGCATACCCATTACAGTTATATTATACGTTATTTTTACGTCAGAATTAATGTTCTAATAGGATTTTCTCTTAAAGGATACTACTTTTGGCTGTATATTTACTACGGTAATTTTAGAAGAAATAATTATCCCACAGCAACCGTGCATTTTTCAGCATGAGACAGCCTAAATTACTCACCGGCTTATAAGCTATCTCTATGTAAAATCACAACTCACCTCTCCTCTGCTCCAGCGTGCAATAAGAACAAACCAACAAACACACCTTCATATCGATACTATAAGGATTATCGGATGGTTAAACACAGTAGGTAATTGAATCAACTAAAAAGGGCAGATAGGCATACTGACAAACATTGGTCAACCGGTACATTACCAGCATGGAAGAAAAATAACAAATGATTTTGACAGGGGACCGGAGGGGTAGTTTGATATAGGGCGGCACTCAAAAGGAGATTGGTTTTATATTTATTTGAGAAACGTTTTTATTTCAAACTTATGTAGGTACTTTATTACTCACTAGCTTTCGCGCACGGCTTCACTCGCGTAAATGTAGGTTAGGTTATACAGTACTTGTATTTTAAATAAAATGTAGCCTATGTTACACACGCACAAAATAATTTTTAAAATCGGTCTATTAGTTTTTCGGTACGAGTACAAACAAACAAAAAATCAAATCTTTCCTTGTTATAATATTAGTATAGATGAGTTTGGGTGTCGAAAATCATAGATTTGAACTAAATTGTTAGTTAATTCGATAATATGAAATATCCCCTGACGATTTCTATACGCATATGTGTTGGCAGGATATTTTTCTCTGTTTGTACGTTTGTGTACGCTAGTCTTTATAATGGCAGAATATATTTGCAAGTAGTTTGCAGTGACTCATTGAGATAAGATTGTCTTAATATATGTATGTATATGTATATTGACATACCGATGCCGATTTGGATAAGTCATTATGCTTATCTATAGGTTGGATATATGTAGGTCGACAAATAAAAAATATATGTCAATTATAATGTGTGGTAGATACCGATATCTTGTATATATCTTAAGATAGCTAGATACTAATATTGTAAATTAGAAAGTATAAAATGTCCATTTGGTTGGTCGGTCGAAGCTAAATGATATGATTATTTCCTTAGCCGTTCACCTATCCATGAATCCCTTATCATATTATGTTAAAAATATTTAGGACATCTTCTATTCTAATTGATTTATTTCGCCTATGCCTTGGAAATATACAGATATGAGTCTAATTTGACACATTTACACTGGTATATTTTTATGTGTGTCATTTTCCTAGCACTAGACTACTACTTAAGAGTACAAAGACGTGGCAATATTTCACCAAACAACAACAAAAAAAAACGTTTTCAGGTGCTTATAACCGCTGTATTTCAGATAAATATGTAAAAATATGTAAAAACATGGTTTGTATAGAGTAAGTGTGTACCCTTGTCAAGACGAAGAAAATAGCAAGAGCTTCCGTACCTGATGTGCTCAAAGACCCTTCATACTAACATCAATAACACTGTGGGTGGTGTTTACGCTCTTATTTTTATTATGCGACAGGTTTAGTGGCTGTATATCAAGCAATATTTCGTCAATAGCCCTTCAGATTCGATGAGAAAGTTTATAAAAATAAAAATACCAATTTGTATTCAGTTCGCATTTTTTGGTTTATTTGAAGGTACAAGTACAAGGTACAAGAGAAATATTTTTCAGATATTTTATGGATTAGATTTATTTTATTTTTATTATATACTAGCTTTTGCCCGCGGCTTCGCACGCGTTAATTTAGAATTTGACAATCAATTCGGGTTGTACTCTGCTTGTAATAATATAATTAAATCATGATTCGAAAGACACGTGGCGCCATCTATTATCATAAGAAGGTTATTGTTGTTTTCCTCGGGAACAGTAGTTTTTTTTCGGGAAGAAAGGTAGCCTATCTCCGTTTCTGTACACCTGACAATGTATATAAAAAAATTCAGGATGATCGGTTCAGTGGTTTAGGCGTGAAAAGGTAACAAACAAACAAACTCATTTTCGCTTTTATAATATTAGTTAGGATGAAATTTACTTTGACTTCGACTACTGGGATGGCGTAGTGGTGTACGTGGTCACCACGCCTTTGCCACTGCGTCAAGTATTGAGGATTCGATCGTGACAAAAATTTGTGTGAAACAAATAATAATTCAGAGCTCGCGTGTTTTTTGTGCCCGTCATAAAGTCAGCCATGATACAGGATATATAACTAAAGTGGCCACACCGTATTAATATAACGGTATATAAGAATATTTGTAATATCATACATAAATTTAAGAATACGTCCAGAATATCTCCGTTATTATTATCCGTATATTAATATCATGTTTATAAAAATACCTTCGCAAATAATGCATTATTTTAGAACAAATTTCGTTAGCATAAAAATGGTTCTAGTGCGCCAACCTTAAAAAATAGACATATGCTGTCGCGGACTTATTTTTAGAACTTTTAAAGGGAAAAAATTCTGTCATACATTATTTTTGCGAAACTTTAACTGTTTACGCAGCGCACGCAGCCGAAGCTCTCAAAAGGAAAAAATAACCTCCGATTTTGAAACATTCTTCATTGGTGCTCCGCTTCTATTGATCTTAGCGTGATGATATATAGCCTATAGCCTTTCTCGATAAATGAGCTATCTAACACTGAAAGAATTTTTCAAATCGGACCAGTAGTTCCTGAGATTAGCGCGTTCAAGTAAACAAACAAACAAACTCTTCAGCTTTATAATATTAGTATAGATTAAGCATTAATAGAAACAACAATAAAAACAAATATAAACTACGATATATTATGCAACCCATACATTCTTCTTTATAATGGTTCTTCGTATAAGAGTAAGGTTCAAAAATACTTAAGCCCTCCCAAGTATTGTAAAATATGTTCTTTTGATACGTTCTTTTTATCCCTTTATGGGATAAAAACAACGTACCAAAAGAACATATGTTTGCAAAGAACGCAGAAAAAAGCATAGGGCGCTATACTGACAACACAATGTCATAAGAAGTCTATCTGTAATTAATTTTAGTACTTAGCGTAACCTTATCATTTCTTGTCATTGTATATATTTTGAGATATTTGTTATCAAGTGAGGTTTTATATATTTATGCTAATAAAGCATAAATATATAAAACCTCAGAGTCAATTAAAATATTACAGCCCTGTTAAACTCGAACATGTTTCGCTGTGGCTCATAATATTTATTAGAGAGGTGAATGAATGTCCCTTCCCGTAATATTCAAGATCGAGATAAAAAGTTAATAAATACACTCTTATATACAAATTCAACGTTGTGTAAAAATTTCAAAGCAATCCATTGACCATTTTCAAGTTTTGCCGACAGGCATACGCTGTTAAATTTTCTTATATAAAGATTGCTTCAAAAATTACCTGACACACACTAAAAACAAACGGATAAACTAATTTACTCCATATCTTCAAACAAATAAAACACTAACACGCTGCGTAGGTAGTATTTGAAACACGTCGCCCGCTTTAAGCCTGCGGTGTACCAAGCGGCAGTGGGCTAGATACTTGAGCGTATTCCGCCAGGAGTCTGGCTCGCTGAGACAGTTTGCATACAGCCCACGGACTCACCTCGTGGTTACCGCAAATCACAGCGGGATTAGTAACCGAGTTATATTGCTTGCAATGTGTGTTTGTTGCTCTTGTATCTATAGTAGCACCATGCATACAATTGGGTTTGACGGCTTATATCATGTAGTATATCCCGGATTAGATTTACGTGTAGTTACTTGCATAATTGCGGCACTATGTATATGGACTATGTGATAAAAGGCAACCCTAACCCTGCCTGTCCATTGAAGCGGAACGAGGCTTCGGAGCGAAGAAACGCAGAAATATTAACCAATAGGATTGCATACTGGAGTGGAGCGGAGATTTTAAGCAATCCTATTGGTTAATATTTCTCCGTTTCTTCGCTCCGCAACCTCGCTCCGCTTCAATGGACAGGCAGCCTAGTGCTGTAGATTAGGCACAATTTTTTGTGTGTGAGTCACTTAGTCATTTTATTTACTAGTATTTCTAAATTAATTGCGCAAGTTGAGGCACTTGCATGCATCGTATACACAACCGATGCAAACTGATAGCCCGCGTGAATAAATTATGCACGCAGTTCGTTCATTGTAATATATGTAATAAACCACAGCCGTTTGAACCAAAAACCACGCCATAATATAATGCCATAATAGTGAATAAAGCCAGAGATATCTAAGAATAATGGCAAGTGAAAGCTCATAGTAACTGCCTATCCTCCAAACCATTAGTTAAATAAATTCATAACAAAGACTAATAAAACGAAACGAATTCCAATGAGACTATAAGTGTACGGTTTTACCAAATGTTGTAACGAAATATTTAAAATCTGTTTTGGAAGCACTCGGTGTTAACATCCTTTTACTTTTAATTGGTTTGTAATGAAATACCCAATATGCACTGAAAAAGTTGTCACGGCAAGTGTGAGCTGTGCGCGTGATATTTTTAAAACATGTCAAAACTTGAGCAATTGATTATTTACTTTATTGATAATGATTTATAGTCAAAGTTATCAAGTTCAGTCTCTTGGGTTGAACTTGAAGGCGAGAAATCTCTAAAGGAATGGGGTAACAGATCGTAATATACTTTGATAGATCTTTATATAGACTATATAACATTACGCCAAGAGCTACGGGAACGGAGCAGTAATTATAAACGTGATTGTAAACGCGAGAGAAGCTAGTATCTTTTCTGTAGTTTCTAGTTTTGTCTTTACATATGTAGGAGATATTTAAGAAAAATATGAAGGCTCTTTGTAAGAGCAATAGAAGTAGTCAAAACAATAATTTTTAGAATGTTTATCTGTATGTTTGTAACCGAATCACACAGAAACTACGGGTCGAAAAAATGCAGTTTGACACTTGTAGTGCTAGAAATCTTTCTTAAAAGCAAAGATCATGATCATGCATAGAAAGAAAAATAAATATGAGTATCGTCTTCGAAATTCCACGCGTCAAAATTTCGGGCAAAAGCTAGTACAATAATAAGTACGACGCTGTATAAGACGCGTTTATATAACTAAGGTAAGGCATTTTTTATTGCAAACAAGTGACATGCATGCCTATGGCAATATAGGTATACTGTAGACCAAGTAACAGATACCTAAGCATAACACCAAACAAATACCGCTCGAATTACGATTTTAGTCTTCTCACATAAAGTTCTATTAACCGGAGCATATACTTGTGGTTGCTGACTATGCCTTCTTTATGTATTCCCTATGCGGTCTGGGTATAATTTCACATGTAAAATTTCTATGACAAGGGTCACAGTACTGGAATGCCAGGAGCAAATTATTTAAGACTGTCCTTGCATTTAATAATGTGTTGTGGCAACATTTGTGGTATAATTCATGGCCCGAAGCTATAGCTATTGTTCTAGTATTATGAGTGTGTACAACTTTTGTAAGAAGTTGCGTTCCAGCTAGGCGTATGATCGTGTATTGTTTACTTGAAAGAGGAAATTAGAAAATGGTGCGCAATTGAAATATATTTTATTTCTAGATTCTGCTCGCGGCTTTGCTTATGTTAATGTAGATTTGATTAATAAATTCCTATTTAGGAACAGTACTTTTTTTCTGTATTAAAGGTCCTACCTCCCTTTCTGTACTCTTGACAACGGCAACAATTTTATGATGTTCGGTTGAGTAGTTAAGGCGAAAAAGCATAGCAAACAAACAAACTCATATTCGTATTTATAATATAAGTTAGGATTCCTTTTTGAACAAACGGGCAAGGTCTTTTTTCGTATACAAAGCACAATAAAGAAAGTTCAATAGCCCGTACTCAGACATTTAAATGACTTAGCATATGTTATTCCTGTAGAAAATATTGCTGCACTCCTATAAATAAAAGATAATATAAATAAAAGCGCGTACAATTGTATAGTAATTCTTTTATATGATAATACTCACGCTTCACAGTTACGTCCCTATATCGGAAAAATCATTTTATTTTATCTTTAGGCAAACTTAGATTTTATTAGAATAGGTTTGGACTTTCCAATTGCCATTTGTAGTAGTTAGCAACATGAGATACTGATTCAAGCGTGCTGAAAGCATTCACAATATTAATGTGACTTGACTTTTATTATCCTAACTAATATTATAAATGCAAATGTGAGTTTGTTTCTTTGTTAAACTTTCACGCCTTAAGTTCTTGACCGATTATAATGAAATTTCGCATCCACCTTGTCAGGGAACAGAAAAGGACATAATAACTGTTATCTAGAAAATAGTACTAGTGCTAAGCTATCCTAATATACATTTACGCGAGCGAAGTCGTCGGCGAAATTAAGTTAAAAGTAAAAATAATGAACTGCGGGTGTTTGGATTCACTCTGACAGTTTAGATTTTTATGGTCTCTACCTTCAATTAAAATCGCCATATATCGATTCGTCACAAAATATTTCTTTCATTTAGTAATTGTCACTTGTAAACATCACTGATAAATAAAAGAACGTGCGTTGAGTACAAACGTATATTTTCAACTGTGTCATACAAGTGCGCGCTTAACGGCTAAACTTTGTCGGGAAGGTAAAACTGCCCTCAAGTATAATTATAATATGTAACACCTCCACCCTTAATTTCTATTATACTTATTACTAAAAACATAAACAACTTATTCCTAACACATAATTGTTTACTTGTAACAGTCATCTATACCATATCGTCTCACTGGTTTACATACGCGGCAAACATTACTCGATTCATTAAAGACATTGTTGTTCGAGCCATGATTATCTATTTCCTGCACATTGGGCCTGCTAGAATAAAATGATGTAGTTTTTATAAAATTCTGAGAAATTCTTTTAGTAAGACGTTATTTGTACACAAATAATAAAAAATATACAGAATGATGAAACACAGTTTTGTAAGAGCCAACAAAAGGAAAATGTTCTATTGAGTGTCTCAACGTTACTGAAGCTTTGTAAAGAATAGTTGGTGATTCGTATCCCAAGAAATATATTATATTTGCCAAACACAATTATATCTAGCGGATATAAGTAGGTTAAGGTTAAACGTTGCTTCTTTTATACATATTCCTTTACTCACATACACACACATACACGCATACGCACACATACACACACATATTTTTATTTTTCGTATTAATTGGTCTTGAATAGTAAATCAAATCAAATCTCTATTTTTGTGGAACATTAGTAGGTAAAAGTTCAAACAACATTTATTTTAGTGTCATCATATACTGCTGTCAAAGCAGCATGCAAAATTAATACATAATTTGGATTAAATTAAAATATAATTAAAGAAAAGTAATTATTATTACAATTGTATGAAAATTAAATATAAACGATCAATAAAATACACACATTCAAATAACAATTAATATAACTAAAGCTAATAATCTATTATATAATATTATTATTTATAGTATAGTAGTACTTTTCAATGAACACCGCCTTAATTTATTTTTAAATAGTAATTTTTCCGATATTTCGAGCACAAATACATTTCAGCTTGAAGATGTTTCCGACAAACAATACCAATACATTTATTGCTTAAACTATCGGCCAATTATCATTAATACCGCTTACGAGCCGTACGCAGAAATATAGTAATCCTAACTAATATTATTAATCCGAATGTGAGTTTGTTTGTTTGTTTGTAACTACTCGACCCATCTTTATCAAATTTCGTACACACGTTATTCGGGGACCAGAAGAAGACATTGTTGAATTATATACATTATATATGCAAAAATTAATTAAGTATTATGTTTAACTATTTAGAATAATTGCACCGTAGTAATTGTATAATTTAACATCATACAATATAAATAGTAGTCAAATACTTTACAGTTTGATTAGCTATAAATGGCGTAGCAACATTGCTATCTTTTACTTCTTGTTGTGAGCTGTAAGTGAACGGACATATACAACTTCCTTGTGTCAAAGTTTAAAAGTATAAAATAAATAGTTAGTGTTTGTACAGTGTGTTATTTATCCATCACCACTAATAGACATGAGGTACCTTTCAACCCGAAAAAAATGTTGTTACTAACCTAACCTAGCCTATATTTACGCGAGCACAGTCGCGAGCAAAAGCTAGTTTGATAATAAAATAATATCTACCTAAGCACGTAACATCATACATACGTTTGTATGTACCTACGTAGGGCTTGGTTATAAATCGAATTTTCAGGTCTAAGCTAGAATATATAAAGAAATGTCTTGTTAATCTCCAGTTTAACCCAATAAATGTATGTTTGACGTTAGTATGTCGTTATATAGACAATTTCTATATAGATATATACTTACTGTAACTGGCGATAGTATTCGGATTTTTATATTCACCTGTGTTCTGACATAAGATTCAACTGTAGCTCATGCTGAATTTTAAAATTAGTATTACATTTTAATTCAAAAATAACAGATTTTTTGTAAAATTTTAAACATATGTAGGATTATAAATATATCCGCTTCGTTGACCCCTTGGTATAAATTAGCTAAAAGTTAGGTCCCGGTTCCGAATTCCAGTTCGGGTAATGTATTATTAGGCAATATTGCTAGGCTCACGCTTTAATAAATGGGACTAAGAAACATAGTAGGCAAGTTGTTTGATCCATTTCACCAGCGAAATTTGCAAATTTTATAATACTGAGCTATTCTGGGATGGGAGGCTTTTGCCTAGGTATACATACCCATCTATATTTTTCGCCATAAATAGCATATATCTAAAACAACTCGACGATATAAACGTAGGATATAATCAATGTAATGGATATCGATTAGTACAACAATGCTGTATCAGAACAAAATACACAAGTCCCCAGATTCATTAATAAAATGCGATATCAAACCTAGAAACAGGTTATTACTGCCGAGTATTTACAACCCAATTGAAATATAATACCGGGTTTCACTGGAGAAATCAGTTAAAATGCGTTCTAATTTTGTTGAAACGATTAAGTATCCGATAACATTAAGGCAAATAGATTCTATTGTTTTATATAGATGCCTCAAGATGAATTCAATTAATCTTCTATTTTATCATTTTGATTTAAACCTCCCAGGTTCTTACTCAGTTTTATTTTAAACTTCGCTTGCGTTAACCTAGATTTCGTCAATAATATTATATTTATCGGAAACAGTACTTTTTCCTGGATGAGAGGTACGTTATGTCCTTTTTTTACTCGTCCCAATGTGTATGCAATTTCATGATGATCGGTCGAGTAGTTAAGGCCTGAAAGCGTAACAAACAAACTCATATTTGCATTTATAACATTAGTGAGGATACTGATTGTGCAGCTCTGAACTACTATCTCTGTGAGTGAGTGACCGTTAAGAGATAGGTAGTATTTTTTAAACATGCAGTATAAATTATGATGTTACCAATTATTTGGTTGGTATGAATGAAACCAGTGTGAACGTTGTTAGACTGTTACAGCGTTTCGTCCGTTAAGTACTACCGGCATTCTTACTTAGCAGCTGCAGCTGACATATGTCTTGGGAGAAGTAGGTATGTCAGCCGCCGTTTTGACTTCTTTTCAGGTTAAAGAGAAAATTAGGAACGTGTTTGACTTTTGCACGCCTTAGCGACTAAATGTATTCTGATAAAGTTTGTTATAAAAATAACCTAATCTACAGGCAGAATTTTGTCTACATCTGTGTATATTAATATTATAAAGCTGTAGATATTATTTGTTTGTTTGAAAGCGCGGCATTACAAGATTAGAAAAAATATTTACGTCGTTTGCTCTTTATTTATTGACGGAGGTTGTGAGCTATCTACGTTAATACTACGATCCTTAGGAGCAAAGCGACTCAAAATACGACGTTAAACTAGTTTTATATAAACGTAACTAACCACTCAAATGGCGTAGCGGGCAGGCAGTCAACTCACCACTGCTACTACGCCAAGTGTTCAAAACGTGTATGATCATACACAAATGTGTATGATCCACAAATAGTTGTATCAAAATACAGGAATTTTAAATAGAGCCAATTTTATGTTTAAAAAGACGCTAGTATATTTATAAGCATACTGTATTTCTGCCGTTTTAGTGTATTGCAAATAAACATGGATCTTATCACATCAGAACCATTATTTCTCGCTTGTCTAGCGAAAGGTCTTTATTAATGTCTTCTCCTGATTTAATTATGTAAAACAGGCTTTTTTGTAGTATCTTTATTTCTTCGGTGATTGCTTTTTCAGTATAAAATTTCACTTCAACATAATTGCATTGGGTTGCGGTTTTGGTACGAGGTTTGAACTTCTCAACTTAATATCCGATGGGAATGGAAAAATTGAAATCCACACCTCGATATTAATATCAAAAATGTGATGAGTATATGTAAATCTGTTTGGTTGCTACATTTTAACAGCTTAACTGTTAAACTGATTAAGATGAGGTTTAGTATAGAATATATTACCCTCAAACTATCGAAAAGCAAAAGTACGTCGATTATTTGCCTAATTGTTGCGTGAGAGAGCCCAATCCAACATTTTTATATTAAGTAAGTGAAAGTTCTCCAGCTGGTATTGCAAATACCAAATTAAATTTGAAGACTGGCTATCTGCACAGTAGATATTATAGCGCACAAGTATCTGCGCAAACACAAGTGCACTCTCTAGTCCCTCTTTTCTCATAGGACTGCAATCCAATACGACCGGAGGAAGATCAGGCGCAGGACCAACGGCTTCACATGCTTTCCTACATATACACGGCGGTTTGCAACATCGCAAAGTATTGAGAATGTCTTGACAGACCAGACACAAACTTTTTGTTAGCTCGAGCCCTCATTTACAGCAGATGCATTTACTACCGCTGCGCCACTGAGGAGTAAATCTTAATTTGATTATTATTAGGTATAAACGTGAATCTCAGTTTGCTTGATACGATTTCACACCTAAACTACTTGAGCGATCATCATGTCATTTCGCATACACACTGTCAGGGGCACAGAAAAGGTCGTAGGATACTTTCCAACCAGACAAAATTACTCTTCCCGAGAAATGTATTGACATAATCTATCTTAACGCGAGTGAAGTGGCGAGCAAAATCTAGTATATAATATTAATAAGAACATCGAAATAAATTAACTAAACTATATATGTCACAAATAAGTTTTCACACGACTTTCAACTTTATGCAAAGGCTTGTCCATTTAGCTAGCGTACAATATATGAATAAGCTAAATCGCGACTAATTCATTAGAAGTCTAATGATTACATCGTTGAGATTATACAGTTACCTCTCTATTCATATGCACTAAGCTCAAAGCTTCAAGCATATGACAGAACTTTGACATTTGAACTTCATTACCTAATAATCTTTCAGTACTGGCAACTAAATAAGCCTTTAAATAATAAGCCTTCAGACTTCTGAAGGCTTGATGACGTAAATAACTTACGTCATAAGCAAGACCACCGCAAGACAACTCTTAAGTAGCATCATATTTGTATTGACTTAAAGTTCTAAAGTCCGTTTCTGTCCGCTCCAGCCTCAAGCTCACCTCAATAATGAAGCAAAACTAACAGAACTGTGCAATCAATTAAATGAATGAAACTGAGATTGCTACCGTCGAATCTTTAAACTAATAAAATTGGTTGCCGATATTTGAGCAAATTAAATGATTATTTTTGACTAAAACTCTGTGTCCGTTGATGTGTATTCGGGGTGTTTTATCCAACAGAACAATATCTAAAGCGTATTAGCAACAAACAATAACACCATACAACATACATAAAATGTCATGCTTATCTGATATTTCGTTGATAAATGCCTGTTGCGAAGCGATAGTGAATGCAACTACTATCCATGAGGTCTCAGCTTCGATTGTCGGGTCAAATGTTATTGTATTTTTCTGAAAATTATTCCCGAAAGCAGCATGGAGTCAGGAATCTTAAACAAATTTTTACAGTGACGTGTTAGAAACTCCTCACGATACAGAAGGTTACGGTTGGTTTTGGAGGTTCGGTTATAGTCTAATTTGTTTTTTTTATTACACACCAGTTTAATTTCGGGACTAAGTCGAGTTTTAAGGTGCGGTTATTTTTCTACATTTGATGGAATACATGACAGCGATACATCTGGTTAACAGGAACCGCTGCTTATCACCTTGTCATTGCGTTATTTTATTTAATATCTGCGACATGTAACTTTGATAACTATTGGCCTCAGATCACGAACAATTATGGATTTCGAGTGCAAGAACAGTTTCTCAAAAAATATAATAGAAAAAAGACATCGTGTCAAAAAAATCTGTTAAATAGTAACTAAAACATTACCGCATTATTTTTATGTATTCATTACATTTTTACTTAAACCATAAGGGCTACGTTTTGTTCTGGCTCTAAATGACGTTACATATATTTGTGTACAATGAACCCGCATCTTGAAGCGATATTATCTATAAGCTTTTGTAAAGTTGTATAGCTCTATGATATGATGCCATATTTTGCCTCTATCCATTATTTTTGTTGTTGTGTTTTGTTTAGTATATACCGTCCACGTAAAAACAGATAAACGGATTTTGGTACGATGTTTACAGTTTAATAGCTTATTGTGTGTGTGACGGATTATCTTATACTACATAGTAGAATTGGATATAATATGGTATGTACAGTAGTCGACAGGCAGTCGCAGGCGGAATGAAATAATATTATATTATTATTAAGTCACCCATTCAATCCTTTTATAATTATTATTGATCTTAAGTAACAGCTAAGTTCATAGTGCATAACTAACAAGACTAATCCTAACTAATATTATAAATGCGAATGCCAGTTTGTTTCTTACGCTTTCACGCCTTAGCTACTCAACCGATCATCATGAAATTTCGCATAGACTTCGTCAGAAAAAGAGAAAAAGATACCTACCTACTACTAACCTAACCTAACTTACATTTTCGTGAGAAAAGTCGCGTGCAAAATCTAGTAAAATATATTTCACAATTTAGCGTAGTACTTAAGATTACTAGAATAGTAGAGCCTCGCTGATTTCTTCATGAATAGGCCAGGCCGGCTCTACCAGGGAAGGACTACCCTCTCACAGAATATCGACGTGAAATAGCAGTATTCCTACTGATATGTTTCGTTCGGCAAGTGAGAGTGCCGGAAGCCCAATCACCCTCTTTCCCCCTTCCCGCCCCTTCTCCTTCCCACTTCATTTTCCTCTTCTTCCTTTTCTAAAGAGTCGGCAACGCGCAAGTGGTGTCTCTGATGTTGCAGGCGTCCATAGGATATATTGACCACTTACCATCAGGTGGGCCGTATGCTTGTTTGCCATCTTAGTAATATAAACAAAAAGCGTAAACTGCAGTTCACAAATCAGGAAACAGGATTCTATTAGAGACAAATCATTGAAACTAAATATTTATACCGTTTCCCGTAATCTGCCCCTAACAAGATAGTCTAATGAATACTACGTAATGATGAACGGATGTTACTGGGGATATTAATCATTGAAACAGCAAATGACTAGAAAATTGTGCATTCCTGCATTTGATATTCGCTGTATGCGCGTCGATTTTCATATTCGCTGTATTACGTTCCAATAATTATCAAATATTTGATAATAGCGTTGTTGCTGAGCGAAGTTTATGTACGATGAGCTTTTTTATATAATAGATTGAATCTATCAATTGTTAAAAATTCAAAACTGCAAGCTTTAGCTCAAGCTGTTAAAGATTCAAATTAATAATTGAATTCAGTAACTACCGCTCCTTACTAGTAATAATCAAACTATCAGTAATTATACGATTACAAACGAATTACAATGCATACTAGTAATTTGGCTTTTATTCGAAAAATCACGTATGACTTTTACATTGTAGACAATATAAAGAGTCATAAATCTTAAAGTAACAACCGTCTAGCCATACATTACTATGTACTGACACCATGCGACATGGCGATCAAAATGGCAAGATATGTTAATGAAATCGTTTCGTCGCGTCATGGCGGCCATTGAAAGCGTAAAAGCCGGATTAACTGTTATGTTAAGAGCTATAACGAGTTCGTTTACTGCGAAAACTGATTTTTATTGCTTTCACACTTACCTACATATATGTATTTATATACGTGTCAGCGTCTGGGAATAATTTACATACAAATTGAAAGATCCCCGCAATGTTACGCGACCTTTCTGCAAAACGAATCAAGGTAATTACGATATGGGCTTTTTGATACCTTTTTCAATTTAAACGAGTTTTCACTGCTAACATAACAGACTCACGCTATCCCTGCAGAGATAAAGCGTGGTGTATTTATTACATCCACATTTTAAGCTCATTGCTGTTTACCGAGATCATGTTCAGAGTTTGTGCAGGTACTGATAATTTTCTAATAGGCATACAAAATAGCACATTATCTAATCCGGATATCAAACAAGCAAATAATACAATTTAGTTTGTAAATTTCTGAAAGGATAGGTGTATTATACATAGACTTCGACATACCAAAGTGTACAATCCCAAACTTCGTGGCGCTATTATGACTTATTTAACAGAAAAATCATATAGTTAGACAATATGCCATAATTGATAACTGAATATTTACGTAATAAGAAACGTACATACATAGAGATACAAAATGCAATGCATAATTTAGATGTAAGACACTCTTCGAGAATATATAAGCATGAGTTCATATACATACGTATATAATAATAAAAACGTTAGAATAATTTGCTTCGCTAATTTCTGTGAAGTGCTCTGTTCTGTTACATCAGCGATGCTTAAAGCATAATGTGTAGGACTGTAGGATGGAATGAAATTATATTTTTTTTATTGAGATGGAAAATTGCGTTTATTATTTGATTGCTTTCTATTTCTGTCATAGTAAACTGGGGTAATAAATCTATTTATTTTTCACTGAGATAGTGCAGGCAAGCGAAGTTATTTACTTTTGAACTTGGCAATTATTACTATTACACGATACAAAGAAGCATGCAGTTACAGATGGCAACTAGTTAAAAAGCGTGTAACATTAAAGATAGGTCAGCTAAAATTCTTTGTTATCAAATATTTTATTTTCATAGAGATACTCGTACGTACTTCCAAACACACAATTTAGTTACCTACATATTTTTTATCTTGACGTAATGTCTGAACCCTTGAATGTCAGTAATTACAGTTGTTTTAATCCACTGAGAAATTTGCTGTAGCAATATTTATCCAGTCTTCATTTTGTACGTTACAGAATTTTTATTTTTTATATCTAGTTTGTATATAAGTGCGTGATAAAATGAGCATGGTATTGAATTAGAGACCCTTGCATAGCAGTTCAATGCTCTTACTCCAGATTATCGCTGCTTCATACAAAACGCCCTCAAAATTGCATAACATCTTGTAACATCCTTACTATTTATTTTCTTTTATTAAAGGAGTATTTAACTATGTACATGTACCCACAATTCTTTAAAACTAACCGTTACCTACAATATTATAAAACAGAAAGAAAAAAAAACTAAGACCCTATAATCTTGTAACTATACGAACGATAAAAATAAAAGCAGCTCAAGTTTACTTAGAGATCAATTTTATTTATTATAGAAATATTGCAGTTACGATTCGGTATTTATTTTCATACATATAATTATGTATGAAAATAATGACCTCTAATTGTGGCATCTCTTTGACACCTTCGCTAGCTCAAACTGAGCGCTATGTTCAAGGTCATTTGGAGTTTTCGTTTACAACAAACGAAATAGACACGTTAATACTGTTTCTCTCTTGTACAGCCCGAGGCTTATTGTTTTGTAAATATCTTAATGACAAGCCTTTTGCTAAACATCTAAAATTATACTGACACATGTTTACTTTGAACTTAAGATTCAGTTAAGGCCACTTCAACTCCAAGCATATCTTTTTAATATAATTATAGTTTGACTAGATTTTAGCCGTAGCTTTGCTCACATTATTCTAAAGGTTATGTCAATAAAGGACATCACCCATTTTGGTCCAAAATTGAAAATGGCGGCCAAAGAAAAAAAATACAATATTCAGTTAGAACTTGTTCTCCTAAACATTTTTTATTATGGCACCAAAACTGTGGGATCGTTGCCTTCGGTTTTATTTGAGTTCAAAATCGCACACATTTTTGGTAACTTAAATTGTCAAAACAAAAGATTTAGCTTCAATAAAACCTTCCAGGTAACAAGCCCTTACCGCCACACAATGTTATAAAAATATGAATATATTTTAGTGTAAAAAAAATGTGTTACCCCTCCCCTACCCGCTAAACGATCCGCCCCACTCCGCTCCATTCAAAACAACTGTCACTTTGTTTAGTATCGAAAGCAACGCTATCGTGTACGCTGTGTGAATTTCGCTAGCTCCTGCTATATACTGTTTTCTTGTTTTTGTTTGTTATTATCCTTGTTGAGTTTTGTTATTGACTGTTGGGTGTTTTGTTATTGTTTTTGTTGAGTTTTAAACTGTCATATTAAAGTGAACCATGGCGGACTTATGTATCTTGTGTCGTGAATCGACAGAGAATCGACGAAGATACTCTTGGAGTTCTCGTGAAAATGATCACCTTGATATCTCCCAAATAGTGATAGAAGAAGTGCTACTTCGACAGGTAAGAACACAGTGCCCTTTATGTATATCATTATTATTTGAGAAAACCTGTATTTTCGGCATATTATTATCGATGAAAAGACCGATTTTATGTTTGTTTGTATGATTGAAAGAAAACATGGTGCAGTATTACATTAACAGACTACCTACTAACAGCCCAAAATATACCTTAAAATATACAGGCACTACGCCTCTTCATCTCAAAGTCAGTCCGAGACAGTCAAAGCACGGTATGCGATCTTGACATCACAATGCTTGCAGTCGGCGCAATAATCTTTTGAAACGTTTATGACCTGGCTGGAAGGGCTGTTCATAACAATGATTTTTTGTCTACCAAATGTTTATTGTTTTTTTTTTACTTTCTAGTTGGAGGCTACAGAATTCATTTGCCGCCCGTGTTGGCAAAGAACTGAACGTACTCACCGACGACGTATGCGAGAAGCTGAAGAACAAGTCGATCAAGAAGATGAGCCAGCCGAAAATCCAAATCCAAGACCTATTTCGTTGGAATTGCCTGGTCATCTTCGCGCACCGAATACCTCAAATAGCTGCATTTTTCAACATTGTTTGAATGAATCTCGTCGTCGGATACCCGAAAATATAAGGTTTCGCATGTTGTGCCGGTACAGTTATTATGTGCCAGAAAGCACACGTGTATGCAATGAACACATGGAGCTAAATATGTGGCATTTACTCCCTTTACAAGACAGCTCATCAGAAGAGTTCACTGCTATTCAAATAATTGACATAGTGTCAACATTACAAAGACATATTACTCAGGACCATATTAACTTCGAACAATATGAAAATATGGCATCGGACGAATTCCATACCTGGATCGGAATATCTCAAGACCAGTTTGCCGAATTGATGGAGGGTTTGCCAAGCTTGAGGTCAGTTAATAAAAAAAATACTATTGTGGCAGCAGTATTAGTTAAGATGAGGACTGGAGATTCCAATGCTAGATTAGCAAACATTTTCAAATGCGGTGAATCAACCTTTCAAAAGTGGTTGCAGATTGGACGCGATGCGCTCTTACAGGATTTTGTGCCTTTAAATTTTGGTTTTGATCACATGACACGTGAGAATGTAGCACAAAGGAATACGTTAATACCAAACAGTTTATTTGGGGACCCCTTGAGGTCAGAAGATGAAAGGACGGCTATAACAATTTGTGATGGTACGTACATATATTTGCAGAAAAGTAGCAATTACTTTTTTCAGCGACAATCTTACAGCCATCACAAATATAGAAACCTGCTGAAACCGTTCCTCTTGGTTTGTTGCGATGGACATATTATTGAGGTAATTGGACCGTATGCTGCCGTTACGTCCGACGCTGAAATCATGAACGATATGATTAAACATGTAGACAGTGCATTCCATTGGTTTTTTAGGACCGGAGATGTTTTTATATTGGACCGTGGATTTCGCGATTCTGTGGCAAACCTTGAGTCTTGCGGTTACAAACCACATATGCCAAAAACAAAACACCAAAATGAAACACAACTTACGACAGATCAGGCAAACAAATCAAGGCTGATTACGATTTGTCGTTGGGTAGTAGAAGTGGTGAACGGCCGATTTAAAAGAGATTTTCGGCTGTTACGAAATATATATAACAATAGAGCCGCTAAAAGCATGTTTGATTACTTCAGAATCGCAGCAGCCATTTTAAATAAATACCACGTTGTTATCGAAAATAATCCACATGCTTCAGATATATTGGAAATAATAAATGAAAAAATGAATACAGCTAATGTCTTAGCAGAAGTGGTTAATCGCCATAATTATAATCGCAGACGAGCACATTTCACCCTCATGACAGCAGATATGCCAGAGTTTGCAGATTTTCCGAGGCTGAGTGAAGATGATCTTATGTTATTCGCTCTTGGCGTGTACCAATTAAAACAAGACAAAAGTTACTATGGTGAACATATCCTCCAAACCGGATTATTTTCAATAGAGCTCAGCAATGAAATGTCAAATGTACACTTGGAAGAGTTAGGAGGAACTGATCTGTGGATGATACGAGGACGACTACAATCTCGACATGTCCGAGCTCGCCAATATTATATCTATATTGTAATAGATAGAAAATTATCCGGTCGGAGTGCAATTCGTCACTATTATTGCACATGCATGATAGGAAAAAGAACGATTGGGTGCTGTTCGCATATTATGTGCATAATATGGTACATGAGCTACGCTCGTCATTTACAAGTACTATTACCCCCGGCTTTGGGATTAGAGAATATTATTGTAGTTCCAGACGAGGATGATTAACCATAATTATTATGTAATGTACTTGTAAGACGTGCATGTACTTTTAGAAATAAAGGATTCATTAACAATTGAGAGTAAGATACAACCGTACTTTTATTTTTTAATCCCATAAGCCACAAACATAAAAAAAAACAATATAAAAAAACCCTACAGGCGGGTATTTTCTCCATACCTAGTATTGTATTCTTTAAAACTATTGTAATGCTATAGCAGTATAGTTCTTATTCATAAAAGAAAAATTATTGAAAAAAAATTGTATAAAAGAAAGATTTTTGGACTCATTTAAAACCGAAGGCAATGGTCTCACAGTTTTAGTGCCATAATAAAAAATGTTAAGAAGAACAAGTTCTAACAGAATATTGTATTTTTTTTCTTTGGCCGCCATTTTCAAATTTGGACCAAAAATGTATGGAATGCGGGTGATGTCCTTTCTATCCCTCAGGAGCAGAACTTATTTTCTGGGTGAAAAACCCTGTCTTTTTCTGAACCCCTGACAAAGTGTATGCAACAATTTTATAATAGTCGGTCAAGTAGTTAAGGCGTGAAATCTTAACAAACATACTCACTTTTGCATTTATAATATTAGTGAAAAATTATAACATTCATGTAACAACCCATATGGTTGTTACATGAAAGTTATAATTTACAAGTCTTACTATAGTCAGCCAAATCAGAACGCAAATTTTAAAAGAAAAATATAAATTATCTATACTAATCAATACTAATATTATAAAAAGAAAGATTTGATATTTGTTTGTTTGTTTGTAATGAATTAATTCAAAAACTATTCAAACGATTTTAAAAATTCTTTCATACGAAACCACTATAAAAAAAAATTATGTTAGTTTATATGATGTCATGTGTCAAAAATAAATTTTAAGATTATATCACAATAATTTTCTCTAATTTCTTCAATATAAGTTTCCTTCTAATTTCTTCAATCATTCATGCAGCGTAATAGTTCACGATGCTCATATAGTGAAGCATATTTAACGTAGCTAATTAAATGAAGTACTTTATATAGCTCATAGATCGTTAGTATATTAGATAGCTTGTGCGGCGTAGTACTTTAGAGAGGCTAGGGAAACTGTGACACTGTGAGTGCACACAAATGAGTGGCAATTTATAATAAACTAGTTCTTCCTTGCAGTTTCATCTGCAATTTCAATTATTGCACAGCTCTTAGCTCGTAGCCTATGTTTCTTCTGGATAAAGTGGCTTTCAAATTGTGAAAGATTTATTTAAATCGGTTCAGTAGGTTACGAGATAATCGATTACAAACAAAGTAAGTATCAATATAGACTAGCTTTACCCCGCCGCTTTACCCATGTTTGTTATTATTTCCCTGCACCTGTGGCTCGTAACGTGATGTTATATAGCTTATGTTACTTCTGAATAACGTAGCATTCTAACAGTGAAGGAATTATTAAAATCGGTCCAGTAGTTTCCGAGTTAATCGATTACAAAAAAGAACTTCTTTATAATATTACTATCGATCATACTTCTGTATCGTAAAGCCTTTAGTCCGTATATCAATAACAAGATGCCAGCCTACATACATAACAAGTAAGTAGGTACCCTCAAATACTCCGACATTTGGTCTAAACCTGGAATATCGTTATCCCTTTCAGTCGTGAAGGTCAAGTGGAGACCGCACAGTGGCGAAACTGTTATTTATCCAATATGGTTACTCTCAAAAGCCCACCCCTGATATCCTTAAGAATAATAAGGTCAGAAAAATTATTCACTGTAATACTTTACAAAGTTCATTTATTGTATTATAGGCGAAGCGTAGTATTACAGGTAATTCTTCGGTGCATGCAGCGTTTTACTTTACATCACTAAGCGTAGCATTTCTCGTAGCACTACTGTAGCGTAGCTCATTTCGTAGCTTATTTGTTTCTTACAACTTTCGCATTAGGAACTCTCGGTAGCAGTCCCCTGCTACCCAGACTTCCTAATGCGAGAGTGAGAGAGATGTGTATACTCCCGTTTACAGACATTCAAACAACAGACACAAAGGATACGCAATCTCGAAACAATAATTTGTGGGTCACACAAATTAAGTTTGGCATTTATTATTAGATGATGAGACTTATATTTTAAAAACACATCCCTAGTGCATTTTATGCACTAAAATAAATGCTGTATCACAAAGGACTCTACAAGCATACAAACAACGGACACTAAGAAAACCAAGCTCCGGGAAAACTATTTGTGGATCAGACAATTTTAGTCCCGTGCATCGAGCCCACAATACTCACCATAATCAATCTTATGTCGCCATTACACCATCAGTGACGTCATAGACAGTTGATATAGTAGATACTTTAAATAGTCTTTACAATTATTATTAACCGATTCGTTGCGGATGGCACGACAGACGTGCCATCCAACTTTTTTACATATGGCGCATGACACGAGTTTCGTGTCATTTTTAAATGTCTTATATCTCGCTCAAATCGAAATTTCATGAGGTGCTTCTTGAACTAAACATTAATCTTTTTGAATGCGGATCATTATTATAGACTTCGTTTCTGGAAATAATGCAAATCAGATAATTTCAGGGGTTGACAACCTCGATAAGTTGCATTACGATTACTGCGATTAGGTAGGTATTAATGAAATGCATTATTTACCTCGAATTATTATTAATAGCTGCATCTATTTTTCTTATTTAGCTTATTGGACTATTATAAATATAAGTAGGTATTAGATACCTAATAAATAATTCATACATAAGTAGGTATTACATATAAATAATAAATGAATTTCACATTTGCTAAATCTTGTTCCGATCCCTTAAGAATTTATTTTGTAAACAAGTTTCGTAAGTCGGCTGGATCGTCTCGGCAATATTTTGAAAAAACACTTTGTTGTCTTTCTGTTCCTTTTTGCGTGAAACACTAATAAGGACTCATAAAGAAAGGCGCCGGCGTCCATTGTTTGTGGGCCGGCTATTTATCAATATTGCTGGCATACAAAGAAAGGACACAACTTCCATTTTTGACAAACGGAAAAAGCGACTTTGAATTCCTTAACATAAGGTGTGGTTTTGCCCTATTGTTTAATTCAGTTGTGCCCTTTCTTAGTATGATGGGCAGAAAAGTTCCGGCGCATGGTATCGAAACTTGTTAACTGTTTTTAAAACACTTCCACTTTCCGAAGCAATCGCACTGGACGTAATCTACAACGACTATTTATTTACCCTTTCGATGATATTGGCTTGTGTTTTGGACTCTGATTTTGCTTTTGTGAATACTGTGGCTCGTGTACCTGGAGTCTGATATTGATTTTGTGATCACTGTGGCCCGTGAACCTGGACTTGTTGCTGTTTGACTCACGAATAAAAACAATACAAAAGGTTTACAACATCTGAATAAAAAAGTCACTTACCATCCATTTTCAGTGAAACACTTATATAATCAGTTCAAAACCACTTAACACAAAGTAACTGACTGTTTACGTTCGATTTTGGAAGTCGACTGAATACAATTCAAGGCTAAACAAGTAAAAAGAGCATTTTGTTCTGTACATGGCTGATGGCACAATAGACGTGTCATCAACTGATATGGCGCTTGACACGACTGTCGTGTCACGAAATATTTGTTCGTCGCCACGCATAAAAGTGCACCAAAATGGGCGTCGCAACGAATCGGTTAAACTCTGTAACCGTATCGAAGTGGTAGCACATAGTATAATTGGTCTGACGCCCACATATCAAACTACGCCGGTGCGCATACACTGAAATTGTGCCGCGTGTGCATGCAGATGTACGTTTTCGCCAATTAAAGTATAGCTTTACCATGTGGGATGAAACCGATATTGGCATAGAGGGTAGTATTTATACAACGCTTTAAATTGATTGTGTAGTACTAAACTCTAAAATAATTTTAGTATAGAGAGTAAATGCTTGCGTAAACCTGATATTTAGATAAAATTTAAGTAAATTGATTGAAGATGTGAAGAAGTACCTGCACTCTACGGAGCCAATCAACCATGATGTAATGCATTTCGAGATTGATAAGAGGCTTTAGAACACACACTTATAATAGTTGCTTAACTTTAGACGTATTATAAGTTTTTCCAATAAAACACGTATTTAAAAATCAGTACTGACGATGATAAATCCTTACATAAAATTATGTTATTCAATAGGAAAGACTTGTTTTTACATAAATTCATAGTCTCTTGTTTTTATCGCCGAAACGTATCACATTTCGCCAACTATTGTTTTAGATCACACTTAAATTACGCCGAACTATTGCCGTACCTGGCTCAGTTCCAGACTCCATGCTGCTTCTAACAATTTGTTGACAGAAAACCCCAAAAGCACTTTGTCCGCCCCAGGTACACAGTGCACAGCAGTCGCATTTACTACCACTGGGCCACCGTGTTATTCTTATAAAAACTTATTTAAGAATATGCAAACAAGATTTAGACATTGTTTAATAGCTTTGCACTATTAGCTTCTTATCTTCATGACTAGATAGAAGCGTTTGCATGCTTCACAAACTGCAAAAACTACAACGGCTATATAAAGATTTTAAAGACTGAAAACTAGCAAAACTTTTGCTAACAGTAGAGCTGAAAATTCATATATAAACGTAGCATCAAGTTCATGCAAGCAATACATTCTGTTTGCACACGGGCCTTCAAAGACTGCCAAACTATGCGCGTTAAAGAGGCAACTCCGTCACAATGGACAGTACCTGAAAACTAATAAGGATCGATCCTTCCATACAGTTGAAAACAGCCCACTCCGTGAACGTTTTCACAGGTGGCCAATTCTCAATTGCTATCGGATTGGATCTACGTTGGGGTAGATCAAACAAATTGTTCATTTGACCATGCAGTATGTACGAGACTGTTTTACCAATATTTTGTGGAGTCTAAGTCAAAAACTACAGTTTGAGATGGATAATCCCGACACAATACATCCTATTTCTCAAGATATCTCATGAAGGCTTTTCTAGTTTTTTTATATTCTTGCTCACACGTATTTTTGTTAGCTATTAATATATTTCCTTTTTTTGTGTAGCTAATTTGATGCATATTTAATATTGTCTTCTGTTTACGCGAATGTTATTCATTGAAATTAAACTACTATATACGGATTGTATCGCGTTGTTTATTTGACACTTTATTACAAAATTTTTGAAAACTGTTACTCTACTATTACTATTAAATTTTACTAATTTTTAAGCTAATTAAATTATTGAAACTTTTAAAACTATTTATACTATTACTATACTATTATACTATTTTTCAATTCAATTCAATTCATTTATTCATATGCGAATATGGGTAAACATTTGCAGATGTTATGGCTAGTAGCTATTTATATTTGTGTTTACACTTTCCCCGACGTTTCGGTTGCTTTTCAGCAGCCATGGTCACGGGGAGATTAGTCTCAATGTTCCAGTGTTGTTATTTCAAAGTGCCCGAACATAATTTAATCATTGGTGTTTCTATTTACGCAGAATGAGCTCAAAGTATCATGAAGTCTAGCTGTGGTTTGCTTCTTCTTGGGTTTGAGTTTTTGAATTACTGGATCCCAAGCTGGTGGTACATTCCAACCATCTTCTCTATTGAAATTAGGATGTTTTTTGATTTCAATAGCCTCGCGAAGCATCCTTGGTAGGCATCGGTGTTCTTTAGCGAGCATCTGTGGTTTGTCAAATCTCAGGTAGTGGTTGGTCCCCTGTTGCACATGTTCACACACAGCAGACTTGTTTTTTACATCAGCTATGTGTTCTTTTATGCGGGTGCCTATGCTTCTCTTGGTATTTTGTAATAAAGTGTCAAATAAACAACGCGATAAAATCCGTATATAGTAGTTTAATTTCAATTGATGCATATTGTCATGTATATATAGATTAACATCTGTAAACTCCAAAATAATAGGCAGAGCTAAAATTGTACACCCACATTTCGCTTTCGTTTTTTACGTTACGTTTTATACATTTTATAAAAACATTTTCAGACTCTATGGTGCTATTAACATTTTTAAAGAAAATCCAATTGAAAATTTTCCGGTTTCGGAATCAAATCCTGAACTTCACAATCGTATGCAAACATAAGTAGAAACATAAGTTATGACACCAACGCAGACCGAAGTCAGATTGAAATAATAAATTGAAAAATGTTTCAATTAGTAGCGCAACTAATGCTGTAGTATGTCAGTCTGAGTATTAATGTCTTAACTTGCTGGTTTCCACACTAATTGTATTCCAAAGGTCATACGACGAAATCCTTTGTCGAGGGAACTAATCAGCTGCTACCGAGGAATTCGCCGCCTGGGCTAATCAACTGTACTCATATCAGTTTGAAATGAAATCCGAACACGACACTTTATGATACAATATTTATAACTTATACTGAATGTAATGATTGAATCCTAACTAATATTATATAAGCGAATGTGAGTTTGTTTATTTGATACGCTTTCATGTTTTAACTTCTCGACCAATTATCATGAAATTTCGCATACACGTTGCCAGGGGTACATATAACGGGAATATGGTACCTATTATCCAGGAAGAAACCTGTTTCCGAGGGATAGAAATTGATTGACAAAATTTAGATCTAGAAACTGCAATCTCGAGCTAAGCCTCAGTCAAAATCTAGAAACTGCATAAATTAATTATTATTTTATTAGTATTTCACCAAATAATAATTCGCTTTGTATAGAGCGAGCCTATTGTTATCCACCGAGGTCAGATTAAAACTTCAATATAGATACTGCGCTATTGCAGGTAATATTTATTTATAGCCTTCATCCAGCTTGATCTAATATCAAACATCAAAATTAACCTTCGACATTCAAATCAGCGTTCATCGATTCGTTCTCCCAGCGTGATTTATAAAATTTTCTTACTGCATAAGCGTAGAAAATATGGGGCATAATAATTGTATAAAAAATATTTGATATGATGAGTTAATATACTTTAAGCTAATAACGATGTATTTCCACCTTGAGTAGAAGCCTGCGGGCGGTGGACCCTTTGGAGCCGTCCACCGTCAGGCGTTCGTGTTCCGCGCACGCCTCTCGATGTTGGAAGGGGGAATATGTCCCCAATTTGTGTGTGGTGGTTGTGTGAGACCCGCCACGACCATCGGTGGGTCAAACCGTTGGCGGGGTGGCGATTTGAATGCGAGAGCAATTCGCACTGCCCCGCCATAAAGGTGTGAGGAACACCGCGGTGGTTTTAGTCGGTTCAGCCCAAATCTCCATCTTGAACTGGATCCCAACATAGCCCTATCTCCCGCCCCAAAACCGGCGATGAGGAATGTGAATTGCACATTACCCAGGGTTAAAAAAATATTTAAAAAATGACTATATATTTAGGTGAGATGCTTTAGACTTACGTACAAAGGGTTACTTTAAATCGCGGGGTGACTTTGATAAAAACTTCGCTTTAGTTTTAAACTTAAATTGTGCGAATTCTCAACGCATCCTTTCAGCCTTTCCTTTACGGCTTTTGTATATCATTGTCATTGTATATTCAATCTTTGTGGATGGATCCGTGCTGATTTGCGAAAAAATACATAAAATATGTAAGTACTAGTTTTGTGTAATTTTTGTTCCTGTTTGGGGATACTTTCGATTGCCGTAATAAAAAATCAAATAACCCACATTTTATTGCATTTCTCGGAAAATAATCAAAAATAAACATTTTTATTAAAAAAAATCGACAGTACGTAAAAAACCAGTATTTACATATTTTTGTACATTTTTTCGCTCGCATAATTTAAGAAAAAAAAATTTTTTAATTTTGATTCTACCTTTTGATTGATCAAAGTCACCCCATTCTACCGGTACATAAGTTTTATATATCATAATATATCCTGCTTACATAATATACATATATTTAACTTCACTGTAGTGGTTTGTGTGTTAGCCTGGCCACTGGCTCTGCGCCGAGTGTTGTGAGTTCGATATCCAATCGCGACAAAAAATTGATTGATCCACATATAGTTGTTTTAGGTCTAGGTATTCTCTATGTCCGTTATTTAATTGTAGAGTCAACCGCGACACAGAAATTAATCCTATTGTAGGAGTTGGAACTTCAATCAATAAAATAAAATAAAAATGAAAAGTTTGTGAGGATGTTCCAACGTTTGTCACTCAAAAACGCGGAAACCGCGTAAGGCATTTGGACCCAACTAAGGACATATATAGATCGTGTGCTGCATAAACAAAATGAGACTAGCGTGGATGACGCCGCGGCCAAAACCAGTATCATATAAAATTATTAAATAGTTGTTGCACCGTGAACTGTAAAATAACCTTTTCCTGTTTAAGTTTTCTCTATAATTCAATACAGAAAAACCGGCTGGTTAAGTTCCCATCGGCTCTGAAAGATGGCTGGACTTATCTCGTTCCTTGGCGCGTTTTAAGAGTCATTCATAAAAAAGTAACTTCAAATTAACCAGGTGAGTCTATTCAATTCAACAACCTGGTAATCGTACTATGAAATCAATTTGAATTTAAACCTTTAAGCCATTTGAATTGAATTTCATTTCTAGAGCCAAAATGTTATAAGCTTCGGATTAGGAGATTAACAAAATAATGTTGGTTTTATTGAAAGCTCAAAGAGATAATTATATTTTCTGTTAATGTATCCGATAATACTTTAATTACTGCCTTAATACATACATACATTTTGACTGCACGGATGGCGTAGTGGTTTAAGTGGTCGCCTCACCACAGCCATAGCGTCGAGTTCGAATCCCACACGGGACAAAACTTTGTGTGATCCACAAATGGTTGTTCCGAGTCTGGGTACACATTTTGTCCGTTGTTTGAATGTTTGTAAAGTCCCACGCGACACAGTAATAATACGTAGTGCGGGAGTTGTCTTTTTAAAATACATACAAACATAGTTTCATGCCTTTGTCCCCAAAGGGGTAGTACAGGTGCATTAAACTCACACTTAGCCATATTTTTAGAGAGAGCGAGATATAATATTCAATATATTGCGAGCGTAATGCCATTTGGTAGGCACTCTCCCAAATTTCGGCTGCTCCTATGAAGAAGCTGCAATATGGTGGTATCCGGCTCAGACAAGGTGTTGTCTGACCTGGATTTCAAACCCGAGACCTCATGCGCAGTATTTGTATTCACTACCGTTGCGTCACCGAGGCAGCCTCTAGTTTTCTAATATTGTATTACTAGCTCGGCGGCGTCCTCAGTGAGCGATAGAAAGCCAATTAAAGCAAAGTGAAACGCTACATACCACACACATGGTGTATTGTGTATAAACTTTGACCACAAGCAATATCGTATGACGCAATTCGATGCGGTTCATGTGTTTTACGAATATCATGTACACGTCGCGCCACCAGCAAATGTAAATTAAAACGAAGACTTACTTTAGGCTGTAGGTATAACTTATATTTAACCAGCGACCCGCCCCGGCTCCACACGGGTAGTATAAAACCTCAACAAGTTATATACCAATAGGCAGATTGATTCATGAGCTTTCTATTGGTGAAAACCGCATGAAAATCCGTTCAGTAGTTTTTGAGTTTATCGCGAACAGACAGACAGATGCGGCGGATGACTTTGTTTTGTTATATGTAGTGATATTTAAACAAGCTTCTTATTCTATTTAGTAGGCTAATCCTGAAAATCAGCGCTGTGGTGTTGGTCTTTGCTCTGTGCCACAGCATTATGCTTTAAGGCTAATGCCTTTTTAGCATGAATGTGAAGCATACCTTCCCTTTTATTGATTTTTACTATAAGTATTTAGTTTTATATATATTGCTGTTTTTTATTAAGTATGTTTTTGTGTATTGCACTGTTTTTTGTAGCTGTGTGCGACATATTTACAAAAAATAAATAACTATCTATCTTAATATTACATTTATCAATCGCCTGGAAAGTGATGTAATTAAACCACATAATTAAAACCAACTTTTTTTTTAAATTGCCGCAAAATTAAAGTTAATTAATATAGTATTATGTGCGTCATTATTCTTGTATTTTATATAATGTTTGTTAAGCTGTAGGTTAACCAAGAAATTAATAAATACTCTGAAATTGTATTAATTGAAAACCGTTCCGAAAACTGTTAACAATGGCCACTTTTGTGCAAGCAACATTCGAAATTAATTTTAACAAAACAATTCAATTTTGATGTTCACTAAAAGAGAACTTCGCGAAATTCAAATGAAACGTGATAATGCGCGGAGCATTTCATTAGAACAGCAAATAATTACCATACTAGTACCGTACTAGTCTTTGTTTACAGACTTTAAACATCATACCGAGTACACAGTCTGCACGAGATACACTAGAAACATGGTTCATGAGAATTTAATATTACATATTTATGTTTAACGCAAGTGGACCTCGCTCTCGGAACCTCATTATTATAAACAGATATTTTACTGGAATGTTCGCAAGGCATTTCGTTCGCGCTGGAATTTCGAAATGTTCCGGCTTTGAGAGGTTTTAAGAAACAATTTTGGAATTTTTACAATGTTTTAAAGAGTTTCATTGACGCGTTCTTTTTTAAACTTAGATAAATACATATTAAGCTTAAAATAAATATGAAATAAAAGTTTATGTACTACCAGCTTTTTATACAGAAACCATTTTTTTATATTTCATATTTTTAGTTTTTTTTGAGCCTACTTCTCTGTTGTCGGTGGTCATATATTAATTTGCCACATAGATGATGTGGGAACTATATACATCTGGCTAAATTTGTGCTTTTTGACTACGATTGTAAACCTACCTCGCCTAATGGTTAACTATTACCATGACATACGGACATTTGTCACACCAGTGTACCATTACAGTGTTGTGGACCTCAGAATAAACGCTGACAAAAATCGCTACATTGTCGACGCAAATAACAAGAACATTAATCTGTATAAGGAAGCGCTGTACTAACATTTTCAAAAATACCTACACCAACAATACATTTTAAATATACGCATAAACTAGAGCAATAAATGGAGTACATAGATACGGGCTAATAAGTTTTCAACTTTTCTGTTACCAAGAATAATTTTATTCTTCAGCCAGTCTTATACAAAACTTTCCACAAACTTTTCACATCGTGCCAAAGAAAAACTACGTCACCAGGGCCACTTGAATAATACAAACTAGGTCGGTATAGGCCGTAATGCTCGGGTGTAATCAACGGTTCGCTTTTGTAAATTATAGGCTCAGGTCACAAGAGAGACTCGAGTGATGATTGCTAAGTCGCTCGTGCTACAATAGTGGTGCAGGTAAATTGATCAATGCCGAGGCAGCGCGCACTCATAAAGGTGGAAGATATGCTGGAGGAGGATATTTATCTGCAAATCTGCTTTTTATTAATGAGATTATGAACGAGTACTATTCAACAAACATGACTTGCTTGCATGAAATTATACGAAACTAGATTTGCCCACGGCTTCGCTCGCATTAATTGTAGGTTAGGTTAGATTAGTAAGAGTACTTTTTCTGGATGAAAGGTCCTATATCCTTCTCTGTACTCCTGACAAGGTGTATACGAAACTTCATGATGATCGGTCGAGTAGTTAAGGCGTAAAAGCGTAACATAGCGATGGTTTCGATGACGTAGTGGTTAGTGTAACCGACTGCCACGCCTGAGGTCGCGGGTTCGATTCCCGCACAAGTCAAAGAATTGTGTGCATGAACATGGATGTTTGTCTTGGTCTGGGTGTTTCTATGTATAATATGTATGTATTTACAAAAAAAAGGTATATATGTATGTTTATCCATAGCCTAGTACCCATATTACAAGCTCTGCTTAGTTTGGGTTAGATGGTGTTGTGTGTATGTGGTAGAATATTATACAAACAAACAAAGGCATATTCGCATTTATAATATTAGTTAGGATTTAATTGGTAAATGAACTGAAATAAAGCCAATTACATACATTAATATATGCTGCATATATGCAGCGACTACTTCAATTATAAGATGACGGTTATCGTTTTTACTTATATAGTTCTTGTACATGACGCTTGTAGCTAGCGCGAGCTGCATGTGCAAGCTACTCCATGCGCATTACATGCATGTGTTGATCAAACCGAGTACATTGTTCCTTTACGTAACTATTGTTACTATCGGTCGCCAAGTGATCGAAATTCGACCATAATTGCTTTAAATTTTAAGTTTGATCGTTATTAAGGTTTTATTGTCGATAACTACAACCTTATAATCACATTTCATTTAGTCACCTACTCCACATACATACGAGTATGTAACCATACTACGAACGCGATTCGACTGCTTGTGTCAAATGCATGGTTGTGTGCGTGTAGTGTTTTTTTATTAATTTAATGTATTTCTAATGCATATTTTATAAAAATATTAGAATTCGCCACTCCTTCTCCATATAAACTTTAACTGTGCCAAATTTCATACTCCTCCGCCCGCGCAATTTTCGTAAAAAGGGGTACAAAGTTTTTGCTTCACGTATTCATTATAGATTACTAATTTTTGCCCGCGGCTTCGCTCGCGTTAATTTAGAATTTGACAATCAATTCGGGTTGTACTCTGCTTGTAATAATATAATTCAATCATGATTCGAAAGATACGTGGCGCCATCTATTATTATAAGAACGTTATTATTGTTTTCTTCGGGAAAAGTAATTTTTTTCGGGATGATAGGTAGCCTATGTCCGTTTCTGTACACCTGTCAACGTATATGCAAAATTTCAGGATGATCGGTTCAGTGGTTTAGGCGTGAAAAGGTAAGAAACAAACAAACAAACTCATTTTAGCTTTTATAATATTAGTTAGGATTATAAATAAAAATAAATATATTATAAATACCTTCTAAACAAAACAAGAGTAAATTGGTACCGCAAACGACATTAAACGACACACGATGCGTATAACTGGTGCGAACTGCGTGCGCAAGCTACTTACGTGTGTTAATCATTCCGGATACATACGCATTGGTCCTTTACGTAAATATTACTTTGTAAATACCTTGTGGAAAAGTCATGTAAAAATTGGCACCGCAAATCTATGGCATCGAGACCGGGATATCCATAAATATTAAATTAAACTACGTGCAGTTATTAAATTTACCATAAAATAAAATATTTCATTCAAAAAATGAATCAAACTATATTACAACGTACAATGAAAACTGAAAACTAATAACTTAAAATATTTTAGTAATTCCATTAAATTATTTTGATATATAATTTCATTTCAAATCTACGTCGTATAATAGAAATTATTACAAATCACGTTTTGCAGCGCAAAATTTAAAACAGTTAAATGTTAATATATTTTGTCAAAATAATGTGCGGTTTGAAATTAATTACATTCTTTGTGCTTCATAATATAGTATATTAATATCGTACTTTAGTTTATTCAACGTGCGCTGGCGAGCTACCCGTTCTAGTTGCTCTAATATTTGTTGTTTTAATAATATTCCACGTAGCGTTGATTAATTACACCAATGTGTGGACATCAGCTATAATTACTTCTATTGAATGAGAAGCACTGTATGAATAAGCGAAGTATGATACAATTTTTAAAGTACCTTCAAGAAGTAAACGATACATGTAGGGACTTACGTAAATGTAGGTTATGTCAATTGTCTATCAGGAACAGTACTTTTTCTGGATAAAAGGAACCCTATGTCATTTTCTGTACCCCTGACAAAGTGAATGCGAAATTACATGATGATTGAAATATTAAAGACATACACAACCGTAAAAAAGTACATTACGCGTTAGTTTGTCTCACTCTCGTGTATGCAATAATAATTATAATGTTTTAAGAGGTTATTGCAAGATCTCAGGCCCACTAGGAATGCACTTCTACCTCGAAGGGTAACTGTAGGGCTTGCTGCCAAACAAATATTTATTATAGATTTTGCCAGTACTTTCTTCTGGGTGAAAGGTACCCTATGTCCTTTCCTGTTTCCTTGACAACGTGTATGCGAAATTTCATGATAATCGGTCGAATAGTTAAGGTGTGAAAGCGTAACACACAAACAAACTCACATTTGTATTTATAATATTAGTCAGGGACCACATTGACTGCCTTGGCGGAAGTTTATGCGACTGCTGTGGTTGGGGTCTCTGGTTCGATTCCACCGTTGGACAAATTGTTATCACGTTTTCCTGTTAAATTCATTATGTCTATTGTTATCAAGTACTCAATAGTAGCACACGGTTGTGACGTATTATATTGTTTTAATTGCATATTTACATTTGATTATTCCTATAATTAATAATTATCATTGTTATTTGTTACTGTACTAATTTTACACCTTAATATGTAATTAATCGATATTTAACTTTCCATTTGATACATTGATAAAAATATATAAATAAGGTAGCAGATTAACAAATATTCATTCTCGTTACAACTGTCAGTTAGAACGTTACTCTGCTGAAATATATACTGGTTGTGTAAAAAGTATCTCGGCGTTTCACTGTGCAAGAACCACGACTGCGTAAAAGTTCAGAAGTGGGATCTGAACTCCATTCTCACTGGTGTACTACGTTTGAGATGCAGCAAAAGAACATGATGCAATTGATCAAGCTCAACAAGCGAGCGCCGTGTGGACAGCTGCGGGATGGTCTCTGTGCTGTTAGTTACAAAAATCAGGTTAGTCGTTTTCATTTTGTTTCGATTTCGGAGCGGGATGTTCTCTTGTGTATTAATTGTAGCTGATATAACGCACTCGTTATGATAATTCTGTTTCTGTTCAAATAACTGGTATTTATAATTCCGCTATTTGTTGTACCGAGGAATTCTGATTGAGGTTGTTTTTAATGAGAATAATCATGCAATTTTGTTCCATATTCTACCCGACTATGTTATAAAACATGAGGTTATAATAGACCGTGATATTTTAAAATAAGGATTTATAATTACAATAACTTACTATTTGTGAAGTACCTTCAGTAATTAGTTTTTAAAATGTTGATTTCGAGGTCTACTCGGACAACAGCTCAGAGCATATATAGACACCGGTAGTAAAATTAATTTACCCTCTATCTCGCAAGTTAAGAACTTAAAATCAAAATCGAGCCTAGCATTATTAAATTGTGTGTTTAAGTAAATAATTGTTTCTCTATATCCTACCCATAAACATAATTATATAACACTCGTAACTGTGTGATAAATACTAATAAAGACTGCTGTGTGATCAAGTCTATATAAATAAAGACGGCTGTGTGATCAAGTCTATATAAATAAAGACGGCTGTGTGATCAAGTCTATAGAAATACAGACGACTGTGTGATCAAGTCTGTGATCCAGTTTATATGAATAAAGACGGCTAAGTGACCAAGTCTGTCTGTGTGATTATGTTATCCATATAGAGACGGCTGAGTGATCAAGTCACGTATTTGTGATTAAGTGCATATGTAGACGGCTATGTGATCACGTCTATATAAATAGGGGATGGCTATGTGATTAAGTTGTTATAATAGAAATGATAACTGTGTGTAGGTGCAATGGTGTTACATAATTTTCGAATCAACAGTTACCCATTCAAGTATTGCAACTTTACAGTAAACAGTAACTCTAGTAAACATCAAGAAGTACTTAAAGACTATACATATTATCTATTAACAAAAAAAAAGCCCTTGACTGTAGAAGGCATTAATAATAAGCTTTCTTTAAGGCATTTTTAAACATATTGTTTTATGTATACAGGGATATGAATAAACACACGTATAGCAGTAATATAAGCGCTTTTATAATAAATATCATTGTTTATAATAGGGAGGTTAATATTATATTTATATTTACTGCGAATATTTAATTTAGTGTCTGCCTTAAAATTAAAGAAATCGGTATTACATTTTACAAATGGGCAGAGCTGCAGTATGTATATACCCGTCAATGTCAGAAACCCTTTGTCTTTGAATGTATTGCGTAATGTGTCTGTGTTTTGCATGTTGTATATAATTCGCAAACAGTTCTTTTGAAGCACAAATATCGAATGTACATTAGTGGAATTTGCCCAATAAATGACACCATATGTGAGTAGGGGATATGCATAGGTGAAATATGCGGACAACTAGAAATTCTTTCATTTATTTATTCAACATGTGCTTTCCAATTCATTCCTGTCATTCCGGTTCCTAAAGGTGCCAAGGGCTCGGATATTAGTGAATATAGTAGTAGCGGTACTGTCGGCACTTGCGAAGGTTTTTGAGTCAGCATTGTGTACTACGATCTATGGACAGGACTCCGGGTTCAGTTCTGAAGCGCAGCAGAACGCGGGCCGTGGGACACGACCTACACAGGATGGCCGAGTGTTATCAAGTACTCAATAGTAGCACACGGTTGTGACGTATTATATTGTTTTAATGGTTATGTTATAATTGCATATTTACATTTGATTATTCCTATAATTCATAATTATCATTGTTATTTGTTACTGTACTAATTTTACACCTTAATATGTAATTAATCGATATTTAACTTTCCATTTGATACATTGATAAAAATATATAAATAAGGTAGCAGATTAACAAATATTCATTCTCGTTACAACTGTCAGTTAGAACGTTACTCTGCTGAAATATATACTGGTTGTGTAAAAAGTATCTCAGCGTTTCACTGTGCAAGAACTACGACTGCGTAATACTATCAAATTCTCAGTCCACACTGGAATTGACAAAGAGTCTGTGGAATTTAAGTTCAAGAAATTCTTAGTAACTGCTCGGAGTCTGGCACTATGTTCGGTAAACGGCAATAGTATCGCCTTCCCAGGAATCTCAAAGTATAACTAACAAAATATCGGTGAAATATACCTCTGCCTATGCCTACGAGAATATGAAACTAGGCATAAAACTAGGTAAACTATATATGTATTTATATCACATTATTAACAGTGATTTCCATAGCCTAAAAATGTGGCAGCAATTTTCCCGAAAAATGACGAATGAAAAAGGTAAATGTGTATTAAATTTCAACGTGGCCTACTGACAAGACGTCACAGCCTAGCGTACGCGCTCTCTTTGTGGCTGTGATATTATATCTGAAACGGTAAAATACGAATAACCACAATGAAAGCTTGAGGTGAAAAATAAGCGTACAGCCGCCTAATTGTGAACAGTAACAGTAGCTTACTGAGAAAACTAAAGACTATACCTTGCTTATTGCAGATCCATTAAAAATGCATTGAATAGCGTCAACGTGAAACACCTGTATCCCTGTTAACAATACAGCGCCTCTTTACAGTAATTACTCATTGCAGACCTCAGCAACATAATTATTTGCATAATATATTGACATTTACATAAATAATAGTTAGACGCTGAAAAAAATCCTAATATCCAACTTCGCAGCGCCACCTACTGGGTTCAATTGTGAATCTAAACCATACAAGGACCCAATCAAACAAAACATAAAATTCGATTCAGCCAAGAGGAGTTGAGTAATTTAAACATATACAGAAGAATATACATAATTATAAGTAACTTTCAACAACAATATAAGATTTTTTTAAAGTTGCTGTCATAAGTTTATTAATAGCATACTCTTAATTTTTGTGACCCGAATCATCAAAATCTCCGTACCAAGACAACAGCCAAGCATACCCTAATTTAGATATCAATCTACAACCAGCTTTGATCAACAAAAATCAAACGGTTATTGTCACAAGAACATCACAGCGTATAGTCCAATATAACAGATAATTATCATTTTAAGTGGACGACCATCGTCGCTGCCTTATTAATAATACACGATGGCAAATTTCCATAGCCGAGTGTACTTAGGACGGTACCTTCATATCATACCCCTGTGTTCTCGGTCAACTGCTGATATAGATAGAGCCGCGTGACATACTGGTGAATGGGTTGACAAGCGTTACTATGTTATTTATAAATTAAATTATGCGAAGTTTAGGATGTTGTTTGTATTTCCTGTCCGAAATCTCGAATATACAAATAAGATTATGTAAGAATCTGACAACTTTTAAGTGACATTTTTTCAATAGCGAAGAACTTCTTGCCGTTCAACGGTGCCACCTGTCTTTATGGAATAATATGACAGTTTTATGGTAACATTCTTTTATATTACTACAGGTTTTCTAGGTTGTACAAAGATTTGTAAAATATACGTCTTAATTAATTGTGAACTAGGAGAAAGACTTATTGGAAGGCTGAAGTGATATAAGTTTGCCGCCATGCTTAATACGTCATTATGACAGGGAATCTTTGTAAAATATCGAAACGCTCGATATAGCCAAGATTTAAAAAAAATAAAGTTATTCTATTTTTTTCTTTCCTTCTAACACATTTTGTCTTCATTTTCCTTTACGATAATACGAATAAATCATTTAGCCTTCAATATCTTTTGTACCAATAACTTCAATTAATAACGCGTTATAGCTTCCAAACTTAAAAATATTTGGTATGTACATAATATAATTTTACGCATCTGCTATAGTAGCGATTATATTCCTATAACCCAATTTGAATTTACCGCGATATTCCTAATAGCAAACAACACTACACAACCTGAAAGTTCAATTTCAATCAACAAATTTCCAGAAACTAGATATTCAAACGTCACACGAAACGAGAACGACAAGCTCAAGACGGCTGATACTATTTGCCCGGAGCGGGAAATAGGCAATACCGTATAGATTCGGTACAACCGAATACTGTGACTCTAAGCTCGTCTATCTGCCGAATACTATTACTCAACGTTCCCCTTTGATGTGACGTGTACAGTTACGCTGCGTACTCGGACGCTGTTGTTTTAAACTTGGAACAGCGTGAAATCGCATGACAGGTCAGTTCACGTGGTGCGCACGGTATAGGTAGGAACACCCCGTGTGTGTCCTAGATATTTTTGTGTCTTTATTTATTGGATAATATAATGAAACTCGGCCTGTATACAAGGTAAAACACGAACTGTAACGTACCAGTATTCATATTTGAGTAATTTTTAGTTTACATTTAAATAAATTCAAATGGATATTCAACTACACTAATATAAAGCTTTGTTTTCGGCGAAAATATATTGAATATAATACTGATATGTATAAACTTCGAGGAACTTTGTATACCGTAGCTGCTGAACGCTTTCAAGACAAAAATAAATTATTCTTCATAGAAAAGCGGTCGTTCTGCTGCAAGCAAAAGAACATGGATCACTTCTGGAAGCATAGCGCCAGCTTAAGAAGCATTGATAACCATTCTTACGATAAGAGCAGAAGGAAGATGATAAATTTTTGCCTTATATTAAGCGATTACCATAGCCTATGATGGATTGTTATACCTAATAATGTATATAGTAATACTTTGCTGGAACTTTGGTATAAAAATTATAGATAATGACATGATAGAAAATGAAATGGCAAAGATAGGTATATAAGTTTCGGAATCAATACTTGGCGAGCACATCTGTTACTCTTACACCGGTTTCATGTAAAAATTGGCTCATAAAGAAACCAAATAATTGACAACGTTGAGCAACTCCAATTACGAAATTCCTCTAAGTAGACAGAAATGTCCTCTCAAATATCTATTATTATTAAATCGGTTACGTGAGCTTAGACTTACTTGTGGTCTCTTAACTTCTCTTTGCGCTTTACAAAGCATATTTTCTATTCAATATATTTGTTTTTGCTTTGAGTAATGAACAATGAGTTAGACAAATCTTGTAATATCTAGTTAAGCATTATTGGGTCTTTAAACTACCTGTTGTCGAAGAAAAAATGTACGAAACATTCTGGATTATGCAAGGTTTTAATTGGAACTAATACTGGCTTATATTAGTTTTACTTTCTTGTACTTGGCTATCTTTACTTAAACAGTTTTGGTTTCGGATCATTTTCAATTTGCTAATCTGCTGCAACTTCTGCTTTGGTCTAAGAGCTGACACAAGTGATGCCATTAGAAAAAGATGTTAGTTCCAGAAATAGTTGTTTCATTTGTAATAAAAATGTGCTGCATTGTTAAATATTGGCTACACTTACTTACGATGCAGAGATACACCTAAACAATACCGTTATATATACTTGAAGTACTCGGCAAAAGTATATCCGCATTTCGTCAGCTTTTTTAGGTCTTGCGTAACTAGACTCAGCACTGCTATTGAGAATCAAGTAACAAAAAATCCAGTAACACTTTGCTAGTCTTACGCCTGCATCCCTGAAGAGATATGCTATGTACACCCAAATTTCGCCAGCTATGAATATATGTACATATAAAATGTTGGTGTACATTTCGCTAGGTATGCTTTTACGTTCCACGTAATAGTACCTTAGCCAATTACTGGGCACAGTTTTATCAACCTCGTAATAAATAATGTAATTCGAAACGGCGAAATAAAGGCGATCATTTATATTGCTTACCTTTTTAATGCTTGACATTTCGATCATGTTACACCGGCCGTGGGCACAAGCCTGCTAATATTGAATGATATAACAACAACACAAAAGATTAAAAGCCTCATAATAAATATTCAGATACATTTGATTTACTCGGCACTATTTTTTTCATTATAAAGTTTCAATAATATGAGTGTGACATAACATCGAAACAGATTTCAAACTAATGCCAACTTCAGAAGTTTTAATAATGTATTATGTAGAAGTTGGTAGCGCTGATCGTGAAATGGGTACAAGTGGTATGACAACTTTAACTAGGTACTTGAATTACGAAGCTGACAAACTTCGGACTACGTAATATTGACAACACCTACTTCTAATTTATTACACGTTTTGCTAGTTTTCATTATTACTGTAGTGTCTGTAAGTTAAGACCAGGCAAGTTTTTTATGTCTGGCAGACATATGGTGACTGTTCAGCATCGCTCATGGACTTTGGTAATCCCAAGGATATACAGAGTTAAACCGCTGTTGATAAAACTCTCTAAACTACTATATGTCGCATATGATGAGACTCAGGAAAACCTTCTAAGACACTTTAGAAAGTATTCCTGAATCTCAGGTTAAAACCCACTAGTTATCTGAAGAACGAGTTTGAAATTGGCTACTGAATTGTACCACTAAGTAAAATAAATAAAAAATAAGGCTTACATAAAAAATGCCCGCAGTGCTATTAGCAATAATGTATGCCTAAAACTACTCCTACTAGAATATAAATATAAAAGTTTGCGAAGGTACTTAGATGTCCTAGATAGAATTATTTTTTATCTCTATAAAGTGTGTTCCCTAGGGATAATAGTTCAAATTTACTGATATTTTACCAACACTTTCATTCTGAACTTATCAATAACTGATGCTGCTCAAGAACGTCACCAAGTTGTTTGTTGATCTTGTTCAAAATAATTGTATAGGTTGAAGATGTTAAAATACAAAGCAATATAAACTTGCTCCATAGATTTCTTAAAATACAGAACAATATAAACTTGCTCCACAGATTTCCTGTTCTGCATTAATAGCTAACTTCATCCATGTGATTTTCCTTCTATTACAAACTGCATCACCTTATATTTACTACTAGTTTTCAAATTAATTCAGACTGCTTTGTGGGTTGGTTGAAGTTGTGAGTACCAGGCTTCAATTAAAGGATTATCCTTATTCTTTGGGACCTAAATATTGTGGGTATGTGTATGTGTTGTTGTTCTACATCTTTACATATTCTTGAAAGAATACATATTATCTATATATATTGGCAAATACATAGATGCGATGTTAGATTATGCTCTCAGCTGTTACTTCAAAAGGAAATTTTGAATCGTAAAATACCATTCTTATAAATGTACTTAATCGCGTAAATGTAGTTTGTCAATTTTTTATCCCTTGGCAACAGTACTTTTTTTCTAGATGAAAGCTACTCTTTGTCCTTTTCTGTACCCCTAACAACGTGTTTACTAAATTTCATGACGAATGCGTGAAAGCGTAAGAATCAAATAAATAAACAAGCAAACTCACATTCATATTTATCATATTTATTTTTTATTTATTTATTTATTATGGTCCACCAACAATTGTTTACATTAACACTTACAACTCTAACTAGTATAAATTCAAGCGACAATGCAACAATCAGTTACAGGCAAACACCGCTTGAGCAAACAAAAAAAGGATTTGAAACCCATAATCAAATCTTACTCGTAGTTGTAGTTGTACGTGTCCGGACTCTGACTAGCATTAGGCTTTTATTTTGTTTTCATATTCCTTTATTAAACAGTTAGTTTTCATTTATTTGCCTCTAATTAAAATTGCCTCGTGTAATACATAGTCATAAGAGAATACAGGAAACTGCCAACAATAACACCCTAGTTTACGCATGAGTAATCACAATACCCATCTAATACCATCATTATTCAATAGCTATACTCTACGTGAGTGTAGTAATTCTATTCAAAATGAAAGCCACCTCATACATTCACATGTATACACGTATTTGAGTACCCTTATTTCATATGACGCTTAATAGCAGTAATAGTATTTATTGACATCTAAAGGCTTATATACCTATGTCATACTAGATTTTTGCCCGCGGCTTTGCTCGCGTAAATGTAGGCTAGGTAAGTAACAGCTCTTTTTTCTGGGTGTACAAAACCCTATGTGTTTTTCTGTTCCCTTGACAACGTTTATGACTTCATAATGTTTGGTCGTGTAGTTAAAGCGTGAAAGCGTAACAAACAAACAAACAAACTTACATTCGCATTTATAATATTTAATAATAACAAGCTATTGCCCGCAGCTTCGCTCGCGTTAATTTAGAATTTGATAATCAATTCGGGTCGTACTCTGCTTGTAATAATATAATTCAATCATGATTCGAAAGACACGTGGCGCCATCTATTATCATATAGAACGTTATTGTTGTTTTCCTCGGTAACAGTCATTTTTTTCGAGATGAAGGGTAGCCCATGTCCGTTTCTGTACACCTAACAACGTATCTGCAACATTTCAGGATGATCGGTTCAGTGGTTTAGGCGTGAAAAGGTAACAAACAAACAAACTCATTTTCGCTTTTATAATATTAGTTAGGATTAGGATGAGGATTTGTAGATAATGTGACTATAATTATGTATCTGTATACGATTTTCATTGCAATAATTCATACTCATAGGGTGTTAATGACTTTTACTAACAATATTTTTAATAGCAACAATCCAAATTACGTGGGTTTTAAATGTAACTGCTTTAATGTGGGCGCAGCACACGTACATTTCTGCAAATCGTTACGATATATAATTATTGTCAGTTTATGAATGTATGTATGTAATCTTAACTTGATATTGCCATACTTTACTTAGCTTTTATATCAAGAAAATGCATTGCCGTAAGGGTAAGCAGAAAGCTTCTGAGAGTCATCGTCGTAAAGTCGCGTCAGTCGGACAAAACCGTATCAGATTTTTCTACCTACAACAGACCTATCTCTTCGATTTCCGGCGAGTCATGCGTGAAACATGAAGCCTTCACTTGCCAGAGTATACAATTACGTAAGCTTAAACAGCAAATATGAATGGAGTATAGAAATTTCTCATTTATATATTGGAGCCCTGCTTTATAATAGAACGTGCTAATCAAATGTAAAAACTAAATTACTTTGTAACGGATAGCAGAATCCTAATTTCCTAGCTAATATATTAAAAGAGAAAATGAGTTTGTTTGTTTGTTACTTTTTCACGTCTAAACCACTGAACCGATCTTCCTGAAATTTTGCATATACGTTGTCAGATGTACATAAACGGACATAGGCTACCTTTCATCCCGAAAAAAAATACTGTTCCCGAGGAAAACAACAAAAATGATTGAATTATATTATTATTACAAGCAGAGTACAACCCGAATTGATTGTCAAATTCTAAATTAACGTGAGCGAAGCCGCGGGCAAAAGCTAGTATTCTATAATTAGTTTGAACTCTGAAAACCTGCTTAAGTAGATCATAAAATGTATTCAACTATACATATTAAACAACTAACAAAGATTCTTCGTATTGTAAGAACGTTGTTGTAGGTACTGTTAGCTAATTCTCCACCAGCTTTGCATATAAAACCACCTATTTAGCTCGGATGACCTGTGGCTCTTTGCACGTAAAGCTGATACACTCTATTTTTATTTTATGTTAATATAAAAACTAGTCATCCCGTGGTCAGCTTCAGTCGACAAGCTTATTTATTATTTTTCACTTTTAAAAATAGATGTGTACACACCGCCTTTGTGCAGCAGTGGGCGTAAAACGTGCACAAAAATCTCAATAAAATATGTGAGACATTTAAATAAATACGTTAGTTTATCGTATACAAATATGAACAAAATAAAAAGAATGCCAAAAGTACCTAAAAGCAGCGACAGACAAAGCGACGCTCACTTCTGACTTTCAAAGTTATGTGCGTATTAAAAAAGTTTTATTCGCAAAGAAAAACATCGTAAGGAAACCTGCACCGTAAGAGTTCCTCACAGTGTTCACGTGGTATGTGTAGTCTGCCAATCCTAACTGAATCTTGAGCGACCGTCAGGATGGAATATGAAACCGCTTCTCTCATTATAAGATATATTATTTTTATTCCAAAAACAGACAACTATTCAACTTACAAATTCAGATCTATTGATCCAGCAATTTATTATCACTTATGAATGTTAATATCAAAATAAAAGTTCTATGCCTAGTGGAAAGAAAATAATGCCAGCTTTTACCTAAGTTAATGAAAATTATAAAAAAAGTTTCAAGCAACAAACTAAATGTACAGTTAATATACGTTTCCAGCAGAATCCTCAAATGTATGATAATTCTAGTAACAAAATGAATGCTAAAAAATCCTCAAAAGACTTCAAGGAGCCATCCCAATAACAAATAAATAAAGTTCACGACAGACGCTGCATTAAAATGCCCAAAACCGACGCATGAGGGTTCCAGACAATGAATGATATCTGTAAACACCGAGTGTCATTGCAGAAAACAAAAAAGTTTTATATTCCGACTCTTTGGAGATAGCGCGAGTGGAACAAATAGACATGCCCGTTTGAAGTCGAAAAAGCCACAGATAGGCGACGCTCCACATTTACATTGTTTACTGTGAAAAATGGATGATCGGTAAGTATTAAGTTCTGTTTTCGTAAGTCTAGCCTCGGTGTTTTTGATATTAATATCAAAATGACTGCGGCATTACTATGATGTCTTCATGAAATATTCTTATTGTATGCGGGCGCTCGATATGGTGAGTTACAGAGTGTATAGTTTTGTCTTAATCTCGCTAAAGCAGTGTTTTATAAGGTTATTTTACGGCTGTCCCTGTACTCTTCTGCAACTATATCTTTCTGCAATTTTAAGACTGTAGATAGAAAAATTATACTATTTGGCATTATAACAATAAACATAACTTAACAATAAATAAATACACATCCGTGCATAGACAGAGATCTCCTTTTCTTTTTTAAATTTGGTCTGAACCGACTAAAATCACCGCGCTGTTCCTCACACCTTTATGGCGGGGCCGCGCGGATCGCTCTCGCATTCAAATCGCGACCCCGCCAAAGGTTTAACCTGCCGATGGACGTGGCGGGTTCCACACAACCATCACACACAATACAATTGAGGGACCTCGTCCCCGACGGCAAAGCGGGGGGCCTATTCCCACTTCCGACATCGTGCGCGGAACACGAACGCCGCCTACTCGGACCTGCGCTGATCGGGCGGTGGACGGCCCCAATGGATCCACCGCCCGCAGGCTTCTATTCAAGGTCGCTGGAGATCGTCTTGCGCCCTCCTGCACCCGGCTCTGCGGTTAGGGAGAGGGATTGAACGTTCCCTCTCCCTCTCCGCCGCCTCCTTCACTAACATCACCTCCTCACAGAAGGAGGCGACGGCCTTCCAAGACCTCTCGCTCGAAACCATGGACAGAACTATAGCCTCGAGCGAAAGGACAACCCTACCGACTGCCGCATGCGTGACACGGCGTCGCGTGGCCCAAATAGGGCAACCTACTAATGTGTGCAACGCCGTGTCTTCGACAACGACGCGGCAGTCGCCGCAGTGATGACAACCGGGCGTCTCCTGTTTGCCTATTCGACACAGGTACCGGCCGAAATAGCCATGATCGGTCAGCACCTGCGTCAGACGAAACGTGAGGGCGCCATGACGCCTCTCCAGCCACTCTCTAAGTACGGGTCTTACCGCCACAATTGTGGCGTGCCCGATAGACAGTGTTCTGATGAAAGTTCACACAATCCCTTTTAAACAGTGCCGGCAAAGGATAAAATTTATTATGTGGTCCAAATAGCCTTACCATTTCTTGGTGTCCATTATTTTAAAGCCCCTGTGACATGGGTAGCCCTAAAACGTCACACGTCTTAAAACTAAAGGAATACAAATTATTTCGGTTTTTGGAATTGTTATATCAAATATTTTTCTTCCAGTAAATATTATCGAGATAATATATTTCTTTAAACCCGAGTGGTTTTAAAGAAATATGTTCATCTAAAGACATCGACAAATCACGGTTAAAAGCAAATGGTTTTATTCAAAACGACAAACAATAAAACATCTCTGTGGCTAAATAAAGTGAATCCCTAGAGATGAATTTGCATAATAAAGAATGGTTTCACGTAGGAAAGGGATACAAATATCTTCGTATAATCGAGCACTTTGTGTGGTCGTGTGGAAATTGAATTCTAGTTTGCTTGCGGCTCCTTCGGATCGAACTGACCTTGGTAATATACAACTTAATCAACTTAGTCGTCGAAAGGTACACGTGTATGGCATGTGAAGTGTACAAGAGATGTCATTCGTCTTTTAAGTTGATGTATCGATTTACACGAGAAGTAAGTACCTACTCGTATCGCTATAAAAAAACAAATGTAATATTATCAAACGTGTAGTACCTACATACCTATATCTGTTTTATAATACAAATTAACGAACAAAAACCAAATAATGCAATAATCTATTATTTGTTTTGGATTTCCTTTTGCCCACGGCCTACTCCTCTTATTCTAATGTAATCCATAGGCACCTTTTGGAATAAAAACGCTTTGTCACGCTTGAAGCCATAATCAAGTTTTTTACAAACCTCATCGGCCTATTGCTCTGTTAAAGAAATAACAACCAACAAATATTACAATATTAGGTAAAGATATAAATATAAAATTCTCAAAAATATAACCTTTTACAATTACACAAAATATTATTATAGACGAAGCATCTCCAATATATTGTCCAGTCCTGTGATGTCGTATATATAGCCTTTCTGAGAATGCATGTACCTGCATAAAATCCTTCGACCAGAACTTTCGTTCCGAGAATTCCCTGGATAGTAAATTGGAAACTGCACTACAGACTGTTTAGTGTCTGTAGTTCACAAATTTTCCACCTTCCATGTTCAGTTTGCCTTACTAAAAATTCACTTTATAATATACATAGCATACATATATATATACATTATATAAAGCATATTCATGATTGAATTTCCTCGGCGGAGTATTAAGTGACATCAAAATTATGTGCTGTATTTTAGGCCCCAGGTAAAAGATAACAAAACTATTAATTTCTGACTATAACATTTTCAGATATTATGCTACATTTAAGGTTTTCTTTATGCGAGTAACGAACCCGCAACGCAATAATCCGCAAAAGTCGACGCCACACATCCAAAAAAGTAATCTACACAATATTAAAAAAACCGTTTAAAAATAACGATAGTATTGCTCAAACAAGTATTTTTAGAGTTCGAAAAACTCTTATACAACGGCTTTGTCCATCCGTCCATCTGTCTGTTATACAACTTTAAACTCAAGAACCGTAAGAACTAGAGACTCGCGGTCAACTCCATTCGACTCAGCATAGTCGATTTACCTCGAAATTACTATGACGTTTGACTTCTGACCTCAAGGTCACGTGATACCATTTTTTAGTACTCTAAGATTTACGGCAATTCATTGCCGTTTCTCATTTGTTTTAATATATGTATGTATAACCAAATTAAAATTTAATATGTGTTTTAAATCACAAAATAATTTTTATATAGTATATTTTCTAAATATCTAGCTGTATGTAGCGGACTTAAAATTTGTGTCATACAAATAAAGTGTTTCAGAAGTTTAACCTAGCTGAGTGACTAGACAAGGTTTTCCCTTTGAAAGGTTAGCTTTCTACTAAACTAACACTATAAAGAGAAACGTTTTGTTTCAACGTTAGGTTTTATACAAATGTCATGTTTGTATAAACAAGAAACATTTTACGGTTCTCGTATATATGCGAAAAATTTAATTTTCCGATAATAAATCTCAACGGGTTTAAACAGTGTGCAAATTGCATTAAAAATTTAAATTATTAAATTATTTTTAATACTTTAGGCCGAATATCAAGCCTTATTAAATTTGCACTTTGTTTTATCTAACAGGATAAATGTCCATATTAGTATATTTATTTTGATACATTTTTTAAAGATTACTTGCAATTCGGGTTGTGAATTAGTAATATTTTTGTGATGTGCTACTACTATTCTTACATTATAGAATAAGATTTATTTTTAAGGGTAGTTCTAATTACTGAACCGAATATTAAAATTATTTTGCTTATAAATATCTCCATTATCCCGTAATCACGTAGGCTAAAATCATTATTAATTTATTTATAGAATAAGTACCTAAATCTCTAAAGATACAGAGTACTTAGGTACTCTGACAAATTGTACATTAAAAATGTATGTACCTATGTATTTAACTACTTACTATATTTTAACCTTACATTTAGATCCTTATTTGTTGGGCTTTTAGTCCAACATACATAGACTACTGGCTACTCACTACCTCCTCGGTGAATCCGTAAAGAGTGTTTAAAAAGGCACTTGCCAAATAAAGGTGCACTATCCAGCTAAAATGTATTTGAAAACCAAACTTGAACGGAGCGTCCATTATCCGTCTATTATAAATAATTCAGATTTTAATAACTACAATAAAAATTACTTACGGTAATTAATCAAGTTGTTTGCGAACAATGTATTAATTAAATAAATTATCATATCCGATGCAAGCAACGTTGCGTACAAAATATCCAATTTTCTTTGAAGTGAAATTGCTATAATTACTGTCCGGCGGCGCGCAGGGAACATCGGTTGAATGCCTTTCACACAGATATGTAAAATGAACGGACGAATATTAAAATTGTCAAAGAGAACACTCGTTTTACTCAAATTGTTTTAGTAACTATATTTTTGTGTATCTACTATCTGTAGAAACTATATTCCTATAAAACATTTGAGACTTTCGCGGTTTGTACTACATATTATACTTAACATAATATTAGACAACGGGACCCGGATTAACCCGTGACCACGATGGATGCAAGTTGGTCGAAACGTTGGGTGATAAATAGTTATTAATTATCTTTAAATAATAAATTACGATTAAAACCCGTTGTCTAATATTATATTTAATATATTCCTAGTCATTTGAAACGTAGTAGGTGATATTCTATAGTTGATGAAGTCTGTATTTTATTATATGCTTGTTTCACTGAGGGATAGGCAGAGCAATTCATTGTATTTCATTAAGTCTGTCTGTCTAATCGACTGTCTTGGTCGAAGAGCGGTAGTGCAGGCGACTTCTTTAAGTTAGGTTTCGGATTGCATTCGCGAATCGAGCAAAGTGTTATTGAGTTTTTCCATCAAGGAATTTTCAGTAGCAGAACTGAGTCTGGAACTGAACTCGGATAACCGAGCACAGTTCCTATAAAGGCACTATGGTCCTACCCTATGACGTATGACCAACATACTGCGAACCACATAGCGAAATGTGGGTGAAATATACCTTTGCCTTCCCCATCGAAGACACAGGCATGGTACTACGTATATTAATCAATGCCCCTATAACTAAACGCTATATACATATATAGTAATCTTACTGAAATGATAATGTAATGGCGATTTAAAAGAGTGACTTTGAGTTTCTTGCAGGTATCTTCTCCTAGGCTCAACCTTTTGCCTGAACCTTTTTTGCCTTGCAACTAACATAAATGTAAACTCTGTAAATGTGATAAACTCCTAACGCCTTTGACGTTCATAAGTGTTATTTTGTGACTTTGACTTTAGCATAAGGCAGATAAACTTTTCTTTTTATTAAGAGAGTGGAAGAATTAGCTTGCCAGATGTATTTTTCTAGTCGCTATGCTAGTGACTAAAAGTAATTGCATTTGAAAAAGTACTGCGAATTTTGAGATCCTGTAGTTGAATTACATGAGTTGACGTAATTCTAGTCGACGGAGTTGACATAATTCAAGCCAGAATTACGTCAACTCCGTCCACGTCGACTACTTTACTTTATTCCTGTCTAGGAATAAAATAAATAAGGAGTTGGAGTAAATGTTCTTATATTATTTACACCATTATATTGGCCTCGGTGGCGCAGCGTTAGTGAAAGTAAATACTCTCTCTAGGGTCGTAGTCGTCTCAGGTTTAATTCCTGATCAGTTTTCTGTCCAGAAACTCTTAGTGGCAGCACAGGGTCTGTAACTGCACTCTGAGACTGTGTATGTATGTACTCACGCCTCTTTAGCATCGAAGGAGTAGGCAGATAAGCTTATGAGTTTATGCACGGGTTACATCACCGGTGTCCGCGTGTATTCTCCGAACTGTGATATTTTTGCTCACGACTTAAAATTAGTCATGATTCTATGCAATGCTTTTTGTGAAAAGCTTTAATAAATTTATATATTTTTAAAATCTGTGTTAAATATTAACTTATTACTGGTTTATGTAACTGTTAAATTTTTTTTAAATAAATAAAATTACTTAAAGGTCTTTCAGATTTCCTAACTGCCATAACTGTATGATTGGCATAGTGAGGTTGTTATCTCGACAATCACTGCACAAATAGCAAAATAGCAAGCCTTAAAATTCTCATATACGCTTTACTGCTAACTTTAATTGATAAAGGCAATTTTTTATAAGTACCTATTAGCTTTTTATTGTGCAACAACAAATTGGTATTTAAATGAATTGTTTTATTTATTTCATTCCGTATTTCAAAGTTTGAGTAATAAGTTATCGACCGGTTTTGCCACGTAAAGTCTAGGCACTATCCTAATACTAGACTTTCAAGTATTCTATAAAAGAAAATCATTAGTAATATTAATATTTAAACGCAGACACGTATTTGCTTTTCGATATTTATCACGAAATGGGAGCGAAGAAGAAAATTCAATTTGAAGGTACATAATCCGTCTCAATTAGATTATTTTTCTATCATTCGTTTCTCTATTGCTTTGTAAGCATCTTAGCAATAAGCGTCACATTTATTATTACCTGGCTTGGTATTATATTAAGTACTAGCGGTGCCCCGTGGTTCCACCTACGTTTAAAGATGTTTATCTTTACTGCTTCACTATTTTAGGTCATAGCAGCATACTGACAGATTTTCTCAGTGGTGCAGTAGTAGTGATTACGACTGTTGTGCATGAGGTTCCAGGTTTGACGTTGGAGTCGGGCAGTGTTACTTAGCATTTCTGTCAAGATTTTTTTAGTAGTAAAAAAGTAGTCTATAACTTGGTACTTAAAGCTATAGCTGATAAAATGTGGGTGTATGGTATACCTTTGGCTACCTCTTTAGAGATGTAGGCCCGAGGCTATGTATATAAGTAAGTATCATCTACGTATCCTACTAACCCACATCCATACTAATGTGTAGATCGGAATTAAACTACTATATACGGATTTTATCGCGTTGTTTTTTGACACTTTATTACAAAATTTTGAAAACTGTTACACTACTATTTAGTGTAACAGTTTTCACTAAATAGTAGTGTAACAGTTTTCAAAATTTTGTAATAAAGTGTCAAATAAACAACGCGATAAAATCCGTATATAGTAGTTTAATTTCAATGAATAACATTCGCGTAAACAGAAGACAATAATATTGTATAGATCGGAGTTACACGTTTTATTTCAATAGTAGAGTATGTTTGTTGCTAAGAATGATGTAGTTCCCAGTGGCAATCACTAATGAGCTACATTTACCTTTGCTTGCCTTTCATCTGCTACGTCATTACAAAACCCTGTTCCACAAACGAACAAGAAAATTCAAAACCAAACGGAGCACACGCATTCACCGCTTCAAAAACCAGGTATATCAGTTACCAGAGACTTTAATTTGCACGTTCAATGGTTCTATTCATATGGGGTTGCGCAAATCGCGTATAATGAACGTTGTTACATGTAATCCGAGATTGGAGGGTGCATTCAGCCGAACTGGCAACTAATTAGCCAGTGTGAGCCACAGAAGTGGTTCAAAGCCGCATCACAAAGCTAATGGTCATCCATTTGATAGCCCTATTCAATGCACTGCGGTGATATTGATCGGTGGTTCTCTATCGATATATAGGCCGGACTTCATATTGTGACGATTTTTTATGAATAAAGGTAGACTACGACGTAAAAATCGAAGAACAAGAAAACTGAATCAGGCTCAGTGGTGAATAAACGTAATCGATTCTCCTAATCTTGAGTAGTCAATGCTCAAATTCTTTCATCAGACTTTTTGTTAGAGATATTGATGCTTAAGTCACGAAAACTAAAACTGTATTTTTTCGTCCGTGTTGTGAATAATTTCGTAGTAGTGAAGAGCATTACTAACATGTAAACGACAAAGAACAAACAGACTTGAAACAACACTTTGTGAATCAAACTATAGTATTATTTTCCCGAGCAAAGTTCAAACGCATAATACTTGGTACGCTGGCGACGACGAGCGCTTAAACCACTGCGCTACGTTACAGAATACACATCAGTACTACGTAGCCACGCCACACTTATACACCCATTTGCGGTGGAGAATAATTAACTCACTACTAATTATGTAGGGAAACCTAGAGCATAGTTAAAGATCTCCTTCTAATAGTCTCCTCTCCTTTTCGGAGATAAAACGTAAAAGGTGAATACAAATACTACGATAATGATTTCTAAAGTTTAAATCCTAATTAGAAGACGGAAATTTATATTGATACCACAGTTCTAATTCGATCGGTTTTCACTAAGATTTTAACCTAATATATATTGTATTTGAAAAGTAAATCCAATTTAATTCAGGTAGCTAAATTCGTTGTTTGTAAATTACGGACACGCGATTAAACTTCACTATTGTGACACAAATTGAAAACAGATCTACTTCAAATAGAAAAGCTTTTCTAAGTACTTGTAATCTTAAAAATATACAAGTCATTTTCTCCTCCTTATTTTCTATAATACCTTAAGAGAAAATAAGAATATTTTCATGTATTTTATTCAAGTTTATGGACTATTCCTGTCATTCGTACATCATAAAACATGATATATTGTCTCACAGGTGCTGTCATCATTATTTATTATTATAGTGACGACCGTTTCACAACCGTACTCTTTCAAACTACGTACGTGAAATGTTATCACATATGTGACCAGAGTTATATGTGCATGTTTGTGAACACAGTGTTTACATAATTATGTTTGTTTCACAAACATGTGTTCAGAAAAAACTATTGGAGTATTTAAGTAAGTACTGGTGCCAGATTTTAAAGATAAATAATAATAAACTATTTCCTTTTTGTAGTAATAAATTTGTAAAGATTATCATTTGCCAGAGTTTATGTAATATTTCTTTTCATATTGACAGTACTAGTAGCAACGATATTCCCATTGAGGAATAACTTGTAAAAGCTTTATAAATCTAGTGAAATATTAGGTAGTCGGAGATCCAGTGCAATAAGTTTGCGTGCATTCGTGAGAACCTAGGTTTGAATACCGGGTCGGGAAAGGTGTTATTGAAGTATTTTTGTTCTAAAACTCGGCGTATGCAGGAGGAATTCTAGAAATGTACCTAGTGAACGACAATAGGTTCGCCATCTGGTCTTACCAGTGTAATACCCGATGGCGTAGTGGGTTAAGTGTGGTATGAAACCTAAAATTGAAGTCCTGGTAAGCCAGTGGTTACAAGGACTTAAATTTTAAGTTTAATACCAACTTTGATGTTATAGTACAAAGTTCTTCTATTATATTCGGTTTTAAAAGCTGCAATTTGATCGCGAAGTTTAGTGTGAGCGACTTCTGTTTGCAAATTTCCAGTGGCAGGATGAAGCCTGGAATATACGTGTATAAAAAAATAAGTATATAATATGTAAGGTTATCCATTGTCTAGTACCCATAGTACAAGCTCTGCTTAGTTTGGGCTAGATGGTGTTGTGTGTATGTGATAGAATATTATATAGACAACAATATAATTTATAAAAAAAAACTTAATAAATAATAATTAAAATTAATTAATAAATTTATTTACCTATTTTTTTTTATAGACAACAATCGTATCCTCCTAGTACACTTGCGGTACTAGGTTTACAGATGGATGGATGTCAGCCAATGGATGTGATTTTGCTTTACTCACGAAAGCTAGAATAAGTATGGTTATATTTTGACGTAGTTCACCCGCACCATATTAAATAATATTACGTACGTACGTAAAGTACGAATACACAATCACATACATAATTTTTAATCATTCACATAAAATAACTACTATTGTTAAACACTAGTTACTGTTTACTTCAAATTAAGCTATTTAAATTATACAACTATTTAACTAAGATTTAGTTTAAAGTTTCAAAATTATGTAAATAATAGTGTTTTATAAAAAATAAACAACGCGATAAAATCCGTATAAAGTTTGTTTAATTTTTTTATATGAAAATGCAATGGATATAATGAATTATTATTTGCTGTGTATGGAACGAGTTTTCCTCAAATAAACAAGTTGTTATTATAATATAGATATGTGTAATTACCTCATTCTCAGATTCTCATGATGATCTTCATTTTAGAATGTAATTAATTTAATGGTCGATTCGCCACAGCTAGTGCGCGAACTGTCGTGATTTCGATTTCAACTTAAGACAAAAATTCGTGTGATCTGCAGCTCAGGACCAGACCTGCTATTTATTGATAGAAAGCTCAATGATATTTGGGAATAAAAACCCTCATGATCAAATTGAAAGCTTAATCACATTTTACCACTAACCAAATAGATTACGAATGCTTATGACATAAGCTTCGTTACAATAACTACCAAAAATTCTATACTTATCTTTCTAAATATGTTCGACTACTAACATCCTATTACATAAATTATATTGTAAGGCAAAACTTTAAACAAAGATTGATTTCTTAACCAAAAGCGTTAGCTACGAAAACGTTCATTACAACTTCAAAACTAATTAAGATGGAACAAGATGAAGTCAATATAAATTCGACAAGAAAGGTCATAATAAAAGCATTAACTCTGTAATGAAATGTTTGTAAGTATGATGTATAATATAGTCCGGTGATTCTCAAAGGAAGGTCGAGAACCTTCGATGTGACCAAGTTCAAAGAACGGGAGGACTTTTACCCCTAGTTGCATCTCACTAAACTTGAAAAATAATTACACTTTTTGTATTTTTTATGGTAACAAAAAATATTGTTGAACTACGAAGTAAAATTCCCCATTTTAATTAACATTTGAAGTATTAAGCTTATAAAACATTGCTATATTTTACTGTCGTGTTAGTCTGCGTTGTGTATTTTAATTATACTTTATATTAAAAAATATTAAAATTAAGGTTGTAGTTTATTTTAGTCTGTATATAATATAGATTTTATAATAAAAATGTGTCTGCTACTAAATACTAATGTTTATAAAAATGTCTATTGAATCTGCATGATTTCAAAAAGATATTTGCGGTTGCAGGAAAAAACACAACTATTAAAAAAATATCTTATTTATGGTCTCCATAATATAAGCTTTAAATATTTATTTATTATTGTACTTATAATTACCACTACTTACACCTAACACGACAGTCTCGACAAGGAGATTAAATATCTTATAATGCTAATTTTTCTTATGTAGATTAATAATTAAGTGCTAACATTTAAAATTCCTCCATTGTAGAGTTAAACATGGTAATCTGATGCTTTGTCACTACATATTATAAAACAAAATCCCCCACCGCGTCAGGCTGTCTGTCTGTTCGCTATGAACTCGAAAACTACTGGCCGGATTTTCATGCGGTTTTCACCAATATACAGAGTGATTCATGAGGAAGGTTAAGGTGTATAATTTGTTAAGCTTTTGTTTGTTTTCTAGTTTACTCTCACCGAAGGGGGGCATTTGAAATTTTTGTTCATGTTATTATTTTCTCAAATAGCCACTTCTCAGGCTGCTTTTGGCTTGAATGTTAAAATATAGCGACAGACAGAATAAAAATGCAATAGATGTTATTTTAGGGTTTCACTATACATAAATATTTCATTCTAATTAATTTCTTTGAAACAACTTTAACATTTAAAACTACTCCATTATACAGACATAGTTTCGCTTCAGCTTCATATTAATATAGATTATTATATTCCTAGTATTGATAATAGATAATACTAATTAGATGAATTGCTCAATCGTAACTTATTCAAGGAAACAGTTGATATTGCACGTAATTATTACATTCAATTATGACATAGTTACATTTCATTTGCTATTATCCTATTGACGTCATAGTAATTAGCAGCTTTGTCTTTCTAGGTGGATAATCAAGATCTTCGTACTATCTAGATCGACAATATTACAACTGTTTGATTTAATAGCACTATCCATCTTATGCAATATAGGTACTTTATATAGGTACCTATAGATGTTAGCAAGCTCATTATTTGATTAAATTAAGTGCACAAAGCTACACAATGACGTTCATAATAATATGTTAGTATAGTTATTACCTTAGTTGATAAAGCGATGACGCAGCTTGTCGAGATTCAAGTCGTGCTTTATGGATCTTTATCCCTCATTTATAATTCACCAAAATTACAATCTTTAGGTCTTAACACAAAATATTGAAAAGATTGATCTTTGACTTGGGGCAATCGGAGTATGCCGAATAAATATGAAGAAATGTTTACATTTACAAATATTATAACATTGTTACGAAAAATATTTGATAGACATTTTTTATTTCTTTGACCTGTTTATAATATTTTTATTTATATATCTATTAAGTATGACATCAGGACCAGTACAAGAATGTAAAAACAAACGACGGTTTTACAGTTTCCAGATTTCGCACACATAATTTCGGGCTGGCTAATCATTTCGCTCGTGTCAGCTCGCTGCGTATGATATAAAAATATTGAAACTATTCTTCATCACATAAAATAGAGGCGAGAGTCATTAGTCTTTTTACACCTGTGTGTTGAATGCTGTAACTGTTCTAAAATAATATGAAGGATATTCTCCACGTAATTGCTTTCCGTTTTACGTCATCGGCAGCTATGATTATTGAAAAAGTATGTTAATGAAATGAATATTTATTAATGTATACGCTAATAGGTATTACTGATAGAAAATATCTTAAAATTATACAAAAATAATCAGCGATGACGCTTTGTTCGATGTTTAGCTGATGCGTATCCGTACCTTAGAGAGAGCGTTATTGGTAGACCTTACTATCGTAGAATTTATAGACATGATAAGTTATTTAAATGTACTAAAATATTAACCTTTTGTGATATTTCATTTAATGTACATTTAATAAATATAAACTTAGCAATAAAAAACGTAGTCTTGCTATAGGCCTGTGGCCTGGACATACTTTAATATAGCAAGAGGTGAATTTAAAATCAAAATACAGAAAACTTTATTTGCGACTTTGCGAGAATAAACGGCTATCGAATTTTCTACTCCAAGAAAACTTGGTGCAGTGTTGTAATATATTGCATTTCAAATTGCTGACATAAAACTTTTAGTTTCGAATTTGCCAAAAACAATTTATATGTATAATTAGTGACCTTAACTCAATATCAACCTCAATATTGTGACGGACTTTGCTATAAAAATTTTATAGGTATCAATTTTGGGTAATATAGGTATCTAATGTATCCTTTTTTTGTTACAGATAATGAACATTTAATGTTATTATTGGTAAGTGCTGTTATATTTATGTTGTCAGGGATACAGAATAGGACATAAAGTACTTCAATCCAGACAAAAGCTAGTATAAAATAAACAGTAATTTATATATATAAATATAAATATATATATATAAATATATATATATATATATATATATATATATATATATATATATCTCGCTCGTATCACTAAAACGCTTTGTAACTAAATTTGTCTTGGTTGCCAACAGCAGCTTTATGTTCTCATGTGACCCTTGATCCATACATGTCTCTAACTCTAATAGTAAGTCAAGTCGTTGAACTCAGAGCTATTATGTAGTTATATAAACACTAGGGTTGTAAAATTACCGTCACTTCATAAATGTTCAAATAATTTGACTGTGGAGTACTTAACTTTCTAAATATAACAGGATACTTCGGTATTTCTTTGATCTATAAATATATTCAAAATAAATACTTTAGTTGGAAACTTATTATAGTTGACAATTATTGTACTATGAAGGCGTAAATCTCTGACTTTTAAAAGTCATGTATATATACAGAGGATTTACACACCTATATTTTGGCAGTTATTTTAGATCACACATAAAATAGACCAATTGATGTCTACCGGGCTTATTTTCAGATCTACATATGTAGCTACTTGTAGGTTCGATCTCAACAAGAAACGAAAAGTTGTTTAACCAACAAATTGTTTAACCGAGTCTGGTTTGTCTTTATATGAATGTTTGCTAAGTCTAGTCTACTTAAGAGTTGCCTTCGTAAAACAAAGAAAAAGAGACCTTTTACCTTTGCGGAGTGAAGAACAATATAGCAATCCATATCTAATATTTTCTAGTTTCGAGATGTGTTTTTTTAATAATTCATTATAAATTATTTATTTTCAAAAAATACAACTGTAACTAATTTTTATAAGAGAAGTTGAACAAACTTCGGATACAAAAGGTATCGGTACACTGATACCCATGGTAAGATCTAACTTGTGTTATAGGTATCAGACCACAGCAGGTAAACAGTTAACTGCATGGTCAAACAACAGTGTTGCCTTCGTACAATAAAGAAAAAGTGAGACCTTATTAAACCTCTTTGTACGATAGCCTAATATCTTTTACAGAGTAACCAACAATATAGCAATGCATATTATATAGTACCTTGTTTGATCTCAATCGCGAGTCACAGGTGTGTCTCTCCCAAATTGGTCCCGCGATGAGCCTGCCCGGGTAGCTACAGTACATCAAAATTATTGTCGTCTTCCACTTGATTTATGGGCCGGTTTATCATCCACGCCCAACTAAAGCCACGCTGATGTTATACAGAGAGTTTGTTGAAAACTGTACGCTGCATATGAATACTACTTTTGGAAAATATTACCGTGGGATTTTAGTATGGTCCGGTGCAAACGCGAATTAATTTTCCTCGTAACATGGAGTTATAGCTGGCTTAAATTCTACGAATTTCTATTTGTTTTATACCTAGTTGTTGGCGTGAAACTTGCAGTTGGCGGTAAACGGATATCGTATTTTAATCTATACTAATATTATAAAGAGGCAAGCTTTGATTTTTTGTTTGTTTTTTGTAAGAATTTAACTCAAAAGCTACTCAACCGACATTAAATATTCTTTTACCATTAGAAAGCTATACTATCACCGAGTAAAAAAGGCTATATTTTATTATAAAAATGTTACTAACTTAACCTAATCTACTTTTACGCGAGCGAAGCCGCGAGCAATAGCTAGTATATATTAAAAAGAGAAAATATTTTAAATTTAAATATAATAATAATATCAGGCCTGTATTAAACTCCCACTCCGTCCCACTGCTGGTCACGGCTCTCTTTTCAGTGTGAGAAGGAGTAGGCCATTGTCCACCACGGTGGTTCAGTGCGGGTTGACAGTCTTTACATATTTTCTAGAACATTGTAAAGAACTCTTAGACATGCAGGTTGCCTCACGATGTTTTCCTTCGCCGTTAAGGCGTGCGATAATTAACTATTTAATAGAATTGTATAATATTACATGAATAATATGTACATATTTAAAAATACCCATGTCAAATGCAAACGTTTTGTGTTACGCTGATGACACCGCAGTAATTTTTCGTAACAAATCTTGGTCCAGCGTAGTCGCAACTGCGTAGGTAGGGAGGTCACATCTCGCAAAATGGCTAGAGACGAATCTAATAACACTAAACTTAGAAAATCTAAGTTAATCACGTTTTATAAGACACTTGCATCAAACCCCACAGTCCTTTCTTTAAAACTACACACTTGTGACTCTGATAGTAGAGTCTTCTGTAACTGCGAAACTATTAATCGCACGGACTCTATCCACTATCTAGGACTCATATTAGATGAACGTTTAACATATTACAAACATATAGACCAATTATCAGGTATAATTAGAAAATCTATATACATATTCAAATCACTACGTAATAGCACAAACAAAAACACTCTGATACTAATTTACAAAGCACTGACACAATCACTCCTTTACTATTGTGCCCTTGTATGGGGTGGTGCAGCAAAATCCGAAATGATCCAACTTGAGAGAGACCAGCGAGCAGTCCTAAAAGTAATGCTGAAAAAACCGTTTCGGTATTCAACTAATGACCTGTACCATGACTGCGAAGTACTTAGAGTACGTCAGATCTTTATTCTGAAGGCAATAATCTCAATACACAAAGAAATTGCAAAATCTCCTGAATTCACTCAGCTAACGCAACGACGTGTATTTCGAATTCCTACACTTGCCATAAACTCCACTTTTATAAAAAGACAGGCAATCTACTTATTCCCTAAAATATACAACATAGTTTGTAAGTTACATGCTAAAATGGAAAAAATAAGTCTAAGTCAAATAAAAACATTAATAACAACGTGGCTCTTTAAGCTCTCTTATGAAGAAACTGAACTAATTCTTCTCAATCACAGTTGACGACAAAGATACAATACTCACACAAGAATACACTCGCACACGCACCCTCACACACAAACACACACACACACACACACACAGACACACACACACATACACACACACACACGCCCTCACACACACACCCTCACACATACACACTCTCACACACACACACCCTCACACACCCTCGCAATCATAAAACCCCACACATTTTCATCACATACAACTGTATTTTCCTTTTTATTTCCAAAATTGTTATGTTAATATGTTCACTTCGTTCGAATGTTATTTTGTTAGAAGTTTAATTTTTGTTAGATTTTTATATTTTATTTGTTTTCAAACCGATTTCTGCATATTCTAGATGTTAAGCGACTAATGTATAACGTGTGGTTACCGCGATACAAGCCTCGAGCTTAGTGCGGAAGCCGCTGCCAATTATAAAAATGTGTAATGTAGAGAAATAAATAAATAAAATATATACACACCCTCACGTCTGTATCTCAAAGGGCAGATGTATTACACGAACATTGTAAGCCCCACGTTATAGTAGGAGAACCTATTCTGCCATTATAAGGAAAAAAGACATATACGACAATTTTTTTTTATATTCTGGCATATGCGTCTTTTTTACTGATTCCAAATAGGTATGTGAAAATCTTAATTACGAAAAAACGTTAAATATTTCCGTTTTCCTTATAACAGCAGTATTAATGCCTTTGCATACCATCTAGTACGTGGCTACTAAGAATACCGTTTCGGAAAACACAATAACATTTTACTCGACTCGTTCTCCCACGTACGAGCAAGCTCTGGAATGAACTCCCTGCTTCGGTATTTCCCGAGCGCTATGATATGTCTTTCTTCAAACAAGGTTTAAAGAGAGTTCTACTTTCACGGTAGGCAGCGGCTTTGCTGTATCCTGACATTGCTGAAGTCCATGAGCAGCGGTTACCACTTTCCATCAGGTGGGCCACTTGCTCGTCTGCCACCAAAGGCAATAAAAAAAATACTATGTTTAATGCCTGTGTCGTGGAGAGCAAAGAATATCTACATTCGTTGCAACGTTTACGAACGTATTTTGTGTCGTGTGGGATTCGAACCCACAACACTCGGCGTAGTGGCGAGATGACCATTTATAACTACACCATCTATGCAGTCAATATGTAAGTCTGTCGTAGGTGTTTAACTTTAGATATGGAAATTTTTATCATAAATAATTTAGGGTTATTAAGTCAACCGCTGTGTGAATTCAGTGAAAGCAACTTTTATTTCAATAGACCGCAACCTATTTTAATAAATGTATAAGCTGCTCTTTCTGTTTACTTAGAGAGAAAATGTTTTTTTTTTTGTGGTCGTTTCACTTATATAATGTTCTTTAATATGTAGCAGGTATTTTGAAGTAAATGTTATTAGTATAGGGAAACACAGAAGTGGTGTGACTAAGCGCCAATGGCACCCATCGCCGATTAATATCCATGAAGGTGTACCTATAAATATAAATCAAATCGAATTAATTAATTAAATACTAAGATGAACATTTTATATTGCGCCTAGATATTTATTTCCAAATAACAATAATATAAAAATCTATAAAAGTATAGTTTTAATCATCATCCAAACATCATAAAACCATTTTTCAGTGTAGTACTAGTAGTAGATGTAGTTACTGACTATTTCTTTAAATATTTATATGAACCAAAAGCAAAAAACTTTGCACATAGTTATTTTTCAACTATGCATAACGATTGATCCTTTTTTAAATATCGTAGTCGAGAAATATCTGTTTAACTAATATAATTATAAAGTAACCCTTTTACTAAGTTAAATTTAACTCGCTCCGGACATCGTTAACTCACTACCTAAACTTTCAAAGTTACTAGTTACAATTAGTTACTGTTAGTCGAACAAAATGCCAGAACTTTGTCAATGCTAAGGATTTTATGAACAACAAAGCAATGTCCATTCCAACAAAGGAAAGTGAAATTAATGTCAAACATTTCCGTTGAGCTCCTTTAATTTATGACGAGCAATTATTACCGTTCTTTATTTGAACAAAACATGAACTGTGCGAAATACAGCCTCTACAAGAAACCTTTTAAACTTAATTCGGTATTTTTTTTTTACTTAATCTCTCCACTTTTTTTACCTTATACAACACAAGGCCCACGTGGTAGTAAGTGGCAACTGACGCGCATGAACTTCAGCGATGTGAAGGGTCATAGCTACGCCACTCACTACCCCCTTAGTAGTACTCTCATAAAGCCTCGCCTGAAAAAGGACAAGTCATAGCGCTCAAGAAACATCTAGGCAAGTAGTTTATTCAAGAGCTTGATAACTAAACGTATACCGTGCTGGAAAAGAACGCTACCCTATGGAAATTATATCCAAATAAAAATATATTTGATCATATAGCTAAAAAGTAACACTTACGAACGTCAAATTGTCCCTTATTAATGTAAATTTACATTTCCATTTTACCTGTTGCCATTGTTGTGCTTTTTCTCTATATAAGTATATATGATTGTGTTGGGTTCTTGAATAAAATACCGAAATGAAGTTCTGATATTAATTAACGTAACACATGAATTCAATACAAAGGTTGTGGATTTCGTTATATATTATTAATGTCGATTACACAAGGCGATTACTTTTTTGGTAGCATTAATGAGTCAAGTGTCGAGAGGACATACGTTTGTCCGTTTGTGTATTGTTTGCATAATGGATTTTTTTCTGCATTTCCCCTTGACGCTCAAGAAGTTAATTGTCATTGTGTATAACAATTGCTACCAAAAAAGGAAATCGCTGGCACACCATGTTCTGCAAATCAAGGGCGCAGAACTTGTGAGAAAAACAGGCAAAATCTCATAGCCACTCTTGGACACATGACTTTAAACTATTGAGTCGCAGCGGCATACCGGCGGCCAGACACAATAGGTTTTATGTCCGGTATTACAACAATTGACAGTTTAATCGCCAAGTTTACAATATTATTTATTTTACAAATCACATTTGTAAGAAGCTGCTAACAATGCACGACTTAGCACTTAGCTAGAAAGAATGAGTTCAACTTATTTTCGAGCACTTTCTAGCTAAAGCATATTGATAAGGTTCGCTTAAGATCGCACGAAAACAATCTCCGGTGATTGCGGCCTGTGAGCGGTGCGGGGAAGAAGAGTGACGATAATACCTTTAGACCTTTCTTACGAAGATAGTTTTAATAAAATTCGTCACAAGTGACTTGTTAGTGAGGAGCGCGAGTAGCATTGTAAACCACAATATATAACTGGCTCATTTATAAGACCTTTGTGGAATATGGTTAGTGTTGATCTTTTTTAAGCTAACGTGTTTGCTACTCTGTTGTCTGACTTCCTGATAAGCCAAGCTCCTACATCATCTGCCAATATCACTAAAGCTCTATAGATTAGAATGTACTAGATTGACAGATATAAGTCAGGTGATAAATAACCACATGGCGTGTATCGGTGAGTAGAAAAAAACAATAACAAAAAAGTATTAATGAAAAATAATATAGTTTCGGCAAATAAATTAATTAAGTATGTACATACAGTGTACAAAATTTTTCTTAGTCTAAAATTAAGCTAAGTTTGTATAAATTGAACATGGCATCAATCGCCGGTGGCTTTAGTGCTTATGCCACTAAAACAACGAGGCAGCAATATAATAACCATGATTTATTGCTACCGTGCTACAACGGAGAAAAGGTACTACGTCAATATGCTACGGCGATCGTAGACGGTCTACGAATATTTTACGACCGCAGTCAAGTAACGATGATGGAAACTTAAAATATATGAAAGTGTTATACAGAAAATATTATTATACGTAAAAGGTTCGAGTAATATTTTATACGTATTGTTTTTCCTCTTTTATTACTGTTTAAGTATGGATATTTCACACGTCACCTGTTTTCGTACCAAACACCGTATAAATGCTTAGTAGTACGTGTACTCATCGCTGTTTTATTGCATTATATGAATACCCCTTTAGAACTTTTAGTTCGACTAGAATGACAGATATGTTTCTTTTTCCAAAAAATTACCATTCGCCAACCGATGGCGAGGCAACCATTACGTCATGCTTGCAGCTAAATAATGCTATTCGGATGTTCTTTTAAATCGAATGTTGGATTGCTCCCGGATTATTAGCTGCACACATATCACCGTGTTATTGTAGATTTATCTATACGGTATTTTCAGCTCTATCAAAAATATTACCCCTCAAAATGAATACAATATTTCGCCTGATAGTAAGCAGTCGTATAGTCCAAAAGAAGAGCCTCTACATCACTCTCTTACGTGAAATAGTGTCAAGGTTTCTAAACTGAATGTTACTTAATACTACCTTCATTATCGTTTCTGGATTGGTCAGAAGCAATGCCTGTAGCTCACGCTTGTGCATTATGAGAACACATGAGCCGGTGCCTCTATTCTTAGTAAAGGTAGCAGCTATAAAATTTTACCTTTCTATATCTATTTAGCTAGTTTTCAGCATTATCTAAATTGGCCTAACTTCTGTGATAACAAATAACAGCGTTAACGCTTTAAATTCGTAGGTATCTCGTCAGACATAATTTAACTTTGACAAAATCCGCTTTTACTCCTAATAAACTAACTTGTTTAGCGAAACCATCTATCGTAAGCTTTTCAATATAACTTTTTATTTGTGTTTGAGTTGAAAATGCTTTTGCGTCAAAGGGAAAGCGGTGAAGAAAATGTAACGTTTTACTATTTGTTATTAATTTAGACGGGGTAAATAGAGGCAAGAGGATTATAATTATATAAGTCGTTGGACCAATGGCATAACTGTAACTATAAGAGTAACTTCCAAAAATAGATTATAGGTACAATGTGTCTACTAATATTATAAATGTAAAGGTTTGTTAAGATGTTTGGATGTTTCTTACTCAATCACGTGTAAACCATTGAACGGATTTCGTTGAAACTTACCACAGAGATAAATTATGACTTAGAATAACAGACACAGATGAATTACATAACATATACAGATGAATTATGACTTAGAATAATAGATTTTTACCTGATATATGTTCAGATGGACGAAGCCGAGACAGAAGCAAATAATAGTTCTTTTTTATATATATATTTTTTTTATTGCCATTGGTGGCCGACGAGCAAGTGGCCCACCTGATGGAAAGTGGTAGCCACTGCTCATGGACTTCAGCAATGTCAGGACACAGCAAAGCCGCTGCCTACCGTGAAAGAAGAACTCTCTTTAAACCTCGTTTGAAGAAGGACATATCATAGCGCTCGGGAAACACCGAACCTGGCAGTTCATTCCAGAGCTTGCACGTACGTGGGAGAAATGATCCCTGAAAGCGTACCGTCTTAGAATTGAACGCTTCCAGGTGATATGGATGAACCCTGCTTCGGTGTCGAGTAGTACGGTGATAGAAAGGGGCCGCTGGTACCAAATCAAACAGTTCTTCAGAGCACTCCCCGTGAAAGAGTCGGTAGAACACGCAGAGAGACCCAAAGTCTCTTCGTTGCTCCAACGACTCCAGTCTATCCGTGAGATTGGACGTCGATTGGACGACGATCATCGACGATTCGAACTGCCCGTCTTTGTAGGGAGTCAAGTGGGTCGAGTTGGTATTTGGGCCAGAGCCTCTCCCCTTCCCTCCAAAGCCTCCGCCCAGCGGTGTGTGAGGTACACTAGAAGATCACCAGCCGAACGACCATGGCGAAAGCCATACTGGCGGTCACTAATCAGCTGATGATCCTCAAGGTACCGCAGCAGAAGGCGGTTTATTAACCGCTCCATAACTTTGGAGAGCAAGGAAGTAATCGCTATCGGCCTATAGTTTGGAGGATCCGACCGGTCACCCCTTTTCGGGATCGGATGAACATGAGCAACCTTCCACGAAGATGGAACCCTGTTGGAATTGTAGGAAAGACGGTATAGGCGCGTTAAAACAGGGGTCAACTCAGGGGCGCACGTCTTAAGTACCACTGCTGGGATGCGGTCAGGCCCACTCGACTTATGGATGTCCAGGAGTTCGAGCTCACGCCTAACCGCACGCTGCTTGATGCGGATTTCAGGCAAAGAGCTCTCACACCTTGGGATGGTAGGTGGTAAGACTCCCTTATCATCCAAAGTCGAGTTTGAGGCAAAGAGTTCTACCAAAAGATTGGCCTTCTCTTTTGCACTATGGGCCAGACTGGCATCAGACTTACGCAGTGGTGGGAGACTGATCTGACAAAAATTTCCTTGCGCAGCCTTGGCGAGCGCCCAAATAGCACGACTCCCTGAAGGATGTCTTCCAAGACGCTCGCCAATTCTAGCAACGTGTTCCGCCTTAGCCTTGGCAATAGCCTTCTTGCTGGATCTAGAAGCGGCATTAAATTCTCGCTTTCTCTACTTCACATCAGGATCCCGACACTTCCTAGCTCTATTCCAGGCTAAGTATGCCGACTGCTTCTGGTGTGCAGCATCCCTGCTAGCGTTATATTACAAGTAATGAAAATCTTTATATCTCTTAGTGAAATGTAACTTTGTAGCTCTAAGTATGAGCACAGTCAAAGGTTATACGAGCAAAGTGTTCAATCTTTTTTTAAATTGCTGTTGTTTTTGACGTGACAACGTCTTATAAATCGATGAACGCCGGCTCCACGCACGAAAAAGGATGACTCATTGTCCCGTTACACTCATTGTCCCGTTACGCTCATTGTCCCGTTACGCTAATTGCAACGTTACGGGAAAGAAATTTTGTTGTGACGTTGTCACGTTATATCGTCCGTAAACCGACTTTACAGACTACCAATTTTTTTAAATAATTTAGTCATTTACTGTCCAATTTCGACCAATAGGCAACCACTAATTATAATACATAGAATGTTACAAAGAAATAAAATACCAAAAACACTATTCAAATGTTTTTACTTGTGCTACCAAGACCACAGAAACATTATATTATAGTTCGCTACGTTTCTGCAGGTAGCATTGGTGGCGAGTTTATAATTACGATGGAATTGGCGAGGCTCTCTCAAGGAAATAGAAACTCGTTGCAGGATCTGAACGATAATTGTAAGTACTAATATCGACAATTAGAGAACGGGTTCAATAGAATATTGTTATTGACTGCACGGATGGCGTAGTGGTTTAAGCGGTCACCTAGTCACTGTCACCGCGCCGAGCGTTGTGGGTTCGAATCCCATACGGGATAAAATACCGTGTGATCCATAAATGATTTTCTCGAGTCTGGACGTTATTGTGTCCGTTGTTTTAATGTTTGTAAGGTCCCCTGCGATACAGGAATTATTTCTAGTGCGAAACATGACGTTAAAAATATATATTATAGACAATTATCAGTACCAGTATGCAGGCTTACACAGACCTCGGTAGGTAACAATAAACTAGATTTACCGTCATGTCCCTAATGCATCTCTAATTAAATCTCTTTGAGATTGATAGACGTTATATCGTATGCATATGTATGTGTTGATATAATGAAAGCAAGTGGTGATTAACAGTTTAACACACCCATAACTTGCAATAGTCAGAAATACATATCGTGGGATAGAACTCGAGGGTTCTGCATAGCAATCAAAGCCACCGCTGTTCTTTAGTAAGCTCTTTATGTCTATTAATTGCTGGATATATGCCAATCGTATAATATACATAATTATAACTATATTAAACTGATTTCATAGTGCAGTGATAGTAAATGCTATTAGTGTTCTCGTGCTCTGCGAAAAATAAAACTCGATCGAGCAAAATATTATTGGGCTTTTCTTAAGTAAGTAAGCTTCCTAGTGGAAAACCGTTGGACTGCCACGCAGAGATCTCGAGTTTGAACCCAAGGCGCGCATTTCTGACTTTTCGAAGTTATATGCGTAATAAATAATTAATTATAGCTTGAAGGAAAGTGGGGAAATCTGCATGTCTGAGAGTTCTCCATAATAATCTCGAAGATATGTGAAGTCTGCCAACCCGCACTAGGCCAGCGTGGTGGACTATGGCTTAACCCTCACAGTGAGAAGAGGCTCGTGCCCAGCAGTGGACAGTTTAATACAGGGCTGATATTATTATATAATACTTAGCATCAGCATAGAGTCTGAAACTATTTCCGGTAATAGCTTATGGCTCGTCCTCTATTACGTGTGACCTAAAGCTTTAGTTGGCGAAATGTTGGTGTAATATACCCCTGCTTAACCGTTCGCAGATATACAAGCGTGAGTCTATATTCGGTGATATACATTATGTGTATATAAATTTAACACAATCAGTCAAATAGTTCATCTGATACAAATAGCGATCAATTTTCGTCTTAAATATTCTGTCTATAGACTGATGTTACATAATTTGGTCTCAAACTCTTGCTCGAGAATGTAACTTACATAAGCTGAGAAATTCATAACTATTGCCGACACCTTCATAGTTAAAATATGTCATTGTCAGAAGAGCCATAGTTTCACTTTTCCGCTGCATTTGGCTTAAGAGTGGCTATGCTTCAAGTAGTGAATCTTTTGAGAGCTTTGCTCATTCCTACAGAGGTGTGACTGGCGATAGAAAATGTCGTATAGAGAAATTTGTAGATATAGATTTAGGTAACAAATGTTTTTTAAATGCGATACTGTCTGCAGGGTGTGACCGAAAGATATAGTTATATTTTAGGGTCATAATGTAAATCTAAAATAATCTTTGTGCACTATTGCGTGATCAAAATAATTTATTTTAAGTTTTGTGACAATTTCAAAGATTTATTTATTTCTAATTTAACCCCGCACCTGGTCATTTTCGGATTCACGAAGATCACCGAGTTAGCTAATAATGTTATTTCAGTATCCACTAGAAAGTGCCACTATTCAGAAAATGATAAAAAGAAAATGTTATATCTTAGTCAAAATAATGTGTACAGATTTATTTGCCATGGTTTTCCATTGTACAAGGGCTAGACTATATGACGCTTAAAATATATTATCGCACCTTTCTGTCATACGCTATATAATCGATAATTAAGTATAGACTCAATCTTTTTTATATATAAATATTTTCGCCGTATACAGTGTCACTTGTGATAATTGGGGACTATCCCTACACAGATATAATTTCAGTAGTAAAATAAAATGATGAGTCATCCACATTTTTCAGCTATGTTTTAAAATCTATATAGGTCAACCTATTTTAGCCTACTAGGTACATTTCGAGACCCCGCGTCGCAACTAAGAGTTTCCTAAAAGCTAATACCAAAAAAATATTTACATTTAGTAGGATTTAAATGCAAACTTAAACCGGGGAATCAACGAGGCCAAAATCATTATAAAAAGCCTTTACTGCACATACTTATTTGCCTATTTTGGGGCCACAGAAACAACACAAATAGCCACTCACAGCAGCTAATTATATAAAAATTGAACACAAATTTGCTTTGATGTACTTTTTTAACATGTAAAGACTGGCGCAAAAAGTACTCATTCACTTTTTTTACAGGCCAGTTTTCCTTCTAAAGTACATAAACGCTTCAAAGTCATTTCCGCATAAAAATACACTTCATTCATCACTTAATACCATTGTTGTAAACTTCTTTGTTATAGAGAACAAAGCTTTATGCTCACAAAGAGTAATCAAAAATTTACCTTATTTACATACAGAGACAAGACTAAATAAAGGCGTATTTATAATTTTCTAAAACAAACATAGACGTTTTATAAGCTTAAGTTTTGAGCCGAGGGCTCTTTTATTGCCTGAGTATGCTCCTAATTGTTCCTACATATCATTTAGACAACGCTTTGTCATATCGTTTGAATGAGGACAAGCATTTAAGCTGGTTTAACCTACACGAGTGCAATAATATATACCATTACTTTTTTGTTCATGTTGAGTTTTCTACAACAATATATGGTTCACTTGATGAGAAACAGTTACTAGCCAATGATCGCAAGAGGTATGAGTCGTATACCGCAATTCAATTGAATATATTTTGCAATATATTCAATTGAATTTCGGTGAATACGTACGTATTAATGTTCGTGATATATATATTTGACAATCATCATCATGATGATGATGATGATGATTAAGCAGCTATGATTAATGCTACATAGTTAATTATCACTCGCTTTAACAGTAAAGGAAAACATCGTTAGGAAACCTGGTTATCTGAGAGTTCCATAATGTTCTCAGAGATACGTGAAGTCTGCTAACCCGCGCTGGATCAACATGGTAGGCTATGGCTTAATCCTTCTCACACTGAGAAGAGCCCAGCAGGGAGATAGTTTTTAAAATCTGGGTCATATTATTAAATCTTTCATACACGAAATAGTAAACATCAACGTTCAACAGCGGAACCTGAAGTCTTCGTAAGAAACATTAGTAGCGATGGAACAAGTACTTTATAAAGTGATACTTATCGTCGAAACTTCAGAGTCTTATTATTAAGATACTTATTTGTGATAATGTTCTTATAATTCCACAAAGGAATAACACTCTAGGATTTTAAACTTTAGAATTGTTATAGAATTTAACACATATTTTGCGAAAATAATGCTATTCTTCTTGCGGTCATAAATAGCCTAGCTGGTGAAACGGTATGGATATCCGAGATCGCAAGTTCCTTATTAATGGTTGTATTTTCTTTTTCACATTCTTTACTTATACAGGGCTAATATTATTATTTCTTAGAAACCCACTTCTTATTTTTAAAATTTGACAGGACTATATTTTATAAAATATCTTATGAAATGCATCATTTTATATTTAGTTCTTCTTCCCATAACTTAAAATTCATTTACCTTTATTCAGGCCAGTTTTACAGTTTCTACTTCCACTAGCTGCTCTTCCACTAGCTGTAATGACACGGAAATGCTTTTACAGAACAGTGAACTATCATCTATGACCAAATCATTTACGCTATTTGATGACATTTTCAATGGAATAGTATATTTACGAAAGTATAAAAAGAATCAATCAATAATATTACCATTAGATCAGTCAATATTTGTACCTTATAAATATATCGAACTACCAATATGTACGTTTCCTTATGATCATATGATTTAAACGAATATTAGTCTATCATAAAAAAAATACTTAGTTGCTTGTCACGTGGCTATAACGCTTAACCTCATCGCCAGCTACAACAACCGCTCTAATAGAATATTTTGACGAGTGGTTTTCCTTATTCTGTCTACAAATGGCCCACGGCTGCCAAATTTATTAGAACTGATATAAATCTGTCAAGTTATCATAAGTTAGTGTTTGGTTAATCGAAGCCACGTGATTTGGCTACGCCAAAGAGAACTATTAACACAAAATAAAATATATATCATAAATAGCTTAAATAGTAGTAAAGTTTAACAGTAGTAGTGTAATAGTTTTAAAATTATGTAATAATAGTGTTTTAAAGAAAATAATAGGTTTTATTCTTTTTTGTGCACTATGAACACAAAATAATAGTTTTTAGTAGACCTTCTTTAGCTGTTTAGAGTGGTGACTCTCCAAGTGAGCGTTTACAATATTATTTAAAGGCATATTCATATTATAGGCAAAGGCTTAGTAACAACAACAACGGTATCCGAACAATGTTATGAAATAGAAAAACACACCACCTCAATATAACCACATCGTCCGAACAGGGAAATGCACTCTATTCCAATATAGCTTTAAATATAAAGTCAAGCTTGCCTTACTGGTTGAATGTAAGTATCGTGCGAGTCTTCAATCCGTTTTTGGAATCGTATCAGGGAGAAAACTACGACAGTATTTAAACGCATTAGACTCTCAGGTACGACAGGTAAACTCAAGCATATCGTTCTACCAGCATCATCGGCTGCAGGAAATGTGATTCGAAGCTTCAAATAATTCGTTTAAAATCTTACCTTCCGCAGTAGCGTTTTCTCTGCAGCCGAAGCTAAATACGAGCCTAGATTTGGAAATGGAAAACTCCTCTTAGATTAACCTAAATATTGTAGAAGTTGACTATTCATGATGCTTTTGATTTCCAATTTTTTTCTGAGCGTAGGATATCTGAAGTAATATTGAATTTAATGTCCGTAATTCTAACTGCATATACGGCTTAAGATACTCTAAAATATTACTTCTTTGATGCTACATCGGGCTATAACTTTTATAAAAATCTTTATATATATAATTCTACTGTACGTGTGTATGTCACTGAACTCCTCCTAAACGGCTGGACCGATATTGATGAAATTTTTAAGTGGATTCGAGAATGGTTTAGATTTGTTTTTTTTTTGTCGTGTGTACAGGACAACGTCTGTCGGGACAGCTAGTATACTAATATATTACTATCCGAATAATGTTTTAGCGTTCTTCTCATCAGTTGTATCAATTAGATTAAAACACGATGGCTATGGACGTTTCTTTCCAAATACTTTGTGAATTTTAATAAAATTATATGTATGACAAAATAATGTTTGGACAGGAATACAGCAGCTGAATTTCTATTATTTGTATCATTCTATCAATATAAATGTCATGAGCATGATATATTATAAGGCAACACAAAGTCACTTTTTGAACAATGCTAACCTACATATAATTTGTTGAATAGATTACATGATAATAAGTATATTTATTGGCAACCCACACTAGTTGTCAATTCCACTAGTTAATAGCGTACGACACAACACACCGCCACTAAATAGGCATTTACCTTTAACCTCGCAACTAAATCTATGTTCTCTCGTAATTCCATTCACCCTTTGTGCGCGATAGTACTTGCGCTTTGTACGTCACGTTCGCTCAACAATGAGTCCATGAATATGTACAGTCACCAACAAAAGTGGTTTATCAAATGCAAATTTACGGTTTACGTCCGCTTGAGGCCTATTTTATAATCTATGGATAAATACGAACTATAAACTTATTATTTACTAGTTTTCACCCGCGGCTTCGCTCGCGTAAATGTAGGTTAGGTTAGGTTTGCAACAGTTATTTTTTCTGGATGAAAGGTACCATATGTCCTATTCTGTACCCCTGACAACGTGTATGCAAAATTTCATGTTGATCGGTTGAGTATTTAAGGCGTGAAAGCGTAACAAACAAACAAACTCATTTTCGCATTTATAATATTAGTTAGGATTAAATTCATGTTTATTTAAGAGTCTCTTTACTATATCAAAATAAAGTCCAGATTTACCTATTAGCTCTTGATATAAAATTTTGTGCCATAGAATACGTAAGAAAATTTTCAGTAACAGCATCAAGTCTGGAATTTGTAAACCCTCTCCTATTATAATACTAACTTACGGGGTGTGAAAGGCTATTCAACGGTGTGTCAATATCAACCACATGTCAAGTAATTTGATTGGCTTTTGCTAATTCTGACAGCCGATCACGGTAGTTGACATGCTTTGACCGACTGATAACAATTTTTTTGTGTTGCGTTGTAGAAACCCAGTCTTATACTGCTTTGGTGAATTTTTAGAGCAATATACATCTCTCTAATGTGTCGACTACATACAGATATAGCGTACTGTTAGTTAGGTAAAATATGATGTAAGCTATAAGGAACAAGACCAAAAAGAAAAACGAAGTCAACTTCCGGATCATGTCTGAAACGGTAATCAAAAACATTTTTCTTTTAATCAACTAAAGCAATTACTCAAACAGCAGTCAAACAAATTGAGGGAGCGAAATAATTTTTAAAACAGTCATACTTTTTGCGGTCGGTAAAAATTGAAATTAATGTACCGGCAGCCCGTTTTGAATCCATTCATTTGTTTTGAGGAGAATTAAGATATGATTTATAGTTGCCGCATAATTTTGGTTATCAATCTATGACAGTATTCGTTAGTTTGTGGTGAGATGTTTCTAATCATTCATTTTATTTATAGAAGCAAATGATGGTGGATTTAGCTCTTAGAGAAAATTGTGTATACTTTGTATAGAACAGCTCGTTTTATTGTTTAAGCTAGAACAGACATATGCTGACTGCTTTTAGTATCGACATTGAGATTACAGTGACAGTTGTTTGCCACTGCAATACATACATAAATTTTAGTTATGTACGTGCATTGTAACATTTGACTCGACGTTTTAGACCACTTAAACCATTACGTCATCAGTGCTTTAAAGTCAAGTCAGTGATTTGACATTAAAGCACTGATGACATAATGGTTTATATGGTCTACAACGTCAAGTCAAATGTTACAGTGCACGTACATAACTAAAATTTATGTATTACACAAATAGTTGTTGCTAGTCTAGCTGTCTTATTCTTGCCTGTTGTTTTAATATGTATTAATTATATTCCTGCGGTAAAGCTCAAGGGCTGCAACATTTTACATAAAAAACTAAATGCATAATGGTTACATTCAAGGAGGATTCCGTCTCCTGCCTTAAATGGCAACGTACGTCACTAGACTAAATTTTTCCATAAGTGGAAGACTATGCAAAATAACTATATTATAAATATATGTATATACCTAGTGTGTAAATGAAATCCTACTTTGTATTATAGTTCAACAGAATGATCTACTCTAAACCTAACAAAGCAGCCTATGATGTCGCTTTTCAGAAGCTTTAGGTTACATTCAACTTAAAGCCACACAATAAATTAGAAAAACCTGACTCAACATCGATGCAATGCAATTGCCGTTGCTAAAATAGCATACCTCACTTATTACCAAAGAACCGTTCGCCTGGTACATAATTCATACTTTTATTTTAACTAGCTTCAACTCGCGGCTTCACAACCGACTAAGCCACAGGAATCTTGCCTCTCTGCGGGATGCCAATGACACGACATTCCGTTGCTCAGTTGCTTAAAGAAACAGAGGCGACATCACATTTTAAATCAAAATATTAGTAAGGTGATTTCGCATTTTAAATCAAGATATCAGTAAGTATACTAGCGCATTTAATATTCTAATTTACTTTATATAGCCAGAGATCAAGCCCTGTGTCCTTGTGTTAAAACCCCTTATTTAAAAGCAAAGATAAAAAGCTTAAAATTAACAGACACAAATATACCTAGATACGTGTAACAATCATGTGTGCAAAAAATGTACGAATGCCGCGCTATCCGTGCAGTCTTTAAATTCAAATTAAACACAAAATTTGTTGAATATGGTCCCATCTAAAAGGGGGCAATTGCCGTCTACTGGGCAAAATTCCAGATACCGAAAATTATTCAACAAATAACATGTTTCCCGACATAGTAATCGAATCCAAACCTCATGCACAGCTGGCACATTTCAAAAGCACAATTGAGGTAATAATTTTCCTTTTTAAGTTTATTGAATATCAATAACATTATTGATACAAATAATATTTTCTCATAACAACAGTAAACGCGCAGTAGTTCGTGATACCAGATAAATAATAAATGAAGGTTAGACTGTGCGGTAACGTACTATTATAGACGGGGAAAGTTTTCCTTGTTGACATAATATGAGAGAGAAAGAACAGCGATAATAGTTACAATTAGAGTAGTCGACTGTCGGGGGAAATCATGTTTTGCTCGTTAATTATATCGTTGTATAGACTGCTATATGTTCTTTAGTTTTGTTACTGTCAGGTTTGTTCAGCTGTATAAATTTCGCTTTGTTTGTTAGTCGTCAAATCGTAAGTTTGATGCCCCAGTCCGGCAGGATAATTGTATTTTTCTGTTAGAAAATGATTGGGAGCAGCACGGAATTGGAAAATCTGCTCGGTAGATGGTATGAGTCTCGCCCTGTTGTACATTGTATGTATAGAAATGTAGGTGTTATTCCAACAACTTCGTAGATATACAGGCGATAAACTATGTTGTTTTACAAAAATGTGTCTGTCCGTAGCGTACACACAGCGACACATCAACCTAGACTGTTTGGACTTTGAACTATTAGAAGTTAGTGCGTTATATTTTTGTTACGCTCTATCCTTACCATTACATCGACATCACTATGCACTGTCCCTTTCCGACAATTCTCTATTTTGTATGTAGCGTAGTTATGCGTATATAGGGTGTCTAACTTGATGTGTAGCCGTGTGTACGTGATGTTATTGATATTTAATAAACTTAAAAAGGAAATTGACTACCTCGTTAGCGCTTTGGTATTGCGACAACTATGCACGAGGTCTCGGATTCGATTACCGTATCAGGCAAATGTGATTCGGCGTTTCCGTTGAAAATTTCCCGACAGCAACACATAGTTTAGATTATGCCCGGTACAGGGGAATAGGTTCGCCACCTTTTAGGTAGGGTCTAAACCCATAACTGGGTTAATATAGGTAACTATCTCTGCCTATTCTTTTGTAAATATACAATCGTAAATGTACATATATATGAAGAACAAGAGATAAAGATGTGTGCTAAACAGTCATGTCATACCTAACAGTACCTTGCCTAAAAGTCAGCCTTTGCGCTCAGAATCAAGTTTAGTAGCGTGTATACCTATTATTTAATTAAAGTCTTTAGAATACAAATTCAAATACTGTATTCTTATACTAGCTTCTGCCCGCGGCTCCGCCCGGGTGGGTGTCTTTTATTTTTGTAATTTATAGCCTATAGCTTTTACCCGCGACTTCGTTCGCGTCCTGTTTTAAGTTTGCAGTATTAGTCTAGTAGTCTATAAGATAAATTAAAGTATCTTAGATCACCGCTAGCGGCTAGCCTAAATTTCGTTACAAACTTTACCCCTATTTTACCCCTCTAGGGGGGAGTATTGTCCATTCCACTTACATAGATCATTTTTGTTTGTAATCAAGACCCAATATACCAATTTTCATACATCTAAATCCAGAAATGAGAAAATTTCCATACAAACTTACTCCCCCCCCATTTTACCTTTTTAGGGGGAGTTTTGTCCATTTTACCTACACAGATCATTTTCAATTATAATCAATAACTTGTATACCTATTTTTATACTTATAAGTCCAGAAATGAGCAAATTCCATATAAACTTCACTCCCCTATTTCACCCCCTTAGGGGTGGAATTTCAAAAAATCCTTTCTTAGTACACCCCTACAAATTAAAACACACATGCTCTCCAAATTTCAAGTTCCTACGACCAGCGGTTTAGGCTGTGCGTTGTGTCTAAGTCAGTCAGTCAGGACATCTTCCTTTATATATATAGATATTAGTACCTATAAACTCTTTAACATAATGGCATAACGGCCTAACCCTCCTCGCACTGAGAAGAGGCCCGTACCCAGCAGCGGGACAGTTTAATAGAGGACTGATATTACTTTAAGTTTCTCTTATCACAGATATTTTTTAAATATATTAGAAAAATATCTGGCCCTTTGGGGAGGCTTACACGGAGACATGGGCCCAACGTCAAGAGGCCCTTCGAGAGATTTTATCTAAAGTGGGATGAAACGCCTACGGTGGCACTAGCCGCAGCAGGCGTAGGACTATTGCTACATATGTACTCTAATACTTCTGGGCTATGAGGATGACTGTTTGAGTGACCGGTATATTGGTAACTATAGATGAAAAATGTCGTCTGCCCTGAATACTCTAATAGTATCAATCGGATGGGCAGACGGTGACTCGTCAACGGTTATTATTATTATTATATTATACTGTAATTGACATTTAAATCGCATTGTATGTAGTTCACTTCGTTTTAAATACCATACACATCAAGTTTAATAAGATGTATGTTGAATATAAAGGTGCGTCTAAACCATCTCACTTTTTATCTCTGAACGGGACTTTCACAAGCCGCAATGCATGCCAGCGATACGAACAGGTATAATATATGGTGCCATTATATCAATAGACTGCTCAATATTTTTAAGCAGCAACGCTTGCAGGTCTGCGAAGGAAAGCCCTCGATAAATCAAAGTGAGTTGCGGCTGTCGCTCCACTGAACATTCGACGAGTTTATTCTGAGGAACTCGTTTCAACTCCAGCTAAAGTGATGGTCGTAGAAAAGCCTTTCTTGATATACTTCTAGATTTTTCCTGCGGGATCGGTCGCGTAAATGTAATTTAGGTTGGGTTAATTTTGTAACAGTACTTTTTTCTGAATTAAAGGTGCCCTATGTGCTTTTCTGTACCTTTGACCACGTGTATGAAAAATGTCATGATTGCTCGAGTAGTTAAGGCGTGAAAGCTTAACAAACAAACAAAAAATAAACAAACAAACTCACATTCACATTTATAATATTAGTTAGGATTATTCTCGAAATCTTTGTTTGTTGAAATTGAGATTATTATTTTTTAGTTGAATTTGAGATATATTGTTTCAGTAAATGTGTGCGCACACGGCAAAGTGAGCTACTGAGAACTAAGTTTAGATGTTTATTCAAGTTCTACACTATGCATTTTATTATTAACATAGCATCATAGTCATGATGCTCTTGCAAGAAGTTAATAACGTGAATGCTTTAATATGATGTCTCATATCAATGGTATTACATTTTCTCATACAATTTGAATCATAATCCTAACTAATGTAAATATGAATGTGAGTTTGTTACTTTGGTTGTTACGCTTCCACGCCTTAACTACTCAACCAATCATCGTGAAATTTCGTATATACGTGGTCAGGGGACCAGAAAAATGATATCTACTGTTCCCGAGGACTAGCTTATTGTTAAAATCTAGAATAACACTAGCGAAGCCACGGGAAAAGCTAGTTCGTTTATAAGCGTGGCTTTACAAAACTGCTTCTTGTGTGTTTTAATTACTAAACTCTATAATGAACGTTACGGCGATCAACTCGAAAATTATATATTTGTCAGTATGTGTTTAGCTAAAGAAAAAAAGTAATTGTTTTATGGTAAAAATTGACATAAGTAGCCTAATGCTATAACTTAACCTAAAAATCGAATCTTGGATGTTGCAATAGATAGTCGCGATTTTGGTTACGATTCCACATACAAAAAGTATATAAATATATTAAGTACAAAAAATAATATAACTATTTACCACAAAATCAAGCCATATTATTTTTCTCCCATTTAGTTTTCATATTATAACATCCCTCAAAGGGCACAGATTGTCCGGGAAACATAAAAACTTGCAAGGTTTCCTGGTAACGACAACTTGGGACGCAATTACTTTCATCGGACAAACTACGGAAGAATTAGAAATGTTGTTTAAGCAATTGCTATAAGGGTGTGTATGCTATTCCTATTAGTAAACACAAAATATTACATTGCTGAATATTTGTTTAAAGACATCACTCGTATTATTATATATGCTCCGTTCATATTTTACTGCACCGATGACGTAGTTGCACCATGTGTTGTGGATTCGATCCCCACACTCCCGTGTGTGTCAATTTGTGTGTGATCCACTAGTAGTAGCTCACAGTATGGGTATATTTATGTCCGTTGTTTGAATGTTTGTAAAGTTCCCCGAGACACAAGGTGTGATTTGAATGTGTGAATTGTCTTATATGTATATAAATAGGCAAAATCAAAACTACTCTGTATCTTTTCTCCTCTGTATGTCGATCGATCTTTATTTATTTAGTAGCTATTGATGAGCTTTAGTGATAACAATTAAAAGAAGAACCAAAACAGTCTTCGTGTTTTTAATGTTGGGAAAATGTAAATTCACATATATTATCATGTTTGCCTAAATTTTCAATATTGTTAATACATTATTTACATATGACAATGTGACGAAAGGGAGCATACTAATTAAAACGGAACAATTTGACCTAATTCTTCAACCAATAAAGGTGGGACATCTACATATTATGCAATAAAATCTGTCGTCCTTTTAAGCTGTCTTATTGTCGTTATAGTCCTTTTCTTTGTACTCCCTTTTATTGTCTTGTACACTACAAAGTTTAGATAGGCAGATAGCAAACACCTTTGAGAACGATATACGAGAATTTCAGGCTATTTAGGCATGTAGATGCAGTCATATGATATTCGAATACACATTTATTATATGCCAATATAATTTCACACAGCCTGGCAATCTAATTTTCCTGGTAAAGGACGCAGTGCAGTCAACACATTTGGATATAATTCGAATACAGTTGTGCGCATCGCTATGAAACAGACTGGCTCCCCTACTTCACCTGTAAAGCGAGTGATAATTAACTTCTTCGTCGAATCAGAGCTACGTGATATAAATTCAAATGGAAGACATCTAACTTGGTAATCTAGAGGTACCTTTACCAGGCTGTAGTTATCTGTTTTAACTTTTACATAAACTCTAATAATTACGTGCAAAATATCTTTGGTCGCCCGTGCTCACAGTTTTCCATTCATTACTGTTATACCAAATAATACATATTTTTCTGCGTCACAACAATGCAATAAGTTGTATTTTTAAAAGTGATAGTTAAATAATATGTATGCTATATAGTAGATACTTTGAGTAACTACCATAAACACGACAGGCCCTAATAATATATTAAAGGAGAATCACATATATTATAGTTCACTTGTTTAAGGTAATAAACATTTAAAATTAACCAATCGATGGTATGAATAAAGTAATGAACTAAAGATTATTTTGTTATGTTATTTGTATCAGTAATTGTGAGAGCAGCGATAACTCAATGGGGAGACCAACAGACTGCAATGCAGAGGGTCTCGGGTTCGAACCCACGTCGCGCACCTCTGACTTTCGGAAGTTATATGACTTTTCGAAATTATGTGCGTATTGATTGACAATTATCGCCTGCTCCGTGCCTCGGAAAGCACGTTAAGCCGTTGGTCCCGGCTGCCATGAACATCTATGGCAGTCGTTATTGGGAGAGTGTCGACACAAAAGATCCCACTGGGTCGAAGTGTCGCCGGTCTGCACTGACTGGCCCCCACATAAGATAAGATAAGATCAGTAATTGTACCTTAAAGGTGCACTACAGTTTCACAGAACAAACGCCGGTTTTGATGCACTAAAACAATCTATTTATGATATCCCTTGTCATCAACTGAAATATAAGACACTAAAATATTCAAGAGACGCCTAGTGACCCAAGAATCATCTATTCTACTGCAACAGTACATGTAACTAAAAATAATATTTAAAAAGGTTCTATTTCCTCGAACACAGTTTGCAGGAAATTGGAAAGCCTATTTCAATTGTTCCGGCGGTGGAGTGACGTCACCAGTCCCGGCAACTCTGTTCTAATTTCACTACAGACAGACTGGCGAACGAATATTGTCGATGTTCAATAATAGACCCGGTTTTAGAACAAACCTAGGGGCTAATTTGAATGGGGTCCACGTCGGTACTATTTCTATCAACTTGAAACTTTAATATATAGTTTTTGAATCTTACGAAGAATAAATAATCGTAGATAAGATTTTTGTGGAGTAAAAGCTGGGCTGAATAAATGATGTACGAAACTCAACCTAAACTTTTTGAGGTCTGAAAAGAATAGACAAGTAATATTTGACAAAGAAAATATATTTACCTTGACAGGTATATAAAAGATAATTCAGAGTATTCACAAGGATAAATCTTAAAAGAAAGCTAGAATACCGCAATCAGAAGTGAGGCTTAAAATATTTTAACCAAAAAAAATGTGATAATATCAAAGACATTAAAATTATTACCTTCTTTTGATAAAATTGAACGTGTGCTTAAATCAATTATATGTAGGTACTGTTAGGATACATAGTTAAAGGAAATGCATAGTTTCTATAGATACTTCTTGACGTTAAACTAAGCATGTACGAAACAAACTTATTATTGCTGTAGGCGTCTTCAAATTTGGTAAATTGAGACATGGTATTAATGTCTTCAAATTAAATCAAATTATTTATTCATCTTGACTTAATTAAAGGTCTTCAGTAAACCTGTCACCGCTACTTAAGTCCCTTTCTGGTATCTAAAGTCTTTTTATAATATCATTTTTGTATTTTTTATCAGACGGTCGAAAAATTAATCCGTTCCAGTGAATGGAATTGGAACATCTTTTGTTCTTTAAATGAACAATGCAGTTCCATTTTCAAATACTAAAAAATATTAACGGAATATCTGTGTATATAGCCAAATGCAGGTTTTGATTGAAATTATGTCTAATACGATTTATTTCTATATAGGTCAGATAGTTTCTATTTTCATCATGCATATTTACCGATACGTTAGCACAAATATCTGGGCACGGGCCTCTATTTAGAGTGAGAAGTGTCAAGCCATAGTCCACCACGCTGGCTGGTGCTGGTAGGCGGTAGTCACATATCTTAGAAAACATTATAGAAAACTCTCAAGATACTTTCCTTCGCCGATTAAGCGAGTAAAATTAACTATTTGATACGCACGGACTCGATACCTCTGCGTGCCAGTCCAAGGGTCTCCAACTAGATTATCGCTTCTTGTTGTATCGTGGAAAGCTTTACAAACTTGAAAAAACGGATCCAAAGAACTCCTAGTCTCGGAACAATTATTTGTGCATCACACACCTTTTTGTCGCTGCAGTGGCAATCGCGAGGTGAACACTTAAACCAGTCATCATCCGTGCAGTAATTTTAAATGAATTACTCTTTATATAAAAATGTATTATTTATGCCTTTTGCCCGAAGAGGAGGCAGTGTTGGATTACACACACACATTTCTTAGGTTTTTAGTCCCATGTTATAGGAACGAAGTCTATTGCTGTTTCGGGGCACAGTTCCAAACTTCGTACTGCTACTAAAAATATCTTGACAAAAATACCAATAACATTTTACTTAAGACCACATACACATAAGTCCCATTCATTCAGCATTGTACTACCGAGATAGAATCACATATAGACAAACATACACAAACACTGAATCATTATCGGATAAGTTTAGTTATGGACATCATAAACTCATCGTTGAAACCGTCAACCGCCTATTTGGTCAAAGATCAACGGTCTTACCAGATAAGTCGATAAAAAGAAGGAAACGACCTGTTTCCTATACGGGCGTTTAAGATACGAGAGTGCGAAAGATTAAAAAGGTAGGGCCTAACATTATGTAGGATTAACACCCAAGATGGGGATGAACACCACGTTATGAGTCGCTGTAAACCAGTTTAATACATTAAAAATAAAATCGTCAAATGGTCATATAGAATAAAATTTGTTCTTTGACTGTATATAATTAACAATATATTGAAATATGATCATTCGTAGTAAATTGTATAAAAATAATTTTAAGTCATACCCAAATCTATGGTGCTGGTGAAGTTCTTCAAATTGCGACTGGATACCGGATTTTCAACAAGACTACATTGCTATTCAAAGAGATAAGAAAAATAAAATGTTAGTAGTATACCTAAAGATTCGCAGAATCACTAGCTTTTTAATATACTATCAACTAATTCTCTACTGCTATCTTAACAAAGCGGTCAAACTCTACGCTCTACTAAGCTGATTTGAGCGTCCTAGCAAGCACAAATATGCGTGGCTGTTAGGTATTTTATACGGTCATTTCACTGAGAAATACTTACTTGGAGCAACATCGCTTAATTTTACGTGGAAAATAATTATTTGTCTTTGTATACAATTTAGCTACACGGGCTGTTATAATACAAGTAATAAGAACTAAAAACCATTTAATGATATGATAAACTTAATTGACAAATTAATGCGGGTGGAAAATTATTCGACTTATTGTCTCGATCTCGATGATTAACTTGAGCTGAACGTTTCTCGGTGTAATTTAGTATACTCATTAGACTTTAGCAAACTGTATACTATAGTTACATAAGTTTAGTGGAATCATAACACGTATTGTGCTCTAAAAGAGCTTGCACAATTGTATTACTACATACTAAGTAAACCTTGCAATAAAGAATAGATACAGATTTTTTATAGTGGTATTAAATTTATAATTTTATTTAAAATGTACAAGACATTACGCTCTTTACAGCAGACAATAATAAGTACAACACCATTAAAAAAAATGAGTTTACCATTCCATCATAAATTTTCAATCTACATGTGGGTAGTGATGTAAAGACGCAAGATCTTATATTACCTCTGGTTCCCACGCCAAAGACACGTAATAATTCACACTACACATAAGTTGCTCAACTTACGCGTATGTACACGTGTAGAAAATTGTGAGACATCATTACTTGAGCCAACTGTACCGTAATAACAAGGTGATGTCCTGAGTTTTACTTTTCTGTGTACCTATGACTTACTACTATTGCGTCTACTTGCAATATCTTGTATTTATTATACAGATGTTATATAGATATATGAATCGTTATCCTTTGATAGAAGAGACTGTAGTATTTTCTTTGACTGGATTCATGGAAATCGGGGTCATTTTTGGGGTACATATTTGTAGATGATCAAGGAAATGCTCTTGAGATTGTCGTGCCGTGTGTTTTGAGCTCTTATGAGCGTGTTTTGAACAATATGTATAATAAGTATTTCTTTGCAAAGTGCAAATATGTTCACAGTTAGCTTAATTAGTAACATAATGTTCTTTAAAAGACGTTCGATATAAATCTGATGGCTTTCACGTTCATGATTCATTCCAAACACTTTAGACCAAAGCGAGCAACAATTTATATAATATTGTCTTCTGTTTACGCGAATGTTATTCATTGAAATTAAACTACTATATACGGATTTTATCGCGTTGTTTATTTGACACTATTACAAAGTTTTGAAAAACTGTTACACTACTATAATCACTATTAAACTTTACTAATTTTTAAGCTAATTAAATTATTGAAACTATTGAAATTATTAAAACTATTTATACTATTACTATACTATTATACTATTTATATTTATTTTTACACTTTCCCCGACGTTTCGGTTGCTTTGCAGCAGCCATGGTCACGGGGAGACTAAGATGGTAGTTGTCTGAATGTTCCAGTGTAGTTATTTCAAAGTACCCGAACATAATTTAAGCATGGTTGTTTCTATTTATGCAGAATGAACTCAAAGTATCATGAAGTCTAGCTGTGGTTTGCTTCTTCTTGGGTTTGACTAGTTGAATTATTGGATCCCAAGCTGGTGGTAAATTCCAACCATCTTCTCTATTGAAATTAGGATGTTTCTTGATTTCAATAGCCTCGCGAAGCATCCTTGGTAGGAATCGGTGTTCTTTAGCGAGCATCTGTGGTTTATCAAATCTCAGGTAGTGGTTGGTCCCCTGTTGCACATGTTCACACACAGCAGACTTCAACGAGCGTTGGTGTTTTACATCAGCTATGTGTTCTTTTATGCGGGTGCCTATGCTTCTCTTGGCTTGACCAATGTATGAGAGTCCGCAGTCACAATCTATTTTATAGACCCCTGCATCTTGTAAAGGTAGATCCCGAGAAAAGCCAGCCACAGTCGAGCGCCAGCCTGCTATACTACTTTATGTAAAGGCTGTCACTGACAAGATTGGCTACATCTTGGAGCGAGCTTCAATCAACACATACTTCAAGCCGCCAACGAAGATAAGTCAATTTTTACCATCTGTCAAGTGCCAACTACCTTTACAAGATGCAGGGGTCTATAAAATAGATTGTGACTGCGGACTCTCATACATTGGTCAAACCAAGCGAAGCATAGGCACCCGCATAAAAGAACACATAGCTGATGTAAAACACCAACGCTCGTTGAAGTCTGCTGTGTGTGAACATGTGCAACAGGGGACCAACCACTACCTGAGATTTGATAAACCACAGATGCTCGCTAAAGAACACCGATTCCTACCAAGGATGCTTCGCGAGGCTATTGAAATCAAGAAACATCCTAATTTCAATAGAGAAGATGGTTGGAATGTACCACCAGCTTGGGATCCAATAATTCAACTAGTCAAACCCAAGAAGAAGCAAACCACAGCTAAACTTCATGATACTTTGAGTTCATTCTGCATAAATAGAAACACCCATGATTAAATTATGTTCGGGTACTTTGAAATAACTACACTGGAACATTGAGACAACTACCATCTTAGTCTCCCCATGACCATGGCTGCTGAAAAGCAACCGAAACGTCGGGGAAAGTGTAAAAATAAATATAAATAGTATAATAGTATAGTAATAGTATAAATAGGTTTAATAGTTTCAATAATTTAATTAGCTTAAAAATTAGTAAAGTTTAATAGTGATTATAGTAGTCTAACAGTTTTTCAAAACTTTGTAATAGTGTCAAATAAACAACGCGATAAAATCCGTATATTGTAGTTTAATTTCAATGAGTAACAATTTACCAAGTGACTTCACGGGTGCTGGCGTGGTGGGCACTGAGAATTTGATTGTTATTCTTAGAGATATGATATAATGTACCAAGTTCTTCAAATGGTTCATGCATAAAAAGATTTGTGCCGGACCGACACATACAAGGAAATGTAATGTACTATTTATCACAAAATCAAGCCAAAAATAAATAATTTTCTCCCAGTTAGTTTTCATTACATTTACACAATATCTACTTCATGTGTAAATTTTGTAATTTACACGGTAGGAAGCTGCAAGGCTGCTGCAGATGCATTAATTGTATGGTAATTACCACTTACCAGACTGGTAGGCTGACTGTATAGTCTGATACACAAGTTCAATATATTGTATATATAAATGAATACGCGTTCCCTGGATTCGTAATGACAGCATTTTAAAACCAGCAGTTAATCAATTCCGAATATAGAATTATAACTCACCACTACCTAGTACTCAAATACTTAGGTATAATAGCTTACATATACGAAATTTTGAAATTTGTATATTTCCTCAATATTTTACAGATAGTATCTCTATGTAATAACGCCAATAAAATGCAATTTTACATTAAAATAATAACAATATTTAGGACTTTATTGATCTAGTAGTTTTATTACAGTGTGGTAAACAAGTTGTCAAAACGTAATTTAAATACTGGATTTACTTCCATTTTATCAACTCAGATATTCAAATTCAATTTGATCACTGATATTTATTCATACTACAAAAGGTTCTCAATTAATAATAAAGCAAATATTTACGGTAAATAAAATATTCAATGGTAAAGAATGATTTCATCTAAGCTGTACGGTTCACCAATTTGGCTCGAACTTGCAAAACGTAATTATAATTTTATCACTGACAACAAAAAAAGTGAAAGAAACTTTACACGAGACGGGACTTCGTTCAGAAACTCGTCAGTAACTGCTAACAAACCAATTAAGAGGAAAAATTATTGTGTATTTTTTTCGTTGTATATGTCAGGAGGGTATACAAAGGCATGGGCGCGATTTTAGGTACTTGTAATTTCGCCTTAGGCAGTCCTGCAATTACGAAGCTTCAACCTTCTTTAGAAGGCGACATCTACTAAAAATAGAAATGGACTGATCCCGACTGCCAATTTGTCTCAACGGCGGCGCCCAAGTTTAGTTCAAAAGTAACCTCATATATTTCTTATATCAAGTAATTATGCCATTTCAATATTTCTGCCCCTTAACTTAAAATTAGTTTTTCAAGAAAATTCTTAGAAAGTTTCAATTTATAGACTTCTTTATACCTTGTAGTACAATTAATTGAATTAGGCTTTACTTGGCAGTAATCCACTTGTAGCTTAATTATAGAAAAGTGTTATAATTATATTCAACGCCGTTAATAAGGTTGGCTGGACCGACGATCTGATAAAGATCGCATGGGAGTGGTTGGATGTAGGCGGCTCTACACCGGTCTGTGTGGAAAGCCTTTGTCCAGCATAGTCGCACGTCTTTCGGCTGATATGATGAATTAAATTGTTTTCTTGTTGATATAAGATAGTGTTAGGATGTTCGATGTGTTTGGGATTTGATCGAACATTGAAATTAACCATAAATACGTAGTTCCATCGCCACTAATTTACTGACTTACATCAGAAACGATTTTTTATTAATATTATAGAATCCTACACATAATCTTTTCCTATTTTTTATTGTTTTATCCATTATTAGACCTCGATAAAATAATCGCAAAAGATACATACATCATACAAATATGCGATGGTTCGAAAAAATTATATACATTTATATTAAATTATGTGATTCTAGGAAAATATTTTCGAATCCAGCCATTAAGAAATATTAAAAGTATAATTATTATTAAAATCATAGTCTTTAAGGATACGCAAATGAAGTTTACTTACACGTATATGATTACAGATGTATTCGCTACAGGAAAAGACCTACCGTCAGGCTAAGCGAAATGATAGCTTACCATAATTATTTTAATGATGTACATACCAAAGGTCCATACATCATGGCTTAGCAACAGATGGACCTTATCACATAGAAAATATAAAAATAATGTAGGTGTTAATGCTTTTCTTTTTTTTTGTTACAGATGCTGACAATATACATAGAAGAAAGGAAATCGGTGATATATTTTAGGCAAAATGTAAGTATATTTATTGATAATGTAGTCCATAATATCAACTGTTGTTTCAAACCACAGGAATCACTTATGTAAATTGATATTCGTCCGTTTGACACTGATTTAAATTTCCGGCGACCAATTAATGCGTTTTGCGGTTTATAAACATGTTAATTTTTAATATAACATAGAACTGAATTTAGTATCTTCAAAATCAGTAATCCAATCAATGACAATCAGTCTTGGATAATGTTCCAAAAGTAAATTATCGTCCTATCGTTGTTGTTCGGTTTTCGAATTTATATCACAGTTTATGAATTCGATAATTTTTGGCCTGGTATCAATTGGATGCCACAGCTTTTAAAAAAAGCATGAAAGCGTTAAACTGTGCTACACAATATACATATTATATACTTTTATTTTATATATATAATTTTAAAAGACACATAAATTAAGAAATATTTAGATAAATGAATATTAAGATATTACCTACTTACTTTAAATTATATATTTTTTAATTAGTGTTATAGATTTCAAACTTATACGATAAAAATTACCGAATCTTAAAATATTAATACCTTATTAAGGAGTAAAGGATTTATATAAATTAGAAATAAGTAGTCAAATTTATTACGTGTTTCTTATCGTAAATTTAAAATACTACGTATAAAATCATAAATTTACTTAATTACCTATGGGACAAAAAGCCTTACATAAAGTATCTTATTGTTATTCCCACACAGGAGTCATTAGCAGGAATAAATTAACATAAAATTTAATTAACTCAATAGGTACTTAGTGCAAAATCGTTTAAGAAACTTTATACCGCATACCAACACTTGGGCGAACAAACAAAAAGTACGAGTCTAGTAGTTAGTTACAGCAGTATTTGATTAAGTAATTAAGTGGTTCTCAACTTACCTTAGTTCGTAACAGACTGAACATAGAACATATTTACGTTGTAACGAAAAAGTTATTATGAAAGTTATTAACTTTAAGCGTTTAATATAATAATAACTTAGGATTATAAAGTTGATAACATTCATTGTCTGCCTCGTTAATCCTATAGCTAAGATATAGCTAAGCAAGTACGTCAGTGCAAGTGTAAGGCCTATAGCAGATCATGAGGCCCCAGGTTCTGGTCCGGAGTGGACAAAATTTTATTCAGTTTTTTTTAATGAAATTATTTTGGTTTTCCGTGCCAATACAATGTCTTCGAATATATACATATGTACCATATAGTTGATAAGAGCATCAACTTTTTGCTTTGAAGTGAGATTTGGTATCAGCTCAAAGAAATCAAACATAGCTGGTAAAATTTGATTCCTATAGAGATATTATACACTAAGTAAAATAACGAAAGGCGTTCCCTTAAAGTGGTTATTATACATTATTAATAGATGTAAATGAACATATTTGCATAGAAAAATAAGCATGCAAAAATGCAAGCTTGAAAAATAAATTAAATGTAAAACTATTTAAATAGTCATTTTAATTAAAAATTCATAACTAAGTAAAAAGATACGTTGCCGTTTTGTATTGGTACTTTCGTGCGTATGCAAAGAGTGTTTCTTTTTCGTGTCTGTTTATAATATTTTATTGAACATTTTTGAAATTGTATTAAAATAAAATATTTTTTGTTTTTTATGGGAACATTTTTTTTAGGATCTACGCACGCCATAATATTGCCAGTTTAAGCGAACGCCTTTCGTTAGTTAAAGTACTGTATATTCTAATAGTAGCCTCTTTTTCTGTTGCCAGTGTAGAGAAATAGCGTTAATTTGGTAGAAATATAGACGTAATATAATTTAAGCGCCGGTTCAATATAGGTTACTTTCCCCTATATAATATAATTCAAGAGTAAAATAGCCAGGCTTGGTATACCTTGCTATAGAGTGCTCCATTTATTATATCATGCGGCCTTGAAACTGCAACGCTTGGTGGATCGTTAGGGGTGAGCTATTCACTTAAACCGGTGTGTTGCTAATTAGTTTCGCAAATATTGTAATGTTCAGTGTGTATCTCTTCAGAGGGAACAATAATTTAAATGATCACTTGCCTATCCAACTCAATCGCGCTGGTTAATGGGATAATTCGGAATAGCACATTTTCTGATCCATATGTTTGTTTTTAGTTGTATTATGCGTCCGTCTTTTAAAGTTGTTTTGATGGCTGGATTAATACAATCTAAAAAACATTTAAATCACATTTTGTTAGCGGTTTTGCCCGACTTGTATTGAACCCAATCAGGTTTCTCAATCATAAGTCCAACGTTTTTGCGCGATGGAATCAGGGGTTGTACTGCCAGTTCTGACAGTAAATTAATCGGTAAAACTAAATAACATAACGTTAATTTTCATTTTAGATTGCGTTATGATTGACACCCACAAAAGATTAAAGGATTGTTCAAGGGTGAGGTAATTATTTAAAAAGATAAAACAAGTATTGCAGATAAGTTTTTCTAGTACAAATCACCTGAATGTATTAAATATCAATAATTTATTTATTTATTTTATGGAAACTGCAGCTTTTTTTACACAGATACATTACAATTTTCTTAAGACTAACTCTTAGCCAATTACAGACTTCCACGACAATCAAATATGAGGTAGAAAATTGTGATTTCTAAGTTACACTATAAGTTTTACATAATAAGAGTACTTATCAAAAAGACAAATAAGTATCAGTAACAGGAGTTTACGATCAGGTCACGAATAATGCTATTTTGAAATCTATTTTAAGACAAAAAGAATATATCAATTTCGCTGCATCTATTGTTGTAAGTTCGAAGTAATCGCGCTATAATTGAGTTGCTGCCATAATTTGTGCGGTGATGAGGTACGGAGAATAGAGTAGTATTCCTAGTACGTTCACAATCAGTTGCAAAGATTTTCCAAAACTAAAGGTTTTACCGAATCCTACACCCTATTAAAGTCATAACTTGATCAGCCAACCCAATTACAGCCAAACCCGTTCGTTACCGATTGGTGACAAATACTCAAACATCAGAACTCTTACATTTATAATATTGCTAGAATATCTTTCAAAAGATGACGGCTCTTAACCAAGCTCATTAAAACTCTGATTTATTATCATTGGTTTCCATGAATCTGTTACAAACAACTCGACGAATTCAACGCAAGCCTCAGAGCTAAGCCTTTGACTGAGCGACAAATGAATGGGGAGCTCTAATCCTTACCCTTTGAACCACTGTGGTGATACCATTTCTAGAATAAGCAAATCTAACTTAGTTGAATGAACTCAAAAGGGATCATTACCTAACTTCATTTATATTTTTGGCTATACTGGGCGTTACTGTTTTACTTGTTCTTTCAAAGCCAATCTTCTTCTTGGGTTTGCGACTGCAAACATTACTACAAATTGTATTATTGCTGTCCAGAACGCGGCAAAATTGATTGCATTAACGGAGGCAGTAGTAGGACATGCAAAGCACGATGTAAGCTAGAATATCATTTGGGCAAATATTGATACCGTCCTTAATCTCCAACTAAACATGTTTTCCTTGCTCCAGCCGACCCAAGTCTGCAGTTTACCTTCACTATGGATCTGCAAGCTGTGAGATAATGCTTAAGAAGAGCTTTGCTTTTAAGAATTTCTTATTAGAAAATCTCATGACTTATTGTTGGCCTACCCGAGTATTGGAGCCGAGTACTAATTTAAAGCAGCTATATTCACCACAGATGCGCCACGAAAGCGCCTATGATATACTAGGTGTATAGACTATGTGAAAGTATTTTACGCGGCCATCAGTTCTCTCGACACTTATTTACGAGCAGAACACGTAATCTTCTGCAGACGATGTCCTAAAACCAATAAATGGTGCAATAAACAATAAAAGCAATGTCCTTTCCTATAAAAATGTTGTTTTCTACTTTAACGGCTTAGTACGACATGATGTGTCGTTATTTTACTTTGTTTTTACTCCTTCAACTGTCTTTTATGGGGTATCAAGACAAATGATTCACATGGAAAGAGTAGCTTCTGTTTTATTCTCAACAATAAAAATTATATCGTTAATCACAAAAGAATAAAAAGAACAGTGCACTAGATTATAATCCAGGGTAAAACTAACCTATTGGAATTAGTTAATAAGCAGCATGTATCAGAAAGATATAATCATATCTTAGGATCATAACAATTGGGGGTTCAGATGTTATTCTTCCAATCTCTAACTTCCCTTTAACTAATAATTTTACCAGATGTTCGAAACTATAATGAAATTTGTAAAATTATGACTTTATCTATTCAACGGTGCCAGTAATAATAGTAGCCTTTTGTATCAAAAATATGAGTAACAACCCTGCATATGACGCTCAAACTTTTATAATTATATATTGTTTAACACAAAATGGCCAAGTCACATCCCATCGGCCTTGTCACATCTGGCGTTTATATTGAAATTAATGATTACGCGGTACTATGAGCATAGTAGTACCCAACCCTTTTCCCTTAGACCCGTTTTTACGACTTACGTAAGAGACTGACATATATATTTTTATACCCAATTTCAGTAAAGACTAGGAAGTGCTTGTTTTAGCTAAAACGCTGAAAGCGTGTTTATGTAAAATTTATATTACATTCTCTCAGCGCACGTATTTCTAAAGTGGGTATTGCAAATTATTCTTTTAATACAGATATGTAAAAAACTATCTATGCGCTCTAAAATTTTGCAGGGCCCATAATCCATCCATCCAACTAGCTTTTGCCCGCGGCTTCGCTCGCGTTAATTTAGAATTTGACAATCAATTCGGGTTGTACTCTGCTTGTAATAATATAATTCAATCATGATTTGAAAGACATGTGGCGCCATCTATTATCATAAGAACGTTATTGTTGTTTGCTTCGGGAACAGTAATTTTTTTCGGGATGAATGGTAGCCTATGTCTGTTTCTGTACACCTGACAAAGTATATGCAAAATTTCAGAATGATCGGTTCAGTGGTTTAGGCGTGAAAAGGTAACAAAAAAACTAACTCATTTTCGCTTTTATAATATTAGTTAGGATTAGGATTAGGATTATATTTCATATAAATATAGAATAGTTTGAAAATATTTCCAGACACACAACTACAACTACAAGTAACCTTAACTATTTACACCTAACTAAAATACGAATAGTAGTTGAGCGGCCGGCTTAAATATGTATTTGTATATCTTATAAGTTTTTTGTACACTTAATTTAAGTCTAGATGACGTCCGCATAAATATATATAATTTTATAGTATTCAGTCTCCATAGACTGTACGGACAACATTTTGTACGGATATAATTACTCGTACATAAAATAAATAATCAACCAAGCGCAAACGATGTCTTATTTTTCTGGTAACACTTTACAAAAGTTACATTCTTAATAATACTTATATGTTATGATTTATTTTTCATAAACTGCAAATTTATACTATATAAATCACGGATATTTTCAGAGTAATCTGTTATCATACAACTAAATACAATTCTAAATAGACACTATAATAAATATTCAAAGTCTGTTCCTAATGTCTAAAAACAATTCCGGCGACCCTTATCGTCTTAACCCACAGACCTTCTCAAACTTTACAAGTCTACCCTTTCGTTTATCATTCATTAACGGTCGTTATCTTTCTTTTTCTTATTCAAATTAGATATTTAAATTCCCCCCACTGATTTATATTAATAAAATCCTTAAATTATTTTACAATGTCTTTCTCAAAGAATACATGAAACAAGCTTTTGTGAAATTTTATTAAGATTCAGTTTCAATTTCCTCCTAGTAAATAAGAATGGTGTGATACGTATATAAATGTCAAAAATTAGTAGTAACTTATAACTGATTGGATTAGTAATTCGTCCTATATGAAACAGGTCGTAACATACTTTGTATCAAATTATATTAAGCTTTGTGCCAATACTTGTACCTTGGAGTCCAGAAGCAACGTTATTGTCATTATATCTGAATAGATTATGGCTATTGAAGCTCTTAGATGTACCTGATAGAGTTATTAGGTACATCAGACAATAGTAGTCAGTACAGAGATTTAAATCTATCCCTATTTGCATTAAAATAAATTGTCCTAGGAACCGAAACATCTGTTGCCTTTAAGCTCATATTCTCTTAGAATGAATTATTTTTCGTACTTAAGGCTCAACCCAGTCTTTAAGTATAACGTTTACTGTTAGCTTGCGTACGTATAAAGATATATAGAAACAAAACATAAAAATGCTATTCATTATAAATTTATTTTTACCTCAAACGATCATCATCAGACATAGGCGTCTTCCTATCATCTGAAGGTGTAAGATGTACTCACCATTCAAATTGACTCCTTGTCCAGTCCAGTCTAGTGTTGTCAATACGTCTTCAAGAGCATAACAAAGTTCTACAATTTTAATAAAAATGAAATCTTGATATTAACGGAGAGAGCACAGTCTAGTATTATTCTTAGAGCTCTATAAACGCATAGAAGTGCATAAAACTAGGTATTTTATCAAAAGATCAATATCGCTTTTTATTAGTTAGCAAAAAGCTCTTGCAAAAAGAAGACAGAAAATAATTTAAAGAAAAATTACTTAATGAATTCATTATATTTTTATAGTAGAGTACTACTACAAATTGAACAAAAATGATATAGAGACAAAAATGATATGATTGATTTGTTTACTTCAATGCCAGAATAATAATATCGAAAGTACAAAGTTTTAACCTTTATATAAAATTGCTGCGAAGAGGCCAATGACCTTCTTTATTTTATTCCATTAATTCAAAATCTTTGTTATTTTTAAGCATTAGCAGCCATGTTTATACAACCTATACATATTGCAAGGAGGTTTTCATTTGATAGAAAACGCTGTAACTCGTTTATAGGATGTGAGGCACTATAAGTCTATATAATGGCTCACAAAAGTTTTTATTTTTATTTTTATGGTATAGGGGCAAACGAGTAGACGGATCGCCTGATGGTAAGCGATTACCGCCGCCCATAGACACCCGCAACATCAGAGGAGTCACAAGTGCGTTGCCAGCCTTTTAAATTTGTCCCCTCTCTCTCCTCAGAAGGGAGAACGGGGTTGGGCCTCCGGTACCCGCACTCACTCGACGAAACACAACGCAAGCACTATTTGATGCCGGTTTTCTATGAGGCCGTGGTATCACTCCGGTCAAGCCGGCCTGCTCGTGCCGAAGCATAGCTCTCCCACGTTCCTTTAGTCAGGATTCCAATCAATATTTTTTAAAGTAAATACTCAAGTTATCACTTTATTAATATTAATGCAATTGATGAGGATCCAACGCACAGCTGCATTCACGTCACATCACATGAAGAGTACTGGAGGCATAAAGGTCAGCCTGCCTTCATGTATTTCTTTCATCCCACTTTTAATTTATTTATCCTTGGATTTTAGTTCGCCTAATATAATTAATGCAAACGTTTCTAAAGATGTTTGTTACTGAATCACACGTAAACCGTAAGACAGACTTGAAACTTGGTAAACAGCTAGACCATGTCTTAGCTTAACACATAGAATACGTCATATTTCAATATGTGTTTCCGTTAAATTCACGTGAGTGAAGCAATGGGCAGAAATTAGCGATTAATAATAAGCAAAACAATTTTCAGCGTCGATGCAATTTTACATCGTAAATAAAAGCCAGGAAATTGCGTCATCATTAAATTCTCAAATTCCAATAAAGTTAATACTCTGTATTTGCGCGGCTGCTATATTAAAATACGATGCGACGCAAAATGTTTTCTATTGTAAATAACGTATAATTTACCAGATCACATATCAAAGACTACATTCCCGTAATCATTCAGCTAAAATATCTACCGTGCGGCATATTTGTGTTGGTTTATCGTTGTTTGTGAACAAACAACAAAATATAGAGTAAGTCGGTTTTGACTTTGTTATTATTGGCCTTTAACAAGGCTTGCCTTTTGATTGACTTTCTTCCACTTTAATCTTTCTCGTCTTTCGGGGTCATTTTGTGGGCTCTCACATCTTGCCAACGACCCAGAACTTTCTTTGATCATCTCAAAATTTCGACATTTCAAATTTGTTTCAACCTATACATATAATAAAATGTAACAATTATAAATATATATATTCAATAATAATAAAATTGTAACTGGTACATAGAGAGATATTATAGGAAAAATAATGTAATAAGTCTGCAAAAGACCTATAGAAGTCAAAGCAAATATTTTTTAAATTGTTGTGTTTATCTGTCTGTATTCTCTCTATTTGTATGCGCATCATGCAAAATCTACTGCACAAAATTAAATCAGATTTTCACAATTGTTTTGTTGTTTTGCTAGAAGTCTAACTTAAAATCTGTTACATGTTTCATTTTGATACGCCGCCTAGAAGTCAAGTATTATTTGTGTTGATCAGCTTTTTCTTACATGCAAAGGAAGCAAAATAGAGTTAGTTACCGACTTCCAAATTCCACACGTGATGTCGTAGGACAAAACGATTAAGTGATCCTTTTATCTGTGATTTCGGTCTCGGTCACAATTTCAAGCTATCATAATATTACAATACTAGATTATGCCGTGACTACGTCCGGTTCGCGTAGATTAAAATTCGCCTGTAATGCAATTTACATGACATTTTATAACTGAAGCACCAACAACAATTACGGACGAATCGGGCTAATCATCGTAGGGTTGAGCTCATGGAGTCGGACAAGGACAATGCTATGCCTATAAACAACCTAACGCTATACGTATAATACCTCGTATTCACGCGTAAGACCGAATGACGCCGGCACCGCAGCACTACCAGGCTTACTGCTACGTGAGTCAATGTTGCTTCTTTGTATATTATTATTAGGTTATTATTTTATGTCATAACTGCAGTTCTGCTGAACAGAAGCAGATCAATCGTGGTTGATATTTTAAATTAACCTCATGCTATATTAAACTATGATCACGGTATTAAATTCTGCACAATATTTCTCAAAGCTTTCTGTAGAAGCTTTAACAAAAAACAAAACAAAAACATCACAAAATGATAATTTCACATTCAAAAATCATAGTAATTGAGTGTTTGTTTATTGTTATGAAGTAGTTAAGAGAGATTCTCTGAAGCCGCTTTTAAAATATTGGTTTTGTAACTACACGCACTGTACAGTGGTCTAAGCGATCGCCGCGGTAATGCCAGAGCACTCGTACGAGTATCGAATTCCGATATGTTTCTTTTTATCATACTCTAATAGTTTTATTTTATATCGTAATTTTTTGATCTAAGCTAGTTAGCTTTGTTATTTATAATAATATAATAAATATCAAGGATAAATTCATCATAATATTATTATGATGAATTTATCCTTATTCGGCAGTCAGTTTCAAACACAAACACAGCAACAGATACTAGCAGACCAATATACCTACTCATACATTTATGACCTTGCTTCCATCGCCACCTTGACTAAATATTTATCACAATATCCACATAGCAACAGATATTCATACATTTATCTAACTTCGAATGTACATGTTTATTAGCGACTCGTCATAAAACGAAATCGTTGGGTTTAAAGCCCATTTCACGTCCGACCGAGGGCAAGCTCTGTATACATTTATTTCCTGATATACAATGTTTTGTTCTTGCTTCCAAATAAACAAGGTAATATAATATAAGAAGCTTGTTACATTAAAGGATTTCATTTGCTCGTAAATGCACAAACTATTTTAAAGACACAAAGGACTAAGGCAGTCGTACTAAATTTCGTTTAAATAATTTCAGCTTCTTTAGATAGATGGTTTCCTAAGTAGAATCTATATATGATTGTCAGATAAAATAATTAGGCAGTAGGTTATATTGCTGTTCCTTAAGGTATTCCTAAACTAAATTTTTGTAAAATATCTGGGTTTACATGGAATATGACTTATTATCAACAATATTGGGTAAACATAAACAGGAAGCTCATGTATATTTTTTCAGTTCAACAATGGAACATCTTGACCTATTAATACATTTTTGTTTAAAATTGTATTTTCGAAAATATCATATTTTATTTTATTTTTTACTCGGGGAAATGTGCAAATCACATTCCCCATCGCCCGCCCAGGGTACTGGTCTCTAATATGGAATTTGGGCTGAACCGACTAAAACCACCGCGGTGTTCCTCACTCCTTTTTGGCGGAGCCGCGCGGATCGCTCTCGCATTCAAATCGTGACCGCGCCAAAGGTTCGACCTGCCGATGGACGTGGCGGGTCCCACACAACCATCACACACAATACAATTGAGGGACCTAGTCCCCGACGACAAAGCGCGGGACCTATTCCCACTTCCGACATCGTGCGCGGAACACGAACGCCGCCTAATCGGACCTGCGCTGATCGGGCGGTGGACGGCCCCAATGGGTCCACCGCAGGCTTCTACTCAAGATGGCTGGAGGTCATCTCGCGCCCTCCTGCGCCTGCTCTGCGGTTAGGGAGAGGGATTGAACGTTCCATCTCCCTCTCCGCCGCCTCCTTCACTAACATCACCTCCTCACAAAAGGTGACGGTATTCCAAGACCTCTCGCTCGAAACCATGGACAGAACCATAGCCTCGAGCGAGAGGACGACCCTACCGACTGCCGCGTGCATGACACGGCGTTGCGTGGCCCAAGCAGGGCAACCTACCAATGTGTGCAACGCCGTGTCTTCGACAACGACGCGGCGGTCGCCGCAGTGATGACAACCAGCCGTCTCCTGTTTGCCTATTCGACACGGGTACCGACCGAAACAACCGTGGCCGGTCAGCACCTGCGTCAGACGAAACGTGAGGGCGCCATGACGCCTCTCCAGCCACTCTCTAAGTACGGGTTTTACCGCCACGATTGTGGCGTGCCCGAACTCTACACGCTTTAACTCTACAAGGCCTAACTTCTTTTTGTAAGTTGCTTGAGACAATTTTTTTCCCTTTTTTTTCTTTTTTGGGGTGTATTTCTTGCACATCAGATTTTTTTTATTATTAATAATAACAAGGAGTCCCTATATCAATTTTCAGATCTCTAGCGTCAACATTGCGGAAGTCTCATACAAACTTCCATCCACTAGTTTAAGGGGTTGGAGGATAAAAGTTACAAGTTTTATAATTTTTTTTTTGTTTATATACTAATACTAGCGTACATACCAAATTTCTTTCTAGGACCTTAGAAAATACCCTAAGAATTTTGATGATCATCAGTGAATCAGTGACGAAAACAGAGTTTTTTAGATTTCAATAAAATCTAAAGCATAAGAGATATACAATTAAAACTTTATATGTTTAATAAGTACGCTATTTACAATATATCCCGAGAATTTTGTTTATCTGGTATAATCCAAACCTAAGTTATACAGGTACAAAAAATAAACGACGAAGCGCTTCGAGAAAAGGTAGCGCTTGCCCTTGCGCTTCGCTTGGCTCGTCTTGGCGGGGGCACTACGGTGCCCCCAGATACATACATAGACTCACGTCCTAAACTTATTGATTTTTTGAATGACCATTTGTAAGGCTATCATAATCGTAACTTCGTTACTTAACTGACATTTTACACACATGTGAATACTGACTTTTATTAACTGACATTTTATCTTTTTAATTTTTACTTCATTTTTGACATGCATATTTTATAATTTTAATGATATTATTCAATAACTGATCTTTATTTCTTAATTTTACTTGCATACATTATATTATGAATATTATTAATAAATCCGTTTTCTTTTTTAAAATGACACGTTTGAAATTTTTATGTGCGTCAAATAAATTGTTTTGAGTAATATAATTTGAATATTTGTATACCCTAAGGGTGATGAGCCGCTAATGTACTATAACATCATGCATTTTATGTAAATGTACTCATGTTTCATACAAATAAATTGATCTTTATCTTTAAAGAGACAAACAGAGATGTTTCTTTCCCACCACTACCTGACCGTTAAGTGGAGCTTGTCGTCTATTGGTCATATCTCAAAATTCTATGCCGTTACTTTAACAGATTTATTCCATATCACCAAGCCCTACCTAGAATTGAACTCACGATCGGCTGCAAATATAAGTGCAATCTTATGCTGTATGTAGGTTCAACGAGGCATTGAGAGAAAATAATATTCGAATAGACTATAACTACAGGCCGATACCTTGATGGTATACCATGTCTCAAGCGAATAAAGTTTCTATTCTATTGCTGAACTTTATTACTTACAACTTTTTACAATCTATTTTTATAAAGTATCTTCATTTTTTTTGCTACAGTACACTATTAACAATCATTCCACTAAACCATCTTACTCATTAGTAAGATATTAAAACACGTCAAACGAAGCACCTTACAATTCATCACTCTGTGTTACGTGGTAATACACTCCATGTAACGTGATGTATGAGATATCGCGTCATCTGTTGCCGTCTAGTAACTGATACTGACATATACGGATAGCTCTGAACAAACACAGAATAACTAGTGTTAATATCCTTATTAAAATTTATTACTTACTATCCTTCCTAACTAATATTATAAAAGCGAAAATGAGTTTGTTTGTTTGTTACCTTTTCACGCCTAAACCACTGAACCGATCATCCTGAAATTTTACATATACGTTGACATGTGTACAGAAACGGACATAGGTTACCTTTCATCCCGAAAGAAATTACTGCTTCCGAGGAAAACAGTAATAACGTTCTTATGATAATAGATGGCGCCACGTGTCTTTCGAATCATGATTGAATTATATTATTACAAGCAGAGTACAACCCGAATTGATTGTCAAATTCTAAATTAACGCGAGCGAAGCCGCAGGCAAAAGCTAGTAATATTATAAATGCGAAAGTAAGTTTGTTTGTTACGTTTTCATGCCTTAAATACTCGACCGATCATCATGATTTTTAAACATACACGTTGTCATGGGTACAGAAAAGAACATAGGGTACTATTCATCCGGAAAAAAGTACTATTACTAATATAATCTGACCTACATTTACGCGAGCGAAGCCGCGGGCAAAATTTAGTACCCAATAATATCAATCTTTTCGTGAAACGATTAACATCGTGATGTTGCCTCAAAGAACATTTCTATGAAATATTAATAAAATAAGAAATTGACTAACGTATTAACACGGTTACCTACTTGGAATTTTGCATACAAATTCTTAAAATTATGTAGACATCTATTCTCAGAATTCGACTCCTAAAGATCCTAAAAGAATTAACAAAACGGGTCATCTTACTCTACGGACATTTAAAATATTTATAGTGAAAATTTATGATGGTTCTAATAGAAAATAGAGTATTTCGTGAAAATACTCAAAAAAAAAATATAAGTGATAAACAAAAACTAGTGACGTTTCTGATAAATTGATAAATTTATCAATCTGTCAATTTTAATTTACATAGCGATGTGCTAAAATACAGCTTCCTTGATCCTTGTATAATTTAGGATCTTGGTGTTCAGCAAAATATTTGCTTGAGACTCTCAATACATTCAACGCCGTAAGAAAATACCGCATACAACACATTTTGCATTGTGTTTGCTATTATACGGCATACAATATGTTAAGTTAGAATCGCCAGCAAAGCAAGCAGATTTCAAAATAACAGTTATAAGAACATATGTTTTCCAGCAGTGCATGCATAGTTTGAGTATAGCTTACAAACTTCTTCAATTATAGCACTTGGTATATGGTAGCGTTTATCTCTGGACTTTACAGAGGACGCAACAATCATAAGCTTTCTACTAGATACTATTGCTTATCATATGCAATACGTTTCAAACATATTAATGACAGCTACAAAGGCGATACACATATGATAATTAAATATACGTATCATCGCACCGCCGCAGCTGTCTTTGCTTGGCATCGCCCGTCACTTGTCACGGAAAAATTAAAAATCTACACCTGTGCTCGATAAAAGTAGCCGTAGACACGACTTCTATTATGTGGAAAAAGGTAATAAAATATTCTATTATTTTTTGGATGTATATATATATTTATATCTGCACGGATGGCGTAGTGGATTTAGTAGCCTCACCACTGCTACTAAACCGAGTGTTGTGGGTTCGAATACGACACGGGACAAAAATTTGTTGTTCCAAGTCTGGATGTTCTTTGTGTCCGTTGTTTGAATGTTTGTAAAGCCCTCCCCCCCCTCCCCCCCTCCCCCCAGTGACACAGGACTTTTTCATAGCGCGGGAGCTATCTTTTACAAAAATGACAAAATATGAAGATATCCAATTCGATAAAAATTACTGCTTTATATATTGATGTTATCAGAATTATAAGGGCCGGCTCTGGATATATCCAATTTTACCGAAATTCCGAAATACCTGGTATCAAGTTTCAACGAGGGCTACCTGACCGAACTTTGCAAGCTACGTACCAACGTATTGAACAAATACATACATAGTTATTAAAGCAAACCGTTATATTGGAAAACTGGCCGAAGTTTAATTAATTTTGTAGAGCGATGTTTATACGGCTGTGATATGTTTATATAGTTAAAGTATATAAACACTCCATTTATTTCACAGTAACAATATACTCGGTACTGATCCTGTGCGGTTTTATTCGGCATATTTCGAAAGTAGATTAAAAATTAAATTGTAGATAAAGGATTTTTTATATTATTATTTATGTTTAGTAATTGTTTACTATAGTGAATGATCATTTGCAAGTTCAGAGGTATATCTCATGCGTTGCCGTGTCTAAAGAAAAGAAATAAAAAATAGTTTGAAGGCAATGGGTGAGGTAGGTTCATGCGCCTTATATTTACTGGGCTAACCGCAGGAACTGTGTTACTGCTATCGTCTCTAGCATACTAAACAAAAGAAAAATATGGCGCAACACTAAAGTTAACGGTATTTGGTTGAAAAGTAACAAATCAAGCAAGTTGAAACCGGCCATGTCATTACTTGCCCATTATCTTCGTGGAAGAATCAAAATTATTTTGTGAGCGTGACTTGAGAATTTGAATAAAAATCCCTCGGTCGTTATTCATCTTGGTCCATAGACCTCTTGCTGACTTAAACGAAACGAAGAGAATGATACCAAAACAAAAAATGGAATCCTAGTATGGGAGTAATCTTTTTAAAATGAAATGAACTACTGAACTAAGTTACTCAGTCCAATTGATCATAACAGTTATTCTGAATATATCAAGAAACGATTAACTTTATCAATGTCATCAAAGGGACCATAAATATAAAGCTTTCTCATTAATTTCGACCGCTATTTTAATAATATGTACCTCTGTAACCAATACATTACCAAACCGACGCATTAAAATATTCCTATTACGTATTTTGACGCGCCATTATTTAAGGTTTCGAACCTGATTATCATTTGATATTGTGTCCAATATTAATTATTGGACGCAGTCTGCCATTCATGATCAAACAACAATAGACCACCGATAACAATGCATGTCCGTCCATATTATACACAATGCATCATCTGTGTAATATAAGAACTCCGTGATAAATTAATTACATACTGCACTGCATCGTGGCTTTGTATCCGCGAAGATCTATTCAGAGGTGTTATACGCACTATGCTAAAACTTTCGATGAAGGATAACAAGTAACATTTATGTCGACAAGAAAAATGTTGTTATACTCTTCTGTCAATAAGTTTTCAGTAGCACTCTGCAAACAGCCTACCTAACAGAAAGAGAGAGAGTGCTTATAGAGCCTTTGGCCCTGTGCCTGAACTCTCTAATCGCGTCGGGTTACTGTTCTATGATGGGACTGCAACTCTCATGGGTCAATAGGACTACTATCGAGAGAGAGAGGACATAGATAGTGCACTTGTGTTTGCGCAAACTCTTGTATGCTGTGTTGTATGATAGACTAATCATCTGCGTAGTGATATAACTAGTAGTCTATAAGATTAGGCACCGTAACCGAAAAAAGCTCTAGACCACGTTACTAGACCTTTGTAGAACCTATGCCCAAATTTTTTATCGCATAGTTATCGGCTCCTGTTTGCAACTCCGTGATGCCAATGTTATTTGCCTAAACATCTATGTGACTATGATTGCTAAAAAGTCTGCGAAACATCAGTGGGTTTAACTTAACTTTATTGAACTTGCAAACCAAAAACATTAGTGCCCTTATTTGTAAATTGTATTCCCCTACGATGCTAGCCTATAGACTTATAACAAATGAGCTAAGTGAAATTTATTGTTAGAATACACCGTTATTATAGACACTTTGGTAATAGTTGGACGCTTACTTGTGAAACACAACTTTATAATAAAATACAATGCAAAATACATTATAATTTAAATATTTTGTCCTTATGTCCTTTGTGTATTATAATAATAATGTCCTCCAGACCGAATTTTCGGTCACGGCGGCCAATCTTAACGGAGACTGGCCATCTGCGCAGGAGATATTATAGTGCACAAGTATGTGCGCAAACACAAGTGCACTCTCTGTTTCCTAACCCTCATGATCCGATGGGACGGATAATCCGACACGACCGGAGAGAGATCAGGCGCAGGACCAACGGCTTTACGTGCTTTCCGAGGCACGGGGGTGTCTAACACCGCCAACTTCCTAAGTCCGAGCTCGTATTGAGATTTCTTAAAAGAAAAACCCAATTCGTTTTTGTTGGCCCGACCCGGGATTCGAACCCAAGACTTCATGCACAGCAGTCGCATTCACTACCGCTGCGCCACGGAGGCAGTGTGTATTATACACATGTAACAGCAAACCAACGTAAAATTAAATTCCAGCTCTTAGAAAAGACAATAAATTACAATAAACACATTAGGTCAACTAGAGCAAAGACAACTGCATTTTATATTCGGTTTTAATGGTAACCAACCCTAATGGTAAATGTAAAACGCCACTCATTAACTTCTCTTTTTTCTTTTTTTAAAGTAACTCTCACACTAGCAAATAATTCTGTGTCGCAGGAAACATTACTACCATTTAACAAAGTACACTCAGATTAGAAACAACTAGATGTTTGGGGATCACACAATATTTTGTCCCGAGTAGGGATCAAACCCACAACATTCGACGCAGTGATAGCAATGAGGCGACCACTTAAATCCATCTGTGCAGACAATAAGCAGGTCACTGATTACCATGAAATAGATCTCATCCCTATAAACGTCGTTTTTTAAATTACATACAGTTACTGATAATGAAGAATAAAATTGCTCCAAGCTATTCGATACATCGTTAGGACACGATATAATTTACTTGTTGTGTACTATTTTCGAGACAATCTCGAATGCACACGGGCGCCCGGTTCAATCGAAATTACTATTATAGCGCCGTGAACTGAAACAATTCGACGGCATCCAGTTAGTAGAATTAAATTGTTTCACACGAAATGTAAGTTCATTTGAACTTTGCAGAGAATTCAATGTTAAGAAACTAACTTGGATTATTATTAGCATCGTATTGTGATAATTTCCTTCAGGTAGTAAAAGCAGTTATCTTATAGTTAGTTGCATTTATACTGTATCAGACTTGTCTTGGATACAATTGAAATAAACTAGTATACGTTTTACAGATGTAAAGCGAACTCTGAAAATTGTAGGTTTGCTAAAGAGAACACAGTCAAATTAATATAATAATTATAATTTATTTGTAAAATCATAATTACCTACCTATACAGGTACAAGTTGGAATTTGTAATAAAAGGTGTTGATATTTTTTATAAATTAAGCTTACAAATACTGTATATTTATTCATTTGGTCATTACATCTACGTACTATATATTTCAAAAACATTTACTGAAGATGGAAAACATGATTAACAATATTATACCTCATTTGGAAAAAATATTTAACATAAAATAAGAAATATCGTTTGCAGAAACAACAATTTTATAATATTAAATAATTTTATTATTTTTAGTTTAAACTGTTCTAGGTTATTTTGTTTGTTGTTAAGGTTGTTGTTGTTTAAATGTTGGCAACACAATTGCTTCACCATATCAAATAAATAAAATAAAAAAGTTATTAATAGTACTAAACCTGCGACGTAACTAAAATAACAGTGTAATAGTCTATATATTTTTCAAACAAAATTGACTTCGACTAGGTATGTATAGTGCAGTGTTGGTTAAAACGGTCGACTCGCTGCTATCCACTGTGTGTTGTCAGCCTGATTTCTTGCGGGAGAAACGTTTGTGAGATCTATAAAGAATTGTTCCGAGTGAGTGTTCTTTATGTCTGATATTTTAATGTTTCGAAAGTTACCGCAGTTTATGTCTGATGCTCCGTGACGTCATAGAGGCCTATATCTGGAGGACAACAAAGATACTAGAATACCGCAGTTGTATTTTTGACGTGACAACGTCTAACAAATCGATGAACGCCGGCTGCACGCACGAAAAAGGATGACTCATTGTCCCGTTACGTTCATTGCCCCGTTACGCTCATTGTCCCGTTACGCTCATTGTAACGTTACGGGAAAGAAATTTTGTTATGACGTTGTCATGTTGAACTATCGTCCGTAAACCGACTTTACAGATAACTAATTTTTTATAACATAATATTAAAATTTCATAAGCGCTTCACAAAGTATAGATAAATATCGCATGGAATAAAATTAAAGTTACCCAAATTTGCGTTGTTATATAGCGTTCCTAAAAATGTAAACAGTCCAAAATGTCCGATGCATTGCGTTTTTAGTTACCTATGAATAATTCAACGTATAAATTAACAACATCAACAAATATACCAATTTAACGCCCTACATACGTCGTGATTTGAATATTTTTAGGGTTACGCAATAAACGATGAAACTCTTAAACACGAATAATACGGAAACTCTTAAGTATGGAATTTTGGTTAAAAACTAAAATTCTATACTTTATAATTCAGATGTTTTGTACTCATCTGGTTAAGTAATAAGCTTCCTCATATTAAAAGCGTTTTAAGATAACCTTTATAATATAAATAAGTCAATTCTGCCTTTTAAGTCCTGTAGTACAAGTATGCGCTTCTGTTCGCGTGCTATCGTTAGATACCCGGGTTGGATTCCCGTTGAGTATTATTGATTTTTCTGAAAGAAAACTTTCAGCAGCAGTACGGGGCCTGAAAATTTATGGTCTAATTATCTCTATATTTGCCTTATATAATTGCCAACTCAATTATACATATATCAATTAGGCGAATTATCTTTTTAAGTTCAAAGTAGAAGAGGCAAAGCCTTAGTAGGCTTGCTCTTTATTAATTAATTTTGTTTTTCGCTATCTGAAAAATATTTAAGGGGAAGATACCAATTTCACGTTAAGCAGTGGCTTACTTGGCTGTGCTCCTAGTCAATACTAGGAGCACAGCCAAGTAAGCCGCTCTCGATGTCTATGAGCGGCAATCTTCATTGACCTATAGTAGGCTTGCCCTCTATTACGGGACCTAAAACCTGGTGAAATGCCTGTGTATTGCGCCTCTGCCTACCCTTTCACGGATATACAAGCGTGACTATCGGCAGATATGTAAACAAGAAATAAATTAAAATATCAACATTAGACTATGAAAACTACAATAACCCACTGTACTCGCGGGTACAGTGGCCGTGAAACGAGTCTTTGATGTAAATTGGTAAATTAGGCAATTAAATAGAGACACAAGACTTTAAGCTTAGTTGCTAACCACTGAAGATTAGATGAAGCTGTTAATTCAGTCTTAATACATACATGTAGGTATTATGCACTAACTATGCACTGACGTGCTGCATGCACGCCAACAACAAGATGTACAAATATATAAGAACCACATTAAAATCCACATCGTAGCGTAGTCCGTCACACCGAAATATGTCATTAAAGAAAACGTATTATTTGTTCAGGTCTAATTGAATGAAGAGGCCGAGAGCGACCGGGACGTTCGCAACGAAATTTATTTAAAACTTTACTCGTCCCCATCAATCAAAAACCAATCTAAATTGAGTAAAATTCCTGTTTGTTTACGGACTATTCTGTAAAATATTAACGATTTAAAAGCAACCGCTTGAGCGAATTATTCAATACGACGAATACTCTTATTCCGCTGTTACAATCGAGAAAATATACTCTACCTGTGTGTGGTACAAGCTTTAAGATAAAAGGCACCCGTTTCCATGAAAATGAATTGCAAAAATACCTGTAAAATATGTTTAAGATGGCTCGAGAAAATTAAATATATAATTGGTTGCGTCCTATAAAGCAAATCTAGCTTTCCTTTACTGAGATTCATGCTGCCTGTTTCATATTTAGTTCTGAGAAATGGCACCGAGTGCGGTGTTCATCGAAATGAATCACAGTAAGCATTTTTATATTGATCATTTGTTTTGCGTCACTTTAAACAATAATGTGTAGGTATCCTAATATATATACTACACCATATTAATATTATAAATGTGATAGTTGAAAAGATGTGTAATTGTTTATTACCCAATTACGCGTATATTGTGCAACGGATTTTGAATCCTATCCTGGATACATAGGATTGGGACTTTTATCTCGGTATGCATTTACGTGGGCAAAGCTACGGAAATATGTACTATTCTACTAATACAAATACTAGTATTACAATAGTTTTGTAGGCACATCAAAAGATTTAAAGTCAAATGTATCCTTAGTATGTCTTATTGTTAAGTACCGTTATTAACTAAATAATTTCTACAAAATATTGTTCAAATTTGCACGAAGTACTATAGAAGAGTGAGAGCTATGTCTGTGATATAATTTTTAAATATACAAAACACCAAAAATCTATCGAATAGAAATAATCTAATACCTAACTTTTAAACTTTCGCGTTGCATGATATATATAATTATAATATGTAACGAATATTAACGCGATCATTCATAATGTTTACCTTTTTTAGCACCAGTCAGCTTGTGACCACGGCCGGTGTAACCTGGTCGAAAGGTCAAGCCTTAAAAGGTAAACATTATGCATGATCGCGTTAATACCCGTTACATATTATATATAGAAATAATCTAGTAGTTAATCATTTTTAAGCGTATTATAATAAAATCAAAAAATATACTTATTTAACTTTTTTTATAATATAACTTTCATTGAGATGTTTTAAGACAAGTCAGTTCTTAGCTCTCTTCTTAACTAGGTGTAATGTAAATGCAATAGGACAATTTAATGATATAGGTTGCCGCGTATTAATTCACGGAAACCACAAATTTATTTAGTTTTTAGCCTCTGTAGCGCCATCTATCCACAACGTGGGTAAACTCGTCAACAACCAAGCTTTGTTTTACGGATCGTCCGAGTGCTGCCATCTATACCCATCTACGGATACTTCGTGGAAAACTTGACTAGCGTTTCGAGAAAATTGTATGAAAACGTGCTCCTATGTGTCGCTGTAATAGACAGTGGACACTAGATAGGCAAAGTAATTCTTTGCTCGGTTCGCTAATTATTATACATCCGAAGCAATTTTCCAAGTTGACATTTGATGATGTAGGCCTAATTTGTGAGTTTACGACAAGAAACACGTATTTTCCATTTATACTGTGCATAATTAAGTAGAAAGGTTCGGTAGGCAACATGTCATACTTTACAATGAAGAAGGTACTTAACAGTAAAGGGAAAATACGAATTGTATTACCTTAAGTAGGGAGGTAATATTTTAACATAAGTAGGGATATAAAAGTAATTAGCTTTAGTAATTTGTAATTTCTATACAGGTTTTGTATAAGATACACATACTAAAATAAAACAACACGATTAGCGCTATTAGAATTGTATTTAGAGATTATTTATAAACTTAAGCAATCTTTAATTAAATACCCAAGCTGACAAGAATTATTTGCTAATATTACTTTACGTTTACAAAATTTCAGCACTAATAAGTTTTAATAACCTATTGTTTCAGATGTACAAAGTGTTTGATGTGATATTCTATGTGGGAATTACCCTCAGTTAGCGCCTTGACCCCAAATGACCCGGCTTTCGACATGCCTCAGTCCCCCTCACCTCGTCTGCGCCATTACAGGTCCCTGGACTAGCCAAGCATGATTATTTGAACCTAGCATGAAATATGTTTAAACCAAGCATGAAACACATTTGAAGCTAGCATGAAACGCATTTGAACCGAGCATGAACTGTGCTTTAATATAGGATGAACCATATTAAATCCGAGCTTCAATTTTATTTGAATATAGCATGAAACATATTTAAACTTTTCGCCAAAATGGTATAATATGCTTAGAACATATTACACTATTTTGACAATATAAGTACTTTATAAAGCAAGCAAACGCAAGATGAAAAAGCTACTATTGCCTTCATTTTTATTTGAGTAACTTATCATTTTGAATTATATTAATAAGAGCATGTCCCATATAAATATCTTCATTAGCTGGCTCATAACCATGCATTTTGCCCAGTCTACTAATCCTTTCTTAGATAATCAACTACAGTAGGAGATTACCATAAAGGTTAACTTGCGAACCGTAGTTTCTTGAATACCAAAATCGAGTACTAGTAGTGTTAATTTCTAAACGTAAAAAATTATTTAAGCACTTTTACAAAATAATAGAATATATTAATGATAAAAAAAAGAGAAATCTTTTTAGCAGTCAGCTTATCTTTATTCCACTTCATACAATCATTCTCTTAAGTTCTCAAGTTTATCTTAGCCAGTTTTGGAACTATGTGCAATTTTGTTGGCGCAGTTCTGAAATATATTTGTATATATTTTTACCGAAATAAAATTATAACAGTTGAATATTCTTTAATACCAACACATAATCCAAAGCGCAGTTCATAAAGTAAACATAACCTTTAACATGCACTTTCATAATACACACAAATTTTTAAAAATAAAAACGAACATCTGTAAAAAAACATATATCATTAGATTAAATAGGTAATTATAAATTATTATGTGATTGGTGCAAGGCCGTCATAGTACCTTTATACAAGGGAAAAGGCTCACAGCAAGAGTGCAAAAGCTATAGAGGCATTAGCTTGCTCAGCGTCGTCGGTAAATTGTATGCAAAAGTGTTAATTGAAAGGATTGTGAAAGTAACCGACAAGAAAATATGGGATGCACAAACGGGATTTCGAAAGGGTATGGGATGTACGGATCAGGTCTTTTCCTTACGGAGCATAGCCGAAAAAGTTTTGGCCAAAGGTCAAAAGGTATATTGCGCATTCGTGGATCTGGAAAAGGCTTATGATAAAGTGGTGAGGAATGAACTTTGGTCGGCATTGTCCATGTATGGAGTGAATAGCAACCTCACGCGAGCTCTGAAATCTCTTTATGATGATTCCAGAGCTTGTGTTAGGATAAATGGAACCTACACAGAGTGGTTTAGCATCGATAAAGGTGTTAGACAAGGATGTGTAGCGTCACCTTGGCTGTTTAACCTATACATGGACTATTGTTTGAAAGATTTAAAAGATTGTGAATGGGGATTAAGAATGAATGAGTTACTTGTCAAATGTCTTCTTTATGCCGATGACCAAGTAATACTTGCGTCATCGGCGGAAGAGTTGCAGGCGATGGTAACTATTATGCATGGTGCTTTTGAGAGTAAAGGAATGAAAATAAATGTAAGCAAGACGAAAGTAATGGTATTTGAAAAGGAAGAGTGCGTGACGATGTGTAATATTATGATTGATGGAGAAAAAGTGGAGCAAGTGAAAGAGTTTGTATATTTGGGTACTTTGTTTACAAGGGATGGTAAACATGACGGAGATATTGAAAGGAGAACGATTGCTGGCAACAAAGTGAATGGAGCCCTACGCGCTTTTATGAACAGTCGAAATGTATCCGAAAAGGCACGTTTGGCTGTTCATAGAGGACTATTAGTGCCCACACTTATGTATGGAAGTGAAAGTTGGGTATGGCAAAAGAAGCATGAGAGCAGAATAAATGCTGTAGAAATGAGAGCGTTGAGAAGCATATGTGGTGTGACTCTGAAAGATAGAATAAGAAATAGTGTGATTAGAGAGAGATGCGGCATGAAAGTTGATATAGTTACAAGAATAGAAAAGGGTATGTTAAGCTGGTTTGGACATGTAGAAAGAATGGACGAGGAAAGACTGACTAAGAAAGTTTATAAGGCTAGTGTGAATGGAACAGTCGCAAGAGGAAAACCTAGGCGAACGTTTCTCGACCAGATCGGAGGCGTCCTGGACAAAGGCCAGGTTAAGAGCTCCTTGAACCGACGGGCGTGTATGAGGAATGTGATGAAAGTGAATGAAGCCAGAGAAGTGTGTCAGGATCGTAGCAAATGGAAATCCGTAGTCTCTGCCTACCCCTCTGGGAAACAGGCGTGAATCTATGTATGTATGTATGTAAATTATTATTTAAGTAGTAATAAGTTAAACGCACTGTAGAAATAGAAATCAGGTAGGTAGGAAACTTAGCATAAAAATAGTAGAATAAATAAAATACTTAAGTTATTAACATTTAGTTTAAAGTATTTGTAATATAATGTAGTATAATATACAAACCTAACATATTGCAAGCTAATATCACTTTTCAATCTATAATTTTAAGTAACGTTTAATTCACTTTATATACAAAAGAATTTTCGTCAGAACTGTTAGCTTTATACCGAAAAGTCTTTGTGAAATAAATTGTTAAAGAAATGAACATTTTATTCGTTCTGATGAAAATTCTCTTCAGGTAGCTAGTACACCTTAGATTAACAATAGTCTAAGTAGTCAACAGTATATTACTAGCAAAGGACACATGAGAATGTTCGAATATGTTCGTGAATTGATATACTATGAATTCCGATCTCGATACATCAAGCAATAATTGAAATTAGAGCCTATCGAGTGTTCATTCTCATGTACCGACTTATCTATTACAAAGTACTTTAAGTTTACGAGTAAATTGGATCTCATTGTCAAGAGATTTCAAATCGAATGAGCACATTCCCTGTTTCCACTTCAATAATATTATCACCGCTTTGCGCAGTCCTCAGACACACCAAGGAAAACTCGTTCATCCGAATAGCCGGCAGATAGGCATTATCAAAACATCATGCATCGACTGACTGTGTCGCAAAAATAACAATGATTCTCGCTTTATCAAAGATAACATCTGTCTCGAAAGCTGTGAAAACTACTCTATTACTGCATTACTCAAACACGGCATCAAAATGACAAAGCTTTCGAAACAGATTCACAGATAAATTGCCAAAAATATACACGAAGAAACATCAATATTATCGTTTGTCGGTGATAACCAATACAATTATAATCCGACAAGAATATTATAGTATCGCATCAATTGTTTATTGATAATGTAATACACGTCGACAGCAAGGGGAGTGGTTATTACTTAATATCGGTAGTTCGGTTATCAGGCCGGTGATGCGAGCACAAGGGCGCGATATGTCGCTTCACGCTTATTCACACGAACTACCGGGTAGACGAACCACAGTCATGTATCGCGGTATCAATTTTAGGAATAATAAAGCGTGAGTGATGACTAAACGTCTGCGTAAAGTCCGCGATTTTAGTGCCATGAAGATAAACGAGAGATTAATCGTGCTTTTATTTTTGGCAGGACTATGACAGCAATATGTTTCGTTTGCAACCTACCGATACTCTCACATCAAGTGGGACTGGTGTGGGCCGGAGGGAACGGCTGGGACGAGCTCACCCGGTCCACTCTAGAAGAGTCGACGTTACGACAGAGGCTTGGCAGTCGACGAGATTCCGCTGCTCAAGTGTCTTGTCTATCACCGCCCGAACCAGATGTCGAAAATCAGCCCAGAGGTATGTTATTCTTAAATATATAAAATACTTATGAAAACTTAAGTTAACTTATGTGCTACGTATGGATAGGAAAACATTTTTTTTTAAATTTAACTAGCTGCCCGCCCCAGCTTCGCGCAGGTTGGACATAATATGTAATACCTCATGTGCATCGGAAATAATATACCTCTTTTGAAATAGGTTCCGATGATTACTTTTCTCTAAAATTATCTATCACAGAAATGTATCTTTAGTAATACAACTTGTGCTTTTTTGACTGCGCTATATGATAGTATGAGCGACGATAGCACTTTTCCGACCCTTAGTTATCTTAAATACTTAATAAATAAACCTACTAATTTATAAATTACCCTACTCTAGATAAATCCATAACCAATGATGCAATTCATCAAATATGAGATGAGATATATAATAAACAACGATCACTTGTTCGTAGGTGGACCTCGCCGCCGCCGCTCCTCTTTGGCTCAATTAACCGACATTCTACGCGAGTGGGGTGGCGGGGGCAGCGCTCCTCGGCGCCAGCGAGCGCCACTTTCACGACGCGAAACTCTGGCGGACCTTGCTCGGTCGCTGCCCTGGGCGCGTCACGAGCCTCCACCACGGCGCCGACGAGACTCCTCAGCCGACTCAGGAATCAAGTCAATGCCTTCAAAGCGTCGAGATTCAAAAGCCGCACCACATGATTTTCGCTCCGATTTTCCCACCTACTTCGATCGCAAAGACTCAACTACGATTATGCCAACACGGGAGCGGCGCATCAAAAGACGTGGGTCCGGGGACGACAATAAAGAACGCAGAGATTCCGTGGATGGCCATCGCCATCGCCGCGACTCCGTAGCACAACCTCCGCGGATAGTCGCTACACATAGAAAACGACGTGCTTCACCCCCCACTCCAGCACCACCATCATTTGTAGATGCGTCCTCTGATCCTGGACCATCCACTCAAATGCCATCAGTGACCATAGTTGCTATTCATGAACCAAGCCGTTCTGATGGAGAATGTCAGCCAACTATGACAATGCCAACTATTATAACATCTGCTGTGACACCCTCACCTACATCGCCTACGACACCCAATACTAATGCAACGCAAACCATTCAAACATCAGCTCAGGGAACTCAAGCTACTCCCGGCGGCCGAAGTCCACCGAACTTAGGAGGCCGTCGAGACTCCACCACGCAGTGCGGCCGCGCTAGGAGAGATTCTAGAGCAGCTGCCAGTCCAGAACGAAGACTGGGTAGACTGCAACGTCAAGCCACTGCTTTTGATGATCCAACTGGGCCTCCTGGCGCAAGGCGCAGGGATTCAGGACCATCCTTAGGTCCTGATGATGAAGGAAGAGCCAGGAGAGATTCCTTAAGCCCTGATTCGGCTGCAAGACCACGACGAGAACGGTCGCAGTTAAGCCCTGATCGTGCTGGTGGTGGTGAGCTGAGTCCATCAGCTGCACGACGTAGGGGACGATTGAGGAGACAAGCGTCATGTGCCCGAATGGGACGCGCTCGCAGTCCCGAATCGAGTTCTTGCTCAAGTCGTGATCCAAGCCCATGTGCGCGGCCTCCTGAGCGATCCATGATTCGAAGGCAATCTACGACTGAAGAGATACTAATAGCCCGTGGCTTCCGACGTCAGTCGACGACTGAAGAAATGATTAGATGTAGGAATTTTCGGCGCCAAAGCTCGCAAAGTGATGACGCCTGCATGCGTGCTCGGGGACGTCGCGACTCTTCTACTCAAATACTAGATGGCACAATTGGGACCATGACCGTTGAGACTACAAGCACGTTCTTCGATTCCAGCACGCAAACTGGTAAGTAACTATATATATACTTAGATATTAAATAATATTATTATAAGCAGGGCGCACAGAGGTCAAATAACAAACGCGATTCACTAAATTAAAACAAATCTATAATATCTATTACTTAAATAAATTTTAGCTTTCTGCACTCCTTCTCCATATAAACTATAACTATATCAAATCCAATACTTCTCTGTGCGCGCAATATCCTTAAAAAAGGAGAAAACGTTTTCTAATTACGTATTAATATACCTATACATATAAAGCCTGTTTCTAAATTGTCCCACTGTTGGGTACAAGCCTCGTTCCAATATGGGATAATCAATATTTACTTGCTTTTAATTCGTATAATAGTTAGTTACTTTGGGGTACAATATTAATAATTATAAAAAGGTTTTGATTAATATGACATTATTTTTCACAATAAACCATAAAAAATTATATTCAAAGTTGATTAAAATTACCGCGCTCGCGCGCGACGAACAAGTTTCAGCTAACAAGCGCTGAAGAGCTTTTGCGGGACGTGAAACGCATTACAACAGCAAAGTCAATCGGCATACGAGCACTACTCACTGACAACAGCCATTGCCACGTGCTCAGCCCCCGCCCCTTTCCATCAGCCAATCGATTCACGCGATGCTCCTTCGTCTCTGTCTTGCGGCCCTGCTTTACCGACGGGTAGGAGAGGGTTGACGGGTAAAAATCCCTGTATATCGAGGGAGTGTAGCGGGTCTAGTGGCGCCACCGACGGTCGTACACGGTGTCGGCCGGCCACTTTAAACTGGCAGCGCGATCGCGCGGACCTGATCGAGATGAGATGAACGCGAGCGCCCGGCGCAGGCTCGCCCGCCCGCGCCCTGTCATCTGTTGCCGAATGCTGCCATGTTTACTAGAACGAAAGTGACGTGCCGTACACAACGAATAACCTCAAATAACATAACATTGACAGCCTAAATTCGCAAAAAATACATTTACAGTAAATATTAACGTAGTTGTTACAACGAATTTCAATATTAGATAAAATATTACAATAGTGGTGAAAGAAACTCATTTTGGTTCCTTACTTTTTTTGGCAATACCATTTTTTACAGTTAAAATAATATATTTTGATGACAAGTTTTATATTTGTGACGTGAAAATAACTATGTGATAAGAAGGGTTTCTTATCGGGACACAAGCGTGTGACATTGCTGAATAACAATATTAACAAGAGACTAAATATAACCTGTAGATTAGTGTGCTGTAAAAACAAAACAAAAAATAAATAACCGTATCGTAAATAAATGTTAGCGTAATAATAAATATCATATTTTCTTGTTAGATTAAATAAAAATATCTTTGTAATTAAATACAGGTGTGATTAATCAACCGAAAACTATGGTGAGTAATTAATTTTTGATATTTTTGTAATATGTTGTCTGACCGTAACTATAGCGAAAGTTGTATTCAAAGGAGTTAGCCGAAAGAAGTTTATTTTCGAAACTTGTAAATATAAAATTACATGGCGATGTTCGGATGATCTGCGTTTTATCTTATAAAAATAGATTCACCTTCATCTTCTTCTTTAATTCAGATTCTTAAAGCCAACCAAGTACTTACATCTCTAAAAGATTTTATTTCGATTGCAAATAATTCAAGGGCAAGCCGCTGTCACAGCCTACTTTCTTTTAGCAATCAAGTTCAAAATGAGCTCGTTTGATATGATTGTCTGCCCTGCTGAAAAACGACAAAGAGATAAAGCCTTTTGATAATCGAGTTGGGCTTATAGCAAAGCTGTGAAGCTTTTTCAGCGACGGCTTCGTTACTAACGTTATTTCATAGTGTTATGAATTCCACTACTCTTCCTTCAAATTCCACTACTCTACTTCGTGATTGGAGAACTAAACAAAGTAGTTTTGTTTAGTTCTCCTACACTTTAAAACTATTTATTAAATATTTTTGACTTACAAACGTCCTATAAATCTCGTTTATTCCCTGTATACCGGTTTATAGTCAAAGGCCAAATTATAATATTTAACATGAAAAAGTTCCCGTTTCGTAAGTAAGAAGATTTTCTTCGTACGTATATTTTAAATTATGGGCATATAAACGCTGATCCAAATATGAAATATTCATTAGGGGTAGATTAAAGTGTTGTAATTAAATTATTGTTGCCTATATATCATCTAGGGGAATGAGTTATGGTTAGTAGTGACACACCTACGGCATATTGTTAGTTCGGCTATACGTTATACTGTATCAACAATTTAATAGCTTCGAGTAGCTTCGAGGGGAAATGTTGGAATAGATATTACTTGTATTAATTTGGGTATGATATGTATCTTTTAGTTATAATCAAACTAGACCAACGACTATTATCTTCTATACTAATATTAAAAAGCTGAAGAGTTTGTTTGTTTGTTTGAACGCGCTAATCGCAGGAACTTCTGGTTCAATTTGAAAAATTCTTGTAGTGTTGGATAGCCTATTTATCGAGGAAGGCTATAGGCTATATAACATCACGCTATGACCCACAGGTTCGGCGCAGTAAAGATAAACGCGGGTGAAACCGCGAGAACATCTATGAATGATAAAAGGAACGAATTTTATTTTTGATAAAAAGCGGATAACGTCTTATAAAGTAAAGTAATATAAAGTATTTTAGGTTTATTATAAGGATTCTTAAATTTTATTTAAAAAAAGTAAATTTTCGCAATAAGGAATAATTCCATTTCATTCAATTCATTCATTCATTCAATTTACAAACATTGAAACAACGGACACAAAGAACACTCAAACTCGGATCAACCATTTGTGGATCACACAAAGTTTTTCCTAGGTGGGATTCGAACCCACAACACTCGGCGCAATGGTAGTGGCGAAACGATCACTGAAACCACTGCACCATCCGTGTAGTCATAGCTATAAATACAAGTACATAGTAGCACTACGATGGCCAAAATATGTCCATTAGAAGACAACATGCTCGCTCTTAATTACATGGCAGCTAAAAACATATCTACCTATAGAGCGACACGTGGGTGTTTTCGCCGTGTAAAAGAGTTCTGCTTATCCTATTCGGATGCGAGTAAGTCTATGTATGTACTACAGCGCGACGTTTGGCAATGGAGTTATTTAGAGTTTGGAGTAGGTACGTAGGTACGTATTTTATTTATTAATAATAATAATAATATTCTATCACATACACACAACACCATCCAGCCCATACTAAGCAGAGCTTGTACTATGGGTACTAGACAATGGATAAACATACATATATACTTTTTTTTTGTAAATACATTCATTTTATACATAGAAACACCCAGACCAAGACAAACATCCATGTTCATGCACACAAATGTTTGACTTGTGCGGGAATCGAACCCGCGACCTCAGGCGTGGCAGTTGTTTACACTACCTACTACGCCATCGAGTCGTCAATTAAAAATTTGTTGTCAAATAAAATGATTGCACGCAGGATACAATAATTTAAGTTGTTTACTTCCTCAGTATAAATGCCCTGGGGTGTATTAGACAATGGACTTAAAATGCCGTATCTCCAGATACATTATTAGAATTTGCATGTTTGATTGTCTATTTTTAAAATGTTAAATCAAAGTCAAAAATCATTTATTCACTTAGGTCATAAAGTAACACTTATGAACGTCAAAGGGGTTTCGTAATAAGTGGATAACAATATGTCCGTACTTTAGTTATCTTCAAAACTATACCAGCGATACTAGCATCGGTTGTTAAATGCAACAAAGTGTTTATAATTAGGTGTATTATTATTTTGAATATAAAACGATAATTAATTTGAATATAAATGTGTTTATTACCAAACTACATAAATAGTCTCACGGCTATGTCCCCAGAGAGGCGGGTTTGTATTACAGTCATTTTCCAAGCTATAAATTATTATCCACGTAAAAAACGACGAACCTATTGCTTTCCTAAGCAAAACTACTCAATAACAATTTGCCTTACCCAGGAATCAAGCTCGAGACTTCATACACAGCATACGCATTCACTATCGCTACGCTACCGAGGCAGTCTACTAGTTATTATTAAATTTCAGATCAGATCAGATTAAATCTGACTCAATTCAGCGTAAGCTAACAAAGAAAAATATACACGTAATTCGCTTTGCCCGTGATCGATTACTTTACCAAAAATAAGTAAAAATAACACCTTCGCAAATAATGCATTATTTTAGAACAAATTTGGTTAGCATAAAAAAGGTTATAGTGAGCCAACCTTAAAAGATAGACATATGCTGTCGCGGACTTTGTTTTAGAACTTTTAAAGGGGAATAATTCTGTCATACATGATTTTTGCGAAACTTAACTGTTTACGCAGCGCACGCAGCGGAGGCTCTCAAAAGGAAAAAAAACCCTCCGATTTTGAAACATTCTTCATTGGTGCTCCGCTCCTATTGATCTTAGCGTGATGATATGTAGCCTTATCGCCTTCCTCGATAAATGGGCTATCTAACACTGAAAGAATTTTTCAAATCAGACCAGTGATTCCTGAGATTTCAAGCAAACAACAACAAACGCGTTCAAGCAAACAAACAAACTCTTCAGCTTTATAATATTAGTATAGATTATAATCGAACTATTAGCACGCGCTGTTATCGAAGCTAAGAATGCCCTTCTTAGTGAGTAGTGTGTGCACTCGTTAAGGAAAGTATAGTTAGATTGTAAAAGTTGTGTATTGTTGAAATAATAGTATAACTGTTAATTGTTCGTACGTAAACAACTTATTTCGCGACGGTATTGGTTCTCAATATTATTTGTCTAACATAACTTATATAAAAACGTAATTTTAATCGAACATCTTTGATAATAATATAATAACAACTTAATTTAAGCAGCGTGTAACTAGTAAAAAATGGCTCCTAAGATGTAAACAATAAAAAGTCATAAAAGAGTAAAAAAATAACTAGATAAATTCCCTAAATAAATCCTTTTGTTTTCGATTGTTATTATATAAGTACAAGTCAATAAACCTTAGACCATGATTCACCATGATGTTGGAAAGGTGAACAGGTCCCCCACCTTGTCGTAGGGGACTAGGTCCCCCAATTTTTGTTTCGTTTGATGGTTGTGTGGGACCCGCCACGTCCATCGGCGGGGTCGCGATTCGAATGCGAGAGTGATTCGCGCGGCCCCGCCATAAAGGTGTGAGGAACACCGCGGTGGTTTTAGTCAGTTCAGCCCAAATCCATCGCAGGGGCTGGATCCCGACATATCTCCATCGCCCGCCCCAAAACCGGCGATGTGGAATGTGATCGCACATTTCCCGGCGTAAAAAAAATGATTCACCACAATTATTATCAATATAAATACTTGAGATTTATTTTTACAGTAGTAATAATATTTAATTATAGTAGGTAGTAGTAAAATTTTATGACCAATCAACATACGATGGCATATCTATTCTAATATTATAAAGCTGAAGAGTTTGTTTGGTTAAACGCACTAATCTCAGGATTGTTAAAAATTATTTTAGTGTTAGGTAGCCCATTTATCGAGAAAGGCTATAGGCTATATGACATCACGCTACGATCAATATATCAATGAAAAATGTTGCAAAAGCGGGGAAAATTCTCATATATGAAGCAGACGAAGTTGCGCGGGTCAGCCAGTTATTTATTTATTTATTTATGGACAACCAACAAAGCATACACTAATACACTAAATATTTTTTGTTTTATAACGATGTTTCACATCGTTATAAAACAAAAAATGCGGATACATAATATAGTGCGGCCTTACTTACAGCCTGCCACGGCATGCCTTAACAAAAAAAAATATTACATAATATATTTCTCAATGCTCGTTTTTTAAATTACAAAAGTGAAATTAAATATTTACATTAAAACATCATACAAACAAATAATGGCATTTAAATAAAGATAAAAAAACAGTAATAATCATAACGAAATGCATGCATAGTCTGTAGGTACATATAAATTATATATATAAATTATATTATAAAATACATTTATACTTTAATGAGAACTATCACATAGGGTGTGGTCATGTCAGCTGTTATCTTTAAAAAGATAATTACGGTATTGACTAAATTTTAGACCCGTATTATACGTAAAAGTTTTTGATGAAAAATAAAGTGACTTCCTTTATAGTGACTTGGATTTGCCATATTACACGACCCCTATAAATAAACACGCCGTAGAATTACATGCTGCAAAATAGAGACAATGGATTATTCCTCAAAACAAATGTTACGGTTACTTTAATCTCCTTTTCAAGTAACTTATTGCGCTCTGTCTGAAACTATAATAACTATTAGAAACCCAAAAAGTCTCAAACAGCAATAAAAATATACAAAACATATATAGACCAATTTATATTAACTTTTCAGGCAGGTTATAGCGGTGCCTTTTAATATAATACTGTCGTTTACCTAAATGTTGATTACCACAATTTTAAGTTAGACAAACATAAAAATAAATTAGCTACGCAAGCCGGATCTGCCTGTAGTTTTGTGCTCCTTATACTGTAAATCAATGATATCTCCCCATTGGAGATTTCTATTTAGAATACTTGCAAGTCATATTACCAACGTAAGTTCAAAATATATAGGTAAATTTCATGTTGTAAAGTAATAAATTATGTAAAGTTCATGTTTTATGTAGTATATTTTAGTTTTAAATTGTTAGCTAATGTCAGTAATTAGTATACTAACGTTATAATTAAAGTCGATTGAATTTGTTATTTTTTGAAGAATGTTGATGATTTATTAAAACCCTTGAAATTCATTTTATCATAATATTATATTATTTACTCAATAAAGTCCACGATAAAGGAATCTTCATTTTTAACAAACATGAAAATGACGAAGGAAGAAGTGTTACAAACTATCGGAACTTATTTTTTATAATACAATCTGTAGATCACACATTTATTTTTGTTTTGTATAAGTGTATAAGAGTAAGTATAAGATAGCACACACAAATGGGGTACAACGATCACTAGTATAATCTTTTAACCATTTATCTAAGCAAACATTTCATGTTAGTATCTAATGATTGCATCTCTACATTTCAAACCTGTTGTTATTATCATTACTAACGTAAAGTCGTAAAACATCACGTAATTCAACATGTCATTTACGTAGAAAATCCTCATTAAATAGCATATAGTTTCAAGTATTCAACGTAAGAAGTAAAGGACCAAATAACGTTGATCTTTTATAAAAGAAGTTATACGAAAATATTTTCATAAAAGGAACCCAGGCATAACCGATAACATCGCGCTGTGGCCTATTTTAATAACGATATCCATTATAACTGACGAAAACGATAAACGCATAGAATATTGAAACAACATTGTTATGGAGACTCGTAACATCAATATTATCATCGCCATATACTTCCTTCGCTATAAAAAGATGGAAATACTTATTTACTGCCCACTTTATAGCGTCTGCCATGATCACATTAATTACGCTCTGTTTTCTATGGCCATCGTTTAATATTTCAATATAGAAATCGTACCAACTTTGTTTTACGAGTATCCCTGTCTCAATTCCCAGTAATGACGGCAAATAGCTTTTTAATGGCCCTTACAATTTATTAACTTGTAAACTGATTCAATTCTCCTAACGTCGTGTAATCCCAACGATATAACTTAAGTATTTATTTTCTCCTTCCTACTTATTGTTTTCAGAAAATGTATCGAATTTTAAATAAGAATTCATCAACTAACTGGGACACAAGTTATTACTCCAAATTCAAAATCAATATTGACTCTAAGTACCCTCACAAAGTTTTACAAGTTTTATCTCAGCCGGGAGCCATTTATCAAAATGTTGATAATAAATAAGAAATACAATGAGCTGTTAACTATTTAGCATTCAGGCTTGAGACCTTGTTCCTTGGAATTAGAGTGTCAAATAGCTTAATCTATGGTCAATCAAAACGTAGAAGCGCAGGAATATTCATTTTCAAGAAATGGAATGATAAAACTCTCATTGGATGAAACAAAGAACTGTCAGTTTACTGTCTTCGAAATTATTTAAGACGAAAAGGCCCTTTTCATAAAGATTTTACATAAGTGTCTACATTTTCAACTTTATATCTTGCGAGAAATACGTTGATCTTTATTGCATTTTGTTTAGAAGTCTTGCGAGTCCGTTAAGAATACCTAAGTGGTTGTCATACGTTACGACAGATGACCGTCAATAACTTGGACTTAAAATGTTAAAGTCTGGATTCTTGGCAAATGTCCGACACACATCATTGTGCCCTTTGGCGCAATGCCAAGGAAGAAATGTTGCTTCCACCTTTTAATATATTGTTCAATAATTCGTGGTGGACTGCAAGTTCACGCTAATAGCGAATAGCGAGTAACTTACGGACTCAAGCACATTGCCATAAACCACGAATTTTCTGAAATCGAAAGGCAGTAACGAAGCATGTTTCGCTTTCAAATTAGAAACTGAGGGAGTATACTACGTAAACAGTAACCGCAGCTACTTTCGATATCACTGCGAAAGAAATTAATTAACATGTATACAGTCATACATAATTATGACTATCTATATATATATACAACTCTTCCGTTACTGAGTGACTGACAGACAACGCACAGCCGAAACTATTGGGCGCAATAAGCTGAAATTTGACATGGATGTTCCTTGGGTACTGTAGGGGTGCACTAAGAAGGGATTTCCCGAAATTCCCGCAGGATTGGGAAGAAATTGATAAATTAAAAAACATGTGCGGGCGAAGCTGCGGGCATCCTCTAGTATATAATATAACTTTATAACTATATACATATGTCTGAAATAGTATTTGGAACATAGTGCTGTCATATGAGCTTTACATGAGACTAAGTACTCAGTAATATTGAATCCCATTCGGAACAAGTTTACGCACCATTTGTACAAGAAACTGGCCATTTTGCTTGTGGTGGTCGAATATGGTCGAATACAACGAACTAAGGTGTGCGACGGGCGTTTACACTAGTCCCTTATTTTGTCAAATACTCCGCAATGTAGACCATAACCTGAATTTTTGTTTACTCTTCGCGTCGGCAAGACACCGCTGACCTATACATTAATGATAAACTAGAAGCAGCATTGTACGTCGGCACAGTCATTGCCGCTACATTTCCTAAGATTAGTAGCAGCTATTGCACCATCAGAACGACTCTTTCAGCGTCAGATAATTTAATTCTAATAATAGTTATGGCGGACTGGCACTTACATAATGTAATCCTTATATGTATTGGCAAATTGCATTAATATAAATCAGATACAATTCAAGTACCAATAAGTCAAAGTCAAAGTTTGCCCAGACTTCATGTGTATCTACTCCTTAACATTGTTCAAAACCTTAAATATTTTTACAGTCTTCACGAGCTCGACTTTAAGGGTAACCCAAAGACCCTCTAGTACAAAGTAAACGAAGAACAAATCTTCACACGAAGGTTATTTTACGAAGAAACCTTTCAAAGCAATATTATGCTCTTGGGTCTTCAAGTATCGGGGTTGAAGCAAAGCCAATAGCTGCTTTGATTCAACTTGTTATATATTCAAATTCATTTTTCTCTTCTAACCATTTTAGGCAGTTCATAGAATTTTTATAAGTCAATTATAAGATAAAGCTTCTTTCTAAGAACAAACCGAATGCCTGTCTGTTTTCTTAAGAGTCTTTTGTATAAGTGGTAAAGGCAGTGTTTTTTTTCTATTATCTTTTACATGGTTAAGATGATTTAGGGTCAATAGTATGGGGTGAACCTTATAAAACAATATCTTATATTTTTTTTTATAAAAAACACTTAAGCAATCGATAAAAGTCCACTAGGTCAAAATTTCACACAATTTGAGCTACATTAACGAAACCGGCAATAAACGCAAAATAACGATGAATGTGCCATTGACAATTTACAATACTTTTCACATACATTTACTTTAAGTATACTAGCAAAAATTTTTATTTATGTAAGTGGTTTAAATAACTAACAGAGCAATACAATATAGAGAATAGGCTCACTCGTGAATACATCAGTCAACTGGCATGACATCTCTTCGGATAAATTAAAATTCTATCCACGTTCTGGTATTTTGTTACAAACTCTATATTACTCGCACTTTTTAGAATTCAGATGCAACGTATCTATATACTTCAAACTAAATTTGAAGTATTGGGTCTCTCTTCCTCTCGTAGATTTAGTTGCATACGTGTAAACGCATGTACAGCTCTCCATCATAGGACATCGATTCTTGAGTCTGACAGAGTCATTGAATATTTTTCAAACTACATTTTAGTACCAGCATAAGAATTGTGATTCGTGAATCTGCTTGTATATGTTTTTAAATACCTGGTTACTTGGGAGAGGGTTAGATGTCTTGTTAACTCCTCAATTATAGTACTGTATATCATTTTATTATACGTCACTAAATATGATGCTATGTTAAGATAAAATAAAAAAAAATTAGGACTTACTTACTAAACAAATTTAGACTCGTTTACTAGATTAGTATGTAGGTTAGCTTAAACTTAAAACAATTTGGGACTGTTTGATTTGATTTGGGATTTTGGTGTTTTTTTTAAGGAACCTTTTACAAATGCAAAATTTAATAAAATCTATAAGATCCGCGACCTTCTGTAAATAATAAGGATTGTGTACTATAATTTCTATTCAGGCGCACCTAAAACATTTAAAGTGTATCGCAAGCAATACCTTTAAAAATATTCACATTCGATATCGGAATAGAATATCAATACAAATTACATCATGCATTATCATTTGACTATTTTGAAAATATAGATATGTCATATAACACGGTCCTGGACCCGATATCCGGCTCTTCCTGGCTAATCGCTGTCATAAATTTTATGTATGCTGCCAGCTGAAGGTCATCAAGTCATAGTCTTAACCCAAGAAGTCATATACGGTCGAGGTTCACCAATTCACACATTATGTAGTAATAATTAAAGTTTAACATAAATTTTTTACTATTTCATCTTTTTAAAAAGCTAAAGCCTATATTGAAGATTGATTACAAACATTCATACAACAGACACAAAGGAACACAAATACTCGGCACATTTAATTTTGTTAATCAAATAAGTTTTTGTCCCTTGATCCAACCCACAACACTCGGCGTTGTGGTAGAAGCGAAGCGACCCCTTTACCACTACGTCATCCGTGCAGGCGATTGTTTAAAAAGTCATAATTGTTAAAGTTTTATGATCTTCAAATGTGTGCTGCAACGCCCGGTCTAATGTTTTTGACATCTGGTCTGCTCTAAGCACTGTTTTCAAAATATCGATTTATTTATCCAAGATTCACCTGCCATCTCCTCATGTCAAGAACTTTCTTCTTTTCTTTGCGGTTTTCAGTCTAAAACTTGAAAAGTCCTCGTCGGTCTCATGCCACGTTACTTTATTTTGTGTTTATTAGCTAAAATTTATAAAAAGCAGTCTAAATAAAGCTCCAAAAGCTACACAAAAAGGTCTTACCTAGTTTTAAAAGAGTCATAAGACCCTTTTTTCAAAATGAGTGATACTAACACTACTCTTGAATTACAGAACCATCACCGCTGTACGACAACAACCATTACCACGAGGAATGTCTTCGCTGCAACTCCTGTGGGCTGAACCTCACCGGACCCAATCAGGTTAGTCAGATTTAGCTTTTTGCCCAAGAGTGCTGGAAACCGACACCAATAAGTCAGTTTCTCGTAGCAATCGCGTTAATTTTTATGGCTGACGATATTTAAAGTTATAACGATATTCTTTAGTTAGAATAAATATTATGGAAATATTGACCGTAGCAACATTCTTGAGATTAATTACTTATTAGTTACGATACCAATAACACCGGATAATACTATGGCTAACACCATCTCACAAAACTGCTTTCCCTGTTTGTTTCTGGAAAAAAACAAAACGCCGCATATTCTATAAAATATAAATACAAATAATATTAATAGTTATTCTCATATGTACCATAAAATAGTATGGTCTCAAACAGGCATCCCTCTGTAAATTTTATATTTACTACTGTCATAAAGTTACTTCAATATCGATTAACAGATAAATGCTCTCTTAGCTACTTTCCTCACGTAATGTAGTATCTTTTTTTATTGTGTGAACATATTCAACGTTCTATTTGTCAAATCCGTTTCTTCATTTCTAGCTTTTTTGTTGAACCTTTTCGATCCTAGTCGAACGCTTAAGCTCGTTAATTCGTTTAAATGCCTATTCAAATTGACTAATTCTTTTATACAAGATTAAAACGTTTTCAATTAGTACTATTCTGTTCTTTCTATTTATTTCACGTACCTCTACAAAGAAATTTAAGTTGTTAAATACTATGACTTCTACAACTAGACTTTGTTGAAATTATTATATTTACTTACGTGTCCAAAACTTTAGGTCTTTATTTTTATTACTAATTTATTTGATTCAGTATCTGTTTGGTAAATAGACAAACGTAATTTATTTCAATATTTATGTTTTGGTGTTCTTTAATTTGTAGAAGTGCCTTGGTTTCTTTCTAAGACGTCTTTTAAACACGTAACATATACGTGTTTAAAATACGTCTTTGGTAAAACCAATAGCTTTTAAAAAGTAAAAAAAATAGGTACGGTAACGGTAGGTAAAGGGCCACTCGTACCATGTGCTCTTGAAGGACGGCGGAACACATGTCCATACCATTGAAGGCATCGTTCTTTTACCTTCTCGGCAATGGGAGCAATCTTGTAGCTTCCTCTGACGTGGATGTTGCGTACTGACTGGAAACCACACTTGACGAAAAGTTGGTGTGGTACACTTCTGGCTAGCCTTTAGTAAATATAGGCGTGCGACTATGCGTATATATATTTAAAGACAAATCACACACTAGGTATATATCTTGTGTCGCGGGGATCTTTACAAACATTCAAAGGGCGCTTTCAATTTAGACGATTGGTGCCGGACTTCTGCAGTCCGGGTATCGTACTGCGCACGGGCGGTTATGATTTTTCATACAAAATGACTCGACGTAAGGTCGTGGGAGAGCAGTGCGGCGCACGTCCGTTGGCGGAACGGCAAAAACGTCGAATCATTTTGTATGAAAAATTATAACCGCCCGTGCGCAGTACGATACCCGGACTGCAGCAGTCCGGCACCAACCGTCTAAATTGAAAGCGCCCTTAAACGGTCCCAAAGAACACCCAGACTCGGAACAACCAATTTGGTAACACACAAAAATGTTTATCCCTTTGAATCGACATTGGATCGAACCCACAACACTTGGCGTAGTGCCAATGACGAGGTGGCCATTTAAATCTTGCGTGCAGGTAATGGAAATCTGGAGCCGTATAATTTGTACAAAACTAAGATCGTAACGTTAATATAGTATTGCTACAAAAGTACGTTGCAGGAACACAGTCGTAGTAGTCGTTTAAAACTCTTATATCATCAAAATCATCCGAGCAGTAATCCATTTTAAATAAAAACACTATTCTCTTCTTAGTAGTACACTAATAAAATACTTAAAATTGGATTTTAAATAAACAGCGTGAATAAGTAAACATTTATACTGGAGTCATTTTCCATACGGGCTTAGTATAACAATAACAAAATTTGCTGAAATTCGTTTTATTGAAATAATGGAGATAAATCCAGTCTGAAAAAGACATTTTGGTTTGACGTTACATTTGCGAAGTTCATTCAGTACTAAGTGGTAGTACATATACAAATGCACAATGTCAGCTGGTGGAACGGTTGTGTTGCTGCCAACGTCCAACAGTGACGAAAATTTTTACATGAAAACATCACAAACAATAGAAATCTACATATATTTGGAATTATGAAAACAAAAGTTTGAAATGTCATTGTTTTATATATACAAAATATCGCCTGAGTCCCCTAAATGTTTTAATAGCGTACAGGTATTGCACCAGCTTCGTGTAAAGGATCTTGTATATAAATAATTTGTATTAGCCGAAACATTCTGAACGAAGTGTGTAAAGACCGAAAAATATTACAAACATGATCATTATAGATTTCGGATTCATTATTATTTCAACAAACTACGCCATTTTCATTTACAATAGCTTTAAGCTCGCGTTGCCAACCCAGCAAAAACGATATCTATCAGCAACGCAAATTTCTTTCTTGCATTGCTTAAACCTCTTGCTGACAGCACTAAAGGCAGCATAATAGACTTAAAATATCTAGAAATGACTCTCGCAGACACACATTGCCTAATATAGATCTGTTTGCAGTTCATCTACTACCCTACTCGCTATTTTACTCGCTGTTTTATCATTGGTTTATGACTTAAAAATATCTAAATGCAGCAATAGCCTAGTTTAAAACCGTCGGACTGCCACGCAGAGGTCGCGAGTTCAATCCCAACACACCTCTTACTTTTCAAATATAATAATTAATTATCGCTGGCTTTGATGGCGAACAAAAACCTTATGAGGAAATGTATATGTCTGTGAGTACGCCATGTTCTCAAAGATATGTGAAGTCTACTAACCCGCACTGGGTCAGCGTGGTGGCCAATGGCCTAACCTTTTGCCAAACTGAGGAGAGGCCCAAGCCCAGTAGTGGAACAATTTATAAACAGTGCTGATATTATATATATTATTATTATATCTAAATGAGCAAAAAAACAACAGTAATTACTTACAGGAATCCTTTTGTGTTATCACCCTGTGGTAGTTAGTAACATTTCCATTAAAACCTTAATGATTATTTAAATGACCTTCACTAAGTATTTAATTTGGGACGGTACCCGCCGATACCCCTTTCTGTGGTGAGCGAAACAAATGTATCTGGAGACTATAATGGTGGCGGGACCCATCCTGATTGGCCGATAACCGATATTAGGATGTATCCGATACCGGCTTAACCAAAGTGCTAATAGCCTATATTTATTTTAATGTTCCACGAGGGTGTAAAAACGACACTCGTCTTTATAATATTGTAATATACTATGGACCTATGTTCGACACATTGATGGAAATGTTTAGTAGATTCAGTTATTCATTAATGAAACACTTCGATAGTTTTTAAAACAAATATATATATAAGTCGTAGGCGAGAGCTAGGTTTTAATGCAATGCATACATTTTTGAAAGAAGTTATTTTTTTAATATAGCACCCAAAGCACAATTTAAAAAAACATTTTACTGAATCTAGTATAAAATTAAATATTCATTAACGATTATTTAATGAACAAATATAACATTGTATCTGCGATATAATCCGAATCAGGCTGAATTTTTTAATTCAAATAAAATCCATTTATGTAAACAAAGCTTATTGCCAAATTGAATCCATTGTTATTAAATTAACATAACACCCGATGCTTTAGATATATACAGTTCAAGAGACCGTGAGATTTTCTTTCCAAGAACTCTTAGTTGGCAGTTATTACCAACTAAGAGTTCTTAGAAAGAAAATCTCAAATATGCTTTGCCCGACCCGGGAATCGAACCCGAGACAGCAGTCATATTCACAAGCACTGCGCAAGGAAGAATATATACGCATCTACTTTAAAGAAAAATCTAATCAAGAGAAAGAAAAAGAAACAAAGATGATTGAAGCTCGACATTTCAAATACTATCCTGGATTCATATTGACGGAAATCGCTATCAACAGCGAAATAATCTATAAAAATTAATAAACTTTAGTAAGTCATTATTTAAATTAAATTACATTTACGCATTTACTTATAATTAAATGTTATTTTAATTACAATAGAGTCTAAGGACTAGATTACTAGACTAAGCAACTATCTAATATAACATACATTTTGATTTTACCCTATGCTTCTCACGGCGCTTGACCGTGGCCGTGAAGTCGTATTATTATCATTACTACTCGTTGAACATCTATTGACTTCTAAAACTAAGATTATAAAACTTCAATGTATATTATTCATTGTTAAAAGTAAAAACTGTAAAACATTTTACCAGGTCGCAAATACCAAGTCATCAATCATTTCACGATTCAGCGCAAATGCGGTACGGCGGCGCCCAGAATGTTGAGAATGTGGCGCACATTATAGACCTGTCAATCAAATAAACTGTTACTCTTTTGTACTGAAACATTGAGTAGGGTTAGTTGTGAACTGATGAAATAATTACTCTGACTGGATTTTGGACGCCACCCAACCTATTCGGTATAGATTTTTTATACGTACGTTTTGATTGTCGGTCTAATAGAAAATTAATGTACGTCTGCGAGTCGTCGACACTTGAAGGACGGGTAACAAGACTATTCTAGTTTAGTACGGAGAAACGATATGTTTCAGTCGATGTATCGAAAATACTCGATGATCGATGAAAATATCGAAAATACTTTATGCTTGTATTAAAGCTAATTAACCTATGAGAGGACTTATAATGAATCCTTTGTAAATTCAAAGAAAATATAGATACAGTTAATTAAAAAGCATTCGATAAGGAAGCTAGCTTGTAATTATAGATTTTACGTTTTAACAAAAACGCAATTATTTATTAAGAAAAGAATATAAATAAAATAATTATTTTTATGTATAATAGAAATTTACTCGATCAATGACGCAGTAGTACTTTGTATTTTGTAAAGTATCTAATAAATATATAGGATCTGATCGATTACCACTGTGCTTCTTTGTCAAACTGATCCAGGAATGAGAGATTACGTTGCGCATAAGAGGTATCTTATTATGCATTTGATAATAGATGAGAAAAATAATGTATATATAAATTATTAGATATAGGAAAAACCTCAAAATATTGCAGCCAAATATTACATTAGGAAAGCACTGGACTGCTGTATACTAAGTTCCTCCTGGCAGCGTAGTGACTCCTATTATAAATCGTAAGTGTTTCTCTGCAGTTTTATTTTATACGCCATCAAGCGTACCGTGTGCATTGTATTATAATATTATGCATATAAGCATAATTTAATATTATATATATAAGCATAATATAAAATATATCGATAACAATACCCGGCATGTTTTATTGCAAATGGACTTCCCTAAAACAGTGTTGTAATTGCGGAGCAGACTGGTGAATAATAAAGACATGTTTGATCAACTTGAGCCACGATTAATTGAGAAGACAATTGACTTTTGTCTATAGGAACTTGACGAAAGTGCTAGTAATGTTGCGGATTTGAATACCACAAAACTAACTTAGTGTCTGAGCATACTTGCTTTAGAGATAGTTCTCGTAAACTGAATAGTTGTTGTGGTACTAACATTTCATTCTTCAGAAAGTTGAGCAACTAACTTATGTAAAGCTAATCGGTACTAACATATTTACGAATATGGAATAGCTTTAAACACAACGCGGGTAATATGAGCAAGTTGAGGTACTTGCACGTGTTGTATGCATCTTGCAAGGCACTAATGCAATAAACCGGTACGACTAACTAAAGCATGTAGTCCTCGCGTGCACTATTTGTGTCCTATACAAGTCCTAGGAAATTAATTAGAGCACTGCGTGGGCAGCCTGAAGCAGCAATGACGGACTGCTACAAGCTGCGATTGCATATATAAATTAAATTATAAATGGAAATGGCACTTGCCTTTACGTACATCATACAGTCTCGTGTGCTGGAAGCGTCAGCAGTAAGCCTAAAATTCCATCGTATTAAAAGCAATTGCAACAATTTTTCTCTCGAGTCTTGAAATCGCTTTTATTGTTATTCAGTTCTCTACTAAATCCTAATCCTAATCCTCATCCTAATCCTAATCCTAACTCCTAATTAATATTATAAAAGCGAAAATGAGTTTGTTTGTTTGTTACCTTTTCACGCCTAAACCACTAAACCGATCATCCTAAAATTTTGCATGTACGTTATCAGGTGTACAGAAACGACGGACATAGGCTACCTTTCATCCCGAAAAAATTACTGTTTCCGAGGAAAACAACAATAATGTTCTTATGATAATAGATGGCGCCACGTGTCTTTCGAATCATGATTGAATTATATTATTACAAGCAGAGTACAACCTGAATTGGTTGTCAAATTCTAAATTAACGCGAGCGAAGCCGCGGGCAACAGCTAGTATATTATATATTACATCAGAAAAATATGTTTTAACAATATAGACGTTGTACCTAATATTATAACTGGACAATATCCTCAGCACATTAAAGTTTCTTTGACAAGTGATGGAAATGGCACTTTTTCTATTCTAATAATTTAAAGAACCTGGGAATGATTATCTCTGTCGTCGTCTGCGTCTAATTAATTTTAGCAGTTTATTTTGTATACAAATTTAATGTACATTTATTTCGGGTTTTGAGATACTTTTCATTAGCCATGCTTTGAGAATCTAAGGTTAGTCTCAATATCAATTCCTTTTTTAGATAATGAATATAATTCAAATTGATGAGAGAATATAGTCAGCCAGAATCGCAATTAGTCTTGTCTCTAATGATTTGTATTAAATCAGAGGACCTAGTTGTAGTTATCGCTTTCGACATTCGATTGTCAGCTCACGATGAATCTAAAGAAACAAAAGATATAATAAGTAGCTAGTAGCGCTTTTGTAAATGTAGACTCTGTAGGCACTCGTATACACAACGACTTTGATAGAAATTAATCAAAGATGAATTAGAGAAGCCCAGCGTTGAGTTATTACCGGCGTGAAGGCGAATCAATCACATGGCGAATGACAAAACAAATATAGAAATCTCTTCTGGAAAGGACAATGGTCGGTAGGGCTGTCGCTTGGGGACTCATTTTGATTTTCATCTTATTTAAGTACCTAATATTATACTTTGGACTAACGTTTGGACTAATCACGCCCGTTGAATTAAGCACATTTGAATCGTATTTTATACATCAAAGGTAACAAAATGGATTACTACCCTATTGATAATGGAAGGTTATTGTAACCTGAGTGCTGCTACATTTGCCAATCCTACAAAAAGAAGTAGCTGCATCCTGCTAAAAGTACTCTGCCAATGATTAAGCATTCAGAATGTGAGCAAAATGAGTGCAACGCATTAGCTAAGTCAATAAGCTGTCGGGAAATATGTGTGGTTACAATAAATTGATTATATTCTGAAAGCGACCACTTCGATTTCGACTTAATCCATTCTAATGCGCCCCAACGAGCAGAAAGTGACATTTATTTTTACGTAATCACCCATTGCCTTGCCCACTAAGTGAAATCTTACGTCCCATCATTGTTACGATGTTTTAATGACCAAGAATATTATATAATGAGGGAAAGAATGATGATTACAAAGTTTTCCTTAGACAGCGAGTAAGAAATAGGTGTGATCATGAATCATGTGATGTGGTGAATAGTTTTGCCTATAAAACCTTAATTAAATTCTAACTTTAAAACAAACCAGTATTGTTTATTTTTCTTTACTCGTATAATCATAAGAAAATAACATTATTTATTAAAATTAAATAAATTAAGATAGTATTCTTTATAATACAATATGAGACAGCGGGTTTTAATCGCGTTTGTAAGACTTTAAAGGTATTAAGAGGAAAGAAATTAATAATAGGTAATTATTATTCAGAACAATTCTTTATTTTTTGGATATGAAACTTAAACGCGCTATAAATTTAGGAAATTTCTCTATTACATATTACAGTTTTCTACTAATATAACTTTTACAAAAATGTATTTGTGCGAAAATATTCTTAATCTCAATAAAATTCTTGTTTGACATTTAAATTGAATTTCATCCATAATACCTGAGTTGACATGAATAAGTATAACAGACGTACTGACACAGATTTTATACAGAAAAGAAAAACATAAGTCCAATTCAGTTTCCAAGGCTCTATCTTGAAGCCATACAAAAGTGTATTTGATTTAACCCTCCAATAGTCGGAAAACTACCCCATCTTTAAAAAAACTACGAATTATATAAACAGACCTTTAAGCTTTATAGTTTCTTTATCCAATTCCAGTTGACTTAAATTCTTAGACATTTAGTTTAGATTTTTGCTATCGATATTATTCTGCTTGTAGCACTAAGGCTAGCTAAGGCTAGCTTATATAAATAAGAGCAACACAAGAGCAAGTCTAAATACTGTTCTGCTCCAGTGCCATTTAAAAAATAATACAATCCGTAGAAGAATCAATTGAATTACACAAAATAATTATTTTATTCATAACTCGTGCTCATCATCTGAGGCTCGCCATGACCTTAAACTGGCTATCCTTCTAGTAGTGATCACCACAGCCTGTGTACCCTTGAATATCTGGACCACAAGTCTTGCGTTGTCGCTTAAGCTGTTTTGAAAGACTTTACTATGCTGCCAGTAAACCTAAATAAAACACTAGTCTTTTGCTAAAAGCACAGTACCTTCTTAAGATCTCTAGATACCATATACATCAGATAAATATAACACATAGTATGGCTGCAATTTAAGGATCGCCCCAGTTAGGGTCAATTTGAGCAAAATCCCAATTACCACTTTATTTTGCAATATATTTTCTTCTTTCAAAACTAGGACGCTACTTACTTAATAAAATGTAGTACTAACCGTACTTTAAAATATACCATTAGCCTTGCCTAAGTATACGAGACTTTAAATTTACGACCCTACACGTTCACCTAAAGCTACTGGCTCAGCTTGTTTTCTTAGGAGTTGCGCATAAAATGTATATTATATTATTATTACGAATATTTACCACATAATACTCGCTTCCCCTTACTAGGTGAGTGTTGCAATCGTAACGATAAGACTGGTATAGGAGAAATCATCATTAAATGGTGGAGTGCTCTTAGATGGTGGGCTACAAACTTGCTTCTTGAGCTGTCGCTAATGAACACATCAGAAATTACTGACTTATTAGCTGGTAATCTTTTAGCAGATTTTCTGTAATCATTACGGTTTTACTTTGATGTGCTCGGACGTATAAGGAAAAATGTATTGGGATGAAATATGGTACTTCCACTTGGAATTGAATGCAATCGTAGGATAACATGTGTTGGTTTTTAAACATGACGACAGCAGACCACAGGAATGAATGAGTCTAGATGTAAATTCTGGTATGCAATTGAATTGGTCAGTTTAAATTGCACCCTAAATCTGAATTTTCTAATTTGGATACGAAGCTTACTATTCGTTCCATAAGATATAGGTACTTTTATAACAAGTTATTAACAATATTATACCTAGTTAGTATAAGAAGGCAACCTAGTTTGAAGTTAGTCGTTCAAAGTCAAGGCAAAAATAATTTATTCATGTTGGTCACAAACTTAAGAACTTAAAAGTTTAGTGATTACCGAGTTTACTTTTAAAATAAATAGCTAATAAAACGTCGTTTAATTAGAGTCGTAATTTATCTGTGGACTAAGTCATAAAATAAATAATATTTTAAGATTTATTTCAAATAAAAATTTGGAGTCTTCAAAATCATAACTTATTAATGCAATTCACAGAGCACGTTTTCGTTTGACGGTAAAAGCTTTAATGTTTAAAATGCTATATTATTATAGCATATCGTTAGTTGGGGCTTATTTATTTACAAATCACTGAGTTTGTAGCCCTTAAAATTATTTCGACTATCTCATATGCGAAAAACTAGGCACAACTACATCTGCTGTTAATCCTAAAATCGACAGGAGAAACACGCCATTCTAAGGAATAAAAGGTGGTAGTTACGTAACCTTGTGATGTGCTTGTACAGTCGTTTTAAGTTTTTTAAAAGATGTGCTATCCAATCAGCTGAAAGTCCAGTAGTATATTTTCCTTACGCTGACAGCGCAGCGACTATTTATTTGAAGATCAACAATGCGCAAGTATACGTATGTAGATTTTAGTAGAGAACTAGCTTTAGCCTACGGCTTTGCTCGCGTAAAAGTAGGTTAGGTTATATTAGTAACAGTACTTATTTTTTAAATTAAATAAAGCCTGTTTATCGGTTATAATAAAGCTTTCTAATGGTGAAAGAATTTTTAAAATGGGTTGAGTAGTTTTTGAGTTAAATCCTTGGTAAGGACACACAAACAAAAATTCAAATCTTTCCCCTTTTTGATATTAATATAGACGAATATAGTCTGAAAGCAGTAACTGAATGATTTTTATAATTTGTGTTTATTTACCAAATAACACAAAGTGTATACTTCACAACTACATACTGCGGATTTATTTATATCCATGGCTTTACAATATAAACATATATTACATAGAACTTAGTAATACGACCACTTAAGCTTACAGTTGCGTACAGTTTGCATTAGATAATATAATTGGCATTAAACGATTAACACTGTCAAACAAATATCGTACTATTACGTAAGTCAAAGGCATGACTGCACAGATGGCGTAGTAGATTAAGTGGTCGCCTCGCCACTGCCTTTGCGCCGAATGTTGTGGGTTCGAATCTCATACGGGACAAAACTTTTTGTGATCTACAAATAGTTGTAGTCGGTATGCTTTATCTCCGTTGTTTGAATGTTTGTGAATTCCCTCGCGACACAGAAATTATTCCTAATGCGGAAGATAATCTTTAATAAGAAAAATTTTATTCTATACAGCTAATACTACGTAATGTAGTTTTATTTAAATCCAGCTTTTCATTATAGACGTCTATTACACAGTACTTAGTCATACGACCGCTTAAGCTTACGAACAGTTCGCAGCAATGCCTCTATGTTATATAATTGGCATTAAGTGATTAACACTGTCAAACAAATATTATACTATAACGTAAGCCAAAGGAAACCAGACTTATTGGCAATAGTTTCTTTGTTGTTCCTCTACCTGTTGTTTACTACATATGAGCTCAACTTATGAGCCACCATTTTACACGTTTTATGGAAAAGAGGCGTGACCTTGTGGATTTAGACAAGTTAATCACAATATAATAATTATATGAATGGAAGGTCTTATTACGTTTACTGCCTTTACGCTGACCGCACATGATTAGACTGTATTACAATCTAGATCTTACAAACAAAAGAATTTCGTTTTTTCGTATCTGTTTCAGAATAAAAAGCGTGACGAGACAAAATGAAATTCACTGTGTACCTTTTCATCTGAAATTACTTAATATTTCTTTGGTGTCTGCTCCGGAAATAAAATAATATTGACATTGAATAGAATATTTAATATCCGGTGTTTTCGAAAATGGAATTCAATTTATTTACGAATATGTTTTAAATTAAAATGTTGACTTTTGCTGTTTCCGTTGATAACGGTATGGTTTTTTTTATTACGCTAACTTTATTAAGGAAAATATAATTTTACAATATTTATTCGTTAATTCAACTTTGAATAAATATTTTTAAGATACCTCTTCGCATTAGATTCAAGCTCTGTGTCGCAGCGGACTTTAGATTAAAGTTCACTCAAACTCAGAACAATAAAAAAAATCACATGATTTTTAACGTACTGTTTTCGAACGAGCGAAGTCGCAGCTATTTTTGCTTTGTACAAAACTGCGGCTTCGCTATTTGTGCACTATTTCTTTTAAAAACCTCAACCGCCATAGTAAAACTCCAATCATTTATTAACTTTTTTCACGATGTAACTCCTTTAAATGTAAATATGTAATGGTTAGTAAGGTAAATGATATATAGCAGAAGTAGGTAATAATGCGTAAATTACAATCCCAAGTTAATGTAGAATAGGTAAAACTAGAAGAAAGAAGAAATAAATATTTTTTATTTCTTTCTTCTTTCTAGACCACTTTATAATTTATATTTGTGCTAGCGACCCGCTACAGCACGCACGGGTAGTACAAAACCTTAAAAATTATATACCTAAACTTGCCTCATAAAACACTCCGTCTATTGGTGAAAACCGCATGAAAATACGTTTACTAGTTTATGAGTTTATCGCGAACAGACATACGCGGCGGAGGAATTTGTTCTATAATATGTAGTGACGAGGATCGAACTCAATTGATCGCGAAGTAACAGAGGCTTGTAATCATCCTTACAGTAACCTTATAATTGCAGCTTATATGTAACCTACGAAGTAATGAGTACAAGCCTTTAAATACATGTAACTAAGTCACATATCTATACATACACAATTTTATCGTTTAGAATTTACACACACATACGTTTCATATTATAGTCGAGAGCAAATTCAGTTTATATTCAAATTCGGGAATTGAATAACATCAAGGGAACACGCATAGATACCAATTCTCATAACGAAGTAAACATTCATACCGCAACTAAATAATTTTATTCAAATTAATAACAGAATAGCTATCAAATGATTTGACCTCTATACACAGTTCTGTTTAGATATTATATTTATCTGATATCTCTGTTAAAATACAGCTCTCGCAGTAGGATTAATTCCTGTACCGCCGGGGACTTAACAAACATTCAAACAACGAACCCCAACACACGTAACAACTATTTCTGGATGACATAATATTTGTCCCGTGTTGTAACCGACCGCGTGTTGTAGTGCACGGCTGTAATAACGAGAAAAACCACTATTTCTTGCCTGGGCTGATTCGTTTATTTATTCCTACAGCACTAGCTATGACAGTGACTTCGCTCGTATCGACCATCTTCGAGCCTATTTGCTTTGCAATCTAGTTATACACATACACGTGCATACATATTATATATCCAGCCTCGGTGGCGTAGTGGTTAGTGTAACCGACTGCCACGCCTGAGGTCGCGGGTTCGATTCCCGCACAAGTCAAACATTTGTGTGCATGAACATGGATGTTTGTCTTGGTCTGGGTGTTTCTATGTATAATATGTATGTATTTACAAAAAAAAAGTATATATGTATGTTTATCCATTGTGTAGTACCCATAGTACAAGCTCTGCTTAGTTTGGGCTAGATGGTGTTGTGTGTATGTGGTAGAATATTATTATTATATTATTATCCAAAGGGGAATACCTATTCTCCATAGTGTCTCAGGCCAAAGATGGACATTAAAAAATTACTATAAAAATTGAGTGTTTTAAGATCTTAACATTACATATCTAAAAAATACATTCAAATTAATGTCTGGTTGTGAGATAATTCAAAAACATCTCTTTTCTCAATGCTCTATTATTTAATTATGATGCAGGTGTGTTTGTAATATATTTTTATGCAGTTATACTTAATAGGGTATGAAAAAAACACACATTTCTTATTTTAAACGTCTATATTATCTTCATTGTCATATACTATTAACAAATTATCTAGAAAAGGCGCAGGATGGTATATATTGGACTCATATCTTGCCCAATAGACTTACTCTATTTAACTGTTTTTGTAAATTGCAGCGACGTCAATTTGAATGAAAGTAAATACAAATTTTTTACAACAATTTTTTATTGTTTTTTAATTTTTTTATTTTGCTCTTCAAAATGACCCCACTCCACCTGATGGTAAGCAGTCGTGTGGTCTAAGAGCAGTGGCCTCCACACCGCCCTCATAGCAGCCGAGGCGATGTTGAGGTCTCTACTTTGACGGCCTGAGAAGGTGCTTTTTCACGCCCCGCTTGAAGGACTCAGGATCGGAGCCCAGCAAGCGTTGTTCTGGATAGGAGAGGGGAGGGCGGGATAAGGTGGAATAACTCTTCAGAGCACTCCCCGTGGTATATTCTGTAGACACATGCCAATGAGGCAATGTCCCTATGGAGTTGCAGAGGTTCCAGTGAACTCGTGACCTCTGGATCTCCGATGATACGGACAGCCCGCCGCTGTAACCTGTCGAGAGCGTCCAGCAAGTACTGCGCGGAGCCATCCCAAAGATGAGAACAGTACTCCACGCAAGGGCGCACTTGTGCCTTATACAATAGGCACAACTGCCCAGGCGCGAAGAACCGCCTCACCCTGTTCAGAACTCCGAGTTTTCGCGAAGCTTGCTTAATGACGCTCTCGATGTAGGTTTTTGGATTAAGGGAGTGGCAAAGATCCATACCTAAGATGGAGAGGCTGTCAAATCAACTGGAAAGTATTTTTTTCTTTAACCTCTTGTACACTCGTGGCCTCAGATGGGCGTTCCCCTTTGCGGTCAATCGTTCGAGTGGTATTGGAATAAGACTTACCATAGCCTGACTGGCCGCAATAGTTCAGAGGCGTAATATTTTACCTGCGTTTACAATCTTAGTTCATTGTCAATACAGAGTTCGGAAAAGTGCCCGGTAGCCCGTAGGCGTTCCCATTACATGGGAACAAAATATATGTAGATGGCGTACCATGACTAACATGCGAGTGAATAGTTTCCTTATAGGAAAGCGTAATCCATCGTATGACGCGTACAACATCGTCGTGTACAATCAGTTAAACGCCAGCCTATTTACAATAAAAATTTTCTGCATAATTCTTTCAATATACAGGCGTAATAATATTATGTGTAAAACATAGCCGTGTGACTCAATAAAAGTGAAACTATCAAACAGTAAAATATATTTTAAATTGAACCTGTAGTTCCAGAAGTGCGTGTCACAACTATCTTAACATATTACAAATACAAAATACAGTCAGTTAGTCAGTCAAACAAAATACTGTCAGTTTATCTGAGAATATGTGTGCTTATCATTTGCTTCTAGTAACGATAGATAACGTCAGTTATTAACAATAACAGATTTTAGAAATAAATAAACACCACAGAAAAATTTTAGATTATTGATTGCCGCGTATCGCGGGCACGAAAAGGGAAAAGTACGTACAGATCACGCGAGCAGTACCACGTCTGATACAAAAGTAAAATAATAATCCAATCCACTATTTTGTACCTATATGAAGCCCTTTGTGTATAACAGAATTAACAAAATATGTAGCCTAGGTAATATGTCAATGCACGAAGTTAAATTAACTGTACATGAAACATTACTTACCTGGACTTATGATGATACAGAGACCTTTATAAAACATTTAATTTAAAAGAGTTTAATAATATAATTGTGAAATTATTGATATTCAAATTAGTATGTATAGTATAATTTTTTCTTTTTTTTGCTCTAATTTTATACCTATGTAATTTAATTGTTAATTTTTATTTATATAATTTACTATACATTTTAAATACAATCTTTTGTTATTATTGTAAACATTGTATATGATATATTTATTTACGTCGAGTCAAGAATAATTAATGGTAAATGTGAATAAAAAGACTACCTACAGGACAGGTCTAGCCTAGTGTAGGAAGTCTTTGGCAAAACAAAACATTATATTCCTAAAAAAAAAAACTATAAAATTTGCTGAAGCCGTAATAAAACTTTTAGTTCACATAATATTTTAGTTCACTACATATTCGATAAGATTAGCTAAGAGTAGACTTCTCGTAGGGCCACTACACAGATTACAAGCATTGTAAGGCCGCGCGTTACACGGAACGGATTTTTATAAAGGATTCGTATATATCTCTAACAGCATAAAACGTGAACTACATTTATTTCAAATTAAACAACAAATCATGACAGGCTTGCGCACCAAGGGTAATGTAAACGTTACAAAATTAGAATATAATACTCGAAAGACTTGAAGAAAAACTTGTTATTTCTTATTATTTTATAAAATCGCCAGTACCTATAACCCAAAAACTTTCTCTGATAATTCCAGTCGTGTACCTATTACCTTTCAAGAGATGGAGTACTTTAAAGTAAGACAAGACATACATACATAGTCTTAGTAATAGGGGGCCGCTATGGCAGCCTTCAGTACGGAGCCCTAAAAAGCTGTAAACAAGATACGTCAGTTCTCAAATCGCATGTATTGTATCTATCGACGCTACGATTCCTTAGGAATTCTACACTGCCTTAGTGATAAATTTAATTTGTATAGAGAAACTGATACAAAGAATACTACAATGCATTATGTGTCACAACTACGGAGTTGTATCTATGTCATACTTCATTATACTTGACTTGTATATGTATATATGTGTACGTGATATAAAAAACATGGTGGTTTCAGCGACAAGATATTTGATATCTCCGCTCATATCCGCCGGAGGAGATTCACATAAGCCTCGACCTTCGGCCTACATACAGGTCCCTTTTGTACAAAGCATACCAACCGGATTCTAATTCACAAAGAGTGGCCCGACGAGTTAATAAATCTGTAACATAGTATACTTTAGTTTGCATATGAGTTTCGTTTAAAGTTTAAACTGTTTATAATCTATACTACCAATAAACAGAATTTGGTGAGGTTTTATAGTTTGAAGTTTAAGTCAAAAACTAAGCCAAATTTCAAATAATACAGATTTGCAGAATGATTGATATCCTCGTAAATTATGTAACGGGCAAACTACAGCAAAGTCTAGTTATTGAAATAAGGTTAGTTTTATATCACAATCCAGGACATGCGACTTTACAGTATTGGTTTGTCTCTTAAAAAGGTTCCTTTCGTCAGCCGTACCGCTATTTAAGAATTAATGAATGAATGAGTTTTAGCTAATTAAGTAGACCGTTGAGTCTCTATTGTTCAGAGTTTTCTAATTTTTCGGGAAGCTCTAGGTATATTTTGGATGCTTTTTGAAATGATTTATAAATAAAAGATGGCTGTCATTTAATTTATAGAGTAATCAGCTCGCATATGTGCGTTGATCATTACCCGCGTCCTATATAAGAGTTATTATTATCGATTTTAAGTTTGCTTTTATTGTGAAAATTATACGGTCATTCTTTCTGTTAGAAATCCTGTATTAAAAATGGTTAAAGTAAATATTGTTTATATTAGGATATAACATTTTTAGTCGCATTACGTATAAAGGTTTTCCATGTATGTATAAAAAATATATATATGAAAATATGTGAATGTTTCTCCTATATATAAAACATTTATCGACAAATACATCTGGCGTAGGAATTTACATGGGAACTTCACTTATTTTACTTTACATAATTGGCCAATATCATGCGTGCAATATATTTCCGAAAAGGTTTCGTATTTCGTTTGTCTTGCACAATCCATGATATCAATATTTATTTACCTCGGCTCAAAGCCAATCGCGATTTTTATTCATAGCCGTCACTCGTCCATATGTTGTCCCTGGATAAACAGGCAGGTTTCTGCACCAATACGCAAGCCGCCCCATAATTTATTTACTCAATAAATTAAATGAATTTTGTGAATTCTCTGGTAAAGCGCCTTTCGCTTACAAAACGTTTTATAGGAGCAATTTTTCGAACGGCTTTTCTTGTTGATTTGTTTAAGCCAGTTTGAATCCTGAGTTCGGATAAGAATTATTGGAATTTACTGTTAGTAGAATTCTCAGTAACTAGCATTATATGACATCGCGCGTACACAAATTTTAATTATTTTATATTATTCCAAAAATAATGTATAGTTATTCAAAAGGTTTTAAAATGTTATCTTGGCCGTGCCTGTTGTCGATCTGTAAGAATACGTTGCTAGTTTTATATTAGGCTTTAAAAATGTTGAACTATTCTTTTGACTTATTTTAAAGATGTATATAATTTTATCAATAGAGCCACTAGTACCCGATACATATAAGATAGACAGGACAACAGTGAGATTGAAATAATAATAAACTCGTATTATGTAAATAAATATAAAATTCATTTAAACAATATAATAGTATTTTTAAATGGATAAATTATCATATAGTTTGTCTTATATGCCACTATTGGTTTTTGACTGCAAGCATGTTGCATTGTTTTAATCAGTAATTGCCTAGGTTTTTCAGATCCGAAATCTATTGCATAATTTACAAATATATATTCACACAACCTAATACATGGGTGCCACAAGGCCTTTTCGAGTACGTAGATAGTTCTAGGCAACTATGTCTGAGACCTATGATTAGGTATATATTAAGAATTGTGAAGTCACCAAAATACAGAGTCATCCGAATATAATAAAATGGAAATGCCTTAAAAATTTAAACATAATATTCTCAGAGCTTTCAATTTCCCTAGATATTCTCTTGAAACATACAGGGTGTCCGATAATTAATGGATAAACTTGAAATCTTATAGTAGAACTAAGGGTCGTTCAGAAAAAAATTTAAAATATCTATCCTAATCCTACCTGAGATATGATTTTTTTTTAATTACCGTATTTAACTTTCTTGTACACTACGACCATAAATGAATAGATTCCATCGGTTTTTTGTTCTTTTTGTATTAAACACTAATTATGCTAAAAGATAGACAGTCGCATGACTAGCTCTTTCACTTTTTTAATATTTTTTTATTTTCATTTTTTTTTCTGAACCGCTATCACTACTACTATAAGACATTTCAAGGTTATCTATTAATTACCGGATACCCTATATATATATGTATTAATAAATTCGAAGATCATTTCATCGCCTAAGTGATCTAATCGAAAATTGGTGTCCTTGAAATTGTAAACAATCAGTAGGATCCGTTGAAGTTAGCGGTATCGGACATCTTTGATCGAGTCTGCTTTGAAACCTTGACAGGTATCAAATAATCTATCGAACTTAAGGAGAGCCCAGACAGCTCTCCTCTTAATTAAATTTTAGATTTTAGTAACTAACAAATTATATGATTAGGCATTGTTATAATCAAAATGTTGTTTAGAATCATTAGTATGACAAATGTTTTATAGGTAATGCTAATTTTGAAACAATAATATAGAACCAATGATTGCCGGATCTATGCAAATGAAATCTTGATACAGACTAGACAGAAACCTTACGACGCAAACTTACAGCCATCGGCCCTATCAAATCTCATGCTACTTACCTAAATATCAACTCTGCAATTACATACACTTCTCATTCAGACAAACTTGCAGCTATTTACTAGTAATGGGATTTCTATTGTGCTATGAAGTCGGCCATGTATTTTATATCACATATCCTTAGCATTCCATACACGTACATTAAATATATTTGAACTAAACTATGTCGGATTAATTATAAGGGCGCCCAAATTTGCAACTATTTGTTTATTTTTTTGTTCGTTCTTTATGCAAAAACCATTAAAGTATTTTGATATGGCTTTCCAGTTTTGTAGCCTAAAAATTTAAGCCATATTTTAGCTTTCCATCCAGATGAATCGGAGTTATGGTAGATTTTGTGAACCGCATATGTTCCGAACGAACTTTAGTCTAGTTCGACAAAATTACGGGCATTATCAAGTATTCTATAATATAAACAGCACTTTATAATCAGTTTTAAATTCCTATTACCGTCTTTAAAGTACATTAGCGAGAAAAGCAAATAAGCTTACCAGTAAGTTTGCCAATCACAGCGAACAAGTAATAAAAATAAGCCTTTTCAGCAACAAAATGATCCGCCGACAAGTGTTTAACAAAATGCTGGAACATAATAAGATGTACGATAAAATAAACCTTGCTCTAAAACTACGAAGACACGATGCCAAAATAAATTTGAGGCGCCGAGACAGGGTTCAAAAGACTGCATAAAATTCCCGCCGCGTGTAAACAAAGGACTCAAGTCTGTTATTTGCTTTATTTTGTTCGTACTCGACGTCTTTTGTACAAAATTGGGTTTTAGATAAACTTGCCTTTTGTCAGGATCCCACTGACATGTGACGATCCTTTATGTAAATGTGGAGCGCTGTAAAAATGTTACAACGTACCTTTCTTCTAATTTTATTCACGCTTTTTTCGGCATAAATCAGGCGACATTTAGGCGATTAAACGTTTTCAGATGGGTTTATGTGTCAGTTTGATTAACTATATGCCTTATACATATATATCATCATAACATTTGGCATATCAAGGTTATATTGGCAATAATTGGCATATGGGGTAAAAAAAATAGTGTAGACGAAGAAGTAGTTGCGTCATCGGAAGAGTTGCAAGTGATGATAACTATTATGCATGGTGCTTTTGAGAACAAAGGAATGAAAATGAATGTAAGCAAGACGAAAGTAATGGTATTTGAAAAGGAGGAGTGCATAACGATGTGTAATATTATGATTGATAAAGAACAATTGGAGCAAGTGAAAGAGTTTGTATATTTGGGTACTTTGTTTACAAGGGATGGTACACATGAGGAAGATATTGAAAGGAGAACGATTGCCGGCAATAAAGTGAATGGCGCTCTACGCACTTTTATGAACAGTCGAAATGTATCCGAAAAGGCACGTTTGGCTGTTTATAGAAGACTATTAGTGCCTACACTTATACATGGAAGTGAAAGTTGGGTATGGCAAAAGAAGCATGAGAGCAGAATAAATGCTGTAGAAATGAGAGCGCTGAGAAATATATGTGGTCTGACTCTGAAAGACAGAATAAGATATAATGTGATTAGAGAAAGATGCGACATGAAAGTGGATATAGTGACGAGAATAGAAAAGCGTATGTTAAGCTGGTTTGGGCATATAGAAAGAATGGATGAGAAAAGACTGACTAAGAAAGTTTATAAGGCTAGTGTGAATGGAACAGTCGCAAGGGAAAGATCTAGGCGAACGTTTCTTGATCAGATCGGAGACGTTCTGGATAAAGGCCAGGTTAAGAGCACCTTAAACCGGCGAGCGTGTATGAGGAATGTTATGAAAGTGAATGAAGCCAGAGAAGTGTGTCAGGATTACGATCCTGACACACTTCTCGGGCCTTTTTTTTGCTAAGGCAAATGGAAATCCGTAGTCTCTGCCTACCCCTCTGAGAAACAGGCGTGAATCTATGTATGTATGTATGTATGGAAAAAATAGTGATGACATAACATTCATCTTACAGATATATGCTATGTGGTTAAACTTACCCTGAATCTGTCTGCTTAACCATATCAAGATATGATAATGAAAGCATTGGGCCTGAACGCATCAGAAAGTTGGTTAATTTGTCAACATTTCTGAATTGCACTGTTCTTTGCCTGACACGTATACAAAATCGACATACCTTGGCATCTTCTAAATGGCAAGATGACCACTAAAACAACTGCTCCAGTTGCATAATGTACATCACCATCTGACCTTCTCAGACATATAGATCATCACCCCTAGTATTTAATGAAGGTACTAATAGGTCAGCAGCCTAAACACATTTGATAACGAATTTCCCTTTACGCCAGACATCCTCATTAGTTTTGGTTTCCAAAGGTCACATTGTAATCACTTCGTAACATGCCAATTAATTTACCGTTTTAGGTTAGTCTAGAACCTGATCCTAGCAAATACGGGCAAAATCTTTAATGACCCTTCTAATCATCTATCCTGCCATTTTTTTCTGAAATGTTTTCTAGTAAAGGGTTTCATTAACCGCAGCTTTGGTTAGTAAAAATAAACATTATTACTTTAATTATTAAAAAATCCTAATACCGATAGGTTTATATTAGGTTATAATGTAACTAATGGTTTCAAAATCGGTAGACTACATTATAATTTTTATTTAAAATATCCTTAATTGCAAATAAAGAATATAACTTCAATAGCAAACGTTATGATAAAGCTTTGCCAAACATACATAAGATTACAGCGGTATATATAGCATATGTACCGCTGTTAAACACAACAGGGAACAAAAAAGCACGTCTATAGTAAGTATATGCATATTGTCGGCCTCGATGTCGTAATGGTTAGTGTAACCGACTGCCACGTCTGAGGTCGCGGGTTCGATTCCCGCACAAGTCAAACATTTGTGTGCATGAACATGGATGTTTGTCTTGGTCTGGGTGTTTCTATGTATAATATGTATGTATTTACAAAAAAAAAAAAGTATATATGTATGTTTATCCATTGTCTAGTATCCATAGTACAAGCTCTGCTTAGTTTGGGCTAGATGGTGTTGTGTGTATGTGGTAGAATATTAGAATATTATATTCGAGAAATACTGGCCAACAAGGCTGAGACTTCTTCATAAACTTTATAAAAGAACTGTCAGACGTTCAGGTTATTGCCGGATATTATTATATCAGCGTGAAGACGATTTTTTTTTAATATAGCCTACGTGGCAAATAATCGATGAAGGTGTCTTAGTACAAAAGTGTTCAGTTAGTTATTAGTTAGTCTTAGTGTTTAGTAAGATATCGTACTGACAATATCTGGTATTGTCCGTACAACATAATCCTATCATCCAAAACACTTCATAGTCTTAATCATAATTATTTGTATATTAAGAATCTTTTGTAAATACTCAACGTCTAGTATCAGCCATATAATTACTAGAAATATAATAATAGTAACTTATATAATATATTAAACAGGTCACCTCAAATAAATCGAACAGAATCTATTTCAAATAAATACAAAGGACCTTAAAATAAAACCAATTTTACGGTCCGCGGTCCATAACGATCCAACCAACCACGACCCGTATAAAAGGCCCAAGACGTCAAGAAAATGGCTTTTTTTGTTTTGCAATAAAGACAAATTGCTTTATTGTTCTAGAAATATGTACTAAAGATGCGCAGAAATTATTTTACTGCTTCGAGATTTTAGATTCAATGTTATAAATGGTAGCTATAAAAAAAAATATATAATTGAGTTGATAGCTGTGTCAAACAGGTTATTCCTTGGAGTGATTCTTGTCGTGGCCAAATCCACAATATGAAAATGGTTTTGATGCTTATAGCCCTTTTAAACGTTCATCCTTCTTTTGAGGAAATCAAGCTACGGTTTTTAGAATCGGGACACAGCTTTTTTCCTCATGACACTGATTTCAGCAAAATAGAATGTGCTTTAAAGGAACAGCACAGAATTTACACTCCTGAAGATTATATGCAAGTAATGAGGGTTGCAAAAAAACAAAATGCACGTCAATAGAATGAAAATTGAGGATTTCTTATCTACATCAAAATTAGAAAAAAAATATAACTAACAGGAAGAAGACTGTAGACGGTGAAAAAGTATCTAGGCGTAGTGAAAAATAAATTTTAATTAAAAAGGATCTAATGTTTATCATTTATATGAGAGATGACTTAGATGAACAGTATAAAAAGGTTAATATAAAAAGAAATTTTCGCGGTAGGCCAACTTTTCAGATCTCAATTGAGGTAATGGAACCCCTTTGGCCTAGTGGAAAGCCTGTTCCTGAAGCTAAAATAAAAGATCTGAAGAGCCTTTTGCACCTTATTCCGGAGGATTCGCATCACTCTTATGTTAAACCTGTGGGAGACAGTAGAATCAATGTAGACTTGGAAGGATTTTCAGGCAAACTTGATTTCGAGTTAGAGTAAGAAAATGAATAATTTAAACAGTATAAGTACATTATATTGGTAGCTTTTCGAAATATTTCGATTATTATATTTAATTAGTTTATAACGGAAGATTTAAATAAAAATATTAAAATATAATATATAGATATTTTGCTATTTTCCCTACTTACTTTATAAACATATTCTGTTAACAAAGAACCAACCCACACTAAAGCTTTATTGTAACAAGGAGTCAGAAAGGTTTTTGAAGTGAAAACTTCTTGAGCGGCGTTGTGCACTTTTTATGTAATGGGTAAAAAATGTTAAACTCGCGTCAGGACACGTGACCTGATCGAAAATTCGTAAGACGGAGGGAGAATTGTCATGTTTGTGTACGATAGCGCAATAACTGAATATTGTATTTTACCACATAAATGATAGTACTTTTATACTGATAATTAAAGCAATTCGTGCAAAATTATTCCCTAACCATTCCAAAACATCAAAAATGCACAACGTTAATATTCAAGTTTTCACTAAAACTACTTTTTCTTTAAATTTGACTAGACTTTATACTTAAATACATAGAACGCATTGTCTTTTACTATTTTGTAAAATAACCCCATTATAATTACGGACAGTCATGTTTCTTTACATTGTTTTATTAAAACCTTAATTTTCTCGAAACTGGCATTGTGTGGACTGGTTCTAGTTTGCATAAGTAGATCCATACTAGAACATGAACTTTGAAACATTTTCTTCTATCGCTTGTATCTTTAATACCTGTGATTGTTTATAGCACTGGCATTGTAAGCAATTCCAGGTGACGGTGACTGATTTCTACCAAAAGGATTCAAAATAATATCTAGGATTTAAATATACATACATAAGGTAAATAGTCGATTAACTGTTTGCGTGATTCAACAACTTAAATAGTCAGGTCGACATTGTGTACAAGCCTAGTTATCGTTTATGTCAATGGGAATCTCTTTGACAACTTTCGCTTTAATATGGTATATGTATTATTTTGTACGTTGTTATACACTCAAGAGCAAATAGCAATAAAAAGAAATCTTTTGTAAGAACTGTATCAAAATTGGTTGCAAAATAAGAGATATATTAAATTTAGTATTTAAAAAAGAGTGGAGTTGTAGTGGCGATACCTCACTATCTCTCTCAGATAGATGCATTTAAATAGCGGTTACGCCATAGTTTTTATCATGCATCCTTATTTTGTTATTTGGCAAGTACCCCAACTACCAGATTCAAAACGATGGTACCCTATTTATTCCTAAGTAGATTTTAAAACTTCTTTGTTTTCAAAATTCGAGTTACGTAACAATTTGACGTAAATAATAAAAAAAGTGTGTCGACTCAACTACCCTGTTGGCCTTATTTGCAACTTGCAACTATTTACTTCCAAAATTTCGTTTATATATTTACAAAAGCTTTCGTATTATATATTTACGCTATATTCTAAAAACCGATTCGTACCTAGTTTCATTCTTAATTGACGTTGTGTTCTATTTTCAATTTAGTAACTTAACCGATTGTGCAGCTTTTCATATTAAAACTGGGCAAATAATAAAATCGAATTAACGTATCAAACATATATACGAGGTTCTCTGCCTTTTACAGTTTAATTTAACGAGTATGTATTTTACTGTAAATACTCCAAAAGTTAAATGGAAGCATCCTTCATTTAGCTTTACAGCCTTGAGGCGTTACTTACATCATAAATACCCGGAGTATGAACCCAAACGAGATGTGTTTCGCATTAAACAAAGTTTTTTAATCATCATCAACAGCCTGTTAATGTTTACGTAGATGAGGCTCATAGCACAGTGCAAATGGATTTCAGTACGTAGCTAAGAATTGGTAAACGCAACATTAGTTTAATACTACTTTAGCAAAATATAAACAATAATTTGAGCTAGTAGTAAAAGCTAGGATGTATTAGGCAAGAAACCTATTAGGAAAGTCACTAATTTATTAGTGACTATGATTAATACAAGAGTAAAGGAAGGCCACCAGATATAACTACATATTCGAAGATGAAATATAATAAAAGCCAAAATACTACTTTCCAGAAGTGCCAATAAACAAAAATCTCCGTTCTACTTTTATTTTTTTTTTGTTTTGATTAAGATATCTTTTTAGCTCTTTATGTTTTATAATTATGAAATTATATATGTTACAACATTTTTGGCGAGTTAAAGTACTAATGAAAAATTCTGGGTAGAAAACCAATCTTTATGCGAATATCATCATCATGGCTAAAATGGCTTTTACAACATTTCAACCGTAAAGAATATATAACTTATACAATAATCCTGCGTTATCAAAATACTCCATTCGGGTAGAAAGACGTGGTTACATAGGATTGCAAAAAAACAATAGCTTCAAGCTTTACCGTATTGCTTTGGTCCATTTTTGTGTAGATGGAACACGAAAACTACTATGACGTCTTCAGTGATGATGAAAGGTAGATGTCACGTACGGCCAGACTTGCAGAGACATAATATACATTTTGTATATTGGCACGTCGCACATACACCGCATAAATCTTATATCGGACACTTACAGTGCTTGCACGCCATCACGCCCTACTATACTATACTAGACTCTGCCCGCGGCTTCGCTCGCGTAAATGTAGGTTAGGTTTGGTTAGAAATAAAAAAAAAATCTGAATGGAAGGTAAGCTATGTCCTTTTCTGTTGCCCTGACAACATGTATGCGAAATTCATGATGATTGGTCGAGTAGTTAAGGTGTGAAAGCGTAACAAACAAACTCACATTCACATTTATAATATTACTTAGGATAATACTACTCAGAATCTTTCTAATTTTTCTGCTGTCAATTAATCGTTGTTTATTATATTTAACAAGAATACCTTGCCCTGGTATAGCCATGATGATTATAATAAAATAAATTTTGCGCTATCACCTTACTTATAAAAATACGTATATTGGTAAACACTTATCTTCAACTAGTAAAACGTCAATGTACATAAGCCTTAAATAAGTCTCGCGCGTTTCACCCGGTGGTGTATATGCGACTTTAATGAGTATTAGAAGCTCAACACTCTCCTGAGAGTTAAACTCATTCAAATATCGACCTTCGAAATCTTGTTGAATTTATTGAAAGCCGATTGAACTAAATCGATTGAAAACAATTAACTGCCGTTAACATTCAAGGGGTGTTTGTTATTATATTAATAACAAAGGTTCACTAATGACTATATTATATTATAATAATAATAATATAATTAATGAATCACAACAAATACTAAGATATTATATAACCGTCTAACACAAGCATTATTTTACTCCAATCACTAAGCTTGTAAAATAGGCTTGACAATGAAACAAATCATCTTATAACAGCCTACTTCCAATAGCGTGGGAGACTTTACAAACAACATTATTATTTGCGGACCACACAATTTTTTATCCTGTGTGTGGATATATAGGATATTATGCAGCGCTTATAGTTATAATGTTATAATATAATGTTATAAGTTACTTATAGTTATTAACAGTTGCTTATAGTTATAAGCGCTGCATAGTGACGAAGTGACTTACCATTGCGGTGATTTTGCTGCGATTCTCGAACAATTGTACTGTATTTAGACGTTTAAATCTACAAACATGCCTTTGCCGTGGTGATTTCTAAAAACAGTTCATATATTTTATTTACATATCCAAATCAGTAAATTTTGAGCTTCCAAAACTTCTTAATTTTTTACTCAGTAATTTTCTGTCAAATTCAGAAGTCATGTCCCTATAAATGTCAGTCCCCATAAATATTGCAAATCAATTCAACTATAAGTATAACAAAAAATTCGTAGTATCGGCTTTCTTCTTACCGCATGTTCTTGTTATCAAAATAATATTAATCTATTAAAATTAAGATTTTAAATAAAAATATATCAAAAGAGTACATTAAAATACGACCACACTTTACTGTTACACGCTACATAAGTGATTATTTTTGTACCGTTATTAATTTAGCAGATCTGATAACATTTAAGACGCAATTTTCTACTCGTTGAGTCCTGATAACGAACGTTGTGTAAGAAGGTATGACATCATTATGAATACGGATTGTAGGACCCCATTTCTATTATGAAGATACGACTGTCAGACGCAAATAAATCCTCCTGACAAGCTGTCTATTCTTGACCCAATTAGTATATAAATACATTGCTGGTTGTTCCAGATTAAATATTAAGCTTTTACTTGTGATCGACCCTGTATTATTTGGCAAAGTGGCCTCTTCTATACTTAATAATATATCGACGTAAATACTACCGGCGATGCAGCCGATATCTTATTTTTGTCAATTCTTTTTTTAAACATTTTTTTAGGTTAGTTAATTCTTTTGGAGCAGTTTATAGCCAAAGAATTGGTTCCTTTGACTATGCCAACTTGCCAGATTATTGACTTTATAATTGCGGCAATTATGTTAAGGGATTGTTGTATGTACTTATGCCCATAGTAGGTACTTCCTTACGTAACTTCAGGAAATCTTCTCACTGCACATATATTTGGCTACGATCTTCTGTTGCGTAGTCTAACGGGTAATAATACAGCTTTAATAGCATTGTTCTGTCCCATGGTTTTTAGAAAATCTCGATGTTACTTATTTCAAAATAATTACATTGCTCGATAATATATAAATGTAGACAATGAATTCGAAACCTTTCTTGAGGTCCATATAATTATGGTGATATGCTATAAACAATGAGTAACGACTTATAAACATCATTCCAACATAAAACTAAAAAATCTGTACTGCTTACATTTACAAAGATGTATTTAAATCTTCTAATTAATGTTTGTATAAAAACATGAAAATATACATAAAATATTTTTGGTATTATCTATAATGGCATGTTATACAAGCAAAAACTACAACCAGATAGGTCATAACTTTCTAGAAGTCCAACAACACTAACCAATTTATATATTCTGCCGTACCAAGCAGACAGTAGCTTGCCGTTTAAAAATGCAAAACAAAATCGTACGGCATAGAAAAAATAGCGTGCACGACTATCTCCAACAACAATACAAATAAAATGTGATGTGTATTGTTCGCCGTAAGCCACGAAGATTTAGACGAACGAAGTCGATTACGGTACCAAAACTCTTGCCAACGTTTGTCTAAAACAATAAGAAATAGGCCCAATATAAATTTCCATGAAGTCATATGTTGGCTACGATTGGAACCAATAGGTGAGGTCACGTATGTGGGATGTCTGAATTCGTTTTTAGGCAAAAGGTAGTCCTTACGACATCGGTGTGGTTTATGTTATGAGAGGCAGCCAGCTTGTTTTTTAAGTATAACTTACTTCGATGAAGTTTTTACTATACTTTGTGACTTTGTAACTATATTGTAATCATAGTTTACCTTTATTGAATTATTTATTTTCTACTCGTTCTACTGAACTTAATCGATTACTTCGTTGGTTCTGTAGCTTAAAGTAAATTACTTGTGGCCTATTTTCTGACCCTAGTTTCGACTCGCGGGTAGGGGAAAGGAATACTAGGTTTTGTTAAGAAACGGGCACGATAAGCGCGTCTATTATTCTAAAGCTCAGAATACACAGAATACATATTTAGAATAGCGGCTGCGTCTAACTCATAATTGAAAAAGTGAAGTGCTTTTTCGGTGAGTAGTACAAAGTAAATGTAAAAAGAAATATAGATTCTAATATCAATATTTCTTTAGCGCCAAAAGATGGCTCTTGAGATTACACCAGGTCTAACAACAACCAGGTATTATCCCTAGAAGAGAGACATAAAAAACTCAATCTAAATGACTTGCCTCGCTCAATCCCGCTATAGCTTCTAACCTACGTCATTTTAGTATTGCATGACGGTCTGAAGGAATGCGACGTTATCACACGGTGACGCAGCTGTTCTCTCGCCCTCACTACTTGTATAAGGGTTGTTACTTCGTGATTTTATTTCGTCTTCTCGCATTTCATGGCATATTACACTCAGCGATGGATGGTTGGCACTCAGTCTATTATGGTAAACTTAACGAGCTATTATAAGGTTGCAAACAGTAAGGTTCCTTCTCAGGAGTTAAGAGTAAAAGTTGGCAGTAGTTACACTGTTAAGCATGCATACGCTCACGACTACTTCTCGAAAAGATAGAGAAAAAGAAGTATTACAGCCATATTTTGCAAGGTAAGGCAAATCATATATCTATAAAGGTCCCACATAATAGTGGACGAGCCCATTGCCGTCCAACGGGCACATCGCCAGACTCCATGGTGTTGCTGAGGTTTTATTATCATAAGTTGGTAGTGCTCCACCAACTGAAATATTTCGTATTTCTGTTAAAACATTGCCGTGTGTTTAACAGAGATATATATCTATATTCATCAACATCATGGACGTTGGAATATGTAGGTATTTTTTAATAAGTAAATACAAAAATACAATCATGTACCTACACAATGAACGATTCAAGTTTAGTTAAATTAGCTGAACGGCATTGGATGAGCGTCACTAGATCTATGATAGATATAGAAATGTGGATTGCCGATGGACGTGCCCTGCGGTGCAACATTTATAAACAGACCTGATAGAATTATCGTCCTAAATTTACAAAAAGACACTAGCTTGCACAACAAAGTCTATGGCTAAAAGAAAAGTACGTTTTGTCTATTAAAACTATTTCAATTTTAGTAAGCAATAAAAGAATATTTGAAGAAGCTTGTCACTATTTTTCTATTAAGCTTACTAAAATTGACTGTGACATAAGTCTGTGAATCACACAAATATTTGATCGAGCGGCGATACTGCTATGTGCGGCGCATTGGCTGTGGTGAGGTAATAAGCCTCTAAGTCATCCACGCGGCCGTAATATCTCATGCCTAACTCTAACAAATACCCAAATATTCGCTATATAAAGGCTTTCATAGCACGACACAGAGGTCTAGTAAAAAGTCGATAAAGTTATTTTAGGACGTAACCGTTGTAAATGTACGAAATAGGTAGGCATTAGGCTGATTCCCGTTCTCATTATACCTTTAGGAAATTGTTTTTCGAGGCACAATCGCCTGATCCCCGATAGAGGGAAATTTACCGATCAGCCATTTATGGAAAATACCTGCTAATAGGTAAACCTTTATGTAAGAACAATAAGTGCTTTGTTCTTACGTTATTTATTTTGCTATTGAATGTTTACAATGAGAGTAATTCGGATACATTTGAGATCAAAGATAGGACATAGATATTTCTTGATAGAGGGGAAGATAACAGGTTCTTACCATTCATGATTGCTTAGCAAGCTTTACACGTTAGTAATTCTATGTAGTGTTATTTGAGTAGGTATAGGCACTATAGTGCTGTGAGTTTGTCTTTGGTACATTCCTTTATGTAAGTTCTTTAATGTCTGGTTATTAAGGAGTATAATATGTTTTATATTATATTTGGCCTAAGCTACAAACAAAACTATCAGAAATATGTATGACTGCTGTTGTGTATAATAATACTTAGGGTCTTATCTTATTTAATCTGTTTGACTTTCGTATCAATTATATCAAATTTGATTGTTTGTTTATGTTTAAGCAATACTACAGGATAGCATTCTGAAGGTAATTAGTCGATATATAAATTACGTGCCTTGCAAGATTTCTTGCCGATTTTCATACAACTGATTAGACGGAGATTGACATATATTCATACATACTCTATAAAAATTGAATACTGCATAATATTAGTATGTAAGTTTTATATGAATAAGGGGTAGACATGAAAACTAATAATAGTCGTTAGTCCACTGGCGTATTTAGTGAGATCACGAGACGGCCAGTGTTCATAATCTTTCTGTAAAGCAACTCTATTCTCGGCCATATTCTGCAGTGCAATCTGTAAATGCCTGGCTAGCACGTAAGTTCTTGACCTTGACTTTTAAGGTCTTCCTTTGTCAACGATCACCTCTAAATTACCTATGATAGATAAATACGTTTTGTTTCATTACCATCACAAAAAAACTAAATCACTTATTTGCTAAGATTACTAACGTAGAAAAAATATTCCATCTCCCGACGAACTAATAAACAATTTAATATAAAAACATCTTCATTCCTAAAACAATCAAATAAGGATTACTAGATCCAAGATGGGAACACAGAAGTAAAATTAATAAGAAAGTGGACCTTTGTTAAAACAACACTGGAAGAAAAGTTATTGTTTAATAAGTTACAGAATGAGAACTGACAGAATAAAAAAGTCTATCTCGAATTGCTTTGGTTGTTGGATTGACCTAATATTTACTGTTATGTTCTCGAAGGAAGCCATATTAAATGTACGAAGTTAAAATAGATAGAAACAATGATATTATCCTAACTATTAATATTATAAATGCGAATGTGAGTTTGTTTGTCTGTTACGCTTTCACGCCTGAACTACTTGACTGATCATCTTGACTGATCATCTTGAAATTCGCATTCACGTTTTCAGTGCAACAAAAAAGGACGTAAGGTACATTTCTTCCATAAAATGTGCTGTTACTAATTTAACCCAATCTACATACAATATGTTACCAACGCATCCAAAGTGAAGACTCAAAAGTTTCGCAATTGGGACGTTATTCTATTGGCCTCAAAACAAAATCGCTTTAACAAAATGTCTTGCAAAACATTTAAAGCGCAATTATTTGAATGTTACGTATCTCTTTTAAGTAAGCTCTTTCCATATACATTGCGCTACTTATTAGTATGAAATATATTAAAAAACACAGTTATAATAAAATATCCTGGGCACCAGATTATCAACATCCATCACCGTAAAAGTAGCATGTCTAGTTTAAAATTTTATTTTATTGAAACCTATTCGGACATAAACTAACATAACTTCTGTTATGATGAATTCAATGTTTTTACACTAAAAATGGCCGACTAACATAAATCTGCCTAATAATAAGGCATTACCGTATTATACAGAATCATTTTTAAAAAATGTATTACTCGCGAGCGATACAATCGCTGTTGTAGCTAATCACTTGAAAAAGTTGCTATGCTAACATACAAGTTTAAATTGTAGAGTGCCACAGTAGCGCAAACATTAGTATATGCGATTACTGTGCTTTACAACGTTCTCTGTCCGATGAACCACATATGGTACATAACAATTGATTTTCTATTGTGACTATCACGGGACTGTGAATGGGTTAAGTCACCGGTTTGATTGCCATGTCAGGCAGTCTTATTGGATTTTTCTGTTTCGCAATTGTTAGTAGCAGCAGGAAATCTGGATCTGTATCCGGTAGACGACAATAGGCTCAACTTCTATTATGAGGGACCTGAAACAATTGCTTTTGAAATGTGTTTATACTAACTACATCTTTGACACTCTATTGGGGGTATTGGACTAGATATGTATGTATGTATTTTAAATGATAAATTCAAAATCTGAGTTCCAGGCATAATCCAAATCGGTTTTCGTAGCACAAGAGCCACAAGCCTAATATTCAATAAGACTGTATTCAAAAGCCGAGGAAAGGGTCAAACGATCCGCTAGGACAGATTGAACTTTACGCCAACATATTAATTTGTAATTTAGTTTAAATGCCGCGCTTTCAAATGTTTTCATGGACTTATAAAAGGATTACCAGTATCAATAAATTTTGTTAATGTCATTTCAAATGTCCAATTTACATAACATACCTACGCTTATTTATATATTTCAGATTTTTATTACAGGTATCTCTATAATTGAGTGTACGGTCGTGTGTCTCGGTAGTTGAGTTGTATAGATCATGAGGTGTGTGTGTGTGTGTGTGTTCGATTATCTAATGATGCAAAATCGAATAGAAATATTCTGCTGTTGTTCATAAAGGCTAGCACAGATAGTCGAGTTGAAGCAAATAAATAACATAGGCCTGTCGTCGCTATAAGAAAGAATTGATCGAAGACTATCGGCACATAGAAGTGTGTTATTAAATATTACAAAATGGTTTTAGATCCCACGTATGCCTATAGCCTATAACCTATTGCCGTCTACCGATCACATGTCCATATTCCGTGATGGTAATAAGAATGTCTGGAATATCTAGACATAAATAACCAATAACAGTTTTCTGGGCTAGGGAATTTAGAACCCGAGACCACATAGGCAATAGCAAATTTAATACCGTTGCACAGAATGTTTTATACTAAATTTAATTTAATATAGTGATATTAAATTAAGCAGTGGCTTAAGACTGCGCCGAGCGTAAGACAGATAATGACAGAGCTCGTGCGGCGCATATTCAAATCGGCGCGCGGCCGCCATAGTAAAATTGTATGGCGGATTTGAAGTGCTTTTTTGATAAATATGTATGTTTTTTGTCAACCAACTTAAATATTTGGGATGGACAAATTGTAATATAACTATTTGTTTCGTTTAAGCTGTAAAATAGGATAGATTTCTACTGTTATAATCTAAAAATCACGTAACACGAGCTTAGATTTATGCATTTTTCGTGCAAATTTACGTAATTTTGTAAGCAAAAATATTAATTATTTTAAGTTTTTTACACGGAGTAATTGTAAACACATTCATTGTTATGATAAATGTATATTTTATATTTGTATTAAACAAAAAGTGTTGATTTTATTCACTTAACTGTGAGCGCCTGTTTTGGCACATTTCGCTCGGCGCAGTCTTTAGCTGAGGTAGCTTATTGACAAAGGCAAAAAATACAAGGCTTTGTAAGTTGTTGTCTTTGTCAACATAAGACAGTTTATGTTCAGAGATGGCTCTAACCAAGTTGGTACGACAGATGCTAGCCAGGTGACATTACTCGCTAAATAGCTCCAGGTGTCGTTAAAATGGATTAACTGATTAATGGATGCAATCTACTGCTGTGTACCTTTGAAAATTTAATGGCGTCTTAAGCAATCTGATAGCCAACATGCCTCGGGCGACTTGTATTTGTTTGCACGAATGGTTTATGGAATGGTTATGAATTTAATGCCCACCGTTTAAAAGTAAATGTGGTCCATAGAAAATTGTTTCTTGACGGGGTAGGTCTTGTGTCGAACTTCTATTTCTATAGCTCATCGAGCTATAAAAAAAGAAGTTCAGAGTTAGTTAACTGTACTGTATTTTCAAAAGAAACAGAAAATATGTTTTATATGTTTGGTTACACGACAGCATCTGTTATCACGAGAAGACTGAACAACCAAAAGCAAGCTACCGTAATGACAGGAAAAGAGTAAAAATAGTATCATAAACAGTATAATATTATTTTAAAATTTGTGTTATATAAAACCGTTATAAGAGACGTGTGAATTTGTAAAATTTTGATACGTGATACGTGTTCCAACACCAACTAGAAAAAGACTGAATGTTTTTAAAAAGGTTCAACATATAAACATGGTAAAACAACAAATTCAGAAAATCACAATCATCTTTACTAATATTATAAAGCTGAAGAGTTTGTTTGATTAAACGCGCTAATTTCAGGAAGTATTGATTCGAATTAAAAAATTATAATTTTTTAATTCGAAAACAACAACACAACAACACACAACACACAAAAATAATTATTTTAGTATTGGATAGCTCATTTATCGAGGAAGGCTATAGGCTATATTACATCACGCTACTACCAATAGGAGTGGAGCATCCATGAAAAATGTTGCAAAATTGGGGAAAATTCTCTTATGTGAAGCAGACGAAGTTGCGCGAGTCAGCTAGTACCATATAAAATTTCTCTTCGGCAACAGGGGTTCGACACGAAGACTATATACGATAATTTGAAATGTCTGACGTATTTCATTAATGTATTGTTTTGCTTGCACAGAAACGCGCTCGTCGCTTCAAGAACCAGATCCTGTGCGACCTGCACTTCGCGGACGTCGCGCTCATGGAGTGCAGCGACTTCATGCAGCAGCTGCGCAGCTTCAAACCCCAGTCACTAGGCTGCGCCGTCGCACGGCGCAAGTCTTCCACCACCCTTATATTCCCGCTGCCACCGCAAGCCTGCTCAGGTACAGTTAAACCACGTTTCTAAGTCTGTATACGGTACGGCTAAGGTTGTGAAGTGGCGGCCACGCACCGGAAGACCGACGACCTGGCAAGGGTCGCGAAAAGTGGTTGGATGTGGACGACCCGATCTGTGTGGAAAAGCTTGGGGGCGGCCTATATCTGACAGCGGATGTTTTTCGGCTGAGATGATGATACGGTAAGGTTACGATTTACATTTATGTCTGTGTACGATAACGGCATATATCTAAAATATAATAGATGTGTTTTGTTATATGCCATTGGGCTGTTATAATCCTTTGTTGCTATAAGCCAATTCACTTGGTTCGTACGTATGGATAATAATAGAACCAATACATACTATCGTGTCAATCTATATTGTTTCTTAAACCTATTAAGCTTAAGATAACTTGTGTTTTCGATTCGGAGATTTACGTTTTCGCAGACGATGTTTCGCGATGTACTATATTCTAACCATTTATGTTTACAGAGAGAAATTCAGATTTATGTATATTTTATTGTTAGTAGTATTATTCAATGCTTAGAATATAATTTACCAGATGTATTTTTAGCCTTTGTTATATTAAATGTAAATGAATAACAACTTGCCTAAGTTTATATATATTTATAGAAACTTGTTGTAAATTATAATATAATTTTGTTCGAACTTGCGTGAATTGTTTTGAACTGAATCGGGGTTTTTAATAATGAACATTACGTTCTTGCCATACGGAATCATGTGTTAACTGAACTAAATCTAGTGCCATTAAGAACCCCGGTTAGGTCTTAAACGATTGGGGCAAATCCATAATAAGTATCACATTTGAATCTGAGCCTTTGATAAATTACCGCAGCAAGAGAAATCGGTGATAGAGGGCATATTCTTCACTCGTACTATTAAAATCTTAAAGAGGTTTCATTTATTAAAAGCCATCAAGCCGTTTAGGTCGTAGAGCTTGGCAACGATATATGTATATATGTATTACACTTTAAAAACCTTAACTTCCTTTAGAAGTAATCGGAAAATCTTTGAAATTCAAATCATAACATCATCTAATAAAACCTTTTTAAGTAGTTTAATTTCAAGTAATTGAGTTGTATTAGGGAGGCACTTATATTTCATCAAGTGCCGACCTACCTCCGCCGCATTGTTGGGGCATATTTATCGGAAAGGGTAGTTATCTACCCGGGTCACTACGGTTGGAGTCGGCGAGAGATGTCGTGCGGTGTTCCACTGGGATCAGTTTTGGGTCCGCTCCTGCGGAACATCGGACTGGGTGATGCGAGGTGCGCTCCTCCGTGGCGTCGGCGTTATTTGTTACGCCGACGAAACTCTTGTGACGGCGAGGGGTAAGTCGCACCGGGCGGTGGCCATATTGGCGACCGCTGGGGTTGCACAAGTCATGAGTCGTATCCGGCGATTGGGACTTGAGGTGGCCCTGTCCAAATCCGAGACCGTTTGTTTCCACGGTCCTCGGAAACGGCCACCTCCAGGGTCCTACATCATGGTAGGTGGGGTCCACATCGCTGTCGAGCCAACCCTTAAATATCTAGGTCTCCTGCTCGACAGCCGATGGGACTTTGCAGCCAACTTTCGTCGATTGGCCCCCCGTCTTCTGAGCGCTGCAGGTGCGCTCGCGCGTCTGCTGCCCAACCTACGAGGGCCAGGCACCTCCTCCCGGAGGCTCTACGAAGAGGTCGTGCGGTCCATGGCCCTTTATGGGGGGGTTTGGAGAGAAAACCTGACGGCCCGTAACATTTCAGCGCTTCGTGCGCCTCAGCGTGCAATGGCTGTCAGGTGAATTAGAGGCTACCACATGATCTCGTTCGAGGCAGCGAGCCTCTTCGCCGGATAGATGGCCTGGGACCTGGAAGCGACGCTTCTGGCGTCGCTCTACCGTTGGCGCCAGGAGGCGCTGGCTTGGGGCAAAGGACCACCTCCTCGCGCTTTAGAGGTGGCACGGTCCAAGCTCCGTCAGGTCCTGGTGGACGAATGGAGAAATCGACTTGTGCACCCCAGTGCCGGGCACGCCACAATCGTGGCGGTAAGATCCGCTTTTGAGGAGTGGCTGGAGAGACGGCATGGCACCCTCACCTTCCAGCTGACACAGGTAATGACTGGCAACGGTTGCTTTGGCCAGTTCCTGTATCGCATAGGCCGGCAAGAGACGCCTGGTTGTCATCACTGCCGCGACGTTATTGAGGACTCGGCGCTGCACACTTTAGCGGACTGCCCCGCCTGGGCATCACAAAGCCATGAGTTGATTGCGGCAGTCGGTATGGTTGCCCTCTCGCGTCCTCTGCCGACCGAGGTTCAGTGCATGGTCCGGAGTGAGAGATCGTGGAACGCTGTCACCTCTCTCTGTGAGGAAGTAATTGCCGTCAAGGAAGCGGCGGAGCCGGAGAGAGAGCGCTCAAACCCTCTCCCAAACCGTAGCCATTAGTTTTAAAATAATTATAGCACTAAAACATATAATGTCCTCCAGACCGAATTTCGGCCACGGCGGCCAATCTTAACGGAGACTGGCCATCTGCGCAGGAGAAATTATAGTGCACAAGTATGTGCGCAAACACAAGTGCACTCTCTGTTCCTAACTCTCATAATCCGATGGGACGGTAATCCGACACGACCGGAGAGAGATCAGGCGCAGGACTAACGGTTTTACATGCTTCCCGAGGCACGGGGTGTCTAACACCGCCAACTTCCTAACTCCGGGCTCGTATTGAGATTTTTAAACAGAAATATCCAATATCTTTTTGTTGGTCCGACTCGGGATTCGACCCCGAGACCTCATGCACAGCAGTCGCATTCCCTACCGCTGTGCCACGGAGGCATATATATATATTTTATTTTTTTTTCATTTAATTTTTACAAAATTTGAGTATTATTTCGGGTCATTATAAAATTAACAATGTTCGCGAAACAAGTCTTTAATTAAGTTGTAAGTACTACTTAGCTTGATCGTAATCATAAGCTGAGAAAGCAAATTCTTTTATGGTTGGCTAATCCGCCCTTCGACATCACTTAAAGTTTATAAAGTTGATAATTATCTGATTACACCAACTTGAACCGAGAGCTTTCCTTGTATGGCTGCTATCGAGTTCTTCGTTAGCGGGAATTGGTAAACTTTACTTGCATTTCAAAGTTATATTAAAGGAATAAATTGACTTATTATCTACTATAGTACTTTCTACGGAATAATCCTCATTAGGGATGTCAATATTAGAAAGCCAAAATTCATTCTCACGGGAACGAGTTACACCAAAACATGCTGTAAAGAACGCGTTAAAAACAAACTTTCCCTTTAGGAGCTAGGTTCTACGCATAACACCCTCACTTTTTTATAGGGAGTTGAAAATAATAAAATTATTATACATAAACCTTATCAGTTTTGAAAAGTAGTACCAAATATCGCCTCACTTTCTTTAAGTTTCTGTCTTAAAAATAATGTCGTTTCAATTAAATAGAGTTATAATAACAGCTTTTATAAATGTTTGATAAATTGGAATATAGAAATGAGAGAGAAGACACAAATAAATACGCTGTCGCATTAATAATATAAAATAAAACAATCACAAATATATTAATAATATTTGAAAATATATGGACACAAACATTATTAACACATGTTTTATATTATTTTTCATTAAAATTATCTTCTCGGTATTTCCACCACAATAATTTAAAACAAAACAGATACTTTGGTACGTGATGCTGAAAGCAACCACGTCTCGGTTTAACGCGACCAGCCCGCTCGTATTCTCATAAATCTCGTAGGTACACCACTATTCTGCACTAGATTGGCTTATACATATAATCATAAGTACAAAGCGAGTCAACAACCCAAGTCTCCCTAAGGTTTTCTAAAAACATGGAGTTTCAATTATGTGGCGAAGCTTAAGATACTAAAATTTGCATCTTTGTTTCAAGAATTTACACATTTTTGGAGTGTTGTCTCCCACGTTTCGTTTTTTTCATGCATAAGAAAATTTTACTGTTTGTGCTGAAATGTTAGTAAATGCATTATACAGCATTTACTAACATTTCAGCACAAAGGATATAAGCTATCAATGTTACGGTATAGTTGAAGACGAAGGTAATGCTATTGAGCTGTCATGCGCGTGTCACAACTCTGTGTAGGTGAACATGAAATGACGGAACTAACTCAGTCAGCTACATCTACCTAATAGACCGCATACCTACTATTGGCACCAAGCAAGCACTTTAATTTTCTAACAGAAAACTTAAGAACTTGCCAAATTAAAACAGTTTTGCTTAAACCTAGAATTTCAAAATCAGCAATAGCCTAAGCGCTCACTTACCAGCTCGATGAAGCGTCGACTCGATTATGCGGCACATATAGAATATCAAATGAATAAAATAGTTATTCTCGTTACATGATTCCACATCAACATTGAAACGTTTACGTGCTTACAAAATAAATAGCCGATAATCTCAAGATGCGCCACTAGAACTCAATTTACATACATATATTAGATACCAGCAAATACGATTGGAAATAAAAATAGCACTTGCAGAAATGGAATCGATTCCATCCTAACGTACGACTGTCTTATCGATCCAGTGCTCTAAGTTTGCCTAAGCCGATAGTGTGATGGATTGAATTCCCAGGTCGTAAAATATATTATGGCCGTTAAGGGTTTACCTGCTAGGAAATTCTCAGAAGCAGCACGGACTCTCGAAATGCTTTAGGCTGTAATAGATTTGATATGTGTAGCTGTGGACTTGTTTTTTATTACCTTTGGTGGCAGATGATGCAGAGGTCTACCTGATAGTAAACGGTAACTTTCGATCATAGTCATGACTATAACTTGCTGTATGTTTGACACTTAAATAAAAGTAATGCCGAGGGTACACTGCGAATACCTGTTATAAAGGAAAACGAATATGAGTGGCCTTGGAGTATTGACTACGTAACAAACACAACCTGCAGGGTGTCTGAAATAGGCAAAATGGTGGTACTAACCCGTTCGCGACTAATATTATATGGGACAAAACATATTAATAAAAAATACTGCCGCCACTGATAGGAAAACCGGATGTTGCCTTCTGGGAGAAGCCCTTTTCCTATCAGTGAACACCAATTGAGCAAATGAGACAAGCTGTAGGACTAGTTGTCACATGCCCATCTCACCTGTATTGCCATCGAACAAGTTACAACCAGGTTAATGTAAAATATACCTAGTATGATGTGATTTTTCCAAAAGTCATTACATTTCGTTTTTCATTTTTGAAAGCCCAAAACTATTGTATTTTTTATGAGATCAAACATGTATATATGTTTATGATTTCTACATATTAAACTATTAAGTGAGTCTTAAAAATGTTCCTTTGCATAACCGCAAACATAAAGACAAATACTACGTTATCATTCAAACATAGCTTTAAGTGCCAAATTACAACTGCAAACGTCGATGTACTCCTAAGTCAAAATGGTGTCCAAATGTATAAAAAATTGTTTTACGGTCAGCGACCCCAATTAATCTAACAGCGACGGTTAATGCAGATAAACTGTCGTTGTTCCGCGACGCGGACGACGCGGGGCCGCACCAATGTTCCGTTTAATTGACAAGATTAAACGCGCCAACCATTCGCTACTCCTTTTAAACGTTCCTAAACTCACAGAACTGAATAATTACGTTCAGTTTTACTTTCACTTAAATGAAGATTTCGCCTCCAAGTTTGGACGGAATTAGTGCTCAGTTAACAAATTTATTTCGTCTTGAAGATGCTTACATTTTATACGTTTTGCTTGGACAGGTATAATTTGTTCAACTTCTAAATGTCACGTGATTCTCTTGTTAATAATGATGTGCTTGTTTGTTAAGATAAGTATAATGTTCGTAGTATTTGTCCAACTACTCGTTCCTATTTAGTCCCTCACCCTTTGAGCATTTACACCGTTATTTCTAATGCTGCTAAATGCCACAAATATGTTTACAAACAAACAAGTTTTGTAATTTCAATATTAATAACGGATTATAAAACGTTCTAATTTCAGTAGAACTGCTATATGCGTACTTAAAAGTAAAATTTAAATAAAAAATACATAATTTCATGAAATTGACTAGTTGTTTAGGCTATCAGAGCTATCAAATTATCTAACATTCATAAGAGCAGCGATAGCTCAATGGGGAGCCCAACAGACTGCAATGCCTCTGCAGACCCTCTGGTCTCGGGTTCGAACCCACGTCGCGCACCTCTGACTTTCGGAAGTTATATGACTTTTCGAAATTATGTGCGTATTGATTGACAATTATCGCCCGCTCCGTGCCTCGGAGAGCACGTTAAGCCGTTGGTCCCGGCTGTCATGAACATCTATGGCAGTCGTTATTGGGAGAGTGTCGACACAAAAGATCCCACTGGGTCGAAGTGTCGCCGGTCTGCACTGACTGGCCCCTACATAAGATTAGATAAGATCTAACATTCATACATATGGTGAGTGTGATTGCCAGCCCATCGTAGTAGCCTAAAAACATAATACATATTTCATGCCAAAAATCTATTATCACCTGTTTTCGAGAATTCATTATTATTTTCGATGTATAAGGATTATTCGTCGTTGAGTACATCTATAATTATCAATGACTCCTTCTCCATATAAAGTTTTACTATGTGGAATCCCACACTTCTCCATATGCCTAAAAATGGAGTACAAAGTTTTTACTTGACGTAATACCTACAGATATAATTCTTTATAAAAAAATATTTACAGATTTCCTATATAAGTAATATAAATATTTATAGAAATATTTACAGATTTTCTTTATATATAATACACAACAATCTGCACTATAAACTCGGATATAAGGGTACAAGTCCTTCAACTTTCTTCATAATAGTCACACGTGTTTCTCTGCACGTGTCGAAATAGACACCCTTTGTGCTATTACTCACGTTTGTAACGTAAAATACTCCTCACCATGAGTCACAAATTTCCTTTTTCGTTCACTTATCTCTTACAATTGACAAGGCATGAAAGTGAAATTCTTTTAAGGTAACTTTGTTTACACTCTGTAGCTAGATGCAATAAAAAATATTTATTGTTTGTTTTATTTGCGTAGGTACATAGACAAATACTCGGTTGCTTTTCAGCAGCCATGGTCACTGGGAGACTCTCGAAACGTCGGGGAAAGTGTAAACATAAATATAAATAGTATAATATGTAACAGTTTTTCAAAATTTTGTAATAAAGTGTCAAATAAACAACGCGATAAAATCCGTATATAGTAGTTTAATTTCAATTTATATTTTATGTTATGATTTTTATATGTTGACTATGGAACCAGATTTCTGAAATAAATAAATTATTATATATATATTATTATTATGGTACAATATTTTGTCTTTTCGACAGCACTAATGGTGTAGTGATTTTGATCCCCACACGGGACAAAAATTTGTGTGATCCACAAATGGTTCTTCCGAGTCTGAGTATACTTTGTGTCCGTTGTCTGAATGTTTGTAAAGTTCCCCGCGACACAGTTATTACAACTAGCGCGGAAGCGGCTGTTTAAAGAAAAATATTAAACAAATTTTACATCATATACGACTGTACAGTATAACTTTGAAGGCTGCAATATTCTGTAGCAGCCTTCGACATTAGTTATGACGTTGAAGGCTGATAGCAGCCGGCTCGTATGACCGTCGGTGAATAACGTCAGCGCGCCAATGGAAAATACATGTTACCTGACGATCAACACTTAATACTCGTACAACGTAGTACCAGTACTGTATATTGATATGACGTTTATGTATCGATATACCTTTTTCTATAACAGTTCCGTTTTTGGGTTCGTGGTACTCTAAGCCGATTAATATTTATATTATATGAGTACTTTATATACTTTTTTAATAGCATCGCGGATCCTAATTAAAATACAAGAAAATATTTTCATTTTTAATATGCCATTTTGTTTAGGAATGTAAAACGTTAAAATTATATTACCTCCTAGTGCTTTTCATAAATGTAAACCCATGTAGAATATAAAGGCGAAAACGTTTATCGTTCGACAGAACGATATTTACGTATAAATATGAAGACAGCCTCGCTTTTATAATTGAAGACATCTAAAATTGATGCCTAGAAACTTCACTTAGCCTTGGACATTGATCGATAACACAGCTAGTTTAAACGTCTTTAAAATTTTAAACCTACAGCGCTATGTTTTTTTTTCGCCTCACGCTTGAGTTTGAGTTTGAATGACTTTAAATGACAAGCGAGTTAGGGAAAGAAAGAGAGACCATAATAGTACTCCCAACATTCTCGTTGAATATAAACCCTTAACATGCACCTAAGGGATCAAAACGAAGATAAAAATTGAGAGCCAGGGGCATTCAGAATGTACCTCTGCCAGATAGAAGTTGAACTTGTGTTTTAAAAGGTTTATTATAATTGTATATTCTGTCTAAGGTAAAAACAGCAATTTTACCTGTCGTATTAATGAGAATATGAGAACTCTGTCAAACTAACTTCGTTCAGCGCGATTCTTTCGTTAACTTTGCAAATATATTTCAGTTACGAATACAATACTAAAATACGTAATACAAATATACTTGGGCACGATAACTGGTTGCTCATTTTCAGTAGCAATATTGAGGCATATGCTCACTGAACAATACACTAACATCTGTTAGTAGTTCATTGGTGTTCATACTGCTGTCTCCGCACCGCGTCACAACGAAATAACTTAAACCTACAATATTTTGTTGCACATAACAGATTTTTTTTAAAAACATCTTCTCTTAGTATATTTCCAGTGTCTCGGGACACTTTAGAAACATTCAAACAACGGACACAAAGAATACTCAGCTTGGAACAACCATTTGTGGATGACACAAAGTTTTGTCCATTGTTAAATGACCATTTAAACGACTACGCCATCCATGCAATCAAACAAAATAAAAAAATTGTTTGTAATTATAACGGTAACACTTTGTTACCGTTATTTAAGGGTATTTGCATAACTGTTACTATAAGAATTATTTATAAACTATGGTATTTTATATAAGCCGACGAGATTTAAAGCGCGACTTTCAGACCTAATTAAGGTTCGGGTATGTGGTCGCTACCCATTTTGCGGGAGATTTAAACAGACATGATTCACGACTAGATAATTGTTTCGAGTCAAGGTAATTTTGAATCCGTTGTTTTAATCCATATTAAGACTTCTGGGAACCAAATTTCGGCTTTGATACGACAGTGAAATTTCTTAAAAACTACCTATATCATTTTTATGTCGACTACAAAAAATACATCATTTAGTTGGTACAGCAACACTGTAAATGTATGCTTTTAGAATCGAACTTACTCCCCTAATATGTAAAATAATAATATTCCCACAATTATGTATACTAATTGCAAACACAGAGGTCGTGCTAACTGCCACCGAACGTTTTAATCTAATAAATATTATTAGAATTTTAATAGCATTTTTGCCTTTATATAATTTGGCTTGCTTAGTATAAAGCGGGATCTTAAATCATAAAAAGGAAAATATAGGTTAATTACTTTAATTATTATAATTAATTGCTATAGGTTCGAAACGTGCTTCATAGTTGACCTCTATATAATAATCAACTAAGCTTTCTCTGACATGGTTCTATAATAAATTGATATTGAATTAACACAAAGAATCCATACTAATATTATAAATGCGAATGTTAATTTGTTTGTTACGCTTTAAACCACTCGAGCGATCATCATGAAATTTCACATACCTACACTTTGTCAGTGGTACAGAAAAGGACATAGGGTATTTTTATCCTGAAAAAAGTTATTGCTCAAGAGCGAAGCGGCGGGTAAAAGCTAGTAAATTGATATTGAATGTCCACAAAAATATATATACCTCGACCAAACACCATCAGTATAAACAGGTCCCAGTGCGTACAAAACTTTAGATATTTATTACCGATCCTCAACGTCCATCAACGTCGGTCGAAGGGTCTGTCTCTACGGTTTGACAATAGGACCCCGCTGGCAGCCATGAAATGAAATGCAAGAAAACTCAATTTCCGTCTCGCCATACCCGTTTAAGCAGATCAAAATCCAACCGCAGAAAGGTAAAACTTTTCTAATAATAAACGGCCGGTCGAGTCTCGCTTACACGAACAACCTTGCAAACAAATACCTATAAAGTATTTAAGCTTGGTTATTTCGTGGGTAGTAGCTATGTACTGTACGTATAATGGCTATAATATAACGTTAATGCATTGTCAACACTTTTTGGCGAGTTGTTCGGCAAGGGTTCGGGCTTGAGTAATTGAAGGGTGCGTCTTACTCAACATTTACATTGGGAACTGCCACGTCTTGGGTACTATGCAGTTTGTATAATGAGGCCATTTCACGGCACACTGGGACTGAAATGATAGCGTGACATTCACGTTTTGTAGCTAAATTCACATTGAGAAAATTATTTGTTATTTATATATTTAACGTAAGTACAGTACATATTTTCATACATGTTTTATTTAGTAAATAAATATAGTGTACTATGTACTTAAGACAATACATAAAAACCTCTATACATTGTCTTTCGTTTTTTTGTCATCTGATCTACTAGATAATATAGATATAGTCTGGAATCAGTAACGGCATCATTATATAATGAGTTATTTTATTACCAAATAATGTACTTACGAAAAAATTCTAAACATTGTTTTATACTGTGATCCTAAACGAATGAAAATTTACAAATATTTTAGCTATTTTAGTACAGAAAATAATTTTGTACAGTTTCTAGGTTTACCCACAATACTCCGCGCAGCCTGCAGTCATAAATGCAATACTGTTTTTCTAAGTACATGTCTCACTTTAGGGATAAATTCCTGTGTCGCAAGGAACTTACAAACATTCAAACAAAGGAAACAAAGAACACCTAGACCCGAAACAACTATTTGTTAAACACACAATTTTTTGTCTCGTGTAGAAATCGAACTGATGACACTCGGATTAGGCTTGATTTGTTGTTACATAATATTTTCAACGCAGTTTCTTCAAGTACCGAAAAATACAACCCAAGCAAACGAAGGTGAGCAATTCACACACGTAGCTACAAGTAAGAATTCGTTATTAAAGAGCTCTCTCGACGTTGAAGGCTTCACAATAAATCTCAATAGTATGAAATTGTAGACGTTCGTTTGCCTCTACTTGTATGTATGCTAATGAAACGATTGTCTGCATCTGTCTATTGCAGACATACAATTGGGTCAGAGTTTAGCCTATATTTAGCGCATAGCCCTATATCTATTGGTGAAACAATTTTTAAAAGCGATCCTTTAGTTTTTGACTTCATTCATTACCGACAAATATAAAATTTTCCCCTTATAATATTAGTATAGACTACATTGAAGAACATGTAATCAAACTATACAAAAAAATACTATCTGTTTAGTTACCGAAACACAAACTCAATTTCATATCTCCTAAAAGTAAATTATACACTTGTACAAGGCTTTAAACTTTTGTAATTGAATTGTACTCGGACAAACCCGAAAAGCTTTTAATCAATTAGTGTACAAACTTTAAAAATCATTCGATCACACGCCACTTTTACCAATTAAAATCTCAAGGGATATTGGGGCTGAAACACGTTGATTTTTTTAGTCTCTGTTTGATGATATTGGCAGTAAAATTTTGAAATGCATAGTTTGTCTGTCAAGTCTGTTTTACGGGTAGTTAAATAAATCACAAACTTTACACGATTTATTTAATGTATGGTAGTACAGTAGTCACTGGTGTAGTAATTCCCGCTAATCTCTTATTGCCCTAAGCCTGGGCACAATGATTGTAGATGGCCATTGCTTGTATTTAGCAATACCTTCGTAGATTTGAGGGTCGTGATAATTTTATGATCTTTATAATCAACATATTAGTAATCATACATCTCCGCACGAGACAAAGCCACGAATAGTTGTACCGAATCAGGGTGTGTTTTGTGTTTCTCAAATGTAATTATGTTTGTAGAGGATCCATGTCGCTCCTTAAGGGTCTACGAGCTGCAAAAAGGATACTTAATAATAAAATAAATATGCTCTGCAAATTAGTAATAACAAGTTATTTGGAATAAAATTTCGTGCACAACCAAACATATATCTATCTCATTACATTTATCTCTCAGACCACGACATTGAGATATTAAAAGTAAACCAAAAGTATACTTAACCTACTTAGCATACAATAGATAGGCTTTTCCTCGAACATTTGTCTCGGGTGCTAAGACGCAGGCTTCAATCGTGATCTACCTCTTGAAAGGAAGGCCGTACGACAGGACCAAATTGTGTTTGTGCCGGCCCATTCTGTAGACCTAATATATTTGCAAACTTCCACCCCTCCGGTTTCCCCTAACTTTCGCCATATCCGAAACGGCTTAACCTGAATACGATAATGTAAAAAATAGTGTTGGGTCGTAATATTTTTCGCCTTCAGTACGAGTTATGTGGTAGCGGTTTAAAGGATGTAAATCGCATTAGTTGTAAGTAAAACCGCTTTACGTAAAACGTTATTTTAGTAATACTGAACATTTATAATGTTTACCAGTGCAGCCTGCTTTGCACGATACCGTTATTAGCGTTATTTATTGCAGCGTTGTTTGTCATAATAATATACTACACAAAACTGGCTGCGTAGCAAGTTTGTTTATGTTTGCGTGCGATCTTGAGATCTCAAGTTCAGTTCCTAGATTGGGCAGAGTCTTACTAGATTTTTATTTTAGGTCCCCCTTTATTATGTGGATACTAAAACAAAGCTGGCTAAATATGGGTGTAATAGGTATTACACTCATGCTCCTAGATAGGTATCTCGAAATAACACCTTCGTGAATATTATGACTATACTATATGTATGACATATGTATATATGTTACTGACGCAACAGTCTGTTATGACTTATGAGTAAAGGTTGTCTTCTATCGGCAATCCTTTTGAATTTTACATAATAATTATATTAGTACACATCATTAAAACTCTTAATCATATATTAATAGGTTAGTAAACTAAACATATTATTCCAGAGTACAGCACACTTTTTTCATTAATGATTAATAGAAAACTCAATCAATTGAGAAGGTTTATTTTGAAGAGAAGCCTAATATTTTCTCTGCTAAATTCTCGTTGTATCGTCTTAATAGAGTGCCCAGCCATAAGAGGTATACCTAATAATAATAATACTCTATCACATACACACAACAACACAGCCCAAACTAAGCAGAGCTTTTACTATGGGTACTAGACAATGGATATATCTACTATTTTTATATCTTTGGTCAATTAGAGAACAGGCAACAATACCTTCGGTAGCGCAACCGTAGTAAATCTGGTTACTGTATTTGAGATTTAGGGCTCGCTTCCGGCTCAAGACATCTGGGTTTTCCTGCCAAGAAAGTCTTAGTAGCAGCACGGAGTCTGGACTGTGCATGATAGACAGCAATAAGCTTGCTGTCCATAAGTTTTAAAACCATAACTGGTTATCCACCTTTTTCATCTATGATTTTAGAGCTTAGAGTTGTACCTCTGCTTACCCCTGCAGGGATACAGGCGGTGAACAGACACTGAGTCTATGTATACATAACATTTAGTTTCACACGATGCATAATCTAAATAAATTAAAAAACAGGGTATAAAATTGCAAATGACTAACAATTAATAAAAAAACACCAAGCAAACAATATTCAATAACCACCAATTGGAACTGAAATCCAAACAATGGCAAATTGAAATTTCATTAAAAGTGGCCGTTGGCACGTTTGCGTAGCTAGTACAAACAGACAGGCATTAATTTCAACGTTTATATAACACGATAAAACACGCAGCACGTAAAACTGTTTGGTGACTTGTATACGTGATTACTGCAGACCTGTATACTGAACGAGTTAGATTCAAGAGCCATGCTTGTATATCACTAAAGACGTAGACAGAAAAATTACATCCATGCTGCCAGGTATATTTTAGTTGCTGCTACTAATAATTTTCTAAGGGAAAACATTCTTCTTGACCCGGCAATCGAATTCGAGACTCCACGACCTAACCTATAAACGGGTTGCCAGGTCCCGAGTTAAAGTATTATCCTAATTTGCTGTGCCCGACAGGGCCATAATGACCTAATTCGTTTTATAAGTCTTTCAATATTGAGTATCTTCATTTCTACACCTTATCACAGCATCTTTTGTTTCATTCTTTATCTTTTCAACCCGTAGTTACTTCAGTATTTGCTTTGTAATGTGTTCTAACTTTTTGGATAAAGATAACATAGACGACACAAAAAAGGGCAGACAAAGATGTGTTGCATCTCATTTTACTGGCGGTTTTTAGGTGCAACGTAATAGAGCCTGGTACCATCTACTGGTTACATTGCCAGATACCGCGCTGATAACTACTAAGAATATACTAGCAAAAAAACAATAATACTTTGTCCAACCCAGCAATCGAACAAGCTATCGAGGCAGAATTGAACATAAATTAAAACATAGCTATGCTTTGAAGTTCAACTACTCCATACAGATTTTACCACGGCCTTTTAAAAACACTGAACAAGAACATTATAAATCATATAGTTGTCCTATTATTCGCATACAGAGAACTCACAAAATGGCTTGTCCTCCAAAACTATGACATAATTGAATCATTATTAACATACATAATATAATAATTATCACGCAAACACACACTCACACACACACACACACACACACACACACACACACACACACACACACACATACACACACACACACACACACACACACACACATACTTATACACACACACTTCAAATAACCATCACCAACCACCACCACTAACATGATATCCACACGATCCACTTTTAATAAATATGTATAATTTGAAACCCTGTTATACCGAACACTGTCTCTTAAGATACAGGTATTATTGCCTAGTTTAAGAGACAGGGCTCAAATATTGTACGGTCTACTAAAATTGTAATAGTTACGATACTATAATAATTAAATTGTGCACTGTACCACTTAATTTTTGGTGATAAATAAACTTATTATTATTATTATTATTATAATATTGTGTCAAGTTATCGCTTAACTACAACGCCATACAGCAGATACTCGTGACAATTCTCTCTAAGCCGTCGGTTTAACGTGTTCTCGAAGTCTGTGAGGTCACCTATGTAAGCACTGGTAACCTTTAAAGCGGCGGATTGTTAACATATTGCATATCAAGTGAATCGATGAAAGAGTGCAAACACTGCCAAGCCGTTAAGCCAGTGGTGCTTACACATCATTAGAATGTGCCCACGTATTTGCATTTGGCTTTATTCTTATGATCTTGTTTTTAAATGCAACCTCTATTCAATAATCGATGAGGATTTTACACAGGTAGTTCGTAGACCAGTCTTTGTGACTTGAAGCAATTATTTGTGAATTATGCAACTGCTAAATATTTCCCGCGGCCTAGCTCACATTAATCTAATTTTTTTAATAAATTCGTATCCCTAGGGCAAAGTACTTTTTCCTTGATAAAAGGTACCCTATGTCCTTTGTAACCCTGACAACGTGTATGCTTGCATGATGATAGGTCGATTAGTTAAGACATGAAAGGGTCACAAACAAACTTACATTCGCATTTATAATATTAGTTGGGATGATGCTCCCACGAGAATTTACGCTGCATCGTCAATATCTTCTTTCTCCCTATGAATGTTTGTAAACAAAATGAAATACAAGGCAAGAATGAGTCTATGCAATTTATTCATTACGACACAAAGTTATACTTACAAGTGTCAAAGTTACTTCTATTAAGTTACTAGCTGCGCAAAGCACAGAAACTCTAATATAAAGAAAGAATATCGCCAAGAAACTCACTCACTTTTATGCATACATAACATTATTCTCCGTAACAATATAGCTTGAAATTTTCTGTAAAGGTTCCCCTTCGTAACAGTTACTTTCGTGGAACGAAAACAGGGTGAAAATGAAAATTCAAAAAACGTCATCGTCGGTCCCTTGACGAAGAGCTGTAATGTAGTTTATTCCGTTACGTCATGTATTATAAACCCTGGCATAATTTATGTTCTCGTTTGTAACTTTTATGGGATTTATCAAAAAACACCTGTGTTTCTTTGTTAACCTTCGAAAAATCTTATTAACCCAATATAGGCACCTGGCAAAGTATACATATACATACATAGATTCAGGCCTGTTTCCTAGAGGGTTAAGCAGGACTACGGATTTCTATTTGCTACGATTCTGGCACACTTCAGTTTTTAACTTTGATGTTTCTAAGTCTGTGTAAAAATGTTACTTTGTGACCTTTATGAATAAAGGCAGGTATGTTTGATTGGATTTTTATTTAGATGCGTGCAGGCATATTCCGGTAAAGCAGACAGGAATTATCTTTAATGTGATTTGTAATACCAGAAATTATTTTGTTGCCACAAATACTGTGATTACTCATACACACATAATTTATTTTCTTCTATATTACCTAAATATTATACCTAATTGTTTGTGAATAAAATCGTTGCTAAACAAAGCACCAGGCAAAGTTTCTTAACAAATCAATTAAATATTAATTTTTATCTTTTATATTTCTTGTGGTGGCTATTACAAGATTCTCGCTCTCGTGTTTTTATTGACAAATAAATAAAATTAAATTCAAACACAAAAAAAATTACATTGCAGCTACTCAGTGGCAGTGCTTTCATAGAGCTCCAATAGCCCGGATTGCATCGCAAAAATAATCGATCTAGAATATCCTTGTAATATTATTATTACATTCAATCTAGCACTAATATGCCTTCAGTGCTTTGGTGAGCTCATTCTTGAATTGCAAAATTGATAAATAAGAGGGGAACGAGACAAGACAAGCCTATTCGACAAAATCTTCAGTTATAACGAAGCCGGGGCGACCATAATATTCCTACAAAATAAATGTTCCCTCATGTTACTTCCTTTGTTTGAGTTCAATCTGGTAAGAAGATTAAAATCAAATTGCAAACGGACTGATCTTTACGCAAAAAAGTCAGCCTCTGCAAATGAAATAACTTACATTCTAACTTATGATATAATAGATTCGAAATACGACGTGTTACTAACAAAACAACTGTATAAGTAAATGCTAAAAGAACACTTTTAAAATTAACATAGAATGTTGAAATTATATGTTAGGCCTTTTTTAAAAGCCTTAATTCAAGAGGACTGCCATGTCTATATCATGCGCACTTGACAAGCCCCTCACTATATGATCATACAATATGGACCTTGCCAATTATTTATTGACGTTATAAATGGTCTCGCCTCGGGAACTACCACACTCACCAATTACTGCGTTTCACCCGGCAAGTAAGTTCTCTAGGCTTGCAAACCTTCTTCCTTCCTAACCATCCCATCCTTAATTCCTATACCTTAGGACCGACAACGCTCAAGTGATAACCGTGTTACCTATAGCAAGCCATCTTACGCTATGATAACCACCTTCAGACCTGGAACTAGGTAGTATAATCCTACCATTATAAATGTGAAAGTATGTAAAAGTGTTTAGATATGTGTTACTTAATTAAACGTAATCCGTTGAACTGATTTGGATCAAATTTGATTTACTGTAGACCTTTTTCTACTTTCTATCCTGGTACTGTGATACCTAGAGAAACACGCGGGCAAAGCCACAATAAACAAAAAAATATTACATAACATATCTCCAACATGTATATGCTAAGGACTTATTAATTGTAGTACCGGCGTCTATGTATTTATAATGCCACGCATATATCAAGAAATGGAACAACTTTGACAATATTTGCCGAAATCCGTTCTCGTTTATAACATTGAGAACTATTATCTACAAACTTTACCGATATTAGAAATCCGTAAGACCGCAGATTTCTAAGTTTTACTATACCTATTGATATACAGCATGTAACGGAAATGTGTGGTCATATTTAAGCAACACATAATACTTATAGCCCTTGTACAATGGAAAACCGCGACAAATCTGTATAAATTTTTTTCACTAAGATACAGCATTTTCTTTTTCATCGACTTATCAATATCAGTCATCATTCCAGTCGACATTTAAATAACACTGACTCTGTGACATCCGTGAACCCGAAACGACTAGGCACAATTTTGATAATGATTTAATGCCTTTGTTTTGATGTATAAATAATAAATTTAATGTGGCAATTGAAATACAATTCAAATCATTTGATTTGATCCAGATATAGGCAACATAAGTTATTTTTCAGATATACATTACGTACCTAAAATACGACCACACCTTTCTGTTACACGGTGTATACGTAAATATCAACTATAGCCATACGATGAGTTGGTGGGATGCGTGTCGCACTCATTTAATTCCATCGGCGGCCTTTGGAACGACTGCGATACGTTCAGATAAGCAATACGTTCAGGGTGTAGGCAGTAAAATTAAACGGTGAGTCACGTCAGGGGGCACGCATAGTCTCCCCGTTTGCCCTCGAAACAAACCCCCTTTATGACATACCCTCCATAAAGAATGTCTGGCAGATAACATTACACACGAGGCGGGATTAAAAAATAATGATGTAAAATGTGATATTACGCGTTTTGTTTTACGGCTTTGAGGAAGTTGTTGCGATTAATACCGTCTTAGAATACCTAAATCACAGAAAGTATTCGAGAAATTTTTGATATAAAAGCAACTCAATAGTATCTTTTTACAATGTTTTTAGGTTTTCTGTCAGCACATTTACAGAACACAAACACCGCAGAACCTAAAGCTGTTTCAGGTAATTGGAATTAAATATACCAAAATGTGGGTGTGTTACGCGTTTCTGCGTATTAGGAACGTATTCGTATTAGATATGCAGGCCTATTAACTTTATATAGTCAACTAACTGCAAGAACTCAATAAATAAAGTCGTTATATGCATATAAAATAATTACTATTTATATGGGCGTTCAAAATTTCAATCAGATATTATGATATAATCATACTGACTTAATAAGATTTGATTAATCTAGTGCTCAAGTTTCTGTTTTCCTTTACAGTCGTACCTAACATTTCGTAAATAGGTCAAAATGATATCAAACTATGTTTATAAGGTAAACATTTCCTAAAATAAACAGCATTTTTCTGCAAGAAAACAGAACCATACGAATCTAAATCTCATTATAAAAGCATATTCTGCAAGAGATAAGCACATTAAAAAAAATGTAGGTCAGTATTGTCCTACAAACCTAGTACGAGTCGGAAACTTCTCGATCTTTGTGCCTAGATGAAAAGAACCCTTCCCATGGAACGGAAATTAATATTTCCTTTGTGGTTTTGATAAACAGATACGAATATGTGGGCCAGCTTAAAATTTTAATAATGAATACTTATATTACAATGTATTGTTGTTAATTATCTGTGTGCTTCTATGAGTTACATAACAGACCTTTTCAAGGCCAGGTTGAATATGATTATTTTCATTATGGCAAACATTTTTTGGATTGTACCTATGCAGAAACTAAAAGCTTTTTACATATACTATTCGATCACTATTCAGACCCTTTTGTGTGAGCACGATGCGGCGACTGAATTTTCAACGCACTACTAAGCCAAACAAGGATTTACTAGACACCAGTAGAATCGATACAGTTGTTAGGTCTCGTAATTTATCGCGATCGTGAGAATCGCAGAAATATGATGCAGCGTCAAGAATGGGTATCAGGTATCAATTTATCGATTGCTTATGCTAAAAGTAGCGTGGTTTACCTGAGGGTCACAAAATATCCGCTACAAGTTGCGTTATATATTTGTGCCTCATGCTTGACTCCCAGTCTTGCCAAACCATATTCGTTTGGAACAGTTATATTTCGTAGTACGGGCTATCTTTAACATAGTCAAAGTAGAATTTAGCGTGTGTTTTTTTACACACGAATGTCGTTAAAAGTTTAAAGGGCTCTTTAACTACATAAGCCCGATTTCTATATCAAGAAACGAAAAATATGTCATAACTTAACTGTCCATACCTAAAACGTCTTGTTTCTTAATATCGTTACACCTTGCTACGCCTTGGCAAAATAGCATAAATATGCAAGTTAAGTCAATCTTATAAAAGACATACACATTTAAGAATGTATATATGTATATACTTGTACGAGTAGAAGAAGAATGGGATGGTAGAAATATATCGTTAATATTTAGGCTACGTGTCTTCTCTCTAATACACTCTCTGATGAAAAGTATATACATCTATCACCCTGACAGTTTTTGTTTTCAGTTTAATTATTAATGAGTTGAATTATTGAAGCTATCTTCAAGAACTTTAGGCGTAGTTTTATTACATCTACAATTCGTGAGCTATAGTTCTAGATCCCATGTAATATCGGACGAGAATATTGCTACAGGGCAAATTTGCAGACTGCATGCTGCATTTTCAACTGAGATACGCAACTAATAAGTAGTGTTCTTAATAAGTTACTGCTTCGCCTTAAATTTATATCTTTTTATGTAACAAAGCATCGTCAGTTCTGGATGTTTCATCAATCTCCTTAAGACTTATTATTAATAATTAATTTTCTCATGTCAGAATTTTGACGTCATTTATAGCATCTGTTAAATTAATTTTACAATTCATACTAATTTTAGAAATGTGAAAGGAAGCGTCTGGTTGATAGATAAAACCATGATTTGAAGCTTTTACAAATATTAAAGGTTATTAAAAAATATACTAAATAAAAAATATATATAAAAAATAACGTGTATCGTTTTGTCGTCTTTAAAACATCTAATTTAGCTGTTAAATAATACATTTACACTATTAAACAATGAAATGAGTTTTATATCATTTACTTTATTATATCTATTATTTTTTATTTATTATTGGGGTCGAGGTACAAGCCTTTACAAGCCTTTAAATATAATCTGAGTTCAACACACTTATATGTATAAGTAGATTAGTATAATGTTTGGACATGATACTCTATTTAGGATAGTTGTTCAATACATGGAACACCACTCCTTAAAAAACTATTTTAAGACATATTAAGCTATGTAAATATTACGTGCATCCTCTTACTAATTTGGAACAAACTTTCCTTAATTTTGTTTGACTCGAACAACAAAGGATAATATAATTAATTTAATAGACACGTTCAGTTCACTGGCAACTTTACTAAAGCAAGATAAAGGCTTGAATTCAAATGTTAAAATAAACATCTTATTCAGTAATTATTATAAATGGAATGTTGTCACAGCATTAATTTCTCACGAACAATTCCGGAACATGATTTGAACGTTGGAATCTCACGAACAACCTATTAAATAATACCAAAAAGTAATACAATGATACCTCTCTAACTCGAGATTTAATTTTGTTGGCAGAACCTCCGTAATATTATTGTTAGCTTCCAGCATTATGTAGAAATTTCAAGATACACCAGAAGATTGACTTCGTCTGCAAATTTGAAAGAAGCTTTGGTTAGTTCGGTTCACTCTAAGTATGAACGCCAAGCATATCGAATAGAGTTTGGTGTTCTACCTTACAGTGAACTGAGCACCAATCGATCATCACAACTTCGGAAGATACATCAAGCAAGAAAAACGAGGGGAAGAGGTATGAATATATTTTATTTCACGATAAGTTATTGATAAGGAAGTAACATAATGTTTAGACGTACATGTTAATTTAATATGCCTTATGTAAACGTTCATAAAATGTGCAAATGTATCTTTATGAGGTCCTTTGACCGAAAATAATTGCGAGTTCTGGGAGCGTTTTTTATTTCCACAACAAACTTTGAGTAGCGAAAAAACATTGACCGCAACTTTTTAAATCTTTTACTGTTGCTATAAAATATTCAATAAAGAGATACTGTGCGGCTTACATATTTAGTTGTGCCCGTAAAGACATGGCAGCCGAGTGGATTGTGCGGTCGGCGCGCGCGGTGCGCTAGCGGTGGGCGGCCGCGCTCCTATGTAAATATTTTATTTAGATCTCACAGGCCGACCCGGTAATGGCATCAGCATCAGATTTCCTCGCAAGGATAAGTGCAGAAATATTAATAAAAACGGCCGGCCTCTGCTTGTTTACCTTAATATTCATGTCGCATGAATCATTGAGTTCTTTTATCCATGTTTACTATGTTCCAGTGATTGAAATTTTCCTACAATATTTATAGTTTTCTTGCTTACTAGCCTCGTTTAGATCACAAATGTGGCGTGCTGGTAATTAGAGAGAATATATAGTGACCCTCTATAAAAGATTTCTATGAAACTCATATCTTTACGACTATTTATCAACGAACGAATATCGTTTGAATGCAACGATTTTATAAAGAGTTGTGTGTTTGCCAAATTAATTAGTAGGAAAAATAGCTATATGTGATAAATTATTTGTATTCTGATAATTAAAATGTAACTTTATTTGGACAAATGTATTCGTTGTAATGTCAAATTGAATTAACTGGGTGATTTACATGAACATCGTAGGAAACGTACATACATGATTCCTTTATTACAGCCTTTTCTTTTTGTATAATCGGTAAAGTAAAAACTCGTAATTATTAAGAAATATTCATCTATGTTCAAACCAATGCCTCATTTTTAGCCGTTTAGTAGTCATTTTTTTACATCTGAAACAAGCAACAAATTTTCCTTTGATATCAATGTAGTTGTCATTTATTTGTTAGTAAAACAAATTTATATTATATTTGTTTTAAAATAAATTAAACTAATTAATAATAATTCGCATAGGTACTGTTAGAAGTAGAAACTGTACACAAAGCTAAATTCAGTAATGATCAAAATTTAGTCTGACTTACGCTCAAATGGGCACTTAACGAAGCTAAATAAATTAATAGCCAATAAAAGGGCTCGGTTCGGAGGCTTCTATTCACAATAATGAAATTTATTTAGTAGAAAAATTTAAAGGGAACTTTTAAGACTTCAATAAAGGTAACACAAAATGTTTAGTAGTACGAGTTTGTACTGCCTTAAAACTATATATCAAGTGTTACCAAGCTCTGCCTCGGTGCCCGAGTTTAAAACTTCCAGGGAAACGATGGCACCGCTGCTTATAGAACTGTATCTCCTAACACCTTGCTGTGTATTGCAACATTTCAATAATGTGAGCGTTTATCTTGGCATCTACTTTAGTTCCAATATATGTTTAGGTTTTCAGCTACTGCTACAGGCATATAATTATATTTGTGGTGTACAGATATTATATTTTACTATGACTGTTTTATTTATTATAGACAATTTTTTTGTATAGGCAGATAAAGCAGATTTCAAAGATGTTTCCTGAATTAAAACGATGTAGTGTATTTAATTGAGGCGGTTTTTGTATCTCATTTCTCTATATGAAATAATCTACGAACTCTTATTTTATTTCCATAATTGCAATGTTCAATTATAATTAAGTTACATTATATTTGTAACTCTATATGTCACTAGCGCTAATTCATATTCATTTTAATAAACGTAACCTTACAAAATATATTTGTGCATTAGTGTTAATGTGGGCGTAATTGAAATAGGTACTTTCACCAACAAACACGCACACACGAGTAAAATAACCCATTTTCGCATAATCAAAAGGCTTAACTTACGTGCAAATATAACAGTTCTATACTTATGTTAATATTTTACGTGTGTACGAAGTATACATTGATATATATGTTATTAGAGATGAAGTATGATGCTGTTAGTTCGTGCCGACCGGCGGCCCATGACTTGATGTTTAAACTACACGTCATAGACTGGAAACTTTAGACTTAGACCGCGAAATAAACATGGTCGCTGTATACTTCACGGTCAAAACAAACTTTATGTTCATAATTTTTATCGCATATATTATAATTATATATAGCATATAATAACAATTTAACACACTTATATTTTTCAGAATATTTGCTATATCATTGTATATTTTAAGGGTCTTTTGTCTCCTTTTGGTATTCTGGTAAAAACAATAACATTTTCTTTTAACAGATGAATTCTGCGAGGAGTATCCCCACAGCCTGATCCCCACTCCGGGCTACTGGATCGAGTGCTCGCGTCAGAAGATTGCGACTGACACTATATGGGACGAGTCGGAGTCAGAACATGACAGTGGACCGGACAAAGAAAACGCTGACACTGGTAAGTATTTAAATAACATTTTCCAACCCATCATGTGGTCCAGAAATGTAAACAATAATCAAGTGAGAAAATAAATCTTACAGTAAATTCAACGTTATGAATTAAAAATAAATTACTTGGTACGGTAAGAATAGATGATGAATACTGACTTACAAAGTATATAAGGCTTTAGAAAACTTAAAGTACTGATACAAAGAGAATCCGAACTTAATCGAACAGTTTATACCGATTTAATATAACATCTCAAGATGTGGGTCTGAATAATATATGACTAAATAAAAATTGTATGACGAAAAAATTACTGCTTTATTATAACTCTCACACCTAAAGCCCATTCTTGACAATAAAACTTTTCACAATAGTCTTATAAACTTTGCATCGACCAACGATGATCGCTCCGAAGTGTACGTATTCAGAGAAAACTGAAAACCATAGGAGATAGAGCACCCTATTTTATATCCCTGGAACAAGAAATGTGATATCCCCCGACGTATCTTGAACGATCATCACAAAAAAGAAAACACAACTATCCCAGATAACAAGTAAACCACTTTTGAGGTCCGTTTTAGATATCAAGACTGCAAATTCTGTTTAAATGGTTTTAACCCTATTTATTGTAAAAGTTCCAAAATTTGAGAGAAAATTCACGCTGCAAGCTACAGATGCATAACACTACGAACCTATGGGAAATCAAATTTACACTGCCCACTTAATATACAGCGCCATTTTATTACAGCAAATACATTATTCACTCAATATGTAGCAATCTGTTTACCATTTTATTTTGAAATAATGATTAAATACTGAGGACGACGTCTCTAAAACGACAAAACATGTATGGTGACCTTTTTTCTTTGACATGTTAGATTCGATTCTGGCCAAAAAAGTTTTGTTTACAGATTGGGAAAATTTTGGGGCCTCACCTCTATATATATAGGGGTGGAATCTCAACAACGAAGAAACCGTGAACTTTTACAAATAAGACGGACCAGATAATTTATTTTTTATACTAAGTACAAGTACGTAACATAATTGTATATGTTATTGTAATTTGATTGCCTCGTTTGCACATATAATACCTGAGTCCAATACCAGACCAACAAAGTATATTTATTTATATTACTAACAGTTTTGGTTACAGGTTACTATCATTCTCATTAACTTCTCCAGGTAAACTATAATGCTTGTGTTAGGAGTAGTTCCGCGGCGGTAGTATGACTTGTAATTTGATCTTCGACTTTTCGATCGCAGGTCTAATACCTTACCTATACCTACCATTTTCAAGTCAGGAAATATAATATTAGATGGCAAAAGGCTCCTACTTAGATAAAACCAAAATAAACCTAACGAAAATATATAGGTACTAGGCGTAAGGGACGGTATACCGAAAACTGAAACAGTAGATTCAGACCATTATTCTGAGTTAAAAATAGTTGGAATTTTCTTTAGGAAAAATCATAATATTTTTCTGTAATTTTTAATTTTTCTTACTGTGAATCATAACATAATGCATAAACCATCCATTTATTAAATAAAAATCAAAGAATACCACATTTTGACTAAAATACAGCAATATAATTAAATCGTCGTGATTTAAACAGATCAGCTGTTTTTATGCGCGCAGAACGCAGATAACGTTTTTATCCGCGTAACGGTGCGTTGTATTGGTAGCAATCCATTGCGTACCGCGTAATAATGTTAATCAATATAAAATCCTAATCTTGCGTTTTTATTATTAATAGACGTTTGCGTCGAGATAAGTACCTATAGAAAGACGTCTTGCTAAAGTTTTCTGTACGCCGTCCCTTACACCCAGTATGTGTAATACACATCTGCATAAACCTTTACAAAAACAAGCATAATGCTAATTAAGAAATAAACATCCAAGATGCCTAATTCGACAGCAGTTATACATTTAATACCTTTAATAATTCAGTCTTTAATAACTTTACCATAAAATCGAAGTGCTTTGCTTTAAAGTATTCTTCGCAAAGTTTTCTCTCGCCGCAGAATATTGTACATTAAATAAGCCTATTAAAGGAACATCGAAGTAGCTCTGGCCACTACAATGAGCTTTCAGACTCCACTCCCCAAAGTGGACCTCGCAATTACTTTACCTCTGATGCTCTCTGACTGCATGTTTTTATAGCTTTTATAAAGTTGACTACTTATTTTTTTGTCAGCCTCGTTATTTTAATAGTAAGTCGGCAACTTATATTAGCATGCTATTCTGAATGCGATTTCCGGATCGGATCATGTTATAAGTATTTTAATTTAAAAATGAAAAAGGGTTTCTCTATTAGAACATTCTCAGTTGCACGGAGTATGGCAAATTGCTCGATACATGGTAACAGGCTCATTAGGAATACTCGGGTTGGTATTATATCCACATTTCGTTAGTAAGGTATATTTTAGGACGGAGGTAATATGGTGAGCCTATTGCTATCTTATCACGCATATATCCAGACTCCATGCTGCTATTGAGAATTTCCTAACTGTACGGATGAATTTTTCGTCCCCTACACAGACCAATAAGTTGTTCCGAGTCTGAGTCTTCTAAATATTCTTTGTTTGAATGTTCATAAAGATCCCTGCGACGCAACATTTATTCCTATTGCAGAAATGTATTTATAAGAATACAAGTGGCACTTTTCTCGAAGTGTAGATGTAAACTTATTCCATAGGACTAACGACGCAGTCAGTCGATGCAATCAGGTGTCCAGCTAGTACACTTAAATAACTTAAAAACGATGAGATGAACGAATGACGATGACGTAGCTGTGCCACACAGCTACGTCATCATCATTCGTTCATCTCATCGTTTGTCATGGCCGCGCCATGTCCACGCCAGGTTACCGTCAGACGTAGGGATGCCAACTCTTTGCTAAGTTAAAATGCCTGTGATAGGACTGTGTTTACGGCTCAAGATTGGTGGCAACCACCACGACGTATCAATCGTAATCCCAGTACCTTATACATATCATGGCCTATTCATAAAAAAGTGTATTAGGTTATAAAAAGAAATTTAAGTATTATAAATGAATAAACATATTTAATGTTTACAATACAAATTTCTGTATTTATTTTTGGCAAAATTAGTATCATATTCGGCCCTAGATACCAATCGAAAACAGTATATCTAGAGTTTATTTGTATTGAACAGTAAAAAATATGAAGTGAAATCCTATTATAAATACGAATGTGAGGTTATTACGCTTTCACACCATAACTACTCGACCGATCATCATAAAATATCGTATAAACGTTGTCCGGGGTGCAGAAAAGGACACAGGCTACCTTTTATCCAAAAATAAGTACTGTTTCCGAGGTATAGAAATCTAGTAGGATAAAATACAAATTTTAACAGCATGGCAACCCTGGTCATCCGTCACTTCACACTTGTGTATAAACCCGGTATAACTGACACAGAACGCATCATAGGAAGGTGTGGCGATATTAAAGGCGCGATAATTTGATTGCTGGATTCACTTTATAGGTAGAATACGCCCCAGGAAAAAGTTAACATCGAAAATGAAATTATGATTAATCGCTTTTACCATGAGGATTTACTGGCGATACTAGGAGTATATGTACCTTTATAAGAAACAGTTATTATGGAAGTAATAAATATGAAGGAAGTCGATGAAATAAGTGAATTCTTTCTACTAATATTATTATTTTTATTTTATAATGTTATAAATGAGAATGTGAGTTTGTTTGTAACGCGTTCACGCCCTAACTACTCGACTTATCTTCATGAACTTTTGCATACACGTTGTCAGGGGAATAGAAAAGAACATAGGGTACCTTTTGTACACAAAAAAGTACTGTTACTAATCGGACATAACCTTACTTACACCTACGCGAGCGAAGCCGTGGGCAAAATCTAGTGTTTAATAAACTACATACTTATATTGGTTCACGCCTGTTATACGGAGGGGTACACAGAGGGTACGAAGTTCCACTTGCTTATAGCTAATAGCTCTAGTATTAGTAACTTATTTGGTGGCTAATAAATCTATTATTATTACCTATTCTACTAATATTCCTGTACAAATAAATAAATAAATTTCTACATAATTCACGTAAATGTAGCAGTCTTTATTTTTTTTTGTGTACCCTAACTAAAAATCAATACTAACATATCATATATGTATAAAAAAGTATGTAGACACGTTTTTCTACTCGTTTCAGATGTAAATTCTAGGAAGCTTTATAACAATAATCAAATTCATTTTAATATACATATTCTACATTATTAACTATAAACTAAACTAATATTGGGATTAAATATGGACACAGATTAAAAACAGATTCTTCTTCTCCCTAGCCTTTATTATAAGTCACTTGGGATCGGCTTTCTAGTCTAACCGGCTTTGACTGGATATCAGTTTTTACACGGAGTTTTTGCCATCTGATTCGCAACCTAGAAGCTAACGATACCCTAAGGCTAAACCAGTGTCAGGATATTAGAGGGCACTGGCTTCCCAATAACGATTGCCATAGATGTTCATGGCAGCCGGGACCGACGGCTTAACGTGCTCTCCGAGGCACGGAGCAGGCGATAATTGTCAATCAATACGCACATAATTTCGAAAAGTCAAATAACTTCCGAAAGTCAGAGGTGCGCGACGTGGGTTCAAACCCGAGACCCTCTGCATTGCAGTCTGTTGGTCTCCCCACTGATATATCTAATAGTTATAATAGCGATTATATTTACATAACTGGTTTAAGCGTTGTAAAATTCATCAGCATCGCTTTTATCTAGTATTGAGCCCAGAAGGCTAGCAGCATTACCACGTTGAATGGCAATATGCATTCTTTGGGCTAAGAAAACACCAGCCTGTTGATTACGCAAAGCGATAAGATTATATTATTAGAATCAATCTAATTAGATGAGGGATGTTTTGGAGAAAGGCCAAGCTGATAATGAGAGTTGCATAAGCCAGAGAGGTAAATTATGTCCGGACCGCAATTTATGGTAACCCGTAGTCTTATTTCCTAATGTTTTTGTAATTTTGAAATTTATACCTCCACTGCATGGAAGGCGTAATGACTGAAAACCATTCAGCGGTGCCTCGCCAGTGGTTTGAATCTCACATGAAACAAAAAAGTAAGATCCACGGATGATTGTTTCGAATCTGGAAATTCTTTGTATCTGTTGTTTGGGTTTGTGGCATTTACAGGAATTGTAATCTTAAAAAAGAAAATAAATAAAACTAACTAGTAACAGAATGCATTATATGACCACACATGACTGTTCCACGCTGTATTGTATTGTTATATATATATAACAATATCACGCACTACTCTACTTAATAATTCAGCTTTGCATCAACCCAAGATAAACCAGTTCAAGCACGTAACACGTCTACAATTAATATCAATATAAAGTTCAATAACCATCAGCCATATTGTAAAGCCGTGGCCATAGCGAATAATCCCCTGAATCGGTACACGGGGCCAAATTAACATTTCATAGTACAACTATGAGGTAAGCCCTGCCACCGTGACACCTCAATTCATCTGTCGTGACTAGAACATAATATACCTAAGCATGGAAATACGGTTCAGGTTTTATTAAATAAGGGATCGCTTCGTCGGTGATTCCTCCCCTGTCATATTAGCTGTAAGATGAAAATGAAATTTTATACTTTCCCTAACGCCTTCATTCCGTCGCGGAGGTTGAACTCAACCTCTGAATGAAATTATGAACATTGCACGGTACGTACTCGGTTACAAGATTGTGGTGATTACTTATTCTTGAATGTTAGTTACTGTCGTTGTACAAAGCACTGCATATAGGAGTACAAAGAACTGCGTTTAGTTAAGAAGCTCACATCACTATTGCGACTGCATAGTGTTCTGTATTTGATCATGGAAATCAAAACAAGAAAAAAGAAATATGATTCTCTGTTATAGGTTCTAATTGTTGGTGTCGTTTTTCAAATTTGGCTGCACGGAGAGTTTTTTTTATATACGACTAAGGTGGCAAACAAGCGTATGGCCCACTTGATGGTAAGTGGTCACCGTAGCCTATGGACGCCTGCAACACCAGAGGCATCACTTGCGCGTTGCCGACCCTTTAGGAAAGGAAGTGGGAAGGAGGAGGAATGGGAAAGAGGGTAATTAGGCCTCCGGCACTCTCACTCACCGAACGAAACACAGTAGGAATACTGCTATTTCACGTCGATATTCTGTGAGAGGGTAGTCCTTCCCCGGTCGAGCTGGCCCATTCATGCTGAAATCAGCGAGGCTCTACTACTTTTGAGCGCAATAGTCAAAGTAGTTTCTTCGCCACTACCGCCGCGCCAAGTGTGGTGAATTTGAATCCCACCCAGAACGAAAAACTGTTTGATCCTCTAATAGTTATGCCGAATGTGGGTGTTTTTCCTGTCCCCTGTTCGTGACACATGAAATATCAAAAGACAGCGGGTTATCTCTTACAAAAAATATAGGTATGTTTTACAAAAATGAATCATTAAGCTTAGAGCATTAGATAAACTATGTATCTTTACTGCCGGCATATACCTACTTATGTCCTTCGTTGGTCTTTTAATATTTTTTGTTTTACAATTCTGTTAAGATACCTGTCTAATATATATATATATATATATATATATCTCTATTATTAAAGTCCTTCAGGTCCAATTTCGATCATGGCGATCAATAAATAAATTGATTATCTGCGCTGGTGATATAACAGTTGACAAGTGTGTGCGCAAGCACAAATGCACTGAATTCCTGAGGAAATATGAGGTATTGTAGTTCGATACGACGACTGCAATATGCCAGGTGCCAAAAATGTTGTAATGCATGAACCAATAATATATCAATATTATTCGTGACGTTGCTGCCAATATGTATATAAACAAGTACTCACGTCCACAAAACTTTGCTTAAATGTGTAGCATATGTTGTTGTAAAAATTACAGGTCTTCTCAGTCTTAATTTTAGAAATTTAACATTATATAAATAATTCTGTTTGATGTTGAAGACACCATATACATAAAAAAATTAACCCTGGTTTAAAATATTCTCTTTTTTTCATTCGATTCGAATCTAATAATACCTAAGTTATGTACTTATATATTATTAAAAGTCTAAAGTATTATCTAAACATTGAAAAGAAAACTAACATAAACACTCAGCAATATTGCTCGAACACCAACTGTCTTTTAAAAAAATACAAAACGCCTTTTTACGTAAACGTAAATGGTTATAAAAAAATCAACAAATTCAAACGCAAATGGCGGTGTCACACTGAAACAAAGTTAGTGTTCTCTTGAATAATACTGAACGTAAGAGTTGGCGAAGATAATTCTTCCGAATGTCACATTAGCTACGAGTTGAGGCGAAAATTAAATTTGCCTCCCTTTTTCCGGCGCATCGATTCAGAAAAAACTCATACAATATGTAACAACCTTTACAAATCTCGACGTGAACATTCGCAGTTCAATTTTGAATGTAACGGTAATTCAGTGAGCAAGTTACAGAGTACTTGAGACTATAACGAAGTTCGTGAAAAATGTACTTTCTACACTCAATTTGTAGAAGCAGGTTATTCTTGAACAACGGTACGAGCTAGCTTTACGAACTCTTTGTTCTCGGACAGAATACGTCGAGAGCCTGTATTGATCCTTTCGAATCATATAAACATCACATTAGGATATAAAAACATCTCTACCCGCATCTTAATAGACAGGTGCGTTCATAGATCTTATTATGACAGACACAGGTATCATTTTTGTATCCTATAAGCATTATTTTTCGAGAGTATATTGATACTGTCAAACAGAATGATGTATCTCTAGGCTTGAAGAGCCCATCCATCCAAAAAAAATTTATTAGACGTCTATAGGTACATTTCTATTTACGTACATTTTGGAAGGTATCCGAAGTAAATTTGTTTAAAAATTCTTATGGAGTATTATTCAAAGAATCTCGCATAAAGTCTTACAATTTATAAATATAAGACGTAACCTCAATAATAATTGCTATTCAATATTTTAGACGAGAAATGTAACTCAATATACTACCATCGGTAAATACAAGCAAAGGCTTTTGATATTCTAAGACAGCGAAAAATAACAATTCTATAAAGGACACGAATGTATAGACATCAAACGAACTCAGTAACATCCCTTCAGCCTTCTGGACCAAATAGTTTTTATTATCCAAATCGAATAGAAGCAAATACCCAATCAGTGAGCTTCCTAACAATGTAATAAAATCGATCGCTTATTGTATTGAAGACTATAAAATCCTCAGCATTCCCAAAAGTTTTACGCTTCCACATGATAAATATGCCTAATTTGGGACATATTTATGGCCTCTCTTGTTATTACAAAGTTAATACCACAACGTGGTCCAATAAAAATAAATTATTTAACGATAATTTTCAATTTATTGCTCGCGAATAATATAAAGTGATTGCATGAAGCATGCATGAAATGCGGGGTATTTGTGAGCTAACTGTAGGCTCTTTGTAAATATGACTACTATGAAATGTTACATTAATGTGAGAATACAAATGTGGAACATTTGTGTAGTCAGTTTTGTAAAAAAGGACAATATGCTTGCTTTTAGTGTACTTTATGTAGTTACATAATTTGTTGGTAGAAGACGAGGCTTGAATAGCATGAAGACGCCAAACTTCGAAGCACATTGATTATGCAAAGCGGATTATTTAGAGTACACGAGGACAGAGGAGTGAGCAACGATGCTTCGCTGGTTGTCTTGTGTGTAGTTAGTTGTAGCATCTCCGCCTTGTCGTCCGTGTATCTCGAGCGACATAAAAGTTTAGCAGCGTTTTAACTAGAAGTTATTATTATGGATGAAGCCGAAACGTTTCGCTTATTTGAAAAGTTTTCTTAAAGTTGTTGCGAGGTTAAAGATAAAAAGTAAAGTTTGTATAAATAAAATGTATAGTAACACGAAGTCGTAATAAAAACGTTTGAAGCGCTTTGTTTGGGAAATTGAATATACGATTATACTTCTTCTCTTCTTCTCCCTAGCCTTTATTATGCCCAAGTCACTTGGGGTCGGCTTTCTAGTCTAATCGGATTTGACTGGATATCAGTTTTTACACGGAGCGACTGCCATCTGACCTCCGCAACCCGAAGGCTAACGATACCCTAAGGCTAGACTAGTGTCAGAATATATTAGAGGGCACTGACTTCCCAATAACGACTGCCATAGATGTTCATGGCAGCCGGGACCGAGGGCTTAACGTGCTCTCCGAGGCACAGAGCAGGCGATAATTGTCAATCAATAAGTCATAAGATTATATTATAATAATATGAGTCTTGTAAATAAACTGTCCCACTGCAATATACGATTATACTTATAGGTATTAAAAACAGATACGGCAGTGCTAAAGCCAGACAAACTCGCTCGAATTTAATTTTCTAGAGCAAGCAAGTATAATATTAAATTTAAGGTTAACGTAAGATTATAGTGCCGGATCGATGCCCTGGGACCTGGAAGCGGCGCTTCTGGCGTCACTCTTCTACGGGCGTCGGGAGGCGTTGGCAGGAGCCAGAAGAGCGGGAAGAGCAGGTCCTTCACCAGGATGGTGAAGGACCTGCTCTTCCCGCTCTCGAGGCAGCAAGGTCCGAGCTCCGCCAGGTCCTAATGGAGAAATGGAAGGAACGACTTATGCACCCTAGTGCCGGGCACGCCACGATCGTGGCGGTAAGTTCCGTCTTTAAGGAGTGGCTGGAGAGGCAGCATAGCGCCCTCACCATCCGGCTGACATAGGTAATGACTGCCCACGGTTGTTTTGACCAGTTCCTGTGTCGCATAGGCCGGCAAGAGACGCCTGGTTGTCGCCACTGCGGCGACTGCCGCGACCTTGTTGACGACACGGCGCTGCACACTGGCGGATTGCCCCGCCTGGGCATCGCAGCGCCGTGAGTTGATCACGGCAGTCGGTATGGCTGCCCTCTCACTCCCGGCCGTGATTCAATCTATGGTCCGGAGCGAGAGGTAACGACGCCGTCGCCTCATTCTGTGAGGAAGTCATGTCCATCAAGAAGGCAGAGGAGCGGGAGAGAGAACCGAGCGCCGGAGGGCGCGAGATGATCTTCAGCCAACCTGAGGTTTGACCTGAGGGTGGTGGGCTTCGTGGGACCGCCCACCACCCGATCAGCACCAATTTACGTTGGCGTATACTATAAAGGGGCAAGCAGCGGTGTTATACGCCCATAATTGCCATTGAAATCAACAGCTTAATTAAATATATTTTGTAGTTGTTGCCTTTATAACGCTTATTTCATATATTTTTAGAAATAAATAAATGAAAATATAATCAATAGTTATTAATAATAAATATAAATACATAATCATGAAACTTAAATAAGTGAAATTTGGCAAGGCCATATTTAATTGATGAGGAATGTCTTTAACATGTTATTTAAAATCAATATGAATAAAAATTCATACACATACGTTTTTTCTTCAAATAATAGCAAATTAGAATAATATTTGCACCAATCTTTTTACTAAGATCACTATGTAGTTTTTATGTAATATATCGAAAAAACATGAATATGTTTTCTCGTAAATTTTTGTCGTTGGTGTCATAGGGTCCACTTTCTTATGAACATACCCATAAAATTTTACCACACTTTATTGTTACACGCTGTATAAATACTATAGATAATTGAAGAATTTTATAACCCACGCATCGCGCACTATCCCCAACAATAAGCCGCACCATACTCCCACATTTCCTCAACATGATCTTAGCTTTATTATACACATAAGACCAGTATTACTGTCCCTGATTCCCAATATCTCGTTCTAGCCAAGAATTCATGTACGCAGACAGGAGGCGGTTTGTTTATCTATTTTTCCAGTTAAAATGTTTGCCCGGATACCCGGACAGATTGTGTAAACGCCCTCATCCATCGGCGATGTCTCATTCGACACACGTTTTCAATTTATCGGCGTTCTCCTCATTGTCTGTGATAGTGGGGTTGGAGATGCGAGGATCTTCGGCGCCCGCCGTCGCGTCTCCGCCCTTATCGGCGACGCTATTCAAAAGTCACGTCATGTGTTAGAATACAACGATTCTGTAATGGCACACTGACCCGTCGTCCTGTTTCCCGTTGTTGTGTACTTTTCATCTCAATCGGCTAAGGAAGTAACCGTAAAGTGTTTACATTTTCTAGTGATGTCACACGAATTTACTTCTCGTTGAAGATATTATATTATGTTATTATTGCCCGATATAATTCTACTGGTAAATTTAATAAATAAAAGATTATTAATCATTATAATGTAATAAATACACACATACTTGTCTGTTTATTGTATTGAAAATGCTTTTCTGCTTGGACGGACTGCGGCATTTATAAAACAATTTTAAATTTGGATTTTAGTTTAAATTTCATGACATGACATTAAAAAACCACAAAGCAAGCAATATGTATTCAATATACATATCGCTTGGTTTGTGTTTTTTTTAACTAATTATTATAAAATAACGATTTATTTAACGCGTGTAAAACAACGTAAAGTATATACTTACATAGATTCACGTCCTTTCATCTTCAAAGGAGTAGAGAAGTTTATATAACATCCATATTTCACCAGCTCTATTTTTAGCTCAACGTAATGGATAACAAAGCTGTTGCTATCTAACGGTAATTTTTTTTAAATCCCCGCAGTAAGTAATCACATTACATAGTACTAACAAGATTTTTACAAAAAAATAACTTTTACCGGCCTGGGAATTAAATCCTAGTCGCACAACACCATCTAGCCCAAACTGAGCAGAGCTTGTACTAGGAGTAGTAGACAATGGATAAACATACATATATACTTTCTTTTTTGTAAATACATACATATTATACATAGAAACACCCAAACCAAGACAAACATCCATGTTCATGCATACAAATGTTTGACTTGTGCAGGAATCGAACCCGTGACCTCAGGCGTGGCAATCTGTTCTACGCCATCGAGACCGACAATAATAATAATAATAAATAATGAATAATATTATTATGACATTTCATATGTTTGCGAGCTATTTATCATAGTTTCCCTACTACATTATGTGGTTTTACGAAATATATAACAACACCTATACTCATATTCGGCCATAGTCACGCAAGAGGTAAAAATAAAAGCTAAATAAAATCCTTAGAGGTCCTTTGAGTTAATATGTACTAACTTCTTAAGGAGACAACTATATACATTGTAACATGTGTTAGAGTAGAAGAAGTAGCTAAAGGATGCATGCGCTCTTTATCCTATGTTACAAGCAATCTAGTTGAGTTGCATAAAAACTTAATGTTGTGCGAGATCTGCTATGTTTAGCATCGCAACTAAGGACTTAGAAATAATAACTATTAAGCCGCTCCTATAGCACACTCCTCATTTAAGTAATCCTAACTAATATTATAAAAGTGAAAATGAGTTTGTTTGTTACCTTTTCACGCTTAAACCACTGGACCGATCATTCTGAAATTTTGCATATCCGTTGTCAGGTGTACAGAAACGGACATAGGCTACCTTTCATCCCGAAAAAAATTACTGTTCCCGAGGAAAACAACAATAATCAACAAACAAGAATCATGATTGAATTATATTATTACAAGCAGAGTACAATCCGATTTGATTGTCAAATTCTAAATTAACGCGAGCGAAGCCGCGGGCAAAAGCTAGTAAATCTATAAGTGAGATATTTGTTTGTTTTTTACCCTTTCACGCCTTAACTACTCGACCTATCACCATGAAATTTCGTATACACGTTGTCAGAGTACCATTCATCCAGAAACTGTATGTACATATATTGTACTCTTCCCCCGGGATATAAATTTATTTAAGATTACCGCATACAAAGTCGCGGGCAAAATCTAGTTGCATATTAATAGTTATGTAGGCATAGACGTGTTCAGTCCAGTTTTTATTTTCACGCTTTCATCATCAACATTTTGATTGCTTTTAGCGACTACGGTTCATTTTTAATACTGTTACATAACAATCTTCATTGAAGCGTGTTCGAAAATATGAATTATAGAATATTTTGCATCGCTTTGTGAAATAAATTCTAACTCAGCTCAAAGCTTACCTATTTAATTAGTCGTGTCTTTGTTTTGGATTACAAATAAATTTTTCAAGAGAATGAATAATGCTGAAAAAATGTGTTTGATGTTCACAACAATGAGGCTTTGTACTTAACTTCTAAATTTGTTGTGCCTAACTTGATTAAATGTTTTTAAAATAGAATATAAACAGTCTCCGATAAAACAAATAGAACAGAATAGAATAAACGTAATCTATAATTTTCTATACAGACTTTTAGGTCAAGAGATATAGGACACACTGACATCCTTGCATAAAAGGACTCGAAACATCTAAATCAGTCGGCAACCCTTATTTGTGTTTTTTATTATTATTTAATAAAAGTAACCACATAATACCATTGCCAAATAAATGTACTTATCATACTGCTATGATAAGTACGTGCGTGGACTGCCACGCAGAGGTCTCGAGTTCGAACCCAAGGCGCGCATCTCTGACTTCTCGAAGTAATGTGCGTATTAAATAGTTAATTATCGCTTGCTTTAACGGCGAAGGAAAACGTCGTGAGGAAACCTGCATGTCTGAGAGTTCTCCATAATGTTCTCGAAGATATGTGAAGTCTGCCAACCCGCACTAGGCCTGTGTGGTGGACTATGGCCTAACCCTTCTCATAGTGAGAAGAGGCCCGTGCCCAGCAGTGGGACAGTTTAATACAGGGCTGATATTATTTTATATTATCATATGGTGGCAAACTCCATACTGTCACTGATTGTCTGCAAGAAAACATAATTATTATGCAAATTCTTGACAATAAAAATAATTCAATGTTGCAAATATTTTTCCTTTAGGTCATTAAGTAATTCTTATTAATGACAGAGTTTAGTAGTTAGCGAGTTTGCCAAAGTTACTGAAGTTATATTTATGTTAGTTCCTAGATTCAGGCAAAATTTAGAGAGAAGAGTCTACTCTATGACAAGATACAAACAGTATTATTGAGCAGCCACTCTTTTTAAATCTTCTTTGAATTACAATATTCTTAGTTTACTACTGAACACTATAAAATGTTGCAGCTATTTCTCTATATATAAAAATACCGAATGTAAATAATGCACCTGGCAAATCCAATATCAAACTGACCTTAGAATCGGGATTCATGCTTATCTGCTGGATCATACCGGCTCAATATACTTTCATATTCAAACAAAATATAATATCACCCACTACTATTAAGTAAAATCTTACTATCCCGTAATAATGCGCTAGTATCCTCGCGAGACGAAACATTATTGACGTAAAAAACGGATTATAAAGACAACGAGTGAACTAAGAGTCCACTTTCAATAGGTGATTACTCCAATAACATTGGACGAACGATCTCCGCCATCTAAAATATAGTTATAACCTCTTAATTATATCTTAAACTACGAGACAATTACTTGTAAGTATAGGGTGTCAAATCGTACAAGTTCAGTCTAATATGTATTCTGTGACGTAGTGAAGATGTAGATGTTCTATATAATAAAGCCTCTAAGATTCGACACCCTATTGTTACAAGTAAGACTGTCGTGTAATTTGCCGACTAGTATTACCAAACGCTGTATTAAATGGACGAGTTGTTTGTCAGCATGTAGCTTTATATGTGGACATAGGTCACTGCAAATAGCTATTTCAATAGCCTCGTTCTGTCCTTTGAGTGTACTGGGCACTTTATGTATTATACGATATAGGTTGGCCGTCTTGGGTTTTGTTGTATAGACAAGTATTCGATCTTCTAACAGATACGATTTGTTACGATAAGACGAATATTTGTGAAGTCAATAGACTACAACAGGTAATTGCTATGTATGAAGAAAGTGCCTAGAACGTAGAGACGCATAATATTCTAATTAGGAATGCTGCAGAATAGTATTCTTATAACTTAACCAAGTATAATAAAAGGAACTAATACAAGCATAAAATAGTCGCACATCTATATCCTAAAGAGGTGATCAGATATGTATAACACCCACATTTCACTGGCGATGGCTTAAGGCTATAAGGGGCGACACTATAGCCGTCTACCAGACACAAGTTCAGTCACCGAAGTGTTACTGAGAATTTCTTAACAGAAAAATTCAATTAACACTGCCCAACCTACGCATTTTCATTAATGCATATCTACTTCTATCTTTATCTCTATATATTTATCTCTTACGACTAAAAAGGAGGAGAGAGGTTAACAGTGTTACTACTCTTGGAGACGTAGCAGGGGTAGGCCTTCCATAAGGTGGACCGACGACCTGCTAAAAGACGCGGGAAACGTTTGGATGCCGGTAGCGAAAGACCCATCGGTGTGGAAAACCTTGGGGGAGGCCTATGTCCAGCAGTGGACGTCTTTCGGCTGGGATGATGATAATGACTCTTACTTAGCTTCCTATAAGAAATTGTACTACCCCGGGCCAACCAGCTCATTCGAACCAGCACCGAATAATTGCCAACAGTGTCCTCTATCACTCAACTAATATATTTTCTAATATTATAAATGCGAAAGTGTGTGTTTGCTAATATGTCCTTCATTCATAACAACGCGTCACCAAATCGACATTATTTTTGCATAGATATCAACTACGGGCCGAGTATATATTATGGGAAGATGATATAGGCTATTTTTCTACACTGGAGCGAAATTGCTGATAAATTCTGGTTTTTAATAAGGCATATCAATTAACTAGTTAATTAAATCAGTTATAAGACAAACCATAAAGTCAGCAAAAAGTACATTGATAGAGAAACAGTTTCTTTGAAAAACCCCACTAGACTCAAGTCATAAATGGGTAGACAACCAAGTTGAGCTGGATGCGGGAGTGCTTTATCGGTTGCTGGGCATATCCCTTTCTAAAGAATGTCTATATTTATTCGGCTGTGTGGATAACAAATATTTATCGATATGCAATAAATCAAGTACCTATATAATTCTTCAAACCTTGTATGTCACTGAGCTCCTCCTAAGCGCCTAGGCCGATTTTGATATTTTTTGTGTTTGAATGGTCGTGGATGATTTAGATTCACAATTTGACCTGGTAGGTGGCGCTGAGATTGGGTTGCAAGCCAACCTCCAAGCAAGACAATGTCTACTGGTTCTTCTAGTAATCGCTTATATAGTATTTCTGAACTTCGAGCTCTTAAATCAATGAATTTTTTTACATAAGATAAAAATATTGAATAAGTAAGCTCTGAATCCACAATAAGACTGCGTGGCAGGATGGTACAGGTCATATCTCCTCAATTTTAAAAATACGTTTGCTATTCTATAAACAATGGTCTGGATTTAGGCAAGACCGTTTGAATTAAAAACACCGTAATCGCTGCCTCCTAATTATAGTATTTATTTTTAGCCCGCAGACAGTTATATCGAGATACAAAGAATGTGTAATTAACTTTTAATTAATTAGTAAATGACTCTGAAAATAACTAAGCTTTATTGATTCTCACTGGGCTTAGTTTATTTGTAGACAAGCGTGTGTAATGCCATTCGTTTTTATCAGCATTAAGAAGATTAAAGTAAGAGAAGCCAACTGTAATGCCCGCAGAAAAGAAAAATATAGATCGCAATAATAATGTTGGAGTGGCATTATAATTTAAGGTAATTTTACTAATATATGTATGAATGAAGTTTTGGTTTTTTAACTGGCAATGTAATAATGGCAATGATCTGGTGTGCAATAGTTGCATATATCTACATGTATGAAAAGATACCATTTGCAAACAAACATTGATGCCTACATCACTCATTTTCTACATAAGATGTGACTGAGTCCGTGTATTGAAAAAAGTTTTATTTACGCACTACGATTGAGAATATCTTAATCTAGCGTTCACGAGAACGTCTCATCATGATTTAGTCAGAAAATTATGGACATTTTCTCATAATAATCAATCAATTATCAACCAGGATTTTCTCTCTAATAACAATTTCTATAGTTGGGATGAAGATATCATATATCTATATGCCAACTAATAGGAAAAGAGAGACCTAAAACAATCAAAGCACTGGATTAGTTTACAGAAACTGTAGAATTTATACTCTTAAAACCGCGGCAGAAGCTAGTCAATAATATTTTTTTATATAAATAATATCTTTAAATATCGCCAGTTTTATAATAAATATAATATTCTCAATCAACTGGAGCCTACCCCAGCTCAATAGCAATAAACCTAAAAAATGCTCTTCTATAATTATAGAAGTATGCGCTGCTGAATGGGTCGCACACAACTTTGTTGTTTGAAATTAAAGATCACTGATAGTTAAAATGAGATGCGATTTTTTGATCTCTTAACTACCAGGTAACTTATGATAATTATCATAAGTTACCTGGTAGTTAAGTGATCAAAAATCTTATTATAATTATCATGAGTTAAGTGTAGTGGTAATATGTATGATACGATAATTACTATAAATGAGTACCGCTGATTATGAAGTATGATCGCGCACTGGTTTAGATTTACACAATTTATATGAGGCGACGTAAAAGTGCTGATGTAAAGGAGGCACGCGTGCCATGTACGTTGTTATGACTCATACAATAATTATAAAAATACTGCTTATAAATTTAGATATCTCCTTAGCGGTGTATGCCTTTTAATATTATGAGACATAATTTTCAATATAGTCGTTTACCATAGATGGACAGCGGTCGTCGCAGAAACCCATACTCGTAAAACAGCCCCCAAGTCTGTCAATAAATTTAATAACGCTGGTCAGCGATATTGTGTCGTGCAAGGGACCCTTCAAAGCAACCCTTCATAAAGTTTGTTTCGCGAGTTACATTTAAGCACATCAAAGTAAATAAACGTGTTGTTTGAGTAAGCCTTAGAAAACATTTCCCATTTTAAAAATCGTCGTCCACAGATTACTGCCAAAGTAATCTCAACCTAATCTGCTCAATGCAAATAACAAGATTGACGTAAATGTACGAGTACTGTTTATAAATTTGGGTGTATGTGTTGCTTTTAGTGACTTACACGTTACGTTGAAACTGAGTTTGGCAAACTTACTTGCGTTGTTCCTAGTAATAGTTCCTAAAAAGAGTATTGTGAAATATTTAACTTTTGATCTCGTTTTTAAATTCTAGATGAGATACTTGAGCAAAAGGAAAATTTGTAGGGAGGAACATACTGATAAATAAATGAAAGCAGTTTGACTATTTATATATTAATACATAAAGAGAAAATTTGTTACTCTTTTTAAGCATATTGCGTGCACGTAGGCGTAGGGGTTAGGGTCAGATGTGAAATTAGACAAATAGAAGTTAAAGTTTATATGGAGAAAGGAATCTGGAAAATTATAAGTAACCTAATTAATTTGCATGGACATGGATATTCTTGGTCTGAGTGTTCCTATGTATAATATGTAAGTATTTACAAAAAAATGTTTATAATTATGTATGTTTATCCATTGTCTAGTACTCATAGTACAAGCTCTGCTTTGTTTGGGCTAGATGGTGTTGTGTGTATGTCATAGAATATTATTATTTGTTTTCTATCACGGGAATTTCCCTAATACGTTAGGAAAATACCCGGCCGTTTGGGAGGCTTACACGGGGACATGGGTCCAACATATTATTCTTATTTATTTTAAGATTCAATAAATTTCGGTCGAATTTCAACCACTACTAAATATAATTTAATTATCAAATTCAATTACTGACTTACTTATTACTCCAGTTTCATGATATTCATAACAAAACCGGTTGGAAATAAATAAAAACCCGCAAATAAATACGTTAGCTAGTCGTAGCAACACTAAATGATGAATAAACTACAATATTAAAGAACCAATTAATCGGAAAACATGTAGAGACCTAATAACTTTTAGTATACAATTTCATTCAAACACCGCTTGTGTAACGATAACCAAATATCACGCTCTGGAAAATGGCGTACGTGTAAACAATATTACTAAGAAATATCACAAGTATTCAGTGAGACGGAATATCATGAAGCTTTGAAGATCGATCTACATGATATTAAACAAATTACACACGTGAAGAACTAACAGTAGACGGTGAATATTACTTTAATACTAATGATCATTGAATTGAGACAAGTAGAGAGAAGTAGTTCTGTAAAGACTAACTAAAAACAGATCATGAACTGTCATCTACAAGTACTACATAATTTATACGTATCAAAAATACTTAACGGCTTAAACCTAGTGTAGCTCTATGTGCTTAGTGTATTATAGCACAGTGATTTTTGTACCTACACGAAAGCAGTAACTTGCATATTGCACAGACTTGCACGGTATATTAGTATCGTGTAAATGATCTTCTGTAAAGTAGGTACATATATATATGTATGTACGTTTCCGGCCCAACTGTACCAAGCTAGCGCAGAAAGCGCACTAACTATCTTTAAAAGTCACTACTTTTAAAGAGAGTTCAACATCAACATAAGTACTTAATGAAAGGCCTTTTTATTTTAATCCCGAAAAAAAATAACGTAAATGCGTTTATAAAACTCCTATTAACATACGGATCAAAACTACTAACAGATAACCGTAACCCGAACTAAAGTTGAAATCAATACAAAGATCCACCTTCCGTTGGCGAACCCATTTCCAAATTAGATAGCTATCGAATTTGTTTCCCTTGCCTTGCTGCTTGTTTGTTTTCTTTTTTCTGTCGATGCCCGCGGGAGATCATCAATCACTGCATACCTTCTTTGTACATACTTATAGATTAATGAATTACTTTTGTATCTGTACAGGTGAAGATGATCTGTTATTGCTCTATTTTCATAGCTCCGCATTCAAGTACATACTTTTACTCAGTTTGTTATATTTAAAATTAGATTTTACACACAGCTTCACCTACGTAAATGTAGGTTAGATTGGGTTAGTAACAGTGCTTTTTTCTGAATGAAAGGCACCCTATGTTTTTTCTGCCCTTCTTTTTTTTATACCACTAAGGTGACAAACAAGCACACGGCCCACCTGATGGTAAGTGGTCACCGTAGCCTATGGACGCCTGCAACACCAGAGGCATCACTTGCGCGTTGTCAACTCTTTAGGAAAGGAAGTGGGAAGGAGAAGGAGCGGAAACGGGGAAAGAGGGTTATCCCCTGACTGACTCTGACTGATAAAATTTCGCATACACGTTGTATGCAAAATTTTATAAAGATCGGTCTTATATTTAAGGCGTGAAAGCATAACAAACAAATCAACAAACATACAAACGCACAGTCGCATTTATAATATTAGTTAGGATTATAATACTTGTAATTTAATTTCACGTGATTATTCATTCGGTATGATTATAATAATAATTATTTATTTCTTAATTTATAAGACACAAGACATGATAATGTCCCTAGCATTTTTAAATAAAACAGAATTAGGTTTGATTATATGGATGGCGTAGTGATTAAAGTGGTCACCTCACACAGAACAATAAATTGTATGACCCACAGATAGTTGTACCGAGTCTGGGTGTTCGTTGAATGTTTCTAAAGACCCCCGCGACACGACCCCGCGGCACTATTCCTAGTGCGGGAGTTGTGTTTTATAAAAAAGATTGTTTGTTTTCTTGATGTTTATATCTCAAGTCCGTCACGACACAAATAGCGAATTTAGGTCCCATGTAACATGGATGAATATTTTGGCTCATTATACATTTCATCTAACTTGCGAATTTTCTAACAAATAATACAAAATTGTCACTGAACTAGCCTTTTATAGGGTTTGGTAAATTGTCTTAACCCTTCTCGTTTGAGGCAAAATTGTCAAGTACGAGAGAGTACTCTTAGCCAAAAATTGGTTGTGTGTAAAGTCGGTTTACGGACGATAGTTTAACGTGACAACTTCATAACAACATTTCTTTCTCGTAACGTTACAATGAGCGTAACGGGTCAATATGTCATCCTTTTACGTGCGTGCAGCCGGCGTTCATCGATTTATTAAACGTTGTCACATCAAAAATATTACAAACATAAACACTATTTAAAAAAAATATTTATTCGTTTGCTAACGCTATTACTCCCGGGAATTGAAAGCGGTTTCTGCGTGATTTTCCCCAACGTAAACTACCTCAGTAGCCATGTGAAGTGCGTAAACAGGTAGCCACGGAATATCTATTTAGAGCGGTAAATCAGGGCTGACAACGCACCATGCCTTTCGTTCCTTCCCGTGGGAACTCTCTAGTTTCCCTGTTTACATTTGGCAGGACAGCATGCAACTGTTGTTCGCTATCGTTTTAAGTAAGGTCAGATTGCAAGATGACTAGAACCTTCAATCCTATTCGGCGATAACCCCAAGAACATTCTACTTGTTTCTACCAACCAACAGTATTTTGTCGTATACATTGTATCCTATGTACTCATTTGTTCTCCTGTTAAGCAAAGATATTGCACAGCAAAGGGAGTGAACGTGGGTATGACGGACCTCGTGACCATTTATTAAAAGAAGTCAGGTCATCACGCCAGTGCTTTCTAAGCCTATCTCAACCACGACTATATTCCTAGTGCGAGACAATCCACAACTACGTGTGCAGATACGAGTATATACAATAGATATATCACATCCAAAGCTTCAAAGGCAAACCCAATGACTACCGTAAGGCCAGGCGTGATAAAAAAATGCATTGTCTTGCGTAGTTCTACCTACAAAAGATTATTAACAACAACATAATATAATTACTGACTAAACAAAAATGTATTACATTCACAATTCGTCAGCTATGTTTCTGGATCCCACGTAATAATAGGAGACTTTATTGCCGTCTATCGAGCACATTTCCAAACTCCGTACTTCTGCTTAGAATATCCTACCAGAAAACCCCAATAACACTTTGGCAAAGCGAACCGAAAACATCACAATTGCATTCAAACATAACCACGAACGTATGGCAAAGACGCACCAAATTACTATCACATAATTCTAACTAATATCATAAATGCGAATGTTTTGTTTCTTACGCTTTTACGCCTTAACTATTTGAACGATCATCATAAAATTATCATCGTATATACGTTGTAAGGGGTACAAAGAAGGACATAGGGTACCTTTGATCCAGAAAACGCACTATTACTTATCTAACTTAACCTACATTTAAGCGACAGAAGCTTAGGGCAAAATCTAGTTATTAATACGGGAAACAATGATTACATAACATTCATATCGTTGTAAAGGGATCTGCCTCGAATCGAATAACAGCTATAAAACGATGTAAAAATATCTCTAATAAAATTATACGACGTCCCTAGCAGCTGCGTCTTAAAGCTTCAATGTGGTAAGTGGCATACTTATTAGATTACGTTTAGGTTTTATTACGTATTATATACCGTTGTATAACGTTAATATATCACTGAAGGGTCAGGTAAAGGCGTTTTACATGCTTTATGGCACCAGCTTTGTTTATATATCACACATAATAGGAGGCGGACCTATCCATGTCGATTAGACATTTTACCAGGCTACTCGAAGTTATTGAGTGATTAGTTCAATCCTTCTTCAACCCAGGGTCTCAAAACAGACACGAAACTAGATTAATGATACAGCGTCTTTGATAAGGCATGAGTAGAGCCGACCAAATATTTCTTAAATATTTAATGTAGTAATTGTATCAATTATCTACTTTAAAATACAGCACATAAGATTAACAGAATAATAGACTAAATCAATACATATGTACATAGTTTTATGCCGCTGTGGTGTAATACACCTACATTTCACTAGCTATATAATTAGCTCCCACGTATTAGGGACGTACTAACAAACACCGCGCTACTACCGAGATACAGAAAAACAATAATAGTTTTCCCAAACAGGCTCTTAAGCATAGCAGTCGTATTCACTACCCCTGCGCCACCGAGTACCTAAGTCTCATCAATCCTAACTAATATAATAAAAGCGAAAATAAATTTGTTTGTTTGTTACCTTTTCACGCCTAAACCACAGAACTGATCATTCTGAAATTTTGCATATACATTGTCAGGTGTACAGAAACGGACATAAGCTACCTTTCATTCCGAAAAAAAATACTGTTCCCGAGGAAAACAACAATAACGTTCTTATGATAATAGATGGCGCCACGTGTCTTTCGAATCATGGTCGAATTATATTATTACAAGCAGAGTACAACCCGAATTGATTGTCAAATTCTAAATTAACGCGAGCGGAGCCGCGGGCAAAACCTAGTACTTATATAGTTAAGGTTTTAAGTAACAGATATGCGAGACTATTGCCGCCGACCAAACGGGTACCTATATGTTGTGATTTATCCCATTACGTCGCACTTTCTGGAAATAACAGCGCATAACCCTTTGCTAACTGGAGAATCAAACAACACATTGATGAATAATTTCAAACACGCGACGCAACTGCACAAATATTTTTCTTAAAGTATAATAATTACATAGTCTTTCTTTCTAATAATATTGTATACTAGCTGTTACCTGCGACTTTGACCGCGTAGATTTTAACTAAAAAGTGTTTGTCTCCGCGCAACCCTATTTTTTTCTAAAATCAAAATAGCCTAAGTTACCCCTTATAACATCAGCTATCTACCAGTGAAAGTCCCGTCAAAATGGGTTCAGCCGTTTCGGAGATTACCCGGAACAAACAGACAGACAGACAAACAAAAATTTTTAAAATAGATGTTTTCGTATAGGTACCTTATATACTTTCATATGTATTAGATAAAAAGCTGTTATTTTGACATTACAAACAGACACTTCAATTTTATTTACTTGTATAGATTACTTAGAATCGACAGTAACTGTAACATTATGCAATAGTCCCTATTTTCAAGAGAACAGATACTAAAAGATAATTATTTTATTTAATATATCTCCGCACCAAATTTTTTGATAATTTTCATATACGAAATCCAAGCAAAATGTTCTTTTTATATTCATTTACATGCAAAATATTTTATTCTTATACTTTTCCACTCTATTTATAAAGGTTCACGAATTTTTTTATTGGCCAACGGCGGTAACAACTTTACCTCATCAACATAAAATTTTCACTTAAAGTTCAAAGAAAATTTGAATATCATTGATCAAAAATTGATTTTCTTTTAAACACTTCGGTTATTAAATTTCTTATATTTGCCTTATTAGGTTAGATATTTGAAATAAAATTTCGAATATTTTTAAGTAGTACGACTCCTGTGTTGGAGATAAATAATAGTAATAACTGGTTGGCTGAGGTGGAAATTCAAGAGCGCCCGTAGGACTCCCAACTCAGACTTGTCTTGGTTGGCCCGTCAGAGGGGCGCCGCTAGAGCTATATCCTTAGGGGTGGATGTGTCATTTTCAAGGGCATAACTACGGAGAAACCCGTTCCGGGTCTCCGTTGTCACGAAACCCGTAATGGCGAAACCGGCGCCGCACCGCTCGACACCCCTAGATATTGCCCGCATGCTGGCTTGTATGCCTATGATTGCTATTCAGGAGGCCCATCTAGTGAGTTGCCGAGTCACCGTCTGCCCATTGCATTGATGCTATTAGAATATTCAGGGCCATATATACCAATATACCGGTACACCAAACACCCATATCCATAGCCCATATCCATACGTAGCAATAGCCTTCTGCGACTAGTGCCGCTGTCGGTGTTCCATCCCACCTTACATTAAAATTCTGGAAGGGCCTCTTCACGTTGGACCCATGTCTCCGTGTAAGCCTCCCAAAGGGCCAGGTACTTTCTAATATAATATGTTATAAAGTACCTGTGATAAGAGAAACATAATAATAATATATTTATTTAAATAATAGGTAATAAATTACTCATTAAGTTATAAAAATACATTTGTTGTTGTTTTTATAGAGACTTTAGAAATTTTCAAACACTGAGTGGCACAATTTATGTCTCGTATGTTAAAAGAACCTACTACACTTGGTGCGGTAGCACTGGCTAGGCGATCATTTAAATAACTACGTCTTCTTTACCTTCTTATTTGAGTAAACCCTAAACTCAAAAGAAAATTTATATTTATATTTAACATACTCATATGTCTGAGTTTTAATTGTTTCGTCTTTATATTATGTGCCTACCACTCGTAAGTTATATACTTTGTAATGTGCCGTATTGTTCTGGTGCATGCAATGCGGTGATGACACAGCCTAACATCTTCTTGACAATATATATCTTTTCAACATAATTATATAAAGGTCATGACTACCTCTATCTACTTCTTATTTATCTTAGAAGTACACAAAGCAGCTATTAAATAGATCAAACAAGTATGATTATTTAATAGCTAAAGCTAGAATTGTGTTTAATCTTCTCTTCACGTACTGTATTTCAAGTTCAGTCAGGTGCAAAAAGGCAGCTTACGAGATTATGCCTTTGTATCTTTTCAACTGGCGCTAAAATATAAACGTATAGCTGAGGATTAAAGCTGACAATATGAAATCAGTGGATATTAACGGATTATTATTTAGTTTTCCAAACAAAATGGATTAGCAAATCTCACCTGCCTTCGTATTGATTACGTTTTTGACTCGAATTTTGTATGAAATCTTGTTAGTCACAAAACAGGTTTGTAGTTCTGTTTGCGCGATCATTGTTGTATTATTAGGATTTGCTGTTAGGAAATTCTTAATAGCCGCATCGAGTATGCAAATATGTCTGGAATTGTAGAAATGAAAAATCTAAAAACATAGCTAGCCAAATTTGGTTGTGTACCTTTGTACACTTTACAGATATATAGGCCTCAGTCTATATACGTATGTGTATGCTACATACAATAAGCATACAACTACTACATATTATTAAAAAAAACCACCGCGTCTGCCTGTCTGTTCGCGATAAACTCAAAACTACTGAACGGATTTTCATGCGGTTTTCACCAATAGGCAGAGTGATTTATGAGGAAGATTTAGAGGAATAATTTGTTAAGGTTTTGTGTAATTTACTTGAAATATGACGATAATAGTCGAAAATGTCGGACAAATGTCAAGCTGCCTGGGAGCTTTAATTAAAATAATCCCTTTGAGATATAACAAAAAATAGCCGTGCGAAGTAAGCATTACAATAAAGGCATTAAAATTTTGATGTGGGTAGAATCCATGAAACTAAATTTAACCAAAATTTTGTGCCACAATAACTACAGACATGGATAATTTTAACGCCAGGACATTAATATTGGATTTACCCTAGGTATTCAAACAGCCCATCCGCTGTCAAACCGCTAGTGGCAATGCCGACACCAGCGAAACGTAGACATAGTGCCGTATTTCAAAAGCCTTCATAGGCGTTTCTAATAGACGAGGTAGGGTAATAAATAAACGGACGTACGGAACTCCCACCAACCCCTAGACTGTTTGCATGGGATTGTGTTTCATAGCAATTTGCCCGTCTGACAACGATGCTATGCCAAAACAAACAGACGGGCTTTTGATATGGTAAAAATGGGATGTTGATAAGGGGCACATTTGCCTTCATTTATTTTGCAAATATTATCAAGTATCGTGAAAATAAATACTGAATATACAGGCAAATGTCGTTCTTTTAGACATGGAATATCAATCACTTGTTTATGATTGATTACCAATACTACTCGTATAATATGCCCGGCAGGTAGCAATGGAATTGCGCCACGTAAGTCTAGACTATGTAGGCGAAAACTGAAATGTGACATTTATACGTTTCCATCCCCACTGTAAAAATTATACGCAATTTTCGCAAACTCAGTGTGAGTCTGTGAAAATGGTGAATAATTTTAAAATGGATAAACGGTCATGTCTGTAATATAAACTTGTATCATCCATCCTTTGCATAAAAAATGAGCGAGGATTTTTTGTCACATATGTATACGAAGGAACGAATAACGGCTTATAATAATAATAATAATAAATTCTTTATTGTAACAAAAAGGTATATACAGTTAGTGTTAGCCCTGATTCCCAAACTAGCATGAGCTGTATAATGGCAATCAGTTCCTTCCCAAAAGCAAATGATTCAAAATTGTTACATTTAACTTATGTTACTTTTAACTTATTAAGTCGGAACGGGCACACCGGTGGCCAGACACAATATTTTTTTAATTATATCTGGTTATCTCAGACTTGCCAGATTAATGCAATGCATTTATATGATTAAAATTATCTTATTAGCATCACATCCTTTTAATAATTTATTGCTATACTATATTGACGCCTGCGTTCGTATCATAGCCACTACTCATGAAACTTACTAGGTATACGAAATGAAATTGAATTTCCCAGTAATAAACACATATGAATATACATATATGTAATAGTAATCAAACCATAATTACCGTCGAAAGACGACTAAAGCAAACAGAATCATTTTAATAAACCAAAATGGTTGCTAAATAAACTGACAACTAAATTAAACTGTCTTATGATGTAAATGATACATACATCGCAGTAGACGCAATCAGGGCACCATTGAGCGGCAAATTCATGAGACACAAAATATTTACTCTGAAAATTGATATGAGTTGTACAAACATGTGAACTGAAGCATAAGTGACATGGTAAGCTGGGCTTTGGCCAGGCAGCCGTCATGCAAACTAACAAGCCAGCCCGATAACCGTTGGCAGCTTCTGCTCTTAATAAATACCTACCTGTCCGCCGGGGCCTTTCAACGAGATCCCGAAAGGAGCAATGAGTAAAATGCGATAATTAAATGTATGTGATTTAAAATATGACATAGCATGAATTTATTCTTTATTCAAACATAGATTTGTCTTTATGGTTATAACTTATAAGTCTTCGGTATTCGTTTTAGTGATGTATTACGTAAGATTTATTCTTAGCCCATTTGTTTTAGTAGTGTTCGCCCAGCGGTCGAAATACGACAGTACTCTGTTACGTGTAAAAGAAACTGTTTCCATATTTTTCATTGCTAAAACTCGACAAAAGCTAAAACAAACAAAATATAGAAAATACGTTGTCAAGTAGAGGAGAAAAAGATACTGATGTTTTGTCTTTGTCTATTTATATACAAAAATTACTTGACGCCTCCACATTTAAAATTATTTCATAAGAACTGATTTTCAAGTTATAATTAAGGTAATCTTCCTTCCCTTCTTATGAAGTGAATTTTCGATAAAATGTTTGGGCAATTAACATAATGGAATAAGTTCAAAAGCGATGTCACATATTGGACATCTAACACGAATAATAATGTTCGTAATTTCACGGCGGCACGTCACGTGTCACGTTCAAAATAATCCGATTATCTGAGCTTGAATTAAAAATGAAACTTGGATCTCGATAAAAAATAAAAGCCTTATATGAAACTCTTGTTTCATCAGATTATATGACAGAGGCGTTAGACGCCGGATTTCTTGTTCACGTACCTACCCGTTCTATTTGTTTATTTGTGAATTCAAAATCTAATGGAAGAATTCTGTTATCATTGCGTACATTTTGTATGACTCCGTCTGGAACACGCACTACTGAAAGGCAAGGATGTATTATAAAAATAGGATTCCATTTTCAACAGTTGTCCTACACGTTCTGGAAAAGTTGCCAGTGTTTACAGAAAAAATTCTTGTGAATACTGGCAACTTTTAACTTTAAGTCGTAATTTTTGAGGTTGATTTTCTTTATATCTTTATCGCGTGACCGAATTGTCTGTAAAGAAATCACTCGTGACATATCGAAGCGTGACAACACTGTTTTATCGATGTCATTAATCTAAAGTCTGCGTCATCGTCCTACGTCTTTACAGTACTAGACTTTTAGTGGGTGTATTGTCGGAATAATTGAAATGTAATTAGAAACACTATAGCTATAGAGATTCTAATATGAAATAAGCCTTTATAATGATTAATTTAACAAATCTGTAGTAGAGCTGCTTTTCATTGAATGGTTGAAATTTACTACATACATCAGTGATTTATAGTGGTGACAACTGAAGTAATTGCTTAACTCACTTGGTCTGAGCCATGCCTCTATTTCAATGCAAATGAAATGAAGCAGTGCTACTATATATTTTGTACATAAGCGTGTCGCGTTGCAGCAAGTGCGTAGACCAGACTAAGTGAGTTTTAGAGCACGCAACCTAACGTGTGAAACAAAGAATTTACTTAAGTTGTTTCCTATAATAACTCAATCATAAATATAATTTAGATACGATCGCTGGCATAGATTGACGTAATAGAGATTTCTAAATATCGTATTTTCACAGATCGTCACCGAAAGTCAGGGTCGCTCGACGAGGCGGCTGAAGACAGCAGTGACAATGGCGGCAGTACGCCGAAGAAGAAAACGGCTATTGAGGAACAATGGGATAGATCCGGCGGCTTCGAACTCACGTCTGTGGAACAAGAGACGTATGAGAAGTACTTCTACGGAACAGAACATTGGAACTACTTCACAAATGACGAAGACCTCGGTCCCGTTATACTGTCGATTAAACAGGAGACGCTTAATGCCAGAGATCAGTTCAGGTGAGTCTATTTTATTGGTCATCTAATTCTCACTCTAGGGACCACTTATACCACTGCAGTGTCAGTCCTTTCGAGTGTTATAAAGATTGCACTCCGTTTTGGGTTCTTAGACCAGTAACTAAGAAAAATAGAGATGTTATTATTTAGTAAGTCTCTTTACTCTACATTGCCTCACAATATTACAGTGTATTTTTATATTTAACTACTAGTTGTCGATTCAGTACATAACTTCGTTGACCCAGTAGTACAGATGTCCAGCGTCGACTACCTAGTTCTATTGCTATAACGGGCATACTATAGAGTTTTATAGGGTCAGTAAATTAAGAACACTTCCGTACCATGCCTGATAAAGAGTGTATGATTTACCCCTATTGCTTGGTATCTAAATAAAGCTAACGAAACATGCGTATGACAACCTGTCTGATACGCATGTTATGGTGTTTTGTTATGTAATTATCTCTCTTTTCTAATAATGATCGATGAACAGTCGGTAATTGGGTTAGGTTAACAGATGAGAGTAACAAACATATACGTGTGTGCGTAATGCTGATGAATAATATGTATAAATGTAAGGTTCCTACTAGCAACGGTAAGTAAAAAAACAATTGTCGGCCTCGATGGCGTAGTGGTTAGTGGAACCAACTGCCACGCCTGAGGTCGCGCGTTCGATTCCCGCACAAGTCAAAACATTTGTGTGCACGTGTCATGCACACAAATGTTTTGACTAGACACACGTAAAAACACACAGACCAAGACAAAAATCTATGTTCATACATAGATGTTTGTCTTGGTCTGTGTGTTTCTATGTATGTATTTACAAAAAAAAGTATACATGTATGTTTATCCATTGTCTAGTACCCATGGTACAAGCACTGCTTAGTTTGGGCTAGATGCTGTTGTGTGTATGTGATAGAATATATGAATATATATTAATTGGGAAGAGAGGAACCACTTATTGCTCACTCTAACTATTGCAATATAAAAAACTTTACAATACCGAACTCTTCTGGATAAGGACAGTCATGACATGGCACCCGGGCGCACCCACTCCAACTTGCAGTATGCCGCTACGAACACAAGTCTGGTAGTAAGACTGGTAGTAAGACTGGTAGTAACACTGGTACCGAATGTTTGCTTCGTCGTTCATTGATTTAATATACGGTTAAGAAATGTAAACTAAAACTGACGCATTATATTTGTCAGCGTTATATATTTGTATGTACATGTTTGTTAATATAGCATACTATTATTATCCTCATTTAATTATAGATTAGACCTACTACAAATTACTTTTGCTACGTATTTTCAAATTAAGATTCATCGACATCTTTGACAATTGACTTTGATATCATAATACAATACGCTCCAGTAAACATATCGTCAACCTAATTCTAAAATGGAGTGTTCGAAGCCACTTTTGGAATCTTGGTTATTACTTTTAAATATCTGTATGGGAAAAAGGTAACAAAATATTGATACATTTTTATAGTACGAATAAAGTTCATAATAAAAATATAAATTAGTATTTAATTCCATACGAATTCCATAATTGTCGACACAGATCTAAAATTATAAGAGCGACGATGAATCGATAAGGTATTCAAGCATTTGTAGCTATCGAAACACTCGGAATGTACCGAATCGCATCGTCTCGCTGGGAAACTGCCGGTAATGGAATTTAATCAAATATAATTATATTAAACCGATATTTCAGTGCACACGGAGCCGACGAGTGGTTAGCAAAATATGAAATTCCTGTCGGGCCGGCCGTCTCGGGAGCCATATTGAAAATAATTGCCGAGTTATTAATGCTAATCGGAATTAATTTCATGAATTCGTAACCTTATTACGACACATTAATGTTTGTGTATCCTATTGACCTAGTTTCATATTTATTGCTAACTGTTGAAAAATACATTGTGTATGATATTGAATTTCACTTTACATAGAAATCTTGACATATATGTTAAAATACTAGTTGAGGACAGGCACGCACCAGCACCCAGGATTGTTAGCACCTTAAATGTTCTGGAGCTAGCACCAATATTTTAATCAATAGAAGAAAATAAACAATGTTCTAATCAGAAACGTCTTGATAAAGAAAAAATGTTACCCGATCTTTCTTTGTTTAAAGATTGTAATTATAATAGGCCAATTATATTCGGAATATCTCCGTTATATAAGAAAATTATCACTAACAGTCTTCAATAATAAGATTTCATGTAATTCATATGAAGCATATTTAGAGGAATAAGGGTAAACACCTTCATGTGAGGCGTGTGCGGCGGTCCATACTTTTATGAACCGCCGTTGCTATTTATTTGGTGACGGTACCAATGAGCCGGCTAACAGCTTAGACTAGCGACACTGTTAGTGTGTTCCGCGTGCTAAGTGGAAACTAAGTAGAGTTAGAATACTACCTTTCCCATGCCATGCCACTCTTTTTCTCTAAAAAGATTTTTTTTATTTTTATGTCATCATCATCATCATCATCAGGCTATAATAGTCCACTGCTGGACATAGCCCTCCCCCAAAGAGCGCCATAGCGCCCTGACTTCAGCTTGCCGCATCCAGCATCTGCCTGCAGTCTTTCGCAAATCGTCGTATTTTTATGTATGTAATCTCAAATAATCGAAAAAAATCGAGAGCTTAAAGAAGCACTATTACGAGATTACTTAACAAAAAAAAATCAAGAAGTAAATATCTGTAGTAACAGGAGTGAAAAGACCGTCACAGGATGTAGATATTTTTGAATTTTTAATGTTTTTAATTTTTTAAATACCTAACTTAGATTTTTAAATATTTTTCTGATAGCGTTTATAACTTAGCCTATTGGCAAAGTTGTAATAAGAGCACACTCTCACTGGGACCTATCACTATATTGCAATGTATTTACAAGCATGATGATAACAACAAACAAACAAAAGACAATAAGCATCTAAATCGCAATATTCGATATAATGTTAATGACGAAGAGACCGCATAAACATAGTATTATTGTGTGTGTCGTGTATCCTAATTTATATGGTTCTGAAGTTAAAATACAGTACTCGATCCCTCGGTCAAGAGAGAGGCGACTTTGCACCCTAAATTGATCTCAGTACATTGCACTTGAAGGCTCTTGAGAGCGGTTAATAGAAAAGCTTTTCCACCTCTCAAGCAAGTGTCCACTTTATTTATTTATACATCGCGTAGAGTATCTTTTTAGGTTTTTATTTTCGTTTTTTTTTTTTTTGTAGCTACAAGTAGCATTTAAGAAGTGGCCACAAATAAGTTTATTATAGCGTAAAATATATGATTAAAATTCTTTAAAATAAAGAACAAGATATATCTTATTATATTAGAGACTAGCTTTTGCCCGCGGCTTCGCTCGCGTTAATTTAGAATTTGACAATCATTTCGAGTCGTACTCTGCTTGTAATAATATAATTTAATCGTGATTCGAAAGAGACGTGGCGCCATCTATTATCATAAAAACGTTGTTATTGTTTTTCTCGGGAACAGTACTTTTTTTCGGGATGAAAGGTAGCCTATGTCCGTTTCTGTACACCTGTCAACGTATATGCAAAATTTCAGGATGATCGGTTCAGTGGTTTAGGCGTGAAAAGGTAACAAACAAACAAACAAACTCATTTTCGCTTTTATAATATTAGTTAGGATAGGATTATATTCACGTCATGCCATGGGTCAACATGTGTCAACCTTAGCGATAGTAAGATCACACAGAAACTTTTGTCAAAATTGGTAGACCACTTTCTTGGCCGATGGTACTATGTAGCACGGAACCGATAGTAAATAAATTCTTGTTCTTAGCCCGTTTTCCGTTCTTATTATTTAATTCTCTGCCCAAGTTACTTAAATGGCGTAATTTTTATGGTGTAAAGCTAGATAATAGCATGGCTTACTCAAAAAGAACATTTAAATTTGCGTCGTCGTTAGATTACACGCTGTCACAGAATGCGTAAGAAAAATAAAGATTCACAGTTCCTCCCCCGTATGTGATAGCGTGATAATATGTAGCCTATATGTTGACCCGACCTGTTAGTAATATTCATGCAAAATTTGAAGTAAATCCATGCAGTACTTTTTGAGTTTAGCCCGGACATACATACAGACAAACAGAAAAACAGACATACAGACAAAAATTCTAAAAACTATATTTTTGGCTTCGATATCGATTGTAGATCACGCATCAAGTATTCTTTTAAAAAAATATTAATGTACAGTTTTGACTTTCCTACGATTTTATTATATGTATAGATAAATATAGCTTCTCTAATTTTTATTTTTTGGTATAGCTTAGATTTAGATTAGATACAGTAAATTTTATACAAATAAAAATAAGCCTGTTACTTTTAAAAATATTTTCTTAGTCAGTCAGCAGATTTTCATAAAAAAATGTTTTGTTAAAATCACATACATAGTTATTTTATCATACTGACGTAGACACAAGGCTAACAAACACCCTTTTTCTTTTACATTAAGAATTTGAATGTTTAAAATTCATAAAATGCTATTTTGGCATATAAACACTTTTAATTAAATCTTTGTACTCGCAGGCTTTCGGTGCAATGCGAGAAAGAGGATTTACATTTTTGTTGTTTCTTGTAAAACAAATGAACTTTGACGCATTTCACTCTCAATATAAAAGTGCTATCTGCCAACGTGGGGTGCATTTTAATTAAAAATGGCAAGGTATTGTAAAATAGAATGGGCCTTTGTAAATTGTTTGTAGGTGCTATAATTAACTGGCCTGTAACGGCGATGACCTCACTGGGGTTTACCTCCACGACCCTTTCGTAAACCAAGTATTCAATTAGCATAATGTAGCAGAAACCAAGTGTTAAACAACTAAGGTTAACTGATATTGTACAGTGTGAATATACGTTTTATTACCGCTATGAACAATATCTTGTTTCTACCTAATTCGCCATCCTCCAGCAGACTTAAAATCATTTCTTTAATTAAGGTAATACTCATTAGGCTTTTATATCTTGCAGAGCAAAGACAATGCGCCTTACAGCCAAGCCGTCTGTTAGTCTCAAAAAGCAATAAATGTCACCAACGATCTCTCATGGCAGCGCTCCAGTGTTAATGCGCTAGACGACTCTAATGTGGCCTCACCCTTCCACACATAAAAGGTGTTATTACAATTCTACTGAATTTTAATTATACCTTAAGGTATTTCATTAAAACGAAATTCGCGTCACAGAGTTCGGTAAATTGGCAGCACTGAAATGTATTAGAAACATTTTCATAACCAAGTACTTTCTCATACCATCTTTTAAACATGGCATTTTTACGAATAATCACATTCCTGCATCTCAGAAATATGAGAGAGCTTTGCCATTATTTTATAGTAATAAAATACCTTTGGCATTCCTTTTCAAAACGATATTTGTAGCCCTCCGACATCGCTTTGCTTTTTTGGGTAATATAATTAATTTCTAACCTAAATTAACTTGATATTGTTTTAGTTCATAGTTGGCTCACTGGATCGTTCTAGTACATTTTAATTGTTCGGTATAATACTTTGCCTTCTCAGAAATTAAATTAAACTTAAATATTATACATCACCTTCGGTTTAAGAGCTCCATTCCTTTGACATTTTATTACAGACCCCTCAAAATGGTGAAACCATTGTATTATGCCGACAAATTACATGTTTTTTGTTTATGTAGGTATCCGTCCCTACTTCTAGTCTATCAAGGATTCAATTTGTTATGTATTTTAGTTGAAGTTTTTTAAGAATTACAAGGAAATCTCTTGCACTTTGCTCTTTCTTGACGACCTCCCCAATTAAGTTAAAAGCATGTGGTATAGATTCACTTTGTTAGTTCAGTAGATGAGAATCGACCTATGATCGACTGATGAGCAGTGATGACCTCGCGATCAGATGCCTGAACCAATGGGCTACGGTCGCTTCAAGATAGTAATTTGTGCATCAAGTGATATATTATATTTATACTATTGCAATGCCCGACAGGGTAGACTGTTGAAACGAAATCTAATTTTAAGAAGACATTTCATGTACCTACACAGTTTAAGCAATAAATGTCTTTGAATTTGTCTTATTATACAGAATAATAGACTCTGCAAGACTTCAAGGAACACTCTGTAAATATACAAAAAGTACAAAATTGGTACCAACTGTTAGACGCAATATGTCTGTACATTTACAATTTTACTAAGTTTCTTTAAATATAATAATATAAAAACATGACTTTGTATTATTGAGGGTAGTAAGTAGGTGGTAGTTGGCTTCCAGATTGGCAATACGTCTTCAACGAGACTATCGCGTGTCCAGTCGTCATTAACCCTCGCGTGGTCACCGACGAAGGCCAAATTGTTTTACAAGATCATACGATCAGGTTTGATGTTTTATTGTAAGGTTGTTTTATTTTGTAGGTTTTGCCAACTTATACCTGCAATACCGCATAATAATTGACATGGTATTGAATTTAAGTAAAATCTATTTTTGTTTTGACACCAACTTTCTTAGAATGCAGTTGAATAGTTTTAGAAAGCTTAAGTTATATTGAAATTAAACTGCTTTATACGAATTTCCTCGCGTTGTTTATTAACACTTTTGATACATAAATAGCTATTGCCCGCAGCTTCGCTCGAGTAAAAGTAGGTTAGGTTATGTTAGTAAGTCTCGTGATTGAGGAGTGGCTGGAGAGGCGGCATGGCGCCCTCACTTTCCGGCTGACACAGGTAATGACTGGCCACGGTTGTTTTGGCCAGTTTCTGTGTCGTATAGGCCGGCAAGATACGCCCGGTTATCACCACTGCGGCGACTGCCGCGACGTTGTTGAGGACACGGCGCTGCACACTTTGGCAGTTTGCCCCGCCTGGGCATCGCAGCGCCGTGAGTTGATCGCGGCAGTCGGATTGGTTGCCCTCTCGCTCCCGGCCGTAGTTCAGTCTATGGTCCGGATTGAGAGATTGTGGAACGCCGTCGCCACCTTCTGTGAGGAAGTGATTTCCATCAAGGAGGCGGCGGAGCGGGAGAGGGAGCACTTAAACCCTCTCTCCAACCGCAGAGCCGGACGTCGGAAGGTGCGGGACGACCTCCAGCTACTCTGAGGTTTGACCTGGGGGTGGCGGGCTTTGTGGGCCTGCCCACCATCCGTTCAGCACCAGGTCCGTGAGGCGGCGTGCGTATTCCTCGCGGAAGGGTATGCGTCAAAGCAATGCTCCTCGTAAAAAAAAAAAGTTGTAAACAGTACTTTTAAAAAATTAAATATGGCCTACGTTACTCGGTGATAATATAACTTTCTAAAGGTGAAATAATTTAAAAGTCGGTTGAGTTGTTTTTGAGTTAAATCCTTACAAACAAACAAACAAGAAATCAGATCTCACTTTATAATATTAGTATAGATTTTAAAAATATTACACTACTACATCTGTTATCATGAAATTTCGCACACAACGTGTATGTCAGGGGTATAGGAGAGGACATATCGTACTTTTATCCAGAAAAAGTACTATACCCGAGGGATCGAATATAGACATAACCTACGTACATTTACGTGAGCCGAGCCGCGGGCTAAATCTAGGTAATTAGGTATAAATTAAAACTGCAACACTAATTTCCTACATATAATTATTCGCAGCTCTGTTTACTCACTATTCTGACGATTTATATTAATATTCATACGACAGTTTTCAAGGATTTCTATAAATATCACGTTTATTACCGAATAGACTATAATAATACCAACATAGATTGTTCAGTAATCCTCTGCATTTTTGTGGTGTGGCATGGTGATATCATCTTGGATTTATCGACTAAAAATAAAGCCATAAAATTAGAAGCATTTTCTGCAGTCGTAAAACGTTTAAATAAATATTTTATGTCAACAATGAGATATATAAATCTCTATGTATGTAAAGTTCTTCTAAAATATTATTTCACAGCTGATAGTAATATGACAAGTACATCTCTTTTTATTATCATAAATATTTTCGGGGTTTTCGGGGTACATTATGCTAAATGTGCCTAGCTCATGTCGCAGCCGATTAACGATCACACAAACAGTCAACTAATATTTATATGCCATTTCTCTTTTCTGTGTACCATCCAAAGATTGTCTGATAGATATTACAGACTAAAATCGCTTTTTGCAATGTAACTAGAGATGGAGTAAAAATACGTCGATATTTTTCACATTTCCGTTGTTCTAGACAATATTGCCTACAAAAAGTAAGCACTGCCTATGTTTTCTTTTGTGTGTAAAGAATAAATTAACCAACAATATAATAATACTTAGCTATTTTTATTTAAGTTCTTCGAATTCTATATTCCAATTACCTTTTTTTGGTACTCGGCAAATACTTAAATAATGTATTAAGTTATTTTTCTCCCAACAAAAACTCCCTGTCAATCAATTTCACAGCGCAGAACAACTTAACTGACATCTTCGACGGGCGAGTACTTTTCTTATTTGCGTACTTTAATATTTTTTTATTCTTATAAATATTTACATTCAATTGTTGTAAATGCTTTTCTCATTAAAATTTCCTCCTTATATTAATGGTTTGCTTTAACAAAAGCCTAAAAGCATTTAAAGCGGGTCAGAAAGAACAAAACAGTACATCATATAAAATCAAGACACGCCACAAAAATGTCTCCCTTTTTACATAGGAATTACTCGCAGGGAGATTCCTCGGATGCTCACCGTAAATTCCGGCATTTTCATTATACTCTGTCATAGGAAAACTGAAACGCGACGAGACAACGGGAGAATTTAATTAAAAACGTTGGCTGTTCAAATTTATAGACCGGTTTGGCAGAACTCAAATGTTCAGCCTTCATTGCAAAACGAAATTAACTGAGCTTGTGTTAATTAGACATGATATTTGATAGCTGTTGTTGTTTTCGTTATAATTGGAAGATGTGCCAATCTTTATTCATTAAGGTTATGCTCATTTTATTATACTTGTAATGGCTATGTATATACAAATTATGACAAGGTTACTAGTAAGTTTGGCCGTTACTTTGAGGATTGCAAGACCGCTAGAAATCGCTTCTAATCCCAGACTGAAAAGTATACATTATACGATTAAACTTCGTAATGCAGTCAGTACTTTTATATATTCGTTGCGTATTAATTGCTAAGCCGCCGAACCGATTTGAACAAAATATTGATAGTTTGTTGATTCCTTGTAATTTTGATTATAAATCTGGGTGTAATCCTAGTACTCGCTTGTCCTAGGAGTTGATTTACATAAGACATAAGACATTCACACATACAGAATTATTTATATTATTGGTCCTTTATTATCAGAGCAAAAGTATTTACGTAGCTTTCCGTCACGTTAAAAAAACTCTACAACATTATTAAAAAAGGTAAAGCAAAGAATTTAACATAACCTACTTATTACCTCAGTAAAAAACCCTAATGATGGCGCTGCATTCAATTCTATTGAAGTTATTTAAAACTAACTGGTACCTGCGCCTTGATTTACATTTCTTTGTTAATGTATAATATACTCCTTAGCCCTTATGCGTAGTTCAAACTATATCTATACCAATTTGCATCAAAATTAGTTGAGCGGTTTAGATGTAATTTAGTAACAAACATCCACACAATATCCACATTTATAATACTAGTATAATACCTTCTATAAGACATACACAAGCAAACCCTCGATGGACGAATAGCATAACATAAATAAGTTGCATATTCCATAGCACTATTAATTGTTGGTAACAAAAGTAACTAATTGCTAAGTTTTCACCTCGGGAATAGAAACCATTAGCCCCGATAACGTCGCGCCGTTGCATTACTCACTAGTTCATTAAACTATTAATAGTAAAAATATTGAAGCAGTATTTAAAAGCATCGTTAGACTATTCACCGTGAGCACGATTGCTGATTGCGAAATGCATCGTGTTGGAATCCACACAAGATTAGTGATACAGTTTACTGTCGAAAAACTCTCGGTAACAACGTAATTCTAAGAAAAACTAGATCTCTTCTTATGTAATGTTAACAAATTTTCTTAATAAAATTTAAACCGTTTCCAATAAGATTAATTTTTTTTATATATTTTGTATAGACAACTGCTTGTGGGCATTACTTGGTGCTTACTCCTGGCGTCGAGCGAAAGTTTTAAGGTTCGATACCTATAAATAATATTGTTAATAGGTCTGGTAACCTGCCTAATAGATGGCTAACACTATACGTAGGAGGCAAAATGTTCTACTCGGGAGCCATGATAGTATAGATATGGCATGGTATATAAGAAGACGTAGATTAACTGTAGGTACTAATAGTAATAAAGCAAATATACTATAATAACTGTATATAGCATATCTGATTTGCATGGTGAAACATTTAGGTGTGACTTTATATACTTAACAAAAGCGTATTCTAAATAGTTCACTCAATGGTTAAAATGCAATTGGAATTCTATGTAATTTTTTCGTTTTCTTCACTCTTATTGCTTGTTAACATTGACTATGCCAAATATCACACTCCTCCATGCGCACAATATGTTTAAAAACGTGTCTAAAGATTTCTTTACTTTATTTTTATTATATAGAGTAAGTAGTTCAAACAGTTATTAATTCCAAGTAATTTATCTGTTAACAAGCTGAGCGATCTTACCATCTGTAGAAGCTTACTTCTCTTATCAAACCTTCTTGCATTATTACCACTCACTGAACAGGTAAATTGATAACCGCTGTTTAATATTAACAATACAGCCATCTTGAATATTCTATTATGGCGATATGGCACTGTAAAATTGTCGAGTAACCGTCGCATTTTTTCAAACTGAAAGTGATACTTCTTCAGTCGGGTGCTGACGAAATAAAAGATCCGAATATTACAACCAGGTGAATATAAAATCTAGTTTTCACAGTAGTCTGTAAAATCGCCTGTAGAGGCTACTTTTTGTGGAAGCCCAGGAGTAGCTCACCTTAGTCCGGCCCTGACCAGTGACCATTCTACAGAAGATGGAGCTGCACTTTTTAAAAGTTTCAAACAACCTTGTGATATGTAAACATCCAGCCAAATTGTTGCCAAAACAAACGTTTTGCCCGCAATTGACTGCACGCATGACGTAGTGGTTTTAGTGGTTACCTCGCCATTGCCACTGCGCCGATTGAACCACCTATTGTGGATTCGATCCTCACACGGGACAAAAATCTGTTTGATCCACATTTAGTAGTTCCGGAACTAGGTGGTCTTTATGACCGCTGCACTGTTTGTATTCATGTACAGTCTCTCGCGAGACAGGATTTATTCCTAGTGCGGGAGTTGTCTTTCCAAAGAAAGAAATAATTTGGCTATATATATTGATATATATAGCCAAATTATTTCTTTCACAATTGATAATATCATATTTATGATGTACAAACATGATATATCAGACACATATTTAGCCAACTATGATTTAGTCCCAGTACAGGGAAGGTCTATGGCCGCTTATTGAACACAGCTTTAGATTCTCTACTGTTACTTATAAGACAAATAGCACAAACTATACCCAATCCGGACCACACTCGCGCATAGAGAACACAAGAACTTTACTTACTACTAGACTGACTAAGAAGTCTTAAACATTATAAGCATTCTTCTTTTTCATTCTTCTTACCTTAAAAGGGTTTTTGTACACGTGTCCATGTGTCCAAAACCAACAGCCCTATTGTATCTTATAAGTTATAAGATACAATAGGGGTGTTGGTTTTATAACGTTATTTCACACAAAAGCAAAACATACTAGTACAATTTATAGAGATAAATACGTACAATATTGGTATATAACAGTTGTCAAACAAAACAATCTTTTTGCTACTTTCGGTTTCTGATATAATAGGATATTTCATTCACCTTCATGTTTTATTTATTTATTTAGACTATTTTAGTGCTTAAATAGGTATATGGTAAACAATTAACTGGCGTAATACTTGTGACGTCACTAGGCTACTGTGATCCCCTTCATACTCTGTCTTATTATGTGGGCCGCTTTCCTCCTCAATAACATGTGACGTAATTGACGAATGGCCCCTACTCAGTTCTAATACTAACATTATTACGCACGCAACCAGCTGCCCGCATTTCGGCACCCCGCTTTGCCGCGCCTCTATATTTATTCCAAAATTTAAAATGGTTTTAAAGCACAGCACTGTGAAAAGTCAGTTATATTCTGCTTAAGTATAATGAAGTAACATTTATAGTTACCAGATACATGCAAAGCAAGAAACTTAGTCTCTTATTTTAATCCTTACAATGTTTTATATGACATTGTGTTTACTGGTTTGTCCGTCGGTATTTTATATTATATAACATAGCGATAGATTATAGGCCTGCAAGTTATATAGGTATTTTTATTGCTTTATTTTTATTCACAGTTCCTATTTTTAGAATCAAGAAAGGGAAACCGTTGGTAAATGCTTATTGGCCATAAACGAAAATAATATTAGTTATTATACTTTAAACAAATGATATTGAACGTCATGGTTTTACTACTAATTTTTCAACTATATTGATCAGGTTTAACAATCATTTCTTTAGACTACGGCTTAGAATCCGTACAGGTACTGAGAAATTCCTCCAAAAAACTCAATACCAATTCTACTGAGCCCGGCCCTCGTAAGCGCAAGCTTACGTTATAGAACAAAGAAAGCAATCATACAATAGTATACCACAACACATATAGTATATAAGTACAAAACATTGTTTCAATAAAAAACAGAAGAGGAAGAAAATTGTCAAACTTACACAGACACGTGTGCACGGCGCGAATTCATAGGCCTTACCAGTCATTACATACGCGACAAAAAGACAAAGCTATATGCTTATCACGCGCTTTTACATGTGCTTGGAATGACAATGCTTTAAGAGATAGTACTTATAGTCCATTGAAATGTTAAATGAGCTTTGCATTTTTTAGAGGACGCAATTTTATTTTTGGGACCTGTGTGGGGATCAATAGAAGCTTAACCCCAAGTTTGTGGGGTTGCCGCCCTTGTCCCCCGGCCGCCATCTTGGAAAAAGGGGTGCAAACACCTTTTTCGCGATATCTCGGAAACTATGCGTCCTACAAATAATTCGTAATTACATAATTGGTAGCAAATCGCTTTGCCTACAAATATGTGCATATAACTTTTTGCCCTAAATTTAAAATTAAAGAAGTTATAAGCAAAAAAGTGAGAAAATTTCTATAAAAAATTTCTTTTTTGCTCTATAACTTTTTTTTTATACATATTACAAAAAATTACCTCAGACCAATCTTGTAGATGGTCTTTTGAGAAAAATTTTCTCTATAATTTTTTTTAATTTCATTCATTTAAAACGCTGTTACAGCGCTCCAAAATTGACCGGGTTCGTCAATGCTCATGAGAATCCGGTCAAAACGAAATGTTTAACTTTGTTTTATGATCTTTTTTTATTGCAAATACATTCTTAAAAAATTTTTGTTAAATCCGTACAACTTTACTTATTCATTCATGTTTTCCTTACTATAGAACTTACCAAATTATTGTTTCTTATAGTCATTTCTAAGAGGAGTGTGCATTTTCGAGAATGTTAAGCAGGTAGAAAAGGTCCGAGTTACCGTTTGGGGACAAATGAACATCTCCCTGCTACGACTATTTTTATTATACGTAGCCCTCGAAGGTTCAGCTGTTTCTTCTACCACATTTTATTCTTTTAGTTGTGCTACATATTTTGCCACGTGTAGACGTATTGAAAATTGTGGATATTATTTTCAGTTTAATCAATTAAACTGCGAGTTTTGTGTGCTGAAATTTTCATTTAGTTATAAACATTGCGACTTTTTTAAAGCGTGAATCATGAGTGATTGTTTTATATGTAAAAAACCTTTTGGGGATATTAAAGTTCGAATTGTGAAAGCTAGAGGAGTGAAAACTTTGCTTGAGCGAGTATAATTCAAAACCGATGTGGACAATGAATTATTTTTACAAAGTATTTCTGAAGTAACTGTTCATATTCCCTGTTATCAGTATTATAGTGATAGTCGAACAGATAATATTGTTCGTCGTCTCAGCTGTAGCAGTTCATCATCTTCAGTATCAGAAAATTTAAATACTGATTTTAATTTCTCAAACAATTGCTTTATTTGCGGCGAAGTATTCCAGGATCAGAGTGACTTGCATCAAAGCCGTCAGAAGAAGATATGTAATGTAGTACGTCATGAAGGTACAAAGAAAAGCATTTGGACCTTGTTCTCAAACGTTCTGATGACATGGCAAAGAGCATTGCTGATGGCATAGCTAATGTTTCTAGCTTAGTTAATGTTGGAGCTAGGTATCACAAGGATTGCAGCAAGCAATTGTACTCCAAAAAATGGGGTGACGAAATAAGACATAATGAGCGCAAAAATAACATTGGCAATGCTATGGAGGATGTTTTTGCTTACTTGCATGAGAATAGTGAAGAGTGCCAATTTCGACTTACGGGTTTAATGAAATGCATTAAAGGAGACTACATTCCAGAGAAGCGTACGGTCATTGAACGATTAAAGGCAAAACAGATCATAAAACTAAGTTAAGCATTTCGTTTTAACCGGATCCTCATGAGCATTGACGAACCCGGTCAACTTTGGAGCGCTGTAACAGCGTTTAAATAAATTAAATAAAAAAAATTATAAAGAAAAATTTTCCTCAAAAGACCATAATATGTACAAGATTGGTCTGAGGTATTTTTTTGTAAAATGTATAAAAAAAAGTTATAGGGCAAAAAAGAAAATTTTTATAGAAATTTTCTCACTTTTTTGCTTATAACTTCTTTAATTTTAAATTTAGGGCAAAAAGTTATATGGACATATTTGTAGGCAAAGCGATTTGCTACAAACTATGTTTTTACAAATTTTTTGTATGACGCATAGTTTCCGAGATATCGCGATAAAGGTGTTTGCACCCCTTTTTCCAAGATGGCGGCCGGGAGACAAGGGCGGCAACCCCACAAACTTAGGGTTAAGCTTCTATTGACCCCCAAACTAGTCCCAAAAATAAAATTGCGTCCTCTAATAAATGCAATATTAGGTCCCTAAATTGTAACATTTCGACGGACTATTAGGCGTTGAAAGCCACTGCCTTTGACTGACACTGACAATATCAATCATTATTGACATTATCAGTGTGTGAGTGCGTCTCTTTTCACATTTTATTTTGTTGACCTTCTGGACCTACATAATCTGTGACTATATTAGTACATTTAAATATACTTTCACATCCGCGAAAACATAAGGCTACGGTTCTTGTTATAGTGAAGAACGAATTGCTCACGTTAAGTTGTCTCCGTACTTACTTATCACTCGGATACGTAGACTCACGTCTGCCTCCCGCTTCAACGTGTTTAAAAGCTCGTTGTTTTAATGTTAATATGTTGTGGTTAATTTCAACGAGCTTATTTAATTCCTTTACTCAACGCCAACAATTATATATCTATGTAGTTACCTAAAACTTCTTCGCATTGTTTTAAAGTAGGTATACCTTTTATGAAAATTGGTACATTGTTTTAGACGTGAAAACGTAACAAAGGCAGTTATTTTCGCATTAGTATAGATTATGTAAGTAACTACCTCATTGGCTTAGTAGGTTGAATGTAAAAGCTGTTGTAACTATTGAACATAAAGCTTCTTCTTCTGCTAAGAAAGTCGCAATTACATGAAATTAGCTGGATGGCGTAGTGGTTCAAGTGGTCATTCGCCATTGCCACTACACCGAGTGTTGTGAATTCGAATCCTACACGAGACAAAAATTGTGTTCCACAAAGGATTATGCCGAGTCCAGGTGTTCTTTATGGCCTTTGTTTAAATATTTGTAACTTTCGGAAGTTACATGACTTTTCGAAATTATGTGCGTATTGATTGACAATTATCGCCTGCTCCGTGCCTCGGAGAGCACGTTAAGCCGTCGGTCCCGGTTGCCATGAACATCTATGGCAGTCGTTATTGAGAGAGTGTCGACACAAAAGATCCCACTGGGTTGAAGTGTCGTCGGTCTGCACTGACTGGCCCCCACATAAGATAAGATAAGATAAATATTTGTAAAGTTCCCGCGATAAAGGAATTATAAACAGTACAAGTGGAAGTATTTAAAATAATAGTCTCATATCTACATACATATATCACCGAAGGATGACGCGGAGGTGTATCACATCTACATGTCGCCAGCTACGATCTAAGTTCCCGTGCAGTGCCTACCACCAGCAGACAGCACATACATCCTAATCCTAACTAATATTATAAATGCGAAAATGAGTTTGTTTGTTCGTTTGTTTGTTACGCTTTCACGCCTTAACTACTCAACCGATCAACATGAAATTTTGCATACACGTTGTCAGGGGTACAGAATAGGACATAGGGTACCTTTCATCCAGAAAAAATGACTGTTGCAAACCTAACCTAACCTACATTTACGCGGGCGAAGCCGCGGGTGAAAACTAGTAGGCACATAAAGCTTAGATTCATTCCCCATTAAACGTATAGGACAATCAATATGAGTAGTTAAGAATAAAATATACTAACAAGTAATCGTCGAAATAGAGCACCTGAACCTACGAATGGCTAGGAAAACCTCTAAAAATAATTACAAACAACATAAAAAGAAGCTACTCTAATCCTGTGAAAGCGCAATACTTTCTGCCGCTATTATAGCCCAGAACGGTAGCTATTACCAATAAATGAAGATCGACTCGCCCTTTTCACGCTGGGAATTGGCCGCATAATATATAGGTGTATTGAAAAAAGTTTCTTGTATCCTTCGGGGATTGCTTTCTCCAATTACTAAAACCGAAAATGAAGGTGGAGAGGTTTCTTTATTATAAATTATTGTTGGAATGACTTTTGCTATCAATTATTTCTTCCAACTGCGTACGGACGCCCGCGTCTAGACACAATGCTTTTATCATTGTCTAGTAGTAGTTAGGATGTTAGGTTAATATAGCATATAGCTATAGCAGTTTATTGCTGAAGGTAAGTCTCTGCACAAATGTTCAACTTAGTCTAGTCTCGTAACGCATGGGTCGTAATATGTTATTTATAAAAAATAAAGCTAAAAGACTATAATTTGGTATTTCAACAGTGGTTGTTGCAACACATGTTATCGAGAGTCCAATGATAGAATCAGAATATCTCAGGGCCTTTGATTAGAAATATGAATTCAATCCTAACTGACTCATCTTTTAATCTCTTAGAACCCCAACCACACAACCCAACCACAAAGATTTTTTCGTTGTATCTGGTTGCCGGCTAATTCATTTTTAACTATCAATTAGAAAATGTTGAGGTATATCGATAAGTTCAGAAATTAAATAATGCCTTACTAAAAACACGAACACATTAGACGCTTAAGCCATTGGATGTTTTCTTAAAGGCTTTAAAGCCTTTAAGAAAACATCCAATGGCTAACATTATTTATTTACATACCGTCAGCTGCAATCGTACAGTGACGTCAGTACTGCTGTTACTAATTGTGTGGTGACATTTATTTACAGATTAGGAATTTCTTTATAAAAATTATTTTCAGTAACTGCGCTATATTATATGTATACGGTAATATTTTAGGTCTCAAACCTTTGGGAATATTCGTATAGCCGAGCCGTGGTGCTTTAAACGAATTGATTAGTCAATGCAATAGCTGTTCTCCTGGGCGTATGTATATTATTTCACACAATTCGCTTCCGCAGCAATACTAACACTGGGCAGAGAGCATAACATTCAAAAGGTATTGGTTGTCGAATTGCAATAGTACAAATGCCAATATTAACAACCTGGCTTTCGAACACTACGGTGACCTATTTCCCTCACACGACACTTATGACTACCCACTATTGTAACATAATATGTGTGTATAGGTATGTAGATAGATAAAGTATGTACGAGTATACCTTTTGACATACTTAATATGTTTATTTACACACACACATACATACATAGGAACTGTATACCTACATTGCAACAATAGTATGTACATACCTATATACACTGGACCGCAAAGAAAAAGGGTCGGTTAGAAAATCTTCAATATCTTCAAAAGTACTTGACATAGCTTTATGAAATAAATACTAAATTAAAGAATATTTTAATGTGCTTAAATGAAAATAAAAAAATAAATAGAAGCTTTCTATTTTTAAGAAATATAAAATAAATAAAAATGCGTAGTTTTTTCAGTATTTTCGTAAATGTAGATTGGTTACAGATGTGCCGTTTTCACGCATTTTAGTACTTTGTGTTGCCTCCGCGAACTGGCAATACTGCTGTTATGCGATTTGGCATACAATCGCATACTCTCTACTAGGTTTTTGAGGCGAAGCTGCGGAATATTCTGCCATTCCTCTATTAGAGCTTCTTTCATTTCACGTAGCGTGATTGGCGGCAGATTCCGCTGACGTACACGTCGTCCCAGTTCGTCCCATGCATGCTCAATGGGATTTAAGTCGGGGCTGCGTGCTGGCCACTCCATGTGTGTGATACCGACTTCTTGAAAATAGGCAAACACTATCTGAGCTGTATGCGGGCGGGCATTGTCTTGCATAAAAGCCATTCTCGCCACTAAAAATGGACCAACGTAATAATTTAGAATCCTCCGCCGTATGGTACTTTTCTTCTATACAGGCTTGGTTATAGCGCTCTCCCGGTCTTCTGTACACTCTTTTCCTCCTGTCGTCATGTTTGTATAAACGGAATCTAGACGTTATGTGGTGTTAAATATTGTTTAATTTAGTATTTATTTCATAAAGCTAGGTCAGGTACTTTTGAAGATATTGAAGATTTTCTAACGGAACCTTTTTCTTTGCGGTCCAGTGTATGTTGCAATGTATACGGTTCCTATGTGTGTGTGTGTGTTTTTTTTACAGTACTTTTTTCTAAAGGTACCCTATATCCTTTTTTGTACCGCTGACAACGTGTATGCAAAATTTTATGATGATCAGTAGAGTAGTTAATGCGTGGAGGTGTAACAAACAAACAAACTCACATTCACATTTATAATGTATAGTTAGGTTAGCATGAGTGGCGCAGCGTTTGATATGTCACCTCGTCACTGGCAGTGTGGCAAGTATTGTAGATTCAATTCCCATAAGAACGAAACTTTTATGGTACCACAAAAACGTACATAGTTGCCCCGTGTGGGAGTTTATTGTGGCAGTCGTTTTAAAGTTTACAAATCTCCTCGTTTTGAAGAGGTATTTTCTAAAACAAAAATGTATTATTGCGAAACAAAACAGAAAACAAGTCAAATACTAAATTTTTTGTACCTATCTGTTGTTTGTGTACAGGAATATGTCCTGCATTGTCATTATAATTTTCTTTTATAGTGTGGTGTAAGGTGTCGCCAAAATTTTCTTCTTTTCTACCTTCTAAAATCCAGCGAACCTGGATGCGATGAGGCTTTGTTTGTTGTTACTGTAATCAATAAACTGCGCGTGATAAAATAATATCTTAATATGTGTCCCACAAACATAACTACTGAAAAAGTGCCAAATATACCTTAGCTTCACCTTATGATATCGTTGGTGCCATTACTGACTACTTAAAATGTTCTAACAGAGAAATCTAATAGCACTTTGACCTACCCGGGAATAGAATCTGGGACGCCCACTTCTTTGCGAAAACTTGAGGAATAAATATGGCGGCTTAACATATTTTTTATATAAAAGCTGTCAAAACGTCAAACTTATTCCCCAGATAAAAGTTATCTAAAGATTAAATATCGACCCTAGATAAAAAAGAAGGCAGCTTTGTTTGAATCGCAGAGAACTTTACAAATATTCAAAGAACGGACACAAAGAACATCTAGACTCTGAACAACTATTCTTGTCTCGTGTCTCACGGAATAACTAGCATTTTTCTAATTATGTGTGATCGTCATTGCCACTGCGTCGAGTGTTGTACAAAGGGACAAAGATATGGGAAGGACAACACTTGACGGAGATCCTCCGGCGCTCCATGATAGACGGCAAGAGTGCCGCAGTTAGGTTTAGTCGGTAATCCGTGGCACACTATTGCAAGGGCCCCGGCGAGCCCGACACTACCCGCTGCTGCCGGTGAGGCTTTCCAATCAGCATCGACAGGGGCGGGTGTGCGTAAAGGCAATCCCTGCGAAACCAAAAAAGAAAACTGGTGGTGGCGAGAGGCAACCGCTTATGGACGTTAACGCCTTACATCTTGTTCCGAGCGCCAACATCAACAATTTTAATGTTTTTTTTTTTTTTCTCTCTATTGATATTTAGAGGCTTAAAATCTAAACAAAGATTATGCTAGCCCCATCATAACCTAAATAAAATACAAGCGTCAAAGAAAGAGAAATATATATTTTAATGTTGAAAATGAAAATAATTTACTTGGACTTTATTTAAACATAATTTTTACTACTCTCTACAGACTAAGATATAAATGTATCATACATCAAATATAAGTAGTAGTCCTTGTACTATACATATTACGCATCGAAACCTTTCGACCCAATACTTAGAAAAGGACATTCCATTCGTAATAGGCTGCGAGGCGGAAATGCTATAAGCATTACGCCTTTCATGCACCAGTACATAATTAAATAGATTTTATTCCTTTCAGAATCCTGGTTCGAGCAATAAGCTACACAGTCCACGGTCTGATCCCGGCGTCATGCGTGTTCGCGGACCGCTACAACCGTGAGGAGGTGGTGCGCTCCCTCGGCAAAGAGGTCAACATCAATCCGCCGCTCATGCTCGGACAGTTGCCGGACACGCCGGAAGAGCTTCTTAAACTTGACCAGGTAATGGTAGGTCATCAGAATTGCGCTCGAGGTAATTGACTCAATTCTCATCTATTGGACCAACGATGTGAATCGTTAGCATTTAACTTAACTGAAGAGGTTATCAAGAATACTAGTTCTGCACGGATGGCGTAGTGGTTGAAGTGACCGCCTCGCCACTGCCACTACGCCGAGTGTTGTGGGTTTGAATCTTACACGGGACAAAACTTTATGTGAGCCACAAATTGTTGTTTTTTTTTATACAATTAAGGTAGCAAGCAAGCATACGGCCCACCTGATGGTAAGTGGTCACCGTAGCCTATGGACGCCTGTGACACCAGAGGCATCACTTGCACGTTGCCGACCCTTTAGGAAAGGAAGTGGGAAGGAGAAGGAGCGGGAAGGGGGAAAGAGCGTTTGGGCATCCGGCACTCTCACTCACCGAACGAAACACTACAGTAGGAATACTGCTATTTCACGTCGATACTGTTCCGAGCCTAGGTGTGTTTTGTGTCCGTTGTTTGAATGTTTGTAAAGTCCCCCGCGATACAGGAATTATTCTAAGTGTAAAAGACGTATTTTAAAAAACCTTACTATCTAAATTGCTAATATTCTTTAAAGAAAAGTAGTTCGTGACATGATTCCTTCATCGTGAATATTCGCAGTACAATAGTGTGAAAAGGAGAGCGCTCGCTAAGGAAGGAAGTCGACAGCACACCGTCACTCATCGTAGACAACTGTCCGACATATGCTAGCAACTGTCTATTCTTGAACAAATCATTATTGTAAGATTATTTTATTTGGACTGTAAGCAATATTGGCTGGTATATCAATAGCATACATACATATGTATATTAAAATCGTAACAGTACTTTGTAATATCTACAAAATTCGTACTTGTATTCCCATTACAAACATTTACTAACAAGATACTATCGGATATGCATTATTTTTTTCAGTTAAAATGATTTTATATCAATTATAATAATATATATAATGATTTGGTACCTATAAACGTAAATAATTTATTTTGACATAAACTAAACTAAACTAATTCAAATAAACAAATAATATTAATTTGTAGCCGTGCAATTACTAAGTACTAAGTTGTACGTAAGAATTTATAAATTCCATATTTGAAACACAATATTCATTTAAATATTTATTTCATTTAAATTATTATAGCACGTTGTACGTTTTCCAACGATTAAAGAGCCACAAAATATCTGCGTTTTATAAAAATACGAACGTTATGTAAGCAGTTTACACGTGGCGTTACAGCGCTATGAATTAGCATGAGCCAAAGCAAGGGTGAGCACGCCACCGAGAAAATAAAATAAACACAAGAAAATCGCGACGAAATTTGGTCTTATCTCATTTAGCATTCGACCCGGGCGAACTCAGGATCGCAAGTAAATTAGCAGTAAAACCTTTCCTCCGTCGCTACGATTGTTTTTTCAGTTACCAATTACGAATAAACGATGCCGCCGCTTACAGCCGTGAAACATTGATGAGGCCCGTTAGGCGCGAGCAACGCCAGCGCGTAGGGAGACGTCTTTGGGCGCACTCTCTCGGCGTCCTAGAGGGAAGCTCTCTCCATAGCTCCCACTAATCACGGTAATGGAGTAATGACAGACGCCCAACTACTTCTCCCGGCTTCATGTACGAACTTGATACTCACATCAAATGTATGATGGGACACATTAAAATGTTAGCCAATTTTGCAACTTTGAAATTGAAATGCGACTTATTTGTACGTACGAGCTAATTATTGAGAGTGGGTCTAAACGTGTAGTCATTTAAATATACTTAAATTCTCTACCCTTGATCTCGCTTGCTGCTGTGTTATTTACGTTAACATTGTTACTCACTTAAACTTTATTTGAAACCAATCTAAAAGTTTCTTCTTTTATCCAGCAGTACTGAATAAACTAGAAACAAAATTTACGAGTCAAGTTAGTACGCTATTATATTATAGCATAAAACAATAAAGCTCGACTCTTTGAAAATAAAACATTACAATAAGGGATTCGATATTATATTTCTCATTTAAACGTACATTCACATTTCGTTAAATATATTATAATCAATTTGAGGTACAATTTTATATATGCAAATGTCTAATATCTCCCAACACAATACAACGTTATAAAAGTTCATCTTCAAATAAACGTATGCTTAACCGTTGGTGATATCGTAAGTGCTTGACACAGAAATAAATAAAAGACACTTAAATATCTGGGGCAAAAGATCCACTTTCGAATGTCGTATTTGTTAGAAGCAAGTTTGTTCGATCCACTGAGCTGCCAATTTTCATTAGGTACCGCCGGAGGTACGCTTTTAAGTCGGTACTTCGCAAGCCGACGAGGCCCTGTCCGTCCTTTACATTTCGGATTCACTGGCAATGTCGGATTTTATGAATATAACGGTGAGTGGGCTCACATGTACAAATTAATCCCTGGAAATGGAATGGAAGTTAAAATGGTTTCAACGACCAGACAAACAAAATATTTAAAAAGCACGTCCATATCGGCGAGTAAAAAATACTTTATTTATATCATCACAATAGCCTCGTTGTATTGAGAATAACAAAATGGAAGCTCGCCGCTGTCGAACGAATAATCTAATTGGAATGGCAGTTGTCATTGACCATTACCTAGCAGCTGTGCATCAATTTCGACTCTAATTGGGTTAATTAATTAGATTGAAGATTAGATTACGTGGATGTTTATTGAACGCAATAATCATTAGCTAAGTATATCTTTATTTTATCCCAATATACATTGAGGGCTCGTAGCCTTACGTATAGCTGATCAATATATTTATGTGGTAAAACAACGCACTGCGCGAGTAGAACTTAGGTAACTGACGATCCGGGTCTTTATTACAGCCTAAAACAATAGTAGCTTCAGTAATGACTACAAATGCTGGGGAAATAGCCTAAGTTAAGGCAATAGTGAACTACATAGAATTCAAGCTAGATTATTTAACTAGAAGTTTTCTTCAGGTTCTCTATTTATTATTTTTGCAAAATCGACTAATGTAGATACTTATATTGCCGAGGAATTTTACGACGCTGCCTAAACCAGTCATTGTAATTAATTTTAATCATATCTTGTGTTATTCCTTTTTATTGTGTACTAGCTTTTGCTAGCGGCTTCGCACGCTTAAAAATAGGTTTTGTTAGCAACAGTACTTTCTGCAAATACATTTTTTAAATAGGCTGCGTAGTTTTTGAGTAACATCGTTACAAAAAAAAAACTAATATTTTCTGTTTATAATATTAGTTTAGATTACTTACAAATAGTTAGGTTTGTTAATATTAGTTAAACGACATTATGATTATTGTCTTTGTACATGTAAATAAAATACTTAGGTATGTACTCTTTAACATCATTTAATCAAAAACCAAGATGCCCTGAAACTACAATGTCAACAATGCACAACCAGTCCATCGCTTATCTCCAACGCCAGAAGAATGATTTGATTAGTTTCACACATCCAGCTTCCATGAACAAGGCATGATGAACTAATACTATTTTATATACCAAGCTTGTGAGGCAATTTTCGTGGAGGATCGACAAATGGATTAAAATGATAAGTGGATATCATTTTAGACGTTTTACGTCGTCTACTGAGATAAATCACAAATTCCACGGCGACTTGCATTGTGTCGCCTGCATCCAACGGCTTCCTGACACTTCAAATAGCGATGCGCGAAAGTAACTATAACTAAAATCAATTGAAAGAAGCATCCGAATGTTGATTGATTCGTTGTCATTAACATTATTCGAATAAAAAATATTTAATAATGTTGTTGATTATTCATTAAAATAGAATTTGATGGTCCCCCCCGCCAGTCTTATTTGCGTATCGATACTTAATCAATAATTATGAATAATTCTTCAAATTAGAATTACTTGAAATTATCACTGATAATTGCTATTTTGACCAGGTCATAGATAGAATAGACTTTATATTATGTTCGGTCAACAACGTTTATAATTAAGTGAAGTTTCCAAATAAAAACAAATTCGTGTTATGAAAAAATATATATTATAATGATATATATTAGAATTATATATTATTATTATTAATTATTATTATTAATTATTATTATATGGCTCAAATTAAAGAGAGGCACGTTCCTAAGCTTTCAATGATAGCCTAGCACAGAACGAATATCCAATTCCATTATTTATATCTATTACGAACCGCCAGTCCGAAGACTATTAATAATGGTGTTCCATTCCTCTGTTCTATTTTATACACTTCTCGTGATTAAAATCTGTACATAAAAGAAACTTTCGAAACATGTCTCGCCTGACAATAACGTTGTGTGGCCGTAACATGTATTACAGTAACGCACTTTGACATGGATGGTTTGACAAAAAACGGGCCACTGTTTCGAGTCTATTCAATATTCTTTCTGGATGAGATACTGTCTGGTAACATTATTGACGACATTTTTCGCCTGAACGACTCACGCTCTCGTATGCTTAAACTTTTATATTTTCCCTTTATTCGAAGAAAATGTTTACATTTAGTTAAGTGTCGTTTTATGGAGTTTCGAATACTTAGGTACATTTTACTTTAGAATCGAAAGCAATCTGCGTTGGTATCACGAACGTTTTACAGACACATTAAATAGTCGCTAAATAAAAGAACGACTGAGACAAAAATCGTTTAAAATCGTCTTTTAAAAGCTTAAAGAGAACATTAACCTTCCCTCACTTCTTCCACACCTTATCTGGCTGTTTCCCCTCGAACGTTAACAATGTCATAAAATGTTTTCTTTTGCCGTCACTCTCGCAATCGTGGAACGCTATGTCGATCGTTGATCTCGTTTTATGCAGCTTCAGATTTTCACCTTATAGTAATAATATCTATCGAATAGAAATAGGATCCTGTAGGTAAGTATATGTTTTGTTTTTATATGCATTTTATTTCAAAACTATTTGAAGTTAGAACGAAAGTAGTAGGTAGTTTCGTTAAGAGTTTCATATATCTAATGGATAAACTTAAAATACGATAATTTTAAATTAACCCACTTATCTAAGATATTTATCATGGTTTAATTAATTATTTTTACTCTTTTTCCGAAATTTCGGTTGTTTGTTAGAAATTCACGATAGTCTCCACGTAGTTGAATTTCAATACGTAGGTAACATTAGCGGGAACGTCAAAGCATATCTGATAATTTTTTCATTTACTTATATCCAAAATTTGACAATATTTAAATTTTCGTGATATATTATGCGCCATTGGCATTTTCTTTTTCCACCATGACATATTTTATATCGTCAAACCTAAAGGATCTCGTAAAAGTCAACATAATTACACATTTTAACATTGGCACTAGATAATTTAGTCCTCATTTTTATATTTTAAACTAAGCCAAGCCGATATGGTAAAATAAGACCGATTTAAAACAAAACCTAGTTTCACAAATCATTTATTTCATTATATTGCCACATCGACTTCACAAATAGCATTTATCAAGATAAATATTTTGCAAACAAAATCGATAAGTAATTGCTCTTTCATAATATATAATTTAACAGCGTGCGAAGCTTCTTACTACATATACGAGTACACGTAAGGATGGCGAGATGCAGATTCGAGCGGTTAGCTAATAAAAGTTATTAATTTAAAACATTAAACAGTAAAAATATAAATCCGAAATTGCATACTCGTATTTGACGCAAGACTTCTATGTGCAATAATTCGTAATGTTTAAAAATAACAATGTATGAAAGTAAACTTTGTATTGCGTAATCAGAAATTACAATATTTGGCAAACTCAATACATTCGACTTGAAGATGCCATTACAAATTACTAGAATGTTAAATGTTATGATGAGATGTGAAGTGATAGCTATAAAATATTTATGCATCTTGTAACGCAGTGTGCACCTTTCGTATTACACCTATAAACGTATTTCAGCTTTGAGAGTTAGTTGAGTAATAGTTGAGTGACAGGAAAATCTAAACAATTTGAAACTAGTTTATCAGTGAAAAAAGTTCAAATATATATTTGAAACCTACTCAGTGGAGAGGTAGCTGAGAACAAATTAGCGATATTCTTTATAAATAACTAAATTTTAACCGCGGTTCAGTTCTTTCACTTTCAGGTTCCTTCAGTTCATAATCATTGATGGAGTAGTTAAGGCGTGAAGCGTAACAAACAAAGTCACATTTTTGTATACTTATATAATAAGTTAAGTTTAAAGTGTAAAGTTTTATTAAAGTCTTAAAGCGAAGCAGTATTGGCTTAGCTTTACCTAAAACGATACAATTTTCGAATATAGGTCACTCTTCTAAATGATATCATTATTATTTATCATTTATCATTCACTTTCATGTGTATTTTATTTTCAATTCACCTCCATCCACTTTAACATGTACATGTAAGGCATACAAAATCTAATAATATAGTAAACATAAAGTATTCGCGGGGCGCAGTGAACATACTGAGGGTAGTACCTACGTACTTTATGTGTCCTTTATTAGGTAGTAGAACGGCAGTAAAATGTGTTCTCATCAAACGAAATGTTCGTCTAGTCTCGTGTTGTTTTGGAGCTGACGTGAGATGTTGAACCGAGCTACCGATATATCACATCAATTGAGCTACGGTGGCTCAGGTATCTAATTAATTCTAACTCCTGGATTCTGAATTGAGGGAAGTAGCAAATCTCGATAAATTACAGTTTAAGGAAACTTGATATAAAAACCAAAATCTATGTTTAGGTAATACTTTGTTCTCAACATGTAACTCTCAATTCAGCAACTGGGGGTTAGATTCTTTCGTTTCTGCTAAATACGTTTAATAGTGTCAAATATTTCTGAACTTTTCGCGGACTTTAATATAGGCTTAGGCACTTTAACTACTGAATTCTCACTATATTTTTCAGAATAAATGACTTAAAGTTAACACTTTAAGTGACGATCTACACAAGTGACAATTGTGAAATGAAATAAAAATAAAAGGATCATTATATATATACTTTTATTTTAATTTCATTTCACGATTTTCACTTGTGTATATCGTCACTTATACAGAAGGTCAAACTTATAACACTGGAGAAACGAACCATCTGACATCAATAAGACTTTAATGAACTAATAAATATATCACCTGTAATAAAACAGATTTACAATTCCCAGAAACTATTGTTAGAAAACAATTCAAAGATTTGATCATTAGCACGTCAACACTGTTGTGGACACTAAATTACTCGTACACTGACTAAACTTCCAGAATAACTAAAAAAGCACGTTTCACGCACTAGTGAAGGATGACTATCGAAATATACTATTGTATTTATTCATTCTCCTCGTCTATTGGCAGAACGTATTTTGGGCGAGGCTGAGTGTATTTTCTTGTCGCTCACATTTTGCTTTTGACATGCTGTCTATGAAATGGAGTAGATAGGTACCTATTGAACCCACTTAAATATTAATTAGGTACTCTAACCACTAACGGTGAATAAACTATTCATCGCAAAATCGGGAACGTGAGTATTGAAGCGTTGTTGAAGCACTGTTGTTACAAAATTCCGGTAAACCGCTACGATTAATTTTTAATATAGTTTTGGTTTTACGCGTCCGGTGCTTAACAGCCTGTTTAATTTTGCCACACTGCGGACAATGAATAGTATTAATAATTTAAACGCTTACATTAATTAACAATAATAAAATGTTGCTACATTAAAAAGATACTATTACTTTGGTTATCGGTCTCGACACTAAGCTCAAAATTAAGACTTGTGTCGCCAAGACCTTAAAGTTAACATGAAGCTTACCTATTAATAATTTTATATATTTTATACCTATCGTTAACATAACAAAACAAATAGTTATTCTCCCATTTACAGTATTTGTTCGGGTATCCAGATACGACACTTATTGTTATAAGTGTCGTATCTGGATACCCGAACAACCTCAATAACAGAATACCAAAAATAATATACTCTATTTTATAAGTAGGGACCAAATTTGATTTATTGTCAATTTTATATCAAAGTCGACTAACGAGAACGTGCGACGTTGCTCTTTAGCAAAATCAACTCAACAGAAAAAATATACTTGCCTTTTTGTACCCTCAATCACATTCAAATAGGCAGATACCTAAGCTCCTCTAGGGAGGCTATACTCGATACCGGAAAACGTGCCGACTCGTATTAATCCGAATTGGGACTTATCGTTATATTTGTACTCGGTATTGCCAGGTATTAGTCTGTGTAATATTGCTACACCTTTAAAATAATTAAACAACATAGTGACGTTTAAGATGTGGAATGAAAGCCTTACTATAGTTTTTCGTAGAGTCTTTACACTAGGGGTTCTTCAAGAACGGCATTAAAGGCAATGCTAGCGATACTCCTGTAGTTACATACGGCTATAGACTACAGTAGCCGCTTACCGTCATGTAGCCTACCAACCTTGTTTGCCACCTAGGAAGTCTAAAAAAGAGATATGTGCAATAGTCTCGGTACCCTGCATGTATCTTGACGTAACTGTCGTAAATATTAACCGCCGAAAATATATCTGTATATTTTCGAAGGTCACGTCTACATGATGTTTAAAAGCAGCATTTTCGAAACACGCAACGTATCTGAAAATATTTATTATCTTGTCAATGTTTCCGTACTATTTTTATCTTAATAGATATTAAATAACTGAGGCAATCACGAAATAAATAGCCAATATTTATAATGCCCATTTCTATTATAAGGCTAGCAGCTGATGAACAAATATTGGACCACGCTTTTATTATCACCGTACATTGGGGACCATTGTATGAAAGCCGAGATGAGAAAGATAATGAGTGTCTTCCCGGAGGCCCACTGCGATCGAAGTACAGACTAACCGATCAAAGACTTCGTACAATAAATTGTTTCCTTATTTTTCATTTAATCGAAAATAATGATGCAGCTTCTGAGAAAATATTAGTTGTCTTGGTTTAAGTAAACTTACAAGACGGGATTGACATACTTTTCATTTTTTAACGAATGGTGTCTACAGAAAGTTTGTCTTAGAATACTGCTAATATTATACTTGTAAATGTATGTAAGATTGTTCAGTGTTTTTAGTAAACAACTGAATGAATTTAATAAACCGTGTCCGATAAAAATGAGGGATACTTTTTAAACAAGTGGGTATACGGTCCCGTAGAATACATGCAATTGAAACCGCTGGCAGAATTTAATACTCGCGTATCAAATAATGTTTAAATAACACTTACTTTCATAAATCACATCCAATAAATCGAATAAGATTGTAAATTAAAAAGATAATACCTATTAATTACAGAGGTGCAAAATAATAGTCATTAATTTTGTGATGAGCAAATTTTATACAACGTTAATTATAATAATAATAATATAATTTATTTTTCTCCCATATCACAATTAAACACAAAAGTACAATGTTGTCAATAAAATGTATCGGGAGACTGGTTTCCAAGCTAGGTAAAAGCCTGTGTTATGGATAACCAGGCTTCCATTCCAAGGAAAAGTCGTACTCTAATTATATAAAACTTACACGCCATATTTAACAGAATATGTTGTGCAAATAATTAACATATATACTACCTTTAGAACGAGCATGTTCTGACAAATAAAACTTATAAATTTTAATTCACGAAGTATTTAGAATATTTTAGCGTTTGTTTTTACCACGTGATTTTTACAGTAAAATACCGAAAATGTTGTGTGATAAATGCTAAAATATTTTTTAAGACTTACGACTATTTACTCATCTATAGCTTTTTTATTATTTGGTAATATCGTCACGTATGGATATAGCCATGTTCTCTTATATTGCTTCTATAAAACGCAATCAAGACGCTGGCGGTACTAGAAAGTATGGGAATGTAGGAATAACAAAACCGCCCTTCGTCCGAAACCTAAATCTGCTTAGCAACTGGAATAAACACAACCTTTTTGAAGGCAGCAATAATTAGGCCATTACAATAATAATAATAATACGGGTCTTTACCGCTTCTCTTTTTATAAGAGAGGGAGAAAGGAGTAGGACTCCAATACCACGGATTAAATTTAATAGGGTGTGCTTCATCGATGGTTCGAGGAGCCGAATTCAAATACACGAGCCACCTTTATTGTAATCGGTCAGTTGACAATCAGAATAAGCAGAAGCTTAGCGTGTACCTAATCAGAAGACTACAAGTAGGAATGAAAAAGATTGTAATCATGAATGAATGAATGAATGAATTATTTAATTGCAGAACATGGGTACATAAAGTTCTTAGTTACATTACATATTGTGCCTGCCACATTTAGCCAATTTCGGCATGCAAATATTATGTTTTAATTTTATATATCATAAAGTTTAACACATTATCACTATAGTCAGAAACATTAAATATTTTAATTTACAGATACTCGTAATAGAGTTTATAAGACATGATTTACAATATTTTTATGCTACATGTACATTTTTTACCCTACTGGAATTTTTTCTATTAACTATCTGTAAACTTATCATCCAAAAACTCGCACAAAGAATAATAACATTTTTTGTGTAACATTGCCAGTAGGTCTTTTTTGAATAGACATATATTATGTATATTACGTATACTGGTCGGTAACTTATTATAAATAATTGAGGCCTTACAGAATATGCTCTCATGCTTTAAGGTAGTTTTACTATTATCATGTTTAGATGTTTACTCAATCACGCGTATTACTGCTAACTATTGAACTAGATGGAGCTTGGATTTGTTTATAGCCACCGATCCAAAAATAAACGTAAGCTATAAATATAGTTTAGCTTTAGGCTAAAGGCTAACTTTCATTAACAGGTATTCATAAAGTCGGAGCTAAAAGTTGGTGTAATTTACGTGAAAGAGAATCAATACACAGAGGAAGAAATTCTGGACAATAACGAAAACTCACCGATGTTCGAGGAGTTTTTGCAAGTTTTGGGCGAAAAAGTCAGACTTAAAGGTAAATTATGCATATCACACTACATCGACTGTGCCAAATTTAGAATGAAACAATTTAATGCTTACCGTTTAGCCGACACCGTTACTCAAAAGGCATTAAAAAAGAAACAAAGATTCGGTGCCTTAATAAAACAACCATAAAATTACGGCTTTAACTTTATTGTTTGTGGGTTTTAAACCGTTTTCCCTCTCTAAGAAGTTAGGCGGTGTTTTAATGGTCTCGAGTTACACCGAACACATTAGGATTAAATAAACGTTTTAATTAATGTGATGTTCTTTTTTATAGGTTTCGACAAATACAAGGGTGGTTTAGACACGGTCCACGATTTGACTGGTCTATACTCCGTATACACGAACTGGCGAGGCATAGAGATAATGTTCCACGTGTCAACTTTACTGCCTTACGAACGACACGACCCTCAAAAGTTACAAAGAAAACGTCATATAGGCAACGACATAGTGTGTGTCGTATTTTTAGAAGCGGACAACACTGCCTTCTCCCCGGCTTGTATCAAGAGCCACTTCTTGCATACTTTTATTCTAGGTAAATGAAAATCGTATACGTTCTAAAAGTTTTCTTAATCTATTTAGGTCTGTCCTAAAAGTTGACTAAGTAATGTTTTAGCTATTCCGAAATTCTTTTCCCTAACCTTAAACGTAACTTTGGAGTAATACGAAGGATACGCAAACTTTCTATTCTGTCACAGCCTATGAACAAAGTTACGTAATTCTAGCACCCTATTTGTGTGTTCTAATTAATTATCCACACAATTACTTCACAGTCCGAGTATCAGCTAAAATCAAACGTCGTCCAACCCGATATGAAGTGTCTGTGGTTACTCGGGATGAAGTCGGTGCTTACAAACCCTACCTTTGGGAGCAAAGCGTCTTTGACAAAGGAGCGATGTTCAGGTAATCTATCTGCTTTGTGGAGAACTATTCTCGTCGATAAACTAAAGGCACCGATTCACTGGAAATGAGATCAGAATATTTCTGTAGATTTGCGAAACTATTGCAACTAGGTTCTCTGAAAAGGATCAGGCTAAAGTTATAATTGAGCTGAGTGAGGCCACAAACAAGCCTTTGACATTCACATGGTTCAAGCCGCAAGACTTATTAAACATAAATCAATAGTAGCGAAGAAGGTTTCGATCCATATAAAACATAAACAGTAAATAACATTAAGTTTCGTTTTTAAATCATCAAATAAATACTAACAAAGAAGAAAATAAATAAGATAAAATTTAATCATTCAATAAATTTTATAATTTCTTACTACTCCTTCACCACTTCTGAGATTCTAGTTTAATTCAATAAATGTATTTAATGAAAACTAACATGATAATTGACGATAAAATATTTTAGCCGTGACGTACACAGAATCTATAATGCAAAACTTGTTCTATAAGTATATTTTGCTATCATCACCCCATTTTTCTTACGACCGAGCTTAACTTTTACCGCTAATAATGTTTGTTAGGATTGATTAAACAAAGGATAATAACAATGGTAACTCACGTTTTTTTACTATTTCAGTCAAATAATTACATTACGCAAACTCTAAAATACAAAAAGAATTTTCTTTAAAATAAATAATATACAATATTTCCAAATCAGGTAGTTGGGGTAATTGTCAAATTGTAGAAAAAGGTTCCACGATACTAACTGTGACGTCACCGCTATTTAAACGCTGCTTGTCCGAAGGAGACAACGAGATATACTAAATCTCGAATTTTTTATATCAAACTTTAAAATATTAATTACTCCCTAATTTTGCAATCAATTTTGATACCTTTTGCACTAAAAGATTTCTATTGATTGCTATTGGCTCTTATGTTTAAATTAATGTACAAATTCAGACATATTATGTATCCTAGGCAACTACCCTACTATGTATATTTGATCCCAAATTAGCACTAAATGTAGTACATCACTGGTAAGGATGTCTTCTTTGCACAATTCTGTCCACGTCTCACGTCAAATGTTTAATTTTTCAGGGAGTGGCTACTGACAAAAATAGTAAATGGAGAAAGGGCATCATATTCAGCGCCTAAATTTGCGCGAATGCAAGAAAGAACACGCAGTCAAATGCTTGAAGATATTGTCGCGAACTTGCAGAACCACGCCGAAACTGGACAAATACCTAAACCGTATCGAAGAGGTAATAAATTTACATATATTTTTTTATTAATTAACTTATCCATACAGATAAAAATAAGTTCCTGTTTATGGATTCCTTTACACATCCATCATATATACGTAATTGGAAACAAAATAAGGACAAATGTCATATACCTACGTGTAAAATATCTACTGACGTCAGTTTTGGTATTGCTTGATGCTACGAACCATACATATAAAATATCGCTCCGATCACGTACTTCTCGATCACTGACTTAATTTAATCAAGCATGATACAAAACAGAAACGATTAATTGATAATCACGTACACTGTTTTGCTTAGGATTGTCACGTACTTCTTGTCAAGATGACGCTATTCAAAAAAGGTTAATCCGTACCAAATGAACTGAAATTTATAGTTTTCGCCGTAGTTCGTTATTCAAAACTACTCAGTATCATTTATCGATTCAGCAAAGTTCGATTAGTACGAAAATCTATTTTATAGTTCAGTCTTGGAAATCAATTTCTAAGAAAGATTCGTTTTTGTTTCAACATACTAAAACAAATTATTTAATTGAAATTCTTCAGGATCTTGGCGTCCAATCGGCCACATGAGACCTTCGTCGCCTTTGCTAGACTCAGTACGGGATCAGTTCGAGGATTACGATCAACTTGCTAAGGACTTCACAAGAGTGTTCCTGAATAGTGAACTAAACGCAGCGCAGAATGCTCAGCTGTTCGACGTGGTCTTTCTCGTGGGACAATCTAAGCAGAAGACCAAGTTTATTGGCGTAAGAGCTATACTCGGAGTCAGGAGCAGGTAAATTTGTACATATAAATGAGGATACAAAACAAATAGAATTTCAGTGACACAGGATTTATACCAGTGCGGGAATTGTACCTAAAAAAAATATACAAACTTAGATTAAATTAAAGCACGTACAGAAAATTATTTTATTTATTATATAGCTACATATACTCAAAAGAAGAACTGAGGTCCTTCATTACTTAATTTTGTGTCTCTGGACAGTACAAAAACATTGCGATGATTTTAAACATTTTGTATACCTACATATATTTCTAATAATCGCTACACACCTGCGAGGTTTCTATTGGCTCTATCTTTCAAAATTAAAAAAGTTCTTTTTTTTATAGCAGTAATAGTTAAAAGATGGTTGACATATTATTATTTTGAATTCATAAAATACTTTTACGAATTTGTTAAATGGCTAGCTACTTATGTTATTGCCTTTACTTATAACACAACGTCTTTGTGGTTCACAGAGTATTCCAAGAAATGCTGTACGGGATACAAACAGGTTTCGGATCTCCTCAAGTTCCTGTAGCCGAACTACTTGCGCGACCGGCGCCTACGCTACTCTCACCAACACCTGCCAGGCAGAAGAGTAGCAACTTCTTACAAGTTCCTGACATTGAATCGCCGAGGTAAGATTCAAATAAATTGCAACAATTACACACATAAAACTAGATAAGATTGAATCTGTAAAATATTATGTACATCGTACAGTCTCCATCAAACATAGTATATTAAAATCAAGTAAGTTTGCAGAGGCGCGTAGTATTATTACGGTTTTGTGTCAAAAAATCTTAGTCGCAGCACATAGCGTGAGATTGTGGTCATGATGTATGGTATAAGATTATATTCAGACACAATCCTTTGGTCTGGATTCCGTATAACGCATGGACCCCGTGGTCATTGAAATAATTGGTGGTACGAAATAAAAATAATTGAAAAACATTGGGATCGGAGCCCGGGTCTGAGCGTATGCTAACAGATTAATATGTTATATACTTATAATTTCAGACCAAAGAGCGTCCCTAGTTCACCGATGGTGAAACGCGCGTTTTCTCGTTTGGGGACAATCACGGCTGGTTGGGGGCGATCCATACGCAAACAGCATTCACAACTCAATGCAGAAGATAAAAAGAAATGGGCCAGTTCACAGGATTGTTCCAGTAAGTATACTTATTTATTTTTTAGAACATAATGAATTTGGATAATTGTATTTTCAAATGTTTGTAAGTTTTATCAAAATGTCCATGATCGATATACAACATGATCGATATATCGATGTACAACTATCGGCAAAACATACCAAAAAAACACACAGTACTTTATATTGATTATTTCATATAAACACTCCCTCTTACAGTATAATTTTTATTATCTATTGTAGCACTGTACGAAAGGCGATCTTACTATTAGGTCAAAAATAAAACGCCTTACAAATAATTCTGAGCATACAATGCTTCTACAACTCGAAATATCAAGCCATCTGTACCATTATTACTACAGGCGTCATCGTTGTATTATACAATTAGAAAACATAATACTTAATGACTTCTTAATTATTCTAACAGATAAAGAAGGCAAAGACAAAGAAAAAGAGAAAAATGCAGCACTTGCAGTACCAAGGCTTTCAGTATGTGCAGATGCACAAAAAGTTGATCGTGCTAAACTAGCACAGACTGAGGTAAACAATACAAAATATAGATTTATCATATTTTAATGACCTGAACTAAATGTTCTATAGCATATATTGTATTTTTCTAGTTCTCAATAATAGAATTCGACCCAGAAACATTCCGGATTCTCTTGGACTACTTGCACACGGGCAGCTGTCCGTTGACCTGCGCCTCCATACCAGGCCTTATCTGTGCCGCGGAGCACTATGATCTGCCCGAACTACTGCAGGCATGCTTCCATCATGCTAAGCAATTTCTTAGAATAGAAGTGGTAAGTATTAGATTACCGCTATACCTTCGATTTGTTTCAAATAAACAGGTGACTTACATTTATTCAAGATGGTACCAACGATACGATTTACTTATAACAGTAGAGGCGTAGAACGTCGTATCAAATGCAATCCAAGCTATATTGTTTACATTGTCTGTTAGTTACGACGATTGAGTTACAAATTGTTGAGTGGCCTCGTAACATAAAAATAGAAATCAGTAAAAACATATGTTATCCTATATTTCAGGTATGCACGATGCTCATATCATTAGAAAACTACTACTGGCGATATACGTCAGCCTCGGAATTGGTAAACATGATCCTGGCCTTCATTGAGCAGCGAGCTTACGCTTTGTTTCAAACACCCGAGTTCCTCAATCTCTCCGAGTCCATGGTCCAAATGATCATGTGTAGGAACCTCGAAGTCCCCGAAGTGAGGAAATTCGAAGCGATGCTCAGCTGGGCCCGGAATAAAATCAAAGCCAAGTCCGCCAATAAGACTGATGCCAAAAATGAATTTAAATGCATTATGGAGAGATTAGCAAGAGATCTGAAGCTGTACAGGATCTCACCGCAGGAATTGATAAAAGTGGTGCTCCCGTCCAAGGCTATCAAGAACGAGCGTATCCTGGAGACGCTCATGTACCAAGCTAACTCGGGGATGTACAGGATCCAAGACAGCTACATCGAGGCCTGCCAGCAGCGGCTGCAGAAGCAGGACTCGAGATTTTCAGAGTTCGAAAGTTTCGACTATGGTATATAAAACTTGGAGCTGTGAGAAATATCAGTGTATTAGATAGATTATGAAGAGTGACTGGGCCGGGTCTTTCTTATAATGTGGTATGTTGACGCCTTCTAAAAGTATTATTGTTATAGATGTACTCGAGTACTGTAGAGGTACGAGAAATATTTGTACACTTCTCGGATACCTACTCCTTGTTGTTGTTCATTGATACCTATATTTTTTACATCTAGCTAGATGTGTTCAGTATAATCATCTCTATTTTTGGTACCAAAATTGCGAATAAAATGTTCATAGTCGGCGATAACAAAATTACCGCAAGATGTGTTTGTATCAATGTAACTATATGTATGTCTAGCACAAGTTAACCTTTTCCTTCTGTGATTCATCAACAAATTAAGAATCGTTCATAATATGTACTTAATGTAGCAGAAACATTTCAATAATTAAGAATATATTATACATAGATTATATGTTTCTTGTTAAAACCTCAATGTAGACGCAATCCTATTCAAATGACTGATACATAACCTGTTATTCAATGTTAACCTACAATTGTTCTCAAATGACAGTAATTTGTACAAAACCTAACTTATTCATAAAACAGACTTAACCGTATATTATAATTCCCCATATTATATATATAAAAATGAATGTAATGTAAGTCTCATTCTTGAGATCCTTTCACGATACCATAGATTACTGCTATTGCCTTCAGAAATGTAAAATATTACTTTATAACCTACCTATATGTATACTATTGTTGTATTACGAGATAAGCAGAAAGTTGTCACCAATTTTTCTTATGGAAATGTAAAGCATATCTTATATAAATATATGATGAATATAACCGCATTGCGGCTTAATATAAATATATGTACGTATACCGGAACGGGTATAATTTATTTTCTTAATATATTGCCGATAAAATTGGTGACAAATTTTATTCTTCGCACAATTTATATTCACATTAAAGCTTTAATTTATCACTATCTTAAGCTCAGTGAACATGAATGGATGAACATGGGCATTTAATTTAACGAACCAGCTTCCTTTAAATGTGTCACATAAATAGATATTGTTATCCGTTAAAAATAAAATATAAAATCCAAAAAATTTCGATATTTCTTAAAGTGCGTGGATGTTACATTTGGTCGTGTTAATAACCCGTATTTGATAGACTAGAAAAATAATTGTCACGCTGTTCGCAATAAAATTGGGTAATTTGCGTCAAATTAGTTTCCTACTAATCTATCAGCTATCACGTAAATGAATGTTAATGCCAAGATTTTTAAAATTCTACCTTAATAACGATTAAAATCTGTGTGTTGAACACACCGCCCAATGGAATGATATATCCCAGTTCTTGCCTGCATTTGATAAACAGATTTGGCCACCGACCAAGTGTAAATGACGCATCACACAACTATTGTGTTTGTCTCAAATCTCAAATACTTCTAATGTGAACGACAACAGTTCACGGTATAACTGATCGTGATGTTACCAATTCTATGAAAAAATAACTGATTTGTGCAGTCTGTGCTTAGGATAAGTACCTATAACCTTATGACTACACATACAGACTGCATAACTATAATTTATTATGTTTAGAACCTTTCTTATTCTCACATGGATAAGTGTACTTTGTCTTAATTGTTAAAATGAACTTCAGAACCAAGTGTTATAGTATTTTTTATTGTTCTATACTGTATAAATACTTTTAGACCCATTTCGCTATGTTATATATTGAGAGAGACTTTATGCAGTAAATGTCAAAGTATGTAAATGTCTTCATTAAGAATACAACTATGATAATATATAATCGTTCATATTACTTATGTATTATTTCTACCATTAATAGCTTTTTTACATATATGCTAACATTTACTTTTATTTATTGACATTAATTGTACTGCTATTTACAGAGAATCTGTCGTCTGGCAATTTTACACGTTATTCCGAAATCCTAAATTTAGAAAGTACGAAGGGACATCGTCACTTCTCTTCTCTTGGTAATATCAATTACCCATAATTATGGTAATACTTAAATTTGTATGTGTGAAACCGTTATATGCAAAAACAATATTTGTGTATTGTTTTAATTTAACTCGAACTTATATCTTAAATGGCTACGGATTTAAACATGCTATAATATTCTACCACATACACACAACACCATCTAGCCCATACTAAGCAGAGCTTGTACTATGGGTACTAGACAATAGATAAACACACTTATATACATTTTTTTTTGTAAATACATACTTATTATACATAGAAACACCCAGACCAAGACAAACATCCGTGTTCATGCACACAAATGTTTGACTTGTGCGGGAGTCGAACCCGCGACCTCAGGCGTGGCAGACGGTTACACTAACCACTACGCCATCGAGGCCGACTAAATAAGTATATGCCAAGTTGGTATTCATTATGTTAATCGTAATAATTAAGTTAAAGAAATTAATAATTAGAATGACTAATGTTATGAACATTTGATTTCGGTTTTATTAATGGTACCTACTTATGAGTCGCGTTTTTATTTTATAAATTGTCATTTTTATAATATTATTAAAAGTGACATTATGTGTAACAATATTATGGAAAAAGATAACTGTGTTGGACTCCCGATTGGGAAAAATATTATTTATTACGACACTTCTGAAGTTGAATGCACATACCAAATTTCAATATCTCGTTTATGAGCTGCTTGACACACTTAAATATAGTATAATAATATTACATTACTACAATTTTAGTTCTTTATTATTGTTTAGGCACCGAACATCAAAATATTTTTGCATTTTTATCAACAATCATCCCAGCCTTAGTGCCAAGATACATTTTCGCGAGCACTTGCTGTCGACATTCTAAATAATATAAGTAAATATATATGAAATGGGTCTTCTGAAACTTAATTAATCTCTAAACTAATAAAATAGGTGTTAATATATAAATATATGTAGCCTAAATTCAAACGTTTCTAACGTTCTGGCGAATGACATAAAAGTTGAATTGTCAGTAAAATTTTTATACTTAATGAAAATTATACATGATGATAAATAATTCTTCTATTGTCTTCTATAGTTTTATATTGTTTAGTTGTAACTTTGCTCAAAGCTTCTATGAATACGCCGATATGTAATATTCAATGGATGTCATATAACTGTGTAATGCATGAATACCCGATGTCTTATGAGTTTTACATATATAATACTCATGTATGTATGTATAGGTTTAATTTGTAGGAACACCAAATTAAGTGTCAAGTTCTTCGATGGTAAATAAGTTTTCTATTCCAAAATTTTAACCTTCCTGTGATCGTGAATGTTGCTATAAGTATGTTAATATGTGAGATCTTCAAAAAATATAAAATTATAACTGTTATTTTGCATGAGCAAAGCAAGATTATTATCCAATGAAATTTTATGTGGTGAATAAATTTTTTTGTGTATTTTATTTGTTGTTTCATTTCATACATTACTTGTTGCGTTGCAGAAGTTACACATGTAGTCAATTTTAGGGAAAATGTGGTTCATTATTTATTAACACGAATTTGCCCAGGTAAACTCAAACGCATCATCAATTGCTACCAAAAATTATATACTAATTTTTGTGGCTTCTTTCTGTTAATGGGGTGTATGGCTTCCAGACTCTTGAACTAGGCAATATGCTGTCCGCAAGGAACCACTTATCGATTTGCCTTACGCTAGAATAGCAAATGCTTTTTTAAAGTTCGGTTACGAGCGAATATTTTTGCAAGCTACCGCTAAGATACCCCACTACCAGGCAGGCCATACAATCGTTTGTCACTATAATAGGTACTATGAAAAGGTATAATCAAGAAAACATATATGTTTTATTCAGGAACCACCTTTGTAGTTTAAAGATACTAAACTTTTCTGTGATATACTGTATTATCTTATGTACTTACTAATAATAATCTCAAACTCAATTAGTTTTTCAAAAATAACTTCAATGTTTGTACAATGGAGTTATTTGCGTAAATAAATGAGGCCAACTATTTCGATTTTTCGTATATATATCTGCATAATATATCTTTGTTTCGGCCATCATCATCAATTTTGTATAAAAGCTTGTAGGGGATCACGTCGAGGTCACCAATTTAAGGAAAATAAGAAGTGTTCTTGTGGTTGGTCAAATAAAATAGTTCTTGATAGTTATGGCTATTATTACTGGACCAGTTACATATAATATAAATACATATTATTATTACAATCATTATTCCGTAAATAAAAAAAATATAAAGAAAACATTATTATTATTATATTGAGCTACGACCTAACTCCATGGTTGCGAGAAGTCGACTGCCGCGCGGCGCTACTGCATACTTACGCTTGACTATATAAAACTAAAGCGTCAGCAGTGTCGCTAGAAACTAAAGGCATGGCCCGTAAAAGCATACCATTCCCTATTTTGAATTATAATTGTGTAATGACGAGTCGACGGTATTATTTTCAATAAATACCTAAATAAATTAATAACCACTCAAAGGAATCACAAATTTCACAGTTTAATAGTTTGCAGTTGTACAGCTTTCCGTTAAAAAAACCGGAGATATGGTGCATATTGTTAGCCGCATAAATAAAATCCTAAGGCACGCAGACGAAGCCGCGGGCAAAGACGTTATTCACACGACGTTGTAGACATTCTAAATACATGTGTTAAGCCGAGTATGTACATACGATCAAACAAAACATGTCGAACAAGAACACATTTATAAGGTTTGCTCCATTTAAGAACATCTAACAATCTGTTTGTAGAATGTTATTAAAGCGATCAAATTTGGATTAAACTCTTGTTTTGTTTGAAACATGCCAGTTAGCATCAAAATGGAAAAAGCATGTCTGAAAATACCCAAAGCACATTACAGTCTAGACACTAAGCTATTTATGATTATAGACCGAAATTCTGCCGCTCGTATGCTTTTATAATATTTCGGTAACCGAACATGTCAACACGGACAAAACAGTGAAGCATTTTGTTTATAGCAATGCTTACGTAGTCCATGATGGTTTGTATTTTAGTTATGAAGTAATCCGCATCATCCGCAAACAAAAAATTACCACACTTCGCTAGGGACTAGCAGGATATAATGCTACTGTTAGTCCCTTGCGAGGTTTGGTAATTATCCTAACTTATATTATAATTGCGAATTTCATGACTAAACTACTCGACCGATTATCATGAAATTTCACAAACACGTTTTCAGGGGTACAGTAAAAAACATAGGAAGCCTTTCATCTAGAAAATGTAGGTACTGTTCTCTAGCGAAGCCGCGTGCAAAAGCTAATTAAAAATAAACTTGGGCTGAGGATTACGCCCTGAGGAACCTCCATTTATAACACCGACCTGGCAATTGTTTTATACTAACACCAACTTTCTGTATCTCAAATATGAAACAAGAAGATTCAGAGCTCTGCATTTTACACTATAATTAGTGGTATAATTTTCTGCTTAGTGTCAATAAACAGAATCTTCAAACGCCACGCAGCAGACCTAACTATTGTTCGTGGACGCCTAGAGATCGCAGAGGCATTCAACATCTCAAACATTTAATGGAGTAAAATGAATATGTACTACTAAAAATGAAAGAAGAGTTTTTTAACTATATAATGTATAAATATTCTTATTAATAGCTATAGTAATTAAATTACTTGTCAACAGTTTCTTGGCAATCTATCAAAAGGGAAGATAAAATGAATAGATATTCAATGTTTTATAATGGTTAGATATTCGAATGTATCTATTTGTAAAAGAATACTTTATTCTTATTCGAAAATTGCCTGGACGTTGATCACTGGAACCTTACGAAGATATAAGACACAGGGAAACCTCTAATAAGCCTGTGACAATATGACTGGAAAAGTAAACCTTCAAGAGATATAATCCGTTCTGATGTTCTAGTGAGGTAGACTCCTCATCTTTATGTCTAGCCCTGGAAAAGCAATGACAATTTTTTTGCAGGTCGATAACTCATAATTTTTCTTTACCTCTGGTTTTTCAAGTGTCCATATATTGCAAAAGCCGCTTACAATGAGCCAAAAATGCATGTCATGTTTTGACACAACGTAGATTTCTATGTCATACAGTGCAATTTCAGTTAAAAGAGCTGGTACATTGCTAAAACTGTCATATAGCTCCTTCTCATTAAAATATTTGACACGACATCTTATGCGCTAAGCGTAAGAATTTCTAGGAGAGTTAGCCTAAACGCCTTCCTACAACCTATGCTACATCTCAGTTAAATTTCAAATAGAAAGCAAAGTCACGATACGCAGGTAAGGTAAAAACATACGACTAGTACTAGGTCTGCACCTATAATATCATATGATACGCAATCGATTGCACAGAGACCAACAAAAGTCCAAACGTTTGGAAGCTAGGACAAAATCTGCTGACCTAGTTTCAACATGCACTCGTTTTAGGTCTGTCAATTAATATTTATAACTAGACTAGCTTTTGCCCGTGACTTCGCTCGCGTTCATTTAGAATTTAACAATCAATTCGGGTTGTACTAGAGTAATAGAGTAGACTTGTAATAATATAATTCAATCATGATTCGAAAAACACGTGACGCCATCTATTATCATAAGAACGTTATTATTGTTTTCCTCGGAAACAGTATTTTTTTTCGGGGTGAAAGGTAGCCTATGTCCGTTTCTGTACACGGTACACCTGACATCGTATATACAAAATGTCAGGATGATCGGTTCAGTGGTTTAGGCGTGAAAAGGTAACAAACAAATAAACAAACAAACTCATTGTCGCTTTTATAATATTAGTTAGGATTAGGATATTCCCGCGGTTTCACCACCGTTTATCGTTACTGCGCCGCCCCCGTGGGTCGTAGCGTGATGTTATATAGCCTATAACCTTCCTCGATGAATAGGCTATCCAACACTAAAATAATTTTTCAAATCGTACCAGTAGTTCCTGAGATTAACGCGTTCAAACAAACAAACAAACTCTTCAGCTTTATAATATTAGTATAGATAGTGCATAACTCACTGATTATAATTATTATGATCAAATTACTAATATTCTTTTTTTAAATGATGGTATTTTATACGGATGCAAAAAAAGCGACTTTCGTAATACGTCGATAGATATTTCGTGATAACTGACGATTTCTGACATTGACTCGTTGATTTTACTTTTTCTGTGCATACTGGAAAGTATCAGAATAGTCGAATAAATAGATATATTGTGACAAATTAATTAAACATTATAAAATCCAACGTTTAAAGATTTTGTTGCCAAAATTAAACAAGTTTAGTAAATGAAAAACTATTTTGAATGTAATAACACTACCCCGAAGGTCTAACTGTTTTTCACGGCCATCGAAAAACCGCGATCAAATCTGATAATATTACTGGCCGCCAAGAATTATGTAATGTAACCTTCCTTAATAATTTCAGAATAGTTTTATTATAGGAGAACCGTTCAAGTATTTGTCATGTGGACTTGTAATTTGCTGACTCTGCAAATATATCTTTAGACAAAACATCTGACTCGTACAGTTAGCGCCATAAGTTTATTAACATTTGCGAGTCAAACAAAATAATAGTCATTCTCAATTTCTTATAGCAGTAGTAGTTTGGTTCACTTGGTGACAATTCATAACTACTAAACAACAGTCAGGCAATTTTAAATTTAAATCCATATAAATCTTGAAGTACTTTATTCAATGCTCAGTTATTTATGTTGCTGTAATTTACAATTATCATATTGCTTTTAACAAATACTACAAATACAAAGACTTTGATTTTAAAAGCAATCGATACATTATCTAAAACCTACTTCAATGACGGGCTATGTTATATCTATTACAGAAGTATGTTTATACGTGATCTTGCCCACGGCTGTGTAACAAACACAGTACTTTTTTCTGGATTAAAGGTGGCTTATGTCCTTTTCTCTCCCCTGACAACGTGTATGGGAAACTTATGATGATTGGTCGAGTAATTAAGGCGTGCAAGCGTAACAAATAAACAAACAAAAAACTCACATTCGCATTAACTATATTACTAAGATTGCCAAATATATTAGAGATTATTTGTATATGCCCTAATAATCCCTGGTATAGATTATGCAAGCAATTACTATCAGATAGACGTTTTTAGAAGAATCTTTAGATGTAACAGATTTTAAAGGTACTCAAAAAAGCAAAGATATTGTATAAGAAAAATTTTAACTGTATGATAATCTAAAGCCTCACATCTTACGCACTAATTCTCTGTTTGTTGTCATGTTAGTGCGTTCTTCTGTTTGTAGTCATGTCAGTGCGTTCGTTAGTAAACTACTTACATGTTTAGCTTCATCTAAACTGTGACTTATCATGATTCGCACAATCTACCATAAAAAAATCATATCTATACGGACTTAAAACTTCTTTCAAAAAGTTAACATAGAATAATTGACCAGTTTTTTACCTACTTTAACTATCTGCTGCCATTTTTGAATTCTCTACAAATAACATTATCTCAATCCCTATACCTATCGCATTAATTGTTTGTATACATCCCAATCCTATTCTTATATCGCCTCAACATTCATATGGGTGTTGGATGCAATGTTATCCATCTTTAACCTTATTGGCACTTACCAGCATTCTTACCCGGTCATATCAGTACGCCTTATCATTGCTTTGTTATATTTTCTATAGGTACATGTTTGTAATGAGTATTTAAATGCTTGGTATGCCTTAAAGATTATGAAGGTACTAAGCTGTGACAATAATCGCACACATCTGGACTAGAAGCTAATATTGAAGAACTGGCTAGACGGATAGTGAGTCAATCTATTCTTATAAGTCCAAATTAAATAAATTACTGTAAATTGGACTTAAACTCTTTTGACGCAGTCAGTCTAAATTAAAATTTCACGCCTAAAGACTAAGACCGAAAATATCATACTTCTACTTCTTCATATAGGTATGTAGTCTTTGTATGTGTTGATCAAATTAACGAATTTCCGATCACCACGTACCACCTAACACTTATACTGGCAAAGAAGTCACGAGTAAAAATTAGCGCTAAATAATATATCCTGCCCACGCATTATAACGCCAAAATGCTATTTACAGATTCGCTAAATACGTAACCCTCCACAGCATGTAAAAAGTCGGGTAAAAATAAAGTAGGTTAAGCAAAGTTTGTTCCACTACGCGCCGCGAATATGTTTGTGGTGTTATATTCCACAACGTTCCATTCCCCGCTGCGGATAACTTTGACAGACAGGTGTGATGGTGTAACGAAACGTCATTGGAAAGTTCGTCACGCCGCCGCGGGTAGCGCTTGTGCGCCAGTCTTCTTGCAGCGGGCGCGCGGCCAGCTGCTTGTTGCAGTGCGCGGTACGAACCAACACACGCGAGTTCGCGGTCATAGGCTCGAACGAACATCGAAATCGACGGTCAGTGCGGTGACCATGATGATGGACAACGGGGTGATGACAAATAACTATGATGGGGGGGTGTACGGGGATGGGTACATGGAACAGGAGGAGGAGTGGGAACGCGAGGGTCTGCTAGACCCGGCTTGGGAGAAACAACAGAAAAAGGTCAGTTTCACACACCTCACACAATGTTGACACACACGTATCGTGGGGTAGGTAAACGTAAACTTTGAATAATTATTAAACATGTATGCCGAGCTCGCAATAAAAAATGTATTGTCAGGAAACCCTTATCTCATACGTGACTCATGTTTGTATATTTACAAAAAATACGTACTTTATCTGTGAATCGATAAAACCTCCTACTGTTAGCACAGCTACTACTCGTTTACTACATCTGATCTCGCACCTGGCTTATGCATTAGCAGGACTGATATAATTATCAGATTATGAATCTATTTTTAGATAAAGCTATCAGTAGTAATAGACACCGCTGAATTTTTGTTTTTGATATTAATAAATCAATAAAAAAGAAATAACATATAAATATTATGAATCAAGATATTTTCAAATTTTGAGAATACGCGCGCATTTTCAAAATTCAAATCCTCTCTTGCACATTTCCCGCCGCTAGTTGAAAGTAGATCGCGGCCGTGGACACTATTAAAAGATTTCTTGAAGCTTTTCGTGCGAGCGAGACGAGCGCACGCCGCTTCCCACGGGAGGGAGCGGGCCAGAGAGAGAGGAGTCGAATTTCCGTTAGTCATGTCCTAAAATGGGTCCAGCGCAGGCGCCGCTGAAAGCGCGGGCGTCCGACTTTACGTCACCATGAAACCCATATTTCAGGAAATTGGTATGGCTACAGTGTCTGCGTAAACTGCATTTTGAACGTTCGCTATTTACGCGATGACCTGGTGGTCCGTGACGAACGCTCTGACGCACCCCGGCAGCGCAACCTGTGGAATGTCATTAACGACTTACGACACACTCCACACGCTCTTCAGCTTCAATTAAATTTTATTTAGTCCTTCCATTCAGCTTTTACGATATCTAAAAATAAAAGTAAGCCTATAGCTACCGATATTATGTATTAGCTAATGATTAATATGACAACCCAAGGGTGGCACATATTCTATTTACAAGCGACGAGATGAGACAAGAAATAAAATGTGTTAATGAAATGAAATATGTTTAGAGCGCGAACAAGTATTTAAACAAAAATATGTCACTAAGAAAACAATAGCAGTTGGCGTGCCGTCAAGGCTCTCCGCGAAGTAACCTTAAACACTAGTCGTTTGCACCTCTATGCATTTTTCGCAGCAGAATGTTACGAGACGACCCACGCGAGAATGTTTGAAGTTAGTGGTTGCTCTAGGTCTAGCTAGATGACTTACTCTGGGAAGAGGACAATGAACGACCGAGGCTCGAGGCCTCGCAGGATATAAACAAAGAGCCTGCGACACTCGGTGCATTGGCCGATCATGTATGGCGGGTCAATGTCGCGGTCGACCAACTTGAGATGCGTCTGCGCGGAAAAGTCGCCCGACGAGTCGCACTCGCACTCCCAACTACTGGAATCGGTCTTCCGCAAGGAGGTCAGTAGCGCACTCAAGCTACACATGCTTTCCTCAACGAAAAGTCCCAAGCATGTAGTACTAAAGACTCCTACGTGCGATCGATACTGATAGATAACTCACTTTCTAAAATTAATTAACCAGGCATCACCGATAAACATAGGTGTTACATCACTATTATAAATAAGTAATTTTGGTGAAAAGCTTCACGAATAGCTGTTTAACATTAATTTATCAAAAGTAACATCGAGCATCTGGTTACGCTAGAAATCGGGCGTGAAAGTGGTGAGGACGAGCTCTTAAACTGGTTATAAAACTAGTGATTTACATAAAACGCCTCAATTATTCTGTCTATATGATCAGGGTTCATAGATGTTAGCTCACTATTTGCCTATATTGGTATTCTATAACATTTCTGTATAATAACGACAAACACAATATGAGCTAGACTTATTAAATCAATTTGAGAACATGTTTTATTCAACAACCAGAATATATTTATCGGTATTACTAATTTGATTTTATCTAAAACACAGTTTTCTCTGTATAACATGGAGACAACAGCTGGTATATCCATAATATTAACCTTGTCATTAGCCAAATAATCATCACCTTGGCATACCTTTTGCCAGAGGGGTCATCGACATCTGATAAGCTAATACGTAGAAATTCTGTATAGGCATAATATAGGACTTTATATTTTCCTGTTACACATTGTAATGTATTCCACTTTAACATAATGCAAACATTTGAATGAAGGTTTGATATTCTATTTCATAATAAGGCTTTTTGCGACCTTATATATTAAGGACTCAAAATATATCTAAAATAAGATCCTACATCGTTCGGTAGTCACTTTTATTTCGAATTCAAATTGAATAACAACTTTCTTCTAAGCGTGAAACAATACAAACCAATATCAAATCATTAGTTATTTTTATTTCTATCAGAAACTTGTTTTTGAAGTCGATCAGAAATATGTTGACGTAGACGTATAATATCAGTTACATAACATTTGACATGGCTATTTTTTCCTTGTCGTTGTTAGCTCGCTTTTGGCACGCAGTCAAAAATCGAGGAACACGAGTATCGCCTCCCAACTCTCTGCACCTCTGAATAAATCATAAAAAAACACTTAAATGTAATTATGATTTTGTATGCAGGCGGACCACAACGTTAGTTTAAAGGGTCGTATTATGTTCGAGGACCACATCCGTGGTGTCAAATGTTTATTAAGGTGTCTACGTCCGCCTACACACCGCTGGTTGAGAATTCAACTTCCTTCGCACAAGGTGCGCGTTACATTCATATTTCTCGGTACCTAGTCACTCATTTCTCAGAGGCAATTAACATTCAATATTGAACGAGGACGCGGTAAATAATTATCAACATAAAAAGAACGACTCAACGAGATACTGACTCGGTTCACTCAGAAACTTTAGTGTCCTCAAAGAATGTAGATAACTCATTTAATTTCCTGTCCTAAAAAAGGTGCCGTTAAATATGGTGTAATTGTAGGTAAACACGTACTGTAATTAAAAAGTAAATGTCACCTTAAGCTATGTCAACAAAAAAGATATTACAAAGGTCTCAAGTAGGTATGAATCGCCAAAATGCAGATGTCGGCGTCGGTTCTAAACTATATTTATCGATATTTACATTACCTTGCGGTTGTTAGACGCCATTACGTAAATATACATAGGCAATCGATACCGATTGGCAAGCAGTTCTTTACCGAAAGTATATAGTTTAAATTCTTTCGATAAAATCAAAGATAATGTTTGCAGAGAACGGCATTCCTACTGATGGAAAAATGACCAAACTTCTGGAACATACAAAACTTATAGTGAATTAAATTAAGACGTTGAATTCTTGTCATACCAGTTTTCATGTCATTGATATGCAAATAACGAAACAAAATAAAAACGACCTTGAATATTGAACTACGCGATAATAAATTACTAATTAACATAAACTTAACGGTGAAATTAAACTTTCTAAGAGTTTATCAGAATTCGCTTGTATCGACCGAACCAACTCTCGTGACGATCCATACTACACAACCAGTTCCTACGATGTAACGAATGTACTTAACCTATAAACTGTCTTTAGAAAAATAACAAATATAACCGAGATACGATAACTAAATAGAAGATTAAATGATGAAAAATTAAATAAAGTCATCTAATGTAAATAAAAAGGTACGTCAATAAGCAGTATTTGAAAACTTTACAATAATTAATAAGATTAAAATAACAAACACTACATTATATCTAAAGTACTTTAGCATTCATGTTTATGATATCATATTAAAAGTCGAAAACACTTCAAAACTAGACCTGGTTCAGTGTGATACTCCAAACTCCATATCCATTTTAAATATTCAAAGCTTATTTCGTCTGAGATTTGCATGTTCTACAAGAGTTTTCTTAAAACCTTTTCGGTTTTTTTCACCTACCAAATTTATTCCTCAGTTAAGGTCAAACAAATTTGACATTTTGGCAGTTTTTGTGTGGGCAATTAATTTAACAAACTTATCCCTTGTGGGATTCATCTGAAGATTGGACCAAATCATAATATATTAAAGCATTTCAAAAATAAAAGTATATTAACCAAAATCGTCAAGGAAAAACTATACGATGGAATATTCGTATATCAACTTGTAGTTAAGTACTTAATAAAAACGCAACATCTTCACAGCATAAATACACTATAAAGCTCTAAATGTTAAAATTGCTATACGTCAGTTTGTTTACAATTTATCACGAGCAATATCGTCAGAGAATCCTTAACAACTTGAATCATTAAGTGAAAGTAAATCTACGAAACCAAAAGAACAAAATTACTCATTGAATTTCTAGTAAAAACCGCACCGCATGAGTACGTCGTAGTAGGCATGTTGTTTGGTCTCTGGACCACGTCAATAATATCATTTTAAGTGGACCGGTTCTCCCGCGGACAATCCCACTAAGCACGTAGACATATTAAATTATAGACCCTCCGTATTACTTAATTATACTGACAGTAATGACGATATTGTATTGGTATTTTAAACTTCTATTACTTTGAGGCATATTTTCGTTTTGCATCATTGATTCCGTTTATGGTGGATCCAAGACTTTAACTTAAAAGTGGTTATGGATAGGTATATGTATATACCGGCCAGTATGTTTATGATATACTTCTTCTGTCAGAGCAGTGAAAAAAGACCTTGTTAAAATGTAGTCAAGGAGAAATAAGAGCATGTAAAGGGTATACTCTGATTGCGATATCTTCCTGTTGAAAATTAAGAACCTAAAAGCCGCATCTTTTTAATTTCATAGACAGATTTATGCCTAGCTTTTTCTAGGGGTTTCATCTTCTCTACGGCTACACCTTACATTTTATTTTGTCATTCAATATTTGAACGACAAATTGCTAATTGCTACTATCATCTGCTAACGAACAAGATATATTCGTTACCTCGCAGAGATATTATTTTCTTTTTCCCTTAGCATATTGAGTACAAGAGGCAGTCTCGTACTTCAATTTCAATTTTACATTGTTATGTGATATCAGTTAAGCAACACTGTAAGCTTGCAGAACTTGATCGTAAATACGACTAAATAAAGCATCAGCGCTACAATGGATAGCTCCGTCCATGTTAAAGTTAGTGGATAGATGGTTGCATCTCGGTCGTGTCGCTTCGTTATCGAGTCGTGTCTCATTATTCCTTAGGCGTCGTGTGTTTCAAAACGCGGAGAGTAGATAAGTAGGCGTCGCTATGTCCGCCCACTTACTGCACCCAGGTGCGTTCCGACCTGCGCGAGCGCAGCGTACTGTCAACCTTGTCTTATCGTTACACAATTGTGTTGTTACATTCTACTATAATATTGTGATATTTTCAACTAGCTTTTCATTCTAAAGCTGTAGTGGTGTTTTTGAGCTGCCGCTATAGCGTGCAAGCTATTTCATTTTAAAATTAAATTCTATTCTCATCGCAAACTTTGTGATCTTCCACCCGAACCACATTTATGTGTAGGTTCAATAGACGTATGGATACTTTTGTCAATTTGTCAGCTGATATTAACCAAAGGGATAGCAATCGTAAGTGGAGCTAGAAAGTGTGGCCTGTTTAAAAATGTCTTATATAATATTTTCGAAAACAGACATTTTCATCAAGACTGACAGACAGGATCGTACAATTCCGGACAGAGTGCAAACCAGCCGATGCCAACATCATCTATTTTTGACTTCGACCAATCGCCCACGCGAAATGCTTACACTCACTTGCTATTATAATTAGAAAATCGTAGGAACCAAATTTAATTCCGACGCACGAAAGGCGTTAGCATCTAAAGATACATTTTAACTATCTGCAAACTTTTTTTTGATGTGTATAAAAGTAATTTTGCTAACAGAACTGCATTCAAACTTCGGTTTTAGTTTTAGAAGTGTTTGACTACTTAGTACTACTCTAATACATGTCATTCAAAATGATAGTGTTTCTGTGTTTATCACACAAACGCCTAACCACGTGTGGCTATACCAAGCTATCTTCACCGATTATCTATTTAGATAAATGAAACAGCCGTCGCGAGTTAGCGAGGGGACTGTCTTTTAGTTGTTATTCACTCGGACCCTCTCTCGTTCACAATAGAATAAGCTGAGGGTAAAGCCAAGCAAAAAACACCTGAATGGACTTCGAACGAATGGAACAGCTGTTCACAAAATTCGTACACTGATTGGTAAATCTTCTCAGATTTCAATGGCAGACGCAACATTTAGTTCCGCAATGTTCGTAATCAAACGATGTAATCAAGCGAAACACAAAATGACTAATCCAAAATGTGTACGATCAGGATTTCAAACGTTCGTCAATGCAATCAGTGTCGACACATTCTTGCGTCCAGTGTCAGATTCCAAACGGAGTTAATAAACAGATACCTATGTGTAGGACGCTTCCGCTACTACATCGCATCAATACGATTCTACGCCAAATATATCAAACTTTACATTGAACACAAAGTCGCAAATTAGTGGGTGGTTGCGTCAGTTACAGTGATGTAATTAATCATGTTATTAATTATAAAGAGGCGTGCCATTTCCCATGCAGAATAAAATGACAAATGGTGACTACAAATCTTATAATTATAGCACGTCGGATAACATGTGATCAAACAAGATTTAAATCCGCTTAAATTATATAAAGTCAATTATTACAATTATCAAATATGTAGTTCCATCGTTGCATAAGCGATTACAGATTATCACGTTCGCTATAAAGATGCCGATTTCTGCTTCGGATTCCAACACACATATAACGTAATCAACGTTTTTATAACCGCGCAAACGGTTCTAAGAAACATGAACACTCTCAGATTTCCAGACCAAAACTAGAAGTAATAGATCAGTTTTTGCATGAGGCACATTGTATTACATATATGGATCGTGTTCGCGAATCTGTTTTTATTGCTGCTCCACAGTTCACTCACAGGATGTCTGGATCACAAGTCTCTTCCTCTATAAACTTATTCATTCGCTACCGATTTGTAATGAAGTATTATTATTATCCTGAACACGTTGTTAGATATTGAGTGCAACAAGTGATAAGCTGTGATTATCTATGCCGTCATATCTTTTATCTTATACAACAATAACAATAGTCATAAACTTAAGAAGCAGTTATATTATTATCAGCAAAATATTTGGCCTCATTTATAATTTCGGGAAATACATCACAAGTTCATTCAATTATAAAGTCGGTCAATTACATATATGGTTTATTTACAATCGGTCTAGATTTGCGTGCCCACTTATATTATAGTAAAAAATTATGTAGTCAGAAAGATGAAACCACGCTACAGGTGACGAATATGGCAATCGTCGTTATGTTCACAACATTAGTATTTTACTACTTGCCATATTTGCACGACTCGAACATTAGCAGACATTAACGAAATCATGACAAAGACATTAAACCAGTGAAAAGAGAATAAAATATATATTCTTTGAAAATATAGTCTGTAGGATCACGATGAGATAGAATATAGAAACGCAAATACTCGTTAATTAGCCGACGATAGTTATATTAAAATCTATGTACTTATTATGTATGAGCTGTAACATCTCATACAAGAAGTACTAAGAAATAGGAGGTCTTGCTGTCTAAGTACATGATCTAAATCACGAGATGTATAAAGGACACAATAAAGAGGATCAGCGATGTAGGCGAACTAGGCAACATTGCAGGTAGGGTTGTCATTCAACAATAATAAACTTTATAATACGACTGCGTAACAATGTATCATAACCATTGTATAAGTACCGAACAAAAACTACTAAACTTGGGTCCCACGTACTCATGCCATAAAATCCAGGTAGGTAACCCTCACGCCTTGCTTCACCTAAATACGATCGGTACCAATATTCGTAGCATATTCGACACACCTGGCTATAGAATACCCAAGTTCTATCTTTATGACCCTTAAGCATAATTTTATCAAAGCTTTGTTCAATCTGTTGCTTCCTTTCCTTTCAATTTGTTTCGTCCTGTGCTAGTAGTAGGGTGTTTGGTGGTACAGATTGTACCACAAATATCAAATTAATATATTATTATGAATAACCTTGGACTACTGGCATCCCTGAACATATTTAACTATGTAATTTGTTGAAGCTTTCCAGTGACATAATTCGCACTCTGTTTATTTTGTGGCAAGCCCACGATGCTTAACAATAGATCACAAATGAATGTAGTGGCCATTGCCAAAAAGCCCAGTTTAGAATAAGTGGGTGGGGCTGTTTGTCTAACAATATTTAATTAGATCTTAGTAATTGTTATGCTAATATACAAAGTCAAAGAGATTACAAAAGGATTGAGGAGAATTGAAGATTGCTTTCCAAGAAATCGCTTAAAATATATCTACGATAGATCTGTACATAACATGTTCATTTAACAATAGCAAGCTACTCGATCAGCAGATAGCAGCGATAGCCTAGTGGGAAACCGTTGAACTGCCACGCAGAGGTCTCGAGCTCGAACCCAAGGCGCGCATCTCTAACTTTTAGTTGTTATTTGCGTATTAAATAGGTAATTATCGCTTGCTTTAACGGTGAAGGAAAACATCGTGAGGAAACCTGCATGCCTGAGAGTTCTCTATAATGTTCTCGAAGATATGTGAAGTCTCCCAACCCGCACTAGGACTTGGACTATGGCCTAACCTTTCTCACAGTGAGAAGAGCCCGTGCCCAGCAGTGGGACAGTTTAATACAGGGCTGCTATTATTATTTATTATTACTCAATCCCTGCTATGTTTTAATGACAAGCCCAGCTAGCGATTCATGACAAGCTGTGGACGACAGCTGGTCTTGAGTAAGTGGTAGGACTCAATGTAATTTCCACTCTACAACACAGCTAGATATAAAAGCTGTTTCGCTACAGAAGATCACCTTGTGTTGTGTTCCTGCACGTAGTAGTAGGACGACCAATAATCTTTGTGCCTCGCTATGCAGCGATTCCTTTTGTGAAAGATAACACACACGAGTGTTAATCTTCATATTGAAGTATCCACTGGTTACTGAATAGAGGCAGGCGGGCTGCATTGTTTACGTATACAAAATATTATTCAGTATGCAGATATACATAGCACTTTAATTTTATTTCTTACATTTTATTTAAAAAATACAACGAGCTAAAGTAACTGTACGACTGAAACACATTAATGAAATGTTGCTACATTCTATTTTATAACCTCTAATCTACATATCACAAGTAAAGGCCTCACGAAAGAATAAGATCATAATAAATTAGGTCCTAATATTACATTGAATGACGAACCGAGCCAGCGTCATAACAAGCCAGCCTTATTGTTGTCGTGGCGTGAATAGCTGACCGCTCTCTTTTGTTTCGCTTATTCAAAATAACACATTGTCTACAAAAGGTAAAACCAACCGCAGCCCGACCAAATACAGGCTGTTATTTTATTACCCTTCCAATCTTAAACAGTTATAAAACTATGACTAATGTTGATAAAGTAAACCATCCTAAACCGTATGGCGCAGATACCCGGGCGAACGACAGATGCTAGACTGGTTGCCTGGAAACACGTAGAGACAGATCGATACAGTCAGTCTGAGCGGAGGCTACTCTGTGCCGTTGCTACCTTTACAACCGAATACGCAAATGAACGCCGGAGGAGAAACTGTAACAATAGACTTAAAGCCGCTCATTTAACATGCCCCGAGGGTCGACGGCATCAAAACAATGGACAAATATTTGGTGCTTATTAAGATCGAAAAGTATAGAACCATTATAGAACGTAAATTCCAATTGAGTTTGAGGTAGAAATGACCTTTGAATGTTACTGTTACTTTTAGTACTAGCTCTATACATTAGTAATGAGCTAACTGCAAATCGTGTCACTACTTACGTGAAGTAATTGTTCAAGGTGACATAGAAAAAAATAAAGATCACACGATCGATATCTACGTACAGTAACTGCGTATGTTTAAAGCTACGATCTCAGCCGCAAGTATTCTGTGCCGAAGAGTTAATTTTTTGTAACATTGCTAATATTGAAAATGAGAGAGCGTCGAGATAAGTGACATGAACCGGAACACACATTGATATCGGATTGTCATTGTTGTCCTTCGTGCGGAACGCACTATTGTCCTGTCTCTTCATTTACTGGTTGTTTAAAAATCTAAGATAGCAAATCTATAACTCATAAAACAACAATAAATATCCACACAGCCGTTAGATGGGAGTCGTGTTCAATTACACCTAATTGGCGCGTTATAAAAGTTAACAAACATTACACAACGTGACTTGAAGAATTTGCCGTCTACTCACTGAGGAATTTACTTTTATTTTGTAATCACCCCTCAATCAGCGGGACTTGTTTGTATAAAACTCGGTTATTTATTGTAAATCAGAACGAAAACAGGTGTACTAAAGAGCAGAACTGGTATTTGAAGGTTATAGATCTATCCAGCTTTACGTAAAGCGTACTGCGGTAGCTTTGCAAGTATCAACAATTTAGAGAGGCAAAAGTGAAACGAGTTGTATTAATGAAATATGAGATGTACTGGCTTTCCACGTCGTCTTCACACGACGCAGCTAGACATAAAAGCAAAAACACAATAGTGTTTTACACCCGGTTTTAATTACTACAAAACCTTCTACTAGTTTGTTGTAAAGCATATAAACTTGATGTTTTAATTGCTATATTATGGTTAATTTGATTATTGATATCACGCCGATAACTGGCTGAGATTTTGCAGGTATGTAGCTATAGACATAACTCTACAAATCTCTATAAAAAAGATCAAATGTATTTTTTCTTATAAAATTGTTATGATGTCTAATGTTTTATTTTCTGGCCTTAATAAATAAATGATTTCGAAGTTGTTTGAACCACAGGCCAATTAAGATTACTATTTAGAAACTAGTTCAGAAATTATTAATTGATTAAACACGATGTGTCAGTGCGAGCAAGCGTAACAGCAGTGACTGATCCAAGATCATTTTGGACTATGTAAAAAAATTGCGGAAGAAACCGTCGCTGTCACTCTGACGATCTATATATAACTGAAAGTTCACAGCTTAGTGAAACAACTGGGTCGACTAGTGGATATTTCAGTCCGAATAATGATATATCGCTTGTATGATCCAGATCGTCATAAAGCCGATCAATAGCCCTATAAGAAGTTTCTTGAAGATTATTTTATAGGCAGGATGCTTTATTGCTTAGAAAGGAATTATTATTTTATAGACTTAAAGCTACTCGTATTTATTTAATCTTTCAAGATGTGGCTGAGATTTGGATCAACATTTTTATCTTATAGAACGTTAATCTATTCTTGAGATCGTGTACGTGTGAATTACGTGTAATAATGATGTGTTACAGATTTAGGTTAGAAACCGATTTTATCCGTCTTATTTCCCAGAAACTCCCAGAATTTAAAGATCTTTTTGATGATTCGTAGCGATTTACTACTTTCTTATTTGCTAGATTTGTTTATTTGTAATATCTAAATATATTGTAGATTCAGTTTTATAGAATGCTTTCATTCCAATCCATTAAACAATAGACGCAATAAATATTTGGTCTGTCAGAAACACATTGATCTCTCTAACGCTTTTAAAATGTTATACTTCTTCAGAATAACGGAAACTGTATACACATAAGCAGACTATTACTGAGCCTGCTAAATATACCGGTGTGTTGCGGGGTTACCGGATTGAGCATTACCAAGACTTAATAATTTATGATTTGACCGACGCTGCTCTTACATCATTATTTACATAAGGAAGTTTTCAGACGGGCACGTAAGGTTGCGAAACATATTTTACTGAAACTTTATTTATAGCTAATCCATGGTTGAGTAAGTGGGTTTATGGCGGACGTATTTTAAAAACCAATTGTAATATGGTTCACAGTCCTGTTAACCGAGTTCACGTTACATTATAATCAGTTATTTATGTGGTTTTGTTGCTGCGCCCTAACGATTGTCCACGAATCCGCTTGTGCAATTTATTTCGTTAACATCTTGTTGATGTCAAGAATCAATAGATGACTCACATGATTTGTTGTACATTCTCGAGGCGCCGGCTCATTGCAGCTGTTAAATGTTGACAAAATTGACTCTCCATAAAAAAATACATATTATCAGGACGTCTATTTGTAGAGATGACCTCGAACAAACCGTGCTTACATTTACGGTTATCGGAAGTAATACTGGATTATTAGTTAGCATTCATGGCGGGTTTGTTTCTGATAATTTATTATATCTAGAGAAATAGCATTTTCGATTGGCAACGGCGTCTACAAACAACTGCAACGAATGATTGTGGGTCAATATTTTCATAACCACCAGTTTTGTAGCAATTTAACTAGCCTAATGACAAAACACACGCAAAACGCAAACAAAGGTTTATTTTGATAAAACGACATAAACAATCATGGATTAAACGTTGTAATCTAAAGATAATCGTAACCTAAATGAACCCTCTTTAACAAACAAATTATGTGGTTGTTAAACTGGATTATGTTTTGAATGTTTCGTTCATTCTTTTCGCATTCCCGCACCGACAAACTGAAGTTGTTCTCTTTAACAAATAGCCTCCGGTGGATGAAAATATCCGCGGCTCCGGATTCGTTCGCCCACACGAAACGCTGCCTATCAACATACAATCTCCCAGCTGTTCCCATGGCAGATGTTATAATATTGTACATTTTCTAAAGCCGTCATAGGTTATTTTTCGAACGACACGCATTATTTTCGTCATACATAACCTTTTCCGAATTCCATCGCTGTGACTCTTTTAAATGCGTGTGATTTATAAGATGCAATAAAGAACTAAATCCTCACATGATGCAATGTATATATCTTATTTATTACCAACCTCTAAAACATATTTCTAAGATGACATTGAGACATTTTAAATAAATTGTTTGAAATTTTTGTCGTAAAGACAGCCTACTAAATAATAGAATACGAAATTGTCACGTGCTTTTTAATCTCAATTACAGATATATAAAATAACAATATTTTATTTTTCTCTCACATTTAAAATGTTACTTGATGATATTCGCTTTACTCAATGATTTTTCCTTTTTGCAGGTACTAAACTGGGTCTGACAGTTATCAGGATACATTCAACAAAATGACACGTCATACTAAATGTGAGTGAGTGTGAGCATTCGCAAGTTAACACCGACGCGCAAATTGTTCGCTCGCTTTTACAACATTCCCAAAATGTTTTCAGCTGATATACTCGGTCGTTGATCTTAGTAGTTTGCTATCAAGATATGAACGTTAAAAAATCTCTAGACAATATTTATAACTTAGATCTAGACGTGTGATGCGCGCCGCGTCTGTGTTTACAGAATACTATATTAAATGTATGCCGTCAACTGCTTTCTAACGGTCACGTTATTGTTTATCGAAATTACAGTGGGCGGTTTGGCGCGGGGCCCGATAGCACCACCTTCGCAGGTGTGTCAGTATCTATTAGTATTCCAATAGTAGGTACCACGCCGGCCAACCGAATGCCTAATTACACAGCGCCATAATCGAACCTCAATTGAACAAATATTCGTCATTTATTTACATTATCGAAGCCTTATTTGAGCGTGGCATTGAAATATCTTATTGTAAATATGTGATTCCAAAATTGGCCTCGTTACGAGTGTCTTGGTTAATTCTGCTTATTTCAACATTGATAATAAATGATACAATTATTTTTTATGTATTGACATTCAATGTAACAAACGCAATTTCTATTAGGCAAACGAAATGTTCATACAATAAATTGTTGCATAAGATCGTTTAGAAACTTTTTAAGTTGAAAGCTGTAAAACAGCTATCTTTTTGAAAGACATTCATATGTTAAATAATATTACTTTACTCAAGTGAAGTCTAAACATCGATTATTCATACCGATGTTTAGAGATTATATGACCTCCTTATATTTTTTTATGACAGCCATGGCCTTGTCTCTTTTAATATTTTCAAAAGTGACAATAACGTCTAACTCGCCCTATTAAAGTCTATGGCGTTATCTAGGCAAATGAAATATCTACTACTAAGGGTTTTGTTGAACGTAACTGTATTAATGAGACATTTGCGCGAATAATACAGTTTAATAAAATGTACCCATGGATTATAAGAAAGTGATTCGATACTTGATTCAATCTATTAATACATATTATATAATAGATTCTTATATTATTTATGCAAGCTTATAAATACATGCTTATACTATAGATACATATTGTTTACTAAACAATATGTATCGGGAAGAAAGACAATTGATTGCAAAATAGATTGCAGTAACTCGCTTCAAGAGCCTCATAACTGATACCTAATTACAATAATGTGGTGAAGAAAGTAAGCCTGTCGTTTCTTGTTATCAGTTGCTACTGTTCATGTTATAAATCGACCTGACTCATCTGCATAAAAGAGCAATTGAATGAGTAATTTGTGCTAATCGTATCAACACACCGTTAGGATCGATCATCATCGCCCACTACCGAAGTACCCGTCATCAATCAAAATAATCACCAATTGTCTTGCCACTCTTGTATTAAACTTCATAATAGTTTTTGTTTGTGCCTTCGTCATTACACTATGAGCTGAATGCTGTTTAGAAAAGTTTAGTATTGTTAGTCAACCAAAGATGTAATCATAATTTGTAAATAATTGAGGCAATATATTTTCATCTAAACATTGATTAACATATCTATTACTAGCTGCCAAATGAGCGGCCTTCATTTGCATATTCATTTATTTAATTCAATTTCCAAGATAGCAGTTCATGCTAATTAGACATTTATTACAACTTTTTAATCTTTTTTTACACTTTCACTACCCATTTTGTCACTGCTTATAATTCAAAATATTTAAATTCTATTCCTAACGGCCACAATGACCGAATATAAGCTAGTCATTTGCAGATTAAACATATAAATGTTAGAAATAGGTATGTCCAAGTCATGGCATGTATATATACATTTATTAATTTTATTATCCTAAATGTCATCAACTGATTTCATAAGTAAATTACGCGTGGCAGTAGCATGAAATTTTATGGCATATAGAATATACTTACAGTACACTACCACGGGCATTTGACAAACATTACATGAGTACTAACGGACACAAAGACGTAGAGCAACATTTGTGTTAATTACTATAGTAAAATTGTTTTTTGCCCTGGTTATATCTTATATATAACATAATATGAATATAAATCTATCCATATAATCCTCTAGTGTTGCGAGTGTCCATAGGCGGCGGTAATCGCTTACCATCAGACGATCCGTCTGCTCGTTTGCTTACAATATCTTATCTTATCTTATGTGGGTGCCAGTCAGTGCAGACCGGCGACACTTCGACCCAGTGGGATCTTTTGTGTCGACACTCTCCCAATAACGACTGCCATAGATGTTCATGGCAGCCGGGACCAACAGCTTAACGTGCTTTCCGAGGCACGGAGCAGGCGATAATTGTCAATCAATACGCACATAATTTCGAAAAGTCTTATAACTTCCGAAAGTCAGAGGTGCGCGACGTGGGTTCGAACCCGAGACCCTCTGCATTGCAGTCTGTTGGTCTCCCCACTGAGCTATCGCTGCTCTTGCTTACAATAAGTATAATAAAAAAATATATATAAACATACTAAGCCAAAATACTATACAAAAAGCAATACCTTTCCAGTGTAACCTAGTAAATGGACTATTTGATCTGCGTACTTCCATTTAGATTGGCTCTAATCCGCCGTACTAAGATACGTGTTTTTGTGACGTCAAACCACTAGGTTTGACGTCACAAAAACACGTATCTTCTGGGACCTCAACGCTTTACGAATACATGGCCTTTGACATTTTACTGAAAACCCCCTGAATAAGAAATAGTAGACGGTTTTTCGCTGGTCCGAGCTTGACTTTTGGTCGTTATTCTGTCTTTTAAATTGCCTACATATAATATTCTATTGAAGTTATTTTGATTAACATAATATAAATAGTTATTTGTTTTAAGCCTTTCTAATATAGATTCGAAAGCCTTCTTTGCCATCTTTTACTCTTCATACTTATTTACTTTGAGAGTTTGAATGTATTTTATTTTAGCTTCGATCAAATAAAAGGTTTAGCCGCTTTCACGCCTAACAACATTTTCTTCGCTCCATTAAGAACCGAGTCGTAGAAATCTAGATGTAAGTACACGTTAAAAACCATCCGTTTAACGGTACTAAGACCTTAATACCATTTGACACGAGCACAAACTCTCTACGAACAATTTAAGCTAATAGTGCACGATGCAAGTTGCACCTTGAACCGCATTTGTGATTTGCAGTGAAAGTATATGTATGCAGCCGTTCAAACGCTTTTAAATATTAGCTTTTACAAGCAAATGCGCTTACGCGACCTACCTTTGGAGATAAAGATTGTCATCATTATGCTTAACGTCTACATGTTGAGTTTTCCATTAAATATAGATACTAATTTTATTCAAATTTCGATTCCTTTACATTTATGATAGGTAGGTATTATTTATGAATTAAATGTCAACCTATTTTTAGTATCGAATGAATGCTACCAAATACTAATCTAGTCTACAGCGTGTTCCAATCGCCATTATACATATATCTTAATCTCTTATGCACTGAAAGAAACAGCCAAACTATAAAAATTCAAGAAAGGGAAAGGATTTTTTGGAGTTGACGGAAGTATCAGCTTTATATGGTGTTTTATATGTTTTGCCGTCTTACTAAGATCAATATCTTTAGATGGTATAGTGTTTTAATGGCGACAGAATACCCAAAGACATTCAAAATAATGTACTTTTATATGTTGTCTTCAGTTATGTTATAATTAATGCTTTTCCGCAAATGTCTTGTAGTACCTATTACTGACTGGTGTATAATCAATAATAAATTAATTTGAGTAATTTATTAAGGCAACTGTATATAAATAAAACTATCTTAAATGTGAATTCTGTCAATATTGTACTTAAATGCTTACTAAATAATTCATCAAAATTACGAGCAATTTATTAAACTCTCATTATCATCTTATACGTTCTTCGTTTAAGTACTGAACTGAGACGATCTTATAAAATACTGGCCTTTATAAGAATTACAATTAATTTACATAGAAATAAGTACATAAAAGCAATACCTAAATCTGTTATCATGAGAGCTACTCTCGCATAAAGTTTTATAAAGCAATGCGTCGTTATTGGGTGCAATAAAGTAAATTACAGCAATTATTGTCTTACAGAATACATAAAATAGTTTAAAAGCCTCATTAAAATACCTAATGATGTCAAACACTCGAATTTTCTCTTAAGAACATTACCCATTATAGACATAATTCAAGCAATAATAATTAGCAGTAAATATATTTGTTCATCGTTGATTAATATTAACGATGAACAAATACATCGATTTAGGTAAAACTTTAATACGTTTTACCTAAATCGACTGAACGGATGATGGGATCACTAGATTTAAGTGGTCGCCTCGCCGCTGCCGCTACTCCGAGTACGAGTGCTGTAGGTTCGAACCCACACGGGACACCATGTGTGATCCACAAATGGTGGGTTCTTTGTATTCGTTGTTTTGATGTTTATAAAGTCCCCCGCGACACAGGAATAACACCTAGTGCGGGAATTATCTTTAAAAAAAAGTAACCTAATGGAATACAACTGACTTCAGGGTGACACGGTAGCCTTAGTATACAACCAGACGTCTCTATAGTCGAAATTTTGTGCATATTTTATGGTCGCAGTAGTCCAAATAAATGATACCAGCGGCTTTAGAGATGTGCCCGGTGTGTCGAATTACGGTTTGCATTATGTAAGCATGGCAATGTTTACTTGCACTATTGTATAATACAATTCACAGAAGTGCGTAATTATCAGCTATCCTCTTAGTAATAATCACTTATCATTAAGTAGCGGCAATCCAAATCATGGGGAAACCCAAATATCTGAAATTCCATCTCTATCTTAAAAATAGGTTATGTATGTTTGTTCATGACCCTATTATTCGAGAAAATATCTATCTACCACTATATCTCTACTATCGGTAACACAAGTTGCCAAAAACAGGGTATTTTAAGCAAAATATATTGGGTAATCAATTACGTTTTTTGCTTTTGAAGAGATGTCCACTAGCATAACAATGGCAGTTCCTATTAAAACATGGATTAAGAATTTTATCGAATAACAACGTTATTAATAAACATAATTTATTCGAGTCGTTTCTCTATTCGATAATTTAAAACGAGCCGTGCTTTCCGTGATCTGAACATTTTTGTTAATTGAATATTCATAATATACATAAGTATAAGCGATTGCTCAAAACAAGAAACATCGGCGCCTTTCCAAACATGGCTAACATTAAATATTCACTTTCATATTTATGTTTTTATGATTACCTAACTTTTCGTCACATAACTGTGGTATGGGCTAAAGAAATCGGATCGATAGACATGCACTTTTTGACCTTTGATTTTCCATACTTGATTGCTATGATTTCCATACGAAATATAGATCACCAATTCAAACAACTATGGTTGTTTCTTACGTAATCTATACAACGCCACATGGAATTAATAATATTCAATAGTCATGAAACGAAGCCGCGAACGAGACAAAATGATGAATGAACATTCCTACGGCCTACGAATCAAGTGCTAAATCACGCCAAATGCACCTTACCTGGCACCTAATTGCTCATATAAATGCAGTTTGGCACTCTATATGATTTTGCATAAATCATAACCAGCTGACAGATTTGTTATTTACTAAAGACAAATAGAGGGCACCTAATAACAGGCGTCATAAGCCAAAGCACGCGCTCTGCAAAAAGTTATTGGCTTACGGGCGCTAGAAATAGGTTTGCTAACTGGATACAGCTGCATTCATCTACCTCATCAACGTACAATATGTACAGGTTTAAAGTTTCTTGGCAAGTACTATTGTAGAGGTATTTGCGTGAAACGTCGACCTTAGAAACGCGTAAAATAAAATGCGACCTACATTTCTTAATTAACGAAATTAGACATTATCATTTAAACGACCTCAAAGAACAATGTCAACAGAACTATTGTTTGAAACGATTTCAATGAGCTCAATAACTGCCTTTCGTTATTTACGTATCAGTTTAGTCATGTGTTCCTTTTCAATGTCACACGTAATTTCAGATCGTTGCGTTGTTATTAAGATACATCGGTAATTTGGGACAATTATTTGTCACTATCAAGAGAAAGTGACACGTTCTAATGTTCGAAGCGAGTTATTTAGAAATTCACAGTAGAGTCCTATTGTGAATTTTCCATTGAAACCTTTCCCAATTTTGTATATCCTATATTGTTTATTTGTTGAATATTTTGTCCAACACGATTTAGTTTAATATGCTCCTCATTAATTAGCTAATTTGCCGAGAATCTAATGTTTATACTCGGCAAATTAGCTAATTATTATCTAAACGGCTCTGTTGTTGGATGTTTAACAGATGCTGACAAACTGACAACATAACATTCATAGCTCTCTATGACAATATAATTCAAACAATTCAGTGATGCGGCATCTTCACTCTAGTTCCCATTCTACACATGTTAAATAGTCCGCTGTCTACACCTGCGTTCCTTATTTTAGATCAACACTGGCCGTGATGGTAGCCCGCAAGGTGACGCCAGATTATTTTCATATTCTGGGTCACGATGTGTGTTTTGTCTCAGGGACACTGATATTCCCGTTTACACGAGGTCGCGCGCACTATTTATGTGACAACGTTATAACTAACTCATATTTAAATTCCACCTTGCACAAGGTATCTAACATTGAGATTTCTGACATCTATGTGGGTTACGAGCCAAACAGATGTAAAATAAAGAACGTACTGTATACATGAGGTCGGCTTTATTGTCAGCACTAACAAACATAGGCAACGCACAGCTATGTACTTTTACGTAAATAACCATTTCTTTAATGTGCCATGACGTCGTCTCATCCATAAATCGTAGGTACTTTTGCATATATCCAACGCTATTAACTTTTCCCTGATAAATCACCGATACTATCAATGATTCAAAACTTTCTTTTTTAAACGAAATATCACATAAACCATTATAAAGCGTCTTTACGAGCTGCGCTCCCATTCGTGGCCCGTTAACTGCACTTTTAATTTACGACATATAGTAGCTAGGCAACTTATACCTTCACCTGCATGCTGTAGGTCAAGTGGTCATGGAAGGTAAGATTATTATTATTTTCTGTCCTGTGCCAAGACGCGAGTTCCAAAGATGATTCATACATTACGATCTCAGAATGCAGTTCGGTCACTTTTAATGTTCCGCAGTGATGGCATCTCTGCTAACCTCGCGTCGTATCTATGGATATAGATGCTCAATAATTCTATGTCACATGGCTTTTATTGCAAAATACTTTTTAACTGCATCGACAAAAGAATCAAATTTATGTAACGCAAACCTTTGAATTCAAATGTGCTTGCAGGTAGAATTTTTTGCTCATGTCTCACATGCCTTTGTTTATGTCTACTTTATCTGTGAACTGGTTAACAATAGCATAGTTATCTATGTGATTGGCTTGTAATCGGTAGTATTTATAAAATCTGTCTATAATACCATGGTTTTCTATTTCTTTGAAAGGTTTAATTAATCTGAAACTTAGTACTTAGCCTTCGTGCGCAGGAATGAATTGATGACGCAACATGTTTCAATTGAACTGGTTGTGTTCTTTGAATTAATTGTCACCATCAGCTTTACTTCACCGCATGTTCACGCAATCTGTTGAATGTATTGAATTCTATTTATCAGTTTCGACCTTGACGCCACCTCCGGAACCAATCGAGTTTGTAAGTTTGCATAGGAGCGCCATTTGTGAAGCATTATTTCCTTTCAGATCTTATTCAACATCCATAACAATTGATTTTATTGAGGCACTATTCGATTCAGACGAGTTTTCGATAGTTGCCTAATGATATAATCTACCGGAATGACGAATGCGTGATCCATTAAAAAGATTATTGTCTATCGTCTAATGACAACAATACAAATACTCGCATACAAATGTACGTATATTTATAAATGTATCCGCTTAAAACGCCACAGTTAACTCGTTTAAAAATCAAACTCGAACCTTTTTTTCTGTTTATAATTCCACGAACGAGTACAATGATAGCGACAGAATACAAATAAAGCAAAGAGCTGAGAGTCGTAATGAAGATCTGTCCTCTTCAAAATATGTAAATTGAACTTACACAACTATATAAACCTCAACATCGCTTCGACTACTGTGGGGGCGATGTGGAGGCCACTGCTCTTAGACCACACGACTGCTTACCATCAGGTGGAGTGTGGTCATTTTGACGAGCAAAAAAAAAAAAAAAAATGTTCAATGTAGCCATTGCTATGAACGACAAAATTGCAAACAGAAAGCGGCGAATGGCTAATAAATAACCGTCCGCGAATTCGGCACTACGAGGGTCGGACCCCTCGACAGTTCCCCTACCTGATGCAACTGCAGTATTGATTAACGGCACTTGTACATTCGAAATCGTATTTCCGATTTCATTTTATGGACCAAATTATCATCTAAATTAAATCTCTATGAATTGGCAAGCGATTTGAATTTTAATGTATTTAATAATATGATTGAACTTTTATATAATCCGCTTATTAACCTCAAAATGCAATTGAGTAGAAGAATAATATAAACTTTCATATAATCAATCTCAAGAAATCGGTGTATTCACTTGTTGACCTATACAAAACAACTAACACGTTACTTACTTTCCATTTCAGACCTTCACCGCATGGTGCAACAGCCACCTGAGGAAAGCCGGCACCGGTATCGAAAACATCGAGGACGACTTCCGCAATGGCCTGAAGCTTATGTTGCTGCTGGAGGTTATCTCTGGCGAAACCCTGCCCAAGCCCGACCGCGGCAAAATGCGTTTCCACAAGATCGCTAACGTTAACAAGGCCCTGGACTTCATTGCCTCCAAAGGTAAACAGATCTTAATTAAATATAATAAGTCTTAATGTCAAGTATTGCCACAATCAGCTTTGTAGTACGTAGGTACACTTTTCCTCCAACGTTTATAAACCAATAGATCTGACTTCAAGTAATTTACCTAAACCTAACACTTAAAATAAAATCCTTTACTTTCTTTATTAATTAAAAATTTCGAAGATCCATATCCACGAATGTATTATATCAATTTTATCTTACATTCTTTGAAATTTGAAACAAAAACTACACATCTAAAAATAGAGTACCTATAGATCAAAGTACTGTCCATCAAATTGGTATTTAGTTAGTTAATTCAATTGAGCTTTGATGTCACTTAATCTCTAACAGATATTTGATTATTATTGTAGGGATTCTGTAACTGCGCTAGGTAGCGAGTTACCTACAAGTGTTTTACGGCATTACCTACTTAACAATACGTAGGCGACGTACTAAAAGCCTATCCCTTACACCTACACTCAACATTTTAGATCGAATATATTGTGCATAATGTTACGCAGAGGTGTATTCACAATAGCTCCACACCTCAGAAAAATAACCGTTGTCTAACACAGAATTTTAAAGATAAACTCGACTATGGACGTAATTAAGCAAAGCTAAGGAAATTATCGACGATACTAAAATATTTCTGCATCATTGAAACTAGTGAAACAGTAATATTTAGCGACAGTTATATCTAGTACCTAACTGTTAGTAGTAAGTAGTCATTTGCAACAGTGCTAAGTGATAATGATAGATTTATTCGTCTAAAAAGTAGAATTTTCTAGCACAACCTGTTCTAATAGTAAGTCTAGGAGTCTATGTATAGTCGTGTTATTGTCACTTAGTCTTGCCGGGGCATAGAAAAAGATGCCTATATATAGGTAACTATCTTCCTCGTCGTTTTCCAAGTAGGTATCGTAATTTTTTGCTGCGTCGTTTATACGAAGTAACTGCAGTCTGCTGTTCAAGGCTTAGACCAGTTGTCAGGCTTCTGATTCCCTGTAGCGCCAGACGTCGATTTCAACGAACGATAGACGTTATGACAGACGGGAACACAGCTTATCAAGCTTAACAGGAAATATTCACGCCATGTTCATATCTTCGTATATATACGCTATAGGTTGTGACTAATCGTAACATACCTTCTATAAAAGTAAAGCTTCATATAATATTATCCAAAGGTGGCTTAATGGTATGACGTCAGTAGGTAAAACTTAGGTCATACTTTATTTAAGGAAATCTGCCGAGTTTATATTCTTCCCATAACTAATTTAGGCGTTGGAATTATTTTGGTACAGTGCAGATTTTATGGATGCCACAATTGCACAAATATGTATGTGTATGATTAAATTTGATTTTTCAGGCGTGAAGTTGGTGTCCATCGGCGCCGAAGAAATCGTCGATGGCAACCTGAAGATGACTCTGGGTATGATCTGGACCATCATCCTGCGATTCGCCATCCAGGATATCTCAGTTGAAGAAATGACCGCAAAGGTAATCGTCCAAGCAATAATATACTCTTTTGTGTACGACTATGTAAACAACTGTATTAGTCACCAGCAAAAATGTGCGTGAACATGAATGTTTTATTTCTTTTAGATTATTATACCTATAATCGATTTTCTACACATTGGTGTATAGTAAGTTAATGAAATAGTGGTGGACCGTAACTAACTTTGTTGTGAAACATTGTTACCAAATAAAATGGTTATTGTAAATGTCTGCGCAACATTTTTGTTATAATACAACAACTAAAAACATATAATTATTTTTGTTATACGGACGTCAACTCAACATCTTGTTTAATACAACAGGAAGGTCTGCTGCTCTGGTGCCAACGCAAGACAGCGCCATACAAGAATGTCAATGTCCAGAACTTCCACCTGTCATTCAAGGACGGTCTGGCTTTCTGTGCCTTGATCCATAGGCACAGGCCCGACCTCATCGACTACAGCAAACTGTCCAAGGACAATCCTCTCGAGAACTTGAACACGGCTTTCGATGTGGCCGAGAAGTATCTCGATATCCCCCGCATGTTGGACCCCGACGGTAAGGTGTCTCTTTATACGCTTTTATTACATATAGCAAATCTAAATATATACTAGGAAAAATATTCATTTATTTACTATGTACGACAAGGCCAGGAATACGAAAAAGTTTATCCTGTTTATATTATTTAAAAGAGTTGAACATTTATTGATCAGCTGATGCTAGATTGATCCGATGACGTAATCTATAAGATTGAAGAAACCATGAAAATAAAATGTGAATGCATATTGCAGACCTAATAAACACACCAAAGCCGGACGAGCGCGCCATTATGACCTATGTGTCGTGTTACTACCACGCCTTCCAAGGCGCGCAACAGGTACAAAACAAATAAAATGGCCGCCAGGCGTCACCGCCAACTTCCGCGTTTGATACCCAAGCCCCTAACGCCAGGCCTTTGTGTGTAACTTATAGCATGATGAGTGCCTTTCGCTTTATTTGTAAGCTCTTTTTTTCAGTGTTCAGAAACTAATCTAAGGAACTCGGACGAAATTTCCATGATAAGATCTTCTTAAGCTTAGTTTGAGGTGGAAATAGTTATATCCTGCTGACTACTGCCTAATATTTAATATCACTATTTGTAACCACAATGAAAACATCTAAAGTGGTTCTATTGCGTCAATATTAAATACCTACATGACCTACTAAAGAAAAGTCGTCCGAGTTCAAATATTATAAACCCGCACTATGGATTTAGGTATTATGTTTAAATATTCCTATTACACCATTGTCGTATTGTTACAGAAGTCCTTTGAAACCCCTAATTTATAATCAATGTCGACCTTTTTGCCTAATCAATCAATTCATAAAATATTCAATTGATATAGAAAGGAAATAAGCTTTATGTTGTTAACTACCTACCATATAGAATCTTATATTGATGAAACGAAAGAATGCTTGTGTTCTAATGAATCGCTTTCGTAATTCGCAGCTATTCGATACAACGCGTCATTTACTTCGTTGTCTAGATGTTCAGTTAAACTGACAATTAGCGCAACATTTAATTTTCCTGTTTCAGTTGCTATTTTTAAATGTGATAAGACAATGCGGGCGCTTCAAAACGCGTTGGTTTTATCACGTTTTGCTTCATTCATTTTTGAATACAACGCTCTGGATAATGATAAATAATAAATAATGATAGACGAAGGCACTCTTCAGAGGATACAACACAAGCATTCTAATAAAGAATAATTCATGATACATCGCATGAGAACTAACACCGTGTCGCTTGCGTGCCGCTTGTCAGATCTGCAGAACACGGCGATGCCGGACGAACGTGCCGTCATGACATACGTCTCTTCATACTACCATTGCTTCTCTGGCGCTCAAAAGGTTTGTATTGACTAAATACACCTACTAATAAGCAGCTATCAATTTATGGAATAACTAAGCAACAGCAGTTTTGAGTGAGGTTTTGAAAATCATGAACTAAGAAGTCATAATCCAACATAAATCATGTAGTTATTTCAAGTATCTAATATACCTAATTGTAAAAGTTAATAAGTGTTGATACCTGTTGCAAGTCATGACAAAAGTTTCGTTATGTTACCAGGCTGAGACCGCCGCGAACCGCATTTGCAAAGTTCTCAAAGTCAACCAGGAGAACGAACGCCTCATGGAAGAGTATGAGCGTCTTGCCAGCGATGTAAGTATCCACATAAATCAAAATAAATTATGATCTATCTATTTTCAAGTAAGAATGCGCTATTTATTGCATATATTTTAATTTATAGCTGTTGGACTGGATCAGGCGTACCATGCCTTGGCTGAACAGCCGCCAAACCGACAATTCTCTTGCCGGTTGCCAGAAAAAGCTGGAAGACTACCGTACTTACAGGTACTAAAACTCTCTTTAAGTTTATATATCAGCAATTATTCAATTCGATTTAACTAAAATGAGCAAATGTTTTTAGGCGTAAACACAAGCCACCACGTGTGGAGCAGAAGGCCAAGCTGGAGACAAACTTCAACACCCTCCAGACTAAGCTTCGTCTGAGTAACCGCCCCGCTTACATGCCCACCGAAGGGAAGATGGTCTCTGTAAGTATTACCACTCTATATATATTCATAATGACCAATAATCGAATACGGATATATTAAAATTGTTTTTTAATATTTAAGGACATCGCTGGAGCCTGGAAGGGACTGGAAATTGCCGAGAAGGCATTCGAGGAGTGGCTGCTTAGCGAGATGATGCGCCTTGAGCGTCTTGACTACCTGGCTCAGAAGTTCAAGCACAAAGCCGACATCCACGAGGACTGGACCAGGGGTAGGTTCAAAAATAAATCAATTTTCCCATTTCTTGTAATACATACGCCGCTTGTATAGGGCCGAAATGGTAGTTAGAAGCAAGTTTAACACCCAACCATTAAGGTTAAAGCTACGTAACAGAACAATGCCGTCTGCTAGATATTTGCAGAAAGCAAGGTGCTACTGAGAATTTCATACCTAAAAAGCCCAATAATAGTTTTCCTGACTTCAAGATCGCATGCAAACATAATGGCAATTTGAAGCTACGGCAAAACCGGTAGGTAATACAATAAACTACTGACCTAATTAATTCATGGGTTGTCTTTATTTTAGGTAAAGAGGAGATGCTGCAATCTCAGGATTTCCGTCAATGCAAGCTGTACGACATCAAGGCCCTGAAGAAGAAGCACGAGGCCTTCGAATCAGACCTCGCCGCGCACCAGGACCGTGTTGAGCAAATCGCTGCTATTGCGCAGGAGCTCAAGTAAGAAACATTTTCACTTAGACCATATTTTTTAATACACCCAATACAAACTAGTGGTAACTTAAACGTCGCCACATCATTAGATTTATCATTATTAATGGAAAACCGAGTATCTACTGCCTTTATAATTTATTACAACATTTTTATTTCATTGCTAATGTTCATAAAAGTCGTCAGTCCCGGTTGTCGGTATTTGCAATGATAAGTCATCAGTAGACCCAATATTAGTCTGACATCCAATCTAACTTTAAAATAGTGTTAGCCGGATTTCGAAGATCGAACGCAAACTCTTAACTAGCCGAATTTGGTTAAACAAGAAGGCTGAGCCCAATACACTTGGGGGCAAAAATAGGATGAAGACCGACACCGTCAATAAGACCGCATGAGGTTAAAACTGTACTGCTTATAACTGTTGTTGTGTGGCTTGCAGCACGCTAGAGTACCACGACGTGGCGTCAGTGAACGCGCGCTGCCAGCGCATCTGCTCGCAGTGGGACCGCCTGGGCGCGCTCACGCAGCGCCGCCGCCACGCGCTCGACGACGCCGAGCGCGTGCTCGAGCAGATCGACCTGCTGCATCTCGAGTTCGCCAAGCGCGCCGCGCCCTTCAACAACTGGTACGTCATCAACTATCCAGGCTTCCACCAACCACAATGTTGCTTTCCCAGAATTAAAGCCCACTACGCACGATCCGGAACGATCGGGTGTATAATGTTCCGCCACCGGTGTCTGTGTGTGGTGGGCTTAAAAAAAAGACAAGCAAGTAAGCTATAGCTCAAAAATGATACGCGAACCTGAATAGAGCTATGCTGATCTGACTAAAAGTAACTAGTTTAGGACCTTTCAATGAATATGGTTCAAGAATGAGCAGTCTAACCGAGCCTACCTAGTTACTCTTCTTTAAGTAGGAAGATATAGAACATTTACATATACTTTGAAAATGTAATATTTAATTACTGGTTTTAGGTTGGACGGAACCCGAGAGGACCTTGTGGACATGTTCATCGTGCACACCATTGAGGAGATCTCTGGTCTCATGGACGCGCATGCTCGCTTCAAGGCCACCCTTGGTGAAGCTGACAAGGAGTACCAGGTATATTAACTAACATACTGCTTAATCGGACTGCTTAAAAATGCCACAATTAATAATACATACGTGTCAAATAGATAACATATACTAAGACATTTTAAATTTTTATAGGCGATAGTCAACCTGGTACACCAGGTCGAGTCTATCGTGAAACAACACCAGATTCCCGGTGGTTTGGAGAACCCCTACACCACTCTGACTGCTCACGAGCTGAACCGCAAGTGGTCGGACGTGAGACAGTTGGTACCCCAGCGCGACAACACACTCGCCGCCGAGCTGCGTAAGCAACAGAACAACGAGACCCTCAGGCGCCAGTTCGCTGAGAAGGCCAACGCCGTCGGACCTTGGATCGAAAGGCAAATGGACGCAGTCACCGCCATCGGCATGGGTCTGCAGGTAAATATACCGCCATTTTTTTTTTTAATGATCACGGCTATTAAACATACAAATAAACTATAACGTACAAGAATAAAATTTGATAGGTAGTCAATACTAATGTTTAATTATCTTGTAAGGGATCTCTGGAAGACCAACTCCGTCGCCTCAAGGAGTACGAGGCTGGTGTTTACGCTTACAAACCACACATTGAGGAACTTGAGCGTATCCACCAGGCTGTCCAAGAGGGCATGATCTTCGAGAACAGGCAAGTTTTCAAGAAACCTGATATACCAATACCAAAATCTTATCTGACAAAATATTAACAAATAACTTATAACAGGTATTCGCAATACACAATGGAAACTCTGCGCGTCGGCTGGGAACAGCTCCTCACTTCTATCAACCGCACTATTAACGAAGTTGAGAACCAGATCCTGACTCGCGATTCGAAGGGCATCACTCAAGAACAACTCACAGAGTTCCGCGCTTCTTTCAACCACTTCGACAAAAACCGCACCGGTAAGCAAGAATCCATCGTGGAGTATTGTTAGTATTTTGAAGAAGGCTCCTATTTAACCAATTGTAAAATTAACAGGCCGCCTAGCACCCGAAGAATACAAATCGTGCCTGGTGTCTCTTGGCTACAGCATTGGCAAGGACAGGCAAGGAGAACTTGACTTCCAGCGCATTCTTGCCGTCGTTGACCCCAACAACACAGGTATGAAGCTCTTTCTATTTGCTCTATCCATTATGAATAAACGTCTATAGCTGGAAATATAAATCTGACGGGTATGTTTGTTTTATTTATAGGTTACGTATCGTTCGATGCGTTCTTGGACTTCATGACAAGGGAATCTACAGACACAGACACCGCTGAACAGGTCATTGACAGCTTTAGGATCTTAGCTGGCGACAAGGTAATAATATTTCAAATGGATCTTAATTTTTTGAGGTTAATAACGAATTGAATCTTATTCACTATTTTACTTTTTAGCCTTACATCACCGCGGATGAACTCCGACGTGAGCTGCCACCCGACCAGGCGGAATACTGCGTAGCGCGCATGCCACCGTATCGCGGCTCCGGAGCCCCGCCCGGCGCCCTAGACTACATGGCATTCTCCACCGCGCTCTATGGCGAGACCGACCTTTAGGTACTCACCGAAAATTGTATTTTGTATTAACCAAAAATCTCAAAAATGTTAATTTATTCTATAGGTAATAGTCTGGAAATAAAATCTTAAAGAAATCTCATAGGCTTTCAACTTTCCCAAGTACACAATGTACATATTTGGCAAGCATCCAGTTCGCGATTGGGCCACTGCCTAACACCCACTCTGTTTACATATTTTCTTGTGTTGGTATATATAGAAACTGAAACGTTTTTTACTCAGACACAGGTCACAGATGTCGTATCATAGGACATAGTCATCCACGTCATCAGTCAAGGAGGGTACCTAACGAGACGGCGCGGCATCGCGCTTACTAACACCGCGGCCCGAGACTCCAGCGGCGACGTACAAAGATTATTTTCCTTACACTGACCCACATCTCAGATATCGCCCTAAATCAGGGTCAGTGTAGAGCAAACAATTTTTGTGATATAATTTAGTCTATAAAACAGTTCTATATTAAATATTATGTGCAATGTTCAAACCAAAAATGCCATTAACTTTCATACCATAAAACTCCTTCCTAATGTTTAGTAACCTTTTGGCTCAAATCAGAGAAATCATTTTATATGTTTACAACACTCTATTTATACATTAGCATTAGGTATTTTTAACTTTTATAAGAAATTCTCAGGGAAGTCACAAAAAAATTATTTGTAAGATAAAAATGGTGCTAATGTTAGGCTTGACTAATGTGTGACACCAAAATAAGACTCATTCACATTGTGAGAATGTTTTTGTTATATTTTTTTTATTTATAAGCAAACATTATTTATACAAGTTCGATTTTTATTTACTGCCATTAGTAACTATAGTATGATGGTAGGCACAATATTGTTTTAAGTTTTCTAAATTTATTATAAATGTTGCAGGGAAGTGTCACACAAATTATTTATATCATAGATTGCCATAGCTTGCCTGCATCTATTTATTTATCATTTTTATATGATTATCGTTTGTGAGGGTATTGGAACGAGTACTCTAAATAAATGATCTGCCATATCTTTGTCTTTTAATAATGACTGTGTTGTAATCCAACCAATTATGTTACACAAGACAGCAGCAGTATGTAGAATAAGAATGACTTATGTGCCCAAAAGTATACTAACTCGAATGTACAGCTAATTTAATAAAAAGCTCTTAAACAAATTACCTTTTTATTTGCAAAACTACCTAACTACTAAATAAAAGGACTATTCAAATAAGAATAAAATTGTTTGAAAAGAATTAAATAACATTTCATATATTAGAAAATGTTTTGTGTATGAATAGTACAGATCAAAGTGTCATAATTCAAGAAAAGTATGCCATATTAAGCAACTAATATAGGTACATATAGAAATATTTATACAATATTGCAAATTAAATTTATTTAACACATTCTGTGATAGAGCCACAACATGAGATATTAATAAATTACATAATTAATTATGCTATCAACAACTATAAAAAAACTAAGACTAAAAAACAAAAAGAGGTCTATTGGTTTATTCCTTTTTCTCCTGCTTAGACTCTTCAGCTGCTGTTAGTAGGGCACTCTTTATGCCAACTTTCTTCAGTTCCTCAATGAGCTCACCTGATTGGTGCATCTGCAGCATTATGTCACAACCTCCCACAAACTCCCCATTGATGAAAACTTGAGGTATTGTTGGCCAATTAGAGTAATCTTTGATACCTGAAATCATATTATACATGATAAACATTAGAATACTTCTATAGATTCAACTTATATACTTAATCTAAATGGGGAAATAGGCTAAGACATTATACCTACATTTAGCCAGTTATGCTTTTGAGGTGGATTGGCACGACAATAATTGTCTCCATACCAAATTGAAATGAAACTTTTTTGGAGGCCAAAGGCAAAGTAATACTTCCATTCTGGCAATTCAATTCCTGGAATGCCAGGACCTCATGATATTTTAGAACCATAACTTGAGTCGACTTATCCTACCAGAACATTGGTTGTTCTAGTGAAATAAGTCTGCTCAAAATAAGATGTTAAAAAAATTTTGACAGTCAATTGGACGTACTTTCTGAAAAACGTTCTAACCCACAAAGTTAACATTTTGAAATAATCGTGATTGAAGTTCAATCCCGTATTGCTTCTTCATACATGTGGGTTGGGCTACTAAGTCATGATTTCATATTTAGAGTGATAGTAGAGCTACCAAATTTTTCCAGCTAGTAAATAGTAACCCCGTGACTAATTTGCTAATAATAACTCGATTTTGACCCGAGTGTGGGTTGGAACGTTTTTCAGAAAGTACGTCCAATTGAGACAACCTTTGTTTTGAACATTTTAAATGCACATACTTTACACTAGCAATAGACACATATTTTTGTTTTTTTTAAAGACATCTTCAGCACTAGGTATAATACCTGTGTCATGGGGGACTTTATAAACATTAAATAATAGACACATAGAACACCTAGACTTGAAACAACTGTTTGTGGACCACATAATTGTTTGTTCTGTGTGTGTGATCAAACTCACAACACTCAGTAACGTCTACTTAGCAATATGTCCAACTACCCTAAACGTCCAGTTAGCAATACGTCTAAGTAGCAAATCGTCTTTTTAGCAAAAGGTCTAACTATTGAATCACCTATGTGTCGGCCTCGGTGGCGTAGTGGTTACCGCCTGCCACGCCTGAGGTCGCGGGTTCGATTCCCGCACAAGTCAAGCATTTGTGTGCATGAACATGGATGTTTGTCTTGGTCTGGTTGTTTCTATGTATAATATGTATGTATTTACAAAAAAAAAGTATATATGTATGTTTATCCATTGTCTAGTACCCATAGTACAAGCTCTGCTTAGTTTGGGCTAGATGGTGTTGTGTGTATGTGGTAGAATATTATTATTCTCTTTATTACTTATTTTCTCTAATAATTACATTTTTAAATATAAATATAAAAATTATATATATTTAAAAATATAAAAACTGAAATGACCCACCGATATCGGGTGCAGGGACCAAGCTATCGGTGGTTAGGGCTCCAGAGAAAGGAACCTCCGTACTATGCGCGCCGTGTCGAGCAATACTGCCTTCTGAATCGAGGACTTGACCCAGCTATTCAACGCGAGCCTCTTAAGATGGTGGTCGAGGCTTTTGGCAATTAACCCGTTTACCGAAACGACTATCGGTACAATGATCGCCGAGCCTACATCCCACATGTCGACAACCTCGCGAGCCAAGTCCAGATATTTAATTTGTCTATCTTTTTCAGCTTTCACGAGGTTCCCGTCATGAGGGATGGTGACATCGATGATCATTGCAAGGCGCTCTAATCGATCTATCACCACAATATCTGGCTTGTTAGCCACAACGGTTCTATCAGTGATGATAGATCGATCCCAGTACATAGTGACACGACTATTCTCGAGAAGTGGATCGGGCACATACCTGTAGTACGGTATCTCTGAATCCACAAGATTGTACTTTAAGGCAAGTTGCTGATGGATTATCCTGGCCACTTGTGTCTGTGCAAATATTCGCCGTTGGCAAGACGGGAACACCCAGAGACAATATGCCTGAGAGATTCACCGGGCTGGTGACACGCCCGACATATGTCGACCGTCCCATCCTTCAGGATATGCCGCCGGTAGTTATTCGTCATAACAACTTCGTCCATTATTGCAAAGACAAAACCTTCTGTTTCGGCAAAAATATCGCCGAAACGTAGCCAGGCCACAGAAAATATTAAATCAACATCGGGCCCGTGTAAGGCCCGATAGAAGCGTCCATGCAGCTCTTTACCTTTCCATACATCCCTGCGGTCATCAGTACTGAGTACCACAGGTTTGCGCCAGTTCTCCTTAGCCAGAGCCAGCGGGGTAAGGCCATTGTCCACTGAGACTACAGCCCGATGCACACCCGAGCCGGTCTGGAGAAAATATTCTCTAAGACTGCACACCTCACGATTATGGAGGGTCTTGGCACTTAGGGAGCCACGACCCCCGCATTTCCGCGGGATGTACAGCCTCATTACAGACGAGCGCGGGTGATGCATCCGGTATGCGGTCAACAGTGTACGGACCTTTCTATCCAGGGCCTCCAGTTCAGTCTGAGTCCATCTGAGTATGCCGAAGGAGTACATTAAGACCGGCATGGCCCAGCCATTATAAGCACGCACCCTATGACCGCCCGACAAATAACTTTTGAGTATCTTTGTCAGGCGGCCAAAGAAGCGATCCCGCAATGTCTGTTTCATGCCAGTCTCTGAAATGCCCAACGCCTGCGACATACCCAGATATTTGTATGTTTCGTTTGCAGAGAGAGTCCTAAGTCTTGAGGAATCCGATAGTTCCAACCCATCAGATTCCACAATCCCACCTCGCTTTACATACATTACCGCACACTTGTCCACACCAAACTCCATTTTGATAGAATTACTAAAGTTTTCAGTTACCTTTAGTAACTCTGTCAGCTGAAGATGGGTGGGGGCAAATAATTTAAGGTCATCCATGTAAAAAGGGTGAGATATGACCTGGCCTCTACTCTGCAACCGGTAGCCTAGCTCCAAATTCTCCAGTAAAGTACTAAGAGGGTTTAGAGCCAGGCAAAACCACAGTGGACTCAAACTGTCATCCTGGAATATACCCCGCTTGATCATTATAGGCATACCATCACTCTGGATCTGCCGACATCCCGGATAGCGAAGGACAGTCCTCCATTGCCCCATACACGTCTTCAAGAAAGTGCATAAAGTTGTATCTATTTTGTACAACTCCAGCACCTTCAAGAGCCATGAATGGGGCACAGAGTCATAGGCCTTCTTATAATCTATCCAACATGTCGCCAAATCCCTTCGGTGACGACGTACCTGTTGGCAAATGGTCATGTCAATAAGGAGTAGCTCTTTGGTACCACGAGCCCCATTTCTACATCCATTTTGAGATATGGACATGATATGGTTAGTATTTATGTGATGTGATAATTTTGTTCTCAAAATGGATGTAAAAAGTTTGTATATTATTATTATTATGTAGCAAAACGTCCAATTAGCAAATCGTCTAATTCTCATAATAGTACACTTGGGTATAAAAATATTTAGATCTGTTTTACATAATATAGGTACGATCTTTTTTCGTCACATTTGATTAGGCATGTAGGTTTCATAGGTTTAGTTTATATTTCTTTATTTGTATTTTATTAGTACTTGCCATTAACTGACCTAAATTATGACATTAAAGTTGTCTTGAGAATAAAAAATTTCTTTGTTAATTAGTCATCACATATTATTCATTTCCTGAGCCAAGAACTAGAAAAATGAATGCGAATCTAGAGTTTGTTTTTATTGAAAGTCAAAAGAAAAGACGAGTGCTTCTGTTGAACGGTTAACGGTACAATTTGAATGTTACTAATAAAGGTGGGTCAACGCTATGGAGATGTACAAAGTGCAATAAAGGATTTGGCACACTGGATGCGTTCTGCGGTCTGCGGTCAGGTCAAAGTGAACGCTGCCCGCATTATGTATAAACAGCATTGTCGGTCTCTATATATTTTGTATAGATAAGCGATCCGACCGTGCGAGCATGATCAAAGAACGCGGGGGAAGGCAGGACGCGTACGGGCAGGTAGGCGGGCAGGTAGGCGGGCAGCGGGTGGCGGACAGAGGGCACGGGCAGGCGGGCGGCAGGCAGGGCAACGGTCACGGCCAGTTTGACGCTCGTAACCAAACGGAATGCACACACATATTTTAGATATTTCGGAACTAATGTCTAACGATCGAACTTTCTTCTTCCTCGGTGATCATTGTCCTCGATTAAAACACAAAAGAACTGATCACCACTGATTCACGCAGTCAAATGCCGCTGTTTGCCCTGCCCGCATCGCTGACCGGTTTCCCTGCCCGGACCGCTGACCGATTGCCCTGATCGGACCGCTGACCGATTGGCCTGACCGACAATGTTGTTCACACATAATGCGGGCAGCGTTCACTTTGACCTGACCGCAGACCGCAGAACGCATCCAGTATGCCAAATCCTTAAGTCTATTGCTTCTGTCACAATTCATAAAGATGAGGATAAAGTAATTCGTCAGTTGAAACAACACAGTTGCAAGGCTGATTTCGATAAAAAATAAGGTTGACCAAGTGATGGATAAATGCAAGAAATTAATGTGCGAAAAAACGAAACCAGTTCAGAAACTTTTTGAAAAGGTATTATAGAAATGGATGAAATCGAACAGGTTCCACATTTTAATTCAAAGAAAGACACGTTATTTAGGGTTCGTCGCAATTTTTTGAATGTTTCTAAAACTGTATTCTAAAACTTGAATGAAGTTGTGATTCCAAAAATTTTAGACAATAAATTCCTTGTATGAGAAGATGGGTAAGAGAACAATAAAATAAAGAGTAGAAAATGCATTAGTATAATGAAAAATAAGTTGTATTTTATTGATGCAACTTTCAACCTTAAACCATTTTACGATTTGTTATCGATACACATTGATTTAAATAGTTGTGATGAAACAACTAGTGTTATGGGAATAGTTTATGTGTTACTCCCGGATAAGAAGCAGGCAACATGAACGCTTGTTTCATCTTATTAAACAGTATTGTCAAATAGAAATGCCAACTATTAAGAGTGATTACCAATTAGCTCTCATCAATGGCATAAACAATGAGTTTCCACACTCAAAAATAGCTGGCTGCTACTACCATTTCAATAAAGCAATTTGGAAAACAGCATTAGCATTATAGTCTAGTCAACAAGTGCTTTTTGGTCAACTTTTTTCAGCAGTCTCGGAAAAATATGAACGTGGTGTCATTCGATTCGGAATGGTATGTAGATGATTTTTGAAAAATTCAAGTTCCGCTTGCAAATATTGCAAATGTTATAAACAATTACCTAAAAAAAACAAGGGGTTTCGTTTTTTGCAAATATCTCAAAAACTAATTGAGTTTTTTCAAAGCCTTTCAAGAATAGCTTCAAGAAAGGACAAAAATCTCAAATTTATAGTTTAACAATTATCAGACTTGGAATGTTCATGTTCAAGCAGCAAAAAATTATTAATTAACTATTACATAAATAATTTAAAAATTGTGATAAAAGAATACGCCGGGTTATTGTTCATTTATCTATCCAGTAGGCCCCTGAAATTTTTCGTTTCTTAAATTTAATATTTAATACGTTTAAATATTTTTTATTGATAAAGTGTCCGAAGTAGACGTAGCTTGCGCAAAGCTAGAGTACCCGTTTTCGGCCGTATTTTCATCCCTCTGGGAAAGTTATAAATATTGGTCCTACAATTCCGGGAGTCGAGACCTTTTTTTAGAAAATTTCCCCTTCTTTTTTAATCTTTTTTAGATTTAAAAAAGATTAAAAAAGAAGGGGAAAGATTAAGATATTTGCAAAAAACGAAACCCTTTGATTTTTCTTTATTAATTGTTTATAACTTTTGCAATTTTTGGAAGCGAAAATTGACTTTTGTCAAAAATCATCTACATACCATTCCGAATCGAATGACACCTCGTTCATATTTTACCGAGACTGCTGAAAAAAGTTGACCAAAAAAGCGCTTGTTGACTAGACTATTAAGTCTAACTGAAAACCGATAGAGTCGAGAAACCATCAGAGTATGTTCCAACTTACCTTTGCTGCCTTCAGAATATACATATTACAGAATGTTGGACTGCCATTATTGAAAAAGCCGAAGAAAGCAAAGATATGATAATTTTTTTAGTTTACTTGGAAAAACAATGGTTGCAATCTCTTGCAGACATAATTAGCTGTTCATATATCGAAAACTTTTAAACAAACAATGCACTGGTAGGTTGGCATAGACGGTTAAACACATTTATAAAACCAAAACCAACCCTTCTGCTGTTTTTACGTGCTCTTGGGAAAGAAGGCCGTTGGCCAGACCGCAAAGGGGCATGCCAAGCTGCCATAGTAATTCGGGCCCACAGTACACACCTATAAAGGTTAATGATAATAATAGTAACCAATGCCAATAATTAATGAACAAAAGTGATTGACAAAAACTTGGCATTTTAAAGTTATCAAATCTTATATCTCATCAATACAATTTATATTAAATATATACTTTATCATTTTATACATTATTTTAATTTGTTTATGAGTAGGTACAATCAATTAGGAATGAATTAAAACAGAATAAGTACATTGCAATTTTATAGCTTATACATTGCAAGTCAAAAGCAATGAAGTTGTAAAACAAGCAATGATATTAACATTGACATTATCTGGAGTCTTACAAGTTAGAGATGGTGTTGCAATAATAAACACAAAACCTTGATACATCGATAATAAACTTAAGTTAATAAATGCAATCTTGCAAAGATAAAAATAATAATAATTATTACTTTTTGTATTACTTTTGTATAAAAAATGAGAAACTATTAAAATAATTATTATATAATATAGCAATGGTAAATTACTATTTTGATTAATTACCTGTCAACATATTTTGTGTAAATGCAACATTTTTACATTAATGTACTTGCTTGCTAGTTCCATTACAAAGTTTAGTCGTTTTCTTGTTTAATATTTTAGAAAATATTATCGACTTGTACAAAATAATAAATACAAGGAAGAACTAGGATAAATATTAATACCTATATATTTTTAGTATAGCCAATTTCTTGTGCACCTCTGGGCCTAATATTGGCACGCCCCTTTAAAAACATTATGTTTGAAGGCAACAAACGAAGAAAAATTTATATAATATTCTATGAAAAGTACAAAAGGTAGCTGAAAAAGCTAACAGGAAATAAATTAGTCCAATACACTTTTTGAAAAATTTTGGACATATCAAGAGGATCCTAAATTCATAAGTAATATATAAACAAAGAATAATTTGTTTCATAATAGGTTTTTTTTTTCTAACAAATAACGTTTATGACTGTACTCGATTTTGTTTGACGATTTGCTAATTGGACAATTTGTTACATAGTTGTTCCAATAGTTAGACGTTTTGCTACAAATACGATTTCCTACTTAGACATATTGCTAACTGGATGTTTAGGGTAGTAGGTCATATTGCTACTTAGACGTATTGATTGTAAGGCTTTTATTCAAACATATAGATTTCACATTACACATAAGTGCTTGTGCTTTGTCCTTGAACATACCAAGTAGGTATTGAATTCCACACACCTGTATTTAAACATTGCTTGAATGCAACTATGTTCGTCATTACACATGCTAATCTAAAGATAAACATTTTTAATGCATATAAGCCATCCGACACACATAGTTTCAAATTTATAAAATCTTGTAATATTTATATAGGTAAATATTATTTTTTTAGTATGAAACCTTTCCATTTCAATATTTTGTCTACTTCATACTATTATGTAGTCTATAAAAACTTAAAAATATAATATCAGACATAATTAAAATGTACTGTCTGGCCACCAGTATGCTGCTGCGACTATATAATATAAAAAGCATTATCTGGACGACAACATCCAAATATTCAGTTAGGAATTAAATTATAATTTTTTTGTTATTTTGGAGTCTAAATACCATATAACAATATCTAATTATCTAATAGTTGTAAAGTAACAGGTCATAAGTCAAAGTAATTGTTATCTTTGCATTATCGTATCGCATTTTATAAAACGGTTAGAATTAATTAATTGTATGTACATACAAGTGAAAACTAACCTTGCCTAAGATTTTCATCAGCCAGAACATCATGACTGTCGTACGTAACGGCGTGCATTCTCATTATCTGAACAACTGCATTACTAAATCCACATCTCGGGGCATCCGGGACACCTTTCATGAATACTACCACTTTATTATTCTTAACCAAAGTATCAATTTTATCTTTTATTGGAGCGTCAGCGAATAATCGACTTGATATCTTCAGGGTATTATTGTAAATTGGAAAAATACTTCTTCGTAGAATGCTCGTCATTTTCATTAATATATGATATACTTTATTGTAAATCTATTAACTTGTAACCAATTAAATAATAAATTCTTTTGTTTTAATTTATTTCAGCTCCAGAATAATAGAAAACTGTCACGTCTCACGTCAGTCACTCATCTGTTTGTTACGTCACACGGCTATGACGGCTATTCAAGTGTCAAAGACATTATACCATAAAAAAATAATATTACCATAGACGTAGCCATAGTTCGATATCTTTTAGTTATTGTCCTAAGATTTTCATGGCCTTAAAAGATAGATAATAAAGTTAATATTACAGGTTCTCCATCTTGGAATGTATCGCTACTTCTTAAGGTGGGTACTGACCGGTGTTACGGGGCGTAATGTACCATTCGCAGTGAGCATGTTACGTTACGCCATGTGCTAAAATCCGTGTAACATGCTCGTTTCGAACTCTTTGCTCGTCCGTGCTCCAGATTCGCAAGCCACTCTCAGTCAAGATGTTGGACGACGAAGTTGTGCTGGGATCTTTGACTTTACTCAATTATTGTTTACTCCAAATTAAGAAGAAAAAAAAGACACATTATTGGACATCAAAATTGTTTAAAAACAGAAACGTATCTGGTGGTTTGTCGTTAGTAACAATACTAAAAAACCAAATGATTACTGGACGATATAAAAACTTTGTGTGCACGTCTCCGATAGATTTTGAAGAACTTGAATCGACGCTTGTGTGCTCGTGACGATTCGCTGCGACGTACTGACTGAAGCGCGTAACACTCAAAGGATTCGCTAAAAAACCGACAGTGGAGTGGAGCACTCGCAGTGAACAACGAGCCACTCGTTGCTCGCTGCGAGCGCTATGTGTTCCCGTACTGACTGCATGAACGCTCGCTGTGTAACACGTTACATTACGCCCTGTAACGCCGGTCAGTACCCACCTTTATATGTCTGTGGTATCCAATGAGATAGCGAAATAATATGTGTATCATAAAATCCATATAAAAACTTTTCAACCAATTACGCACGACAATGGATACTTGAGTATTGTGCTTGAATAACATAGTACATTTAAATTTTCAAATTTCCTAATCAGCTTTACATTGTACCTAAATCCATTGTCAGTCGTCTGTAACACGTAATCATAAAGTCAAGTTGTGTCCGAGTCATAGCTATGAGAGTCGTAAATATTGGTCGCATAAATAAATAATAAACCATTATTTACACTCACTTTTATAGTATAAAATATATATACATTTCTCTACTACTCGATGGAGCAGCAACATAAAAGTTGTGTTTGGCCTAGAATAGTAAGTATGATGAAAGTAAAAATGCGAAATCGTTAGGGCTGCCAAGTAAAATCGGCATAATATTGTCTTCTGTTTACGCGAATGTTATTCATTGAAATTAAACTACTATATACGGATTTTATCGCGTTGTTTATTTGACACTGTTACAAAATTTTTTGAAAAACTGTAACACTACTATAATCACTATTAAACTATACAAATTTTTAAGCTATTTAAATTATTGAAACTATTAAAACTATTTATACTATTACTATACTATTATACTATTTAGATTTATTTTTACACTTTCCCCAACGTTTCGGTTGCTTTTCAGCAGCCATGGTCACAGGGAGACTAAGATGGTAGTTGTCTCAATGTTCCAGTGTAGTTATTTCAAAGTACCCGAACATAATTTAATCATGGGTGTTTCTATTTACGCAGAATGAGCTCAAAGTATCATGAAGTCTAGCTGTGGTTTGCTTCTTCTTGGGTTTGACTATTTGAATTACTGGATCCCAAGCTGGTGGTACACTCCAACCATCTTCTCTATTGAAATTAGGATGTTTCTTGATTTCAATAGCCTCGCGAAGCATCCTTGGTAGGAATCGGTGTTCTTTAGCGAGCATCTGTGGTTTGTCAAATCTCAGGTAGTGGTTGGTCCCCTGTTGCACATGTTCACACACAGCAGACTTCAACGAGCGTTGGTGTTTTACATCAGCTATGTGTTCTTTTATGCGGGTGCCTATGCTTCTCTTGGTTTGACCAATGTATGAGAGTCCGCAGTCACAATCTATTTTGTAGACCCCTGCATCTTGTAAAGGTAGTTGGCACTTGACAGATGGTAAAAATTGACTTATCTTCGTTGGCGGCTTGAAGTATGTATTGATTGAAGCTCGCTTCAAGATGTAGCCAATCTTGTCAGTGACACCCTTCACATAAGGTAGTATAGCAGGCTGGCGCTCGACTGTGCCTGGCTTTTCTCGGGATCTGTGACAGCGGCGCTGCTGTTGGAGCTTGTTGTCTTGCAGTACTTGCTTGACATGTTGAAGCTCGGCGTCCAGGTGTTTCTTGTCACAGATCCCGTGGGCTCTCTGAAACAAAGACATTCCCACGGTAGCTAACTGTTTAGGATGGTGGTGAGATTCACCGTTTAAGTACCTATTTGTATGGGTCTTTTTCCTATATACAGTGTGGCTCAAAGTATGATCAGAATTCCTGATGACAAGGACATCTAAGAAAGCTAATGAATTATTTGACTCTAATTCCATAGTAAATTGTATATTGTTATTAAGGGAATTAAGATGTTCTAGGAATACACTTACACTATCTGTTGGTAATATTGTAAAAGTATCATCTACAAACCTCTTATAAATCCTGGGTGTGATGGGGGCAGTCTGCAAAGCTCGAGCGTCAAAGTCTTCCATATATATGTCGGCAACAACAGGCGATACTGGGGAGCCCATTGCCACAAACAAACTACCTTTACAAGATGCAGGGGTCTACAAAATAGATTGTGACTGCGGACTCTCATACATTGGTCAAACCAAGAGAAGCATAGGCACCCGCATAAAAGAACACATAGCTGATGTAAAACACCAACGCTCGTTGAAGTCTGCTGTGTGTGAACATGTGCAACAGGGGACCAACCACTACCTGAGATTTGACAAACCACAGATGCTCGCTAAAGAACACCGATTCCTACCAAGGATGCTTCGCGAGGCTATTGAAATCAAGAAACATCCTAATTTCAATAGAGAAGATGGTTGGAGTGTACCACCAGTTTGGGATCCAGTAATTCAAATAGTCAAACCCAAGAAGAAGCAAACCACAGCTAGACTTCATGATACTTTGAGCTCATTCTGCGTAAATAGAAACACCCATGATTAAATTATGTTCGGGTACTTTGAAATAACTACACTGGAACATTGAGACAACTACTATCTTAGTCTCCCCGTGACCATGGCTGCTGAAAAGCAACCGAAACGTTGGGGAAAGTGTAAAAATAAATCTAAATAGTATAATAGTATAGTAATAGTATAAATAGTTTTAATAGTTTCAATAATTTAAATAGCTTAAAAATTTTTAAAGTTTAATAGTGATTATAGTAGTGTAACAGTTTTTCAAAAAATTTTGTAACAGTGTCAAATAAACAACGTGATAAAATCCGTATCTATATACGGACTACTATAAACTACTATTAGTTTAATTTCAAAAAATCGGCATATTCCGACATTTCGGACCAAAAATCGTTAAATTGGGTTAAAATGAATTGATCAAATCTCTGTATTTTAGGCGAGTTTTGTTTTGACATGACAACGTCTAATAAATCGATGAACGCCGGCTGCACGCACGAAAAAGGATGACTCATTGTCCCGTTACGCTCATTGTAACGTTACGATCCATAGAGTAATATAATTACGATCGGAGCGAGAGCGCTACACGAGCGAGCAAAAGGCACGATCGGCTTGTACGACGTTGTCACGTTAAACTATCGTCCGTAAACCGACTTTACAGAAAACCAATTTTTAAAAAATTCTCGTGTCCTACCGACTGAACCTACCACGGTATTCCTAAGCGAGCTTACTTAAATACGACGTTTAAGCAGTACGGAATCCCCTTAAAAGAAAAAAATAGGGATGCGAACTGAGATTGTTAGGAATCGGTAGAAAATTCGGGAGAAATTCCTTACAATTAACAAAACCGTTTAATTTCGGTAGGACAAGCGCCAAATCGGTAGAAATACCGAAAAATCGGTAAGTTCGAGACCACTGTGATGCTGGTATAACCAAAGATATTGTAGGACTAGGTATAACGGCTTGGCATGATATCCGCACATTTATACGAGTATTCATTAGAGTAATTAGCTGTTTCACTTTTACAATATAATGATTATTAAATGGACACAAAAGTACTCGTTGACCTCTCTGTGTTCTTCGACGCACATTATATTATAATAATTCCATGGGCAGAACCGCTCTGTTGTCTATTCTTTTTCGTATTTTGTTTATGGCACGAAAGTATCCTTGTCTATGATTATGTATAGTCTACGATAATTTTGTGGTTTGTTGTGTGGATTGGTGTGATTTTATTATTTTCATATTTTATACCCTTACTGTTAAGATGGAAAACGCTGAAGAAATATTTAACTTCCTTGAAGACTTTTCCAAACGCAAACCTAAAACTATTCCACAAGAGCTTAACGAATATTTGGCATACGTAGCGCGTACCGGTGATCCAGTCTACCAATGGTCTCTCGTAAGACCTTTATTCAAAGAAAAACTTGTATCTGTCATTACTGATTTCTATGAAACTTCACCGGGTATCGACATTCCACCGTATCCTAACGTGGACCCATTCAATTACGATAGTATGAAAAATGCTCTGTTAGAACGCCTTGATTCTTTCGCCTCTGCCCCATTTACAGTTCAAAGAATTTGTGAATTACTTACATATCCACGAAAACAGTACAATCGCGTGGACAAGTTTATGAGGGCAGTTGAGAAAAATATTTTGGTCGTAAGCACCAGAGAGCCGGGTATCCAGCGACACCCTGAACCAGAGAATGGTGAACCTAATGAACCCATTGTGAATGGTTCTGACAACAATTCCGAATATAATGTAGATGTTGAAATGGAAGACATGTCATGGAAGGAAAATGCTGAACAACAGCAGATGTCTGAACCACAGCCTGGCTCATCAGATGCTCACATTACAGTAGATGATATTGAAGCTCGACTGAAAGCTAAACAAGAAGCTCCAATGGATACTCAAGATAAAATTGCCACTCAGTATGAATCAGTTACACCCCCAGAATTAAACGTAATTACTGAAGAACAGCCAACAGAAATAAAAACAAATACAGATATAAACCCTCAAGCATCTGTATCCACAGAGGAAGAAAATAAAATAGAAGCAACAACTTCATCAGAGCCAACACCTGTAGGAGTAAAAGCTGACATTGAAATGAAACCTGAAGCCAGCACACACCCGTTAATCATTCCTGAAATAAAAGTAGATGATGCTGAAATGACAGAGCAGCGTCTTAGTGAACAATCTTCTGTAGACAAAGTTGAAGATACAAATGAAACTAGTGAAAAAGAACCTGCTGTCACACAGACAAAGACTGTGATAGAAACACAGTCTGTAGCTATGGATGAAAGCAGTTCCGATTCCACAACAAAAGAAGATATGGAGCCTAAACTAATTTCAGAAGTGTCTACCTCAAGTGAAGAAAGTTCTTCATCTAGTGACAACACAGATGGGAATAGCAATTCACCCAAAACAGATGAAAGGCACATAGATGTGCAAGAAGAGTCTAATCAGTCTGACACTCCATCCGAAACTACCTCAGAAGAAAGTAATGTTAAAGAGCCTGAGCCTGAGCAAACTCCAGAGCCTGAAAAACTAGAAAAACCTGCTGAAGATCCCCCTAAAGTTACAATAGAATCAGATAACTACTCAATATCTGATGTTAACTCAGAGCTACCTCAACCACCGGCTGAAAGGCCTAAAACACCAGAAGTTGTGAAAGAAAAAGAAAGTAAGGAGCCTGAAAAAAACGAAGAAGCAAAGTCTGAGAGTGTTGAACCAGAGCAGAATCAAACCGAGTCATAGACTTCAGGGCTCTATAGTTTAAAGTACTGTTTTATTCTGTGACTGTTAGTTCATAAGTAGAAAAAGTTTTTTTTACCTTTAGGCTTGAAATCCATGAACATTCTTTATCAGTCTATGGTTCAAAATAGTTAAAATTTTACTATACATATAATCCTCTTTTGGTCTTTCATGACTAAGTATTTGTACTCAACTTTATAATAGCTAATATAAAAAAGTACTTTATGGCAAATTATCTATGTAATCATTTGGATTGCATATGAATGAATGTAACTTAGTATTATTTTATACCATTAATGTAATATACCAGGAATAAATGATGAATCAATTTCTACCTTTTTTAAAGTTACAACCTTCTGTCACATACCTATTCACAAGGTTCTGTCTGAATGTTGATATTAATGTTGTAAACAGTATATCTACAAAAATAAGAAAGCTCATAATACAGAGAGTGGGCTTTAAGAAAATCCGTTATTGGTATTCAAGAAGTACAAGGTACTGGAAAGGAAAAAAAGTAGGACTATCTACAAAAAGAAATGAGATGCCATCAAAAACACTTGTAAAAAAAACCAAGTATCGCAACTTAGTTCTTCTACCGTAAAAAGTTGTAACCATCAGAATGGCCGGTCAGTACCCATATTTTAAATCGAAATAATTATAGAAAGTTGCTACTAAATCGTCATATAATTGATACCTCCGTTTCTTAAAAGTATACTACTTTTAAAGGTGACGGGCCATTCTGACATCAGGATGGCTGGTCTCACCTATCCAGTGAGAACCAACTGCGCGAATGAACCGAGTTTATTTTTAACCAATAGACACAAATTACAAAATGTTTTTGTAGATAACTTTAAAATAAATTCTTTGAGGTAGCGCCTGCTCAGAAAATAACCGTTTTGTATTTTATTTCATATTTGCTTTTTTAATTTTATAGGCGTTTAAGGCAACAAAATAGTAAATTGATAATAACTTTTTATCCATAAAACGTATGAGTCCCAAAACCATGTATATAAAGGTAGCAATCTAGTAGCAACTATTGGTTAAAAAAACACGGTTCATTTGCGCAGTTGGTTCACACTGGATAGGTGACCAGCCATCCTGATGTCAGAATGGCTCATCACCTTTAAAAGTAGTATAGGTACTTTTAAAAAAACGGGGGTAGCAATTATATGACGATTTGAAAACACATAGTATCGCACAAGTAATACATATATTAAATTAGATTGTTTAGTGCGATTGCTAAGTCAGTGTATTTATTTAAAACAAAAGATTTTTAATATTGATATGGTCACTATAAGATGTTGTTAGGTTAGCTAATTACGTAATAACTTAAGACAGAAGGTCCCTTAAGTAGACTGATTAAATTAACCGACTTGGTATTACATGGATCTCACAACTTTTTACGGTAGAAGAACTGAGTTGCGAGACTTGGTTTTTTTACAAGTATGTTTTTGATGTAGCATCTCATTTCTTTTTGTAGATAGTCCTATTTTTTTCTTTTCCTGTACCTTCTACTTCTTGAATACCAACAACGGATTTTCATAAAGCCCACTCTCTGTATTATTGGCTTTTCTTATTTTTGTAGGTAGTCTTGCTCTTTTTTTTTCCGGTACTACTTCTTGAGTTTCAGCTACAGTTTTTCTCAAAGCCCACTCCCTGTCTATGGGTTTTTCTCGGAAGCTTTGATGTTACAATTTTTATCAAGTCTCGACGGTAAATGCTTCTTAGTCTATTGTATTCACAAACTGAGGATTCCTGCGCTTTAATACTTCCAAAGTCGACATTAATTAGATTTTTATCTCTCATTCACTATAAATACAGTCAATGTAGGTACCTAACAGAAAATTACAACATCAAGTATAACAGAGGATTAACTTAAACTAATGTACGGCACTCACTGCCGCACTCAAAGTTTTTTTAATTTAATTAATTACTTAACCCATTATTTTTCTATAGAATTAGATTTCTGTGAAGATTATTTAAATTTTTATACCCATACTGACTGATACAATTTGCGTAAGTTAAATAAAACATGGTTTGTGTGTATACCTGCGATATCGCAGTAAGACCCAAAGGTTGCCTAGAAGAAAGTGGACGCCTTTCTGTGACGGACGAGAAGCGTGGCAGTCGCGGCGCGGGCAAGCCACCTCCGCCGGCCGTGGTTATGATTATTAGTGTTCTTTCTTTCATGGCAGTTTTGGGCAAATTTAGTCTACTTAATACTTTGCGGGATTTTGGTACAACTTCATAAGACATGTCCCATTCTTGCTTTTTCATTCCGTTGATTGACCATTTTACAAGTTACATACATACATAGATTTATACATTTTACAAGTTACCTTTGAACATAATTATATATCTACACCTACACCTATTATTCCATTATATTATACATATTATACAGGTACACTGATTCATTCACTGCAAATGTAACTTTGTAATCCTATATATTTATATGGGATTACAAAGTTATTTATGCAGTTGGTGTATCTAGAAAACTGGACCAAAATTGCAAAATATTTTAGTTTTTCCTTGATTTATACATTAAACACTAATTGTATTCTAAATTTGTAGCTTTTATGTCTGCTAGAAGTGCCTTAGAGTTTTGATGATCGGTCAGTCAGTGAGTGAGTGACAAAATTAAGAAACTTTGACTAGTTATAATGGTTCAAATTGAATGAAATTTGAAATATACCGTGTTTATACAATGGCTGCTTGGTTACTGAAAATTCAGACTTCTAGTTTTATCCACAACGTAGTTATAGGGGGGACAAAATGGCCAGAACTGTTTCGAGAAAAGGATGGTATGGCCGTGCCGCTTTTTTGCCCGACTTGGCGGGGATAATGCCGTGCCCCCAGATGTACCTCTGTTGGTATATATTTCTAGTCTGTTTTAGGCAAATCTCAGTAATAGTAGGTACTCTTATCCTGTAATAGTACAGAAGACACAATGTCCTGTTGATGAATGACCACAATACACTTATGTTGAAAACGGGTGAAATGTGGGTATAATTTGACTTCATGAATCATTTTATATTTATATTTTACTAGCTGTTACCTGCGACTTCGTCCGCGTAGATTTTAACTAAAAAGTGTTTGTCGCCGCGGAACCCATCTATATTTCTCTGCCCGAGTTACTTAAATGGCGTAGTTTTTATAGTGTAAAGCTAGATATAGCATGGCTTACTCAAAAACAACATTTAAATATGCGTCGTTAGATTACACGCTGTCAGAAACGTAAGAAAAATAAAGATTCACAGCTCCTCCCCCGTACGTGATAGCGTGATAATATGTAGCCTATATGTTGACCCGACCTGTTAGTAATATTCATGCAAAATTTGAAGTAAATCTATGGAGTACTTTTTGAGTTTAGCCCGGACATACATACAGACAAACAGACAAAAATTCTAAAAACTATATTTTTGACTTCGATATCGATTGTAGATCACGCCACAAGTATTCTTTAAAAAAAATATTCAATGTACAGTTTTGACTTTCCTACGATTTTATTATATGTATAGATATAATACTCTATCACATACACACAACACCATCTAGCCCAAACTAAGCAGAGCTTGTACTATGGGTACACGTAGCGACACATCAACCTAGACTGTTTGGACTTTGAACTATTAGAAGTTGAAGGCTGCGAATCGTGCAAGAGAGTGCGTTATATTTTTGTTACGCTCTATCCTTCCTTACCAATCCATCGACACCCCTATGCACTGTCCCTAGCCGACAATTCTCTATTTTGTATGTAGCGTAGTTATGCGTATATAGGATGTTTAACAGGTCTAACTTGATGTGTAGCCGTGTGTACTAGACAATGCATAAACATACATAATTATAATGTACCTTTTTTGTAAATACATAAGTACATTGAAAGGTTATTGCCTTCAAATAAAAGATGCAATTTTAAAAAATATACCAAGTAAGAAATAAAACTAAAAAAATAAACATTTTATTATTTGATTAACATCAAACATTTCTATTTGCATACACATAGGTGTTGGAATAAAACTTAATCTAAATTTCATAGTAACAATAAAATTCAGTCCTATTATTCTACATAAATATAGCTCACAAGTCATTAATAGCACTAGTATTACAAAAATACTAAAATAATACTTTACTTATTTACAAACTAACTAATGTTTAGGTCCAAGAACTTTGAGTTCATTTCTCAATATTTTACCAGCCACGTTCCTTGGGATCGCGTCTAAAAATACAACGCCTCCTTCAAGGTGTTTGTATTTAGTTAGTTTCTGTGCGACCCAGTCATATACGTCTTTTTCTGTAAGTTTGTGTTTAGGCTTGAGTACGACGAAAGCTTTGGGCACCTCGCCTGCTAAGGCGTCTGGAATACCGACGACTGCCACGTCAGCTACTTCGGGACGTTCCATGATTACGCTTTCTAATTCTGTTGGAGATACCTGTACAAACGTTTTAAAAGGATTATAACTTAAAGTATAATTTATTAATAGACAAAAACACTTGATAGGATATTAGATCGCTTTTTGACATTGTCTTGCGTCCCTATTCAAAGTCTGTCTAAATACAACTGCTTTGTAATGCTGTCTAACCATCTAATAATGTTTACGACACCCACGGAGTCAATCAAGTCTATTCATAGATCTATTTATAAATAATTGTAGGTAGACTGCCTACCTTACCCGTACACATAGATGATCTTGTGTATTAGTTCCAAGTAGCAAGGGCTTGTGATATAGGTCTGGCTAATGAGTGCAACGGTCAGCGGCCTGTCAGTTAGTGTTTTGCAAGTGCCTAAAATATATTGAGCGCTACTTGTGTCTGCGTACCTGATTGCCCTTAACCTTAATGAGTTCTTTAGTACGATCGACGATGTAGAAATAGTATTCGTCATCGTAGTAAGCGACGTCGCCCGTGTGTAGCCAGCCTTCGCTGTCCACTGTCTCTTTAGTAGCCGCTTCGTTGTTCCAGTAGCCTTTCATTACCTAGAAGATAGGTAATGATAAAATTAGTTTAGGTAAGTTCGAATCTGAGAGTATTATATAGGTGTATCTTATTATATATGTACATCTTAGGTATATTTTGACGATACTGGTTTGGTTTATGATCCTATTGTACCGGACGAATATCTAACAATACCAATGCGCCGAGTGCTAGATACCGGTGCGAAGGCCCATTCGTACATAGATCCACAAATAATCGAGTCCGTGCCAGGTGCCGGTTGTTTTTATATTTGTGTGTTCCAAATGTATTGCTTTTGTTGGTAATTGAAACTCTTCTAATCTAACGTGCAGTATGAATAATTTCAAACATTGAAGTGAGTCCATTTTTCAATAATTAAAATTACGATAAAGAACATCCAGACTCGGCACGATTATTTGTGGGTAACCTACGTTATTTGTCCCATAAAGGAATCGAACTCAAAACGACATCACTATTACACTCTTATTACTATTTCCAACTGTGTTATTATTCAATAACTAAACAGGTTTATTTAATCTTAAAATAAAATTGATCTATAAGTTAACAATTTACACTCATGTTGGTACAACATTATTATAGGTAGGTATATACATAATTACCAAGTGACAAATGCTAGACTATAAATAAAAAAAGATACATGTTGGTTTTCGTATTAATGAAATGCCGTATTCATTTTATGTTGAGTTTCTGCAGCGAATGAGGATTCCAGTCTCCTCATAGAAGCATTGTGCTGGCAGCTCTAGTGGTAATTTTTGTCTCTTGCGCTGGCAACACAGGGTCTCCTTTTTTTAAGGTTTGACAACGCACAAGTATTTATATATGTCTATGCGCACAAGTGATACTTCTGGTGTTGCCAGAATCCAAAGACTACTGTAGCCGCTTACTCACAGTATGCAAGGTTAGTAGTAGAAAAAGAAGTAGTACCTACTCGAAATCTACATATACGATAGGAGTAGCTAAAACTACTTTTACTTACTTGTGGTCCCCTCAACCACAGTTCTCCAGACTTGTGTGGTCCCAGCATCTCTCCAGTTGTAAGAGACACAATCTTTGCCTGTGTGCTGGGCACCAGTTGTCCTACTGAGCCCACTTTACTGTACGGATAAATGTATGGAGTCATCAGCGTGACAGGCGAACTCTCTGTCATACCATAACCTGAGGGAAACGTTTAGATTTAAATCCACTAATTATATTTTGTTACATGTAAATATTATCTAGGTACAGTTATGTTAATATCCAAACCAAGAGTTGGTTAAAACATATTACTACATATTTTATGAAATGCAATCAGCAAAGTTGCAAGCATTATGCTAATAATTCCAACTAAGTTAATAAGATTTAGTTTGAATTATTAGATAATGTACCTACAATAATAATAAATTGTAGGAACTCGCATACTACGTAATGAATGAAATACTTACTCTTTTCCTTGAGGCTTTATCAAGTGGAATGCGAGTTACTAGGTACCTACCTATAAGAATTATCATCTATTGTATTGTAGGCCGCATTAATAAAAACAACTTGGGTTTGATGATTTTATATAGTAATATAATATTTTGTATTGTATTCTATTTGACTATATTCAAGAACTTCTTATAATCAGTTGTAATGGTTTTCTTTACAAGCTTCAAGCAACTTCACCTCCTTTTACCAAAACAATGGCAGCGAATACCAACCTTGCAACAATCTTATCTGGTCCTTAGTCTTCTCGCATTTCAGTAAGAACTTCTCAAGCATACTGTCCGTGGTAGGAGCAGCCCCAACCATGATGGTCTCGACTGACTGCAAATGTTCTTTCTTCACTGAAGGGTGAGTAGCTAAGAACGCTAAGAGAGATGGCACCACGAATAACGTGGTCGGTTCGTACTCCACCAAGCACTTGATGTAGTCATCTGGTGTGAATCTGGAATCACGAACAGAATATGGATAAATATCAAATCTAACTAATATCTGAAATTCTGAAGCATCGTTTAGGCAAAACAATATCGAATTATTAATATATTAGCAAACGCTCTCGGAGTGAGACTTTATATAGCTTTTGTAGGTAGGTACTCTGCTCTATTTGTAAATTTAGCATAATATATGATATCTACTACAACATCAAAATGATTCCTTTTTTCTGTCGGTAGACTGAATTGTGTAGGTACTTTTCTAGATAAATAAGGAAACCTATTATTAGCCATATCTGTGTCGCTGTTGGGTTGTAGCAAATCCCTACTACCTAATCCTTACTAATATTATAAATTCGAAAGTAACTCTGTCTGTCTGTTACCTTTTCACGGTTAAACCAGTCAACCGATTTAGATGAAATTTGGTACAGATATAGTTTAAATCCTGGGGAAGGACATAGGCTACTTTTTATTGATGTAGGTAACACGCGGGCGGAGCCGCGCGCAAAAGCTAGTAATATTATAAATGCGAAAGTAACTCTGTCTGTCTGTCTGTCTGTTACGCTTTCACGCCTGAACCACTGAACCGATTTTGGTGAAATTTAGTACAGAGAGAGACTAGACCTTGGGAAAGGACATAGGTTGTCTCTTGTTGTAAAAAAAGAGCATGAAGGGGTTGAAATAAGGGATGAAACTTTGTATGGGAATTCGTCATTATCGCGCTTAAACCACAACCGATTTTAATGAAATTTGATACAGAGACTAGACCTTGGGAAAGGACACAGGTTACCTTTTGTTGGATAAGAGTATGAAGGGGTTGAATAAGGGATGAAAGTTTGTATGAGAATTCGCCATTATCGAAGATAAAACCATGAGACTTGACATTGCACTTGATAAGAAGGCAATAAGTAAACATTTGTTACAGCGATTTTGATATTTTGACGTACATGAGGATGAAATAGGTGACAAAATTTGTGTGGAAGCCTGAACAAATCTGTCTGTTTTTACAATACGTATATTGATCGGAAACATTTACAATTAGTAAAAATGCCGTCTTAATATATACACGTCGAATGACCGATGCGCCGGCGGCGGCGCAGCGCGACATAGTGAGGGAGTCTGGAACATTAGCAAAAGCGGTAAGCGCGAAAAAATGTTGCAGCAGTGTAAGCTGTTGGTTTGGGATGAATGTATGTACGGTGTCCCATAAAAGAGCAATCGAGGCACTATAACGCACCATGAAAGATATCATGAGCTACCAGGATATCATGAGAAGGATGGTGGTACTTTTAGCTGGTGGTTGGTTTTGACAGACCCTGCCGGTCATTACTAGGCGTACACTCGCAGATGAAATAAATGCCTATTTGAAAGCGTATTATGGGTATCTACACGTAAAAAAGTTTTGTCTAACTATAAATATGCGACTACAACTACACAACGATTCTCAAGCAGGCCAATATCCGGCTGCTGTTCTAAAAGTTGTAGATGATTGTATGCTAACAGAAAGTAACGGCATGATTACACTAAGACGTGAATTCTGTCAAATTGTCCATAACACAGATGATTTAAATAGATAATAATGTCTATGCAGATCTACAAATAAGTATGGGCAATCGAGAATGGTTGTGACCTTGTGATAGGTTAATTTTGGCGCCGACAAATGAGACAGTAGGCCAAATAATCGAACTCATTATGTCAGATTGACAAGTTGTTTAATAACAACTTAGCAAAGGGGCCGGTCACCACTTAATGTGAGTCAGTAATACAATTTAACTAAATTTATTATGTCATTATTTCTGTGTACTCGTAAATATAAATAATTATGTACAAGTGTTATACTGTGGTGAAATAAACATTATTATTATTATACTGAACAAGTGACATCGTACCCTATAGAGTTTCTTAACTCTTTAGAATTATCAGGAGTGCCTTCCCATAAGTTAAGGTTGAAAGTTGGCATTCCAGTTCTGTTAATGAGAAATCTTGACGCACTAAGGACATGTAATAGTACACGGCAATAAATTACTCATCTAGGACGCAATATTATAAAAGCTATAATCATAACTAGAATGGCAAAAGGAGAGAATGTTTTAATTCCCCGTATTCCGATAATTCCAACCGATTTGCCATTTCAGTTTAAAAGAGTGCAGATTCCCCTAAAACCAGCAATTACGATAATAATAAATAAAACTGTTTTCCATGGGCATCTCTATGTAGCGTGCTCACGAGTATCAAACCCGCAAAATATTTATGTTTTAGCATAGGATGGAAAAACAAAAACGTAGTTTATAAAAATGCATCAAAATAAGCTATTTGCAGTAAACCACAGGATTGTATATGCAAAAATATTTTGAAAAATGGTTCCTAAAAAATTAAAAATGCTGCTCAAAGTATCTATTCCACGCGGACGAAGTAGCGGGCAAAAGCTAGTAAATAAATAAATCATTAGTACCTACTAATAAAAAGTAGACGTAGAGCAGTCAACACATGCAAACGACAGTAGGTATGTACACAGAAAGTTATCACTTTTTACTAATGGTTAGTCATTCGTGTACACAAACGATTAACCATTATTTAAAATGACCTTTGGATATTTGGACTCTCAGTCTTACGCAAACAAGAGATCGGTGCGAGCAACACTTGTAAAACTGCTAACGAGCATGAAAAAGCATAAATATCTATCAGTATGATTTTTCACATTAAAAATAAGCGCAATGTATTGTTCATTACCTGGGCATTGTGACTAAATGGTAGCCTAGTGTGAGATTGTAATTGAGTATTCCGTTGAAACCGTAGATGTGGAAGAAAGGTGGCACGGTCAACACCACATCACCTTTACCTAGACAAAACAATCAAAATTATAATAGGGGTTACAGTATGAAGTTGCCGTTGTATACTTTGAATTGAGATAAACCGTCATGGTGTGAGATTTTCGAGTGAAACTTTTTCACATGATAGCTATAAAATTCTTTCTTTTTTAAATGTGCTACATTCGGATTTTCAATAATAGTTTTTTTTATTCAGCTTAGAAGGTTAAGATGGATACTTCGAAAATCCGAGTCATTTTTTAATACGAGTTCCGACGCGGAACTAACGTGGAAGTAACGGCTCGCAATATCAACGCTGCGTTTAGAGAGAAGACTGCTAATGAACGCACCGTGTGTTTTTGGTTTAAACGCTTTCGTAATGGAAACTACGACTTGAAGAACGAACCACGTGGAAGATCGCCCACTCAGGTGAATAACGCTGAATTGAAGGAAATGGTGGAAGCCGATCCGAGTCAAACTAATTAGGAATTAGTGGCATGGTCTAACGTTACCCTACCTACAATATTGGCTCATTTGCATCAAATCAATAAGATAAAATATATGAAAAAGGGTGCCTCGTGATTTGACTGATCTGCAGAAAGAAATATGTGATGAAACTTGTGTTGCCTTGTTGAATCGGTACAGAAATGAAGGAATAATGGATCAAATTGTGACATGCTATGAAAAGTGGATTCTTTACGATAACCGTAAGTGAAAAATGCAATGGCTGACCCCAGGTCAAACGCCACAACAGTGCCCTAAAGCAAAGCTTACTAATAAAAAGGTAATGGTAATTGTTTGCTGGTCTCTTCATGGTGTTATTCACTATAGCTTTCTCAGGTCTAGTCAAACAATAACAGCAGATGTTTACTGTGCCGAACTTTGAACAATGATGGCGAAACTGCACCATTATTGCTCCATGATAACACAAGACCTCACACTGCACGAGAAACCGTTGTAACTCTACAGGTGCTGCAGTTAGAAACCATACGTCATCCTCCGTACTCGCCAGACCTTGCTCTAACGGACTACCATTTTTTTCGTGCTTTGGACAATTTTCTACGTGATAAATAATTTTCTTCCCAGGAGGCAGTACAAAATGCTTTCACATAGTTTGTCGAATCTAGATCCCCGGAGTTCTATCGTAAAGGCATAAATGAACTTGCGTTTAGATGGCAGCAATGTAGGTATAGATAATGAGGGCAAATATTTCAATTAAATAAATATGGTACATCTTAGAAAAAAACGAGTTTCAATTTTTCAGTTCATATCGGCAATTTCATACTTTAAAGTTTAACTCCTAATATTAAGATTTGTCAATGCCCGAAGGGGCAGGTAGAGGTATAATATAGCCACGTTATTGTAAAAATATTAATAATATTAACTTGATCCGCGGCTGGGTATAAGCATTTTTGGAATAACCAATTTTAGTTGTGCCGAACTGCAAACTTCACACGCATTCAGAATTCAAGAAAGAAGAAATTATATGGCAAAGTAGCGTCATAGTATGCATTTATATTGTTTCTCGCTGTCTAGGACGAGGCCAATCCTGCTGGTGAACTTTTTTCTTTGCCTTTACATTTTAATTTGCATTTTATTCGGAAAACACATCATTCTTCTATTGCCTTAAAATCTTTTCGAAATATGAATAAGTGGATATGTTTTACACATACCTTTCTCTCCTTCATACTTCATCATCTTAGGACAATGGACTTGTTTGAGATTGCACACCAAATTCTTATGTGTCAACATGACGCCTTTGGGCATGCCAGTAGTGCCACTCGAATAAGGAATCAGACAGACATCATCGCATTTCACTGTTGGAAGATCTGCCTTGTGATCAGCCATCAGCAATGATCGAAGACCGTATACACCTGGAAAAATAAATTGCCATTAATTTTTCTAGGAACGAATGATAATATTGGGTGTAACAATGGTATAGTCATGTATTTTTTTCATAGTAATACTAGTAAGTAACTACTTAAATGATATATAAGAGTAAATGAATTAAGCTTCTTAATTTTTTTAACCTTTTGAGTCGCAGCGGCACACCGGTGGCCAGACACAATAGATTTTTAATTATGTCTGGTATTTTAAGACTTGACAGATTGATCACCTCTTTCGAACAAGTTGGATCGACAGACATGCCATCAACATTAGTCGAGTCTAGTGTTGATTATTATCAGTTCTCTCAAATCATCATTTTGTTGAAATATTTTTACTCAGTACCTACATAATATACCTACTAGGACCTTTCAGAAAAAATATGTGTAGATACGTGTTTACCTACTAACGTACGATTTCTGAATATAACTACACGCGCTGTGTATGGAATATTGCCTAGTCATCTCAATATGCCCAAAGTATTGTTAATTATTCTATATCTCGAAAAAGTAAAACAAATGTGTATAAAATTTCGTCCATTATGAACGAAATTATACACATTACTATATGTATACTATATACTATACTACATTATATTGCTCACGCACGGGTGGCGCAATAGTTTTAGTAGTCATCTCGTCACTACAAATGTACCGAGAGTTGTAGTCTCGAGCTCCACACGGAGCAACTATTTTTACAAAAAAATTTGGTTTTTTTCCTTTCCCTAGTGACAAACGAACTAGCGGCTCGACTGAGAGTAGGTACCTATGTATTAACTGCTGCTCTCATCAACTGCTGGGTACAGATTTAGTGATTCTTCTTCGATATCCTAATCCTAATTACCTAATGTAATATATGCGAATCTGAGTTTGTTTGTTTGTTTGATATGCTTTCACGCTTTAACTACTCGACCGATCATTATGAAAATGCGCATACACATTGTCAGTAGTACAGAAAAGTAGATATCTTTCAACCAGGAAAAAGTGGGTAGGTTGTGTTGTTGTTACTAACATAACCTAAACTACATTTACGCGAGCGAAGCCGCTGGCAAAATCTAGCCGGAATATAATTAAGTATGTTTATCTGAATGCAAATAACTGATACACTGGTACCAAAAATGTGATGATTTTCGCCTACGAGCTTTGTTGCTCATTTAGTGCCTTCATAGAACCGCATCAACGCAGGATGTAATTATATATAAATAATTAGGTATATACCTAATTGAGGATCAAACGTATTATTTTATACTGAATAATTTACCGCATATTGAAAAAATGTAGCTCTAGATAATCACTACGATATAAATCTAAAACATCATTTAAATCTACATACCTACATTACCGTCACAAAAATCATTATCATCGTCAGTTGTATTAGGTATATAAATATACCTGCTATCATTAAGTATTGTATACATATCTATTCCTTTTTATATTGTTTCCATAATTACCATTTGGATTCGACCTTTTTAAGGTTACTTACATACTTATTATTTTACACTAGGTGTACCCTTGGTATCCAAGTAAGTGGATATTAGGAACGCAACCGATTTAAACGCAACAGACGTATAATTTATAAAGACATAATATGTATACCTTCTAAGAGCGTAAAATTATATATATTAAATTGTAGAATATATTACGACTTTAAATTCAGTAGTTAGACAAGAGGTTATTTAGCCGTATCTACGGGACAAAAAATGAATTACGTCAATGTTTGCAATACAGATAATCGTTGTCATCGTATTTAAGAGCAATGCCCTAGTAGTTGTTATCTAACATAACATTCGACGTGTCTTCTACTTTAGTCTTATTGTCTAAAATAATAATATTCTACCACATACACACAACACCATCTAGCCCAAACTAAGCAGATCTTGTACTATGGTTACTAGACAATGGATAAACATATTATATTTTTTTCTAAATACATAAGTACATATTATACATAGAAATACCCAGACCAAGACAAACATCAATGTTCATGCACACAAATGTTTGACTTGTGCGGGAATCGAACCCGCGACCTCTGGCGTGGCAGTCGGTTACACTAACCACTACGCCATTAAGGCCGTCAAAATAAGATTGCGATTAGGCTGTTACTAACAGTAAGCAACGTGATTCAATTCAGTTTCTATTTAGCACCTATAAATATGTGTGCACAGATAACGAAACTACTACCATCTATGTTATAAAACATGTGGGTACATCTTATTTTGGATTACAGGCATCGGACAATAGTTTTAAAAGTGTTATTTTTATTCTACTCTATTTGTGGTGTTGCATACAAGCAAACGGTCCAGCTGGGTAAAGGGTATTTAATACGCACGTAGTGCCGATCCTAGGGAAAAGTAATAAAAGAAAGGATGAAAGAAATTTTATTTATTTATTTATACGATTGCGATCATGACAAAAATAGCGGATTATGTTATGAGCCGCGACTATTTAGAACGCAACTAGGTCATGTCATGGATGAGCTAAGTATCCTGGCATGACGTTGGCAGGTCAGGCGCCTAACTACAGTTCCCCTTTGGGAATTGTCGTTGCGCTTGCAACTATCGCTGAGTAACTACATTATACCAACGTGGGTTCAAAGTCAAAACGTGTTTATTTCTATTAACATTAATTTATTTATCGATAGATGGCAATGTCGGGAGATATTTATTAAAGTACTTGCAGCTACCTACAGCCGTAAATAGTATTTTCTTAACGTTTTCATCACGTACCTACTGAAAGTCATTTCGACATTTTTAATAGATACCGTTACTGTCGAATGACTAATGTTTCGAGTACCTAGCTAAGCATAAATTTCTAGTAATAGTACCTAACTATCTACTATGGTTACCAAAGAAAACTGAAATATTTACTGCGGTTTTAAAAGTAAGTTTGATATTGTGTTTTTACAGAATTTCGCAACAGAATCGAATATTATCACTGCATATTGCATTGCATTTACAGTCCCATAAATATAATCGATTTCAACTATGGGTAATGTATTTAATTTTAATTTATTATTTAATAGCCTATTGAATATATATTTTCATGTAAATCAAATTAAGGTCAGTAGGGCTAATGTTCTGTAAACAAACAATTATAGAAGCGTCGCGGTCATATCCGTGAATCTCATACGTTGTACCAATGATATTATTATTTTATACTGCTAGTGTACTTTTTTAGGGATTAAGCCCATTAATAATCACCAAGTACCTACAAAAGCAATTACAATTTTATTACAGCAATGTTATCGTCGGTTTCAATTTAAATTCTTCTTCTGTTCTTCTTCTTTTCGTGTGGTTAGTGGCCAACCTGTTGTCAAGAGTTGTTCAAGCCCGTAAGCCTCTGACATGGCTTAACGACTGCTGTCAATTTGGCAACAACCGGGATCGACATTTTACGTGCCCTCCAAAGCATGGAGACGCTCAGAATGATGAGCTAACAATGCAGGTTATTTATGTAAATGGTCAATTACATTTAGGGTTGCCGCCTTTATTTTAAACGAATAGAGTATTTTTACTGTCTGAGGTACAAGAATAAAGTACAAGATCTAAAAATAAAGTATTAGTATTATTTAACCCACTTTCTTGTTACCGTATTTTTATTGCTTCTAATAACATGTAACAAATATGTATTTACCCATTGTCAAGGGACGTCTTAACCGGATCTTTACAATATGTCTTTATTTAGATAGGAAAACATTTGATTTTATTTAATTTAGGGGATCTCTTTAGCGTTACTTTAAGTAAACAATTAAATAAAACTTGTAAAAGTCGACATAGGTAAAATAAAGTATTTGTACGTACTTTACTTTCCTAATAAAGTACAAAGTACGTTTGCCCGAAATAAAGTACAATACTTTATTATAAAGTACGGTTGGCAACCCTAATTACATTGCTAGGTTGCTGTAACGATATTGATATAATTATGATAACAACACATTATTATTATCCATTCACTTAGTTATGTTTTGGAAATCAATATAAACTTAATGTTTTTGGATAAGTACCTATATTCCACATTAGGCGGGCATTCCTGCGTCGCAGGATACATAACTATATAGGTAGCTACGTGATATACATCAATCAGCTGATTTGTGATCCTAAATCTTATTAGCATAAAACTGTTTTACTTTCATTAACAAATACTGTTCTCGTAAAACATAAATCAGCAACACAACAAATTGAACGTTGCTTCTTTTTTAACCCGTTCCCTTACTGTTTTATATATGTATTATAATTTATAGTATTGTATCGGTAGTGACATTAGTGACGTGTCGATAAGTCAAAGTTGGTGTAACTTTAAATAAATAAATAATTATTTATTTATTTATTTAAAGTTACACCATCGACACGTCACTTAATTTGAGAATGAATCAGATTATTCTCTTTTTATTAATTTACCCTATTTAGTCACACTGGTACACCGGTGGCCAGACACAAAAGATTTTAAATCATGTCTGGTATTCTAAGACTTGACAAATTAAATAATTTACAAATAGCAAGACTGTAACATTAAAAAATACTTTTATTATTATTATTATTTTAATACTTCCTTATATTCTGTCGTAATAAATACAATAAGTACCTTATCAAATAAATATGTATAATAAAACAACTAATCTTGGCAGCTCAGCAAAATATAAAAGTAGATTAAATCATGTCGCCATCTAAAACTGGTATTGTCAAGGGAATTGTGGCGGTGTTTAGCTTACAGTGGGTTTATAAATGATAAGTTGGATTAACGTGCAGAAATAGAGTTTATTTCACTTGACTTAAAATAAGACAATGTTAACTACTAAACTATAAAATGTTAATGTTATAAGAAATGTTTGATGAGTACAAAAATGTTGCAATCGGAACCCGCTTGACGCGAATGTAAATGATGTACTGACTTATGCCTAATTTCTAGGTCAATATATAATATTGTTTATTGCGTGTATGCACACATAAACATGTATATATGTAGGAGTGTATGAGGTGTTCGGTTACATTACCCGAACAGGAATGTTGAGTCTGGTCTAACATTTCCTAACGCCGACCATTCAGTAACAGGTCTATAGGTAAACAGGTAGGTATTGAAAATCATATAGTGCAAAATGATTTCTATACTCGTTTAGTAAATGATAAAGAAATCTATATCTGAAACACGTAGTACAGTGCACTGTACAGCAATAACTATACCTACAAACAATAATAAGAAAATTATATCAGAGCACGTATCTAATTAATACCAAACGATTATTTAGGATTAAGTCGAAGTAACGCCCCTAAATTTTGCCCCTTCTATTTATAGTCTAGTCAACAAGTGCTTTTTTGGTCAACTTTTTTCAGCAGTCTCGGAAATATATGAACGAGGTGTCATTCGATTCGGAATGGCATGTAGATGATTTTTGAAAAATTCACGTTCCGTTTGCAAAAGTTATAAACAATTAACAAAAAAAAACAAGGGGCTTCGTTTTTTGCAAATATCTCAAAAACTAATTGAGTTTTTCAAATCTAAAAAAAGATTAAAAAAGAGGAGGATATTTCCTAAAAAATAGTCTCGACTCCCGGAATTGTAGGATCAATATTTATCTCAAAAACTCAATTCGTTTTTGAGATATTTGCAAAAAACGAAATCCCATTTTTTTAAGTTAATTGTTTATAACTTTTGCAATTTTTGCAATTGGTACTTGAATTTTTTCAAAAATCATCTACATGTAACTCCGAATCAAATGACACCTCGTTCATATTTTGCCGAGACTGTTGAAAAAGACCAAAAAAGCACTTGTTGACTAGACTATTAGGTTCACCAACCAAATACATTATGTATTTAGTTGGCGAGCCTTTTATCGTTAGTTAGCTATAGTATCTTCTTACAGAAAACCCCAATAATATTTTCACGAATCGGAAATCGAATCCGAAACCATAGAATCAGCATGCACTTACCCTTAAGCTACTGGACACAGTAATATAGTTAATTATTTTAGAAAATAAGAGAAACTGTAACATATTTTCCAAGATCATTTTACCATTTGTGAAATCAAATATCTCTGAAGTACGATGCCTTTGAAATGAATGTAGTAACAGAGCTATTCAAACGGAACGACCTTACGTTTGATCGCCGTCTTGTCTGAGGACCTACGAATAGTTCTCTTAGCTCTCGGCCCATGCGAGAGAGAGAGGAGGGAAGAGTCTTACATGGACGACATTTTTAAAGAGGCGCTTTCGAAAATGAAATAAGGCATGACATGTCGTCGATGACGTATTGACTTCCTAGGGTGGTACGGACCACCATCTCATAAAGCACAGTCATTGCATGCGTGAAAACGAGGCAAAGCTATTTTTTGTAACTCGCTGTCTCCTTTATACCATGATCATGTTATAAGATGATGGTTAAGCTCCAGAACTATCAGAACACGTGGTACGCCACCATATTAACAAACTTAATCGTCACTTAAGCATATTTATTACCTTACCGAGCCGCAATACTTTGTCAACTGCCTGAACCAATAGGTTTTCAATTATATCTTTCATTCCGACAATCTACAGGTAAATAGAGAAGATAAAAAGAGATTAAGCAAATATTTACCTTTAGTCTTATCGTCTTCGCCGCCAACCCAGATAGTGCCTTTGTAATCCTTCAGCGCCTTCCCGACCTCTTCAGCGACCGGCATGAACATTTCAATCGTAGCGATGGCCTTCACGTTGCAGTCTGAGAACTGGCGCTTTACTTCCTCTGCAATTAACAAAACATATTTTACATACTGGCTCACGATTGCATATCCTCCAAGCCACAGTAGTGTTACATCAACATCGCTACATTTATTTTGGACAAGTTTTCCGATGCATTGTCACCTACGTTTATGATTATTGCTACACTTATGAGGTCCGTAAAGTTATGTTATATGCCTAATAGCCTATGTTACTTTTGGATAAAGTAGGTAGCTTTCTATGATAGAAGTAGGATTTAATCCGTTCTGTAGTTTTAGAGTTTACTCATTACAAACGAAAATACAAACCAAATAATAGGATAGGTTACGATCCTACAGCCGTCAACCAAGCATATTGCTTCTAAAAAAAATGCCTTACAAAAAATCAATATCGCTTTGCCCGACCCGGAAATCGACCCCGGGGCGTCACAATTACGTATCAGCGAAACCGTAATCTATGCGAGGAGTTCAAGGAAGTAATTTACGTAAGTACAATATTTTGTTTAGAATATTAAATTGAATAGGTACTATTTGTTTATTAGGATTTTTTGTGCGAATGATTCTATAATTATTTTCTAGTTTACTTCTCTTCTAAAGAGAAATCTCATGGATCTCGAGAGTTTGAGCAGTATTGTTTGTGTGAGGTGTTACTCTGATGCAAAAGAAGAATCCAATCAGACTAGGTGATCGTAACGAAAATGAGCCTGGTTATACCCACTCTCATCTATACGAAGCTGCGAAGGTACGAATTCATCGTAGAAAGATGACTTGTACAACCATCGACAGTATTGTGACTTCTTAAGAGGGTCTGACAACCCACACACCACAACATTACGGGACGGATAATTGACTGCAATCTTCGGTAGAGGAATGGGAGTACACTACCAGTTGGACTGCTAAGCTCGAACTGTTCTACTTCTCATAAACGTCCAAGTCATATTAGAAACATGAATGTCATTAGGCCTATAACTGAACAACCATCCACCGTCAACTAGTGTATGCCCAAAGCTACACAGGCATGTAAGTTAAGTTCATTGCAGGCCAATTACAACCAAAAGCGATTTCTTTAGAAATAAAGAAATGGGGTGATTAAATGAGAATAAAAGCGAAAATTTTAAAGAATAAAAAATAATATATAATTTGATTTCGATACTAATATGTAATTGCATAAGTTTACTTTCGATTTCGACTGGGAACTAATAGATTTAAAAAAGCTTGGAATGTAACCGTATCAGTCTGCTTTTGAATGGATAAGATTACAGATCAGTAACAAATTTGTAGTTAAGTGAGATTAGCTAGACAATATGACTTAATATGCGTTACCATAGTCAGATGTAGTTTTTCATAGTTTTATTGAATATTCATATTATTATGATGACGAAAAACTATATAGTTATGATCATTATTATGGGTCAACAGAGCTATTTTAAGAGCTAGGATTGCGTCTCTTATCGCAACATTACTGTAGTATGGCTGGTTTAAATATAATGGCGAATGTCTGTTCAATAATTCATTGAATGTAAGATGATAAAGACTGGGATTGCCGCTGAACGGTTTAAAGTGGGCTCAACTGAATATCTATGATTTAACTAGGGTTGTCATCTAAAGTACTATGTAAAAGATAATTATTATTATAATAAAGAAATCTTACTAAAACTACAATATTTAGATTCTGTAAACTAGTATTATATTTATAATGTTGTTATACTTAGTTCCCCAAAGCATTATATAAATTATGATTACAAATCCATAATTTTTTATATAAATATTTGCCAACCCTATCAACTCGGAAATTACTCCACCGTCTAAACAAACATAGATACCTACTTACATACTATACAAGTTATCAGACTAAATAAAGTCATCGCCGTTCATTAGAATCATCACATTGCACTTTAAACCTTAATTACTGCCGTGAACTGCACACAGAGATAACATAGCGCACGTGGCAGTTGGGTAAGCAGCCGTCTGATTTCCTCGACCTTGACTGCAGTTGAGTAATCATTAACTATCGTTAATTGTTGCTAGATCAAATGCATGTATTGTGCCGTACTCTCTATGTTATTATACACGTTTTCTATTCCTTTATAATTGCACGCTGCAACACAATGTTACCTACATGAATCAATTTAGTTTAATAGTGTTGTTAATCGATTTGTTACATTCTGCATCCTTTACACATTCATCAGTAAGAAACGATTTGAATTGATTTACTACTTTATAGGCAGTTGATAGTAGATAGATATATTTATTTAAAGGAGATTATTATATTAGACCAGTTTATAGACTGTGGCACTACTGGGCACGAACCTCTTTTTGGTACGCGAAAGGTCAAGCCATAGACCACCACACCGCCAGAATTTAATGGAAAAAGTAAATTCAGAAATAATTAAATAGATTGTACGATTATAATAGTTAAAATCAATCACGCAATATAAAATAAGTAGGGCACAGGCGGATCGTCACTTAGACTAGGCATTACGCCGATATTAGCACAACTGCTAGCGAAGTAACTACCTCTAACTTTTAGAAAACCGTAGCTTAATACTTTTACGTGGTGATACTGCGAATATTTAGTAGGGTCGTCAAGCTCCTTATTAAGGAAACGCTTAGGTAGGTATCAGAAGGGAACCACAAAACTTTGTTCCTGGCGCTGTCAGCACAGCGTTGTGAGCCGCGCAAGTACAACCTATGTACTGCTAATGTTGCAAGCATCTATAGTTTACGATACCTAAGCTGTAGAAAAACATGAGTTGAAAAGATAGGTTTCCTCTTTAAGATCATAATGAAGCATCGCAATTGTATTAGTTTAGCAGTTAAGTTGTGTGCTGACTATGCAATTACGTGATACAATTTGATTGCAACCTCCCTGTTTATGCTCTAGGTACGATAGAATGACTATTAAGTTTATTACTTAGCATATATGTATATTATAATATGCTAATTAATCTGTAACTGAGAAGTAAAATATACGACGTCCGCTTTTTGTAATGAATTTTTTACGGATTTTGGGTCCCAAATGTGCAGTCTAAGAAGTGCTAAGAACAAAAATAGGTTATTTAAAAAGTTGACTTACATAGGTATTATTCTTTACCTCTCAGCTGCAGTAGTATTATTGGGATAATGAGAAAAGATTATACCATTTCTATTTGCAAAAAAAAAAGAATTTAGCAATATCTTCAACGTGTTAATCGGATTACGCCAGTCACGTCTTAATAAGTTAGCATTTAAAGTCATCGGCACACGCAGATTCGCTGAAAAATAGCACTGTATTTTAAGCAATCATTCAATTAGTAGGCACAAAATAAAGAAGTAGATATATTGATGCAAATTAACTAAATAATAGTATTTAGTACCTACTGTGTTTGTCGATAACATCAAACGTTTTATACATGCGACAAGACGAGCCCTTTTCTAAATCTTATTATCTACGTTAGTAGACATGACAATTTTTATCTAATCATAAACATAATAGAACAAGTAAATATCTGTAGTTGTAAACAGTTATTTACCCACAAGATAACACTTCTCAGGCGTAGGTACTGCGATAAAATCCTAACTAATATTATAAAAGCGAAAATGAGTTTGTTTGTTTGTTACCTTTTCACGCCTAAACCACTGAACCAATCATTCTGAAATTTTTCATATACATTGTCAGGTGTACAGAAACGGATACGGGCTACCTTTCATCTCGACAAAAATTACTGTTCCCGAAGAAAACAACAATAACGTTCTTATGTTAATAGATGGTGCCACGTGTCTTTCGAATCATGATTGAATTATATTATTACAAGCAGAGTACAACCCGAATTGATTGTCAAATTTTAAATTAACGCGAGCGAAGCCGCAGGCAAAAGCTAGTAAACAATATTTTTAATTATAGGTACGTATTTGGCTATTAAAATTATGGTTTATAGACGGAAGGTTTCATTGTATTTTTATATTTTCCTTAAAAATATTACAAGTAATAAATAACATCGTATAGTTATAGATAATGACTGATATACATAAAGTCAAATTTAATACTTTTAAGGCCATTAATACACTAATCAGGTAAGATACGGATGTACTTCAGGAAAAACGTGAAAAGTAGTTATCACGGCTGATAAAATACTGGGTAACGGCTGAATGAACCTACATCAGTTCAGACAGGCCAAGGTTTATCTATCTACCTATCTATACTTATAATAAAACTGTAGAGAGGTCAATTCTGTACATCGAATATATATTCAAAATTAATATTGGAGGATGAATGGTGATCGACACTGATGACAAAAATGCAATCAGTAAATTTTTTGTCTGTCTGTCTGTCTGTCTGTATGTGCACGCATGGGTCAAAAACTACTGAAGGGATTTTAACCAAACTTGGTACGATTGTAGTCCATACTCCTGGGCAGGTTATAGGCTATATAACATAACGCTAAGACACATAGGAGCTGAGCAGTGACGATAAATTTGGAGCAAGTCGGACGAAAATGCGCTTTCGAGCTCTTATCCTCGCATACGTTGATCATACACCAAAAGTATGTATTACAAAGACGATGGTCTTCAAAAGATCTACAAAAAAGTCCTTAATAGTATATATCTATCTTTTATAAATTAGCCACAATAACGTGTTTAATCATTAGGCATTTCTTCAAAGTGTATTAAAATACATAAATATATTGTATTTCACATAGATATATCTTTATCAAACTCCCATATTCAAAAAGTACACTTTAATATTTATATTATAAAAAAAATATAGGAATCGGTTTATAAACACACAAGATATAGATGAAATAAAACTTCCAAATCTCGCCGCGCCAGTATGGGTACGGCTATACGGTTGATTGTTGTTTAACGCGCGAAACGGCCATCCGCTGCATTTATAAAAAGACGGGGGCGCTCACGCGCCGACTTCACTCACATTTTGTTTGTTTGGTTGAATGCGGTAATCTAAAGAACTACGGGTAAAAATTAGAAAAATATTTCAGTGTTGGATAGCCCATTTATAGAGGAAGGCTATAGGCTATATAACATCACGCTACGACCAATAGGAGCGGAGCATAAATGAAAAATATTGCAACAACTAGGAAAATTCTCTTATGTGAAGCAGACAAAGTTGCGCGGGTCAGCTAGTAATTAATATTTTCTTTTGACATTCCTTTTTAAACAATTTTCTTTTTTAAATTTTATTATAATTTTTGACATGACTACTTATTGATTTGTTTTTATTTATTATTTTAGTTTTGATTTACTTAATTTTTTATCTTATTTGCAATGTTGTTTTTTATTAAATTGATTGTCTACTTAATATATTCACACACAATGTTAAAATTGTTATTGAATTAATAAGTGAAATGAAATGAAATGAAAACTATGCAAAATTATAACGCTTATGTATTTTGTTTCAATTTCGGACTTGTTCGACGATTCTAGTCACTGTCTGCATGCTGGGAAGAAACCCAGATAAATGGAGTTCAAAAGGCGAACAACAGAATCGCGTGAATATTTAAGGAATTCAGTCCGCAATTTTAATTTATAAATAAGTAACTACTGTGTCAATACAAAAACCAAATTATTATGAATATTATATAAAACTATTAATTTAATACAATATTTGCTTGACTTGAATCCATTGATGTATGGGTTTTTATATATCAATGCTTGAATCGTAAGAAAAATATACATAAGTAGTCCTTTTATTTTATATGACTGATCTACATCTTCTTAATCCATCAGAGTAGACCAAACAATGGAGGATATGAGGATAAGACAAGATCCTTCGTTCATGGAACATTCAAAACAGCTAATGACAAGATAATACCAAAGAAAAGCTTAAGATGTTACTAGGAAAAAAAGAGCCATCTTGTAATAAAATAATACTTTTTGATGTCCTAAAATGACTACAATACTAAAAAACGTATAACGATAAACATATCATCATACACAAAGTTTTGACTTGTACGAAGAACTTACCTGCCGTATACAGAGGGTTGGCGAAGGTCACAACCAGCCCAGCCTTCATAGCTCCATGTATAAGGACGACAAACTCAGGGATGTTGGGCAGAATGAGTCCCAGTCTCTCCCCTGGTGCTAATCGCAAATGTCCAGCGAGGGCTCCGGCGCATCTCTCAATCATCATACGCATCATGTTATAGTCGTAACCACGACCTGAAGCGCCGCATGTCTGAATTAAAATTAAATGATTAAGAGATTAGTAACAAGTGAATGACATTTAATCGATCTTCAGTCACCTACTATTTAGCGTGGGTAGGTACTTCTTCTTTTTTCGGTCAACTAATCTTTGTCTGATTCTAACCTGTTTCAGTTCTAGAGCATCGAATAGAGACTCAGTAGTAGTGTCTCACTAAGATTAGGACTAATGTTTATGGCATTAACACATTCGCATCCTAATAACTTTTACACGCTTCATATGCCATACCACCATAAATTTTACTAGTGAGCCAGCTAACGGGGTCCTTGGTATTATACATGCGCTGGGGTGAGCCCAAGGCGTGGGTATGTGGTATACAGCAAACCCCTCTTGTTATTAGGAATATGGTCATAGTTCTTCTAGATATAGGATTCCTGGAAGTTTTCTAGTGCCATTTTCTAGTTAGAACGTACATTCAGTAAGATATGGTATATTCGTTGTTATCATGAGACATTAAAATCGTCAACCTTTTTAGAAAGATCATTTAAATATTTTAATTACTAATGTTTTTCTAAACCTACATTTTCCACACCCTTTTATTTACTAATTTTCTTTTTACTTATAATTTTTCAGATCAGCACAAGATTACCTAACGTGGTAATAACTTAATTAGCGAAACGCAAAATGTTAATTCCGAAACTCAGAATATAAAACTTTGCTAAAGAAAAAGAAAACCAGGGTGTCAACAGACAGCCAGGAAACCTGTCTCGCAAGATAAATTAGGTACCAGATTCTGAACCTTTTGATGATTTATCCTACTCTATAGAAATTGATAAATATATTAACAAAAATATCTACCACTATCGCAACAAGAGAAATTTGTACTATGACGGAATAAAAAGGTTGCAACATGAGTGCAAGAAAGCAATTTCAATGTACCTAACGAATATTATTGTATTGCTTTAGCTCTAGTACGTAATTATTAGCCAGAACTGTAACTCGGAGCGGAGACCTGGTGACCTATAACACAGGTTTTTACCTAGCTTAGGCACCAGTCCTCCACAATATTGTTTTTGAGAAACTGTATTACTTACTAAGCATAATGTTTGTAAATATCTGAAATATTGTGGTGAGAAAAATAAACATATTTTATTATTATTATTTATTATATTTTTAATAAAATTGGATACTAATGTTTTAAGCTAATAAAAAACATTAACACAAGTCAGTTTTTTATTTTTTACTTCGTACTTTAGTTTGAATAAAAATTATTCGTATAACTTCAAATCATCGATATTACATTTAAATTAATAGGTATAAATTGCATTTTATAATTGATTAAAATGTCCTTAAATTAAGTTAATTTTGTGAATAACATTGAAGTTGTATGCATAATATTATTGTTTACCAGCTCTGTTACACAACTCACGCGGCGGTTCCTTGGCATCTAGGAAGAAATAAAAAATATAAAAAAAGCAAATATGTTTAAATCTAAAAACCAACACCTACACTAGGAAGATCTGTTAAATAAATACACTTACTGTAGTATTTCATTTTTATTTTTGACTAGCTGTTACCTGCGACTTCGTCCGCGTATATTTTAACTAAAAAGTGTTTGTCGCCGCGGAACCCAACTATATTTATCTGCCCAAGTTACCTAAATTGCGTAGTTTTTATAGTGTAAAGCTAGATAATAGCATGGCTTACTCAAAAACAACATTTAAATATGCTTCGTCGTTAGATTACACGCTGTCCCAGAATGCGTAAGAAAAATAAAGGTTCACAGCTCCTCCCCCGTAGGTGATAGCGTGATAATATGTTGACCCGACCTGTTAGTAATATTCATGCAAAATTTGAAGTAAATCCATGCAGTACTTTTTGAGATAAGTTCGGACATACATACAGAGAAACAGACAAAAATTCTAAAAACTATATTTTTGGCTTCGATATCGATTGTAGATCACGCCCCAAGTATTCTTTTAAAAAATATTCAATGTACAGTTTTGACTTTCCTACGATTTTATTATATGTAGGTATAGATTGTGTATTTGCAAAGGAAACATGTTTTCAACGTGAGCCCTTGATGTGGGTTCCTGTGCCCTCAAATGCGGCAATAGTGAGCCCAGGACGTGGATCCAAGGCAATGAATGTGTTATGGTCATAATTTTATTCTGTAAAAAAATCTTATAGGAACTTATTCCAGGTTCCCTGCTGTTGAGAATTACATACGAGAAATTTAAAATATCGACAGTACACATAAATATATTTTTTTTTCTGTACTTAAAGGTTAAACTTCGAACGAGGTTAATTGACACAAAACCAAAGTCACAAGATCTATATTAAAGAAATCTGCTCAAAGTCCAGCATTTGATATTGAAATAACGTGTAAACGTGCTACACAGAATATTTGGCACGCGACCATATCAGTGTGAGCTCTTATACTTTATATTCATAAATAAAAAACTCAAATGAACTTGTAAATAACAGAACAACATTTCTGATATCACAGCACTGTTATAGTAAAGTTGTTATTGGAGATATTTTGGAAGTCATTAAACACAAATAACATACCTACCTATTATTATAGCTATGAACAAAAGTACCGTCAAACAAAAGTACCTACTTAGCTGCGTACTAATATGAAGATGATGACCAAAGTTCTAGAAATTAGGTCTGTGCCAACATTACTGTGGGTATCTACAATCAAACAAAAATTTTTTTCCCTCAGGCCCCGATCTCATTGAATTGTAGGTCATGGAATTATTTTTTGATAATGTTAAAAATATAACACTAGGTAATTATCTAACTTTGTGACGTGTTGCATATTGACCATGAAAAGATTAACGCACTTCTATTTTTTGCCCTCGGCTATATTGGAGTGACGTTCGCTTTTGATTTGGGCATATTTTGCATAACTGTAATTCAAATCACAGGCTGCTTTTAATCCCTTCAAACTTAGAACAATATGGTAGGACGTTCGTTATTCGTTTTAGAATCTACAGCAACTAAGTAGGAAGATATTAGGCCTTACAAACTGAAAGGACAGGCAGTTAAATGTACCTATCTCGGCACGTGCCTACCTGATATTTTGTAGTAAGTACATTACATATTATATGGCCGACTAGTCAACAATTGTCTATCTCAAGGTTAGCTCTAAACGACAACGTTTTAACTTATAGTTAATTCAAGTAATACACTAGTACCTATAAAGTAATCGCTACATATACCTACATGCAAAAATTTATGTATTTCTATTTTCCGCTTAACAAGGTTTTTGATCTATTGTTTATGAATATGATACCGCCTTATGTGTAGGTAGGTACCTACCTATCTATTACTTTAAATAGTGGAGTATTCCGCTTTCGGCGCCAACTTTTACGGCACCTATGGTTTCGGCACCTAAGCTATTCCACTTTCAGCACCAATAGGTATTTTATTCCACATTCGACAGTTTCGACACCAAGCAAAAATATCTATTGGTGCTGAAAGTGGAATAGCTTAGGTGCCGAAAAAATTGGTGCCGAAAGCGGAATACTCCTAAATAGTTTACCTACCTCGTATTCCAAAAAAAATGAATAGGTACCTACCTAATGCAACTTAGAAAAAAAACCATGGCACCTGCCATGGTTTTATCTATACGAGGTACATACAGCATTGTACACAATCTTCAAATTGCGTACACCGTAACTAGGTTAGAAGAAATTTTGAGCAATTTCGAAAAGTCTATACTTATAACTTAGATTGCGCTAGGTCTCACCTAAAATATTATTAGAACCCACAGCCGTACGAAAAATGTATCATACTTATTATTAATTCTGCTACACCAAAAATGGAATGAGGGCACAGCATAGGTCCCGGTTCTAATTGGGAGAGATCTATCTAGGTACTTAACTCCCGGTCTCCCTTAACCCCGGTGATAAAGGATGCATAACGGATTTGTTCATAACAAAAAGTTCAGGCATACAACTTGACGATAGATTGAAGACACATAAGTATTAGCAAATTATTTTAAACGGTCTATTTAAAATGCTTTACAAAATCAAAGATAGATTTATTCATCATAAACGCGCAAGAAACGCCAGGATTACTGCTAGTGAACAAAATTTTTTCCAATTTTATTGAGATGCATGTTTGGCACACCGTAGACTTGTAGCCCTAACCTTCAAATAGGTACGGACTATTTATAAGTCCCTATCACTCTCGTCTAACATCCGTATAGAATAACGAACTTTGTACTAATACCTACCTAACTGTGTAGCGATGCAATGCACACAGATTTAATAGTACGTAATTGGACGTAAATAACAACTACACTCGGTCTACATACTTAATAATAAAATACTGTGCAATTTATTATGCTGGAATGAACCTGGAACGAACATTTATTTTTTTATATGTGGCACTGGAAACTTGAATGACCAAACTGATGTTAACTATTTTTTAATTTAATAAATTCTATTAATATACTTACTACTGAAGGTTCATCTGCCCAAGATTCGACGTCCGAAAACACATAATCGGTTAAAGTTTCATTCCCAATTTGTATCTCACCCCATGGCGAATTTAAATGTTTATAGTCCACAGCTGTCGCAGTTTGAGTAGATAAACTTCTAGTCGAGAGTCGATTGCATGAAACACGAATTACTTTAGGCTTCTTGCTTTGTTTAGCACAAGATAACGAATTAAATATTTGCCGCGACACATTCCCGCGCAAAACTTTCAAATGAGACATGTTTCCGCTGACAATGTTTACCCGTGAAGCGTTGGCGCGTAAATGTTACCCGCCGCTTCCACTGGCGAGTTTTGGCGCGTTCTCCGCAGCCGACGAGGGCAAGGTCCATTTACTTATTTAACCTGTTTGTTGTGGCTGTGATGAAAACTCATAATAAACAGTAGGCTACGTACTTTACGAAAGCAACATTATCATTGTAGTAATGAATGGGTCACGATACTGCCTGCTCTGTCTACCTACTTGATACTTACCTACTATGTCTTTATAATCATTAGGACAGCTGTTATGAGCGTTGAACTGATAAATAGATTAGCAAATATTTGTTAATTGTATAATAGAGACAGGGTTCAATAAAATACAGTATTAAAATAACAACAACCATTTTATTTGTGTCAGACAAAAATATTCCTTGACCCGTTTGTCACTCTATGATTTAAACCTTACTGATAAAATTTAATAAATTATGTAACAAATCAGGCATTTGGACGTTTTGAACACATAATCGTAAAGCCCATATTTATACATGTATTTGTTCCATGCCAAGACATTATAAATTAAAATATATAAACTATCACCTATATTTTATCACAAAATTATTAATGGGAAGAGTGTGTACATAATATTTACAGAACATTTTCAATAAGATAATATCTATCACTAACGTCAGGAAATAAAGAGCAATCACTGAGGTACATTATACACTAGGTACAATCAACTAATCTATGTATTATATAATAATCGTATGTACCGTTAAAAGGCTGTATAGCATCGAATATTGCATAAATCTTGATACATAACTAACCGAATCGCCTCTAAACATAGCCAAACCAACATGGTAAATAATATAAAATAATAAACAACCTCTTTAGTATATATTATATAATATACTTTATATTTATAAATTTTGGTAAACAATAACGTTTCACGATTTATGCACTTGCTGTTGGTTCTGCTTGGTTTTTGCCGTGAAGTTCTGATGGGTGATGAGTTCCCGGAAAAAGCCATCCTGCTTCGCCATTAGATCAGCATACGAACCTTTCTCAACTACAACACCGTTTTCTAAGACTGCAACCTCGTCAGCCGACTGTATAGTGCTCAGTCTATGCGCTATAGTAAGAACCGAACGATCTTTGCTGATCTCTTTTAAAGCTTTGTCGACTAAGTACTCCGAGTAAGTGTCTAATGCTGAGGTAGCTTCATCTAGTATAAGAATTTTTGGGTTCTGTAACAAAGAGTATGATTAACGTCTAAAGTTATTTAGCAATGCCGATTTTGTAAGTAAGTCTTTCACGACAGGTATATAAATGACTAACTTATATTAACAGCTGCATGCAAAGAAGCACGTACTGTCGTCTACTATTATTATCATTAAATTTGCGAAATGGGGACCAAAAAAGTTATTTTATAGAATAGGTTGTAACTATATTGGATTTCAATAAACATACGCAAAGCACTGTTCCTAAAGGCGGCATTTCATATGGCTATTTGTATTTGGTATTGGGTGTTTGCTGTACTTGGGCGAATATTTGACAAATAGGCAAACATACAGGTATTGGCAACTATGACCGTCTACACATGGAGCCAAATAACGCGTCAAATAACAAATACACAAACATTTTCAATGAGCAGAGGCAATTATTTACCAACAGTATAGACGTCTTCAAACTTGCAGCAGGATTTTATGAATCACTACCTATGTGAAAAAATAACTTTCAAGACAACGGCCTGGGATATCAAGTTGACAGCCAGCGCATTTGAAATTGACATGACTTGCCACCAACGCTGGCCATTGTGTGGATGGTTTAGTTGCGTATTTGCTATTTGCCGTCTTTGATAATCTATTTGATGTGCGTCAAAAAACCGACAAGCACACGGTAACGCGTGTTTGGTATTTGCTGTACTTGTCAATTAGGCAAGAAAGGCAAATACTTTGCCACACAAACCATCTACACATGGTTATTATTTGTCAAATTTATCAAATACGCAAATACAAACAGCCATGTGAAGTGCCCCCATAAAAGTAATGCTGTGTTTTTCTTGCCAACAATAGGTATAAAGAGGACGTTCTAACATCGATGTTAGTCATAAACCTTTTGAGTGGCAATAGCACACCAGCGGCCAAACACAATAGGTTTTCAATCATGTCTGACATTCTAACAATTGACAGGTTAAAGAAAGGTATACTGTCAAATCCTGCTTGCTTTAAAATCTTAAAAACGTTCGCCTAGGAAAGCCTGGTAGCTCAGACTTGGCGTGGTTACACTGTGTGTATGTTGTATAGCCAATAGGCAGTTAATCAGTCAAAGTCAAAATCATTTATTCATTTAGGTCACAATGTAACATTTACGAACGTCAAAATATATAGGTTAGTGAGTTTACTAAGTTACTAAAGTTACATCTAGGTAAGTTGCTAGGTTTAGGCAAAGGGTTGAGCCTATGAGAAGAAACCTGCAAGAAACTCACGGGGTTTAAGTGGTATCGTATAAACATAGGGCTTCATTACCTTAACTATAGCCCGAGCTATGGCCACTCTTTGCTTCTGTCCGCCACTGAGTTGTCCGCCCCTCGCCCCCACTTGTCGGTCCCACCCGAGGGCGGTCGCTGCCACTAGTTCTTGTAGATGCGCTGTGCGAGCTGCAGACATCCAGGCTGGCTCTTTCTATTAACAAAATAAAATATTTTAACAAACATGTATATATAAATAATAAAATAATATTAATATCAACTCTGTATTAAACGTCCGACTGCTGGGCACGGGCTCGTGAGAGGGGTTAGACCTAGGCTGTCAGACATAGTCCTACGCTGGCCCAGTGCGGGTAGGCAGATTTTACATATCTTCGACAACATTATGGAAAACTCTCAGACATACAGGATTTCTCACGATCTTATCCTTTACAGTTAAAGCGACCAATAATTAACTATTTAATAAGCACATAACTTCGAAAAGTCGAAGGATCGAACTCGAGACCTGCGCATGGCAGTCCTATGGTCTCCAACTAGGCTATCGTTGCTAGCATAGGCATACATACCTTTCCTAATTAGTCTTACTAAAATATAAAATCATTATATAATAATAACAATTAAACAATGAACGGAAAACGATAATTACATGGCAAAACCTAGATTTATTAAATTAATTAAGATATTTAAATTTCAGTACCTTTTTAAATAAATTTCATTATTATGTTATAACTCGCTGTTGTTTGCGTAATATCCTAATAATTTAATTATGTAAGGTATGGTCTAGATGTAATTAAGTACTTATTAGTATATTTCATCACATTCTTTTAGGGCTTAGGTGAACGATATATATAAATCTAATCGTTCCCAGTTTGATTACAGAAATTACAAACAACGTCATTTTTGCATCTATATAGATTTATAGAATGCGAAAATAAGTCTGTCTGTTACGTTTTAACAACAAAACTGATAAACTGATTGCGATGTATTTTGATATGGAGCTTCAACCCCGAATAGTAACAGCTAGAATGTATGCAGCGTTAAAATATTATCTTGTTAAACACATTTTTGACATTAGGTCAAGTGCCAGATAAAGGGTGGACTTTGATGCCTGTGCGATAAAAATGTTGTATTTTTGCAGTATTTGCGTATTATGGCAATCAAGCAAAAATAAATGCGCATGATATTAGTTTTAAAGTCCGTCTTAGAACGATAACAACACCTTAAAAATACCGTGTAAAGTTAACCTCAACGACGTAATAAAAACGTATAAATAAAATTTAAATTGGTGCTGATTTTTTTTTTAAGATGATTTGTATGAACTCTGTGCTCGTTTGCAAAAGGGGCATCAGACATTATATACCTACTATAATAATGTCCTCCAGACCAAATTTCGGTCACGGCGGCCAGTCTTAACGGAGACTGGCCATCTGCGTAAGAGATATTATAGTGCACAAGTGTGTGCGCAAACACAAATGCACTCTCTGTTCCCTAACTCTCATGATCCGATGGGACGGTCATCCGACACGACCGGAGAGAGATCAGGCGCAGGCGGCTTTACGTGCTTTCCGAGACACGGGGGTATCTAGCACCGCCAACTTCTTAACTCCGGACTCGTATTGACATTTCTTAACAAACCCAATAACTTTTTCTTCGCCCGACCCGAGATTCGAACCCGAGAGCTCGTGCACAGCAGTCGCATTCACTACCGCTGAGCCACGGAGGCAGTAAAATATATATACTAAAGCAGTCTCAAAGCACCTGGAGAAATAAAAGACCTGGCAAACAGAATATCCAAAGAAATACGCATCGGAGATGTTTCCAGCGTCAGTAAAATCGTTCAGACCCCCGTCTCGTTCAATATAACCCTTCTTGTTTTTATTTTTATGACGTCGGTACTTTCTATTTAATATTTGCACCCAGTATATTAACCGCAGCTGGCGGTGAGGGATGGATCTATAAACCATTTTGCTAAATTATGTTTGCAGCGGCATACTTGCGTACGCAGACGACTGCATTTCAACAACCGGGTGGCAGTTTCTTGAGCTTTCACACACTTATAGAGAATCATGTACCACCATGGTACATGCTTCTCTTTCCACATTTTGCTTTGTCCTACAGGTGATTTGTTGGATGGATAGCCTGGATGGCCTAGTAGAGTGCACGAAGCTCTTATGATTTTTAAGTTTGGTGACATTTGTAAATATATTTGTATGTCAATATCAGTGGAAGTAACTGATGAACCGCCAAAGCCAAGTTACTAGCACACAGAAAGTGCTGAGCATGTTGGGTATCAGTATCAGGCCGGGACTCCACCAAAGCGGAGAGGAGATGTTTTTTAAACAACCAATAGAATTGTGTTATTGACACATCCCCTCTCCGCTCAGCTTTAGTGGAGTTCGCTGTGCGGAGATGTGTAATATTTGTATGGCGCGATGGAAGCGGAGATGTGAGCGGCGTACAGTGAGCGATGTCACTCAACGCCTCGCACCCGAGCTGAAGAACATCTCTTCTCGCATAGCACACAGCACACCGCACACATCTCCGCTTTGGTGGAGTCCCGGCCTTAGGCTATATATATATATTATATATATATATATATATATATATATATATATATATATATATATATATATATATATATATATATATATATATATAAGATATTTAGTCTCAGTAAGTTCGACTCAGCAGTCGTAGCGGCACATCGGCGACCAGACACAATAGGTTTTTAATTATGTACAATAATGTCATACATAATTATACATAACTTAATTATGTATAATAATTACATTGACAGGTTAAGCGGATAATTAACACGCAACATGTTGGCTATCTAGAAGATCACTTCTTAAGCAATGCTTGCTAATATCACGCAGCTACCGACGGTGTGACGACATCCCTAGACCACATGATAACTAACATAACCAACATCTGGTTTCTGCAAATCAATACAATATTGTATTAACAGACTGTCTGATTATTAGCAACAGCTAATTAAATCGCTTGACATGGATTTGATTTTGACACGTCGACGATTAGCTTTTAGGAACCGTGTGTTAGTCCTGCTAGCAAGTTACTGACCCTTTACAAACCGACAATAATCTGTGTGCTGAGGATGATCCAAGGATCACTATTCCAGTCAGTTGACTGATTGGAATAGTGATCCTTGACCACCAAGGCAACATCAGGTTGTTTAGCTGCGATCTTCTGCATGATAAACAAAGGTACTTTTTAGCATCTCCACTGTAAACAATATCTCCAATGAAAGCGGGGATCGCACTTAACCTCAATTCTCATTTTCAGTCTAAGAGCAACGGATCAAAATATATAGTTTTTATATTATGTTGGTAGTATTTTTGTTTAAAGTTTTTAAAGGGTCATGCCAGTATTAGGCCCAGAGGTGCACAAGAAATTGGCTATACTAAAACAATATATTAATATTTATCCTAGTTCTTTCTTGTATTTATTATTCTGTACAAGACGGTAATATTTTCTAAAAATATTAAACAAGAAAACGACTAAACTAGGTATGTCATGGAAGTTGCAAGCAAGTATATTGAATTAATATATTTTGTGAAAATGTTCCCTTTACACAAAATATATTAACAGGTAATTAATCAAAATAGTAATTTACCATTGCTATATTATATAATTATTATTTTAATCATTAATTAAATTTTTATACAAAACTAATAAAAATCTAATAATTATTATTATTTTTATCTTTGGAAGATTGCTTTGATTAACTTAAAGTAATGTCTATTATCGATGTATTGAGGTTTTGTGTTTATTATGGCAAAACCATCTCTAACTTTTATGACGCCGGAAAACGTAAATGTCAATATCATTACTTGTTTTGCAACTCCATTGTGACGGTTAGTGTTTATTTATTGCGGTTAATATCGACGACTTTTACCTATAAGCTATAAAACTGCAATGTATTCTGTTTTATTTCATTCCTAATCGATTGTACTCATTAATAAATTAAAATAATCTATAAAATGATATAGCACATAATTTAATATAAATTGTATTGTCGTGTCCATCGTGTCGCTTAATGTCGCCTTTGACCGAATGCAGTATTGTAAGCGGTGCGGCTGATATTAGGGCAGCAATTTCTAATTTGAGAGGTGATTCTGATTACTACGCCTATGCTGAAAGGACTCTATAAATTTCGTTAAAATGTATCCTTACAAGTGGACAATTTTACGTTTTGTAGCTGCCGTCTATAAATTCCTATGTCTATGCTAAAAGGACGAAGCGCGCAGATGTTTTCTTTGAAACGGCACATTAGATTTCATTTTGTTCTGACTTACCTACTTTATGATCACAACTGTATTATAATTTATTTTTCTTTCAGAACAATCGAATTGCAAATTATTAGCATTCTTTTTAACTCCTGAGCTAATCAAAAATGCTAGTTTAAGAAGTGGATTCACGACGGTAATGTGTAAGATGCGTGATCTTGGACAATCGTGATAATCCAATGGATAAGGCATTAAAGTTGCGTTGCGTATTACGTTCAATCACTACATATTATAAAACAAAGTCTCCCGCCGCGTCTGTACGTGATAAACTCAAAAACTACTGAACGGATTTTCATGCGGTTTTCACCAATAGACAGAGTGATTCATAAAGAAGGTTTAGGTGTATAATTTTTTAAGGTTCTGCTACCCGTGCGAAGCCGGGGCGGCATTACATTATAGTTCTTACTTTTCCATCTCCAATTGATACATCCTCTTCCATACCTTCAACAGCACCATATAGTATATTTTGTTTTATAGATCCACTAAATAATACAGGTTCCTGAAATAATAAAAACAGTCTCAATTATTATTTCGAAATGTTATAGTAAACTAACATCTAAATCGTATGCACGATAACCTTATGTCAAAAGAGATAAACAATACGGCTGTTATAATGAATTGTTATTTATTTTATTCTACACTAGTTATCTACATTAATATTACAGAGAGAAAAGATTTGTATTTTTGTTTTAAATAAACTCAAAAACGACTGTACCGTTTTTAATAATACTTTCATCGTTAGAGGTACTATCCATAATGTAATATAGACCATATTACTTATCACGAAGTAACACAGGCTATATTACATCACGATACAGAATACGGGAACGTAGCACTAAGCAAAAACGCGAATGAAACCGCGGGAGACATTTAGTTAGTTTCTAGTTATTCATAGAATTTCGTAGCAATAAAAAAAATGCATGTCGAAACGCGTGTGAAGTCTGCAAACTAGCATAGCGTCATCGGGTACCCTATGGTTTTACCCTTCAATCTGAGAAGGCCCGTACCCAACAGTACTGAAATTGTTAAAGTGGTTGTCTCGCCAACGCCAATCCGCTGAGTGTTGTAGGTTCAATTCCAACACGAAACAAAAATTTGTATGATTTTCAAATAGTTGCTCAGGGTCTGGTCGTTCTTTGTGTCCGTTGTCTGAATGTTTGTAAAGTCTCCGCGATAAATGAATAATTATACCAATGCGGGTGTTGCCATTTTAAGAAAAAGAAAATACAGAAATTATTGTTTATTTACCGGCAGACAAAAGTTGATTCTGTCGGTTAATATTATCCTTAAAGTTGCTTTGGTAATTTTATTGATTTTTATAAAATAAACTATAAAGCTTTTCAGATTCAGCGTTTTGATTCCAGCATAAGGATAATATCAACAAATACAGTTTGTATTGGATGATACCCAGCTATCGGTGCCTCTATTACATTAATCATTCAACGTAAATAAAGGACAAAAGACACAGTAGCGCATTTATTATATTAATTAGGATAATATTAGCCTTGTTTACGTATCTTCCACAGGTGGGCAGAGAACGGCACAGTATAAATATAGACTTGCCACAAATCAGAGTTTATTATAGGCGAAGGTATTGCAATCTGTCAATAGCGTAAACTGTTCAAAATCTTATTTTATATGAATTGATATTGAATTTTGATATTCATTTATTCTAAATAATGAGCATGTTAACCTATCAATTGTTGGTATACAAGACATAATTGAAAACCTTTTGTCTTGCCACCGGTATGCCGCTGCGATTTAATAGATTAAAAATAAAATTTCTGAAGCATCACTCGTCGCGTGCTGGTAGAAAACATTACAACTTTGAACGGACTACCAAGATTGAAGATTTCCACATATTAAAGACAAATAAACCCTATTTCCGTTTTGTAATAAAACACCTGCACCAACGGTAATCTTTGTATCGCGGCGACATTAACAATTTGTTGACCAAACAACTTTTTGTTCGTATGACTATCAAACTTACCCACCTAAGTGGGCTGGCAGTGACGAGGCGACCACTTAAACCACAGTGCGATCCATCCAGTCTAAGAGTAAGGTATATAAGTGTTACATCCACATTACATCAACTAGAAATCAGAAATCTCGTATAGACGATGGGCCTATTGACGTCTTCCGTAAACAGTCTTAAACTATATTACCATAATTCTCAACATACCTGACTAACATAACCTATATGACTCCTCAGCCACACTGGATCCAGATCTCTGATATCAATACCATCCATCAGTATTCTGCCCTTATCCGGGTCATATAGCCTCATGATTAACGCAGCGACCGTACTCTTGCCACATCCAGAACGCCCAACTAGAGCTATCGACTTTCCAGGTAACAGATGCAGGTTTAAACCCTTGATCAACGGCGCTTTTAGGTACGAATAATGAATGTTTTCGAGTACAATTTCGCCTCTCGGCTTCTTCGTTGGTCTTAGACCTCCTGAAAAGAAACATAGCAATTTATTGAGAGGCAGAGTATAGTAGCTTTTGCCCTAAATCTTTGAATCAGGCCTATTAGAGGAGAACCTCTACTATACAACAGATTAGAGATCTGTAAAGACCAACGGCCATATTTATAAAACTTCCAAGAGGGTTACAACTTGGATTGCCAACCGTACATTATAATAAAGTATTGTATACTGCAGGCCAAAAGTTTAAGGCCAGATTAATTAAAATAGGAAAATTAAATAAAACTCAAAAAATAAAGTAAGCGTTTGAGGTAACCTGTTTAGTCATCGAATAAAACACTGATTGACAGACAATATACTTTAATGCGTAAAGAAATATCAATAATCGATTCTATAAAGGGCTATAGTTGGCTAAACAGATTTTTCATAAAAAAATGCTCCTTTACATTGTATGACTTTTCTCACAAGACTCGCCATAAGAGCAATGAATTTATTGATGTGTCTTCTGATATATTGGTCCAACTTTCGCATAAAGTTATCCACATGTCTTCTTGCGAGGATGGGCTACGATTACGGACGTTCCTATCAAGCTCTTCCACAAAAATTCAATTAGATTGAGATCCAGGCTCTGAGGAGGCTACACCATATTTTTTAACACCTCTTGTACCTCTTTCTCTGGTAAATATCCCCTTCATAACTTTGAGCTATGCTTTAGATCAGAGGTTACCAGACCTTTTTCCTCATAGACCACTTTCAAAATTTAGCTGGTTCCGGTGGACCCCCTGCAGTTACATTTCTACCATATTGCTTGGCATTCGTATTTATATTGGTGAAGAATCAAACAAGTTCATGCAATTTTGATCAAATCTCTATGGGCTGACCTTTTTTTTTTAGTACATAATTCTCTACCGAAAAGGTTTTTACAAGTAACAGTCGCTGAGCTTCTTAAAATATTATCTGCCTACTTTGATAGGTGAAGACAAGCCAACATTTTAGTTCTTCACTATCGAAAGCAAATAAATTTTCGTGGACCCCGCTTACGAATTGTGAACCCCCATTTTTTTGTCACGCCAACGTAGACCTCCATCGAGTCTCCCGTGGACCCCTGGGGGTCCACCTGGACCACTTTGGGAACTACTGCTTTAGATCATTATCTTGTTGGAAAATGAATCCATCTCCAATTAATCGCAACCCGGAAGCAACGGCATTTTGTTCGAAAATATGTTTGTACCACTCCTATTTCGAAATTCCTTCAATTCTGATCAAGTCGTCAGTTCCTTGGCTAGAAAAGCAAACCCAGTCCATAATTAAACCACCACCATGCTTCACTGTAATTAGGACAACACAGTCTGGCATCATCATTTCTTGGGCGCTACGTCGAGCATAAATTCTTCGTTTTTGAACCGAATAGTTCAAATAAGGATTCATCGATCTAGAGAACTTTTTTTAAATCTTCTTCAGTCCAATTTCGATGGGGAAGAGCCCACTGCATCCGTTTTTTCTTGTTTTGTGGCCTTAACAGAGGTTTTCGAACGGCAACGCGATTATACAACTTCGCATCTCTCAATGGCCGTTTTACTGTAGTCAATGATAAATTGATAAAGGTTTAACTCGGGTTTTGTTCACTTCAACGCCGATTTCTGGTGCTGTTAGGCGTCTATTTCGCATGCTGGTTACAACGTTGAAATTATCTTTACTAGAAGTAGTAGCTATTTGGCCTTCCCGAGCGTAGACGATCTTGATTACTGCCTATCTCCCTGTATCGAGTTATTGTGCCATGAACACAATTCTTCGATAACTTCAGTTGTGAAGCAATCTCACGTTCGGATTTGCCTTCGTTATGTAAGACAACGACGGCAGAACGCACTTTACTACTAATTTCGCTTACTTTTCCCATTTTAAGACGACTGTAGAAACCACAAGTTTAGACTATTTGAGATTGTTTGCGAACGAAACCAAAAAACTCAGGTAATAATAAGCCGACAAAATGTGTCTTCGGCAGCTAAATAATCACATCATAAAAATATTACCACGACTCTACCACCTAACTCTTGCGTAGCGTTTGGCGGTGTTTGAAAACAATAGATGTTTACTGTCCAAAAACTCGAAATTAAAAAAAGAGTGACTTCTTAAGATATTTGGTATTAACAATAGAATATGCTGATTTGCATTTTTTATTTATCTTACTGGCTTTTATTACAATTGATAGATAATTATGTTGTATAAGTGTCTTTAACTTTTGGCCGGCAGTGTACGTTATTTTGAGTAAACGTACTTTATTAGGAAAATAAAGTACGTGAAAATACTGTATTTTGCCTATGTCGACTTTTGCAGGGTTTATTTAATTGTTTACTTAAAACAACGTTATAGAGATTCGCTAAATTTAATAAAATCAATTTTTATCTATCTTAATCTATACTAATACTATAAAGCTGAAGAGTTTGTTTGTTTGAACGCGCTAATCTCAGGAACAAATGGTTCGATTTGGAAAATTCTATTAGTGTTGGATAGCCTATTTATCGAGGAAGGCTATAGCCTATATAACATCACGCTACGACCCACGGGGGGGGCGTAGTTACGATAAACGCGGGTGAAACCGCGGGTACATCTAGTATAGAAATATATTGTAAAGATCCGGTTAAGACGTTCCTTGATAATAAATATTTATTAGATGTTAAATAAAAAAATATGGTAATAAAATAAAAAAGTAATTTATTAGACACACCGATAAAAACACAACATATTAACATGATAACAGTACAAGTGTTTACTATTAGGCTGGTTTTATAGTCACGCTGATCGTCGGCGCTGACAGATCAATATGTAATTAAAGCAATCGTTCCTGAGTCACGCTGATGGCTCAGCGCTGACATGCGTCGGCGCCAAGCCGTGCGCGGCCGTACGCCTCTATCGCTGAGCGCTGAGCGCTGACGCGTTTGCATTAAGCAGTGAGCGTTGCAATATCACGCAGAACGCACGCGCCGATGAATACTGTCATGTCGCAAAATCTAGATATAGACAATGGCCGTGTCATCGATGAAGTAAGACTGATAAGATGTTTATGGGATGCTTCGGATCAGTTTTATAAAATCAAAGATGCACGAATGAAGGCTTGGGGTGACATTGTGGTTGCATTATTTGGAGATATACCACAAAATTAAAAAGACAATGGGTGCACGCCGTAAGCTGTTACGGGATAGCATATCCTGTAACTTCACTAGAAGCTCGTCAAAACTTTTTGATGACATGCGAAAGTAGTTAACGAACTTGTATTCATCGGAGCTCAACTCTCCATATAATGAGATAATGTTCCACTAAGTAATCTCTGAGCAAGAAACGGATGAACACATTGCTTTCTTTTAGGTTGTCTTTTTTCCATAAATAATACGCAGCAATCATTTTCACAACCGACATCGTGCGTGATTGTACCTGGCAGTAATCGGTGTGAGACTAAAACGTCTCGAGCTGACAGTTCGGCGCCGGCGGTCAGCGCCGACGATCGGCGTGAGAGTAAAACCAGCCTTAGTCACATTTTTGGCAACCAAATATTGACGTCAACTAGAATTACTGATGTAACTGAGATTTCGCTGACTTAATAAAACTATACCAAATATTTGGAACTTATGACGTGACAATAGTCAAACGCAAGTTTTCGCTCTTAACCTGTCAATTGTTGGAATGCTAGACATCATTAAAACCTATTGTATCTGGCCGCCGGTGTGCCTCTGCTACTCAATAGGTTAAACAAACGAGGCAGCTTTGCTAACTCACTAGTTAGTCCAAAATGACTTGCATAATATGCGTTTAATATTATCACGATTACACAAATATTTGAACGCGACAATGTACTATAAAGCGTGTATTAAACTTGCGATGCAGAGATAAGAGACACAAATGTATCTCTTATCTCTGCGTCGCACGTTTCACTACAGCTAGCGAAGATCGTATTAATATACATTGTATTACTTTATCAGAATTGATATTTGAACGCGATTTGTATTGGATATAAGTAGGTATGCCGCCAGGTCCTTTTATTTGAAATGATACTTATCTCTTTACGTCTTGAGTTAATTAGAAATAAGCAAAAGCAAGATATGTATGTATATTGTATATAGTTTTAATGGTATTTGGTCCAGTTCACTTTCATACAAATATAGAATCACGGTCGTATATTATACTCAAAGTCACAGATGTATTCACCAACTTTTCGGCAACTATGCTTGCATGTCCTATGCGAGGCGAAAACTACCTAACAGAAAAATTCAATAACAATTTGATGTCTGCGTGCGATCGTGAAGGCCCGTTGACGAACCGGACTTCACGATCGCACGCAGTCATGCGCAAACTTATGGCACGGAACCAACGAGGCAGTATCCTATTACAAATTAATTGTATTTGTACTAACCTGAGACAGGAATGGCAGGTTCCCTATCTATAATTTCCCATAACCTCGTCGCTGCTCCTACGCCCTTGTTCAGCTCGGTATAGAAGCTACTTAGGCCTCCAATACTGATGCCCACATACGCGGCGTACAGTAGGAAAGATGTGAGGTTCCCAACAGTCAACTGTTCAGTAGCTACCATACCACCGCCATAGTACAGTACCAGGATTATTATTGTGTTTCCAGCGAGTCCTGTCTGTAAGTACACAAGAAAAACTGTAATAAAGTTATTATATTTACGGTAAAGAAATAACTACAGTCAATAGACTTTTTAATGCAACACTCGCTTAAAACGCCTGTGTTGCAGAGGCTTTATAAACACTGAAACATGGATGTAAAGAGTACTTAAACTCAGAACAACTATTTGTAGATCACACCACAAAAGACTTCATAAAAAATTGCATTGTAACGTGTTTTTGTACTTTATCTTTTGAATTAATTAAATTTCATAAAGACCATATTTGAGATGAATTATCTGTGGGTCATCACAATTGTTTGTTTTGTCTGGAGTTTGCTACAATTTAAATTCCGAATACATTTTGTATCCAACTTCATGACGTTTATATACAAGTTCAATGCTATAATGGAAGTATAAGCAATTACTTATTGGCATCCTAACGTACATTATAGCATTATAAAAACTATTAAGGTTGCAAATGAAATCTTTAAGATAATATTTAATAGATGAAATCGACAATTAATTGGAGTAAGGAAGGAAAACAATAAAGCAAATGTATACCAATCCGTAGAAACTGCCGACAGCCAAAGACTCCTTGTAAGCAAGCTGTAGTAGATTTTCTATTCTCTGGCTATATGTCTCACATTCTGCACGTTCTTTACTAAATGCTTTAACAGTCTTTATGTTTGATATCTTCTCTTCAGCTAGCTGTAAACATAAGGATTTTTAAGTTTTTTAGGTATTACAACGTAGACAACAGAATATGGTATCTGTTTGAAGGACACACATGAGTAAAGTAACTCAGTGTAAGAAAAAATTCGCTAGCAATGTATTAAAGAAGAAGTACGCGTGTTCAATTCCATTTCTCGAAAGTGATACTCCGAATAAACTAATTTGAAACTTAATAGATTCCTATTGGTTTTTCCTGAGTACCTAGTAAGGCCCGGCGATGGACAATTAATTATCCCATTATTCTGATCATATAACATGTGTTCGTAATGGTTAACAAGCATAAAATGGAACTGGGTCTTATATAATATTAAACATTTATTAACTATTAATTGTATTAATATGAAGTACTTGATGAAATATAATAGATAACTTTTATAAATAGGTCATAAGGCACAGAGAAAAATGTAATAGAACATTTACAGTATTTCGTCCATACAGAAACAAAAATGTTACTAAGGATCAACACGAGCCCATGTCGCAATCAGTCGAGCTATTAAAAATAACAGTCAAAAATATAAATTGGCTCTGGCGCATAAAGTAAATGTTTGCAAGAAACGTATAGTCATTGATCTCGTACGTCTTACTACTAATGAAGGAAATATTATGTCATCATCTGTAATATCAAATATAGAATATTTAATTTAGCACTTTAAACTGCGTGGCGAGGTGCATAGCTCATGTTTATTGATCGGGTTGATGCTAAATTACATTTCGCCAATTCATATTGTAGGTAAATCATTGTAGAGTTGATGTTGCTTAGTTGTCTAATCCCTTTAATCAGTGTGTGTTTTATTGTTGCCAGTCAAAATGACTATATTCCGCCTGATGGTAAGCAGTCGTGTAGTCCACGAAAAGAGCCCGGGGTTTCTACTTTGACGGCCTAAGGAGGCTTTTTCTCGCCCCGCTTTAAGGACTCAGGAACCAAGAAAACTTGAAATACTTATTTCAATACATTTTAGTTTGTTTTTCATTTATGCATATTCATTCATTCATAATTGAAATAGCTAATGATAGCCTAAGGTATTTAAAATGCTGCGTAAGCCACGGTTACCGGGCAATCTGCATAGACTATAATCCAGTTAAACAAATAAGTATATTAGAATAAACTAGTAGTTACACTGTAAGTAGTAACGTCAAACGCTAGTAGCGACGGAATAGTTGACTGTAGCTTTTTGCATTTTCCACTTGAAAGTAAAAACGATTTGAACGCTAATAGTTTCTTGATTAGACACACTTATTTATTAGAATTTACGGTATTCATTTATTACTTTAACTTTTAGAATACACATTATTATGTTGACTGTTAGGGATAAAAAAACAGACTGGTTTCGATATTTTCCGTTTTTTTTCCAAGTAGTAGAGCCTCACTGATTTCAACATGAATGGGCCGGTTCGACCGGGGAAGGACTATCCTCTCACAGAATATCGACGTGAAATAGCAGCATTCCTACTATTGTGTTTCGTTCGCTGAGTGAGAGTGCTGGAGGCCCAATCACCCCCTTTCCCCCATCCCGCTCCTTCTCCTTCCCACTTCCTTTCCTAAAGGGTCGGCAACGCGCAAGTAATGCCTCTGGTGTCGCAGGCGTCCATAGGCTGCGGTGACCACTTACCATCAGGTGGCTTATTTGCCACCATAGTTGTATAAAAAAATAAATTTAATAAATTTTTGTTATAAAATTAATTCCTTGCAACTATTTTAATAGGGCAGGTTACACTAAAAGGTATATAGGAATATAATAAAAAAGTTGTGTACCTCACTAGCCTCCGCCAAAGAGTCTTGCAGCTGTCTTGTGATACCACGTACAAATCGTCCATATATTACAGCCAGCATCGAGACAGGCGGTACCACACATAGCCCAATGAGTGCCAGTGAGGGAGACATATAGAACTACGAAAAATATTAACATATTAATTACATATTTTAAAGAATTCATTTGTATATTTGATTAGGTTAGACTTGAAGAATACACCTAGTACTAAATTCTTAAATCTATCACAATTGCAGTGATAAGAAGCTCAAAAGGTCACACTTTATCAGCATTCTAAATGACTTGTTTCCATTATTTTTATTACTAATCTTGACTCTATTTATTTTGTAATACATTGATATAAAACAGCTATGTTTTGCCTGGACTGATGCTAATATGTTGAAAGTATTAGAAACTATATGCATTCTTATTTACTGTAGTCCACCATAGGAATAAATAATGTCCAAGACTTCAAAAACTTCATCAGTTACTTGTAGAATCGAATCTGAATACTGAATATTTGGCCAGTTAGCCAAAATACTTAAAATTTGTACTATGTGGAATGCAAAACTCCATGACGACTGCTGATTGATTTATGGATCTAACATGATCTTTCATCTGCAAATTGGCACAGGAGAAAACGGCCTGTCTGATAAAAAGTCGAAGCATTTAGGCACTTGCCACCTGAGAGAAAACACTGGCACAATGCCAACCTTTTAAAGGAAGAGCAGCACTTTATGGTGTGGTCTCCCTATGAATAGTCAAGAGCTTTCAAGATACTCTTGAAAACCTTTGCTATAAAGTCATTTATATCCAAACTTCTATATGTTGGACAAGCCATCTCTTTACTGATGTTCTACAATAGCAACTTAAATAAACACAAGTGCTTATTATAACTTGCTTACCATCATTCCAGTACCAGCCCCCACCATAAATAGTGACCGTAAGCCATCACTAACATTTTGACTAAGATTTCGACCAACAAGTTGTGTGTCTGCAGATAGCCTGTTGACCAGTTCTCCTGTCGATGTTTTGCCAAACCAAGCAGCCTCTTGACGCAATATGGCACTATAAGCTTGTTTACGGAGTGCCTGTGTCATTCTTTGACCTAAAAATATAATTTATAGTTGCCACCTACAGCTTTGCTTAAAAACATAGGTACGATAGGCTATCTTAAGGACATTTGATGTGAGGAACTCAAGGATAATGTAGCTTTCTAATAATTAAAGATATTTTTTATCAGTTCAATATTACATCTTATGAACTCCTTTGCCCAAACAAACAATAATTAATCAGATCAGAATACACATTGAAATTCTTATGTGTGCTAAATCACATGACTATAAATGCATCATATTTTGAATCAATTATGTAACATATTTTTATAGTAAATATTTTGTAGAAAATTACATAGTGGTCTAAAGAACATATAGGGCCACTTATTCATCATCCTGATCTGACCTATTAAAATGTACATGAGCTTCGTTTTAAGGTGTCTCCAAATTATATAATAGCATAATGAATAAGAGTAAGATTTAGAAGAATCAGAAGTAAATGTTTTTAAATTTTGCTACCTTTAGTAACCATCACAGATTTACTAGCAGAACTGACAGGCTTTTCATCACAAGTGAAGTCTATGATTACAGAAGGATTTTTATTATTAACTGTAACAAAATTGGTGCTGGTGTCTAACAACTCATTAAACAAACATTGGTTTGATACAGCTAGAAGAAGCTTAAGAGCTTATAAACCTGAGATTTTAGCTAGTTGACATAGCTTTTCCAACAAGTTGATATGATGTAAGGTTTGTTTATATTCATCCCTACATAATTATGTTAAAGGAATTTTACTTGTTTTTCCAGTTTTATGGCAGCCAAAATTGATTGAACAAGTGATGGTTAAATCAGGAGTTAAAAGTCATAGTAGTCAATGCAGCATAATTTCTACTTTAATATTCTATGATCTGTAAAGGCTGTTGATTTGAACATTGTCAAAGTAAATAAGTTAACTCATATATTCTGGAATAATAGGGTATTTATTTGCAATATTCACCTGAGATAGACATCAGGTACACTCTGCCAAAGTTGCAAAGACCACCAACAAGAAAAACTCCACATAGCATTAGACACAAAGTATCTAGTTTCTCTCTGGCAGCACCCAAGTCACTGGTACTGCTGTATATAATATCAAGAACCTTTCCTAACGAAAATGGTATGGCCATAGTGACACTGGACGATATAATAAGAAAACCAATAGCACCTGAAACAAAAACATAGTTTCATCAGTCTTCTTCATCCCTGACGATGAATATTAAAGGCAGATTACTTACCAGCCAATGTCCATTTTTCTGGTTCTGCTAAACCAAACAGTCTTTTTAATTCTGATGTCTTTAATTTAACATTGATCTTTTTCGATGTTTCTAAGGCGGTTTTGTCTTTTATACTTTTGATGTGCTCATTTTTCTTCTGAGTGTCCACTTGAGTCGTGTAATGTCGTAATTTGAAATTAAACAAACCATTTCTGTTATAAAAGTTCCTTTCCAAATAATTCCGTAGAACTGGCACCTTATGACAAGCATATAACCTGGTTACACACTGATGACACAAATTACTTTTGGTCGAGATACTAAACGACGATCGTGTTTGTTTACTTGATATTTTTAGCTCAAATTTACGTAGAATAAGACGTTGTAACATTTTAATTTATTTTTATATCTATCTAACCGAAACCCGAAAAAAACAGCTCATCTCTCCGTAAACATGATATTTTGATAACTGTCACATTCACATTTGACATATTTTACAATATTCGAGATAGTCAATGGTTAGAACATAGATTGAATTATTTATGAATAATTATAAATCCTCAGACTAACTAGCATAAATCTTATTGGAATATGCACAATTTGCATAAACAAATTGGAATAGTTTATTTTAAATTAATCGTATTATTTTCAAATATTGGTCGACAAAGCATGAAATTATCAAGTAGATGCCTACTTAGTTTAATTATGTACAATTGATATATTTACATTATAATTTTTAAATTTCAATATGTAAGTTCTACTTCTTTGGGTTTTCTTTCCTTTGTTCAGCTTACACGCTCAGAAAAAAATTACTTATAAGATAAAAATTAGTAATAGATTTAAAATATAATTTAAAATAATAGATGTAGAACAGCTCTAAATTCATGGGTAATCATATTATGCGTATTACGAAAAGAGAAATAATTGGATACGCATTTTATAATATTACCATCTTTATCCCAAAAATGTAAATAAGTTTATCACAGACATAAAAGAAGTACCTAATTTATTTACTTCTTAAGTCTGTCAGTAGAGCTTATAATAATTACCTAATATATATTATTTATGTATCGATCGAGATCGGGGTGAGAATGTATACCTACAGAAAATAGTCAGCATGATGAAAAATATTCTTGTCACGGTACAATAATACCATGGTTAGCGTAATGAAATGAAATGAAAATGAAATGAAAAATATTTATTTGCAGAAAAACAGTGGTACAATAAGGTCGTACAGAGTTATTTGTTCTACACCGTTTGTCGCAAACGACATGCAAAAATATGATAAGAAGTAACAATCATTCATATATATCCTGTCATTATCCTTGGATTCTGGCATACATGATTATTATAAATGAATTATCTCAAAAAAAAAAATATTACTAATCATTATGATGATAATTATGAAACAATGATCCATTATGAATGGATAAAAATGTCCAAATAAACGAATAAAAAAAAGAAAGAAAAAAATACAATCTAATATAAATGTCAGGAAAATAAATGTGAACTTAGCCTAGGTATAAAGTCATTACATAATTATTAACAACGTCACATATACCATTTTATCTATATTTAAAAAATTCTTCAATGCTATAAAAACATCTTTCTGTCAGCCAAGTAATTAATTGTATTTTGAATTTATTAAATGACAAATTTCTAAAAGTATGAGGAACATTGTTAAATATTTTAATACACATTATGTAACAATTATTTGATGTCAGTGTCAGCTTTGTGCATGGTCTATATAATTTGTTGGCATTTTGTGACCTAGGAGCGTAATAATTAGTAGCTTGTTGAAAGAGACATTTATGTTTAACCACAAACAAGCATGCCTCCAGGATATATAGACTGGGGACAGTTAATATTTTATTTTGTTTAAAAACAGGTCGGCATGATTCTATCGATCTTAGTCCAAAGATTGACCTGATACATTTTTTTTGCATAATTAGTATTCTATCAATGTCAACACCGTATGTTTTCATAGTTTATCGATGATCGATCGGCGGCGCATATTTCCATACATTTTGATTACTACCTACTACGTTGTGAATTAGTCGTTAATTAGTCGAATTTGGTCGTAAAATATCAGAATTGGTTGGCCCACCGTTTAAAAGATGCAAGGGGTATTGGTGGCTGTGCCAAAGTGAGCGCTCATCTTGGCACAGACACCTTGTATTTCTAAAACCACAACACCGATCGAAGATCTAACTATACCAATAATTAGTCGACATTGATCACAAAAGCATCAGCATTAGCTTTCTACGAGGCGCCGTTTAAAAGATAAGGGGGTATTGGTGGCTGTGCCAAAATGAGCGCTCATCTTGGCACAGCCACCTCAACATTTCGGGAACCACAATGCCTAGCGATAATCTAATTGCACTAATAATTAGTCGTTTATTGATCGACATTAGCCACAAACTGCCAGAATTAGTCGGTGTTTCTAAAAAGAGAAAATTAAGCTTATTTTTTTCTACGAGACGTACAGTCGCGTACCAACTTAATGAAATAACGAGTGCATGACGTTTGATTTAAGATGTTTATGTTGAAATGACAAGGATTTATAGTAAAGCTAATAATATTGATAGTTTAAATATCAAATAAATATTGTGAATTACATAATATTGTCTTCTGTTTACGCGAATGTTATTCATTGAAATTAAATGTAATAAAGTGTCAAATAAACAACGCGATGAAATCCGTATATAGTAGTTTAATTTCAATAAATATTGTGAACTAATAAAATTATCACTAAAGCCGTTGATTAAAAATCAATAATTAGTCTTCTGGACTTATTTTACAACTAACATACAAAAACTTGGCGCTATAACGTTATTTTCGAATTTTATTTAGTATATAAACCGTATTTAATTTATTATGTAGGTATAACTAATGTAGCAGGTACAGTAAGTAAGTGTGTACCTATAATTTAAGCAATTAGTATTTAATTTTATCGTTGTTAGTACAACTTATAAAAAAATATTAAATCGTTTAAACATTAACTTTAATAGTAAACTAGGTAGATAATATAACAGGCATTGATTTTGATAAATTAACTAATATGCTTCAAGTGCAATCTGAATTTCATGTAAGTACTCAATAGTACCTATAGTTATGTTACATTTAGATAACCAATGTCACATTAAAATATTGCACTAATAAATATCTCTTCTACTTCTTCTAGCAGTGGGTAGCTTCACGATGTGCACAAGCATATCTTATTAATTACTTTAAATATAATAATTACAATATCTTTAGTTATAAATCCAAATAGAAATTTATGAAAAAGAAAATCTTATCTCGTCACTAGTAACTGGGATTGGGTTCGGTAAATGGCAACTGTTGGTTACTGGTTCAATGACACCTAAGAATAATTTATGTTTTGTGGTTTATAACAGAAATCACATAATTAGCTACTTGCTGTTGTTAACATGAGAAAACAATGGCTTCTATCTATGCATTTTCTCAATTTATACATCAAAGCAAAGCTAAAACTGATATGCAACGCAACATCGGTATTTTTAAAATTACATTTTGTTATTTATTTTTTATTTAATGCATCAATAAGTATGTAAATATAGAATCATGCAAAATGCGCGATGTTTCTTTTTTTTAGAAGAATAAAATATAAACAGATTTAATACATTCATTCATTTTTTCAAACCCGGCGGAGTCCCTGTACGGTCTTTGGGGGATGAAAATCTTTCAAAGGCTGAATACGCTCGGGTGGTGGACGTGTTCCGTTGGCGGAAATGCGATTCCCGAGGAAGGTTACCTCAGGAGCACCAAAAACGCATTTATCTGGCTTGAAGACGATACCAGTCTTCAAGACGCTTGAAAAGGGTACTAAGGTGTTGAGCGTGCTGAATGGCATCGCAGGAGTACACCAAAATATCATCAACGTACGCAAAGCAGAAATCAAGACCTTGGACAACTTCATCAATAAAACGTTGAAACGTTTGGCTCGCATTGCGCAAACCAAACGTCATGTAATTGAACTCATAAAGTCACAACGGCGTGATGATGGCCGTCTTACAAATGTCGTCAGGCGCGACTGGAATTTGCTGATAGGCTTTTACGAGATCAATTGTACTAAATATAGTACAACCAGAGATGTTGTGGCCAACGTCACCAATATGGCGGACCGGATAGCAGTCGGGGATGGTGCGAGAGTTTAATGCGCGATAGTCCCCGCAGGGTCGCCAAGTGCCGTCACTTTTAGGGACCATGTGTAGGGGAGAGGACCATGAACTTTTCAATGGCCTAGCTGTGCCACATTGTACTATGTCATCAAAAACTTTTTCCGCTTCTTGAAGCTTTTGAGGCGCTAGTCGCCTATGACGACATGAAACAGGGGCGCCCTCAGTGGTTACAATGTGGTGGACAGTGCTATGCTTTGGCTCCCGAATAAGTCCAGGTGGCTTGGTGATGGACGGAAATTCCGCCAAAAGCGCGCTGAATTCGGAAGTCGGGGCGGAAACTACCTTGAGGTTAGTCTGGTTTAAAAGTGCGACAGAGGCAACGCATGACAAACCGGTACTGTTGTCAACAAGCCTTTTACCGGCACAATCTGGCAATAGCCGATATGTGCCAAAAAGTCAAAGCCAATGACGGTGGTGTTGACGTCGGCGATAATGAATCGCCACTGAAAGGCGTGACGCAGACCGAAGTTGAGAGATAGTTCAATGAAACCAAAGGTGCGAATCTCACTACTATTGGCTACTGCCAATGTGTAGTTTGACCGCGTCGGCTTATTTGCTAGCCATTGGTAAGGATAGCAGGATAGGTCGGAGCCGGTGTCAATAAAAAATTTAGGCTTAGAAACGTTTTCGGTAACAAAGAGGCGATGACTTCTTGGAAGGCAATCTGTCGCCGTCGCTACGGACCATTTGAGTTTACGGAAGGAGACGGTGGCGTCCACGTACACGGCTTGACACACTTGGCTGCCTTGGTCTCATACTTGCGATGGTAAAAGCATATTTTGACCTTGGCAGAGGTCTGCGAACGATCTCTGTGGTTCGAGGAAACGCGGGACCTATCCCTGCTGCGGTCAAATGAAAGGGCAGCAACTTAGCCTGAGAGATCATCTAAACGCCGTGTGATAACATCCAGAGATGTAGGCGTCACCGTAGTACATGCTGTAAAAACAGATGATTCTGGAGCAGCTATAGCAGGCGAGACCTCCAATATTTTGTCACCTAACTCGGCGACTTTAGCAAGGGGGAGCTCGGATTGAGCTGCCAAGATTGCCTGCAAATGCTGTGGAAGGCGACGCATCCAAAGTTGGCGGAGCAGATTTTCATCCGTGAGGGAGTTCCCAGCTAATGACCGAAGGTGCCGTAGAAACTACGAAGGGCGACGATCACCCAATTTGTCATCGCTAACAAGCTGACGGATACTTTGCTCCTCAGATGAGATGATGATGATGTCTACGAATAAGCTCCAATTTTAGGTGATCATATATTTTGTTCTCAGCCGGCGGTTGGAGAACAATGTCCTCTATTTCACCAATCACCTGGGCATCCAACTGAGCGACAACTTGATTGTATTTTGTTTGATCAGCAGTGATACCTGAAATGGTAAACTGTGCCTCCAACTGTACAAACCATAATGCAGGCCGATCGGGCCAAAAAGGAGGAAGTTTAACAGCCACCTTGTATAATGAGGGGGATTGGGAAAAAGTGTGGGGGTCTCCAGGGGGTGTGTCTTTCTTATGTGGTTCCATTATATAGCAAAATCAATAAATTTAAATAAAAAAGAAACCATACACCAATATTGTTAAATATGCTAAATAAAAATAGTAAAAGACAACAGTTAATACACACAATAAAATACAGCAATAAGATAAAACACAAAAACAGTAAAACACAAGACACACAAAATAAAATTGTAAAATTCAGTGGCTCACACAAAATGTTAAGTTAGCAAACCCCATGAAAGTACAATTACAATTTTACAAGAAATGCAAAGTACAATTTTACAAGAAATGCAATTTGTTAAAATAAGTAAATGCCAGTAATCATAAAAGTGCAAAAACAAAATGTAGCCCAATAATTTGTTATAATAATCACAAAACTTAGGTACAACCTTAACTAAAAACAAAATGTTTACAATAGCACCTTAAGAGACTATGCACCCTTAAGTAAATTTACACACACAAACTATATTTTTTTTAAATAATGAACATTAAGTATTAGAATAATTAATGCAGCAATGAAGGCTTGCAATATACAAGTTATTAAATAAATTAATTTTTGAACAGGAAATCACCAAGTTAGTTTAAAAGAAATGTTAAAAATTATTGTGTTCCACCAATCACAAAGTTAATGCTTTTTGAAACTGTTAATAAACGGAACAGGAATACATGCGTGCACAGGTCCTCAGGATGCTGCTGCGTGTTGCTTCAGGATGATGAATGATGTGCTGGACCAGGTGCAGGAAAAGTAAGCTGTTTGGCGGTGCAAGTGTTATTATAAAGCTTGGCCAGTGAAAAAACTTGTCTTTGGCGGTCAGAACACAGGTTGTAAGTGCAGATTATGGATGTAGCCGATGTCGTGAGAGTGCGGACGTTGTACGTCCTGACCGCGCGCGTCGTCGCCACTTCTTCTCCACCTCGGCACGAATCGCTGCTCCCGGCGGTTGCGTGTTCAAATCACGTCGGGGTCACCATTTGTAGATGTTGGGTGCAGTGGGAAGATTAACAACACATGAGGCGGTTTGGTTAAGCAGTATTTATTTACTTCACATGTAAGGGCTTAGCTAAAGTAAAAACTGTGCCTCATACTCGTATTACATAGCCGGTCTGAGTATTTATCATATGTTTATCATTCTCTTGTGTCAAACTTTTTGGCGCGCTCTCATGTCAAAATGACAGAAGCGTTCCGAAATATTACGCTACAAAGGTAAACCTATCGATACATTCTCGAGAAAAATGAACTCAGATTAGATTATCGACAAAATATATTGATTAAATCGAAACATATATTCAGCGGAAAGATATACCATCGATCCAGCATGTCAAATAGGTAGGTATATCAATTCGTTCTCGAGCGAAACGAACTTATATTCGATCCGAATCTCGGGCAAAATATATTAACAAATCGAGCATTGGAGAAGCGATCTTTGATATATTAAAATTTAGGAACTAAATCGATTCAGGAAATCGTATTAATATTATTCCAAAGAAATTTTTTTTCAAATAATTGACAATTAGTTCTCGATAGATAATTATTAAATTTCTACACCTACTTTTCAAATATGACTACCTAATGGAATGTTGGCATTTTGGCAATAAAATAAAACAATCATTTCCATTTATATTTTACTTTATTTATATCCAGTATTGTACATACATTTAAACGACTGCTTGAAATTTAATAGAACTTCACTGGGTAACGTGAAAATAATGCATTCAATACATAGTATAATTATTATTTATATTATAAAATTCTAAAACAAACTCATGGCATAATGTAACAGTCATAAAATCATTTATGCATATAATCAGGTACGAAAATTAATTGATGAATAGATATTGAACATTTGAAGCATAATAACTTTTTCTTCTACCCAGTTAATAAGTGAGACAGCCATCTGTATACATCAGTGCACATAAAAATCTTCATTCCGATCGATGAACACTTGATTGCCTTCAAATTTTATTCCATACATATAAAACTTGTTCCAATAAGGAGAGTAAAATCTTCACCTCAGCATTCATAAAACCGCAATAATTTTGTCAACAAATTGTTGTAACAGCAAGACTTGATTCATATTTGCATAACTTTATTTAAAACAACTACAATAAATAATTACCATAATTCGTTTTGATTTAATACAGCGGCAGACAAACCGAATCGATCAAACTGTGTGCGATCCGGGCTTACGATCAAATACTTGCGACTGATGTTACCACATCCACTAGACCGAGGCTGGTCAATGTAATCATGCATTGCTTATTGATTTATGTATAATTTTTAGCTTATCGATCTATACCGGACAATGAAACAATCGATTCACTATAAATCAATGGTACATCGAACGGAACGTTTGCGTACGAAATCGTCATGCGAGAATCATTGTACAATCGATCGACAATAGAAGATGTATCCGTAAAGATCGAACGAGGGAGTAGACCGCTGTAATGTGCCTACTATCGACTTGAGCGACGGTTAACCATTTCAGAAAAATTTTCGCTTGCACATGTTGATCAGTTGAGTGTATCGCCTTAGAATCAGTAAAAAAATGTAAAGTGTAAAAAACTCAAACAAAAACGAGGCGTGTCACGGGTACGGGTACCAAGTGTTGGCCTGCTATGTGATTGTAACTTTAGGAGTGGTCATCCGTCGCTCAAGTCGATAGTACCTAGCTAAAACTCACCGATTTAGTCAACACTGATCAATGGGTTCAAGCAACGTTGAAGGACCTGATTCAACTATCGATCCGTGGCATCAATTGAACTCAATCAGATGTAGTGGTAACGCCATCGAGCGTCTGGACAGCGGCTATCAGTCGCCAACTGGGTGCATTATGATCGCCAACATAGCACGCGTCTTGATCGTTTCGATCAGCGATTCGCTTTATAGTTATGTATAATAATAAGTATACAACACAACACTAAACATATACGTTATTGAACTAACATTTCTAGACATATTAAATGCTATATAATACTAACATCGTGAAGTAACTAAAGTGTATTTTCTATTAATATGTTGACATCCATTATTTTATAAACATTTATATAATGTGACCGCCTCACTAATGTGATAATTAACAAATTATTCTAGATACAAACAGAAGCTGTAGAAGATGCGATAGATATCAACGTAACACATTTGTAAGTTTGTTCAATTATTTATCATTTGATTTATATTTTAAATACCATAGGGTCATATACGGCCCGTTGCAATACAATTTGGCGAAGTTGGGAGCGTTGCCGCTTCTAGGGAAAAGGTATTCAAGGTGTGAGGGAGGGGCAGGTAAGTTAGCGTCCAGAACTGCAAATATTCATGAAGGCAATGAATTGCCGTAAATCTTAGAGTTCGAAAAAATAGTTCAAGAAATATGCATAGGTCACGTGATACCACGTGACCTTGAGGTCAGAGGTCAAAGGTAATAGAATAATTTTGGCGGTATATCGACTAAGCTGAGTCGAATGGCATTGACCGCGAGTCTCTAGCTCTTACGGTTGTTGTGTTGAAAGTTGTATAACAGACAGACGGACGTACAAAGCTGTTGTATAAGAGTTTTTCGAACTCTAAAAAGTTATCTGAGGAACTAAATACAGTTACAAAACAACGGTTTATAAGATCACAGTAAAGGATGGACACAAGAAGTGGCATACAGTACGTTAACTAACGAAAGGCGTTCCCTTAAACTGGCAATATGATGGCGTGCGTAGATCCTAAAAAAAATATTCCAATAAAAAACAGAAATATTTTATTTTAATAACCTCAAAAATATTCAATAAAAAATTATAAACAGACACTAAAAAGAAACACTCTATGCATACGCACAAAAGTCCCAATGCAAAACGGCAACGTCGCTTTTTACTTAGTTATGAATGGCAGGCGATCTGCCCTTGAGTCCAGAGTACTCCTGAGTACCTACAACCGCCCCGCGCGCACGCACCACTGTCCACTCGCTTCCTTAGCCTAGTTGCAATTAATCGCGCGTGACGTTCGGGTGTGCTATTAATTTCGAATTTTCATCTTGGCACGTCACTGTGTTACTAACATGCCGCGACATCAGTTTAGTGCGATTGAATACGTGAACATGGTATTAATTTATGCGGAGTGTAATTATGACGGTGCACGTGCTTTACGGATGTACGCGGAAAGACATCCAAACGCGCATCAACCACGGAATGCTCGAGTTACTTGGAGTGCTTTGTCGCGGCTTCGCCGCAATGAACCGATAGTACCACATGGTTCTGGTGGCCCCCGACCCATAATCTCTGCACGACAAGAGGCAAGTGTAATACGACACTTTCAGAAGGAACCTGGATCAAGCACCAAACGTGCCGGCCGCATATTCAACATGAGCCACGTGTCGGTTTTCAAAATTTTTAAAAAGCATAAGCAGCATCCGTATTCTCTACAAAAGGTGCAAGCGCTTCTTAGTCCAGCCGACTATGAACGAAGAATGACATACTGCCGATGGGCATTAGAGCGTTGTGCGGAGGATGCCCAGTTTATTGAAAATGTAATCTGGTCAGACGAGAGCCTGTTTACAAGGAATGGCATGTGGAATCGGCGAGTATGTCATCACTGGGCTGAAAGAGGACACTATCCGCGTGCGACTCGACCGTTGGCGCACCAAATGCACTGGTCGTTGAATGTGTGGGCCGGTATAAGAGGAAACGAGATAATTGGTCCTGTTTTCATCTCAGGTACATTAAATCGCGCGAGATACCTATCGCTACTAAACACCACCATCGATAGTTATCTCGACAGACTGCCGTTAACGGAGCTCTCCAACGTATGGTTCCAACATGACGGTGCACCTCCTCACATCTCGGCAGAAGTGCGATCACGATTAAACGTGTTGTTTGATAACCGCTGGATTGGGAGATTCGGTCCTCAAGCGTGGCCACCGCGGTCCCCTGATTTAACGCCACTAAACTTTTTTTTCTGGGGTTGGGTCATACAACTCGTTTACAAAAAGGAAAGCCAGACACAAGAGGAAATGAAAATGCGAATCCGTACGGCATTTCAAATTATACGGAATCGCATACGTCAGGACTCGAACCTCATGCAAAGGGTACACCACAACCACAGACGCCGTTTGCAACGATGTTTTGAAAGACAAGGTCAACACATAGAACAATTTAAAATCTAGGTAAGTCTTTTACTAATTATTACAATGTATGTAGGTACATTACCGCGGATTAAATAAATAATAATAGGTAAGTAGGTACTTCGCTCAAATTTGACTGTCGTAGGTATAGCGAAATAATTAAATCTACAGCCAAATTAGGTACCTAGGTATTTATTTAAATGTATCTTGCCTAAACATTAAGAGGAAATAATTATTCCAAAATAATCAGCGCAACTCCGGATAAACAGTTTAATTACCTATCGAAATATTCATAAAGTACCTACCACCTCCACGAATCATAAATAAGTAGATAAACGACCGCACGATCGTAGCAAAAAACAGTAGAACCACACCGCACTAAAGTCGTTTGCATGAACTCTGATCACCGCGTTTCATCTCTCAGGCCCCCAATTCTCCTCGAGGGGAAAACAATAGATTTTCTATTGTTTCGTTTACGGTGCCTGATGGATTAATGTTAGGTACCAATTTACGATGTTAGGAAACAACAAAACACCTGTTATGGATTTTTGAGTCACGCTTTATCAAACTTTATTACAAATTCATTAATTATGATTAACGAATGTAACTCTAATAAAGTTTAAAATAAAAATAAACAAGCTGCTAAAGTTCTTACTGCCAGCGACACAATCGACAGACCATACACTATGCCGCGTAAGCCACGATGCACGAGCAGATCTTCTCTAGGTATTCATTTATGTTGTAACATTGCTGAACTAGAATGATCGGAGCTGCGCGGACGGGCTGCCGCGGCGACGCCGGCGCCGGCGCGGCCATCGCCAGACTTGCGGTTGTTAGTGTACCTACCTACATACGTTGTCTCTGACGCGGTTTGGTTTTGAATTTGTTTTAATGTTTGCCTATGTTCGCGGATACTTACTACCTAATAATAATAGCAAATGCTGCAACTGTACCTATCCAGTCAGGCGTCCTTTGATCAACCTTATGGCTGGATTTGTTGTTGTTTCTGTGCCAACGTAAATACGAGTGCTGTTGTTACGGTATGTGGAATGTGTATCGTTTATTATCTTTTACGTTGTGAAATGAATTATTTAGAACGAAAGAACTACCTATTATTAACAAAGCAGTTAGTGAAGCCTTTTGAAAGAATTTTGGCGCTCGACGTGGGCCACGACGCGAAGTCGCAGGGGTGCAGGCGGCGCGAGGGCGCGGGCGGCGCGAGGGCGCGGGCGGCGCGAGGGCGCAGGCAGCGCTCGTAAGTAGTTGCCGCGAAAGATAGTACCTACATACCTATTTATCGTTATTGTGGGCAAATGCCATGTTGCCGCTTTGACGTGCGTAAATACGCTAAGTACTTTTATGCGCTTACTACATGCCACTATTTTGGTTATAAACAGGACGTTTCGATTTTTTTTACATTTAATTTATTTTTCATGCTTGCATTTTTTCATGCTTATTTTTCTATGCAAATATGTTCATTTGCATCTATAAATGATGTAAAATAACCACTTTAAGGGAACGCCTTTCGTTAGTTAACGTACTGTATATCTTCCACAAACGTGCTTTATAGCTGATCTTAATACATAACAGATTTGTAAAAATCAGATTACAAGCATATATAGCATAAGTAAGTAATTCAATATAATAACTTCATTGTAGTACATACGATTGCGTTCGTAATTTTTATAGAAAATTGCAAATCTGATTATCATAATTACAAACTTCAATGCCACTTCGAAACAAATCCTTAAAATACCGTGTACTAAATAATGTCACATAAGAAAATTAATCACGTTGCTAGACGAAAAAAGTGGATTGTGACTTCACTCAGCCGCTAAAAACATCGGAATTCAAAGTGTTACCTATGTTGCTTTATTATACCTTTATATAAAATAAAATTGATAGTAGCGTAGTCTCAATCATAATGGAGCATATAGCAATAATCAACATACAGATTACTTACGTTTTATTTGTAAATAATATTAAAGGCAGCCGCCAGTTACTCTACAATGCAATTCTCTTAGAATAAATAAAAAGTATTTCTCAAACACAAAAAGGAACTGGTATCACGTATTATAGACATTTAACACATACTTAACAGTTTAAGTACTTACCAATACCATTACTCCTTAACTCTTCTAATGGCACAGAACATAAACATAGAACTAGTTTTTGCCGGCGGCTCTCCTCTCTTGGATCATATTATAGAGTTACAGTATACGTAGTTGCGAGTCATTTTCTAGAACATTTATTTAACATATTTTCAATGTATAGATACCCTACTATAACAATATGACCAGCACAGTATAATTGATAAAATAAATAAATTCTCGATACTCACAAGCAAGCGCAGAAATAAAATGCACTACACAATATAAGTCATAGAATAACACGGTATTACTCAACCTATGGGTTTACGTGCTTTCAACTCATATCCATACATATGAGATACAAATAACAAGACCGACTAACATAAATCCATGTTCCTTCAAAACCAACCTAAAATCTCATACAGCATTCTCGTAATTTCAAAGCTTAATAATAATAATAGTCTTAAAAATCTAAATAAACATCTATTGCACTGAAATGTGTTATTATATTTCGCGACAAGAACATTAACGGAGTCTAAAATAAATACTGGCAGTACAATATTGGGACAAGTCATCGAAAATCTCTATTTTTCTGGCAAATACATACATAGATTCACGTCTGTTTCCCAGAGGGGTAGGCAGAGACTACGGATTTCCATTTCTTACGACCCTGATAGACTTCTCTGGCTTCATTCACTTTCATGACATACCTCATACACAAATGACAAAAAAAAATTTGAATGTCCTGGCAAATGACGTCACAAAATTGTTCATGGGACCATCATAAACAGCAAACTCTTCCACATCCACACATGTCTAGTATATAGACTAACATCAAATGAAAGATTCTGCAAGGTTTAGACATTTTCGACGAGTTGTAGCTATCATAAATATGTGACGCGGATAATTGTATTCGAATGATATGCGAATACAGTAGTGAACAACGTAATATGTACTTACATAGCTTGGTCAAAGACGTAGCGCATGTGTACTAATGTTAACCGTCGTCAATACATTCGAATATAATCCAAATGCAATTGTGCACATCGCCGTTATAAATATTATAGTATCAAATAATTTAATATATATTATTTTCCATATAATTCTTTGTCATGGGTCTACAATAATTTCATAATATAATTTACTGTGTATAGTATACTTTGTAGTAGAGTGTTTTGGATCGCCATAGACTGTAGGTGTTGTCGAACTTGAGTAAATATACTCCTTCGCCTGGATATGTGTGTGAACCAGCATACACCTGAAAAGTTAATTATAGAAACTAAGTTTACCAAAAACAATTAATGGTAGTGAAAATTATATACAAAATGGACAGCCAGGTATAGAATAAGGGAACGTACCCATACTAAGTGACTGATTTTTTATAATTTTTAGTATGTGTTAGTACCTCGGTGTGGCAGTCCCGGCGGTAGATGGGCACGACGAGGCTGAGCGGCGGCGGCGGCGGCGGTGCAGGGCCGGGCGCGCGCGCCCCAGTGCCCAGCTCGGGGTCGACGCGCGTGCGCGTGCCGTGAATCGTGTATTCGTGGATTGCATCGCCTGCCGGCCACGAACAAATCATTTGGTTAAACCGGACATTGCAAACGCTACTCAACTATGCACAAGTATGAAATACGCAAAAGTCCATGATGTTAGGGGGGACATCCATTAATTACGTGAGTTGTTTTTCTTTTAATTTGTCTCCTAAATAAATACTAAATCTCACCAAAGGGGAGGGCCCTTTGGTGAGATTTAGTGAGATTTGGTGAGCGGCCGCCTCACGTGAGATTTTTTTTAACTTGTTTCTTATTCTCGATGTAAATGTCTTTAAAAGCCATGAGATTTTTTTAACGTACAAAATGGGATATTCTAAGAAAAGTTAAATATATTTTTTAATTTTTTTAAAATACCTATAATAATTTATGTTTTTCAAAAATTGACGTTAGTTTTTCAATTATGCCTCCCCCGCCGATTGCCTTTTGCACTAGGCTCGCATAATTTTCAATGAAGCTACTATACTGACAATTTACGTACCTAGTGTTTTTAATAAAATACGTACCATCATCTTGGTAGTCGGGCGCATCAGGATCTTTAACGTCGTCCTCGTCATCACTCTCCGAGACGTGAATGGTGATCTCAGTAGTGTCAGACTTACTCCACTCAAAGTACAATCCGAATCCTGAAACAAAGCAACAAATTGTAATCATCTTCAGTAATTGTATTACAAGAGTCCTCAAATTGTGGCAGTGTGGGGCGCAGCACTACACCTTACTGCTACTTCGACTGTTAAAGCGATATTTGGAAAGTGATGCTTCATTATAACTTTCTAATCGGCGCCGTACCCTTGACCTGCATTACCTATATCGTAGTTGTCGGTGGCAAACTCCCAGCACAGGCAGCGCGCGCGCGGGTGCGTGGGCACGCGCACGGTGACGGTCTCGCCGTGCCCCACGCACAGGCGCCCGCCACCAGCGCGCGCCGTGTCCTTGAACTGTGCCATGTCCGCGCGTGTCCACATGCGGGCTTCCTCCACGGCCAGGAAACCGTCTGCAATGTTTCAATCGCTTCGTCATACTTTTGGCTAGTGATCCACATCTATGTTATTATTTATAGCTATACTTATTTCTGACATTTAAGTTGAAAGGTGTAATCTGTGTCCAGTTATGCTGTTTGCGTTCAATGTATTCTCGGCATGAAAAAATAAGCTATTTCAATATTTAAAAAAATATTTTTCAATACTACTTAGTCTGGCCATAAATACCGCTAGTTTTAAAAAACATAATATTACATTTGAATTTGGAATCTGTCATTCTTATAAGAATATTCATTGTGTTTTCTCATTTTCGCGCCAATCAGTATTAAATATTTTTATGATATTAAAAGTGTGTGGAGTGTAATTTCTCATAATGTTTTTACTCAATTAATTTGTCAAATTATCTATATCATTAAAAAATCACCCCAATACTGAGAATACATTGAACAAAACGCGTAAGTAGGGGCGGCGCTTAAATGCTTAATAAATAGTGATTATTACCTTCTTCTTCGGAATTTTCATCCCTGGGCTCTTCTGTATATTCGTTAGAATCTATTTTATCAATAGTCTGCTGAGCTCTGGAACAGTAAATATGCCTATAAGAATAATTCGACAACACAGCAATTCTCCGACAATTTAATATACAAATCCCTTTATTTTATACGAAACTACAATAGAAATCTGCAAACATTCAGCCTCACTAACTCGTTGTGAGAATCTTCTGTTTCATCGTACCAGCTGGTGTAACCGTTTAAAGCTTTCATTCTCGTTGGTTTTCTGAGCCAGCGAAAGAAGGAAGTAGGCCACCTTCTGCCGGCAGAATAGTAAATAGGATAAGGTAACTAACTAAACCAACTAAACTACTCTGCACCTGTTGAATTATATGTATGGCATTTATACTCCAAAAATATGTCTTATAGCTGCCTACTTGGCTGGTCTTCTTGTCTTTTTGTTAGCCGTATACAATTACTAAATGTTTCCGCGGTGTCACCCGCGTTTATCGTTACTGCGCCACCCCCGTGGGTCGTAGCGTGATGTTATATAGCATATAGCCTTCCTCGATAAAAATCTATCCAACACTAAAATAATTTAACAAATCGAACCAGTAGTTCCTGAGATTAGCGCGTTCAAACAAACAAACTCTTCAGCTTTATAATATTAGTATAGATAAGAGGGGGCAGACTTCTAGTATAATACAATCTTCTTCTCCCTAGCTTTTATTATTCCCAAGTCACTTGGGTTCGGCTTTCTAGTCTAACCGGATTTGACTGGATATCAGGTTTTACACGGAGCGACTGCCATCTGACCTTCGCAACCCGAAGGCTAACGATACCCTAAGGCTAGACAAGTGTTAGGATATTAGAGGGCACTAACTTCCCAATAACGACTGCTATAGATGTTCATGGCAGCCGGGACCGACAGCTTAACGTGCTCTCCGAAGCACGGAGCAGGCGATAATTGTCAATCAATACGCACATAATTTCTAAAAGTCATATAACTTCCGAAAGTCAGAAGTGCGCGACGTGGGTTCGAACCCGATACCCTCTGCATTGCAGACTGTTGGTCTCCCCACTGAGCTATCGCTGCTCTTTTTATTCTAGTATAATACAATGCAGCTGTAAATTTCATTTTTGTAGAATAATTATTGCTATCTAACATCCACAACCTAACATAATAAAGTTATGTAAATTCTTAGCTAGTTTATTTAAAATAAATAAGTTAAAATATTATTTAACAACAAGGTTTACTTTTCTGAACCAAAGACGTAAAGCAACTCCACTAACAATAACTGAAACAATCAGATTTCTATAATAGAGTAAATAATATCTAATACCCAACCATAAAATTCAATCAAAGAAATGTAAAATTAAATATCTTATATATATTAAATATATATCTATCTTACCTAAGTAGTCACTCACTTAGTCTCCAAAATTTAAATACCATAAACAAATCGCAAATGTGATATTACTGACTGTCTTTATTTCACTAAACCGTCAAGCATATTCTTATAAGTTATTTGTTTTATTACTAATAAAAATGTTTACTTTTATATAGCTCAAGGCTCAGTCACGGAATGTCCACTTAGCAAAATGTCTACAGGTTGTGAAATGTCCCTTTCGCGGAACGTCCCTTTTGCAAAATGTCCCTCGTTTCCTACTTTTTTTATTTTCCTAGTATAAAACACTTAGCAATATAAACAAACCTAGCAAACTATGTACCATATGACCTTTATTGTAGCTTTTGTGATATCTATCTGAAGAACATATAATTATGGCACCCTTCGCAAATTTTATTCGTACTTACGTTTTCTACGTTTTACGAAGGAATTGGAAACAAAGTATATTTTGCGAAAGGGATATTCTAGACATTGTGAGAAGTGGACATTCAGCGATTGACCCCCCAATTCTAATTTGAAAAACATTATAATGAATTTTAGACAGAAAATCAAATTTTAACCACTTGAATAATGTTGTGCACAATTGCTTTAGAATTATATTTGAATGTTATATATTAATGTCCTTGTAAACAAACTAAGTAATGCATTGAGCACAATTGTATTCAAACATAATTCAAATGCCAATTTCGCGCATGACTACTCCAGGCCACTTTTACATCTCAAATGAAAGTTTAATGCTGCTACAACTGATGCGATTATCGTTTGTATGGGCAAAAATATTGATTATTTTTAACACCCACAATCTTCGATCAAATATACCATAGATGCACGATCGTCGCTCGAAAAACGGCCCCAACAAAACTGTGCATAAATCAGTCGTATGCACAGTTTCGCTAGCAGCCACTTTACGACTGCGCTAGCAGTCACGTTTCACGATGCCAAAGTGTGTAGTGAAGAAATGCAAAAACTATACTCTAAAAGTGCAAAAAAAGGATGGAATGTCGTACTTCGGTAAGTATAGTTTTGTTATGAATTATTTATTATATTTTGTTGCTTAAGGCGCTTTAAATAATATATTTGAAAACATTTTCGTTTAAATTTAAATGCATGTATTACGCACCTGTCCCGCTCACTTTTGCGTGCGCTGCCCGTAAGCGAGAGCGAATCGACAGCACTACTTTGGAACAAAGTCCATATGAAATGGCATGGAGTCGTTATAAGTTGTTTTGAATTATTAATATAATATTTGTATTAATTTATTTTAGCTTTCCACAAAATGAAATTCGAAGGGAGAAATGGAGACGTACTATAAGCTCGAGATAGAGATGACGAATTTTACCAACCAAATAATTCTAGCGTAATTTGTTCAGACCATTTTAATGAAGAAGATATGTATGTAACTAAAAAAGGGTATAGTAAATTAAAAAATACAGCTGTACCGAATATACAGGTAAAATATTTTGTCATTTAATTTTAAAATTATGTTAAATTTAGTTAATTTTATATACGACCTAATGATTTATTACTATTGTTTTCGTTATTTTTATAGCAAGAAGAGTCAATAGTGCAATCTGAAGTGAATGCAATAACACCCCATTTGAAAGTAAACATAGGGTCTACATCCACATCGGGGAAAACTACATTAAATTTAAATTTAGATAGAAATAATGAAAAGCCGGATACTTCAAATACTGTTCAGGTACTTAGTAATGTCACTAAGTAAATTATTCTTTAAATGATATAATTCTTGAACACAAGTTATATATTATTATATTATCAGCTAACTGCATTGCTTTATTTTTCAATTGGATGATGCGGTAATTGTAGGAAGAAGTTGTTTTCAAATAGAAGCACGTCCTGTGATAAAATCTCCATTTTCATCATTAAATTTTGACTCAATATTAGATACACCTCGTAAAGCTGTTTTAAGGCAGGATCTCAGAGTATGCAAAAGACGGTTGATTGATAAAAACAAAACAGTAAAAAAATTTCAGAAAATCAATATAAGACTTAAAAAAAAGAAAGCGACTTTAAAAAGTACAATCACTGCTATGAGAAAACAAAAAGACTTTAAAACAAAAACAAAAAAACATTATTTTAGTAAAGTTGTTAATTTTTTTAACCTAGTTCCTTGCTGAACGATAGACGATACGAACGATAGCATCTACATCAACGAAAGTATCCTGGTAAAATATATCTAGTTTTGTTAGCTAATTCGACCATCTACGAGTATATAGTTTTATTATTATTTATTGAAACTACATAGAAAACACGCATACACATATTTTACATACTTAATGTAATATAATGTACGAAGGTGAGCATAATAAATTATTAGTACTGCAAATTATTGGCCTACTTTAAAATAAATATATATGCTTGCTTTTTATAAAGTTATATAACGTCTTCCTACTATAATTTAATTATTAATATTAATAAAATATTTATGTAGTAGGTATAAACTCCATGAGTTTCCTGTAGTGTTAGCGGGTGAAGACCGTACCATATACTTAGTACGCTTCCGTATCGCGAGTAACACACTTACGACGCTTTACATTGACGCGTTTTAACTAAACTATTACAAAATGTTTCTCAGTGGGCGTTCAATGGTTATTCCGGTTTATTTCTTGGATTGCATAATAAATGCAGACACTTATAAGTAAGTAGTAATGGTCAGTGCCACATTTTGACGCGGTTTTTGTATGAGAATGTGCATCTATGGTATATTTGATCGATGCCCACAATCGATAATCGCATCGGTATTACACCATAATGTGCTTTCTTGACAACATTTTGTAAATAATGATTCTTGACTAGATTAGGTATCAGTTGTGTTACAAATAATACTTACTTGTTATTATCAATAATGTTGACTTCATTTTCATTTAAATTGTAGTCAGATACTGTGGCTCCCTCTACCTTTATGTCAACATTAGTATTATTCTCATTTTCCTTATCTTCAGTTGTATCTTTTATGTTAGAGTTAGCAAGTCGCTGGTCAACTGCTAACTGTTGTATGTATTGCTGGTAGTGTCGATCTTGTAGTTGACGAATGAGTACTGCTTGTTGATCAAAGTTGCCTGGGTACTGCTGTTGGGCATATTGCAGGAACTGGTCGTATGTTTGGGCATTAAGCGCATCTTTAATTCTTTGACTGAAATTGTTATTTACCCAATTAAAATGTGAGACTTACAAAAGAAAACTAAGGTGTATTTTAGATAAAGGTCACTACTTTTATTTAAAATACACTATAAACTATTAAAGGCTGATAACAAATACAAAGACTAGTACTCACTAGTACCAGTCCTTGTATTTGTTATCAGTCTTTAATAGTTATGCATAAGGTTTTGGTAGCAACAACTCGCCTAGCTATTTATTGCTTATTGAAAAATACATTTATAAGCAATTATGAACTTTCGCAGTCAAATGTATTTAAATTTAAACCATTCTTTAAATAAAATGTCAGACTAATCTTCTGGTCACTCTTGGCAATAACTGTTTTTATTTATATTGACTTACTTTTTCCATATGTAAACATTAAACTACAAAGGACAATTTTATAAACATTTCACTACCTATGACTACCTACTATGTAATAGGTACATATCTTTATAATAAATTAGTACTAGTTTATTACATTTTATTATTTCAGAATAATTCAAATGTCACATGAATCTATATTGTGGGTTGCCTTAATCTATTGTCAAATTCAGCAGCAAGTAAACATGGCTCAGTATAACAAGTTTATTAATTAATCCTTACTAATATTATAAATTCGAAAGTAACTCTGTCAATCTGTTACCTTTTCACGGCTAAACCACTCAACCGATTTAGATGAAATTTGGTACAGATATAGTATAAAACTTGGAGAAGGACATAGGCTACTTTTTATTGATGTAGGTACCACGCGGGCGGAGCCGCGCGCAAAAGCTAGTAAATAAATAAAAAAGGCAGATTCTGAGGGCGCGGGTTTTTGATGTCCGGGTGGCTCGCACTAACATTGGCAAGTTTGCCCCGGTTACAAGAGCCATACGTCTAATAAATAGCGTCTCACAAAGGCTTGACATTTTTAATTGTATGTTGGCGAATTTATTTTTATTTTTTTATTTTTCTCGTCAAAATGACCACACTCTACCTGATGGTAAGCAGTCGTGTGGTCTAAGAGCAGTGGCCTCAACACCGCCCGTGAGAGTTACTAGCAAAGTAATGTTAATTACATTATCGCATTGGGTGTAAACCTGTAATAATAGTGTTAGATTGTATTTAATAAATTTGATTTATAAATAAATAAAACAAATAAACTTAGTTAATAAATTAATACATACACTTGCTGTTCCTCAGTCACTTTATTGCTCTGTTGCTTCTGTTTCTCAAGCATAATTCTGTTTTGAAGCTCTAAGTGCGCTCTTGCCTCTTCTTCTTTTTTTAATCTATTGTACATAGAAACACAAAAATTAAGTAATAAACTTTCATAACTGATATAGAAACTTAAACCAAACACCTCATGGCATTTGATTCACTACACAAAGAACTATTGATTTCATTAAATATGAATGCAGTATTGATCCATGTGATTAAATATGCAAAGACAGTTCAGGGTCTGCAGTTGTATATCTCAATGCTTTGAATTTAGACATACTGTCTATAAGTAAAACTCACTCTTGTTGTTTTTTGTCTTCAAAATCCTTTTGTATTGCTTCCAGGTATGGCTTAAATAGTGGGCACAATCTGGAAAGGTAAAAATAATAGGTAATTAAATTATCAGCATGATTATTATAAATTCATGTAAATTAGGGATGAGCCAAATATTTGTTTCATATTTACTCATTCATCCAAATATTTGATTAAATGTAGAAAAGTCACAAATTTTATCTTATCGAGTTGTAATTTTGCCTAAATCTTGTTGCTAAGTATTTTTAGATCCAATGTAACAAAAGGCGAATCAGTTGTAGGTATTTTGTACCTCTGTCCAATCCTCAGCAAATATACAAATGTGCTATTACATTTTATTTATTTGTTTTTCATTATTTTAATTGAATCATACTAGCAGCTTATTGAGCCAATTCATGTGTGACTTGAATTGCCAACAAAGGATACACAAACAAATCTAGTATTGAAAAAGAATCACATATACATGTATTGTGCTCATTCAATAGGATATAATTTCACAGTCAGAAAAGTAATGACTTCTTGACTGCCAAATTATGGATTTTAAAACCAATTTGCAATAATGTAGTACTGTATTATTATTACTATATTTTTTTTTTTAATATAAGTCCTCCAAAGCTCCTTATTTTTTTTTTGTCGGAGCCTTCTTTCAACAATTGCAACTAGATATCGGGTCGGCGCAAAAAATACGTCTCGGTAAATAACAGCGCACTTGAGACGTGAGCTCTTATATTGTTTAGTTCGCTTGAAAGAATAAGTTATATTTTAAACTTTAAACAAACAAATAATATCAAATTTTTAACAAAATTACTGATTTTAAACCACCGCGCGCTACAAATGTATGGCGAAGGCTAAGTATATTAGCTTAGTTGAAAATAGCTTGAAAAAGAATCCGAAGTTCTTTTGGGGCTTCATTAAACATAAAAGATCAAATAAAGAAGCTTTACCATCAACAATGCACAATAATCACCAATCAACATCATCTAACAATGTTATTGCCAATCTCTTTGCTTTTCAATTCAGCTCAATTTATACAACTCCCTCAGTATCTGCGTCAGGTTTGCCCTCCGGTAACAATATTTCTAGTCAAGTATTTAATCTAAGCCTCCAAAGTTTCTCCGAAAGGGAGATTTTGTTGTGTTTGAAGCGTTTAAATCCTAACAAAGGTGCAGGGCCTGATGGCATTCAACCTCTTTTTGCTAAGCGGTGCGCTAAAGCTCTTTCGAACCCTCTCAATGCGATAAATTGATAATAAACACATCTCTCTATAGTGGAACTTTCCCAGTGTATGGAAACGAGCTAGAATAGTCCCTGTGTTTAAAAAAGGAGATACCAGTGACGTAAGGAACTATAGACCAATGGCAATACTGACTTGCTTTTCTAAAATTTTTGAGTCGTCAGTTTCCTCTATATTAACTAAGCATACTAGACCTATAATACGAGCTGAGCAACATGGCTTTCTGGACAAAAAATCTGTCTCTACGAACCTGGTCTCCTACATTACACCTATTATGGAATGTGTTGATAATAATCAGCAAGTTGATGCAGTTTACACTGATTTTGCCAACGCTTTTGACAGAGTTGATCACCAAATCTTGTTAAAGAAGCTTCAACGTCAGTATGGAGTTTACGGTAAATTGCTTAGTTGGTTCGAGTCTCACCTGGTGAACCGCGAGTATGTTGTGGTATTAAATAACATTGAATCAAACAGTTACATTGCTAGCTCTGGAGTTCCCCAGGGATCTCACCTTGGACCGATTCTATTCCTATTATTATATAGGTCCATCATTGTAATTGCTCTCTCTATGCTGACGATATGAAGCTTTCGCGTCGGATTAACACTTTTACTGGTGCCAGATTGATACAAGAGGATCTTAATCTATACAAATAAATAAAATTGAAGTGTCTGTTTGTAATGTCAAAATAACAGCTTTTTATCTAATGCATATGAAAGTGTATAAGGCACCTTTACGAAAACATATATTTTTAAAATTGTTGTCTGTTTGTTCCGGCTAATCTCCGAAACGGCTGAACGGATTTTGACGGGACTTTCACTGGCAGATAGCTGATGTTATAAGGAGTAACTTAGGCTACTTTGATTTTAGAAAAAAAATAGGGTTCCGTGGAGACAAACACTTTTTAGTTAAAATCTACGTTGACGAAGTCGCAGGTAACAGCTAGTAGAATATATAAGTGGTGTTGTGATAACATAATGGTACTAAATGCTGCTAAATGCCAACATATTCGATTTACAAAAAAAATTAATGTAATTCAAACCAATTTCCACATTAACAACGATCAAATTACCACAGTTCAACAAGTGCGGGATTTAGGCATTATCATTGATTCTAAGGTCTCTTTTCTACCACATTACGACAATATTGTCAATAGAGGTGCCAACATGCTCGGTTTTATAAAGCGCAATACTAAACAATTCAAAAGTAGTACTTCAAAGATCCTTCTGTACAATACTTTGGTAAGGAGTATATTAGAATTTGGTAGCGTAGTTTGGAATCCTTGGTACACAGTTCACATGCAGCGCTTAGATTCAATCCAAAGAACTTTCATAGCCATTTGGCATTTGTTACTCCTGGAATCAACCATAGGTGTCCTTACAGTGAACGCTTGGCCTATTTTAAATTTAATACACTTCAGGATAGAAGAATGATGCTGGATTTAATATTCCTACAAAATGTAGTTAAGGGCTACCTCAGGTAGATGGTCTGCTTGAGCGTATAGAAATATGCATGCCTAGACTAAATGCCAGAATCCGAAACAATTTTCCATTTTTTAAAGTACCGTGACACCGGACTAACCTGGGTGCTCAAGGCCCTGTAGCTAGGTATATTGCAACTTATAACCATTGTTGGAAAAGACTTAACCTAGATATATTTCATGACCATTCTAAGAATTTTTAATCTAAAATAACTAATAGAAATAACATAGTATTATAAGTTGGTAATTTTCATATAAATATTGCTTTCCCTGATTTTTTTCTTTTGTTTAATTTTATTATTTAGTTTTTGCATGTTGTCTACCTGCCAGTGCTGTGCATATTTGTAACTGGGTAGCACATGCACTTTAATGTCTGTTAATTTTATGTGAATGTCTGTGTTTACCCTGTAAATATGCCTAAATAAATAAATAAAATAAAATAAGGCTCGCCAACACAGGCAAAAACTTTTATAACAAAAATATACAAAACAAAACAATGTAGCTTTCAAGGCAATAAAGGGCAAAAGTTCTTTATTTGTTGCCACTTAAGGTTGATTTCACACTAAATGTTGTTTAACTTGTCTTTTTATTTTTAAGTGACAGGAGTAATTTATTGCTTTGCTCGATTTATGTGACGAATGATCTTTAAATATTAGATAATATTTTGAAGATTTGTGACTTTATTACCTTGTTGTAATTAGGTTGAACTTAAAACTGTTTTAAAATTTTTCTCTTTGTTTGTTAGTAAACAAATGTAGCTGTATACATATTGTCATGCGGACAGCATTTAGCTTTGATTTTGTATGTGACCCGATATCTAGTTGATATTGTTGATCGAAGGTTGGAACCATTTGTTTATGTATGGTTTTGATTAGCTACATTTACTTTGATGTCACACTTGCTGTGTGCTGTCCAGTTTATTGTGTTACATCAATGACTACATATTGCCAGATCTGCACATGTTGCAAGAGGTTACATAGTAATAACCTAATTAGATATGTGTTCAGTGTCTACCCTTTTAGGGATATAAGTATGTATGTCAATTGCTAGAATGCCGTATATTAAAAATAAAACAATTGAGTGTGGCCACTTGCAGTTTGCTGCTGCTCAAAACATTCTAGTTATTATAGTATATATAAAAATTAAGAATCAAAAAGCTTGCATATGCCACTAAGCAATTTGAAATATTCAAATTAAATTCATTACATTCTTATCAAGTGTCAATACCTGTCTAAAGTGTGCACAAAGCCAGCCATAGCTTGAATCTGGGACATTTGTCCTAAAGCTTGCCAAGCAGCCCGTCTATCTCGTCCAATAACATCTAATACTCCTAATGGAGATGCTGAGTTGGGGTCCAATGGCCCATGAGCTGTCTGCTGTGTGTAAGCCACAAGCTTCAATCTATCCTCATAACTCAGGTGTAGAGCTTTACCTTCCTTATCTGTGAACAACATATAGTAACCATAATATAAGCAGGAAGTATGAGTCATGTGTGTATATCAATAAACGTTAATGGACACTAGATATACCGCCCTAGTACAAGATAAGTAATATTCTAATATAAGATAAATGCAGTGTAGGTAATAGAGAACTAAAAATATTACGTTAATACATGTCAAATATACTATCTTGACTTTTATAGAAACGAATATCCGAATATATACATCGAAAATTTACCTTTAAAAAAAGTGAATCCATGTTTGTACACATCTTTCAGTGGCATTCCCCATTTTCTTTCTTCACTTTCCACAATACCCTGATCAGTTTCAAGAGGAATCTTTTCAGGGTTCACTTTATAGTTATATTCAGTTTCATTTGCCATTTTTTGCAACTTAAAGATTTTCGCAAAGCAAAATTTTCGGATTTATCGTATTTTAGTTTTGACAAATGATTTGTCCTCCCTCGTCACTTTTTAAGCATTTGTACAAAATCTGGTCTTTTGAGACAACATTTTTCACACCAAAGACAAAAAAATATTAAAAATAACTTTACGATCGGTATTTTGTTGTTTTATTATTAAACACTAATTATGCTAATAGATAGACATTAGACAGTCAAAAGTATGACTAATTATTGCACTTCTTAAATTTATTTTTTCTTTTTTCTTCTGATCGGCCCTCAGTTCTATTATAAGATATTTCAAGGTTATCCAATAATTATCGGACCTCCTTTAAATAGTTTCATAATCTTAATATGGTCTTACCAAAGAGTAAGTAATACATAGGGAAGATCTTACCCAATCTTAGCTATGGATAGCCGATCATGTAATTTTATTATAATGTGTTATACGTTTAATTTGGATGAGTAGTCATGTAATACCGATTTGTCAGAACACAGTGAAATAACTATAATTAATGAGTGAAATTATTGGTGACTGGAAACGACAAGTGTATTATAAAAATAAATCAACAACATTTAATCCACCCACGGTCCCACGTCATAAGCGACAGCGTTTTAAAGGACATTTATGTTTCGGACTATTATTTACATACAGATAGTGTACATTTGTAATGACAAGTATTCCTGGTGTTTTACAACTTTAGCATAATTTGAAAAGTGTTACTTTTAAATGGGACATTGAAGCAAGGTTTCGTGAATGAACAATAATTGAAGAAATGTTTCTGTTATGGTAATAGAAAAATTAAGACCGTTTTTTCCTCTCGAGTATTTGAAAATCGGACCGTCTACAACGCATAGCGCCTCATGCGGAGAATAGCAGAAACAAAAATTCTGTTTTACCGACAAACGAATATGTCGACATCTATCGACGAATGGCTAAACTAAACAGAAATCTAGCTGCAATCTACAACAACTAGCGCCTCGTGTGGAGAATAACAAGCAATAAAGCTGCTTTACCGACATTGTTCAACGATTTGTTGCTCTAACTGTAGCAATATCTAGCGGCGAATAGAGTAACTAAATAGATATTTAAGGGTTTTTGTTTTTCCAAAAAACTTAATTCGATAACTGTGCACTAAACTCAAAAAATGAACTTCCTGGAAAACGTCACGTTTAGACGCAGGCGTTCAAAGTCTGAATCTAATATTAATGAGGAAAATGAAGACATGATATTAACGGACTCTCCGATAGATGGCACCACAACAAGCCTACCTGACATCTTGGAAGACGAAGACGACTCTGTTTCCAAGTTAAAACTTCAATTAGAGCGATTGACTCTAGAAGTCAGTGCAGCTCGCAACGAAATAGAATCTTTAACTATGGAAAATAGGAATCTTAACCGCCTTAACCAGGAGTTACAGAAGCAAAATGAATTAAACAAAAAAGTGACATGCTCACCTGTTAAGTTAAAGCCACAAACACCAAAAAATAAGAAAAACCGCACAAAAATTAACCAATCATTGAAAAAGCACGAGGAAAATCCTGTAGAATGTGGAGAATTTGCTATTAGTACCGAGAAATCACTAACACCAACTAATGTCAACAACCATCGACAGTTAGATCGAAGAACAACAGATGGCGTTATTCTTAGTACCGACAATCTAGAAAGCGGTTCCGAAATACAACGTAAGGAACAAGAATACAAAACGAAAAAACGTAAAATATGCATGTTAAGTACCAACAAAACTAAGAAAATACTAAACATCGCAGAAGACCTATTCCCGAATTATGGAATTTGTCATTACATGACATCAAACTGTGGTTTAAAGAATCTTATCTCTAATTTAAATCTCAAACTAAAAGACTATACTTTAAATGACTATTGTTTAATATTTATCGGTGAAGAAGACTTTCGTAGAAGAACTATGTCGAGTTAACGATCAGCATTCGTGAAACGCTGTCGAAAGTACAACATACTAATATTATATTATGTGCACCTACTTTTAAACTAAACGAGTATTCTACAATGTTCAATTCGAGAATAGAAACCTTTAACAGCTTAATATATCTAGATGCATGTACTTATAACTAAACCTATTTGTTTGATTCTAATTATTATCTTACTTATGACTTTACTATGCTTACAAAGAGTACTGGATCCGTAAATAATCGCGGTATGGCTAGTATATTTCTTAATATAAGTTTAATGATAAGTGAATTTACATTGTGTGAAGATTTAGATTCGTGTAATGATATTTTGATTGATGAAGGGCCAGATATGGCTCACTCTGTATCCACTAGCACTGAAGAAAATGATCAGTTTTTTCTCTAATAGATATATCAACATTTTGCATCAAAATATTGCAGGTTTAATAAATAAGGCAGATGATCTCCTAATATGTCTAGAAGAGCTATCTAAAAAAAATAAAAATATAGATATCTTGTGTATTACCCTCTAGTGAGCCAGCGGGATGTTTACATTATCGCCCGTTATCGCCGCGTGCCACTTGAGATTTTGTTATTGTTAATTACCGGCCCACTCATAGCTCGTAGAATCAAAAAAATGGTACTACAGAATTTGTTATGATGTCAGCTACGTAGTAAAATATAAACAAGAGCTTTTTGCTGGCTCGCATGCGAGCCACTGGCCGAAGACGGGTGAGCATTTTATCATAGAAGGTTATCAAGATCTATTATACTTACCTAATTATAATCTAGCTGCATATTTTTGTAGAAGGGAAAATAAAAGGGGCGGTTCTTGTATTCTTGTGAAGAACGGGCTACATTGGAAAGAATTGCCTAAAATAGCAAAGTTATCAACTCCTGGCATTTTTGAATGCTGTGGTGTGGAACTGACCAGTTACAAAATAATAATTATCTGTATATATAGAATTCCGAACAAAAATAATCTAAACCATTGCTTTGATAAACTTGAAATGCTCCTGCAAGGACTATTACATAAACACTATAAGAATATATTATTTGCGGAGATATCAATATTGATGTACTAAAACATAATAGTGTTACCAATGCCTTTGAATGTCTTTTAACGAGCTACAACTTGCAACTTGCATTGAAACCACCCACTCGCATGGCCAGTTTGTCGTGCATAGACAATTTTGCGCATAATGTTAAAGCATGTAAAACTGAGGTAGTGGAACTTGCGTTGTCAGACCATACAGCACAGGTAATCCATTGTCCAGTACAAAAAACATGCCGTATGAAGTATTGGTATACAACAAGAAGAAATTATAGTATGAAGAATATAGTCAAATTTAAAAACCATCTAACTAGTCTTACTTTTTCAGAAATATATGACACAACTGATCCAAATATTGCCTATAATAATTTAATTGAGACCTTCAAGTTAATATATGATTTGTGTTTTCCAATGAAAGTTATTAAAATAAATACAATAAGAAATACTAAATGGTTGTCAAAAAGGATAAAACTGTGCAGTAAGAAGAAAAGGAAACTATTGTGGCAGTCTAGACTTAAACGTAATAAAAACAATAAAACTATGTTTGTCAATTATTCTAAAGTATATAAAAAGATAATCCAATTGACGCAAAAAGCACAAAACAATTATATTATAAAAACGTCAAAAAACAAATCTAAAACCGCGTGGCAAATTACCAAACGTGCAAAGTATAACGTACCTAAACCTAATATAAATAAAATTAAAATAGATAACGACGACGTCATTTCAAATCCCAAAGCTATCGCAGAAGCATTTAATAATTTTTTTGTTGACAAAATACAGGCGAAACTTGATGCCAATTGCAGACCTAAAATGTGTACAGTAGATTTCAATAACAAATCAATGTTCATGGTATACCGAATATCCCTAGTATACCGAATGATATAAAAAAAATTGTCATGGCTCTAAATAATACAAGTAGTGTGGGATATGACGGTATTGCTACTCAAATACTAAAACATGTTACTGATAAAATCTGTGGACACATAAGTCACATAATTAACCTCGGCATTAGCGAAGGTGTGTTCCCTAATGCGTTAAAAGTAGCGATCGTCAAGCCTCTATTTAAGAAAGAAGACAGAGAGGTGATGGCCCATTATCGGCCCATATCACTTATACCCGTAATTGCTAAAATATTTGAGAAATACATTTACAAGGAATTACATTTATTGAAAAAAATAATATTCTGTGCGAGGAGCAGAAAGAATTTAGACTAGGTAGGACAATTAATATGGCCATTTATGATTTTTTATACAAGGTTACATATAACGTGGATAAGAGAAAACCGGTCTGCGGTATATTTTGTGATATGACCCAAGCCTTTGACTATGTGCATCATGGTACACTCCTAAATAAACTTGAAGCTTATGGCATTAGAGGAAATATCAACAATCTCATTAAATCTTACCTCGAAAATAGAACTCAAGTAACAGAAATAAACAAAATCAATATGAAAACTAAACGTGAAACTGTTTATCAATCCACAGAACGTAAAGTCTCATTTGGTGTGCCACAAGGGAGTGTTCTTGGTCAGCTTTTGTTCATATTATATATTAACGACCTACCAAAAGCCATCCAACAGCACTTGACACTATTCGCTGATGATAGTACCTTAACGATACCTTGTAAAAATATTGAGACATATGAAAATGACATAAATGACTCTATAAATCTAATAGTAAAATGGCTAGATAACAATAACTTACAAATTAACTTAACTAAAACTAAAATAATGCACTTTAGCCAACGGATTAACAGTAAAAGTAACCTAAATATATTCTATGATGGTCAAACTATAGACGAGGTAGAAACAACAACTTTTTTAGGGCTCCGCATAGACAAAAAACTAAATTGGAAATCTCATATTGAACTTTTGTGCAAGAAAATAAGTAAATCTGCTTATGCCTTACACACATTGTCATCTATAATAGGTGTGGAGGCATTATTAACGGCCTATTATGGTTTAGTGGAATCCCATCTACGCTATGGCGTCATATTTTGGGGCAACTCAACAGAGAAAGACACGGCGTTCAAGGCTCAAAAGAGATGCGTAAGATCAATGTTTAAAATGAAACATACTGACAGTTGCGTGCCGGTATTTAAAAAATACAAATTACTAACCTTGCCATGTTTATACATTCTGGAGATAGCGGTATTTGTGAAAACTAATCCGGATCGTTTCAAACGGTTAGATGACGTAGTCCCGCGTAATAGACGAGATAACAGCAGGATATGTCTTCATAGTGCGGGAACAACATTTATGCGCAAAAGTGTCTTTTGTATGGCACCATTCATATTTAATAAATGCCCTAAGAGTTGGAGAGAACTGCCCCCATTGCTTTTTAAGAAGACGCTGCGTAAATTCTTACGACTTAATAAAGCCTACTACAGTGTTTTAGATTTTTTAAATGAGAGGGATTTTACTCTTCTTATTATTAATGTAGATAAGATTAAGTAGACCTAATTTTGTTTTTCAGTATTTTAATTTTGTTTTTAAATTGAATGTGTATGGCACTAATATTTTTGCATGCCGATTGGTAAAATATGGCTGAACACCATAACATGTTTATCACCTTTTTTTTTGTACCCATATTTGCAAAATAAATTATCTTTTATCTTTTGTTACTGCAGTTTATTTATAAAATCTATTTCGTGACAGTGCAGTTGTAAGATATTTAACTTTGACATAACAAGTATTAAAAAATAAGTAAGTAAAGATTTAATGCAAAAAATATGGAACGTAATCGAGTGGAAATCCTTTGGCAGTGTTACCCAAAGAGTAAAGTAATACGTGTTACCCTACTATTTTAACAATAAATTTGCTGTTTTCATATTGATGCCCCTGTTTTCTGTTTCATTCCTAATTTTTACTGTTTTTCAATTAGCGTTCAGCGCCACCTATTACACTATGCAAATATTTTTTGATAACCACTATGTAATAAAACGCAATCCACCACAATCCCCCAACCATGGACCACAGTCGATATGATTGACAGTCATATTTTTTTATGCATGGGAAAATCCCAGAATGACAGCTACAGGATAAAGCCCTATTGACGCTATTGTATTGTGAATTTTTGCGTGTTGTGTTGTGGCTACAGCTTTCAAGCTTTAAATTAGTGAAATATATGTGATCCCGCTGTTTATATGAAATAACAATAATTACAACGTCTTATGAAAACCAAATTACGCAACAGAATATCGACTACAACTATTAATGGAGCATTACACACTAAATCCGAAATAACTGGTTGCTACTCATTTGAAGCCACTGAAAGGCACATGAAGAAATGTAACAAAAATATGGATTATTTTAAAAAGGAAAATGAGTGAAAATACTGAAGATGGGACAATTGAGGATGAGAGTGGAAAATAATTTTACTTTGATTTTTATTTTTTATTATGTTGTGATCATATAACAATGTATGTGAGTCCTGGTAATTAATAAAAGTAGGTGATTGTTTTAATTACCTATACGAGGAAAGTATGAAATCTGCCTTTTTTACTTTACCTACTGTTTTCTCCTGTTTTTTTAGTGGTGAGCTGTTGTTTTTTTAGTTTCTTGGGGTTGGCAACACTGTCCTTTGGTAAATCCTATGACAAGTATGACATCTACAAGATGACAAATGTTTAGACGTCACAGAGTGCATGTTTTCTCTATATTCTTGGAAAAGAATATAAATAGGTAGTCATAAATTATAAACAGTTGTGTAATATTTCGAGAACTAAAGTAAACTACGTGTTAACATACAAGTGTAAAATGTGCGAAAAATTTAATAACAAACTCACTTTGTTGCAAAACCTTTTGGTGGCCACCTTGTTTACTTCACATTATTCATAATTTACCTATTTAAAAATTGCGCTGTGATAATGGAAGTGAATCCTTTGAATATCTTTTTTGTTAAATCGGATAGTAAGGGTGATAGGTTGCTGTTTAGATATCCGAATACAACAGAAAACAAGGATGAAAATAAACAGAAAAAATATGGTCGTCACAATCCTTACGCCGTTAATTCCACTGAGGACTTGCTGCAGAATCTTCAGTCGCAGACATCTAACATTTGTAAAGGTCAGTTCTGTCTAACATTATCATTTTTAAACATATTAAATATGTAATGTCCCTTTTTTATACTATAAAATACTACCAAAATATGGTTAACTGTTAACATAAATATTTTGCACTGATAAAGACAGACATTCTGACATTGATTAATGAACCTTGCCTTCTTTGTATTTATGGTTATATCTATTGTAATGTTATCTCTAAATTATATTTTATTTGATAAGTACTTACAAAATGCTGTTTGTTTTGTTTATTAATTTTTGTATGTATAAACAATGCCCCATATAAATAAACAATACATGCAATAACAATTTTAAAAATGAATACATTTTTCTCACTGTTTGAATCAAAAGTACCTATATTGATCTTGTATTTTATCTATATGTACTTGATATACTTTACTATACTACTACTTGATATATTTTACTATATGGATTTATAGTCTGTTTTAGCAAAGGAAATGATTTAAGATTCTACTTACCTAATTATATATAATTGCACAAATGCAATTGTTCCAATACATATTAGAACAATAGTTCCAATTGCATTTGTTCTTTGATATATTATAATCTATACTAATATTGTAAAGCTGAAGAGTTTATTTGTTTGAACACACTAATCTCAGGAACTACTTGTTTGATTTGAAAAATTTTATTAGTATTGGATAGCCTATTTATCGAGGAAGGCTATATAACATCATGCTATGACCCACGGGGGGGGGGGGGGGGGGGCAGTAATGATAAATGTGGGTGAAACTGCGGGAACATCTAGTTGATATATAAATGTTTGGTCTGTAGGGATTTAATAATTATTTATTTTACATCAAATCAATAAATATCATCAAAATGACTTGGGATATTTTCCTACGGACCAAACATTTATTTGGTTAATACATAGTTATTGATGTTTAGTGTTTATTTAATCAATACAGTCAGTCCTATTCATAAACTGTCATGGGTCTCATAGAATAAGTAGAGCTTGGCTTTAGAGCCAGGTTATTACATATCCAAATGTTAAACATGATACTTCCAGGTCAGTTGAGTGGCTTCACAGATGAAATGCTATCTACCCTGTTTGCGGTGAAGGCAGAGCTATGCAATATGAAGTTTGAACTTAAAGTCAATGATGTAAGGTTTGTAGGGCACCCAACCCTGCTGCCTTACAGAACTAACAAAGATGACACGGCCACCATGATCCTTATTAATATTGTGTTTGCACTGCAAGCTTCCGCCAGTCATTCAGTTGGTAAGTTATTATCAAATTGTATTTGAATGTTCAACTAAGGAATATTATAGAATGTTTTTGAGTGTAGTCTTATCATTTTTCTTTTAATTTGTTGATCCCGCTACTCTTTTTGTGGAACTCTTAGGCACGATGCATAGCAAACAATATACGTACACCCTGCCTTATAATTGACCAGTGCATCAATCATATACTATGTAACACTTTTATATGTTCTATTTTTCAGTCAAATGTTATTATGATCTGAGTAAAAGACTGGGCAATGCACTTAGACATGAAGAAAAGAGATGTTCATATTTGACTGAAGAAATGAAAATAATGGTAAGTTTATTATTATTGTTCTTCTTGTTACTAAGTCAAAATTTACACACATGATATAAATTGTAAATATTATGCTTTCATCATTTAGACAAAAAATACATACAGGTATGTATGTTTGTATTTTGTACAATGTACTTAGAAATTGTAGAAATGCAATATAGTATTTAAATTGTAAATGACCAAAGTACAAAAACTATTGAGTCATAGAAACTAGAATATTTTCTGAAGCTCATTAACAAACTGATTAGTCACAGCATGAAACAGACTCCACAAAAGTGCCATAAAGGCATTGTGATTGAACTGCTTTATATACAAATTCAATCACAATGCAATAAAAATACTTTATTACAATCTGGTAACATACATGCATCAGCTTACTAAGCTTTTGTTTGATTAACACTATATATAATAATAATAATAGTAATGTAACATAATCAGCCAGGACAGTAGCACAGAGTCTAAAATTATACCTGGTAAATGGCAAAAAGCCAGTCCTTATTGCCTGTGGCCTAACTTGAGTGAAATGTGACTATGACACACCATATCCTAACCCTTCAGAGATATGTAGGCTTAGCAGTAACCTATTGCATTTCTTTGTTTTATTATTTGACTAGCACTATTATGTGGCATCTAAATATGGCTGGAAAATACACAAGCCTTTACCTACTCTTTCAGGATATATACATGTCTGTTATCTTATGTTATTTACCTAAATCACTTAGTCTATTGTATTATAATATAAATAATATAGTTTTCTTTATGCATTAATAACCTTATCTTAAAATGGAGCTTTTTATCGTTTGTGCAAATATACTAAAAGTCTACAATCTATAATTTGTAAATCATAAAGATTTAGCACACTTCTTGGCATGGCCAAAACAAAAATATGGTTGAAACTGCTAACATTTTCCATGAATTGGCTTTCAACCAAATACTGAATAGTGACTCATTGGTAAAGACTGTAAATTGTAATCTCGAGATATTTCGTATATAACATTTTCCTACGAAGTAACGGCTTTTACGATCACCACATGGTACGCCCACGCTTAGCATACATTCGTAATATTCATCACGAGAATGAATATAAATGCATATAAAAATGTTTGGTAAATTGAATTTACCTAATATGTCCCGATTGGTTTCACCTTCACAAACATTTAATTATTCTGCAGTTTTTACCAAATTTTATTATACTCTGAACTTTGAACATACTCTCTCACGTAAGCAAAGTTCATCGTCAAAGGTTGAGTGCAAACTTGCAAAGGGTGCTAGTGAAAAGGCATTTATAATTATTACAGGAGATGGCCAATTTTCTTAGGACACTTTGCCTAGCGTCTAAAAATATATGTACATTTACGAATTTTGCTTTATTTTAAATTTAGTATGCTCTGATATTAACTGTAAAAGTAACATAATCCACTAACTTCAGATTTCTTAGATATTAACAAAAACATATTTTGGTCATGAACCTACACGGGCTCATAATTCTCTTGTCTGTTGTGATGTATTATGATTTATGTATAATCTAAACCCTGTAAAATTAGTAGGACAGTAATGGAATGATTAAGTACCTACCTATGACATGTATAATTGGATAGACTCTTCATACAAGGTTAGGAAGTGTCATATAGGATTGCAAAGTGTTAAAATAAAAACAAAATCTGAATAACTTTTGTATGAAATATTTAATATTCAAAAATTCTAACAAAATATTGTCTAAAAATGATGCTGGTGGAGTAATATTGGTCTGATGTCTTGCCCAGCCCAAATACATGAGTTATACAAAGTTAGGTATTACATAAAATGATCTATTATAACATCTATTAAATACACAATGGGCAGACATATTTGAAGCCCGCTTATAGTAAGGTAATGTTATTAGAGTAGAACTACAAGTTCGCCGGTGTTGATGGTAAAATAACTGATAGAGGTAAGATGGGGGCCTCTGGTGGTGGTGAAATTACATTTTCATTTTGTATATTATCTGCAGATTCATCAGTTTCTTCTCGAGATGAATCTTGATGTAATTGTCTATTAGCCCTCATCCAGCAGGGCTGACAAACATAGTTCCTTGTTATTCCCTAAAACAAATAATATTGACCTGTAACTAATATAGCTTGTGATAGCTTAATGGTGTAGATATTACATGGAATTTAAAGTCTTAATGTCTTCTCGGTCTTGCATGCATGTCAGATATACATCTCTGACTCATAGAACTTACATACATATAATAATTTATCACTTTTCATATAAGGTGAAAGAATATCATTTATGAGAAACTCTTGCAAATGCCTGTAAGTTATTTATACTAATTCAATATCTTTGGACATCTCACATAAATCCATTTGTTTCCAAACTAACTCTGCTTAGTTTGAGGTTTGTAGTGTATAATGCTAATACTATGGCAACCAGCTAGTTGATTAACACAAATATTCTAAAATACATACATTATATTATCTATATAACATATAACTATGTCTTAACATACAGACGCAGAACAAATACTTGTAGTAATTATGCAAATATTTGACAAGAGACAACATTGGGAATCGAACCCACAACCTTTAGCTAAACAGTCAAGGTGGTGCTACCCATTGGAAAAACAAGCCATAATGCTCTCAAAGGTGTCTGAAGTCAGGCAACCTGCACTGGCTAATGACATAGGCTATAGTGTCATTTCACTTATTATTAGAAAAGGCTCACTGGAAAATTATATTTTTTGATAATTACTTATATTTGTAGTATTTTCATACATCATGATAAATCATAACTGTTATATATGATGAAAATCATACCTGAAATCTTGCAGTAAAAGTGATGTCTCTGGCTCAATAATGTGATGTATTATCTTATGTCCCTTACTGATCGGCAACAACCAAGGCACACCATAGTGTGGCCCAGCATTCTATGATTGGCACCTTCTGAAGTTAGCAGCAAGAAGCATGGGTGACAAATATGTCCATCTTCTGGAAGCTGAAAGGCAAAGTAGATTATGAGAGTATAGATATATCAACATTTTATCAATTGTAATGTGATGAAGGTTCTAAATAAATACTTTTTTAAATATTTAAAGGTGAAAATCAATTGTTTAAATGGAAATAATAATTGATTCTACAAATTATTAGATAAATATGTTTTATGTACATATATAAAAGGTTTTCATAATTTATTTTAAATAAGCACATACCTGAATTGTTCGCCATTGCACAAGCATTCTTTGGAAAGGCATAACGAAGACACGTCTTCTTAGCCGTCCCGTACTCATTGTAAATAGTTAGTTAACCATGTCCATAGATTAGTATACCTGTTATAGATGGGTAACTCTAGCCTCGCTCGAGGTCTGCATAAGTGCTGCCGCCAAGTATCAGTATCATGATCTAATCTGAAGACGTCAAACAAAGCAACCTATACCTATACATATATAAGTGTGTATACGTATATAGACATCTGCATTATTCCTTAAGAATTTTTATAGTAATTTATATGCTGCCTATATTTGTATGCATACAAATATAGGCAGCATATTAATCAAATTACAAAATGGGAATATATGGATAAGGAACATGAAAAAATAATCAAATATAATGTGTATATTTTTTATTTGTTATGAAATATTTATGCGCTGCGACTTTAATAGCATCATCACAGTTCTAAAAAGTGGTCATACCAGTGAGTACTTGGTTTACATCTCTACACCAGTTTGTACAGCACTTGTTGAAGGGCACTTAGCGACAGGTACTTCAGCAGTCTGTGTCTCAAGATGCTTGAGGCCACATCTCCGCTCATCTGAAATGTATAGAAAACTTATTTTAATTTGTGCTTAGACCTAGTTTTAATATCTTTTTGATATCAGTAACACTGATATCAAAAAGCCACAGAAAATCTTTTTTATAATTTAAACTGACCATTTAGTATCTTAAATAAATTAGCCCAGGTGTTGGTAATATACTAAGTAACAGATAAATGTCTCTTAATTGCTCAGTTAACACATCATGAAATATATACAGGATTTTACATCATTTGATATGCTTCTATTTCAAAGTACACTGTACATTGTACAGAATACCACCATACCCACATTAGCTGTTAAAAATTATTTGTATTAATTTGGCTGAAGTACCTATCTGTTTGTGTGCTTTAACTGTAAGCTGTTGATGGCTATGGTATACTATATTATATGGTATATTCATTAAAATTTATGCTAAAATGACACACAGTAGTACACAGGTACTATTTTCAATAATATTACAAAAAATAATATTATAATTACCGTTTCCAAGCTTCACCAAACATCCTGGTACACAACATGATCTTTGAGTCATGGTGACAAAATTTACCAAATTCACCACGAAATATAAGCCTTTAGCGTTTTTAGGTACTCTCGATGCCTGGCCGGAGGAACTAATTTCAACTCAAACTTGTACTAGGTTGAGAAAAACCACAAAAACACAGAAAACAAGAAATTAACAAAATTTGTGACGCATAATCATATTATATCAAAAATTTTCTTGTTAAAATCCATAGATAGATTATACACAAAGTGTTGTTAAATGATCTCACTATTTCTACTAAATCTTATTCAGTTAAATATTTTAATCTGCATTGATATTATCTGTTTAGCTCTATTGCACTTTTACATGGCATTATTACTGAGATTTTAGATATTCTTTATACAAATTATCATCTTCATTGATTTAAGTTGTTGTAGACTAAAAGAAAATATCCTACTGGATTTTTTACTTTGCCACACTAAAGTAGACGCAACCGCTGCAAAATTTTGTAATATCGCCATCTATTGAAAACTATATAGTAACACAATTAAACACAATTATTTCATGATACTGCTACTAGAGGCGCGCGTGTCGAAAAACGTACCCGTACATTTGTTCGTAGTTACCACACCATGACCATGTCCAAAGCGTAAGCACAATCAATTCCTTATTAATTACCATAGGATAATCGTTGGACAATGGAATCAGTCCGTGTAGAATACCAATGGTGGTTATGGAGAAAAGATAATCGCATAGTTTACAAACAAAAATCAACTTCCACTTCAACTTTTCTCAGTGTCGAATGGCTCCAAAACCATGCGAAAATTGCGAGTGCAAATGTCAAATGTGACAATTAATGTCAAACAAAAAAAAAGCCAGCCGGCGGATGTAGTGCGATTGTCAAGCCTGTAATGTCGTTCCGTTTCGTTGTTACAAGAAAAAAGTTATTTAAAACAATAATATTTCATAGCATTCGAATGTGTTTTTTATTAAGATTACGATAATGAATAATTATAATCATTTTACGGTCCAAATAATTTTTAATGTAACTCTGATGGAACATTTATTATAGCTTTACAGGGAATTGAACGTTTCTTCAAAATGGGTTCGCTATCTCGATACGCCGGAAACGCAGAACAACTATTTATGCTTAAATATTTATTTTGAAGTTGTACAAATATATAAATAGACTTGTAATTTTCATTTTTATTTTTATTTATATATAATTAGGCGTTTATTAATGTACATATACATGTATCCCACTGACAAGCTAGACAGAATCTGTCCATGTCCTTTCTAAAGAAACACCATTGAAAGGAGATGTGTCATTTTCAGCTATAAAATGTACTATCAGCCAAAAAATAGCAAAAATTACTAGGAATCGGGAAAAAATATTATTTCCTGAGTTAAAGTCGAATTACGTTTGCGCTTAAAAATAATAGTTTTTATACTATTGCCATTATTTTCAATATGGCGGTGGTTCTCGGTCATATAATTTTGTATGCGTTCATAAATCATATCGAAAGTACGAAAGTACTATATAATAATGTAAATAATATATAAATATATATTATGTCAACAATAAATATGTTTTAGAGTATCATTTATTAATTTCAACTATCATACACATGTTTTCAACAAACAATCAACATAAAAAATATATTCATATAATATAATACTCATTTTGCAGGGTGCACTCCGGAACGAAACATTTTGTTTATGTTTGACATTAACTGTCAATGTCATATTGACTGATAATAAATATTTATTTATTGGTGTTTCTTGGAGGTAGTAGGTTGACTGTTGGGATAGGCTGACGCTTGGTTGAGAGTGTCAGTTATTTTTAGGTTATCTTTATTTTATGCGTATTGTTTTTATTTGTGGCTGTTAGCTTGTGTGTGTTGTGTTATCTCGGTGGTGGATTAATCTTATAAGGTAATCCTTTGTTTATTGTCTTTTCGTTTCGTTTGGGGGCGTCTACATCTGCTTGATTCCCTTGGGAGTCTGGTAGGTATGGAGGAGCCCCCGGACGGGGGCGGAGGTTTGCCTCCTGATAAACCTAGATCCTCAAAAAGACCTGCTGATGTAGATCTGGCGATCGAGATTGACTCTAAAAAAGCCCGTTCTCCGGCAGAATCAATACAATCTGTATTCACGAAGCCTGGATACGAAATTAACAGTAAAGTCAAATTTTCGGCAACTGACAAGGGCCCATTTATTGTGTATGTATCTAGAGCAGAACCAGACCCCTCTGCAGGGTATACATTTAAAATTTTGAAGTTTGCCCAATTCTTACATAAAAACAATGTTTCAGGCATTAGAGAAGGTGGGATAAAAAATCTTGGTCGCAACAAGATTTCAATAGAATTTAAAACGGCTGTGAGTGCCAACGAATTTCTGGAATTAAGTTTGCTGGAGAGCAACAATTATGAGCCATACATACCAAAATTTCAGGTTTTCCGCATGGGAGTAGTTAGGGATATCCCTACGGACTGGTCTCTGTCAGACCTTTTAGATGGTATTTCCACTGTTGGAAATTGCGGTGAGGTATTTAGGGCTAGAAGGCTTAACATTAAGTCTCGGAGGGATGATACTGCGAATTGGGTCCCGTCCAATTCAGTGGTCTTAACTTTTTTGGGACAATCCCTGCCTGAAAAGGTATATTGCTATAATGCCTCACTGCCTGTTACAACTTACCAGTTACCAACAATTCAGTGTCGCAACTGCTGCAGGTTTGGACATATTGCCAAACAATGCAGATCCCAGCCTCGCTGCTACATCTGTTCCCAAAAGCACAGTGGAGATAGCTGCCCTTCTCAGGATTCAAATCCTACATGCTTCCTTTGCCATGGGGGTAACCACAAGGCTATAGATGCCAAATGCCCTGAGCATGCCCGCCAGAAATCTATCAAGATGGTTATGTCTGAGCAAAACATCAGTTACCTGGATGCTTCAGCACGATTCCCCCTGCCTAAGCGTCTTTTTTCAGAAATTGCAGCTTCTACCCAGTCTCCCTCTACTTCCCCACAAAAAACCCAATTGTCCCCTTGTTTTACAACACCCACTACTTCTTATAGGAAGACTGTGTTTCTTCCGCCCCGGTCCCAGCCTGTCTTAGGTAAGTCCTATGACAGGGCTTCTCACAATGCTATTGTGTCTTCTCCGTCTTTTTCTCAGCCTAATGGCTGCGCTCTTCCTTCCCCCACTGAAACCACTCCTCTTGCTACTCCCAACGATAACCTCGTTGAACTCCTAACCACTCTCACACTCCTAACAATGTCTCTGTTCTTGTTGAACAACTACTTTCTGTCCTTTCTCGTAACAACTTATCCAATGGCTCTGCAAGTCCTTCAATGGAATTGTAGAAGCATCCGTCGTAATAAACAAGATGTTATCTATTTAGTGAATCGATATAAACCGTCTATCTTTGCTGTCTCGGAGACATGGCTCAGACCTGAATCTCATTTTAGGATTTCGGGCTTTTCGTGTCTCCGCGATGACAGGGATGACGGTAGGGCAGGTGCTGCTCTACTAATTAATAGATGCATTAAGTTTTCCCAAATACCTATTCCAGATTGTGATCTGGAATAGGTATTTGGGAAAAATGCTGATTTTCACATTGTAGCTGCTAGGGCTGCAAATCTGTCTTTTGTGTCTGTATACATCCCTCATCCTAATTCTAACATAATTTCCGAATTACGGTCCATCCTTTCTTCTGTCCCTGCTCCATTAATTATTCTCGGTGATTTTAATTGTCGACATAGTCTTTGGGGTGCCCATTATAATGATCCTTGCTCTTCTTCGTTATTGGATCTTTTGGATGACGTCAACCTTTGTATTTTGAACGATGGATCTGCCACTCGCAGAGTATCTCCATCCCAAAATATTAGTGTCCCAGACCTTTCCTTTTCTTCTCCCTCTTTAGTTTCTCTTATTTCCTGGTCGGTTCTGCCAAATTCGTTTGGCAGCGATCACTTCCCTATTTCTTATTTCTGTCCTTCTACAACCCCACTTCCTAAACCCTATCAACCTCTCCTTAAGTATCGGTTAGCACAAGCTAACTGGGAACAGTTCTCTGCTCTTTTAGACAAAGAAATTGATTCATTCCCCCAATGCAACCGATACAACTTCCTTCTCTTATATGATCAGTTTATTTCTGCCATATTGGAATCTGCTCAATCTTCTATCCCAGTAAAACCCACTTCCCGCAGTTTGGTCCCCTCTCCTCCTTGGTGGGATGCTGAATGTTCCGAGAGCGTCCGGTTGCGTAGGGAGGCGGAAAACAGATTTGCAATATCCCTGGATATGACAGATTTCATTACCTATAAACAAACTGCTGCCCGCACTTCCAGACTCCTCTCTAAAAAGAAATCCATTGGTTGGCGTAGGTTCTGCGAATCTCTTTCCCCTTGCTCTCCTCTTTCTTTGGTCTGGAAAAGGATTAAGGCATATCGCAGAAGTTACCAAGACCCGAATGTCACCAAGAACGATCCCAACTCCTTTCTTCATGATTTCCATTGTAGACTAGCTCCTCCTTTTGTCCCTGAACTCAACTGCTTTTCTCCACCTGATCTTATTTCATCCTCTATTTCCTCTGACAGAATGAATGACCCTTTCACTTTCCATGAACTTACCCTAGCTCTTGACCACCTTCGCGATTCCTCACCTGGCGCTGATGGTATTCCCTACTCCTTTATCTGCAAATCCTCAAACTCCAGTAAATCCTTCCTTCTTAGTATTTTTAATGCGATCTTCACCTCTGGCAAAATCCCTACCTCCTGGAAAACCCAGATAATTATCCCAATTCTTAAACCGGGCAAGGACCCAGTGGATCCTCTAGCCTATCGCCCGATTGCCCTCTCCTCCGTGCTAGCCAAAATAATGGAAAACCTGATTAAGAACAGACTGGAATGGATTCTAGAAAGCAGAGGCCTGTTGTCCAAAAACCAGTTTGGCTTTAGAAAGGGTATGGGTACCCTAGATAGCCTGAGTATCTTTACCTCTGATGTTCGCCTCGCGTTCACTCAGGACAAGCACGTTATTGGCGTATTTCTTTACATTTCTGCAGCATATGACAGTGTTCAGCTTCCTTTACTCAGGCAGAAAATGCACGAGCTGAGTATCCCTGTGAGACTGATCAACATAATCAGCAGTATGTTAACTTGCCGCTCCATCTCAGTTCGCTATCGAGGTATTATTCTCGCCCCGCGTAACGTCTGGATAGGTCTGCCACAAGGATCGGTCCTAAGCCCCCTTCTGTACAACATCTATACCTCTAATCTAGACTCTACTGTTTCCTCTTTCTGCAAAATTTTACAATATGCCGATGATATTGTTCTCTATTCTGTATCTTCTTCCTTTGCTGATTCTTCTTCTCGTCTTAACTCCGCACTGTTTTACCTAAATAATTGGCTTATAACTCATAATCTCTCCATTTCAGTGTCCAAGTGTAGTGCTGTAGTCTTTACTCGCAAAAGACACGTTCCTGACATTAATCTTTCGGTAGACGACGAAGTTATCCCCATCAAAGATCATGTCAAATTTTTAGGCCTTATCCTAGACTCCAAACTTTCAGGCATACACCACCTGAACTACATTGTTCGGAAGGTCGAGAGGGGTGTGAATGTCATGCGGGCGCTATCTGGTCTCAGGTGGGGTTCCCATCCCTTTAGCCAAAAACTTTTATATGACGCTGTTGTTCGCAGTCATTTTGATTATGGCTGCTTTTTACTAGAGCCATGCAATAAAATTGCGTTATCCAGTCTGGAGAAAGTCCAGTCTAAGTGCTTGCGTATTATAACGGGAGCTATGAAGTGTTCTCCGATCAATGCTCTTCAGGTGGAGTGCTTGGATCCTCCCCTTCAACTCCGCCGACAATATCTTGCGGATAGATTCTTCACCAACTCCATTCGAACTAACTCCCACCCTTTATTCCACATATTATATACCTTGTCACCTCTCATCTCCTCCTCCGCATATTGGAAGCATAAAACTCCCCCTCTCCTTGTTAATTCCTTTAGGAAATACAAGGACCTTCCTGTTCCTATTTTGCAATCCTCTATCAATCCTCTCTTCGAAATGGACTACCAGTCACTGATTTTCCAACCAAAGATTTACCCTGACTTCGGTATAAGTAAGATCTGTTCGGACGCTAATGACAAACTTTCTTCGAAATTGTCAAGTGAATGGTCTGACTGGGTGACCCTATACACTGATGCTTCCAAAATATCTAGTGTGAATTCTGTTGGATCTGCCGTTTGGATCCCTAAATACGGCATTATTCTTAATTTTAAGAGTCCTCCACAGAACTCTATATTTGCTGGTGAGGCCTTAGCTTTGCTAGAAGCCATGAAATTTATTGAATCACACAAGCTGCATAAGGCGCTTATCCTCTCGGACTCTCGGAGCTGTCTCGAAGATTTACAAAAAAATCCATTTCGCTGTCGTGACAACTTTATAATTACTCTTAGAACAAAAGCATCATTGTATAGGTGTCACTTGATGGGCATCGAGGTGGCTATGGCATGGATCCCTAGTCATTTGGGTATAGCAGGTAACGAGTTTGTTGATTCCTATGCTAAGGTTGCGGCGGTGTCTGGTTGCACGGTCCATAATTACTGCTTCCCTCGTGAACTTCGTTCTTTGGCCCGTCCTTCTTTAACTGGTGCTTGGAACAGTATGTGGCAAGCGTCTAAGTTGATTAAAGGCAAGTTCTACGGTTCTATTCAACCTTCTATCCCTTCCAGACCGTGGTTCTACCGACAAAAGAACGTAAATAAACTGGCTACGTCTATAATTATCCGTCTACGTCTGGGTTTTGTTTGCTCTCCAGTCTTCTTAGCCAAAATTCGGGTCAGAGATCATTCTCTTTGCGAGTGTGGTCTCGAAGAGGGCACCTTGGAACATCTATTTTTCTTTTGCCCTAAAATATCCTATCCTCTTTATGATCTACTGCCTAAACAGATCCCTCGCCCTGTCAATATACCCTTTCTATTAACTTTGGCACACACCCCATTCATAAAAACTTTATATAAATTCATCTCACTTAATAAAATCAAAATATAATCTACCCCTTTTGTTCTCGTCAATCTCTATGCTTATCGTTGGTTTTCCTTATCCTCTCCCATATTCTAAACCTTATTACTATGTATATATTACTAATATTTGTGTTGTTTTTGTTGTAGCCCAAAGAAGAACCATCGCTCTAATTACCGGTCAATGGTCATATTACTGATTACTTATCAAATCACTTATTTATTTTTATTTTTATTATCTCTTTCCACCCTGACGTTGGCAGAATCATCGCTACCTATTCGATGGAGCCATTCGACACTGAGAAAAGTTGAAGTTGAAGTTATTGGTGTTTCTTATTACACTTTCCTGAATTCATATGTTTTCCTTTAATTTTTACAAGAATTACCAATTCTTTGGTGAATATTATTCTAGCAAGAGTTCTTTTCCATCTGACAATTCTAGGATTCTAGGTTATGTATAAATGTCATTCAACTTGTCATAGATAGTCCGCACGACAAACGTCAAACATTTTATATTTTATTTTGCGCAACGAAAATACTAGAAATTAATAAATAATTGCTTAACTAAATGCATTTAAGGGTACATTTCCCAGGTTTCCCGAGGATGTACAAGTTATAGCCGGAGTCCTATACAAAAGTGAAACATCTCCTTTAACGTAGGGCTGCCAACCCCAAGTTTAAAAAACCAGGCTTTGAAGTTGAAAAGACGAGGACATTTCAGTTTAAAATAGGACGCAGTAATAGAGTTGCAATAGTTAAATTAATATGTAGTGAAAATAGGTGAAATAAAATTCCACTGTGAATTTATGCGGGAATAGCGAGCGAATTTTAAAATTTAAAAACCTATGACGCTGCTAAAACACTATTCAGGACGTCCCAGGACACCACAAAAACTAGGACATGTCCTGGAAAAACAGGACTGTTGGCAACTCAACTTTAACGTAATGCAGAGTACTTAATGGATGTTCACTAGGCGGTCCAAATTATTTTTTTAACCTTGGCTACCCCGTTGATTTGTAACATCTATAGTATTAACGTTGTAAAAGAACAATGGCCAAATATTTATAGCAGCTGTACCTGACCTTTATTTTCCATGTACATTAACAAACTATAATGAGATTTGTTTGTATTTATGTATTAATCATTATTCCGTCAGAAAATGGCACGTAAAAAGCCAAAATAATTTAATATTATAAAAATACTTTGAAGGTTAGAATCTACAATGAAGTTTTAACAAATAGGTTTCAATAGTTAATTACTTTTTAACGATATTAAACTGATTTAACGATCTTTTTAGATATCTAATACGTGAATAAATATAATTTCAAATGGATTTTATCACAACAAATGCAATAAAAACTAGAGGCAAAGCACAAAGTAATCGTCAGAAGCAGTAGTTATCAGTCCGTAAAACAAAGCCGAGGTTAAAAAACAGAAAATCCAAAATCGCATAAAAGAACGTATTATAACCTCATGACAACAAACGTAGTGGATCGCAACTGCCAATCGATATCGAGGAGCCATCAACCAGCGCGTCAATAACAAATCACGTTTCGTTATACACATATAAGCAAAACGTTAATGCATTTTTTACTTTTGTTAAGTTTTCTATTTTCATAAAATCAATAATACAAACAGATTTCGAGTTAATGTGATATTGACTTATTGAGTGAATTGTTTTACCGCTACTAAATTATTAAAAATCAAAATAATGTATTTAAGTATAATCAATAAAATAATTTGCATTCCGATTCCAACAAAATGGACGATGATAAAAAAATGAATATCTTTCATTTCCTGGCTTTCTTATGAGATATTTGTAACTGTTTATACAACCTTAAAAAATTACGATTGTTTCATGTATATAACATATCTGTACACGCTCAATTACGATATGACCGATGTTCTTTCAGCTGGCTATCTGTAGAAGAAGAGGGTGCTCAATCGAGTGTCATTTGTGATTTTTTTGTAAAATATGCTTTATCTTGATTTATTCAAAATCGGTTACTAGTGTTAAATCCATGTAATTTGCTGAAATATATACGTTATACATATTAAGCAGATAGTGTTTTAGATATAAAATATAACTAATTACTAGATTGTATCGAATCATGACTCATCAGGACTTTGGCCGCGCATCAGGACTTTGGCCTTAGGAATGAAAATAATTATTGGAGGAAGTCCGACCCGATTTCGTCCAATTAAATAGTCAAACAGTTTCGATTAAATTCCAAACCAATTCCAATTAATAAATTATTATTTTTCTTCTTTTCTAGTAGCCAGTAAGCCAATATAGGGACACTAGACTGGGTAAATAGGTATCTTGATGGGTAGGTTTATTATCATCAGCCTATCAATCTCCATAGACTGTGAAAGTGTGACGTCACAAGTCTATTAGGGTTGTGGGTATGCCCATCGTGCCCACAACGGTGGATCCGCCCTTGAACTGATAATAATCTGTTATCGGTATGATCCTTTGCAATACTAAGGTTATTAATTGTCGGAGGATTATGGTAACTACGTACCTACTACGTGAGCCTCCGAAACGTATAAAGCCCGCCACACACAGACAGCGGAGATCCGTCTCCGCTGTCTGTATGTGGCGGGCTTTATACGTACCGATGGCGTTTTTGTCGTATTGTTCGAATTAGTATAAAACATTACACACAATGGCTCCGGCTCTTGGGTGAATGTGTGGTGGGCTTTTATGTTACTTACTGCTTTTGCACCATTTTCTGTAACATTGTGTTACTTCTTTGAACAAGCCGGCTACTTCATGCCTGCACTAAATAATTAGTAGGTAACAGCGGGCTCTTTCACTTTGAAACAGTAATTGCATTTTATCTGACTTTCAGTTGGCAGCTCACGACGAAGTATCAGCCCTGGACAGCGAAATGAATGGCGACGGTGACGACGAGGAAGATAATCTCCGTCATTCAGTCAGTTCAGCTACCTACAGTAGTGAAAATGGCACTGACTCCACACCAAAGTCTGCCTTCCATCTCATACTGCAGCGAAGCTCGCTGGCGAGGTCCATGAAGGCTGTGTTCGAGGAGCTTAGTAGTACTGGTGAGTAGCACAATTTTACAAATACGCATTTTCTATATTATTTTGTCTGCACTGACAATGACCTCTTCTAACTGATTTGAAAGATGTCTACCTCATTTATTACTAGCGACCCGCCCCGGCTTTGCACGGGTAGAACAAAACCTTAACAAATTGTACACCTAAAACTTCCCCATGTATCACTCTGTCTATCGGTGAAAACCGCATGAAAATACGTTAAGTAGTTTTTGAGTTTATCGCAAACAGACGCGGCGGCGATCTTTTTATAGTTTGTAGTGATTGAGACATAAACAAGTCTTTGTATTTTATATTTGAGGTAACAGACACATAAAAATTAAGTACTCAAAAGGAGAATGCTCTGGCTTGTGTGGATGCCAGTATCGGTTTATATTGGTCTAAATATTTTTTTAGTCGAGATGAAAGTTACCTCATTATTATATGGGTATTATAAATACTTTAAAGAAAAATAAATACTATTTACAAAAAGCTCCGGGATTTTAGAAAAAGCACTTTTAAAAACAGTTACCGTAAACCGTTACAGTACTTTTAACTTTATCTTAGAAGTTAAAAAATCATCAGTTACTGTTATGTGTAACAAAATCATTGATATAACATCAATGAACAAAAGTCATATTTTTAATACCACTATACATTTAAGAACAAGGAATTGCAAAACTGAGTTATATTTCACAACATTATAAATTAATAAAACAGAATTATAACTACCAAATCAAGTAGGTATACACCCGCAGTGTTGCTCATGTGGAAAGTCATAAATAGTATAGGCATTGATATGGCCTCCATTTTGTTTTACTTTTTTAATATCTTATACCCGGAAATATGTTGTTGCACTTGTTGCCATATTAAGTACATTAATATGGCGATTTAAAAAACTATATATTAACTGCTTTCTTCATTTTATATAATTGTTTTGCAAATCTATACTAATATTATAAAGCTGAAGAGTGTTTGTTTGAACGCGCTAATCTCAGGAACTACTGGTTTGAGTTGAAAAATTATTTTAGTGTTGGATAGCCTATTTATCGAGGAAGGCTATAGGCTATATAACATCACGCTATGACCTACGGTGGCGGCGCAGTAACAATAAACGCGGGAACATCTACACTCGCGTGCAAGTACGAGGGGCGATCAAAAAGTAATGATAATGAGTATAATAAAACAACGATTCTAGTTTAAATTTAATTTATTTTTCTACATAGTCTCCTAACAAGTCGATACATTTAGTCCAACGTTTCTCTAAGCCTAAAATACCCTTTAAAAAAAATCTTTATCTTGGCTCTCCCAAAATGCCTCTACAGCAGCCATAACCTCGCTATCATCCTCAAATTTCTTGCCCCTGAGGTGTTCCTTGAGCCGAGGAAACAAATAAAAGTCGCTGGGGGCTAAATCTGGAGAATAGGGTGGGTGTTCGACCAGTTCGAAGCCTGCTTCTCGAATGGCAGCCATCGCAACTTCGGCTTTGTGTGCAGGTGCGTTGTCCTGATGAAACAGGACTTTCGCTCGGAGTTTGCCCCGTCTTTTTTCCTTTATGGCTTCTCGCAGTCGTCTTATTTGATCAGCGTAGTAGGAGCCCGTTATAGTAGCTCCCTTTTCCAGGTAATCAACCATTATGATTCCCTCAGCATCGCAAAAAACGGACGCCATAACCTTGCCCGCCGAGCTCGAGACTTTGAACTTCTTCGGCGTCGGTGAGGATGGCCTTTTCCAAGTCATCGATTGTTGTTTGGTCTCAGGATCAAAATGATGGATCCATGTTTCGTCCATGGTCACAAATCGAGACAAAAAATTTTCTTGGTCAGCCTGGAACTTTGCAAGATTGGCTCTTGAAATGTCAACTCGCTTTTTCTTTTGTTCGTCCGTTAACATTCTCGGTACCCAACGCGCGGAGACCTTCTTCATATTCATTTTGCTGGTCAAAATGCTTTGGATGCTGCCATATGAGATCCCTGTGACCTCAGCTAATTGAAGCCGTCATTTGAAGAAAATTATGGATACAACACCTGAAGAAGCCGCTCAAGTCGTTGCCCTGTTGCAAGAAGGGTTGAACCAGCGAGAAGTCGCTCGTCGGTTGAATATGAGTCAGTCTGCTGTCTCGAGAGTGTACAAGAGGTTTCAAGAGAGTGGTGCCTTCACTCGGCGGCCTAATACCAGCCAACGCCGGTGCACCTCGGAGCGTGACGACCGGTTTTTGGTCTCGACCTCTCTCCGAAATCGACACCTTACCGGCGTGGATGTGCAGCAGGAGCTACGTCAAGTTCGCGGAGTAACTGTCAGTCAGTGGACAGTTAGAAGAAGGTTGAAGGAAGCTAACCTTACTCCGAAAAGACCCGCTACAGGCCCGAAGTTGACCACAGCCCACCGTCAAGCACGCCTTCACTTTGCTCGAGAGCACTTGGATTAGAGCATAGAGCAATGGCAGTCGGTCCTGTTCACAGATGAGACGAGGATGTGTCTCCATGGCAGCGACAGGAGAGGTCGGATGTACCGGCGTCCTGGTGAACGGTTTTCACAGTGCTGCTTTGTTGAAACCGTTGCATATGGTGGCGGTTCTTGCATGATGTGGGCTGGAATTTCCTTAGAAGCAAAAACGAACCTTGTTTTTGTTTCTGGGGGAGGCCGGAGAGGAGGTCTAACCAGTGATCGTTACATTGAAAATGTTCTACTGGATCAAGTTGTCCCTTATCAAGGCTTTATTGGGGATAATTTCATCTTGATGCATGACAATGCCCGATGTCACACTGCTCGGGCCACACGTGAGTTCCTGAGTGAAGTTGGAATTCACACTATGGATTGGCCAGCGCTCAGCCCCGATTTAAATCCCATTGAGCACATATGGGACGAGCTCAAAAGTAAAGTTAGGGCGAGGAATCCAGCTCCGACAAACATCAATGAGCTCAAGACTGCGTTGGTAGAAGAGTGGGGCCGAATACCACAATCATCAATTAAAAAGTTGATAAGGTCGATGAAGAATCGCTTGAGAGCAGTGATCAGGGCTAGAGGAGGGAACACCAAATATTGACACGAATAAATTTTTTATCTTATGCACATTTTGTTTCATTTATACCCAATAACCCCCCATACTGTGAAATTGTATGAATTTTCAAAATTTTTTACAATATCTTTGACATTCACCTTTTTACTAACCTACTGAATCGATTTTCATGCAACTTACATAATTTTAAAGCTCAATTACTAGGCTTTAATTATGTAAAACATTATATAGAGGTAAAATAAGGCATTTTTAAGTTATATCACTTTTTATGCGCACTTGAGGCTTGAGTCGATTTACTTGCACGCGAGTGTAGTAATGAATAAGACGATAGTTGATATTAAAAAGTATATTAACTAGGTATATTTTCTGCAATTATAATACGTTTCTAATATTTGTGAGTGGGATATTTAAATAACGATGTCTTTATTGCTAGTAACTCTGATAATCCTTCGCAAGTGTTTTAAAAACAGTTGTGAAGTCAAAATAAAACTATATCAATCGTTTCAAACCTTAAATTATTGAAAAAAAAAACGTATAGCTTTTAGAACTTAACACTACAGGACAAATCATGAACATTTTAACATTAAGATGGGATTTCGGAACATAGGCATACACGGCTAGACATCAAGTTAGACACCCTATTTACGTATAACTACGCCACATACAAAATAGAGAATTGTCGGAAAGGGATAGTGCATAGTGGTGTCGATGTAATGGTAAGGATAGAGCGTAACAAAAATATAACGCACTCTCTCGCACGATTCGCAGCGTTCAACTTCTAATAGTTCAAAGTCCAAACAGTCTAGGTTGATGTGTCGCTGTGTGTACACTATGCCTAGTTCTCTTTCAAGGGTGATTTTAAGATTGCCTATTCTCCTTTAGTTATAGTTATTTAAAAAGCAACACAGGTTTATTATTTTTTTATCAATATAACTTTATTTTTATGCCAGTGACCTGGTGTTATGCATGTACATGAATTCATATAACACACATTTACAGTTCATTGAGTTACGATAACAGGTGACACAAATATAAGTGCGTAATGTCGGCCTAGCGCATATGTTGTTTGTGTTAACGTGGCCTTTTACCCCTACGGTGTGCCAACTCGGTGCTTTGTATGGTAGGTGGGTCGCTGGAATTGAAACTATATCGCCAAGCAGTGCCTAATGCAGACAAGAAAATATCTGCGAGCGACACTACTACTACAACTACGCGAGACTACTTCTTTTTGAATAACTTGTAATTTTTGCTTCCAGGTATAGTTCAAGTTCGTATAAACAAATGGGTATTGCTTTCATTCTGTTTACCACATAAAGCGCACCAAATACACAATAGAGGTTTGATCATAGAGCCAGAAACTATAGACAAATGCTTACAGAAGCTTAGGCCATATCATGGAATACTGCTTATGGTAAGAATATTATCATTATTTGTTTATGCATAAGTTATTTATTTTTGCTTCTCCTTGTCGTCGAAATAATTACGCCAAAGAAGTTGCGTATTATGTAGTAGCGAACCGCAACAAATAGTAATGGACATTTATAACTTATCATCATAAAAAAATATTTTATTATTCAATCTGTAATATAAAATGACGACTATAAGTAGGTATATTGTAATATTTCAGGTAAATCCCAATGACCTACTAGCATCAATACCTCTAGACAGCAGTTCTGCGTTACTAAGACTGATAAAGCTTTACAGCCCACTGAAGAGCTTACAAACACTTGCCATAGAAGCCGATCTTTCTTTGAAACAGGTATGAGTAAATAGTATGTAGCACACTTAACGGTATATGTATATTATGTAACGGGTATTAACGCGATCATGCATGTTTACCTTTAAATGCTTTCGTTTGACGTTTCGTCCAGGTTACACCGGCCATGGTCACCAGTACAGACGGTCAGTCAGCTTGTGACCACGGCCGGTGAACATGGTTTAAAAAAAACTTAACGATATGTTACTTAAATGGTAGGTTAGGACAATGCTAAATGGAGCCCAATTAAACGCTGTGATTGAAAAAATACTTATTATTGTATGCCACTATATATACTGTAGGTAGGTACTCTGTGGTACCTACTATCACAGAGCAGGTACTTACCTAATCTATGCTACCCTAAATGGTAATCCTAATTATTTTTAATATTATAAATGCGAATGTGAGTTTGTTTGTTACGCTTTCATGCCTACTTGACCGATCATCATGAAATTTCGTATAGGTACACGTTGTCGGGGGAACAGAAAAGGACATAAGGCAATGAATTGCTGTAAATCTTAGAGTTCGAAAAAATGGTTCAAGTAATATGCAAAGGTCACGTGATACCACGTGACATTGAGGTCAGAGGTCATAGTCATCTCGGGGGTATGTCGACTATGCCGAGTCGAATGGCGTCGACCGCGAGTCTCTAGCTCTTACGGTTCTTGAGTTGAAAGTTGTATAACAGACAGACGGACAGAGAAAGTTGTTTTAGAAAAGCTTTTTCAAACTCTAAAAAGTACTGTTGCTAACCTAACCTACATTTACGCGAGGGCGCGGCGGGCAAAATCTTGTAAAGTATATGTTTGATGCAATAATTCTATCGAATATGTTGCTGATCTTACATAGCGCATCAGCATGATGATCAATCGCTTAGTTTTGGCGCGAAACCGTAACAAAAACAAACTCACATTGGCATTTATAATATTTGTTAGGATTTTGAAGTAGGTTAGGCAAATATAATTTATTAAGATTACTGGCACATACATTTGGCTTGCTAATTACTAGTATTCATGCCAAGCTAGTAATCATATAATATAAACATTGGTAGCGCCAACTTTACTTTTAACTTTATTGTCTTTAGCTAAATTTGTACTGAATAGTTCAAAATACTGGGGCATAAGATGTAAGCAATGAATGCATTAATTATATGCTTACGTATAGTTCATTAATGAACTTCTTATATAGCTGAGATAATATTGATGTAGTTATCTGTTAAGCCCGGTTCCTATATCAAGAAACGAGTCGTTTGACTACACTTGAGTGCACAGATGGTGACTACACCATTGCCTCAACCATTAGGTTTAAGTGGTCGACTCGCCATTGTCTCTGCGCCGAGTGTTGTTTGAATGTTTGTAAAGTCCCCTGCCTCATAGGACTTTGCGGGATTTTGCTTTTTATAGAAAATGTGTCATAATTAACTATCCTAAGATAAAACGACTCATTTCTGGAATATAGGAACTAGGCCTAACAAAATCTAAGTAACAACCCTTTATAATGTAGGTAAAAGCTGTAAAATTTTGGATGTAATATAAACTGCTTCTGCTTAATTGTTTTCAAGTATTATACACAGATATTATAATTCTTGTTTTGAACGCGTGATTAGCTTCTTGCTTAAATAGTCGTGTCGCCACTGCTAATTCGCCGCATGTTGTGGGTAATATCCCTATACACCTATTAAAAAATATATGTGATCCACAAATAGTTGTACCAAATATGGATCTTCTTTGTTGTTACTGTTGCGATACACTAAAAGTTCCTAAGGCGGCAGTTTCTCTAAAATAAATAATTACTATACGTATTCTTAAGGTTTTATTTGTTGTTTTCAGGTGTCCCAGTTAACAGGACATTTAGTATATTGGGCAAAAGCAACAGTGATATACCCTCTCTGTGAAAGTAATGTGTACGTGGTTGCGCCAGGAGCTAATGTTCATATTCATTCGCCGCTTGTTGAAGAGTTTGCGAAGGAGTTCCCAGGATTGTGTCTATTGCAGGTCAGTGTAGAATTTTTTTTAATAGACTATTGTTTTTTTTTCTGTAGCATTTATGTTGCCATATGTGTATGCTTTTAATTATATTACTTATGGATCATTACAACATGTATTTTGGTTAGATTTTGCAAGTTTTCTATGCTTATTATAATTAACATCTCCATGAATGGCTTAGTGGTTTAAGTGGTCGCCTTGTCACTGCCACTGCGCCGAGTGTTGTGGGTTCGAATCCCACAGGGAACAAAGAAATCGTGTGCTCCATAAATGGTTGTTCCGAGTCTGGGTTTTTTGTGTCCGTTGTTTGAATGTATGTCAAGTGTCCCGCGACACAGGCATTATTCCTAGTGCAGGAGTTGTCATTTTTAAAGAAAAAAAAAGCGTCGAAATAGTTTCTATCTGATGAATCATCTAATTATGATAATTATATAACAATATAATTTTTATTGTGTCACTATTACAGTGTCACCGTTCAATAGTTGTACGTATAATGCATCCGTATAATTTAATGACGACATGACGTCCGCGATTTGTATTTGAAGTGTAGGATTTGTTATCGGTATATGATCTATTAGTCGCCTAGGATACCACGCGCTAGTTTATTTAAATATTAATATGGAAAACGTTATTCAGAATACTCATTACTTAATTACCATACATTTAAACAAGTTTAAATCTAAGTATTATCCTTATGATAAGAGATTACTATAGCCTATGATGGACTATAAATCGCGCGTTGATGATCCCAGGTAAAGGAATATAAAATAGAATGAAAGAAAAGGAATAGTAGAGCTAGGTATTTGAGTATCTAGAATAGGCAGGTATGTTGCGTTCTGGACAAAGGCCAGGTTAAGAGCTCCTTGAATCGACGGACGTATATGAGGAATGTGATGAAAGTGAATGAATCCAGAGAAGTGTGTCAGGATCGTAGCAAATGGAAATTCGTAGTCTCTGCCTACCCCTCTGGGAAACAGGCGTGTATCTATGTATGTATGTATGCCAATTCTTTAAAAGACGAGATTCCACTACAATCGCAATAAATAGAGACTGTACTCTTTATGTTAAAGTGTTACCCTTATTTATTATGAGTATTAGTTACATTTCTTTCTCAGATGTATACATATAATTATATGTTTGTTTCCCAGATGTTAAGCGAGTTTTCTCTGCCGGCGCCGCTGTGGTACGTGTCGCGCAACGGTTGCGGCGGCGGCGGCGGCGCGAGGCTGGCGCGGTGCGTGGCGTGGCTACTGAGGAGACGCCTGCTGCTGCAGCTGCATACTTACGTGCAGTTCAACTCGCCGCACTGGGGAAGAGACCCAGGTAATTAGACTAGTACACTTTGTTTTATAATTATTTTCATTAAATGTGTTTCGACAAACTTGATTGCACGGATAGCGTAGTGGTTCAAGTGGTGGCTTATTTGTCATGGCCATTGCGCTGAGTGTTGTGGGTTCGATTTCCACATAGAACATTTATGTAGTCCACAAATGGTTTTTCTGCGTCTGAGTGGTCTTTTTGACCATTTTTTTAATTTTTGTTAATTACCCTGCAACACAGCATTTATACGCAGGGACAGATGTCGTTGAATGGAAAGTTTCCCATTGAACTGTCCCTTAATTAGTTAATTAACGGACCTTTCTCTTTGTATGTAGAGGGTAATTTCCGCAACCACTGCACTCATATATTTTATTTTACTATTTGACATTGACATTTGTTATATGTCGTGTTATACCCGGTTGTACATCGTGCTGGACCGCTAGTGGTCATATAAAAATGAAATTTACTATTTTTAATTAAAACAATGTAACTATTTTTACAGATGGCAAAGAATACTACTGTGAGAAACACGACATGTACAACCAATCCTGTAGTGTTTCATTCTCATCCCTCAATCAAATGCAGCTCAATGTTCCCGAACCGGTCGAGCCCAGAGAAAACAACAACATATTCCCAGATTCCGACGAAGACTATCCAACAGCAAATAACCTTAACCAAACAGATTTCTCTCACACTAAACCTATAGTTATCGATTCAGAACACACGAAATACGATAAATTCCGAGAAGTCGATTCCGCTAACCACTCGTTTGATGACGGGATCGATGTTGTTGATGGTGCGAAGCCTAATACAAACGGTTGTGATTATGATACTAAAGGAGAAAAGGCAGAAAAGAAAATACATGGGAACTCAGTTGATAGCGGCATCTCGAGTAATATGAATGGTACTAACAATAATAATGGAGTATCCAATGGTGACGTCATTGAGAATGGACATACTGATCTTGCGAAGACAGATATCGATAAGTTAGAAACTGAGAAGAAAGGACTACCGTCAAGGTTATCAGATCTTTCACTGAAAGACAGCGAAAGTACGGTGAACAGTGGGAATAAAGACACTAGTACTGATGATGATAAATTTGAAAGTGATCAAGATATATCGCCCCGCTTGAGAACCAATGGTATGGTTAACGGAACAGAGAAGAAAAATGGTGTGTCTCTAAATTTGAAGTTACAAAGTGAGATGAGGTGAGTTCTACAGTTTAGTTACTTTTATTATATTAAAGTGGTTTTTGAGTCTAGTGTACGTAATCGCATGTGTGTGCTTGTGAGGTATTGGAATTGATTTCCGATTTCATAATTCTGTTGAGTCAACGTTTAGTTATTAGCACATTCTGCCGATTATCACGCAGAACATAAAAAATATCTGTTTCCACAGCAATCTCCGCCTGACTCGGTGCTGATTGCACCACCGAGTACCATTGGGTATACTACTTATATCCATATATTGGGTGTGCCACTAGGTACACTACCATTGGGTATACTACCATTGGGCACACTACCACAGGGTAGTTATTGCTTGGGGATCTGTAATACAGGGGTAACCCTAGCACAGATTCCAAGTTTCTCACAAAGGTGTAATAAAGATATATATATGTATTTAAATTTTAAGATCAAATGTTTGAATGTATGTAATGTAATACCTACTATTTTGAAGAAAATATATAAACTTTATTATTATAATACGACTGCTGTGCATGAGGTCTCGGGTTCGATTCCCGGTTCGGGCATAGTGTTATTGGGATTTTTGACAGAAAAACACGACAATAAATAAATGGGACTAAAATGCAAAGTTGGCTCAATGTGAGTAAAAAATATCTCTGCCTACAAGGGGTAGGCAGAGATATTTCAAGGATATAGGCGTGAGACCGAGAACAACGAGACAAAATAGACTAGTTATTTCGCCGAAGCTAACCAATCATATAACATCTTATAGCTTTCAACAACCAACCGTATGGAACGTGCCGGCGAGTTGTGACGTAGTAGACGCGTGTAGAATACCGAACGAGCCGCCCACCACTGAGTCGCTACTGGACACGTTCACTGCGGAGGAACGCGCCGCACTCGCTACTATACCCGCCGCCAAGAATACTGATGACCTTTTGTTACTGGCTCAGTTGCATAAGAAAGGTATATTATTATACTGAATCAATTTATAAGAAAAATTTAGTTGTGTATTCAGATATTATGATCTATATTTTTCCCACGGCTTTGCTCGTATAAATCTAGGTTAGGTTAGTAATAGTACTTTTTTTTGGATGAAAGATGGACTTTTCTGTACCCATGACAATGTGTATGCGAAATGTTATGATAGTCGGTCGAGTAGCTAACACGGGAAAGCGTAACAAACAAACTCACATTCGCATTTGTAATATTAAGTTAGGATACAATAAATTGAGACAGACCATCTCTCCAAGGAGTAAGAGTATAGGACCAAGAATATTTGTATATATTTTTTTTTATTGCCATTGGTGGCAGACGAGTAAGTGGCCCACCTGATGGAAAGTGGTAACCGCTGCTCATGGAATTCAGCAATGTCAGGACACAGCAAAGCCGCTGCCTACCGCGAAAGAAGAACTCTCTTTAAACCTAGTTTGAAGAAGGACATATCATAGCGCTCGGGAAACACCGAAGCTGGCTATATCCATATATTTAGCTATACCTCTTACATATAGGTATATATGTTTGTGGAATAGCTTTAAATATGCAATATATTCTACCGAAGCAATCCATTTTTTTTCATTTACAGCACTCGTGTTACTTATATGCCTATTTTAAGATTGTATGCTGAAAGTAACCTTTCAATAACTATAATTTTGTTTAATCAGGTTACCTCCGCGGTGAACAGCATTTAGAAGAGATAATGTTCATGGAGAACGTAAGCCGGTCGCAACTGATGCAGCTTCTAGACAAGTTTAAGGATGTACTCATCACCTTCGAGACTGAAGACCCAGCAGTCGCCATGTTGTATCCCTACCAATAACTCATTTATGAAGTCTGACAACTATATCAAATTAGGTGCACCCTCTGACATTTACAGTACTGCCATTTAGAACTGTGACTTGCTTGGCTATATAAAATGGAATAGCATTTCTATAACACCTTATAATAACTGCAAAGTGGATTCTCTATAGCAGTTATGATAACTAGAGGCAAGTCAAAACTGCTACTAAAATACATGTTTATGATTTCCATTTGATATGTTATATGCATAGACAATGGACTGATTAATATTGTCACAAAATTGACACCTCTAGAATAAGACAATGACTGTGCTCCTTTTTTCCTTTTTTAGGTTTGTATGGTCATAGTTAAAATTGACAAAGGCGCAGTAACCGCCTATGAAATATTCTCTGAACGTGAGACAACTACTGGCTGACACTACCGCTTTGTTTCTCCCACACTGCAGCCCAACTACTGACTGACACCACTGCTTCGTCTCCCACACTGCAGTTTTTTTACTTACTTCTTAGTTGAATGAATGACCAGTCCATTCTCTATGGATATTTGTGACAATTATGACATGTGTCAAAATTTGTATGTATGTATGTTTGTTTAGTGTTGGAAATAGTCTAAAACCAAGTGCATTTGATTTTTCGAATGATAAAAGCTTTGTTAAAGAGAGACCATGTCATGTGATTTGTATGCCGCCTCATAGCTGTCAGATAGTACTTCCATAATGTATCATAGTGCCTTGAAGCTTCAGTGTTAAGATCTATTGTAATATCTGTGTGCTTTTATTGTTGTCAGCACTAGTATATAATGAAAATAAAGCTACATATATCTACAAAGTTATTGATTTATTTATATTGTGCTAATATTGAAGATTCTCATTACGTTTTTATAATGTGTATAATCGGTTTTCAGTGTAAATGTGCTCTCTAATACTGCACAACAATAACTGTGTAAATGCATCACCAATTGTATCAAAAATGTTTTCAAACATGATTAATGTGGTCCTGGGTATAATTGGCACTACTAAATTAATTATGGTTGGCTGTTCCTGAATTTAATAGAAAATACCTAGGTACTTATTTATATTTTAGATTATTTATGTTTAGCTTTTAGCGAATCTATATGTTTCGAATACGTAGTTGTCTAGATTGTATTTAAAAAATATGTCTTGTGGCGAGGTGCTAGATTTAAGTTTTATGTCATATATAAAACTTTCAAGTGATTGTGTTAATTTTTAACAATTTCTGTTTTAACAATATTAAAATACTTTGTGTTGTATTTTTACAGATAACTAAAGCTATACATTATAATAACCGGCAATTTATCGTTTCCAATCTTTAACAGTAAATATTAAATGTAAATACCACAAACACATTTTTGTATTTAAACCAATAAAATAAATATATAAGAAACATCGAAGTTTTATTTAAACTAGACCTTAAGAATGAACAGATTTCTTTGATCTTAGGGTTGTATTGTATTATATTTGACTGTAACAGCAAATCGGATTCGGCAATGCTTTATTTAATAAAATAAATAACAATAAGGATACTCGAACATTCCAGACTTCAACATAAACTGATATGTGAACTCAAAGTCCCTAATGAATGTAAGTTTCGATGATAAAACTATGTCATAGTAACCATAATTTCAACATTTTGTAATAATATTCTTATCACGAATAAGGATGTATGGGTCATCTTGGCACAGCCACCATCGCAAACTGGAAGTCTGTTTACGTAGTGAATTAGTCGAATTTGGTCGCAAAGCAGCAGAATTGGTCAGTCCGCCGTTTAAAAGATACAAGGGGGTATTGGTGGCTGTGCCAAAATGAGCGCTCTCATCTTGGCACAGACACCTTGTACAGTAATACCTCGTCTTACGCTACCCCGACATGCGCGATTTTCAAATCTCTTCGATTCGTATTATGTTTGTTCATCGCACAACTCTCAAATATAAATTTAGAACTACTGTCCCTACACTATTGTTCAGGAATTGAGGGGATAATGCGTCGTCAAACTACTTTCTTAGATTTTATGAAGTCTTCTAAGTTCTACATCACAATAACAGCAGTTGGCGATATTATATTGGTAAAATCCAATATGTATTTATATGCTAAACTATACCCCGACTTACGCGAATTCGACTTACGTGGTTATCGCTCAGTCCCACCCAAAGAGTAAAGTAATAGGTACATAGGGAAAAGAGAGCCCTCTTATTGACAATTTCAGCCAACCCTATTTGAAATGACATCTGGACTTTTGGCCCCGAACTAATCCTTCTATACATAGCTATAGCTATTCCGTGTTCTGTGCCTATAGCTATTTATATTATGTATTACGTTGCAACTGTTCAATTATAGTCCATTGAAATGTTACAATTTAAGGACCTAATATTGCATTTTTTAGAGGATGCAATTTTATTTTTGGGTCATGTGTGGGGGTTCAACAGAAGCTTAACCCCAAGTTTGTGGGGTTGCCGCCCTTGTATCCCGGCCGCCAAAAAAAAAATTTTGCCGGAATTTACTCGACCGACTATCATAACATTTCGCATACACATTGTCATGGGAACAGAAAAGTCCATCTTTCATGGCACATTCAGACAAGGGCGGCAACCCCACAAACTTGGGGTTAAGCTTCTATTGACTCTCCACACATGTCCCAAAAATAAAATTGCGTCCTCTAAAAAATGTAAAGGTCATGTAACATTTCAATGGACTATTATTGTAAGCCAGGATTCGTATTTAAATTGTTTTGTATCAATCGTATTTTTGTAACACAAAAAAATATGCAAATAAAAATTAGGCGTTAATAAATTAGAACAAGTCAAATGTTACAAAAATAGATCCAAACAAAACAACTTAAATACAATAAATATAGAGTGCATATCGTAGTATGAGAATAAAACAACAACAAATAACATTTTATTTATTTTTATTATGTTTATGTTTATTAAAATAAAACTGTGCAGCGGACACTAGGTTCACAGTGAAATACGTAGCTTCTCAGCATTTTTGTTGTTGGAAAAACCGCACAACACTAAACACCATAAGCGTCAGGAGACACTGCCCAATACCATCATTTAAACATAAAAAAATTCATCACCTTCTGCTACTTTGCGACCAAATACGACTAAAAAAAAAAAAATTATTGACTAATTCACTACGTAAACAGATTTCCAGTTTGCGATAGTGGCTGTGCCAAGATGAGCCGTACAATAAGTATTACTACACACTGCGCCGTCAGATGTTTGCTATCTAAACGAAAAAAAGATCCTAGAGCCTGATCGCAGCAGTGTCATCTATCTGGTAGAATTGTGAGTCTTAAGCTGGCCGCAAACATACGGTTTTCTGATCAGGTTTCCGAAACAGGGATTCAGATTCGTCATTCCGTCAGCTTTGCGCAGACCTTGGGTTTTTCCATCAGGAATTAGTATTACCAGTACGTACGGTAACGCCACCCCTCTAACGTGTCTAGCTAGCTCTGATGTAACTACACACACGAACCGAAATCATTCCTTTTCCGTAAAACGGTCTGACGCGCGCTTAGCAGTTCTCGCGCGCAAGCTCGGATTGCAATCTTGCCACTTCCAGTCAGTACCTATTCCTCCGACTAAACAAATTACTTTCGCAATTATAATATCTGTGTTTACTCGTTTTGTTGGGTTCAATTAATGCAATTCTCATTATAGAAATAAACTTTGTGAAAAAGCTATAATTTCTTTATTAATAGACTATTATCGATTGAATAATCGATTTACCGTGGATATTCATATCCAGTCAAGTCAACACTTATGTCACAATACTACAGCTGTCAACAACGTCATTGTCAGTTGTGTATGTGCAATCGCGAAATTGTTATTGTTTTCTGTTGTGTTGTTTGCGAAATCAAACTAAAAAATGAAAAACTTTCCAGTATTCGTGTTTCCAGTATCTTTAGAATTCTATTTAAATGCACGGCACACTCACAAACAGTTGTTAACTGTGTACAATCCTTACGACTTCTCTGTTAATTTCAAAGGTAATATATGAATCTAAGACGTGTCGTAATTATCGTGTTGATTTTTTGTTTTATAGGCGTATGGTTTTTTTACAGTTCTATGTACATCTCCAAACAAGTTCACGGTAATCGACCCCGAGGGTGTGATCGCCCCTCAGAGCTGCATAGATATAGTTGTTCGTTATACCCAACCATCTGTCTCCCACTGCGATACCATAGAAAAATTTAGAATAACAATGTATGACAAAAACACCCAGCAGGTATGAATAATTATTATAATGATATGCACGTTTTTTTAATTTTATTAGCTTATGTAGTAAGATATATTTTTATAAAAAATTGTCAAGCAATATAATTGGGTCAAGGCTACAATAGTAGTATGTATAAACGAGTATATAAATATGATGTCTGTTGTAAGTGAAAGTAAAGCATTTATTAACATAATATATTGATCTGAAATAAAATGTTTTTATCTCATTCATTTTTAATAATTTATTAATCGGTTTGAAAAACATGTGGTCTTTTTCAATATAAACATGTAATATATGATTATTTTGATTACAAATAAGCACCAATCTATTAACCACAGCTACCCTTTGTTGCTGCTGCATAAGAATCACATTGTTCATTTGATTGTGTCTCATTTCTATGAACATCCTAGTATTTTAGCATTAGCATTTATGTAAATACATAATCAAAGTTATTGGATTTTATCTGCAGTAACACCTTGTCATATTGTACACAAGTGCAATTTATTGGCCAGCTTTATAAAATCATATCACATTACAGGCACTGGGTAAAAGAGATATACCAACAAAACTAATAGAGGGTGAGCCGTCAAATACAAACCAGGAGAGTTTAAGTGACAATTTCCACCCTCTAGTATCACGGGTGGCACCAATGAGACCTGTTGAGGAACATTCAAGAGCAACCTGTCAACATCCAACACATCATAGGTGAGTTTCACTCATAACATAATATTATTATAATACAATTACCTGGATGGGAAATAAGCAGTTACTTTGCATTGTGAAACACGTTGTTATGTGAAAAAGCAACCCAGTATAGGTTGCTTTACACATGATGTATAGCTGTGTGTGATCACTGATCAGTCAGGTTATGTGTTTGAATATTTGAGTCACTAAATTATAAAATTCTGACTATCCACAGTACCTGCCAGTTGGTGATTTAGGATGTGGCCCACCTGATAGTACTTAACCTTTTGGACGCCATTGTCACATATACGTGACAAACGAAATCTTGCCCTCAACGCCAACGTCACATATGTATGACAAAAAATATGTCGCACCTTAACATAAAAATAAACAATAAAACTAAATAAAACATTACTTTTGTGGTTAAATAAATATCAGTGTCATGAGTAGAGTTTATTAGAAAATTTAAGACGAAAATAAAAACACAGTTGATATTCGATAAAGTTTTGGAATCCCTATACTTCTGAAGGTCATTTTACAGAAAAAGTGGCTTGGCGTCGGGGGTACGGCGATGCGTTTATACTCTGGCGTTCAAAAGGTTAATGTCAATGGGCAAGTAATACCCATCATATTATCAATAGGCCTCAATAACCAGTTTTTTTGCTTTTTGTTGCTTGTAGCATCAAGGTCAAGGTATAACTTGTATTACTGACTACACAAAACTGTTTATGTGCTTTATGGAGAACTCTTCAAAAGTATTCTACTTGAATTTAAATATCCACCAAGGCAATTTCTAAAAAACGTATTTGTAGAATAACAATTTGTAACATAAGTCTGTTATTTTTAAATAAATTTCAACTAAATATTTACACTGATGGATTAATTTTAAGATCTTTGTTTTACAATGTTATTATGTTGATAAACAAGCTAATGCGTATATATACAAATCAACAATTAAAAGGTTAGTGACCTTATAATAGATAAATGTTAACCATGATAAGAACAATCCTTATCTAATGCCTACATTTGTAATTCATTTTTAGATTTTATTAATGTTTTTGCCTTTAAAATGTAACCATCATTTGACAACTAATTTTGTTAGCTGTCTTTTCTACAAAACTATCAATGGACTAATGAATTCATTCATCAATGGACTTTAGACTCACAATAAAATATAATATTTATAACACTGATAACCTTTTACTTACTCCAAATTTTAATAGTGTCAAGGTTAGTGGACCAATGGGCCAATACTTATTTTTAATTTAGTTATTGTAAAGTAGGTACAGTACTTAATTATTTTACTATAACAGTAAGTTATAGAAAAAGCTACCTACTATCTTTCAGTGTTGCTATAATTCATATGAATTACTGATAGAATTATTTTGGGTTTTGCAATTTTTTTCGGCCGTAATCATGTCACATTTCACTAATGGCGCTTAATAAATTAATCACATTTTTATTATTTATTCAATCGTAGCCTCTCGCCTATATCTCCAAAGGGGTGGATGTTCATTACCTACATTCCGCCAGCAAAGGCTTTGGTTTCACACAATAGAGGCGCGTCTATTGCCGATTAACATATTTTTGACAGGAATACCCAATAACACGGCCTGAGAAACATGAGAGTTTATACACAGTAGCTGCTTTGAATACCACTGTGCCATTCAGGCAATCAGCTAATTTAATTGAAAGAAAATTTTATTTCCACTACTTTTAAAAATTTGGAAAATATTTGTATCTATTTCTAGAATAAATGCTGTAGAAATGAGAGCGTTGTGAAGCATATGTGGTGTGACGCTGAAAGATAGAATAAGGAATAATGTGATTAGAGAGAGATGCGGCATGAAAATGGATATAGCGACAAGAATAGAAAAGGGTATGTTGAGCTGGTTTGGATATGTAGAAAGAATGGACGAGGAAAGACTGACTAAGAAAGTTTGAATGGAACAGACGCAAGAGGAAAACCTAGGCGAACGTTTCTCGATCAGATTGGAGGCGTTCTGGACAAAGGCCAGGTTAAGAGCTCCTTGAACCGACGGGCGTGTATGAGGAATGTGATGAAAGTGAATGAAGCCAGAGAAGTGTGTCTGGATCGTAGCAAATGGAAATCCGTAGTCTCTGCCTACCCCTCTGGGAAACAGGCGTGAATCTATGTATGTATGTATGTATCTATTTACATTCAGACAATATGTTACAACTAAGTTACGATAATGTTATCATAACAAGTCATTATACTGATTAGTCAAAAATCTGTAATCAAACGTAATTCCTTATTTTGTTACATTGTTTACAATTATTTTATTGACATCGAAGCATAATCTTTTGCTATGACGTCAGCAAATATACGGTACATAATGTTGGTTGACAAAAGATTTTGTTAAGGTAATAAAGTTATCACTTCATGAAGCTATTAGTGTACCTAAATAGCTTAATAAAACATTTAAATTGTATCAATCGTAATCGTAATTGTATGTTAATTAGTTATTTTCAACTAATATGGAGAGTTGATAACATTATTTTAAGCAATCAAATCATTAAAAAAATCGACATTTACATAAAATACCTATATAATTATGTTAATTTAATACATTTAGAAACAGTATACTTACCTAAGTACCTACTTACATATTTTCTTCATAATTCGTTGCACCTACGTAGTTAATGGAACAGATCACAATGACTCGCAAATATTCAAATCGCTTGTAGGTATAATTCATATATACCTATCATACAGTCATTTTAATTATAGTGGTCTAACATATTAGTATACTTACTTACAACTATATAAGGTATAAACCATAGAAATATAAAAAAGAGTTGTTATTTATTATATCTATGGTATAAACTGTTCCAGCAGCATATACTTATATGTAGGTACCTAGGTATTATTCGATATACTTACAAGTTAATGACGCAGACGCGGACTCGTTATGTATATGTTGCAAGAACTAACATAAATGTAAATTCAGTAAATGTAATAAACTCACTAACCTCCATGACGTTCTTAAGTGTTAATTTGTGACTTATGTGAATAAATGATTTTTGTCTTTAACTTTGTTACATACAAAGTACGAGTTACGATTAAGTATCCCCCCATAGATAGAAAATAGATATTGACCTTACCATTGCTGCATCGATCTCATTGCTAAAAGCCAAAGCGAACCTAAATTGGAAGATTTCAGTCTGACAACATTTACGTGCTTTATTAAAATTTCATAAAACACATAAATAAGTATTGTCAGCCAGACAAAAGTATAATAGAAATGATAATAGATTTAAGATTTGTACAATGAATGTTGGCCTTTGCGTTGCCTTAACCTTATGTGTTTCTAGTACTTACCTATTAGTACTCCCATCAATGTACAAAGTGGCGCGCATATTATGTGGGATATAGGATACTTCAAAATGCGTGCGAATTTATTTATAAGAAGATTTAAGGATAATTATATAAAGCTTTCACTAGATCTGGACACATTAGAAAAGCTGATTTTTTATATTTCAGAGACCAACCAGTAAATGTGGTAGCAGTTGCAGTCAGCATATGCTGTATAGCCGCTCTCCTTTTACCAACGCAGCCAGAACAAGTAATCAAATCACAATGGCCTGACTGGCTCCACATTGGCTCTAGCCTCAAACTGGTATTCTCTTTCGTTCTTGGCCTTGTCTGTATGCTTGTATTACGACCATAGGACTTGTATTCTTTAGTAATACACAAGTTTATGTTATGAAATTTTATTGCTACCTATATTGTTAAAAGGCACATAAATTAACATGTAAACGAAGTTATATTAAAATAGATAGGTGAATATAGGACCATAATCGATGTATTATCTACATGAGCGTAACCAAAATAGGACTTCTAGACGGCCTTAGTAATTATGTAGGTAACTATAAAATAATAGGAAAATCCTGAACGAAAACCAAATTATGTTTATTTTTTCGTAAACTTACCTACTCATTTTACTTCATATTAAAAAAGACGACAAGAGATCGAAGAAGGAACTTATTCAAATGAGACAAAATAACAAAAATATAACGCACTCTCTCGCACGATTCGCAGCGTTCAACTTCTAATACTTAGTTCAAAGTCCAAACAGTCTAGGTTAATGTGTCGCTGTGTGTACTACTTAGTATTCCCTATTACAGTATTTTGTTATTATGTTAAAAAGAGCAAAACTCTGAGTGGTTACTCGCTTCATGATGCATATTCTACGTAGACACTTACTTAGTTTTTATAAGAATATTACATACATATATCCATAGATTCACGCCTGTATCCCAGAGGGAAAAGCAGACATTAAGAATAAGAATATTATAATGCTTTAATTAGCGACATCCTTGAAGCTTATAACTTACAGGCAATTAGTTACGGTTAGAAATTTACGGTGTTGATACTTCCATAGACCAATAAAAACTATTTTATTTAAGTTTCTATTATGCATTGGCAATAAAATTTCATGATATTAAACTGTTAAATAATAATAATACTTTTAATTAAAATCGTGACAGTAAAAATCGTAAAATACGATGTGAATCTTATGATTTTGTTTACTATAAAGGCTAAAATAATGTTTGTCCAATCAGGCAGCTTGCATGCTAGGTGTAGGGACATGCGATTATGAGGGTAATAATAATGCAACAAAAATGTATAAGTTATATAAACAACCAAATCTACAGAAAGTCGGCAGTACCTACAATCAAGTTTTCTACTTAATTATTTAAAAAAGGGACAATGAAATCCTATTAATATTTTACAACTTGCTTACTGCAACCTAAAAAAATAATTAACTGGGTTAATAGATTCGATGAGAAGTAAATGTTATTACATTTTCTAAGATTTAGAACAAGACTTGTTCCGTATCATGAATCTGTATTTTTTAACATACATTACTGCGGTATCAGATATTCGCTGAATACAATACAATTGAAAAGACATGCTATAAGAATATTAATTAAAAAGGTTAAAACATTTCGCAACTGCACTGCGCAGGTGACAGCCGCAAACACGTTATATTGGTCGTGTACTTAGTAAATCACTCTAAATTGCCATAATATTAGAAGCTATACATTTGATGCTGTACGTCAAAGAGATAATAGCATCTAATCGCAGAGTAGTACGCAAAAAAACTGTTTTAACCCTATGCCCATCCCGTATTGCGACATAGTGCAAATCCTTTAATGAACTAATTAAATAGGTTGTAATGGACCAATAAATGGTGTGTTGTTTGACTCCATGTCATTCCTTGGTCAGGACTGTTTCAATGTTTGAAAAGAATCACAAAGATGTTTTATCAAGGTATGTTATGAATTATGAAAATATTAATAATATCAAAACATTGATCTGTGTTTTTATTCTGTGTGCTATTGTTTAAAATGTTTTATGGTTTATTTTAGTCATTTAATTTGTGATAGGTGTATGGTGCAAAATTTTAACATTGCGTGATTTAAATTTTTAGATAGGTGCTAATAATTATAATTGGCTTTAATTTCGTGTTTATTCTTAAATTACTCTGTATGTTGACGTCGTACCTTGCTTTTAAAGCTACAAATGAGTCGAATTATTGACATGAATTACTCAATATGTGTAAAAGGTTTGTGTATAGCCTGACCAGAGAAATAAAAACAATTCTTTAATCGTTGGCTTTTTATGTTAGTATTTAGAAATTTCCAACGAGAGATACAAAATAAAGGATTTATAATAGCAACCATTAAAACATTTATTATTTTCCTGGCCTGGCTATCCTGGTACCTAAGCTATGGTATTTAAAATGTAGTATTGTAAATTTAACGTTCTATTGTAAATCGAACAGCTGTATAAAATGCTGCATAGGTATGTGCTAGATTCTTGTGTAAATAATTATAGATTGTGTAGTAATTATAGAGCTAGGTGCTCACTGATGAGACAGCATGACAAAATTATTTTTATGACATAATTAAACATTTTCACTATAGAACTTAGGAATGCTGTAAGACTCGTAAATTGTTGATATCGAAGATAATGTGAACGCCCGTGCCTAGAAACTATTTTATTATGCTATTTCGTCTTTGAGTGCCATCACAACTAATTATTACAGTTGCAATATACTTTAAGGTGTACAGAATTGAATAAAAAAATTGGAAGGTTTTTGTGATCAATGTAAATATAATGGAAATTATCAATGCTTGTATATGCAGATAATTGTATTTTTTATTAGAACTCCCTGTGATTTGGGACCACCTGCTGTGAAAATGTTCATGCCAAATACATCTAAAATCAAACGTATATTGTTTTATTCTGATTAGTATATTCCTAGAGTATTTTCGTTCATATTTGTTAGACAACTGCTGCACATATTGCCTACAGCCACGTTAAACATAATATGCTTATAAACCTAGATATAAGGACAAGGGATGTAAGAAGATAAAAGACAACTGAAGTATACATTAATAATATAAGAATAACACAAGATCTGTCGTATTTTTAGCAACAAGTAAACAAAGTTTGTTACTACTGTGTTCTTTTATTTGAGTGTTTACAGATGATCTTCAAGATCACTCAAATAATTATTATGAAAAACATAGAAGATGAGTAATTGTGCTTATGACGTTTATATATCCAGAAGCGATATTCGAGCCAGTGACTATGCATGACATGAACTTACTATGCAAAAGGATGAAAATAATGGTTTAAGAAATGTGACATCTATATTTAAAGGTAGGTACGTCCATAATTACGATATTATAGAGATCTGAGGAATTATAGATTGATTGAGCCGAAGTACCAATATTACACAATAAATAATATTGAAAAGCTGGCAAATGACATTATAAAGAAAAGCAATATTCTAACTATAGTAATCATCCACTTCGAACTCTCGGGGCACCGCAATAAAATGAAATTAGGAAATAAAAAGACAAATTTTAGCTTTTTTGGTAATTTTATTTTCTTTAAAAAGTTCGTAGTAATATCAAACGTAACAGCGTGAACTTGAGAAAATGGACTAGCTAGCATTTGTATCCTGTTACATATAAGATTAGGCCAAAGTCGATCACTATATTTATGAATAAGGCCGCTAAATAATGAAACGTTGGAAAGATAAAGGTCGTCGCCGACTTATACAATACCGCTCCATCACCGCTCTCGCACAGCTAAGCCAAACGAAGAAGCCACTACCCGCTGTCCACGCACCGACAGCTAGCAGGCAACCAGCTGTCCACGCGCCGACCGCTTATGCTTTTCGTGACAGACACATTCTGTTGTTAAATATCGAATATTTCGCTGTCTCGATTCACAATGAGCGATCTGGCGATCATTGCTATTGCACTTGACGATGAACAGAATAGCTCGGAAAACAACAAAAGACGAACATTTTTGGTGCATAAAATGCTAAAGGCAAGAAATGCAGAAGGAGAATTTTGCAAGATCACAGGCATTTAGGTACTGGATGACGAAGAAAATTCTTCATGTATTGCCATATAGATCGGTACTTATTTGACTACATATTATGGTTTATGACTGACTGACAGTCTAGCAACGTGCTTCAAGCGAGCAGTTTGTGTGCGTACATCGCGCAGCCCCGCACAGGCCACCCGTTTGAAGCGCGCGGTAAGCGTGGCTTCGACTACCGAGTGGTACGATGGCGGTAAGCTCGCTTACAGCGAGCTGTTTGCTAATTTGTGATATCAATATAAATTATGTCTACAGAGGACGCCCTAAAGCTCAAATTTCTATTAACATTATTTTGCTGTGTGGGAGCGGTGTTGTATAAGTCGGCTGCAACCTTAACTCGGTTGTTCACTCGCTCTTCGTATAGTTGAAATGTATTTAGTAGATAGGTACTAAGAACAAATTAGTCTTCGCTAAGCAAGCTTGCAGTCTCCTTATTACCTAAATAATTACTTATAAAAACCAAAGGTGTTGTTTTTGGCTTGCAATGATATGCTTTTTATAGCAATAATTTAACTAAACTATGTAGGTACTAATTATAGAACTTAATTTTTAAATTAAAATACAATTTATTCGTAATAATTGAAACAGTATAACTACCATTACAAATCTGCAAAACCTTCACAAACAACACAGTAATTATAATTCCGTTTTGACCGTGGGTATAAAAATGGTACCTATTGTTCCTAGTCTTGGTCTTAGGCGCAAAATTCATTATGCATGCAGCTGTTAGCAGGCAATGGTTATTTTATTTTGATGTACGAGCCTTAAATCTATGAGAACCAGGAAAACGAAAGTTTTAGGTACGGTACAGAAGCCGACTGAATCGAGATACAAATTTTACTTTTACGTGTTTACAAGAATGACATACTTATTAGATTATCTAAGTTGAATCTTATTTTGAATACGAAGTTATTTTGTGTGATTTTGATCCAAAGCATACAAGCATATCCAAATAAGACTTTTATTCAATGCTTTATAATAAATAATAACACTTGCCCAGTATTTCGTGCTAATAAATATATTATGTATATTGATATACTTATACACCTATATTAAAAAACCGGCCAAGTGCGAGTCGGACTCGCGCACGAAGGGCTCCGTACCATTATATATAAAAACGGCAAAAAAATCACGTTTGTTGTATGGGAGCCCCTTAAATATTTATTTTATTCTGTTGTTTAGTTTTATAGAGGCAACAGAAATACATCATCTGTGAAAATTTCAACTCTTTAACTATCACGGTTCATGAGATACAGCCTGGTGACAGACGGACGGACAGCGGAGTCTTAGTAATAGGGTCCCGTCTTACCCTTTGGGTACGGAACCCTAAAAAGCATAACTACATGACTGTATCTCATTTGGTTTCCACGGCCTTCGGGCCCTATTAGGCCTTCCAAATTTAACAACAATTTTACATAATTTTATGATATGCAATCATTCAGCATAACTTCAAATACCAATACCAACTAAATATAAATAGTTAATTAATACAAACGAGTCAACAATTTAAATAATATCATTAATTCTTACAATAACTTACTTTAATTGCACTAGTTTATTTTGTATTAAGTATAGGAATTCAATGGACAGATATAGTTCAATCCCTCAACAAGAATATCACAATGAATTATTATTTTATTATTGCTATGAAAAATTGTTTTAAACTATTTAATAGGAACGTTAGCAGTTTTTGATAAAAGATGTACCTAGGTATTTTTAAAATATTATTATTAGCATGGTGCTAAAAGGCGAATAGAGCAAGATTACGAAGTATGAAAACATCTAATGTTACAAAAATGATACACCAATGAGCGCCTGTTGAAGGCAGATTTAAAAAACGAGATTGTAACGCGTTCGTGGGTCTCCTTTACTTTCTGCAGCTGACAGGAACGCGCGTGTAACGTTACGTTACATGTTTGTTTACAGTACTTAAATCATATAAATTTTACGTCGAGTTTTTAGTGTAATAGTGTGTTTCGTTTCTAGTATTTAATTTTATTCTAAGAGCAGTAAGGCTCAGGATGTTTGGCTTTATTTTTTAACCGACTAACTGACACCGACTTCAAAAATAACAATAATTTAATTATTCACAAGAATATGCAATTATTTATTAACTTTTTAGTGCATTAATATTCTTTCTTGAAATCGGTTTTCTTTTTTGTTAAAATTTTGTTTATCACATGTAGGTATTAGTACTTATTTTTGTAACATTACATGTTCTGTTATATTTTAAAATGTTACTGAATACGTAGGTATTGCAGTAAAACTAGATGTTAGACTAGATAACTTTTGTTTGAAATATTTGCCATAAAGATTAATATCACGTGAAACTAGTTTCTTTCTATTGTCCTAATTTACATGAATATAGTTTTGTAAAATATTCCCAAGTGAAACATGTCCTGCTTCTATTTGGGAATGTGATCTTCAATTTTAAACACTACTTCTAACTAACTGTGAACTATGTGGTTTATAACTACTAAGGGATTTTGTAACATTAAGTTATTATACTTAGAATAAAAGTATAATCTAAGTACCTACATAATATCTACTAGCGATGTACACAATCGAATTATATTCGAATGCATTCACCATAAAAAGCAGGTATCGCGTTGCCCGAACGATATTCGAATACAGTATTCCATAATTGTATCCGATTATCACTCGAATGCAGTAATGTGCATCACTAATATACATATATATTATAGGTATTTTTATACCTTTATTTAATTAGGTATTGTATAACAATTGTAGTCAGTATTTAATTGTTGAATAATTGACAAATTAACATTAACAATAATTGTTCATAATACTTACTACATTTATAAAAGGCAAGAGTACTAAACGGAAAATTACCTAGTTACCTACACATTACTTGTAGTTTACCACTTTTTCAGAAAACACATTTAGGTATTCCATCATACATTTTTTACAGTAAATCAACCTAAAAAGGTTTAGTTATGTTACATTGATATATTTTTATACATCAATGTTATGTTACAATATATGTTCAGTAATCAAAGTAATTTCACATCATTTTTGCTTAGTAGGTACTCTCTATTTTATTGCCTATTAAAATCTACGTCAATGAATTTATTATTATCAATCGTGAATTTGACAGAACTCTCTTTCAACAGCCAGGATAAAGCTATAAGTAGGTACGAATCTAAATTTTAAATACTAATAAGACAAACCCTATAAATCTAGCTCACTACTTATCAGTTAGTGGTTCTTAAAATTTCATTATTAAAGCGAAATTGAACAAGTGATATGAATGTAATTTTAGCTATATTATCAATCGTCACGATATGCTACAAGTCGACCATGATATGGGTAAAAAGTGGATGAAGGACCGTCGCTACCTCAGTGTACTTCAATGAGTTTAAACCATCGATTTCCATCCGCTCCTTGGTAAAACCTAAAAGCCTCTTTCGTTGTTCCCTGAAAACATTATTTAATTTAATTATAATTCATTATTTAATAATATTTTTCATATACATACTAATACAGTGCCGGATTAAGCAAGCATGGGGCCCGTAGCAAATTCTTTCGGGTAAGAGTGCTTGCATACGTCAGACTTTTTGTAGAGCTGATTATTGGGCCGACTGAAATTCTACACATTTATACGAGCGACATTTTATAAAACTTGTGCGTTTACCGTATGAAATTCGGTGTTTTATTTACGCCAAGGAAATAGTCGGTTAACGATTGTCTGACGTGGATCGTCTTAGTAGGAAAAGTTGTAACGTTTCACGTTTTGTGATATCAAGTAAATTCAATATACCACATCTTAAGTAATAAGTTGCACTCAAAAAATTACGCTCAGGCAGAGATGAGTAGGCTTAAATATGCGGGGCCCCCTTTCGCGCGGGGCCCGTAGCTATTGCTACTCTTGCTACTTGGTTAATCCGGCACTGTATTAATACGTGAAGACTAAACGTTGTACTTCTTTGGATATACCTACCTAACGCACAGGGTAGTGTACTGTGTACTTGACATCTTGACATAGTTAAAGTTTATTGGATAAAAAATGCAGAAACGGTAGACTACATGGATGGTGTAATGGTTTACGTAGTTGCCTCGCCACTGGCTCTGCGAAAATTTGTGTGATCCTCAAATAGTTGTGCCGAGTTTGGGTGTGAACTTTACAAATATTAAAACAACGTACCTACACCAATAGGTACGTTGTTTTAATATTTGTAAAGTTCCCCGCGACACGACCGCTGGGCAGTTCATTTAGGAAGGATTTCGTAATCTATGTTTCTGAGATTATTGTGACATTGAATGGTAGACAATGCAAACAAAGTCCAATTTAGGAGTAATTTTGAGGTCACAGACATGTTAGCAAGTAAAATAACGTTTTAAGTAATCCACAGGAAAGACATTGTTATCACCTTCGGACAGAGGCTTCTAAAGGTCTTCTTTATGTATGATCGTTATCGAATCGTAGATGATTCCAATCTTACAGACGTTGAAGCAACACAGTCTTTGAGCTCATCTGTGTCTACCGTCTCTTCTAAAGGAAGTGTTCGAATTGATACAATCCCGAGTCCCGGTCAATGATATAAGTCGATAAACGTGCCCGAGATTTTGAAGTACTCTATTATACGTATACAATAATGGTAATTCCTCAGCTTTTACTGCAGTAACAGTTAATGTACAGTTATTTTTATTTCAATTCATTTCTATAGAACAATAAAAATGCCAATTTTCATTAATAAAATACTGTTACAAAGTTTAGCTACTTATGTCGCTGACAGAACATCATCTTACTTCTGCTACCGTCCACTCAATACCGCAGTAGGACTCACCCGATCCACACGGTTTCAGATTCAGTGATAACTTCTCCCACGTATGCATACTATAACAAGTACCAAAGTACTCACGTTTTTCTTTCTGGCCTACGCGTGACCAAGTGATACCGACTTGTATCTGGTTCAAATCTGCACAATTTAAGCTCATGTGCTGCTAGTCGTGAGTATAAATCGACATCCTCTCCCTCCCAGCCATAAAATTCATTGCTCATACCATTTATTTGCTTGTATTGCTTCGATGCTATTGCTATGGCGCCACCAAAGAAGTTCAGGTACGGTAGTACAAATCTGAAAATAATCTAAAGTAAGTACATAACAAATCTTATGGAATAATCTACGTAAAACTATGTCTCGTTAACAAGTTGCCTCTCTCTGTATCGCACGTTAAAAAGAGACAACAATGTTAAGGTTTTCTGATAATTAAAGTATAGTAGGTAGGTATTAACATAGAAACTTAAAATTTTATCTACATTGTATTTGTAGGCATTAATTGATCTAGTATATTTTTCCGTGAATTCGGTATGTAGGTAAAGCCTCATTAGTCGTCGCTGTCATGAACACCTAAAAATACCGTAGAAAATTATACATTAAATTTGGAGTTAGCAATTTCACGAAAGATTTACCAGGCACAGTTCTAGGCTCCGTACCGCTAATAAAAACCCAATTACACTGTGCAGGAATCGAACCCGAGATCTTGTGCATAGCGGTCGCTTTCACTACTTCTGTTCCTTTGCCTCTAAAATGTAGGTTTATTATATCCTTTTCATTTTAAAATGCAAAGTTATATAAGGAATAATCTCGGTATAAAAGGGAACTTAGTGCGTCTCCGGCTGAGTCTGGTCTGGTGAGGGCGGAAGAATATTAACGTGATCTTCGGCTGTATCATGCCCAAGCGTCGTGGGCAACTTGAGGAACACCAATAATAAAGGCAGGTTTTAACAAATCTACAAGACTAATACATTTGGCTGTGGCAAATTGATTACCTAAACTACTGCGCAGTCCTTGTAGGCATATCTTAGGTGTAAGTCACAAAGTAATGTATGGATCGCATTTGGTATACCTAAAGCCTTAGATGCAGGGTTACTAATAGCAGAAAAATATGATAAATAATTACTTACATTCATTGATAATATAAAATTCCTAGGCAACATAATGCTGCTTCCAATGTTGCTCGCAATGGCTAAGTATGGATACTACTATTAGCTATTTATCTATCATGTATGGAACTAAAAGTAAACAAAACAAGCATAAATTGCACTGTATGAATTTGTACATTAATCAGACACACCTTTCCAGAGCCGTGGAAATGTTAAGAGCATGCACAAAGGTGAAATAATGAAATGATTATTTCACATTTATATAATAAAATAAATAAACATGCTTAAATGATTATGTAATTTAAAAAGGCTTACATTCCAATTAATTTTGAAATTGCTTATACAATGAACAAATAATGTTTCAAAAAAATATAGGTACATATTTGGAATCCTAATGAGAGGTCTTTGTTTAGCAATAAGGTGATGGGATGATGAGAATAAGATTAATGCAATATAAAAAGCAAAATATAATAAATCAAAAACAAAGAATAAAGAAAGCTATATATCAGGTACATAAGCTTTTATCTAAATGTGGTTTGTACATAAAAAACGAATCTATTTATCTCAGCCATAATATCAACACATACAAAGAAATTTTTAACATTTATACATACCTATATTGATTGATACTAGATGACATATGTCTGGGATGGTCAGTACAAGCATACAAATTTGCTGGCCTCAGTGGCAGCAAATCTACATCATGGAGTATTAAACAAGGATACCCTGCTTTCATAGCAGCAATAGCCCCTATGTTCATAAGCTTAGCTCGATTGAAGGGGCGAGAATCCACCTGTTCTACAACATATATGCGATAATGTATATGTTGACGATGGAAAAATGTATGCATGTATACTAAGAATCCTCGTAATTCCTCTGCTCTGTCTCTGTAACATAAATATTGTTGTTATTTAGGATGGTTTTATTTTCTTTATACTAGTGTCATTAAATGTAAGTTTTCATTAGTGTAGTGGTTTAACCTGTCAATTCTTGGACTGCCAAATATAATTCAAAATTAGCTGGCGTGCCACTGTGACTAAAAAGTTTAGGTTAGGTACTAGTAAGCCTTAATTGCAACTGTTTAGACAAAAGTAATAAGACAATCTGGGTTTACTGGTTAAGTGATACAAGCTACAGCATTTTGCTACAAGAAAATTCTTAGATGTAAGAGTTTCATTGTTCTCGTACAGGGTATGGGTAATGGATTTGTAGGGCCCAAACAAAGCTGGAAAAGTAGGTGAGATGCGAATCTGCCTAGTGCTACGGTTGTCAATGTTATGTAGAATCTTATCTATCTTTTAATTAATAACTAACTATCTATGTTTAAATAATTTAAAGGTTATTTGACACTCACCGATAAGGTACAATAATGGCAGTACTATACTTAGGCTTACAATCAGATGGTGCATATTCTCCACCCTCCTTTATCTTATGGCCCTCTATCAAATCACCATCAACTAAGCTAATAGACAGAGTAGTTTCGTCATGTATAACGTCGTCGTAATCACAGTCAATTAAAGCGGTACTTGAGAAGTTCACAGCTGTTTCTTCATGAAGACTATTAAATATATTTTCTTTTTCAATATACTCGTAAGTTCTACGTGCATTCATATCAGGATGCAGCAATATTATCACTGTTATCATAACTATAACGCAATATAAAATTTTCTTTTTATACGCATAACGCATTGTTTTAATTTACGTGAAGCAATTGACAAAATTATAAAAATTACTAAGCTGTGTTCTATTCCCTAAAATAATTAATAAATTAGGATAATAAAATAATACACCGTCTTGTTTACGATCGATTGATAGGTTGATAATTTTGACACTGCCACTGTACAAAACAGCTGATTGTTCGTTCTGAATTGCCGGCAGCTAACAACAAATTCGGATCGTATAATTCAAAATATTATAACAGATGTAATTAAAGTATAATACAGTTAAGTTAACACTTCTCTTTTATAAAATTTCTAAATCCTACAATGTCATAATCAATTTCAAATGACTTAAGACTATTTGTATATACGAGGGTAGATATCGTATATTGGCAAAAATTTCTTCAAATACCTACATAGATTGCTGTTATCTATTTGAGGGATAGCTTTGAAGTATCCAAAACATGTTTAAAACCGAAAGCAGTTTTAATGCTGGCTTTTAACTGTTATAATAAAAATGCCATTTACGAGCAAAGAAAATACAATGGTTACTGTCAATGATACCTCTGAAGAAAGGGGATATTGCAATATTTCGCCAGAAGTTATACGAAAAAGCTCTCTTAATACATCATGGGATCCTAGATTTAATGTAATTCATGATATCAAGGAAAAAGAATACGACAAGACACCCCCTTTTGTGAGCATAATGGTAACCGAAGAGTCTGACGATCCTGGTCAAGCACTTGGAAATACATCGACTTGTTCAACTCAAACGGAACCTTATGTGAGCCTGCCAGTAAACTGCAGCTACGTTGACGTGAGTCTTTCTTTTAGCAAGGACTACAATATACAAGATTTTACCTCTAATGACAACTCTGAGCAATCTTTAAGAAGTAAACGCGATAGACGTGACTCCAGTGACGCAGAACATAAAGAACTGCGACCATGGAAAAAGACTAAATGTATCGACTCGTGTTCATCAAGCACGTCTGATTTGTCGGATTCAAAACATAAGCTTGAACCTTCTTCTTCTCAAGTATCTAGTAATTCAGAAGTGTCTTTTAAGTCTATTCACAGCAATCATTCATACAAAATTAGAAAAAGACGTATGAAATCTGAATCGGATTTAATTAAAGATGCTTTTCAAAGATTACGCAGAAACACAAATTTTTCAAAACGGAGCTCTTTGGACACCTCCAATTCAGGTAACTTTCTTGTATTAACTTAACGTTTTCAAGTAATTTCTTACTTTATTAATTTTGCCTGCAGTAAGTCTTTATCATTTTTAAACTAATCATTTTTGTAGTTTGCAATTTTTTGTCCAAGTGTTAATGACCTGGGACACAAACCTGTTAAATACAAAAAAAAAATACATATAAAGGCGTAAATCGATTATCCCATAATCGTTAAGCTGTAATTTACCCTATTTTATTTAAATTAAGAAAGAAAGAAACGGAAAGTATTTATTCACTGTTAAGCATTTCAAATATATATCAAGGAATATTTCTGCCAAACTGCAAAACAGTTTGTTGGCAGACCTAGCTCCCAAACCATTCAGGTAAAAAGGTTTACAATATTTTATTATTTCATTTTTACACACATTCGTATCCGTAATAAGAATAGGTCAAATTATAGCGATTAAATTTTTCTCTGAATGTATCCAAAAGAAATTGTTTAATTTGAAATTTAAAAGATGGTTTTGCGGCGGATTTGTTATTTGAGCGTGTTGGTTGAAACTACAATAATTTTGGAGCCTTTACACACTATAGTATTCAGGTGCAGTGTACGTGCTAATAACGTTTAATGAATTTGTCCGGCGAAGTCGTGAGTGTTAATAACTACCTCGTTGATCCGGTAGCATAAGTTTTGGCTTGTGCTTACGTGCGAATGCGCGCACGGGTTTGAATGCCGATTCGGGCAATAGTATTGGGGCTTACTACTCGGCTTACAGTAGCAGCCATTGAGTTTATATGTACTACTAGGTACGTATCACATATTAAATTAATATAAGCAACAAGGATTTTAGAAATTTTAGTCAGAAATACTTTCTTCTAATGTTGCTCTTAAGTTGCATCTTAAATATCTACCTAATATATCTTTGTTTGGCCATAATATATGGAGATTACTAATTAAGTTAATAGATCATTCAGCACGTTCCACCGTTTCGATTAATTAGTACGCAGTTATAGGTAATAATTGGGTGTAAATAAATACAATTTACATCAGTTACTGGTACACTTTTATTTTTATTATTAGGGACAAAAAACAATTACATGTTGAAGTATTGCAAGATAGTGTTTTACATTAAATTATCAAACATATAATCAACACCATTGTCCACGGATTAACAATGGAAAATGAAAGTGATGGTGAACACAATTGAATAAATTTGACAATTTTAACAAACAAAATTTAAAATGAAACGTTGTACTTAACCTAAAGTGATTTAAACAATTCAATAGCTTTACGTTTGAATTGTTGATGAGTGAGAGAAAATATGTCCAGCTGAATAAGATAGGTACGTATTGTATGCTTCAACAAGTACATACCTACTATGACGATATTAAGACAAGAGAATAGGTACACATGTACATACCTATACAGTTTCCGTATATTAACAAGGGGTTAGTTTAATAAACTTGAACTTGTTATCACATGAGATAACTCTTTTTATTCCATACATCGATTCAGTCAGCTGCTAATATAGTAGTGACATCATCGAGTCGCTTGAACATTCAAGTCTGACTTGTAACGGCCAAAACAGACCAGTCGCAATATAAGAATTTTTAAAATCAAATATAACATTATACAGTCGCGGAATTGTGTAATCCCCTGTGTGTTATAGTTTAAAGACAACTTTAAGCAAGTTTTGACGTGAATATCATCTAGTTTTTCCTGATAATTTATTGTTTTGATTATGAACGGTCTAACAGAGAATAGCATTAAAGTGGAATTGGAGATTGAGTGTGCTTTAGATACGACACAGTTGAGTGAAATGGAGTGGTTTATGTTGTCAGGAGGAACACCACGCAAGGAGAGGAATTACCGGAGGAATAACAAGTCTAAACCATGGAGAATCGTGGATTTGTGCGCCTGGATTGGCAGAAAGGTAGTTAGTATCTTTTCTTTCTTATTATATAATTATAATATTAATCATTAAAATATTCATGGACAGTTATTACTATACTTTACAAAAGTTATAAGTATTTGATTTGTAATCCAGGATTAACTTACTTATATACAACGTTATACGTTAAACGAGTTTCGCAAATCAGATATCAAACTGCATCCAACGCTAATTATTACAAACTGATCTATTAATAATTGATCTAATTATTAAGAAAACATCAAAACAACATTTAAATGTGAGTAGATTATGTAGGTACCTACGAGATGGAGATAACGTCTGAGCTTTGATAACTTGTGACCATATTCGTCATTAGTAGATAAACTGAGTTAAGGTGACCTATAGTGTACATCCTAACTTATAAATAAGTAAATGTGAATGTGTTTGTTTATTTGTTTGTTACGCTTTCACGCCCTAACTATTTGACCGATCATCATGAAATTTCGCATATACTTTGTCAGGGGTCAAAAGGATATAGGGGATATCTTTCATCCAGAGAAAATTACTGTTCCCAAGGGACAGCTAGTAGTCATTGATACATTTTCAGGCATTTAGTTAATTTTCTTTTAACAAATAGATATCGAAATCGTTCTACGTTTAAATGTGATCCCATCTTGGAAAGGTAAACGAGGCTATCGATTATATATTATTTTATTGGTGATCGTTGATATAGATCATACGAAGTTGTCAGACTACTAAGCAAGTTTCGCCCAACCTACAACAACTATGGATATAGGTCATACTTATATTTGTGTCGTCTGAGATCGAACCTGTTGAATACCCACGCGTTGTATTTGATGTTTAAAACTCGCAGTGGAACGCACTGCAGTGGAACGGCAACGGCATACAACGGACATTAAGTTGATATTATAAAAGTCTAAAAATATAAAACTAATGCAATTAAGACGATGAAACGCCGAACTTCTAGCTTATATTTTTTTAGGCTACACAGCGGTAGTGTATACTTACGTGCTGTGCATCCTCATGCACAGCATGCATTTACTATGTCTACTCACGTTGTATACTTCACGGGTTCAAATTCCGGGTCGGTAACATAAACTTATGGGGTTCTTCAGTGATGATGAAATTCGTAACAGCAGCTCGAACTTAGTTGACGGCGTTGTACATCCTGTGCCACAAGCACGAAAAGCCATTGTCTGTACGCCTGTTTTCTCTCCGGTCTACTGAGGGAATAAACTGTGCACGAACACTTGTGCACTATAATGTCCTGCGCAGATGACCAAGCTCCGTTGAGATTGACTTTTGACGGCCTCGATGGCGTAGTGGTTAGTGTAACCGACTGCCACGCCTGAGGTCGCGGGTTCGATTCCCGCACAAGTCAAACATTTGTGTGCATGAATATGGATGTTTGTCTTGGTCTGGGTGTTTCTATGTATAATATGTATGTATTTACAAAAAAAAAGGTATATATGTATGTTTATCCATTGTCTAGTACCTACCCATATTACAAGCTCTGCTTAGTTTGGGCTAGATGGTGTTGTTTTTTTTTTTTTTTTTTTTTTTTTATTTTGCTCGTCAAAATGACCACACTCCACCTGATGGTAAGCAGTCGTGTGGTCTAAGAGCAGTGGCCTCCACATCGCCCCCACAGTAGCCGAGGCGATGTTGAGGTCTCTACTTTGACGGCCTGAGAAGATGCTTTTTCACGCCCCGCTTAAAGAACCCAGGATTGAAGGAAGAAGGAAACACGTGCCTTGGCAGAGAATTCCATGCCTTGGTCGTTCGGCAGAGATATGAGGACCCAAACTTTTTGGTACGCGCTCTAATCGACTCTACCGTGTAAGGATGGCATCTGAGCCCAGCACGCGTTGTTCTGGATAGGAAAGGGGAGGGCGGGATAAGGTGGAATAACTCTTCAGAGCACTCCCCGTGGTATATTCTGTAGAAACATGCCAATGAGGCAATGTCTCTACGGAGTTGCCGAGGTTCCAGTGAACTCGTGACCTCTGGATCTCCGATGATACGGACAGCCCGCCGCTGTAACCGGTCGAGAGCGTCCAGCAAGTACTGCGCGGAGCCATCCCAAAGATGAGAACAGTACTCCACGCAAGGGCGCACTTGTGCCTTATACAATAGGCACAGTTGCCCAGGCGTGAAGAACCGCCTCACCCTGTTCAGAACTCCGAGTTTTCGCGAAGCTTGCTTAATGACGCTCTCGATATAGGTTTTCTGGTTAAGGGAGCGGCAAAGATCCATACCTAAGATGGAGAGACTGTCACGTATCACCAGTGGAGTGTTCTTCAGAGAAGGGAGGGGAAGGAACGGAGACTTTTTTGTTGAGAACGCGCATGCCTGGGTCTTCTTGGCGTTGAACTCGACCAAGTTCTTGGCACCCCATTCATAGATGCGGTCCAAGGTCCGGTCAAGTTCAACGACAAGATTCTGCCTTTTCCCCTCAACCTCAGCCTGTTTGGCCCCAGGATGTCCGAGATATCGCCCATGCACGGTACTGTCATCCGCATAACAATGTATGTTGCCGAGATTCAACATATCATTGATATGCAGAAGAAAGAGCGTAGGGGATAAGACAGAACCCTGAGGCACTCCTGCATTGACCTGCATAAATTTGGAAGCGCGACCGTCGCAAAGGACCCGAATACGACGCTTCTGCAGGAAACTTGCAATCCAGGTGCACAGTTGAGGGGGCAAGCCATAGGCCGGAAGCTTGGAAAGAAGAGACCGGTGCCAGACTCTGTCGAAAGCTTTGGCTATGTCAAGGCTGATAGCCAAAGACTCGCCGTGCTTGTCCATAGCCTCACCCCAGAGGTGCGTGACGAACGCTAGAAGATCACCCGTTGATCGTTTAGACCGAAAGCCGTATTGGCGATCATTGATCAACGATTGATCTTCCAGGTAGCGGACAATTTGGATGTTTATAATCCGCTCGAACACCTTGGAAAGCACCGAGGTGATAGCTATGGGTCGATAGTTGCTTGGCTCGGAACGGTCCCCCTTTTTGGGAATCGGTTGAACGTTCGCTTCCATTCAAGCCTCAGGCACAATGCCTGCGACGTAAGACGTCCGGTATAGGCGCGTAAGTGTGGGAGACAACTCCGCTGCACATTTTTTAAGAACCACAGCTGGGATGCCGTCAGGTCCACTGGCTTTCCGAACATCGAGAGACTGCAGTATCGCACGAACGGTTCGTTGCCTGATACATATATCAGGCATGGTGTAGCCGCAGTTGGCAATGTTAGGCGGCTGCGAACCGCAGTCATCGATTCGGGAGTTGGCCGCAAAGAGATTTGCAAGCAGATCTGCTTTCTCCTGCGGCCGATGAGCCAGTGATCCATTCGGATACCTCAGAGGGGGCAGCATGGTCTGGCAGAAGTTGGACTGCACGGCTTTGGCCAGGCGCCAATAGCTACGACTGCCCGTAGGATGCGCCATTAGTTCCTGGCCGAACCGTGCGACGCGCTGGGCATCCGCTCTTAAGTGTGCCCTCTTGCAGACCTTTGTGGCTTGGTTGAACGCTGCCTTCAGGTGATCCACGTTAGGGTCGTGGAGAGTGCGAGCCCTGGTCCAAGCGCGATACGCCGTCTGTTTGCGTTCAACAGCATCGGCGCATTCACGCCCGAACCAGGGCCTTTTCCTGCCGCCGCTCGTGACATCACTGTATGGAATATAATATTCCATACCCAGGATGATTTCACCAGCGACAGCAGTAGCGCTCTCTGATGGATCCCTGTTCTCAAAGCAGCGTTGAGCCCAAGGGATGGATGCGAAGTATTCCCGCATTCCATCCCAGTCTGCTGACGAGTAGTGCCACAGTCGTCGTCTTGCCTCCTCGGGACGTGGGGGCGTAACAACAACAGCTGTGGCACAAACCAGATAGTGGTCTGAGGTGCCCAAAGGAGCACGAATCGACACACTGTACCGGTTCGGGTTACTCGTCAGCAGCAGATCGAGCAGAGAGGGCGCCTGACCTGCAACCTGTTGTGTATATGTAGTAGAATATTATATTATTATTGACTGCCATAACTGAATTTTGGTATAAAGGCAGGGTTGCCAAACGTATAACTTTATTCCTCGTACAGAAGTAGGCAAAAACCTCGTATTTTGGATCTCAAACCTCGTACATTCATTAATGCATCTAAAGTGAGATAAAACTAAAAAATAGGCATATCAAACGATTTAATTTAGAACGATTAACGAAGTTCAGTATATGTGTTTCTAGCTTTTTGCATTCCAGTCACTCGGCAACTCAATCGAGGCACGAAGATGAAACTCTTTATTTGTCTGTGGTTAGCATCGTATTATTGTCTCCCATTTATGCTACAAAATGTTGCCTGCAATGTGAAATCATGTTATTATTTTCACTATAATAAAATCTCGTACATAACTACGAGGCTGACAGTGTCCTCGTACCTCGTACCGGATACCGCAAATCTGGTATTTGTACGAGGAACCTCGTATGGTTAGCAACCTAGTCTAGAGGGCCTTCTTAATATGAAGTTCTGTATTCTGCTCAAATAATTTTAATTTTTTATCAATTGTATTTGTAGCATTAGTAGAAATATTTTTACATAAGCATGTGTAGTAGGGTACAATTATTTAAGTATCTACTTACTTATACGCAATTTAATAGAACCTGTCCTTTGTTTGGAGTATTCAGCTTTCGGCACCTATCGTTTCGGCACCTAAGCTATTCCACTTTCAGCACCAATAGGTATTTTAGCTTGGTGCCGAATGTGGAATAAAAAAATATATTCAATTTTATTCCTCATTCAGCACCTATGATATTCATTAGTGATGGGATGTATTTTGCACAAAGTTCTTAAATAAAACTTGTCTATAAAAACCATCTGTACTTTTATTAACAATTCAATTTTAACATATCACATACCTAATATGTATTGTTAAATAATATTTAAAAAAATACACATTTTTATAAATAATTTATGTTCACTAGGTACAATGTTCTGCTTCCTGAACTTCTATTTTATTTAGAGTTATTATAATAATATGAATATAGTCTGTGAATTACTTTTTGTTAATTGTTTTGCAGAGATAGATGCATCGAGAATAACAAAGGAGAGGAGAGTTAATTTGATTAGTAGTAATAACTGTCAATAAGTACCTATATCATTAAATATTATAAACAGATTATTTATTATAAAAACGATTGCAAGTTTTATCGATAAGTTTGTTATAAATATCATCACTAAACACTACCGCAGGTGCTGAATGAGGAATAAAATTTAATATATTTTTTTATTCCACATTCGGCACCAAGCAAAAATAACTATTGGTGCTGTAAGTGGAATAGCTTAGCTGCCGAAACCATAGGTGCCGAAAAATTTGGTGCCGAAAGCGTAATACTCCGTTTGTTTACGTAGCGTGTTAGGTTACGTAGGTAAATAAACTACCACTAGTTTATTTACCTACGTTTAAAGTGCCTAACAATATTCTATGAGCAAAGTAGTAGAAGTATGATAATTTATATTAAATTATTGTACATTAGGATCTTTTTAGTCTTAGTAGGTACCTATTATAAGAATTAATGTTACTATGTTGGAGGTAAGGCGAAACTTAGCCTTGGCTAAATATATATTCTTATTGTTCCGGGGTAAATTGAGAAACCCTAGGGTTTTGGAATCGTTAAAGCTGCTTGTACCAAAAACAAGACTGCGACGGGCGCCAAGGGCTAAGGTGTTTGAGGTACCTACATCCCACACTAATTAAATTTGCTCCAACGATCAGGGTTTTAAATATGCTTTAAATATTCTAAATGAGGTTTCTCGTAGTTTAGATATTTGTTTGTTATTTGGCGGAATTTGAGAGGGTGGCACTGGATTATATGAGCTATCTTTAATACAATAATATAATAGCTTTGTTGCTGCATTGCTGTATTGGGTCTGTAGTAACCTGTAATAACAATGTGTGCTGGATAAATAAATAAATAAAAATAAATATAATACTCTATGATAAGGGATTCTTGAGTTATATTAAAATAATGTAAAGAGGTCATCACCTAAACTTAGTCACACTCTTTCTATGAAGCCGTTCTCCACATTGCGCGGGCGGTGCAAACCTCACACGGTTTATTTTTAAATCTCAAGAATGTTGTATGTTTTATGCAGTGAGGCTGTGTGGGACTTGAGGTTTGTTTATCTATCTACTCATATTCTCTACTTATTTAAAGCCTGATTTTCTTATCCAATTAATTGTTAGGTGCTCTTAGCCATATTGATATTAGGTTCTTTAATATAGTCTATATAGTTTATCTATAATATAGTTCCTTAAATACATATTATTTAAGTAACTATATTATACTGAATAATTTTGTACATGCACGTTATTTTTTAGCCACCAACGGATGACAAGCTATTAATTTGTTGACCTTTCCCAGGAATAACACCTATGTTATATTATTGCAATATCGTTTTTAATTTCTGAAGTGCGTCTAGGTACTTATTCTGTTTAAATTGCCCTCGTCTTGCGACAAGGTAACTTATACTCCTTATCGTGCCTACTGTGAAAACTTGGCAACGGTTTTATCTCCCTCATCGCTACTAGAATGGATCAATATTTGAATGCGGTAGCATACCATTTTCCAGACATGACCTGCATGTAAAATCATGGGCTAACAATGAGCTCTCACTGCTGGCCCAACCGCATTCTACCTTACGACCGCTACTACAGATAATTCGCAATCAAATAACACTGTTGTATTCCTATGGCAATGCTGTACTTTTAGCAAAAGTATATTTAGCTTTATTGCCTTAGTAGTCTTTTACAGGGGTAACGTGGAAATGTGATTGTACACCTGGGGTTGTAAGCGTTTATATTATTATGTGACCTTGACTGCCATCACACTTGTTAATCATCTTAGCTAATGGTAATATAATTTATATGTTGCTAAATTGACCCAGGATGTATCAAAATCTTATCTGTTTTCGAAGCGAAATAATTGCAAATTAATATAAAGTCTTGTTAATTGTTTATTTTTAAGTGGCCCGTGCTTTATTTTAGATTAATAAGTCTAGTCATGCGTTTAATCTAAATGTCACAATCGCCACCTGCTTTGTGATAACCAGAGATCGGAATAGGTAGAGCTGTTTTATGTACTTGCCATAGGTTAGAATAATATGAATATTCCCCGAGTCCCGGGATTTGGTTTTTAAGTAGTAAAATCATAAAAAAACTATTCTCGCCTTCGGGACTAATGAAAGATTACACTTCCTTTCTGATGGGTAAATATAAGAAGGACGGGATTAAGGATAGTATAATAAAATCTATTTATTATACTATCCTTAATCCCGTCCTTCCTATATTTACCCGTCAGAAAGGAAGTGAAACCACATATATTTTTTTACGTAACAATTTCTTATTCAAGAATCAACAATCATTTAAGTAAACATTTTTATTCTGAAGTTGTACAAAAACATATTACCATACAAATTATTTGTTCCTCAAAAATCAAAACATTATCAAATAGAACAATATGTATTTACAATAAAAACTTAATTAAAATAATCAATACGCTTCAACAATAATTCACTTATTTAAACAAAAAATGTCATTGGTCTGGTTTGTCTTCAGCTTCACTAGAAGACTGAGTATGACCAGAGTTAAAATAAATCACTATTATTTTTTCTAAATTATCTAATTTTAATCTATTTCTTTTTTTTTTTTTTTTTTTTGCTCGTCAAAATGACCACACTCCACCTGATGGTAAGCAGTCGTGTGCACCTAACACCCATTTATATGTGGAAAACGAGCGTTCGACATCTGTTGATATTAGTGAAGCGAATTTATATGACAAAATTTCGTCATTCACATCATTTTTCGATAATTTTCCTTCATATTCTCTAAGGATGTCAATGTTATAGCGTGTAATTTTATAGCGAGCTGTTGACGTAAAATTTACAACGTTGCTCATGCGCTTATTGGCTTACATAAACCATTTTTATACATACTGACAAAAATAATGAAATTCAATAAAATCCCGTAGTACGGAATCCCATGGAATATCCATATTAACATCAATGTTTGCGGTCAATGAACCTAAATAGCTCTACCTATTCCGATCACAGGTGATAACACGCGGTTACATTTTGAGAAAGCCTTCTGTACCTACTGCGTGTATGACGTTTACCTAACACTTAACAGTGCACCTGGATAGGTTTAAAAGGTAGGTAAACTGAACAGAAACGTAGAATGTTTATAAAAATACTACAACGCGTTAATCTAGATGTTTACAATGAGTTTATATCCCTCAGTAACAGTACTTTATGTCCTTTTTGGTATCCCCTGACAACGAGTGTGCGAAATTTCATGATGATCGGTTACGTAGCCAAGGCGTGAAAGTGTAACAAACAAAAAACACATTTATAATATTAGTAAGGATTACGTGATGGATGCAGTTTAATAGATTTCGTACAAATGAGTGCTAGATAAATAAGATTACAAGAATAGAAGGATAGGGAGAGAGGTTTTCCAACCAGTGGGAAATATTGCTGAGAAGAAAAACTCATAAGTAATTTAGTTCATTTTACTCCTTCAGGGATATCAATCCATCACCGGCCTCTATACCGACGTTCTAAGAGAACCGTTAGTGCATAAAAAAGACAACGATTATTCTGACGAATTAAATAATGTACGGAAGATTTTAGAAGAAATGGACAAGAAGCAGGGACAGCTAGCTGAGGAAAATCAAAGTCTGAAAGAAGTGATGAAGAATATGATGAAAAAGATCGAAGAACTCGAGGGTAAGCTCAGGTAAAACTTCTAGCACTATCTATCTACTATTACAATAGTAAACTGTAACAATGATTAAAAACTCTATGCCTACACTTATACCAGGTACCTAAAGCCTGACTAAGTGAATGGTTTTACAGAAACTAGTTATTTGAGTTTCAAATTAATAGTAATCTTCCAGCTAAGCTTCAATACTTGTATTAGGTGTGGGTTCACGTCAATAGTACAATGGGTGGGATTCGAACCTGCGACCTCTCGATCGCAAGTCCAATGTCTTATCCATTGGGCTATCGCCGCTTATCTCTTAGATACATCTGGTTACAATTACGGGTGCGATTGTATTTTATACTAGCTGTTACCTGCGACTTCGTCAGCGTAGATTTTAACTAAAAAGTGTTTGTCGCCGCGGAACCCAACTATATTTCTCTGCCCAAGTTACTTAAATGGCGTAGTTTTTATAGTGTAAAGCTAGATAATAGCATGGCTCACTCAAAAACAAGATTTAAATATGCGTCGTTAGATTACACGCTGTCACAGAATGCGTAAGAAAAATAAAGATTCATAGCTCCTCCCCCGTAGGTGATAGCGTGATAATATGTAGCCTATATGTTGACCCGACCTGTTAGTAATATTCGTGCAAAATTTGAAGTAAATCCATGCAGTACTTTTTGAGTTTAGCCCGGACATACATACAGACAAACAGACAAAAATTATAAAAACTATATTTTTGGCTTCGATGTCGATTGTAGATCACGCCCAAAGTATTCTTTTAAAAATATATTTAATGTACAGTTTTGACTTTCCTACGATTTTATTATATGTATATAGATCTGATCATTACATAGACTCGTGTCTATGTTTTTATGTAACTAAGCCTTTATGATATGCTGAGATGAGCCCTCGATATCATAAAGGCTTAGTGTACTCACTAAGCCTTTATGTCGTATATATATCAAAGTACGTAAATCTAAACCGGGCTTGCAGAAGCCACTCCACCATTATCGCTGGCAAATAACCTTATAAAATAACCTTGTGTTGTGTTCCATTGTAAATTGCCATTGCCAACAGTGAATTGTCATGAGTTTAACTAACCTCACCGATTACTTCAACTGAAACGAATCGACATTTTTTGTCATACAAAATATTAATGGTATTCAGTTCTAATCGTATGTCATCACTCATCAGATCAGTCATCACTCATCAGGAAAAATCTCGTGATGGACTAACTTTTAACTATTCTTTCAATCTTTCAAATCTCGAAAGATTCAATATAATTTTTTAATGTAGGTAATTTTTCCATCCTAAGTTTACTAGATTATATTATTATTTGTATAGAAGCAGCAATTTTGTTGCTCATTTATAACGATAATATGTTACAAGAAATTTTTAAAATAGTTACATAGTTTACTACTTTTTAAAGATAAGGAAAATAATGCGAATGCGTCTAAAATCGGAAGCGTATTAATTGAAGGCTTTTGGTTTGATAATTGAATTGTTTCTAAAATCAATAACATCTGATATTGAATTATGTCAGCAACACTAGATACCTATTTTCATTAGTGTAAAAGACAATTAATTACCGCAGTAGTAGTAATAGGTACCTGTGTTAAGACTTAACAGACATATAAACAACATGACACGAAGAACTCCCAGACTAGTAACAACTATTAGGGAATCTCACCGTACTCTTTGCACTTTATCATTTTAGCCGAAATAACGACGCGTGTGCGCAGACGAAGCCTAAAGAGTCTCCGCCGCCACCACCGCCGCCACCCCCACCTCCCCCCCCACCACCTCCCCCCACATCGAAACTACCAGTTCGATCGCACACGCTACCACGGTGTGGCTCCGCGCCGCCGAGGATACCTGCGGCAAGGCTCACTATCACGCCGCAAGATATAGCTAATGTCAAGCTGAGAAAAACTAAGGTACTGTACCATTACCTACTTCTTTCTTCACAAAGGTTTTTAAGGAAATTCTTCATTAAGCTTTAATGAGGAAGTGTGCGAGCGCCATTTATCTTGTTAATACGAGATTACCCATTAAACCACTAGAACCAATTCAGAAGCTACATTTTCCAAACAGCAAAATTTTCCAATTATTTTTCTTTAAAAATCCAACTTCCGCACTAGGAATAATTATACCTGTGTAGCTTTATAAACATTCAAACAACGGACACGAAGAACCTCCCAGACACGGACCAACTATTTGTAGATCACACAATTTTTTGTTCAGTGGCGAGGCGACCACTTAAACCACTACGCCATCCGTACAATCCATAAAGAGGGTAATTTCATGTGTACGCGTGTTTATTGAAGGAAGAGGTTGACTTGAAATGTTGAAAGGACGATGCAGTTTAGTGCTCCACACGTTTTGTGGACGGCAGTAAACGTACGCACTTAAATATTATTAATCAATACTGCATGGTTTCTGGAGTCTGGACAGTATTGATGCTGTTACTAAATCCGCAGACGTGTTAATACTGCAGAGGTACATAAATATACTAAACTATCATACGCTCGTGTCAATCAATCAATCAGCCCACCGCAGTCCACAGCTGGACATAGGCCTCTCCCATTTTACGCCACAACATACGCTCGTGTGCATAGGTCAAATTAAAGAGTAATTGTATTGTTTATCTGAGCAGTCACGCCACAATGATTATGATTAAGTGGATTAATGGGATAAGTAAATACATTAAAGTATTATAGGACTATTAGATACTTAACCGTATTATATAGTTATAGTCAGAATTATAATGTAGAATTGGCAAGAAGCTGGAATTGCTCTGTTTTTCTGGTTTAAAAGTTTTTAAATAATCGTTACTTGATAGATCAAGTAAGTAATGATTTACTTACTTGATTTATCAATTAACGAGTTTTAGAGCTCGTTTTTAAATTCTTTAGTGTCAAAACAAAAATATCATTTATGAACTAAATAAATCAAAGAAAGCCATAGTTATTTACTAAATGTAACATTAATGCATTGATAAGCCCTTAGTACCTTAACTAATATTATTGTACTATGTTGCCTGAGGAGGATGGCTTCAGGCTGGTAACCAAACAGTCTCAAAATATGCTATATGAACAGCATGATATTATAGCAAAATTAGAAGCAAGCTCTTCTCTGCGCGTCAATAAAGCTGATATTAAAGTATACCTAATCCTAAAACGCAGCATCAGTTCACTGTTTGACTGTCTCGAAATGTATTAATCTATCTACTGAAATAAAGCGAGCGTCCAAACAAAATATTGATCGCACATTTTTGTACCAAAATAAGGTTTCGGTTTATTATTGCTCGCCGTAGGTTTCGTTAATCAATAATCGACCAAACACTTGCTACACCATGACAACATGTCCAAGTACTTGGTGATTAAAACAAGTAACTTTGGACAACATTTGCCGGTAGACTTGGCAAGGATTTATAAGCCACTCTTCTTAAAGTCCTGATTAGACACGGTGGCAGTTTATTCACCAAAAAATGTATAAGTAAGTACTTAAAACTAAAATCAATGAAGATACAGAGTGACTTCGTTTAAGAAAACATTCGATAATATTGAAACAATGCTTTGGATACTGGTTGAAACAATGCTTTGGATAAGCGTTGGTCAGGACATTTCGAAGTGCCGCCGCCGCAAAAAGTCGAAGTGCCCCAAGTATGCAAAAAATAATGATAATTATCAACATAATATATATTCGTGATAACTAATAACCGAATTGGGAAACTTAAGAAAACTGGCATAGGTATAAATAATTAATTTTTAGAAGGTGCGTATAAATTTAATTTATTTTAAAGAACCTAATATTTATGCATAAAACGTAAGGTCAAAAAATTTATGAATTCTTAAATATATTAGAAGATCTACCATATCTAACGCTTTTACATGTTGCATTAAATCATATTTAAATTCATAAGCTCAAACGGCTCACATCAAAGCTTCGTATCCTTGGCAAATGGTTAGTTGTTAAAATAAATGATACACTTATTTATTTTATTTGATTTGGTAGAATTAATATCTGAAGGTAATCAACTTTCCTCTTGTTGCAATTGGCCATTATAACACGATGTCCTCAAACATAAAGTCATGCTAAGATACCTACGAGCCATTGAGTTACTACCTAAGTGCCATGTTCTAGAGGGTCTCTTCATTTTTTTGTTATTGGATTTTGAGTGCATTCTCTAACAATTAATCCGATGCGATTACTCGAATTACGTTTGAGTGCAATATTAATTAGGCAGTAGCGTAATACATACACATGAAAGCATGTTTACAGTAGGTATTAACATTTTGCAGTCAAACGTGTCGTTGCAACATTATCTAAAGTGAGTAAGAGAGCAAGTAACTCGTGCTACAATAAAAAAATCTTGAGTAGTCTTCTCTAGTTAATACATATTAACTCAATACCCCGAGCATCACATATAGTTTGTCAAGTAGGTTTTGTTCCTTTAAAATCCAAATGATAAAGCCAGCCATCTCATGAGACTAATCTCATGAGATGGCTGGCTTTAGATATGGCAGTATAGATACTGCCATATCTATCAGAGGCGATTTGCCATCAGGTGGCTTGCCAGGTATTTCACTGGCACATCTGACACCAAAGGCAATACAAAGCTGCTATTTATTACCGGTGCTTAGAAGGAAATAAATTTAAAACAACAATAGGTCATAAAATCATTATTTTAGTTTCACGCATTACGAACCTATTTCATTTATTAGTCAAAACATAAATAAAACATTGCTCATATTTTAATAAGGAAATGACTTGTAATGGTTATGCATTTAAGTTAGGCAATCAATGTGTAAATTGGTGTTGTAATTTATACAATACAAAACTATAGATTCAAAGATGCAAATTGTTTTATTATTGTAGTTCACAAAGTTATATTTATAAATGTCAAGGTAGGTACTATTTTATTGTAATTGCTATGCGTAGATTTCGGTAGGAGTGGCGTGGGCTAGCTAGCCTAGCTACCTAAGAGTAATGGCAAACAAGTTACTATATTTACAAATTAAATAAGGCTTAATATATTTTTAAAGTATAATACTTACTATATTTTTATTTACCTAGTCACCTCGCCAGTAACAGGACAATTGAATTTCACTGGTAAGACCTCATCGCGTAATAAAAATTTGTAATCCAAAGATAATGTTCTGGGACTAGGTGTTTCTTGATTAAATGATAATAATGACTGAGTATACTGGCAAACCTGGTAACTGTGTAAAAGTATTTTGTACGATGGCATTGAAACGTGTTGTGAGTTTTTTTATTACTCGAATACGGGATAGAGCCTGAATCTCGCTTGATTTATAGGATGGCATGGCATAATTTCCTTGTAGTTATGCGTTAACAAATCTTAGTTGGTGAAATATAGGCGTGATTCCTTTAGGCCTAACATGTTGCGGATCTAATATAACAAAATTATATAATTTGTATTATTTCTTAATACGTTATTGTACTTAATTTTTGAAATAATATCGTAGCTTAACCCCTACGACTGGACAAGAAACGCACAACAATAGCAGTGAGCATTTTATATCAACTTTATTTATTACATAATAAAATACATCTACATGGATTAATGTCAGTAGTTGGGAAGAAAATCAAGTGATAAACATCTCTGATAAACAATATCAGGGACGTTGGACAAGGTAGCGTATGCCGCGCGTTAAACGAAACATATTATACACACACGTGACTTAAAATGAGATGTATCTTTACCAAAACACGTGCGTAGAAGCAAGACTGTAAGACATGTATGAAATAGTAATGTTTTAATACATAAAAATGTTCAGTAAATCGTAATGGATAACATGTTGTTTGTAATGAGTTACGGTATTTTTTTTGTGTCCATATTAGCTATTATTAGGGGATTTTATAATTTTTCTAAGATGTACCATATTTATTTAATCGAAATGTTTACCCTCATTATTTATACATTGCTGCCATCTAAACAGAAGTTCATTTATGCCTTTACGATAGAACTCCGAACTTCCCGTCTAAGCTGAATAAAAAAACGATTAGAAGTCGAAAATCGAAAGTTCCACATTTTGAAGAATATTATTGGTTGAAAAAAGTTTCACTCGAAAATCTCTGAAGGTTTTATGTCAAATTTGTCAATTCAAAGTATATATATTACTATATACAACGGCAACTTCATACTTTAATCCCTATTATTTAAATGTCTTTATTACTATATGTAGCTGGTATATTTATAATTTTGCAAAGAGCAGCTGTCTCTCCTTATCTAGGCAACGGCTTTGGAAATGATATAATAATCATACTTATCAGCCCTTGTAAACTGTCCCATTACTGGGCACGGGCCGCTTCTTAGTGGGATAAGTTTTGGGCCATAGGCTACCACGCTGGCTCAGTCAGTGATGGGATGTTATTCTTCACCGTTAAAGCGAGCCGTTAACTATTTTATACGCACATAACTTCGAAACGTCAGATGTACCTTGGGATCGAACATGAGATCCCTGCGTGGTAGTAAATCGTTGACCCACTAGGCTATCGTAGCTATACATATATAGTTAGAAATGATAGAGATATTATTAATATAATATGTTTTTCTTTCCGAGATGAATGGTAAAACATGTAGGTACATTCAGTATTTGACTACATCGGTTGTAGGTGTTCAACCTGCATTTGACAGTAAAAATTTTTCTTTCCTGTTAAGAAATTTTCAGCAGCTGCACCGTATCTGGAAATGAGCTCCGTAAGACAATGGTAGCCTCAAGCTTTTAACACCAGGCTATGCAAAAAGTTTTGATAAAACGATTTATAGCAATGAGCCTAGCCAGTGAGGCCCATTGTTAAGAAATTAGCGAAAAAATAAAATACCTTATGCTTGCCAGAAAGTTTTACTGCTGTGGTTAGTAAGTTACGTACATCGGCGTTGCATGTATCATGAAAATGCACCCGATACTTGGCCAAACTTAAAACTCTTGTATCTCTGCCATTGATTTATATGATTGTGTTTAGTTTATAAGTCTACGACCTCTTTCTAAACCTTCATCTATCACATGAATATTTTATTTATGACATGATAATTCTTTTGCGACAGCTTGAATTTCACATTGATGAATAGTTTAATTATTTCCTTCACTTGTTAAAAATAAAAAAAACGTATAAACAGAAGCCCACAGGTTTGGCATCACTTACAGAGTTCACAAAGCTGTTTACCACAGGCTGGAAGCTTGTTTGATGTCTTAGTATTTAAAAAAAAGATATCTTTCTTTAAAAAATAATATATTATACTAGCTTTTGCCCGCGGCTTCGCTCGCGTTAATTTAGAATTTGACAATCAATTCGGGTTGTACTCTGCTTGTAATAATATAATTCAATCATGATTCGAAAGACACGTGGCGCCATCTATTATCATACGAACGTTTTTGTTGTTTTCCTCGGGCCCAGTAATTTTTCCGGGATGAAAGGTAGCACATGTCCGTTTTTGTACACCTGACAACGTATATGCAAAATTTCAGGATGATCGGTTAAGTGGTTTAGGCGTGAAAAGGTAACAAACAAACAAACTAACTCATTTTCGCTTTTATAATATTAGTTAGGATAGGATTCACTGTCCGGTGACCGAGTTACCTACTTAAAGGGACATCAATGATCAAACGTACCTAACTACTTATTTATGTGTGGTAATATTTAGCACAAGGAAAATATACGTACTAATATAATTATTATATTATAGTGTCAGGGTTAAGATAAATGTTGGTATTAATGACCCCGATCTTCTTCAGCCTTTAATATAACATTGTAAAATGGCGTGAATGACAGAATGACTTGAGGTTTGAGCAATTTCAAGATTTCTTCCTCTTTGTGCGTAACATCAAATAATATGTATTTACTTTGCTACACAAGGGAATTTTACAATGTGAAGGTGATGTTTAACCTTTTCGACGCCCATCCCTATAATACGCAATGTCTCGCCCAGCGCCACGATACAAATGTATAACTACATACAGCTAAAACGTAGGTATGGTATGCTTTTCTATCGATAAAAAATATGCAATGATACGATCGATGTAATGGAAGGACGCGGACGGCAAACAATAATTGCCACAGTACCATCGATGGTACTGTCTTATGGTACCACGGTGAACAAATGGTTTAAATTGAAGTTCAATAGTCAATTTACGAAGACAAATAAAAACTGATATGGTATTTTCTTAATTTGTTTTATTTTATAAACAAATAGTAAGAAAACTTAAAATCTGTTGTCAGTAATAAAGGAAAAGAGTCATAGATTTATTAGAGGTACCTATGTTATATAGGGTAAATCCCTATTTGTTTCTAAATGTAATCATTTTACTTCATGTCAATAATTCGTCAGAACTATAATATTCGCCACTCATTTTGCACTGTGAGGACACGTGCGTCTACGTACGATTACAACGCTGCACTACACAGACTACACTAAGTCACTCTCACTTTGGCCTTAAAACCCGCTTGCTTGTGACGTCACAGATTTACTTGTTACAAGCTCGTGGCCACGGTAATAATATCTATACAGTATTCTATCTTCATACAAACGGTTGGAACTCAACTCATACCTACGCGCCTCGGCGTTGGTATGCGCTTGGTACGCAACCAGTCGCGAACGCCCCGCCAGTGACGAATGGACAGTGTGATTGTTTTGTAAGCAGTAAGCGTGCGATTTCTGAATATTTCATTGAAATAACATATTAATTATGTCAAAGTGCAATTATAGAATATATTGTGCTGTTCATGGTTGCTGGAATTCTTCAAATAACGTACCCAGAGATATCATTTTTAAATTATCTGGAGACTCCGAAAGTATTTTTAATTAAACTTTTTATCCGAATGCGGATTTTTTATACTATTAAATTTAACAATAAAGCTTTTTGTACGTCTCGGTCGAGACGCAAATATTTTTCAGTCTCAAATTTTGAAGGATGTTTTTAATTAAGTCTACAAATCAAAAAACACAACATGCTTTTTATTGAACACTTTCTATTACATTAACTACGAATTTATTTTTTTATAATATGATATAATATTTACAATCACTAAACTAGAAAGAAACTCAAGTAGGTAGAAAAAATTAAAATACTGTAGGCGGACAGCCCTAACGCGTGTCTACGAACCGCGCTGTTGTAGGTAATTATTTCAAGGACAGGGCCGAGTTACAATACTGTATAGATATTATTACCACAGTCTAATAATCCATACAGTCGTTTAACGAACGCGTCTAGACAGGTCAATTGTGCGGGGGGCAAGAGGCGAGACGCGGGCAGAGCGAGCCCGAACTACGTATGTCGCCGTGTTCAGTAATTCGGAACATGTTTTTGGGGGCTGGCGCGTGCTTGTTTTTTGTTCGTTACTTATTTATTTGCTTATAAATATTAATGAAAATGGTGCATACGACGTGTGCTGTGAGACAATCGTCATCTCGTATAAATTAAGGATCTGCGATTTTACTAATTTCCGCGTACCAAAGAAAGGTAAACTCTTACTCATTATTAATATTAATTTAAAATGTATATCTATTTTTTGTATTGTGAACTTAAAGAGTTAATAATAATAAACCTACTAACGTTTTAATATTTTCTCATGTCTGGCCAAATCACAGAATAAAATAATTTAAATATTATATACTTTTTAAATAACCCAATAAACAACGTAAACAGAATGGCGGACGTAAGAAAATAATATGCATCGTAAGATAATATTCGATTCAAGTGTGATTTTAATTCCATGCAATAAATACCTACTAATTAAGTACCTATTATGTAGGTATCTTGGTAACGGCGCTGGGGTCCAAGCTCAAAAATAATCATAATTTTGGCCCCCTTAAGAATCCCAAAAATAGGCTCTGTAAGTTGATCCCAGGGTCACCCATCTATAGAATGTCCGCGATGTGAATTGCTTTACCTTAACTAAGTTTTTACGAAAATAGCCCTAGAAAGCAAAAATATTTGTCAATTGCCCATTTATAATCGTTGATTATTATAATAGGTACTTAAGTGATTTACATTTTATAATAGTTGATTATTGTAATAAGTGATTTACATTTCAATATCCATGTAGCATAGCCGCTGCAATGTTGATCTAAAATAAATAACTGTATGAATAACTACTTACTTTATTTGTGACAACCCTAGCTTTCATGCCCTTACGCGACGTTGTCCGCTTTTTCTACGAGATCAAAGGCGTCATACTACTGTTAGTTTTTATACTGTATTATTACCGTGTCGTCGCGTTGAGGGCACTAACAATTCGCCATTTTGTAGGGATGGTTGTTTCAAACGGAGTTTCATTATCGACAATAGTCAAGTGAGATAAAACGTACTCATTGATTTAGAGAGAAAATCTAGTTAAATTTTGCAGTTTATTATAATATGAATGTTATTTATTGACCTCATTTTATTTTCAATAATAGTATTTCTAAACATTTCAAAAAGATGACTCATAACGAGGTAACTATTGTGTGAATTATGATTGTGTCCCATCACTAGCCTACTTTATATCAAGTGCTTGGCGCTAGGGGCATTACAAAATTTTGAGGCGATTTTGTTTTCGTTAATATAAAAAAACTAGAGCTTGTTTTGTGTTAAAAATAAAAAAAATACGGCTGGAGACAGGGAGATCTTTAAAAAACAAACAAAGAAACCTTTAATATCCTAAATTTATTTTATTACAGTAGTTACTTCTAATAGTCGTGGCGCTGAGGGCACGGAAATCTCTTACTTCTATACAAGTCGTTGGCGTTGAAAAGGTTAAAAAGCTGACGCACTGTAATTGATATTTTAATCATTGGGTCAAGGCGTACTTAGCAGTTCACTGTTAAATAAAGATCCAAGAAGGGGATTTATTACACTCCAACGAATCACCAATCCTAACGATTGCTTGCGAAATATTGCGCATCAATTTGGTGAATGCATCTGTTGCTGTTTTGTTAGTAATAATAAGTAATAAACCTACGATATTTTACACTTATCAGGGCAAAACCATTTCTAATGTTACCGGACACCACTTAGGTATTTAAAAATATTTTATCTTATTATTGACATATTTGTCCATGGAAAATGTGTATAATACTTGTAATGAAAAAACTAGTAGGTATATTGTACTAGCGTTTATCTAGACGTCCACTTGTATTTCGATGACGCTATTAGGATGTCAAGATTACATCTTAAACGGCGGTAACAAAATATTAAGAAGAAATACATACCTATATGTACATAGGTATATCTTATCATGGACACGTTAAGCGAGAAACGATATAATATATAAGTAGTGCTGTAAACTTATATTAAACAATGCAATAAGTACCTAGTAGGCACTTATACCTATGGTTTTATAATACCCTAATGTGTAGGAACTTTAGGTTATTGTAATATATTGTCAATATAATTATAAAACTAAATTTTAATTTATTAGCAGTTACCGGCGCGCGGCGCGGCGGTATCTGCTATATTTATGACTACTACTTCGATCCTGTGGTTAGAAGCGTGATGTTATATAGGTAGCCTAAATCGTTGCTCAACAATTGGGCTACCAAAGACAATTAGCATTTTGAGATCCGACTGGGGTAGTCCCAGAGATTAGCGCGTTCGAACAAAAACAAACAATCTATTATATTAATAAGTATAGATTATTATCCATACCTACTTGTAGGTAGGTATAGGTACATGACAAACACAAATTATATCACAATTTCTTTATTGGCGATTGTGATAATCCTATCAAATAGATAGGATTATCACAATAAATATGCAAGTGCAACTTATTGAAAGATATTCTGATATTGCATATTAGGTAGGTAAATTAACATGAAACATTACCTCGCTAAAAGATTATTTAAATAGATAATACAACTTTATAAACCTTACTTCTCAAATAAGTCAATTTATTATTGAAAAATCGTCATTCTAAGACTTCTAATCTATACTAATATTATAAAGCTAAAGAGTTTGTTTGTTTGTTTGCTTGAACGCGCTAATCTCAGGAATTTTCGAATCGATTTGAAAAATTCTTTCAGTGTTAGATAGCCCATTTATCGAGGAAGGCTATAGGCTATATGTCATCACGCTAAGATCAATAGGAGTGGAGCACCAATGAAGAATGTTTCAAAATTGGAGAGTATTTTTTCCTTTTGAGAGCTTGTGCGCTGCGTAAACAGTTAGTTTCGCAAAAATCATGTATGACAGAATTGTTCCCCTTTAAAAGCTTTAAAAAAAAGTTCGCGACAGCATATGTCTATCTTTTAAGGTTGGCTCACTATAACCATTTTTATGCTAACGAAATTTGTTCTAAAATAATGCATTATTTGCGAAGGTGTTTTTATAAACATGATATTAATCCTTATCCAAATAAATACGTTATTCATCAAAAGTATTTAATTTAAAACTAAATTGCCCTTTACATTATTCGATTTCAATGAATATCTTAGAAGATATCGCAGTTTTAAAATAACATCGCAGCAAAATAATTACCCATTATAGACATAGTACAAACGTTGTTTCTCCGGGTCTATTCTGCTTGATTACTACTGGTTCGATTTGAAAATTCTTTTAGTGTTGGATAGCCTATTTATCGAGGAAAGCTATAGGCTATATAACATCACGCTACGACCCACGGGGGCGGTGCAGTAACGATAAACGCGGGTGAAACCGCGATTATTATTATCTTATTTTTAAATGCAAAAAGCATGAAGTGGTTGTTGTAGCGTCAGAAGTATGCGGTGTGAGCAAGAAGAGGAAAGATATAAAATCGAAGAATGCATGGTAGGATAAAGATGTGCAAGGGGTAGTACGTGAGAAGAAGCAGGCATGGTTGGACTGGCTATCTGTCAGAGCCAATGAAAGAATGCAAGAAGCAACGAATGAGGATGTGAATGAAGCTAGGAATAAGTTTATAAGAATGAATAAGGTAGTGAAAGATGTAATTAAAAGGAAAAAAGAGGAATTGAAAGACGAGTTTGATAGAAGATTGTCTGAAGATTTCCGGACCAACGCGAAGTTCTTCTGGAAATCCATTCGCTCGGTTCGAGGTAAAACCGTAACCACAGAGCTGAAATCAATCAGAGATAAGAATGGAAGTTTACTGAATGAAGAAAAGAGCGTACTGAAGAGATGGAAGGAATATTTTGAAAGTTTATTTGAAAGAGAGGAATGGCAAGGGCAAAGTTTCGAAATGAATGATAATGATAGTAGTGATGAAAGCCCTATTAGTATGGATGAAATAATGAAAGCATTGAAAAGCATGAAATCAGGAAAGACTGGTGGGTATGATAGGATTACAGTCGAAATGCTGACAGCTGGACAGGGTCTTATAGCAACTCAGTTGTGCCGCCTTTTTAACTTGTGCTGGAATACCGGCCGTGTACCAAGTGATTGGTGCAAGGCCGTCATAGTACCTTTATACAAGGGAAAAGGCTCACAGCAAGAGTGCAAAAGCTATAGAGGCATTAGCTTACTCAGCGTCGTCGGTAAATTGTATGCAAAAGTGTTAATTGAAAGGATTGTGAAAGTAACCGACAAGAAAATATGGGATGCACAAACGGGATTTCGAAAGGGTATGGGATGTACGGATCAGGTCTTTTCCTTACGGAGCATAGCCGAAAAAGTTTTGGCCAAAGGTCTAAAGGTCTATTGCGCATTCGTGGATCTGGAAAAGGCTTATGATAAAGTGGTAAGGAATGAACTTTGGTCGGCATTGTCCATGTATGGAGTGAATAGCAACCTCACGCGAGCTATGAAATCTCTTTATGATGATTCCAGAGCTTGTGTTAGGATAAATGGGACCTACACAGAGTGGTTTAGCATCGATAAAGGTGTTAGACAAGGATGTGTAGCGTCACCTTAGCTGTTTAACCTATACATACCTATGGACAAGCACGGCGAGTCTTTGGCTATCAGCCTTGACATAGCCAAAGCTTTCGACAGAGTCTGGCACCGGTCTCTTCTATCCAAGCTTCCGGCCTATGGCTTGCCCCCTCAACTGTGCACCTGGATTGCAAGTTTCCTGCAGAAGCGTCGTATTCGGGTCCTTTGCGACGGTCGCGCTTCCAAATTTATGCAGGTCAATGCAGGAGTGCCTCAGGGTTCTGTCTTATCCCCTACGCTCTTTCTTCTGCATATCAATGATATGTTGAATCTCGGCAACATACATTGTTATGCGGACGACAGTACCGTGCATGGGCGATATCTCGGACATCCTGGGGCCAAACAGGCTGAGGTTGAGGGGAAAAGGCAGAATCTTGTCGTTGAACTTGACCGGACCTTGGACCGCATCTATGAATGGGGTGCCAAGAACTTGGTCGAGTTCAACGCCAAGAAGACCCAGGCATGCGCGTTCTCTACAAAAAAGTCTCCGTTCCTTCCCCTCCCTTCTCTGAAGAACACTCCACTGGTGATACGTGACAGTCTCTCCATCTTAGGTATGGATCTTTGCCGCTCCCTTAATCAGAAAACCTATATCGAGAGCGTCATTAAGCAAGCTTCGCGAAAACTCGGAGTTCTGAACAGGGTGAGGCGGTTCTTCACGCCTGGGCAACTGTGCCTTTTGTATAAGGCACAAGTGCGCCCTTGCGTGGAGTACTGTTCTCATCTTTGGGATGGCTCCGCGCAGTACTTGCTGGATGCTCTCGACCGGTTACAGCGGCGGGCTGTCCGTATCATCGGAGATCCAGAGGTCACGAGTTCACTGGAACCTCTGCAACTCCGTAGAGACATTGCCTCATTGGCATGTTTCTACAGAATATACCACGGGGAGTGCTCTGAAGAGTTATTCCACCTTATCCCGCCCTCCCCTTTCCTATCCAGAACAACGCGTGCTGGGCTCAGATGCCATCCTTACACGGTAGAGTCGATTAGAGCGCGTACCAAAAAGTTTGGGTCCTCATATCTCTGCCGAACGACCAAGGCATGGAATTCTCTGCCAAGGCACGTGTTTCCTTCTTCCTTCAATCCTGGGTTCTTTAAGCGGGGCGTGAAAAAGCATCTTCTCAGGCCGTCAAAGTAGAGACCTCAACATCGCCTCGGCTACTGTGGGGGCGATGTGGAGGCCACTGCTCTTAGACCACACGACTGCTTACCATCAGGTGGAGTGTGGTCATTTTGACGAGCAAAATAAAAAAATAAAAAAAAGAAAAAAACATGGACAATTGTTTGAAAGATTTAAAAGATTGTGAATGGGGATTAAGAATGAATGAGTTACTTGTCAAATGTCTTCTTTATGCCGATGACCAAGTAATACTTGCGTCATCGGCGGAAGAGTTGCAGGCGATGGTAACTATTATGCATGGTGCTTTTGAGAGTAAAGGAATGAAAATAAATGTGAGCAAGACGAAAGTAATGGTATTTGAAAAGGAAGAGTGCGTGACGATATGTAATATTATGATTGATAGAGAAAAAGTGGAGCAAGTGAAAGAGTTTGTATATTTGGGTACTTTGTTTACAAGGGATGGTAAACATGACGGAGATATTGAAAGGAGAACGATTGCTGGCTACAAAGTGAATGGAGCCCTACGCACTTTTATGAACAGTCGAAATGTATCCGAAAAGGCACGTTTGGCTGTTCATAGAGGACTATTAGTGCCCACACTTATGTATGGAAGTGAAAGTTGGGTATGGCAAAAGAAGCATGAGAGCAGAATAAATGCTGTAGAAATGAGAGCGTTGAGAAGCATATGTGGTGTGACTCTGAAAGATAGAATAAGAAATAGTGTGATTAGAGAGAGATGCGGCATGAAAGTGGATATAGTTACAAGAATAGAAAAGGGTATGTTAAGCTGGTTTGGACATGTAGAAAGAATGGACGAGGAAAGACTGACTAAGAAAGTTTATAAGGCTAGTGTGAATGGAACAGTCGCAAGAGGAAAACCTAGGCGAATGTTTCTCGACCACATCGGAGGCGTTCTGGACAAAGGCCAGGTTAAGAGCTCCTTGAACCGACGGGCGTGTATGAGGAATGTTATGAAAGTGAATGAAGCCAGAGAACTGTGTCAGGATCGTAGCAAATGGAAATCCGTAGTCTCTGCCTACCCCTCTGGGAAATAGGCGTGAATGTATGTATGTATGTATTTTTAAAGACGGCAATATAATTATTGTATTTTTACTTCAAAATTACGTATCACTGATACACCACCTATGTAAACCGACAGGGACCACTATGTTAAGGTCATAGACAACACTCAGCGGCTGCTACCACGACTAAAATACATACTACAATTAATGATGAATATGTATATTTATCGCATAGAATATAATATAACAATAATAAGCTTCCCAACGTATACAAGGACGGTAATGATTTAAAATTAAATTACCTGTGTGGCTTTGAGAGTATAGATTTAGGTTGATCTTTATATTTTGTATTAGCAATTTTATTATAGTAATATAAAATCTAATTTTATTGTTTGCTTAGGTATATTGTGTGTCAACTGGATATAGATATGGACGAAAATTTAAACTTAAAAAGGATTCCTGTTTAAAATTATTGTTTAATGTCAGCCCTGTTTTTAACTGTCCCACTGCTGGGCACAAGTCTCTTCTCGGTGTGAGAAGGGTCAGGATGTAGTCCACCACGCTGGCCCAGTTTGGGTTGGCGGACATCACATATCTTTGAGAACATTATGGAGATCTCTCAGACATGCAGGTCTCGTGAGGAGACTTTTCCTTCACCGTTAAAGCGAGCGATAATCAACTATTTAATACACACATAACTTCGAAAAGTCAAAGATGCGCGCCATAGGATCGAACTCAAGACCTCGAATGCTGCTTTTTTTAAATACTGAGGACACACTAGTAGGTACCTACCTATCAATTCACGTATAAATTAAGTTATTGAAGTGGTCTTCTCTTCTTTCTAGACTTCAGTATTTTACGTTAAGTTTTACTAATTTACGTTAGACTTTAAAAACAAGTAGACGAACAGATTAAATTCATAGAATAATAATAATAATATTATTCTTAAACAGATGTCTTACTCTTATCTGAAATTAATGTTGAGTATTTAATCTTATTTGAAAATTTTCAAAAATATTTACTTAAAGAGATTACGATATGGCAGCCACGTTATACTTGAATTAAGAAACAGGCACGCTTTAATGAAAATACTGCCTTCTGAGCATAACGAGAAAATCTCTAGTCATCTATAACTCTACTCAATGATATAATATACTAGATATTATGTACCTTACTTTCATAGTACCTAATGGACGTCGAAAATCTGATCTATACAATTTTATTATTAACTAGATGTACCCGCGGTTTCACCCGCGGGTCGTAGCGTGATGTTATATAGCCTATAGCCTTCCTCGATAAATGGGCTATTCAACACTAAAATAATTTTTCAAATCGAACCAGTAGTTCCTGAGATTAGCGCGTTCAAACAAACAAACAAACTCTTCAGCTTTATAATATTAGTATAGATAAATGTACTTGTGTTGAAAATTTTATTAATAAGTAGCGCATTAGGTAACAATAAAAATGATGTAAAGGAAATAGCTATCATTCGAACAAATATGCTTTGACTGTTTTGCAAAGGGTTATGTTGAACCGATTTTGTTTCGAGTACAATAGAATAACGACCTTTTAAAAATAATTGTATAGGTATGTTTTTTGAGCAATAAAGGTTACCAATAATAATATTTTGTCCATTTTGGCGTCACGTGCATATTACCTATTATCGTTCCTAAGTCTGCGTGCGTGCTGGTAAAATAATATCTACTTCTTTTCTGTATATAATATCATTGACTCTACTACGATACAAAGTATGTCCGATAAATGTTGGTTGCTTTATACCTACTTAGTGCTAACTGCTATCTACATAGGTATACAAGTATTAAAACAGACCCATATTTTTCTCACACTCGGTTTATTAATATCTTTATCACATTGAGTGAACAATATTCACATTATCCGGCGCCAACTGACAACACGGCAAAGCTCTATTATACGTAGACTTCTGTTGTGGCTTCCCTCACTCTTCCAAATGCCTAGGATTACATAAACTACTCTATATGTAGCCTTGGTGTGCCGTCACTTTCCAGTCAAGTGTCCGCGTTAGTTCTCAGTTCTTAGAGTTCTTATAATAGCGAATTGTAAATGTAGCTGCCTATATACATACACAATAATATATCTTGCATGCCACTTAAAAGTTCAAGGATAGATTTTAAAAGTATGTTCAAGAAGTACATAATATTATGTATAAGTGTAGTGTAGGTACACCAATGGCATGATATTTAGACAGCCTACTTCAATGATCGACAAAACATTTTTAACATAAAAGTTTATACATAGTATGTTTTTTACAGGATACGCTTTAGTGTGAATGTAATTTTAGAACATTTCAAACACTTATTGCAATATGTTGATTGTTACTATAGATATAGATTTTACAAATAAAAACGAGGATCATCAAATTAAAAGCTGCACAACTGACGACGACAGACTTGAAGACGCTGCGTTGTGTATTGTTGCCCTAGAGAAAAACCAAGATAACGTTCACGTATACGGCATGTACCTATTACTTTACTAACGGTGTGAAATTCTCTTTGCTCAATTTTAAAGTAACTATCCCATAAGTTTAACTAAACTTGACAGGAAAACGCTAACACTTTCTAATCATTATTTAATTTAGGTACTATGTCTTCGAAACCAATTTACTAGAATGATGACTATTTAAAGAGATGGGTTTCTAAATTATAGACATACTTAATTTTACTGGTATCAAGTACAATGATAACAGGAAATGATCAAATTATTATAAATATAGGTTAACAATTATTGGTAAGAATAGACAGGTGTTTCAATACTTGAAAATATTTGATGCAAATCTTTTGTTGCTTTTACCACATTTCGACAACTGTTTTTGTTATTTGTTATAAAACATCTTTGGCCGATAATTTAGAATATATTATAAACCAACAATATAAATATTTAAATATTATACATGCGTATATATACTTATATATATTTTTGTAATATAACTAGTTATCAGGCTAGATACATCGAATCATCAACGTACGTGAGTGTATGTGACTCTGGCTATATTCATATTAATACTGTCTTATAACTATATATACAGCACACACGTATTCATAATTTAATTTATTTTAATTGTTGCAATTCCACAATATTTTATTAATTTGTTCGTTACATAAACTGCAATGGCCTTATTCTTAATATCTTAAATTTATTCCTGTACAATGTCCGCCAACCGGCTGGTAGATACATAACTATATTTGTCTCACTAATAATTATTAAAATATAAAATCATTTCTTTTCGTTCGATTTTATCTTTTTACCAAACTGTTCACCTTCTTCTATAGTGGTTGTTAATTCACAGCCTTTGGTTTCGGGTAAAACGAAAGTTACAAAAGCGGCAATTAGTGGTACTATGGCAAAAACGACTGGTGGCATCCAGTCTGCTACTTCTTGCAATTCTATTACAAAAGGAGCTACCATAGAGCCAACTCGTGCTGTCATAGACGAAACACCTATCGCTGCGTTTCGGACAACTGTTGGGAATAACTCTGAACAATATAGATATACAACTACGAAGACAATAAAGCTAGCTACGACACCAATACACGCACATATAACCGATCCTATACCAGCAGGTATGACGGCTAACACAAACAAACAAAGAGCGCAGACCAGGTGAAATATTATTACGATTGTTTTTCTACCAATAAGTTTCATTATAGGGATGGATACCAGAGTGCCGAGCAAAGTAACGCTGGCGCTTCCCAAAACGTTCAAGAAGACGTTGCCACTTAGTTGACCTACGTATTGCGAGACACCGTAGAAACAATAACTGCACGCCAACCAGTTGAACATCATGGCTAAAATGTTTTTCCTCAAGTTAGGAGTCCGGAAAAGGTCGACAATATTTCCTTTCTTCAGTTGATGTTTTTCTATGACCGCTTGGTAGGCTTCGACGTCTGCTTTAATATTTTCTGTGGGGCGTTTGTTTCTGTAAAAGAAGGTTGATCGTTAATATCAAGTAGTCTAGTGTTGTTAATTTAATTGTAGATACTTATGTTATAGAAAACTTACACTTTCGCGACACGTTCTAAGAGGGTAATGGCCTCGTCTGTTCTCTTCATTGCTAGGAGCCATCTTGGCGTCTCAGGAACCAAGAAGAAATATATTAGCAGAATAACAACTGGCACTGATATCGCTAGCTGAAAGTCTGAATAATCTCTGAAGAAATAGGCAATCATTGGAACCATCATATGGCCTAAATTAAAAGGTATTTGATATACCGCTGAGATGACATCTCTATACTGCGCACCGACGAATTCCATAATGATAACAAATCCTGTGACCATTGTGCCGGCGACGGACATGCCGACCAAGAATCGCAAGAATGTAAATGTCCAGTAATCTGGTGCATATGCAGCTGCCACTCCGGTTACTATTTGTAAAACCACTGCCACTAGGAGAGGATTCTTCCTTCCGTATCTAAAAAAATTAATCTCCAATTAATTTTCAATTCATAACGAATTGTAGATGTACATGACAAAGTTGAAATGTAGAAAAGGATCTCGTCACCTGTCAGCTGCCATTCCAAAAATAACACTGCCCACCAGAGTCCCTAATTGAAATAACATCTGTGTAAAGCTGGTCAACCATCTCTTATCACATATCAAATCCCATTCCATTATGATAGTTCTCGTAAATGTTGAGGTGTCGTAGTCTGGCTCTGGACAAGGACATGCATTGTCTCCTAAATCGCCACATGAGTATGAAACTCTTGGAGCCAAAAACAAAATGGCCAGTTGATGAAAGGCAACAGGCAATTTTGTCAAAAAGATTAAGAGACATAACCATAAATGGTATTTGCCGAAAGACCCCATCACATTTTGTATCAAGTCCATTTGCACTTCCGGTGCAGGCGGTTTTCCTGAAAATAAGAAATAACATTTTGCTTAGCATGGCTTGTCACATATCTATTAGTATTAAATAATAATTAGGTATGACAAATCGTAAAAAGTAACAAAAGTTCTTACGCTTTTAACATAATACCTATTATATTCTTATTATAACGGTAGCAATAGCCCAGCGGGTGACCGTTAGACTGCCACGCAGTGGTCTCGATTTATGTGTTCCGTGTTTCAAAGTTATGTGCGTTTTAAATAGTTAAAACATCGAGAGGAAACCTGCATGTCTGAGAGTTCTCCATAATATTTTCGAAGATATGTGAAGTCTGCCAACCGCCACCGTGCCAGCGTGGTGGACTATTAGCTTCTCACACTGAGAAGAGACCCGTGACCAACACTAGGATAGTTTATAATTATACAGGACCAATATTATTTTATACTTATTAAAATCTCTTTAGTTAAAGAAGTTATGTCAAAGATGTTTAGCATTTTATCTCCTTAAAATAGCTTTACAAAAAGCTCTCATTTCAAATAATGGTACGATACTCTTCGCGTGGTCCTTTATTTGTATACGGTGTTAAAGTATGACCAGTTCACCCATTCCGAAGACAGCCTTTTGTCTATACGAGCTTCATCTTCGGAAGGAGTGAACAGGATAAACTTTATATTTTTATAGTCCGAGTTTAATAAAAGGCATTCATTTTGCTATACTTCGAATGGAATAGATATTCATGTGCTATTTGCATGCTATGGAATAGAATTAGTCGCCTTAATAAATGAATGCATGCTCTTAATAAAAAGAAACTACTCGTGTCTTTTTCTTCATTGCAATAAAAAACGTGAGTGGGTAGAAAATTTAACAGATACTTAGATCATCAATTAATCAAACTATACAATATTATGGACTCTCAAACACTTCATGAAGCAAGAATTATATGTTTTGTACAGTTGTAGTAAATATTATTTTAAACGAGACTGTTTATTGCCACATCAAAAGTCAACAGAAGCAATATAATGACGTTCATTAGATGCCAATGGCCGCCAATCACAATTGATCTATTTAATTCGGTTTTTTATCGACGTCCAGTCAAATTGTTTCAAGAGTCTTCTTGACTGATGATGACGAAATAACTAAGTACTCTAATAAAGATGTATACTTATAACATGTTCACTAATATTATTGTTATGATAGAATATTACATTATATTTGTTTATGTGACTAGTGCAGTAAACAATAATACGACCCGATTGATAAGCGGTTATCACAGCATATGATATGAAAGCTTGCAACGCCAGGAGTCGCCGTGCAATAAGCGCAAGGGTAAATATTATTTACTGTGCCTCTCTGGTGATGGCACAGGGACTCCTTAAGGAATACGGATAGCTTAGAAGAAGCTCTATTCAACGCAAAACTATAACACATGACGACTGTTTGCCAAAATCTTGAACAAATCTAAAAAAATTGTATTTGGTTGTCTATCTCTAGAGTCTAGAGATAGACAACCAAATACAATTTTTCTATTTGGTTGTCGGTAATAGTACGGCATTTGTTTGTCTAGAGTCTAGACAACCAAATGCCGTACTATTACCGTATTATTATAATGTTATATTACAACTACCTAGATTTTGCCAGCGTCTTCGCTCGCGTAAATGTAGATTAGGTTAGATTAGTAATAGTATTTTTTCTGAATGAAAGGTATCCTATGTTCTTATCTGTTTCCCCGACGTGTATACGATATTTTATAATGATCACGATGATATATGATATAATATATTAGTTAGGATTTTATTAACTTCGCTATCAGTAGATATTAATAACTATGTTTTTACGCCATACTATTTATTGCACATCAAATAAACAAATAATTAACATAATATATACACAAATTATTTACAAGACATATTAATTAAAGAGAAAAATAAAACAATAAAATTAAAAAGCGTCATAATATTCCTCCGCATCGTCGTCAATTGGCAACGTGCCCAGAAGACTGGCAGCATTGCCACGTTGAATGGCAATACTTATTCTTTGTGCAAAGAAAATACCAGCCCTCTGGTCACGTGAAGCGTCGATCAGCCGCTTAGCTAGGTCTCTATAAACAGACCTAGCACTTGGACCCCATGGCCCCAGCGGTTCGACACTAAACGGCTCAAATATGTACTCACCAATAAGGTTTTAATATTTGCGCTGTTTGAGCGTCTCCGCTGATGCAGCAGCAGCACTAGCACAACCCGCTGTGCCAGAAAGATGTATGGCGCAAGGGTGTCGACACAAGTTGTATCCCACACCAAAGGCCTACCCATTTTCAATGGCAGTAATGACATACCATCTGGTCTCTTGCCATTGTCGCGTACCAAGCCGTGTGGTTTAAGCTGAGCCGGAACGCCAGCGGTGACAAGAGCCCGACGGAGTATGTTATTCAGGTTGGCGTGTCGTGATATGTGACCAGCACTCCTGCTGCATGACAGGCCATGGTGACCAAGACTGTCGACGGCTTCTCCACAAAGACACCGATGCGGAGAAACACAAAGAGTACCTAAGCGCAAACAGGAAGCAATGCGGAAGGTCGTATCGTCCAACATGGTACCTATGTTGGACGACGGGAGTGCCTGAAGTCAAAGGCCCGACTCCCACTCCCCCACAGCCAGCAAGCGGGCACGTTCAGCAGCACAGGACGATGTATTTATGAGATTTTCTCGAACTATGCTGCATAACGGCCCATCCCACTGTCTCTGTGAGAGTCGGTTTTCGGGTAAATCAGTGCTTGGGCAAGCAAGTCTCCAAGCATTCACGGCGTCGGTCATGCACAGCACTTCAGAATTGACAAGTGTAGGTGCCAAGATTTTCCTGGTCAATTCCTCTGTGCTATAGGCCGAAGACAAGAACGCTGGTAGACTTACATCAGTAATTTTTCGGATGCCAAGGCCACCCAAGCGAACTGGTAAGCTCGCTTGTTGTCACGCCCGATCGTTGATGGCCACATTTAAAATTTTAGTAAGGGTGTTCTGTATAATTTTATCAATATTTTCTAAAAGTGTTAAATGTTTCCAAAAGTGTGAAGATCGAAGGGCATGCGTAAATTTAGGGACAAAAAGACAGTATCGGATAATAACAATTGTAAAAGCCGAATGTATATTAATTTTGAATAACCTGTCCGAAGTTTCACAAAAAATTTTAATATTCTCTTCTATAAAATGATTAAAACCTTCATCTAAAATTGGGGACCCAAGGAGGCGACGAGAGATTTTATCTTAAAGTTTAATATTAGGTGCCAAAGAATTGAATTTAGATAATACTGGTAGTTTATTGATGTTATTGCCGACAAAAATTTCACATTTGCTTGGATTAAGTTATGGATTGGGATTTATTTTTTAAAAGTGGTAAGTCTTGTAATACTGTATTTACATCTCCTCCTAGGGTGCCATCGTCTAGGTACCAGATATTAAATTTGGAATTTAGCTGCTTAATAATGGGGTGAATAGCTAAACTAAAAACTACTGGCCCAAGAGGGTCACCTTGTTGACAACCAACGGCTGATTCCAAAAGGTTTTCCTTGTAGATAAATTTTGATAGATACCTGTAACACTGCCAAATGAACTTTTTGGGAGTTTCTAATTTTACTCGTGTCAACAAAGTGTCCCTATTCACTGAGTTAAAGGCATTCTTTAAGTCAACCTTTAAGATAACGTCACCGCCGCCACAGCCAAGGTATGTTGACAAGGCGCGTATGGCAGCCTCACAGCCCCTTTGGATCCAAAGCCAAGTTGTAGGGGCTGGAATTTTTCCGCAAGGCTTGTGCTGTAGTATTTACAGCATATTTTGGCTGCCATACGCCTGTAAGTACACCCTACGGCAATAGGATGAATGCCACCATCCTTTTTGCGAAGGGCGCATAAGTTTGCACCATATAAAAATCGATGATCGCATCGTCCACATTGCCGGAGAGAATAACATTCATTAAAGCCGTCAGCTCCCTCAACAGTGCGTCGCCAGCCGCCCCGGCGCTTGAACACACAAGATCGTTCAGATGTTGTGGTGTCAAGCTGTCGAGGCCGCCAGCAGACCCACTCCGAAAAGAACAAACGGCTGAAAGAACATCCTTGGCTGTAATACTGAGATATTCAGTATCTGAACTAGGAGGGTCAGGGTAGGTGAGGTTATCAGCTGGCGTTGGATGCTTGTTCTGCAGACTAGCAAGTGTGTCTGGAGAGCAAGGCGCCACCACATCACAACTAAATAATAGCCGGGACGCACCCCTTATATCACCTTCCCTTAATTTTGATTCTACCAAATTTTGTAATGAGCTGTTACGGTAACTGGGCAATTTTGAACTAATAGTGCAGGTCAAAACATGACAATTTTATTTAATTTTGGCTGTTAAAGATTTTTGTGAGGTCCGGTCTTCTTGTACATAGAGTATTCTATATGGGAAGGTGAGTAGTTGTTCCCAAGCTGTTGTTGAGTTCTCCCGGACGACAAGACCAATGCAGTGAGCCAAACTTTGAGCCACCGAGGGTCTAGCACCGCGGAGAACTCATTTCAAACCCGGAATAGAATTTTTTAAATGTCGTAGATACTGCCAAAAGGGAATTTAAGGTGCAACTACATTGGTCACTGTAGAATTTCGGGGCTAGAAAGCACATTTTGGTTTTTGTGTACTTTACCAATATGTACTTTCAAGCCCCGTTTACCTTTAAAGAAGCGAGCCTGGGAACAAGAGGGGCAACGTACGAGGTTAGTCAGGGATGTAGAAGGTTGACTGGCACTCACTTCCACATCACTTGAAGCGCTGGTACCTTGCAACATTAAAAATATATTACACTTACGCAATAATTTACGCTATAAAATATTTACAATATAAGAAAACTAAAACTGATGTAAAAAAACTGCGTGACACTTGCCAAATTTGAAAAATTTCTAATTTTCTACATGGTTACGGGGGCGTCGCCGCGTCGCCTTGGTGCCGGGCGTCGTGTCCCGTCAAGACTCCTCCAAAGACAAGGGCAATAAATATTTTCAACGCTTTGCACCACCCAACAGCGGAAAGAGATTTCAATATGTAGATATTTTGTAGATATATTATTTCTTCAAAATTCACATATTTTGCTTTGATTTTGTATTTGTGTGGGCATGAACTCGGTGATGAACATGTTATTAAACAATTTCAATTAATCGAAATAAAAAAATAATAATATTGTTTTTTAAATATTATTAATTGTTGATATATTTTAAGGATGCAAAATTACTTTCGTAATTAGAACCCGATGATACAATTTTGAAGATAATCAAATCCGTAGTTTTAAATAATTGATAACAAAGTTATCTGTATATCCACTGTGACTCGATGGGAACGATAGTGATTAAAAAATTGCCAATTCATTCGTTGACTAGCAAAATATAAAGGCCTGAGCGGTATTCGCTGCCGCTGTGGGTAGAGGTATATACCGCGCGGGTTTCGCTCAGTTATTTAGTATCAACTCTACCCACAAGGATAGCGAAATCCACTTTGGTGTGAACAGTAATATTACCGCATACCCACTCGGTTTTCTCTACCGCAGACGGTAGCGAATAGAAGGTTTGAACAGGCCTAGGTAAATGTTATATATTATATCTGCAAATAAGCAGAGGGTAAATATGTCTTATCAAAACATTCCTTATTATCTACGAGTCAGTGATCTGTGTCTATTATTGACCATAACATATCACTTGTCAGTCGACAAGAGATATAATGTCAATCTTTCACCTTATTATTTATACCTATATGTGACCGCAGTGTGGTTTTCTAATAGAGTGTAATATAATAACGCTGGTGCATCTTTGCGGGATTCTTGATTATAATTCGTTTGACACATAATTTACCATGCAATTAGTTATTTAATCATGTAAACGACACAAAATGATAATAAGATTACCGAGAGATTGTAATTTTTTTTACAAGGTTTTGTGTGTGTAATAAGAACAAAATAAAGCTGATTAAACACATGCACCTAAGAGATTTTTCCACTGTTCGTGAAGATAATTATATTTACTTTTATTTTCTATAAAAAAACTCCTGCTGTCACCTCCTGTCCTAAGAATAATTTCTGGACTACAACCATCCAGACAGCGGACACAGAGAACACCCAGACTCGGAACAATTATTTGTGGATCACACCAATTTTTGTTTCGTATGGCGATCGAGCCCACAACACTCGGTGCGGCGGCAGAGGCCAGGTGACCACTAGGCCATACCTGCTTGCCATGTGCATTTAGTCAAGCTATATGATTGAAGTTAGATCCTTTAAATGTTCTATTTATAATTTTGAAATGTTACCCATGTAACCGCAAATATTTTCGAGAGAGCTGGTTTTAATTTTAACATAGGTATTTACCTCACATATACATAAATGCATAGGTATAAATGTTTACTTGTACGGTTACAAAATAATAATAATAATAACGAGAGAATACCTACTAGCTATTTTGTCAAGTAGTCAATAAGGCTAACTTTCGCAAATGTGTGTAATATTGACCACAAAACCGAGGACTTATCACAAACAATTATGTCACCGAAGTTAATAGTATGTGTCACTATTTTTCTATCGCTTTCTGTTGGTATATCGATGACAAATTATACTATAAGTTACATCATGTATGTACGTGTACATAGTAAATTGAGAAGAGTAAATGAAAACAGACAAATACCTACTAGAACTTATAGAGAATAGAAGACGAAACATAATTAGTCATTTAATTTTATTTTAGACATGACAAATTTATTACCAATATTATGGAAGGAAAAATAGATGCAAAGAGAAAGAGACCAAGAAGAAAGTATCAAGAACTGAAGGAAAGTAAATAGAAAATGATATACTTAATATTAAAATTCATGTTAAAACTGTCCACCTGTGTACACAACATTTTCACGTTACACGAATAAAGTATGCATATTAGTCTTAAAGTATGCATATTTAGATTCTAGCGTTATAATATTTATGAGTTACTTTATATCGATGTAAGAATTAATATGTGTACTTCAGGGTTTTTAATAAATACATATCGATGGCCTAGAAGACAAATGTGCTAATTACAAAATGTTGATAATGTAACTTTTTAATGCCAAATGTATTAAATGAGCATGCTCTACCGATCGCACTTATCCAAATGACATAATTCCGTCTCTTTCTGTCTAAACTGTATTTGTACATTCATAGCAAGTGATGTCATTTTGAAGCCACGAAAAGTAATGGCAGTTATTTACCATCACTTTAAATGCTAAATAGATTTATATCATTTCGCTACTAGTATCACAGTCTAATAATCCATATTATACTGTGCTAGTATAATATTATATTATCTGTAATTTCGCTTATGTTTACCATGATTGACAAATAAGCGAAATATTTTTATTAGTTATGTCATTTTGTAACTTTCGGTTCCCACGAACTTACACGGTTGATTTGTTTGGTATTAAAGAAACTTTTATACTTATTCTTTTTATCGGCAATAAATAATTCAATAAACCCTATATTAATATACAATACACGAAAGTGTTATGTGAACAATAAAATATAAAGTTTGTGTACAAACGCACTAAGTGACGCTCTTTCTTGCTATTTTGGTATTTTTATAGAATATTTAGATATTGATGTTGAAATTTATGATAAGTAAGTATAAAGATAAATTTAATACCCTAACTAAGTATAGGCAGTATATACACAATGTCTATGTACAGTTTGAAGTTAGAGTATCTAGAAATTTTGAATCAATAAAAGCAGTCCTCCTGAAAAATTGGTAGGTCTGTAATTAGGCACCATGTTTGTCTTCTAGACCATCGATATATACTATTAGTTACTAAGGCGATTATCACACGGCACCGCACACCGCTGCGGAGGGCGGTGGCGGTAAAGTGGAAAAGCACCGCTCGACTGCGCGGTCGGGCGGTGTACGTGTGTTAGGCATTAGGCATCAACGGATTTAGTAGACGCCAATGCGACATGAGATCCGCTTCACCGCCTACCGCGGCGCGGCGGCGCGCGGTGCCGAGGAAGCAACTCTATAAGTTTCTAATTCATTACTAAGTTAAATCTTAATAGAGTTATTTATAGATCTTCATATTATTTATAACAAGATATTCCTGCGGTTTCACCCGCGTTTATCTTTACTGCGCCGCCCCCGTGAGTCGTAGCGTTATATTATATAGCCTATAGCCTTCCTCGATAAATAGGCTATCCAACACTAAAACAATTTTTCAAATAGAACCAGTAGTTTCTGAGATTAGCGCGTTCAACCAACCAAATCTTAACAGAAAATCCAATAACTTTGTTTTGGCCCGGGATTCGAGCCCGAGTCCTCATGCACAGCAGTCGCATTCACTACCGCTGCTCCACGGAGGCACATAGCGTAAAATGAAAGTATCTTATCAATATCTATTATTTATCAAACTGTATGAAGTTATTACGTTGCTTTTATATGAAATTGTTATCCATAAAATTGATAATAAATAACAAAAGCGTAGGTACCTACATGTATGCATGCACCCTATCAGAATGACTGCCTAGCCTACCTACTTAGTAGAAATGGGCACAGAATTATACCCGTTTGTGTTCACCGACAGGTACGTTTGCTCTATTAACTAAATTATGTAAGTACCTACACTTAAAGCCTTCAAAAATTGATATTATATTTGCACGAATTTAAATGCAGCGGGCTTATTCGTTTTCTAGTAAATAATAGAGGTATAAGCACAGTCTAATAATAATTAGTCTTTATACTGTGGTATAAGTGCCAATTCCGTTGGTTCTTTGTATGAGTTGTTTCAAAGTTTGAAAACATTTGGTTCGGCTAACTGTTTTTACAACAGTAACTAAGGCAGTAAACAAGCATACAGTCCGCCTGATGGTAGTTGATTACGGGTAGCCAATTGAAGCTTGCAACATCAATAACATCATACAGTAAGACGTGCGTAACCGAAAAAATGAATTGTTGTGCAGGCAGCGCAAGGGGCAAAAAATGCAAATCTCGTGCTTACACAATAGGTGCACCTTCGTAAAGTCGTTTGACAGTAGGAACGGCATAACAGTACCTACTTATAAGTATAACCTAATTCCTTCGAACGAGATATCTACCATTTTTTCGGTTTCCTTATAGGATGCTACCTTTCGCTATGTGTCAGATTAAAAATGTCTCCTTTGAGATTGATTGATATGATGACTTTTTTGATACACTTACCTAGTTTTGTGTTTTAGATGCTTTTTGTTTAATATAATAATATAATGATTATATATGGTTAATTTGCCGATAATATTAAGTGTGGTAGAAGAACAAATGAGACATTTGCCTTATTCGCTGCCAACACAAACATTGGGCAGTGTATAAGTTACTTAATAGTATCTAACATTTCTGGAGATGACAACATTATACATTACACAAAACTACTTTAACTCGACATTAATGTTTTTGTATTCGTTCCAAAGAAATTCACTTTGATCAATGACGAAATGTAGACTAGTGATATAATAGACCTAATGACATAATATATTATCTAATGTTTTCAACGTCGATTCAATTGGATATTGTAACGTTTGTTTATCATCGAACCGGTTTATGTAAATCAGTCAGAATCCTTTTAAACAGATAGTATGCTCAAGCTTTCACCTTCATTTTGAGGATCGTAAGACAAAGAGCCAAAACTTGTTGCGTTTGACCTTTTCGCGTCTATATACGGCGCATGTGCAGCTTGTTGCACAATAATTCGTGCTTTTAGACACAAAATGGTTTTTTTAATGTTTCCTTTGTACAAAAATGTGGGTAAAGCAAGAAGGACCTGTTCGGCCAGTGCGGTATATAAAAATATATAGCAACATGTAGTTTACAGTACAGAATTGAGGTGTAGGCAGCATAAGTGATTGGAGCTGGACAAATACGTTTCAGACAACATGTGAGACAATAATTACCTATACATATAGTTTCACAAAAGTAGCTAATTATGTTTCTTTCGCGAATATTAAAACAAAATAATTGTTGTTATTGTCGTCTCTAACTTAAGACCGGCGACGATATTTTGTTTTATAGGTAAGGTCAACCGGGGCAATTGCGTAATATTTTTAATAAGCGCATTTTTAAAGTCTTGTTTCCCATAAAAGAGAGGCTTATTAGAAAATTATTCATTATAAATATATTTATTTATTGTTACTATGCAAACTTCAATTAATAAGATGTCCCAAAATTAACGCAAGATTTGAGTTTGTCGCAATTTAACGCAAGATTTGAATTTGTTAGTTTCCTACGCAAGCTTTCAAGAAAAGAGTGTGTATGTAATGTGTTTTTTAAAAAGGGGAATTTTAAACGCATTTTCCCCATATTGGGGCAAAAACATCTTTATAAAATAACATTATTATGTGCTACTTTTATGGGATGAATTATGCATAATTTACCCAACCTAGGCGCAACTCTGTAAAAATGACAATAATTAAAAAAATAAATAGGCAAGGAGTCACAGTCGATTTCTTAACACCTGGGCAAATGCGACTAAGTTCGCATAGACGCATTTACCCCTTGAAAAATCCAGGTGTTCTAAACATTTCTCGGGCGGGTAAAGGTAATATATGAAAACCTCAAATTCTAAAAAAACAAGGTTCAGTATCAACACTATTTATTCAAAATCACATACTTAATTCAATTTTCTTTGTGCCAATATCTATTAATAATATTTAAAACAAGGAGTTTTTAACATTAAGTACATTAAAATAAATAAATTCGAAGAGAGATCAAAGTCATATTTCTTCATGGTGTGAAGACCTGAAGCTAGTCTTTTTTGATTTTCAGCGTCTATTTCGTTAGGTCTACTTTACTTTGAGGCGTGCTAAAATACATATAATAATATATAGCTAGGACACTAAACAAAAAAGGTTTATGACTACTGGTTTTGGGGTAATTGCGCCATGTAGGCGCAATAGCCCCAAAGTCGCAGACGCATACCTCAAATATCCACAATTAAACTCAAATTTGCCAATGGTCATTTCTATAAAACTAAAACGATTTCACTTATAATAGTTATTAATATAGTTAGACTAAAATGTAATGTACACATGAACTTGAAATCTAAACGTAAGATCAAGGACAATCATGGATTAATTACACAAGTTGACACCAAACACGTAATTTACAAATTGGCCGATATTTCAAATTCCCTTCATCCAGTAACCTGTGTTCCCACTTTATAAATTAAATTTAGTAGAAAATAATGGAACCAGATGGTAGTAGTTGTTATATTTCGGGTAGGTTTTATATTATCTCAAAAAACGCTATTGCCCCAAAGACGCAATTGCCCCGGTTGACCTTAAATATAACTCGGCTCTGTTTTTTTTAGTCACATTACGTAGAGAAAGTCTTATAAACGGATAGATCAACATATGAAAGAAAATATCGTAAATTTCCTAGGTAAGTACCTACATACGAAACAAAACAACACGGTTACTAGTATTTTATACAAAAACAATGGAAGTAGTAATAATTATAAACCAGTATTATCAATTAGGCAAGTTCAGTTCAGTTATTTATTTCATAAACAAATAATTATACATTTGTGTCGAAATATTTAAATACACACATAAATACATTAGGATCGTGATTACACTTTACCAAATAATAATGTTCTATCACATACACACAACACCGTCTAGCCCAAACTAAGCAGAGCTTGTATTATGGGTACAGTACAATGGATAAACATACATATATACTTTTTCTTTTTTGTAAATACATACATATTATACATAGAAACACCCAGACCAAGACAAACATCCATGTTCATGCACACAAATGTTTGACTTGTGCGGGAATCGAACCCGCGACCTCAGGCGTGGCAGTCGGTTACACTAACCACTACGCCATCGAAGCCGTCAAATACCTACATAAATCAATTTTCATTCATTAAAATAATAATACTATAACGAAAATACATAATGTCAAGTCATCTGAATTATTGGAAGTCAAAATACTATTATTGATATATTAAATTATTGCAATACATTATAAAATTAATCATTACCATATTTAATATATTTTTATCCTTATAAAATTCGTCAATACTGTAATAACATTTCTGAATCAATAATGTCTTGAGTTTATTTATAAATATGTTCACATTCACAATATTCTTTAATTCTGGTGGTAATTTGTTGAATATATTTACAGACTGCACACTTGATGAGTATTTTACAACTTTAAGCTTTACTTGGAGGATAGTAGGCAGATCTTATCTCCGAGTTTTTACTCTATATTCTCTCTCAGAATCAGTCTCAAGCTTGTTTAGATTTTTATGTAAATGAGTAAGGAGAATTAAAATATAAAGTACTGTTAAAATACAATAACTTGATAAAATGTTCCCTACACGATTCAGTTTGGTCCAAACGAAGCATGGTTCTCAATGCTCTCTTTTGCATAACGAAGGCAGCATTCACGTTATATTGGTAACTGTTTTCCCAAAATTTAATGCTGTACCTAAGTTTAGATTTAACTAGGGCAAAGTAAACTGTACGAAGTAGAGCAATTGATAAAACATTTCTAAGAGATCTGATAGCATAACATGCACTACTTATTATATTTGTCACTGAATTTAGCTCTGCCTTCCAGTTGAGGAGAGAATCAATTTGCACTCCTAAAAACTTTAGATTCTGTACTATATCAATTCTATTTCCCAAAGATAATACGTTCATATTGTTTCTAACTGTAGATTTAAAAAGCATACATTTGGTCTTTTTTACATTCAGTTTCAAATTATTTATAGAAGTATTAACAAAGTACTCGTCATTCAATAGGTACTTATAACTATTATAAAATATTTTTGCGTATTTAATGTTCCGCATTTTTTACTATCGAGGTTAATTTACAGAGGTCTCAACTGACATAATTAATAATTAAATTTGCGTTTGGAGGACGAGCCGTGTTATATTTTAAAACTAAACAGGTTTCAAAGTAACATATGACAAATATAAAGGTAGTTGAACTTCAGACTCAAGGCTCGATCATTCTAAGCTATATGTATCTTAGTTATACGTATTTAGGTAGGCGTTGAATTTGCATTTCATTTGTAGTACCTAGCGTCTTATAGCAGATAGGTATATTTTACTTTCGAATGTCTTTTGCTAAACTTTGTTGTCAAAGTACTGACGTTAGCGATAGACAGTAATAGCTATAGTACACAAATAATACTATTCTTGTGCCATAGCTACACAGCTATCTAAAATGCCTAAAATATAGATACATAATTATTACTTATATACATAAATAAATTAGGTATTTTCTTATTCTTTTAAATAGTCAATTCTCGTCATAGTCGTATATCCTGTATCATAATCGGGAATAAAAGTCGGTAATCCACAAACATTTAAAATTCACTTGTGAATCATACAACTTTTTGTCCCGTGTGGGATAGAAACTAAATTTTTGAGTAGGTATAGCACAGATAATATAATACTATAGTAGTAACTATAGTACTTAACTGCTGAGATTATACGAAGACCCTTGCTCCAACATACCTAGATACAGAGACCCTTAATAGTTTGTTCAATACCCATTTAAAGTAAGTACAATAATACCTAAGGCGCAAGACACAGAAAAGACGTAAGACGAGGACGCGTCGCAAACGCGGCGCCCCTTCAATAAATTTTCATACAAAATGTATAGAAGCGTCGCGACACAAAACAAACAGAATAAACAGGGCGCGGACGAGATGCGGACACGACGCTCAATCAATTTTCATACAAAATGTATAGACATTTAGTATGAAAATTGATTGAAGGGGCGCCGCGTCTGCGACGCGTCCTCGTCTTACGTCTTTTCTGTGTGTCTTGCGCCTATAGTTACTTTAGCGTCATGATAATTATTCTATGTCTAGTAGTTATAGTAATAATTGATAAATAGCAAAATAAGTCCATCAGCCATCGCCACTTCGTTAATAAGGCTCTGCTAATCGCTCTCTATTATCCTAAAAATATTTAATCTCAGTATATTATGCTAAACTGTAACTACAAGTATTATCGCTAATGGAACATACAGAGAAACGATCTGTAGAAATTTCATGTGGTTTTATAAAAAATAATTATAATTTAAATTAAAACATATTTGCTTATTTCATTGAAAAATGATGTTATATTATATAGTCTTGTAATTTGTGTTGTGTTGTGTGTATGAAAATTTATTGAAGGGGCGCCGCGTCTGCGCCTAGTCCTCGTCTTACGTCTTTTCTGTGTGTCTTGCGCCTAAGCCAACCAGCCGTACGTACACCTTCTAGCTCTTCCGCTGCACGACGGGTTTACCCCCGCGTGGGAAGCCAGACTCTCATTATTATTACCCGACCAAGTACGGTCAAGCGTAGCCTGCGCAGCTTACGCCATAATTATATTAATCAGTATTATATGCCGGACACTTCTTATTTACTTATAAATTATAAACACACTAAGGTATTTATAACTAATACACATTTTTTGTAAGAGTGCAATTCATTTCCTTTCGATAAGGTAATAATAATTTATATTGATTTATTTAAAGGGAAAATGCGACAACGACCATTTTGTTCCGGAAAATGGCAGATGGACGCGTTATATAAATCAGAAGAACGAAGTTCAAATATTTTTATTTTGTACCTAGACGGCAATAATTTCAAAAATAAAATACTTACTGTACAAAAGAAAATTACAGTTCGTTTTGCTAGTTGGTTACAGAAATATACCCATAGAAATCGAAATTTTTGTCTCTGGCGAACTATCCATAATATTATTATCCTTGGTTTCATTCCCTCGTTTGGTATTCCCGACGACAACCGTAGCCGTAGATACTCGGAATAATGCCTGTGTTGCAAGGGGCATTGCAAACTTGTACGTGATAAACACAAAAATCCGCAAACTAAGTACCTATAGGTATGCTAAAAATTCACAAACTTACTATAGGTACCTATGCTAAAGGAGACCGACCACCTTGTATGTGACCCTGGCCTGAGCGTGAACAATTTTATATTGTAATAATAATATTAATTTTCAGTAGCCTAAACTAAGTAGAAACATAATTCTATTCTATCAAGTTCGTTAAATAATAAAATAAAACACAAAACCACGTCCACAAAATATCCACTATACGAGCGAACAAACTCAAAACAAATGACGGAAACAGAATTGACTCACTATACAATTTTTTTATATTTTATCGAATATCATAACATATTTAACTTTGTTTATAAGACGATTGTCCACGTTCAAGCCGAACATGGACGGTCTCCTGTGTTCATTATTCCATACTACAATTTTAGTCCCTTTCAAAAAATTTACTCACAAACACTAGGAGCGCTGTCGTTTGTGAGGCTTTAAGCCTTTGCGTTTTCAATGCACTCTACATTATATAGGTATCGGTATCACACACGGATAGGTATCGGATTGGATAGCTATGGTAGTGCATAATAAAGTTTCATAAAGTGCAACACGAGTGAGATAGGATTATACCCGGTAAATACCTGGGAATTTACCATTTTGGGTAAAAACGAGGTATTTACCCGGGTAAATACCCGAAGCGTGGGTAAATATATCGGAAGATATTTTTACTACTCAATTTTGTTTTTATACTATTATTTGTTAAATTTATACTATATATTACAGCCTATAACGGTAAAATATATAGGTATATCGAACATTTCTACGTTCTTAAAGAGTAAAATAATCGCATATTTTTGTATAATCTTAAAATTGACACTAAATAAGTAAAGAATTACCAACCACATGCGCTATCTCTTTCTCTTTTGCCAGGTATTCACATATTCTGTTGCGCATAAAAAATAAAAAATAAATAAAGCGGAGTCAATTGTAAAAAAGTTCATTACTGGCACAAATTGTTAAAGAGAAGGGGTGTGGTGAAACACTAAAACTGGGTAGTTACTGTACTGCTTTGAGAAGTGTGCAGAAAACCAAAGTAGCTTTACAAACTTTGGCCGTCCATGAAGAAGCTGTAATGGCAAATGAGCACAAGGCACATTTACTTGACGAAAGCTTTTGGATAATGATTGATGAATGTATAAAATTATTACAACCAATTAATGACAAAATTTTTCAATTGGAAGGCAACGATTTAAATATACACAACGTGTATTTATCTTTGAATCCGCATTACGTTTCATGCTCCCAAATATTAAAATTCTAAATGAAAACAATAAAATCAAATTTTGAATGCACTTTAAGCTCGAATGAATGTTTGTATCAAGCCCCTTCATTTAGCTACCTATATACTAGACCCAAAGTGTCAAGGTGTTGAGCTAGAAGAAACACAAGAAGCGGCAACATTCCAATTTTTATACGACGTAGGAGAAAGAATGGGCCTCGACATCATGGACAATTTAGCAAATTACAGGGCAAAAGAGGGATTTTGGGGCAACTCGATTGTATGGAAAAACATTCAAAATATTAATCCAGTAGTTTGGTGGAAAGGGATTTGTGGCACGAAGCCACTAAGCAAAGTTGCAGTTCGGTTAATAACAGCACCGTGCACCTCCGCAGCAACCGAACGGTCATTTAGTGTCTTGGGAAATATTCATAGCGCCAAAAGAAATAGGCTGACCACAGGAAGGGCAGCTAAAATATCCTTTATTTCATATAATTGGAATCTGTTACATAAAAATATAATTATAACAGAAGATCCAGAAGATGAGAATGTTACTGCATCTTTAAGTAGTCCATTTTCTATACCAAATTTAAATGAGCCCTCAACGTCACAAGGGTTTTCACAATCTATTGAGTTTTTTGACATTTCGACAACTGCGGAGGAAGATTGGGATAGTGACTGATCTAGTTCTTCAGCTGTTGTTTGAGATAAGTAATTGTTAGTAAATAATTGTTGTACCTAAAATCTGACTGATTTTTGTCAATAAACCATGTACGTTAATAAGGAAATTATTATAATGTGAAGACAAGACTGATTATGAAGATTATTTTATCTTAATTTTTTTAAATATATGTCTGTTTTGAATAAATCATTTGCTATATTGTATACATAACATTGTTTTATTTCATGGTTTTTAAACTATATGTACCCTTAAAGTGATAAATTGATAACTATGTAATAACTACGTAGGAAGCCTAAAGTATTCAATATAATTTGTTCTATAATAATACTTTCAATGATGACATTATTTTATTTCTGCATTACCGACAAATCTATAACAGTATAACAGGTTTTAACATCAAATAAAAGCACTTCTTAGCGACTATTGACTGTAGTTACAGTGGATCGTGCGCTCTCTCTATCGTATTATACATTTTTCTGAAAATACCCATGCTTCAGGAATTTACCTGGGTAAATACCCGGTTTATTCCCAAACGGGTATTTACCTGGGTATTTACCCGTAGGGTATTTACCCACCGCCCATCTCCAGACACGACTATGCTGCAATATAACTATTAGTCCAGCAACCATCTCCTGTTTTTTTAGTGAGTGATAATAGGGCTGAATCTTCGTGAGCAGGTTCGTTTCGACGAGACGCCCAAGCTTTTTCTTTGAAAAATTCTCGATAGAGGTAGCTAATGTCATTGTAGTGCGCAGGTATAAAACATGTCGATTTGGTGGGGTGTCGAAATTGTCTGAATAACAGTAAGATTTGTTTTCGAATATGTCCAAATAACGAGGTCATCAAAATTATTGATAACAAGCTGATTTTTTAACCGACTTCAAAAAAAGGAGGAGGTACTCAATTCGTCTGTATTTTTTTTTTGCTAGACTAGCTTTTGCCCGCGGCTTCGCTCGCGTTAATTTAGAATTTGACAATCAATTGGGGTTGTACTCTGCTTGTAATAATATAATTCAATCATGATTCGAAAGACACGTGGCGCCATCTACTATCATAAGAACGTTATTGTTGTTTTCCTCGGGAACAGTAATTTTTTTCGGGATGAAAGCCTAAGTCCGGTTCTGTACACCTGACAATTATGTACCTATATGCAAACTTTCAGAATGATGGGTGCAGTAGTTTAATCGTGAAAAGGTAACAAACAAATAAACAAACTCATTTTCTCTTTTATAATATTAGTTAGGATTAGGATGTTCCCGCGGTTCCACCCGTGTTTATCGTTACTGCGCCGCCCCCGCGTGTCCTAGCGTGATGTTATATAGCCTATAGCCTTCCTCGATAAATAGGCTATCCAAAACTAAAATAATTTTTCAAATCAAATCAGTAGTTCCTGAGATTAGCGTGTTCAAACAACCTTTAAAGTGCATGTTTCTATCTCATAAATTGTATTACATTGCGGCTGTGGTTAACTTTCACCACTTCACAATCTTAAATACGCGCGTAATGAATAGTGTACATTAAGTTATGCTCAACTAAAACCATGATCTGTAGTACGGCCGCTGCTCGCGTTCGTCAGTCAAAGTATGTATACATGTGCATCATAAATTCATAACCTACTCGTATTACAACGCGTTGGTACGTATACTTCATTTGGTTAAACATTTAAAACTAAAGGTAAACATTTCTGACATATCATAACAATTCGTATTCGGATATACCTGTAATAATGTTGGCAAGTTTCAAATACTTAAAAGAAGACATTCAGATAATAGTTAATCTAAGCATGGGAAAGAAAAATTGTACTTCGACATCAACGAAATTCATGCCAATCTTGGAGAACAGTTATCACGGTCACTAGCTATATGTCACATTTTTACTGGGAACGACTACAACCCTACTTTCTACCGGAAAGGAAAGAAGAGGCCTATTGATATTCTTAAAAAATATACTATATTTCAAGATGCTTTTGTACAACTGCACAGCGGGCGTGCCGAGTTAGCAACATCGAGTGAGGTATTCGAGGTTTTTGAAGAGTACGTTTGCAGATTGTATTCATTAAAGACCAAAAATGACATCAACAATGTACGGTACGAAATGTTTGAAAAAGGCTACAAATGCAACAATCAAGACGAGAATATTGTAAGAATCTGTTGGATACGATCCCTCAGTTCTACTGCCAACCAAACAGCTATTGCAGCAGATTAAACGAACATCATACATCTGCAGTATATGGTGTAATGCACACATGTCAAAAAAAAAATCCGGAAAATTGCGGATGGGCATTAATTGATGGGAAATACCACTATTATTGGTTCGATGGACCCCACAGTCCATCTCTTGGAGAATTGTCTTGTGATGTTTAAGGTACTCTATTATTACTTTTCTTACGAATTGATGATCATGCTGCAATTTGTTAATTTTCACAATTATTTTATTACAGAATCAGATGGTTTTTATTCTGATGATTGCGACGAAGATAATGATGATGTTGAAGAAACTGATGAAGCGTCGACATCGGAATCCGACGACGATTGAAATAATATTTAATTACTTTATAATTGTATTTCTAAATTTAATAAAACGAAATAATGTTATTTTCAATATTCTTGTAGGACTAGCGATACATACCTATCTACCTATTTTTTGGTAGGACACTGTTTGATTTAGGCAAAGAATGCAGTAACTTACCACGTGTTATTTTTGTCCTACAGTTATTAATGAAAAAAGTCTTACCGTGGAATGCACAACTTCTAAACGTAGGACTAGTAAACCGTACCACTACATTTGTAGGACTATGTGGCCATTTGATTGTACAAATATTTATTAAGCTGCATACAATAAATCTGCTTGTTATCAATAATTTTGATGACGTCGTTATTTGGACATATTCGAAGTGTAGGACGCTCCAGTCAAACCATCCATTCTGTAGGACAATTGTTTTTCCGAGTTTATCGTCCAATTACCTCAATATTCGAAAAAAATCTTACCGTTATTCAGACAATTTCGACACCCCACCAAATTGACATGTTTTATACCTGCCCACTACATTAGCTACCTCTATCGAGATTTTTTCAAAGAAAAAGCTTGTGCGTCTCATCGAAACGAACCTGCTCACGAAGATTCAGCCTGTTATCACTCACTTAAAAAAACGGGAGAGGGTTGTTGGACTATACATATATTATCTACAGTTATAAAAGGCGTCATAATCAGTTGTAAAGCGAGCGGGTGACAGTAAAATGTAGTCAATTATAATCATACAGTGGTTTTAATCTACACATAAAGCAAATTCCAGAAAGTGTCTCTAAAAATTATTAACATATTGATAAGACTTGAAATTTTGCCGCTGCTATATGAATATTTTCAGAGACAACAGCTGACTTGAATAATAAAACTCACAGACATTGCTTAACTGTCCAGATTTGACACACAATGTTTGTGTAAAAATAATGAAGCCAGCAAGCTATTTAAAATGACAACAATGTTAGGACGGTACTATGTTAGGATCTGTTAACCTTCATGTCAATAAATATTTAAAAAACGTTTCCTAAATAATTTACACTTTTAAGACTGGATCAACTCATTATCTATGTACGTTTCTATTATGATCACGCAATAAATCATGGGAAAATTACAACATTTCTATCGAATTACAAGAATCAAGCACGTACTAACACAAGTACTAATTGCCTATATAATTATTGTAAGTATTAGGTGTATCGCGAAAGTAAAAAGAACAAGGTAGCAAAGTTTCACTATGGACTTTCTAAATTATTATCTGTGTGTGCTTCGAATATTGAATGTGCACGCAATCAAAATATTATTTACCATGAGTATAACTTTACTAAGAGATAAACAACATCGGAAGTCATACTTAAAGAACAACTACCCGGAACAATATTGTAACAATCAGGTTTACAAGGAATGGACGAAAGGTGAACGAAACTAAGGTAAACAAATGCGTGATCAGGATCACGTTATTTCATAACATACAACACTTTGTATGCTAATAAGCAATAAATGCTAAAACACCTGCTTTGGACAAATATGTATGGACACGTTCAAGAATTCGCAACACTTTTCTCAGTGTCAATGCTAACTCGCCAAGGCACTAAGTATCGGGGTCAACACAAACTGGCTTAATTAACTTTCACTAGGTACTGGCAAATAGGCTTACCGTTTTGGTCTTGCATCTCCATTATGTGTTTATATTATTGTCACTTAAAATATTACGATATACAGTCATGCACGAAATATTCAATGGCACTATGTTGTTGATTGTGCCCACGCAGCGTACCGTGCGAGCTGCGGTTTTAAACTGACAGAACAACGTTGTTTGTTGCCTCACAAATCTCACAATGCTGCGCTTGCGCCGGCGCCGCACCGCAGCCATTCTCTTAACGTTATCAGTGTTATTTATTTAGCGGAAGTTGTTTTATGTAAATTGTTGAGACAGTTTTCGCGTAATGGATGCTAGTTTTGTAATTTATTTTAGTTTCATCTATAAATGAAAATGAAAAATAATGCCCTCTGTCAACCGGTTTGCTAGGGACGTTCACTCCGTTCACCATATGGTAGGGTCGGCCGAGCTCGATAACAGCGGTACTTTGACCTGTATAATATGAATTGTGACAACAGTTTATTTAAGAAGATAAATAACATTAACATTAATGTTAAAATAGAAAGCATGAAACATAATTTTGAATGTAGGTACTAGAAAGAATACTTAATAATTTTGGTGACACCTCATAATAGCCTTCTATAAGCAGTAGGGCACTTTTTTATACAAGAACACAACATAGAAAAATGTGACTTCTCTCAGAATGAATGAGTTTGAGAAATGAGTAAGAGGAGTTAAACTAGCGCAGCGTTGCAATTCTCTTAAAATTTTCATCTCGAAGTCAATTCACTTCAACACTTACTATAGTCTAGTAACTTATGATTGGACTTAAAAAATTGGGGGTAGTTTCGAATTGGGTATTCTATCTAATTCGGCGTAATGATTACGTCACGTATTTACCAAATCGCTCATATAGACTGCAATAAATGTACAGCATCCTAAAGTGTCTTCTAGTTTAATAATTATATTGAAATCGAAAAACTGAGTTTGATGTGAATAAGATCTCAAAAAGTAATGGGGTAAGGCAAGTGCGGTAGCCACAATCGCCAGTCATCATATCACTTAAAATGTCAAGCCTGAGAATACCAGATAAGTATGGTTAAAAATCTATTATGTCTGGCCATTCGGTGTGCTGCCGCAGTTTGCAATACTAAGTACAACATTAAAGTAAACATGCAGGCATAAATACAGGTTGCGGTGCGATGTTTTACGTCATCGTAAAAGCAAGTAGTAAATTAGTAATTAACTTTTGAATAACGAATATAACTTTGAATAATTAGATATGTGTGCAGTCGTTTCATATAGAGCGCATGTATTCAAGTAAGCATGTATGTACGATGAACAGCCTGGTGTGAACATTGTAAATACCTACTTAATAAGTATTGTAGGCACTAAATCTATGTATTTCCGTTTGTGCTTAAGACTCAATTGTCTCAAATGCAGTATCGGAAAACTAATAAGGTAGGTGCCTATAACATCAGCCCTGTATTAAACTGTCCCACTGCTAGGCACAGGCCTCTTCTCAGCGTGAGAAGGGTGAGGCCATAGACCATCATGCTGACCCAGTGCGGCTTAGCAGACTTCACATGTCTTCGAGAACATTATAGAGAACTCTCAGACATGCAGGTTTCCTCACGATGTTTTCCTTCACCGTTAAAGCAAGCGATAATTAACTATTTAATACGCACATAACTCTGCGTTGCAATTCAACGTTCTGGTACGTGCCTAAAACATTTTGTTTAGAAGCATGATGAACCGAAAGCCTTTTTGTTCTGCTCGTGAAAAATAGCTAATGCTGCTTACGCTTGAAGCAATATGTGTGCGTTCTATTTATGTGGTATATACCTACTTAATCTCATTAATAAAAAATCCTTACTTAAAGACATAATACGTTAAGTAGTTTAATACACAATAAATAAAAAGATTATCTAATAAACGTTCTGTATATATCATTATTCGCAAAGGTTGTTTATCTACAGATTCTACAGTATCTTATTTAGGCAAGTAGTAGGTATTAAATCTATACTTACTAATATTATAAAGCTAAAGAGTTTGTTTGAACGCGCTAATCTCAGGAACTACTGGTTCAATTTGAAAATTCTTGTAGTGTTGGATAGCCTATTTATCGAGGAAGGCTATAGGCTATATAACATCACGCTACGACCCACGGGGGCGGTGCAGTTACGATAAACGCGGGTGCAACCGCGGGAACATCTAGTATATTATATTTTAGAAATTTTTATACAAGGTCGATATAAGTTTTAATACATAATACCGTCAGTAACTCAAAACTTCAATATAGCACCTACTGTTAAACGGTTTCTGTTTCTGTATTAGTCTGTCTATTTACGGTTCGGAAGTATTGTCTTTACCTGGTAACGGGAATTTACAAGGATAACATTGCAGGAATTGTATTGCAAAAATTTGTCTTTCCTTGAATATTTCCTGTACCTACCTAAATTACTTGTTAAGAATTTGTTAAATCGGCTTAGTAAGTAGCTACTTAATTTTCACATATGTAAGTGTGACGTACAAAAATAATATTATTATGGCTTATTCTAATTAGTACACTCATGTGAACATAGTAAGAGTTTTTAGTTGCCTCAACTCATTACCCAGAATCATTTCATCTGGGTGGTATCATCTAGGATCTAGGAGAAATGTTTCGATACGTTTGGAATTAGATCTCAGAGCTGAACAATGACAATTTTTTTTAATAATCTTAGACATATTATTCATTATTCACCATGTACATACATTTTGCTATAAACTTTGTATCAAAGCCTACTTATTACGTAAATCAATAATGTAACTTACAACTAGAAAAATTACTGATTAATATTATTTATACAATAACATATAAAACATATATTATATATTATTTATACAATAACGGCCGTGTGGTGCCGGTAGAGTAGAATAGCACCACCCCATTTCTTCCCGTGGGTATCGTAGAAGGCGATTAAGGGACCATCCGAGAGGTGGGCAGCAGCGCCTCTTGCGTAGACAACACAGTCCATATCAATACACTGCGGTCACCAACCCGCCTGCCCAGCGTGGTGACTACGGGCAAAACCCCCCATGATGAGTCCCAAAAAGAAACGGCTCCCAGTTCCCGGCCGCCCTACTATTCCAGGTCACGGCAGCGGCCTTGGTTACGGTAGGGTAGGGGGTGCTAGGAATCCCCGGGCTACGGACGGCTGCCAACAATTGATCCTGGCTACATTGAATGGACGCAGTCTACGGCTGGACGAAAGCCTCCAGATCCTTGAAGTAGAATTAGAGAAGATACGATGGCATGTTCTCGGGTTATCGGAAGTTCGTAGAGAGGGAGAGGACACGGTAACCCTTGAGTCAGGCCATTTATACTATTTCAGAGAAGGGAGCCAAAAATCCCAGGGTGGCGTGGGATTTCTCGTCAACAAAGCCCTCCGTGACAACGTGGTGGAGATCTGCAGCGTCTCGACCCGGGTAGCGTACCTTGTACTGAAACTGACCGAGAGATACTCTCTCAAGGTCATACAGGTATATGCGCCGACGTCGAGCAGCTCAGATGAAGAGGTGGAGGCCGTTTACGACGATGTGTCAAAGGCCATGCATCGTACCACCAAAACCCATTATACAGTTGTCATGGGGGACTTCAACGCCAAAGTGGGAAAAGAATGCGGTGAATCTTGTTTGGGACAGCATAGCTATGGACGCAGAAACCATAGGGGCTAAATGCTGGTCAACTACCTTAGCATGCAGGGGCTTTTCTGTATGAACACCTTTTATCAGGAAAAGCCCCAACGGAAGTGGACCTGGAAGAGCCCCGCCGGTGTGACGAAGAACGAGATTGACTTCATCATAGCCGACAAGAAGAACGTATTTAGGGATGTCTCAGTGATCAGCAGGTTTAATACCGGTAGCGATCACCGGCTTGTACGAGGCACCCTAAATATCAATTTTAAGCTCGAACGTAGTCGCATGGTGGGGTCTGTTCTTCGTCCAAATGTGCCCCAAGCTGGCCATGATGCGTTCCAATTGGAATTGCGAAATAGATTCGCCGCACTAGAGACCCCGGCAAATGTTGAGGAGGACCTGGATGGCATAATTGGGGTGATACGCGAAGTGGGAACGAGGCACTTTTCGGAAAAGGCGATCAGATAAGAAGTCAAACTTTCTAACGAGACCCTGGATCTGATGCGAGTTAGACGTGAGACACCAGAGGAATCTTTGTCAGATCCCCAGTCACTCCACAAGAAAATCAGGAACTTGGTAAGACGCGACCTTCGCAGCTGGAACACTCGCCTAGTACATGAGGCGATCGAGCGAAATCGGGGGTCGAAGGTTTTCACCAAGACACTGGGGAGGAGTCATCTGACAAAGTTAGTTACCTCGAATGGTGAAACCATCACATCAGTCCCGGGGATACTCGCTGAAATTGAGGACTTCTACGAACATCTGTATGCCTCGCACGCACCGAAGCCTCCACCTGACGCGAGAGACCCTAGAGCCCCACTTACCCGCCACTTCACTGACGATCTCCCAGACGTAGATGTCGACGAAATCGAGGCGGCTCTCAAACAGCTTAGAAATGGGAAGGCTCCCGGCGAAGATGGAGTAGCCTCTGAGCTCCTCAAGGCTGGGGGTAAACCTGTTCTTGGGGAGTTGAAGAGACTCTTCAACTCTGTAATAACCAATGGGACTACCCCGAAGGCGTGGAGCAGAGGTGTAGTGGCATTGTTTTTTAAGAAAGGAGACAAAACGCTCCTTAAAAACTATAGACCGATCACGCTTCTGAGCCACGTCTATAAGCTGTTCTCGAAAGTCGTCACGAATCGTCTGGCATCAAGATTTGACGCCTTTCAGCCACCGGAACAGGCTGGGTTTCGTAAAGGCTATAGCACCGTAGACCACATCCATACTGTCCGGCAGGTTATACAGAAGTCCGAAGAGTATAACCAACCGCTGTGTCTGGCGTTTGTGGACTACGAGAAGGCCTTCGACTCCATCGAAACCTGGGCTGTTCTGGAGTCTTTGCAGCGATGCCAAGTCGACTGGCGGTACGTAGAGGTGCTGAGAAGTCTCTACCAAATGGCGACAATGTCCGTCCAAGTGCAGAACTACCAAACAAGACCCACCCAGTTGCTCAGAGGTGTAAGACAGGGTGACGTTATTTACCCGAAACTCTTCACCAATGCTCTGGAGGATGTCTTCAAGACCCTGCGGTGGAATGGACTGGGCATCAATGTCAATGGTGAATATCTCACACACCTCTTTTGTGGGCGCTTTCCTGACTACATAGTTATAATGGCAGAATCGTTGCAAGACCTGCAGAAAATGCTGTCCGGTCTTAATGCTGCCTCGAGACGCGTTGGGCTCGGGATGAACTTGGACAAGACTAAGGTCATGTTCAACGAGCACATCGTCCCTGAGCCCGTTCCCGTCGAAGGTGTAGCCCTTGAAGTTGTCCAGGAGTACGTCTACCTAGGACAAAAGTTACAGCTGGGTAGAGACAACTTTGAGGGTGAATTCACCAGAAGAGTGCAGCTTGGCTGGGCAGCGTTTGGAAAGTTGCATCACATCTTCGAGTCACCCTTGCCACAATGCCTGAAGACCAAGGTATCCAATCAATGCGTCCTGCCGATCATGACATACGGAGCCGAGACATGGAACCTGACAGTAAAACTAGCCCACCGATTGCATGTCACTCAGCGAGCTATGGAAAGGTGTATGCTCGGAATCTCGTTAAGGGACAAAGTCCAGAACGAGACTATCCGACAAAAAACCAAAGCCACTGACGTAGTTCAGAAGTGTAGCAGGCTGAAGAGGCAGTGGGCTGGTCACATCTATCGCAGAACCGATGATCGTTGGAGCAGACGGGTTCTCGAGTGGAGACCAGACTCGGCAAGCGTAGTGTAGGACGCCCTCCGGCCAGATGGACCGATGACCTGAAAAAGGTGGCTGGAGGTGACTGGATGGCGAAAACGGGAGATCGGGCCTTGTGGCGCACCCTGGGGGAGGCTTATGTCCAGCAGTGGACTGCAATAGGCTGAAATGATACAATAACAATTTATGCGTAGTAATTAAATTGTCTTATAATTATGACAAACGAAAACTGATTAGTAACGAATATGAGACAAATTTACCCCGGCTTTGCTCATACGAATAAAACGGATGAGTACGTAGGTACTTACTAAACCAAAAAATGCGTCATTATAGCACTCAGTTTTATTCAAATCTATAGAATTCATGTGAATTGCGTTCAGACTGAATAGACAGCATTTGTATAAATATTATGATGAATAAGTATGTCTTTATTCAACACAAAAGACAAAAATGTAATGCTCATCTCAACTTTACAAAAGACTGGGTGAATAAAGTGGAATAAACCATTAGTATTGGTATCGCTTTGTGTACAAGAATGTTATTACTTGTTATCGGTTTCCATCGCATTAAGTCATAAAGTCCAGTAAGGGTCGGCGCCGACTGACGGAGTGGCGGCGAAGAGACTAATTCAATAACAATTTAAATTCAACCGATGACCGCGCTTTGAGTCGCTCGCCGGCATTTTATTTCGTTGTACCAAATACAGTCGTATTTTGAAGCACTTTAGGTTGAATTTAAATTGTTACTGAATTAGTCTCTTCGCCGCCACTCCGTCCGTCGGCGCTGACCCTAACGTCGATTTTTCTATCTCGAGGCACAAGTTCGTACGTTTGTTTATTTGCAGTTCGGCATTAAAGCTCTAAGATTTGTGTTTACATCTTCTTAAGGTTGGTTGGTTTTCTTGGGTTGTTCCGTATTCATCCTATGATGTCTCATCCTAAACTAGAATGCCTAACTGGTCCGATTACATTATCTATATATTAATACGTGAAGCAAAAACTTTGTACGTACCTACCCCTTTTTACAAAAATTGCGCGGCCGTCCGCGCCAAACTTTAACTGTGCCTGTGTATGAAATTTGGCACAGTTAAAATTTATATGGAGAAGGAGGGGCGAATCCTAATCCTAATCCTAACTTCCTGACTAATATTATAAAAGCGAAAATGAGTTTGTTTGCTTTTTTGTTACCTTTCACGCCTAAACAACTGAACCGATCATTCTGAAATTTTGCGTATACATTGTCAGGTGTACAGAAACGGACATAGGCTACATTTCATCCCGAAAAAAATTACTGTTCCCGAGGAAAACAACAATAACGTTCTTATGAATTATGATAATAGATGGCGCCACTTGTATTTCGAATTATGATTGAATTATATTATTACAAGCAGAGTACAAACCGAATTTATTGTCAAATTCTAAATTAAAGCGAGCGAAGCCGCGGGCAAAAGCTAGTATTTATATAAAATATGCATTACAAATACATTAAATTAATGAAAAAACACTACACGCACACAACCATGCATTTGACACACGCAGTCGAAGCGCGTAACTATGGTTACATATCTATACTAATATTATAAAGCTGAAGAGTTTGTTTGTTTGAATGCGCTAATCTCAGGAACTACTGATTCGATTTGAAAAAAAAGTTAGTGTATTAGATAGCCTATTTATCGCGGAAGGCTATAGGGTATATTACATCACGCTACGACCCTCGGGGGCGGAGCAGTAACGATAAACGCGGGTGAAACCGCGGGAATACTTAATATTAGTGTAAATAATATTTAGAATATGACTGTAAAATGATATTCTTGTTCGGAGAATAAATAATACAACGTACTTACTTCGAGTTAGGTACGGTGTTATACACAAATCTTGAATCGAAGTGGTATTTAAATGGGGAAGTGTGACTTATTTAACGTGCTCAAGGTTAAAAAATAATTAATGGAATTGTAACACACTACTGTTTTAATACCTATGTTTCATATCAGAATAAATGCATTTTTTTAAATTACGCGTATAAAGTATAATTGTAGCTATGCATACCAGTGCTATTAGCCAATTAGATATTTTACGGTTCAATGTGATGCTGCCTGTGTTATATTATTTTTATTTTTTGTTATATTATACTAGATTATTAGCGCAGCTTCGCTCGCGTAAATGTAGATTACGTTGGTTAGGTTAGATTAGTAACATTACTGTTTTCAGGATATTTGCTACCTTGTGTCCTTTTCTGTTCTCCTGACAACGAGTATGCGAAATTTAATGATAATCGGGCAAGTAGTTCAGGCGTGAACCGCGTGCAAGCGTAACATACAAAAACATTCGCTTTATAAGATTAGATCGGAATATTTTTATGATTAATCTATACTTCTATACTAATATTATAAAGCTGAAGAGTTTGTTTAAACGCGCTTATCTCAGAAACTACTGGTTGGAATTAAAAATTATTTTGTTGGATAGCTTATTTATCGAGGAAGGTTATTGGCTATATAACGTCACGCTACGACCCATGGGGGCGGCGTAGTGATCATAAACGCGGATGAAACCGCGGGCACATCTAGTAGGCATATAATAAACTCACTAGTGAATGTTCCCGCGGTTTCACCCGCATTTATCGTTACTGCGCCGCCCCCGTGGGTCGTAGCGTGATGTTATATAGCCTATAGCCTTCCTCGATAAATAGGCTATCTAACACTAAAATAATTTTTCAAATCGAACCAGTAGTAATCACGCAGAATAAACCAGGAGAAACATCGTTTGTACTATGCCTGTAATGGGTAATTATTTTGCTGCAATGTTATTTTAAAACTGCGATATCTCCTAAGATATTCATTGAAATCGAATGATGTAAAGGGCAATTTTGTTTTAAATTAAATACTTATGATGAATAACATATTTATTTGGATAAGGATTAATATCATGTTTATAAAAATACCTTCGCAAATAATGCTTTATTTTAGAACAAATTTGGTTAGCATAAATAAGGTTATAGTGAGCCAACCTTAAAATATAGACATATGCTGTCGCGGACTTTTTTTTAGAACTTTTTAAGGGGAACAATTCTCTCATACATAATTTTTGCGAAACTTGTAACTGTTTACCTATCTAAAACTAAAAGAATTTTTCAAATCGGACCAGTAGTTCCCGAGATTAGCGCGTTCAAGCAAACAAACAAACAAACAAACTTCAGTTTTATAATATTAGTAGGTATAGATAAAGCAGGAGTAGTTAAAAGTGATGTAAAGTTACAAGCCACCTGTCATTGATATATAAAAACCCTAGTTACACAATCCCATACAAAACTTACAATTAAAACTGTCCTCAGTTGCTTATAGGTAGGTATATTAACTATATAAAGTTTCATTAATGCAAATTAAACCTTACCGCCTTAATTTTAAGTTGAATATACAAGGCTATCTAAAAAAGGTAATAAAATTTTACGAGCAGAGTTTGCACGAATGAATGGAGTCGAATACTGTTTTTACAAATTCTGTGCAATATTCTGTGCAATATTAATTTGTTCTTTCTTCAACACAACTATAATAAAAAAAAAATTATGTAAGTTAATATTCTGACGTAATTATGTAGAGTTTATAAAATGCACGTGAATGTGTGTTTTAAACACATATTTGTTTTTACTTTTACCTTAATATATAACAGTAATAGAAAATTAATACGCACGTAAATTATATTACGAGTATGTTTCATTGCTGTTCATATATTTGGTTCCCCGACTTTGAAATTATACGTGTTTGAACATTACGCGAGTGATTGTACATACAAATTAAAGTAACATAAAACGATAAAACGAGAGAGACAATTACGATTTCAAACTTGAAAAGATACGACATAATAAGATTTTTAATTTCCTTGAAATAAATTGAGTTGATTGTATAATTTTCTTTTTGACGGATTTTAATTTTTTTCGTATCTTTCTTTGTTATATTAAAATGCAATCTTATCTTGATATATCTCTCGATAATAGATTTAATAGTATTATTTACATGATTGTTGTTTGTTAATATGGCACTTTGAAGAATATAAGCTTACTCCCAAAAATTATGATAAGTGTTGTTGTTGCTGTGCTTGCTTGTGATCGTTGCTGTGCTATGAACGATATCCATTTTGCACATCGCACGGGATTTCAAAGAAAGCTGAAATCCAACATAAGTATGTAGATACATTTTATAAATATCCCACTATAAGGATACCGTAAAGATCATTTCAAAAAAAAAATAAGCGGATACTATTATGGTTTGTAATAAAACATGTCTATTAATAATATATACAATCGCATTATCATTTTAAATCAAATAAAACATATTTATTTTAAAAAAGTAACAGCGTCTCTATTAATATTAGAACAGAGTCAACGTATAACCCGGACTAATCAAGTAGAAATACAATAGTATGATTAATGCGTTTAGTAAGTGTTCATTTAAATGAGCCGTGTTATATGGTCGCTCTTTGTTACAAAATAAACAGAAAAAATATTTTACGTTGATTCCTTGACGCAATAATCAGTATTATAATATAACTAGATGTTCCCGCGGTTTCACCCGCGTTTATCGTTACTGCGCCGCCCCCGTAGGTCGTAGCGTGATGTTATATAGCCTATAGCCTTCCTCGATAAATAGGCTATCCAACACTAAAAGAATTTTTCAAATCGAACCAGTAGTAATCACGCAGAATAAACCAGGAGAAACCTCGTTTGTACTATGTCTGTAATGGGTAATTATTTTGCTGCGATGTTATTTTAAAACTGCTATATCTCCTAAGATATTCATTGAAATCGAATGATGTAAAGGGCAATTTTATTTTAAATTAAATACTTGTGATGAATAACATATTTATTTGGATAAGGATATCAAAGATATCATGTTTATAAAAATACCTTCGCAAATAATGCATTATTTTAGAACAAATTTCGTTAGCATAAAAATGGTTAAGTGAGCCAACCTTAAAAGAGAGACATATGCTGTCGCGGACTTTTTTTAGAACTTTTAAAGGGGAACAATTCTCTCATACATGATTTTTGCGAAACTTTAACTGTTTACGCAGCGCACGCAGCGGAAGCTCTCAAAAGGAAAAAATACTCTCCGATTTTGAAACATTCTTCATTGGTGCTCCGCTCCTATTGATCTTAGCGTGATGATATATAGCCTATAGCCTTCCTCGATAAATAGGCTATCTAACACTGAAAGAATTTTTTAAATCGGACCAGTAGTTCCTGAGATTAGCGCGTTCAAGTAAACAAACAAACAAACAAACTCTTCAGCTTTATAATATTAGTATAGATTATAATAATAACAGTTACCGAAAATATGAAACACCGTCCTTTTTTAGTGTCCTGGAAGTGTGATTTTACAAGTTTTAAACGAGCTCTGCGACATGTTTACTCTCGGAGCGATCGAACGGTACTAAATTAAATGAGCACCCAAATGTTCAAGTGGGTGCTCATTTGGTGAGGACGTTTTTTGACGCTGATTGTGTATCTAGGGTTTTTATACATCAATGCCACCTGTTAATAAATATACCTACGTATTGAATCATGTCCAGGAGACCGCATCATGGCAACCGATTTTAAATTAAGCGATCCATTTTTGCATAAAGTGCAGTGTGTAGAAAACAGTCCACTGCCGTTTATTTCCTATTTTTCTTTGCACATATGTAGTTTTAAAAGATGGCTATTCGACTCGAGCAGAGATAGATCAATCGTATTTCCAAAGCTCGGATCGAAAATTGCCAACAATTAGGTACCTTTTCGGGTTGCTACTCAAAAATCAAAATATTGTATATGCGTAATGTTAAATCTTTGTGCCCGTTTTTAAGCATATTGCGCGCATGGAGTGCGAGATTTGGCATAGAAACTGTGGAAAGATTACATGGAGAAGAAGTGCAGAAAACAAAAAATATATCTTTTCCATTCCATCTGCACACTGTCACCTCACCATTGTTGCCGCGTCGAATGTTGTAGGTTCGATCTCCACACGGGATAACAAATTGTGTCATCCATAAATAGTTGTTCCGAGTCTTGGTGTTCTTTGTGTCCGTTATTTGAATGTTTGTAAAGTCCCCCTCGACACAGGATTTATGTGTGCGTTACGATTGCTCCGCCAAGTTATACAAACAGAAAACAACTTCGCCAGAAAAATTGAATTTATAGTGCGGAAGTTGTCTTTTTATCCAACCAACAAAAACATCAGGTGTGATTTCAATATAATAATAACACCGTGTGCAAAAGTAATTGCATAAAATGATAATTAAAACATTAAGAATTTTTCGCAATACATTAAACTAAAAGTGGTACCTATACCTAAATGTGACATATAAGTACATACAGAAATGATTGGCAACGTATGTATATTGTCTGTTCCTGTTGTGTAGCCTAGTGGATGACTGGTGGACTACCACGTAGAGTTTAGGAGATCGATTCTAAGGCGCGCATCTCTGAGTTGTTGAAGTTAGGTGCGTATTAAATAGTTAAAGTACTGTGTTCGGCACCATTCATCGGGCAGTGTTGTTGTTTATTCTTTATGGAAAATAGCAGCACGTTGTCGGTGTCTGTGCCTGGTAAGCTTTTTATGAAGTAGTCCGAACAACGCAATAATGTCATCTTGAAAGAAAGAAATCCAAAAATACAGATGTATTTGTTCGGGCCTAAGTTTCGGATAGACAATTTCATTGTAGACTGATACTTCAAATCTGGTTGATGCCATTTGTATACGGTATTACATCTGTCTACTGCTAACACAAATTGTTTGTAAACTATTAATTTCACAAAGAAGCATTGTCATGGCGGTATTTACAATGACTATAATAAACCTGTCTATTAGGTACTATAAAATAGTATATACACTGAACCGCAAAGAAAATTGGTTAGAAAATCTTCAATATCTTCAAAAGTACCTGACCTAGCTTTATGAAATAAAGACTAAATTAAAGAATATTTAATGTCACAAAATAATATATATTTAAAACCTTTTTATTTATTTTTGATAATTGTATAAAAACTGAAAATGTAAAATAATGGTCGTTTTTGAATTCAGTAGCACAAAATTAAAATCAATTGTTTCGCGTTTGTTTTAGTTTTGCAATAAAAAAGTTATAAATATGGTGTCTCTGCCTTATTTTTATTATTCTGAAGTCATCATGTCGTTAACCCCTGAAGAATGTACCAGGATCCTGACAATGCTTGAAAATGGGCACAGTCAGCGAAATACAGCGAGAACTGTTGTTTGACTCTTTCTACAGTTCAGCGAGTACTCCAGCGTTTCCATGAAACTGGATCCAATCTTCGAAGACCAGGAACAGGCCGAACAAGGTGCACGTCGGCGCGGGAGGATCGCTATATGGTGTCACCAATTTTGAGAAATCGCTTTCTTAGGCTGTTGAAGTAAAGAATCATCATTTACGAGCTGGAGGAAACAATCTGAGTAGGTACGGATACAGTAAGGCGGCGTTTGGCTGAAGCAAATTTAAAGCCATTAAGACCTGCAAATGGCCCAAAACCAGAAAGACACCACAGAAACTCAAGGTTGAGTTATGGTAGAGAACACGAGAATTGGAATCTGAATCACTGGTCAACAGTTATGTTTTCAGACGAGTCTAGATTCTGTTTATACAAGCACGACGGGAGGAAAAGAGTGTACAGAATACCAGGAGAGCGCTATAACCAAGCCTGTATAGAAGAAAAAGTACCATACGGCGGAGGCTCTATTCACGTGTGGGCTGGGATTTCTTCCAAAAGCCGCACTGAGTTAGTGGTAATAGAAAATGGAACCTTAACTGCAGAAAGATATGTCACTGAAATTCTGAATGACTACGTTTGTCCATTTTTAGTGGACATATGCGAGAATGCCGTTTTTATGCAAGACAATGCCCGCCCGCATACAGCTTAGATAGTGTTTGCCTATTTTCAAGAAGTCGGTATCACACACAGAGGCCAGCACGCAGCCCCGACTTAAACCCCATTGAGCATGCATGGGACGAACTGGGACGACGTGTACGTCAGCGGAATCTGCCGCCAATCACGCTACGTGAAATGAAAGAAGCTCTAATAGAGGAATGGCGAATATTCCGCAGCATCGCCTCAAAAACCTAGTAGAAAGTATGCCAAATCGCATACAGCACTCGCGGAGGCAACACAAAAAACTAAAATGCGTGAAAACGGCACATCTGTAACCAATCTACATTTAAGAAAATACTATGTGAAAGACTACGCATTTTTATTTATTGTACATTTATTAAAAATAAAAAGCTTGAATTAATTTTTTTTTATTTTCATTTATGCACATTAAAATATTCTTTAATTTAGTCTTTATTTCATAAAGATAGGTCAGGTACTTTTGAAGATATTGAAGGTTTTCTAACCGACCCTTTTTCTTTGCGGTCCAGTGTCTTATGATCAGTTATCACTATTATCCTACACGCAAAGTTGTACAATAAATAAAATATTTACATAGTATAGATAAGTCCAATTTAATATTATAAACACGATAGTACTTCTCTTTGCTACGTTTTTACGGCCAAATCGAAAAATGTATTTTTATTTAAATTTGATATGTAGGTACTGCTCTTGACAAAGAACATAGGCTAATTTTCTGAAGAACCTGATCTTTGAAATCAATCTATTGCAGTCCACTGCTGCCGAATCTTGTTGTTCTAAACGTCGACTTTTTTCAAAATCCGCTTTCATTATAAGTGATACGGTAACTTCTTTTTCATGCTTAACGATCCACCTGACCTGTGGTTGTCTTATCTTCATTTTTCAATACGCAATGTCCAATTTCCTTTATCCTATTCAGCGAGCTAGTGTCTGTGAGTATGGACAGTGTCATTTGAAAATGTGTCTATCATAGACATCAAAGTAATTCCATACACAGTTCTAAAGCAATCATGTATTGTACGATTTGTTAGATATTATGTTGATTTTGTTAGATATATAAAATGAGCATGTATTTTCTTTTGTTTATTTCTTTGTTTAAATTTGTAAAATATGTTGTATGTTTAATCGCAGGACATACTGGTAACCTATGTTTTACGTGAACATCTTTTTTGACCTATGCCCACAAAAAATGGATTTGATTTCATTTGATTTGTAATCAGTAGTACTTATATAATTTATAAATAAAATATAGCATTTGTCTTCAGGACAATCCGATACGTTCGAAGCCAGCGGCTAAGGATGGCCAACAACCCCTTGTGACGCAACAAATGCTGCAGTCCACACGCGCCAAGTTAGGACGGGCCCGACCAGTCGCCTCCTCAACTCCTAAACAACAACTCAGCGAGCTGGAAAAGTAAGTTCTATTGTTGTCTTTAATCAGAAACGTGCGAGAATGCCTAGCATATGTGCCATACTCACTATCATATTAAGGTTTCATAGCTTAACTTAATTGACTTTTAGTGGGAAAGGGTTCTATGAAGCAAACTTATCTGCATATTTGCGCGCCTTAAACTTAATAATGTCCGCGCGCGCAAGAAATAGGTATTTAGTAGTAGTGTTCAGTATAACAACTAGGCTTGACGGATAATTATTCATGTACACTGTAATAATAATAGTTTAACATATAAAACATAAAAATAAACAAAGTACAACATACAGTGTCAGATAACAGATTTGTAAATACCCACATTTTACCAGCTTTGGTTTAGGTTCTGCGCGATATCTACCTATATTTTGTATACGTAGATTCTGCAATGATAGTGGCCACACACACAGGAAATAAATACTGATTCTTGATATTCTACAAACGATAAAACATTTATATCTGGTGGATTAATCTTATCATCACTCATATATCTATACATTTCTAAGGCCATCAGATACACCAATACCGAAACAAATAATCAAATATACTTACCGTAGGTAATAAATAAAAGCTGTGACCTGGGGGTGATCGATCAGCACCAGGTCCGAGAGGTAGCGTGCGTGTTCCCACGCGCGCCTCTGTGTTGTGTGATCGTTTCCATCTCAAGGGGGGACAGTAGGGCATAAAGTGTAGTGGTGTCCAAAGGGTAGTCTTGTTGTGTAGTGGCCTGCCGTTTCATACGGCGGGCCGAAACCTCCAAACTCCCCCTCTCTTCCCAGAAGGTGGGAGGAGGCAAATTTAAAAGGTCGGCAACGCACTTGTGACTTCTCTGGGGCGGCGGGTGTCTATAAGCGGCGGTAATCGCTTACCATCAGGCGATCCGTCTGCTCGTTTGCCAACTATAGCAAAAAAAAAATCTCGACATGCAGGTTTCCTCACGATGTTTTCCTTCACCGTTAAAGCATGCGATAATTAACTATTTAAAGTATTTAATACGTACATAACTTCGAAAAGTCAGAGATGTGCACCTTGGGATCGAACTCGAGACCTCTGCGTGGCAGTCCAACTGTTTCCCAATTACCATAAAAAAATGAACATCTTGACTGTATCTCTGGCTAAAAACACGGTTGCCTGTTGATAACAAAGCGCATCTTTTGAGGAACTTAAATTTCCTACCCACGACTAGAACATAACAAAACCCGCTTGTTCGAATCGTGCGTAGGGAACCAGTGCGATCTTCAATTAGGTGAAGAATGGGGATATTTCCATATTGCTCCAGATTAAACAAAATCCTTGTGTTGCCCCATGTCCCGAAATTATACTTATTCATTGGAGACATTGATTAATATTATGCGATATAATATTATAGAGAATTTTCATTCATAATTATATTTTGTATTTTATTTTCAGGTGCCTTTTACAAGAAACAACAGTAACATCGTTATACCGCCGGCGAGTGGCTCGCAACACATTCCGTAGTACGGAAGAGCTGCGGTCTCGACCTTATCCCGCTTCACGGTGTTCCCGATCACCCCATTCTCCACGATCCCCTCGAGCTAACTCTTTGCCTCGAACAACAATGTCACCCCTTAAATTTCCTAACGGAAGTGCACTTGGTAACAGTGAATTAGTCACAAAGTAAATTATAATTATATAGGGATTTATTGAGGTTTGAACTGAGAATGTTAACAGTATAGACAATGAGTTTGTGCTTCATCTTTTTTATTGCACCAGAGTATTTAAAAGACGTTGGTATAAGATTTGTTAAAACAGAATATTTCATTATAAAATTATGCTGATATCATTATTTTACTTAACATATGGATCAGTTGTTATACTTATATATTTACTTAATTTTAATCAGCGATGATAGTTTTGAATTTATGCATGATTGATGCTTGGTAGGAATCGCAGGCGCATTCCCTATAATTCAGATTGGTAGTCGTGTGTAGATTGTTATATTATACTTTATGGACACAATAATCACGTCAAATAAACATTATGGAAGGTCATGAATAATGTTGATTGAGCATTAGGAGTCTATGCTTTATTTTTATCGTACCAAGGCACATAGGAATGTTTATTTGCTTATGTAACTATTTATGTTAAATTATAACGAGTTATAAAACAGCACCACGTGTTGTTATTATAAATAATTTATATGTATGTACACTATGTACCTACATGATTGTATGAATCTAATATTAATAATTGTATCTGATAATAATAATTGGTATGATTTTTAAATACATGATTAAAATATTTCTTGACTCTCATCCGTGATTTTCTTTATTGTCGACATTCCAGTAAGGGTTATGTTAACCGACTGAATATTTTTAAACTGCAGATGGTTTAGAAACTATTGAATCGTCATGAATTCGTTTTAGTTCCCATAGCCATACTTCTCACAGACAGGATACTAACAGCATCGCCAGTCAATCGTCAAGAGCGAAGGCAGCATGTTGCTTAGATAGTAACACGACAATACACAAATGACCTCACTCGTATCTACATCTGTACCACAGAGTAGAGTAACTATACCAAAAGGATCTGTACCCAACTAACTCCTCATTTTATACAAGGAGAAAGGGTTACATGAGCTGTGCAGAATAGTCTGGTACTACCATAGACTAGTATATATATTATCGGTAAGGTACCACCCTCCCCAGTATGTTGAGTTAAATTTTGGTTCTTTTTGCTTATCAAGCCGATGTACGGGTAGGTAAATATGTGAATATTAGAGCATAAGCCTCATGCTAACTTTTCAGGTCATAGGGACACAAGCCTTGAGCTTAGTGTCGAGACCACCGATTATATAGTGTTTTATCTATGCCACCGATAACCAAACTAAATGTTAACTTTTTAATACAAATAAATGATTCTTATTCTTAAAATATATTTTATAGATTCTGTTTCTAGACTTCTACGTAGGCTGTTGATGTTCAGGGACTGGAACCTCTTCCTGGAAATGAATCTTCGATATGCCAATGGATGCAATAACCTTACCTAAATTGTAAACCTCTTGTTGTTGCATTATTCGGGTTGTTTTAAATTCGTCACAAAGTAAATTCGTCACGAAAAAAAGTATGTGTAAATTCGTCACAATTCTAATTTATGCAAAAAAGTATGTCACAACTCCAATTTATATCCAATATGGTAAAAACCCGCACCGATAGCAAAAAAATTAAACAACTAGTAGAATAAAAATGTTGTATATTTTTCATAATCACAGTAAGTTTAATAATTTACCTTAGGTACATCGACATAAAAATCACAGTTCTCAATTGGACGATTTGCCCACAACATTACAATTATAAGATAAACAATAGAAAGACATTTAAATCGGGTAGTATTTAACTGTTCCTCAATTTTTTGCCTTTGTTTCACCAAAAATACTAATTGCACAGCAAAATATGCTTACTTACTAAAATATTTTAAAGAGATCAAACTAAGTCGACGCAGCCACGCTTCGCGGGACTCCTATTTTTGGGTGGGTTAAAGAAGGAAGCTAACATAACCTAACCCTTCCGAGACGGAATGCAGTGATTTGAGGCGTATAGGTGCTCGTTATGATATATTTTAGTAAGCATATTTTGCTGTGCAATTAGAATTTTTGATGGTCATCACAAAAATGACAACAATAACACCTATAAACAAATCACAGATCACGAGTTGCTCACTTGCCTACAACTATATAAATAAATATAACCTAACACCTACGTAAAAATCATTGTTCTTCGATTAGAGCGATGATGGAGCGCTAAAATCAATAACTTGCTATCGCTACTTTAAGCAAAAATGATGTAAAATGAGGATTTGTGACGAATTTATAATAATTAACCCTAATTTACCTACGACAAATTTACTTTCAATGTATAGATTTTTCAAAATGTGACGAATTTACTTTGTGACGAATTTACAACAACCCCATTATTCGATAGGTACACAACGAATAAAATTTTGGGTCGTACCTACCTAATGACAATAATTATGGGAAATGTTGTGTTTTAATGAATTGTTAGTAATGAATTTAATAGTAAGTAGGTACTTTATGTATGTACATTAATTTCATGAAATCAGTTTCAAGTAGATATTTTCACGTACCGTCAACTGTGGCAACATTACCGTCTTTTTTGACGTTTTATCAGTTTGCCATTAACTATGGTACTTTAAAATATACTTAATCAAATACATAATATAGGTACTAGATGTCCCCGCGGTTTCACCTGCGTTTATCGTTACTGCGTCGCCCCCGTGGGTCGTAGCGTAATGTTATATAACCTATAGCCTTCCTCGATAAATAAGCTATCCAACACTAAAATAATTTTTCAAATCGAACCCGTAGTGCCCAAGATTAGCGCGTTCAAACAAACAAACAAACTCTTCAGCTTTATAATATTAGTATAGATATTCGTAGCAAAGACGTGTCGACATGCAAAAAGTTAAATAAACACGTTACAGTGTTCAAAAATATGACACAGGTAAAGTTGACACAGATATGGCAACTTTAAGCAATTTTATTACAGAATATTGATCCCTACAGCCGACGTTACGTGGGCATTTACGGGACAAATCCTACAGATATTGGATGACTGGTAAAAAAAGCAACAATTTTTTTTTGAAATATCTTGCAAATGGACATATTTTGCCAGGGCTGGCACAAACTTTATAAAGATAATAAAACACAGTTTTCACCAAGGTATTTTTTTTATTTATTTACTAGGTATAAATTAAAAGAAAACAAAAATGAAAGTAAAAAAATGGTGAAATGTAAGTTGAGTACCTACACTAGGTCAAGTTGCTCGTTGAAAGTAAAGTGGCCACAGTTGACCGGTACCTACCAATTATTAAAACAATGCAAGGACGTTACTAGACAATAATTCAAAACCTCGAATAATGACTAAAGCAAGTAGATTCCTTTTGCTAATTATTCAAGAAAATATCAGACAGTACATACGCAGACAATAAACATGCTGGCAAATTTATGTCTTATTAGTGGTGCTACTAGTATAGTATTATATTATCTGTGGTGGTGCTAATCACGTTTCAATTTCAATTATTTATAAGGTTAAGAATATTTTATTATTAGAGGCAATTGCCTGTCCCATTCAGTTTCGAGGCGGTGGTTAACTATTGCTGCCTGTAATAAAATAATAGTTCGCTCATTATCTAAAGAATAAAGGATATCACTTTGGTCTGAACTATAATCTACGGAACTTACCATACAGGTATACAAAATATCAAAATAACAGCCTTTTATTAATGCATATGAAAGTATATAGTGCCCTATCTATTTTAAATCTCTATCATCTATTTTTAAAATGTTTTTCTCTCTGTCGATCTGTTTGTTCCGGCTAATCTCTGAATTTTTTTACGATTTTAACGGAAGTTTCACTGGCAGACAGCTGATGTTATGAGGAGTAACTTCGGCTATTTTTATTTTAGACAAATAGGGTTCCGCTAAAAGGTGTAACGTATAATTGGTATAATGTTCAGTGGCTATCAACAAATTATATCTATGTTACAAAGGATAATAGGTATACTTTGTAATATTATGCACAATTCGTAGATGGAATAAATAATGGAGTAGTTACAGCACAATTACTATGCGCTGGCTAAATTATAATACATCTATGGTACTAACATTTTTAATCATTTGGTTGGCAACCCTAGCATTTGACACTAACTGTCACCTACAGTGATCCTGTGTTAAAAGTTCAAAACTGTCAAATGTGACAAATGTCTATGCGTTGATAGGTAATGTAGGTAAAGAATGACATACATAGGTACCATTTGATTTTGCAACTGTCATAATACAATTTTTTTTACATTATTTGTAATTACCATGAAGTACCTATTCACTTATTGTAATAGATAAGCTTAAGTTCTATATAAAATGGGGATTGGGTTTGTTGATACGTGCTTAAATTATTGATAGGTACTTATTAAATCTAAGGATATATTTGAATATAAAGGCATTTAAAGGAAATATGGATTTCAGTTCACAAAACCCTGCTACATCAAATGTACTTAATCTAGCTGCGAGAAATAACGACGTTAATAATGTGGCGCGATTACTTAAAAAGTTAAATCCAAACTGTGTTGATAACAGAGGCTGGACATGTCTGCACGAAGCTGCTTATTCCGATAGCTTCGAGAGCTTGAAACTGATATTAAAGTGCCCTCGTATTAGAGGACGAGCTGAGACTCATGAAGGTCATACGGCTTTGTACCTAGCTTGTAAAAATAACTGTTCATTGAAAACAGTAAGAGCACTTCTTGACTCCGTCCACAATATTGCAAATTATGGTAGCACAGAAGGAGTGACTCCACTACATATCGCTAGTTCTCAAGGAAACGTGGACTTAATAGAGCTATTATTACAATATGGTGCAATTATTGATGTGCAAGACTTTGATGGTGACACACCATTGCATGAAGCTGCACTTGCAGCTCAACATGGAGCTTTGGTCACTTTGTTGTATGCTGGTGCTGATCCAGAGATCAGGAATACACCTGGAGGCTTCACACCATTTCACTTGGCATGCTGCAAGGGCTACTATCCAAATGTTGAAAGTTTATATCCTTTTGTTATTGATATTAATCATCAAACAACGTCAGGAGAAACATCCTTACACTTTGCACTGCATGGGTCAAATGATGATATTGTATATTTCTTATTAGATAATGGAGTTGATCCTAATATTATGAATTGTAGTGGTGAAATGCCTATTGATCTAGCATTGACTACAAGTGCAGCAGTATTGAAAAAACTGTTAGCTGTTACTGATAGAAATAAAATAAATAAAAACATAATTATCACTGCTTGCAAGCCACATAAATTTCAGTTTAAGATCTTAGAAACTCTATTGTATAGTGATTTGGGACCAGAGTTTTATAATGTTGTCAAAGCCTTCAACACAGATATGACGAGTCTAATTCATACAAGATATCTAACACATGCACCATTGAATCATTATTTATACATATGTGGATATATTTTCAAGAAGTCACCTGAAAGGTTAAAGGAATTCTTGTATTTGTTTTTGATGCAAGGTGTGAATGTAAATCCTTTACATGCAACAGAATGTCCACCACTTGTGTATTTACAAATCATCCATCAAATGGACCCTCACATATATCCATCATGTTTCAGTGAGGTAAGTTCTAAATCTCAAGCCAATTAGAGCTGACTTTTTGAAAAGGCCACATAAGTTGTATACAATAATTATTTTAAAACATTAAATGTTACCAAATTGTTGCATGTTGTAGGTATATGTGAAAATAAGATTAGATCACCCATATTGTCCCTTTGACAATGAGGAGTAGGTAACTAGTTTTCATGTAGAAAAAAAAACAAATTTTTAACCATAGCTTCTTAGTAAACAAAGACTTCTGTAACTGGGTGCTAATTCAAATAATGATATTGCTCACTTGACTTCTTATGGGAAGTGACACAATTATTTCAATTATATAACTAACATAAACATGATTGTCATTTTTTAACTTGGTTGGTCTCTGAATAAAAAGCAGGAAACAAGTTTTAACTCTAAATGCTGAATTAGTCAAATAAACTTTAAAATAAACAGCTGAATGAGTTCCATCACTAATCAATTCTATCTAAATATCTAATATTTTAATTCAATTTTAGGTGTTCAATATACTTCTAGAGAATGGTTGTGATGTAGATTTCTGCAGCTCAGAGAAATGCTGGTACAATGATATTTGTATATCCGATGCATTTCTCACAGCCCTGGATTTTTGTCCATGGTCTGCTCCAGTCATGATGCCATATAGCCTCTACAATGAGCCAGGAGGTTACCTACAATATGCTATCAGGAATAAATTTATAGGTACCATGCCTATGCAAGTAAGTAATAGTATCAAATATTTTTTTTTATATTAAGCCGCAACAGACAAGATTGGTCAAGGCAATGAATAAACTTAATGCTTAATTTATTGTATAAGCTATATGCTTAGATTATTTAATGTGAGTTTTATTATTTTTATTAAATTGCTTCTTGAAAGGCCAGCAAGCTATGTATTTGTAATAATATCAATATTCTTAGTTAATGGATCCCAAGTCCATGAAAATATTGTTTTACTTGAAATTCATTTTAAGGTTAAATGTTGAATTTTAAAATGAAAAAGTAGAATTTTACCTGTTTTGTGTTTTCAGGTACAAAGGGAACTATTGATGATGATAGATAAAAAATTCAACAACATCACAGCTGAATCCCTTGAATACTGCGTGCCAAGTCTAAAGCATCTTTGCAGATATAGAATACGTAGTTTCTTCAGAAATAAAATGAGATGCAGAAAGGATATTACAGTAGAATTCGCCACAACCTCCTTTTTAGATTTAATCAATCGTCTACCTGTACCTCCAATAATTAAAAATTATTTAAGGTACATTGAGAATTAGGTCATAATTATGATATTTAAAACAACCAATTGATATTAAGTGAAAATATGATCTTGCTTGGTAAAAAGGTATATAATAAACTGTCTAACAAATATTTCACTGTCAAATCAAACTCAATTTAGTGATTAATAAAAATAATTTATTCATTAATATACTTGCACTTATTATATTATACAACAGACTATCATTGTTTGTATAGATTACATGTCCCAAAAGCCCAATATATTATACATTGTTTACATCTATACTTATAATAAAACTGTAGAGAGGTCAATTCTGTACATTGAATATATATTCAAAATTAATATTGGAGGATGAATGGTGATCGATACTGATGACAAAAATGCAATCAGTAAATTTTTTGTCTGTATGTATGTGCACGCATGGGTCACAAACTACTGAAGGGATTTTAACCAAACTTGGTACGATTGTAGTCCATACTCCTGGGCAGGTTATAGGCTATATAACATAACGCTAAGACACATAGGAGCTGAGCAGTGACGATAAATTTGAAGCAAGTCGGACGAAAATGCGCTTTCGAGCTCTTATCCTCGCATACGTTCATCATACACCAAAAGTATGTATTACAAAGATGATGGTCTTCAAAAGATCTACAAAAAAGTCCTTAATAGTATATATCTATCTATCTTTTATAAATTAGCCACAATAACGTGTTTAATCGTTAGGCATTTCTTCAAAGTGTATTAAAATACATAAATATATTGTATTTCACATAGATATATCTTTATCAAACTCCCATATTCAAAAAGTACACTTTAATATTTATATTATAAAAAAAATATAGGAATCGGTTTATAAACACAGAAGATATAGATGAAATAAAACTTCCAAATCTCGCCGCGCCAGTATGGGTACGGCTATACGGTTCATTGTTGTTTAACGCGCGAAACGGCCATCCGCTGCATTTATAAAAAAGCGGGGGCGCTCACGCGCCGACTTCACTCACATTTTGTTTGTTTGGTTGAACGCGGTAATCTAAGGAACTACGGGTAAAAATTAGAAAAATATTTCAGTGTTGGATAGCCCATTTATAGAGGCAGGCTATAGGCTATATAACATCACGCTACGACCAATAGGAGCGGAGCATAAATGAAAAATATTGCAAAAACTAGGAAAATTCTCTTATGTGAAGCAGACGAAGTTGCGCGGGTCAGCTATATATTATAAAGTTATAAAAGATTATTTTTTAAAGTTAGCGCCGTTCGCCATGTGCACTTCGATTTCAGCAACTCTGTAAAAAAAGTTGAATTAATTAGTGTCTAAATTTATTTAGTTTTTGTTCTGGAAAATGGAAATTTTATATATTTGCGTTTATATTTGCCAGCTATGGTTTAATCTCGTGTCTAACATGATAGGTTACCTATTCCTATTGCCTTCTTCAGATTTTATGATACTACTGAGAATTCCCAACAGCAAAACTGAATAACTCACAACCTGAACCGACTCGAGTCTCACGATCGGATGCTAACTTAAATATGTTAAGAAGTCATTAATAATGCTGACATTTACTAGTTTTTTTTTAAAAGGATAACGAATTAGAAATAGTTCTTGTGTCGCGGGGGACTTTACAAACATTCAAACAATGGACACAATGAACATCCCGACGCGGAACAACCAAACAAATTTTTGTCCCGTGTGAGATTCGAACCCACAACACGTGGCGCAGTTGCAGTGGCGAGGCGAGCACTTAAACCACTACGCCATCCGTGCAGTCAGAATTCTAGTATATCAGTGCTCAAGTGTGGCTTGCCTTAAAAATATTATATTCAAATCTAGCACTAGAATCACTTTAGTATGCATTGGTGAGCTTATTTGGGATCACAACATGCTAGTAAAATATAGGACGAAGGAAGTTTTACTTTTTTTATAGAAAGACGTATGGACTTGTTTTAGATTGAAATTCTACTAGACACCCTCTTTGGCTCTCTGATTGGTTAAGAGCTTGGAGGGGGCCAATCGGAGCGCCGAACATCATAAAAATGACGATCTTGTTAGCGTAAAAACAACTCGTACTAGGCACTCTGTATATGGCTATACTAGGCTATTATTATTGGCTATCAGTCATGATGGCACATTACAAATAGTTTAACTTACGTTCTGGGTACGAAAGTAAGGTTCTCGACGCCTTGCTCGGTGATAACAACATCGTCTTCAATGCGTACGCCGCCGAAGTCACGGAAGCGGTCCACTTTCTCCCAGTTGAAGAATATTGACTGCGCGGGGTTGTTCTTTGCACCGTCTAATAGCTGAGAGACAAGGAACAAGGAATTAGTCTAGTCACTCAACAATGGCAAATATATAAATACCTATTAGATATTGCCTGCTGCTTCGCTCGCATAAATGTTGAATAGGTTAAGTCAGTAACAGTACTTATATCCAGATAAAAGGTACCCTATGTCCTTTTCTGTTCCCCTGACAAAGTCGAAATTTCACGATGATCGGTCGAGTAGTTAAAGCGTGAAAGCGTAAAAACCAAACAAACTCACATTCGCAATTATAATATTAGTTAAGATGTAAATAATATAAAATGAGACAAAAAATTTTACAATCTACAAATAGTTGTTCTAATCTGAATGTTCATTGTGTTCTATTAATAAAATTCGTTCAGTGATTTTTAGCCATGTAATAAATGGTATAAGAATACAGAGATAAGCAGAATTGGTGATAAACGCATGAAAATTCATTCAATAGTTTTTGAGTTTATCGCGAATAGGGGTCTTTCGTTTTATAATATTGTTACAGCCAGTGTCATCTATCGGCACTGTGGGGAAGACTCAGTAGTTCCTTATAATAATTTATTATAGCGCCATCTATTGACGTCTTACTGAACTACGTAGCTTGTCGGCACGCGAAGATTAGAGCGAGCGCTAGAACTTTCTAGAATCTTCGTACTGTTTACATACCGGATATGGCGTTTCTAGAAATCTCCAGAAACGCTTTAACCGCGTATAAAAGGACAAGGCCAGCGCTCGCTGAGTCAGTTTACAATCGTAAGCGGTCGAGTATTCATCGCAGCGAGCGGAAGCAAAAATATCACAGAGTTTAAAAGTGAAGTATAAGTACATACACTATTGTGTTTTAAATTAATTTTGCGCTTTAATAAAACGTGTTTTAGTCGGTAATATTGTTTAAATTCTTATACCTCGAACTTAGCACGTAACAATATATAGTGATAGTGATGCAAATGTGAGTTTCTTTGTTACGCTTTCACGTCTTAAATACTTGATCGATCATCAAACAATTTCGCATACACATATGAGTACAGAAAACTGACGAAATTTAGAAAAGTATGGCTTTTCATTCAGTAAAAGTACCTACTGTGTGCGAGGTATAGGTAGCTAATAATTAATAAATCAGCAATATACCCTACACTCAGCATAGATACTCACTCTAGATATAAAATAGCAGCCCGGCTCGATGGTAAGCGCCATGCCGGCCTCGAGTCTCCTGGCCGTGCGCAGGCGGGCGAGTGGGCCCGAGGGGCGCGGCGGGCAGTGCGCCAAATAGCCGCCCACGTCGTGCACGTCCAGACCGATCAGGTGACCCAGCCCGTGCGGCTGCAGGATACCGTGGATGCCGTTCTAAAAACAATAAATATGAACTTTTTCATTGGTTTTATTTTTATTATGAACCATAGACAATCTATAAAAAAATCGCATCTTTTTATCCTTTACTAGCTTTTGCTCGCGGCTTCGCTTACGTAAAAGTAGTTTAGGTTATGTTAGAAACAGTACATACCTTGTACTTTTTAAATAAAATATAGTCTTTATTACTGGATAACAATACAGCTTTCTAATGGCGAAAGATTTTTTAAATCGGTTTAGTAGTTTTCGAGTTATCCTTACAAACAGACAATCAAATCTTTCCTCTTTATAATATTACCTAGTATAGATCAAGAACCACAGACGATCTAAAAAGATCTTTATATCCTTTATAAAATAATAATAATTAATATAATATCATAACGAGACAATATATTTACCTATATAATGTATGCTTGTTGGTAATTAATAAACTCAAGAAATACTAAACCCATTTTAACATTCTATCCCTGTTAGAAAGCTACTTTATCCAGAAGTAACGAAGGTTATATTATAATATCACGCTTTAAACCACGAGCTCGGCGCAGTAATCATATAGGTAGAAGAAACTGCGGTGACAGATAATTTTTGTAGGCTATAGCAAAAACTATTTTTCAAAATAAAAATAAAAATTATAACTGTGATAGTTAATGTAATCACTTTAATATTACAAAATAATAATTAAGATTCATAAAATACGTTTACAAATATGTTTAATGTTCAGCTACTCATGTTGCAGTTTGTAGTTAACGCATGCATTAATACGCAAGTATAAAATTTTACATTATCGTTTATTTACATAATAATCTTTGTTGTTTATTATTATTAGAAGAAAAATACTTTAATCGATGGGAAATGGGTAGTTTTGGTACCTTGATCATGTCTTCAACATTGCCCTTGAGAAGGTTGCCAGTTTTCAAATGTTCAAGCATCGCTCTGTTAGCTGTCAGGTGCATTTCATGCCACATTACGCCAGGCTTAGCTTCTCTGTAATTTAAAATGCAACATTATAATATGTAATCCATAATAATATTCTACTACCTACTAGGTACTATTCTTTTTATTAAATTACCATTTTATAATAAAGATTTTGATATGTTAAAAGGATAAGTTTACGTAGGTTATTAAAATAACTGATGCAAAAGAAATCTTAGACTATACTCAAGCCAAATTCAATGTAGATATAATAATAATAATAATATTTTATCACATACACACAACACCATCTAGCCCAAACTAAGCAGAGCTTGTACTATGGCGGGTACTAGACAATGGATAAACATAAATTTACTTATTTTTTGTAAATACATACATATTATACATAGAAACACCCAGACTAAGACAAACATCCATGTTCATGCACACAAATGTTTGACTTGTGCGGGAATCGAACCCGCGACCTCAGGCGTGGCAGGCGGTTACACTATCCACTACGCCATAATAAATCATTGTATGATATAAGCACAGGACATCAGATAATGAGCGTCGTGCTTCTCATACTAGAGACGAAAGTCATAATAACATTTGTGACGAGCGACGGAACGGGCGCCAACGTAGATGTCATGGACACGCTTGGGCTATCCTAACTAATATTATAAATGCAAATGTGAGTTTCATTTGTTACGCTTTCACGCTTTAACTACTCGACCGATCATCATGAAATTTAGCACACACGTTGTCAGGGCTACAGAAAAGTACATGGGGTACCTTGCACCCAGAAAAAAAGTATTGTTCCCGAGGGATAGTTTGTATATAATATGCTAGTTGAGCGTATTTAGTTGGCAGCTAGCGATTTATGTGCTTTGTGAATGTATTATTAGGTATGTTGAAAGTAGTATTTCGCTATACCTATATATTTATATTTATCAAATTCTTATATCAGATACTGAATTATAAACTTGTTGGACTTGAATCGACCTACTCTTTATACTTGAATTTTTGATCAATTTATTTTGTAATTTAAAAAAATTTGCGATATAATTGGTAAGTAGAGAAACATTAATCTGCGGAATGCATGTTTTGTGCCATTATGCGATCGCATCCACAAGGCGGCAAACTTCTAATGTGTGTGTAATCAGGATTTAATCATTACGAATTGTTACATAAAGGTTCGATGATCACCTGATGACAGCATCTCTTCCCGCCAATACTGCCTCATAGATCAGTTTCTGGTCTTGGGTGAATTTACCGTTGGCGGGGAATGAGCACGTTATGTCAGCTGCGTACCCGGCGTAATTCCCTCCCATGTCGAACAAACTGGAAATAGTATATTAAAAATAATTACTTAATAGGTTCTGAAATGTTGACAGAATGACCGACAATTTTATTACATTTTATGTGGTTACCTATTCTCAAAAATAAAATAAAAGCTTTATTAGTTGAGCCCATATTTAGTCGCAGGCATAATTTATTATTGCCAAATGGTAGAAAAAGGATGCACGATATTAGTTAGGACGTTGTTTAGGTACCACTGAACTTCGACACAAAATTTTTCAGAAAGCCTCGATTTTAAAGTGCTTGAAATTTATTACTAGTGTTTAATTTATGCTAAATTTTCTTACTGAAAATACATTTGAGGTAATGGCAACATTTCAAGTCATAGCGTTTAAACTACTATGGCTCGGTTCCACCATCAACGAAACGAGTCGATTTAGCTACGGACAATTAAATGTCGAAATTTTTTTTTAATTACGCCTCCCTTCTTTGTATATTTCCTGTATCGCGAGGAACTTTACATTTAAACAACGGACACAAAGAACTTCAATACTCAGAACAACCATTTGTGGAACACACAATTTTTTGTCCCGAGTGGGATTCTAACCTTTGTGGGTTTGAATCTCGCAGAGGCAGTGGCGAGGCGATCACTGACCTAAACAGTGAACACGTCTGACGAATAATCAAATGTGCGCCAGTTTTTTTTTTTTATTTATTGTTTATAGACAATATTTTAATTATTTTATTTATTGTTTATATGTAATATGTATATTATGTGTGTCGAAAATGAACTGTTCGTAGGTAAAACGATTCGTTTCTTAAAATAGAAACTAGACCGGACGAAACCTTCAATGGATTTTGACGCAGTTTGATCCCGTATTATCTGGTATCCACATTAAAATGACGACGGGGCACAAGTCATGGATAAAGACTCATAATAAAGGTCTTACCACATATCGCCATTCTGTATGAGCTTAGTGTTGGGCGCGGCGGCGTGTCCGTAGTGCAGGACGGCGCCGTTGTCCCCCGAGCCGCAGATGCACGTGTACGACACGTGGCGACAGCCGCCGACACGGTAGCAGTGGTCCAGGAACACTGACTCGCACTGGTACTCCTTCAGACCCGGCTTGGCGTATAGCATCACCTGTATGTAATAAGTGATTTGTGTTCAAGAGATTGCTTTAAAGAAAAGAACTCTGATAAATGTTTTATGGAGTTTATTTTCTGAAATGAAATTAAATTAAATTTATTAAACACAAATAATTAAGACACAGTAATTATTGAACACTGGTAAGATCTAACTTGTGTTATGGGTACCAGGCCCCACTTTCAGATTTCTTAACAGTTTGGTCTTAATTTAGGTACGTACATTGATGCTTCCAAACAAATTACAAAAAGAAAATAAAGAATATAAAATAATAATAAAAAAACAAAATCTAAGAAAACAAGTAAATAAAAATTGGGTTGAACTTACGTTACTTACGAAAACTATGTTTTCTGTAAGTTATCTCTTAGCATCGACCAAGAGATAGCAAGTAGCAAGAAAAACGACTGACTTACTTACGCAGTCGTTTTTCTCCTTTCCTTTTCCTCCACTATACAAAACATTGGAGTCAGACTAACTTGTGTCGAGTTTCAGAACTTATAGTCTCGGTGAAACCAGTGTGATCGTTGCCCCTTGTGTCGACATCACAGCGACTCATTTGAGATATGGCACAAGATATAGCCTTGTTATTTATTATATGTGTTTTACCTACGGTCACCGCTCACCATCAGACGGAATGTAATTTTTTTTTAGCAACTTCGTTAGTTTAGAGTTTTGCCAACTCCTGCACTAGAGATCAAGAACATACGCGGGTCTCTTAAAAAAATGTGATCCACGAGTAATTGTTTAGTCTCGGTATTTTAATGTTTGTTAAGTGTGCGACACAGGAATTAGTCCTAGAGCGACAATTATATTTTCAAAGAAAATAAAGATAATGCTTTTTTCTACGGCTTCCTGGGGCGAAGCTCGTCTAAAAGACGTCAGTACAGCAAAAATGTATATACCTATTATCGGCATTTAGTAAAAACCGATTATCTTTTAATAGCTAATCGATACCTGCATGTGTTGCATGAATAGTATGGGTAATAAAAATGTGTAATAAAAACCTGTTTGTGCGCGTCCGATGACACTTTGCATACATATCGCATTACTTCAATCTCCTCTGGTGTTTTGATAACACGCCTGAAACATTTACATACAATACCATAATTTATAATTATTTTATTATAATTCATATAAATATTTAAAAGTGTATAAAATATGACATATGTTTAATAAAGGTATTCTATTCTACATATTAAGGCACGACGGTACAACCGCTTAAAATTAGGATTTAGCTTTAACCTGAGATTTTGCTTATAAAGAATCAGCTTAACTAGGAAAATTCCTTTACCATACACAACATCACAGTCAAAGAACCTTGAGTTGTATTCCTGCTATGAGAAGAGAATTTAGATGCCTAATTCCTTAGCAGCAGGGTCTCCTTGTGCTGTCAGTGGAGGCCGAATGTGGTAGCTGTGGTAGATTTGAAATCCGTATTCGAATGCAACTAGTTAGATAAGTACTTTTGCAAGCGACCATAACGATAATCGCTTACTATTAGACTAACGAGATGTAGGTACAGTCGGCCAAAATGTGGTCTACCACCCTAGGGTTGAGGTCCATTTGAACGTCATGAAACAACAAAGTCGATTTCCCCTTGCAATAATATTATGACACTTGTCAGTGGTACTTCTTATTTAGTTGCAAAAAGATTTTCTCGAGAAAGTTCGAAATGTAAGGGAAGATTATATTAGAGCAAAATAAAAAAATAAATAGCCTATTGCATTGATAATAAAGATCAAAATAACATTATTTTAGATCTCACAGAAACTTTTGTCAAAACTGGTAGACCACTTTCTTGGCCGACTGTACATACATTCGAATGTGTTGATAACTCTATACCTCGTGCGTGCGTCCTTGACTATGCAAAGTAGATATCGAGGTATCGCCTCATGCGTGTATTCGAAAACTATTTGAAAGCTATTATTTTTTTCGGATTCAATAATTTATTCAATAATGATAATACCTACACATAGGTATACATTTTTGTCATTAGTCTAAAATAATATTATACTACAATAAATTATAATTATCCTTAACCTGGTACATGTTTTACTTAGGTATACTTTAATCGGCCGACATTGTGCATTCTAATTTAATTTCAAGCTCTAGGTTTTATTAAGTGATTGCCTGAACTAGGTTTAGACCTGTGTTTCAGGCTATTTCTCTGCTTACAAAAAATATATGGCAAGTAATATTAGGGTTTAGGTCAATGTGCATAAACTTAAAATAAATATATATATTGATACGATAAAAATAACTTAGATTACATATTATTACAAATTACTGATGACTTAAGGCTATTTAACAACTATAAGCAAATTTTCCGTATCGGAGTAGGTCAGTGTTTGCAGGTGTTTGGTAAGAATAACATTACATTGTTTATAACTTGGACTATTTATATCTAAAATGTTATGTAATCTATTATACAAAATTGGTCCTAAGAATAAGAAGAATTTATTTACAAAGGCATGTTTGGGATGAAGCTTAGTACATACTAAATCTTTTCGTCTCTTGTCTGGAAGAAGTGGTCTGAATGGAAGTAGTGCATGTTCTTTAAGCACGGTGTGCAGAATAAGCAATTGGCGTACAGTTAGGATATTAGTGGATTGGTACAACTCATAGGTAGGAAGCATGAAAGGTCGAAAAGTCGCTACTTTTGGAATAGCCCATTGAGCTCGTTCCAGTGCTATGCTATGCTAATCATAAGGCTTGTATGCTTTGCTAGTATTAAAGAAACGGAGTATTTAGGTACTTTATTGAATTGAAATAATATAATAAGCATATAAACTATAAAATAGTACATGTAGATATCAAGAGTTATGAGGTATTTTAACCATGAAAGGTCATTGAAAACAATGGCTACTTTTATGGACTATTGTAATAATATCATGTACTTACTTTATTGAAATACATAAATATGAAACTGTAATACATGATTATTTTCTTTATCATATCAAAGACAAAGCGATTATTACGTACTGTGTAATACATTCGATAAAAGTGATAAGTACATTTACATAAGATGTAGATAAATAAATAGGTTCAAGCAGGCTTAAATGTTTAAATACTTACAGTTCTGCGATAATAGGGAATAAAATCTCGTTGTCAACGTTGAAACTGAAAAAATAAAGCGTTTATTAGAAAAACTATAACTATTAAGTTTCAAAATATAACTATTAAGTTTCAAAATGAAGTATATCTAAAGTTAATCTTCACTTCAACTGGGAGAGGCCCATGTCCGGCAGTAGACGTCTTTTGGCTGAGATGATAATAATGACGATGGTGATAGTCTCATGATACATTCGAGGAGTAAAAAGTGTTTTATTATAGCTATATTTTGCCAGCTGTAGTACGGATAGCGTAGTGGTCTAAGTGGCCGCCTCGCCACTGCCCCTGCGCCGAGTGTTGTGGTTTCGAATCCCACACGGGACAAAAAATTTTTTGGTCCACAAATGATTGTACCGAGTCTGGATGTTTTTTGTGTCCGTTTTTTAAATGTTGTTTGAAAATCCTCCAAATTCATCCTAGACAAAATTAAAGATGGGCTTCCACATACATCACAAAACGTGATTCAAATCTTATGACATTCAACCAACAGATAGACTACGGATTTACGAACTTCTCTTGATAAAACAGAGACGAAATTCGAAATTTGGAAGTTACGTAATTTGAATTATAACTTACACACTATTAGATTTCAATTTGCCTAACTTCCCGATTTAAGTCTCTGCTTTATCAAGAAAACGCCTAGCACGATACCATCACCATATTCTTACGAGCACTTCGTTTTAGGGTATTCGTTACATTATCTCTTTACGTTATAAAAATTTTAAATATATAATTTTTAGTTATGTTTATGTCATAGGATTGTAGCGAAATTCTAATTACCTACTTGCTGGCTTTTAGAAGATGTCTATGTTTGTAAAATTCTTCGCATTTATTACATACATGTTAGAAATACGTCACTGAGTATTGTATAATTACCTAATTTATTTAGCATAATATGGTATTTACTTACTCATTGATTCCATCAAACGCCGCCTCCTTAGCAGTGAGACCACTGTCAGTGTTGGGTCCGCTCTGAAGAAAAACGAGGGTAATTAATAGTTTAAAAAGCTATGATATAATTAAAATGCCCGTCAAGACAAATGTAATGAGGTCATAATCGTGTATGTTTAAGATTAGCCATGGAAGTATAATGCTACTTCCCTTCTACCTCCATGAACAGAGTATTTTGTTTGTAGGTCAGTGGCGTAGCATTGGTGTTAGCCGCCCGAGGCGGATTTTTTTTAATATGCCGCCCTCTTATTTAGGTATTTCAATTTAAAAAACTATAACTAAAGAACTTTAAGGCAAGAACAGTCATCAATATTTTGTATTGCACAGTTAAAATATTTACAAGATATTATTACTATTTTTTTGTGAAATTTCGCCGCCCCCTAAATGCGCCGCCCGGGGCGGGCCGCGCCTGCCGCCCCCACTACGCTACGCCACTGTCGTACACACAATAAAGACGTGTCAAATAAATAAATCAGTCTAATACAAGTGTGGATATAATAACAGCATTTATTATAATACTTAGAATTCTAAATATTTTCATGAGGCTGGCTCAAACACCAATACCACATCCTTCAGTACCAAATATGTGACAGTTCTAATCAGTATTCTAGAACTCTTTAACAGTTACAGTTGTGCAAGATACATGTCAATATAAATAAAAAGTAGACCTTTTATTGTAGGTATTTGTAAGTCTATTTAACTTTGACTAAAATTAAATGTAAATAGTGATGTTTATGTTTCATGTAATGGCAACATCAGTAGTACAAACAAACATCTTTCAAACTCATTCCCAAATAGCAAGAAAATATATAAGCTTAGGAAGAGTTGTAAATATATAACATTGCCAAATGTATTTTTAGTCTGTTTAGACATCATTAACCTGTCAGTTATTGGAATGCCAGACATAACTGAAAATTTATTGTGTCTGGTGGCTAATACGCTACTGCAACTCAATAAGTTAGTAGTCATGCCCAATCTTAACAATGTAAGCTAACGCATCAATGTAATCATTTTTATAGTATTCTATCATTTTATATTCTGAATAAAAATCATTAATATTTGAACTTACCAAAGTTAATAATGTATCTGGATTTAATTTCTTGAGTACATCATAAAGCTGAAATGAAAAATCAAAAGTAAATATTAAAAATAGGATAATATTATTATTATTCTATATATGAAATATTAAAAGGAAATTCAAATAAAAATATATAAAATACATGTCTGGTTTAGTCATATTCAAATTCCTGTTACATTGCTCTTGGCTGTAATATGAAAAGCCGGAACAACAATCAATGGTAATGTGATTCCTTCTCAATATAATGATGTTCCCTAAATTAAATTTAATCATAAACAAATGCCTTTCAATATCATAATCTCAATATTCATCAACCAATCCCAGCTACTTTAACTATGCTTGGTGGGAGCACTAGAATATATTTTAATTTGCATCTTTTGGCTACCTTTTTGGTGAGATGGAGAATGAATTCTATTAAAAGTGGTAACACTTAATAGAATTCAATCTCCATCTCACCATCCTGAACATGACTATTATAGATGATAAATTGATAAAACATAGGTCAATTTTCTTACCTCATCTACAAAATACACTTCATCAACACCATATAGTTTCCTAAAGTCATTGCAGCATAATAGTTTGCCCATCCAGACCTCATACTCTTCAGGGAGACGTGGCACAAACAATATTCCTTTGTTGGTCTTCACATCTAGGGCAAAATAACAGCCAGGTTCACGGACACCACACACCCAGGTAAAGTAGGCTTCCTAAAAGTAAAATATTTATTTAAAAAGACATTTACACGACATGAATAACCTCTTTGTTATGTGAGTTTTTCAGTAGAAATACAAAGACAGAATATTCAAACTTAGAATAGCTTTCTGGATGATGAAAAGATCTAACAAAAGTACAACAGGATTCAGTGTTATGAAACTTAGATTTATTCACTTTTATTCGTTCAGAAGCTAGAATCAAGATACATAGAAAAAGTATTATGTACGGCTCCAGAGAACTAAATGTTGATAAATAGTTTAAATGAGTACATAAAAAATTTACTATATATTTTAGAATTTGAGGTGTGTGCAACCCTTCACAACAACAAAGACAATGAACAGTAAAGTGGAGCATATTATAGAAAATCAATCAATTTTCAAATAAATAATAAAAACAGTACTAAAAATCCTTAATTTAACATATTACTTTCTTCGGATATGGTCCAAAGAATTGTTGAAATCATTAAAAGAAGAGTTACAAAACATTCACATGTCTTTAGAATAATAAAGTTACTTGTAAGTGGTAAAACTATAAGGTATAAATTTCATAAAACAGTATATCAGTAAAGTATTGTTGGGTTCTGTTATCTCCTTGATTACATTAGTTAGGAAATTAAGGACTTTGTACTATTCTGCAATTGAGTAATTTATCAAATTACAAATACCTGTCTAAACACATATTGAATATCGGTATCATAGTGGTTAATGTCTTCACCGCCTTGCAAAACGACTACTTGTCCACTTTTCAGCTGTTTTGCTAGCCTAGCTCTGTTATTCGCGAACAGAGTCAGCGGCACTTCGTAAGTTCCAGGACCCATAGACCACGTAGCTGCCATCTTCGTTGACAAACTGATACTAAACACTCTTTGTACTGTAAACTTAGTTGCCAGCCGGCACAATGGAATCCTTTGACACGATAAGCTTAAACTATGTAATTGATAGAGATTGCGATACACGTTAACGTTCTGCTTGATATGAGAAAACTTATTTGACAAACATTGTTTACTGATTATATTATATAAATGTTTTGTTTTTAACATTTAAAAAACCCAAATCGAAAGATTATTAGTATGTAATATTAAATAATAAAAATATTTACATTTTGCGTAAATGACAATGTCATAATTTTAGAATACCGTAAGCTTTTACTCTTTGCCGTATGTGCTGAGTAATATGAAAGAGAGAACTGGACAGTCCGATGACAGAACTCGATTTGAAATCAATCAAATATATGTTTACTGTCGGATTTGTCAGGTAGGTACCTTACCAAGGAATCCTTATTAAACAAAGCGATTTTTCTATCTAAATTTGCGTCCCTGTTATGAGCTATTGGAATTCCACTAATTTTTCATGATTTTGTAAGCTAGGTATTGCTCCAAAGTTGCTATTTTTTAAATGTTTATAAATCTATATCATCTCAATACACTATCGTGAATAATTTCTTCAGCATTAACGTAGAGGCATTATAATCTTCGGATAGGATAGTAACACTTTTGCTAAAGCGGATAGCAGAACATTTGTCTCGTAAATAATAGGTATTCAGTTGTAACATTTATTGTTCGTTAGACTAAAGCCAGTCCGAGATATACCTTAGACGGCAGTTCAGCATCCGTTATCTTTTCGCCAATGACGATTACTTTTGTATTATATATCGATCCATTATACTGTAGAGATATATCTCTACAGTATAATGGATGGATAGATCATTGAGATGATGTTTTAACAAACACAGAATGGTTTATAAATCTTTCAGATGGTTGATTCAGAAAATTGCAGAGGTAACTGTTGATTCAGATAATTGCTATTCTGTAATTAGCTGATAAATAAACTAATTTTAGGGGTGAAGGGAGAAATTCTCAATAGGTATATACATGACTATTTCGAAATCCGTAGAAATTATATTCTACAGAACCCATAAACCTATTTGAGTGCTCTTATTTTATTTCTGTCATTCGCGAATTGCAATGCATGTAATCTGCAGTGTTGCCAACTCCCATAAATTCGAGTCGCTAGGTTCAATATCAAAAGTCGCCAGAAAGTCGCTAAAACTCGATTTTTCAGTAAAGAATTACAAAAAAAAGATCAGTTGCTTACCGTGGTAGGTTCAGTCTCTCATTCCCGAAAATTTAAAGCTCAGCCTTTAGAGATTTCATAAATTTTTTCCATATATCTCTTGGCACCATATTATAATTCTGTGTCGAGTTAACTAAAAATGTATTTATTACAAGTCCTAAAATTGTTTTGATTTATACTCCAAAAGTCGTCAGATAAGTCGCTAAAACATATTTGTCGACAAATCTTTTTTTTTTTATGTCGCTGAGACTTAAACGATAGGCGTCACTTCTAGCGACAAAGTCGCTAAATTGGCAACACTGGTAATCTGCCAGTTGTAACTTTATTGAGTTACTAGTGTAAGAAATATTTGTTATGTGTAGTTGCCATATATAAAATTAATAAAGTCAAACAAGCCAGCTACTTACCACTAGATGGCACTAGTAGTAATGTTTTAAGTCAGCTGTTAGGCCAAACATAATAACCGTAATAAAGATTAAGGCACGAGTAGAGCACGCTTATCGTATTTGTTACTTACAGCACTAGTAAGATAGTAATGTTACTCTAAAATTGTTGTGCATATACAACGATGACTAATAGCGGTTATGAGACTATTCCACGTATTGCTGCAATTCCGGATCTGAGATTTCAATACTTTTACTGTTGACTCATTATTATTAAAAGTAGGATAGGTAGATATTAATTTGTAAGTTTACAATCAATAGTGCTGGTGATGAGTCAATTCATATTTAAGATAAAACGTAAAAGTACATGACTAAGAAGCATTTTAAGTTTATTCTGCATGTAAGATAATGAGGAAAATTACCACGTGGATAACTACAACTTAGGTACTGTTATATATACCGTTACAACATAGATAGATAGGTAATAAAGTAATTGTTTCAAATGGGTTTTACCACTGAATGTTTTATTATGAATACAGGTGTAAAATAAAAGAAATAAATAAAATCATCAAATATTTAATAGACGAAAAATAGATCTAACACTGAAAGGTTGCGTAGATTGCTATTTTCAATATTTTGTACAGCTAAATTCAAGAATGTAATTCAAAAAATTTATTTCTTGAAATTTATTCCATTTATTACTTAAACCTTATCTAAATCACAAGATCGACGATAAATTAAACTACCTAAAAATCACAAAATGCACTAAAACATGCACACATGTAATATTATAATGATTTTTATACCATATTTGGTACAATTGTACATAGTTACTACAATGATGAAATAAAGTATTAGCTAGATAGGAATTTTATATAACTATATTCTACAAATTGTCTAGGTTGCACATTGACCGTCACAACAAGTAGATACTTTCTGAAATCGCATTGTACAACGTGTAAAATCGATTTTACCTAAACTACTACATGCGAGGAAGTAACTGTACTTGTTACAATGTAATTATGTACTGTTATCTCTACAATCACTTTTTGAAAGTTTTTATACACTAACAATGACCTAATTGAACGTATAAGTTAAGTATTTCGCTAGTGAGTAAACATTTCTAACGAAATAGGTATCTGATGTAGGTAATGTAGATCATTAATGAGAGATATTTAAAACTAATAAAGCAGTTCACTTAAACATAGAAACAATAGGTAGGTATGAAAGATGACGAACATTTACTATCGAATACTTTAAATAATTACATAAACAATAGTTAAAGCTCTTGAATTATACTTCATATTAGCTAATTTAATAAGTTGGAAATGTCTTTAAACGCGACATTCAGTCAAGTTGTAATAATTAAAAATAAGTAGGTACTTTAGAACGCATAACAATACTAAAGGCTAGTTACGTCATTCAGTACTTTGATCATGATCAGTTAAGGTCACTATAAAACGAAGAATAAATATTATGATTGTAGAGTACGCGCGGCCATTTTGGTTCGTTCTCGTGACTCGTGTCGTGCGGGACACGTCATTGGTGTAGTGGCTATCTCCTTCTCGCACACACTCCGCATATAGCACCATTGTAACCCGACACGTTTCTTACACACAAGCGATTTCACAACACGTTCGACACTTTCACAACTAAAATGTTTTGTTTATAAATTATGAATCTACAGAGATTTCATGACACGGTTGTTTCTTTTCTTGTAATCTCCGAACAGCCTCGGCGACAAGGGCGCGTTGCTCCAGCAACCTTTCTACAAGATCGACAGGTTCCTGTTTTCTAATGTAGTAAGGTGCAGCACGAGCTCGAGCCTGCAGGTGAAGCTTTTGTTTCAAACCAAGGGTTAGTTCCTCAATCGCTGGTAATCTACTGGGTGCTAGCTGACGACCTTCAGTTTCAGAGGAATGACGAGTGTCATATCTAGACCTCTCTTTCAACATAGTGAAGTGAAGAACAATTTGAAATTTGATAAATTGATTTAGCAAGGAACTAGAGATCTCACCGGTACCGTGGGCGGCGAGCAACAACGTTTGCGAATGCCGAATGAATGAGCGAGTGAGCCAGTCGAGTCGACCCCAGCGTAGGAAAGACAGGACTCAGCGGGGGACAAGTGAGGGGGGAGTAATGACGTAGTCAGATGCGCAGTCGTGCCGGGCTGTATACAAACAATACGATGGACGTAAATAAACACAAGACAGACTCGATATGCCTGTATTGTGAACGGTGTTATCTCTGTGTTAGTTGGGTTAGCTATTCGACCGATTGCCTTGTCGAATTATGAAAAGGTTTCAATAAATACAACTATAGGAGACAGGTAGGTCGTACGCTCAATAATAAGTATAATAACAGACGTGTAGACACAAACGAATGCTTTATTTACAACTTGTATGTATGTGGTGAGTAATGAAAACAGCATGAGTAATAATAATAACAACTAATAACCTCTATTTGAATAATAGTCATTATTTTCTCTGAAGTAAACAATTATATTTGGGTACAGAAAACGTAAAATACCGAGCTGCTAAATTTAGCTAAAATACGTACCTATTTAGATTTTAGAGCAATTTTAACTTGATTATCATGGCTAATAAAATTACCTAAGCGTGCAATGTTAAATAAAGTGGGAATGTATTTCAAAATATTAATCATCATTTTCGTATACTTGCCATAGTATGATCAAGTTTATCGTTAATTGTGATTATTATAATGAAACATTAATAGGCATCAACTTATGTGACGCGATGACGTTGATCTGTATGATGCGTAGTGTGTCTCGTGTATTCGGTTGAAACAAAAACTAAAAACGGGCAATGCCCTCGGTTTTTTCCAGACTATGATCACGTTGAGTTCGTTTGATGTTTCATATTATGATTGCCTTAAGTTGTACCTACACTACTTCATAATTTCATTTTATTATCTTTTTCTTTTCATTGAGACTTTACGCGTTACTTGTAAATACAATAATAATATGTTATTGTTAAAATGTAATAGATTTAGGTCATTGTTGACACTCAGAATAGCTACCGTAAATGAACCTACTACACATATAACATTTCAACGAAATCTGCTAATAATCACATGGCAAATAATTACTAAGGTAATTTTACAGCAACCGCCACACACATGGTATCATTGACTCCTAAATGGTGCGAGCGGCGAGCGCTGCTTTGCTTTATGTAAGCAAGTTTTTACCCATTTTACCACTCCAGTGTCATTTTACAAACATCCTATACCTAATATAAATATCCTTGCCACGAGGTTTACTTGTAATAAGTACTTATAACATTACAAACGATATGTTGTTAAGTTTAAATTAATAAAATAATTCTACTAACTGTCTAGCATCTATTACATCTATTAATAAAGTGGTATTTCAATAATGTTTTGCACGTTTCTAGCTGTGTCAAGAGCACGTGTTCCTCTGTATATCTTACCAATAGTTCCAACGATAATATTATAGCTAGTTATACAGTTAACGACACATTTAGAATGCGTGTTTAACAATTTTGAAAGTAGGTAACTAGGAATTTTGCGTTAGATTTATATTTGAAATAACTGCGGGAAATTTAATATTGGACGACAACTTCCTCTACTTTGACCTTCAAATAAAGATAACACACGTTATGTACTGCGTTTAATTTTATTTTATAATCACTGGTTACGTGATCCAAGTAGTAAAATGATTGGAACAATAGTTACAATTATGATTTTATGATATGCCTATTTACATAAACGTCCGGCAAAAGTACCTATTAAACGCAGCTAACTCCTTAATTCAGACTTATTAACTACCTACGTAATTCTTACATATTTGTTTTGTTACATTATCCTCTCTATGATTTACATGTTCCTATAATATTCAACATAATTCAAAATAAGGAAAGGTTTCAATAACAATATTATTATTGTAAACAGTTTTAATGCCTCGACAAGTCAGCAATAATGAACAATCATAGGTAGGAATTGTAAAAATGTTGAATAAACAGTTTTTAGTTATTATAGTTTATAGATGTTGACATAAACAATAGGTAAACTTATTGTAATCATAATTATAGTTAACTAGACAATGAAATCAGAGCAAGGAGATATATTTCATAATTCATTAGTGCAATTTTATTGATCGAACTTATCAAAATAATCTCTCACGTGTAGGTACGTATTTAAGTAACCCTATCGAGTAATAATACTGAAATGAATATTCAGTCCTTATAATCGCAGTATTAAGATAATATTACGCAACATACAACTGTCTCAATCACATGGTAATATTATTATACACTTTTGTTGTTGTAATCAAGATTAAACTGGTATACAACGTGACATTTTAATAAGTAGGTAAAGCGGTTATGTATGTATTCATATTGATGTTTACATAAAATGTCTACCTAATAATTTTGAGCAACACATAATCGTAGTAAAACATTTGTGTACTTCAAGAATTAAGTGTAACGACAAGACTTAATATAAATAGTTCTATTTTATTATAAACTTCTATTTATTACAAATTTATTAGTTAAATTGATAAGATATAAGAATTTATATTTATTTCGTATCAAACTTGTAGTCGTATTAAATTTAATGCGTTTCAGCTGGTCTCAAAAACGTGTTTACTAGTATAAACTTGATTTAAATATAGGTATTTAAATCTATAACTATTTATGTTTTGCGAATCATACATTATTCATACAGAAGGTATATTATAATGTGTGGGTGTAAATTAACATTATTTACACTCTTATTATTTAAAATCCATTAAGTTGTATTGATTTATAAATACCTGTATTTAGTATTACATACTGCCATCTAGTGAGAAATAGCTAAACTAAATTGTATATAGTTCAGCTATTCAACACATGGGTGAGGTGTTCTAAGTAATTTTATTTTATCTGTGGCTACTGTTATAATAATAATTGTTACAATCAAAGATATTGTGCCTATAGAAACCTATAGATACTTGACCTATACAAATATCTTTGGTCACAACCTGTAGCCTCGGAGCATGGAACTATTATGCGAAACCATCGGAGGAATAAGAACTCTCTCCTAGTATGCAGCATTGCCAGAAACATTACATTAATTTTTCGTTATCCAAAAAATTATAAGACGTCAAAATAACGCCAAATATTTTAATTAATATGCGATACATATTAATTAAAATATTTGGCGTGATTTTGATATTATTGTTGACTGATAATATAAGCTATGTAATAATTATTTTTCTGGTGATGTCAAACGGTGCCTACCTAATCTATTTTATTAGAAGCCTCTATAAATAGCAAATAATAATTATGGTCATTTGACATCAAAAGTCAATTGTTGTTCATCACATAGAGGTAGCTTGCGCAGATTCTTATTTAACGTGATATACGGACAGACGATTCTGCCATTTTAATTAGTAGTTTATACTTAGTATTACTTTCAAAGCCTTTTTCTTTGTTTTTACGTGGTGGAATGCATTGGCGCATACCCCTCCGCGGAGGCGGGCGGAGGGGTTATGTCGGACTCACCCGGGAAAAGATGGAGATATCCCGGTAATACCGACTAAACCTACCACGGTGTTCCTTCTCACAATCTATGGCCGGGGCGCAGGGATCACTCGCGCATTCATCCTGCAGCCCCGGGAGATTTGGGCCGCCTGGTTGTGGCAACCTCATCGCAGTTTTTATAATTTTCATTCATTGTTACTTTCAAAGCCTAAAGATTGGTGGACGTCCTGTACTAACCTAAGAGTGCATTTCAAAAGAAGATAATATAGATAGAAAAATAATAGTTTAAAAAACTAAAAAACACGCATGTAAAAAAGCGTGGGTACACATACATACATAGATTCACGCCTGTTTCCCAGAGGGGTAGGCAGAGACTACGGATTTCCATTTGCTACGATCCTGACACACTTCTCTGGCTTCATTCACTTTCATCACATTCCTCATACACGCCCGTCGGTTCAAGGAGCTCTTAACCTGGCCTTTGTCCAGGACGCCTCCGATCTGGTCGAGAAACGTTCGCCTAGGTTTTCCTCTTGCGACTGTTCCATTCACACTAGCCTTATAAACTTTCTTAGTCAGTCTTTCCTCGTCCATTCTTTCTACATGTCCAAACCAGCTTAACATACCCTTTTCTATTCTTGTAACTATATCCACTTTCATGCCGCATCTCTCTCTAATCACACTATTTCTTATTCTATCTTTCAGAGTCACACCACATATGCTTCTCAACGCTCTCATTTCTACAGCATTTATTCTGCTCTCATGCTTCTTTTGCCATACCCAACTTTCACTTCCATACATAAGTGTGGGCACTAATAGTCCTCTATGAACAGCCAAACGTGCCTTTTCGGATACATTTCGACTGTTCATAAAAGCGCGTAGGGCTCCATTCACTTTGTTGCCAGCAATCGTTCTCCTTTCAATATCTCCGTCATGTTTACCATCCCTTGTAAACAAAGTACCCAAATATACAAACTCTTTCACTTGCTCCACTTTTTCTCCATCAATCATAATATTACACATCGTCACGCACTCTTCCTTTTCAAATACCATTACTTTCGTCTTGCTTACATTTATTTTCATTCCTTTACTCTCAAAAGCACCATGCATAATAGTTACCATCGCCTGCAACTCTTCCGCCGATGACGCAAATATTACTTGGTCATCGGCATAAAGAAGACATTTGACAAGTAACTCATTCATTCTTAATCCCCATTCACAATCTTTTAAATCTTTCAAACAATTGTCCATGTATAGGTTAAACAGCCAAGGTGACGCTACACATCCTTGTCTAACACCTTTATCGATGCTAAACCACTCTGTGTAGAGTTATCAAAATATCTTAGAAAGCACCCCAATTATTATTAAATTATTATCTACATTGGTTTTTTTATAAAGCGTGTTTTTAAGTTTTTTTTAAGCTATTATTAACTTTTTTTCAAAAATATTGCATTGTCATCGGTCCTCGATAAGTGTGCAAAGTTTCAAATCAATCCGTCGTTTGAAAAGGGTGAAATTTGAAAATCATGTTCAAAGATTTCGTTACATAGATACATACATACCAAGCTAAGCTAAGCTAAAGCGTGTTAAAAAGTAAAAGATGTTTACAATCTGTGCTAACGATATCTATGTGAGGAGTTTTTTGGGCAGCGAAGATTTCAAGCGCGTTTAGTACTGACCTTAAAGGAGTTAAATATGTTGTGGAGTAGGAGACGTTATGATAGAATAGGGTGAAGAGGGCATCCACTTCACCCTATTCTATCTTAACGTTTCTTATGCATATAGCAATTAGCAGCTACTATTTAAATAGCTGTGCTATGCACACTAATCAATATCAGTGTAATGACTAATTATCATTGCACTCTAGACGCTGACGATTGGGTATCTAGTAAGTTGAGAAAGATAAGTAGATTAAATAATAAGAAGCGGTCAGGTCTGTCCAGAGGTATTTCTCTCTTGCACTTACTCTTTAGAAGAATCGCTGACAGCAGTGGGATCTTTACCCCTTGCTCTTACTCGTTATTGACTCGTTTTTGAAACGACGGAAATGCTTGAGTTATGCATCTGGTAAGTTTTCTTCTCCCTAGCCTTTATTATTCTCAAGTCACTTGAGGTCGGCTTTCTAGTCTAACCGGATTTGACTGGCTATCAGTTTTTACACGGAGCGGCTGCCACCTGACCTCCGCAACCCGAAGGCTAACGATACCCTAAGGCTAGACCAGTGTCAGAATATTAGAGGGCACTGACTTCCCAATAACGACTGCTATAGATGTTCATGGCAGCCGGGGCCGACGGCGACGGCTTAACGTGCTCTCCGAGGCACGGAGCAGGCGATAATTGTCAATTAATACGCACATCATTTCGAAAAGTTATATAACTTCCGAAAGTCAGAGGTGCGCGACGTGGGTTCGAACACAAGACCCTTTGCATTGCAGTCTGTTGGTCTCCCCACAGAGGTATCGCTGCCTCTGTTATGCATCTGGTAAGTAATACTGTTAAAACATGCACATCTCTAATACCACTTAAAATAAAAATTATTGTTACCGTTGGCATTAAATAATTACTTTATTTATAATTATAGAGAGCAAGCAATGACTTGATCAATCAATATTGAACTTTTAAAGCGCCATCTATGTAATTGTTATATAACTATCGTAAAATAAATTACACTTGCGCGTATAGATGGCGGTGTAATAAATTTGTAATATCGTAAGAAAATTTGTCCGGGTACCAAATGGTATACTCTTACATAAATTCACATAATCTTACGTATGTACATAGTTGCATACACTCATTCTTGATGATACCCAAGTGTAGGGATTTGCAGAGGTATATAGGTATATTGTCAGTTACAAAACGCATTCCTTAGTACCTAATTTAGGTGTACGTAGGGTAAAAATGGGTATTACCGGTCACTTAAGTGGTATTAGTGGGTCTCTTGATTTCGTTCTTTTCATTTAAAAGCGAATATATACTTACATCAGTGGTACCTACACCACAGCATGTAGTATTGACATTTGATTTGGACAGAAGTACCATGAATACTTATACAGCTTAGAAGAGACATACAAGTTTTCTTCACGCTTAAAAATTGGGAGCTGGTCTGTAAAGTATTAACGAAATAAATTATTATATTTAAATAATAGTAATGACTAATGACTGTAGTTATCTAGAACATTTGGTTTGCCTCAAATCGTCCGAAGTAAACACATTTACTACATGTACATATTATTATGTATAATACTTAAGCTCCAAAATACAAAATATAGTTATACCTATAAAGCTCATAGGCATATTCCCGCCCGCTCCGCTATTTTGTTACCTAGCGTTCCAAAACTAAAATTAAATATTATTATTATTTTTTAAATCTTTCCCAAGGGCTCCAAAAGCTTATGTTAATTTATTTATTTAAAACCTCTGATCTCCATACATTTATTCCCAGGAGCTCCAAATTATATTACAACATTAAATAAAGACCTACTTACTAGTGTGTTCCCGACAGCTCGTGGTAACGATTTTTATATTGAAGTATTGACTTTTTCTTGGAGCTGCTGGGAATAAAATCTCAAAGTACCTAGATAATGTTTTGGAGCTGTAGGGAACGAAATTGGTAAATGTGGCTTTATTAATTATTTGAATATAAAAATCCTTGGAGCTCCTGGTAATGAATGTATGGAAATGTGAAGTTTGGAGAACAATAGATTTGGAGCGCACAGGAAAAAGCCAAACCATAGTAATGATACCTCAAAATATTTTCGTTTACTTTTACTTTAATATTAAAATAGAATTTAGTACAGATATTATCATAAGACAGTACATTACATCTTCCTCGGGATTTGGACAGTTCCTAAAGTTAAAACTTATACTTGGAACTTTGCAAGTAAGTATGCAATTAAAGAAGCAATCGCTGAGATGTTGACATAATAATATACATATATACGAACGAAATAGGTTTCGTTTGCAAATTGTATCCAGACTACTATTTGTAGTGGGATGTTAAGATGAAGGAGTAACTGTTGAGTCTAGCTAGCTTTACCTTTAATCCAATTAAGTGTTATTGAGTTTAATGTCATGTAATAAAACCATTTAGCGATCATAAATTAGTCCTTCTGCGTCACTCTAGTTACAAATTACTATAGAAAAACGTATATCACTTCTATAATTACGAAATTTAATCGACTTTATAATTGAAAACATCAAGTGATTGATCTTTTAGTTATGTCATCTATATAGATGGCTATAATTATACATATTATGTATGTACCTACGTCAAAATACTGACAATATTATACTAATATTATAAAGCTAAAGAGTTTGTTTGTTTGTTTGCTTGAACGCGCTAATCTCAGGAACTACTGGTCCGATTTGAAAAATTCTTTCAGTGTTAGATAGGCCATTTATCGAGGAAGGCAATAGGCTATATATCATCACGCTAAGATCAATAGAAGCGGAACACCAATGAAGAATGTTTCAAAATCGGAGGGTTTTTTTCCTTTAGAGAGCTTCCGCTGCGTGCGCTGCGTAAACAGTTAAAGTTTCGCAAAAATCTTGTATGACACAATTGTTCCCCTTTAAAAGTTCTAAAAAAATGTCCGGGACAGCATATGTCTATCGTTTAAGGTTGGCTCACTATAACCTTTTTTATGATAACCAAATTTGTTCTAAAATAATTTGCGAAGATGTTTTTATAAACATGATAATAATCCTTATCCAAATAAATACGTTATTCATCACAAGTATTTAATTTAAAACAAAATTGCCCTTTACATCATTCGATTTCAATGAATATCTCTCGCAGTTTTAAAGTAACATACGCAGCAAAATAATGATCAAGTTTGTACTGCGCGCGCATTTATGTTGTGTAAGGCCGGCCGAAAACTGCGAGATACCATGCTGCGCGGCTCAGACGCGTGGTCATGGTCGGCTCCTTACGGAACGGTACACGGAACATCACGCTACGACCCACGGGGCCGGCGCAGTAACGATAAACGCGGGTGAAACCGCGGGAACATCTAGTCTATACTAATACTATAAAGCTGAGGAGTTTGTTTGTTTGTTTGAACGCGCTAATCTCAGGAACTACTGGTTCAAATTGAAAAATTCTTTAAGTGTTGGATAGCCTATTTGTCGAGGAAGGCTATAGGCTATATAACATCACGCTTCAACCCACGGGGGCGGCGCACTAACGATAAACGCGGGTGAAACCGCGGGAACATCTAGTCTATAATAATATTATAAAGCTGAACAGTTTGTTTGTTTGTTTGAACGCGCTAATCTCAAGAACTACAGGTTCGATTTGAAAAATTATTTTAGTGTTGGATAGCCTATTTATCGAGGAAGACTATAGACTATAATTAATATCACGCTACGACCCACGCGGGCGGCGCAGTAACGATAAACGCGGGTGAAACCGCGGGAACATCTAGTGTATTTATAAGAGGCTGTTATTAGCTTGATTAAGATAATAATTTATTTATTATTATTATACGTAAAAAAATGTAGGAAGTCGTTTAGTGCCAATTCAATTATTACATAAATTATTTTTCTATCCCAGAATTATTTTTCGTAGGATGACGAATAGATTTTTGACATTGTGAAATATCTAAGCAAGTTATCATCAAATACGATTTTGTAATAATTATGTTTTGTAAGCTAGCTTTTTATTTTTTTACAAGATGTATAATAATAGCATATATTATGTATATTAGACCTTTTAAGAATAACGGACAATCTCTTTTAGCTTTGATAATTACCTACCTTATTTAAAAATTATTATGTTTTGATGGGCGGTTATACTCTAGGCTACCAGTCTCAGTTAATATTGGCCGCCACCGTGACCGAAAATTTGGTCTGGAGGACAATTATACAAAATTGCGGCAAATACCCTACAGTCCTTTCTGCTTTCGAGTATAGATACGTAGGTACCCTACATGTCTTGTAATCACTATGTCATAAAAAATAAGCAAAGCAAAGACCCCTCCAATCTTATTGGTGCTTACGTAGTAATACTTGGACGACCTCTAATCATACAAAATTAATTTTACTGATTTTTCCAAGTTTTCTATTTAACAGTATTATTTTTATTTTATTTTATAATAGGACAAATCATTACTATGCACTGATTGTAGGGTTGACTTATTCTGACCGACAGTAATACTAAATTGGAACTATTTTAATAGACGATTGTATGGCCCTTGGTTACCTTGAATGCGACAGACTCTCGTCAAGACCTAGGTCATATTTAATTGTAAGAGCTAACTAGGCAGTGTTTTGAATGTATTAAATAAAAACAGTGCGAGGAAAGCTGCATGTCTGTAAGTTCTACATAGCTGCTTACGAAGATAAGTAAAATATGCAATCAGCACTGAACCAGTCAGTGCGGTGGACCTTGGCATAAACCTTCATATATTGAGAAGAGGCTCATGAGCTCAAGAGCAGTGAGAAAATTTATGTTCAGGACTGATGATATTATATTGAATTTTTTTACAGCCATATTTAGAAGACTTGCAAGAGGGAGTTAATATCTAAAAAACCGGACAAATGCGAGTCGGACTCGCCCATTGAGGGTTCCGTACAAATTTGTAGGTACGGTATTTTTTTAATTCTTCGTCATAAATCGAAAACTATACATCATAAAACTAATTAAAAATAATATGTTTAAGCTTGTGCCAATGAAGCCCTTTTATACGATACCCCACATGACACGGTCAAATCAATTCAAAATTTGGTTCGCCGTTCCTTGCATAAAGACCCTATTTTTATGATTTCATTACAAATGTATAGTTTTTAGATTTTTCCCTATACATGTAGTATAAGCCGGTATTACTTGCCAAATTTCATAGTTCTAGGTCAACGGAAAATACCCTATAAATTTTGATTCCCTTGATAGTGTCCAAATATACGTTTCTTGCGATATAAACGACCGTATCTTTTTTTACGTTAACTTAGAAGTTTGATGTTTTCACAGCTTCACGAGGCTGTAGACCTCAGTATATCGTTTTAATTTCAACTCGATACCTCCAAGCGTTCTCGAGATAAAGGGTCTTGACAAACAGACAGACGGACAACAAAGTGATCCTATAAGTATCCATTTTTTCCTTTTGAGGTACGGAACCCTAAAAAGTATACAACTAATACAACAATGCTGTAGGTATATATAAAAGATTTACAGAAAATTTATGAAAGCCTTTTGTACGATATTTTTAAGAATAAGGCCGTTAGTTTACACATTAAACATTTGTTCACAAATACTTTTATGCGTACTGTAAACAGTAAATTCTCGTTAGAATAATACTTTTTGGTATTAAAGCCAATATTTGGTTCGGAATACAAAAAACCTCTTTAGAAGTTATGAATGATTAAAAACCAAAGATATTTTGTAAAAACGTTTAAAAACGCTTTGTTCATTATTCCGAACTACATTGTAAATACAATTAAGTCCTTATGACAAACCACGACAAACTGTGGCACACTAAGGTATTTCTCCACTTACTCGATCGGGTATTGCCATTTGGCAACGGCCATTTGTTTATTCTTTTGGATTATCTTGGTGGCGCAGCGGTGGCGAGTGCAACTGCTGTGCATTAATGTTTCGGGTTCAAATTCAGAAACCGACAAATAAAAAAATAAAAAGTGTTTTTCTGTCAAGGCATTCACAATAGCAATCCGAAAGGTTCTCAGTCGGTATGTAAGTAGTTAGTGCCTGGCGATGTCGGTGACGGCTTGTGAAACATATAAAGGCAATCCAAGTCAATTCAACAAGTCAGAACAGAGATAATAAATCTCTGCTCTGTGATGGAATGGTATCATAAAACACAGATCGTGACCCACTGATAAACTGTAATATCGATCGCCCTTATCGATTGAGATAGATTACATCGATTGGACGATAGCACTATAAGTTAATCTAAGAGCGTTCGTCGTTTTAATGCGACTTACAAATAGAACATCGTAATTCTGTATTCTTAAGACTTGTGATTGAATTGTTGCTGTTGTCTTGCTAACAGAGTCAGGTTACCTAATCCCGGCTCCCTTTAGGTTCTGATACCTATATTGCCTTGAGTCAAGTCCTGGCGATATAATCTATGCTAAATATTATAAAGAGGAAAGATTTGATTTTTTGTTTGTTTGTTTGTAAGGATTTAACTTGAAAACTACTCAACCGATTTTAGTAATTCTTTCACCATTGGGAGCTATATTATTACCGAGTAACATAGGCTATATTTTGTTTAAAATAAGTATTATTACTAAAATAATATAACCTACTTACGCGAGCGAAACCGCGGGGCAAAGCTAGTAAGTAAATTATATCCCTAAAGGTAGTAAATTGGATAGTTGCCTTGGATGCGACATAACCCAGGCTCTGCCAGGACCTAGGTAATTTTTATTTATAATATCTATTATGCAGTCGTCGTAATACAGTCCACATGAATAAATATTATCTATAATATATCCACTCAATCTGTGTGGTTCTTTCCTCAAAAGACCATTTCAGACACCAATCTGCATAGTCTTCACATGATTTGACCAAGATTATGTCTGGACTTTAAAAGAGACTGTGACCTCTTGAGTTTGTTTCGGCCTTTCTTCTCAGAGTAGTCAGATACGAAATGCCGGCCTCATCTAGTTTTCAAAATGTGATTGACATGTAAAAGTGTTTCTACAAACCTACTTACAGAAATAAATCATTATTATCATTATTATTATTATTACTAATATTATAAAATATGTTAAAGTTTGTGAAGATTAAGAAATAAACATCCAACTACTGTTTGGTAATCAATTTGTCATTAACTATTTGGGTATTGTGTTTGGGTAAAACTTGGCACACAAATAGACCATGTTCTAAATAGGATGATTTTAACCTCTGTATGTGTTCTCGTAGGATTTTCGCAGGCTAAGCCGCGGGCTGGCATCAGTTACATGTCAAAATATATATTTATACTTTCCTTTTTTCGTGCTGCAATTTAGGTGTATGTAAGTAAGTATCACGTTGCCAAAGCGAAGTGGGAAAATACTAAGATTTCAAAACCATAAACAAACATTTTAAAATTAAAATATAATAATATTTTTAATCGAGAAAAGGAAAAGACTAGTGAGGTCGAGTATGCGTAACTGTTCCCTACTTGGCCGCTTTGTTTACATGCTATCATTAAGGATAGCATATAACGCATGTGTAGGTACTATAATCCTTGTTTGCAATAAGCAGCAATGCATGAAGTCGATCGGTTAGATTTTATATTATGCCGCGGTCCAACTGTTACCAAGGTGTTACCTCACCATACCTTAGAGTTGTGCACATTCGATAAACTTTCTTATCGATATGTAAAGATCATCATAATGAAATTATAAAAAATGATCGTCATAATTTTATCGTAGGTATACAATTTAGTAAAGGTATATAGGTTACAACTCTTCAAAGATTTAATGAACTCATGTTTTTCTATATAAGATGATTGAGATGATTACCTTTATCAAAGTGGTATGCATTATTATTCCAAAACGATCAGTAATGTAAATGTTTAACTTGTTCGTAAATGATAACACATGTTTTTAGTTAAATATTGTAATTAATAGAAGCATCTATAGATAATCTTCATGGCATTAAGGATAAGTATACTTTGATATTTAGGATAAGATTTAGGTCAATAAAATGAATAATAGTCTAATAAATAGACATTTTTAACATTTCAATAATAACTGGTGACTTATTTGTGACAAAGAATAAAATGTATAGAACGTTTGTCACTAGGATCTCGTATACCAATATTCGCTATCTAAATGACCACATACCAACTCACTATACTATACCATGAGTAATCTTATCATACTTTATCTATTAGGTACATGCGAAAATAGATCAAATGCTTACTGATAACAGTCTTAACTATTTGTTTGATGGTGTCTGGTAGTTTATTTTTTATTAATTGAAAGAAGAAACTCTTTCGTACATCACTAGTGGTAATGTTGCGCAGACAAGCCACTAAAATGTCGAAAGAAAGTGAACGCAATAAGCGGCGACCGCGGCACAGCGTCAACTCGGCAGTATGCTCAGATGCCTTCGCCTTGGTACTCGTCGTATCGCAACGAAGACGGTTAACGCGCGAAAATCAAACAATGTTATATCGTTTAACTAACATAGGAACTATGTTATGAATAAAAGTTGTTATTTAAAATAAAAATTAACAGATTAAACGTGATTTTCTTTAAAGTATTTTTGAGTTTTGTTGATTTGATTAATAGTAAACATGGATTTGGATAGCGATGCATCTCGTGAGTCGCATGTTCTTACCGCGCGTCACATAAGTGCAGACAAAACTCTTCCAGAAAGCAACAATGAAATTAATTCGACGCTGTTGTGCCATAGTTACAGCAATTATCCAGATTTTGCATCTTACTACTCAGGTAATTTTATGTTTCTTGCTATAAATATTGCGAAACTGTGCCATAACATTGTTTTGCCATAGTGAAATTGGTGAGCATGCATAAATACTACCGATCCTTGTAACAAACAAAGTTTTCGCTAGAGACTTATAAATTACTAGCTTTTGCCCGCGGCTTCGCTCGCGTTAATTTAGAATTTAACAATCAATTCGGGTTGTACTCTGCTTGTAATAATATAATTCAATCATGATTCGAAAGAAACGTGGCGTCATCTATTTTCATAAGTACATTATTGTTGTTTTCCTCGGGAACAGTAATTTTTTTCGGGATGACAGGTAGCCTATGTCCGTTTCTGTACACCTGACAACGTATATGCAAAATTTCAGGATGATCGGTTCAGTGGTTTAGGCGTGAAAGTTTACAAACAAACAAACAAACAAACTTATTTTCGCTTTTATAATATTAGTTAGGATTAGGATTAGGATGCCGAGATTCCACCAATATCCCAGCGATTCCTGCGTCCAACTGTATTTAACAAAATTATTATTTTATTTGACAGATGCGAATGTATGATATTAATAGGCATCTGTCGGGTTATACACCCGCATATAAATACAAGTGGAATGTTTAAAGTCTTACGAAATGTCTGAATCATGAAATCTGATCCATAGTTTTTGTTAATTTATTACATTTTAATGAGATTTTCTCTTTTGACCTTAACCTTGCATTTATATTTTCATAACGTCTCATAGTAATATGTTATCATTTATATTCAGTTTGTAAAAATAAATGAAGAATTACGTACCTATACAACAAAATGGATGGAGATGGAGGGATGTTGTGGGGAGTGAGAGGAGATGGTTTTATTGGTTTCGAAAACCAATTTCGTTCGGTAACCTCCTTTTAGCCAATTATGAATATTATGTTAATATATACAATACTGTACTACTAATTGGGAATACCCTTATGTATCGTTAATATCAATATCGGACCCATAACACTACTTAGAATAATAAATTTATTAGCACGTGGAAATCAGTTGTCCCTGTTCTGAGACAACAAGCGTGTAATGTTTAATTATTAATATTTACAGTCTAAGATATAAATAAAAAACTATTGCGATGATGAAGCCTGTGGGCTTTGGCGGTTGCGTATGTAAAATGTCTCCAATTTGATATATCGAACCAGGTGTTGGCTTTAGAGGTGCAATTTTAATCGGCGGCACCGACATAATTATTCGATTCCAAATCGAGTCTCGTATCGTTCCTAATTTTGTTAGACCACCAGCCAAAATGTATTACATATTAAAATCTATCTCCGTAAAAATTGCAAAACACATGCATATAGAAATCGCGGCTAACCTTTTAACCGCCCCACTTCATAACAGTTGTCGTGCCCCCAGCGCCCGGCACAGTGAATCGAAAATAAATACCTACAAAAATAAATACTTATTTTTAGGACTTCTATTTATGAGACTAAAGTGTATTAAATTGTAAATTATTACTTAATTATCCTTTTACACAATATAAACATTTTTTTTTATAGAAAACACCGTAATTAAATAAAAAAGCAGATTAAACGAGCTGTGGTATCTGGTCGGAAATATACGACGCTGGCGAAATGGACACGAAAATATTTGTCGGATTAATCCGACGTAAGCGGTTAAAAGGTTAAAGTGATGTAAATATTAACGTAACATGACATAATAACACGCCGGTATAATTTTGCATAAAATTGCAGAATTTTGTGACAAATGACAGGGGTTAAAATAATGTTCTTGTTTAGTTCTTGATGCGTGAGAAGAGATAGCGCGTTCGAACGGGGAAATTCTATGCCGATTACTATGTAGTTCCAGACTTCGAGCTAGTATTGGGCATTGCTCGGTTGAAAAAAACAATTGTAACTTTCCGACATCTGAATCACCAAAGACTAGGTCTTCATCTCGATTCAGATGTCGGACAAGTCGTACCAACAAAGTAGTTCGGTTAAAATCGATTGTATCTTTATTATTGTTAACTATTTACCTCTTTATAAGTAGAATTACCATATAAACGATCGTGATTTAATTGATCGTGGAATCTTGATTGTTTAGCGTCACTACACAAAGGACTCGTGACTTGTATTCTGTAGCTTTTTGTAGCTTTATATTGTTGTTTCCAATTAACTCTAAATTTGAATTAATCCTATGTAAACAGTTCTGCTTCCTTGTTAGGCTAATAAAGTAATAATCTTCAAATTATAGATAATATTGTTTTATTTTAAAAATATTTTCTCTACCGCTAGGCACTAGCAATAATGACAGCGGTGCGATGGACTTTACAAAAATGAAAACAACGGAAACAAATAACTTTAAAGACTTGAAACAAAAGTAGCAGTGGAAGTGAATGTGAATCAATGTTAAATATAAGACTTTAATGTATCATATACTGAGAAATAATTCTATACTATTATATTCTAACAACTATTGATAATAATAAATGTTGTTCTGTGTGAGGATCGAAGCTATAACACACGGCGTAGTATCCGTGGCGACCACTTGAAACCACTACGCCACACATGCAGTCAAATAATTATAATAAATCATATTTTTTTAAAACGTTAACTTGAAGACGAATTCTAAAAACTATCGCAGAATTTAATCGCGATGACAGTTACGCCTCGGTTCTATTCAAGGGACTAACTTTCCTAAGCAACATCACACTGTTTTGTTTTTAACTTATAAATAGCAGTGCTAGATTGCGATTGACATGATGTCTAAGTAGGTATAAACAAAATTTTAACAAAAAAGAAAACCGACTTAAAAAAAAAATATTCTAAAACTTAAAATGCACTAAAAAGTTAATAAATAATTGCATATTCTTGTGAATAATTAAATTATTGTTATTAATGGAGTCGGTGTCAGCCAAGGTAGGTTTGTAACTACTTAAATGATGAATGAGATGTCTTACTATAATCATAACATAACATTGGCATGCACAATCGGCTGACACCGACTCCATTAATAACAATAATTTAATTATTCACAAGAATATGCAATTAGTTATTAACTTTTTAGTGCATTTTAAGTTTTAGAATATTCTTGTTTGAAGTCGGTTTTCTTTTTTGTTAAAATTTTGTTTATTTCTCGATTTTTAGTGAATCTTGCCAAAAATGAGAACATCATTAATGTAGCCGAAGTCAACCAAATACACATTACTCGAAAACGAATGGTCAAATCTTAATCAAAATTAAACGGGAAGCACCAGCTTTCAAATAAAATAAAAAATCATCAAAATCGGTTCACCCAGTCGAAAGTACTAAGGTAACAAACATAATTTTTTTTTTAAAAAGATACATTCGAATTGAGAACCTCCTCCTTTTTTTGAAGTCAGTTAAAAATGGTAAAAGCTGTATACTTCCTTAATTTTATGTACCTTTCAATTATTAAACGATGAAGATATGAAATGATGAATAGGTACATGCCTATATGAGTGATAACAACTTCCTTTCCTTTGCGAAAAATAATACGTTTCCTGAATCGTTAAGGGTTACCTTTAGTTGGTTAACCCTAGTAAGGTTCAATAAAAAGGTCAAGGGGACTTACATTCGACACTTACTGTGTCTATTGTATTTATTACTTTACATAGTTCTTTTATCATCTGACCAAGATACCTTTTTCATTTAGCCCATTCTCGAACATCATTAGTAGGTACTTCACACGATGGTACTTTATAAAATATTAATTTGATCGTTGTATCTATATAAAGTATCTTGACATTTATCGTATCATTAACCGCATTCTATATACTTGAGACAAACATATAACGCAGTTCATTAATGAGTTAAACCTATAGGTATACTGTGTATATTATAAGGAAACAGTTAGCTATATTCTTAAATTTTGTATTAGATCATAGTCAAAGTCAAAAATAATTTATTCATTTAGGTCACTAAGTAACACTTATGAACGTGAAAATAGGTTACTGAGTTTATTGGATTTATTGAATTTACGTTCATGTTAGTTGCAAGGTTCAGACAAGTTGAGCCTATGAGAAGTTACCTGCAATAAACTCTAGGCCACTCTTTTAAATCGCCATCAAATTACAAATATTGAAACACAAGAAAAATTATGTATTCAGCAAGTTAGACTGTTTTTGTTATAGACTAGCCATCCCTCGGAAATAGTACCTATACTTTTTCTCGATCTAAGGTGTTCTATGTATTCCTGACAACATGCATGCGCAATTTCATGATGATCGGTCGATTAGTCAAGGTATAAAAGGGTAACAAACAAAGAAACTAATGCGTTTATAATATTAGTTAGGATATATAGCAAGGATTTTATATTCAAACCTGCCATCATGAAAAATAATATCTTAGCCTTAAAAATGCTTAAGAAATATTCGGCATCAAAATCTGTGAATGTTTTAAACATACATATGTAGCAGCCTCTGGTTTAAATGATAAAGAAAAATAAAGCATTCGATATTTGAAAACAATAAATTTTTTTTTCTCCTTAAAGGACAACTTCCGTACTAGGAATAATTCCTGTGTCGCGGGGGACTTTATAAACATTCAAACAACGGACACAAAGAACACCCAGACTCGGCACAACCATTTGTGGATCACACAATTTTTGTTCCGTGAGGGATTCAAACCCACAAGACTCGGCGCAGTGGCAGTGGCGAGGCGACCACTGAAACCACTAAGCCATCCGTGCAATCGATCTTTGTAATTAAATTTCGTTCATTGTTTCACACATTCAATAATTATTATTAACTAGCTTTTGCGCGCGGCTCCGCCCACGTGGTACCTACATCGATAAAAAGTAGCCTATGTCCTTCCCCAGGTTTTAAACTATATCTGTACAAAATTTTATCCAAATCGGTTGAGTGGTTTAGCCGTGAAAAGGTAACAGACAGACAGAAAGACAGATAGACAGAGTTACTTTCGAATTTATAATATTAGTAAGGAAGTAAGGATTATAATTATTGTGTCTTCTTAAGGCTATTGTTTTGCGTTTGTTATTTGAATCTGTCTGGGAGGCACATGTTCTATAGCCAATATTTTCAGGGGTACAATTTAGTCTATTTATTTAATATTAAGTCTATATAAAAAGAAGTAGTAGTTTATTAGTAAATTGCATAACTACACTATTTCATACATACATACATAGATTCACGCCTGTTTCCCAGAGGGGTAGGCAGAGACTACGGATTTCCATTTGCTACGATCCTGACACACTTCTCTGGCTTCATTCACTTTCATCACATTCCTCATACACGCCCGTCGGTTCAAAGAGCTCTTAACCTGGCCTTTGTCCAGAACGCCTCCGATCTGATCGAGAAACGTTCGCCTAGGTTTTCCTCTTGCGACTGTTCCATTCACACTAGCCTTATAAACTTTCTTAGTCAGTCTTTCCTCGTCCATTCTTTCCACATGTCCAAACCAGCTTAACATACCCTTTTCTATTCTTGTAACAATATCCACTTTCATGCCACATCTCTCTCTAATCACACTATTTCTTATTCTATCTTTCAGAGTCACACCACATATGCTTTTCAACGCTCTCATTTCTACAGAATTTATTTTGCTCTCATGCTTCTTTTGCCATACCCAACTTTCAGTTCCATACATAAGTGTGGGCACTAATAGTCCTCTATGAACAGCCAAACGTGCCTTTTCGGATACATTTCGAATGTTCATAAAAGCGCGTAGAGCTCCATTCACTTTGTTGCCAGCAATCGTTCTCCTTTCAATATCTCCCTCATGTTTACCATCCCTTGTAAACAAAGTACCCAATTCCACTTTTTCTCCATCAATCATAATATTACACATCGTCACGCACTCTTCCTTTTCAAATACCATTACTTTCGTCTTGCTTACATTTTTTTCAATAACATATATTTAGTAGGATCAGAATACAGAGTTTATTCGGTATTATGAGTTAGTAGGTAATTACTTAATACATGAGCATGGCGATAGCCTAGTGGGAGATCGTTGGACTGCCATGCAGAGATCTCGAGATCTATAGCTGACTTATCGAAGTTATGTGCGTATTAAATAGTTAATTATCGCTCGCTTTAAGGGTGAAGGAAAACATCTTATTAAGGAAACCTGCATGTTTGAGAGTAGGTACTTCATAGTGTTTTCGAAGATATGTGAAGAAAAACTGCAACAACAGATGTTAAAACTGACAAGAACACGCAAAAAAAAATTACATTGTTATGGGTGATTTTAATGCAAAAGTTGGAGCACCAAGAAACGGAGACGAAATCGTCCTGGGTCCATACAGTATAGGAAAAAGAACAAGAAATGGACAAAAACTAATAGAAATGGCGTTTGAAAACAATATGAAAATACTAAATAGTCAATTCAAGAAGAGAATTTCTTATAGATGGACATGGATATCGCCAGATAGTCGGTATAGAAATAAGATAGACTACATCTTAACGAACAGACCCAAATTATTTGACGACTGTGGCCATTTAAGTGACTTGTAACAGAAGGCCGAACATAATGCCATTAAACGAGCACATTTTCTAATTCCGTGCTGCGAAATTTCTTAACAGAATAATATTTCATGTTATCCGATAATCAAACCCAAAACCTAACTATCGACCACAAAAATAAGCAGAAAGAAAATTTAATCATACAACATTTCCTTTAAGAGGATTAATTAAATAAACAATAAATTGTATTTGGCGTTATTACTTACTAGCTGACCCGCGCAACTTCGTCTGCGTCACATAAGACAAATTATTTTCCCCGTTTTTGTAACATTTTTCGTTGATGCTCCGCTTCTATTGGTCGTAGCGTGATGTTATATAGCTTATAGCCTTCTTCGACAAATTGGCTATCCAACACTAAAATATTTTTAAATTCGAACCAGTAGTTCCTGGAGATCAGTGCGTTCAACCAAACAAACAAACTCTTTAGCTTTATAATATTACTAGGTGACCCGCGCAATTTCGTCTGCTTCACGTAAGAGAATTTTCCCCGTTTTTGCATAATTTTTCATGAATGCTCCGCTCCTATTGATCGTTGCGTGATGTTATATAGCCTAGCCTTCTTCGATAAATGAGCTATCCAACACTAAAATAATTTTTCAATTCGTACCAGTAGTTTCTGAGATTAGCGCGTTCAACCAAACAAACAAACTCTTCAGCTTTATAATATTAGTATAGATAAGTATAGATTTGGCTGACGATACTCTAAGGCTAGACCAGTGTCAGGATATTAGAGGGCACTGACTTCCCAATAACGACTGCCATAGATGTTCATGGCAGCCGGGACCGACGGCTTAACGTGCTCTCCGAGCCACGGAGTAGGCGATAATTGTTAATCTATATCTTCTATATCTATATCTATACTCTATACTTATAATAAAACTGTAGAGAGGTCAATTCTGTACATTGAATATATATTCAAAATTAATATTGGAGGATGAATGGTGATCGATACTGATGACAAAAATGCAATCAGTAAATTTTTTGTCTGTCTGTCTGTCTGTATGTGCACGGATGGGTCAAAAACTACTGAAGGGATTTTAACCAAACTTGGTACGATTGTAGTCCATACTCCTGGGCAGGTTATAGGCTATATAACATAACGCTAAGACACATAGGAGCTGAGCAGTGACGATAAATTTGAAGCAAGTCGGACGAAAATGCGCTTTCGAGCTCTTATCCTCGCATACGTTCATCATACACCAAAAGTATGTATTACAAAGATGATGGTCTTCAAAAGATCTACAAAAAAGTCCTTAATAGTATATATCTATCTATCTTTTATAAATTAGCCACAATAACGTGTTTAATCGTTAGGCATTTCTTCAAAGTGTATTAAAATACATAAATATATTGTATTTCACATAGATATATCTTTATCAAACTCCCATATTCAAAAAGTACACTTTAATATTTATATTATAAAAAAATATATAGGAATCAGTTTATAAACACACAAGATATATATGAAATAAAACTTCCAAATCTCGCCGCGCCAGTATGGGTACGGCTATACGGTTGATTTTTGTTTAACGCGCGAAACGGCCATCCGCTGCATTTATAAAAAGGCGGGGGCGCTCACGCGCCGACTTCACTCACATTTCGTTTGTTTGGTTGAACGCGGTAATCTAAGGAACTACGGGTAAAAATTAGAAAATATTTCAGTGTTGGATAGCCCATTTATAGAGGAAGGCTATAGGCTATATAACATCACGCTACGACCAATAGGAGCGGAGCATAAATGAAATATATTGCAAAAACTAGGAAAATTCTCTTATGTGAAGCAGACGAAGTTGCGCGGGTCAGCTAGTCAATAATAATTTCGAAAAGTCATGTAACTTCCGAAAGTCAGCGGTGCGCGACGTGGTTCGAACTCGACACCCTTTGCATCGCAGTCTGTTGGTCTCCCCACTGAGCTATCGCTGCTGTATAAAATAATAATAACAGCCTCTTATAAATACATTTAAGCTTTGACCACCAAAGTCATTTATCTTTGTAACTTTAACATAAACTTAATGTAATAATATTATGTCAGTATTTTGACGTAGGTACATACATATGTAGGTATAATATAGCCATCTATATAGATGACATGCAATCAAAACATAATGATACTAAAAGATCAATCACTTGATGTTTTCAATTATAAATTCGATTAAATTTCGCAAATAATTATAGAATTGGAATACGTTTTTTCTATAGTAATTTGTAACTAGAGTGACACAGGGGAGAACTAATTTATGATCACTAAATGGTTTTATGACATGACATTGAACTCAATAACACTTAATTGGTTTAATTGGATTAAAGGCGTTCATGTACATCTGTAATTTAAAATCTAAATAGCTAGACTCAACAATTACTCCTTCTTGATATCCGATTCTGACACAATTTGGAAACGTCAAACTATTTCGTTCTAATTATATTATTATGTCAACATCTCAGCATATTTTGCTTCTTTGGATACTTACTTGCAAAAACCCAAGTATAAGTTTTAACTTTAGGAACTTTTCAAATCCCGAGGAAGATGTAATGTACTACCTTACGTAATATCTCTACTAAACTCTTTTTTATTTTCAATAATAAATACTAAAAGTAAACGTAAACGAAAATATTTTGAGGTATACTATGGCTTAAATGAGCTTTGTATAATTTATCAGGTTAAGTGTATCTCGGAACAGTAGTATTATTCATATAAATGTTTTATGTAGTAATTGTATTTAATTAGGACGATTTCAGGTAAACCAAATATTCTAGGTAACAATCATTATTCCAATGATGTAATAATTGCTTAAATTTAATCTTTACAGATCAGTTCCCAATATCTAAGTGTGATAAAAACATTAATGTCACTTCTAAGCTGTAGTTTTCTTAATTATAACTAGCTGTGCCCGCGGTTTCACCCCCGTTTATGATTACTGCGCCGCTCCCATGGGTCACAGCGTACCTAATGTTATATAGCCTATAACCTTCCTCGATAAATAGGTTATCCAACACAAAGAAAAATAATTTTTCAATTCGGACCAGTAGTTCCTGAGATTAGCGCGTTCAACCAAACAAACAAACTCTTTAGCTTTATAACATGGCGGCGCGGGAGTGCGCCGTCAATACAAATGTATTTAATAAAAATAAATTAAATAAGCGAAGGCAGAAGAAGCATTTTTTGGGCATATGGATCTATCTCTTCACACTGTTTTCCTTCACTCGTGATGCAATTAAAGTGGTTTTAAATTTTTTGCAGGAAAACACTTAACATGAATTTGATTCTCAGATAATAGAATGTAAGTAAACCTTGAGTAGGTTTTCGGTTACAAAGGACTTTAACCCGTCAAGTCTTAAGTATATAATTATTATCCAAACGTGATTTCTAGTAAGATTCGTATTTATTATCGGTACTTGTTATAGTAATACCTATGTTCCATGATTGATACAACCCTAGCAATGGCAGCCATTTTATGAGACAGTATGAGTTGTAGGTATGCACCTTTTTTGTAGGTATTTCCAGTCCATATTTATATGTCTATGTTTGTTAGTGAATTATTATAATAATAATAATAATATTCTACCACGTACACACAACACCATCTAGCCCAAACTAAGCAGAGCTTGTACTATGGGTTCTAGACAATGGATAAACATACATATATACCTTTTTTTTTTTGTAAATAAATTATCAAGTGAAATTGAATTCTAAGACTAATTAGTTCGACCTACGTGTTTGATTGAGACAGCATTTTAGCTTGATCGTTTACCTAATTTGAATTACTTGTACAAATTGTTTGTGTCTGGCAATTACAACTGATTTGTGATAAAAGAAGACTTTTTATTCGGCTCTGATTCCTAAAAACGCCCACGGTATCCACGATGAGTTCTGATGAAGGCTCTCCTGCGCTTACAAATATTAGTATAGATTTATGAAATTCCTGTCATAACCTAATGTCAATATTATATACTGTGGTGTACCACTGATGTAATGGAATACTAAAATGATCTATTCGCTTGTAAATCAAAATAATGAGTTCAAGAGAGTAAGAAGACCTTGCTTCTAAGAATAAATTATTTTTCCTTTTTAACGATTCTTATGCATCTTTCTCGGATGTACCTATGTGTGATACTGTATATTATATATTAATCGACGCTTTACGAGAATGTCTCAATCGTTTAATGAGTTCTCACACATCAACCGAAGTTAGGAATGTAATGGCTCGTTACGACTAATTTAGACATGCCGTGCTGGAAAGTGTCGTTGGTGCTAGCGTACTATTTATAACCCATATTAATGTACAATTAACTTTACTGAATTAAAAATTACCTTTTTGTATAATATTATTTATAGCAGCATAGTACGTCTTAGTATAAAACTGAATATATTTGTCTAGAATCAATAATTTGTAATTGTAGAAATGATTTTGAGCTTGGTACCTAATACTTATATTATGTATTTTGTTTCAAAATTAGGAATTACCATTACCTCATTACCTACTAAATAAGTTTGTTAATTTTTTTATTTATTTACTATTCGATTTTTACTTATATAAAAATGAAAGAATATAAAGCTATAAATTATTTTATAATAATTTATAATTTTCTTTCCTTGGTGAGACCAAGGAAAGAAAAAAAAAAAAAAAAAAACAAGCTTGTTTTTATATCTAAGTATCGTAGTTCGGGAAGTGATAATGGGTTTTTCTATTAGGTACGAAATTCTACTCATTCGTAGTTTTACTTTGTCGATATACCTAACTTGTTTTATAAACTTTCACACTTCGCGTGTGTAAACACACCGTAAGTAATAAAAGCTACAGTAATTAACTAATCACCTCACTTTAAGGTCCACGTCATAATATTTTAGAATAGGGGATCGTCAAGCTAGGGTTTCAATACAAACGGTTACACCAACCGACGGCGACGTTGATAATAATCCATTAGCTGAACAATATTGGCGTTATGTTACGAAGATTATAGTGGGTACTTTAAGTAATAATAGTCTATACCGTATCTAATAGAAAGGTGAGCACATGTAATTAGTAGGTATATGAAGAATGGTTATTATTATAGTCTATTTGTAGAAATAGATAATTTCTTTGAAAACCCATGGCGTTTTATATTTGATTAAGTTATAATTGGTGATATTGTGAAAATCTTTAAAACAAGAATAGCTTTACATTCCATCCTAACGGCAGATTTTTCAATCGTGTATAGGTTATGTGAGGAGTCAGTTTCACAGAGGGAATTATTTGGCATAATACTCGTCGATGTGTCAAATTTATTCCTTAGTTAAATTTTGACTGACGTATGAAAAGTAAACTCTTAGAGAATCATCTTTCTTGACGTTTTCTGCCCAATTATGTCACAAATTCACTCGCGGAAGCACGAAGGAAAGGGATACGCATACGCATCTTGCAGACGAGCGTACTTATGCTTTGATGATATAGGTACAATACGCCAGTGGTGTAATTAACATAACACGTCATTACGCCTACGTATCTTTGATATTTCAGACAGAAAAGTATGTATGTAGAGTACTTTTGTGTAAACAACTCACATATTGCAACTATAACAAAATCCTAATCAAAACGATACAAACAGCGGGTGGTATAATACTTAAGAGTGGGGACATTGCCGCTGTATTGACAGGTTGGCACTTAAAAAGATACTTGCCGGAGCTTATAGAAAACCCCTAACACGGTGTATCATTATAGCCGAGATCAGAGACCCAGCGACCGCACAGAGGCCCTCTAAATCCAAATAGAATAATACTAAGATAAACCTTTAGAATGCGATGTCTTCTAAGAAGAAACTAAATACAAATAATTAGAAAATAGGAGGAATCATATAATATACACATACTAGCGACCCGCCCCGTCTACGCACGAGTAGTAGGTACAAAATCTCAACAAATTAATCACCTAAACCTTCCTCATAAATCACTCTGGTGAAAACCGCATGAAAATGCGTTCAGTAGTTTTTGAGTTTATCGCGAACACACGCGGCGGGGGACTTGTTTTACAATAATAACTAGCGACCCGCCCCAGCTTCGCACGGGTGCAATGCTGATACTAAATATACTACAGAATGTCTTTATATACAATGTGCACAGTTTTTTTGTCATTAGACAATACAAACATGTTTTCTTAGGCATGCGCCGCCGACCGGGCCCCCCGGCCGGTACCACCGCAACCGCTATGTCCTTGCATTTTAAATCTGTAATATCTTCGAAAATATTCATTTAAATTACATACTGTAAATGGCTATATTGAGCTATATTAAATGTACAATGTATTTAAGTTACTTAATTGGATAAGGATTAATGCTGTATTGCTTAAATCGCTTCGTAAATAAGCCATTATTTCTCGTCAAAAGTAAAGGATAAAAAATGGTTATTGTGGGTTATCCCTAGGATATAGACATATACCATTATGGACTTTTTTGTAGATCTTTTTAAAATGTACAATACTGTACTACATTATTTTGATCTATCTCGTAGGGTTCAGGCAGCGTTTGCAATGTAAGCGGAAAAAAAGTGTTTATTTACGACATCACATTAGAAACCTCTAAAATTATCAGTGTTTCTCTACTATATTATGCATGTATTATACATGTAAACCTTCCTCTTGAATCACTATATCTATTAAAAAAAACCGCATCAAAATCCGTTGCGTAGTTTTAAAGATCTAACCATACATAGGCACAGACATACATACTATGTAGTGATATATGAGGAATGCTAGCCCCACCACCATGTGAACTAAAGTGGGAAAGAAAGAGATAGAGATAAAAACACGTGTGTTTAGAAAAGGAGGGACATTGTTGTTCTAAATAACCTAATAACCTGACGTGCCTTAGCGAAAAGTGAAAGTAGGTATACCTACCATATTTAGAAATTGTTCGAACGTGTGTTACTGCGTACATCACCGATTATCGCAATGTAATAATTTATTGTCCTGTTTAATGTACTGTACTCAAAATAAAATTAATAATTAAAATAAATCAAAATGCACCCACAATAAATCCTGGATTCTCATCTAGGACTTAGAGTAGATGTCGCTATTCTAGTTATTTGACAAACCTTTACTCATAAAGTCATAAATCATAATACATTAGTAGATATTACTACTAATACAGTATTATATTATCTGTTTTATTTCTAAAATAATAATGATTACTACAGATACCTATGAGATATTCTTGAAACTTTCGGTCTTCAAAAACGGTAGCATGATTTATTTATACTTACAACTATTAAGTACTTCGCTCGCGTAAATGTGGGTTTGCAATAGTTCTTTTTTCTGGATGAAAGGTACCCTATGTCCTATTCTGTACCCCTAACAACGTGTATGCAAAACTTTATGTTGATCGGTTGAGTAGTTAAGGCGTGAAAGCGTAACAAACAAACAAACTCATTTTCGCATTTATAATATTAGTAAGGATAAGGATAACAAGTATTACCCAATGTAATAGTGTAGTATCATCTATAATAAGATTTCATTGTAAGCTTTTATTTTTTATTAATAACAAATAAAGTACACAGCTAATGAGAACTCCACAACACAGTAATTTGTGTATCGTGACATATTACTGACACAAATACATAATTATAGTAAGTGCTATCTAACCTTTGCAAGAATTAAAAAGATTAGAAATTACTTACATTAAAGAACGAACGCTAAAAATCTATAATTAGTGATCCAATTATTTGTATCCCGTCGCGTCGGTCGCTTACTCTGCGCAAATAAAAATAAATGGTAAGTCGTCGTTGGTGCTTCTTATTTTAGGAAAGTCAAAACTGTACATTGAATATTTTTTTAAAAGAATACTTGGTGCGTGATCTACAATCGATATCGAAGCCAAAAATATAGTTTTTAGAATTTTTGTCTGTTTATCTGTTTGTCTGTATGTATGTCCGGGCTAACTCAAAAAGTACTGCATTACTTCAAATTTTGCATGAATATTACTAACAGGTCGGGTCAACATATAGGCTACATATTATCACGCTGTCACCTACGGGGGAGGAGCTGTGAATCTTTATTTTTCTAACGCATTCTGTGACAGCATGTAACCTAACGACGCATATTTAAATGTTGTTTTTGAGTAAGCCATGCTATTATCTAGCTTTACACTATAAATACTACGCCATTTAAGTAACTTGGGCACAGAAATATAGTTGGGTTCCGCGGCGACAAACACTTTTTAGTTAAACTCTACGCGGACGAAGTCGCAGGTATCAGCTAGTAATAAATAAAAAGATTTATTTGACACAAAAGAGAATACATTCACTGTGGGTACATACATAACAGCACGTTTTTTTTGGATGAAAGGTACCCTATGTCCTTTTCTGTAGCCCTGACAACGTATTATGCGAATTTTGAGTAGCTAAGGCTAAGGCGTAACAAACAAACTCACATACACATTTATAATATTAGTTAGGATGTAGATTGATAGCTAGACACAATACATAGAGACTCGTATCTAATTATGTATTACTAGCTTTTGTCCGCGGCTTCGCTCGCGTTAATTTAGAATTTGACAATTAATTCGGGTTATACTCTGCTTGTAATAATATAATTCAATCATGATTCGAAAGACACGTGGCGTCATCTATTATCATAAGAACGTTATTATTGTTTTCCTCGGGAACAGTAATTTTTTTCGGGATGAAAGGTAGCCTATGTCTGTTTCTACACCTGACAACGTATATGCAAAATTTCAGGATGATTGGTTCAGTGGTTTAGGCGTGAAAAGGTAACGAACAAACAAACTCATTTTCGCTTTTATAATATTAGTTAGGATGATTTTTTGTCATCTCTATCTCTTAAAAAACAAATATAATCGGCAAGCAGCGAGTAAAGTAATTTAAATATATTATAATGAGTATGTGTTTATTAAATAAGATACGTAAGCAAAAATTCTAACTAATATTATAAATGCCAATGTAAGTTTAATTGTTTATTACTTCTATACTAATATTACAAAGAGGAAAGATTAGATTTTTGTTTGTTTGTGAGGATTTAACTCAAAAACTAATCAACCGATTTAAAAAATTATTTCACCATTAGAAAGCTATATTATCACAGAGTAACATAGGCTATATTTTATTTAAAAAGTACTGTTACTAACATAACCTTACCTACTTTTTCGCGAGAGAAGCTGCGGGCAAAAGCTAGTAAGTATATAACATAATTGACATAACTTACTTCTACGCTAGTGAAGTCGTGGACAATATTAAGTGATGTTACTTATATTATATTCAAAATACATGACTGAAAACATACATTTATGTTTATACACCTTGACATGTACTTTTTGGATCAAAAACAACTGTTTGCTAAATTAAGTTCAGCTAATGGATTATTTATCAACATGCCTTAACTGTTTGTTCAGAAACCCTAACCTAAGCATTACTGATATAGCTATACACCTATTTCAGCCTTGAAACCTCATCATTAGTAAAACAAAGAGAGTAATATTGATGGCGTGGTTGGTACTCAACTGGTGAAAGCTCGATAAACCATTTTGTGAGTTAATGAAGCTTATAAATAATTATAAACTAGTACCAGACTAGGCTTCGCTACACTCACGACAAGATTAAATTAGTTGTGACATTCCTTTGGTTGACTTGGAACATCTCATAGATCAATGAACTATTAAGACATCTTTGTAATCATTGTTATTTGATGCTGGTCTGTAAAGCGAAGGTTAAACTGAATATCCATATTAATAATTATATAGTGGAGAGTGGCGTAACAGTGTGTTTCGAACGGCGAGTAAAAGTTCTGGGGGTTTAATTTTTTTTTTTTCAAGGCATCTCTCTACCTATGTTTTAATCGTTTGTCGCTGGGATCCCGACAAGCATTTAAAGATTCGAATCAAATAAACACCCACACTGTGTGTGGATCTCACAAATTGTTGTCCTGTGTGGGGATCGGACGGTGTAGTGGGAGCGGCGTGGCGACCACGTAAATCACTACGCTATCCAAAGTATTTACCCTTAATCGTTTCCCTTCAACACGTTTAATACCTTTTACCTAAGGCTTTCTACCTCTAGTTTTGCAAGTGATCGTAAGCTACGATACTGCTCCCCTCTGGTGCCGGATACCTTTTTGACACCTTTGCTGTGTGAAATAAGTAACATTTGCGTAAACATTAGAGAATTGTATATGGTTATTCTTTTTACACTGTTTCAAGATATGTAATACCGCTGATATCGCAGTTTGGTTTACAATAGTATACGTAGTTGTGTTTGGATTAATAACTTGAACGCTATTAAATGGACTTTATGAATAAAAGAATAGGCCACTATTCTTTTATTCATAAAGTCCATTTAATAAATTCTGGGGTAAGAGGTATGGAATGGTTTATTAGTTCAAGTTATTAGTCCAAACTCTACTACGTATACTATATAGTACTACGACCCTTTAGGACACCAGTCCTCACACTGCATGCATTAAAATGATCCTCAGATATTTGTTTTATAACTAAATGTTTTTTGTGGTTTTTACAAGGCTAATGTAATGTTCGCCGCAAATATTGGGATTATACATATCTATAAGTTCCGTAATATTACCGATTATTATTTGGTAAAATTAATGAATGATTATTGATTAGGTATATTGAATGCTATAAATCATAAAACGCAATAATTATTGTACAAATTCAACATCACAAAAAAATATCAAACAAAATTAGTTCGCGGTCGTTAGCGGCAAATTCCTATAGAAAAATATTGAAACCTCTTATGAAATTAGTTTAATCATTTTTGTAATTGAAAACATCAAAGTGATTGATTTTGTTATTATCATCGTGTTGTTTTGATCGGAAATAACCTATTAAATTTAATTGAATCATTTAATTTATACACATGTGATTAAGTATATTAAAGTGTTAAAGATAGACAGATCAATGACTCTATTATTAAAAACTTATGTATTTAAAACACATTTCATTGTAATTCAGTTTTTATACGATTGTGGTGCAGAAGTTTATATTGCCCGCATACCCTGGGTATGGGTGGATGGTCGCCGTAGCTTAAGGACGTTTGCACTGCCCATGGGGTTATCTCGCAAGTTGCACAATTGTCCAAGAAAGGTACCGCAGACAACGTTACTCATGCCGGTAGGAAAACGTTTTCGTAGGATATCTTGAAACCGTGCTTCACGTCGCGTATAATAATATCAGCCTTGCATGTATCTGTCCCTCTGCTCCGCACGGGTCTCTTTTCATTGTGAAAAGAGTTATGCCATATTCCACCGTACTGGCCCAGTGTGAGTTGGCAGACTTCACATATCTTCGAGTACATAATGGAGAAATCTCAGACATGCGTGGCTTACTGATAATATTTTTGGCTGCAGCATTAAAGCAATCGATATTTAACTAATTAATACGCACATATCGTCAAAACGGCAGTCCAATGGGCTCCCACAAGTCGCATGTGTAACTCAGGGATGGTGCAATTATAATAATATTTAATTGTATTAATTTTTGCACCAATAGGTTTGCTCAAGGACTGAGCAAAAGTCGGCCCGGTCCGAGTATAATCAATATTTTGAAGACACTGAATCCGCACGTCCGGGTCGAATCGTAACAACAGTGGCGTAGTTATATGCAACAATAGCCAAGCCGGACTATTTCAAATCGTCACCAAATTCAGGAATTGCTGCTACTATTTATTATCGTAAATAGTAGCAACAATTCCTAAATTCAAGACAATGTAAAATTTTCGAATTTATGATTAATGATAGGGCGCCAGGCTTTTAAGCTTGTACGAAGGTACCGCCTCTGGTCTTACCGACAATCAAATCCAGCTAGCTAGTCTAGGAGGTTTACATTATCCTTAATGCTCATTGTTCATCTCAGGATTTTATGACAGAAAAGCCATTAACATTTTGAACGACCTGGAAATCAAACCCGGAGCTTACAATCGTCAGTTGCGTAAATACTCTGCCTTGTGCCACTTGAACAACGAAGCAGTCAATGTTAGAGATGTAACAATTTTCGTAAACACAGGATACCTTTTCCAGTTATATTAAAAACTGACAACATTTTAATGATATATAATTTTATCACTTCTTTTATTTTAAGTAACCACGTCCGTAAAGAACATTCACAAAACACAGACAGATTGGAACAAGGACAAGAGAGGCAATACAATATCCACTCAAACTGTGGCAGTTACTTGGGGGGAAATACTTCCGCATTGCTGAAGATCTTACTCTAACAACTTTGTGTTGGGTTCCTGCGAAGAGTAGGTCAAAAAAAGCTTTTTGGGGAAATGGTGCCCTGTCAGCAAGAAGGCTGTTTGTTCTTTTTCCTTACGCATAGAGTTGACAATAATAAGAAGTAATATCACTCGGGCGCGGGCGTTGTCAACGGGGATATCCCTGTTGTGGCAAGCGTCCACTTCAGTAACCGCTTACCGTTAGGCTGGTTTCACAGTCGCGCCGACTGTGAAACCAGCATTAGGCGGACCGCATGCTTGTTTTTAAAAATAGTATAAATATCTGTATATTAATACGTGAAGCGAAAACTTTGGATCCCTTTTTACGAAAATTGGGCGGACGGAGGAGTATGAAATTTCGCACACTTATAGTTTATACAGAGAAGATGTGACGAATGCTAATATTTTTTTAAAATTATGCGTAAAAGTACATTAAATTAATGAAAAAACACTACACGCACATAACCATGCATTTGACACACGCAGTCGATTCGCGTTCGTAGTATTTCGGCATTGTTCGGCTGATGAAGTATAATTGTTCGTAACTATGGTTACATATATCAATATATAATGACATATTGGGCCGATTGATGATATATACTATTTATATTATACTATATTTAAGTATTTATATGTAATAAAGAAAAAGAAAACAAAGCTAGCTTACTAATATATAATTATGGTCGACTTTCGACCAGTAGGCGATCGCTAGTAATGTTAAATATCTGTAAATATTGTAAACGTTATGAATATAATGAACTAACAAATAAATTATTTTCATTGTAGAATTCAATAGTGCATAGTAACTGATTAAAAAGCTAAAAGCCATTATAAGATTGTATTACCCACTCCAGTCTGCATTCACACACTTCTTATTACACTTAAACATCTATTGTTTGATTGTTTAATTTGATATGTTTATAATTTTAATTTAATTGTTTTATTTATGTTTACTTATCATTTAATTAGTATAATAAATACATTTTTAACCTAGTTTTAAATTAGCATAACATGTAAGCGTGTTGGTGTATTGCTGTAAGCTTATATTGTTTCTTTATGAATAAATAAATAAATAAATAAATATCAATGTGTCCTGTGCTCAACACAATGACACATGGTAAAATAATCGGGACTTAAAATATGTATGTCTTTACTAGTATTCCTATTAAAACTGACGAATGTGTGCACTTCTAGTGACAATACAAAAATACGTTAAGTAATTTTATGATGGTCCGACACTTACATTTTATCGATAGTTTGATTAATGGTACCGGTGTAATGTAATGGATATATAGAATGACTGCTAGCTAGTAATTTGAGCTTAAACTTCATTTTTACCACACATGACTTTAAAGATCTGGGCTGATTCTCGTAATAAAATCTGTTCAAAATAAAGTTCCGATCCAGTTTAATAAACTTTATGTTGATGCATTTGACGTTTAGTTTAATTTAAGAGACTACCATTTGTGATATTTATAGCACTGAAACAAGATAGGGGTCTTCACTTTATTACGAGAAGTGGACCTGTGATGAAAGACTCACCGCGTTGGGCCTTTTTACCTCCACTTTCTTAAAGCCTTGTAATATGCCCGTGTCCTTAAATTTCTTGGTATAAACTGTGCTGTAAACCTACTGTATATTTAAGTAAATATATATTATGTTTTTCTTTCGTAACGATGACTTGTCTTTCGTCATTAACCTATGTTCTACTTGCCCAATATACTGTAACGCTTACCGCATACACCTACAACATTTAGTAGCTAATAATAACAGTAACTATTTATCTTCTAAAATAAAAAATACTAGAATAGAATCCATTTGACGTGGCAGTACGCTACATTAAGATATTTGCCGCTTACCACTGCTGAAAAACCACAAATCTTAATAATGTTATTAAGATTTCTGTGCATATTATACATAGAAACACCCAGACCAAGACCATCCATGTTCATGCACACAAATGTTTGACTTACGGGTTCGATTCCCGCACATGTCCTGAGGTTTCCCTCAGGTGTGGTAGTCGGTTACACTAACCACTACGCCATCGAGGCTGATTTATTTATAAGAAATGATTCATTACCGTTTATAGAAAACAAAATAAGTAATTTATTTACATTGTAATATTGATGTTGACTATATTGTGGTTGGAAAAGGTATCCATAAATCACGATAACTTATAAAACACTCTCAAATATTAAGAGGTAATTAGGTATTAGTACTAGTGCCTAGTAAGGAAAACACTTAAACGTTACTCAAACTTAAATTCGAGTGTAATTTATAGGTAAGAGCGTGAGTCTGACTGCCCTCACTGCCCTGTTTATACTTGACATGTCTTGCATAATATCTAGTAGTACTAGGCCCAAAGTGCTGTAAAATTTAATCTAGATTGTGTGTTTTCGTAATTGTCATATCGGGCAAAAATTGTAATAGAGATTTACTGTCAAGTACGAGTATGTCGTAGTAACAACACCAAATTTAGTCTAGAATGTGTTGCAATATGTATGATGCCTGTCGTAAACGTCAGTTATATGAAAAAAAAAGAGAATTCTTTGGAAGTATGGCGTTCCCTACCAAAAGCTTGGGATTTCCCCATTATGGGGAATTACAGTATCCATCTTACAGAATTTTATAAGTATTTATTGATATTTTATGGCGTTCCGAGATGAAAGGTCTTTCAGAGAGCATCTGTTGGCAGGTGAATGTATATCGTATCTTTATTGTAGGGTTTTGTACCTACTTTCCCTGCTGTTGGAAACTTGCAAGCGTTGTCATATGCTATTAACCTCTGGCCTGCAGTATACTTCGCAGAAGCAAAGATCAACAAGTATTCGCCAGGCCAGAGCAGAATATGTAATGCAACAATCTAATTGGGTATTCATAAAACACAGTTTTCTGATATTAGGTGAAATTAACAAAAAAAGCCGCTGCGAAACCTATTCTTAGTGAATAATGGGACTCTCAAAATAATGGAATGAAAACGATAATGTCATCTATACGAATAAATAAAATTGAAGTGTCTGTTTCTAATGTCAAAATAACAGCTTTTTATCTAATGCATATGAAAGTATATAACGTACCTAAACGAAAACATCTATTTTTAACATTTTTGTCTGTCTGTCTGTCTGTTTGTTCCGGCTAATCTCCGAAACGGCTGAACCGATTTTGACGGTACTTTCACTGGCATATAGCTGATGTTATAAGGAGTAACTTAGGCTACTTTGATTTTAGAAAAAAAATTGAGTTTACTTTTTAGTTAAAATCTACGCGGACGAAGTCGCAGGTAACAGCTAGTAGTAAATAATATTGCTATCTATTTGGACGTAAGCAAATGTATTTATAATGATATAGAACCTGAATTGGATGGGTTACAATTGCTATTTTATGTACATCTATGAATTCTTTAATTATTTGTTCATTAGCATGTTAATTTACATATCTCATGTACGTCATGTAGAGTTGGCAGGTTATTACCGAACAATCCTACAAGCTGTGCAATAATGCTAATTTTTGCCTAGATTAAAACAATGTTACGCTACATATCCCTAAATGAGTAGGTGCAGTTGCTTTAGCGCTGCGTGATGAATGACGTATCGATAGCTCTTTCATTACTCTTGCAGTGAGACTATAGCATATCCTTTTTCACTACATAATTTTATTACTACTAACTACCTACTGTATATAAGAGGTAGGTTACATAAACGATATACAAGATAGGAAACATTTTCTCTGTAACTATTTAGTAATCTTTCTTAATCTTAGAACCAAAAACTGTTATAGTAAAGACGCGTTATTGTTTGGCAGACAGTCAGTTCGTTCTCGTTCGTTACAGTTATATTGGAAATACATATTTTTGACAGACTATTAGGGAATAAAAATATAGCCTGTTTGGAGACCTTTGTCTTATATCCTGTTATCAGTACAGTCCTATTATCGCTTGCTTTAACGGTGAAACATTGTGACAAAATCCGCATGTCTCCAATATTATGTGATGTCTGAAAATCTGCACTGGGCCAGCATTATAGATTATGAATTATGATATTTATGACCCAACCCTGCTTATATTCAGTTTAGTAATAAGCCTTATATTATTATTATTATATGTATAAAGATTTGCCCGCGGCTTCGCTCGTGTAAATGTAGGTTAGGTTAGTAGTTTTTTTGTTTAAAAAGTACCCTATATCCTTTTCTGTTCAGGGTAACAGAAAAGGACACAACGCCTTTGCAAAATACCATGATAATCGGTCGAGTAGTAAAGGCGTGAAAGCGTAATAAACAAACAAACTCACATTCATAATTATAATATTAGTTAGGATACGGACCAACTATGTATTTAAAAACTATAAAAGCCATTGTATTAGGTTCGAAACGAAATGCGTAGATTTGGATATAGCGTTTTAGAAAATCACGTCGGTCTTTATATAAAGGTAGCGCATTAACTTTTCGGAAGACTGATATAGATTAGTTTAAGTTTACTTAAGTTTTGATATAAAAAGTATATTTCGGCTGCAATCCCACAACTTACTCACTCTCTGACTTTTAGTAGTTACGATGTTACGAGCCTATCAAATGGTTAATTAACGCTCGGTTTAACGGCGAAGGTAATGTCGGCAGGAAACCTGCATATTTGGCTTTAACCTCTTATGTGCTAGCATTTCAGCTATAATGGAAAGGTATTGGCTTGCTTAGATCTATATTCCGATTCGCGAGGAGTTAAATGATAAACAATAAAACTAATCAGCTAAGTTAGCAGTGTCCCTACAGAACTATGAATTGATGATCAGATTGGAAATGTGTCCTATTGATAACTATAGTATCGGGCCATACAACGACCTAAATAGCTGGCGAAACGTGGGTGCAACGCACTTCTCGCGGATATTTAGGCGTGGCACTGATAAGTCTTTGAATCTAATTATGATTACCAACCATAGTGAAAAAGTAAATGATTTTTTTCTCACTGATTGTCTGTAAATACGTCATACTAATATAATTAATGTAAACAGTCAGCTTATAATTTATGAATAAAAACTTAATTTAGTGGCAAATTCTCAGTATTGTTGTATGTTGACACAGGTGTAGAGGGAAACTACATAGTTATCGAGGTACTTGTTGATTTATTGCTGTTCGAACCGCAACAAAAAATATCCTGCGAACCGATTTTTCACGCCGTACGGTGTATTTTTTGGCCTTTAGATTTTTTCATCTTTTTAGCTTTTAATAACTACGGATTTTGCTATAAATAGCCTTCGCAACAGAAGTGGTCACGATCATTGTGCCAATATGGAGCACGTAAGTACTTGCGGAAAACCTTCTAGGCTTTTAAATGATATCTAGGTACCTACTGTGTGGTCTGTGTAGATCGACGGATCGTCATGTATATATCCGTGGGTATAAATAAAATTGATTCATCCTATAAATATATAAATGTGTTATGCTATTATATTATTATTGCAAGGCGCCCTATAGATTCCAGGTGGAAACGGCAATGACACCTTTGTGTTAAACAAACGTTCAAACGCATCTTGGTACCTACTCGGAACGCTTGAAAGGCTCACGGGGTCCGTGTGTGCGTATCTTGTATAGAGAGCTCGCAAAACGTACATACAATCGATGCTTTGCGTAATCAATAGGCTAGTCTTTTTTTGTCTCAAACAATCAGCATTGCCATTCAACGTGGCAATGCTGTCAGTCTTCTGGGCACGTTACCAGTTGACAGCGATGCTGAAGAATTGTACGACGCCTTACCAGTTTTGTTAATATTTCCGTAGTCTTATAATTATTTATATTTTACAATTATTTTGTCTTTAATAATACACGTGTAATATGTTTAATTAGTGTAATAATAATGATAGAGAGGTATAGATAATAGTTTAGGTAGTGTCAGTCATTCATAAAATATAGTGTTTACACTAAACTTGAAGTACTATGTGTATATTGAACGTAAAGTAACACTCGAATTAAAGGACTATTATTAATATGGATTGCTGGGCAATCAGTACATTTTAAGTGCATATTAAGTGTTCTATTATTAGAAGTACCTTGTACCTTTTAAACATATGAATATAGATTTACGCATGTTTTCTGGACTTATTGTAGTAGATAGTGACCTCGGTTTTCCACTTGCTAGGGGCCTGACATAATTATATATATTGCTATATTTACTTGCATGCTTTATATACGCTTTACACACATACGAGTACACATACTTATTCTATGTAAATATGTCACATTTATCTGTCTGTTGCTAAAACGATTCGTTTCTTGATATAGTCACATAAGAGTGTTTATACCGTGTGGCCTGTACCGAATAGCAACGTCGCAAATAAGATTTCGAGCCAATATTTACAAAGTAAAAGGAGTAGAAATATAATTAAGTAGGTAAGTATATTCCATATCCTAACTAACATTATAAAAACGTATGTGAGTTTGTTTGTTATGCTTTCATGCTGTAACTACTCAACCGATTATCACGATGCGACGACTTTGCATATATTATGTAGGTACGTTGTCAGGGACATAAGGTATCTTACCTACGTTTACGCGACCAAAGTCGCACTGAATTGAGTATGATATATTTTACCTTACTCTATAGAATCTATTAATAGATTTTGAATAATTATTTATTAAAAAGCTCAATGTATAACACTGTTCCGATGCTGCCATTCGGAATAGGTCGTAAGGCGTAAACGTTCTTAATTAGAAATCATGAAGTGTAGGTAAAAAGATAACGGTGATATTGTTATTAAATAATTAAATAGAATATATTCTACCTTGTGGTATGCAAAATTATATAACGGTAATTATAATAAATAAAGTCATATAGATAAGTAATAACAACAATTACAAATTTCCTCCTACAAAGTTATGATTTTGATAAAGGGTATTTTTAACATATTTTAATACCTTGACGTACTTAGTGTTTCTTGGGGTTGTATTCGATTTTCGCAGTGGACGTTAATCTAAGCCATTCCCTGCCCACAATATTGCTTTTTATAACCGACTAGCTGACCCACGCAATTTCGCTTGCTTCACAGAATTTTCCCCGTTTTTGCAACTTTTTTCATTGATGCTCCGCTCCTATTGGTTGTAGAGTGATGTTATATAGAATAGAACACTTAAAGATTTTTTTCAATTCGCACCAGCAGTTTCCGAGATTAGCGCGTTCAAACAAACAAAATTTTCATAATATTAAGTACTAGCTGTGCCCGCGGTTTTACCCGCGTTTATAGTTACTGCGCCGGCCACGTGGGTGGTAGCTTGATGTTATACAGCCTATAGCCTTCCTCGATAAATAGGCTATCCAACACTACAAGAATTTTTCAAATCGAACCAGTAGTTTCTGAGATTAGCGCGTTCAAACAAACAAACAAACTCTTTAGCTTTATAATATTAACTAGATGTTCCCGCGGTTTCACCCGCGTTTATCGTTACTGCGCCGCCCCCGTGGGTCGCAGCGTGATGTTATATAGCCTATTTATCGAGGAAGGCTATAGGCTATAGGCAGTAATTATAAACGCGGGTGAAACCGCGGACACATCTAGTAATTGATAACGCGTTTAAAAAAATAAGGTACTTAATAACCAATAGAACTGCACGGATGATGAAGTGCTTATTTATTTCGTTACTACCATTGCTCCAAATGGTTTGGATACGGCACAATAAAAAAGATCTGTGTAATCCATAAATAGATTTTTCGGGCTCGGGCGTTCTTTGATACCTTTGATTCAATTGTTTCTGCCGACTTAAACACAAAAAGTATTTCCGTTGTGTCAGTTGAGCATAAACACATAACCTATAAACCAAACAAAATTGTCAGAATTTATCCATGTCCCTTTAATTAATATACTCATGGACAATAAACTTACCATTCTTCTTTTTATTTCCAGCTTTCACATACCCGTACGCGTGGGTGCTATGGGGCTGCGGTCTGGCAATTGTGATTGCAATATGCATTTTGTACGTCATCACAATACGCGCCGCGATGCGGCACTGGCGGCAGTTCATCAACCATGTGACTGTGGTTCTTAGTGTATATCCTGTAAGTATTACATACATTCTTCATACGCGTTTTTTGATCTCCCACTTCTACGATGAGTACCTACGGATTATAGGTATTTTTATGAGAATTACTTTATGTGGCTGCATTGGTCAATAGCAGAGCCTCGGTGATTTTAGCATGAATGGGCCGGCTCGATCGGGGTAGGACTATCCCCTCACAGAATATCGACGTGAAATAGCAGTATTCCTACTATTGTGTTTTGTTCGGTGAGTGAGAATGCCGGAGGCCCAATCAACCCCTTTCCCCCATCCCGCTCCTTCTCCTTCCCACTTAAAGGGTCGGCAACACGCAAGTGATGCCTGTGGTGTCGCAGGCGTTCATAGGCTACGGTGACCACTTATCATCAGGTATGCTTGTTGGCCACCTTTTTATTTTATACAACTGTGGTGGCAAACAAGCATACGGCCCCACCTGATGGTAAGTGGTCACCGTAACCTATGGTAGTCTTAATTCACTAATGTTCACCATCTATCTATACTAATATTATAAAGAAAAAAGATTTGTTCGTTTGTTTGTAGTTGATAATTTCTATACCTAATGTACCGATTTTATAATTCTTTCACCATTTGAAAGCGAATTTATCTAGAGGAGACAGGTTATGTAACATCACGCTTCGAGCCACGGGAGTGGAGCAGTAATCATAAGCGTCTGTAAAACCGCGGGAGGACAGCAAGGCTATTATATTGATTATTGTATATAGCATTTTCTTATGATCTTGTGCCTTGTGGGCTTCGACCGAAACTTTGACTTTGTTATTTTTTTTATAAATTTGTCTATAGGACAAACCTAACCTACTGTGGGCCAAATTATGTTTTAAAACCTTGTCCTTGAAGGTAGCCCAACTCTTATCTAAGCCTTGCCATCTTAAATAATTTTAGTTACTTAACAAAACATTATCTAAAACATTTCATAATAATTATCTTCAATCTCGTGATAACAGTAGTAAAGACACTTACCAGGTTCTTCGTAACCATTCAATTGTAAAACTTAAGTATCTACTTGTTAAGAATTTCCGCGTTCAAAATTCATGAGTCAAACAAAATGATTTCACAGATCACGTCTTTCTAAATCAAGTGACTAGGTCAATAAACTATTCAGGCCATTTTCGACGATGGCAACAAAAACTTCCTTACAAATGTATCAAGTATCTATCCAATATCAGATCGAACTAATTGAAGGTCAAGTTTTAGCTTTTAATTTAACACAAGACAACCATGATGAGGTTATAAATTGGGAATTTTTCTTTACGTGTTCCTTGAAAATGATTTTCATCAATTCGTGTGGCAACCAATGCCTTCTATGTCGTTGTTTTTTTAAGTAAATAATAATATGAGCTACTTGATTTTAAATAAAAATGTAATTTTACAGTTTACTAGATCTTGCATGAGACTTCAAATAAAGAGGTGGAGGAGGAGGATAATTTATTAATACTTGATTTCTAGATAGCATATCGAAATGAAACATGCACCCGATTTAAAGTCCAGAAATACAATTGTGAAAATTAATACAATTTCGTGCAATTATTTTGGAATGATGTGCGTATAGACAGACAGAAATGCATAATTGCTTTGGTTTATATAGCTCCTGAAATTTAGTTTTTCTAAGATATATCCTATGTACAGACATCAATCCAGTTACTACTTTATTATAGACATAAGTAGATAGGGACGTAAGAGGGAGTATACAGAGAGCCAAATAAATAAACAAAATTTCACTTTTATAATGTTAGACAAGATGTTGGTTGCGGTTACTTACACGAAATAATATGAAGTAATTACTGTGTTTTGTCATGATCATGAGATTTCATGTCAAGGATTGATGCGATATATACCTATGTTATGATAAGCACAAAGAAAAAAAACGATTATTAAAGCAATTGACGTTTTCATCTGATCTGATTAATTATTCAATAATCCTGACTTGAAATGACTACAATCCCTGCATCATCTTTACAGCAGCAAGATCAATTTTATTTAGTGTAATGTAGTTAAACAGATTTCGTTATTTAATGTAAATGAAAAATAATATTACAAGTAGTAAGGCTTTTGTCTAATCGGCTCATCTTATTCAAAGAACATTGGAAAAAATCATGACAATATATTATCTTAACTAGCATTAGAAATGTGAATGTGAGTTTTTATAATAATAATTACTAGCGGTCGCCTAGTGCTCGACATTCGACCAAAGTTTGCCTGTAAGATATTGCTGATATAATAATATATATTGACATTATTATGTCATATTATGTAATCATAGTTACGCGCTTCGACTGCGTGTGTCAAATGCATGGTTGTATGCGTGTAGTGCTTTTTCATTAATTTAATGTATTTCTAATGCATATTTTATAAAAATATTAGGATTCGCCACTCCTTTTCCATATAAACTTTAACTGTGTCAAATTTCATACTCCTCCTTCCGCGTCTTTTTCGTAAAAAGGGGTACCTACAAAGTTTTTGCTTCACGTATTAATATATAGATAAAACTGCGCAGCATTTACGGGTAATTGACGTAAATGCTTAAGATACATTGCGTGTTTATTATATCTGCCTATTATGTAACATACCCATTAACCAGCTACCTATTTAACCAAGCTCAAGTTATCTTAAATAAAACAAGCATCATATTATCAGGCGTGGAGATAAACGTTGCTTTATATTATAATTATTATTATTATTAAAAAGCTACAGTATCTTCTATATGCAATTCATGTGATAAAAGATGATTTAGTATTCTGTTAATATTGACAATAAGAATTACCTTTTGTCACCGAAAATCTAAAGATAATGCTTTGCTAACATTTCGCGTCTCTGGAACGAGAGACGCCAAATTTTTGCACAGCCTGAGTTTTCTACAGTATAACTATAATAACTTGTAATACGTAATTTTTCTAGTCTACTTCAGGCACTAGTCTCTCACAAGTTAGCTTACACTGTTGGCTGTACATAGTAGGTAAATAATAATTATAAGAAAGTAATGTGCAGAGAGAATAAATGACTTTATTATTATATTATATTATAATTAATACATATATGCATATGCTTTACTTTGCAAGCTATGTAGCCTGCATCGTAAAGCACATAATATGTATTTAGTCAGGTTGTACCTTTTTTAATGCAATTCATGTGTTTCGCGTTACATTTTCTTTGCTAAAAACATGCGGTTTTCTTATGTGTCTCGAATCAAACATTATAAGCTTTTCTGCATTACCCGAGGTTAACAACCGCAATATCAATCATCCTTTTTAAGTCGCCTTTAATAAATCAAGCACAGTATTATAATAACGCCATGACTATCTACGAGATTGTAGAGTTGAATCCTAAATGTATATAATTTGGTTGCGTTATTTTCTTTATATAGCTCAATCTATTTACTTCACACAAAGCACTTAGTTAAGCCAGATCTGCAAATAAGTTATAGGCTGCCTTGTTATTACGGAGTATATAAAAGATTAATCGCACGTAGCTACTGTATTATCGGAAGGAGGTTAAGTATACTCCTTCATGTTCCATGTTCCTTTCTATGTAGTAATAACATATTTTATTAGAAATTTGTTTAAAATGAAGTCTGAATATCGCGGCAACTTTGCGGATATCGATGAAATGGACGAAACACTCTTAGATCCTCATTTATCTGGGGTTCCAATAAATGTACGGCATGCGCAGGGATTGAACTGCAATCCTCAGCGCTTTGGTACTGGCGATGCTATTACCTTAGTTACTGCACAGTTCAGTCGAAGTTTTCCGACGGAGACGGTGACACCGTTAGCTCGGACATTGTGCGTCACTGCTTTTAGGATTAAACCTTCTCGTCAGTTCTTTAAAGAATGAATCTATAAAGTACATATTTAATTTGTTGTACTGTAGGTATATGTAATTATGTAAGCAAGCATGCTATTAATACATATTAAAAAAAAAACATATTATTATCTATACATACCTACAAATTTTATAAAGAAGTTACAGCTAGTATATATATTATTGAGCAGCGATAGCTCAGTGGGGAGACCAACAGACTGCAATGCAGAGAGTCTCGGGTTCGAACCCACGTCGCGCACCTCTGACTTTCGGCAGGTATATTACTTTTCGAAATTATGTGCGTATTGATTGACAATTATCGGCTGCTCCGTGCCTCGTAGAGCACGTTAAGCCGTTGGTCCCGGCTACCATGAACATCTATGGCAGTCGTTATTGGGAGATTGTCGACACAAAAGATCCCACTGGGTTGAAGTGTCGCCGGTCTGCACTGACTGGCCCCCACATAAGATAAGATAAGATACAGCTAGTATTTATAAATTCCACGCGCTGATTTAATTGCATATTTATATGAAGGAAAATCTCCTATGTATAAATCTATAACTACTAAACTGATTATTAAAATTGTTTCATTATAACAGTGTCTATGAATAACATAGGCTATATTGCTAGATAAGTTTAATGACATAGGTACCAGCTAGAGCTAATTTAATTATTTCTTAAAATAGTTTTTTGTGCGATGTTAATAGGTCACACCGATCGATGATCAGAATTAAAAGCTCATCTGTTTATTTTCTTTCCCAAAGATGATAAATTTGATATGCAATAAATGAACTACATAACAAAATATTATGCGACGTCCCGGGACGAATGCCCGCATTCCCTCAACGATTCGCTGAATAAATTCCCTTATTCCCCTTACTCATAAATACCGAAGATTCCATAATGATCTCTCAGATATAAATTGCGCGTATAAGTGATATGCACGGCATAAGTATATACCTATTGATACACAAACACAATTATTAGATTTAGAAACAAATATGCTAATAGTCAGCAAACAGGGATACAACCGTCTGTCTGTCTGAGGCTCATGGCTCATAATTGCGTAAAGGTAGTGTTGTGTAATCGACTGACGAACACCGCGAGTCCGCGACACTACCTGATGACTAGACGGCCACGCAAACAAATATGAAAGTTGTTTTTTACAATTAAATGCAATAAAACTGAGGTCGTTTGTATTTTTGTGTAATTAATGCAGAATGTAGAAGAATGGAAATGAGATCAAGGGATCTTATTGATAGCAGAATCTGGAGTCACTTCAATATTAGTTTTGCTTTAAGTACATACTTTTTTATTGTGTTTTAAAATAGGTTTAATTTTGTAGACTACGCAGTGGTTATATATGAGTAAGTACATGCGCAACTTCTGAACGTTAGGCTTGCCTTTGATTCACAGATCGGAAAATGTGTTACTTGGAATTTGTAAGGTAATCGTCAGTAGAAATATGTAGGCGGACATTGTCAAAACTGACCAGAACATATCTGGCGAAATATTTACATAAAAGCCTGGTTATGTTTATTAGGCTTTCTTGCGTAACCTTTCGGGGTATATATACTTCCTATGTTTTACTTCTACAAACACAAACTGAGCTTAATAAAAGTCTGTAAGTGAATAGTTTTTAAAGTAAAGTAGCTATTGAACTGCTAGGTCCGTATACTCAGAATATCTATATACTACTAGTGTTCCTGTAACTTAGTACATTCGAATGTCGGCACAGATTACTAATAAGTTGCGTATCGGTTAGAATTGAAAGTAATGTCAGTAAAGGACAATGCTTTGCTAGTTTCTGTACAAACAATAATATCTGCTTAATACTTACTGATTACCTACTGTTTGTTTTTAAACCTGCATATAACTGATATAATTAAACAAATAATAAAAAATATGAGTAGCGTGTTAACTAATAGATTCAATAGGTATAGGGGTTCATAGACGAATGAATAAAAAATTGTTTAAATACTTAAAATTGTAGAAGCATAGACCCTGATGCTAGATCGTAGAGAGTAAGTAGTTACCAGTTTAATAAAAAAATACTAAATCACGTATTGTCTGTAAATGTCTAGAGAACAACGTACTAAAATAATTATGTATAAGAATCGCAACAAAAATATTGTTATGTTATTTAATATTATTAAAAATACTAGTAATTTTTATTTTTAGTATGTAATTCTATAAGAATCCTAGTTTATACATATTTCTGTCACAATTTAATTGTGTGGATAGAAGGAGATAGACAGACTGAACAACGTCATTACTAATTACTTACGCATAGAGTATTCCGCTTTCGGCACCAATTTTTTCGGCACCTATGGTTTCGGAAATAAAAAGTGGAATAGCTTAGGTGCCGAAACCATAGATGCCGAAAAAATTGGTGCCGAAAGCGGAATACTCCAATAATACTACGTGCTTGTATTGTAGTGTTTAAGCGTTTAGTTTTGCGCAATTCATGTAAAGATTTGATGTTTGGTAATCTTATAATAAGTCATCCCTCACAGAGAGAATGGTGTATTGTTTGGTTAAATCATTGTTAAGCAATTTGTATTTGCGGTCAATGGGCCAATAGTAGATATGGTTGGTTGGTATCATCAAATTGTTGACCCAAGTCGTCACAAATAGGTACCTACATACAAACATCGTAAGTTAGTTAGTATGTAATTTATAAACAACAAATAAATAACAATAATAATAATGATTAAATAAGAACACTATTGGAAAGATTTATAATAATAATAATAATAATAAATCTTTATTTCGGAATCTTTACACTCCATATTTTACACAGAAAAGGAACAAAAATAGAATAACATATCCGTATTAAAAAGAAAATAAATGAAGTTACATAACAAACAAAATGAATATATATAACCTCTCTACGCTATTACTAAAAATGACGCTATTAGATACAATTATTACGCTGCAATCTGTAACCATTTATTGTACATTGTGGTAGTATACAGTCTTTCAGAAAACTCTTTGATAATACTGTTCGTACACGAACCAACCCTCGACATGAATCCAGCGATTCGTTTTCTCTGGATGGCATTAAAAGTATCCAGCCCAGCTTCTGCGAACATACCCGACGCACTACAATGCGGCGCAAGACCCATTAGCTGTCTAAAGATGTTATTGTACTGGACACGAATACCATCCAGAGACCTCTTCGTGTAACGCGTCCAGAGTTGGCAAGTGTAGAAACACTGGCAATATGTCCTAAAAAGATGTACCTTCGTCTGAGTGTTGGCTTTAAAAAATCTCCTGGCTATCATATTGCCCACGACTGACAGCGCTCTGCGTTGCCTGTCTATATCGGCATCGTCTTTGAAGTCTGACGTCAGTATATGACCAAGGTACTTAAACCTCTCTACTACTTTGACTCGCTGACCTCCTATCCAAACTGGTGGGACGTTTTGTGGACCTCTTCCTGACCTAAATATTAACAATTCTGTCTTCTTCTATAAAGTTGTATAACATCAATTTACTATGGCCTAACCCTTCTCACACTGAGAACAGGCCCGTGCCCAACAATGGGTTGTGTGAGTAAGTCATAAATATACTGCACTAATCCTAACTAATATTATAAAAGCGAAAATGAGTTTGTCTGTTTGTTACCTTTCACGCCTAAACCACACACATATACGTTGACAGGTGTACAGAAACGGACATAGGCTACCTTTTATCCCGAAAAAAATTATTGTTCCCGAGGAAAACAATAATAACTTTCTTATGATAATAGATGGCGCCACGTGTCTTTCGAATCATGATTCAATTATATTATTACAAGCAGAGTACAACCCGAATTGATTGGTAAATTCTAAATTAACGCGAGCGAAGCGGGCAAAAGCTAGTATTTTTATAATTGTATATATAAATATATATCTACATAAAACTAACTTACTATATATATTATTTATAACTGCGACCGATAGCAAGTCATTAATAAATATAATCGTAATCTAATTCGTAATCAAGTGTCATCAAAAGTATTACATATAATTTATTCTTTCAATTTGTTGTAAAAGGTTTCTGAGAAGTTGTGGTTTCATGAAAAAGCTAGTTGAAAGAACGGCAAGTTATTTATTAATAGGTTCTTGTAGGATTTATATTAGCATCACAGTGCATGGACGTCGCAGCAGGCGGTGTATTTAATATTAAAATATTTAATTATAGCAACTACGTAAGTGGGAATATACTTATTGTATTATTGGCCTTGTTTTGGAATAAATATGCCGCTTGCGTGGGAACGGTATATTTATTCTTCCCGGGGCGGCGCCGGCGGCAAGCCTGTAGTTCGGGGCATACTCGCTCAGTTCAATTTAATTAATTGTTCCAAAGGTGCTTAAATTATTAAGAATACATATACAACCACTACGCACACTCGGAAATTACTCAATGGAAACGACACATTACGCTAATGCTTTTTGTGCCGCGTCGGCAAAGTTGTTCCGGCTCTCAACGTTCAGAAGATGCCAAGCTACGTTTGGTGTGTAGCCTTTAGCTATAAAACGTTTGCTGAGTGGTATGATAGGTTACAAGACCCATTCAAAAAGGAGTAAACCCATTCAAAAGACGTCAATTTTTTTTTGGACTGGTTAAATTAATCTTCTATACATCTATATCTATACATCTATATCTATACATCTATACAAATAATACATAATACAAATAAATAAAATTGAGGTGTCTGTTTGTAATGTCTAAATAACAGCTTTTTATCTAATTCATATGAAAGTATATAAGATACCTATACGAAAACATCTATATTTAAAATTTTTGTCTGTCTGTCTGTTTGTTCCGGCTAATCTCCGAAACGGCTGAGCCGATTTTGACGGGACTTTCACTGGCAGATAGCTGATGTTATAAGGAGTAACATAGGCTACTTTGATTTTAGAAAAACATAGGGTTCCGCGGAGACAAACACTTTTTAGTTAAAATCTACGCGGACGAAGTCGCAGGTAACAGCTAGTATATTATAAAAGTTAAGCGCTTTCATGTTCATATTTCTTTGTTCTACTATTAATTTATTAAAAACATAATCGTCACTCTGTAAGAAGAAAGCAGTTCTCATGTCATCTTACCCAAATCACAGAACCTATTTACGCTCGCAGTAGACAAAGTGCGTAGATTACGCGACGCGCAAGATCTATACCTACTCTGCGTATCTAAAGTTTTATGTGCGTATCCTATAAATACATTTTTACTAGTACCATTTAATTTGTCGGCCTCGATGGCGTAGTGGTTAGTGTAACCGACTGCCACGCCTAACGTCGCGGGTTCGATTCCCGCACAAGTCAAACATTTGTGTGCATGAACATGGATGTTTGTGTTGGTCTGGGTGATTCTATGTATAATTTCAATGTATGTATTTACAAAAAATGTATATATCTATGTATATATATCCATTGTCTAGTACCCATAGTACAAGCTCTGCTTAGTTTGGGCTAGATGGTGTTGTGTGTATGTGGTAGAATAGAGTAGAATAGGTAGAATAGAATTATTATCTACACACAGACCCTGCGCTTGTTTCGGTACTGAGATCCCATGAGGGAGTATTCCGCTTTCGGCATCAATTTTTTCGGCACTTATCGTTTCGGCACCTAAGCTATTCCACTTTCAGCACCAATAGGTATTTTTGCTCGGTGTCGAATGTGGAATAAAAAATAAAATTGGTGCTGAAAGTGGAATAGCTTAGGTGCCGAAACCATAGGTGCCGAAAAAATTGGTGCCGAAAGCGGAATACTCCCCCATGAGCAGTTGACATGACTCTGACAATTTATTAGGTAGGTACGTCAATAAACTCGTAATACAATGGCTTTGAATACTAAAACAGCAAATTGTAATGCTTTGTACTTGACCGTATTTAAATCATGAACGTCAACGGCGGTGGGAATCATTCTCTAACAAAACTTAACTAAATTTAAACAATGATTATTATGCAAAAGTCTATGAAATATACTTTGACTGTTAAACATTGACCGTAAAAGATAAAGTATGTACGACGTTTTTTACTGTTAGTACTTGGAAAATGACCGGAAATCCACACCAAAATACAATGCTAGCTAGCTACATAATTATTTTTCTGTTTGGATACTGGATGGCTTTGAAGTAATGGTATAAGATGAAAATAAAATGCATTGCCATCCTTTTAAACCCTTTGTTTCCCAATTAATAGTACGCGTACCCCGTGGGGTATGTGAAGTTGTTTAAACAGGTCTATATCTCCTGAGAATAAATCTATAGTCGAATATCGAAGAAACTATGTCGTTTGATATTAGTTATCCGTGTAACTTTCGTCTTTAATATAACTTGATTGTTAGTATTAGTAGGCAGTAACATATATGATATACCTAAAATAGCTTTTGTGTTAAAAAGTATGAAGGGATTATCATAATTATGTGGTATTGATAAAACCCCTAAATAAAAATAAGAATAATAAAACGGATTAGTAACTTCTTTCTTTCTTTGAATGTTTCGTAAATCGTAAATAAGCTATTAAGTTCCGAGCGATATTGGTATCACTTAGCCTTTATGTAGCGGCTATATTGAGCCGCGGAGTGACCGGCTTATTAGTTTTAACACAGCAGAAACGTATGCAACGGACGACGGGCAAGGTTTTCGAACAACACTTCAAAACTAATTCTGAATAATTCTATAAATAATTACTATATGTTCTTCAACCTGTCCGCTTAAACATAACGAGATTTAATGATAAACATCGAAAAGTGTCTGGACGCCGGGGTTTCTGATCCCGGTATCACAAACACTGATGGTTTTGATGGTCAATCCTAACAAATATTATAAATGCGAATGTGAGTTTGTTTAATTGCTTGTTTGTTACGCTTTCACGTTTTAACTAGTCGACTAATCATCATTACATTTTGCATATTATAGGTACGTTGTCAAGGGTATAGAAAAGGACTAGTGGACGTTTTACTCAGAAAATGACCTATTCCGTTGTAATAGAAATTTATTTGTAAAATCTACATATAGCGTCACTACCCATAAAACCGTCTGTCACAAAATTTTATGGGCTATTATGACCTTCACACGTAATTTATACATTCTTCCTATCTTTTTCTCTTTATTCGAGGTTGGCAGTCGCAATGGTTCAATAAAAAATGTACTTACATACAATATTTCTATAACTCGCGTGACCTCAGCCAAATAATGGCAGCACATTAATTTAGTTCATAGTACGTTATAGCCAAGTTTTGATATAAGTACATGAATGGGATATAACACTTAAGGAATATATCTGAAAGGCATAAAGGAAATTGGGTAAAACTTATCATATTATGATTTGTTTAATCCGCATAGTAGAACTGATATTTGTGAAGTACTAGATTCTGGCCGCGGCTACCCTCGCGTTAATGTAGTACATCTACCGGTAATGTAGTACAGGTACCGTATATCCTTTTCTGTACCCTTACAACGTGTATGCAAAATTTCATTATGATCGGTCGAGTAGTTGAGGCGTGAAAGTCTAACAAACTAACAAGCTTACATTCGCATTTATAATATTAGTTAGGATTATGATTTTATATGTGAAAATAAACCTGCTTTCTCTCCTTCGATTCTGAAATACAGAGCGATGCGCATAATTGCATTCAAATACAGTTCTGCTCATAGTTACAGCTGCTTTGTATGAACCAACTTTATACTTTACTAGATGTGCCCGCGGCTTCACCCGCGTTTATAGATACTGCGCCGCTCCCGTGGGTCATACCGTGATGTTATATAGCCTATAGCCTTCCTCGATAAATAGGTTATCCAACACTAAAAGAATTTTTCAATTCGAACCAGTAGTTCCTGAGATTAGCGCGTTCAAACAAACAAACAAACTCTTCAGCTTTATAATATTAGTATGGATATGTACCTACAGCAATCTTTCTACGTGCAAATGCAGTATGATACACATCTAATTCAGAGTTTTCAAAATAATCACAATAGTAAGATGGCGAAAAATTCTACCATTATACTTTAAAATGGCGCTTTGGCAAGTAACTTCACTAACCATATTTTGTTTTTGTTTAGATCGTGGCAGTGGGAGCTTTCATAGCCATTGTGGTGCCGCGGTTTCGGATCCCAGCTGAGGCGATAGCACAGCAGATTGTAACAGTGGCGTTGTACCACTTCTTCTGTCTCGTCATCGCGGAGTGTGGTGGAGCTGAACAGCTAGTCAGGTCAGTGTCAAGAGCAAAGTGAACAACGCATCATTATTTTCTTAGTTGCAACTGACATGTTATTATTGCAAAACATTTAATGAATTCTATACAGCTTTGGAAATGGCACGTATATGTACCTATACATAGTTTCACGCCTATGTTCTCAAAGGAGTAGGCTGAGGTTTACTACATATTTTTTTCGCCAGCTACGGTTTACGTTCCGCGTATATTGATACGGCAGATTTTTGGCTTATGAGAATTTTTAATTAACTTATGAGAATTATTTTTATTTGCTCTGAAGAATTATTCCACCTTATCCCGACCTCCCCTTTCCTATCCAGAACAAGGCGTGCTGGGGCAGATGCCATCCTTACACAATAGAGTCGACTAGAGCGCGTACCAACAAGTTTGGGTCCTCATACCTCTGCCGAACGACCAAGGCATGGAATTCTCTGCCAAGGCACGTGTTTCCTTCTTCCTTCAATCCTGGGTCCTTTAAGCGGGGCGTGACAAAGCACCTTCTCAGGCCGTCAAAGTAGAGATCTCAACATCACCTCGGCTGCTATGAGGGCGGTGTGGAGGCCACTGCTCTTAGACCACACGACTGCTTACCATCAGGTGGAGTGTGGTCATTTTGACGAGCAAAAAAAAGAAAATTTACAGAATATTCCTATATGCCTGTGAATATGCGTTGTTTGATTTAGGAATTGAACTTAAAATACAGCATCCTTTACTACTACCGTTGCGCCTTTAGGCAGTCAAAAGGAAAATATTATTAGCTGCATAAAAAAAATGTTATAATTTGATGTCTTTGAACTTAGCCTTGAACTTTAATAGCAATATTGTTACACTTTCTTGCTTCTATTGTGTCCGTGATTTTACTGAATTAACTACTTGTACTACGTACTTCATATACACAAGTTATTTGTTTAGTTAAGCATTAAATTAAAGCGAGCACTTCCCTATAACTAACCATATCAGGAAATCAATCTTCAGTATTATTTTATTATAAATAACATTTCGTATATTATGTCGTATCTCTGCTATTATAAATTTAAAACCAATCAAACATATCAATCAGTAAATCAATTTGTACAGATACCTATTTCAAATTTACTTCCGCATGTACCCAAGCGCATTGAGTGACTATGGTTTATTTTTTGCTGGTATACTAAATTGGCAATAGTGCCTATAAAATGTAGACGAATGCCAGAAACCATACAAATAAATAAAACGCAAGACTGGTTTTTACATAACTTTTGCGTTTGCGTTAAGTTCGTAATATGATGTTATGATTTAGATTAGATCAAAAGAAAAAAAGTATTTTTAAATTTTATGTTTTTATTTTTTTGAAAACGTATTTTTTGTGCACATACTAACAATTTTTTGCCATCTTTAAATTTTTCAAAGCTTGTTTGACAATCAAAATTTAAATTTAAATAAATAAACAATGCGTTTTTAATTAAATTTATTGACGCTCTATTTCTTTCTTCTCTCTCTCTCTCTCTCTCTCTCTCTCTCTCTCTCTTCTTCTCGCCACTATTCATCACAGAAAAAAGTAAGTAAAAGCATCACAGTAAAGGTTGGAAATAAAGTATTTTCATATAGGTACTTTATTTGTATGCTAAAGTATAATTACCAAAAATAAATTAGGATACGTTATTATAAAGTATGGTTGGCAACCCTACTTGGGAATAATAAAGGCTAGGGAGAAAAAGAGTTTATCAGTAAGTAAGTAAAAGTAAAACTGGTGGAATAAAAGCTGTTAAGTATGATGTACAGAAGACACGGTTAAATGTTATTAGTATTTTTTTATTATTTTATTGGAATTGCTTGTGGTTCCCATCAAGGAAACAGCAAATACAGATCGCGCACTGTATGATGACCGGTCTGAACATTGCGCGAGTGGCGTCGCAGTTACAAGTTTTAGGTCTCTTTGGTGACAGGGGGCGGTGGAGTTACGCGTCTTAGCGACTGTACATGCGCAACAATTCGGAGACGCTATGTTCAGTCCGGCCATCGTAGATTGCGCGATCTGTACTAGCAGAAATACTATTAATTCGTTTATCCTACTAATGTAATAGTGGAAGCTTAGATACTAATAAGTACTGAAATAAATACTTACTTAACTGAATTAAACATTACTATAATGTTAATTTCAGGTATGTTAATATTAATATGTATAAGTGTTTGTTACTTAATCACAACCAAAGTGATTAACATAATATTGTAATGAATGATGGCACGGGGCTAGATTAAGATGTGGATAATCAAATAAGATGGTTTTTGATCCCGGGTGTAGATTTCGATGCCGAGAATATATTGATATTATAGAGATATATAATAGATACATTCTGATGGAAGGCTATTCTACTAAGAATGCTCTAAACTTACGTGCATGTTTATTGTAATGATAGAATATAAAGCTAGAGCGATATGCCAGGATCGTAGCAAACGGCAATCCGTAATCTCTGTCCACTCCTCTTGCAACAGGCGTGAGTATGTACGTAAATTTTGCCGCAAATATGAAGAGCTTGACCCTAATTATGTGGGATCTAAAAACATAATTAATAAAATCTATTTGTAATTCAGCTCGGTCTACCCCTTTGTAGATATACGAGCGTGAATATTTATGTGAAACGTAATTTGCTAAGCGATTATATGCAACATAAGCTAGCAATGCTTTACCTAACGCAACGGTGTCAATAGTGCTATAAGTAGGATATTCGATTTCTCTCCGCTAAACTGTTACGATTTGCGTAACATTATATCTTTGTGTATCCGCATCTGACAATTTAAGGATAAACTTCATAAAACCTGAGACGCAGATACTCCGTTATATCCTGAAGGGTTTAAATGTGAATAGGTACGTCTTACATTTTTTTATTACCTGACTATGGTTGAGTCCTTTGGCGGCTACTGCAGTTTAAGTACTAGTCTTCTACAATATTAACTAAAATATGTAACTAGCCGACTCAAATTGCTCTAAATAAGTATATTCTGGTGAAAATTTATGCTTATAATAATAATTTGACTTTAGTATAATTTGAGTTTATAAAGCTGAGCCGCTGTCTACTAAGACAGTACTCTTTTATCCCGTTTCAAAAAGGACAAGTCAATTCCATAGAGTTAGCAACTATATTTAGTGCCCAACTGCCCACCTAATAGAGTACCTAAGCCTGTCTGTTGGCGTCAAGAAGAAGACATTACGTGAATTTCTCAAAACATTTATTTGTACTTAATGATTCTATGCCCGAAAATCCTACCTGGAACCTCAAGACCAGCAGTTAATTATTCAATCACGGTTACGTTAATAAACAGGTCGAGGTAGTGCAAGTTGTGAATATCATACACACGGTTTCAATCACAAGTCATTAGCGGGAGAATATTCTTTAGAAAAATATAGGTACATAAGATTTGCTACTTGATAAAGATCGCTCATGACCTGGAAGAAAATGGCAAGGATTGCTCGTAAACACACGAAGGAATAGAGTCATTTCGAGATTACTACGCGCCGGTTGAGCTACTGTGGATGCGATGCCCAACCTGGATGTTCGGTGTTCTTATTGTTTGACCTTATACGAAAAAAGAGAAAGACCGCAGCGCAAGAGGATTGTTTAAAAAGACATGAAATTGCTTCATAGCAGTGTCTGTTTCATTCTTCATTTGCATTATTGGATTGATTAATATGGTGACGTAAAATGTTCGTCGTATGCTTTGTTTAACTATTATAGCTATTTCAAATTTTCTGAGTTTTAGGATAATTTTAATATTATTGATCATCGTAGTGTAAAGAGAAATACAACGTCATCTAACGTGGCAATCGGATGGTGAGAACTAACACATAAATAATGAACGGTGGGACGATAATATCAATCAGTTGCTCAGGCGAAATAACATCAAACCTTTATGACGCCATTGAACGTGACTGACGCAGGGAACACAGAAATAGGTTAAGTAAATACAGGGGAGAACTATATTCAACAGTGGACTGAATAAAGGGATAGAAAACTACTTATCGCGATTCATTTCCTTATTTTATGTCGGGTCATTGACATGAGCAAAGATTCTACAATGCCGCGTTTTCGTATATTGATTTTAGCAATTTCTATTTGTAGATCTGAATGTTTGATAGTTCAGTAGTATCGGCTGACTTATGAATATTGGAGCTAAAACTATTACCGTAAATAAAAACTCGAAAGGTAAATGAAGCTCAATATGTCTCAAGTTGCCTTGCTTGTCTGCGTTGCCAATAGGTACGCCTATTGCACACGCAATTATTAGGAGTCGTCACTTATTAAATGAACATATTATAAAATAAGGTCCCCCACCGCGTGTGTCTGTCTGTTCACGATAAACTCAAAAACTAATGAACGGATTTTAATGGGGTTTTCAGCAATAGACAGAGTGATTTAAGAAGAAGGCTTAGGTGTATTATTTGTTACGGTTTTGATAATATCTGTGCGAAGCTAGGGCGGGTTGCTAAGTATACTATAAAAACAACCATTGCGATTTACAGGCAAGGTTTAAGGCAAATTCAAAAATCATTAATTTATTTAGGTTACAAAATAACACCTATGAACGTCAAAATATATAAGTTAGTAAGTTTATTAAGTTATTGAATATTAAGGACATCTGGTAAAACGGTATTCTTAGTCTTTTATGCATTCCTCGTTCGTATCTATATCATACATAATACATATATGTATTTTATCTACTCCTTATTTCAATATTTACAGAAGTACCGGTGGAACAAATTTGCAAACGCGAGTCTTACCGTGTTGCTGTTGGCCATGTTGCGTCATCCCGAAGCCGAAGATAAGCAAGTAAGTTACCATGCTGATTATTAAACAGATTCGCGAGAAACTACTGTTTTAAATGGCTACAGATGTCAAACTAGCTGATGGTATAAATCTTATTTCTTTTAGTCTACTGCTTAGGAATATCGCCCACGGCATATGGCGTTATTATGTATACGAGCTTTTTAATGATGTCCAGATTATTTGTCATCCTGAGTTTTTTATAGATATGCTTAGAATTAATAGCTCAAATTCAGCTAACGTTTTCCATTGATAAAGATGAGATACTATGATGATGATCACTAGACTATGAGAAGTAATTCTCAATAAAAATATTAACACTTGCGACTTATGCAATAAAGATATATATAGGGCCGGCCTTAGCCATCTAGGCGCGGGCGGGCGAGTCATGTCTTTAGCGCCCTTTTAGGTATATTTATTTCATTACAATTAAAATATTTGGTATATTGAATTTGTATCATATCTTTTATAGAATTAATAGTAAACTACAAACATCGCATGTATGTATTTCTATTATTAATAATAAATTAATAACATAGGTACCTATTTTAACAATTAATTCTCTAAACAATGCACCGTACCTATCTATATTGTCTGTCAGTCACGTCACGAACCATTAAAAAAAAAAATGTCAGCAGACTGATAAGACTAGCAAAATGTAGATTCTTTGCAACTTTATTTTCAATAGATAGCGCGGCCAAATTAGTCATTCTTATTTAAGACACTAGACCGCAAATAAGTTTTTATTAATTTTAGTTTAGAATATCTTCGTTCACCACTTGCAACAGCCACTGGTATTATTAACAGAATACGCAGCGATATCCAAATGTTGGGATATATCATATAACTCTTGAAGATTGTGTTTTTACTTTTTTGATAAAGTTTAATGTTTCGATAGGGGTTGCATGACTGTCTTTAAGATAGTGTTTTACTGGAGTAATAAAAATAAACCTTTGCTAGTAACAGCTCATAATAACACAAAATTAGATGATATTCACTCTTCTGAAATTCTTGAAATGTTTAATCTTGATATCTGGTTCTCATAGCTTGTTTCATTCGCTCTATCTACAGGGACTAACCCCGATTACAAAATGTAACGTGCTAATGGTACCTATTACCTTAATTTAGCTATCACGCAAATAATAAATAAATAATTCCCAGGTAAGTTATTGATAATGTACAGGTTTTCTAAAAAGGATTTTTGATTTTCTTGTGAACTTACGAGTATGTAAAATAATAGGAGTTTGGACTCCTAATAAGAGTTGCAATTTCTCACCTGTTGATTTTATTTCGTTCTACATTGTTTAGTGAGAGATACGACAAGCGACAAAATGACAGGTCATGTTTGTTAGACATAGAATACTCATATTCATTCCTACGAGATAAGTCTATAAAAGTTAATAGCTATGCTGAGTCTTGTCTCTTGTTCTTGTTCTAGTCTCTTGATTGACATTTATCGCCTGCTCCGTGCCTCGGAGAGCACGTTAAGCTGTCGGTCCCGGCTGTCATGAACATCTATGGCAGTCGTTATTGGGAAGTCAGTGCCCTCTAATATCCTGACACTGGTCTAGCCTTAGGATATCGTTAGCCTTCTGGTTGCGGAGGTCAGATGGTAGTCGCTCCTTGAAAAACATATATCCAGTCAAATCCGGTTAGACTAGAAACCCGACCCCAAGTGACTTGGGAATAATAAAGGCTAGGGAGAAGAAGGTATGCAGAGTCTAGTTTTTTCCTTTAGATCGATAAAAATAGTTATTCAAATTAAGTGGTTAATTTGAGGTGGCGCGTGCGGCGCCCTGTAGCACCTGGCGCCCCGGGCAGCCGCCCTGGTCGCCCCTCTCCTATGTATATATAAAAGAAAAGTTATATCTGTATGTCAAAACGTGATTGGATGTAAGTCTGGAGCAAATTGACTGTTTTCATTGGTCGAATATTCTCAGTCGAGGCGCCTGGCAAGAGAACGTTCAGTTTTATATCTAAAAACAACAATGCAAGCCACAACTATTGGCCTTGAGAAACTTGTCTCCGGAGACAAGAGTTCGTACTCTATACAGATTACCACAGAAGGACCTAGTCACGTTTGTTTTAATATACAAGTATTAGAAACAATTAGATATAAATAAATAGCTTTTTTATTCAAGTACAAAAAAATTCAATAAAATGCGTATTTTACTTAAAACGTATTTAAAAAAATATAAATATTCCTACTATTTAAATCTTCAACATTTCTTGCGGTTTTTTTTATTGCGTTTTTCGGATAAGGATATTATCAGATAAAAACGGCGTGCCATCAACTTTTTCGAGATTTATTACGAGGTTGTGGTTACGTTAAAACAATGTCTTAACGGTAAAAACAATGAATAAAGCCTAATTAAATGTTTTTATCTCATAAATAGCAGTGATGACTTAATGGGAAGACTAATAGACTGCCATTAATATCTTGAGTTCGATCGCACGGCATCTCTACGTGATTTGACCAATGACTAAATCTATTAATTCTTAGAATACCAGATATAATTAAAAATCTATAGTATCTGGCCACCGGTGTATCGCTGCGACTCAATAGGTTAATCTTCTAGTACTCAGATCGTAAACAGCAGTGGCGCAGTTTATACATAGTATTCTTAATATTCGATTTAGTTTTGTGCTTTCAACTAAACTTAGGTATTCATAAAATTTAACTCTAACTATCAGAATGCCTTATCTCTTACAGTTAAGATACGCTTTTATAATGCCTAGGTGCATGCCAACACGCGATGTGTTGTATTAGTCAAAAAAGTTATATTAAATTCGTACATTCAAAACCGTTAGCCCTTAAGTGGTCGTTACCTGTTTCTTTCTAGGTATGACTAAGCAAGTCACGACACTTTATGCATTTAATTATTATTATGCGGAACTGATCCAGTAGAATGGTACCTAATACAAGTACTTAATTGTTTGCAGTACCTAGTTTATTATACTGTTTAAAATAGATTTATTTATGCTTGAATTAAAAGCAGTCAACAGCCGTTATTGTGTATAAGGAAGTATATTTTTTTTTTATTTGTATGGTAAGCTATTACTACGGAATCAGTTGACTGGATGAATGGCGTAGTGTGCTAAGCGCCGCGCGCCGCTGCCGTTGCGTCGAGTATTGTGTACTCAATCCTCACACGGGACATAAATTTGTGTGACACACAAATTATTGATCCGAGTCCGGGTGTTCTTTGTCCGTTGTTTGAATGTTTGTAAAGTCCACCACGACACAGGAATTAGGTACTCATCCTATCCTAACTAATATTATAAAAGCGAAAATGAGTTTGTTTGTTTGTTACCTTTTCACGCCTAAACCACTGAACCGATCATCCTGAAATTTTGCATATTCGTTGACAGGTGTACAGAAAAGAACATAAGCTACCTTTCATCCCGAAAAAAATTACTGTTCCCGTGGAAAACAATAATAACGTTCTTATGATAATTAAATGGCGCCACGTGACTTTCTAATCATGATTGAATTATATTATAATTATAACTTTATAACTAGTAATATTATAAAAGCGAAAATGAGTTTGTTTGTTTGTTTGTTTGTTACCTTTTCACGCCTAAACCACTGAACCGATCATCCTGAAATTTTGCATATACGTTGACAGGTGTACAGAAACGGACATAGCCTACCTTTCATCCCGAAAAAAATTACTGTTCTCGAGGAAAACAACTAAAACGTTTTTATGATAATAGATGGCGCCACATTTCTTTCGAATCATGATTGAAATATAATTATTATTACAAGCAGAGTACAACCCGAATTGATTGTCAAATTCTAAATTGACGCGAGCGAAGCCGCGGGCAAAAGCTAGTATATTATAAAGCAAGTTACGATCACAGCCTATGGTCGCTTCGATGCCTGAACTGTACATTGAATATTTTTAAAAGAATACTTGGTGCGTGATCTATAATCGATATCAAAGCCAAAGATATAGTTTTTAGAATTTTTGTCTGTTTGTCTGTATGTATGTCCGGGCTAAACTCAAAAAGTACTGCATGGATTTACTTCAAATTTTGCATGAATATTACTAACAGGTTGGGTCAACATATAGGCTACATATTATCACGCTGTCACCTACGGGGGAGGAGCTGTGAATCTTTATTTTTCTTACGCATTGTCAATGGTAGAACATACGAGTATAATTACACATACATCAAAGTAATTCTGTTCAACGAACAATCATTATTGTATCATATTATAACACAATTATTTGTCCGACCTTTTGATCCAATTAATTCGAGTGTTAATATGAGAAAATTGCTACATTACAGTGGACTAGTTACTAATAGTATTTATAACAGGAGTCACGACACTCCGAGCTATTTTCTCAGAAATTCAATTATAATTGTGTTACTTGGACTTGACAAGGACGAAATACTTTGTATATGTGACCTTATCAGTCACACATATAATTGAACAGTAGTTAAAGACCCTTACTTTAATCCAATATTTACGATGTATAGTAATTATTAGATTAGCCTCAACATCGCCTCGGCTACTGTGGGGGCGAAGTGGAGGCCACTGCTCTTAGACCACACGACTGCTTACCATCAGGTGGAGTGTGGTTATTTTGACGAGCAAAATAAAAAAAAAAAAAAAAAAAAAAATTGCCCGCGGCTTTGCTCGCATAAATGTTATGTAAGGTAAGGTTATGTCAATTTTCAATCCTTCGGAAAACGTACTTTTCTGGATGAAAGGTCCTTTTCTGTATCCCTGACAACCTGTATGCGAAATTTTATGATGTTTCGTCTAACAAACAAACTCACATTCGCATTTATAATTTATAGGTAGGATTAGGCTTTTATGCTATTGGTGGTAAATTATATTTTTGATTATCTATCACCTCGTTGGTCAAATATGTTCAACAGTTTCGCATGCGCATATGGTTATTGTTATGTTCGGTTATATTACGCGGTCGAACATAGTGTTAATAGAATTTTTTATGACTGGTGGTACATATAATTATGATCTCCGAAAGCTAACAATGTAAGTGGAGTACAAAACCACCAATGCTTTCAGGATCCAATACTGTATAAAAATACGTGTACTATAGTCTTTTTGTGCGTAATTTGAGTTATAATTTCTTTTTGTGCGTAATTTGAGTTATAATTATAAAGCATTATTATGTAGATATATGAGCCTCGGCTTTAGTGTTACAGGTTATCAAAATGTTTCGGTGATATTAGGTTAGAGGAGTTGCCTGAAAATTTGTAGGTATTCTTTGTCATTTAATGTTCTCTAAGAGGTTATATCGATGTGGCTTTTTGTAAATTCTTACTTCCCTGCGGCAACTATCATTCTGTACGGTTGCCTCCAATAGGCACTCTACTTGAATTGGACTGATTCATGTTCAATTTATACGAAGATAGTTACTTTTCTAGAAACAAGAAATATGTTATCTATATTAGTCAGATAACAAAAAAACAAAGATAGTACCTATAAAATAGGCAATTTCCCAGTAGTGTCATTGGCTTGCTTAGATAAATTATCCTAGCTTAATGAAGCATCAGAGATACCTCGGGCACGCCACGATCGTGGCGATAAGTCCCGTTTTTGAGGAGTGGCTGGAAAGGCGGCATGGCGCTCTCACCTTCCGGCTGACACAGGTAATGACTGGCCACGGTTGTTTTGGCCAGTTCCTTTGTCGGCAGGCGACTTCCGGATGTCATCACTGCGGCGACTGCCGCGATGTTGTTGTGGACACGGCGCTGCACATTTTGGCGGATTGCCTCGCCTGGGAATCGCAGCACCTTGAGTTGATCGCGGCAGTCGGTCTGGTTGCCCTCTCACTCCCGGCCGTGGTTCAGTCTATAGTCCGGAGTGAAAGATCGTGGAACGCCTTCGCCTCCTTTTGTGAGGAAGTAATTTCCAGCAAGGAGGCGGCGGAGCGGGAGAGGGAGCGCTTTATACCCTCTCCCCAACCGCAGAACCGGGCGCCGGAGGGCGCGAGATGATCTCCAGCTACCCTGAGGTTTGACCTGGGGGTGGTGGGCTACGTGGGCCTGCTCGCCACTCGGTCAGCACCAGGTCAGAGAGGTGGCGTGCGTGTTCCCACGTGCGCCTCTGTGTAGTGTCTCTGTCTCCCCCAGGGGGACGGTGGAGGAAGTATTTTAGTGTAGTGGCCTGCTGTTTCACACGGCGGGCCGAAACCACGGCGGGGTCGCGATTGCACGTGAAAGCGATTCGCGCGGCCTCGCCGTCTAAGGTTATGTCGAAACACCATGGTTGGTTTCGTCGGTAGTACCGGGGTATCTTTTCTCCGGTGAGCCCGACATAACCTCTCCGTCGCCCCGCGGAGAGGTATGAGTCAAAGCATTCCCCCAAGTAAAAAAAAAATCGTAAGTGATACCTTAATTTATTTAATTCCATTTTTATTTTTTTTCAGGCGAATCTTGTTGGGGTTGAATTACTTAGTTCTGCAAGTGCCAATCATTCAAGCAATCATTTACCTGCTTATACTCGCCTTATGGGCAGAAGATTTTGTAAGTACCTACTTCCTACTTTCAAATACATGAGGTTAAATTATAGGAACTGGAATCGAATATCCTAGTCCTGTAAAATGAACTAGAGTAATGCACCGATGTGAACAAGATTTACATTGCCTTGTAAGAAGGCGCTTTGCTGTCAGCAGGTGTACCAGTAATGATTATTCTTCATACAAGTAGATCAGCGACTCCTTTTATGCGAAGTTCGCAATGCTCGGTACCATTGCAAAAATATATAGCGTGTAATAGAAAGATGTGTTCATATTTTAGCACCGTAATGTATATCTGGAAAATAATATGTGCCCTATCCCCAGATCAAAACAAATTATCATAAATTATATTTATTCATTATTTAAACAACGAAACAAACGCGTTACTTCAAACAAATTGCGCCTGTTCGTTTTTGGTTTCAAGCAGATCATCGAGTAAGCTGTTAGTGTTTTTAAAAAATCGACTAGAATGTCCTGATGTTGACATAGCATCGACTAGATATAGCATTTTCTTTATATTGGCGTAAAGAAAACGCTATGTCTTAGTGAAAATAATGCATACGCATTTGTTTGTTGAGGTTTTATTCTACAAGTGCTTTATTATGTGACGCTTAAATACGACCACACCTTTTTGTCACAAGCTATATATGCTGCGATAATTTTTTACCACTTGAATTGTATAACAGGTTGGCAAGTATGTTACTAGGTAATGGGTAATTACCTGTAAAAATAGTCAAATAAAATCACTATCAGCTCATATAAGACTTTTGTTTGTTGTATCTTTAATTGCTACTGTAACAATAAAAGTTTTATTTGCATGTCAGTGTGACGATATAATTCTGAGTTATAAAGATTGTGTGTGCTACCTACAAAATTTACGTTATGTTAAGTTAAATAAACCATCTCGTAATGCATATATCTACTGCCAATTACCTCTACATTATCCGTTATATAAGAGTACTTTTGGAGGCTAATTAGACATGAAACCGTCTAAGTATGTACTTACGTCTACGTATATTTCTTTAGCGAAAAAAGCTTAATACAAGTTATGAAAATATATTTAGTTAATGACAATAATTTATTTATCCTCGTCAAATAATTTTTTGCTAAACATAAGTGCGTTTACACACATTTCGGCTGCCAGATAAATTGCTTTAGATAATCAATTTTTAGTCAGTTTTTACATGATGTATTGATTGGTCCAATTACTTTAAAGTATCGATCGTAGTTGTAATAAGGAAAATTACTAAAGTAAATTGCGCTCATTTCATACATTTTGATTGTGTGTATGCCAGTGCACTTTGCATTTGCAACAATTCGGGGCGTACTGGCAGCTTGAGCGTGTGAAAAAGCTCTAGTTCGTGTATTTGTAGAGCAATTAAATTGTTTTTATAATTACAAATTGATGACATTCACAATTTAATACGTAGTAAGCTAAGGAGATTGACTAGTAATACTTTTAATGTCTGTAACACAGTTAATACTAGAACAGGCACTGACTCTCACACTTACTCTATCTCTAAAAATACATTGGTAGCGTTGTACATAACGTATATATATTAATCTTGTAAGCGTTTTAGGTGTCACACCTGTTAGCTTGTAAAATCAAATGAATAAATAAATATGTAAATATTGGTACTTTTATATTTGATTGAGACGGCAAAACTGTATTTGGCTTTTTGATAATAAAAAAATAATTTATATATAAAATGTCTTCAGTAGTACGTAAGTGTAATTTAATATTTCTTTTTATTAATTCCAGAACCTGTATAGCCGTCACTTCATATACTTCCAACCGTTCGTCGCTGCATCCATCCTCTCGGGTATGTGGGGTGTGGTCATGTGTGTCCGCACCGCTATCTCAATAGGCCACAACCCGAAGCCAAGGTTCTTGACCATACAGTTGGCGCTCATCATCGTGAAACTTCAAGTCGGAATAGCTAAGACCCTCGCAGAAGTCATCAACGGACCCTGCCTAGTGAAAATGCATCCCGTCGTTTTTGCTAGTAGTAAGTATTTTATATTGATACCGCATTAGAATTACACATGTTCAAAAATAGACCATGTTTTAGTGCTGTGCAATTGCTCTGAAAAGAACCTAATGATTCGATAGTTGATGTATGATTTCCATGGAATTAATAAGTACTATAGTACTCCTTAATATTGCATGATAATTATGCATCTTAATATTGTTACTGATTGCTTGACAGCAATCAGTAACAACATTCTTTGTCTCTGATTAATAATATAATAGAATTACTAGATTTTCACAATCTGCTCGCGACTTTTCTCAAATGAATGTCACGAGACGCTACCGGTATAAAAAAAGTCTATGTGTTTTAATAGCATAATTGAACGTTCGAAATACGGTTTGATGAAGACACGTTGACAAAAAGCGGTCAGTCGTGCTGACTACAGCTTGTATATATAGGTCTTTACGACTGCAATAAAAAACCAATAAAACATTAAAATGAATTGTCAAACTTTTGGCGACTGTATAATATGACGAATTCTATCTTAATTATATTTTTTTAATTCCAGTGATTCAAAACTGCATCATGTTGGTAGAGATGCTTCTATTATCAATATGGGCATGGCGACTATACAGCGTACCTCCAGGAAAAGACTTAAACAGTAAATCAATATCAACGCTTGATGACAACATACGATCCATAGAAGTAAAAAATATAAGAGGGGGCATTGATAATAAGAATTTTAATAATAATATTGATGTTGATGATTGAAAATATTGAATCTAAGATCGTTTACACATTATACGACATAATATCGGTTTTTGATGACGATAATTATTATTGATCTTCGATACCATGTAGTCTCCATATAATTCCGATAAATAGTTTTAACGCGCAGGCAGGATGCGTTATAGGTAGCTTAAATTGATGGTATTTACTATATTTGACGTTATATTAACTATAATCAGTTTGATTATAGTCATTATAACGTCGTGTCCAATATCCGATTGTGCGTGCAATATCGATGTTATATCGGATAGTGTGGAATCTCTTTAATTAGTGTTTTACTTAATTAAGCAGAAGACTTAGACTTTCTAAGCAAACGGGTGATTATGTTTAAGCCAACTTTGTAGTAGATCAAATTTTGCCACTCCCAATAATTTTAAGCACCATAATTATTCTTATTTCGAATAAATAATTTAATGTGTTAGAATTTTAGACCCATCATAACGTTCTAGTGACGTTTAATTATAATTATTGTGATATGTGTTACTTATAAGTTATAAGTTCTAACGTCGGGTGGAAGATATGTACCTGAATTGGTATTTTAATATTTGTAATCATTTTTGTGATAAATAATAATAAATTTGTCTAAAATAAACATTTATTCTCGATTGAAGTTTTTTTACAATAATTAATAGATTATACAGAATTTAGTTAATAATATTGCCGAATTACAAAATTTGTGCAGTGATTAGTGTTCCTTTGAAAAATACTATGTTATTCTTCTGGCGATTCATTATCGTTATTTTTATCCTCATTTTCTTCCGATGGTGTGCCAGCTCTAGAATTCTCTGATCCGTAGATGTTATGCAACTCATCCAATTTGTAATTTATCTTAACTCCTTTTGATGTGGTTTTGTTTACTTTGTTCACGAGTGATTTAGTTTGTTCTTCCAACCTTCTCAAGCGCAGATCACGCGCAGCAAATCGAGCTTCGTGGTCAATATCGTTGGATGTCGATGGCCCCGAATCTTCTCTTTCGGTACTAAAATTATCCTCTCTTGAATGTTCTTCCGGTGAAGTATCATTATCGTTACTTTCATGCTCATTATGGAGAGATTCCAATTTTTCAATCAATTTGTCTCCCGAATTAAGAGTGCTAGATAAATTATTTATGATATCAGAACAATCGTTCTCTAACCTTTGTAGCCTTTCGTCTTTCTGTGCAAGTCTCTCGTTTTGTTTTTTGACGTTTTCTAATATTGCTTTGAAATCCGCGTTTGACTCATTATTGGAATTTTGTTGAGCACTCACAGAACTTGCATTTATAACCTCGATTCTTTGTATGGTAACTTCTGGATTCGTAGACTTAATTTCATTAATGTCCATAGATACTGCATTCGCTAAAATCGTTTCACCTGGCTCAATGATCGTTTCTGTAATATTTAATTCAGCTGTATCAGTAGATGTATTGTCGTTTTCATGATCATTTGAAGTACCTGTGGCAGGACGATTGATAATGTGATCCAAAGTACTACATATTTGTTCACCAATTGCAACTGTTGCTCGTGTTTTGTCCATTAAAGCGGCACTATCAATTTCCAGATTTTTGAGCCGTTCGTCTTTATGAGCTAAGCGCTCATTTTGAATTTTAACGTTTCTTAAAATTTCTGCGGGTTCAATTAGTACAACATTTGATGATGGTTCGTTGGATGGAATTATTGTAGTTATTACATTATTATCTTCGCTACTAACATTAGTAGTAGTCGTTGTTTCATCATCTAATGGATCTTCAGTGCAGGGTTCTTTAGGACAAGAATCGTCGTGAGTAATATCTGCCACTTCATCTTCAGTTTCCTCGCATATTTTTTCACTCTTAGAAAAGTGACCGCTTTTACTATGTTCTGATACTAGTCCATGATGTTCCTCACTATCTTGTGTATCCAAGGGTAAATCAGCTACATCAAGCATATCACTAGCGGGATCCTCTCTTTCCGCTGCTAAATTGAAGTCCGTACTGGAGTCCAGAATGGTCTCAAAAGATTTCTTTACTTTCTTCTTGCATCTCACTAGTGGCTCCGCGACGTATTCACTTTCATCATTAGATTCGGATGATTCATCTGATGGTCGTTCATCACTGTATCCACTTTCTCCTGAATGATTGAATGACGGAGATCCTGATTTAGTTTTCCTACTAGTGAACTCAGCTCGTAGTTTCTTCCAATCTCTTTCTGATTGTGTGTTCTTTTCACGCGCTTGTTCCCATTTCTCTCGACAGTATTCAAGCTCTTCTTTAAGCTCATTTAATAATTTTCTTTTTTGTTGTAGTTCGTACTTAAGTATTTTCTCGTGGGTATGTAACTGATGATGATGTCTTCGCAATCGTCCGACAACATGCCATGTCTTACTTAACTCACTAGTAACAAGACATAATCTACGTTCTTGTTCTTCAAGCCGCGTTTCTAGATGTGTATTGAGTTGTTTCATATGATTAACCTCTTTAATTAGACCCAATTTTTCTAATATAAGATCCTGAAAGTAAAGTAATTTGGCGTAAGTGAGATATAAAATAAAGTAATTACCGAACGAAATAGTGGGTCAGATAATACATTTTTATTCTTTTGTTTTCAAAGAGTACGCCAAAGATTGGCTCTGTACCAATTTAAAATACACCGCATTTTTCGTGCAACAAAATATTGATCATGAACATGTTTATTTTTATATTTAATTTACCGTGACGCATAATTTTGACGCAGAGTTATTAACAATTATTGTAGTTACAATGAGTTCATTGCTTACCTTTAGTCTGATGTACGTCTGACTAACACTTGGCACTAAAACGGGTCCTGACGCTGTCTCGACAGATTTGTAACATGTTGTAACCTTTTCTGCGGAGTCTACATCTGATGCATTTTGATGACTCAATAGCTCTATGAGTACTTTCCAAACTTTTGGAAGATTTTCAACTATATCCTCGGCAGAAGCGGTTTTCTGAGGTTCTGAAAGTGTTAATTTAATTAAAAACTGTTAGTCGTTAAATTATTTGAAATAAAGTAAATGAACACATGGTCTTTACCTGACTCTTGTATTGTCACTACTTGTTGGTTTAATAATTCATCTACAGTTTCAGAATTCTCTTCAGCTTGGCGGTCATTGTTTTCATCAACTTGGCTCACTAATTCCAACAAAAGTTTAGGTAACGCTGAGGAGACTTCTGATCCATTCTCTCTTTCTGCCATGTGTGTCAGTATACCATGATTTTCTTGAAGTCTGTGAACTAATGTGTCCAGGTCTTGCTTTGTTTTATAGCCGAGTAGTACTTGAGAGAAAAGCTGAAATAAAATCAATATGTTATTTAGATGCACAAACCCTAATTAAACATGAGCATCAAAAATCAAAGGTCGGTAAACGGCACTTACTTTATTTACAACTGCCATTTCTGCTTTCAATACATTTGTTTCTTCTTGGCATAGAGTTATTTGCGAGTTTTTGTTGTCAATCGTTTCAATTAATGAGTCTATTTTATTCTCAAGTTCTTCTACCTTTTCTGTTAGATCCTTACATCTGAAACGTGGTATTCATCATCATTAAGACACTTAAACTAATTTATAACACGTTATCTATACTAATATTATAAAGCTGAAGAGTTTGTTTGTTTGGTTGAACGCGCTAATCTCAGGAACTACTGATTCGAATTAAAAAGTATTTCAGTGTTGGATAGCCTATTTATCGAGGAAGGCTATAGGCTATATAACATCACGCTACGACCAATAGGAGAAGAGCATAAATGAAAAATGTTGCAAAAACGGGGAAAATTTTCTTATGTGAAGCAGACGAAGTTGCGCGGGTCGGCTAATAGATAAAAATGTTGCTTACTTTTTGACTTCCGCTTGATACAATACTTTGTGTTCATCGAGCTCCCGAATTAAACCTTGTCTGGTAACTTCAGCAAGACGGGCTCGCTCTTCGTACAGGCCTCGCAATGTACGAATGTTCTGCAATTGCCGCTCATATTCTTGTCTGAGATCAGCGGATAGTAGATTTGTTTCTCTATCAGCTAGTGTTCGCTCTATTTCATTTAATTTATCCTTTAGCTGTAAAACAATTGCCTTTTCAGCTCTGACGTTGAATAATATAATGTTGGTCGACATAATATCTGTGATGAATATAATTAATCCCTATCATGTTTATCTAGGAAGGTTTTATTGCAGCTGTTTGTAGTGTAGTTGGCATTTTGTCAAAATGGGCAACTACGCAAAGTACAATGATGCGTTCGCGTGCCGTATGTCAGCGGTCCGTGACCGGGTAAAGACTTGCTGCCTCCAGGTCGTTGGCTCGTAGACATGACATTGGAAATGATTAATTGTTTATCAATACACTTTTGTTGTAGAGATAAACAACTAATCAATGTTAATTAGACGTTTTGGTAAAAAGCGTTTGACGAAAAATTTCATAAAATGGTGTAACATTTTAGAAATATCGAAAAATCATAGTTATCCTATGGAAATAGGATTGCTTTTGCTGCAATGACTCATAGTAATGTCATATAATAAATAAGATTAAAGGTAAACGGAGGATTAGACATCCCTCATATTTATCTAATAAATGTAAAATTAATGAATTACTATTGTTATATAATTTTATAAAATTGTACATAGGTAGGTCTTAGTAAAAGTTTTAAATATGGTATTATAAATATTTACCTCATTTAATTGTTCTTCACGAAGGTTTATCATAGTTTTGCTGACTGAAACTACATCCTTTAATGCACGTATCTGCTTTATGGATTCAGTATTTTGAAAATTAAGATCTGCAATATCAGAATATGCACTTTGTAAAGCACTGTTCGTTTCAGCAAGATCCTTTCTCAGTTTTGTGTTATTTGACTTTATTATAATGAACTCTTCTCTCATTTGCACTAAAGTTTTCGTAAATTCAGAATTTCCTTTGGGTGCCCTGAGATTTTCAGGGATTTCAATATTATTTGTCATTAATAATTTGCAAAGTTGTTTGTTGCTTTCACTTAATTCTAATTTGGCAGCTTTCTCACTTTGTAATGATCTCTCTAATTCTTCCTTTTCAGATCTATGACGAGCTAATATTTCTTTTCTCTGTTCACGTTTTAGTGTAAGCTGCCTTTTGAATTCATTCATTTCTTTCTCTTTAGCCTTAGCTTTAGCTTCATCTTCATTCTCGTTATTAGCATCGTCAAAAACATCTTCATTTTCCTTAGCGTCACTGCAAACGTTTGTGTTGCTCATTGTTTCACTTTCACTATTGACGCGTTCTGCGTTTCCTTCCCTTGTTGGGGCACTACTGACTATATTTCCCATTTTGGAATACTTTTATAAACAAGAGGTACTTTCATCCGCGCAAGTACAATTCGCTGATGTGTGTATTTAATATACGTAACGACCGGTACGTTTTTAATCAGACAAAGGACTGTCGACTCGTTGGACTTACGCGTATGTTCGACGAAGCAAGCGTTTCCCGAAATAGATCCCTCGTCAGCTCCAGACGTTCGCCGCGCACACGTATAGTGCGCTTTAGTGTGTGTATGCGCGAAGATTTTTCCGGCGAATTTCTGTCAATATATTATTTTTAACAGGGTATTACCAGAGTAACTACCTATAGCCGTACGTAATAGGTATACCCACGCCTATATTCTGATGCGTCGAGGAAAGTCGACCTTGGTTGAGTTTCGGGAAATGCTTTTTGTGTCGTACACTCAGGTACCGAAATGGAAAGCTAATCTGTTTTTTATGCATTATAAAAATAGTATTGAAAAAACAACAAAGCCAGTGTAAGTGTACTTTAGACACTTATGTAAACTGTAAGATAAGTAGATAATCTTGAAGGAGTTTGGTGGCAAGTACTACAAGGATTTCCTAAACTAAAATAGCTTACGATAAGTATTTAAGAAGGGAATGTATAATTAAACTAGGACAGCGTTTTCATAAAGACTTCAATTTTGTGGTTAACGATTTAAGCTCCATGTACCTAGTATCCGTACACTCCTATATTTTAAAAGAAACCATAATAATATCCCTATGAACTACTTTAGGCATAAATAGACAGACTTTGAAACGGATTAAGGATAAATCGGTACCTACCTATACTTATTAGCAAGGTAAATATTCTACTTTCCAATACCTGTAATACTTAACGTATTATATGTATATCACTAGATGTTCCCGCGGTTTCACCCGCGTTTATCGTTACTGCGCCGCCCCCGTGGGTCGTAGCATGATGTTATATAGCCTATAGCCTTTCTCGATAAATAGGCTATCCAACACTAAAATAATATTTCAAATCCGCGTGGAATATTTACTTTGGGCTAACGTTAACTTGAACCCGCGACTTCGTTGTCATTATTTTGCTGCGATGTTATTTTAAAACTGCGATATCTCCTAAGGTATTCATTGAAATCGAATGATGTAAAGGGCAATTTAGTTTTAAATTAAATCTTTGTGATGAATAACGTATTTATTTGGATAAGGATTAATATCATGTTTATAAAAACACCTTCGCAAATAATGCATTATTTTAGAACAAATTTGGTTAGCATAAAAAAGGTTATAGTGAGCCAACCAAAAGATAGACATATGCTGTCGCGGACTTTTTTTTTTAACTTTTAAAGGGGAACAATTCTGTCATACATGATTTTTGCGAAACTTTAACTGTTTACGCAGCGCACGCAGCGGAAGCTCTCAAAAGGAAAAAAAGGCCTCCGATTTTGAAACATTCTTCATTAATGCTCCGCTCCTATTGATCTTAGCGTGATGATATATAGCCTACAGCCTTCCTCGATAAATGGGCTATCTAACACTGAAATAATTTTTCAAATCGGACCAGTAGTTCCTGAGATTAGCGCGTTCAGGCAAACAAACAAACAAACAAACTCTTCAGCTTTATAATATTAGTATAGATTAGGATTGCCTTTCAAAGACAGTAGTCAGATTTACATTAAAACATTTTTTTCAAATAATCCTTGTGATTGGACTAAGGACCCAGGGATTGATAGCTCGATATGTAAAGGCTAAAGACGTACACAGTTCTGATGTAATAACCCCGGTATTAACAAAATTGTATTCTTTATTAAGCACACTACATGATTCAATCTACTAACCGTATATAAATGCCAATCAAATATTGTTTTATGGAGCAGCAATGCGTCCTACTCCTAATACAAAAAGCTCTAATAAAAATAATGTGATTTCAAAAGTTATAAGTATTGTTATGACCGCGCAGATAATCCTAGCAATTTATAAGAATTTACGTGTCTCATATCCGACCAGGTGGGATGACGATTTGCGAAAGACTGCAGGCAGATGCTGGATGCGGCAAGCTGAAGACAGGGCGCCATGGCGCTCTTTGGGGGAGGGCTATGTCCAGCAGTGGACTATCATAGCCTGATGATGATGATGATGATGATGATATGCCATAAAAGTGCGCAGTATACATTTGTGATTTTCTACAATCTCGGTAATAGACAATAATTATGTAGATGAATAGGTACGATGGTTGTTATGTTATCGATGTGGCATAGGCCCCGTGATATTTTTTTAACGAAATAGTATGGATACTCCAACACAGTTCTATGATTGTGAAGTGATCTATGAGTATGTTTGTGCACGAATGCTATTTTCTACTTTCGCGCTGCGGAGACCGCATCTGCGATTGAATTTTAGATACACGTGTTTTTAAACAAAATATAGATACAAAGGATATTGCTAGCTACGCGTTTTATGATTATGGTTTTTCATACATACATAGTCTCATGACTCTCATACACCAGGGGTAGGCATAGCTGTACAGCCATATTTCGCCATCCAAGATTTTACGATAACCCATATAATAGGTGGTGAAACTATTGAACCAACCAACCAACCAGACACAGTTCTAGATGCCCTGCCCCGGTTAAAAAAATTCTGACAAAATAACCCAAGAACATTTTGTCCGACCTGGGAAGCGGTTGTTGTACTCGGGTTCAATGCCCGATAATAAGAGTTTGGTAATTAAACCATTGTTGTTGAAGTTTTAGGTAAGGAACGGCACAAGTGGTTTTAAATATCTACGTGGTGAAAACTTATTGACATATTAATATGTTAGAATCAGGCCTCTCGCTGCCTCTCTAAAAAAATACCAAGGTAAACTACATTCATTTGTACTATTTCAGCTAATTTTAATAAATTATAGGATCAGCGTGTTTTAATTTATAAAATTGTGATCAAAATCAAATAGAACGTTATGTGCTTATACCAGTCTCGTTAGCATAAAACAATAATAATATACATACTTACATAATGTCACGTCTGTTTGTTATACCCGGCATAAGCAAGTTATTAGCATTGTTAAACCTTCTCGCTAAGCTAGACTGCTTGTGTGTATTGAGTGGGATTCGAACCTCTCTCGATAAGTTCAATGCCTTACCCGTTGGATTACCACCGTTTTATATACATATTATATGTTACACTCACTACATCATTCATATTATTATATACGATACAGGATAGTACCTGTTGGATGGATATATAGGATGCTGATAACGAGATTTGTGTTCATCTAATAATATAACATACCTAAAGATAGAGTACATGGTAATAGAGTCACGTCTATATCCGCGGATTTAGGTCCCAATAGGGGACAAACCTATTGCCATCTATCAGGTACCTCCATGATCAAACTATGTATTGCTATTCAGTTTGTGCGATATGTATTTGGTATACAGTTTTAATCTTTGTTTATTTCATAACTTGTCAATTCTTAAAATGGCATACATAATAATTGAAAACTTATTGTCTGGCTGCGCGCGAGCCGCTGCCAATTCAATGGGTTATATTGATTGGTCCTTTCATTTAGTGGTAAACAAAATCATCAGTATCGATACCTACCTACTACCATTTCACCTACTAAAGACGAAAAAGAGTATTACAGATTTTTATTAAGTTCAAATGAATGTACTATTAGTATCAGCTATAGCTGTATTTTACGTAAGAAACTTGTTGCGGATTTCCTACAGACTCGAAACGACTCTAGGTTCTTCGACACAGTAACCAATATAGCGGGTGCACTGCCCTGCACAAGATTGAGTGCCTTATTTTCGACTTCGCTGGTTGCAGGTTAAAATAATGTTAATGTTATTTTGTACATACGATGCAAAATACAAAAAATGGTATATAATTTACCTTTGAATAAAAGTCAATGCCTGGGTATTGCACTTTAATCCTAAATATATTCTACTGCACGGGTGGCGTAGTGGTTTAAGTAGTTGCCTCGGCACTGCCACTACGCAAAGTTTTGTGGGTTCGAATCCCAAACGGATTAAACATTTGTGTGATCCACAAATGCTTGTTCAGAGTGTAGGTGTATTTTGAGTCCGTTGTTTGCATGTTTGTAAAGTCGCCAGCGATACAGTGATCATGCTTAGTGTAGGAGTTGTCTTTCTTTCTTTCTAAAAGCTATATTTTTTAGTAACAATACAATGTACCTATTCATTTTGTATTAGTGCAACATTCTGCCTCGTATTAACCTATGTGTCTTAGTACGGTAAGTTATCTATATGTATATTAGCAGAACACTTAACTACTTTATTTCACCTAGTAGATTTGAAAGCCGCGATGCAAATATTATTCTGGTAGCTATTTGTATGTCAATCGAAATCCAGCTGCTCTAGCAAAGTACTTAAGTACAGTCGTACAACTCGTACATACTTATCCGATGACTCATTGCCTGTGACGCTGAAATAGCAAGGAGCCCACAATAAAAAGACATTCACTTTATATGGGTAGGAGAAACTGTCTACATATAACGTATATGTACATATATGTTGGCGTTACGAACCTATATCTAAGTACATAGGTATCTACTTATTAATTTAGTGTTTTGCGAGTTGTCACAAACTTGCGTACGTAAAACTTTTATTCTTAAGTACCTATAAAGAATTTAGCATGGAACTTACAAAGAAAAGTTTACTACATACTAGGTACTCTCTTCTTTATATCTAGCAAGGGCGAATGAAATATATTACAACAATGTTTTACCACTTATGTATTAGGTCCTACACATAAAACAGAGGGCAAGCTTATTATCTTTCACCGGGGACATCTTCTGAATTCATGTTGCTATTGGGAATTAGTTTACAGAAAACCTAATAACCCATCACCCTACCCAGAAATTAAACCCGTGTTCTTTTGATCTATTGCAAACTTATGGATCGGGATTAAACGGCAATCCCTTTTCATTTTGGCTGTAAAATAAATCTAGCACTGGCTTTGTAAAATATTCATGGAAGTATAGAAAATTACGCAAAATATATTAACTCAAAATAAGACAATATATTATACCTTACGCAAAGATTGGATCATTTTATTCAGACAGTTCCAATAAGGTAGCATCTTATGGACAGTAAGTTGATTGTCAATGGGGCTGTTAGGTGAATACCTACCTATCATTGGTACAGTGCTTTTCTTGAAAATAAAATTATATCTAGTAGCGTAACATTTGGAAAGATGAACAAATAATTTTGCTCAGAAGCTATTAATTTACCTAAATTAATAATCATTCATAATTACACTCATTACTTAAATTAATAGTTTCTCGAATAGATGCTGGCTACCAGAAACATTATAGTCATCATGTCAGCCAAAAGACGTCCACTGCTGGACATAGGCTTCCCCCAAGGTTTTCAACACAGACCGGTCTTGGGCCACCCGCATCCAACCGCTTCCCGCGACCTTTATCAGGTCGTCGGTCCATCTTGTGGGAGACCTACCCCTGCTGCGTGTTCCGGTGTGTGGCCGCCACTCTAGAACCTTTTTGCCCCAACGGCCATCGGTTCTGCGTGCTATGTGCCCTGCCCACTGCCCCTTCATCTTGGCTATCCGGAGAGCTATGTCGGCAACTTTAGTTTTCCTGCGGATCTCTTCATTTCTGATTCGATCCCGCAGGGAAACCCCGAGCATAGCTCTCTCCATCGCCCTTTGCGTGACCTTGAGCCTTCTGATGAGGCTCATAGTGAGCGACCACGTCTCTGAGCCGTAAGTCATCATTGACAACACACACTGGTCAAAGACTTTCGTCTTGAGACACTGCGGTATATTGGACGAGAAGATATGTCGTAGCTTCCCGAACGCTGCCCAGCCGAGTTGGATTCGACGATTGACCTCCTTCTCAAAGTTGGACCTACCTAACTGGATCGTTTGTCCCAGGTATACATACTTGTCGACAACTTCGAGAGTAGAGTTCCCAACCTTAATAGGAGCAGGTGTAACATGGACGTTGGACATCATTTTCGTCTTGTCCATGTTCATTTTAAGACCTACTTGTCGGGAAACTCTACAGAGGCCATCGAGCATTATGCCGAGGTCTTCCATGGTCTCAGCCATGACCACGATATCGTCGGCAAATCGAAGGTGAGTGATGTACTCGCCGTTGATGTTGATGCCGAGTCCTTTCCAATCCAAAAGCTTGAAAACATCTTCCAACGCGGCGGTGAACACTTTCGGAGATATAACATCCCCCTGTCTCAGCCCTCGCTGTAGTTTTATTGGTTTCGAGCTCTGGTCTTGGAGACGGACTAGCATGGTGGCGTTTTCATACAAACATTTCAGCACTTCGACATACCGGTAGTCAATTTGGCACCGTTGGAGAGACTGCAGCACTGCCCAGGTTTCAATCGAATCAAAGGCTTTCTCATAGTCCACAAACGCCACGCACAAGGGCTGGTTATATTCTTCAGTTTTTTGTATAACCTGCCGCAGCGAATGTATGTGGTCTATGGTACTGTAGCCTTTACGGAAACCAGCTTGTTCGGGAGGCTGGAAGTCGTCTAACCTACTCTCGAGACGATTTGTGATGACCCTTGAAAACAGCTTGTAGACGTGACTCAGAAGTGAGATGGGTCTATAGTTCTTTAACAGGGTTTTATCGCCCTTCTTAAAGAAAAGCACCACCACACCTCTGTGCCATGCCTGTGGCGTTTTACTCTCGAGTATGACGGAATTAAAAAGCCTCCGTAGAACTGCCATAGCGGTTCCGCCGCCTGCTTTCAGAAGCTCTGTCGTAATTTCATCATCACCCGGCGCCTTGTTGTTCTTGAGCTGTTTAAGGGCCATGCTAATCTCATGCAGGCTGACGGCCGGGATATCTTCGGTGTAGTGTCGGGTCAAACTAGCTCTAGGGTCTGTTGCTGGAGTGGTAACAGGCGATCTTGTAGTCGCGTATAACTGTCCATAGAAGATCTCGATCTCCTTCATGAGTTCAGGTTTGGATGATACTGTTCTACCATCCTCCGTCTTCAGCTTTGACAGCTGGCTTTTCCCAATAGACAGATCTTTCGCGAACACTTTGGAGCCTTTGTTCCGGTCGATCGCCTCATGGACTCAATTTGTGTTGTATTGGCGAAGATCGCAAGTCAAAAATTTGGAGATCTGTCTATTGAGGCGCCGGTATTCTGGCATATCCTCGGAGGATTGCAGAAGCATCCTACGCCATTCCTCTAAAAGCTCCTGAGATGGATCTGTGATCTTATTTGATCCTTTGGGCTTTTGGGGCTTAAAGAATTTAGATCCCACTCTATGGACAGCATCCACAAACCTGTTGTTGTAGTCGTCCACATCTACGCACTCGTCCAGGCATTCAAAACAGTTATGGAGTTCGAGCTGAAAGCTCTCGGGGTTTTGGATATGAATTGGTGATGGTCGAAGCGTGGACTTCATCAATTTAGACCGTTCTAGGCGTGTATTAATATTCAATGTGCCCCTAACCATCCGGTGATCGCTTCCAGCTTTCACCGAATTGATTACGGTGACTTCATTGAATATTTGCCACTTCGTCGACATGATGAAGTCTATCTCGTTTCTGGTCGCACCGTCAGGACTAATCCAGGTCCACTTGCGTCATTCTCGCTTTTTGAAGAAGGAGTTCATCATGCAGAGTCCTTCCTTCTCCATGAAGCTAGTCAGCAGGTGGCCCCGTGAGTTACGATGTCCATATCCAAATTGCCCCACTCTCTGCTCATCAACGCCTTGTTTGCCCAGTTTCGCGTTGAAATCTCCCATGACAACAGTGTAATAGGTTTTGGTGCTATGTATAGCCCGAGATATGTCCTCGTACATAGCTTCTACCTCTTCATCGGGATGCGCCGAGGTCGGGGCGTAAACCTGTATGACCTTCAACGAATACCGTTTAGATACTCTGAGTATAAGGTACGCTACCCTGCTCGACACACTCGCGATATTTACCACGTTGTTCACGAGAGATTTGCGGACGATGAACCCGACACCACCTTGGGACTGTTGGTCGCCTTCCAGGTAGAAGAGCAAGTTACCGGATTTAAGAATTATCGAGTCCTCCCCCTGTTTTCGGACTTCCGATAAGCCTATAATATCCCATCGTAACAGCTCAAAAATCTTCTCGTCGGTCCGCAGTGTGCGCGTGTTAAATGTTGCCAGGGCCAATTGTCGTCGTTGGTGGTAGCACGATCTCTGTCGGAGATTCTTAGCACCCCCTGCCCCGCCGTTACCATAGCCGCTACCTGAGCCAGGACTAGCGGGGCCGCCGGGGACTAGGGGCCGTTTTTTGTAAGAGTGGCTCATCTGGGGGGTTTTGCCATAATAGTCACGCTTGGCAGGCGGATTGGCGATCGCAGTGGCGGAAGGCTACAACTTCGACACTAGGCGCTGCTGCCCACCTAGCAACTTTGTATTTCCTTCCGCCTATTTTTAGGATGGTTTGACCGCCATCTAACGGTTGACTAGCTGCACTGGAGGAGATGATCCGCCAGTGGGCGGTGGGGTCGTCACGTCCCGACGCCTGGGATTATAGTAAATGCATAAATAATATTATTGCACATATTCTATGATTATACCGTATAAAATTTATGTGACCATCTGAATGGACGGTCACTACCCATATTTTACATCGAAATAATTATAGAAAGTTGCTACCTAGTTGCTTCTAGTTGCTACTAATCGTCATATAATATAACTGCTACCCCGTTTTTTTTAAAGTAGGTATACTACTTTTAAAGGTGACGGGCCATTTTGACATCAGGATGACTCGTCACCTATCCAGTGAGAACAAACTACTTAACTAAAAACACTCAACTAAAAAAATTGGTTAAAAAAAACCCAAAACCATGTTGATACATACAGGTCTTACTAGACTGCTACCTGTATGTACATGGTTTTGGGCCTCATATCTTTTGGGTTAGTTACCGAAGGGGGCATGCTGGGGGTAGCGAATGGGACATTTCCCAAAAAAAATATTTTTTTTTTATATTGAAAATATCCCTTTCGGCACCAGATGAAGGAATGCTGGGGGTGGCGACTGGGATTAACCTCATCCCAGTTGCCACTGCCGGTGGTGAATGGGATTTTTTTTTAAATCCCTTTCGCCACCGGAGGGTGCAATGCTGGGGTGGCGAATGGACTAACCCGATTAAACTCATCCCAGTTGTCACCGCTGGTGGCGAATGCGATATTTTTTTGGAAAATGTCCTATTCGCCACCGGAGGGGGTAATGCTGGGGGTGGCGAATGGGACTAACCCTAGCTTTTAAGGATAAAAAGTTATTATCAATTTACTATTTTGATGCCCGAACGCCTGTAATATTAAAAGAGCAAATTTGAAATTAAGTACAAAACGTGTACCTATTTTATTAAGTAGGCGCTACCTCATAGAATTTATTTTTAAAGTTATCTATTATACTTCTTTTTTCACACTGCTATAACTCGTCAAAAACCGACAACACCGCTAATATAAAATCATTTGAACGTATCATCTCAGGGGTGAAGGATTACTCTGTCGTCGGCTACGATAATATAATCGTATATTAAAAACGTAGTAATTAATAATTACAAATTACAATTATTTCTAAACAATTAAAATTAAAAGGTACTTAAAAAATTATACGTTTATTAATGTCATGTTACATAAAACGACGAATAACGAGTATTAAAAACAATGACAGCGAATTAGTCTGTTATGGATTAATCAAATAAGTACGTCGAATATAATAATATAATAATATTCTACCACATACACACAACACCATCTAGCCCAAACTAAGCAAAGCTTGTACTATGGGTACTAGACAATGGATAAACATACTTATATACTTTTTTTTTCGTAAATACATACATATTATACATAGAAACACCCAGACCAAGACAAACATCCATGTTCATGCACACAAATGTTTGACTTGTGCGGGAATCGAACCCGCGACCTCAGGCGTGGCAGTCGGTTACAATAACCACTACGCCATCGAGGCCGTCAATATAAAATATAAGTAAATTATATTGTATTGAACCATTACATATAATTTATTATAAACAACAAGATCCTTAAATATTTTAGGTATATCTTAGTACCTCCATTAACGTACTCGTATATATTTAGGCTCTGCCTTTTTGAAGGGATTTTTCCAAATACCTTAAAAAGCAGTTGTTATACCCACCTTTAAATCTTAATTAAATTATAAACACTAGATTAGTCAACTTTTTAGAAAATAGCAATTATCTTTTACCCAAGCAATTTGGATTTAGGGCCAAACTATCCACCGTTCGATGCGGTTCATAACTTGACTCATTATATCACAGAGGAACTCGGCAAGGGTAATCAAACCTTAGGCATTTTTCTTGATCTAAAAAAGGCATTCAATACTGTATTTACTTATTTCTATACTTCTGAACAAGATGGAGGCTTTGGGTATACGGTGTAATCAACTAAAACATTTTACAGATTACTTAAGCGATTGACACCAATGCGTTAAAATAGATTATACTACTAGCATTTATGAGAAAAATACTGGTTTTGGTATTCCCCAAGGAAGTATCATCGGTTCGCGCTGTTTCTGATTTTATATTAACGATTTATGTAATCTTATATTAGAAAACTGCAAGATAATAATAGCATACACAATCTTGATGTAAAGGTAAACAATCTTGATGTGACTTTTTACACAAACACATTAACAAATAAACTACTGCTTAAATTAACGGTTCAATTGATTTAGGTAGTACATAATCGTTATTGTTGTATTTACATTGATCTTTAGCAGCATTTTATTTTTAAACTGAGTTTTAGATAACAAGTTAAGTACCTAACCAAAGAGTAAAGTATTAAGTAGGTAATACATTGTACCTAACCAATTTCTATAATTATTTTGATGTAAAATATGGGTAGTGACCGGCCATTCTGATGGTCACAAATTTATACAGTGCAATAATATTCTTTATAGTTAAGTATTATAAATATTATTACAAGCCCGCAAGACATCCTCCTGACAGCAGTAGGTAAGTAGATAGTAATTGATACAATTTTAGTTATATCGGATGATCTGAAAAATAATTATATTTATGTAAGTAGGAACTTAGTACCTACTTAGATAAACATTATTATTTTTCTATATATTATTATCTATTTATCAATTTTTATTTTTAGCCTGTAACAGCCTACTGCAGGGCAAAGGCTTCCCTTCGGTCTTTTTACTACTTTCTGTCCAGCGCCAATTGTCTCCAATCCCGGATGAATGCATCCAATTCATATTATATAATTAATATCATCATCATCATCAGGCTGTAATAGTCCACTGCTGGACATAGCCTTCCCCTAAAGAGCGATATTACGATTGCTATTTTTATATTATTATTCAATTATAACCTATTATTATAACGTGACTTAGGTCTTACCTACAACTGCAGACCAGGAACGGCCTTACAAAATAAATCGTGTAACGCTTTTTAAATCTATAATACTCCTAATAGCCTGAGCAATTAAGATGTTGAAGTATAGATTGCTTAGTTTTCAGTTACGCTGTAAAATTATATTATGCTTATAAATACACTAGATGTGCTCGCGGTTTCACCCGCGTTTATGCTTATTGCGCCGCCCCCGTGGGTCGTATGTTATATATATGATAGATAGATATTTCTCGATAAATGAGCTATCCAACACTAAAATAATTTTTCAATTCGGACCAGTAGTTCCTGAGATTAGCGCGATCAAACAAACAAACAAACAAATTCTTCAGCTTTATAATATTAGTATAGATAGACCTATCAGTCGTGTAACGTGTTTCATCTCTGGAAATAAAAACCATGTCTGGTGAGAGATTATTACTGTATTACTGCTGCATTATCTGTTCGAAAACAATAGTGTGGTTTCTTCAAACTTAAATTCATTTAAACTTAAAATGATGATAAAGATTAGGAAGTTTGCGTTAAAAGCTCATGCAAAAACACATTAACATAGAACTTCAATTAATTTTAGATCAAACGTTATCACATAAATATACCAGTGTTAAAAACATAGATGAATCTGTTTTTAAAATTTACGTATTAAACATATCCATTAAATAACTTTAAAAATAATAGAAATGACGTAGCTGTAGAATGCAGATTCCTTTATTATAATTATTAAAGATAGGTATCGCTCAAAAGCCAATGTTTCGACCATAGCTTTTTTACAGATTCATATAAAATTGCGAATTGTCAAACGTCAGTTAGTTATTATCAGCCACATAATCGAAATTTACATCACAGTACATACGAATTTTCTTTTGGGAAAATCCAATTTTTATACATATCTAAATGTATACATAATAGATTTCCAGTTTTGTGTTGATATTAGCTTCATTTATATGAGTCACTTAACATTGGCAGCTGGCAATAGCGTATAAAATAAGTAAATATTTCACGTTGTGTGTCAAGATTGATTTTATTTTATTTTGTTTTAACAGTGGCTTATTGGTAATAATCGCTAATAAATTCACTTTGTGTGTGACGTCGTTCAATTTATTCGACAAATTGGATATACAATAATCTGAAATGTGAAGTAGAATTAACGCTTGTTGAGCGATGGATGAGAGTACTAATAATTCCCCTTGTAAGGTAATATTTACCAATGTTTTGCTGTTTAGTCCTCTTCTGACTGTAGAAAGATCTAAGCTGACTTTTCTTATTGTTAATAATTAAGTATTAATTCATTTTGCTTTGATTAGTTATGCCATTAGTGCATACAGTTTTAGATAGTGTTAATGGCTATACATTTATGTACTTTTAATAAATAATAACTTTTATTCTAATATGTGTGTAAAACCATAATATATGGTTTGTAGTTGAACTATCAAGGGGATATACTTATCAAACTATTTCATATAACAGTTGGAATTTATTTGCTTTAGAATGGTGGTACATACCAGTTTATTGTGAATGCAAGATTTTATTAAGATGGTAAAATTTTCTTTAATTTTATTATAATTTATGAGATAATAAATAAAAAAAGAAGAAATCAAATATTAAAGATAGAATGCACATTGCTTCTCTTTCTTAATTTGCATTTATTACACAGTAAAGTTGATTATTTTCACAAATTTAACATAACTAGTTTTGACCAGTAGTTTCATTTTTTTTCTGTTTTTTAAATGTGTGTGTTTAGAGGAACATAAATGTGTTGAATTAAATTTATTTTCTTAAGAGTTATAGGTTGTAGTTTTTATATGTGATTTATAATTTTCCATTTATTTGTACTATATTAGTTTTATATTGTTCTATTCTCTGGTTTTACTTGTATTAATCTCTTTCATGTTGTATGTGTTTCCTATCCATATACATAAGAGATAATTTAAATAATAGCATTGGCACTAGAATTGTTGTCATTCAAAGCAGAGCACTACAACAAATTTTCATGTTATATGGCAGGTTGAACACTATAACAATAGTATCATGTATATGAAAACAACTTGGTATCTTATCTCTATATTTCATACAAAAGCAGCTGCACATGTTTGGTATTTACAACAGATGAGCCTACATAGTAAATATTACTATAGGTTTAGCTTGTCAAGTCTTGAAATGACAGACATAATTAAAAACCTACTGTCTAGCTACAAGTGTGCCCCTGTGACTCAAAAAGCTAAAAACCAATTGTGTCTGGTCGCCAGTGAGCTGCAACTCAAACGGTGAACTGAAAGTCCCTGGCTTGTGACATCTTGAAAACTATAGTTGTAAAAGCATACATTTATACTTAACAAGAATTAGGCAAACCAATCAAATTTTTTTAAATCCATGCTATATGCAAAACCTAGGCATTACTTTCAATTTTACAGCTAAATAGAAGTATGAATTCAAAAATAGTCATTTGCTTCATCTAAATCTTAGGATAGAGACATTACATACCAATATTGTTTATGATAACAATATGGTTTGTGGTTAAGTACATTTGGGTGATACAGGTTCTTGATTTACATGATATAAACCATGTATAAGAGGCCCTGCTTTTACATTAGTTTGTGGTTTGGTAGGAATTTAAAAAAGACAAACCCAAATAGTGATGTAAAATGTTCAGTTACACTGGCATGTAGACAAGGGTTCTTTTATGATATTATTAAAAGGGTTTTAGTGAAGGTATAAGTCATCATTATTATTCCTCATTCTATACCTCATACAGTAATGGTAACATACATTAATTGTAGAATCAAAGTCTGGACCTACAGAAATTATTTTGTTTTTAAAATGAATTGTTTTTAAATATTTGATGATAACAAAATGAGTGACATTTCTTCTGAGAAGGATTGCTTTAACCGAAGATGCATTAGCAGGTTTCAGTTTCATTTATAATTTTGGTATATTAGGATTAATTCCTATATATTCCAATAAACACTGCTTTACAAACCATCAATTTTATTCTTAGTGTTGTTGTTAATAGTTTCTTATACAAGCTCACTAATACAAGAGTATTATACAAACTAGGTTACTGAATCACAATTTATGTTCCTCTAAATTAAAACCACAAATTCAAAGTTGGAATGTTACTTCTATACTCGCTTGTTTTTTTTGATGTTGCACAACCTTGCTAGGAGTGTGATGGTGCGGAGGAGCTGCAGCTACATGCTGAGGTGGAACATCTGAGGCAGCATCTAGCAGACAGAGACGCGCACATTGTAGCTCTTGAGGGAGAGTTCATAAAGTGCACTAGCCGAGCTACAGATCTTGAAGAACAGCTTGGCACTTGGCGGGAGAAATATGAAAGGTAATAAATAATATCTTTATACAAAATGTTGTGTTATCAATTATCATAGATAGAAACTTACCACACCTAGGTCATGCTGCTATGTATTCAGGCCATGAAATTTGTTGTTACTTGTACAGCAAAAAGTTTCTTTATTTTAATTGATTAATTTATTAAATAAGTACAACTCTAATAAATATAATGGAAGATGATTACATAGATGGTTTAATATACATCTTATTCTTATAGATAGTTTAAATTATCTTGTGTTAAACTACAATAGATATAACAAGACCCGATCCAATAGTTTATATAGTCCTCCTAAAACTATCCAAACATATCAAAATTAGGTCATGATAGAACCGAAAGAATAGACCAGTTTAGGAAAGATCAATTTAAAATCTAAACACATTACAACAAACAAAAAATAATAAGGAATACATGTTTCATTGGGATCATTTCAAATCTGTTGTATGTGTAATTCAGTAATAACTATCTAGATCAAACTTTCTAAATCATTATATTTCAAGGTAGTGATTGCCAATAACTTTTGTTGCATACATCCACACAGGCTCACTGATCACTTATTTAGATTAAATCTAAATAGCTTAATACATACTCTTCATTATATATTTTCACAGATTATATGATTCTCACAAAAGAGTACAAAAACTGAATCAAGTGCTTGAAGATAAACTATTGCAAATGGTTGACAAGATGAAAGGTGAAAAAAGTCAACTGACCAAGGATATTGCAACTTTATCAGTGAGATTAGCAGAGTCTAAACATAACTACAGCATGCTGCAAAAAGAAAATGTATGTTTCTTTTTTATGTTATTAATTATTATATTAGATAAAATTCGTTATTATAATGGCAATTCTTTAATTACAGGAAAGATACAAGAATGATATGAATTTAGCAATTCAGTTGCTGCAATGTAAGCCCGATAATTTTGTGTCCCAGAAATTGGATAATGTAAGTAAAACTTAATTGCTAAGACCAAACCAGATTGTCTCAAAATAAAAATTAGAAAACACAGTTTTGTTAGTATATTTCCATAATTAATTCAATAATAATGAACGCAGAACCAATGTAGCGCTTAAATTAATAATTCTTGATTTTATTGATTAAATAGTGCATATTTTGTGTAAATATCTTTTTTATTTACTTATAATAAAAGCTAGATTTTGATTTTAATGTATGTTGAGGTCCAAGATTAAGATAACCTGGTTTAAATTAATACCTTTTTGTTTATGTGTCGCATAACCGGTTTGTCTTTTTTTACAGCTGCCCGTCGATACTCAAGCTCGTGTATCACAATATGTGATGTCCAAAACGTCTAAACCCTCTGGTTCATCAGCTCAGTCCAAAAACGGCAATGAGATTGACACTTTCGATGCTAGTGAATACGAGTTCAATATCTCCGCCTCACTGATGTCGAAGATTCTAGAAGACAGCATCCAAGATACCGTGACGAAGCACTGTGACACGTGCACTTGCAATAAATCTCAAAATAAGCCTTTTTGTTACAATGAGAGTTATTATTCTGTTGCCACCCAAACGATGCTGGGCGGCGAAATGAAAAATTCTCTTTGCTTAAGTTGCAACGCTGACATAAAGTCGATTCATTCCAATCTCAGTATTAGAAGTAGCTCGCCGCATGCTGTCAAACTTATTACCGAAAAAGCTGTTAGTTATGGAGTTGTCAGTCCATTATACATATTACCGCAAACTTCTGAACCCATCAAAGAAGCCCAAACGCCAGTTATGGACAAGCCGAAGAATAACGGGGTACTAGTGGTCGATAAAATAAAAGTAAGTGAAAATAATGTATTGGAAACGATGGTACAAAAAGAAGCTCCGCCTAAAATGGAAGATCTAAAGCAATTCAGGAAGACTAATAGTGTGACTATGGAACCGGCTGTACATCACAAACTTTGTGATCGAACAAAAAGTTCTATTTCTAGTAAAAAAAGTAGCGTACACAGCGCTGGGAATGAAGACATGCTGCTTGCTAAAGATATGTTGAACAATAAAGATATTCAACCAATAATCGAAAAGTCGACAGATAATATTAGTATAAGGAAGAACTCTCACAGTTCCATGGGTGCAGTCAGCAGGACATCATCTATAGCCAAGTCAACGGTAAGCACACATAAATCTAACACACAAGTCGGGCCAGGTCCCAGGTTTTGCCATTTGCGTATGCAGGCCGGCTCGAAAAATATTCTTCTCGACAATGCCGAGCCAGATGTGCCTCCTGTCTTGTACCGGCGACAAAGCAAATGCAATGAAAACTCTATATTTAAAGATCTCACTGATGATGTTGATAACTTTATTGACCTAGATAAAACTGATGATGATACTATTAAAGAAGATATTAAAAATGATAATATTGTTGTAGAAACCACTCTGATTGACGTCCATGTTGACAATAATATCAAAGATACTAGTGTCACCACCAAAACCTCATCTATTAACCCAGTCTTATTGAATGTTTCATCTTCCCCATTGCAACCGTTAAAAACTCATACATTTTCCAACAGCTCAGAAAATAATAACAACAAGTCCCAAAGCATTGAAAGTCAGCAGAACACATCTGAAATTGATAATTTGTTGAATGATTTTAACGTGGACATTAATAATGCTCAAAATAATAACAATCCAACTAATGATGAAACTAAAAAACTCGACGTCATTACTCCCACCGATAATCATGATGTGAAAATATTTAATTTTGATCGCTATGAACAGAACAAATTGTCTAATCAGTATAATAAGCCTCTAAGGAAAATAGATATGTCTCAACTACACTCCCTAGAAAATACAAAAATTTCAAAAGATTTGCCACCTCAAGGCGATTTACCAAAGATAGATAAGAAGCCAGAGATAACAAAGACTCCTTTGCCGCCCATAGTTAATGTTTATCCAAACCTTACTCAAACTCATTTGAAAGTAAATGAAACCACCAAAGTTTTCACAAATGAGCAGAGCACAAGTTCATTATCGAGTGACGACAGTGCAGCTTTATTGCAGAAACAGCAGTTGCTTAGAGTTGCGGAGTGGGTGGAGAAAAATTTGGAGCAACAAAACAGTTACAATGAACCCTTAGATGAGGATGTTACATTCGCTAATAGAGCTTTGAGAAGAGATAGCAAACTGTCAAGGCTTACGGAGACTCTGAACGAACTGGCTCTTAATATGCCCCATCCTGTCAGCAAATATTCTAAGTCATACGCCAGGGATGGTCACAGCGTACTAGTGCACAATAACGTATCGGCGCAAAGTCAAGACAAGACAGTGAAACAGATCATCTCCATGCCGAAGCTAGCCAGTCACGTAATCAAAGAAACAATATTTCCTGTAGAATGTGGAGATGCGACCGTTACTGAAATAACTGATACTAATCCAAAGAATAGGGGCAAAGCCGAGGAATACAACGTTACTGAAGGACTCAGAGGGAAAGCTGACAAAGAGATTACGCCCGAGGATTTGGCGCGAATGGAGTACAATGTAAAGAAGTTTTTGTTGAGTGGACCACATTGGGTGAACTCGGGCTCAGTGGGGAGGAGTCGACGCACAAGCAGTAAAACTGAGACTGATGTATAATTCCACAGTAGTTAGCTACGATAGTTGAATCAACTTGCATTCCATTTTAAAGCATAGGTTGGATACATGTACTTCAGACGTGCTCTCTTGTTTATTTTGCAGCTTCTGTCAAAGTGAATTAGATTTTGATTTGTATAGAATCTGAACTATTGGATTTTATGACTTATAAAAATCGTTTCATAACATGTTCCTAAGTGTAGATATTTCTCGTTTCTTCGATGTGTTAAGCATACTGAAGATTATTTACTGCTCATATTGATCTATTATTTAAACTAGTCCTTAGTACGTGTGTTTCGATTATTACGCATAAAAGATTTTTAATATAAGATTTACATTATATAAAGTTTCGTGTTTTGTAAGACATTAATTTTATTTATACACTTTTATGGAACGAGCGTGTAGAACGAGAGACAGACATAAAATGGAGTTGATGTATGAAATGATGGTGGCGAGCACAAATTTTGATTTCAGAGCTTCGTACATTTCGAACTTGTTTCGTGTAAGGTAGTCCACGTCAGTGTTAGTCGTTTGAAGATCGATACTGATTACAAACAAGGCTGTCGTTTGCTAGAGTAGCTTAGAATAGGAATAAAAGCATCGCCAATATTAAAGTAATAAGAATACGAGTAGTAAGAGCTATTTGTAAACGTTTGGCATCACTTAGCGAGCGGCGAGTGCGCGCGGTCATCGTTCACTCAGCATGACTTTGTTTGTACCGTGTGTCAGTGTAGTGTTCTAGTTTTGTATCATCTCAGATTTTTACTATCACAATATTAGTACGCTTTCGAATAAATGTGATAAATGCAAAATATAAGGTAGTATTTAAATTCGCCTAACGTACAAAATATTCTAGCAATGGATTTAGTCAAAACTATTTATGGCGCAGAAATTATTTTCTTACGACTCATTGATGTTACCACAAAACTTGATGACTGTCTTATTTGAATTTGGTAAGACGAACAAACCTATTTATTTTATTTAGATTTGCAATATGTTGTGAGTTAAATGTTGTTTTCCTCATCCTTGAGTTCTTTCGTGACACGTGTTATATAACATTTATTGGTTAAATTAATAAAGTGTTAATAGTTCTTTAATGTTTTTTGTTTTAAATGTAACAAAAAGTATTACACTTATCGTTAAGTGTATTTGTGATACATTTCTTCGTATATATTATATATTACAGTCAATGTTAAATAAGTTTAAAGTCAGTTGCAACAGTCAAAAGCGGTGTTAAGACATTTTCATATTATTGAGCAAAGACGAACGAAAATATGATCAACTTAACCATAACAGAATGTACTTAAATACAAGTGCGTATATTTTCAATATTACTCTGTAAAGATTTACACATAATATTCGTTCGCCCGCCGTTGACGATTGCAACAAGTTAGTATATTTTTCAGATACATTTTCATATTATGTTTTGCTATACTTATTATTCTCCCTAATACCTGTATTATTCTTAATCAGATATCAATATTTATTCAAATATATTTGAAGGATAACATTATCAGTGTTTAGTATAAAGTATTGAAAATGTAATCCTTGACACTAATCTTATGCCCTGATACTACTTCATACACAATGTATTATCTTGCCTCTGCTTACACATGTACAAGTTTTTATATAAAAATATATGTTATATCAAAATGGGTGTCTTTATGCATATTTTCCTATATCAAAGGAAATTATATTTTTAAATTAGTTATGTGATCTGTATACAGTAGTTAGGAGATGAAATGTTAGAGAGTAGAAGATACCTGGCCACGAAAATGGGTAATGTTTAGCGTATTGAGCACAAGTTAGTGTCGTCATGTGTTAGTGATTGTGTCAACCAAGTCCCAGTTGTGAGAACACATTCCTCGTGCGTGTATCCTATACGTGTAGGCATGGCTTATATTTATACCCAAGTATTTATTTAAAACTTTTATATTTCATATTTAGTCTCGAAAATGTTGATCTGTGATTTATTGCGATTACCAAACGATCAGGAGTGTCATTTTTATTTGCTCACATTTGTGTACTTACTTATCATCAGTAAAACGCTTTTTAGTCGTAAACCCTGCTTTAAAATGTGTACCTACTATTCTGAAATATAAAGCCAGTTTGAAGATTTCTCTAGTAAATGTTGACACTTCAGGTTAGTTTTTGAATTCAATGGTCTCATTCTTTTGATTAGTCAAATAATAATTTGATACTCCATTATTCATGAAGCTTGTGGTGCCCCTAGAATTAAGTTAGATATAGTTATAATATGCTTTCCAAGGAATATTCACAGAATGCTAGGGCTGCTCCCACTGACTAGCTTCAGCGACGTAAATGTAATAATTATGTGTTTATTTATTAAACAATATGGTGAACATAAAGGAGTTTTATTTCAATGCCCTTTTTTGTCTTAGTTAGGTACCTACCTATTTTTCTGTGGTTTTTAATGCGTTAGACGAATAGTAAGTACTACATATAGGTATGAGTGTTTCAAAAAATTTTATCGGAATCAAATAGCGATGACGCGAAACTTCTGTTCAAATTCATGTCAGATGTATTAAAATAGTTTGATATGTGTGTAGCATTATGTTTAGGATACGATGGAACTGACATACGCTGTGCGTGAAAGTTCAAAAGAATTTAAAAAAAGTATGTACCTACATATTCTCTAGGTCTGGCTTGCGTTTTAAGTCTCAGTAAAATCACGAACTGCGAAATAAAGTACCATCCTATAAAAATACGTAAAACTTATTGTCAGTCGTTTTTATCCCGCCGTAATAAACGTGGGGTTGTGCGTGTTCACGGTAGCGTGAAATAGGTTATCGTTGCTAACAAGAAGGAAGGGCTTATCATGGATCACGACACGGCTGACCTTCGCATTTCCAAAATACTACGGGCAAGTCCATTGTGTTCTCGACCTTGTACAGAGCTTAACCCATTGTTCATAGTATGTAACGTCTTCAATTTTCGCTTTAACATAAAATTTCACCTTGGATGATTAACAGGCGTAATTGTGTTTTTATCTGAGGATGTTTGTTTTTAATGTTTATGTAATCGACCCAGTTTATTACCAATTTTAAAGCGTATTCGTTTCACTATAAGACGTATCGAAATAGAGACGTGAGCAATTGAGAATTTAGAGTTTATACGATAGCTTGAGTTAATATTACAACAGTTGTAGTGTAATGTCGCATGAAGGACAAAGAACATAGGTACACGCTCAGATACGATACCTGAGCGTGTACAGATAATTATGTTATATACATAAAAAAATCGTATCCTGGCTTTCTTATGAGATATTTTTTAAGGTTGTATAAACAGTTAAAAGTATCTCATAAGAAAGCCAGGAAATAAAGATATTAATTTTTTATCATCGTACATTTTGTTGGAATCGGAATGCAAATTATTTTATTGATTAGGTATACTTAAATACATTATTTTGATTTTTAATAGTTTAGTAGCGGTAAAACAATTCGCTCAATAACTAAATATGACTTTAATTTCGAAATCTGTTTGTATTATTGATTTTATAAAATAGAAAACTTAACAAAAGTAAAAAATGCATCAACGCGTATAACGGAACGTTATTTGTTATTGACGCGCTGTGGTTGATGGCTCCTTGCCTATAGTTGTTACTGCATTTGTTGTGATAAAATCCATTTAAAATTATATTTATTTACATACTAGATATCTAGAAAGATCGTTAAATCAGTTTGATAAGCTTAATTAACTATTGAAACCTATTTGTTAAAACTTCATTGTAGATTCTGCCCTTCAAAGTATTTTTATAATATTAAATTATTTAGGCTTTTTACGTGCTATTTTCTGACGGAATAGTGTTTAATACATAAATATAAACAAATCGCATTATAGTTTGTTAATGTACATGGAAAATAAAGGTTAGGTACAGCTCCTATAGATATTTGGCCATTGTTCTTTATTTTACATAAGTCGTAAATAGCGACGTGGTCTTAACAAAATCGATCATTTGCGTACCTATCGGTTGGTAATAACTTTGGTACAATCGTTAAACTTGCGTTCTTGCACAACAACAAACACTTATACGGTTTTATCTTTTGAACACGGGTCAAACAATTTTCTAAACATTTCCTGCAATTATTGTACGTAACCTAATAGTTTGTTTCTTAATTTGAGCTTTATTGAACGAGTATTAGCACAGATTAAACCTTTCAAAACTATAGAAGTAGGTATTTCAACTATTTTGGCGGCCTCGATGGCGTAGTGGTTAGTGTAACCGACTGCCACGCCTGAGGTCGCGGGTTCGATTCCCGCACAAGTCAAGCATTTTTGTGCATGGACATGGATGTTTGTCTTGGTCTGGGTGTTTCTATGTATAATATGTATGTGTTAACAAAAAAAAGTGTATAATTATGTATGTTTATCCATTGTGTAGTCGCATAGTACAACCTCTGCTTAGTTTGGGCTAGATGGTGTTGTGTTTGTGATAGAATATTATTATTATTAACTTTGATCACATACTTTTTATTTGTTCAATTTGATCTATCAGATTGTTTTAGAAATCAGACCTGCAGCACCACTAAAGTAATTGTACACCTTTATTTATATATATAATAAAGTACACCACAAATAGTGATGCTCATACCGAATTGCTTTCGAGTGATATTCGAATATAACTGCACACAGCGTGATATCAACTTTTCAGGAATAATGACGCAGCGTACGCTGCGTAAGTGCTATGCATACCTAACCTTGTTATTGCAATATAATATTATTTGCATTGACAGCACTAAGTATGCCCAACTGAGCTCTTCGCTAACTACGAGATGAATTAATTGGTAATTAATTTAAAAGATAACCCTTGCCACCTTTTTAACCGACTTCAAAATAGGGAGGAGGTACCTACCTACTCAATTCGTCTGTATTTTTTTTTCAATTCTTCAACACTGTAAGACTCGCGTGTAATTATGTTATAATATATAGTCTTCCACACTGTATTATCTGCACTGCCATGGCAGTTGTAATAGCGATCATAACATCGCAAGTGAACGACCGCGCGATTCGCGCCACGCGCCAGGCGGCCACTCCTAATGCCAAGGAAAGCATGCCACTACGATGGACACCTCGTATACCTTCTTTATGTTTCCGTTCCTGAACCGCTGATTGATTATGATGAATGATATGACATTGCAATTGTTGGCAGATTAGATGCAGGTTGTTGAACGTTTTGTAGGTAAGTAGAATATTCCCTATTAGGTAGGTACAGCTGCCCTCATAAGATGTATCTATAATTAAATTACGGAACAGAGCAACATTGTTATGAGCACCATTGTTACAACATGTAATATGCCAAAATTTTGTAAACCTATATCTATTGTGGTAAAACATGATATTTACTGTAACTAGTGAAGTCTAAATAAACATGTGGGAGTATTCCGCTTTCGGCACCAATTTTTCGGCACCTATGGTTTCGGAAATAAAAAGTGGAATAGCTTAGGTGCCGAAACCATAGGTGCCGAAAAAATTGGTGCCGAAAGCGGAATACTACAACATGTGTTCCAAAACTTTGCAATCTTGGATGTTTCATAAGTTTGTAGGTATGTCCCTAATAATCGAACTATGGCTTAATAACGAAATACTTAGGTCATCTATAAAATAGGTGTACCTATACAATACTTTTTGGATTTCTGTTTCGCATATATTTATTTTGACGGGTGACTATACCTACCTAGTACCTACAAGGCAGTGATATAGAACAGTATACGAGATGTGTAATGTGGTAATAGTAGCTTAGATTCGATTTACCAAAACGTAACCATAGTAACACAAATGTATAACCTAGCAAGAGTTGGGTGCCTAGTGCGAGTTTTCCGTTAATGCGATCGAAACGTTTACCGCGTCTGGCTCTCTGATTGGTTAGGACTTTGGAGCGGGCCAATCGGAGCGCCGAACGTCATAAACGTGTCGATCGCGTTAACGTAAAACAAACTCGCACTAGGCACTTAGGAGAATGTTGGTTACAACTTTGGTTGTTTTTTCTTTATTGTTGTTATAAAGCAACATATAAGTATAATCTTTTTAAGAAGGCTTAGCTACTACATACCTACAATTTGTACTTGATTTTGCCCGCTCTAGGTATAATTCCTGTGTCTCGGGGGCTTTACCAACATTCAAACAACGGACACAAAGCATACCCAGACGCGAAACAACCATTTGTGGATCTTACAAATTTTTGTCCCGTGTGGTATTTGAATCCACAACATATTTGGAGTAGTGGTAGTGGCGAGGCGACTTCTGTAACAACTATGTCATCCGTGCAGTCATAAAATGATTATCAGCTCACTGATTGCCGACTCTATTGTGACGAGATTCTCAGGCTTATTAGTTTATTTATTTATATATCTACCTACCTAACATTTTTACTTTGATTTCACTAAATTGCCGTGTGAACCGATTGACGTATGCGCTCGAATCAATCATTAATGTAACGGTCACGGTCAAAGATATTGTATAAGGTCACGGTAACAAAGTTTGCCTCTATTATTCTATGACTTACCTACTTATTGAAAATTCTACCCCCTTTGAGTCTTTCCTAAGGTCATATTGAAAGCAATTTATTTTAAACAAAAACTGGAACAAATGACTGCACAAGGCGGATAATCCATGTTTTTGTTTGAAACCGCTTGAGCGTGTACTGTACAACAGTTCTACAATCAATTAATAAGACATAAATTTCACGGATACACGATACCAATGTTATTGAAGCCATAAAAGCTTTCGGTAGAGTTAAGAACTTTGATTACGTTAAGTACATAAGAGTCCAAAATATGTAGGTACATACATATATGAACCGCTTAACTGCAAATAAGGTATCATTGTCTTGAATAGTTTATCATCACGGAACTAGAACCGTATCATAACGCTATTTTGGATAATTTTGAGTCATAACAAAAACGCACTACTGTTATGTGCAACCAATCCGCTATTGCCATTTCTTCGATAAAGGTGCGATTGAGTCGACACGTCCTGTAAAGTACTACTGCTCACATCGAAATCGGAAAAATGACATTACTGCATTTCGCCCGGCTTACATAGGTATCCACCTATCTCTCGTACAGCTTTCTTTTCATCACATCTTTGATTCCTTGCTACGGTCGGCAACGCGTGAGTTGCTACTAAATTGCTTATTTTTGGTCAGGTTACATATACCTTTGGGTTTGCACTGCTTAAGTTAGAGCATTAGTAAGGTACAAACTACAACAAGGCTCGCCCCTTAGAGATGACTAAATAGACATGTGAATCATCCAAAATATCAATATCAAAACAATACTTCGCCTTGCCATCCTCCTTTTACCATATCAGCTGCTACCATCGGTAACATTATAATCTAAGTCATCTGTAAAAATTCTAAACGACGGCGACGACGTGACTACATATTATAACACATTGTTGCATGACTTTTCGCATGTGTCCTTTTCGTGAGGCTCGATAAGTTCAAAACAGTTATATGGTTATGTCAGTTATGCAAAAGATCCGCTGAGCTTTGCACGTACTCGACCATGAGTGCATGAATCGAGTGACTTTAGGAGTTAGCTTTATGCGAACTTTAGATATTACGTTGGCAGTGACAATGAGGTAAACTATAGAATTGTCATTCACCGTTACACCACGGTAACTGTCTACCGTGGTAATATGAATTAGTCGAGTTCACACTGTCGAAAACACGCACGCAGCGCAAATGATTCGGCTCGTAACATACGGGTATGAGTCCACTGTTGGATACGTTACGAGTTCTGTTGTGTTGTCTGTACATACAAGAGTAGGTACATGAGCAACAGTGACCGTCTGGCGAATGGTATATACTTCTTTGCTACTTTAATCGATTCAATTTCCTAAAATTATGATAATATTCTATTTATCATTTTGTAAATTACAGATATGTGAGCCAAGTCGGTAAATCTAAGGTTAGTTTTTAATATTCTGTTGTGATACACAATTAATGTTGTCTAAAGTATTGTAGATGTGGGCATCTTGATCTTGACATATAAGTGTAGGTAAATTTTAAGCACAATGGTTTGAATAGGATAAGCGACAACTGCTGTAGTGTGTGCTGCGGTGGCGCACGGCGTAGCGATATAGGTAGCAGCGACAGTAGTCGCTACTGAGACCTCATGCACTGCTGTGCATGAGACGGTGAGGTCTCAGGTTCGGTTCCCGGGTCAGGCAAAGTTTCTTTGCCAATAAATTCCCAGTAACAGCAGCAGCGTCTGAAACTGTGTCCGGTAAACATTTCATAAACCCAATCATTGTTGGACTGTAATCAAACGATGTGGTAGGTAAACATAATTTACAATAGGTGAATCGCATTTAAATTAAGTAGTATTAGGTATTTCTATAAGAAATTTGTAAAAAGTAAAATTTATCAAGATGAAAAATAAAATAAAGTCACGCGTTTTAGTTCTATTAATACATATTTAGTTTAACAAGTTTGCTCTCATAATGTGCCGAAAGGACACCCGAATCTAGCGCAGGGAAGACACGGAATAGATGTTTTAAATATTTAGAAAATAAGATGAAATAAGTATGCAAAATACAACCGGTTGCGGTACGTTTTGGAAGAATATTGTCTGGTATGTCAACAGTCACAACGACAGTAAGTAGTAAGGACGATATTCATATCGGATTCTGTGTTTTTTTTTTCATCTTACACGTGACGATACAATGGAAACGCACTCAACAAAAAGACACGGCACTTGTAAGATCCAAAAGAACCTGCCACAATAGCGGAACGGTATGGCACAGCGCAGTAAATTAGGGCCATTTGACATAACGATTATCTCCGAAACAAATTAAGCTATAATTTAAACACATTAGGACGTTTGGAAAAGCATTGAGGTGACGAGTTCGTAGATAGAATGTAATGTTAGTGGGAGAATAAACCGCAACTGTTGGCTAGTGAAGCAGTTATCTGTGACTACGTTTGTCTGGATACATTTATAATTTTTAATTGAACATTTTACTCAACTACTAACACAAGAAGATTGTAGGCGACAATACCGCAGCTACTTGATATATCTCCATGCGTATGGTGTATGTGTTACCATCAGAAACGCACGAAATGTATAAAAATGCGTTCGGATTGTTTTCGGACGTCGGAATTACGTCTAATTCGCAACTAGTCTGCACGCTTGCATATTACTTCGAAGGTCGGAATCGTTCGCGCGTTCTCGCATGAGGGAAATTCGTACGAAAACGCGTGTAAAGTGCGGCTGGTCTTAAAATTGAAAATAAATTAGAAGTAAGTGCATCGGTACCTATCTATAAACAATAATACAGTATTATTGCCTTTAATCGGCATCGCATGTGGAAAGAATAGACGACAAACAATTTGCCAACCTACTATATGTATAAGGCAAATATGAATAGCACATTCAGAGGGCGAAGATATAGGTGGACGTTCTCTGACCAGATCGCAAACAATCAGACCCTTTAGGAAAGGTTAGGTTGTACCCGAATACTACAACCTACTACCTGCCTTTTTCCGGAATGTCTATGTATGTACATGACGAATAAGATAACTTGACAGTTGACCTTTATTACCTTCATAAATTAATTAACAATCAAATACAGTGCAGTTATCTATTAGAAAAAGTACCCTTAGCTATTCCTCGCTCTTATCGTAGGCATAAAATCAATGTAACCTTTCATATACCATTTTGTTGCACTAATTTGGGTCGGCAATCACCTTTACATAGAGTTCTTAATCAGCGCAATATTATCCAAACACATAATCCAGACATTAACATTTTTTGTTATTAGTTTAGCAAATTCAAAGCTCAATTGCTTAAACTGTTTTATTTTAATTCTAGTAATGTATAACCTTGATAAGATAAAATAAAATTTGGTTAAGTTATAACTGTTATAAGTAATAGTTATATAAAAATGTAAACATCTAACTTCTCTATAACTAGCCAATGTTACCTATGTTCTGTAGGTACCTACACCGTAAGTGTCATACATATCAGGCAAAATACTATGTAACGAAATTTAATATTGTAATAATATGTATGATGTGGTTGTGCTATTAAATAAATTAATAATAATAAGATAAGTGTAAATAAATTAAAGCATGTGACACATTTATGCCAGGATGAAAACAAAAAGAAAAGCGTAGTCTCTGCCTATCCCTCTGGGAAACAGGCGTGAGCAACTAAATCTATACTAATATTATAAAGCTGAAGAGTTTGTTTGTTTGTTTGTTTGTTTACTTGAACGCGCTAATCTCAGGAACTACTGACCCGATTTGAAAAATTCTTTCAGTGTTAGATAGCCCATTTATCGAGGAGGGCTATAGGCTATATATCATTACGCTAAGATCAATAGGAGCGGAGCACCAATGAAGAATGTTTCAAAATCGGAGAGTATTTTTTCCTTTTGAGAGCTTCCGCTGCGTGCGCTGCGTAAACAGTTAGTTTCGCAAAAATCATGTATGACAGAATTGTTCCCCTTTAAAAGTTCTAAAAAAAAATCCGCGACAGCATATGTCTATCTTTTAAGGTTGGCTCACTATAACCATTTTTATGCTAACGAAATTTGTTCTAAAATAATGCATTATTTGCGAAGGTATTTTTATAAACATGATATTAATCCTTATCCAAATAAATACGTTATTCATCACAAGTATTTAATTTAAAACAAAATTGCCCTTTACATCATTCGATTTCAATGAATATCTTAGGAGATATAGCAGTTTTAAAATAACATCGCAGCAAAATAATTACCCATTACAGACATAGTACAAACGATGTTTCTCCTGGTTTATTCTGCGTGATTACTACTGGTTCGATTTGAAAAATTCTTTTAGTGTTGGATAGCCTATTTATCGAGGAAGGCTATAGGCTATATAATATCACGCTACGAGCCACGGGGGCGGCGCAGTAACGATAAACGCGGGTGAAACCACGGGAACATCTAGCATAATATAACTGTAAATATCACGTGTCTGTACATTTTAGAATTTTGAAAAATAAATGATTTAGGGGGGCTCAGAATAATTAACTAAACACATTTTAATAATTTTTAAAAAAGTCTGTCTGTCTGTTTGTTCTCGCATCACGCCTGAAGCACAAAGTTAATACAATAGACTCAGTAAGAACACTATAAAGAATATCCTCAAGTAACATTTAGTCTTTATTTCATTAAAATCGGTCTTCTCTATCAAAAGTTATGAGCATTTGAAGTTAAATTAAAATTTAATGTAGGCAATGTGATCGTACTGTACTAGATCCGCCGTAATGTTTTACAAATAAGGTTGAGATTTGCTTAAATTTTAGCTCATAGATTGTGATTACAGATCAGGATCGTATACAGAAAGCCAGTTATACGGCTATAATATAAATTTCGTAATTTTTGTTATAATAATAAATAATAATTAATTCTAAGACAATGTTGAATGTTTACTAATTGACAATGACATCTCTAATTTGTTAGTAATATGTGTTTAGTACTAGACCCGAAGTAATGATTTATACATATAGTAAGTAAGTAAGTAATTTTATTTTTCAAAATATAGGTACACAAAATACAGACAAATATATCACGATAGATGGCACTGTGCAAATGACGTCATTTTTTAAATCGTGATATTAAGGTTTTACGCCTTTGTATGGCATGCTGGCTTTCAACAATCACTCTTTGTTCTAGAGATATAATGTAAATAAAAGTTGTAATCCGATTTCCTAAAATTTGTTTATTAGATTAATACAAAACCGAATCGGTATATGGAGATAATAATCGCTTCGATTTTGGTATTTTTTGGGCAATAGGAATATAAAACTCTAAATTGCACGTGTCTGTACATTTTAAAATATTGCGAAATAAATGAATTAAGGGGACTCAGAATAATTAACTGAACACATTTCAATCATTTTAGAAAAATCTGTCTGTCTGTTTGTACTTCATCACGCCTAAAGTACAAAGTTAATACGATAGACTCAGTAAGAACACTATAGAGAATATCCTCGGGTAACATTTAGTCTTTATTTCATTAAAATCGGTTTACTGTAAAATAGGAGACGGTACTTTTTAGCAGCGAGCAGAAAATAAGGTAATTTTATCAGATAGTTTATGTTGTATGGTTCCATCGTTGCAAATTTTAATTTCGTCAGTATATGGGTCACCTACAGATACAATAAACCAGACAGCTGCATGGCTATCGGGCACGCCACGATCGTGGCGGTAAGTCCCGTGTTTGAGGAGTGGCTGGAAAGGCGGCATGGCGCCCTCATCTTCCGGCTGACACAGGTAATGACTGGCCACGGTTGTTTTGGCCAGTTCCTGTGTCGTATAGGCCGGCAAGAGACGCCCAGTTGTCACCACTGCGGCGACTGCCGCGACGTTGTTGAGAACACGGCGCTGCACACTTTGGCGGTTTGCCCCACCTGGGCATCGCAGCGCCGTGAGTTGGTCGCGGCAGTCGGATTTGTTGCCCTCTCGCCCCCGCCCGTAGTCCAGTCTATGGTCCGGAGCGAGAGGTCGTGGAATGCCGTCACCTTGCCGAGGAAGTGATTTCCATCAAGGAGGCGGCAGAGTGGGAGAGGGTGCGTTTAAACCCCTGTCCCCAACCGCAGAGCCAGGCGCCGGAGGGCCCAAGACGACCTCCAGCCACCCTGAGGTCTGACCTGGGGGTGGCGGACTTTGTGGGCCTGCCCGCCATTCGTTCAGCACCAGGTCCGAGAAGCGGCGTGCGTGTTCATACGCGCGCCTCTGTGTCGTGTCCGTCTCCCCTCTAGGGGGAGGGGGAGGGGGACAGTAGGGATTTCTTTTAGTGGTGACCTTAGGGTAGGTCTTTTCGTATAGTGGCCTGCCGTTTCATAATATATAGCACAAGTAAAAAAAAAAGCTGCAACTTACAACTTTGCCACCTCGAAACGACCAAGCAACAGCTATTAATTCTGAGATGCTAAGGCAAATTAACGGTGATAGTGTCGAATATACGTCTATTCACAATGACACAGCAGAAGACGACATTACTAACTATCCAGTAGAGTTTCTTAATTCTTGACGCGCATCTGGTCTTCCAGCCCATAAAATTTCTTTACAAGTGGGCGTTCCCATAATCTTGCTAAGAAATTTAAGTCCACCTAGGCTTTGTAACGCAACCAGACTTAAAGTAAAAATCTTGCAACGTAACTTAGTTGAAGCCGAAATTTTAACAGGATGTGGCGCCGGTGAAATAATTTTTATTCCGAGAAACCCCATCATACCAAATAATTATCTGTTCAGCTTTAAGCGCGTTCAATTCCCAGTAAGTTTATGTAATGCAATGACAATAAATAAAGCGCAAGGTCAGAGATTACACGTTGCAGGTGTAGATCTCAGTACGGGCTGTTTTACTCATGACTCATGGCCAACTCTATGTCGCATTGTCTCGCGTTAGCAATCCCCAAAATCTGTATGTGTACGTCCCCAATGGTTCCACATCTAACATCGTTTACACAGAAGTTCTGTCCTAAAACATATAACATTTTATACAAATTTTCACGCGGACGAAGTCGCGGGTACAACTAGTATGTAATAAAACTAGCTGACCCGGGCAACTTCGTCTGCTTCACATAAGAGATTTTTGCAACATTTTTAATTTATGCTCTGCTCCTTTTGGCCGTAACGTGATGTATAATATATAGCCTATAACCTTCCTTGATAAATGGGGTATCCAACATCAAAATAATTTTTCAATTCGAATCAGTAGTTCCCGAGATTAGTGCGTTCAACCAACCAAACAAATTCTCCGGCTTTATAATATTTAAAAAGACAATTCCTGTACTAGGAATACTTTTTGCATTGCAGAGGACTTTATAAACATTCAAGTAGTAGCCACAAAGAACACCCAGATACAAAAGAACCATTTGTACATTATACAAATGGTTGGACTCGCATTAACAACATTTGGTGTAGTGGCAGTCATATGCTAACCACTTAACCATTAGGTACTCCATCCGTGTAGTATCTGGCTTGTTTGCGCGAATATTAGCTACAGATTGAAATTAAACTACTTTAAACGGATTTTATTGCGATGTTTTATCAATTTTATCATCGTGGACCTTAGACTTGGAATATTTTCGCTACACTCAATCTATGTCTATGATACCCCACTTATTTTCCCTTTGAATATAGCTGTTGAAAAGCACAATAATAATAATTAAAAAGTTGTTAAAACCGACAATCATTTCGTTTTAAGTAGCCTATTTTGTCATCATTAACCATGCAAAGCATTGCGTTTGATTTTATAACGTTTATTTGTCCCAAAAAACACGAATAATTAAGTCTGCATTAAGTGTGAAGTGCACGCAGTGTTGTTTCGCACGGACCCACCCGGTACGTGCTCGGTCACAGCCGGTTACCAGGCCAGTCGCCCAGCTACTGAGAATTATTAACCTATTTCCGTCGTCTGAAAGTGGTGTGCACTTTCAGATTACGGAAATAGGTTGTAATATTAATGTTTGTCTATTATTTAATTTTTATTATAACATACCATTAACATATAAATATTGTCTATTATATAATTTTTATAACTGCCTCCGTGGCGCAGCGGTAGTGAATGCTGATTAAATTATTTGAGCCAAGAAAAGTCCAGCCTTCTGGTCACTCGAAGCGTCGGTTAGACGCTTAGAATTATCTGAAAAGTGCACGAGCGCCCGGACCCCATGAACCTAGCGTCTCCACCCCAAAAGGCTCGAAAACGTAATTACCAATCAAATTACTGTATTTGCGCCGTTTGAGGTTTTCCGCTGCAGCACCAGTACGTACCAGCACTATTATAGTTTGGGTTTCCTTCAGTAACCATGACAGTTGATGTTATGGTTACTAAAGAGGCACTAACAGAGCTGAGGATGATATTTGATGGGTGCATAAATTGATGATTTAGCTGTATTTTAATAGGTTGCAAGGCCACAAAGCTATTTTTTTAAAACCGATTTTTTTTTGTATATTGATGCAACATAACAATAAATAGATGTTATATTTTCAGTTGTAGTCTTTTTTTTACGTGGGGTAATGCTTTGACTCATACGTTTCCGTAGGGCAAGGGAGAGCTGGATATATTGTCCGATTCACCGGGGGATAAATACCCCGATAATACCGACTAACCCTACCACAGTGTTCCTCGACATAACAATAGTCGGCGAGGTCGCGCGAATCACTTTCACATACAATCGCGACCCCGCCGAGGTTAGGGCCCGTGCCGCCGTGTGAAATGGTAGGCCATTCACGAAAAGACCTACACTTTGGTGGACACACGACACAGAGGCGCGCATGGGAACACGCACGCCGCCTCTCGGACCTGGTGCTGAACGGGTGGTGGGCAGGCCCATGAAGCCCACCACCCTCAGGTAAAACCTCAGGGTGGCTGGAGGTCGTCTCGCGCCCTCCGGCGTCCGGTTCTGCGAATGGTGAGAGGGTTCAAGCGCTCCCTCTGCCGCTCCGCCGCCTCCTATATAGAAATAACTTCCTCATAGAAGGAAGCGACAGCGTTCCACGACCTCTCACTCCGGACCATAGACTGAACCAAGGCCGGGAGCGAGAGGGCAACAATTCCGACTGCCGCGACCAACTTACGGCGCTGCGAAGCCCAGGCAGGATAATCCGCCAACGTGTGCAGCGCCGTGTCTGCAATAACATCACGGCAGTCGCCGCAGTGGTAGTTATAGAGTCTGTCAAGCGAGTCGTGTCCCTTGAAAAAGGCGGCAAATTTAAAAAATCGTGGTGTGGTATCCTTGACAGTACTGTAAAAGACCGTCTTGATACTACTAATATATATATATATTTTTGTGAATTTAGTTCTAGTGTGAATTCTAGTATCAAGACGGTTTTTTACAGTAGGTACTATCAGGGATACCATACCACGATTTTTTAAAATTGCCGCCTTTTTGATGGGACATGATTCGCTTGACAGACTCTAGTCTCACAATAACTCTATGTAAAACCATAACTAATACATCAAAGGAGGTCTGATATGACTATGATCAGATAGACGTATGAGGGATAAAAAAATAAAAAAATAAATGAAAACATCATTTGGGAAAATTGTGCTTTATCGTGACAAGTGATCCCTCAAAGGCGTTTGTAATTATATGTTGCTTTTATCTTGTGTTTTTACAAAAATTCACCGTGATTTGTGTATAATTTGGTATACTCAATTTTAACTTCAACTACATAAACATTTTTATAATTATATAAAGGGTGATCACGTAAAGTTTTTTATCCATCCCCGTTATTGAAAACCATTTGCAAGGGTTTCATAAGATTTACGGTACGTTATAACTGTTATAAGGCAGTTCTACGGGATTGCTTTAGAAACGGGCCGATTTAAATAAGGGTTGAGGGTGTTTGAGGGGGAAGGGGGATAGAGTGCTGAACCCCCCCAATTACCCCCATCGCGCGTGATAGATATTTACATAAATCATACTTATGTATATTATGAGGTATAGGTAAATATAATAATAAAATATGATTTTTGTAATATCCATATCAGTTATAAAAACGTTCTGTGTACGTTCTGTGTAATATTAAATAATTTCTAATAAATCACTTATTTGACTCATCATAACGGACATTTGAATAGATATATTAAATTAACATTACGTTACATAATATTAGCTAATAAGTTAAGTAATTATAAATCATGTTATGATAGTCATTTCAGTTATAAAATTATTTTATGTAATATTAAATTGTTTCTAATGGAAGTGCCGTTATGACTCGTCCGGTCGTTCTAACAAATTTAAATAAAACGTAAAATAAACTAAGTTGTATGTTTAAATCAATATTAAAATTAAACACAATGTTTTGTAATAGTAAATACCGTTCTAACACTATTTTGTATACAATTAAATAGCTTTTAATAAAACACTAATTTGACTAACGAGTCAAATCAGTGTTTCATTAAAAGCTATTTAATTTTGTGATAACGTATCACAAATGTGAATCATCCGTTGTTTGTGAGTCGTTATAAAAGGAGAGAGCCAATGTTCTGTAGTTCAGTTGCTCCTCGGCAATCAAGCGTAACACATAAGGTACGATACCGTTCTAATTATATTATGGCTGGTGTAATTGGTATTATGTTGTTGTTTGATTATAATATATAGTAAAAAGTATTATGTGTTATAATATAGTCGCTGATATAATGTTATTGGTACATAACAAATATAGTATAAATAAATATTGATATATTTGATATTGAATTATTGCTTTTATGAATTAGTTTAAGGGAACCATATTCCTGTCATTAAAATTTAATAAAAAAAATGCTTAAACCAAATTGCTTATTTACTTCACTTACACCTAAAATCTAACACGCGCAAATGTCTAGTTCCCTTGAAAAAAATATTTAAAGATGTTCATACTTAACCTCAAAATTGTGACATTTTATATTCTGTTTTGCATAAAATCTGTTGTTTTGGAAGCAACTTACAACTGGGACGTCTCCGGCGCTGCGGGGAGTGCAGCATCTACGCCATTGCGTAACAAAGCGCAAGCATCCACACTCGCCTACGCAGCTTCGGCTTGCTGGTCGCCTTCGGCAACCAGCCTCAGCCGCTACGGCTCGTACGGCGCTTGCGCTTTGTTCCAGCTGGCGGAGGCTGCCTTCCCTCCGCGCCTCCGGCTTTTTATAACCACTCTAGGGGTAGGACATAAAGTACTAGGGAGAGTCGGGGTAGGTTAATTCGATATTGTCTAAATTTTTATGAAATGGCTGCCATGTATGAGTAACTGATTGAGTTGCTGATTCTGGCGCGGAAAAAGTTACGTTTCATTTCACGTAAAAATAATATCTTTTACCAAATTTGGTGAAATAAAATGATCATTTGACAATAAATGTTTTGTTACTTATTTAAATAATTTAAAATAGGTTTTTGTATCACATTTTATTAAAGAAAGACGAAACAAATTACGTTGGTGTCATCAAAACGCCGTTCCATTTCACGTGTTTATAAAAATGCCTAAAAAATAAACTACGTGAGTGCGCGGGTAGGGGATGGTTCCGGGGGGTTGGAAAACCCACCCCCAACATATTTCAACCAGCACCGACCCCCGTTTCGATCGGCCCGTTTCTAAAGCCAACCCAGTTCTATTTCTATATAGGTTACAGAAAATTCAAAAACATTAAAGTGTTAGTAACCTACCCTCATGGAGCGTACTAATGTGAGATTAAAGCTATAAACAAAAATATTGCGCCGTCCGTGTAGCCACTGCAAGTTTGATTTCTCACGAAACAAATTCCTTTATAAACGACATTATATTACAAACTATAGTTTCGCCGATTTTCATTCGGCGGATCCTGGCCCAGGCCATGCCTATGGCTGATATATGGCTGACATCATTATATACCTATGTATATAATAATATCAGCCCTATAGAAGAGCTGTGCCACTGCTGAGCACAGGCCATTTCTCGGGGTGAGAAATGTTTGGCGATAGTCCACCACGCTAGCCTGTGCTAGTGGGTTAGCAGACTTCACATGTCTTAGATATCTTTATAGAAAAGCCTCAGACATGCAAGTTTCCTTGCGAGGTATACCCTGCTAAACTAACAGCCTTATAGTATAGATATTCGTAATTCTTTTCGGTAGATTACGTCGTAGTCACATGTGCGATCCAGAGCTTGTTGGAAATGTTGAAAAGCACTTGTCGATTGACATCTTGGATTGGAGGCGAAAGTGTGGATGCATCCGGACCAGCGAGAAACTGAAGAGGATTCTTCATAAATTCCCTGCAACACCACCGCCTACGCCTTTACCTAACGTAGGAACCAATGCACCAATTGAATCCAAGGTAACACTTTCTTTATTGTCACGCAGAGGTTCGATCCTAAGGCACGCACCTTTGACTTTTTGAAGTTATATTATCGCTTGCTTTAACGGTAAAGGAAAACATCCTGAGGAAACCCGCATGTCTAAGAGTTCTCCATAATGTTCTCGGAGATATGTGAAGTCTGCCAACCCGCATTGGGCCAGCGTGGTGGAATCAATCACAATCTCGTAGTATGGCCTAAAAGCTATGTGGTTTATAAATATGTAGTTAGTATCCATTAATGCTGAAAAAAATACAAGATTTTTTTAGTAGTAGAAGTGCATATATATATTTATATATATATAAGTATTATTTTCCATTTTTACCTTAGTATTCTGATATACTTAGGGGTCTAACTTTCTACCGGGAAAGCGATATTTCATCTTATAATGTACGAATTTATTATTTCCAATAACATAATTGACGAAGTAAATTTATTAGTTATTAATTTAATTATTATTTATTGCAAGTAATTTGCCATGCTTTGCATATTTGCATTTTCTTTCAGTGTCCTAAATTGCACGCGGCGAATTATTACTTGTACCCAACAGGCAAAACCTACACTAATTATGAACTACTAGAAGAAAAAAAAGTAATCCAGGTAAAGGTAACATATCAATATAATTATTAATTACATAAAATTATAATGTTCTCCAAACCGAATGTCGGTCACGGCAGCCAATCTTAACGGAGTACTAGTACACTTTGGGGCACAGCAAGTAATAGCAACATCGAAATTATAGAAAGATTTCAGAGCAAAGCACTAAGAAACATATTCAATATACCTCAAAGCATAAGCAACAAATACATGTTCCTATATCTCAAAATACGAACAGTATAGCAAGAAATAAATCAGCATAAGACTTGAACAACACAAAAATGAGCTTACACAAGCACTAAGTGGAAAAGAAGGACAACAGCACTTGAGGCTGAAAAGATGTGACATCCCCAGTCTTAGCACAAGATTCGCATAGAGACACGAGAGCTACGATTACTAACGAAAGCTCTCTCATAGAAAAATAACATAAAAACCAGATTGAAGTTAGACAACTCAGTGGCTTATTATTTTAGGACAGATTGCCATGGTGCAGAATTTACAAAAATAAAACTAGTGTAGTATTTATTTTATCGGTGACTGACACTCTAGCCATCTGCGCAGAAGATATTATAGTGCACAAAATATGTGTGCGCAAACACAAGTGCATTGTATGTTCGCCAACTCTCATGATCCGACACGACCGTAGCGAGTACTGGACTTATGTGTTTTCGGTGTCTAACGCCGCCAAATTCCTAAATCTAGCTATTGAGATTTCATAACAGAAAGCCCAATTACCATTTGTTGTCCCAACTTGAGATTCGAACTCGAGACCTCATGCACAGCAGTGGCATTCACTACCGCTACGCCACGGACTCATAATTAATATCTAGCAAACCTATTTTTTATAGAATATAATCAGATTTAAGATAGAATAAATTTTGTTTGTTTCCGATTTAAACTTGGTGAAGATCAAGAGGCATGATTTTTGCACAGAAATATAACCTATGATTTGTGCACTCATTTTTATTAGGTATTTCTAGTGTTCCTTCTCTACTACAGCAGAGTCTACATTACTACACATACACAAACAAAAAACTATATTCAAAATTAACTACTGTTACAATTTCTCGCAGCTGATACAGTTTTAATATTTTCTGATTGGGTTTCTAGTTCTTGACGCACGTGGATATGTCCGTCGCGTCGGTATGTCTTTCCATTCAGAAGGGTCGTTCTTAATTAGTCAAATTGATGGCATCGTCATAAGCACTAGTGTAGGGGTGCGGCGCGACGGCGCTGGCGTCAGTCGTGAGCGAGGTGGGCACTAGTCGTGCGCCGACTATCGCCCATCGCTCCTGGCGCTACGAGCTCCGCTGTCGTTACTCAGGAATCTTGCCCTTGTCTTGTAACAACGTTACAGACACGCGGCGACCTGCCCTTTGACTAGCCGCAGGAACCAGGAACTCTCAGCGCTTTCAATTGTATCTTAAATATTTTAATGATATAACAGGACCGACGGAAAATTCTGGCGTTTTGTTTAAATAATGACCTTTAAAACAAGATTGTATCCCATTTTTATTATAAGGTTCTATTTCAATCATGATTAAGTAGACATTCGTTAAATGGTGGATGAATTAAGAACTAAATGAACATGACAGTTCTAAAACACACATTTTTAAAGTAAAGGAAACCTTGGTCGAGTACCAAGGTTTCCTTTACTTTAAAAATGTGTGTTTTTAGAACCCATTTTTATTATAAGGTTCTATTTCAATCATGATTAAGTAGACATTCGTTAAATGGTGGATAAATTAAGAACTAAATTAACATGACAGTTCTAAAACACACATTTTTAAAGTAAAGGAAACCTTGGTACTCGCCTCTGTTTTAGTTTCATAGCATACAATACTGTTCTATGCTATCATTCATTGCAACAATGTTTATTATGATTATCAGTGTTTACTCGTATAGGCAGTGAAATACTAACCGACGACGACGCGGTGATATTCGATTAAATTGCTATTGAGAGATCATTTAGGTATTCATTTTGAAAAGAATTTAGTACCTTTGTAAGTAACAAGAGGATTGACTTATTATTATTAAAAATAATTACACGATATTTTAGGTAGATACAATAATAAGATGTGTGATAAAATTATGATTGCACGAGAAAACTAAATATTATATAAAATGCTGTTAATACTACCAGCGATAGTTCGACTGATGCCTCTCCCACAGAGTCAAAGTGGTACCAAGTGGTAGGTACCACTGATATCTCGACCCACAGTACCTAATGTGCACATTTACTATTCTGTCCTTATCATCTGTTAAATCGTTCAAAGAATGTTAGTTCTTTCAGAGCTTCCAGATTATCAGCTTGTTATGAATATCGTAAAGTAGGGATTGTAGCGATAATGTAAGTGAACGTGGCGATGTTAAGGCGCAGCGGCGTAGGAGTGAGGCCTTAGGTAATGGATGCTCGTGAAGTGTGATAGCATCGAGACTAGGATCGTGACGTGGCCGCGCCTGCGCACCGCACCACTAACATTCCCACTGCGAATGGACATTTTAAATGCTTACGTAATACTAAGTTTTACGACCTTTAATTTGGAAGTCGAGGATGCTAAGGATTATAATTTTATGTCTTTTTGTACCCGGATCTCGGAATCGATTCCCGTTTATACCAAGGGATTATTAAGATTTCTTGTCAGGCAACTCTAAATAGTAGCATGTATCTAGGCCGGTAGACATTGTCTCCTTTTACTTGGCACGTAAAGCTTAGCTCATGAAACGTTGGTATAACAGGCCTCTAGCCGTCTTTCAGGCATGTACAGTTTATGCCTGTCTATGTTTAATGAATAATGATTTATCAGAGATACATTATACATCATATTATACAAATAAATCTACACCTTCTGAATTAATCAGGTCAACTTAGTTTTAATTTTATATAATTCAAGGTTTGACATTTTTGTCCGCAAAGGGCAAATGACTTAAGTTGCAGACATTTTAGTCAGCCAATTGTCAGGCTTAATTTTAGGCCCAAAACCAATTCAAGTTTAAAACAGATCGTATTAGTAATAATGATAAGATTCGATAAAACAATGAAAACAGCATATTTCGAATAATTCTTCCGAACAACATTCAATTTGTCGAAACCCTTGATGGCCTCGTGACTAAAAGTATGAAATGAATTTAAAGACACATTTAGTTTTTAAATAACTTACATAAGTAAGTAAACTATTGGTGTCCGTTTCGACCGCGCGGCCACGGCGAAATTTATAAAAAAAAACCATTCCAAGGTTTTGTAAAAATTTGTAGAAATTGATTCCCAAAACCATAAATTTGTCAAAGTTATGGTTAAAAAGTTACAAGGGTTTCAACGTGGCCGCGCCATTGAAACGCGGAGAACCGCGCGGCCACGGAGATCTTTAAAACTAAGCGTTGCAGAGACCTGAAATTTAGGGCAATAACAGATTCAATTTGTAAAAATGTAAAAATATGGAAAAAAATCCTAGGTTTATATTTTAGGAGCTATAAGACTAAAACTCCATGGCCGCGCCATTGAAACGGTGAAAAACACGTTATCGCCGATATCTCGCTGAAAAAGCATCGCAGAGGTATGAAAACTTTTGTAATACCTAGATTTGAATTTGTCGAAATATGTAAAAATACTACAAAAAATCCTAGGTTTATGTTTCAGGAGCTGTAAGACTAAAACCTCATGGCCGCGCCATTGAAACGGTGAAAAAACACGTTATCGCCGATATCTCGCTGAAAAAGCATCGCAGAGGTCTGAAGTTTTTTGTAAAACCTAGATTTGAATTTGTCAAATATTGTAATAATCCACAAAAAAATCACAGGTTAATATTTCAGGAACTGTAGTACGGTATCGCATAGAAATAAGTCGTGATTATCTATCGAAGAAAGTAAGTGTAAAGCGAGTTTTTTTTTGTAAACAACACCTATTAATATGTAGAACTACCGATACTAGGCAAAAAACATTTTTTTTTTCGGTTTTTATAACTTTCTATACGTCTTGAATATTTCGATAGGGTGACCATGACTTTTTGTTTACAGAAAACTTTCCACCTATCGTTTTAGAAATTATGTCTCAAGGATTCTAAATTAAATTAAAATGACACGGATAAGATAAAAAACATATGTTTATTTCTTTTAAATCATATAAATCACAGATTATTTAATTATACTAAGACATTTATATTTCTTTCAAAGTCACAAATCACAGATTATTTACTTACACTAAAACATATATTTCTTTCAAAGTCACAAATCACAGATTATTTACTTACACTAAGATATATATTTGTTTTAAAGTCACAAATCAGAGATTATTTACTTACACTAAGATATATATTTGTTTTAAAGTCACAAATCAGAGATTATTTACTTACACTAAGATATATATTTGTTTTAAAGTCACAAATCAGAGATTATTTACTTACACTAAGATATATATTTGTTTTAAAGTCACAAATCAGAGATTATTTACTTACACTAAGATATATATTTGTTTTAAAGTCACAAATCAGAGATTATTTAGTTACACTACGATATATATTTCTTTCAGTCACAAATCACAGATTAGTTACTTACACTAAGATATATATTTGTTTTAAAGTCACAAATCAGAGATTATTTACTTACACTAAGATATATATTTGTTTTAAAGTCACAAATCAGAGATTATTTACTTACACTAAGATATATATTTGTTTTAAAGTCACAAATCAGAGATTATTTACTTACACTAAGATATATATTTGTTTTAAAGTCACAAATCAGAGATTATTTAGTTACACTACGATATATATTTCTTTCAGTCACAAATCACAGATTAGTTACTTACACTAAGATATATTTTTTTATTCATACGACCTGCCAAGGACTTTCTGGAACATTTGTCGAAATCTTGCAAAAAAAAATGACATTTCAAACCACAACTATAAAATGAGGTATCAATATTATGAGGTGCCAATATTTTTGAGATTTCGACCGGTTCCTTGGGTCATGAATAAAACTGGTTGCCTATAGAAGCTGTATAGTTTTAAAATACCCTGTTTTTTATTATCTTATTCATCATCTATTAGACCATATGTTAAATTATGTATTGTCAGAGGTTGTTCAGAACTTGCGTGCGTTCCGGTTTTATTATCGTCGTAACAAATCATTCTGGAATTATTTACTAAGCAATGACACTTGTAATGACCAATTAGACCTACAACCGGGGGGACATATTCCACAGCACCTATCAGTCCATATTTTTTTTGCCTTATTTCGATGTAATGAGGTATTTCTTCGAGCTTAATTTTGTCTGTGCCATTGAGATCAAATAAAATAATATTACTAAATTCGTACGTAAATCTCTGGGTTTCGTTATTGCATTTTAAACAGATTTTTAAATTGAAGTCATCAATAATGATGGCATCTTCTAGTCCTCCGATTCCGAATAAATTTATGATTTCCATATTGATTGATAAAAACACTATGGTTCTTTTTGAGTGGTTGGCGCATGTTTCGATTAAACATTCTTTAGTTACATTGGCACTGTACAAATACTCTAAAAGTATGTGTTCAAATATAAAAGCCATATTACTATCGCATCCATATGTATTGTTTTCGCTTTTGTAATATTGAGTAATGATTTCCTCTCGTAGTTTATAAGCATTATTTAAATTTAACGATTCTGCTAATATTTTTATAAATCCGCGGATTAATTTGTTTGTGCATGTATTAAATATTTGTTTAATGTGAACGTTTTGTTGATATGCGAATGCTAACAAAAAGAAAACTGAATCAAACGCACACGTGTTAGTAAAGTTCATACTTTTATTGATAGAATTTACTAAATTCCCATTTCGCAAAAACAATACTGAGATATTCTTCGCAGAATATCCCTCTCCCCCCCAGTTTTCAGTATACGAAGGCTTTTCTGTAAATATGGAATCAGAAGAAAATGATTGTTTTTTGTTCATTTTCATTTTCTTACACTGCTTATTTTTTTTTTTTATTAACTTCCTTTTTCGGCCCTTGTTTGTTTGCTTTTTTGTATTTGCTAGAGTTATGTTAAGATTTGTCGAAGCTATTTTTGTCTCTCCTAATATAAAATTGTAGTGAAATTTTATAAATTCATCCACGTTGTATTTATGTAGGCGTGTTTCAAATAATAAGTGTTTTAAGGTTTTGAAATAACTTTCAACAGCTGAAGATGTTGGTGACTTATTTTCTGATTTGTAAAAAGGACACATGACATTGCTCCATAGAGGCAGTTTGATCATTAACCTTTTAAGAGTTGATACTAGATTGGGTAAGTAATAGTCATTTGGTTTTTCTGTTTTGTTCTTTGTTTGATCCAACATTTTTTCTTTATTTACAAGTTCATCAAACCAATCTAAAATTTTGTCATCGTCAGTTATTATAACATAATCATCAGAGAAATCTTTTTTGTCGTTTTCTTCAACTGGGTCTTCTATCTTGACCAACAAAGATTTGAGGTATTTCATAGAAATTTTACAAGTCTCATTGTTTGTGAATTCATATTTGAAAGTACAAATTTTTATAATATTACAAAGCACATTTTTTATTATTTCAAAGTTTTCGCACTCTTTTATAAATAAAATACTGCGAATGTAAAACATTTTAATATTTATATCAACGTTATCAAAGCATCGCAAGTTGTATACGTTTTTAACAAAATGACTTGTGTCTAATCTTAGGAATACTTGAGGCAAATTGTTACTTTTACTCATTAAAACTAGAAAAGATTGTCGTAGATAGTCTCGGACTGTTTGAAAATTAGTAAAAGTCTGAACGTTTGCTGCTATTAACGCTGAAGAGTCGTCAGTTACAATCTCGTGAGGAGCAGTACGTACTTCGTTGTGCCATCTTTTCAACCATGACAATATAGAATCCGTTGTGTGGTTATCCGTAATCAATTGGAAAATTGCTGTAGACTTAATAGTTGAAGACGTTAACATAGCAACATAGAGGAACATCCGTTTTGTTAGCAATGATCCATCTGGGAGTTTGATCGTTCGGAAGAATGATCCAGTTGCATCTATAGTCATTGTGACATAAGGAATTTTCTCCATATACGCCTTGTAGTATTGAATTTGTTGCTCACACCAATAGCACAGATGGAAGCTCGGTAACAAGGTGAACTCGCGAACGAAATTTTGGTATGTTGCCATTATCGACATCATGAGAATGCTCATGATTGGATCAGAGTGCAACCGATCACTTTGCCTTTTCTCGTGTTTCACTTTCCTCAAAGCTTCCATCGTTGGTAGCACTGGACAGTTTACAGTATCATCATCTTTAATGACTACGGAAGCAATTTCTTTGTGAACAACTGTTGCGGGTTTATATTGCAATTTTTTCGCTAGTTTTCGTCTTTTGTATGGAGTGAGCTTCGTCTTCTTGTTTGGATTGTGTGGCATTCTACTATTATTAGTATTAAATAGAGTGCAGGTCACTGCCACTATTTTATCTGTTGCTGCCTTGCTCGTTATTTCTGAGACGCAACTACATTGTGAGCACACTCCTTTAATCAGAACATTGTTGTCTTTGTCGACCCGCCTAGTTTTAAAAACCCATGTGCATGGAAGTCTTGTAGATTCCCACAGTTTCTCTCGTAGTAAGCAGGCCCATTTGTACTTTGGCAGTGTATTGTACTTTTTATGTGTTGAGGTAGTATTAGGATCACGCCTGGCGTAATTAACGGAGACGGGTTCCACTTTCTTCCAGTCATATAAATCCAGTAAAAAAGTGAACTCTTTAACAGTTTCAACTTCTTTTGAGGTACATTTCACAGGTGAAGAAACTGTGCTTTGGCACGAAGGAGAAGTTGAGGTGCTTTGTGTGAGTGAACTTTCTTCATCATATCGTTGGCCAAAAATCGTCTTGAAATTTCTCTTCAGTCTCATGAACAACGAATACGGTGTTATTTCATTGTTCAGTTCTTGAGCAATAGTTATAAATATAGGATTATTGTATGATATTTTTTCATTTCTGCAAGTAGCTGCATACTTAAGAAACTTGTTATTCAGCTGCACCGCATCAATTTTCGGTTTTCTACCTCTGACCATGTTTCTGTAATTATAATAATAATATTGACCAACTTCTCTACTTCTAAATCTTTTGTTCTATACATATTTGTTTGACCGCCTGAGAACGATTATCCAACAATCACGTAGGTAATAAAATTATTTATTGTTTTACGGGTTTCAAAGACCTGGCGGCTGCCGTGCTGATAAAAAGAACAAAGAACAAACATAATGCTACTCTTTAAGGACACAGCGCCTCGGCAGCGCCGAAACTACGGTTTGTCTTTAATGGATTTTCAGCTTTATGCTCTAGAGAATAAAGTTGAAAATCCATTGGGGACCAAACTAGTATCGACGACGAGCTTGTCGTAGTCTTTTAGAGAATAGCATAGCAGAATTCACTGAACTAAACAAAATAACGCTTAGGTAACCATTGCTCGCAGACTATCTACCTACGCCCCGCTCGGTAAACAAACAAAAAATACTTATTTTTAAATATTTTAACCATGTATTCTACAAAACTAAGCCTCAGTAATATCTTTGTTTGTTAGAGAGGATTTTTGGTACCAAAGAGTCTATGTTTTTTTTAAACAGTAGCACTTTTTCCAGACTTACCTAGCAAATACACAATTTAGACACCTTTCCGCATTAAAATATCATCACGATAGAGCGACCAGTATTGAAATAGGTACCTAAGTACAAAGTATTAACTGGTAAGAGAAGACAGTAATTAGCATGATTTACTTACCTTGATAAGAAGTATTAATTTGAAATCGTAAGGCTTACACCTTACGCTTTCGAAGTTGTAACAGCAGAACGTAGTTTTCCAAAGATAACTAATGTCCGAAACAGTGCACAAATCAAAGTCCGAGGAAATGTCAAAATTTTAAACACCAACGAGCAATCCGTGCGAATTAACTGAAAGTAAAACGACGACTGATTAACAAAAAAGCCTTTAGAGTTTGGCGGGAAGACGGGGGGGGGGGGGGGAGGCCGGGTTAGACAGCCGGCCTTCGTCTCCCACGCTGCACCCGCGTTCCGTTCGCTCCTGTGTACTGTAGTGTGTGTGGCCTTATGGTTAATTCCTTCAGGGCAATTCAATGTCGTGTTTTAGTACACAATTATTCATCAATTAATGCTATCTTACAGCTTATCTTATTTTTTATCTTATCCGTTTCATTTTAATTTAAGTTAGAATCCTTGAGACATAATTTCTAAAACGATAGGTGGAAAGTTTTCTGTAAACAAAAAGCCATGGTCACCCTATTGAAATATTCAAGACGTATAGAAAGTTATAAAAACCGAAAAAAAAAGTTTTTTTGCCTAGTATCGGTAGTTCTACATATTAATAGGTGTTGTTTACAAAAAAAAACTCGCTTTACACTTACTTTCTTTGATAGATAATCACGACTTATTTCTACGCGATACCGTACTACAGTTCCTGAAATATTAACCTGTGATTTTTTTGTGGATTATTACAATATTTGACAAATTCAAATCTAGGTTTTACAAAAAACTTCAGACCTCTGCGATGCTTTTTCAGCGAGATATCGGCGATAACGTGTTTTTTCACCGTTTCAATGGCGCGGCCATGAGGTTTTAGTCTTACAGCTCCTGAAACATAAACCTAGGATTTTTTGTAGTATTTTTACATATTTCGACAAATTCAAATCTAGGTATTACAAAAGTTTTCATACCTCTGCGATGCTTTTTCAGCGAGATATCGGCGATAACGTGTTTTTCACCGTTTCAATGGCGCGGCCATGGAGTTTTAGTCTTATAGCTCCTAAAATATAAACCTAGGATTTTTTTCCATATTTTTACATTTTTTTTACAAATTGAATCTGTTATTGCCCTAAATTTCAGGTCTCTGCAACGCTTAGTTTTAAAGATCTCCGTGGCCGCGCGGTTCTCCGCGTTTCAATGGCGCGGCCACGGTTAAACCCTTATAACTTTTTAACCCTAACTTTGACAAATTTATGGTTTTGGGAATCAATTTCTACAAATTTTTACAAAACCATGGCATGGTTTTTTTTTTTAAATTTCGCCGTGGCCGCGCGGTCGAAACGGACACAACTATTGTTATAAAAACAATTCGTACGTAATATTGATAAGCATTTACCGGATGATACTGCGGATGGTGCGAAGGTTTTTTTTACAATTACATTATGTAGTAAATTAAATTAATGTTTATCTTTATTTATGTATATAATCTTTATTATAGAAATGTATCTTACTTGTTGTTGCCTTGTTTGTTTAGTGGCGTAAGCGTAAATGCTGCTGAGCGTGAAGTTCCGGGAAAGATTTTGCGTCTTACAATTCGTTTGTAATTTTCAGTAGCAGGTTTTGTGTTCAGTTTATAATTATCTTGTATTGCTTTATATACCCCTGTATGTACATAATATGACAGCTGTCTCTCGGTTAGCCCTTGTATCGAGCTAATAAAACTTATGCTGCCGTCCACTAACTAAAAATACGTTAAGCGATATGGAACAAAATAGAATATAATAGAATAGAAATATTTATTTGCATAGAATGCAGGTTTACAAATTAAGATGTTTACATATTTATTGATATCTTTACACATTCTACCTTACGGTATGCAAAAATTAATACAGTCATTTAAATAGAAACTGAGATAATAATTAATGAACACAAAGCAAAAATGCTAAAAATAAACACAATCACAAATAAGTACTAGTTACCCTGAAAGATACTTTTACTAATAGTGGCATATTGGTAGTTACAGAATATGTGTTGTAATGTATAATTGAAAAAGTCTGTAACTAAGTATTAACACTTAGGAACTAGTAAGGTCTCAAGACGCTTTAAATGGAATAACAGATTGCTCCTTAATATCTTTCAGCACTTTATTATAATTGACAGGCGCCATGCCCATTACACTCTTTTTTAGCCGTGAGGTGTTATATATCTACCTGTGTAGAGTAGATAAGCTCTGATATTGAGTTATTAGAGCTGTTGTTCGAGTTCTATTTTCCTTAATAGTCGGGCATTGTTGTTACTTTTCTCAAATATGGCTATTTCCAGTAAGTATATAAACGCAGGGAAACATTAGCAATTTATACATTTTAAAACTCGGTACACAACTATCTGTAGATTTTATGTTGAAAATTGATCTTATGTAACGTTTTTGAAATTTGAAATAACTTTCTCTGTAGCTACTGTTTCTCCAATAGACCACACCAAATCTCAATCATACACTAATCCGTTATATGCTATCAGTACAGTGTTGACGTTAATTTTTTTGCGAAGTTATGAAGAGGAACGCATATGGCTTAAAGCCTTTTAAGTTAAAGGAGTGGACGTTAAGCTTATGTAGCGCTTGTAACATATACAAAAGCTATTCAGCGCCATCTTCAATTACACAGTCATGTTGTATATCGTTTTAATATGCAAATTTATAGAGATAAGCATCGGCAGATGTCACTCGCCGTTATTTTGGCAGATTCTGTAAAAAACCTGCGTTTCGCTAGTCTTATTTAGAACCCACTTAATAGGCTAAGAGCTTTATACTTTACATTTCAAGACACCGTGGTACTACTGAAAAATGGCCAGTGTAAAATACCTCTTTACTTTTAAGAGTCTGAATCGAACTCGTCACCATTCACTTAAGTAATCTTCAGAAGAAGAAGAACAAGAAGAACTTAAGTAATCCCAAACAGATACAACTCTTGCAATTGTAATCGTAAATTCGAAAACGTACACTAAGCGGTGCAACTAGAACTATCGCGGTAATGCACAAATCTTTCTGCAGTAAGTAAAAACCCCAATGATTTATTATTAAGCTATTCAGCAGTAGTTCCCAAAGTGGTCCAGGTGGACCCCTAGGGGTCCACGGGAAACTCGACGGGGGTCTACGTTGGCGTGACAAAAAAATGGGGATTTACAATTCGTAAGCGGGGGTCCACGAAAATTTATTTGCTTTCGATAGTGAAGAACTAAAATGTTGGCTTGACTTCACCTATCAATGTAGGCAGATAATATTTTAAGAAGCTCAGCGACTGTTACCTACTTGTAAAAACTTGCATATTCCATATTCAGTACAAAGTATCGAGACTTGCAAAGCGCCGCCGCTGCCGCCGCCGCCGTCTGCAACGCTTGTTCAGACGTGCAAAGGGACGAAATACGACTTGTGCTTGCAATCTTGCATGAACTTGTTTGATTCTTCGCCAATATAAATACGAATGCCAAGGATAAACGTTACTCATTTATTTCCGGAATTTCGAAAAGAAAACTAATGTAAAGGGAATCGATGTTAGTGTTTGCCAGTGTCAGAAAAAGTAAGTATTTACCTGCCTATTTGTTATACATAGGTACCTACTTTTATTTTATGTTGTAATAAGTATATTTGTCATGTTTGCGTGTGGTAGGTACGTATTAAAAATGAAATACTGAACAGAGTAATTATTATATATACTTCCATAAAAGAACAGAAAGCCGAGAGAGGTTGAACTTTTAGTCCCTACTTTATTAGTAATTTTTTTTACCCGACTGTGTGGTAGTTCACTAAAGGAGAGATATTTTATGATTGACTTGCATGATTGTAAATATTTCAGGTTCCTAAAGCTGAATGACTTAATTAAATATATTTTAATAAATTGTACGCGTCTTTACGTACCTACCTGTAACGTGCATCAAAGTAATAAATACATAATTAAAATCGCGGAGTTTTGATATCAAAATATTATTTAAAAGTATTTTCTATCGAATTTACAGAAATATATCAAAATATACTTATGAAAAATGTTTTACATTATATTAAAATCAGTTCAGCCGTATTGATAAAACTCTATTATGGATTAAGATCCATAATAGAGATTTATGAAGCGATTTATTGCCATCGGTACTTTGTTAATTTCATTGCAATAATTAATTAGGTAATCCTATTCTGTCAAAATAGCCATATCTTGTTGAGTAAGACTGCCTTATGATTACTAAAATATTTTTTTTTTATTTACAGATAGGTAACTGATACGAAACTTGGCTGAATCTAAGAAGACATGTCGACAGTATAGTGTTGATTATTAAAAATTTGGTTTTCTTCCATCAAAGGCAATTGCGAGAAAACTTTTGATAGCGTTTCCCTCGTCATATCTTGTCGAAAAAAGTTTTAGTGTCGTTACAAACCTTTTAACAAAAAAAGGAGCAGATTGAATTTCACGGAACGGAACGGAAGAAAAAAACTGAAGCCAAATATTATTTGCTGTCAATCCATCAAGTACATCCCATTAAAGTTATGACTATTTTGTGATTGTCATTGTAGAAGTTACGTTACCTTGTTAATGTTTAATTTTAATTATATTACGACTGTTATCATATTACAATGTAATATGATAACAATAATAATTAAAAGTGTAATAATTACATATTTGAATAAATACAAACACAAAAAATATACTATTTTTCTTTTTATTTTCACCAATCCGAATGGGGAGTTTTCTAAATGAAATAAGTGAAAATTTATTGATTCCTTATGCTGTGAGTAGGTGTAAAAAAGTAAAGTTGGATGGAGTTAATAATAATTAACCAATCAATTCTCACTTTTTTTTTCGAAAACTTTTAATTCGTGCTTGGAACTCAGCCGCAACGCAAATTGCCATATTTAGATCTAATCTTCACATATTTGTCGTGTTTTGGGAATATCCACCGGAACCAGCTACATTTTGAAAGTGGTCTATGAGAAAAAAAGCCTGGGTACCTCTAAACTAGTGTAACGCTTCTTTATAACAAAAACAAGAATCTCTGTAGCCAAATACGATCGGCATTCTTTTGCCCATCGTATACATGTTCGGTCTTGCTACTGATGCGAAATCCATTATCTTACTGTATATATTTAATCTATAACGTTTTTCAGAAGGGTGTGATAAAGGCTTTTAAAAGCGTATCCTAAGATTATTCTTCCAAATGTTGTTACCTGAAAACAGTTATTGAGGGTACAGCGTGATCCTTTAAACCTGGAAATCTTTAGACCTTTAAACCTCGTTTGATCTTGGAATTTCGCTCAAACTATAGCAGCTAGACTAGAAAGTAACTGCTATAGAAATCTTATGATGTGGTCTTAGAGTGCCTTTAGATTCCTTATAAAGCCCTGCTATGATATTAACAGTTTGCAACGCACTCGTGATACCTTTGATGAGCAAGCTATTTATAAATTATAATTATTATTAGCTCCCAAAAGTAACTATAAGCTCGTCGTAAAATGGGAATAAAAGGTTAAATACGTAATTACAATAAAAAAAATATTGCAAGTATGTTTACTGGGGCTTACTAAACTAGTTTCATGGAAGTTTGAAACATATACATGTTATTTTTGTAATTCCTGATTTTTGACATAACGAAAGCTTCAAAGGTTTCTTGTACTCTGAATCAGCTTAATCTTATGAAATAGATACCTATATCTAAACTATATAACCTATTTATTTTAAATAAATAAATAAATTATATGGCGCCCCAAGAACTGATTTCCATCTATGTTGATATAATAACATATTGCTTATAATACGATTCGAAGGATCAAAGATTACAATTTTGGTCATAGGTTTTTATGACTATACTTAATATTAATTCTTCGAATATTGTATTAAGCTTAATAAAAAATTATTAAGACAAAACACACACGATACACAAATGGAAAGGGGAAAAGGAAGTATATTGTTATTAAGTGTTTTATTTACTAAACGAAACCTTGTTAGATGAACCCAATTGAGGTTGCGCCGCGTAATGTTGGTTAATGTGTAATTAAAGTGTGTAGATAGAGATCTCTCTAGGTTAAGACCAAGTACAGTAAGTGAACTAACTTGTGTTTCTGCCGACCGCTAAATTGGACGGTGCCGGTCATTCATTCACCTGATGCCGTTCGAGTTCCTTGAATAACAACATGAGTTTTAGGAGAGCATCAATTGTTTTTTTAATCTTTGGTTGAATCAACTCACGAGTGTATGGATCTAAGTGAGTAAATGGAATAACGTAGAATTTATTTGATTACATTTAAGCGAATACACTAATTATTAAATTTTTTTATAGATTGGGTACTGAAATGTTTTATGTATGTATAATTATCAATTTTCATCTGTAAGAATACATCTCTGTAATCATGAAATATTTTGTACTACTACTAATAAAAATATACATAATTGACTACTACTTCTGATAAATGTAAATTAAGCGTCGCGTTGTTTAAAAACTGCATACTATCGCAATGGTTAGTGTATTGGCATTTCCGATTAGGAAACCTTGTGTTTGACCATCATTTGATTTTATCGAAATCGTTGAATTTACAAAAGGTATCATTTAGGAAATTAGAATGTACATTGTTATTCCACTCAGTCTTAGTAAAACTAAGTAAGAATTTACGATGTCAAATAAGAATAATTCGTGATCATGTGTAGTAGGTACTGTTAAATATTTTGGTTTTCTTTTCTCGTCTGGGTTAACATCCTAAGGGCCGGCGCACATATGGCGAAGCGCAGCGCAGAGCATTTTTCACAGCCAAAACATTATCGTCTTTGATCAAATGTAAATAAGTTTGAAAATGAATTAACACAACACATAATCTCCGGCTACTTCAAGAGAATGATAGCGCGGGAACGCGACTGCGCGAGCATTGGCGCTACTTCGCGCGCATCCGCTTTCGGTCGCCGTGATCGCCGAACGACGCTTGCGCGCGGCACACGGGCGGGAGCTGCCATTTACAAAAATCTAAATTAGGTAAATTAATTTAATTTAATTTATCTTACATTCTGATCGACCGTGCGTCGTTACGGCGCGCCGGAAAAGCGCAAGCCGGATACGTGGACACGCGCCCGAACTGTTCCTAGCAGAGGCTCGTGCATCCGCGCGCACGCTCGCGCATTCGCGCGAGTATCGCCGAGTCGTGGCCATGCTCTGCGCTGCGCTTCGCCATATGTGCGCCGCCGCGCCGGCTCTTAGTATAGTCATGCTCTCTCAAATATCATTGTTTGTGGTGACGACATAGACCGGGTCATCCCTTTCCCTTCAATGTTGCGAAGGGGACAATGGCTGGCCCATGCGTCTTACTCGTGAACGGGTGCCACTTGTGGTGATAGATCGGTCTTGATTTTGTGTATTCTGGCAATATTTCGCGCAGCTTCGTCTGCTTCACATAAGATAATTTTCTCCGTTTTTATGCAACATTTTTCATTGATGCTCTGCTCCTATTGGTCGTAGTGTGGTGTTATATATAGCATTCCTCGATAAATAGGCTATACTAAAAGAAACTGTAAGAAGAACTGAAGAACAGGAAAATGTAAATTCACATTAATAAGTGTAACTCTGATGTTCATAAGTGTTACTTTGTGACCTAGATGAATAAACATATTTATGATTTGATTTTGGTTTTGACATCATCAAGGAAATTACATTACAAGGAAAACCGCGTACTATGTTAAGGTTTCCCCTAGATTCAAAAAGTATTTACTTTGAATGAATAATAATAGGAGGTCATCTTAAACAATTAAACAAAATAATTAACTGCCATAGTATCAAAATTGATAAAATTTATCTTATCTTATGTGGGGGCCAGTCAGTACAGATCGGCGACACTTCGACCCAGTGGGATCTTTTGTGTCGACACTCTCCCAATAACGACTGCCATAGATGTTCATGGCAGCCGGGAGCGACGGCTTAACGTGCTCTCCGAGGCACGGAGGAGACGATAATTGTCAATCAATACGCACATAATATCGAAAAGTCATATAACTTCCGAAAGTTGCGTTCCGAAAGTGCGTGACGTGGGTTCGAACCCGTGACCGCAGTGCCACACCACATTGCAGTCTGTTGGCCTCCCCACTGAGCTATCGCTGCTCTTAAAAATGTATCTTACGTCGACAATGTTTTTGTCAAAAAAGAACATAGTAAAGTGTAGGTGTTTCATTCCACAATACACAGTATTTCGATTTTAAAAAATCCGATACGTAGATCAAATCCGCAACACTTGATGCATGAGTATTAACCATTTAAATCACTGCCCTACAGTCAGGTTGACATTTCCTCTCCTTTTCACCAAACAATAAGTAAGTAATTTCAGAAATTATTCGCGTCTTTCAAATTCTCCTTTATACTATAACATTGAAAGGTAAACTTTTATCGACGGTAGCTTGCCATGAAACCTTTTATATTCAGCTGAAGCAACAATGACATCTTGAAAGGTTTTGGAAATTTATATTTTAAAAAGGCAAAAAGATCAGCATATCGGTGCTGTGGCTAATCGTTTGGTCTGGAGTTTACAGCTAACAATCTCACAATGAGGTGTTTAGGTAAGTGACAAATGTAGCGCTATATTTGTTTTTTCTGCCAGTTGCAGATTGTATTGTAAATAGACTAGGCTGATATTTTCGTCAATTTAAAGCAATAATTGTCATATTGTTGTTAAATTTACATGCAGGCAAACACACAACATGAACGCTAAGATTTTTAGAGCAATCTTCTGCTGGTGGCATTTTAAGAGTTACAGGGTCGACTCGTGTAGAGATGAGGAGGGTCGTATATAGATGTTTGCTCTTGAGTTCATAGTAAATAAAGTAAGAAAATTAATTAATTTAGACAAAAGCAACATTAAGAGAGAAAATATGGGTATCTCTCATTAGTTCACCTAATTAGTTCGACCGTTGAACTAGTGAGACATTTTTGTATGATACAAAATAAATAAATTTTGCTAAATAGGACCTTGTTCAGCATATTATGCCAGGCTCCTTAGCCTGGCATAATATGCTGAATAAGGTAAGGATCTAGTTCAGGTGCCAGGCTGCCTTCAGCCTGGCACCTGAACTAGATCCTTACCTTGTTCAGATCCTTTTGTGATACGGGTGCTGATATTTTGTAGTTAAAAAATAAAGAAAATAAAATAATAAATAACATCCGATAATATAAAAGAACTCATTGTTTCAGCGTTCATAAAGCTTCTGTGATATTATTGCTAGTTCGAGACCTGTCTTTTTAGAGGCTATAAAAACCACATAAATAATTAATTTATTTCAAGCATGACATATTTCTAAATTGTGTCATACACCTGAAAGAACTACTCTTTCATTCTAGTTTTCTTAATCAGAGTGAATACTTTAGTTAAGCTGACCGTACTTACTTAGTTATTTTGTTGTTGCAGTTGCGCAGCACATTTTGGCAGATAATTACTGAAGTAGTGCAGTTGGTGCAGCTGTCGGTGACTGCGACGGCACTGGCGCTCTACTACATCATCTATTGTTATATGCAGCTCGTATACTACACGCTAAGAAGTGCCCTTTACTTCCACAATGCTGACGTGTGAGTACAGCCAGGGTTTAGCTTAAAAATGGAGCAGTTCATGCATCTGCTAGTTGTCTTTTATTGGTATGTGCAACGTATGTGCTGCACACTCAGAAGTATCTTCTGCCGCAATACTAATGTATCAATGCAGGGTACAATTTATAGAGATAATGCAGTTAATATTACATGCAATTATTTTTATTGCGATCATGCTTTGTTCATGTCATGATAAAGATTTTACGACTAAACTTGCCCAACTATGTAAGTAATCCATGATTTCAAAAGAAACGTCAAAACATTTATAGAAATAAGGTCTTAATTTCTAATTTGATTGTCATAGTTCATGGTGCCGACCTTTCATATTATGTATGACCTCTTTCGCCAGACTTTCTGCTGATATTAAGAATATCCTGACATAATGATTGCCCATGTGTGACACTTTCCTCATAATATGAACTGTTATTTAATTAGAGTTTCTTTTTATGCTTAGTCGACAGACGTGAATTTGTCGCCTAAGTCTAGAAACTGATGCAATTGGATCAGTCAGACAGTATACATATTATATACACTTAAGATATTTGTAATAGATATGAGTACAATGAAGCTAAAGTTTCTACAAGTAGAGCTTTGGGATCATTCACCATTTATTTTTATGTCTCATGTGGACTTGAAGTAAAGTGCAGCAGAATCAATCTCAGTTACTTCTTTGTTACAGACCAATGAAAATAACGATCGGAGTTGTATTAATGACATCGCTCGTGGTCGGAATGAATCTCCTGCTGCGTATGGAAAGAGTCATCGGTTTTTTATACTGAAATGTTATTGAATATACCAACTACGTCCTAATAAATTTTGTTATATAAATTCGATAAAATAATTAAAAAAGAACATAACACAAAATAATTCAATTGTAAATAAACTGATGCATAGCAAGTTACAGCCAAGCCGAAATGTTAGTTACTTTTTTGAAATGATATACCTAAATATTAAATCGTTACTGTGTTGTGAATGAAATAAAGTTTTGTTTAAGACACTATATAGGCTTTTTTTGAACTTGCACGTGCATTACCAATATTTATTTTTGATTTAACTATAAGGAAAACAAGCATGCGATCGGCTGACGGCAAGTGGATAACGTAGGCTGTATCTCATGCACTGTTTTATTCCTTGCGCTAGTGCTGTAGGTCAGCAACATACTCAATAACTGTTGCGAATCAAGGATGCATTGACACTCGCGACATCCAGGGTGTCAATACGCCCTTGATGTCGCGATAGTGTTGACAGTTATATTTATTGAGCATGTGCCTCTTCAAGAAGCTCTTGAACCGTACTCTTTGCAGGGATACACCAGAACATTATTTGAATGGTGTCTTTTGTAGAGTCCAAATACATTTCCAGTCGACTCATATGAGATCTGAACGGTGGCTCTGCCGCGCACGCAATTTTGTACATTAATTTTCAATGCTGTACTATAATTGATAGCCGTTGATTTAAAGTTTTTAAAGGCCGCTACACAAAGATTATCCCTGATGTCATTATTATAAAACGGATTGATCGACTCATACCCTATATTTGGCAACTGTATTGATGACATTATGACTGGTGCTATTGGGTTTTCTATAATTAAATTGTTAGTAGCAACACCGAGTTTTGAACTACGCTCGATAAAAGGCAGTATATCTACTTGCCTTTTACAACGTGGGAGCTAAACCATAGCTGGCGACATGTGGATGTAATGCCTACTCCTTGAGGGATAAATGCCTGAGACTATGTATACAGCGTGTAACAGAAAGGCGTGGTCATATTTAAGCGTCACGTTATATAGCCCCTACAAATAAATCCGTATATATTATTTTCACTAAGTTATACAATATTCTTTATCGATATGTGCACATTCTAGTTTATACACTAGTAACAGGTGACTCCATGATCTCCATAAACATGAAATTGACCAGGTGCAATTTTTATAGTGATGTAATGTTTGTTTCAATGTTTAAATAATAAATAAATAAAATGTTTGAATCTGTTATAGAAATAAAAATTACTTGTTTTGAACCGGAGATATGGATATGGGGATATGGATATATGGAGGTTATTTTTCAGAAATACATTATGGTCCTAAAATATGACCACACCTTTCTGTTATACCCTGTATATACATACATACCCTGTATATTCGTATGCTTCATGCGAAGGTCGTACTTGCGACACACCATGCTCTGTTTGTTAACTGAAGACTACCCAATGCCCGAAACGTTTAGACAGGAGATACAAATTAACGGCACACTTGTAAAGGACTCCGAATATAATATTTTATCTTAAAAGTATGAAAGTAGGTTTCTTTATATTTTTGAGCCTTTCAAATAATGAATTTAAAGACGTGTAATTCTCTAAAATGAATAATTAGAGGAATAGAGTATTATCTAAAAAACAACTCGGAAATTCTATATATAAAAAAAATTTATTAACGTGGCTGATACCTTTCAAATATTAGGAAATTCATGATTGTGAACAAGAAGCGTCTTATGTCCTTTTAATATTGATTATAAAATTCGACATACATGCAGTGCAGCGGCGGGCAACAGTTACAAAAAAATGTTCAAATATAAGTAGTGAGCGAGCTTTTAGTAGCCACTTGACTGTGATTTCATTAACAGGCTAATTGCTTCAACTGTCATTAGTCGCAACGGATTGAGCGTGACGGCAGCTAAAGCGCACCTGGACATTGTTTCTTCCAAATGGTTTTGGAAGTGATTAGCCCCCCTCGTCGGGCAAAGCATTACGCGGATGAAGGGGCACGGTGGAGGCTGACTCGACGACCACGGACCAACACTTTATTGTTAGACGCCGCGAGAGACGCGCGCGTGATAAGCACCACTGAACTACTCCTTTTCGCGAACTTACGTACGCTGTTCTCAACTCACGCGTATAGTGATTAGAAATAAACCATTGTGGTGGCAGTGTTATCGAATGAGCCAGTGTTACTGTGGTTCGCTTAGTGCAAAATGGTGCTAACCCTGAGGTAAGTAGACTAGAAATGTGGTGCGTGAAATAGCTTTGGATGGTAGTTTTTATTTTTGAATTGTTCTGTTAAGTAATTGCGTTTATCATCGCTTAAATCGACAAACAATGTTACTGTGAGTTTGTTTAGTTAGTTAGTTTTCTTTATCATATTTTGTAGGGTTAAGTAATTGCGTTTAAACGACATCGCTTCTATAGTATTCTTCATTATCTGGTACCTAATAATTCATATTAGCAAATGCAGTTGTATACGGAGTTTAGTAAATGCGAATCCTCAACCTTTCGATGGTAAGCCCAATGCGGTAACGAACCATAAACGATAAAGATACTAAAGCTCTCACCGGGCGGCGGCTTAATATACTAAGTTAATTATATGAAAATGTTACTTATAAAAAATCTAGAGATGTCAATATACGAGGAGTGCTTTGAAGTCATTCGCACGCACAATTAATATTGTACGTTCATGTCTTCACTTTGTCACTAAACAGCGATACTTTAACTAGATCTAGGTAGGTAAATATAGTTGTACATAGTTGTATACAATGGATCTTCGTCCTACACAATCAATTTCATTGCCAAATAATGTACAGTTGAACAAATAAATAAGGAAATTCGCGACGCTACAACAAAATTATATCTGTACTAGTTCTGTGACCCCGCTACGCTTGAACGGAATAAAAGCCATGGCTTATTTGCATCGAAGCCTGCAAAAGCAACAATTTGAGCAGCTGCCACAGGTTTGAGGCCGATGTTTTCGTCTATAGATTTGACAGTTTACCGCAAGATAATTTATTGTGCTATTGTTCTCATTTTTCATAGTTATAGTGAATTTATTCAGGGCCTGTGTTACTTTTCAAATGTAACGACTCATTACTTATTTCGCAGCGGTCGATGTTTCTGAAGTTCTTGCTAATGGAAATGAGACAACATGGGTCGTTTACCATCCATCAACTTGGAAATGATTGCAACCGGTAAAAGTTTTGGCCAAGAATGGTACTTGATTTACGTAATTTTGTCCCCTTTGACGACAAGAGATTAATTGTAATAATCTAATTTAAATTTGCATCACTACTAACAGCAAAAAATTTGACCTTAGGAATCCTCCGCTATCCACAGCCTTAAACTATTGAATAAATAGTTCTTTTTACGAAAAAATTCTATCTTTTAATGCCCTAGGTCCGTTCCTTGGCCCCGTGTAGATACATTACGTCGTTGTGTCTAGTAAGAGCTATCGAGCTTTTCAATAATAAAGTCGTCATTTGATCAGAATGTCGATAACGTTTTCAGCACAAAGCAATATTCTCACATCCCAAATCAGTTAAGATGTAAACGTAGTCTTCTCAGAATCGTGTATTGACACACAAGAGAGATGGGTGTTCACAGATAGAGGTCGTCGTGATGTTTGGTGACGTCACTCGCCAGGTCACAGAGCCGGGTTAGTGCTGTGCAGTGTGGAGGTGTGAGCCGCTTGTCACGCCACCCGTGCACTAACGGTGCGTTCCGCCCGTCGCGCCGCCCTCACTTAACTCGACAATGTGTTAAATCTTGGGACTACCCTATGTGAGAGTTTCTGATTGGCTTCTCAGTGAGCATTTCTGTAAAGAGGCTCCAGTATTCATTCAATGTTAGAAGTGTTTGTTTATTAACTGATATTTAATTAGCCAGCTCAGTTATCAATTATGATGTTTTAAAAAGATATCTGTGAGCAAGAGGATGTGCGTGCCAGCCAATGGTGTGGACAACGCGATCAGAGGAGCTCAGAAAAATATCTCGTCAGAATCTTTAAGACTGTAGTTTAAGTCTGCTATAGTCAGATGTCAACTGGCATACTATATGCATTATAATGAGGATAGAATGGCGAAGTTCATGAGCAAGAATATTCGCATATTGAAAAAAGTTAAGAATAAGGGTTACATATAAAAGCATTTACTTATTTACAGTTTTCGCTAGTACTTACTAACAAAAGCTGTGATTAAACTGGTACGTACAAATATTGATAAATATGTTACACGACTATAATAAGTCAGTGTTTAACATCCAATACAAAAAATTAATATCTGTTTCATATAAAACTTAGAGATACCTGCGACATTTATACAGTCAATTTAATTAGCCTATGTCATTTCAGGCTTTAAGAATAAATGCAGGTAACCAATATAAATAAATATTTAACTTAAACATAATTATAAAATTAATAAATTAAAAAGGAAGAAAAAGTACACATATTAGTAAAATCATCTATTTGTCATTATTTATAATCAACATTCATCAATTAAGTTTGAGTTCAATGTTAGATTGTTCAGTGTCAACGCAGGTTCATTGCTTTAAATCGCCATAATTACATAATGCAGGCAATTTTTATAACATACTTGGCTTAAAGGTACAACTATATATTTTAAATAAATATTATCGGACTCAGTACAAAAATATAGTATTTTACAAAATTTGTATTATAATAAATTGAGTATTATAAGTGCTAGAATTACCGTAATTACTCTTTATCCCATTTAAGTAAAGTTTATTTTGTACATCAATACTTAAAGCAAATTATTAAATAGTTTTAAATTGGTCCAAAAGTATCTGGTGTTCCAAAGATTTTACTAAGTTGAGTAAGACCAAATCAAAGAAACCACATCACTACCAAATTTTACGTAAAGAGGACAGACAGGGTTCCGATGTAATCAGTAATGAGAGTTGAGCGGCACTTTCTGCTATTCGAAGTCATAGCCTGTTATGGTAGTGCAGAATATTATGACATGGTTGCATCGTGTAATATAGAAAAAGAAGCCGTCCATTAAGTCTTCCTAGATTTATTGTTGTCTGGGTGATAACGTGGACCGCCAAAAAGTGTAGAAAGTTGTCACGTTATTAAAAGGTTCACATTTCGACTGTTTTAAGATATGTATATGCCAGTTACGCTCGTAATAACAACTTAACATATACTAACATGCTAATTTAACCAATCACATACAATTTTATTAATTGCATTGCTTTCTTCAATACTCACGAACTGTGGCCATTAATGAAATGTCCACAAAGTTTTAAGTGTGAAAAGTCTTCTCAAGCGATATTGGCATAATTGCTAATCCATACAGTCGTCTTGTATTTTAGAGTTTACAAGACTCTCATTAATATTAACTGTTTTTTTAAATAGAAATATCTCGTATATCCTTTGTCATGGGGGAATTAACACACTCTGAAAGAATAGATACAAAAGACAACCAGATACGACTATATTATGTGGATGGCACAAATCTTTGACCCGTGTGGGGTCGGACCCGCATTAGTCGGCGCAATGTGTAGCGTCCGGTGACCAGTTTAACTACTTCGCCATCCATGCAGGCAATTACTAAAGTCTAGATTCACATGGTGTCATCCAACTTTTAAACACGACCATGTGTGTTTTTCCACATTGTATTTAAATCGGGATGGACGTCCTTGAGCGTATATTATGACCTAGTTATATCGAATTAAGTGAGCATGCACGTAGAATGTTTGTGAGGAAGCGGTAATGAGGCCGTGCGATACGAGATGTAGGAAACGGCGCGAGGCCGAGCATTTCCGACCATTACCGAAGACCCCCGAACGTGCCTGGAAGATCCACCAAATATAAATTATTATGCAATAGAATAATATTAATTTCATAGAGCAACTGTTTCGTATGATATAATAAGCTTCCGTTTTGTGTAATTTGACCGTCACCTTTGTTGTAGGTAATGTAAGTCGACTAGAGCGTGAAGAAACAATGATTTATTAGTTTAGTACGCTGTATTTGTGTAGTTTAAATAATGGCTGTAATGACTTTTGTAAATATGAATACCTACATTTTGGTTGCTTTTTGAAGGTGGTTCCTAGTCTGCTTTGAACTGCATTGGCCTTTTAAGCACTAAAATAAAGAATTAAATAGATACTCCAACTGAACTTAATAAGCTATATACATATATATATACATAACAAAATGTATCACTAATTCTTGTATGTTATAACCAACTAGCCAAATATAATGAGTCGAAAATTTATATTTTTCATAGTTTAGTATTATCTTTAACGCTGTTTCAATATTCACAAAATTACTTACGACAATGATTGTGCTTGAAACCTAACAGGTCGTGCGAAGATCGAAACTGCATATGACTAAGTAAACGTCTGCGTCATGAGTGCAAAAAAATTTACTTACCTACATAATTATAAGTACTGAATTATAGTATGATTCTACGTAAAAGACGTTAGCGGGAACAAAAGACATAAACGCAATCGCGCGTTCGCGGTATAAGCTTCAATATACAATAATATGACAACAAGATTATTATGGATGAATTTTTAACCTGTTAGCTTAATTTTATCGAAAAATGATCAAATATGTCTGGAAGCCAATAGACAAATTAAACATACATACTATGTCAAACAGTAAATATATATTTTTTTAAATAAATGGCAATACATATTTTTAATCTTAGAGATAAGGCCAAGATAAGTGTGTCAGTTAAAAAATCTTGGAACTAAATGCATACTCATTTTACAAATCGACTTTGCAAGAGTATGCAATTGTCTTGTCCTACCTAGTTTTACTTATAATTATAATAACAGTGACTATATTGACTTAGCGCTGAGCAAGGGGCTTTTTATAAGATAAATTTTACCACTTCCTTTGATTATTAATAGATAGACATTCAACAAAAAGACAATAATGTTCTCCAGACCGAGTTTTGGTCACGGCGGCCAGTCTTGACGGAGACTGGCCATCTGCGCAGGAGATATTATAGTGCACAAGTGTGTGCGCAAACACAAGTGCACTCTCTGTTCCTTAACCCTCATGATCCGTTGGGACGGTAATCCGACACGACCATAGGGAGATCAGGCGCAGGACCAACGGCTTTACGTGCTTTCTAAAGCACGGAGGTGTCTATCACCGCCAACTTCCTAACTCCGGGCTGCTATTGAGATTTCTTAACAGAAAAACTCAATAACTTTTTGTTGGCCCGACCCGGGATTCGAACCCGAGTCGCATTCACTACCGGTGTGCCACGGAGGCAGAGACAATACAATTCAGGTGAACAGATTGTTCATATATTCTGGAGAATATTATGAAGAATTATCCAAAGGAAATTCGAGATTTTTCTTTGCCTTTGAAACGATAATTTAACTTCATTATTATCAAGTACCTACCTACCATAACTTTATTTTCCATACGCATTCTTTCAACAAACGGTACCCTTAATTTACCAAAGATAGTTCTAAATCACTATTCAATCACGAGGATCTGTGACCTATCATGCACTTCAGTCATCTCGAAGCCTCCCGCGGGCTTTTACAACACGGAACATTTCGTATATAAAGCCTTGTTTCTACTTAAACATTACTCTGATCATGCCAAGTAATATGTTTACAACAGTTATAATTATAAGCTGTTCTTCACTATAAATAATAAATTATAGGTATAAGTAGGGAATTGGAAACTTAGGATATTCGATTGTGTGGTCCCATTGATCATCTTGTATCATTGATAGACATGATACAGACACTATACATAGTACAACAAACACAGTGTTGTGATGTATGATAATTATGTATATGATAGTAATTAGCTGGTCCGAGCACCTAATCATTATTAGCGATCATATATTGCGGCTGTTTGCCGGAGGGGTGGTCAGAGACTACAGACTTTCACTTGCTCCTGACATATATCTCTTTATCCGTCACTTTTCTCCAGAATGTCGCCGGTCTAGTCAAAAATGTCTATGTAGCGTAGTTTACGATGTAATGTTAAAATCTATTGGAATAATAACGGTTAAAATCTGAAAGGTAAATGGTAATAACCAATCTTTATACGTCAATGAAACTTTGACCAGTAACAGGGTTTTTAAATTATACTACTTATCAAAATATGTATAGAGTATATTATTATGGTGGTCGTGGTGCTCTAAAATAGCTTTCAACAAACATAGCCAGTCTAGTATCTATGCGGTACAAGACTTTATAAAGATTACGCCATGTCGCCCCCTGGACACACGAATAACGGGCAGCGGGCCGATCACGAAACGAATAACGATTATAACTCAAACGATGATCGACCATTAATTTTGGTTCCGATCACGAACACCACAATGCGAAATAGTGATGTAATATGCATCTTTCTTTTCCTCTTTTGCCGAAGGTGCGGCAGCAAAAGGAGTAGTTAGGGAGTCCTTTTTATTATTTCCACTTTTTTCTAACGGTTAAACATGCATTCGACGTGATCGGTTCGAGAGTTATTCTTGAAGTATTAACATCCATAGTGTCTTCACTGTATTGTATTGCGGACTAAAGCCCTTTATAGTCTGGATGTATATGATGTTAATATATAATTTGTTATAAGTTGTGCCAATCACTAGCAACATTTTCAATTGCTAGAAAACCGGAAGAAGTCTCTAGAAGTATCTTTGAGTTAGCTGACATCCATAAACATTTACGTCTTGAAATTTTGCCAGTTATCTTTAGAAAAAATTATATTAACTAATAAGGATTGGTAAATGAATTGAAGTACATAGTGCAATGTCAGTCATTCAAACCAGACCGTTCTATAGCAATTCATCCTTATTTAAACCTCTAGATATTAAGTTATCAGATCTTCAATAAATAAGACAACTTGATTGACTGAAATCAGATATAAAATCTAGATTAAATTAAGCTTGTTACATTCGGTACTTTTTTCTGAATTCAGTCTTCCGATGGCACGTTACACAATGATTATTCAGTTTCGGTTCGATTCGTCTTTATTGGCCGAAGGACACGAAGGTCACGGTCTATTGCTAAAGCCACTGACCCAGGGACCACCGACCATTATTAGAAATATAACTATCAAGAAACAATAGACATTACTGCCCAGATGAATAAAATATGTAACGGATTATTGAAATGAAGTCGTATAAAATTTTATGGTGGCTGTCGTTTTTGCAGTTTAACTTTCTTATAGGTATTTCTATAATCATATTAATGTACCGTTATACAAGGTCGAATTATTCGATCATTCGGTGCCACTAGTTTTTTCGTATCATGAAATGATTCTAGTGTTGGCACTTTTCTTCTGTTGGAGAGTTGTTTAAATATCTATATTAGTTATGTCCCTTAGTAATAGACCTATGGGACATAGACTATAATGTCTAATAAATCTTTATGAAAGTTGCTCCTCAACCATTGGGTGGTGGGTTGTTATATCAAAGGTAATAAAAAGAATAAAACTTGCAGCTAATTAATATAAAAAAGCATTTTAGCAAATTATCCGCTATTTGTAATGAAAACAGGTATATAGGGAAAAACGATTTCTTTTTAAATTATTCAATGTTAATTTTCCAAGTCGTGCTAGATTAAATAAGAAACAAGTAAATCTATCCTTTTACCCAATCGAGCAAGCGGTAGTCAATTTTTGCTTTCCTATGGATACAGGAAGGCAAAAGCTCAGAATAAATATAATAAATAAATTGCTACTAATGAATGGAAAACTAAGTGACTACTTGCGATTGAATTAAACGAGTGACTCGTGACTAACAATTTGTCAGCGGTAATGTGTTTGAATAACATTAGTCATTGACGACTACTCGTCATAAGTTAGAACGGAAGACTTGCGGTGCTTCAACGCGCCAATGGTTTCAACTTGCTGTATTTTAAGAAATTATAATAATTAACTTTTATTTTCAAAAGCATATTTTATTTAGTAGTAGTATACTTACTATTGATATGCATATTTAGAAGATTTTAAGTGTTTTTGTCGTACTTGATGCATTTATTAATTTAGAAAAGCAAAAGTAATGTCATAAAATGGCACGATGAATAGTATTAAAAAAACAGTAGTGCTAGTTGCATGCACTACTGTTTTTTTATTAAGCGATACTTTTGTTCTCCAGACAGGTTAAAGGATTCTTAAATATTACATGACACTAGTACGGATGAAATAGTATACAGAAACTGACTTTTGCGATTCGCAAAATTCAGTTTCTTTATGCATGAACTGAGAGAGTTACGAAATTTAATCCACGAACACGACTGGGTCAATTCTAAGGTCTCGTGAGTAAATTTTTTACTAGGTACATACCTTCTAATACATTTCGTCTATATAGCGTCCATCATCTAAACAAAAAGACTTTATCAACTTAATAATAAAGCTGCAAAATTTCATTTCCCGCGTAAAAATGCTACAGGACTACGTCATTTAATTGACTTTTTATGGATAAAGTTCATTACACGACACGCAAGATTCGTTCACCTTTAACATCTGCCGAGAGCTCATCACAAATAGAACGAACAAAATATCAATTGAAATGGCGTAATACCGTATTTACGTTACGTACGTGATTCAACATTCAACAATTTTATACGTAGACTGATTGATATTGATTCTCTGGGATCAATCCAATCCCGTGGCCTGTCATTAGCCTGCCGTGTCTTTTGACCCGTCATTAGATGGAAGCCGTCGTCGAGAACAATGAGCCCGCCAGTGCTGAAAGTCACGATACCAAGTTTAGCCACGTTTACTTACATTTGTTTGCCGATATAAGTAATCATTAGAATGTATCACGATTCAATCTCATCCGTCCGCAAAACATGTTATTGTATAAATTTCTTTATTTTATCTGCGGTTGCTAATCTATGGTAATATGTGAGCTGGGGTTATTTATGTAATACAAGGGCTGTAAGGTATCATTTTATTTATTTTGTTTCAGATTTATCATCGTGTGCAGTTATCTCATTATATCGAGAGTAAGTTTTTTCAAATCTCTTTTATGGTTAGGGATCATGGATTAAAAAATAATCGTATTACTTTTCTAAGAACGCGCTGTTCGACATTAAGTAGATTTCATATTATAAGTAATGATTCAGTTACATCGAAATCGAAATATTTTTTATACACTTACCAAGAGGCGAAGTATCTTTTTGTGCAGTTATTGTGATTATTATTTATCCCAGACAAAAGTACTTTCACATAATGTAGTAATTGCAGTAATATTTAGAATTATTTTTTGTAGATAATACTTTTTACCTATTATACATCACATTGGTTTGAACCATATAGTTTTCAGAAACAGTTTGGAAGTTATTATGCCTTTAGATACTAGTACTTTTCAGTTGTGCATATTTTAAAACATTGTTATTATTATACAATAATATTAATAAGTAATGCTTTATTGTTCAAATATTAACAATTACACTAATTAATTATTAGATCACTACTATCTACTTATCTTTATGTCTATACTCACTTAGCTTTTCGGATATTCTATTATATTTTAATTAAAAGCTACGAAAAAACTCTGCAAGTAAAGTTGGTTAAAATAATAAAATAGTAGAGTTCATTACATTTTGATAATACATCCTCTAAATAAAAAAGCGAACAAATCTATGAAAACTTTAGAGCTGACTGAGTACATTAAACAGTGTATTTTTGCACCCAGCATGCAGACTCTGCCTCACAACACATCGACTCGGCGGAGTACTCCGATTCTACGGAGATATCGGTCGTGTCGTCTGCCAGTTCTTCATCAGCATCGTCAGAATTACACGAAGGGTCTGGTGATGATCCACCTGACCCGTCTTCTTCTAGCGCAAAGGTTTGTTGCTTATTTATTCTTCATTTTGCAAGCTCCCAAGATAGAATGTAGAGCTGCACTATTGTATCTTAAAGATCTCTGATGTGCGCTGTGTCGTTTTCATCTTGCAACTGCTTTAAGATATGATGCTAAGCCTAACATATTTAAGAATAATTCGTAGTACATATGTATATAGTTTGCAGTTTTGGTATGAACCTGAACTAAATAACTATGGGTTGTATTTGTCCTATTGGTCCAGTCACCTCCTGCTGCATGCCATAGAAATGTTGAGCTAAAATGAACTCAATAGAATTTACGCTGAGGCGACGATGGCGAATGAAACGATGACTACTTGAGAGAGGGAGGAGAGGGAGTGGGAAAACGCATTTTCTTGTGAGACACTACTGACCTAGACCAAAGACTATACTAAATAAATTGCCATACATTTAGATAACGAGTTAACATAGTAATATGCTTGTATCCGTTCTTAGAGTTAAAAAAGTTGCGGTTGCATCGCCCCTGACACTATCACACTTTGTGCAGTTACAAAAAATGTCTTTAAAAAACGTCAATAGAATATCGAATTACCTTAAAAGCTTCATTAAAAAACCTATCCAATCATACTTTTAATTTCGCAGAATGAAACACGGGAAGCTCTCAAATCTGATGGCAGTGAACAAGATCCGGTGAGTTAACTTTTCATTGTTCGTACTGAAATAGCTTGCAGCTTAAACGTTTTGAGCTAAAGTCAAGTTTAATAGAGTTCAAATACTTGTATGTAGATTGTAGATACTTTCCCTAAGAGATTGGTTTGTAACCACTAAGGTAGGAAGCAAACGTACGGCCTACCTATTGGTGCGGTCACCTTAGCCTATGCACTTCTACAACTCCAGAGGTATACATAGCTCGACAGTTTCTGAAATATTTGAATTGTATTTGTAAAACCATATCCTTACATCATCATTCACACTGTAAGTATTATAGTGATAAAATGCGTTGCTATAATATGAAAATGGTTTGAAACCAACGTTCCAAAGATGGTAAACATATTCAGCATTTACACTGAAGGTTAATGCGTACAATGCGTAGTATACAACGTCGTAAGTTGTCTTCCATTTTCTCCTATTCTAATATTCTTTATTGAGTTTTATATTATTGCCTTTATATCTTTGGGAAAAAGCGAGTTTTCTGCGAGAGCAATATTTTAATAGTTTTTTATAAGATTTTTCGCTGCCTTTTCATAATCAATAAAGATGTTGCGTCTTAGATTTGTATCTCTTATGTTCTCAAAATTAACAACACATTATAAATCGTTTATTATTATTAAACAATTTAAACATACATATATTATTGGTCATTTATCGCAGACTACTTGTCTCAAATCAGAACGCTATTTGCGTTTTGTTTTTGAGGCAAGTGCGTATTGATAACTTTTCTAAGCGGCGCTGTGCTGTCAGCATAGTTATAAGGAATTTAGTATTTTGCGCAGATAGCCCAGTGACTCGCTGTTTTAGCAGAATTTGTAAATCGCGAGTTATACACGCTGAAAGACTAGGCTTCGTCTTATTAATATGCTTTTTTGGTATGATAATATAAAGCAATAATAGCAATAAATAATATAATTCAATTAAATAATCTATTAATTATTATTCTTGTTATTAGTTGCAATTGATAGCACTAAAAAAACTAGCTTCACAAAGAAAGTTAAGACAAAACATGTGTTTGTATGTTGTTTTCACTTTCTTGTATTCATAGAGCGACCTTGAAACTGGCTGTATAATATATTCGTAGTGTAGGTACATAGCGAGTAATGTAACCCACACGAACAATGAACCATCTCTAGATATAAAAGAATACGCCACCGGTCAACCCTGTCTCTCATCGTGCTTAATGGCTCTGAAAATAGCCGCATTTGTTAACTACACCAAATTTATAACTCAATTATTTGCAAGATTTTTAGATTGCTAGATTCTTTGTGTAGCCGAACTCTGGTTGGACAATTGAAAACGATTGTTGTTTTCTAAACGCTAGGGGTATCACGTATCACCTCGTATATACATGACTAATTTTAGTATTAAAGTTTACATAGAAAAGTTAATAGAGTAGAAACGCGAATGATGATCGTTTTCTCGACGTTCTAGAAATTCTGATAACACTAACAAGTTCAATAATGGCAAATAGAACAATCAAACGAACGACAAATCAAACAACGTCGAAATTTTATTCATACATTACATGCACGGTTTGACTAACTACCTAATTAGTAATTACACATTCATTTCGCTTTTAACAAACATTGTCATAAATTGGACTACAAAGTGCCTAGTGTTTAGGCCAAGAAAAGAAAAAGTGACTGTTCAAATAATCGCCACTATGATCGCACAATTACACACGGGTTTAAATACAAAAATGGGTGAAAGGTGCGACATAATAGACCAATCTTCACCCATTTGTACAACTATTGATGGACTGATTGAAAGAATTCTTCTAAGAATACACGATTCGACGCAGTCTATCTTTTCCTTTCGTTTTGCGGGATTGCTGCACTTATTTGTGGCATTGGTTTTACGGTCAATTTGTATTGAACGCGAATGGTATGATGTTTTGTTTGACATGTAATCGGACCTACTTTTAGTATTGCAATTAAAATTCAACAATACGTATGCGCGAATATTAGAATTAGATTTAAATTATTTCTCAGTGAGCTTTTTAAGGAAAACGTTGATCTTGAATGAAGTTGGTGGTAATGCGTGAAATGAACGTTTTGTAGATTTCGGTAATCAAATATTGAAATATCAAATACAATGGGATAAATGCTATTATTTCTTTTACACGCGTCAGTACCCCTAGGCGGTACGCATACAGTTGGCTCGGTAGCTAGTTGCTTAATTCACTAGTACTGCAGTGTCCGACTGAATGGAGGAGGCCAAACCACAGCCTCACTGAGGGCTTGTGCAATACAATATTGAAGTTGCGAAGGGCTTTTCTAATCTGATTAGGTTATCATCTGTAGTTCCGTTCTAGATTTGATGTGTTACATCCACGTGGAAGTTTACATATCAATCACTTTATTAACCTCCGAGTCTTCTTCGAAGAGGTTAATGGAAACACTTTGTGGATCTGTGTGTGTCTGTTAGTGACAGGCATAGCTCCGGAACCACTGGGCCGATTGACTTGTAACTTAATGTGCAGACACCTTGGGGTCATCCCTCAGTCGAGTTTGAATATAGGCCCTGGGGGTCAAAAGACCCCCCGAGATATAGGGGTCACATATTTTAAATGGAAAAATATTGACTTGTAACTTGGTGTACAGACACCTTGGGGCTATACCTCGGTCAAGTTTGAATATGGGCCCTGTGGGTCAAAAGACCCCCGAGATATAGGGGCCACAAGGTCACATGTATTTTAAATGGCAAAATGGCTTCATTTATATGCAGAGTGGTGGTGCATAGCGTGCTGATTCGAGTTGGTTGCTGCTGTTTGCTGTCGTGTTTTGTCTTGTGCTGCGTTTTGCAACACAACATGCCGAACAGTGGGCATGATGCCCAATAATGGACATGATACCCAACAGTGGACATGATGCCCAACAGTGGGCATAAGCCTAACAGTTGGTATGACGCCTAACAGTAGCTAAGATGCCCAAAAGTAGACATGAAGCCCAACTGTGGGCATCATGCCCAGCAGTAGCTAAGATTGACTTGTAACTTGGTGTGCAGACAACTTGGGGTCATACCTCGGTCGAGTTTGACTATGGGCCCTGTGGGTCAAAAGACCCCCGAGATATAGAGGTCACAAGGTCACATGAAGACAAAGAGGTTGAATCCTGGGTTTATACACCCATCTCGTTATTTGTTCGTTTACTGTTGTGATAATTACTTGTGTAGTTATTCCGTATCTAGTTGGTATTTCTGTCTGTTATTGCACTTATTGGAGTGGTTGTACATTGCGTCGTGATTCTTATTTGACTAAAGTTGGCTTTGTGCTCCAAATAAAAATATCCGTAATTTTGAAGTATGTTTTGCAGGGTTAAAGGACAAATGGATTTTGACTTTTTTGACAGGTACCTATATATATGCCCGGATAGAATCATAATCACTTCACCGTTCGAATGTATAAATATTTTAGGTACTTTAATCGATGGCACATTATTAGTGTATAGCAATATTTATAAATTAACGGTTCTTCATTTTATTATTATGTTACTTTTATGACAGGTATTTTTCAAATATATCGTTAGAAAAATAACCGGCTCTTTGGGAGGCTTACACGGAGACAAACACAGGTCCAACGTGAAGATACCCTTTGAGACTTTTAATCTAAAGTGGGAGGGAACACCTACAGCGGCGCTAGCCGCAGCAGGCGTAGGAATATTGCTATGTACGGACTTTGATATATCTGGGCTATGGGATGGATGTTTTGTGGACTGGTATAATGGTAACTATGGATGCATAACGGCGTCTGCCCTGAATATTGTAATAGCATCAAGTTGTATGGGCAGACGGTGACTCGCCAACTTACTAGATGAAATGCCGATATAGGCATACAAGCCTTAAAAGCAGCAGAGAGCAACACCGGTTATTATTATTACTAGCTTTTGCCCGCGGCTTTGCTCGCGTTAATTTAGAATTTGACAATCAATTCGAGTTGTACTCTGCTTGTAATAATATAATTCAATCATGATTCGAAAGGCACGTGGCGCCATCTATTATCATAAGAACGTTATTATTGTTTTCCTTAGGAACAGTATTTTTTGTCGGGATGAAATTATGTCCGTTTCTGTACACCTGAAAACGTATATGCAAAATTTCAGGATGATCGGTTCAGTGGTTTAGGCGTGAAAAGGTAACAAACAAATAAACAAACAAACTCATTTTCGTTTTTATAATATTAGTTAGGATTATACAGAGTTTCACGCTTCTATCCCCACGTGTAATGCACCTCCATTACACGTGCCGCCCACAAACATTTTTGATCCTTGAAATAGAAGACAAGCCTATTTACGTCTAACGCGCATAGTACCACATTTTCTTGACAGACTAACCCGTGAAACGTTGCCTGCCTCGGACATCGAACCTTAGACCTCAAGCACAGCAGCAGCATTCACTATCTCTGCTCCTCCAAGAAGCTCCTAATACGAAGAACCTATTAGGTTCTTCCTATTAGAGTAACGCAACTTCTTTTGTCGCTATCAGCTGCCAATGACAATGACAGCCCTTATGATAATAATTATTATTGTTCAGTAGCGAATGCGACCGGATCAGTTAAACTGTTATTGACATTTCTTGTTAAAAATTGTCAGTAGCAGCATGGAGTATTGAACTGTGCCTGGAACGATACCTCGTAATACGGCGCAATAGGATTGCTCCCTATTATAAGGGACCGAAAACCTTACCTGGCAAATGTGTGTAGAACAATTCTACCCTCCTCTTCAAGGTTATAGGGATGAGACTACATATAAATCTATTATTAAGTAGCCTTACCGAGTCTAATACGCGAATTCTAAAAGGCTAATTAACTGATGCATGTTAAACCAAGTGATTTGATTGGCTGTTACTAGATCAGTTAGCTAATCCCAGTCGTAGACACGCAATTTGATCGTTTGTTAACAAAATTTTATGTTGATCTGTCTTTTAGAAACCTGGTGTTTATTTTTTGTTGTTTAACCGGGTATTTGTCGTTTCAATATCTCTAGTCCCCTTCTACATAAAAAGCATGCATTAATTTCCCGTTCGAACCGACCTAATTAAATGGTGGTAGTCATGAATGCTTCGTACCCTCGTCACCTTTGCCCAAGGAATTAGCGTAATCGAATTACATCGTGAGAATGAGCCGCTACTGTTACTCTTGTGTTTCAAAGAACCAAGTGTTGAGATATCCATCTGTGACCTGCGAGTATCGCGGCAGCAAAATACCAGTTAGATGTCTCACATTGCATTTAAACCATGAACAACGGTGAGTCGTGTGTCCTACATTGGACTTCCCTTTCAGCATTTAATTATTATTATTTAGGTGAATGTTTCTATGTTATTATTCTTGAATGCAACTTTTGTACATGAGGTTCTATAAACAGTTATTATCTATGCTTTTCTGTCAAAAAGTTCTTAGTAGCAGCTCGAAGTCAGGACAGTTGTCGTTGTTGCAGAACGTGATGCCTCGGAAACCATCTAAAACCGATGGTCCTGTGTCTGATCTTTCGCCGGTTGTGTCGGTTTACCGTTCCATCAGACTATGAGAGTTAAGGATTAGACGTTGCACTGCACGTTTACACACACACGTGTGCACTATCAAAGATAAAGATATTTTAAGTTATGATACTTCCTGTGCAGATAGCCAGTCTCCGTAAAGATTGGCCGTCGCGATGAAAATTCGGTCTGGAGGATTTTAACTATGTCATTTGCTTATTAACTGGTAAGACATTCAGAGACTTTATACATGACTTCAAATTTATCACTTACATATGTAAACGCGTCTATGTCCAGCAGTGGACTGCGGTGGCCTGATTGATTGATGTAAACGTGACTGCACGGATGGCGTGTTGAGTTGAGTAGTCGCCCCGCCGATACATACGCCAAGCACAACACTTGGCGTATGCAATAGGTTCAAATCCTTACCGAACATTTGTGTGATCCACAAATGGCTCCCTTATCTCGTCTATACCTGACCAGTAATGTTGCGCTCTCACGTGAGTGCAAAGAAAAGCTTTTTGGTCTACCACGCACGGTCTCTGTTCCTAATTACTAACAATTTCCTGACTATACGCATCTTATCGTATCCAGACAATAAACTAAAAACCAACAGATGAGAAAGCGCTTAATATGTTCATTATTTAGGGCAGTTTTATTATAACAATAACGACATGCCTTTTCTGAAGGTCCATTAGTAGTGATTTTGGAATCATTCAAATATCGATTTCGTGATCTTAGCTTAAGTAGGCAAGTATAAACTAAGTACTTACAAAAGGAAAAAACTGTCAAGTGCGAGTCGTTCTCGCACGTCGACAGTTCCGTATCTATACTGGCAGTAACCATATAAAACGTTGATTTGTAATTATTTTAATGTTGTTTTAATGTTTGTGTAGTCTTCAGGTGTTGTTCTGGCGTCATCCTATGACGTTTCATCCTACACTGTTTTTTTCCCTAACTCAACCTATTTACGTTCCTTACTCAACCGACAGCAATTATTTCATTTTAATTCTTTATTCATTCTGTAAGTATTCCTAGCTCAACCGATTCCGAAATTACCCAAAAGCTCAAGCAAGCAGGTTTGGGTGACAGTCTGAACAAAAATTACTGTTTTCGTAATTTATATCTATATTATAATATAATAAACAGGAAATACTTGCTCAACCGATTTTAAAATTTTTCTCCATTTGAAATCTATATTATCACCGAGTACTAGGCTTGTCACGTTATACTTAGTCAACCTAGCTTTAGGGACTAGATTGACCAGGGTAGTTATGTAGCGGATTTATATATGTAATTAAAAGATTTATATTTTAGATATAAACTTGTACAAAAAAAATAACCCGAAATATACAATATAATATATATCGAAATGGAACAGAATCTCAAGCGTGGTTCGTGTAAGGCTCACTACGTGGTCTGGATAGCTCCAAAGACCACTTAGTCAGCGCAGCGCAGCGGAAGGAGACGGCACCATGGCGCGATCTACTTATATAGGCTGCTGCCGCTGGGAGGGGGGGACTAGAGATGGCACCTCCTCACTCGTCGCGCACGCAGCCGTGCGCCACAAATCGACTACGTGACAGGCTATATATTTTTTTAAAGTACTGTTACGAACCTAACCCTTTACAAAGCCAAGGGTTGTTCTGCTATCCATACTTTTTTCGGTACCTAATATTTGCCACGGGTAGAGTAAGGAACGCATTTCGGTTGAATAAATAATAAACTTTATTAAAATAATGTAATCGGATCAGTTAGGTATACTAGTTTAGGATGAGTTAAGAAATAGGATGACACCTCAAAGGATGAATACGGAACAACCCATCTCCCGTCATGCTGGTAGTATACCTACATAGTGCCAAAGTTTTTATGTTTGAATAAATATATAAAAACAGGTGTCGATCTATGTATGTAATAAAAATCTTTCTATGATGGTATAATTTCTTTCTAGATGGTGTTGCCTGTATGTGAGAGAATATTATATTATTTATTAGTATTAGTAAGATACAACTTGCTAAGAGCCGCCGTCGTTGGACGGGATGCGGAGATGATGTATATTTCATAATGTCTCAAGATATGATTCTTTTCTACACCCACTACAATATGGTACTTTTCCTGACCTAAGTATCCTTTGAGTTTAACTTTCTATTAGGCCGGCTCTTAAATAAAATATTTTTACATTTGCAATAACGTTGGGTAAAGTTTACTTCACTATAGAACTTTACAAGTTGATAACCGATAGGTAGCCAGACAGACGGACAGACTAATTCTGAATATATTTATTAAAACTAAGTAGGATCAGTTCAAGCTAAACTGACATAAGGTCTCCGGTTTTGTCATTTAATACACGGAATCCTAACATTGTTGAATTGTAAACGCTCCGTGAAATACCGAGTTGTTCCAGTTCTATTCTAAGTTATTTCAATTTGTTAACAGTTACAAAATAATTTTACGTTTAGATTATTGTAGAAGTATAACAAATTAGACGTAAACAACTGTCTTGAAAACGCAACTTTTCCTCAATAAATTGGTAATGAGATGTGCGCGCGATTGTACATAGAATATTATATTACGCACTTTAAACTTGACATATTTTTGTCAATCGATTTAAATAACAAATTTTACAATATGTTTATAAGTTTAAGTTTATCTCAACACTGAGAACAACAGCCAAATTGATTTAGCCACTTTTACACTTTTTGGCCGTGCACAAATGCACAGACAAAAAGTTTACGATTAGGTTATTTTATTGTTTATGAAAGTGAAGTGCTCCGAATTTGAGGTGGTAATTTCTATTTCTATGGAAAATCTCTGACACTGTGTGGCCTCGTTTTATTTGTGGTTTTATTGGAATCAATTTGGCAAAGTGATGTGGCGACGACGGCGGCAGCGGCGCGAGCGCCGGTGACACGATGGCGCCTCGCTCGACACTCCACTGGCCCAATTTGATAATGCGTAGGTAGGCGGCGAAGCTGCGTGGCTGCCGTGCGAACCGCCCTGGCATACTTACGGCCATTTATGAGTTTTTGTGGAAAACTTTCAAGGGGTCGTGACTATGAAATGGTGCATTACGGCCGTCGTAATTCGATAGTTTGTTTTGAATTTTTTGTTGGTGTCTAGTGAATGCTTTAGCAAAATAACCGGTAACGGTTTTACTTTTGGAATTTTATTTGTTTTGTTCGTTAATAGTCGTTTATGCGGCTAATTAGCGGAGGTTGTAAAATGCGTTGAAGGCAGTTAAAAGTCGCGTGTGTCGGAACTTGGTAGTTAGGCTTATGTTATCTCAGGGCTATCTGATGTTGCACCACCTCCGCGCCAGCTACCTGCTTGTCAGTGCGCTCTTCGTGTAAGGAATGTTTATACAAAATGAGTGATTTAGATTTAATATCATAACTCGTATTTTGCCGCTTCACTATTAATACGATTATAATTTTTCTAAGGGCGAATTTTGCAACTATGAATAAGTAACTATATCCGGATTAGATCTATTACTTTGGGTGTTCAATGTGGAAGTTTTGAAGGTTCTGTGGTTTAACATGAATCCTTAATTTTTCATTTAAATGCAGTTGTTTAAAACATTTAGTACGTGTTTTATCAATATTGGTAAGATAAGTACCTTGATCTAATTAAAATATTATCCGTATTTCGAGTTTGGAGCTCGGACGGACTTTACTGGGCTTATTAATAAAATTGTTAAGGACATGTTGACGCAGCGAAGCCTGACTTATACCTCACTACTCTTTCACGACTTCCTTTTTTATTTAAGTAATATATTCCGTTGGTCCCCTCTGAAAACTAACTATAATTAAATTTTAATATTAGCGACATCATAAAATGGTAGGGCAGTTAACGTATCTATTTAAAATATTCAAAATATATTCTTTTTATTATATAAAAACATACTTATATACCAAAAAAAATACTTTTATTTCATATGGTATTGTATTTACTTTTTAACTAAAGAAGAAAACATATTACTTAGCAACCTGCCAGTCATTGGCTGCGAGCATTCTTTATAATAATGTCTGTCTATTTGATTGTTCAGGTGGTCTTCCTAGCAGATAAGAACAGTTACATCCCGGTGAGCATAAAGCCTCGCTCGCCGCAGGTGGACACTGCGTGGCGCGAGCCGCCTGCCTGGGAGCGCGAATATAGAAGACATCGCACCAACGGTAGCAGAGTGCAGTGTGAGTTTATTTAGTTTGTTTTAAAAGACTTATCGCCATCTATATATATTCAATATTGGCGTAATAATATTCCACTGAACAGCTCCACCTAATTTATTTTTATGATTGTCTAGTAAAATGAATTACATTACTACGTGCTTGTCTTAGGAGTCGGTTTACATTGATGGTCAAACCCTTGACGATGGAGATCGCAATTTACATTTCTTAATTATTAAGCTGCCGACGCTCATAAAACAAATGCGTTCAAAAAATATTAAACATTGTTTTCTTATGGCACATATCAGGTACAAATCCAGATATGTATTAATAAAGGGAAGTAACAAAATTGAGGGAACCTTTTACTGACAATTTCTGTAGCAAATATAATATTGTTCTGACGTCATTAATTCCACCCCTTTGCTGTTCCTAGAATATAAATTGATAGGTTATTGATCAGTAACTGTCAATGACATATGTATCTGTAAATTATTATATTGCTATCTTTGTAAGCAAGTTATACACAATAGTGATGAGGATGAAGAGATGGTATCTAGTTGGTATTTAGTTTTAGTTACAATACGTATTTAGTTACATAGCAAGTAAATTTATCTATAAACTTATAATATGACAGACTGATAATCATGACGTCTAACTGGTATTGTGCAAACGGACAAATTGAGATGTTATCGAAGGCGCGTGGTGGCGCGCTTACGTAACCCTTTGTTTCCCTTTTTATTAGTTTTTATTGAACCATTCAAACTGGCAGGGTTATAATGGTTACGATCTTCCCGATACCATTGTCCGCGCATGACAGAATGCGATAGTTTTAAGAATACCTCTACACGTGATGTGAAATACTCATTATTGTTTTAACAGATATCGAGGCGGAGTGTCAAGATGATTTTATGAAGATTAGGGTCGGCTTCAACGGGTCTTTCGCAGGATTGGTCTATTCAGCAGGTAATATTACTAAGTATACTTAAATTTTACTAAAATAGGCTACGTTTTCTTAATATTAGATAAACCTGTCGAAAAGTGGGTACCATTTTTTGTGGAAAATTTTCCACTTTTCGCGAATGTTGGTAAAAATGTATCGTACTAATAATAGTACGACGATTAGTCATTTTTTAGGGTCATAAGACCCTAAAAAAAGACTAAACGTCTGGATAATTTGAGAGTGTAAATCTATCAATTCATTTAATTAAAATGAATTGATAGACTAATTGAGTATTAAATATATTCAAACAACAACTTTTGTGAGCTGTTCAAGAAACAAAGACGTTGTCGCCCTAAAACTTTGTAGCTACAACTGGTAATTGCCATCCAGAAATCCAAAAGAATTATAAAACAAAAGTATCTACTGAGCCTTTAACCAACAAACCCTACAATATTACGATTATCAGTAGTGTTTTCTTCAAAAGAAAATAGTTGACGAGTTGTTATCGGGGCTGTTGTGTTAAGATCAAATAAGTTCCACCTAACCGTTACAATAATACCGTTGCTAAGGGAACCAGTGTAATTGGTCATCACAAGTCCTATACCTATTGTGCAGATATGTGGAACAATTAAGCCACGAGGCTAGACAAGTGTCATTACACCGTTATTGTTACATACGTTTGATGCGCCTGCGCAACTACCACATTGTACTATGTTTGTTCGTATGTGTGCCCGTTCCGTACGAGTCGGCTTTGTGATCGCGTATCACGGTTCAGAAGGGCGTGAGCATGTTGAATGCTATGATGTGATAATTTTGTGACGTGATAAGCTCGGTTCTCATACCCCTTGGAAGCATGATGATACTTTATGAATATAAATGGGTGTATTTAGCAGGTTATATTGCAGAATACCTCGGTCGACATGCTTAAATATAAGTTCAAAATGTTTTCACAACCTTTTTGACCTCTCTATTCATTCCACAATGCATTATTTTTGTTCTACTGTATAAATAGTTGTTTTTAGTTCGTTAGTTTGGTTCACTAAATAAGTTACAATCAAAGAGAAACAGGATAATTCGAATTTTACCGAGATCTAAATTTAAAATTTCGTATTTTGTTGTTTTCTATTCTGTTTATATTTTTAAATATTTATTTCTTATTATTTATTTTATTTTATTTTATTTTCGAATTTAGAAAACTTACAGCTAGTTAACAAGTATGTATATCTTTGACTAAGCTATGGCCAATTACAAGTTTTCACTTATAGTATTTTTATAAAAAAAATTGTGAAACGGCTACTTAAAACAATATTGATTTAAAATAAAGAATTTTAAGTAGGAGGACAAAATAAGCACATAATAATTACAAAAAAAAGGAAAAATTAAAATAATAAAAAAAGGAAAACACATACACACACTCATTACTAATCGATTTCTAGGAAGGATGTGAGAAAAAGTTATTGCACATAGTCTTTTTTAATTTGGTGACACTGGTGTTAAAAATATCAATGTCAACTCTCCGGCACGCTAAATTGAACGAACGACAAGCCCTGATCAAAAATGAATTTTGCCTGTAGGTACTCGGGCAGGCGGGGAGGGAGGAGGGGAGGGTTATATAAAAGGTTATGCCTTCGCAGCAGCGCAGATGGCACACGCAGACCAATTTTATTCGTCAACTCGGTTACATCCGTCGACCCATTCATAATGTTAAATAACAGAGATATATCGGCTATTTTCCTTCGCTCTTGTAGGGGCAGCAAGTGGAATTTTCTACATCGGCTGAAATAGTCTGACAAATATATGCCAGACCGGAATTGTACGTACCTCAGGAACTTCTTTTGAACTCTTTCCACGTGCGTTATGTAGATTTCATATTTGGGGTTCCACACTTGTGAAGCGTATTAGAGGTGACTACAGACGTAAGCACAATACAGAATTTTGATCGTTTTGATATTTTTAAAATCCTTGGATATTCTAAAAATGAAACCTAATGCTTTATTAGCTCTATTAATTATATTTGAAATGTGTGCATCAAATAGTAGTTTGGAGTCGAATGTTATTCCCAGGTCCCTGACAGAGTTAATTCTGGCTATTGCGATACCCGACAGCGTGTAATGATAAGTTATTGGGTTAGGCTTGCGTGTAAAGGAACAAACATAGCATTTGGAGACATTCAAGTCCAGTTTGTTAATAGTACAGTACGTTTGAAAGCGGTTTAGGTCACTTTGCAGGCGAAGGGTGTCTTCGTTGGAGCCTATTTTAGACAGTATCTTCATATCGTCTGCGTACAGCAATATTTTGGATGTATGGAAGCAGGATATAATATCGCTTATAAAAATATTTAACAAAAGAGGACCCAACAAGGACCCCTGTGGAACTCCTGACGGAATACACATTGCCCTAGTCGATGAATAACCGTTCAGAACCACGACTTGGCTCCTGTTCTCAACATATGACGAAAACCACCTATACAGGTTACCACGTATACCTGCGTGTAACAGTTTCTGCTTAAGTAGGGAATGCTCTATCCGATCGTAACATTTGCAAAAGTCAGTGTATATAACGTCCACCTGTAACCGCTGTGACATATGTTCCGATATATAATCACTAGAAACAATAAGGTTCGACGTGGTGGAACGACTACTGAGGAAACCGTGCTGATATTCGCCGAAGCTAAGTTTGATAGCCGCATAGAGTTGCCTGTAAACAATTTTTTCTAGTATTTTCGCGAATACGCATAGCTTGGAGATCGGTCTATAGTTCTCCACCACGTCCCTCGGATCTTTTTTATGGATTGGAGTTATATACGCTGACTTCCAGATCACAGGCATGTGACCCTCTGCAAGAGACCGCTTGAATAAAATCGAGATAGGAGTAGAAAGACACTTGGCACAGTTAAAGATTAGATTTAGCAACTTTATTTTAGTGTTTATGTATTAGATATCTTTTAAGCTACATAGAATTACAGTTACTCGTTTTATAGTCATATATTTTCTTTAAAGTTATTCATAATATTCCTTCTTCTCTTTAATGTTCGTGGCAGTTAAACTATGAATTATATCGCATAAAGCAATGTTCTTTCAACACGAAAGTATTACAGCTGGTTGCACAACTAAATTGCAATGTGAATGGGCAAATAATACAAATCAATAAAATCACAGTACGAAATCAGCCGAGAGCCGTTTCAGGTACAAAGTCGCCCTAGTAAGACACTCGATCAACAGATTACTAGGCATTAAACGTACAGTATTATAAGTGTATATAATTTACTAGTATTACCCTATTACTGTGAGATTAAATTCATCATTGTTTAGCCATATGTGAGACAAACGTTTAATTCGCTGTCCCGTTGTAGCAAATTACCGCCATATTAAATAAACACGTAGTGAGAAGGCAATTAGTTGTAACTTTTGACCGTGTTTTAGATAACCTTTTTACCTAGATAACGTAAATGTACTAGTTTGTTCGACGGTTTCGGTCTCTAAACACTTTCTTCGGTGTTAACGGCTGTGGCGACGACAATTTAGTGAATTACTTGTGGTGAGATGAATTACAGTCATGTTTTAGCTCGTCGTGACATTGTTTTGCGATCAGATGTTGCTTGGTAGATCGTGTTGCTACTCGTGTAACTTACTTATCTATGATTCACAGTAGTGGTTCTATTATTATCTTATCATGGTTAAATCTTTATTAAGCTAGGTCATCATCATAGGTAGGAATCTTATCTAGTTTATAAGTTCTTGATTTGTTTGAATATTAAGATTTAGGTTATACAGATAGTTGACTTTAAGCATCTAGAATATAAATAACTGCTACGCTTTCAAGGGTCGTAGCGTGGTTTTAGATAGTATATATATGCTTAACTATTCTCAATAAATCTTTTTCAAATCCGGCTGGGCATTTTAGAGATTGCCTTATTTAAACAAACAAGTAATGTGTTCAGCTTTATAATATTAGCATTGATAATCAAGAAGACAAATCGGAAAAATAGAAACCCTAAAATAGAAACTGTTTTAGATGTTTATAATAACCCAAAATACATGTATATTTGCGTGCCTGCTAGTATTTTGTTTTATTAGACACCGTTTTTGGAGAAAGAAAACATTGCTGTAGGTAGCAACATAGTACAGTTGTTTCGGAGGTGGACATACTTACGGTCCTTTTCATGTAAGTATCTCAATTAATTCCTTTGCTTAATTTTATGGTTAGCATCGCGCCAGTGATCCACCTGGTATTGTTAGCAATAATAGGTTAGGTTAACTGCTTACCATAAGGCAGGTCATGTATTCGCTGGCTACATGTTGTGTAAATATTAAATCCTGCGAGAATGGGTGGCCCTGTTGTGAAGTTGTAAAATAATTTTCTTGTAGGTTGGGATATTTACTCATTTATTATCTATACTAATATTATAAAGCTAAAGAGTTTGTAATCTCAGAAACTACTGATTCTTGGGCGGCTATTGGCAAATTTGGGCGGGCGTGCTGGTTGCCGGCGACTTTACACGGGGGTTATCCGGTCGATGGCGCTTTATGGCGCACCGGTGTAGGCGGACTCCCTGACCGCTCAGTGCAGCACTCTCTTACGGAGGCCGCAGAGAGTCATACCGCACGGTGTCGGCCGACGCAGCTTGGAACGGGGATCTCCCGCCCGCCAGCTATTGAGTCGGTCGGACGCCCTATGTAGTGCCGAGGCGTCGCCGAGGAGTAGTAGACTGCTGGGTGGGTCGCTGAGGTAGTAACTTTTGCCAGCGACCCATTCACTAAGTACTAGGCAGCGAGCGTGCACACCGTGGGGTTTTGGTCCGTAGGCCCGAAATATGGGAGAGCCGGCCATAACCCTCTCACCTCCCTTTGTGGCGAGAGGGTATGCATCAGGCGCATATCCCCACGTAAAAAAGAAATAGGAACTACTGGTTAGAATTGAAAAATTCTTTTAGTGTTGGATAGCCCTTTTATTGAGGAAGGCTATAAGCTATATAACATCGCGCTATGACCAATAGGCGAAAAGTATTAATGAAAAATGTTGCAAAACGGGGAAAATTCTTTAATGTGAAGCAGACGAAGTTGCGCGGGTCAGCTAGTATAAAATAAACATGAAACCAATGTAGCTTTTTTAAGAGCAATATGTTAATGTGTGATACTTTCTAGGCTACTCATATGATCCGGACTGTATGTACATAAACGGCACTGGTCGAGACTACTACGAGTTCTACATCCAACTGAACAGATGCGGAACACTCGGACGGAACGGACAACACGACGACAGCAGGAAACATCCCACTGTGAGACAATTTACAATCTCTAAGTAGATTTCTTGTTTACTTCACGCTCTTGTTATTTCACACTTACTAACTTTTTATTGTAAACATTAGTGTGAGTTTAAGGTTTACGCTCACAGATGCGGTGTAATGGTATAATAATATCATGTCATCGTAATGTGTTAATGCTTCTTTTCTAAACTGCTGTTGACCTATATCATATAAAGCTAATCAACGATCATCTACAACATATGGTTGACTGTCAGTCTGTAAGTAAAAAGAAACAATTGAGTCTGTTTATTTATGAAGGTCTGTAAGATCAAAATATACCTATTTTGCTCAAAATATACTTATTTTGCTCAAAATATACCTATTTTGTTATTAAGCTCTACGTAAAACAGAAGCTACATTTTCGGGCCACATGCGTTAAGCTTTTATCAAGCACCTAGAAACGTGCAGTAATAAGATCACTTGCGTGCTATATGTCCTAAATTTTTACTAAAAATTTATTCGACAAGGACAGCTTGAACTCGATGTAGCGTGTAAGCAGAGCATATAACACCCTTTCTAATACAAAATGTACTAAAACTTTGAAGGCGTTACAAACACAATGGTTCTTTACGCCAAAAACAACGCCTTTATTATGATTGCCACTATTTACCTACGAGCTACGATTAGGATCGGCGCAATTGTCAATTCATAATCAATGTTTTACCCTTTGGAAAATTGCCCTTATGTACTTACGTATGTATTATGAGTGTTAATTAAAGACAAATATTAAAGAAAATATTAAGACGGCCATATCTCTTCATAAGATAGTATGTTCTGTGTGACAGAAGAACCTGATGTGGAATACGATCACGGTGCAGTACAATTCGCTCATCGAGGAAGAGTTGGACGAGCACTTTAAGGTCACCTGCGAGTATGGCTATGACTTCTGGAAAACCGTTACTTTCCCTTTCTTGGATGTCGAGTGAGTAAACGAAGAAATAGTGTATTTTATTTTAAATTGTCTTTAATGTGGTTAAAGCTGTTTTATATGTCAATGAAAGAAGGTATAAGTTGAGCTATAAGTCACATTTTATCTTCATGGTAAGTAGATCGAAAATATTAATTAAAGGATATGTATGGGATACTTGCATTATCAGTGTTTAAATCTGTATGAATTTGCACGCAGCCAATATTTATGAGATATACTTATTCCCATGATTGAATATCGGGTAAAGTGGTTTTTAAGAATCTAAACCTGGTCGACGACAATATGCTCGCTCTCTATTCTACTCTACACTCTATAAAGTGTATCTCCGTCAAACAATTGTCCTTTTATTAGCTTATTATTTTCAAAACTAAAACAGTCACACATTCATATTTATTAGTAGTGATATCAAATATTCATTTAAAGTAATATTCTTCAAACGTTGAGAAAAGCCGTTTTACGCTACTTATCAGTAAAATATTATTGATATTGCAAATCAATAAATAATATTATGACAACATATTTCTGACAATCACATTTAATGAAATACTCCAAGAGAGACTCATTTGCAAATAAGTCGTTATTATAGGTAGCCTTAAAGCTTCAAATAGAACTTAACTTGATTTCAAAAGGTCTAAATACCTACTCGAAAGTACAAGATTTATTTATTTATTTACCTCAAATAGAACGACTTGCGCCAATTACACTATTTAATAAAATATCTAATATATAAATTTAAAATTTAGCATCCATGCATTCAGCTCACAGTACCTCATATATTCTAATAATAATACTTTCCATTCATCCGCGAAAATATCAACTTCTGGGTTAAAGTCCAAGAGAGCTGCTTTAGTGACCGAGGTATGGGTGAGTTACAGCGTGCCACAGTACGGCACGCTGCCTGGAACCGCCAGCAATCGGTGCTTTCTACCACGACAATAGTTGTTAGGCACAAACAATCTGCAACATTTGTCGTGAAGAATCGGTGCCTCGATCATATCCTATAAAATTTTGTAGGTTCCAACCATCTGATTGTATAATCGCCTCGTCTCTAATGAGGTAAAACCTAAACAACCCAACAAAAATTTTGTACGATACAGATAGGGGTAGAAACCAGTCAATTTTTTATAAATAAATCTTAGAAAAGCTTTCTGGACTTTTTCCAACATAAGGGCATACTGCTTTTGATATGGATTCTCATTATTCTGTAAATACTACAATAGCAAATGCCTTGCCCTTTCTGCGTAAACTTAGTTTTAATATTGACCATCTATATTGAAATGTGACGCATTTCCCCTGAGCAGTATCTTACGTATCTTCAATCGTAGAATGTTTTCTTTTACAGAAGAAAAAAGTGAAACTAGTAGGTGTTTATTTTATTTTAGCTACAAACCACAATTGCGTCCGCAAACCATAGCAGATCAGCGGACCGGTAGCGCTTGTTGTCTTCGACGTCGCGCACGCATGATTTTGTTGACATAGATACCGACTAAGTACCTAATCGATAACTGAATATCGATTTAGATAAGTACTGACGATAACTTCATAGAAATATAGAGATATATATTAGAGAGGTTTGATTTCTAAACATTCTTTTTGTAAATTTTCTCTACTGTTACTTGCTTACAACTTACGCTTAAGCGAGATAATCATATTCATATTCATTAATTTCGACTGTAGGTTTATTTGGTTAAACTTAGTTTTAAGTAATTTGGTACTTATAGGAGACCAGGATTATCGTCATAAACGTAATTTCACTTTACGGAGTATACGTTATAACGAAACTTTTAACTCTCCTCATACAGAGTGGCGACAGGCAACCCGGTGGTGTTCACTCTTCAACCACCCGAGTGTTACATGGAAATCCGCTCGGGATACGGTGCCAACGGCGCGAGGGTATCAGGCCCTGTACGTGTCGGCGATCCACTCACACTGCTCATATACATGAGAAGCGCTTATGGTTAGTAACACCTATACATTAGTAGTCAACACGTCAGCTTAGCACTTTTATTTCTACGAGTGAACTATATTATGTTTGTGTATCTGTAGTGTTCCCTTATTGTTCTAAAAAGACTATAAATCTCATTAAAACCCATAAATTTGTCAATTTCAAAGGCAAAGAGATTAGACGAATAGCAGAGTAATAATAATAATATTCTACCACATTCACACAACACCATCTAGCCCAAACTAAGCAGAGCTTGTACTATGGATACTAGACAATGGATAAACATACATATATTGCTTTTTTTTTTGTAAATACATACATATTATACATAGAAACACCCAGACCAAGACAAACATCAATGTTCATGCACACAAATGTTTGATTTGTGCGGGAATCGAACCCGCGACCTCAGGCGTGGCAGTCGGTTACAATAACCACTACGCCATCGAGGCCGACAGTAACAAAAATCAATGCTTACCTGCCCTGCTTGCGCTTATTTGGCATGATTTTGCACATTAAGATTATCATTTGTGTGTTCAACATAGGTACCTATAGTTGTTTCAAATCTAAACTAGAATACATATTATGTATTTTTGTTCAGTTTAATCGCAATAATGTAACCATCACTTAAATACCTCTTGGTTTCGTAAGTTAATACCTTCACGTAAAGATATCGTCCACACCGATGAGAACACTTCCGATCGTTTTGATGATGCTACTGTTTTTAACTATGGATAATTCATGCTCTGTACTTATTATCAATAGACAGTAGAAAAACGACTTTTAAAAACCACATCTAAAAAAATCAAGCTATAATATCCTATTTAAAAATATTTTTATTATAGTTGTCTACCAAAGTCCAAGCGGACAAAAACAAAAGAATCCTATACCTAAACCTATTGCGGGTAGATGCCTTTGCAAAATTGTTAATTAGTTCCAGATAATAGCTAGATAAACGCACGTGTAACAAGTGGAACCAACATTTATGTTCCTATAAAACGGTTTTTAAATAATCGTCTTTCAAGGAAACTGACCGGTTTTTGTCATTATAAAATAATTACTAGACATTTTTACCGTAAAGTTCGAGTGAACCAAATATGCCGATAACAATTAAATACCGTAACTTTAAGGGCAAGGTTTAACGGTTTTTATTGTTAAGATTGCATGTCTAAGTGACATGTGGATCCAGAAATATTTCGAGCAATTCCAATCAAGTGCTCTTGCGTTTATGGTAATTAATTAAATGGAACGGTATGGAAGCAATTATAAAGCGAAGCAAATATGCTTAGGTCTGATCGCTTTTGAATAATGTATTTAGTTAAACAGCAAATTGTGATTGATTAGAAAAGATGAAACATATGTATTTTGATTGTCTACTGTGCCAAGCAGTTACAAGAGAAGAGTCGAAATTGGATAAAGAGGCGGCACGTGTTCAATAAATATGTTCTAAATTGTCATGACATTTATAGTGGTGAGAGTCCACATCGTAGGAAGTAACTACCTACATAGAAATCTGTTTATTTTGTTTATGGTTAGCCGATTTGTTGGTGCAGTTGTAAATGCAGTGCATGAACGTCTCGGGTTCAAATCCATGGTATATTAGGTTTTTCTATTTAGAACATCTTATTTGCAGCATGGACTTTCCCCTGATCATGCGTTACTTAAAACAATAGCTGGCGAAATGTAGGTGTAATTACGCTTACATTGCGCTGTTCCTCTGCTTACCCTTATAAAAATATCGAGAATATAGACGTGAGACTGTGTGTGTATTTATTTGGTAAAAAGTATGTACCTACCTACGTAAGAATATGCATGATCATAGCAACATATAAGTATTTCCAAATAACATAAAGCACATTGCCACCAAAAGTTGGTTGGTAGTATAAAAACCGTTAGGTACGTCTGTCTAGCAAAATTTTAACAAATCACGCAATACTTGTAAAACTCTTCTCACGGGATTTTCACTGTTATAAAGTAACTTACAAATGCGAATATTTCTCCTTATAGATAATATATTCGTGTGCTAAATCATAATAAAAACTTGATAAAGCATATTCAAGAAACGCCTTAAGAAGCGTGTTTCAAAAACCAAAATGTATCACACCCTAGTTTTCCCTGGTCATATTTTTTTTATATAGGTACAGTTATCCTGTGAAATTCATCTAAGAATTGTCCAGAAACGTCCCAAAACCCTAATACCTTTCTTTGAAATACACTAGACATATATAGTAGACCTGGAACTCAGGTATATAAAATATTATTTTCGTATTTTCAGACGGATTCGATATTGTGGTGAATGACTGTTTCGCTCATAACGGTGCTACGAAGCGGATACAACTTATTGATGAATATGGGTAAGCTATTTTATACGTATACGTGACTTACGCCTGGTCGAAAGACAGAGATTTTCAAATTTAATTACTATGTTTTTTTTTAATACGCACAATCCGACTAAAACCCTTAAGGTATAATTAAAACTCTACCGACTTCTGGTTACGAACTAACTGTAGTACCTAACCTGTTTTCTTAACAATATCAGTGTTTATGAATGGGTTATTTTAGCCTTTAATTGAGACATTGTGATAGAAGCATTGTGTCTGGACGTCTATGTCTGTACACTGATGGACGAATCTAGTGTTATCGCAAGACAATACAATACTTTAAAAAAAGTTACATATTTGGATAGGTGTCCAAATTCCAAAACTATGAATAATGAGAAGGTACTTACAATGATATTATATTCCTCAGCTGTCCGGTAGACGACAAACTAATTTCTCGTTTCCGCGGCTCGTGGTCGGAGTCTGGTGTATTCGAGACGCAGGTGTATGCGTATATGAAGACATTCCGCTTCACTGGGTCGCCGGCTCTTTACATCGAGTGTGACGTTAGGATGTGTCACGGAAGATGTCCTGTAAGTATCATTGTATTTCAGGGTTTGTCTTGACACCCGCAGTAGCAATGTTGCGATGTTATGCGGTGTAACGTAGGTCCAATATTACACGTAGAGGAAAAGGACCGAATATGGAATACTTAAACAAATTCTAAAAAAAATCAGTAAAAACGTTTTATTTTAATCAGTCTCATGGGTTACAAATAAATGCAGTCATAATCACTCTTGAAAAATAATAATAAAATCAACAAATAATCAACACTTTCTCTAAAATTATCATCTAAACGAAATCAACCAAAAACATGCTTCTTAAAAATGTGACCCTATTATGGAAGAGGGTATTCCATAATAGGATCACATCTAGTTAATCAAAACAAAATACTTCTTTATTCACTGGTGGGGGCCATGTTGATCATAAATATATCTGTAAAATAGAGAAAAATATCCAGTCACCTTATTAAACTTGAGATTACGTTGAGGTCCTAATATGGAATACTATTCCATATTAGGACCTAGTCGATATTCCATATTACGAACAACATAAAGGCAGGAAGAACATAAAAGTAACTTTTTTTCATTGTTAAATCTTCGCACAATAACAATTCCATTCAAAAACTACATACTTTGGTTACATACTTATCAACTTATTTGGAAATATTCATGTAACAATAATAAGATAACATGTAGGTAAACTTACCTAAATATCCAATCAATGTTGCGTTGATAGTGTCGCAAGCTCTCCCTCACATCTGGTGCCGCCGAACGCCGCACGCGCACTTGCCGTCGAACACGGGTAGCGGGAGGGGTAACATGACACACGTTTGGAATACTCCTGGCGTTTAGTTTTAGAAATATTACGGTATTCCATATTAAGGACATATTCCATAATTGGTACTTTCCTCTATAATCAATTATTTTTAGTATACATCTCGAACTATAATAAAATTACTAATTTGCGGTGTTGCGTATTTATTGGCGTAAGGCGTCTGCGTTTAGATGAAAGCAAAGCGCTTGTTTTAAGTTGACTGAAAATATATTGCATTATAATTTTCTGTGTTTACGTAATATACCTATTTACTTCGATTCCTCTTCATTAGGATGCTCAATTATTTGAGCCTCGGGATTTATTTTTCATTTAGGCTCAATTATTTAAAATTCTCTCAAGCAATTGAGCTTAGGGTACCTAATTATGTTACGTTTCCCATACTCACCTTTAAACTAGGTTCAACTGCTTAACCCTTAGCAAAGAAAATCAATGACGATCAAGTTTTGAAATTGTGTATTTCTAGTCACAACCCTGTCATTGGCGCAACATGAAAAGCGTGAAGCGTCGTTCTATCGAAGCAGCCGTGCCCGGAGCGGACCCGGCAGCAAGTGTCGCGCCGCGCCTCTCCGAGAATATCTCGCTGTTCCAGTCACTCAGAGTCTTACAGGAAGGCGAGGAAGACTCCGAACTAGCTGCCAGCACAGGTAATTTATGTAAGGATTTCTTTTTATGTCCGGAGACAGCACTGATTCTTTAGCTGCATTAGGTCTTGTGGCTTTTTCATGAAACCTTTTGGTAATAGGAGATATAACAGGCAATCATACTGCGCTGCATTTACGGTTACTAAAAGATACAAACCTTCAATTCTAAACAGCAAACTTTTGTTTAGTCAGCTCTCCGATGGATAAGTGTATAAATATACTTACATAAATTCAAAACGAAGAGATGCTTTGATATAACTGAAGGCGAAACGTGTCATTAAAACTTGGATTCCACCAGTCAATTTTAATGTTGTACATAAATCACCAGAAAATTTAAATACTTTACAAAATTATAGCAAGTTCTTCCCAATTTTACAATATCCTATTATTGCCAACATCTGTTATACTGCCGTCCATTAACTAAAAGGACGAACTGTGGAACGCATATGGCTAAACGTCTTTTTAATTAACGCACGGTTTTATAATATAGCTTTGCTCTTGACACAAATACTGCTTACCATAAGATGTCTATGTTACATGTTCTGATTATCTATAGGTATCTTTTATTTTCCAGCGGCTCCCGAAGGTCAAACATGTATGAAAACATCAGCGCTCTCCGCGATGATGGCATCCTGTGGAGTGCTGATCGCGGCGTTATGCGGTGGCGTTCTGGCTGCTGTGAGAGGCTGCCGACGCGAAGGTCGATCTCCTCATCATGCATACGTGCCCCATAAGGGACGAATTAAATAAATGAATAACCTAAAACGCTTCGAATTTTTTATGTGACAGGATAGATAAACTGACTGGTTAAATTTTTTCGATTTGGCATTTGTTACAATATGGTCTGATTAAGAGTCTACGGACTAAACTTGCCTGTAAAAAACGAATGGTTTTGATAAACCAGTCGGGTTCGGCTTAGCTAATTGCTAGGTAAAGTACAGCATTATGCTTATTATACAGACAAAACAGCCAGCAAAACAATAAAAGCTTATTAAACTTCTTTATGTCTTCTGTAAAAATAAATTTATAATACATAGATAGGTACATACAAAACATGTATTATAAAAGTCACAACTCGATGTTATACAGTCACAAGTGTCAACTTACCCATAGGTAAATGTGTATGAAGGCAAGGCGAACAATATTATTATGGGTATCAACCAGTGCCCGTTTAAGCAAGCGCGGGGCCCGTAGCAAATTCTTTCGGGTAAGAGTGCTTGCATACGTCAGACTTTTTGTAGAGCTGATTATTGGGCCGACTGAAATTCTACACATTTATACGAGCGACTTTTTGTAGAACTTGTGCGTTTACCGTATGAAATTCGGTGTTTTATTTACGCCAAAGAACTAGTCGGTTACCGATTGTCTGACGTGGATTGTCTTAGTAGGAAAAGTTGTAACGTTTCACGTTTTTGTAACATCAAGTAAATTCAATACACCACATCTTAAGTAATAAGTTTCACTCAAAAAATTACGCTCAGGCAGAGATGAGTAGACTTAAATGCGGGGCCCCCTTTCGCGCGGGGCCCGTAGCAATTGCTACTCTTGCTACGTGGTTAATCTGGCACTAGTATCAACCTCTTAATTTCATAACCAAGAATTAAATTGAATACCTACAACTGTAAAATACATCTCTTTTTGCGGACTTCATTTAACTAAGGATTCTAGACAATTAATAAATTAACCCATCCGCAGAATGTACCATGTACATGTTGAAATAGATTTTAAGAAAGTATTGTGTATCGTGGAGTGTTTAACACGATACGAACGCTTCAATTTGATCCGCATTTAATTTAAAAATAAATAGGTTTCATCTATCGGTGCCTTTCTAAGAGATTAATAGAAGTTGTACGATTTAATATAATTAGTAAGACTTGTATTAGTAACTAGATGTGTAATATTAGTTTAGTAACCTATTAATTTATAATTATTATAATACTCGGACAAATTGAGAGGATCTATATTTTTGACATTAAAAATTACCTCCTCCGTTTGTCTTGCACTATTTATACATGCAGTTCTCAAAGTTGTGATAAAATAAGTATTAAATAGAATTAAATATAGTGTAATACAACGAACTATGCTTTTTAATTTTTAAGATGGCTATTTCCGATTTATCACCAGCTTATCATTTTGTGGTTATGAGTAGATATTTAATAAGGCTTAATTTCAATGTCTTTTAATATAATAATTATCATGATCCAGTAGCTTTCATAATAGGTACCTATAATCTGAATTAATCGATATTTTTACCATGTGCATGTGTATCGCATGAGAAGCAACTTAAAATGATCATGCCTTACTTTGTTAAAGTAACACGATTTCACCCGGTTTCTAAACGGCAAATAAATGTCGTGTCAAACTTTTGTCAAATGATATAATTGGCTGTTGCGAATTCAGCCAGCCAATCACAGCAATTGCATCCGGTAGACCGTTATTTATCAATGTTTTTGTGTTGATTCGACTGGCAGGAACTTGGCATTTAATATGACCAACTGATTATTTTTATGGGTTGAAATTTTTCACTGACACATATTATAATTTTAGAGTTGGTAGGAGTATGGTACAATATACATCATAGAAAATATTTCATAGAGTCGGTGAAGCCGTTATTCTACAAAATGCTGACACTGACATAGTATAGAGACAAACTACGACAATAAAGTCTTATTCCTACAAATTTATTTATAAAATAATTTACTCATTATAAACTGTAAATATTATTTGTAAGACTCATTTTATAATTAGATAAGTTATCTATACATATTATTTTTATAACATGTACTACTTTGTGACATTTAAAAGGCTAATAAAATATATACATTATTATGTATATTGTGAAACAGAAAATAAATAATTTTTAATATTAAAGATAAAGATACCTACATAGTTTTATTTGTTGAAACGTGTATGCAGACATAGGTAGGTCCAAGTATATTTACATTTTTCTTTTGAAAAGATTGCCAGCAGTACAGCAGTGTACAAATTACTAGTATTTTTGTTAATTCCTCTAGCTTATCTAATATAGTTGTAATGGAAATGCGTTCACTTGGTAAATCAATGTTGGAATTCGAATCCAAGACCTATCGATCACTGTTTTTGAGTTTATTTTTTATGTAAGTATTTAACACGAGTGATATTGTTTTCTGTCAAACAGTTCAATGGGTGTATAGAGCCTCAAAATGTGTGTGGTGAAAATCTGACAGGCATCAATAGCCTTGTCCCTTATTAATACATGCGACGCAAAGCATAGCTGGGGATATTATACATTGTAATTTACCTCACCTCATGCACACCCATTCAGAGAATATGTAAATGACGTAAAGATAAAGTCTGAATTGTAGTAGTAGTAGAGTTACTCTATGTCTATTTAAAAGCAATGACAAGACAAAGATTGCAAATGGTCTACCATGGCAAGCAGTTACCGATGCTGTTTCTTGAGTCCTCTAGCGTCCATCAGCGACTTAATAAATCAGTTACGCAGCGGTGCCAGCGCTAGAGACGGACGTTGGTCTCCCAGCTGATAAGAAACAACGTCTCCTAAAGCCCCTCTTTTTACTGCAGTAACTCAATGTAAAATTAATTGAAAGCCATTTTTCGTAGAGTGGAAGTGCTGTACCTCAATCCAGCTGTCCCATATTAGCGTGGCAATTACCTACACTATAGGTACATATTTGCTAAAATATTATTCTCTAGCAGTGCTCACAAGTTAGTCAGCTTAAATAGCTGGGATCCAGACAATGACAACCGGGCTACGCCTTATGCGCCTTAGTTAGTGTACCGATAATTAATCGCTACACCATATTTTGCTAATATATTAGCATCAGGCACCAGTTGATACATGGGCACAAAATAATATGCTACACTTTATAGAAATGCCTGATGTACTTTCACCTTTGCGCATTCAAAAACAGCAACATTCTAAATTAGGTAATAATTTACAATAGATATTCATAAAAAAAAACCCTTTAGAAACGCTACATTATATTGAACATAACAATTGCAAAATAGGAGCATTCATATTTAATTTATAAATACCTGATATGACAATAAGTAGGGCGCAGTTGGTTTAAGTAGGTTTTTCTTAAAACGTCGTGATTTTATTCGCTTTCTGACGCTGTAGTAGGTTTTCCATTCGTTCGTGATTCAGAGAAATTTTCATTTTTTATGGGATTTCACCACAATGGAAACGGTCATATAGCACCTATTCCTGAATGCAAAGGAAGTCGCAGCTAAGCTAGATGCTAATATAAGTCAAAAAGGGAATCGAGGTTAATAAAACATAATCATAAGAACACATTAAGTATATTAAATAATTGCACACCAAACGTAAGTACAAACTAGAAAACAACAATAAACACGCAAAATTATAACAAAAATCCCAGTAATTGAAATTCGTTGTATAAAATATTAAATAAGTAAAATTATAAAATGATTTGTAATGAGGTTTTAAAACAAAAATACTGTCATGATTTGTTCTGTGTAAATCACATTAATATACATTATTATTTATTTATTTGTTTTGTCGTCTCCGGTGGGTAGTTTACGTAAAACTTCTTCTAAATGCTTGATGGCACCCTCTAATATTTGTACTTCGCAATCCTTTAACAGCTTTATATTTTGCCTGGAAAAAACGTATTAGGTTTTATATCTATAGGCACAAAACGAAGATATCGCTAAAAAGAAAGGACAGGGATGTGACAACAAACATTTACATGACAATCCTTACTATATAATATTATAAATTTAAAAGTAACTCTGTCTGTCTGTCTGTTACCTCTTCACGGCTAAACCAATCAACCTATTTGAATGAATTTTGGTACAGAGATAGTTTAAAACTTTTTATTGATATAGTTACCACGCGAGCGGAACCGCGCACAAAAGCTAGTTTCTAATAAGTCACGAAAATATTCAATTTATTAACTTACTAGCTTTTGCGCGCGGCTCCGCCCGCGTGGTACCTACATCAAGAAAAAGTAGCCTATGTCCTTCCCCAGGTTTTAAACTATATCTGTACCAAATTTCATCTAAATTGGTTGTGTGGTTTAGCCGTGAAAAGGTAACAGACAAACAGATATACAGACAGAGTTACTTTCGAATTTATAATATTAGTAAGGCTTTGACTTTCTTAATAATTTATATAGACGTTGATTTTATTATTTCATTACTGACTGAACTTCATTTCTTAGAGTTATGAACTTATGTTATACATATATTATATCAGTATGTATTACAGAAATGTAGTGATTTTGTAGATTTAAGGTGCTTATGGGTAAATAGCGACAAATAAGCCGCTCTACGCATAGTAAGTATTGCGTGTCGCCTCGTGTTATACCGTCCCATCTTTGTAACAAACTATCATCACTATTACATGCATATTTATTGAAATTTGCATGCAATAGTGATGATAGATGTCTGGTTTTAGCAACTCTTGCATTGGCAAGAGTTGCTAAAACCAAACATCTAACAACACTGCATACTAACAGCGCAGACGTCTCAACTTTTGCCTATTACTAGCGCCTTGTAAAAGATCTATTCAAACGAGTAGCATCAATTAACGTTTTCAAAAATCTGGTAAATATTAAATATAATGTTTAATAGTCAATACAAATGTAATGAGTACTCACCTATGTAAAGAATCAACAATCTCACTGTCCTTCTTGTATGAGGCGGCAATGAGTTTGCACCTTGTCAACAAGTATGTGTACGCGCGACGATCGACAGCAGTGCCTACCGCTTCGGCGCTTGATCCGTCAGACGACACGAGATCTCCTGGTAGTCCTTGTTCCGACCATTTTGTTAGCTCCTCTGAAATATAATGAAGAACGATAGAAATAGCCTGTTTAACCTGTAAACTTTTGGAATGTCACACATCATTTAAAAGCTATTGTGTCTGGCCGCGGATGTGCTGCTTCGATTTAATAGGTAAAGCAATAGTTCTGAAGGAACGAAGAATAGAGAAATCGGACATTTTTAAATGATAATGAAAATACACAAAATGTACATGTAGTGAGCTGGATAGTTTTAACATGTCATTTTTGACACATTACTTGGAGTTTACAGGTTAAACATAATTTTGATCATGATCACAGTTACATCACCAAACTGTAGATGCATTTAAACCAAAGGTATCATTCATCTCACTTCATTGGCCCTGACGGGTATCCTGTATAGGCCGCTATAAAGACTACCAAAATAAACTATAATTATACTAAACTGTATATTACTATTCTTTTTTAACGTTGTGATTGGAGATTACCTTAATATAACATAATGCCTGTCGTAAGGGTTTTAAAAGCAATGTTACAAAATTTGAAGAACCGTTATTCCTCTATAAACCAGCTAACTAAATGAAAATAGAACGTACGCTTCGAATAGATCCTGTACATCACACAGATACCTGACCAGTGCGGGGTTTAAACTCTTTATAATTACGGTGCCTTAGTAGAGAGCTAACTAATACCATTTCACCATTCACGCTGTCAATAAATTGTACGCAATATGACCAAGACATGATAATTTTAATGAAGACAGTTTCTTAGACGGTGGGAATAAGATAGCGATAATTATGTATCAACTCTCGTGTCTCGTGAGTTATCTCCGTGTGCAAATGAATGGAAAAGTGAAAAAGATGTCGTTTCTTATTTTAATTTGCTTATTGTTGTCGTTAATCTTTAAATGAAAACACGACTATTATGGGTAAATGAGTAGGCACTTCGACAATACCAATGAGCGGTGTGGAGCTAGCAAGGGGGATTCTATACATTACATACACAATAAATTGTGTCAAACGGGGATAAATATATACTACTCAAAACAAAATAAGGGCCACTAAGATTTTTTGCTGTACCATGAAAACAATAAAGACATTAAATTGTTTAACTTATGTAACTACTAAATAATGTTATTGGTTATAATATAGGCTAACAATTGTTTAAAATAATGATCATGAATTGTTTTTTTTAAGTTCATAATGAAATTGGCCATTTTGAATGAAAAACATGAACAAAAGAAATCACCGGAAAAAGACAAAATACTGTTCTTGTCACTTTTGTTTCTTCTTTTTAGTAACGAGTATGTCCTCTCTTAGCAATACACTCCTGAAGCCTCGTATGCATACTCTGGATCAAATTCTTCACGTTTTCATCTGGAATCTCCTCCCAGGCACGTTTTAAAGCGTCAATCAGCTGCTGTTGGTTGTAGACTCCTTGCTCATTCTCTCTAATCCTTCGTTTCAATTGGTCCCACAATTGCTCGATTGGATTTAAATCCGGACTGTTAGCTGGCCATGGTAATACCTCAATATGAGACCCTTCTAGGACAGTTTGGGTCGATCGAGCTGTGTGTGCACGGGCATTGTCTTGCATCAGGATGAATCCAGGCCCCACTCGCTGTGCAAATGGGATCACTTGAGACCTGATGACGTCCTCGATGTAACGTTCTGCAGTTACGGTACCCGCATTTAAACTGGTGAGCTCGGTTTTACCGTGTAAACTAATCCCACCCCAAACCATTACGTTGGGATCACCGAAACGGTCAACTTCGTGGATGCAGGACTCCGAAAACCGCTCGCCGCGTTGTCTCCAGAACCTAACACGCCGATCATCATTAAAAAATTTTACTTTGCCCTCGTCTGTAAAAAGCACCTTGCCCCACTGATTAATCCCCCAGTTCAAATACTGACGGGAGAATCTTAAACGGTTTGCACGTTGAACTCTGGTCAGAGGAATTCGAACAACTTGTCGTCTTGACATTTGCTGGTCTTCGTGCAATCGATTACGTATAGTTTGATCACTGACACGGGTACCCGTTGTCAGCCGTAGGTGGTGTTGTAACTTACGGGCCGTTACTGTACGATCACGACGAGCACTTAGTTGGACGTACCGATCCTCGTGCGCCGTTGTTACACGAACTCTACCTGAACCGGGTCTCCTGGCAACAATGCCGGTCTCTTGGAAGCGATTCCTTACATTTTGGACAGCTGTTCGAGAAAAACCCAACTGCAAACACACGTAACGCTGAGAACATCCTTCTTGAATCATAGTTATGGCTCTGGTTACTGTAATTGTATCTATGTGCCTTCGTACTGGTGGCATGATTAACGCGAGATGATAAATGCATCAATTACAATTGAAAAAGTAAATCTTTTTTCCTAAAATAACCGAAACAAGTTAAGAAGACAATCGAAGAAAAACAAGAATAACATCCAATTTTTTTTTTCTTAAAATGATGGCCAATACTTTTCAAATTAGGAACACGAACACCAGCATAAAAGAGATCAAACACCAAAAAGTTCGTAATATCAATATAATGCTACTTATCAGTTACTTTCAGTTTACTAAAGTGCACTTAAATGTAAATAAACTAGTGGCCCTTATTTTGTTTTGAGTAGTATAAAAGTTCAGTGCTGTTGCAAAGTATTCCAGCTATTCTAACTAATATTATAAATGCGGATGTAAGTTTGTTTGTTACGCTTTCAAGCCTTTACTACTCGACTGATCACCAGAAATTTCGCATACACGTTGTAAGGGGAACAAAAAAGACATAGGGTACGTTTCATCTAAACAAAAGTACTGATACTAACCTAACCTAAACTACGAGCGACGCCGCCGGTAAAATCTAGTAAATTATAAGTACGAAATAATATAATATCAGGTAAGGTTATAATTGTTATAAAATGTCCAATTGCTTTTTTAGAATGATGTGCGTTACGATGTATCCACGGTGTAATGTATTACTGTGATGTATCCACCAAGCTTATATGGATATGCGGACTTCACACATCTTCGGGATCATTACAAGTTATGTTTTCCTGCATCATCATTAAGCAAGCAATAATTTACTTTTACAATGCGTTTCTTAAGTCAGAGGTGTGTATCGTGGGATTGAGTTTAAGACCTCTGCGTGGCAGTCGCTACTGTCTTCCCACTAGGATATTACAAATCTTAATATTGTCTCACGTTATGTAAATGTTACATATAGTAATTAAACGACTTTTTAGCTATGTAAAATTCAATCTATAATATATAATTTAAATATTATATGTAAAGTAGTTTAATCTTAATTACATATGTGCCTATAATTTTGTGAGACGGTTGCGAGCGATCCTATAAAACGAATCAGTATTTTAATATTATTGTATGTGGGCATACGCTCATACAACTAGGTACATACGTTATCTCCGAATAAAAATGTATACGATGAACGGACCTGTCAAAGGGACCGCTGTATATTTTTTCGGGTCGATTTCTTTTACTGGATCTGGAATACTGTCATTTGTGTAACTCCGCCATACAACTAAATCAGCCATCGCATCGCCGCAAAAAAAGGTATACGATAAAACGGGCCTGTAAAACAGAGTGCTGTGTGAACGTACACTAACGTATACAAATTACCCCGTACCCCTTAAAGGTTAGAGTTAACATACAAAACCTAATAATATTTTACCTTGATTCATATTAAATATCCTGATGAAGGCTAGCAACTCAGCACTTATCGGGTTCTCTCCGGTATACAGGTTGAAGTGTGTCACTCCAGCTAAGCCGAGCTTATTCAGCAATGCCAACTTGGTGTCACGGAGAGGATCACTTGAAGACACGCCTAGCGATAGGGACAGGCTATCGTGCTGGTTATTGGGATACACGAATCTGAAATATAAAAGTCAAGAGGCTTGTGAGTTGTTGTCGATGTGTGTTTAGTTTTAAGCACCACTAGTAATATAATAACCAATTGTAGCTAAATACAAGTACTGACGTCACACCGGCACCGGTCAGATCAGTTGTTAGAGTAGCTTGCAAGTGATGTATCGAGTAGGTACAATGTTATGTATAAAGTAACAGTCACGACCTATGCCTACTTATCAGTACTAAGCTACCGCCTTCCATATCATTTGACGGATGTGACAACAAGTCTTAAGCCGTCGCAAGGTACGTGATATACCTACGAATATAAATAGAAGTAAAAAGTAACAAGTAAAAGAGTTTCACAATAGTAATTCAAAGTTTCAAAATTATGTAATAATAGTGTTTTATAAAAAATATCCGTGCCTCGGAGAGCACGTTAAGCTGTCGGTCCCGGCTGCCATGAACATCTATGACAGTCTTTATTGGGAAGTCAGTGCCCTCTAATATCCTGACACTGGTCTAGCCTTAGGGTATCGTTAGCTTTTGGGTTGCGGAGGTCAGGTGGCAGCCGCTCCGTGTAAAAAGTGATATCCAGTCAAATCCGGTTAGACTAGAAAGCTTACCCCAAGTGACTTGGGAATAATAAAGGCTAGGGAGAAAAAGAAGAAGTGTTTTATAAAAAATACACCACGCGATAGAATTCGTATATTATTATTTAATTTTAATGTATAAAATTCGCGTAAATGTAAGAGTATAGATTAAAACAAAAATCAATTTTTGGATGTATAATATATCTACGTTTTTAAAGACTTTTTACCTTTGAAAACACCAAGTCCTAACATATGCTATAAACAATTCAATACTGTCTACGTGTAGTTATAAATTATATGAACCGTCATACTGTATACAGCAATGACTTACGACCACTGAGTGATATAATCAATAGCACACGAATGGTTACATCAACTGTTATATGAACCAGGAACAAACACTTGCATGCAGATTTGTGATAATTTCTGTATCAATCGTATGCTTATTTACCAATGATATAGTTTTTTGTGCAAATATTTATTGCTTTTATGAAATGGCAGCGCATTGAGAAAGAAATGATACTGTTCTACTTTACACAATAACTCTCGCCACTTCTTTTGTCTGGCGCCACGATTAATATATGTACAATGTACATATTAGTAATATAATTACTAGCTATCTGATTTAAAACCCGAATAAGCTTCACAATTGTAGCTACAATAATGTTTCGAAAATAGTGTTATTCCGCATTCGAATCTTGATCTTTATGTTGTCACTGATCTAAAACCCGAATAAGCTTCACAATTGTAGCTACAATAATGTTCCGAAAATAGTACTATTCCGCATTCGAATCTTGATCATGTTGTCACTGATCTAAAACCCGAATAAGCTTCACAATTGTAGCTATAATAATGTCTCGAAAATAGTACTATTCCGCATTCGAATCTTGATCTTTATGTTGTCACTGATCTAAAACCCGAATAAGCTTCACAATTGTAGCTACAATAATGTTCCGAAAATAGTACTATTCCGCATTCGAATCTTGATCTTTATGTTGTCACTGATCTAAAACCCGAATAAGCTTCACAATTGTAGCTATAATAATGTTCCGAAAATAGTACTATTCCGCATCCGAATCTTGATCTTTATGTTGTCACTGATCTAAAACCCGAATAAGCTTCACAATTGTAGCTATAATAATGTTCCGAAAATAGTACTATTCCGCATCCGAATCTTGATCTTTATGTTGTCACTGATCTAAAACCCGAATAAGCTTCACAATTGTAGCTACAATAATGTTTCGAAAATAGTACTATTCCGCATTCGAATCTTGATCTTTATGTTGTCACTGATCTAAAACCCGAATAAGCTTCACAATTGTAGCTACAATAATGTTTCGAAAATAGTACTATTCCGCATTCGAATCTTGATCTTTATGTTGTCACTGATCTAAAACCCGAATAAGCTTCACAATTGTAGCTACAATAATGTTTCGAAAATAGTACTATTCCGCATTCGAATCTTGATCTTTATGTTGTCACTGATCTAAAACCCGAATAAGCTTCACAATTGTAGCTACAATAATGTTTCGAAAATAGTACTATTCCGCATTCGAATCTTGATCTTTATGTTGTCACTGATCTAAAACCCGAATAAGCTTCACAATTGTAGCTACAATAATGTTTCGAAAATAGTACTATTCCGCATTCGAATCTTGATCTTTATGTTGTCACTGATCTAAAACCCGAATAAGCTTCACAATTGTAGCTACAATAATGTTTCGAAAATAGTACTATTCCGCATCCGAATCTTGATCTTTATGTTGTCACTGATCTAAAACCCGAATAAGCTTCACAATTGTAGCTACAATAATGTTTCGAAAATAGTACTATTCCGCATTCGAATCTTGATCTTTATGTTGTCACTGATCTAAAACCCGAATAAGCTTCACAATTGTAGCTACAATAATGTTTCGAAAATAGTACTATTCCGCATTCGAATCTTGATCTTTATGTTGTCACTGATCTAAAACCCGAATAAGCTTCACAATTGTAGCTACAATAATGTTTCGAAAATAGTACTATTCCGCATTCGAATCTTGATCTTTATGTTGTCACTGATCTAAAACCCGAATAAGCTTCACAATTGTAGCTACAATAATGTTTCGAAAATAGTACTATTCCGCATTCGAATCTTGATCTTTATGTTGTCACTGATCTAAAACCCGAATAAGCTTCACAATTGTAGCTACAATAATGTTTCGAAAATAGTACTATTCCGCATTCGAATCTTGATCTTTATGTTGTCACTGATCTAAAACCCGAATAAGCTTCACAATTGTAGCTACAATAATGTTTCGAAAATAGTACTATTTCGCATTCGAATCTTGATCTTGTCTGTCTTTTTTGGAGTAGGTACATACTACAAAATGTTTATTTAAAAGTCAGTGCGTTTATTTTTGCAGTTTATTAAATTAGTAGTAAAATACAGAGACTTGGAAGTCTCTGTATTGTAGGTAAAAGGGCAATACATAAACCAACATAGACGTGTGACGTTAAACAATAATAATTATTATTTATTATCAAAAGCCAAATACAGTTTGTCCATCTCAATTACATATAAAAGTACCATTATGTACAACGCTAGAAAAAAAACTACTGTAAACAGAAGACCTACCAAGACCTACTATGTATATTTTACTTGTTCAAGTTATTTCACGCTTAGCAGTCTTTCACATAATAGCGATTTAGCATAACACAAGTTATACATTCGAATTTTAATTAGCATTTCATAAATATAGATAACAACGATACATATGTATTTAGTGTTTCTTTTGTGTTATACAATATCGTGATTGTATAATATTGTGTTTATTTATGTAACGTATTGTGTTTTATTTCAATAATATATGATTTTAGTATTCATAATTTCGTATAGGTAAAAGGAAAAGAAAAAGCTTAAGAAATTTTTAAGATTGAGTCATTTAAAATTTATTAATCTATGTAAACTAATATATGTATGTATACAGCTGAAAAGATCATTAGGTATAACGCAAAGATTTTTAGAACTAAATTGTGTAATCCAATTATTAGAGTAGTAGAGCCTCGCTCATTTCAGCATGAATGGGCCCGCTCGACCGGGGAAGGACTACCCTCTTACAGAATATCGACGTGAAATAGCAGTATACTCTTCTGTTTCGTTCGGTGAGTGAGAGTGCCGGAGGCCCAATCACCCCCTTTCCCCATCCCGCTCCTTCTCCTTCCCACTTCCTTTCCTAAAGGGTCGGCAATGCGCTAGTTATGCCTCTGGTGTCGCAGGCGTCCATAGGCTACGGTGACCACTTACCATCAGGTGGGCCCTATGCTTGATTGCCACCTTAGTTGTATAAAAAAAAAATATATAGAAGGACTAAATTTTACCCGCGACTTCGCTCGCGTTTATTTAGATTTTGTCAATAAATTCCTATTCGTAGATTAATCTATTACCTACGGATAGGAATTCCTATTCCTGTTCCTGCATAAAAGGTACCCTATGTCCTTTCCTGTATCCTGAAAACGTGTACCTATACATACGAAATTTCATGATGATCGGTCGAGTAGTTAAGGCGTGAAAGCATTACAAACAAACTCACATTCGCATTTATGAAATTAGTTAGGACATGGAATATATACCTTCAAGCTACCAGCTACAGGAGAGGAGCAGTCAACATAAGTTTTACAAAACCGTAGTACTATTTGAAAGGTATCGAGGTAGCTATCGACATGATTATGAGAACCTGTCTGTGTTTTGATTCGGTATGACACAAAGCCCATTGAAAAGGTTTAGAGTTCAGCCGCTGTACAGACTTGAAAAAGCAACTAAATCGTACATTCACATATAATATCTGCTTTAACTTCTTAGCCGTCCCGTTGAATACTGATAATTTTGGTGTGCATATCAGAGTTTGGATTGATCTGTATGGCGATCAGAATGATCATGAGACTTTTTATTTCCGTCCATGTGGTGTTACCGTCTGTTAGGACAATAATTAGGTTACATTACGTATGTAGATGATCATACGTAATAATTACTATTTTGGCATGGAAAAATGTTTATTACCCATTATGTAGGAACAGGTCGGCGTTTGGCCTCGCGCCATAGAATATGAAGATTTGTTCGCCAGGCTTGAAGTCACGTAAGGCATAGCATTCGCCGCGGTTTAGTTCTTTATTGAAGTCCGTAGTTATCTGTAACAATATAAACGAATGTAGGCACCGTGTACTGTGATTGTAAGTTCCTGGGTTCACGCTTCGCGAACAGGGCATTTCTTTTTGAATTCTCATTTAGGACGTTTTAGTAGTAGCACGCAGTTTGGCATTATGACCCTTTAATAAATATATTATAATAATTAAAAAGTATCAGTTTATAAATGCGATTGTGAGTCTGTTTATTTTTTTGTTACGATTTCACGCCTTAACTACTCGACCAATTCTCATCAAGCTTAGCATACACGTTGTCAGGGCTACAGAAAACGATATAGGGTAGGTACCCCTTCATTCAGTAAAAAAGCCGCGTAAAAGCTGGTACTTCATAAACCAATGTTGGGAATAAATTCGATCTTCACCCACTTGTGTCGCTAACTGTATCAAAAAAAATCTAATCGCGATAATTTAACATTTTATTTTCTTGTTCCGGAAATATTTCGCTGAGATAACTTGTAGTATTAGTAGATTGTGTTACCAATTAATAAATTAGCAAACAAGTCAACAAGAACCGATTTCTTCGGAATAATGTTTAAGTCTATGCGGATAGAAACTTAGTTCGTTAGTTCTACTTCGCCTGTTGTTAAATATCTATATAATACATAGGTATAGACAATAATTATTACATAACAATATGGCCGCTGTCACGCAATTTTTATTTATAAATAATTAAAGATAAAATAACTATTTATACCTACCTATACAGCAACTATACTGAGAAAATAACCTCTAAAGGAAAAATTTAGATATTATGGAGAGTATCTCCGAGGGGGTGGCCAGAATTACATCCATATTTCGCCAGATAAGGCTTTAGATCCCACGTAGTAGGGGGCAAAATTATTGCCGGTTACCGGACACAAATCCAGACTCCGTGCTGTTATTGAGAATTTCTTAACAGAAAAACCTAAATACCAACAATTTAACCGACCAGAGAAGCGCACCCGAGACCTCATGGAGAACAGTCGTGTTGCATATAATCCTGCTGCATCGCGGAGGTTGACAAAATTTGTATAAGCGTGGTGAATAAACACAACATTAATGTTGAAAGTCATTATCTACACGCCATTGTAACTTAAGGCAGATGTCCCACCGCCGCCGGCGAGGAAGCGACTATATCGGCTATTTTCTCGCTCAAGAAACGTACAATAGATATACATTCCGTGTAAACAAGAGATGCATATATGTGTCGGCACTGCACATGACATTTGACATCCACTATCAATTACGTCGAAATAGGGTGACAAGTATCGTCACTCTTGCGGAACGTCAACGGTGGTGGCGAGGCGGCCATCTCACGCGCACCTCGCTCACGACGAATCGCTTATTTTCGACGCAATCTTTAAACATTCTATGTTTATATAACCATTAGCCAATCCGTAATTATTGAGCAGTGAATGATACGTTACATACACCGTCCTGTGCCTACATATGAATAGTTGATCGCTGACTGTTTACACTGCCGGCGAGGTCTCGCTCCACTAGTTTATCGCTGAGCGACAAAAGCTATTAAAGATAATACTCGCTCAGCGATGCTCGCTTGGCGGTCAGAAATCACGCCGAGAGACCAACTAGCGGTTATTTCTCTACAGTGCGGCTTTGAAAGTACACGTATTTTTATTTGTTATGGATATCGAACAATCATTTGAACTCTCATTGTTGTCTAGTTATTTGGAACAAACTTTAACACAGCACTGTTCTCGTTGGGAGCACGTCTATGGCGTGTGCAGGTTTGCGCAGGATTGCAGTCGTGAGCGAGTGGCGCGAGTAATCGCCTGTCGCACTCGCACACACACTTATAGCCCAGCGACAAAATTATAGGAACTACACACTGGCTCCCCGCTGCTCGCCAACTAGTTTCTAGCTCTACTCGCTTCTCGCTCATCGTCGGCGGTGGGACAAGTGTTTATGCCCTTACAATGCAGTATTTTTATCATTTTATTATTATTTTCCTTTTGATTTATATATGAGTTAACGAACGTGTCCAAGATGTGTTTACAAATAAAGATTTTTGATAAACGGACCATAAATGCTATCTTTTAAATATTTATTTACGAATCAACATTTATTTATTTATTTATCCAAAATTACACATATCTTTACAGGTTTATACCTAATGCGATAGTGTCTAATACTTAATACAATAAGTTCATTTCAGTTTATAACATATTACAAATAATGCCACTCTTGTAAATTCACTCAGTGCAATACAAAATAGGTCAGTTTCTTCAGCTATAAGGTTGAGAGTGCGCAGTGCGCGCGTCAGCGATGCCTCATCCAGTAGGTTGGTGCGGCCGCGCGGCACTGCCAGCAGCCGGGGCCGGCGTCGCCGCCCTACATATCCGTCAGGGACACACATATTCACCTGTCTCAGCATATCTGCGTTATGTATCCTTCCTCTAAACATTTTAAATATATATGAGGTCAATGCTAGTTCCCTCCTAACCCTTAGCTCATTATACCCTACCATACCCAAAACGAATAGAGTGGGATACTTTAATGGGTAAAACGGATATACACCGTAGTACCGCATGTAAAAATATCTTACAAATTTATTCTGTACCCGCTCCAGCATGAGACTATATTTAGTTTCATGTGGAGACCAGATGACTGCGTTACTTTCCAGTTGGCTTCTAACCAGTGCGTTATACAAGGATATAATCGTTTTCATGTTTGTAAAATCATGAACTGTTCTAAGAGTAAAACCTACGTTTCTATATGCCTTTTTACAGCATTTGAGACTATGTTGATGAAACTTTAGCTCTGTGTTAAGGCAAACACCCAAATCCCTAACTTCTGTTACCCTAACCATGGGTATACCGTTGAGCTCATATTTATGAACGATGGGCTTATGAGATCGAGTAAAACTAATTGTCACACACTTAGAAATGTTAAACTGTAAGAGGTTATCTTTAGTCCAGGTCATCACTCGGTTTATATCCTTTTGCAACCTCTTACAGTCCTCTTCATTCCTGACAGCGAGGGACAGTTTAAGGTCATCTGCAAATAATAAGCATTTAGCTTCTTGGACCACCCTGGGTAGATCGTTTATCATTATTATGAACTCCAGGGGCCCAAGGTTGCTGCCCTGACTTACCCCTGATCTCGTAAAATATGGATTCGATGCATGTCCCTCGTATTCAACATACTGCTGTCTATCTGTCATGTAGCTGGCAAAAAACTTTAGCAACTGAGGGGTGAAACATAACATGATTTAAATTGATTGAAAATGTCTGTTCCTTAATATCTATTGTGCTATCTATCTATAGGTGCTTATATTATTGTTATATTTGTAAAAATAACGTAATAAATAAATGGTTATATAAGAGCAAGCACAAGAAAAAGAAAATAAAATTCAATATCTAAAATCTGATAAATTCTAGAATTTGAGATTTACATACATACATAGATTCACGCCTGTTTCCCAGAGATTTATGTAAAATTGTTTAAAAATATTTATAATGTGCTGTTTTCTGATTATATTTGATTTTAATAGGTAGGTATATCACAAATAAAAATAGACAATGTTGTATTTTTATTATTTGCATAAAATATACGCTTATGTAAACAATACGATTTCTCTAAACGACTAAGTATATAATCCGCGTAAATGAGCCTGCTGATTAGTGCTAATAGTGATTTAACAAAACATAAATTATAAATATACCTAATACGAAGCATCTGACAAAAAAATAGCTGAATAATATATTATTTTTACAATACAGAGACAATGTATTTTACGCTGCTATACCTAAAGAGGTAAGGATATATAGGTACAGAGCCCACATGTCGACGACTATGTTTTACTTCCCTCATAATTGAGAGCGAGTCTATTGCTGATAACCGGGCACAGTTTCAGAAATACAAAAGGTTATTACATTTTGCTAGACCCGGGAATCGAACCTAAGAACTTGTACAGGCAGTCGTGTAGTCGCATTCGCTACTGCTGTGCCACCAGGCAGTTAAAGTATAAAATAATATCTTTAATACAGTAAACAAAATAAACCCACGATACGAGTACTTACAAAATACCTACATTAATTAAAAAAAATACTTTACCTTGCCATGTTCATGATTGCACATATCCCATAAAGGAATAAAAGCCGTAACATCTACGTCGGCCAGTTGTATGTTGTTTTGCCTAGTCATCACCGTGGACACGGCCCACCTGGAAAAAAGAACAATCCATAAATTGTATGTCTTGGTACTGAACACCTAAATTTCTTGAATAATAAGAAAAGAAAATTTATATAAATTTTATTTTCTTTTTTGTCACCAAAAATCTAGAAGTTTTATAATTTGTGGCTTTATATCATAATTAATTGTTTTTCCCCTCTTCAAAAAGACCACTCACGCACTAGGAATAAATCATGCACTGCGGCCTCTTTACAAAGATTTAAACAACGGACACAAAGAATACCCAGACTCAGAACAACTATTATTGGATCGCACAGACGTTTGTTGTTTGGGATTTGAACCCACAGCACTTGTAGCAGTGGCAATGATGAGGCGACAACATAAACCACTACGCTATCCGTTAAACAAATTCCTTATTGCAATGCAACTCGTTGATTTATTGCAATCAACAAAGTGCATTCCGCATTTAACGCCTAATGCTAACTACTTTTCAACATAGCATTGGTAATAGAATCGCAAAGTAAAGTTACAGGTTAATCGTTTCTGATTAGACTTCAAGCTCAATCTATCATGACTATTCATAATAGAAAATCCAGTTTTATTCCTGATTGCTGCTTTTGGCATTTAATATAGTGCTGTAGTCAAAGATTTAATCATAGGTGCGCCATGTCATCATCATTAATCATATAATTCTAGACTGGATCTAATTCTGGATAAGAACCGTATCTTTATGGTTTCTAAATATAGCATTATCACGCTCACTCATATTGTAAATGAATTACTATCGTTCTTTATAATATATATGCTCAATATAATATGCTCAATCTTTTAAATGTGGAGACTTTTTCGTACGAAATTTTTGGCTGAAATACCAACAATTTTCCAGAAGATAACTTATTATTGCGTATCACAGCAGCGTTTAATAAATTAATAGAATTATAAGCACTGTATTACATATGTAAGTGCCAGTAACTTGGAACAATAGGTGCTCCATCGTACTTTTACTTTCGTATAATGATATTTCTCTTAAAGCACCTGTTTATCTATTGTCTGTATGGGAATATAGTCGGTTATCTAATGTTATCTTTTACTTCATTAAGTCTGGGACGTGTTTCCATGTTTATTGCGGTTTGCGAACGGACGAATAGACTTTACTTTCACAATGCTGTGTACATTGTTAGGTGAGTATTTACAAATACGTGCGAAATGAGCCTAACAATTTCAAACTCGCCGATAAAACTTCCACTACGGCGTTTTAGAGATTTTTATCAGAATTTTCTGTTACTATAGAACGTTTGCTCTAAAATAATAAGCCCGTATAAGAACACGCTTTCATTTATATTACAAGAAGATAACGATACTTCGTCAACAACTAAGCTCATTTCAGCTTAGTTGTTGACGAAGTAATGCCACAAAGCACATACTTGTGCATAACATACAACATATTCAGTTTCTACTTGACATACCTAATATGATTTATGTATCTATTTTATAAAGGTACACCAATTTACATTTTGCAACGAGTTCACGATGATATGCGTTTTTTTAGGAACAAGTTCTTTACAACATTTATGTGGACATGTGAAACGTAGATATCTCTGTATATCAATATGACTTGTAACTTTGTGCAACTATACTGTCACAAGTCGACATTTCAATCTGGCCTACTAATAGATTACGACATAGCTTCTATATTTTATGTCTTATTTGGTCAGGTTCGAAAACGTCTTATTGGTTACTTGGAAATTCATAATCACTCAAACATGGTATAAAACAGGTATAATTTCCATGCTTCTATTAACGAAAATACCTCATATTGCATTTATTGTAAAATCATATTATACGGGTATACTGCATATTGTCTTGGCTTTTATTACTTTAAGTATGTTATTTAATTACAATTATAGAAATTAAGCGTCTTTTAAATAGAGGTATAGTACCTACGGGATTTACAAATAGTGGATGTGAAAGCACGAATCAATAAAATTTTAAAATATTATCTGTTTTATAATTGTGAATATCGACTTATTTAGCAAAACAGTTTTTATTATCAAATATCATTAGAAAATATGTGATATAAGAAGCAACTTACAAAATATGTAGGTACGCTATCAAAGTCATCATTTACCAGACCAATATAGTAAAGCCAAGAATTAAATCACGTGCACGAAAATAGCTTCAGGGCTTTAAAAACCAATCAACAAGTCCTTATGTGCAATAAATATGCATAAAAAGGTTGGTGCTTAAAAAAATATAACATAGATGGATGAAAATGCATGGGCTTAATAGTCGTTTCACACGAATCTGTTCGCAATACTCGAGCGAAACAAAATTTTTTCGTAGCATACACAATCGCAAAAATAGGTGTGCGATTCGACACCTTAAAATAATTTTTTAAACTACCACTGGCGTGGCTAGAAAACAAATGCTTAACAAACTTGATAGGGTGGAGCGCAAGTGTGTAATAAAATTATATTTGGATGTTATAATTATTGTAACAATTTTCTATTATAAACATATTGTGTTTTATAAAATTGTTTAATAATAGATAAATGGAGACAATTAGAGGCAGTTACATCTGTTGATATTAAATAATATTTTTGTTTCTTTTCTCGAAACGCTTATATAATTGAATAGCACACATCAAAAAAAGTCTGCGTTCACTTGGAAAAGTCGAGATATTTTTTCTCGTGTGAAAATATAATCAATGAATGCATTATTTATTGCTTTAACATTTAAAAACATACGTTTTTAATATGAAAACTTCTATATTAATTTTGTTTTAAGTTAATAAAAATAGATTTTCCAATCTCTGTGAAATTTGCATTTTAAAGAAATGCGAAGATTTGATTAAAGTTATTAATTTTATTCGTTTTTATATGCTTTACAAATTTAATACAAAATGACTCCTCCCTGGCTTGAAATTTGTCCAATAGTTCTTGTGGTAGACTGTCTCATTCTTGAATGGCGGTTTCCTTGGTCTCTGATAGAGTTCTTGGAGATGGTTGACGACTCCAAACAGCTCGATTGAGAGCGTCCCATGCGTGCTCGATTGGGTTTAAGTTCGGGGAGCCGGCAGGCCAGTCTTACCGCGTGATTTCGTACTCCTGGAGAGCAGCGCTCACTCGTTGAGCTCGATGTGCCGGCGCATTATCGTCGACCAACACGAAATGGTTACCATAATTTATCCTGAATGATCTGGAGATGCCACCAATAACAGCTGTCTTGTACGAATAGCTGTCATAGAGCCTTAGTATGGGATCAAAGGCGTTCGAGCTCCAATAATTATTCTGCCCCAAAAAGATACCGATTTGCCACCTTGCTGAACGGTTCCAGTAGCAGTTCTTTGCCTTTCCGAATTTCCAGGCCGTTTCCAAATTCTGACATGTCGGTTATCAAGATTCGTACTAATCCGTATTTCGTCAAGTTTCGTCAACGAAAAGACAATTACGCCAAACATCTTCTTCTTCGTCTTCATCGTTTTGACGCTGCCTGGCCCTTTGCAATCTGTGTCGCTGTCGTTCCCTTGTATTCAAAGGTACTCGCCAGTATCTCCTTTATCGTAATCTAAAGTGGTGTAAACAATTACGAATGGTCTGAGTGCTAATATCCAGTCCAGTAGCAGCTCGCAGCTCTAATCTCAGTTTGGTAGCGTTAATTATTGGATCACGGGCGGCAAGAAGTCTGGTGTAGCGCTTGTGAACATCACTAAGGATAGCCGGGCGGCCACTGCAAGGTGGATCAGCTAGGTTGCCAAGGTTCCAATACCTCTGCAGAGTAGTAACGACGAAGGTTTGAGAAACGGAGACTCTGGCTGCGATATGCCTTGTAGAATATCATTCTTCACGCAATAACACTGCTCTTGCTTGCAAGAATTCAGACAGTCCACCTGGCATTTTTCAAATAAACAATTTTAGAGAAATTGATTATAACAGCGTTAAGGCAGAAACAAGAATGAGGGTCATTTATCATTCACCTCGTTTTTATATAAAAAAACAAAAGAAGATTTTATGTTTTCTATATTTAAATGTTGTGTTTTTAAATATTAAAGCAATAAATAATGCATTCTTTAATTATATTTTGACACGAGAAAAAATATCTCATCTTTTCCAAGTGAACGCGAACTTTTTTTGATGTGTGTACGTTATAAGATTAGTCGGCAGATGACACTTTCATTTTGTACGTTTTCCTATTATTACTAAACCGCACATTATACAGCTCGTCTTTGAGACTTTTACATTCCCACTTAATAATACACATATTTCTCAACAAACCGTCTGCTGTATTAATTGGTCATCATCTGTTACATCATGTAACAAATAGCACCTAATTATATATTTCTCTTAATTTAGTCAAGACTGCATCTAACTAACTAGAGACTAATCAGAAAAAACACAAATAATCATTACCCAACGTTGAGTGTTAGTTGAATAATGGTTAAGTAACAGCGACGCGGCGGGTCGTTGATCAAAGGTTAATTATTGATCACGTATTTCAGAGCTGTTCAGTTAAGGAGCAGCTAACTATTATTATAAGTAAAACTGTAAATGTTACTGTAAATTTTCACAGGTTGCGATTAGCCGATCCGATTGTCCAATAATGATTGAGACAAATGCCTACAGTTTTAGCAATATATAGAATTAGCATACGCTATGGCGTTTAGTTAGTTCACACAGCGTATGACCATCTATATACGCAGACTGTAGGATGACATATTTCGTTTTTTAGATTACGAGACACATAGAATTTCACAATTCGAATAAAAAGATTGAAGTATAAACGAGACGACCGAGCTTTCATTACAACAGTATAAAGAGGTTAGAAACACACATGCATCATGTTCCGTTCGACATTGTCAATACATGATCGGGCACAATTTTACCATTTACCTCGACTAAATAAACGATGTTCAGATAATACGTGCAGATCACTCGATGTGTTTCTACAACGAGCCTTTTGTTAACGCAACGATCTCACTAAATCAATGATATTATTCGAGTTCTCTAAGAACCAGCACGCAACGAGAATTTGTATCGGCCGATAGTTGACCCATAGAGAATCAATGCAGCATGCCTAAATGAAGTAGCGTGAGCTAACACTGATTCAAAATGGAAGTTATAAATTGATGCTTGGGTTCTTATTAATGAGTTAACTCAAAGGCAATTATACCTACATATGACATGAAAAAAATTATGACGTTTGTTTATTATCTAAAAAGAGTGTAAATATATTTTACTTTATCTAAAAAAGTCATAATTAATTATTATTGAAGGAAATATATCTCCAATTACACATTATTTCCACTTCAGAAACCATCGTAAAACAATTTACGTTCAAGAGTATTAAAGGCATGTAAACAAAGGGAAAATTTAGTTTATCAAATGTGATAAATATAAGTAGAACTTTAGAAGAACTAAAGGAAATATATTTAGTACCAGTTTTTATCCGCGGCTTTGCCCTTTAGGTTAGTAACAGTACTTAAAAAAAAAGAAAGTATTCTTTACATACTCGGTGATAATATAGCTTTCAAATGGTGAAAGAATTTTTATAATTGGTTGAGTAGTTTTTGAGTTAAATCCATACAAACAAACAATCAATCAAAAAATCAAATGTTTGTAATATTAGTATAGAAGTATAGTTTACGTCCAAAAATATTTAGTGTAACATAGAATTCGTATACTGTTTATTTTTATTTAGATAAATCGATTAAGTTACCCAGTCGATAAAATAATTGTCGTATGCGCGTGGAGGCTTAGAGGAAAGTAAGAGTCGGGGCGTGAGAAGTGATGACGTTAACAATGACCTATACATAAACAGAGATTATGTATGTATTACTTAGTGTGTTATCTATGAAAGCGGCTGTGAATTTAAGACTGTCTTGTCAGCAAATGAGTAACTATCGTCTTATGTGGGATTGTACCACAATACATCTCGACGATGTGAATCGATTTGCATTTCTTTTGCATCGTTAAATTACGCACGGAATTAAAGAAATATTTGAGATTTTTATAGATTTCTTACTGGTACATGAAACTACTTATCATAAACGTTAATTATTTGTGTACCATAAAGTGCCTTTATAGTTTATGGTAAGTAAGATTATGCGTGATATTGGAAACATAAGTTACTTGATATCTACACTAATATTTTAAACCTAAAGTGAATATTTGTATGATTATTTACAGGAGTATTCATTACTATGAATAAATGTGTCAAAACAAAATGAGAACAAGCAGTTGTGTCATTTATTTATTAGACTACATTAGTGATGTAACGAATGTTAGGATTTTCACATTCGCGAATGCGAATATTCATCTCCAATATTCGCGAATGCGAATGTTGGATTTCAAATAAAGCGCGCGCAAAATTATCATACAGGTTTGACATTTCGTCAAACCTGTATGATATAATTTTGCGCTCGCTATATTTCAGCCATGTTTAGACCGAACATAGCCGAGGTTAACCGTTACAAGTTGAATGAATGAAGCAAGTCACATGAAGTTTATTCGAAAATATTCGTCATGATTTAGTTAGTTTAATATTGTATTTGCTAAATAAGTACAAACCTTACACAATAAATTGTAACAAGACTTATTAGACCTAGATATTATTATTACCTAATTTGATTAAACCTCTCAAGTTCTTTTTTCACAAAATATATTATTATTTAGAATTAGATATTTTTAAAGTAAGCATCGAAATTATGTTTTGTTTATTTGTGATTTTGTTTATATTTTAATTAGACTAACAAGAACAAGAGATACAGTAGTTCTAATTTAGTTGCCTACGTTAAGACTGTTCCATAATAATTTGTTATTCAAACATTATAAGTACCTATATAAAAATTATAAATCTTGTCAGTTGTTGTCTTATCATTCCATATCCATCCAATCTATATATAATTCCCTTTTAGTTTGTCAAATACATTCGCCAAACATTCGCATCATTTCTTGCGAATACGAATGCGAATGACAAAATATTCGCGTATATTCGCGTATGCGAATATAAGCGAATATTCGCGTATGCGAATATAAGCGAATATTCGCGTATGCGAATATTTTCCTTACATCACTAGACTACATCAGTGCTACCAGAATTCATTCATAACAACACAGACAAATAACATGATCGTTACCCCTCTTGCGTTTTTTAATTAACACCTCAACGAAATAATTTTACGATTTAAAATTATTCCAACCATTAAAGGTTTATGGTGTTTTTATATATTTTTTGTAACATTATTTACGCATGTAAGTATCAGCACTAAACTATGGTAAGGTGATTCAAATTAACGTAAATAGCCGCTATTAAATTAGCGAGATACGATCCACACGTATTTTATATATTAAGTGAATATCTCAAAAAGGTGTATATAACATTAGTTAAATGATTTAAATAGAAATATATAAAGAGATAGGTAACAAGACTTTTAAATTTAGCCCATACTACGAAAAAAGACAATCTCTTAGACTCACAAATATCATGTAGGTAAGTAGTTATTCATCATACTTAGTAATATAAGCCTCCATAATGATAGTTTTCAGAAATGTTCATGTAAAATAAAAACGAAACCAAGTACTGCAATATTAGTCATGAGTCATGACAATTAATACATAATGCTATAATTTCTGTACCTTCACACGAGAACTCAATATATGATTCGGTTATTAGCACGTTACGGTCCGCCTCTACATGACTACACCTTATTGTTATCATACTGCATACGAACATAATATAAGACAACTCACGAATAATCATAAGCTCTAGAAACCATACAAACTAGTTTACTCTTAAGTCACAGTTAACTCGTAGTTGGTTTACGTAAGCCGAGTAATTCAACATCTTCTGTTTGTAGTTACACAACTAAGTTTAGCGGATTAATGCTAGAAAACAGATGGAGAGAAATGCCGGTGCGCAAGTGGGCGTGAAAATTCAAATTCTTACTTTGTCACGACGCTACGCGGAACCGTTCAGTACACAACGTTTACAAGAAACTATTATCAAAAGCAAAGAAATTTTCTAATCGCGGAAGTGTATAATATTCAATTGTCAAGCAACAAATTGACAGTAATCGACCTACGAAATTGAAAAAATACAACTAAAACCCGTTAACGTAAACTTTATGATGAAGTATACACGCCATAAATTTGATACGCGTATCCAATAACCGTTGAAGGCGGAGCTATATATTACGCAGTGATTTATGTAACTGTGGTACATGTTTGTATCTGCCTGTACTTTCTTTATGCTCATCTAAGAGGGCTACAATATATAAACAAGTTGTTCAAGCTTCCTGCCAGCAGTTACTTAATCCTAACTAATATTAGATATGTTGCGAATGTTTGTTTCTTTACGCTCCGCTCGACCGATCATCACGAAAGCATACACTTTGTTAGGGATACAGAATAGGACATAGGGTACTTTCATCCAGAAAATAGTACTGTTACTAACCTAACTGAATCTACATTTACGCGAGCCGTGTGAAGCCGCGGGCAAGACTTAGTAGTTTATAATGGTTTGGCAAATTATGTATTAAGAGATGCTTATAATATTAAAAGATACAAAAGTTCCATAAACAAGATTTTTTAAATCTCAAGTTAAAACAATTTCTAGAGAAGATGGTCGCATGTTATTTATAACTTTCCTCTGCTGCATAATAAAAATGAAAATCCATAATTATCGCTATAAATATCGTCTATCAACATAATGATGAATAAATAACTTATTAACACAAGTTTACGACGAAAACATGCTCAGCTAATCACGATTGAACTTTAATGCAAACACACTAGTAGGTAGAATTTTTGTGTTGTATGAAATAATTTCGCATTTTGCCCAACCAATGTTTATGAAATAGTCTGGTCTAAGATTACATTATACAATATACATGCATACCTGTACCCTAAAAAAATAACAAACATATCGTCACCCATAGTACACATTTTCAGAATCCAGGCCGCAACTAAGATTTTGAAATTGCCTTCTAAAATAACACCCCAGCAAGACTTAGCGCAACCTGGAAATATCCTAACTCCATATTTCATTTCAGCTAAGTGATGTGCATAGTTATTAAATTCGAATAATAATAATCGATTGCAGTTGTGGACAAAGCGACATTTACTTTGCATACTCGAGCGCATGCAATTAAGTATTGTCAATACATTAAAAACTAAGAAAATAGTACAAATATAGTTAATTACTATATAAACATAGTCAATAGAACTTTATAAAAGAAATCATCAATACTTAAAATAGTGATTGTGCCACGGAACCAATATACTCAGTGCAACTGCATACATTTTGCAAAGCTTAAATTAGTTATTAAGGTTAAACAAAATATTATATTGTGATACTCCTTTTCTTCTACAAGAACTTGGCCAACAAGTTATTTTCTTATAAAACAGCATTAAAGCCACGACATGCAACCATTTTCTACAACTATAAAAAGTACCGAAGCGAGTTTCACTACTAAAACTAGTAATGTATTTTATTGTTTCTGTATATAATATTTTACTATGTATATAACAAGTAAGTATATAAAGATATTATTAGATGTTCAAGTAATTGATGAATAATCGTCGGTAATTCGCGCATGTGATCGTCACGGGCTGCGCGCGCATTCCGCCGGGGAGGCGGCGCGGCGCGTGCGCACATTCCGTTTCACATAATACTCTGAGATCTACCATCTTACATGGAAATTAAGGGGCTTAGAATCTAATAGATGATGTTTATCATTATTTTTATAATATATAAAGTTATACGGTGATGTTGTTATATGTAAGAATAAAAAAAATATAAAATGCCAACTAGCTCAATACATAGTTATGTAGATTTACAAAATATAGCCTTAATTTATATAATTAAGTACACCTGCTTTACTGGTATTAATATATATAATATGCATAAAATAAAAAATATAAATTATTATGGTGTTCGAATTCGCGCGAATGGAGGCGAATGTACATATCGCATCATATTGGTCGATAGTCGCCATACTTGAGCTATGTAAAGCAGTAGATAATGACATAGTCTGCCACGGTTGATTGACAACATAACATGGACACAGCTCGTTAAACTTCACGGCTCTCCATGAAATGAACACCATGCTTCAGTAGCGGATCAACGATCGCGCTGAGTTAAAAAAGCAAGCAGGCGGCACTCGTAACTATTCCTTAATGATGGGTTTAGCAAGTTGCTCCGAGAACCGAATACCGAAATAAAAAAATAGAACAATTGTCGTGAAATAATCTAATGCACATTATGCAGTCTGGTATAAAATGTATGCGCATGATCTCGCAAAATACCTACTAAAAAGGATAAGCATAGTATAATTATGAGGAATCGCAGGCCTAAAAAATGGTTAATAGATCCATAGCTATCACACTGGGCTTTAACGAAATGTTAATATGAGAAAGAGTTTGTCAATTTAGCATAGGTATAATCCTATAAAACTGACGAAATATAATTCTCCTGTTTTTTCTTCAACATTTAACCAATTTTAATACTTTCTCAAAACCAATATGAGTAAAATGTTGGCTATGCTTGTGTGTATTTATTTATTTATTTTGAGCAATTGAATATTATTTCTTATTATTAAACTAAGAAATAATATTCTATAGTGTAAGATAAATAAATTTTGAAAAAAATATTCCATAAAATAGCTATATATATTGTATATTTTGCTTACTGTCAAAATTCGCGGAGAAAACAGAAGAATAGGTTTTGGATGGCCTAAACGCAGCCCACATTTTTTCTCACTTAGATACTTACACTTAAAATTTAACTAGTTATTTTGTTAATGCCAAGTCATAAATTAATTAAACAGTCGATGGCTAAGCTAGGAATCAATTATTGTGTTCTAAAAATATGAAGCGTGTAAACTATTCCTTGATCTGCACCGAGAAAAGTCAATTGCATATCAATCTTATGCAATATGCATATGCATACTCGAGAAGACTGCTTCATGGCAAAAATAACGGTGTTATGCTCCAGTGGCTTTTATCGATGTTTAATCGTACATTTCAGACGTCACTGAGACATGTTTGAAAAACAAAAAAAAATATACAGTCGAATTCTTGAACCTCCACCTTTTTTTGAAGTCGGTTAAAAAATCAGTTGTTATTGAAATACAAAAGAAAAGTAAAATTGTAGAAGCGCAGTGCCATAGCTGCTGCGCATTTGCGCTTTGGTTGAGTTAGGAGTTACCACTCGAACGCGCTGAGTCGCCTCGCGCAAACGTGTGCCGCGAACGCCACCATCACTTTCACGTTCAGATATTAAAAAAACCCGGGCAACCTGCTTGAGAAATCTCACATTTTTCTTAAATAATAACGAGCTGTATTACAATTGGTTTGCCCGACAACAGCCGCGGTATAGGATTGTTAACAAATAGACAATCATGATGTGAAAACAAAATTAAATCGAACTTAGAATCACTGGAATATAGTGCACGCGCTTCGGAAAAATCGACGACACCCGCACGTGATTTTCACGCACTTCTTTTTCCCCTATTTCTCTTTCCTTATCTTTGATTCTTTCGTCTCCTGCATACTGAGACTTGCGTTTTATTCGGCTTTCAATTGTGTTGCGATAATTCCGTGGTTTATTAGACGTTATTGAAACTTGTTAAAAGTGCAGTGTTAGAATTGTGCATCAAGTCGTGTAGACGTACTGACAGAGTGCGTTCTAAATTTGAAGTTTTCTTGTTGAAATAATATGAGTATGATTTGGAGATCTGCAATGCCTTTACTGACTACGTTGGCTGCTTTGGTAATCATAGTACATTGTGTCGAAGAGGATTTGGAAACTGAGTACCGACACGATCTACGACCCAGGATATTGGACACAGGAACACATAATAATGACCAGGTAACTATTTTTATTTCTATTCATCTTAACATTTTTTACAAACGCATTAAGCTGTCACTCGTAAGCTTTAAATGGTTTTACGTTAAACTAATAAATATGGTGAGACGAACTATTATGCCATATAGAGTCAAAGAAGTAAAAACCTGTTTGATTGATCGACGTTAACATAGAGTATATTTTTAAGGCTTAATATAATTTATTACATTACAAGTAATGGTTTCGCTCTCGCTTGAAATTATTCTTGTATCACGGGGGACTGGTCAAACATATATGTGACTAAATAATTTTTTGTCACGTGTGAGATTAGAACCACTTGGCATCGCACTTATCGAATGAGTTATCGCAGAACAATATTGTTTAGTTCAAGTCAACATAATTATGCTCTAATTACCGCCTTGGTTAAAACTGGTGTGACCGGTTTTGACCTAGCCGGATAGTTGGATGCTCATATGAAATATTGAGCTCATGCGTGTAATTGGGAATAGCAGAATAGGTACAGGTGTATACCAATTCTTTCACCTGATGAAAAATAAGTTAAAGAAAATTTCTTAAGATAGCATATTACTTTTCTGATTAAATTGTTTTAAGCAAAATCTAAGGCTGTCCTTAAATTTTGCTTAAAACTTTTGAAGGCGATTGGTAATATTCTGGAATAATGAAGCTTATAAGTGACAGAATTTTAGAAACAGATTAATAATTAAAACAAATAAATTTTACATCTTCATTGTATTAACAGCTTGAAATTAATTTGTAACGCTGACTTCACGGAACTTTGTCATTGTCTACTGAGAAATTCAATAACAATTCAGGAGCAAAGAGTGAATATCAGGAAATTGATTTGAATTGATTTACAAACGGTGCATTCTTTTTACCTTCGATCCTATAACAATGGAAACGTTGTTTTCTCTTGAGTCTTTTATTTTTACCAATTTCACTTCTGTGCGTTAAATTAACATACACAAACAAAAATTATGGTGAAGATGCTTTAGGCAAATATAATTTAGTCGTTATGTATACTTTAAGATCTATTTTAGGTAAGCGGTGAATTGGTTCAAATTAGGTATGCCATGATATATTTGAAGAAAAATCATATAAATATTGCAAGTTTCATACAAAAAGGATACGCTATAAAACAAATTACTGGAGAAATGATAACTTATAATTGTTATAAATCTTTTTGAGTTTTATTTATATAAAACTCAAAAATTACATTATATGTCTCCTTATGGTTATCCATAAGGAGACATATAATGTACGTATATAATATTTGTTTTTTAAATTAATAAACTACGTTTTATCTTCACTCATCTTTTAGATCAGATGCCATTTCGATATAGGAATGGGATAGAAAACAGACGGACATAATATGAGCATCGAAAGTTATTGTGGTATTTGCAAAAACCGGTTTTGACTACACGAAAGTGCGATCGATAACGTTACACACAAGCAGTCTGCAGATTTTAAGCTCACATAACGTAAGTGGAAAATATAGGACGTACTGTATGAGGTATAAACATTAATAATGGAATAAATCATGTGCATACATATATAGGCGCAATTGGCCAGGATGCCGACCATAGAAAAGCGCCTAAGGTATCCATGATTTTAATTCCATATCACGTACACCTCTAATGTGCTAAAAAAAATGATCTTTAAGGTTGGAATGTTTGACTATCGACGACAAACTTATGGAAAATATATATATAATATACGCCAAATAAGATAAAAAAAAGAATACGCCCTAGAAGAACTTGATGACTTTTGTTTTAGATCACACGCAGACAGTCAGTAGACCTAGTATTAATTAGATTAGTTTTGACTGCGTTGACTATACCTACTCAACCATGACCAAACGTTTTTATGAGCGTAATTTGAAATTAGTATTGGTTGGTCGCTACTATAAAATTTTGTCAACAATAAAGCGTGATTGGTTTGTTTACAAAAATACTACACGAGTTACGACTTTAGGCATAGTATAGTTTTGAATATAACCGGCATTTATTCAGAAGTTAGATAAGGGTGTTGTGAATTCACAATGCAGTTTCTAAATTGTATAGGCTCGTTTCAAGTGCCAAATACCGTTTTGGAGTCGAAACTAGTCGAGCTGTTGTAACGTACTGAATTTATTGAAACAATTTAACGCTTCACTACATATAAAGAAAAAAAAATTTCACCTCTAAAGGATAATACGGTTTGTACTTATTAGGTACGTGGTTAAAATCATTTCGCGGTTAGATGTTGTCGATAAGAGATTGTTTGTGTTTAATAAAACCTAATCTCATTAATAAATAAAACATTAGTAGCAGTGCACTTAACGAATCTTCTACTACTGTTGCCAAGTAGGTATAGATATACCTAAGATTCTGAATAACTATGTACCAATCCTGAGTTCATATTCTGTACAAAGACTGAAACAACACAACCTCTTGAAAATTCACGAGTGGTCTACTATTTCAATATATCGTAGTCGATCGTGCATTCTGTAAAAGATTTTTATGAACGCACGAGACAGTAAAAATAATAAACATAGGTTGTTTTTTAGCATTGAAACTTTCAAAACGAAAGTAAAATGCTATCAGTCTAGTAACGGAAACAATTTCCGTAATTCGACTGATAGTCAGTAATTCAGCCTCATCTATTATAATGAAGTGAAATCCAATGAGAAGCAAGGGACCGGAAGCCATAGCTCGTAGGCTAGATTGACAGATGACGAGACTAGAAACTGGTCTAGAAATCTGGGGGAGTAGCTTGGATAAGTGGAGCGTGGTCGATTCGCACATCAATTAGACAATTGACGTGGCCAGATTAAAGCCAATGGTAATGGCCAGTAGTACAAGTGTAACTATACTTTCATGTTGTTTAGCCAGTTGTAATGGATGGATTGCCTTGATGGCGCAGCGGTAGTGTCTGACACAGGCAAAATGTTAATGTTTTTTGTGACAGTAAATTTTCAGTAGTAGCACGGAGTCTTGACACTGTGCCTATATAATCATAGCTGGCGAAATGTGGATGTAATACACCTATCTCTTCGGGAATAGGCGTGAGACCATGTATGTATGTAATTGATGAAAGAAATATTTATTTATTTTATTTATTTACTTAATTGGAACGGCCGCAGGCCACTTATACTAATTAAGGACGCAACTATCATACTACCTTTTCACTATATTTCTTACACACTGACAGTATATTCTTCCATTATTACAATAAGTGTCGTCCACAAGGAGAGCGTTGAGTGTGGCGAGAGACCGAGGTATATGCGAATTAGCACGGGCTACTGTGCTACAAGCTGGTAAGGCAAACAGTTAAATATAGCAAATATAGAATAATGATTGTGTCTAAATGGCCTTAACCGTGGTAGTATGGTTTAACCTTTGGTATTTTGACTATAAGGTAACAAACTATAACAAGAGACCTTAATACAGCTTAAGTAATGTAAATGCGATATTCATACATTTTATCTATTTGGTCCTTCAAGAATGTACAATTGCACTTTAAGGAGCAATATCCGTAGTAGATATAAGTATAATATAAATCTTCCCACGAATAAATATAAAATAAATAATATGATGTTCTATAAGAGAACTTATATCACCGCTATTCGTGTCTTCAACAAATTACCAACAGCTATAAAGGAATTAAATGGAAATATATTTAAAATTAAGTTAAAAAAGTGGTTAATTGAAAATGTATTTTACAACCTTCAAGAGTTTTTTGAAAAGCAATAGTAATGAAATGAAATGTATTTATAATATGTAGTGTTAAGTTTTGTTGCCTTATGTCCTTATTTGTTGCATGTCCGACATGGACAAACTGTTGGGTCCGAAAACATATGTTTTATTAATACGATCAGTTACTGTACACAGATATGCAATAGATAAATCTTTATCATGTATGGTTTGTCATGAAATAATAGAAGAAAATGATGATAGCGCAGTCGAAATAGTACGTATAGAAGAGGTATAGAAATTATGGTAAATATTAAAAGAGATTAAAATATACTTACATTACTTAATTACATATCATAATAATATGTCTTTTAGAGGAGTACTTTAAGTAAAGCCCGTTGTGCTCTTTCGACCTCAATCAAATGTTTCTTGGCCGCTGAACCCCATGAACATACACAGAAGGTAATTAAGCATTCAGCTAGCGCTTTGTATGTTTGTATCAACAGTTTAGTGTCAGGTATAAGTCTCAAGTCCTTAAAAATGTAAATAAGTTTCCTTAACCTACCACTAACCGTAGTTATATGCTTTTTCCAATTTAGTTTATCATCTATATTTACGCCTAGATATTTAATTTCATTTTTCTCGATAACTGAGGACAATTACAATGTGCTGGAAACTCAATGTCCGACCGGTTACAAGGATAAGAGTGCAATCTTAGATGGAACGTTTTTGGAGATGAAGCCCTAGTTTTACTAAAGCAGACGTATTTAATTTTATCCACATTAAGTGATAATAAACTATCTTCAAGCCATGCGGTAATATGAGACATGCCTTTTTCAGCTAACTTCCGTACATTTTTCCATGTGTTACTATGAAAAAACACCACAGTGTCATCGGCAAACATTTGTATCTCAGCACCCTGAATTTTATATTTACACAGGTCATTGACATAAGCCAAAAACAGCGTCGGACCCAGGGTACTGCCTTGTGGCATGCCTGACAAGAATTACTTCTTAAGATATTCGGTATAACAATAAAATTAGATGTGCATTTTTTTATTTATCTTACGGGTTTTTATTACAATTGATAGATGATTACGTTCGTTTAAGTGCGGTCTTAAACTTTTGGCCGGCGGGTTACATATGTTATTATTAATATTAATATTAATCATTGACTTCATTACTGGTCTCCATCATTACCCAGAAATCGCCTACGATTTATAATACAATCCGTGCAAAATGATGTTCAAAACATAGAAACTGGAGTCTATTGTCAACGTTCTTTATATTTTTAGTTGGTCCACTGGTTTTGGTACGCACTAGCCCGTGATATTATGCGATAATAATTTAAATTCTACTTTTTACCGAGGGGCACGTACGCCGCGTCAATACGGCAAGCACAGTTATTAGACTTAATTACAGAATGAATAAGATAAGCAACAATAGTTTTACGATCGTTGTAGTGGTACACCTATTATTTTTCTCTCTTACAATTAGTCATATGCTCGAAATACGAAATGATGAAACCAATTTATTTGTTGGATAAAAGTAAATGTGATGTCACCATCAAATATTTCTGATGATTCTGGTTGCTCCCATAAAAATGCATTTGAAAACATTTGGGCTATTGTAACCATTACTAGATACGGGTGTAAACTTTTTGCCATAGTAGTATAAAAAATCTACTTAATGAACTAATAAGTAAAGAATAAGGTATTAGTCTTTATTTTTTTTATTGCTGGCTTTTCGTAAAGCTAAAGTCGTAAAGCTGATATCATTTCTAATATTTTACTAATATCATAAATGTGAAAGTTTGTGAAGATGTTTAGATGTTTGTTACTGAATCACGCTTTAACTATTGACATATTTGGATGAAATTTGGCATATAGACAGACCATTTTCTGCATTAAATCATAGGTATTTTATGCAGATATGCGTTACCATTTTCTGGGGGGCAAATACCTAGTAACTTTTTAATTCCAGCGCTTATTAACGTTCTTGCCTATAAAACCTACAGAATTTGGTTTTTGTAAAATGTTGCTTGTCCCCAAAAATTTCCCCAAAAGTTGTAACCGGGCACGACACAGTATTAAGGCAAGGGCGTGAAAACTAGTCACCCCTTATAGCTAGAGCGTTTGTTTGACAGAGTCTATAGTCTAGTACAAGGCCCTTAAAGTTACCATTGTATGGAATACCCAACAGATTCTCCAGATGTATTAGGTACTAGCTTTCTGGATGGTCGAAGTTCCTATTCCAAATCAAAACCATAAACGCTGTTGTTCCTGCAAACTAGTTATCAAATGCATTGCGCGAGATATATCGAAACGCGATTTTTATAAGTCCATGTGTTTGTTATGTTTTTGGCACTAGACACTCAAAGTTATAGGATCCAAAGTCATTGCGAAATATATGTTAAATAATACCACATCAATGTAAAAAAGAAACAATATTATACAAAATCGCCAATTCAAAGTTATAGCTTATAGAAATTAGCAAACCGAAAACTGTTACGCAACATCACACAATCGTACCATAATCCTTTAAACACGTGTTAATATTACCCACTTTCTAACTTATTATTTACGAACAGACGTATAAATAATATTATAGTGTTACGTATAAACGACCTCTATTAACATAAGTCATATAGCTCCGAGGAGTAGCGATGTTGATTCAAGTTCGCGGACCGGTACTCGGCTTTCAACTTTCCTCAGTGATGCGATGCCATAACATCGGTTTTGTAACTTTCTTTATTTAACGATGAGATAACTAAGTTATATTTGAGTAGCGCGGAGGTGTGATCTGCAAGTTTTTTTGCTAAGTAGTTCATTAGAGTTTAAGATGACTTTGGTTTTTATGTGTATGTTGTTTGTTGTATGTTCTGTGATGGACACAAAATATGGTTTGGAGATAAATCGAACTAATTTTAAAATATTTTGTTAGTTTTGCGTAGGTATACGTGATGTGAATGGTGTATAGTTTATTTTTAAATGATGATGATGGTATTTTATATTGATGAATTAATGCTACTTGCAAAAACCGTTCTCTTAAACTGCATGTATTTATTTTGCTCACATTCACATTCCTATTATTTATTTTTAACGATAAAGTACAAATTACTTTTCTTATGAAGAGATGACCACAAGTCGATAGCTAAATACCTCTGGTGTCTAAAGGCTATTGTAACCGTTTACTATACCTATAATATATGGGTGTATAAAAAAATATAAATTAAAATAACAGACGCTAGAACGTAGGCCTAGGGCATTTTGTAGAAATATTGCTTGTTGTTGTCCCATGCATCCCTTTAGTTACAGCTGTTCCCTTGGTGCTGATCTTCAGCTAACATTACAAGGTACCCATTGGATCCCACCTTACTAGTTCTATGTAAAGCTATATTACGAATGCAGCAAATGCAGTTTACAGTAAAAACGGTACGTTCAAAGTTCTCAGTACAAACGGGAAATTTTGCGTGCCATGTCGCTTTAACATTCGCAATTAACAACAGTTACAAATGTTATATGGTATCTTAATTTGTGCCGACGATAATCCTTTGTATTGTAGTGGCTTACGGTTGTTTTAATTATGTGAGGTATGCATATATGCTTTTTTGTCCACGTGTAATCTCTTATTAAGCTATTCAGAAGTAGCTGTACCCAATATTCTATTAGATATATCTTTAACGTAGTCCATTATATGCCAAAACCTATGTGGCATCCTCCTGTTTCTCATAAAATATTAAATTTTTCAATTACTGCGTTGATAGTCACGCACAAACAAAACCATTATATAGTTATATATTATATTATTAAATAGTGTAATTGGTGCAAGTTGTTCTATTTGATGTAAATAAATAAATAATAAATAGTTTAAAAAAAATGTAGTTGCTGTGAGAAGCAGCTGTGACAGGCCAATGTACAGACGAACGGTTCGGTTTTTACCATTCTGGTCCGGCACGATATACCTACACAATTTTTTTAAATTTATAATACTCTACGTTATAGTAACGACTTGTAGAGGCCTGCAAAATATATTAGGAAATATCTTCTAGTGATTAGGTGCGGTAAAGACTACATTCTAGACTCGTTTTCTATTATGGCAACATGTTACGGTGTAACTGAATTAAATATTCAGTTAATATACTCGATTATCCGATTAAGCATGTCATTTGGAGATAATTAGTAATACATTTGAAAATAAATAATACTTAGACTACGAATGTAGTCGTTCCTACCTAGGTACTTATTAAACCAGTCAAGTCTTGGAATGCCAGACACAATTAAAAATCCATATTGTGTGACCGCCGGTGTGCCGTTGCGACTCAATAGGTTAAAGGGGAGATTAGACTTTGATAACACAGATATGTGTATCTCGTTAAATAAGAATAAAGCCTTAATAATGGAGCTTTTAGCTAGCACTTTTATTTTTAAGTAATACTGTTACGACTTCCTTTAACGAAATTGTTTTTATAGAATAATTATCCTACTGGCACATATCTACAGTGTCTTAATTGCATTGGAAAGGTTCTCGTCGCGGTAATGACCATTATAAGGCGCGTAGGTTTGATGTCGGTTAAAAACAAATTTGTATTGTAAAGAGGTAGATATAGGTATATGCTGACCAAATTACTTTAGTTACCTTAAACATAATCGAAAACACCTAAATTTTTTTTGTTATTTCTTTATCTGGAAGTCAGACAATAAAAAGCATTTTGTTTTGAAACCGGTGTCAGAGCATTGGCCCAGGGTTTGAATTAATACCTATTACTTACTAGTGTATTATTTATTACGTACATACAGTCATACATACATATAGCAGCGATAGCTTAGTGGGGAGACCAACAGACTGCAATACAGAGGGTTTCGGGTTCGTACCCACGTCGCGCACCTCTGACTTCCGGAAGTTATATGATTTTTCGAAATTATGTGCGTATTGTTTGACAATTATCGTCTGCTCCGTGCCTCGGAGAGCACGTTATGCCGTCGGTCCCGGCTGCCATGAACATCTATGGCAGTCGTTATTGGGAAGTCAGTGCCCTCTAATATCCTGACACTGGTCTAGCCTTAGGGTATCGTTAGCCTTCGGGTTGCGGAGGTCAGATGGCAGTCGCTCCGTGTAAAACCTGATATCCAGTCAAATCCGGTTAGACTAGAAAGCCGACCTCAAGTAACTTGGGAATAATAAAGGCTAGGGAGAAGAAGAAGTCATACATACATAATTTCTTTGTTCCAAATTATACTTAAATTTAATTTTCTAAAGTTAATTTAAAGGCATTTCGATGCGATACAATTGTAAGCATTTTAAGAATGCGTTTCTACTATCAGCACATAAATAGTCGAAGACGCTGCCGTCATTGAAAAAAAGGAAGTGTCTTGGTCTTTGCCCAGCGGTGAGCTGCTACAAGCTGATTATAATAAGGATACTATTTACATGCAGTCTGATAGCATGCGTATCACCAATTTATGTTCATTTGTCCAGAATTGCGGCCCAATTATTCGTTCCGTCAAGCATCATCAATATTCCGTGCGTGCAATCATATACATATTATATTAAGTGTCGTTACCTACGACAAGTGACAAAATACAACTTGTCATCTAATAAATTAATTGTAACTAACAATAAATGACAAATCGCAATTAGTCATGTACATGAACAATTGCAATAAAAATGAGCGAATATTGAATACAAATTCACGGCCGATGCACTCTTTGGTATTCAAAGCATCTAATCCGTTGTTGTCTTTTAGCCACAAAGAAATGTTTGTTATGTAAACATAAAACAATTGGCATATCTGTGCAAAATTCAATTACACACATTCCTTTACCATCAGCTTAAATTACAATAATAGTCACAAATTTTATTACGAAAATAGTCACAAACAAATTCACTCACTACATGATTATGTCTCGCAGAATAAATTGATGATACCGCTAACAAGCAATCTTGTGGACTTGACACAATACTAAGGTCATGGAAAGTGTTATTGAGTTGTCTGCCAGGTATTTTTGACGCAGTAGAAATACTAAAACCAAATTCAAACTTCGAAAGGTAGTATCCACCTCGTGCCTTGGAGAGCATCTTTTATATAATACTAGATGTTCCCGCGGTTTCACTCGCGTTTATCGTTACTGCGCCGCCCCCGTGGGTCGTACCGTGATGTTATATAGCCTATAGCCTTCCTCGATAAATAGGCTATCCAACACTAAAAGAATTTTTCAAATCGAACCAGTAGTAATCACGCAGAATAAACCAGGAGAAACATCGTTTGTACTATGCCTGTAATGGGTAATTATTTTGCTGCAATGTTATTTTAAAACTGCGATATCTCCTAAGATATTCATTGAAATCGAATGATGTAAAGGCAATTTTGGTTTAAATTAAATACTTGTGATGAATAACGTATTTATTTGGATAAGGATTAATATCATGTTTATAATAATACCTTCGCAAATAATGCATTATTTTAGAACAAATTTGGTTAGCATAAAAATGGTTATAGTGAGCCAACCTTAAAAGATAGACATATGCTGTCGCGGACTTTTTTTTAGAACTTTTATAGGGGAACAATTCTGTCATACATGATTTTTGCGAAACTTTAACTGTTTACGCAGCGCACGCAGCGGAAGCTCTCAAAAGGAAAAAATACCCTCCGATTTTGAAACATTCTTCATTGGTGCTCAGCTCCTATTGATCTTAGCGTGATGATATATAGCCTATAGCCTTCCTCGATAAATGGGCTATCTAACACTGAAAGAATTTTTCAAATCGGACCAGTAGTTCCTGAGATTAGCGCGTTCAAGCAAACAAACAAACAAACTCTTCAGCTTTATAATATTAGTATAGACTAGAAGATGAAGACAGGCTTCAGAGCTCTTTAAGGCATGACATGGATACTACCTCTCGAAGTTTGGAAACGATTTCAGTCTTGTGTCTCTTGTCAAAAATAACAGGCAGAGAGCCCAAATCACATTTTACAATTCTGTAATACTGTTAAGTTGACAAACGGTTCCCTAATAATATAATATGGCTTGCGTCTGTCGAACCCTTAAAAATAAGGATTCTATTACTATTTTGCCAGTCATTCTTAACGAATGTATATATTTTTTTTAAATGTATCGTGCTACAATAAACAAAGTGTTAAAGGAATCTATCTAGTTACATTTTGCTCGACCCTAGAATCATAGTTCCATACAATCAGTAGTTGTTCATATACTTAAACTTTCGCCATTAATTACAATTTTATTTGTTGATGTATTTTCATAGATAGACAGTTGACGATGCGGCAAATAGCTTAGGTAAATTGATCTCTCGGGTAAACGACAGCTAACTGATCTCATCTATTAAGGTGTAATCAAAGGCGCTTTCACCGTATACATAGTACGCGCACGCGACACCGTTCAATTGTCCAATCAATTATAAATTTACGCAATTGCACAACATGTATGTTTTTGTCTTTTATTGTGTACATTTTCACACGAGACTCGTCGAGAATTCGTCGACAATTTCTTCCATGATTATCAAACAATACGTCGTATTTAGAGCACGGAGAGTCGCATCGTCTAAATTTACGTAATGTGCTCAGAGCAAGAAAAGATGGCAAAGAATCTAAACAATTGCAAATTGTGGCTATAAGATGTTTGATGCATTTTGAGTCTCGTAATTTTGTAAATTATGTAAGAGACGAATTAGAACAATAAATATAAAGTGCCTAACTCTGTAGTAAATTACTACAATCTTTGAGAGAAACTTGTGTTTTGAGCTTCGGAGTTCTTACTTACTGAGCGATACGCAGTGAAAATGTTATAGCTCTTATGCGTAAGCTCGTCTCTAAGAGGGTGGATACTAGATTGGGCAAAGCAGCTAATTTGTATCATCATCATATAATTGGCATCGGGGCATTGCCGTATAAGGTGCAGCCTGGTGCCTACCCGAGAACTAACGGGCGCCCATCTCAGAATTTTAAGTTTGAAGTCAAAATTCTAACGTTTGATGTAAGTCATCGCTGTTTAAGATCCATGTTTGTAAAATAATCCTAGATACGCCAATACTGGCTTCTAACAATTACTCTTTTCGATTAGCTTGACTATAAACATGTGCATATGGTAAGCAGTACCTAAATGTCTACTTTTATCATGTACACGCATATTCATAATAAATCGTTATGCTAGCCTGAAAATTAACAATTAAATGGGCACGCCTTCTCGGTACATGCTTTTAATAGTTTTCAGTTTATACAAAATGCATATTGTGACAAGTTAATATTCTTGATGCGCACTCAACAGAAAATATGTTAAAACCATAGCGAAAAATAGCGTCACGCTCGCTTACAACAATGTGGTAAGCAGTATAATTATTTTAATAACTGTCAGTCTAATTTTAAGTTAACAACCACTATTATTACGCAGTATTAAAAAAGTTGCGTATAAACAATGCTTTATGTTGACACATAAGTGAGTTATCATTTATATCCATATTGCAATAATCATTGCGTGGGCCGGTGGCCGTAATAAGGGAACATACAAGCAAGCGATAGTTTGTCTAATCATCTTGAAAAGCGAGCGACAAGCAACGAAGAAACGCCTTAGTACTACCTACACTATTTTACTGAGTAGGGTAGTTGAATTTTTACCAATTCATACTAATATTTCTATTGTTCTGACCATTGTTTGGTCAACCAAATATTGGTCACAACGGCCAATCTTGATCGAGACTAGCATATGGCTAGTCTCGATCAAGATCGAGCGCAAGAGATATTAGTGGAATCGTGATCGCGAATCGTCCACTAAGCCCACTCGTGGGCTAAGTGGACGATTCGCCCGAATTTAACTCGCCCGAATCGAGCGACTCGACACTTTAAAAAAAATATTATTTTTCTGTAGGCGACTCGCACAAACATAAGATAGATCTGAACTTAGCTATATACTACAAGTTCAGCCTTATTATAGTTTTCTATAAACATCTTTTAAGCACGGCATCCGAAGGTAGCATCAAAAGACGATGTTCGATATAATTGTCCGTAAAATTAGTTTTTAAAATATATGATAAATTTACATAGGGTAATAAATAAAAAGCAACATATTTTTATTCTAAAACTAGCTGTTACCTGCGACTTCGTCCGCGTAGATTTTAACTAAAAAGTGTTTGTCGCCGCGGAACCCAACTATATTTCTCTGCCCAAGTTACTTAAATGGCGTAGTTTTTATAGTGGAAAGCTAGATAATAGCATGGCTTACTCAAAAACAACATTTAAATATGCGTCGTTAGATTACACGCTGTCACAGAATGCGTAAGAAAAATAAAGATTCAGAGCTCCTCCCCCTTAGGTGATAGCGTGATAATATGTAGCCTATATGTTGACCCGACCTGTTAGTAATATTCATGCAAAATTTGAAGTAAATCCATGCAGTACTTTTTGAGTTTATCCCGGACATACATACAGACAAACAGGCAAAAATTCTAAAAACTATATTTTTGGCTTCGATATCGATTGTAGATCACGCCCCAAGTATTCTTTTAAAAAAATATTCAATGTACAGTTTTGACTTTCCTACGATTTTATTATATGTATAGATGCACAACTAGCAATATTTATTGATTTATCCTACATATATCACAATTTCACTTGGCATAAAGATATACCATGACATGGATTAAAACAATAGATACATTTGTCCGGTAACACTTACTTGTAGAATTAACGCAAGCAAAGCCGCGGGCTCAAACTACATGGTCAGACATTTATAATGGACCGTACAGGTCCGCCATTACTAATCAGTATTCAAATAGATAAACCTATATAGGTATCAGTTCACCAAACCACATAAAACAGACTTTCATAGCCGAAAAGAAAATTAAAAAATTTCCTTAAAATAAAACGAGAATATAAACAAACTTAGATTGCAGACCAAAGATTGGATCGTAAACTAAGATAGTTGAATAAATATTGAGATTTCGGTGTCATTCACCTTACTACTGACCTTTCACTATCAACAGAGACGCAACAACTACACTGATACAACTATTGGACTTGAGTAATTATAAGTTAGAGAGCCTCTGAATATTATGTATACTGCCCGTTGTGGTAAATTAATAGATTTCTATGAATCGTGCGATGCACATTCTACATATAAAAAGACGCATAACGACAAAAGAAGAGTGCAGGGAATGGTACTATGTACCTATGTAGTTTACAGTAGCCTCCCCTGCTTAAAATCACTATCTCCTCTAGTAGCTTTGAAGTCATACTTACTTAAGGATCACAACACTAGATTTTGTAGCTATTTGAATACAACCCCTGTGAAGCTGTTGCAGTTTAAGCCAAATCCTAGCTCAAAGTACAGATTGGGAGTGCTGGAAGATTTACCTAGTTACGCACCTTGCTTAAGTTAACTGTTACGACACCGTGAATGTTTTGATTGCCCGAGTTGACAGCCGGGATATAAAGACTTGGTCTAATCTATGAATATCGTTATATAGCTAATTGTGATGTGAGAATCAGATTCTTTGGATAGACAGACGTGACTCGTTAAAATAGACGCTAGATACACAAGAGCACAATGCTTTTAATAATGAGTTATACAACAGTTGATGCCTGACTGCATCTGAATGAGGGTAATGGTTTTCGGGTGGGTGCATATATGTATACCTATATGTATTTTTTGGCAAGCGCTCTAGCCGAAACAACTTGATGGTATTTAAGCCTGCCAACGTCCAGATAAATTGGTTTTTAATTTTGTATGTGTTCGCCATTTCCCACTGGAAGTGGCGAAGGGTATAGGTATTGTTGATTTGGTAAAGAGTAAATAAACTCTCAAATAATAAATGGTCACCGTGTCACCGCTATTTTATATCGCGAGAGCAGCCATTTCTTCAAGTCTTTTTGCGTTTCGATATCTTATGACTAATCATTATTGACTTTATATGTTATTAATCGGAATATTTCATTACCAAATTGTATATAACCGCAATTAATGAGTTTGACACTTTTGAAATAACCTTATCTTGAGATACCAAAATGCGAAATAAAATTACTATTGATCGACATATTAGCACTATTCATCAACATATATATTTATATAAAAATGTGACGAATTAAACGTAACACGATTTCACGACTTAACCGTTGAACCAATTGCCATGAAATTAGGTATGGAGATAGTTTGAAAGTTAAGAAAGAACATTGGTTACTTAAATAACGTCGCTGGTTACAGCTAGTGATAGCCGATCATGTAAATAAAACCACTAGGTACGTTAATGATGGAATTACGGACATTACTAATTCCATACATAAACATTATGAATTAATAACCGGATTAAAGAAATATCGTGGCGGGTCTCTTGTTGGTTAATTGAACGAACGTATTTTTTGTATTTTGCAACGAATCGCTGAACAAAATATTCGCTACGATCACGTACTTGGTCGGAATTCAATAATGAACTTAAAAAGTTGGCTTTTGTCGTGAATCATGTTGCGATGGCGTGACTAAATACCTGTTCCTGACAGCACAACCTAACAACACTTTCGCCACCCCGAGAATTGAACCTGAGACCTTATGCAAATCAGGCGCATTTCCAATACGCCGTCGATAATTTTTCGAGCGTAAAATATTTTTACGAAATGATACAAAAAAAGTACATTGACTCAACTAAATAAATAGATAGAAAAGTAGCATGTTTGAGTCCATAATCAACATATTTGTTAAATATATGAATAGTTGTAACAAGTCTAGACATTTGTTTATTACGATAGGTACACTTTTTCTTCTTAAGATCAAGAACAATTAAATACCATAATCTAGTTATTAATGTGGTTTTTCGTATACACTTATGAGAGTAAAATGTTTTTTTTCAGCCTTGGAGAGCGATGGAGGAAACCCCAGAGATACAAGAACGCCACACCGCCAATTGGGATGAAAACTCACCTGATGAAGCCCCTAAACGCCGAAGACCTGGTCGCAAGCGAAAACGTCGTCCGCAAACTCCACCCAACGAAGACCTTACATCTCAGGAAAGATTCGCTTATCTCGATGAACCACCTCGACCTTATTTCGACGTCGATTATGAAAATAATCGTCAAACAACAGAAATTCCTAAAAGAAGACGAAAGAAGCCTGAACAAAGACCTGTTCGCTGGACAGACGACGATATGATAGTTGTAGAGAGACCATTACGGAAAAGATCGGGCGCACGAAGAAAGAGACCATCGCTTGATAAATGGCCTACTTTGAGTGAATTCAGTGACTTCCCCGGTAATCACGAAGTATTCGTAGAAGATAAAATATATTCACCCGTTCCAGTCACCACAGTTAGCATCCATGACGTTAGTCTACATGAAGTAATACAAACGAATTTGGACAATGCTCGCGAAAAAACAGGCGGTACAATACCAAATATAAAACCGGAAGACCCACACTCGTTTAATTCTCGAACGAAAGGCGGCACGCATAATGAGAAAATTTCGAAAACTCAATTGGCTGATGACAAGTCTTTATCAGAGTTTTCTGTGGAATTAGTTAGCGATTTAAGAGCTACAAAACTCAATACATACGAAGACCACAACTCTAAAGACCATAGAGACTATAAAGACAAAGGTTCAACTGTAAATAATGAACAAAATAAAAGCCAGGTAAGCAAATAGTATTACACAATAATCAAATATATCAATAAGGTTGCCACCCTCAGTTACACGAAGCTCTATGATGATCACAGGCCTTACCCAAGATTTCAACTTTGTTCGATATTGTATTGTTTGCATACTACATATCTTTCATTTTGGTCAGTCAGTCTCATTCCCTCATCATCTGCCCATGTTGTTGGATGGTTTAATCCACCACTTTCTTGTGTGATCAGTCAAACTGCTGTCAAAAACCTACTCACAACAACAGGAACGTAACAAACTTATTTATCTGTGATCTTTCGTAAAGTGGAGATATTATATAGGACTGCAAATTGACTACCATTTTAAAGGTCTTAATATCTCTTTGAAATTACTAATACAATTGTCATGTTATAGGGCAAGAATTGGTTAGCTTTGATATATTGGGATTTGCCGGGTTTAGGAAATATAACCGCTGAAGAGAGAAATACGAGTGATGTAATTACGTTTTTCCCTAAATATGCTGCAACTGAGAAGCTTAAAAGTGCCGAAAAGATGGAAATAAAAATCAAATATAGTAACATAGCATTACAACAATGCATGGAATTCATCTCAGCTTTAGTCATATTTAAATCTAAAGACAAGATTTCATTTAGTCGTAATGACATGTACAACGACATAGCGAAAACCAATGAAGAGCCGCCAGGCAGGATGATATTAAAAGGGTGTATAAGTCGATAATGATAAATAAAACAATTTAGATGTGTCTAATAATTAAAACGTAGTTAATCATTATAGCAAGTATTGGTTTTTAAAACAATTGCTTTAAATGCGTATTTTAACAGAGTTGTTTAGCAACTACTAGAACAACTATTAGAGTAATTAGCTTTGTGCCCAGGTTAATGAGTCCAGCGGGAAGATTTAACAAATTCGCGACTGGATTTATATTATCGTAATTTACTAGCGGCTTATCTATCTGCAATGATAAAAGCCGCGTTCGTATCTTGACGCCATTAACGTCATCCTAACCTTTTTTTAAAATATTTATAGCGTAATTGTAATATTAATACTGTTCCATTGCTGTCTGCTGATTATTAGATGTTATTTATAATAAAACCATCTATAGGTGCTATAATCTTTGTACACTTAACACACACTGTTTCACATTTAATTAATATAATACTAATCCTTCTTTGCGATACATTTCTAGGATCCTGTGGATCCATTAACTCTAAAAGACATACTAAGGAGATCGAATGGAACCAGTCTGAGCGAAATATTACAACAGCACAATCTGTCTCTGGCGGATTTGCTTCATGGAAAAGAAAACGCTGTGTCTATATTTAAATCACAAGATTCCCTCGAAACTCAAAATAAAAATCCTTCCGAGATAAGAAACGATTTAATTGATAAAGAAATAGAAACAAAACCAGATATTAGAGAAGAATCAGAAGAACAAATATTAGTGAACTCAGAAACGAAATATGCTACAGAACCAATAACCAACTTCTTTACCACGACCGAAATAGTTCAAGAGAATAAAAATGAAGCTCAAGCTTTACCTACAACTACAGCGAAACCACTTGAAGAAAACATGCCTAAAATATCAACCAGACGACGCTATCCACCGGGGCTACGTAAGAAATTGCGTATGAGACCCGTATTAAATGTCACTAATTCATATAAGGGCCAATTAAGCAGGGATCTAATAGCGTTAAATGCCAGAAAATACTCACACCATAGAAGAATCACAAATAAATCTAAAGAATGGAAGGACATATTACCATCTATGAGACAACATAATGCACACAATGATAATAATGACACGACGGTGCACGAAACAACTACTGTAACAACTACACCAGAAGAAACAACAATGATATCATTTGAAATTGAAAACAACTACAGTTCGTCTGAAAACATTCGTCCACAGTTTGAAATAGATAAACTTGAAGATATTAATATGGACGCCACAGAATCTATAGCACCAACAGAAACAACTACGGAAATTCCTAAAAATATAACTGAGAAACCAGTGGCTGTAGTAACTATGGCGAGACCAACAGCAATATCTTCAGGTCTAAGACGTCAAGCGTTTAATAACAGATTGAAGAAAAAACGCCTAAAACACAAAAACTCGACGACTGAACCACCACAAGATGATATCATAAAACATCTGTTCGGAATGGGTAATTTAGTATCATCTTCAGAATTCATTGCAAGAACTCAGGAACCAAGAACCACAAAAGATGATAGTAACGAATTTACCGCTATAGATGATTTTGTGACTACCGAAAGTACAAGTCAGACAGACGGACCGATGCACGTGAAGATAATAACTACAATATTTACGACACCGAAATCGATAACACACAGCACGACAGAAGAAACAGCGAAAATTGAGATAGATGAAATTCTTAACGACACACTAAGTAAGTAACTAATCGAATCATGTTTCTCTATTTTATAAGTAGTTTTATATTTTAACTAATGGGTTCTTGTGCTTTAAACATCCAATTTAAAATATAATTAGAATAATCACTCCAAAGTTTGTAAAGAATTTTACTTTTCTAATGTTATTTTATTATTTTTAGCAAGTGCAAAACTGTCGCGTATATTGAAGGAAAGGAACATGACTCTAAGTGAATTAGTGGAACATAGAGAACGTGGATCCAGCCATGTACACTTGGCTGACATATTCCACAACGCATCGAGAGAACCTAATCCACCAGAACCTTTCCTGTCTAAATCTCTTTTGGAGCCGATATCAAAAGAGACTTATCCATTAAGGGCTATTTTGGAAGCCAATTTGCATGATTCAAATGGCAAAGTAACGACAATTGATCCAACTTTTATTAACAATATCAACATACCAGTTATAATGGACTACCGCAATAACGTTAACGAAAATGCGGAAAACATGGGTATAATGTCACTGTTTAACAATTTTACCAAAAACACGGCAGAAACTACTTTATCGCCTGATGTTGAAGGAAATAATCATAAAGTATCAGAGATTGTTCTAAATGCAATTAATGCTAATGACACGGTTCGTGAAAGTCGAGTGTTAGGCGAGACTCAAGACGATGTTGTTAGCTGGAATGAAATATTTTCTTTGATGGGCAAAAGTCGGCATAATGACACTGACGGTATTTATAACTCTGCCCTTATTCAGTAATTATATTAAATATTACATACGTAATGAGAATTAAACGTTATCATTCCTTTCAATTTCAGAACCGTCCTCAGACCAACCGTTTAAAAAGATCACAATAGAAGAAGACGCCGACGGCGACGGTTTAATAGCGTTGGAGGATTTGCAACAGCTCAAAGATTTCGACAGCAATATTGCACTAGATTCCAACGAGAAGTTAGAAACGGATACCTTCCAAAAGAAAGACCAGCAAAAAGGTATTTTAGACAAAATACCAATTCAAACTAAATCTGTAACAGTTGCTACTGCGAGTATTGTCGGATTAGCTATGATACTATTCTTGTTGACGTATGCTGCTTTCAAATGGAAGCAGCAAAGGTCAATGATTCGTAAAAAACGCAGTTTCTGTGATGAACGGATACCTACACCTATATTCGAGAATAGAAAAGGTCATAAGAATAACAGTAGTAGTCGCAGTATTAGTCCAATGCTGCAAACTTCGAACATATATACATTAAATACACTAGACTCACAAAACGGTAAAGAATCACCAGATTACATGTGGGATTCCTTGAGAAAACCATTTCAATGAATATGTAATATAAATCATTTGTTTGTTATAGACTGAATGGAGAGTTTGATTTAATTAGTGTAATAATGTAATATATTAGCTAATATTGAAAGATTTCTACAATAATAACATGATATAAGAATTTTTTAGTCTAATATTGTGGAAAGGGCCTTATAATTTAAACTAGTGACCTGATATTGCTTAAGATTTTTATAAAATAGATCAATATTTAATATTAGACTATGTTTTAAACTGTATTCCTATTAATTTAACTATACAACACAAGTAGATGTAGTAAAGGGCATTTATCATACAAGGAACAACTATTCTAACCTTGTTCCAATATTGCCGATATTGCATATCTGACTAACAATATTAAATCATAATATTTATTTGAATAAATTGCAGTATTATGCTCTCAGTGCAATGTGACATATCAAATACATTTTTGAGTGTTTTCTTATTTTTTTAGATTTTCTGTGAAAATAAAATGTAAGACTAAAAATAACTAATTTTATTTATGTTACCTGTAGTTGTCATAAGTGAATACATCTTGAAGTTTCTTAAGCACAGGTATATCCAATGAGTGGATTTTGTTGTAGAAGTAGGCATACTGCCTAGCAATGCTTCTGTAGAGCTTGAGCGATGACTCAAATACAGGTGATGGCTGGAAACAATGATGTTTACATATTAGTATTTTAGAAAAGGTTCTCCACCTAATTGTGTATATGAATCAATCATATCGATGAAATAATGGTAACTAAGCCATTATTTTATCGAATCACGCCATCACTGCAAATGCATTGAGCTAGAGCTAAATAAGTGATATACAGACAGATTTTAAGTATAGCTTGTCTTCGTATCCCTTGATTTGACATATTGCAATGAATATGTAAAAGTAGTAATAATTAAAAGTGTTCTTGGTAACCCCAGCAGCTAAGGCTAAGCTCACGTCCAGTGCCTTGTCCTAATTATCTAGTAAAAGTAACAGTAAAAATAAATGAAAACAAATAATAGATTTTATAAATACTTACTTTCAGTTCTGCAAGTTCTTCAGCAGTGAAGTACAGTATAGTAGAGTATTTTTCAGGAAGTATGTCAATGTATGGTTTCCAATATGATTCTGAAAATATATAGAAATAAAGTTACAAATAATTTATTTATTTTTATAATTCAAAGATTTCATTCATAAAAATGTTCTAACCAAAGGTTTAATTCAGCAGTTAAAATAAACAATTAAAACTGCAACATTTTCTTAAATTATCCAGGTAGGCTGTCAAATTTCCATATTATGTTAAGACTTAAGGGTGTATTGCTTGTACTATTTGGAAAGGATTAGTAGCAACAATAGCCAAAACGTTTCAATTACATGGGGCTATAAAATATGGCTAAAATAGACATGAATGTGGGTGCAATATGCTTTCATATTGGATGTATATGGGGAAGGGTCTTTGACAATATACATAATGACTAACTTGACTATACAATATGTTCATCTGTGATACAATGTTTCATTAGTACAGGTGTCACCATTTCATGGTTTTCTACAAAACTGTTTCCACATAATGTATTTTCTTCTTATGATTATACAATTGTAATTTTATTGAAAGAACTAATTATTATTGAAAAGAAAATGTGTGAGATGGATATTCTAATTGTAGAATTTTTCTTCTTTAGGTATTACATTTTTTATACACTCAAAATCACCAATTAATACAAAAAAATACTGGCATTGAATACTGGAGTAGGAACTTTTATCCTACTACTATTTGCAATTGGACATACTTTCTGGAAAACGTTCCAACCTTTATATTTTGAGATAATCGTGATTGAAGTTCAATCCCGTAATGCTTTTTCATACATGTGGGTTGGGCTACTAAGTCATGATTTCATATTTAGAGTGATAGTAGAGCTACCAAATTTTTCCAGCTAGTAAATAGTAACCCTGTGACTAATTTGCTAATAATAACTCAATTTTGACCCGAGTGTGGGTTGGATTGTTTTTCAGAAAGTATGTCCAATTAACAGTGTATATAAATGTTCTTATTAACATTCATATTTGCATTTGTAACACATGTTTTCCATTGAAGTAATCTCATTACAGAAGTCAAACTTTAAACAATCAAGTTAATTGTGTGTGTACTGTTAGACTTAAAAATTTAAAGAGCAAATCATTAAATTATAAGTTGTATGATTATTAACAATTATTTTTGAGTTTTCTTAATTTGTTTTGATGTCAAAACTGCTATAACTACTGTTGGTACTATAGCAAATTTTGTATTTTGTTTTTCTGTTTATATTCATGTTCTTGAAATAAAACTATATATTTTATAAGATAGGAAAGGAAAATCATATCATATCAATCAATTAGGTACCTGTTATTTGTGAAATAATGTTTAATCAGTTAATAGTTAGCATTCAAATCTCAGTAGATTTAACAAACTGTGCCAGTGCACAGGTTGTTTTTAAAAGACCTGGTCATGATATCATAATTACAACAAGTTGTTTTAAGAATTATTATGAAATTATTCTTTTAAGCTTTTAATAGCTGGAATTGAGACACAATGGAAAAAAGCATTTTGTCAGCCCTGAGTCAGAGTGTAGGCCAAGTGATTATTACTACTACTCTAGGTATTACAAATGTATTATCTCTAAATTTCTAGTTTACAACAAGAAAATTAAATAATTCTTACCTGGATTATATTTTTCTAATAACAGGAACAGTGCTAGTGTTATATTTGGCATGTTCTGAAGCAGCGGATCAATGTTAATGAAACTAGTTAACTCTGACTCTTTAGCATTTTTCTCAGTCAACATCACTTTTGATGGTACTGTGAGTATCAGTGATCCTTCCTTAAATTCTTTTGTAGCTTTTAGACCAAGTTCATAACCCTTGAACGCCGCGATTTCAACTCCTGTAATATTGGGAAGAAAATATAAACATTAGGTTTTTTGGTAGATTAGTATGTACAAGGACAGGCTATTTTATTTGAATGATCATTTTGACACTATGTGACATTCATAATTATTAATACTCTTTAACGCGAATATTGATATTTTTGTTAATGGTTACAGATGTGATTCTCAGATGTTAGTTGACACAATTTAAAAAAATCTGTTAGTAAAGATAATGTTTATTACCTACACAATATTTTGGGTAATAGAGTAAGAAACTTACCATCAAGTTGAACCTCATTTTCACTTAACCACTTTAGATACTTATCAACGTTTAATTGCCGTTGGTTTTGTGGACTCTTGTGTTGGGAGATCTCTAAGTTTGTTATCTCTTTGATCAAAGCTTCGATTTCTAAATGGTGCTCCCAACTTTTAGTTACATTGGTAGAAGCTTGGAATATACTCGTCAGCCTCAACACCTTATCCACAAGAATCGCGAGTTCTTTTCGTTTTTGCTGTGTAAACTTGTTGTTTTCTTTTCCACCGTTCTTCTTTGTATTCTGTTTTGATTGTGATTTCCTACCCATTCTTAATTATCAATAAGTACTTCAAAGTAAATTAAACTAATATGTAAAAATATCTAAATCTATAACGTGGGAATATTAAGAGCTAAAAATAGGTCTCCAAAATTTTTGAAATGTTTTCCTTTCTCAAAAGTAAAATGACATGACATTAGGTATGTTACACATGTCTTACAAAGTATAGTTTTTCAATATGAAGCACTTTTATTTATTTTATCAAATAAATATTATTTTAAACTTAAGTACGTACTAGAAATACGTCTGTTTATACAGTTTACCTGAGATTACTGTTTTTTACATAATGTTCACGGTGAATAGGTACCTACCGATGAATGCCTAGCGTGTAATTATAATTACACATTTAACATTTAATTACTAAACCATGGGTTTTCTTATTCAATTGTACCTATACAATAGTAAGTACATAACGATTTATGAGTACCTAATAACAGCATAATCATAGATGGTTGTTATTGTCATGTTCGTGATAATTGATAAATTATCAAATAACGAACATGACGTAGGTACTGACTTTATATTAATAAATAACTCTATTAAGTTCGTTAAATACGATATTATAAACCTGGATGGCATCATTTTGAGTGATAAAATTAATTAGTTCCGAAATCATAAAATGTATTAAATAAACTAGAATTAAATTTAATATTAAGTATTTTCGAACAAATTATTAGGTATTTCCCCTTCTTCAATAATAGGTTATAAAGAAATCATGCCTGATGTATACAGTGCTTTATAGTCGCGTTCCGTATTCACATTTCACATAGCAATTGATATAAAGCTTATGAAACAAACGAAAACATTAACTACACTCGTGTGCAAGATAGTCGACGCAAGCTCCAAGTGCGCATAAAAAGCTACTTATCTCAGAAATCAGTTTATTTGGCTGTATATTATAAAGTTTTGCATAATTAAGCAAAAATATTCTTAAATTCGTCTTAGACTAGCGACATCTATCGTGTTCAATTTTTTAATAATAAGGAACCCCGTAGTAGTAGTTCCTAATTTATCCGTATTTGCGCTAAAATCCCTTGTCACTTTACCTGTGATTAGGGTTGCCACCTTTATTTTGGACAAATAGAGTATATTAAAATTTACAATCTGAGGGAAAACAGTAAAGTACGAGTTCTGAAAATAAATTATTATTTATTTAACTTGCTTTTTCGTTACCATATTATGTTTGTTAATGCTAATAAGATCTCACATATATTTATTATCAAGGAACGACTGAATCGGATCTTTACAATATATATATTTATCAAAATAGATATACAACAGTTTTTATTGAATTTAGAGAATATCTATAGCGTTGCTTTAAGTAAACAATTAAATAAAATCTGAAAAGTCAACATAGGTAAAATAAAGTAATATCGCTTACCTACTTTATTTTCCTAATAAAGTATAAAGTAGGCACGTTTACTCGAAATAACGTAAGTACAGTACTTTATTTTAAATTACGGTTGGCAACCCTATCTGTTATACTCGTGGTTATGTTCTTCCGATTTCGAAGGGACGTTACACAGAGTACCTACGTTTTATTACTTTTATTACCACATTTTCAGACTCCGTGCTACTTCTGAGAATTACTTGACCTTCCAATGCATTCGCACTTTGCCATCCTCCAAAAATCTGTTGTACAACTACGGACCCAAGGGACATCTTATAGGAATCTGGAATTCTCACCTACCCTAGAATCTCAACAAAACGTTATTTGACTGCGATCTTGGTACTGTGGAGAGTTAGCCAGTTAGACGGTCCATAGATTACAAAATAATTGCGCAGAAATGAGATTGCATAATAATTTATTATAATTGAACTATCCCTTCTCCCAGGTAACATAGCGCAATTACAAAAATTGCATGTTTAAAGATCTATGAGCCGCTTTATTTTGTTTGTGCAAAGGTATTGCGATTTCGGTGTGGTCACCAACCATGGTAATCCCTTTCATTATGTTGGAATTAATGTAGGTAGCGATAGCCTAATGGGATACCGTTGGGCTGCCAAGTAGGAATCTCGAGTTCGATCCCAAGGCTCGCTTTAAGAGGAAACACTAATGGCGAGAGAATTTAAAAATAGGTACTTGTAAAATCTATTGCTGTCGCGCAGTGCCATGGTATAGTATCATGAGCGCGATAGAGACAACTGCAGCTTGGACCGAAAATACCTATTAAAAGTACCTACACAAAATCAACGTTTTGTCTCCAAAACTTGACAGATTGAACTACTATTTTCATTAAAAATTAAAGAAAGACTTTGGCCGTGTTCCTATGTTTTCCTTTTTTTGTATAATCTAGTCAAATTTGTTTTCTAGATATTTGAACACAGCGGAAAATCTGGTCAATCTTTGAGGTTTTTGAAAGCCTTTGTGTCTCTTTTAATTATTAATTTATAAAAATAAAGAAAACCTAGGGAAATGCTAATAGAGCCCATACATTTTTTGGAAAAAAATATTGCTCTACTGGCATTATCCAGGGAAGAAACAGGAGACTACGTTTGTATGAGAAAACGGCCCTTGTGTTTCCTATTAACGGTGAAGAAAAACATCGTGAGGAAACCTGCATGTCTGAAAGTTCTCCATATTGTTCTCTTAGATATGTGAAGTCTGCCAACCCGCAGTGGGCAGCGTGGTTGACTATGACATCACCATTCTCACACTGAGACCAGTAGTAGGACAGTATAAAACTGGGCTGATATTAAAATGTAGGTAGGTCTTAGATTTATAAAGAGCTCTTAGTTGATAACGATCGTAGGTACCTAGTATAGTAAGTAGGTCAGCCTAGGATTCCGGATGAACCCATCTTTACACGCTTCTTTAAGCGTGAGTATCTTAGAACAACAATAATTTGTTAATTGTTCTTGAGTAAACATAAATTATTCCAAAGCTTTATGACCCGATGGCGCCAGTTAGATGCATTTGTGGTAGTAAACTCTTCTATTGTTTCTGTCCGGCTAGTTCCATGAAAACGAATGTCTTCACTACGCATATTGATCTCTTGTTCTTAATTTTTTTTTTTTTTTAAAGACATCTCCAGCACTAGCTATGTTGCCTGTTACGAAGAGGACTCTACAATTTTTTAAATAACGGATCTATAGAAAATCCAGACCCGAAACAATAAAATTTGCGGGTCACACATTTTTTTGTCTCGTGTGGGACTCAAAAATCACAACACTTGGAGTAGTGGCAGTGGCGAGGCCACCACTTTAACCATCCATTTATATCCTAACTAATAATATGAATGTGAATGTGAGTTTGTTTGTAATTTTTCACGCTAGTAGTTAATAATTATGAATTTATGAGTTACCTAGAGTTCATATATCTTACCTACCTGTGCATATGTTGAAAGGGAGCAGCTCCAATAAAATATGAATTTCTTAAAAGGTGTGTATAACAATATTATAATAAGTAGGTAAATAAACAAATAAAAACCAACAAACATATTTAGCGGATATGCATTCACGGCACATATCATCTGTACCTACTTTATTTACTCGACTAAGGTACCAACGAAAAATAAATAAACAAACAGAGTTTTGTTTAATAAAACGCCACGGTCTATTAGGCATTGATAACTAAACTTTGTTTGGCAATGACAGTGGTACAGCGAACACTTGGCACCGTCGCACTCAGTTCGTAGAAAAGTTATTTGAAATCGCCCCAGTTTTTGGGCCAAAAAAAGAATTGTTCTGTGAATTAATTGCATCTCAGAATGTGGCATAGCTGCAGTAAATTATTAAATACATAACTGTACTTATGAAATATGTTTGTAGATCCAATGATAGGTAACGCCATCTGTCGTGTCCGAAATGAAATATAACGCAACGTAAAGACATAATATTTATATGTACCTAAAAGCGCTAATTAATAGTAATTCATAGAATCAGATGCCAGTACTAACAAAACCCTTGTGGTGCAGGAACTTTACAAACGGTAAAACACTCATGAATATAAAGAATACCTAAATTTGGAATAACTACGTATCCCGAGAGCACACATTTTCATGCAGTATGAGGCAATCGAACTCGCTATCATCAATGAGGCGCACGATTCACTGCGTGGGCTATTGTGATGTCTTGACACATTCGCATAGAGCTCAATGATACCTGCACGAAGAATGCCGTCAAATGGTCTGCGATGTACCTTGGTAAGCACCGTGAGAAGATAGATATAATATATGTCTATACACATATGCTTGTACGAAGATATTGTTACAAAGTCGTTGCCTTGAATCAGTTGCAATGAAGAAGTTAGAATCTGGAGAAGAATTCTTTAACCATGGATACACGTACTTACTGCCTATATATCTCAGGGATAAGTAGCAGTTACATTTAGCTGGATATGTTTTAAGTCCCACGGAATTGAGGTCGAAACTATTGCTTGAGGCAAGACTATTATTAAGTAACTTCGGGATCCATTGCCAGGTTCTGTATTTTGAGAATTTCCTTGGAGAAAAAGCCTCAAATCGAACGAGACACATTCGCGCCTAGTGTTCGATTTGAGCTTATGATTGAAGAATCATAAGCGCAAACTTACGTTTATGTCATGGGTGTAACACACGTGTTTCTTATTTAAAATTTGCTCTGAAAATGTCAAGGCTTGCAGATGTTCTAATACTTATCTTATTTTATATAAGATAGTGCGAGGGTTTTTGAGACGGTTGAGACCACTAAGTCATCCTATGATTGATATGATTCATCTTCACACTATTCCCGATTTGGCCTGAGTGCAGTTACGAGTATCTTAATTTAAAGCTACTGTTGTTCCGTCGGGACTGATGGTTTCACGTACTATTTAAGGCTGAAAGGTCACCCTTAACCCAATGATATTAGATATAAACTAGTTACATCAGTTTCATAGTAATGGACGTAGAAAATTCATAAAATTTGTTACTGAGAACTGAACTTGTGTTAAATTTAAGTAGCACAGTAGATAGATAACAAAGGAGCTAAAGGAAATACATAACTATAATTCGAAATAAAAAACAATGTGCTTTGCCTGTTTTGCAAGGGAGAAATGACCCAATTGTATCTTTTCTGAGTATTCACTTGTCGTGCGTTAGTAACACGTCTACTTTGATCTTTTCTGTATATAAAAAAAATTATGTGGTGTCGTGGGACACCAGGTAGGAACGAAGTTCCTTCGGCTAATGTAGAATCGACACAAATTGCAAAAAAAGTCGTGCTCAATTCACTAAATAGAATAAAGAATATTCATTTATACCAATATATTTAAATGATTCCAAACATTTAAATATATTGGTCATTTAGTGATTTCTGATATCCTGGTATTATACACTACTCGCTTGTGTATGCGACGACTGTCGCGTCTGCGCACGTCTCATTTAACGGTTTTATTCCACGCACTTTTTTCCACGGATTTTTTCTTACGGTTTTACTATCACATTTTTTTCAGTTCGGTCGCGCAGCAAAATCCCTATCCCTTCCAAGCCAGCCGTAAGGAACTTCGTTCCAATAATTAAACTTTTTTAAAGGAAATTCCTTCGTCCTCATCCTCAGAATTGAACTCAGGATGTCGCGTTGGTTTATAGAGCTTGCAAATACGCGATTAAGCCCGTTGTTAAGCACCACGGATGTAAAAATACAATAGCACTACATAACTTATATCATCCATTATTATATATTAATTTATCAAATGTACCTACTTATGTAAATGAATCGGATGACATGTATTACATATTATTGTTATAGATATGTATTTGTTCGTGTTCATTGATGATGAATATGAGTCATAAATAATGTAACTATTATAATTATCTGGTTAATATGTAGATATTTGAACTTATAAATAAATTTGATTACGTCATTATTTGAGAATTGTACGTATATACCTACCGATCTAACATGTATGAACATGATAATATGTTTTTGTTTCTTGCTATATATTCGTGATATTAGTCAGAACTCGGTATATTATTGGTTCCTGTTATGGGTTATCGATAAGATCGGCAGATATAATAATAGCTAAAAGCTAGCAGTGATACCATATCACACCATTTACATCCTATTGAGATAATTTCTGAAGATGTTCAAATGTCGGTATGTTTGTTACGCCATGACGCGTATCTGTTGAACGGTTTTGGATGTAACTTCGCTTACAGATAGATCATACTCTGGAGTACACATATGATTATTACAGAATGCGTTCCTATTGCGCAGACAACGCCGGGGACGCAATAATAATATTATTATATTATAATAATAGCCCTGTATATAAACTACCTCACTGCTAGGCACGGGCCTCTTCTCAGTCTGAGAAGGGTTAGGCCATAGTACATGCTGGCTCAGTGCGGGTTGGCAGACTTAAAATTTTTTCGAGAATATTATGGCAAACTTTCAGACATGCAGGTTTCCTGACGATGTTTTCCTTCGCCGTTAAAGCTAGTGAAAAGTCAGAGGCACGCACGCCTCGGAATCAAACTCGAGTCTCTGCGTGGCATTCCAACGGTCTGCCATTAGGCTATCGCTGATTATAATATCGTGCATGCAAGCTAATAAGTTTATAAGACACAAATTGAAATTATGTGTATATAAGTAGGTATATAGCCTTCTTTGTTTAAATTTCCTTAAAAAAATCAATAACAGTTTGCTACAGATACTTCAAAATGCAAAGCATGTCACAAGAGTAAATTGTCCGTACGTTAAAATCAATGCTGTATTATCAACGTGAGGAGAAAACAAACAAGTAGGTACCTATAGGTGCTTTATAACTGTCATATTATTTAATCTTAGGTATAGGCTAGTGCTTGCTAGAAAAATAATTTCATATGTTGATGATAGTTTGACCACTGTTTAGCCTAAGTACGTAACTAAAACTATTTCATACAGTCTGCAAACAAATGCGGTGAACCAATCCTGCGAGATGCGGCCAAGAAGTGAGAGGAATCTGCTTTGATTAGCGGTTGCTTTAGTCTGGTTAGTTGGCACATTCTTGCATCAGTAGTCGAATGGTCGACAATCTTTATGTGTGTTTATTACAAAGAGATAGTAAGAAACTATGAATAGTGAACCCAGGCTTTCTTTTACTCTCTCCTTTTAAAAAATGCGACTCCAGCTCTAGGAGAAGCCTCTGTCGTAAAAGTTCGTAAAGTCTGACTTGACAAACGTTCAAACAACGGACTCAAATAACACCTAGACTCGAAACAACTATTTGTGGATCATACAAATATTTGTCCCGTGTGGGGATCGAACCTATAAAACTCAACGCAGTGGCAGTGGCTAGGGGGCCACATAAACCACTGTGTCATTGGTGTTGTCATTTCCCATGGCTTATGTTAAGAAAATCTCATACACATAGCGGACTCCACAGAAAGCCGTACTACACCAAATGACAAGAGATGGCGCTGTACTCAGTTACACACTAGGTACTTCATTTTATGACTTATATTGGCGTAAGCACCACGCAAGCGAAGTTTGTAGTACGAGGTACTACAAACTTCAAATATATCGTCTATTATCCCGACATCAATTACTAGTCGGATCGCAGCTCTCGAGGCTTGTTCACCTAACCTGACCGGCGAACCCTCTATTTATTTTAAGGATCATCACATCTCGTTTCTCCATACAACATTCTATGGATCCTATTGTAAAAAAGCGTTTTTTTCCAGCTGTGTCAAAATAATATCTAATATGCGTCAAATTTTACCCTAAAATGTATGTAAATTATTTTATAAAAAGTAAATTGTATAATATTTGCTAAGGTTTGCTTGCATCTAGTTACTTGTACTTTACATTATTATGTGGATAATGGCGCTGGTTGTGTAATTACTTAAATTGTTATAAGGTCTTTAAAGGTAATAGTATTAAGCTTTAGTACACAATTGTTTGTTATCCCAAAGAAAATAAAATAAATAAAAGTTTTAAAGATCGACCGAACTACATTAGCAGCACTGGGCGAAGGTGGTATATCAATAAAAATTTATCGTATCTACAATTACTCAGATTTATCAGGTAATAAGGAAAACAGTAGGTACTTTCCTGATGTGTCTACCAATCCATCAGGCTATAATAGTCCACTACTGGATATAGCCCTCCCCCAAAGAGCGCCATAGCGCCCTGTCTTCAGCTTGCCGCATCCAGCATCTGCTTGCAGTCTTTCGCAGATCGTTATCCCACCTGAACGGAGGGCGTCCTACACTACCATTACCATATCGAGCCTGTTATGGAAGAACATCGTAAGCGACAAAATGTAGGTATTTCACTTTTTTATCATAACAAACAGCTAAAATAATTTAAACCTTAATGCAAAAACTCTTAGATCCATATTTGCATAAATGGAAAAATTATTACTATAAATAAATTATATCGTAAACAACAAAAGTAAAAGTTTTATATTGAAGATAATTAAAAATTATCGTAACCGACTTATCGTAAGTAACGTTTGTCACTTACGATGAAAAATAGTTTCAAGATCTACCTTGAATCTGTGTTGCATTTAGTTATCATAATTATTGTATTGTTGATTTGTAGGTAATTCTTTTACCTGAATGTTTGATTGCCTATTTATTTAAATAAAGTAATGCTCAATATGACATTGTTATAATATTTAAATTTTATTAATATTTAAACAATAAGAATAACCTAAATTTGTAAATAAAAACATTGTTTCTGAGTAATAACTAAACACAAACTCGAAAAACGGTTCAAGTTCAAACTTGTTTGAAATGACGATTCCTTGGTGATAAGTTGAAACTTTTCTCTCGCAAAATAATTAATTAAAATAGAAAGTGCTGATTTACAGTCAAAAATTGTAACTACGAGCATCCATCTTGTAAAATTAATATTCAGTGCAGTGTGGACATGTAAGTATAATCTATATTTTATACCGCCTTGGTGGTATGTGATAAAATTGCTGTTGGCACACGTATTATATTTAAAGGTTTATGTTTCATTAACCGAATTCTGTGAATATGTATTGCTATTGAGATTTTTTTACCCGTCCACCTGGAAGGATGTTTCTATAATTATGTCGAGTGTTAGTATGTATGTATGTCTATGTGTGACACTCTGTAGCCTTAACATCTTGATGGAATTCGAAGTGGGATGTGTTAGTTTTAGATTTTGTCTCTCATTCTCGATATTGAAACTGCAAAACAAGCTGTAGATTAGAAATTGTTTTTAACCCCCGACGAAAAAAAGAAGGATGTTATAAGCGTAACGTGTGTATTTGTATTTGTGTGTCTGTCGGTGGCATCGTAGCGCCCAAACAAATGGACCCATTTTGCAGCAGTTTTTTTTTTGTTTGAACGATGATGTGATCGATCTTAGCTTTCATTTATGAAGATCAGTTCAGGCGTTTGAAGATCATCAGCTAATTACCTAGTTGCCAAAAACGTCTTACCAACTTTCATAGGCCCGATTGATTTGAAATTTGGCGTTCTGTTACTTTTAGGTACTTTCAAAACATGGCAACCTTGAGTTGATACTAGTAGTATAATATAGTAGTAGTGTGCGGAATACCCAACTTCTCAGCAACTGACAGCAGATATAGCGTGTTTGGGCTCATAAGAATAGTCTCAATGAGTAGGTGTTAGATAGATGATGATCGAGGCCCTATGGTGGAGATTAAATTAAAAATGTCTGAAATTGAGTTGGGGTTATATAATTTTTAATTTATCAATTATGTATGTATCGAGACAAACCAACATCTAACATACTTGTAACTTTTATTTGTCTTTCGATACAAGTAGAACAATCTATATTCTAAGCTTAATTGTTTTTCTTGTGGAGTTTTTGCTTATCTAATAATATCGTTCAACTACTCTATTCCGATCCTATACTCACATGGTTTTTGCTGCTTGCAAAGTTGTTCATCTGGCCAGCACTAACCTATCTTATGCTTTTGCGCTGTAGCATGATATAATAATTTTCTTTTCAGTATTCCAAAAAGTCACCATGAATAACGAAGACCAGGAAAATCTTGGAAATAATCAAGTGATCTTAGTTCCGTACCCAAATTCAGATTCAACGTATTGTAGTTCAGAAATAGACTTTAGTGGGACTAACTCTGATGGATCGTGGGTTATGCCAATGAGCAAAAAAGCAAAACGACTTTTGAAGTCTCCTGTACACACTGATACAGCATCTACATCTACAGCTTCTTCTACAGTTTTGCGTACATTCTTTGAAACTTACAGCAGTTCTACAGAAACGGAATCGAACGATGCAATAGGTGACGATGACGATATAGTAGGCAAAAAAGGATTTAGAAAGAAGCGCCCTTTACCAAAGCGATTACAAGCTAAGTCAGAAAGGTGGTCGGGTAAAGGTAAGAAAGTACATCCAAATCCGTGTGCAGGAAAAAAGTGTGGTAATAAATGTGAGATGAACTTTAGTGATGAAGATCGGACGAATATACACGAACTTTACTGGGGCTTAGGGAGTTCTGTAAGACAACGAGACTGCTGGCATCCATCGAGGAAACAAACGTTCGCCGACGAAGAGTAGAAAGTGGTAGTAGGCGATCAGTTTCGTATCGTTATTACTTTCCTTGGGGAGATGGTGGAAGGAAGAAAGTGTGTCAGCAGTTTCTATTAAAAACGTTAGGAATATCACAGATGACGTTAAGATACACTCTTAAGAATATGACTGCTTTGAATGTGTCTAAGGCAGATGAAAGAGGAAATTCAACACCTTCTAATAAATATAGTGACTCGATTATTCAAGCAGTTAAGCAATTTATTCAAAAACTTCCAGCTGTGACGTCTCACTATTGCCGCAATAAAGGAAATAAGTTGTATTTACCTTCCGAGTTCAAAAATTTATCATACCTGTATAATAAGGTTTATCTTCAAGATGAGGAAATTAAGGAAATTGGTTCTGTGCAGAAACAAACCTTCAAAAATATTTTTAGGAATGATTTCAACATAGGGTTCCATTTACCGAAAAAGGATAAGTGTGAAATGTGTGAGCGCATAAAAAATTTAGATAGTACAAGTCAAAATGATGCCATGAATACGGAGGAGTATAAAAACACGTACAGGAAAAGAACGCAGCCAAAAATAAATTTTTAAATGATCAAGCTTGCAGTAAAAATTCTGGTGATTTTCTGTGTGCCAGTTTTGATCTAGAAAAGGTCCTTACTACTCCACACGGCGACAGTATAAATTTATATTATTCAAGAAAATTGGCCTATTTTAATGAAACTATTTACGAAAGTGGAAGCAGGAATGGGTACTGTTACTTATGGCATGAGTCTGAAGCCAAAAGAGGCTGTAATGAAGTTTGTACGGTTGTTTTCAAGTACTTGAAGTTAATTGATGAGCAGGGCAAACACTCGTCTTTAGCTTTGTACTGTGATAGTTGCTGCGGTCAAAATAAAAATAGACCAATGCTTTCGATGTTGTCGTACTTCATATGTAATGTTGCAATGTTCATTGAGGACATAACTATAAACTTTTTAGTTCCAGGGCATACAATGATGCCGGTAGATTCGGTACATGCCACTATTGAATCTTTCATAAAAGGAAGGACAGTTTGGGCTCCATCCCAATGGCCCACATTAATTTCAAATGCCAGAACCAATCCTAAGAATTATGAAACTATAATGCTAAAAAATGCTGACATCTTAGACTGGAAAAATTTTGCAGATCTCTATTTACCAAAATCGATTAAAATTCCAGTTAGCAAAGTAAGGACAGCTTGCTTCCAAAGAGCTGACCCAAAAAAAATTCGGCTTGATTATGGCTTTTCTGCTGATGCCGAAATTCAATGCGTGGATCTGAGTTTTTTAATAAGATCTCGACAAAGTCGACTGCGCCTCCAGGCACCAACGGCAACATACTCGGCAAAAATACCTATTGCGAAACCAAAGTACATGGACCTTAAAAAAATGTGTGACAAGGGTATAATTCCTGCACAATATGCGCAGGAGTATCTTACCTTACCTTATGATGGTAATACTAGAGACTTACTACCGGAGGAAAGTGATGACGAATGATTTATTATACGTGTTATTAAAAATTTATAGTTCAAAATAAAAATTGATTTATACATATATTTTTGTTTTATTGTGAGGATCTGATATGATACCCGATATGGGAGAAACATACAGCAAAATTCTATAGTGTAACATGAATAAGTAGACTAATTATACAAAAAAATAATATCGTATGTGACGATTTTCGAACAACAAGAAGAAATCATGAACTTCGCTTTTATCTTAAGCGACCAAAGTACTCATTATTCGAATGTTTTCCCAACAATTTAATTGATTCTAAGTACAACCTAGCGTGTTTTGCAACATATACAAAAACCGGGGATCTATAATAACATATAACAAAATAATCACTAAATTACGTCTCCTGTAAAATTACATATCTGTCGCTTACGATGTTCTTCCATAACAGGCTCGATATGCTAAATACACAGACAAATAAGAAGTAGCTCAATAATCATGATATAATACAGTTTACTATATATTTAATTCAAATTATAGGAGTAAAGTCTAATCTCTCTAAAAGAGAAGATCATCCACAATCAAATCAAATCGGTCAGATTTTATTATACTATCAATTGACTGCGAGTCTTTGCTCAGAAGGTTAAGGTTACGCTGGAACCCGATGTTGTGTGTTGTGGCTTGACTATCGTCATGTGTTTTATCCTAAGTGTAGGTAGGTATAATAGTATAGATTCCGGTAACCTGGAATATTTCCGTCACGAAAGAGAGACCATATTTATGCCAAGCCACATTGAGTATCGTACCTAGTAACTAGTTGCGCCACAGGTATTGGAAAAGCACTTGCCATAATCTGCTAAATTATAGGCTGCAGTAGTCACATTAGCTAAAACAATAACGCTGTCATTCTGCGTCATGCATCCTGCTTCGCCTAACTGCACCCATTGTTCACTTTCACCAGACACGTCTTGTGCTACAATTTCTACTACGAAGGCTTGGTTTTTGGTATGCACTATTCTTCTAGGAGTTGCGACAATGTGTAAAGTGGTGCTGTTTTAAAGGATGGTAATTAATTTAGATTTAATGAGCAAATTTTAAACTCAATGGGACGTTCGATGTCTATAAGGTATTTACCGATTGTTGCATGAGGTTTTTACAAGGTGTTAATAATTCATTGTGGTCATATTTTCAGGTCGTAAAGTATTGGTGATAAATAGTTCGACGGATTACAAAAAAAACCTATGAAATCTTCAACCTTAAGTTTTTTCTAATATTTGTTTTTCCAAATAATATACACAATTTTGACCACAGTTGCGTGACAATATCAATATTAGATTTGCTCGTGCATTGCCAAACTAGAACCGAAATAGGGCATCAACTCCGCTGTCATTCATACTTACAGTAAATTCAAACTATTTTAGGTAGGTTACAGTAAATTTATACTTACAGTAAATAAATCTAATGAGAAATTCGCTTAAAACTTACAAAATATATGAACTTTCAAATAGACAAATATTTTAATGCTAAATATTTTGAAGAACTTTAGTTTACCATATACCTACTTTTGTGTTAATTACAGGGTCCACTAAACAACTTTACAAAATGACTACAACTAACTGATACGCGGTGTCCTTTCTAAAAGTTTCATCGACAATAAAATCCTAACTATATTGTACAGTCGTAGACTATTCGAGTTTGTAACTTTATCCGACAATTCTAGTAATGGTAACCACCTGAACATACCTTAAGGAGATCCGTATCTGATTTGTATTCGTATTTGGTTACTGGTTGATTGAGCCCTTATTCTCGCCGATGGTAATTTATTTCTACTTTACGGTTTATCTACGGAGATTTCACAGAACCACGCATAGTCAATGGAAATAGCGTTAAAATATGTAAATGTTATTCCCTGTTTAAATCACGGGTTTTAAACAGCGCGATTTGATGTTAAATATTAGGTACATACTATATCAATGAGTAAAAGCCGCTTAGACTTTTACTGTTGATGGTAAGAAATATGTCAACGTAGATCATAAATTAGCGATTGATTTTCTAAATTGCCTTAACCTATTGAGTCGCTGCGCCACACCGGCGGCCAGATACAATTGGGTTTTAATTATATCTGGCATTCCAAGGTTTGACAGGTTAATGTAATTTGTTTGAATGTAAAGTTGTTCGTATGATCTCGAACACGCATAAAAGCTTCATACAGACTTTAAAGTGTCAGCTTTGGTCGAAATAATACGACATTATTTTTATGAAAATTACTTGATCGCTATCTTTAATCAATAAAAAATCAAGAACTGTTTTAAATCGATGACAATTTTACTCTGATTATTTTAATAGTCGTTAAACTTACCGATTCCTTCATTGTCGGGTTATGGCGATTATTAATTGACTCTTTATCGTGTATTTTAATAACATTGTACTATTCAAATCCTTATGTGAGTCATTTAAAAGCTTACATGATTACGTCATATATAAAGTTAACAAAAAATATGAACATGAAAATGTCAAAGTTAGATCATTTGTGAGGATTATTATTGTTAGTTAGTTCCACAACAGATTAAAGATCACAAAATTTACATTTATAATGGCACCGTATTTATTCTGTACTGATTTATTAAAAGTACGTGTACTTCCTATACTTACTATGAAACAGTGTTGAATTTGAATGCATAATAATATACAAACATGTCATATGTACATAATATTGTAATGTTCTTCTTGCGATTAACAGTTTGGTTGCCAAGTCCACTAACGGCACTGGTATTCTGGAATGATACCTGTTTTATAAATAAAATTAATTCTATATTATGTTATTAACCTATTTTATTATAACGAGTGTCATTGTCCTCAAGATTAGTCGACACCCAGTTATAAGAGAACGTGCCCAGCCACACCCTGGTGTCGCCGTTATGATATCGTGAGCAATTCAAACGACTTTTATTCGCCAGACCTGGCGTAAGCCGGTTCACCAAGCAGTTTGACTTCCGAAGAACGCGTGATTAAGTTACATGTATGTACATTCATTTTCAGTACCTGTAACAAAATGTAAGGTATATTGGAAGTCGTCACAGTCGATCTGCAATATAGTGTAAATAATGCAGTCCTGACATCCTCTGCTTATAGATTAAGTATGGTATTTAAATCATAGTTTAGCTGTTGCTATTAACGCATAAATAAAACGGAATTTATTTCTCGTTGGTGAACAAAAACCATTCGAATTGTTCAAGTGTTTTAGTTATTCGAATGACAATTGGGGATTTTTGTTAGTTGTTTGATTAAAGCTCTGACAAATGCTGGAATATTTACACATAATTGAACAGCAATTGTGCCTGACCGCTGGCGGTCTGCTGTTACGTTATTGGCAATACGCGAGGAACGACGCATTATTATAATAAAAGGCAAAAGCTTTAAATAGTCGCAGGTTCGAATAATATCAATAAAGCTTGTTGGCACGACGCGATATAATAAAATCTAAAGAAGATAGGCAAGTAGTTAATGGCGTTGTACTCAATAATTGATTGCGGTTCGAATATTTGACAGAATTGCGCAATCAACGTTATACCGTTTTTTTTTTGTTTTGGTTTGCCTTTGATCGCGACCTCACCTGATATTAAGTGACGATGCAGTCGACGACGCAGCACGCTTACCTAGAAAATACCTATTCACTCGCGACTTGAAGAAACCCAGATTGTACTCATCGGGAAACACAGACTTAGGTTGCTTAGTTAGCGCAATGCAAATACAAACTTTCTTTGCCTATTCTATTGCGACTTTGGCTAAAGCGTTTCTCTATATAAATCTATACTAATATTATAAAGCTGAAGAGTTTGTGTGTTTGTTTGAACGCGCTAATCTCAGGAACAACTGGTTCGATTTGAAAAATTCTTTTAGTGTTGGATAGCCTATTTATCGAGAAAGGCTATAGGCTATATAATATCACGCTACAACCCACGGGGGCGGCGCAGTAACGATAAACGCGGGTGAAACCGCGGGAACATCTAGTATAATATAATCGAGTAAATGTCGTATCTCGATTCAACAAATGTCACAAGCGCTATTTTGCGCCTAAAGTTGTGCGAAGTTTATTACTTAGACTTTATGTTAGATAAATGGTGTATGTCTATAGCTACGGAGAGTGGGGTAAGTTAAGGTTAAAGCCTTAAACTTACCTCTGTCTGGTTACCGTATTTAAAAAAAGGCAAAGGCTGGTCGGTCAGTCGGAAGACGCTCCTGGGGCCTAGCCATCGTCTTTTAAAGTATTAGCATTGTATGTGCAGGGAAGAGACAAAGCTGTCTACCTTTGTAACACTCTGTCTCATTCCTTGAGCATACTATGTTTTATGAGATGGTGGGAAGGATATAGTATGAACCTTCAGAGATTCATTCATTTTAAGACTGACTTTGATAGCTAATGATGTGGTATATTATATTGCAGTCTTTGTACTATGTTTTCTCGGAAATTCAAGTTCGCTCACTGTCTTTTCAAAAATATCGCTTGGAATCAGGCCAGCACGCCCGCTATGCTTGCATTTGCATCCTACGGCATCAAGGTATGCTATAGAGCGATATAAGTGAACCTACCACAAGAAACCTCTGCCAAAACCACTTCAACTTCCAGTTTATTACTTGCAGAGATGACGACAATGATTATAATTCCGGACAAAAAATATTATTAGGTATAAATGTATGTATTTAAAAGTCAACGATCATTCTATTCAATAATAAATTCATGCCTCATGTATTCAAATCGCAATTCTAATCGATACGTAAAATAATATCAAAGCGTCTACCGTGGAATTCCTTCGCGACACACCTTTCATTACGAAGTCAATGCTAGCCCTAGGTTCTGTTCGAAAGTTTCTCGTCCTCTAATGTGTATAATATAGTCGAAACATTTTGTTGATTGAGAATTCTAATAGGGGCTATGAGCTCACAGATCGTGGCATACATAACAAACGCGTGAACTTTGCGCAAAGCTTCGTGCGTACTGTTTAATGCGACAATTTAACTATTAAATTCATAATCACTATCCTGATTTTCAATTAAGCTTAATGTCCACGTTATCACTCTGTTATTATCTAAGCAAATTGAATGTTGTCGGGTGCTTCGTGCCTCGAGGCGGTATGTTCAATATGGTGTTCAGGGTTCCATATATTTTTAGAAATGATGTCAGACTATCAACGTTTTAAGTTTAATTTTATAGAACAGTTGTCGACGGCGGGTTTTTCTGGATTAGTATCTAAGTTGTTCAAATTACCTACTTAGTTCAATGAAAACATTGACTGAATAGAAATGTCTAATATTGTGCGTGTAACTGTATATTGCAATATATGTAATGTAATTGTTGGTGATTTGAATTAACATTAACATAATATAATGCCTTTTTATCGCAAAGAGCTACGTAGAGATATCACAAGAATATCTCGACAGCTATGTTTATTGGAAATACAGCGTACGAGCTTTTTGAAGAATAAGCCTTCTAAAGAATAAACAGAACTGATAGTGAGAATTCCATGTGAAAGTTGCTTGAACTCTTCACAAAGTGGTAAATACTAATAATGGACAAGTAAGTTGCGCATTGGATTACCTAACGTGAGAAATTATTGTTAAATCAGACACATACCTACTCCGAGTCCGCACGCAATACCTTATTTACCATATTAGTTTTGCTTGATGTTATTAATTATACATACTGTTGAATTTTAATGGTACTTTGGTTTTGTTACTATATACTTTAATAGCATCAATCGAATGGACAAACGGTGACTCGCCAACTCACTAGATGGGCCCCCTGAATAGCCACGATAGGCATACAAGCCAGCAGCAGAGGGCAACACCGGTGCGAGCGGCTAGGGGTGTCGATCGGTGCGGCGCCGGTTTCATCATCACGGGTCTCGTGAAAACGGAGACCCGGAGCGGGTTTCCCCGTAGTTATGCCCTTGAAAATGACACTTCCACCTTCAAGCATGTAGCTCTAGCGGCCCACCTCTGACCGGCCGATCAAGGCAAGCCAGAGTTGAGAGTCCTACGGGCGCTCTTGAAGTTCCACCCCAGCCAACCAGTAAAGGCAAGCTGGGGACGAGGTCTTCACCGACTCTCCGAGGCATTCAGGACCACAGTGTCGCCACTCACATTCAGCTCGCCACAAGCTGCCCTGCGGTTTGTGCGCTTTTATTTAACCTGGTGATACATTTTTGTTTATGTCACAAGGCGAAGGTGGTAGTTTAAAAGTTTTTTAGTTTAGTGTACTGTGCCCTCCGGTATCGCGTTAGTCTCATGAGGAGATAACGTCTGTCCCAGAGGGGTCTATTATTATTATTATTATAATACGGGGATTATTCTTATATTAGAGTGTAAGATATCTTAAAATTAATCTACAGTAATAGTAACTATTATTTATTCTTGTTATTATGCTATAGGATTTCAGATCAATTCGACATAAGTTGTACAATCTGCTGATGCATGCGTTTTAAAAGTTATTGTCTAGTGGGAGACCGGGACGGCTACGCACAGGTCTCAAGCTGATCCCAGGGCATTTCGAAGTTCAAGTAAGCAAGTATTAATTACAACTCGCTTTAACTGCGAATAAAAGGAAAACAAACTTAGTAAAACTGCATGTCTGAAAGTTATTAAATATATGAGAAGCCTGCCAACTCACACTGGGCCAGTGTGGCCTAACCCTTCTCACATTAAGAAGAGGCCTGTGCCCCGCAGTGGAACAGTTTATATACAGGGCTGATGTTATTATTGTTATAATATGTTATCCACAATGTCGTTCCCGATTGCCATTAAATAGTAAATTGCCAAGCTCATCCGTGTAAGTGTAGTACTTACTTACACAGACTTGGCAATTATACCGTACGTAAGATTATTGTTTAATATCTTGTGTAGTTGCTATGTATGTAAGATTTACAGTATTTCCTAAAGCTCCGTACTTACATTCAGTATTACTCGATAGTTTTACTCCAAAGCGAGTAAAAATTAACGTGTGGACGGACCGCAAACGTCACAACTCGAAGGCTCGCATCGAGCCGGTTCGATGGAATCAAATAAATGTAATTTCCTTCGCACCTACGCAATGCGAGCAAGTCAAAAATACCTCCTTTTACGTTTGTTTTTTTATTTTCTTTAATTCTTTTATAATTAAGAATGGCGAGACTTGCTTATTGTAGCCACTGTCTCCTTTGTTGAACAGACATCTTTTGGCTCGAACTGTTCGGTGAATACTGAATGTCGCGCATCGCTCGATAGATAAATGCTGAATGTGTGGACGAAAGATCATGCCTTGATTTTTACTAGACGTGTTTGCTCGATCGAGTAAAACCGTATGTTGTCATCTTTTACGCTGACAGCTATAGCGCCACTAGTTTTTGCGATATCAGCAACCAGGGAGTATGATAATTCTGACGTTGCAACATTCATTCTTCCATACTAATAAACTACGGTACCTAACAGCTTAGTATCAGTAATTTAAATGAATACCTTCGAATCATTAACAAAACTTAGTGTAAACAGATATCTCAATACTTTAGGCGTAACTATTAGCTAACTAGAAAAGAGTGATAGGTATATTAATAATGAAGTATTTTAAATTATACTTTACACAAATATATATATAGAAGCCAATCGTCCTTCTTTTAGAGCCCAAATTGTATTGAAGATAAGGTTTTTTTTATACAATTAAGGTGACAAACAAGTATACGGCCCAGGTGGGTCACTTACCATCAGGTGATGGTAAGTGGTAGCCTAAGGACGCCTGCAATACAAGAGACGTCACTTGCGCGTTGCCGACCCTTTAGGAGAAAAGGAAGTGGGACAGAGAAGGAGCGGGAAGGGGGAAAGAGGGTGATTGGGCCGCCGGCACTCTCTGTCACCAAACGAAACACAACAGTAGGAACACTGCTATTACACGTCGATATTCTGTGAGAGGGTAGTACTTCCCCGGTCGAGCCGGCCCATGCATGCTGAAATCAGCGAGGCTCTATCTATAATTGAATATAAAACAAGGGTGCTTAAACCATATACAGATGCGTAAATATCGATACTGCTGTGTTATTAGGCTATAAAGCTCATCTTGAACTCGATTGTCACCACGCCAGTAATTATTTCTTCTTCTTCTCTGTCGTCACACTCTTAGCAGAGTGGTCGTGGTCGTCATGACAGGGGTGACGGCAAGCTTCACAATTCGCCGCCATTCCTCTCGTACTGTTGCTTGTCTCGTGCATTCGTGGAGTGGACCATTAAGTGCAGTTTTAACTTGGTCGGTCCAGTAATTATAGTAGCCAATTATTATTACATACAATGGTTACTTACTAACTGTAGAAAACTCAAATTATAAGAGCCGACTAGGATGTGAGTTTGGTATTGAGATCCTGCGTAAGCGCAATAATCAGTCAAGAAGTTGGCAGTTCCATTGCGGAACCAAGACACTAAAAAACATCGAATAAAATTATACGTCATTTTTAAGTAAAGCTAGCTAAGTGTATTTAGTAGCATAAACTCTGTGTTATGCCTAGTAAACGGGAATAGGCTCTACCTATGCATATTACGCTGGACTTCAAACAATTAGCGATATGTAAGCATCATGAAATTATATGTATATCGATACATAATTGGTGGTTTGAAATAGCGTTTTCCTCGAACGATTAATTTTATTGACTCCGACCCAACTTAACTATAAGTGGCCAAGTTCTAGGTAGCCGCTATGTACGCTAAAAGACAATTCCGTTCTTAAATAATACACGAAGTAGGTATGTAACTTATTTGTAATCTGTGGTATTACTACCAATGCCAAGGTAAAATGAAATCAGACCTAAAAATATATTTACAGCTATGAAATATAGATGTTTTGTTATGCGTACAGAATCTTTTGGAACGTAAGCTACTTTATACTGGAACTTGTTCACGTGTCTATTTTGGAAATTGGAAGTCGTTTGCACTGGAATACATACTTACCAAAGGATTTTTTTTTAAATATTCTTGCAAGATAAAAAATGGGCGTACACCCCGGGCAATCGATATTCAAAATAAAACTGTTTTAGCTTTAACTGGCCACTGAAAAGTTGTATAGAACTATGTAGTTTCATACTTAGATTATTTATTTCATTTAAAGCAACTATATATAATTTTATTTTGAAAATGAAGCTACAAAATAATTTATGTGTGCGTTCGAGGTGGCCTTTATAATGTGTTCGTGAGCGGGATGTAACTACATTTGCCAACTCGCTCGCCAACCAATCACGATCGCCGTCATTTACCCACACACGTGCTACATCCATATACGACCGAGTTTAATTGGTTTCTTTATATGTGTGGGTATTAAGGTTCTGTGTACTACTACTATAAGGTTCCATACTGTTAAAATATTCTATAAATGCGTCTGTGATTGTGTTATCTTCTCTCTCTCTTAGAATGTAGCTGAATGAAAAACAGAACAAAACTCTTGTCCACAGAATCTAGGTTACTATAGTAGTATACATTATTGTATCTATGATCTAGGTTTCTAGGTGATCAAACAGCAACAGCAGCAAGCAACATGCAACTGCTAAAAAAACATGCAATATACCTACTACTCTTATTATAAAGTAGGTGCTTATAAAATATTTTTGTGACCAAAGTTGCGGACTCGAGCTAGCTTTTCATTATATCGATTTACGTAATGTAATTTACGCTATAATTACCATTTTTTAACATAGCTCTTTGTCCTGATATAAAAATTATGTTTTCAGTCCACGCTGTTTACACACATTCTTTTTAAATATAATGAGTTGAAACCGTCTGTGGAAGAAACCTATCAATGGGTCAACTCGTTACTTATAAATCAGAATGTTCGGATGTCAAACTTATCATCTTGGTAATCATCATGGCATCAAATTAAACTAAATAAAGACAAATTAATTATTAAACCAAATATTATTGTCAAAAGGCTGTTTATGATATAAACTAATAATATTCCAATATACGTTTTGATTCGGAAGGTTAACTTCTAATTAGCACGCCTTGGCATTTTACTTAGATGTCCCTAGTTCAATATTAATGTGCAAATAAATACATACAACACGGAACTTCTAAAAATGTATTGACGCGTCTTCTTAGCATAAAGCACGAAACGGCAAACATCATTTGGTATGCTTAACTTATGCATAAGCTAAGTAAGGAAGTAATAAATCATTCTTTAATCGATCACTGATTCATTTAGACTTTGTTAATTGCAACTACATTGTAGTGTCTATTTATATTACCATTTTATGAACAAATACGCCTTCTGTCTTAGAGTAATACCTAATGCATAATTATAGGACAATTGACAATATCTTCAGCCACTTTCAAGGCAGTGTGACGTAACACAAATGCTATAATTTCATCAAAAGCAACATGCATCAGGATTTAGTTTTAGGCATATAACTTCTAATACAGTCTAAAGTCTAAGACATCTCAACATCGAGTGCAGAATGTCTGTTAGCATATTTCGTACTTTCTATCCATTAGCAATAAATTAAGACGCAATATAAACATTGATTATCATTACAGGTGGTCGCAGAACTAACCTAATAATGTCGCCTTCGCATAATAAAGTCTCATTCATATTGTTAGCTTAACGATATTAAATAGACATAATAAACGTAATCGTATGCAAGACCACATATAGTTTACTTGTAAGGCCTGAGAAAAGTTTTCCATTAATAATCTGTACAGTGCGAATTGTCACGTGCCACAAAAGAATAGGTAAAATTTCATATATGTTTCCTCATTACCTGAAACACAATATTGCAAAATGTAATCTACCATTACGAAATCTCATAAAAATTTCCTTCTAAGCTCGTCACAGAGCACTCATACATTTCTACCAACCGGACTTACGCACTAAACTAAGCACGTTGATTTTACAGCTCACTTTCCATGTCATCTTCATTCGGTAACAGCTATGATGTCATTGGTGACGTAGAACATCTGACGTTCTATCTGCGGTAAGCAATTCAGTGATGTACGACACTTTTATTATATATCGATATCGACATTGGTTTCGAACATTCGCGACTAAATTGATGTATGTGACGTTAATATTTTGTTGTAAGTTTATTTTTAACATATCGATCGCGTTGTATAACATGATATGACATTGTTTAGTGACATCATTGTAATATGTCATTTAGGCGACTACTTGCGTTGCGTATGACAGCGTTAGCCTAGTGGGAGACCGTTGGACTACCACGCAGATGTCTCGAGTTCGATCCCAAGGTGTTCATCTCCGACTTTTCAAAGTTATACGCGTATTAAATTGTTAATTATCGCTCGCTTTAACGGTATAGGAAAACATCGTGAGGAAACCTGCGTGCCCAACAGTGAGACAGTTTAATGCAGGGCTGATATTATTATTATTATCTACTCTTTTTTGCTCTTGGAAAATTTTATTCGTATGTTTCACGTTTTGTCGTGGGCTTATTGCGTAGTTGTATGTGACTCAATGCATATCCACATTGTACACTTTATGTTCTACGTAATTGGTGTTAGTGTTAGTAATCACTTATGCCAATGCGTCCAGCGTCTATAAAATGTCGGCTCAAGTTTCAGGTGAGTTGATTTATCAGTTATCTGAATTAAAATCTTAAACGCTCGATGGAATAGGTATGTACTGTTTTGCAGTTCGGTGAGATCTTAATATTAGACGTATCGTTACCAGATAAGCCTTAGCTTATTTGCTCAGCTTGTATACGGTTTATACACGATTTATAGAGATTATCGATATCATTAAGCATGTAATTTTATTGGTACTGCTACATTATCATTGCCATGTATGTCCAGCTGTTAAAGTCTTACGTAGTAGTTAAAATCGCCCGTGACTTTTGTAAACTCACGTGATTTCTATTCCTTCGCTCTTTACTTTTGTGAGTAATATCCAAATAATCTTATTGATGCTGATCATTTTAATTGAAGTTTAACTCTTATTATATAGCTTCATTACTTATCAATAATTCTGCCAACGTCGACTATATGAAATAATCACAATATGTTCTTTGAGGATCGGAAATAAATTGTCGAGTCGCGTAGTTCATATATCTATATACATGTATGTTATTGTTATTGCTATCAAGAACATATAATATTGTGTAACTCAATAAGAAGAAGTGGAAAGCAATGTAACATTTAAAGTATAAAACATAATTATATAGCATAGGAACATATTTACAATATTCTTTTAAACATGTTAAAAATACTTTTTGTAGAACAACCATTTCTATGACTTTTTTGTATTAGCCACCAAAAATGTCACAAACATTGAAATTAAGGGCTTAGAGAACAAAGTCAAACAGATATAGGTAGTTTTAAGTCGTAAAGTAAATTGTGAATGTCCGTATCGTTTTATGCGTCGAGTTATACACTTAACGCATGCGCCAATTGAGTGGCTTTTATTGTACAAGTCGAGAAAGATTTAGGAGATTATTCAACTATGTTTTGGCACAACATTGTTCCATTTATTTTACATTGTATATAATTATTGCATTAGCCAGCTATTATATTCTATGGTTGGTCATCCAAAAATGTAAAACTACCCAGATATAATTTGTTCTCAAACATCTCTAAAATGTCGTCAACCAATCAGCGTATCTTAGTACAATGCTAAAAATAAGCTTCTAAAATTTCACAACGTGCTGGCTTCTGTCAGTTCAGAAAAAATTGAGCAACGACTCGTTTACGAACATTGATCTATTCAATTTATTAGTAATAATAAATTTTATAATAATCAAATAATATGATACGTAAAGCCACTAAATACGTAGTCATATAACTTTTATTCTAAATGATATTATATTACTTCATAATTCTATTTCTATAGCGGAAGTGCAGTGAGTATGGTCAGTGTCCTACCGTATTTTAGATGGTAAATCTCCTAGATCCACTACGTTATGGACCCGATTACTAATGTATTCCTCGCAAATAATTACAAAAATTCTAAAGCATATTAAAAGCCTGGCAAATGAAGGCCTGCATAAAGAAAATGATGTGTGCATAATGAGTAGGTATTTAGAAACTATCTAACTGCTGCCTCGTAGGTCAAATAGCGTAAGCGTAAGCGCATGCTGCTTGTGCGCGGATGCCAACTATGAGATATAGGATTTCATTGATATAAAGAGTGTAATTGGATTTTCTGCTAGGCAATTTCAGGAGCAACATAAAGTTTGGAGTTGTGCCCAATAGAGTATTATTACACTTAAGCGGTGTTTGATTTAATATTCTGCTATTGAACCTGTAATGCACTGCAATAGATGCACTGTATATCTTGTATCATCACAACTGAGTCATATCAAAGTATCGATAAACTATTACAGCATAGATCTGTCCAATCCCTATTACACGCGAATCATCGACTCAATCACGAAACGTTACATCATCGAAGGATTGAGTCATGGTCACGACCTGTTCAGCTTAGTCCTTTTGTCCGTGGGTTGGGTCCTTAGTCATCTTGTACCTACGTCCAGCTCACAGCCGGCCGCAATAGTTGTAAACAATTATGCTCTGACGTCCACGGTGATAAATAATTGTAAAATTGAACTGCATTCGTGTGCTGCCTCCGCAATCCCGATTGTGTTTTCATTGTTCACGATGTATGCCTACTCTAAATTTACCTATAGTAGGGAAAATATGCTACCTATGTAGAAAATCTACAGAGGTGGTATATTTATTTATGTATTGTGTAATGATTACACAAGTGATGCAGTGGTTTAAGTGGCCTTGCGGATGCATTGAGTGTAAAAAAGATGTGCGTCTGAGATGATTGTTCCGAGTCTGTGTGTTTTTTGTTTGTCCCTCAGCAAGCCATAATCGTCACATGGTATTTGATGATGGAAACATTTATGTGATATCAACACGGATTATACATTCTGTATATATTATTTTTATACAACTAAAGTGGCAAACAAGCAGCCCACCTGATGGTAAGTGGTCACCGTAGCCTATGGACGCCTGCAACACCAGAGGCTTGTACGTTGCCGACCCTGTAAAAACCTTTTAACACCCTTTTGGAAGAAACCCATACTGTAGTCTTGTGGGAAAATGTATATCTCTCGGTGTCAAATAGGCGCAAAGAATTGACAGGTATCTATAGTATCAACTGTTGGTCGGTTATGCTGTTCTTTGTATTTATACCAGCGGGGATGTTTACCAGTTTGAGATTAATTTGTAATAAAGCAGCATCATTTATAATTTTCTTTTAATAAAACGCCGCACTCGGAATATTTCTTGTGTCGCGGGAACTATACCTACAAAAATTCCAAAATGGACACATAATACACCCAGACTCGGTACAACTCCTTGTGGATTATGTAAATTACGTGTTCCTTCTATCACTTGACAGAAAATGTTCACTTAGCCCGACCCGAGTGTCGAACCCGAGCCCTCAGGCACAACGGTCGCATGCACAACCACTGCGCCACCAAGGCAGTAAGAAATTAGTAAAGTTAGACAACAAACACTTGTGTCAAGAAGTACGTAAAATCGTTGATTTCGAGTCTTATGAACATTTACGAGAGATCGAGAGTATAGTTTTGAACTTGGTCTATCAGTAGATTATCGCTGTCCGTTTGTGTTGCGGATGTCTAATAGCAGTCGTAGCGTCGAATAATTGGGGCCGTACCATTTCTTATGAAATTATTATGGGATTAAATATAATGACCACCAAAAATAGTAATTGCACATATGCTTAGTAAAATATATCATAACGAGCACCTATACGCCTTAAATCACTGCATTCCGTCTCGGAAGGATTAGGTTATGATAGGTTTCTTCTTAAACCCACCCAAAAATAACCCGTCGACTTATTTTGATCTCTTTGCTGTGCAATTAATATTGTTGGTATTAAAATGCGGTTTTAATTTTGGTAATCATTTACTATTTTTGACTATTATATTTTACTATGTCTGGTGATAAGTTAAACATAAGCCCATTATTATTGTACACAAGAGAACGAGACAGCACGGTACAAACTGTATTGTTGTGTCTTTTTTGCGATGCATAATAATAATTTCCAAAATATTTATTTAATTAGCTCCCAATATAACCTTTTTTAATTTCCAAAGACAATTACCGCTATAGGAATAACGCCTGTGTCGCGGGGGACTTTACATACTTTCAAACACCAAACACAAAAACCACACACGAACTCAGAATAATCATTTGAGAATCACACCATTTTTTATTTTATGTGGGATTTGAACGCACAACACTCGGCGTAATTGTAGTGGCGAGGCAACCACCATTCAACCATTACGCCATTTGTGTAGTTAAATTATGAACATCAACGTTTAACATCCTAGCATATACAGCCTTTGTTTAAAGAAAAAGCCGAACTAATCATTTAGGAACATGAAGATAAGGATATCATGTTAAACCAAATCAATGCATCTCAATCCTTACTGCTCATTCAACCAAGATGGCATCCCGTACTTAAAGGTAGATACTACTATCATTATAATAATATAATATACATAAACGATTAATTAGAAAACCACTAGGTGTATAAATAATTAATTAAACTAATAGACTTGTGATTTAATATTTATGATAAAACACCAATTAACTAACAAGAAATAGCGGCTCTTCCTGCACATAAACAAGAGGGTTTCTAAGTTACTTATACGGAGGATATAATCATTTCTATTACATTATACTTTATTCTTTACAAAAGACAACATCCGCATTAGTAATAATTCCTGTGTCGCAGGGGACTTTACAAACATTCAAACAACGGACATAAAGAACATCCAGACTCGGAACAAACATTTGTGGACCACACAATTTTTATCCTGCATGGGTTTCGAGCCCACAACACTCGGCATAGTAGCAGTGGCGAAGCAACCACTTAGACTATTACGTCATCCGTGCAGTCAACGTTTTAGAGTAGTAGAGCCTCGCTGATTTCAGCATGAATGGGCCGGCTCGACCGGGGAAGGACTACCCTCTCACAGAATATCGACGTGAAATAGCAGTATTCCTAAAAGCGTGATAAGGCCATCGTCACTAAACTGCTCTAAGACCAGACACGACAAATTCGTCAAATCTGAAGCACCAGCTTAATAAACTGCTATCATCCTGAACTTCTGCATATACGTTGACAGGTGTACAGAAACGGACATAGGCTACCTTTCATCCCGAAAAAAATACTGTTCCCGAGGAAAACAATAATAACGTTCTTATGTTAATAGATGGCGCCACGTGTCTTTCGAATCATGGTTGAATTATAATTATTACAAGCAGAGTACAACCCGAATTGATTGTCAAATTCTAAATTAACGCGAGCGAAGCCGCGGGCAAAAGCTAGTAAGCTAGTATCATAATAATTGTTCGATTTATATGTTTAATTTTAACTTAATTAAAAAGCTATTATAGTATTTTAATTTTTCTCTCGGTTTGGAGTCTTAGAGGTTGGAATTAGCAATTTGTTTTACACAGACACAAAACAAAAAATAAGATCCTTGAATGGATGTGTGATTTAGTAACTTTTATACTTTCGATGCATCATTTATAACTACAACTGTGCTTGTGACTATAACCAGAACAAAGTGGCAAAACATCAAGCGTTCTAAAAAGGTATGTACCTACATACTTAGCATGATCGCGTTAATTCCCGTTACGTAATAAATAAATGATTTGTGATTTCTATGTATGTAGTTGTGTGACTGACACTGAGTGCACTGACAACATTTTTTATCCATCTTCTATGATTAATAAAGCATTACTGCGTAGTTAGACCGCAGTGTTTTTCCTTTAGAACTTTAAAACTTTGTGAGATCTTCAAAACCGCTCTCACGTAAAGCCTTGACGGTACTTAAATAATTTTATAAGAAGCTTGTAAATCTTGATGTATTAGTCTAGTAAAGTAAGTCATCCATGCTTATTCATTTACATATTGTTTTATTTACGGCCGTGTTGGCATAAAATGTGTTACATCATAGTTTTATAATATCATGTATTTGTTTGCAGATTTTAATAACTAATCTTTATTATATTATGGTCGTTATGATATCATCTGTTTATGGATTGTAAAGGTCAATTTGTTGTTTTATTTTGGATAATAATAAAAATACAGAAAATAAAAGCTAAAATATTGAAACCTAATTAAGAAATCATAATTAAAATATTGGTATAAAATACGTAAAATTGTAATTAATTTAATTTAATGCTTTTCGCTTGCCAAACTGTATTTTCTATGTCGCTATTATACAGATTCGCATTCTATAGATCAAGACAAAATCAAGGATTTTTTTTGTTGTAATAATTGTATTAGAGCACAAGAGCTCTCTTTTAACGACCTCGGTTAAAAACAGTTTTTCTTTATTTCAATCTCGTTTTGGTGGCTCAGTGGGTACTGACTTGCTTTAGCTATTAAACACTTGAAAACACATTTAAATGTATAACGTAATGTAGATATTATCGTATACATAACATATTATCGATTAAGCTGTCGCTGCAAAATCGGCTAAATCAAAGTAATCAAAAATATTCGGATTCAAATCTCATCTATAAGAATTAGGAACACTCCAACAGCATTTAACTTAGGATAGTAATCAAGTGCACAATATGGTTTACAATGACAACAATGATAAAAAAATATAAAGCTCTTAGACACGCAGTTGGGACATGCAGTTGGGACACTGCATCCCTTCCGGGTTAGTCGGATCTGTATCAGCAGTTGTTTCAAATTTCCTTGAAGTAAAAGTGAAAACAAGCAAAGTTATGCATGAGATGAATACATTTTTGAGGATTCCGGCGACTGGGACCGCAATTAACTCGGACCGCGGTCCCAGTTGCCGGATTTATTTAATTTTAATATTTTTCTTCCGGCAACTGGGACCACTCATAAATAAATACAAAAATCTATTGTTCAAGCCAAAAGCAGTACAGTCAAAAATCAAAAATATAAACCGGCAACTGGGACCGTGGTTCGAGTTAATTGCGGTCGCAGTCGACGAAATCCTCACATTTTTGACTTTGATTTAAAAGAGTGTAAATAACTCTTTTATACGGTATAATTTTATCTATACCTATATCATACATTTAATGTAAGTTATAAGCTGAAAATCTTTTCAGATTTTAGCTATTTCAGTATTTTCAACATAGTATTTTCAATATAAAATAAATTATTAAAATAATCAATGTTATAGCAAATCAAATGAAAATTCGTAGTATCTTATCTTACCTATGTAGTCAGAAGCTACGAATTTTTACCACAAAAAATAAGACAATTTAAAATGATCTTTTACCAAAATCTAGTGAGATGCGTGCCAAGTAGACAATATGCAACGTTGCGTTAATCGACACATCAGCGCTAGTTATCAAATGCATTTCGACGAATTCACGGATTACCTACGATGGAATTGCAGTTTCATTTCCTATACTTTATTTTTTGCCCTTGTTTGTGTTGCTTGTTAGGTAGGTATACCATATATATAGGTAATATTTAAAAGTCGGGCGAATTGGTTTTTGTCGGGCAATTCTGCTTAATTCTCGAAACGTTTATATATAACTTCCCGTGCCCGACATTCCGTTTTTATACCTTCGCTTTGTTTTGTATGCAAGCACTTATTGAAGATCTCTGGTAAATTATCACAAATGATAGACAGCAAGAGAACTTAATATGTAGGGACATTAATGTAGGTAAAATATAAAAAAGAATCTATTCTTATCATCTGTAGGTAACTATTACAGAATGGATAGAATTTGTTTTTTAAATATTTTATGTACCTAACCATGAAATGTTGCCTTTGCGTTGATCATCGCAAAACTACAATATCTTATATTGGCGCAGGGCAGCTAGCTTTTCGTTATTTTAGATATCAAATGCATTTTGGCGAATCTGCGATGGAATTGCAGTTTCATTTCCTGTATCCTATAATTAGGTAATATGTTCGAGCGAATATGTTTTTTACTGAGCAATCGTGTTTAATTGTCGACTGCATCATCGCCTAAAGCATACCTGATCGTAAATGTTTAGGTAGCCCTAGAAAATCATTCAGAATAAAAATCTGTGACGTCTGATTTAGATCTGTGACTACAAAAGCATTGCAGAAATAAAGTGGGCCATGATTTCTTTAAAAATCTATAGCGATTCGATTATTTACTGTTAAAATAAATTTTATCATAAAGCTGCCAACATTCAATAATTATATTAAATCTTTTTTCTAATCGAGTCATATATATTCGGAGATAGATCCGGCTGGCTTAAACATGACTTAAATGTAAGCTTAGTACACGTTTACGATGTTTATTTATGATTTTATTGAGGTTTCGAAACTTTAAACGGCTTATTGGATAACAATCATTGCTTTTAACATACATACGCTTTAATCCTGTTCAAGCCGTGCCTACAAAACTAATGTGTCGTCTTTTCGTTCACTTTTAAATGCCAGGGTCAGACGTTGAAAAATCGCAAGGTAAGGTTACTGAAAGTAAAAGCTTAGTTCCTTAGTTCGTGTCGATTCATTTGTTGATTGCCAGTTACATGTGGGATCAATGTGAAGTTTAGTATTTCGAAGAATTGCTGGCCATTATCAATAAATGTTTAGCTATAAAATTGTTACCGCTAGATGACTTCCGCGATACATTAAAAAGACACGGCACTACTGATGTCGATGCAAAAGTTACAATAAATGCTAGGTAGTTTGTAAGTATTTTCAACGCATACATTATTATTTATTATTATGTAGTAGGGTCTCGTAATTAAAATGAAATCCTATAGCAATAAATATCACATTATGATTTTTTGCAGTTTCAAACAATCATCAAATCTATAATGGTTTGCATAAAAAAGCCGTTGGCGGCTTTGATACGATACGGAGCTACTGTTCAACATTAAAAGCTTTACCATAATATTTATTTCCATATCCATCAGTTCTAATGGTTTTTATGTAGGCACTAATAAATATAAGTAGGTATTGGTAGGTATTGATGTGCCAGATTATTAGCTTACTACATACTACATAGTTTTGGTGTTTGTCACGTGAATCCTACGGCAACATAAATCGGGCTAAGTAATTCTGGATTAACACATCGGGTTAGCTAGCACTAACAACAATGTATATATGAAAATAGAAGACAGTTTAAGCTAACGCCGGTTAATGGTATTACAGGGGCAGCTGCACCACAAGACATGTGATACTTTAGATAGTTCTAATGTATGTCATACAAAATAATAACGATAATATCTAATAATGTCTATATTGTAAGCTTTACTTTATGAGATGTCATAATTAAAAGAACGGAAACAGAGAAAATATGTATTCATATAATTAAATTCAAGTACATTTGATAGCGTTTGCTTTGTTAGATCGTAGACAAATAAACATATACTTATGTAGCTATGTACATTTGTGTGTTTGGTTTAATAAATAGATAAGACTAGATGCATGAAGGAGCTGTTTCATACACGTAAACATGTAAATGTGTGTGGCCTAACATAAACTTTAAAGCTGGGTGTGGATCACTTTACACGGGATTGTGGACTAAATATAAAAGCACAGAAAAATACTGCAAAAGAAGTAATAAATATTTGTCTGACCTTTCTTTGCATTAGAAAGGGTAACGAATAAACATACTGTATATTTCAAAATTGATAAGTAAAGAAATAATAATGTAATGCAGGCTACTTACGTAAGTTTTCTATATGAAACTTATTTTACACACATAGTTTTGACATAATTTTTGCAAGCTATACAGGTGAACATTCGGCATTAATGAAATACCATGGTGCACTAAACTGGACTACGCGTGGTCCACGGATAATGACAGACACTGTCAATACAATATATTCAGAGAAAATTACAAGGGGCAATCCACATGGATCAGCGAACCGATAAACATTAAGGAAAATTACTCTAGATTGTCAAGCAAGGGCAGGAAAGTGCAGATTATCACGCCGTTAGATGGCCAGAACGTTTGATTACATACATGTGTCAACATAGCGCTTTTTAGCCGTTCATCATGCTAGCCACTACTAATATCTACTACTAAATTCGCGTAAACTAGCGCTGTTCTAAAGAGAATTCCTTAGTGAGTCATTTATCAGGGCAACCACCACTATAACCACTACAAAATTTGCGTAAACTTTGCGCTTCTCTAAAAAGGATTCTTTAGTAACCTTTCCTGGCACAGTAGTAGAAGTATTTGTCAAGAGAGATCACGAAGGAATCCTACGAAAGGATCCTTTCGTCCTACTATTAGAACGCAATTCCGCGACCAGCGTAAGTTAGCGCTTATTTGTTCGTACGAACCCTAAGCAACATTCGTGCGATCATTGTGTCGCACTATCCTTATACTCGCTCTCATAATTATGCTCATGCGATTATACGATGCATCTTATTACGAATTTGCACCGATCGGCTCGTGTTTGCCTAATACTCACGTAATCGTACCTATTCCATTAAGACGATGCCTTTGGATTCCATAGCAAAAATAACATAAGGAGATATTGCTCTTAATATATAGGCATATTTGTAATACCATGCTTATTCTTATAGATAATGCTTACAGTTTAAACATTTAGTGCTAAATGGCATAAGCAGTAAATCTGTCGCTTATCTCCATGTCTACTTGTTCCGCTGAATCAATCGTGATAACGGAATGTTGAATGTCGGTATCACTTAGAATTGCATAAATATATTGGCAGGGACTGCATTCCGACGGTGCTAAAGCTTTTCTACACCGTTATGCTTTAAAGGTTGACCTGTATTACGTAAACCATATTACTTTAGAAGATCTTTGACCTAAAGTATTTATTTAAGATTTAATTTTATAGAATGCTGTCGTTAGAGCTTACTGACGCGTCTATTTATTCCTGTGAATATTTGGCAAAGTCATTCCAAAGGAGAAGATGTTTTAAGTATTGTTTATATTACGGTAGGCCATGTGCTCGTCAAAAACATATTATTAATAAAAGTATAAAAACAAGGAGTTTTCACAGAGACAGTGAGAGGCTTCATAACTCCTATATACCTGCTAATATAATATTGCCTTCGTAGGATACTTGGTTCGCGATACATTGCAGGAACAACAACTGGATGAGGAAGGAAGAAGTTGATATAAGAAATTCAGTTGCATATAAGAAAAGGTCTGACCAGCAGTGGACAAGATAAATAATAAATAAATAATTTACCTAATCGTGTTATATTTTACCTTGCCTCTACGCCATAATATTGTCTATATAATAGTTGAGATATAAACGCGCAAATTGAAATCTAATAATAACCTACAATAATCTCCATAAAACATGTATATATACAATGAAGACGCAGTCATAAATACATTTTAATGTCTTTTACAATTACCTACATAATTAAACTACTGTACATTTATATGTATGTACTTGAACAGTTTCCACGACTTAAGTGTTCATACAAAGCTGCCGCGACTAGTACTGGTACCTACTTAATTAATCAGAATATTTCTTAGAGTGTGCACTATATGTAATAGAGAATTATCTCTAAGTTACTTCGATAAGCAACATTTAATCTCGTGTCAAAAGTATACAGGGTGTAACAACATTTCTTTAAGGCTAGTCTTAAATAAATGACGTAGCATAAGTTGCACTACACAAATCTTTATGAAGTGGAGATTCTTCTAACAAAATTATAGCTATCCTATTTGTATATTTTCTTGATTTTTATTATGGCTATTAAAACAAGTTTACGGTCTAATGAAGGCAGTTATCGTAGACTATGGATCCATGGCGTGCCTAGGATTGCAAGATAAGACAAGCCTGATAGTTTTTTTAACAGAAGGTGGATGATGTGCAATTTCTTTATTTATTAACTTTCTTTTGCACGTCGGCATGAGCTCACTACAGCACACAGAAAGGTGGCGCCACTGCTATGGATGCTAGTAGTACCAGTTTTATCAGTAATATTATTACTGGCATTAGCCAACCGCAAAAAAGTTATTGGGCACTGCCAGGGTAAACCACTAGTTCCCTTGCTAGGAGCAAAGGGGCTTCGTATAGGCCTCTGAAAACCTAAAAGTTATTGAACAGCGATATTTTTTAAAATTGATATAACATCGCCAGTCAGGTTGCTCTACATTTAAAAGGCAATGCCTCAGTATTCTTCTAACTTTAAATCTTTCTATTTCAGTGTCTAAATGTTGGTTTAAAGAAAGCACTCGATTCTAAACTAACTTTTTTGAGTTGCGTAAATTCTGTTACAGCCTGTACATAACCAAACTCCACCTTGAAGTACAAGGTATCTCAGCCTTCTTACGTAAGCTTGAGTGCTTCGAATTAATTATAATAACGTTCTATTCATGGTGTATTTTATTATCGAAACTAATTGCGTTGCTCTTAGCTGTTATTAGGTGCTCAGTTTATTATTACTTTCGCACATAACAGTAACTACAGATATTCGTGTTGCCAGGCGTTTTCTGGGATGAGCGTAGGGTACTTTTTGTAGTTAAGTTCATAATTATATTTCATTTAAGTGTATACATAGGAATCAATATTCTCTTCTTTAGTTTGTTCACCATGCTAGCTTGTGTAATTTACGATAATAATAGATTATGAGTTTAATTATTTCTCAAACTTCTACATAATGTTCTTGAAGGTATGTGAAATCTGCCAACCCGCAGTGGGCCATCGTGGTGGACTAAGACCTAACCCTTCTCGCACTAAGAAAGAACCCCTGCCCAGCAGTGGGACATTTTAATACAGGCCTGCAATTATTATTATTATAATAATTTCGATTCACTTTCACATGAAGGTTTAAAGGACGTAGCGATTTTTGTGTGTAATAACCAACGCTGCTTATTATATAAAGAAAGAAGAAAGAAGTACTAGAAGACAGGGATCAGACAGGGTTTGAGGAACTTCAGCAGCGAAAGACCGATACATACGCTTGAGTGCACGTAGAGAGCGTATTGTCGCTGCCCGCACGTTGCAAACCCGCCTGCGCCAGATAACAAGGACACGCGTCAGTGAGAAACCGATTGCATGAAGACCAGTTGTCTCCAGAACACGAGCAGTGCTCATCGCGCAATCTGGTAAACATTTGCAAGGTATCATTTGGATTGGGACATGAATGATTGGAGTTTGTTACTGTTTACAGATGAGTGTGAAGTTAAGTTTTTTAGTGATGATCGTCGCATCAAAGTAAGGAGAAGAAAAGGTGAGGATTTTTTGAAGCATGCCTTCTCGGAAGAGGGCTATTTGGCCTAATGTTATGGTATGGGGTGGCATAAGTCTAACGGGTAGAACCGAGCTAGCAATCCTAAATGAAGACACAATAACTGCTCAATGATATATCGGTGAAGTCATTAGACCCCATGGGGTGCCATTTGCACAGCGAATGGGTACATGATTCAGGTTATGCACGACAATGCTCGTGTAAACACCGCTAGAGCCACCAGAGAGGCTCTAGAGGAAGCCCGTATAGAAGTTCTGCCGTGGCCTGCGAACAGTCCGGACCTGAGTCCTATTGAACACATGTGGAAGCTATTGAAAAGAAGTGTCCAAGACACAAACCAACCCATCCACAAGAAAAGACAGCTCCTAAACGCGCTGAAAGCGAGCTGGGAACAAATATCGCAAGAAACTGTTCGCCACTTGATTGAATGCATGCCCTCTAGTCTTCAAGAATATGTGCAAAAAAGGGGAAGACATACCCGGTATTAAGAAAGCTCTATAAAGGTACTTACGATTAGTTTAGTAGTTCTTTTTTGGCAAAATCTTATTTTTCTTTAAAATAATAAAAAAATGTTTATTTTTAATAGTGGAAATTAAAAAGTAATGGTATTTAATTAAATACATATCGTTCTAGCTATTGTAACTCCGTGCCAACTCCAAAAGCCTTTAATTTAGACAAAATATTAAAAACATAGGGTGACCCTTATTTTGTTTTGACTAGTATACAAGGTTATTGTTGCTAAGAATAACCTTGTATAAGAACTGCCTAGTTACTGATTGGCTTGGCTGGTGACTTTTATCTTTGATAACTAAATGAAGGTAAAGCTAACAATAACTTACGCCGCGTATATTAAGTACAAATAATCGAATAATTTGAATAAAATTGCTACAAGAAACATCATAATACCTATGCAATAATTATAGTAACCTACTAGACTATACTATATATAGATATCGAAGGTAGTGTACGTTAGTGATATAGCAGCTCAATGTAAATATGACAATAATTGGAAGGTTTATTGCTAATAGTTACATAAATAATTCCTTTGTACGTTCATACAAGACCTCTCGCTCATTATGAATCAAGCCCTCGTGGGGGATATTACAAATATACAACTGATATAACTAACGTAAATATTTGATTTGATTACGTATGGGATTCAAACCTACAACAATCGCGTTGTGGCTGTGATGAGGGGGCTACTTAATCCTCTACGCGTTCTGGGCAATCAGTTCAGGCAGTTCCTTCCTTCCAATAGGGACAGAAATGTGTTAGTAGTAAGAACTGCTATAGTCTGTTTCAAATACGAAGTCCCTTTTGACACTTCATAGCACGTAACTCTGCACGTTTCATATAAATTGCTAAAATAAACAATGATTACTTATGGTATTAAAGACTATTTAAAAATAATTAGAATCTATATAAAACATTATGTCATTGTTCCACAAACATAATCAACTAATAATTTCTATTGATATTAGTCATAAATAATTTAAACATCAAAATAAAATAACATTTTACTAAAATACCTTAGTGCGTACACTAAGGTATTTTTTTTTACTTTCAGTCGTAGTGACGCCGCGACAATATAAATCGGATAAAATCGAACTAATTCGAGGTGAAAACAATTGTCCGAGAATTACTTTTATGAATTTGTATTTGGTATTAATTATTATTACGTTGCACCATTCTGCAAGCCCTTAATATATTTTTATCAAAAAATGGATTCGAAGATGGTTTAAATATCCCACAGTTTTTAAAGAAAATCAAAATCTGTTATACCACATTTATTTCACCCTTATTACATACATACATACATAGATTCACGCCTGTTTCCCAGAGGGGTAGGGAGAGACTACGGATTCCTTTTTTTTTGTTTTGCTCGTCAAAATGACCACACTCCACCTGATGGTAAGCAGTCGTGAGGTCTAAGAGCAGTGGCCTCCACACCGCCCCCACGGCAGCCGAGGCGATATTGAGGTCTCTACTTTGACGGCCTGAGAAGATTTAGATTTCCATTTGCTACGATCCTGACACACTTCTCTGGCTTCATTCACTATTAGTATAAGGGTGAAATAAATGTGGTATAACAGATTATGTATGGACTGTAACTAGGAATGAATCAAGGATAGGCCAGATTTTTCTAATATTCCTTCACTTTAGTCGTTGTTAAGTACCATCACTTGATCTAGAAATGCAGACTAGCATTAGATCTAGTGATGACCCTCAGCATATTTCCAGACTTTTCGACATTATATGAGCTCACCTAGCTGGCATATAATCAAATATTCTATGTATTGATATTGCTCGAAAAGAATTAATCATTCCAGATCATTCGTTATTCTTAGTGTGATGTATTCGAAATACTGTAGCATCCTGCTTAATAATTGATATTATACCAAAATAGATTATTGTTAGCCACGTTGTACAAAAATATAAAAAGTATTTTTCTATCGACTTTACAAGTGATGGCGTCAGAGTATTTTGACTGTTATTGCGTTTCACCGGTAAGTAAGAGTCCCAGAGAGTACCTACTGGTTTTGTATTCCTTCCTTTTTCCTAGAGTCGGTAAGACACGAGTGAAACCTTTGGTATTGTAAGCGATATTAGACGAAGACTTACTATCAGGCGTGTCGTTTGCCTGGTAAAAAATAAATAAAAAATGGAAACCTAACTGATATTATAAACGGGAGTATGTTTGTTACGCTTTTACTTAAATACTCGGCTGGTCGTCATGAAATTACGTATATACGTTGTCAGGGACAAACGGGGGCAAATACATACAGTTTATCCAAAAATACCCCACTTTTATCGAGAGATACATAAAAATAATATCCCGAGGGACGCGAACAAAGCCGCGGGCTAAATCTAGTTATATATAAATGAGGTACTTATTTCAAAAAAATTATTACATTTTCATCATAATTAATTATATTTACATTATTCCCATGACTACATAAAATGTAGAATTAGAATGTTCTAATTTAGAAATTTTACATTTGGTGCATACATTACCATTTCTGACAAATGTATGTGACAATTAATGTAAGACGAGAATGTATTGCGCGGACCAATCGCTTTGATAACTTGTTTAAATAATCAGTTAAAATAATAACTGTCATATTTTATGACGCTGATATAAGTATAACGATGACAGAATTAATTACTTTACCATATTATTATAATAGTTCGGCAGTTAAAGCCGATAAACATTGTTATCACGCCAAGATGATTATAGTATCAGTAATAATTATAATGTCTACCTTATCTCTTCGCTGTTTGTCCTGTCAGTATCATCAAATTAAAGTTGTACCTCCTGAACATTTCTACATATACGACAGAACGGAGGTGTTAGTTGTTATAGTAGTTGTCTCGCCTCTTCGCTCTCTTCGCTGTTTGTCCTGTCAGTATCATCAAATTAAAGTTGTACCTCCTGAACATTTCTACATATACGATAGAACGGAGGTGTTAGTTGTTATAGTAGTTGTCTCGCCTCTTCGCTCTCTTCGCTGTTTGTCCTGTCAGTATCATCAAATTAAAGTTGTACCTCCTGAACATTTCTACATATACGACAGAACGGAGGTGTTAGTTGTTATAGTAGTTGTCTCGCCTCTTCGCTCTCTTCGCTGTTTGTCCTGTCAGTATCATCAAATTAAAGTTGTACCTCCTAAACATTTCTATATATACGACAGAACGGAGGTGTTAGTTGTTATAGTAGTTGTCTCGCCTCTTCGCTCTCTTCGCTGTTTGTCCTGTCAGTATCATCAAATTAAAGTTGTACCTCCTGAACATTTCTACATATACGATAGAACGGAGGTGTTAGTTGTTATAGTAGTTGTCTCGCCTCTTCGCTCTCTTCGCTGTTTGTCCTGTCAGTATCATCAAATTAAAGTTGTACCTCCTAAACATTTCTACATATACGACAGAACGGAGGTGTTAGTTGTTATAGTAGTTGTCTCGCCTCTTCGCTCTCTTCGCTGTTTGTCCTGTCAGTATCATCAAATTAAAGTTGTACCTCCTGAACATTTCTACATATACGATAGAACGGAGGTGTTAGTTGTTATAGTAGTTGTCTCGCCTCTTCGCTCTCTTCGCTGTTTGTCCTGTCAGTATCATCAAATTAAAGTTGTACCTCCTGAACATTTCTACATATACGACAGAACGGAGGTGTTAGTTGTTATAGTAGTTGTCTCGCCTCTTCGCTCTCTTCGCTGTTTGTCCTGTCAGTATCATCAAATTAAAGTTGTACCTCCTGAACATTTCTACATATACGACAGAACGGAGGTGTTAGTTGTTATAGTAGTTGTCTCGCCTCTTCGCTCTCTTCGCTGTTTGTCCTGTCAGTATCATCAAATTAAAGTTGTACCTCCTGAACATTTCTACATATACGACAGAACGGAGGTGTTAGTTGTTATAGTAGTTGTCTCGCCGCTGCTACTGCGTCGAGTGTTGTGGGTTCGAGCCCCCACGAGACAAAAATAGTGTGATTTTGAAATAGTTGTCCCGATTCTGGATAATCTTTGTACCCGTTATTGGAATGTTTTTAAAGTCCTGGGAAGTCCCAGGAATTATTTAATGAACGGGCGTCGAGTTAAAATATTGAAAATGGTATCTGAACGTCAAATTACCGCCTATTTATTGAAAGCAAATACTTTATGGTTTTAGCAGTAGGTAATTTAAAAGATAAATTTAAATCTTGTGCGCTAGTTGCGTTCCCTATTGATATATTTCTAGACGTAGTCATTTTCGTCGGTACTAGGTAGTACCAACCAAAATGACTACGTCTAGAAAGATACATTTTAGGCAAACATAGGTATGTTTGCCTAAAATTTTGTATACCTGCAAGGGAAAAATACTAGCTTCTATAGACATATTTGTGCTGTTGACATGATTAGTCTTGAGAGATGATTTAATATAGCTAGGAATAGCTTTACTGCTACAGCATGTTTTTTTGTAAGAGTGTGTGTCACACTAGAGACCTATGTGCCAACCAAATTTCACTTTTTAGGTGTAGGGACCGGAGGAATCCTGGTAGTGTACGTGCTAAGACAAACCTTTTCGGTCTCGCTTTGGCACAATATTTTTATCATTTGTAGTTTTATTATAAAGTATTTTATAGTTTTATACATATATAGCTATTTAATTTTAAAGGTTTTGTATATACCCGTACGTCGGCGCCGGAAAGCACGTTATTGGTAAGTCAGCGCCCACAAATATTCTGACGACTGGTCTAACCATTATATGTTATCCTTCTGGGTTACGGAGGTCAGATGGCAGTCGCTCCGTGTAAAAACTGATATTCAGCTAAATCTCGTTAGACCAGAAATAAGCATAAAATCCCATAAGCTGGGATTAAATGGCTAGGAAGAAGATACACAATATATTATGCTAACGAGACATAATTTTATATTTCTATTCTTTTTTTAAGCAGTGCCATTTTGCGTTACTTACTTATAATATAAAGCCAATTAACACATAACATACCCAGTTTTATAAGCGAATATTGTAATATTGTTTATTTACTCCTCTATCCGTAACCTAGTTAGCGGAGAAGCCTTTTTTTTTGCGGGCTCGGCATATATTGTCTGCAGTAGTTCTCCTTATATACTGAAATAAATTATGTAAGAACAACTCACATCTTACACCTTTTTGCCAGCTAGGTTATAAGGTCTGCTTAACCTATTATTACATGGGCTTTAAAAAGTTCGCATTTTCTGCATCTGGCTGTGTTCGGAACACTGAATATGTACAGATATATGTTGTTCACGCTTCACACCAATAGAAAGTGTTCAAATCTTTATGCAAATTAGTACAGACCTTAATTGTGACATTAAAAATTAGAATTTCTTTATTAGATGATTATGCTATCATCATAAAACGATACTTGGCATCACACTACTTAGATACTTCCATAAAGGTCAACATTACCAGGCCCTGTGTCGTAACTGAATCTCAATCAACTAAGTGTTAATTTGTTTACCATTACCGAAAAAAAAAATTCTTGGTAGCTTCATTAATCAAATAGACAGAACCTTGGTAAATTGATAAAAAATTAACACCTTCGTATCTGAAGGTTTTGGATTACAGATACGATTTGTCAACAATTTGTTTATCAAGTAGTAGCTTATCGACATACTTGACAAGAATAAATAATGCCATTATCTAATTTCAAGGTGTCAACATGTCATCCTTATGATATCTATTGCTGAATATGGGCCCCCTGTAATTATATCCACAGCGATTTATGCTATGCTGTTTGCACCTAACGATTATTCGCCAATTCGCCCAGGGGTCTAATTCCCACAAGGTTGATATCTATCTAAATCTAAATCTTCCACAGTCAAAAGTTGTATAGTGATTAAGAGCTTTATAAGGAAAATGTTTAATTTAATATTATAAGATGCTATCTTTAAGTTCCTGTAGAAAAATCACGGGTATTTTATTTTTGGTTAAATTAATTCATGGTTCTTTAGATTCTTCTGAACTGCTGGCAAACTTAGATATATGTATTCCTCGTCCAGGTAGCCGATTATTGAACAGGAAAACATTTGTGCTGCGACACAACCGCACTAATATAGGTCAAAATTCACCCTTGCACCGTATGATGTCATTGGCAAACTTTATCTGTTATGAAATAAATATCTTCATTGGTTCCTTAGCCTCCATCAAATCCCAATTGATTAATATCTTTCAATAACTGAAAATTTTCCTAGTATTGTATATTTTTATTATTTAATCTTTGTTATTGTAATCTTCCAATATCGTTACTGTATTTACGTGTATATACTGTAGTTATGTGTATTTACTGTCTTAATATTATGTGCATGCTATATTCACATCTAGTAGATGTCAATCTAAAATTTCAACTTATGTCCTTTGATAAAATGTGATTGTACATCAGTTTTGTGAATTAAAAAAGAATTATCTTTGCATTCAACATTCGATAAGTTTTTATCATAGATATACATTTTTATAGATTGATATGATAAGTGCTATGGTAGTTTCTATTTCCATTTCCTTTTCCTTCGCGGTAAGTCTTTTATCGTTATTTCTTTCTAGATTCCTATACGATCTTAGTGCACCTTTCCTAAAACTTGCTAGTATGTTTTATAAGATATTGCCTGCGGCTTCGCTCGCATAAATGTAGGTTAGGTTATTAACAGTAATTTTTCTGGACAATAGGTACCGTTATGTCTTTTTCTGTTCACCTGAAAACGTGTATGCGAAATTTCATGATGTTCGGTCAAGTAGGTAAGGCGTGAAAGCGTAACAGCGAATATTCGCGTTTATAATATTAGTTAGGATTCCACATCACTCCGCGCTATTTTTACATAGTTCCTTCTTTTATGCCTTAAAGATACGATATTTCATATCAAGTATATGAGAGATCAATGAGAGATGGTAGAAAAATAATGTTGTTTTTTCGAATCGAATGTAGTGAGAATGAGATTTCTTTCTAATATATTCTACTTGTATTTCTTTTCCCATAACTAACTATCACGAAAATACATAAGTGTGGCACAAACATTTAAACATATTTCGCCTACTTTTAAGATCACTTTATCGGCGTATACTATTTATTCAATAATCTCATTTTACCATCCTAACTAATATTTTAAATGCGAATTTGTTTTTTACACTGACGCCTTAACCACACGACCGATCATCATGAAATTTTGCATAGGTATACTTTTTTAGGGATACATAAAAGGACATAGGCCTTTCATTCAGGAAAAACCGTCTGTTCCCGAGGGATTGCAATTTATTGACAAAATCTAGATCAACGCGAGCGAAACCGCGGTCAAAATCTAGTTTCTAATAAATAAAGGACCTATATATGATTCTCCACTTGTACTACTCGTCCTTCATTAATCATGATATTATAATCAATAATGATAATTTTAGGTACTAGGCATTATTTTACACATTAAATAATTGTATAAATATTTAACTTTTTTATCAAAGAGACAGATAATCGGCAATATAATTCTACTATCAGTGTACAACACGTCTATACGAATAATAACTATTCATTTATTATACTATTTATTTATTGAAAAATAAGATTTGATGTCAGATACAGTAAACACGATGCTATCTTGTGACGTATCGCTATTTAATTTTAAGCGTAGGAAGGAGGTAATGAGGCAGGTCTACTACGCTTATTGTTTTCATATAAATAGGACGAAAATAGCCCGGCTTGCCTTATAAAGTAAAAGCTTTCAATCCAGAATAAATTATAGTTTGCTTTTGTGAGCTCTTCAAAAATGCATGTGAAATTGAAGAATGAAGAGAGAACAAGACGGATTTATTTACTGTAAAAATATGTTTTCGGTCTTGTCATATTCTAAAATTTTAAGCACACAACTGTATATAAAATTGATAATATGTATGACACGCCCCCTGTCATTTGTCGCTTCAATCAAATACATTTGCAGATTGCACGCATCAACCAGTCCGCTAGATTAATTTTGCATAGGTATATTCGAACCGCCTGTATTTGCACTGTGTACAAAGTAACTAATAAATCCCTCCTTTCATTTGATTTGTTACGGTCTACTGAAATTTAACACAGTACCCTAAGATTTAGCTTAATACTTCTGCCACATAAAGGCTGTGTAGATAATTGTTATGTGTAGTAAAAGTTATCTAGAAAATGTTCACGCATGCATGGAGTTATTCGTCCATAAAAATATTAATTAAACTATTTCTTATAATATACTGCAACATCTAGACATTTATAAAGCATTATTTTTTTCCTGCTGTTTTTCTCGGTAACTCAGTTTCTCGGTAACAGTTTTGCTGGATGTGTTATTTTGTACCCCTGACCACGTCTATGCGAAATTTCATGGTGATTGGTCAAGTAGTTAAGGCGTGAAAGCGTAACAAGCATTATGTCTTACAAAATACGGAATTTAGAAATTTATCAAATATTCTAAATATTAAAAACTCACCTAAAGGACTGTTTATATCTTATCACGCCCTCAACTTTTACAATACTAAATAATAATATAATATTTCCGTTCTAAATAAAATTACCTACAACAAAATATAGCATCGACAGTGATTCGCAGGTGCAAATGCAGGTGAAAATGTCTTCGAGTTATTAGAGTTACGAAACCCATTATTTTGTTACACACCTGCTTTCTATCAACGATCATGTCAAGGATATATCGGTTCTGTAAATGAAAGCTGTAATATTTGGGCTTAACGAACGAACCGGTGCACACTGTGGAATTTTAAATATGGATGTTTGTTGCTGTCAAAACTTTAGTATCTCATAAATCTTTACCAATTTGATATCTGCGTACTTATGTAATGATATACTAGTAATGTGTTGTAATTTCTGTGATAACAAAATGGACCGGTTGATTACTCACGTAGATTAAGCATTATCCTTTATTTTTATATTTTGATTCTTTTAAGGTAGGTTTTTTTTTATTTCTAAAAACGTTCTGCAACTCGAAAATAAAAATGAATAAGAAAATGTCACGTTAAAAAATTTTACGGCTTCTTCGAATATTTGTTTATTTTTATAAGAGACAAATCCTGCGCTAGGAATAATTTCTATGTTATAGACTTTACAAACATTTTTTCATTGTCGGGCTCGTGATGTCATGCAATCATAAGCCCAAAGTTTTGCAGAGAGATCAACGAGGTATTTAAAAATATTTTTCAGCTGACAGTAAATCAAAAATCCCTACAAAAAGACAGGGACAAAAAGGAACAAAATTTGGGACGAAATAGGAATTACATTAATAAATTGTTACTTTTTAAATTTAGGGCATGTAAGGAAAAATTTTTGGGACGAATGTGTATTTCAAAGTTTGGGACGAAACATGAGGGACGAATGCGGAACAAATTAAAATATTGTGTATCATTGTTCTTATATAGGGTGTAACAGAAAGGTGTGGTCATATTTAAGGGTCACATAATATAGCCCATGTACAATGGAAAACCGCGAGAATTAAATTTGTATACATTATTTTCACGAAGATATTGAATTTTCTTTTTTTTTCGACTTATAAATATCAGCATATTCTAATCGATACGTAAACAACACAATACTGCATGCACGTTTATTTATTTCTAAGAATTACAAAAGACTTTTTTTGTAGTTTTTGTTCACTTTTGCTACCTTAATAGGGCCATTGACCATTGCCCTAGATGTGGATACTGTTACCTATTCATTGTTTACAATACAGCTGGTCGTTCTAACATAGATCGGTGACCCCACAGATGTTGCACAGTTGTTATAACTCGTTTTGTATAGATATTTTTTTATTTTTTTTTATTTTGCTCGTCAAAATGACCACACTCCACCTGATGACGAAATATAGGACGACAACGACGACGATTTAAATACCAAATAAATAAAATGATTGAACTAGCCATAAAATTGAAAATTCGATATTTTGATATGGGTTTAGGGCACATAGATTATTAACAGATATAAATAGCGACCCTAAAATATGACCACACCTTTCTGTTACATCCTGTATATAATTTGAGCTACAAAACAGTCTACTTAGCTGACACATTGAACCTCCAGAACTATTTCATCTATCATTAAAAATGAACGTTCCACACAGTTGTTTTTCCAAACTTCATTACAAAAATCATTAATAACTCTCAGAGTTTCGGTAACATCGTTACTCTAAGATGGCAGTATCTCATTAATATTTTCAAACACCAAATAATCTTAATGTCTTCCCATTATCGTACGTCGCACGTGTTACCATACTTTCAGTTTCCAGTGAGAAATTCCGGACATGTTATTAACGGTAGGGTAGCGCCGTCTGCGCCAGATTTACAACTTAGAACAAAGGACATCAATTCTTACAGTGACATGTGAACTATGGGACACGAATGACGTGATTCTTTGTGGGTGAGCCGCGATGGCAGTGCAATGCAATAGTGTGGATATGCCGTGGAATAAAATAGAGCAACTATTAGTTTGGTGTAAAATAAAATATAATTTTAATATAAGTAGTAGGTACGTTTAGAAATGATAGGCTATACAGGTCGATTAGGTTATGCGATGCATGTTAAGTGTCGTACAGGCGAAGCGATGTAAAAAAGCACATATTGACTGCCACATACTTACTTAGCTAAAATAAAAGTTTCATTTAAAATTTTCTAATGTGGCAAACCAGCTTACTGTAATAAAACTTATAATATGTACGGCAATAGGTAAAACAAAATTTTACAAATGAAATTACTATTTAAAACTTCATCAATAACATAATACATAGTCTTTGGAAGGTAATCATTTAAAATGCTACTCTTTTATAATCGTTCGTATAGCTACCCTACCAATAGCTACCCAACAAAAATAAGAAAATCGGTTGACAAACTATGGAGCAAAAGGTACTAAACTCTTTTGTCTTTGCGTATTTATAATATAATATATAAACTCGTTGGTATATTTCATTGTTCTAAGGATAAATTATAAATTATTTATACAATCCGTGAAAATTAATCAATAAAATACAGACAAACCAAACAATATTAGTTTTTGAAAATATGTGAACGTGGGATAAGAATATAATACAGCAACGCGCTGGATTTTTATGATATTTTATAATGTTACCCGGTGACTTAAAAAGGATTTATCTAAACGAGCGATTTATTAAAGATTAAAGTAAATTCCTTGTACCTAACGTTACAACAACGATTTTCATAAATTTCTATATTCATATATGCAGGCGTCCTTTAGCCCATTTTCATGAATTGATACACAGGAGAATGATTAACAAACCAAATAAGCAGAATATTTTGCCAATAATTATAATTTCTCAATAAGGGCATTTCCATCTAAGTAGATAGAAATGAAAATATAAATAACTCTGACTAAGGAGTTATTTATATTTTTACATAATTCCATGCAAATGTTTAATTTATTCTTACCGTTGTCAGAAGTGTGTAAAGAGGAAATAGCGCGGAGTGTGCAGGAAAAGACAATAACAACAACTAGAGATTTTATAAGAATATTAACTTTTATGTCACTTCTAATATGAACGAACCGGTGCACTTCTAAATAACTTATTTTAGATCATACATTCCAACTACTTTCTTTTTTAAACTTTATTCATCTTATTTACAGTTTACTTCTTCCTCGTTTCCTTAGCAGAATAATAGAGGGTGACAGAAATAGAGTGAGGGAGAAAGCCTTAACAAGTAAAAGATTTTTAGTTAAAATTCGCTCGTCTGTTTGTAATATATTACTTTATAACCATTTTAAAATCAGATAAATCATTCGTGTGTTTTATACTGATTAAAAAGAGGGAAAAAGCAAGAAAGAAAAATCGTTTATTTGCCACAGATACTACGATGTCTACCTAAAAACGTAAAATACACTATTTATAATTCCCTGGTAAAATCCCACATTGATTATTTGATTGAAGTATGGGGATCTGCAGCTAAAAGTAATTTAAAACAACTTCAGACCTCACAAAATAAACTGATAAAATGTTTATTCCGATATGATTATTTAACACCTTCTTTAAAAATTTACAAAGAAACTGGTCTAATGAACCTTGCTCAAACCTATAAATATAATACTAGTATTTTGATTAGAAAAAATTTGACAAAAGATATCCATTCCCAACTGACATTTACGAAAAAGATAGACTTTCACAAACGACTGACTAGGCAGACCAATAACATTTGTCTGAGATTGCCTAGGACAGATTATGAAAAAGGAGTATTTTATACGAAGGTGCCCAAATCTATAATAGGTTGCCTAAAGATATTAAAGAAACTAAAACATTATTAACATTTAAGAATTTAGTAAAAAAACATGTTTTAAAGGATTTTTAATTATTAAATGCCTAAGGTCTTGAAAATATTGCATGTACTGAAACTAACCAACACTACATCTATAGACTATATTATATGACTAAGTAATATACTGAACACACACATAAAATAACATACAATTCCAAAAATAAAAACAAAACACTGTCCTTATTATTTTTATTAGCATAAAAATAAACACATCACATAAATTTTTACTGATACATATCACTAAGTCATAGGCCTTAATAAACATGCATTGTTTTCCGCTCGAGCACTTTTTAAGTGACAACATTACTACCTGATACATTTTAAACTTTAATTATAACTACCTTACTAACTACGCTAATTAGTTATCATATTTTAGTTTACTATTATATTTTTCTCTGTAAGTGATTATTGTAATCTTTGGAGAAAAATAAATGTCTTTAACCGTAGATACAGTACAAAAGAAAATAGCTTAAAATAAAATAGGTAAATACAAAAATACCTTATACGTGCAATCTGTGAAAAAACATATCATATCATATGTATGTGTGAGGAATCATATCACCTGAGCTTATACCGGCAGCGCTATGCTGCCAACCAAAAAATAAAAATCATCGTGTTGCACTCCGGGAGTGCCGGCAGAAGTGAAAACTTGAATATTAACGTTATGCATTTTTGATATTTTGGAATGGTTAGGGAATAATTTTGCACGAATTGCTTTAATTATCAGTATGAAAGTACTATCATTTATGTGGTAAAATACAATATTCATTTATTGCGCTATCGTACACAAACAAATAAATATCTACTAAGCTCTAAAATTTATTTCAATATGATATAAGATAATAGAATGTTCGTTCTTCTCTCCTAATTTTGCCGTGCCCGACGGGGTCCAATCTCTACATTTATAAGACCTGTATATACATTATGGAGTGCAATAAACGAATTGAATTGAATTGAACATGACAATTCTCCCTCCGTCTTACGAATTTTCAATCAGGTCACGTGTCCTGACGCGAATTTGACAATTCTCCCTCTGTCTTACGAATTTTCGATCAGGTCACGTGTCCTGACGAGAGTTTAACATTTTTTTCCCCTCACAAAAAAGTGCACAACGCCGCTGAAGAAGTTTTCACTTCAAAAAACCTTCGTCCGTTGTTAACAACCGTCCTTTAATAACTGGAACTGGAAACCATACCTATTTCAAAGCAAGATAGCTTCAACAAAGGTAGTTTGGCTGCAAAAATACATCTCTCATCTTTCAAAATAACAATTGAATGCGTAATCATTTACAACATAACAATAACATTGTAATCTTATTAAATAAATTTTCAAGTTCATCCATGGCCCATGTGTGTTTAGTTACTGTGTCTAAAAAAACATATGCGCGTTACGCATTATCTATATACGAACCACGAATTATAAAACATCAAAGATAATTCATTTAAATTACACACTAGAGATACAATGAGCTTATTTCGTTACGTATAGTAATTCAGATAATCAGTTAGCAACTATGTAAGTGCCGAAATTATTATTTATCTCTTCATATCGACGTATAGACAGTGTGTATTATCTGCATTGTGGCTCGGGCTTCATTCTGAATGGTTCGGAGGCGGGGCTATCAAGTGGAAGCTACGTGAAATCGTCCTACGATTGAATAACAGCTTATTTAAAATGATCACCTCATTAACTTATATATGATTTGTAAGGACTTATTTATTATTGCTGTAGACGTCTGCAACATTATTTTATTATTAATTATTTTCTTATCGGATTTACAAAACATGTTTATATAATTTAGATTTTACATCTCTTCTTTATTTTTAGAAAATTTTTTATCGACTGAAATGATTCTTTCTATATTAAAGTTTGATGTAATAGACAACAACACTTTGATACCGAATCTAAAGGTCAATTATTTTGATTAAGAATTATCTAATTTATTTTTAATAAGCATTTTATCATACAAATAGGACGGCTGGACTGCATGATGTCTACACATAACTTTTTTAAGGAGCTCCTAGCATCTTTACCGACTGCTAGAAAATAACAAACTTTACTATTGTAAAAACATCTTAATCGAATTTTACCGATAATGCAAACTGGCACTACACAACCATGAGCAGCTAAGAGCAAAAGTTTTCCCGCAGATCACAATAGGTAATTTTTATGAGACAGGCTATTATATTCGAATATCATGTTTAATTTCCATACATATGTACATTGATCCACCCACGTAAGGTTTAAATACGGAAGAATAGCAACACTATTCTCATGTCGTGTCTCGTCTCGGCATATAAATTATGGACGTACGATCTCTTTGTCCCGTCAATATGTCAAGTGTGGGCCTCCTCACTTTTCCTGGTGCTGACATAATAATTCCTTTTACTTTGAGCTTTAATTGTGCAACAAAAAATATTGGTGACATGGCTTTGTTTCGGTAAGAGGTTATTTGTTGTCCGAAGAGGATTAATTGGGAACAAGAGTTGATACAGAATTGTTGTCTTGAATATTATCTTACTTAAATATATTCGTGAAGATATCTCTTGCACTATGCATACCTATTTATTATATATTTTAAGGCTTTACTTAAAATATTTATTTAAACATTATATTAAAGAATTCAGTGAGATAGGGTAAAGAGTATTGCTCGCTCATATCAGCAGGGCCGCTGCCTATATTAGGGAAGATATCCAATAATTCCAAAACTTTATTGGATATCATGTGTATATTTTAGGTGCTACAGTTAGGTATATTTCAATACAAGAAACCCTATCAGGGCACGGCAATTATACAAATGTAGTGAACATACTTAAACATATAGCTAAATTAAAATAGAAAAAAACTTGAGAGGTGTCAAGGGACACCCGGATGGAACGAAGTTCCTTTCGATTAATTAGTGAAGGAATTGTAATAACATTTTATTGTTTTTAAGTTATAATAATATTTTTTTTATTATTAACAAATATAATGTAATATAAACTTAATCAGTAGGCTCAATTTTAGTAATAATTGGCTTGTGGACATTAACAATACATACATATTAAGAAATAACCTTAAACTTACAACTATAGCAAAAAGTGTCGTTACAACTTTTGGTCTTAATTTTTTCCGTCTAGCCCCCTTTCGCAACGCGCGATAAGGAACTTCGTTCCAATACACTTAGCAATAAATTACACAATTCAAAGAAACACATTAAAATTAATTAAGAAGTTACTTTCCTATATTTAAAATATTGTTATATAATAGTAAAAATATTATTATATATTTTTCCCGTAATATGAGGTAATTATGTAGGTAGAAGGTTCAGTAATATTGTTTTATCTGCAGTCTGCAAGACCCGCAATCTGCAGGATGCCACGCTAACACAAAATACAATACCGCAACTAAATGATCTTATGTTGTGTTCTTGTTTTGAATCGAACTGCCAGAGCTTCCCTAAGGCGCAAGACACACAGAAAAGACGTAAGACGAGGACGCGTCGCAGACGCGGCGCGGCGCCCCTTCAATAAATTTGAAAAATGTATAGACATTTAGTATGAAAATTGATTGAAGGGGCGCCGCGTCTGCGACGCGTGCTCGGCTTACGTCTTTTCTGTGTGTCTTGTGCCTAAGATATGCTGTGCTGTTGGCAGAGTAACCACCAAGCAAGTACAGTGCAGTAACAAATTTTTGACGTGGTTGTTAAACAAGTGCAAGCGTCCCTTTAGTAACTAGTTACCTACCATTACGCGGGAATGCTATAAACCATAGAAAGGGATAATAATGTTTCCATGACATATCATTGTATTAACGAAAAATTAATTACACCACCTATTTTCTGCTAATGAGCATATTGTATTATCGGTTCGAAATAAGAACGAAACAAAAAATATATATATACAAATTAAAGTTCTAAGTCTGGATATTGTTCGAGTTCGTTGTTTCAAAGTTTATAAAGTTTCCTGTGAGACAGTGTCCTACTACAGGAGTTGTCTTTAAAATCTATGCTTCTGATAATTACGATTTTAGTCAATGTCATTTACCTTTTGCACGTGCAACGTCGACGATTTATTTAAAAAATCATCGTGGTTTCAAACCAAATTTATTCTAACGCAAACACCCATCACACTTAACATACAACAAGTAAAAAATGCACGTCCGTATGCAAAAGATCAGCTAATCACCTCATCATGGATTAATTTCGTGACATTATCTTGATACCGAATGTGACACTTCCGTCGTCGTAACAAAGTTTGTCTAAAGCTGTAATGGAAGGTTACATAAATGTATTGTGGTAAGGACGTCATGAATCATCTAATGCAGTTAGCGTTCATGACAAAAACTTGAATAAATCATTCAACTAAAGTGACTGAGAGTGCAGTTTCTCAGAAATAGAAACACGTGAATATGTACTGAGTCTTGGCACTTCTTTACTACAAATAAACACGTGTATCGACAGATAATATAAATAATTAAATAATGACGCTATTATGCCTACAAAGAGTGTGCCAGAGGTACTATGTTTATGAAACGCCAGCTAACATTACTCATAATTTCAGACTTCGTAAAAATTCACAAACATTCTGAAAATCTTTTGCCTGATTCGAAAACCGGACTACATTATTGGCCACCATTTATAACGTTTTAACTGCAAAAACGCTGATAAAGTTGTTTGTAGAGATAGCTCTGAACTTGCCAAGGGAGAAGGTGGAACGCCTTCTATTCCCATTGAAGAAGTATACCAGTAATTTTATAACCAAAACGCGATGTTATCATTTGATAAATAACAGTTAATATCATAAGTAACATGTTTGTGTGAATTTATAATTCAAACATATAATTAATAGGTATGTTAGTTAGAATTAATTACTATTGACGGTGCAAACGAAACGATGTACTTAATGATAATTTATTCATGTACAATAATATTAGGTGGCAGGCAGAAGCTTGAGTTATTAATTAATCTGATTCTAACTAACTATACATGTATTAATGCGAATGCGAGAGTGTAATGGTTTGTTTTAATCTCGCTTTGAAATGGAGTATTGAGCAAGAATACAAAATACAAAAAAGATTCACTCAGCTCTACAAGGAGGTTTTAATAATCTCATCCGTCCTTCTACCACTGACACCTACGTAGATAAGTTCAGCAGTGACCATGGAAAATTCTCAATTATGATTCTCGTGACGTCCAGAGGCAAGTTAAGCTGTCTTGAGTCTCGCAACGCAGTTTACTCAGAGGCATACCTATAGGAGAAGTTAAAAAAATCAAGTGGAATTCTTTAAAGAGCTCTTTGTAACTTGTAAGTTTACTGCTATGTGTTTTATATTTTAAGATGTAGATTGATACAAAACAAAAAGATAATTTTGAAATCTATCAAATTATTAATAAAATATATTATACTCTAATATGTAGCGTAATAATTAGTTAAAACATATTATTTTATTTATATAAATAAATAAAATACTACTTATTATGAATTATTATTATGTATGTTATTCCAAAGTAATGTGTTATGCTGATAAATACTCATAGATATCCAATAGTTTATTATATTTTAAGTATATTTAAATCCAAAATACAATACAAACTTAAGAAAATAATCCATTTTACATTCTACTGTTTAAATACCTATGTATTTGTGTAATATTATATTCGATAGCCTAGTGGGAAACCGTCGGACTGCCACGCAGAGGTCTCAAGTTCGATCCCAAGGCGCGCATCTCTGACTTTTCGAAGTTATGTGCGTATTAAATAGTTAATCATCGCTTGCTTTAACGGTGAAGGAAAATATTGTGCGGCAATCTGCATGTCTAAGAGTTCTCAATAATGTTTATTTATTTATTTGGATCGCCAACAAATGATACACATGTCTTACATCTAAATAATAAGTTACAGACATACCTTGTGCTCATTCACTTACAGGCAACCACATCTAACAATGCAATGTTATTAGAGATATGTGAAGTGACAACCAGCACTGGGCCAGCGTGGTGGACTATAGCCTAACCCTTATCACACTGAGAAGATGCCCGTGCCCAGCAGTGGGACAGTTTAACACAGGGCTGATATTATATATATGCACTTTATCCAACACCTATATCACCGAAATGGTAGCCAAAAACGAATTACACTCACATTTCGCAATCGATATACTGTATTGAGATAAGACATAATATGCGTATACGTGTTTATTGCCCAAGTTCTTTAATTTTTTTTAACAGCTTACCCTACTACTTTTTCGATCGAACCTAAATCTCTTGTACAGCACTCGCAAACATTACCGCTGTGTCACGGCGCATAACACAAAAAAAAACAGTTTTATTCGACTTTCATTCTCTTTACAATCCAGTTTTCGAAATTGCATGTTACACAAAAATATCTATTTTATCCTGCAAACATGCAACAGTAGGGTAAAACGAGTGCCAAGTTAAGAGGAACATGCTTGTTTACTTGAGAGTTAAAGAAAAATTAGTTCTATTGTTATTTTAATTCCAAGTACCTATACTATGTTTGTTATTCAATGAATTAACTTGCGGTTACTACACTGGTTTCAAAATAACACGGTCATCTTCAATTGTAGATGTTAATATAATATTTATTTATTCGCAATATAAATAAATAGTTATGTGACTTTACCTAACAAAGATTGTTTATTCATATATGGTCAGTAAGTAAAAATATATTCTATAAATTTAACTAAGTATATTATTCTAATGGTGCAAATATCCTTAACAATCCGGAATACCATAATGGAATTATGTTTTTAATATTCCTGAAATTTTGAGTTCGATTAATCGGTCGGGTATAGATATTGGTTTTTCGGTTAGCATAGTTTTAGTATAGCACCAAGTGTGATAATTTGCCTGTTAGCTGGTAATAGACTTACCACCTATTATTAAAATAAAGCTGGACAATATAAAAAATGTATCTATTCCTGAAGATATATACGTGACTCTATGTACGTATATAAATATATAACATATGTAAATTGTCTTACGTTTACGCGAATTTTATTAAATGAAATTAAACTGCTTTATACAGATTTTATCGCGTTGTTTATTTAACTCATTTATCACATAATTTAAAATTAGCTAGTAACGCTAGCTAACTAACTAGTTTAATTTTGATATGTATATTAAGTTGGAATACAGGACTGAGGCCACTCAACATAATAAAGAGTTACCATTCTGCCTAAATTACGAGTGTATAATTATAAATAGTGCGACATGTGTTATTTATACCGAAACGAACAGTTATCTTCAAAAATAGAATACTAAAATATTAAGCTTTTTACCAAAACAAACACTTTAACTTCAACAAACATAATACGAGTAGATACTAAAACATAAAGCAGTATATAGAAAACTAAGTTATAACTCTACATACTTTTGCAATTGAATAAGAAGCAAGAACATAAAAACAAAATTGTACTGTATGTTAAGAAATGATTAAGTCGTAAATTATAGAGATTAAGAACGATTTAATAATAAGCAAGTAAGCTTGGCTCACGAGGAGCAGCTAAACATATCTTGTATAACGTAATAAGTACTTATTAAGCTGTCTTTAAACATAACCACATAATAACATTACTCAGGCAGTGTACAGTAGATATAGAAATATACCTATGCTTTCGAAACATATGCGTATAAATCAATTTATCTACATATAATGTCTTATGTTTATGCGAATATTATACATTGAAATTAAACTATGTACTCGTACTTTAAACGGATTTCTTCGCGTTGGAGAGTCTACGTAAATATGGCTGCTGTAAAGCAACCGAAGCGTCGGGAAAAATGTGTAAACTCAAACATAAATAGTTTTAATTAATAGCTCAAATTGTAGTAAAGTTCAATAATAGTAGAGAGTTCAAAATATTGTAATAAAAGTGTTTTAAAATAAACAACGCGACAAAATCCGTATAAAGTAGTTTAATATCTATCAATTAAGCTATTTAAGACAGAAATACAATACAACAGAAATTCATTGATTTGATTAAAAAAGGAAACAACTAACAAGAGAAAGTAGGAACAAAACATAAAAACATAAAAAAGGAAACTTCTGCCGAATAATCCTTATTCTAACTAATATTATCAATGCGAAGTGACTTTGTTTGTTGTTTACGCTTTCACGCTTTAACTATTCGACCGATCATCATGAAATTGTACATGTACATTTATCAGGGATACGGAAAAGGACACACACACCTTTCATCCAGAAATAAAGTACTGTACACGACGATACTTTATTGACAAATCTACATAAACGCGAGTGAAGCCGCGAACAAAAAATTGTGGGTGTGTAAAATACAGAGGAGCGTACGTGACGAATTTAATGAAAATGAATAAAGTAAGAGAACCAGGATCGTAACAGGTAGAAATCCGTAGTCTCCGCTTACTGGAGACAGGCATGAGTCTATGTAGGTACCTATGTATGAATGTGTCCGGTAGGCGGCGCAGCAATTTGCTGGCCGGCATCTTAAATATCGATGGTGAGAGATTGGTGTAATAGGTACAGCTCAATCTTTCTCAACAAGAATACAAGCAAAAGTTAATAAAATAATTATAATAATAAAGATATTTAGGTATTTCCTCTTTCACAAAGGTAAGTAGGTACTTATTATCTAATACAATACACGTTGAAAAAATTCTCAAATTTGATCTAAATATGCTATATAAAATATAGTAAGGTATGTAGGTACTTATTATCTAATACAATACACGGTGAAAAAATTCTCAAATTTGATCTAAATATGCTATATAAAATATAGTATACTTCTCCCTAGCCTTTATTATTCCCCAGTCCCTTGGGTTCGGCTTTCTAGTCTAACCGGATTTGACTGGATATCAGTTTTTTACACGGAGCGACTGCCATCTGACCTCCACAATCCGAAGTCTAACGATACCTTAAGGCTAGACCAGTGTCAGGATATTAGAGGGCACTGACTTCCCAATAACGACTGCCATAGATGTTCATCGCAGCCAGGACCGACGGCTTAACGTGCTCTCCGAGGCACGGTATTTCATTATTATGTTTTACTATATTTTATATAGTAAAACATAATAATGAAATACCAGAAAATATGAACAAATAATTACAACAGAACAAAAAACAACGAGCGTGCATGTAGAATAGAAATGGAGCGAATGAAGGAAATATATACAATGTTAGCAAGTGGAAATCTGAACCCGTACTTATTAGTATGAACTTTTACTCACAGATGCCAAGCAGCTCAAATGTCGGAGCTACAAACAATAAAATTACTACTACTACTTTTCAACCTGCAACAAGCATGAGTTTACTAGCAAGAAAAAACACCTAAAATCTACAAAGAGACAATAACAAAAATTCGACAACGAAAGGATACCGTTAACATCAATCTATACTAATATTATAAAGCTGAAGAGTTTGTTTGTTTGTTTGTTTGTTTGTTTGTTTGTTTGTTTGTTTACTTGAACGCGCTAATCTCAGGAACTACTGGCCCGATTTGAAAAATTCTTTCAGTGTTAGATAGCCCATTTATCGAGGAAGGCTATAGGCTATATATCATCACGCTAAGATCAATAGGAGCGGAGCACCAATGAAGAATGTTTCAAAATCGGAGAGTATTTTTTCCTTTTGAGAGCTTCCGCTGCGTGCGCTGCGTAAACAGTTAAAGTTTCGCAAAAATCATGTATGACAGAATTGTTTCCCTTTAAAAGTTCTAAAAAAAAGTCCGCGACAGCATATGTCTATCTTTTAAGGTTGGCTCACTATAACCATTTTTATGCATTTTTATGCTAATCAAATTTGTTCTAAAATAATGCATTATTTGCGAAGGTATTTTTATAAACATGATATTAATCCTTATCCAAATAAATACGTTATTCATCACAAGTATTTAATTTAAAACAAAATTGCCCTTTACATCATTCGATTTCAATGAATATCTTAGGAGATATAGCAGTTTTAAAATAACATCGCAGCAAAATAATTACCCATTACAGACATAGTACAAACGATGTTTCTCCTGGTTTATTCTGCGTGATTACTACTGGTTCGATTTGAAAAATTCTTTTAGTGTTGGATAGCCTATTTATCGAGGAAGGCTAAAGGCTATATAACATCACGCTACGACCCACGGGGGCGGCGCAGTAACGATAAACGCGGGTGAAACCGAGGGAACATCTAGTTTAGTTATAAGAATGGTATGGAAGCTAAGTTGGTACATAGATTGCGAGAACAAGATCTTATTAAGATGACCCGTGAGGTAGACGAGACAGATCGATCGATCAGTTCATTGGCACATGATGGAAAGGTGACAAATACTATTATGGATTCACGGATGGCGTTGTGGTTTAGGTGGTCGCCTCGCCGCTGCTACTGCACCGAGTGTTATGGGTTCGAATCTCACACAGGACAAAAATTTGTGTGATCGACAAATGGCTGTTGGGAGTCTGAGTGTTCTCTGTGTTCGTTGTTTGTATGTTTGTAAAGTCTCCCGCGAGACAGGAATTATTCCTAGGGCGGAAGTTGTCTTTTTAACATTGTTCATGTTGTGACAAAAAATAACTTGATAAGGTTAATTTATGCTATCCCTAGCAGATGTTTAAATAAAAGTAGATACGTATGTCTCAATAAGACAAGAATCTTATTTCTCTTTGGACAAGAACAAATAGAAATGCAAGAATAGAAAGGCCTACGTATATATAAAATGCAAAGATCTGGGAGAGTTGAAGTGGTTTCAAATTGGCTTAGTTTATTAACATGTGAAGGAAATGTAAGAATTTGATAAGATCAATAGGTATAATAGTTACGCAAGAGATTTAATCCGTGACGAATGTAACAAAAACACGCGCAAAAAAACGGAACGCCGTGAAACTTGACGATCATCTAATCATAGTTGAAAGATTTTTTAAGAATGTACGTAATTTCTATAATGATTATAGTTACAAATTCATACTTTAATACAAAGAAAAACCTAAAGATGTGATAATGTTTTAAAGTCGTAACTTATAAGCAAATAAATTAAATCTTTCCATATAGGTAATGAAATATATATCATGACAGAATTTGATAAATAGGATAAGTAGGTACTTAATATTCTTAGTACCTTTATACAAGGGAAAAGGCTCACAGCAAGAGTGCAAAAGCTATAGAGGCATTAGCTTGCTCAGCGTCGTCGGTAAATTGTATGCAAAAGTGTTAATTGAAAGAATTGTGAAAGTAACCGACAAGAAAATATGGGATGCACAAACGGGATTTCGAAAGGGTATGGGATGTACGGATCAGGTCTTTTCCTTACGGAGCATAGCCGAAAAAGTTTTGGCCAAAGGTCAAAAGGTCTATTGCGCATTCGTGGATCTGGAAAAGGCTTATGATAAAGTGGTGAGGAATGAACTTTGGTCGGCATTGTCCATGTATGGAGTGAATAGCAACCTCACGCGAGCTCTGAAATCTCTTTATGATGATTCCAGAGCTTGTGTTAGGATAAATGGGACCTACACAGAGTGGTTTAGCATCGATAAAGGTGTTAGACAAGGATGTGTAGCGTCACCTTGGCTGTTTAACCTATACATGGACAATTGTTTGAAAGATTTAAAAGATTGTGAATGGGGATTAAGAATGAATGAGTTACTTGTCAAATGTCTTCTTTATGCCGATGACCAAGTAATACTTGCGTCATCGGCGGAAGAGTTGCAGGCGATGGTAACTATTATGCATGGTGCTTTTGAGAGTAAAGGAATGAAAATAAATGTAAGCAAGACGAAAGTAATGGTATTTGAAAAGGAAGAGTGCGTGACGATGTGTAATATTATGATTGATGGAGAAAAAGTGGAGCAAGTGAAAGAGTTTGTATATTTGGGTACTTTGTTTACAAGGGATGGTAAACATGACGGAGATATTGAAAGGAGAACGATTGCTGGCAACAAAGTGAATGGAGCCCTACGCGCTTTTATGAACAGTCGAAATGTATCCGAAAAGGCACGTTTGGCTGTTCATAGAGGACTATTAGTGCCCACACTTATGTATGGAAGTGAAAGTTGGGTATGGCAAAAGAAGCATGAGAGCAGAATAAATGCTGTAGAAATGAGAGCGTTGAGAAGCATATGTGGTGTGACTCTGAAAGATAGAATAAGAAATAGTGTGATTAGAGAGAGATGCGGCATGAAAGTGGATATAGTTACAAGAATAGAAAAGGGTATGTTAAGCTGGTTTGGACATGTAGAAAGAATGGACGAGGAAAGACTGACTAAGAAAGTTTATAAGGCTAGTGTGAATGGAACAGTCGCAAGAGGAAAACCTAGGCGAACGTTTCTCGACCAGATCGGAGGCGTCCTGGACAAAGGCCAGGTTAAGAGCTCCTTGAACCGACGGGCGTGTATGAGGAATGTGATGAAAGTGAATGAAGCCAGAGAAGTGTGTCAGGATCGTAGCAAATGGAAATCCGTAGTCTCTGCCTACCCCTCTGGGAAACAGGCGTGAATCTATGTATGTATGTATGTAATATTCTTAATTCTTGTTCTATTTTTTTTTCAATATTATTGAAGTTTCTAATTAAATATAAAAACTATGCTAATACAAACACCTGAATGCAATATTAATAATTTTCAATTTAATTAATATTTTAATATTAATATTAAAATATAAAGAATCAAATTATTTATGTATTTACCTGAATATAAGATATAAATCCAATTGCCGTATTTCATATTTATCGCTATTTCTTTTTGTTATTTATAATTGTATTGAAGCTAAGTGTTCATTTTAGTATTTTAAAGTTGCTATAATAATCGAAGATATGTGAAGTCTGCCAACCCGCACTAGGCCAGCGTGGTGGACCATAGCCTAATCCTTCTCACAATGAGAAGAGGCCATTGCCCAACAGAGGGACAGTTTAATACAGGGCTGATATTATTATTATCTATACTAATATTATAAAGCTGAAGAGTTTGTTTGTTTGTTTGCTTGAACGCGCTAATCTCAGGAACTACTGGTCCGATTTGAAAAATTCTTTCAGTGTTAGATAGCCCATTTATCGAGGAAGGCTATAGGCTATATATCATCACGCTAAGATCAATAGGAGCTGAGCACCAATGAAGAATGTTTCAAAATCGGAGGGTATTTTTTCCTTTTGAGAGCTTCCGCTGCGTGCGCTGCGTAAACAGTTAAAGTTTTGCAAAAATCATGTATGACAGAATTGTTCCCCTTTAAAAGTTCTAAAAAAAAGTCCGCGACAGCATATGTCTATCTTTTAAGGTTGGCTCACTATAACCATTTTTATGTTAACCAAATTTGTTCTAAAATAATGCATTATTTGCGAAGGTATTATTATAAACATGATATTAATCCTTACCCAAATAAATACGTTATTCATCACAAGTATTTAATTTAAAACAAAATTGCCCTTACATCATTCGATTTCAATGAATATATTAGGAGATATCGCAGTTTTAAAATAACATTGCAGCAAAATAATTACCCATTACAGACATAGTACAAACGATGTTTCTCCTGGTTTATTCTGCGTGATTACTACTGGTTCGATTTGAAAAATTCTTTCAGTGTTGGATAGCCTATTTATCGAGAAAGGCTATTGGCTATATAAAATCACGCTATGACCCACGGGGGTGGCGCAGTAACGATAAACGCAGGTGAAACCGCAGGAACATCTAGTATTATATATAATACGTATTATACATTCATCGTCATTTCGTGTCATCTGTATGCACTTTCAGTAGTTACATTAAAGATCACACAAATCCAGTAATAGCAAATAAATCTGTAGATATATTGAAAATAGCCATACGTTTCTATTTACTAATACTACCTAGATTATAATAAAATAAAAATAATATGAAGTCCCAAATAAAGATAAGCAAATTTATTTGCATACTTATCACCCGTAGTGACGTGCTAAGCATGACTGATAAAGTTGGAAAGTATTCGAAACTTTAGGAAATGGAATTTATTATAAGTGGTGGCTTTTGTAATCATTAAGATTACAAAAGCCACTACTTATAATTATTATATTATGTAAGTATTCGAATAAGCTTTCAAGTTTTAAAAACCCGTAATACAAAGCAATACGCATCTCGTTAACAGCATAACTCAACTCTGTCCTTGAAGACTCCAATTCCCAACTTAGAAGTAACAATGGTGAGGAATTCTCAATTGGGAACTTATGAGTTACGACCGCATTGTCTCTTCTGAAATATTGAGCGCATTGCCATTTAATTTATCGCAGTAACTGCCACATTTATTAGCCGTAAAGTGGAACATCTCTAATTGCTTCTATTCAGTTTTGACGCCATTTCGCACGGAAGAAATATGCTTCGGAGAACCTTTAGCTTCTAATGTAGGTTCGGACGATTATGAGAATACGACGATACTGAGAACGATGATAATCAGAAAGAAGTATCAATAAAAATGATGATAGACGAATGTCTACTTAATGTTTTGCAAATGTAAGCGCAAGCGTATGCGGGAACTAACAAGATAGTCCATATGATGAAATTAACAAAAAATAAATTTCATTAATACATTTTATCAGTAATGAATGTAAAATAATGATTTTATTTATAAAAGTCTTGAAGTCCTAGGACGTCGCCAGCTAAAAAGATTTTCATTAAAATGTTATTAGATCGTGAGGCTAGGTTGTCTTGCGTAGCGGAACATTATATAACGTCGACATTTTCTATACCCTAGTATTACAAATATATATTTTCTTCATAGAAGTATAAATAACTTATTTACGCTATCAGACTACTAACCAAAATTTTCATAATATGCATATTAAAATGGAAATCATACCAGTAGAAACTATTAACAAAAAATCCAAACGTTTTCCTTCCTGAAATCAAGAGCCACCTTGCCTACCTTGAAGGATAATTAGGCATGACCACTAGGTAGCACATCTCAACACGCGTACACGTGACTCTAACATCGTGAGCTATGGACTTCTATGCCGGAAAATGCCAACGAAAATATGTACCTATCTATCTGTATTGACGATGTTTACCACTATGTAAAATAACTAAATATGATACCTATATCAAAATAGATAGCAACTTTGACAGCAAAAGGCAATAAGTTGACAGATATGGAGTCCATTCTGAAAGATAAGGAACCTATTGAGAGTTTTAATAAACTTTTTCAACTCTGCCTGAGCAGTGTTCGAAGTTAGAGGCCCATTTCGAGAATGACTGTGCCCATTCGACGGCACGTAGTCCCTTTTCTAATTCAAAATTAACCTTTATTTATTAATATCACATATGAATGTCGAGGTTACAATTGTAGTATCCACTTGGCTAATGCAATTGTAACTCTACTTATTGTAGCTCTCTACCTTGTAAGACTCATATAAATAATGCCTAACAAAACGAAAAATATTGTATTTTCTCTCGACAAGGTTTTTTAAATGTTGCGTATTTTACAAATCAGATTTGCAAGGAAAGGCTTTGTAAACATTAAACCATTTACTGCCAAACATTATTATCTATTGGGTATAGTTCGATAAGGTAATGGAATCTTCTAAGAATATGCAGTAACATTTAGTTCTATGCAAGCAAAACTCTTACCTAATATTACTACTATCAACTTACGATAAAATTGTTACTGATTCGTTCATTATCGACAATGTCGGTGAACTGCATGATTATTATTCTATTGTCTGCATCAAAAATGCATAACAGAACCGTTTCGAATAATGCTAGAAATATATAAACTTCGATTTTTCTGTTATATAAAATTCGATCCATCTATGAATTATAATAACTAGTTATAAAAGCTCACGGAACCTACCTACATACAGAATTAATAGTCCTTCAACATTTTAAAGCTGCGCACACGCAGACGCACACACACATACACAATCATCGTAATAATCTATTAGCCGCACCATTACATAAGTTTTTTCTTATGTTCTGTTTTTTAATATCAACTTTAGAACTGGGAGATAGAGTTCGTTTTTTGCGAGCAACGTTATGTAAGGACGGTGATCGTGACCCCTGATTTCAATATACAAGCAAAACACTGTTTCTACGTGTGTACTAATCTAAACTTGATTTTAAACCATATATTAATAAAATAAACGCAATTAACATTTTGAATATTTGTTATAAAAGTAATAAGTAGCATACAATTTCTTTACATGAACTTGAAAATTGTAGAGCATTAAAATTGGATTATGATTCCTGGAACTATAAATAGTTTATGCTATTTGCAAATTATATCGTTTAATATCACTACACAAGTACCGACGATTTTTCTTTCGAAATCCAGACAGTCAGTAGGTAATGTGAGACAAGGCAGTCGGTTAATGATCGCTTTGATTAGAATTCGCGCCAAACTTTATTGCGTTGAGTATTTGAGCAGGTGCTCTCTGATCTCTACGGTAAAGTGCAAAGTACTAGCTCCATTATACTCTTAAGGATTTCAGAGATAAAATAAATGTTTTCAGCCGTAAAGATTTCATATCAGTTAAGTTTTTATCAAAAACTTTCAGTTAATCGCGAATTGAAACGCCTTGTGGTAGCCAATCTATCAATGGAGCCTCAACCGATCAGAAGTCGTTATGGCGTGATGGAGCCGCGTTGTGATTGGTCGAAGTTGACGCGATATCTATTTTGGTCGCAAGCCAGAATGCGCGCGCCGTACCGAGTGCGCATGTGTGCGCGCGATACGTGTTCTATCGATGTGTGCGTGTGTTGTCGAGTCGCGCTCTCTGTTTACAGCGCGGTGCTGTGGCCGGCGAGCGCACGCATTCGACTCTGTATATCGTGCGAAATCGAGTTTTCCGGCGGCTGCCAAGCTGCATTAGCGTCGATGGTGTTTTCCTCTCAGTTTGTTGGTGTAAATACATGTCGGACGTAACGAAAACATTCGGTAGCCCAGTCGACACCCAGTTCAGAGCGTACATTTAGTGCAGCTCATAAAAATATACGTGTTTTCGGCGGATGCGATGAATAAATTTTGCAAATCGAGTCTGTGTGTCGAAAAGGTTCGTGAGAGCTATGTTTTGATCGGTCGGCGTGTAGTGGATGTGCCGGGCGGTGTGGACGCGATACGGCTCGCGCTCCTAATCCTGATCTCAGTGAAACTGAGGTTGTGCTGCAACTTGTACTCGGAGCGAGCCCTCGGTGCGGGGGACAGCTTCGCCAGGAACATCCAGAGAGTATTGTTGGACACCCGGCACACAGTCGCCGGCACGTGCTGAGGTAGGCGATGCCATTACGCGTGACCTTGGCTTTTTCGCTTCGCTATAAAGTGGTCCAAGAGCCAGATGTTCGTTTACGATTTTATCTTCTTGCATTATAATATTTTCTGTTCGTTAAAAACGCTATCCTTTTCTAATTAGCACCGCAGTAGATCTTCACGAATGTGTTTCTTAACATACTGCTGCTAAACGTTTATATTTGTTTATTCTTAAAATATACATGTTATAAAATCAAACACACAAGATATTTCTCGATATACCTAGCTGTGGTTTATTTCATAATTTAGTTATGCTGTGTTTACACAAATTCTCACAAAACAGCTTACATCATAACAGCTTGCTTATTTGTAGCCGAATAATCAGTAGAAATAGGTACGTAGATATGTATAAATCTAAATAGTGAATCCGTCTCTACCTAAAATGTTTAAGTACCTGCACTAGAGATCCTTTATCTAGATTTCTCACGCACATCTAAAATCTGCAGATGCGATAAAGAACTGAGATGATAATAAACATTCCTGCCATATTTGCGAACGCATGGCACAGCATTGATATCGCACGGCATTCCAGGATTGCATTGAATGACACGTTTTTATAACAAAACAATGTAGGTAATTGAGGCATACTTAATATTTTTTGTAGGCTAAGTCTTTATTACAACCCTGATAACGTGGTTTAATTAATGCTGCCGACAGAAACTACACCAAAAATACCTATGTTTAAACAAAATGCATTTAAATAAAACAAATATTTACATATTGTTGTTCGCCGTCGGCGCATGATAATATTGAAACATGTATGGCGATAAATTGAAGAATTTTCAATAAAAGAAAACAATGAAAAGCGGTATCAAAAGAAAATAAACAATAGAATTAAAACCTCTTGTAGCCGCAAGTGTGAATTATGATTATCAAAAACAATTTCTTGCTGTTGATATGGTTTTGGTTAAGTAAAATAAACAAGAAGTATTAAAATTCCAACGTAATTCTTGTATAGTAAAAACAAAAGAATGAAAAAAAGAAATATTTTCACAATAAATAATCATCTGCGCATCTTTAGTTTATAGTTCAAGACAGTCGCATGTGACTTATCCAATTATCATGCGTCCGAAGATCAAATTATTTATATAGGTACATAGAGTTAGGCCTGTTTCCAAGAAAAGTAGACAGAGATTAGGTACCAATTTCAACGATTCCATACAATTTCATCAAATTTTCATGCGTTCAGTAATAATTTAAGCCCGGTACTTATATTTAACTGCTAGATTTCATTCAAAGAAAAGTATTGATCTATAGTCTTTATGGAAATTTATTTTTTAATGGAAATGTGATCGATCACATTTCCTCTTATTCTCACTTCTAACGATTGCAATAGAATAGTTTTAGTAGTACCTTCCTTGTTTATATTACATGTGTTACAAAATCAAAGTTCATTGTTGCATATCAGAAACGCTTTGGACTTAAAGCAACTCATTAAATAACAAACTAATAAAAGTAGTCAATAAATCACTTAAATAATGCTATGTGAAATGCTTTCCGACTTAAGAGAATGTAGTGTAAGTCAATTACAACATTTGATTTGATCGATGAATGATATCATAAAATAAGATTAAAATTTCATAGAGATTAGTATCGTTGTAGCCATTTTGTCATTTTTGTTTTACATTGTCAATACACGGTAGTAAGAAGAATGTGTTATTTGATACGTAGTACCTAACTGTAGTAAGAATAAAGCTTCAAGAACCTAAAGTTTTAAGCTATAACATTTTAAAGCCTAAAGGTTGTAAGGTAAAGTAAAATGGCACAAACATAAGCGGCAATAACAATTCCAATTATCTCTCAATATTTTACTTACTTTCCAAATGTTGTAGGTTATTTGTCGAACTTGAACTTATTTATCGACAATCGTTATGTTAAGTTAGTTTAATATCAAGTTGCGTCGCACGTCGCGCGTCGTAGTTTATGGCGCCAGTACCCCGCCGCCAAACATTATACCACAGAACAATGAAGAATTAACGAATTTTCAACTACCGACTGTATTATTACAATATAGTTATCGATGAATATCGCATCCGTGTATTTTGGGTGCAAGTGTAATAGAAATCATTGGCAAGCGAATTCGGTATTAGTTTTAGGTAGTCATATTGTATGGATTATGAAACTTGCATAATGCATTTGGCTACTTGAGAATTTGTGTCAGTCATTTAAACGTATCTTGTTGTCAATATGTAACTGTTAGGTACTTGTAATGTGGAAAGGATAGCGACCACTTGGTGTGTAACTAACAGAAGATTACATTTTAAAGGTATGACACGAGAAATGCAATGTACTTACCTATACGAAGATAATTGCTATTGAATAAAGATTATCACAGCCTAAAAAGGCCGATAATATTATGAAACGCAGTAACGTAAATAATTAATTATGTATTTAATGGATCTGCATTGCAAAATTGGACATTTATATTTTTGCCACTGAAGGTTGTGGGTAACATTCATTTTATCATGAATGAATATAATAAAAGGGATCTGGAACGTACTCTGCCTACTTTATATCCTTACAAAGTATCGGTTACAATGCAACATGTAAACTGAATAAACATAAAATTAAGAATTAAATTGTCATTTGTGGAGAAATATGCAGTTAAAATGTCGTAGGTGAATTTATAATTATAATGGTGACCAAAGATGGATTCTAATAAACACTACCATATAAATGCGAGACGGATGAACGCATTTAACTGAAGAATTATCTATTTACCATATACGGTTGGCAGAGTCTGCCGACATGAGGTTAAATACTCATAAGGAAATAATAACGGTGCGTAGAAAAAAGTAACACGTTTTTTTCTAAAGTGAGTATTTAATTATATACTAAAGAGAGAAAAGACCTAGTCGCATTATAAGATAACGTCGGACCTATATTATATCGTTGACATTATTACGGATTACAATTTCCTTAACATAATGCTAGGCTTATTTTTACAAAGTGTATTGAGCCCATCCGTAGGGTCACCAAATATGGCTGAAACAGATTTTTCATTATCCGTTCTTTTTATACCTTTCAAACTAAAAGGATAACCAAGTTTAGGGATACGTTTAAGAACATTGTAAGAAAATTTGACTTTGAGAACAAATTTTCGCAATAAACACTATTTGAAAAAGGTTCTAACCTAGTTTTAATGTAAAAAATAACAGATATGGTATTTAGAAAAATAAAATAAACGTCAAATGAGAACATAAATTGCATTTTAATTCACATTTGACGTTTACTAGATGAGATTGGAACTCTATCTTTAATAGTTTTATTATGAGATTTGCCCCTTAAAAGACTCCTTCGAGTTTTTTCATATACCTAATTATGTTGAACCGTCGAAGTACTTCACCATGGCATTAATTATCACAAAGCAAGAGCCTCGTATTCAATAATAATTTACAAAAAATATTAAGCAATAAATTTATTCTTTGCATCTTAACCTCAAAGTCATCCTTTTTCAAGCAAATTAATGTTTACCCAGCAACCAAGTACTGCCGACATTATGTAATATTTTCAGACAGTATTGAACAAGACAATGTAATTTCATTATCAGCCTTGCCACAACTTATAGCTATACAAACAAGTATAGGTACATAAGTGGTATTACAAAACTGGACACTCATGAACATGAATGGTCCTCTTCGCCCACGCAATGATTTTTTATAGCAACCGTACATCGAAAATAATCGTTTTACCAGTGCGCTCCCAGCCTCAATATAGAGGTCAGATCTGTATTATCTACGGTTTTATTGTGCAATAATTTCTAATGAGAAAATATCAGTCTACGCCGGATAGTATAACCTAGTTCCGCAACAGATGTGCCTGTATTATCAAACTATATTTTTTTAGCCTGCCAAATAATGCTATTATTACAATATATATCAAGACTGAAACCTAATTTTAACCGCTACGCTGCTTTATGTGACACAATTTCGGAACACCGGGGACCAAATACTTATAGTGGTAAAATATTCGAAGTTAAAACTTATTTCTAAGCAGCGATACGATGACTTGAATACCATATTGCATTTAACGCTAAGAGTGCACACATCCGTGATAAGAACGTTCAAGCAGCACACATGAATCAACTTGGCCTCCACACATCTGAATGGATGTTAATTATTAGTACGTTTGTTTTAACACTTCAACATTCACATGTGCACACACATACGCACACACACAGACACTCGCACCATGTATAATGAGCCTTCGCATTTAAAAATTGTTACCGATTGGTAAAAAGATAAACAATTTAAACGAACATATTAAAATATAATTTATTGAACTGTCAGGTGATACGGCGCTGCGCGAGTACCCGCACGTCCACATCAGTAGCAAAGTAAACAATCTGGAAAATTCATAGCGAACTGCAACTAATATTGATCAACACATATAAACCTTCGCACATGTATATTTGGTAGGCGTTGTTTGATCGTGAGAATAATAGTATGTTGTAACTTTTGTTATTTCTTATATTGAAACAGTACTTAATCACTTCCTACAGCTCAAAAGGGCGGAAGTCTTGCGTTTACAGAAATAATAAATTAACGCTTTTGGGTATTTCAATTCGATGTTTCTTTAGTATGTTGTGACCTTGGCGGAAGGTCAATTCGAGTGCTTCGTTTGGGAGGAGCAACGTTGCGACACGCATTATAACTTTAACGTATCGAACTTCGAAGTCTGTTTGTATTTGTTCTGTGTATTCGGTAATTTTCGAGTGGACGTCGATCACTTCAAGTGTGTATCGAAGAACGAATGTCGACGCCCACACATATTAATACATCAACAACAAATCACATTGTTATTGAAATGTCTGACCCTACACAAAAATAGCAATCATTAGCTATGATTAATAAATACTGGTAATGTAAAACAATAACAATAAAGGTAGATGTGTTGTGGGAATTTAATGACTGCTTGGAATTGACAATAATATGTGCAGTATTTACTACAGCAACTCCATAAAACACCTCTGCATTATTTATATAGATACTACAAAAGGATTCTGCGGTTCTATTATAATCTGTTTATCAATACTACATTCCATTTTAAATTCAATAAAAAAATATTTTAGGTACACGACTAATTTCAGGACACACTTTAAGATATTTCGTACGTCAAAAAGTAAAACTAAGTTAATTAATCATAGCACGCCTAAGATATAGTAAACTTTAAACATTAACATTCTTATATATTTTTTTTATTAATGAAAATACTTCTCAACAACATGTTAAGGATCGGTACTTGCAGATATCTTATTAAGTACTTGCAAAGCTAATAAACAATAAATCCATGACTCACATACAAAGTAAACATTAATATTTTATTTTCATTATAGCAGAACGATTTATAGTCGAATAGCCATAAGAATAAATTAAACAAATTACGTTGAATAAATTGATTGGCGTGGGCAGGGAAATGGAAATTTCTATTATAGTCACACGGAGTTGATTGAATAGAAATTATCGATTTAAAGGAATATGATTTATACTATTTATAGGTAGGCAAGCTTCATTCATAAAAAGAGATGGAATTTTGTTGAACCTCTTGCTAACCAGCTTCTAAATAATAATAGTAAATACATATCATATATGATACAACAACTAAATAACTTCACCGCTTCACTTCGAAAAGACAGCACGACAATCGGATCATTCTTATTTGATATATATTTTATGTTATTAAATTCATAGAAACTAGTAAAACAACACGAATTAGTATTATGCATTCTCGAAATACATAATTTCAAGTCAATTGATGGCTTGAAATTATAAATTTATAATAATAAGTACTTAATAAAATTAAAGAAGTTAGGCAATGACAACGGACGCATTTAGTGACATCTTGTAAAAAAGGCAAAACAATTTATACGACAATATTTTATTAAGCTGAACTCATTATATCAATTAAATTTAATTTCATATTAAAAGAACCTTTTTTGAATCATCGATACTTTGAGTCATCAAGACGCGTGTTAGGGCTTAATAAATTATTCTTAAACTCTCGAAGGAGAGTAAATTGTCCATTTCTCAGCTGCGCGTATAGACATATAAGGTTCTATACTTTCTACATTGAAAAGAACGCAATTTTCTAATGAACATCCAATACGTAAGTAAAGCTTGGTATAGGCACCCCTATATGTGGACCAGAGTAAACGGACTCGCGGATAAGATTGTTAGCTCACGACAAATATTTGAGATCTCACAAACAGGTCAGGCCGAGATGGCTTGGACGGCCATTTGCAAATTTTCCAAGATAAAAATTATCTAGCGAAGCTTAAATAAGATTAAGTGATAAAGATACAACCAATAAATTAGACGCACTGGGTAAAAACGAAAAGCTGAAGGTTTTATACATACTTAAGTACTTCAGATTACAGAGGTTGCGTAGTGATATTAGTAAACTGATTCGATAATCATAAGTTTCATCGATGTTATCTTTTAATGAAGGTGGAGTTTCAATTCTAATTATATAGAATCCAGTCGGTTATTGGTTGGATCTGATTTGTTGCAATTACGAGTACCTACAACAAATAGCTTAGATAAATTAGAGACTGTTTAATAACTTGCAAAACATAATTATGACTCAGTCTGCAATAATTATATAAATATTAGAGTAATTTTAAACGGAAAACTACGAAAGACTAACATATTATATAAAGGATGTGCAGAATTGAGATGATTGTACATTGAAGAAGAAACAAATCTAAATTTCAAGATGTCCTCAGCAATTTTACAACAAAAACAGAGACAGTACCAAGTATCCCAAACCGAAGTAGTCTCTTCCAATGTTCATTAATCATTATTTACGTTTAAAACCGCACGTACGTTATTTCGGCCATTACTGCCGCATATTACCACTTGCGATGATTCTGGTTCGTGCGCAGATGAGACTGGCACAAACAAACAGTGCCACTTTAATTCTGCTACCGATGTTAAAACTTGCGTGCTCTGCGTATTTCTGAAGCAGTAAATTTGTTAATTTCATAAAGCCATTTGCTTTTGAGATAATACGGGAGCGTTCTAATAAATTGACATTATCTTTTATGTTTTACAATTTTGAATTCTGCTAAACTGCAAGCGCTATTACCCTTTATCATTATAATGAGCTACCAGTGCAAGGCCAAAATCCGTATTGTTTGCATTCAAAGTCAGCGAGAAAACATAATCAAAGATACCGCGTAGATAAAGAAAGGAGTGTCATTGCCACGCGACCCGAGACGTTGTAATCAGGTTACAGGTCGAGACGGGAATGACTACTTATTGACGCCTCTATACTGCAACACTCAACACATTAACCTTGCGTGCTATTTAGGCGTTCCATTTTCGCCTCACAGATTATATCCAACTATTTCTAATGAAAAACGAGGCTCTATTTGCTAAGTGGATATTTGCAAGTTCGTGTAAATAAAACGAGGGCGATTCCCTATTAGAGTGATTAATATCGCTCATGGATAACTGGAACAAACACCAGAGATGTTATTGTAACTTGAACTAATTAAAAGTACGGCTGTTTAAGGAGTAAAACTTCTAAGGATCAAATAAAATGTTGACACAGTGTTCTAGTTAACTCGCTAAAACCAAGAAAAAGAATCTTCAATATTTTACAAGGCCGGGCACTTGTGAATTAGTGCAACGTTCAGCGCAACTGGGTCGATCGATAGCGCACTCTTAATTGCGATAAAAACTGCTTCTCTGTATCAGGCCATTAATTCTGTAATTATCGCGCCGTCTGCACATCAAACGTGCCGGGCGACGCCACGACAAATTTGTACAGACCGTTGAAGAACGTTGCTAATGAGGTGAATATAATAGTGTACTACATACAATAGATTACCACCTGCAACTGAACACAACTGTTTTGTTTGTAATAGTAGATATAACTCCTTTAAGGTACATGACATTACTGAACTGTTTTTCTGTTTACATTATCAGTAATTTTATTTTATTTTTACTCTCTCTCTGATAAATTCAACAAAGAGATTATTTACTGTCACTTTTAAAGACGTCTTTCTGAGCAAAGTCTAAGATACTTTTTCTGACGTGTAGTCATAATAGGTAACAACATGGTGTAAAATGTAGGTCAGTGGAAGCAACATCAAGCCTTCTATTGTTTAACCAAAGCAAGCGTGGCCATTACGCTTTGTGTTGACTTTAAGCGTCAAATGGCTTTTAATTGGAAAGTGAGTTTGGATGATAATAAAGCTTCTTGTTTTTTTCGAGGGGTCAAATATCCCAGTATCTTGAGTACAGCTCAATAACAATTTGTCGTCGGACGTCGCCGGTGACTGATAGTGATAACGACGTCGTTTCCCCACTGGACGCTATTCGAAGGAAACTGTTCGAGTCTTGCAGCGATAGGCATACGATTTGTCGGGATGTTTCGTTTAACAGTAATACGAAGAGCATTTTGCGTTGTTTCGAGACGATGTTTTTAGAGGAAGTGTTCGCTCTATGCTAAAAGCTGTTGTTGTATACTTGTCTATTAACACTTCGATGCGTCCAGGAATAGATAAAACCGTTGATAGATTTCCTGTATGCGTAGATTCAAATCAAACTTTGAAAATACTTTAATCGACATTGTAAATGACCATGGTAATTTGAGTTGCCAGAACATAATGCAAGAATTTGCCATTTAAACAAATTTAATATGCGTTTAAGTTTCTGCCGAGTCATAAAAATATTTCATTTATAAACGGCTTCAAGGAATAATGTAATGTTAAGCGTAACAAATGCTCAACAGCGAGCACTACACAACCATTTATCCATTGTTGGAAACGATCATTAGTACAAAATTATGCTGAGACTGACAATAGGCGTCGTTCGTTAAGGAATTGTGTAAAAATATATGTTGGAGATTACTTCAAGATCACACTTGAAGTGACTGCGTAACCTCAAATCGTGTGAGGTCGGATATCTTCAACTGATTGATAACTACTTAGTGACGAGTGAATTATTTAGTAATATAAAAATAAGAGGCTCATAAATTAGGAATATTCATATAAAAACTTGACTGGTGTCCTCAACCTCTTGCAGGTGTGGCCAATCACGAGGTTGGCCTCATTTGTTAGGTTACACACACGCGCATTACTGCATATGAAACGTTTTATTTACTCACATACCTACATCAATGCGAACATTATATTTTCTAAACTTCTATAGTCTCTACAGAGATGAACAAAATGTATATAGCATGAATTAGCTTTTAACATTTAAAGTTAATTAACATTTCGAAGGATGTACCAACTAATACAAAAGCGTGAAGAAGAGTGTCAGAATATTGAATGAAATTAATTTTAACTTTGATCATTTTAATACCGTGTCTGCATTAAATAGAAAATAACTAGAAATAGGACTTATTGATTATAATTTAAACCTTGTCCTATAATAGATATCATAATATACCTTAAAAAAGCACTCTCCATAATATATGTAATAAATCAAACGAATTTGCAGATGCTGGCTTTTCTAGTTGAGTTATATATATATACGAACTTTTTTTTGTTCTTTGACCCGTCTACGGAATATGGACGAGGTGCAGACAGTTATTATTTTACGTGGACTTATGCCGACAAACCTCTAAAGTGCCATCATCTTACTAATTTTACTTGGTATGGCGTGCATTCAAGTGAATTGTTTCTGGAGAGTTATAGCATTGGCAAGTTACTAAACAATGTTGGTTATGCTTTTGTATATAAAAACATTATTTCTTATTTTAGTCTATTCAAGGCATACGCTATCACAATTCTTCAACCACACCATCTATTACACTGCAAAGTACACACAAGTTTAGCTATGCTAGCAAAAATACAATAAATAGTTGTTATTCTTTTGATATTTCTCATGTGATTGCGCCCTTACCTCCACGCCTTCACACGTACACGTATATTACATATCACCTGTCTGATATATTTTGACATGCGTTTAGTTTCAGTCCCAGCTGATTTACGAAGGTTGTTTTATGCACGTTTGTATTATGTTTGAAAGTATTTGAGCTAGACCTAGCTATTGACAAGACATGAAGGTTGCGTGTGGGTAGACATTGTTTTTATAACTTTATGAGCAGAAATTTTATATTACTGACCAATTTTACATTACGAGAATATCAAGTTACTATTTTTCTCACTTATATAAATAGTGACGCCGGTGTTAAAAAGTATTCATGATATTGCGGGGTTTTAGAAATATAAAAATTACTACTTACCTCAAAACAACTGTCCGACGATGACAGCATTGTTAAGCGAGTAGAAAGAACATTGCAGTTTTGAAGTTTAATATACCTGGCGCGAATCAGTATAGTTGGCGATTTGTTCACGCCTTATTTCGTAAGATCTAAACAGCGAATATTTTTGAAGTGAAAACTTCTTTAGCGGCGTTGTGCACTTTTTTTGTGATGGGTAAAAAACGTTAAACTCGCGTCAGAACACGTGACCTGATCGAAATTCGTAAGACGGAGGGAGAAATAAATGAATATTGTATTTTACCACATAAATGATAGAACTTTTATACTGATAATTAAAGCAATTCGTGCAAAATTATTCCTTAACCATTCCAAAATATCAAAGTGCACAATGTTAATATTCAAGTTTTCACTTCTGCCGGCACTCCCGGAGTGCAACCCGTTGTTTTTTTTTAATATAAAACCATTACTATAGGATAGCATTACATAAGATTTTTGAACATTATTATCAGTGTAGTTGTTTTTGAATTTCTTGACTAAGATTGTGTGTGCAGTTTATAATCAATGAATAAAGCTCAATTTAAATAAATTGCGTTTACAACGACCGGCAATAATTTTCAATAGGTATTGTCATTTTAACGTGGGCGAGGATTACCATAACTAAGATCTTATCAAACCTATTCATAAGTATTTATGAACATATTAAAACACCTTCCTTACTTAAAAATACTATAGATTTATAAATTAATTTGATGGATAACTTGAATATAAAATTGTCTTGATTATGTAAATACGAGTATTGCGGCAATAAAGCAGTTGCCCATTCAGTCATAAAATACAAGAAAATGAACTGTTATTTGGTGAATGATGATTGAAATTGACAAAATTAATTGGAAAATTATAGTATTATCGTAAATCTTTTGAAAGATATATTGGGTTTTGATATTTAAGGTTTATACCTCAAGCATCGCTCTTCGTCGAAACTACTTTATCTTTTCTATAGTCCGTACTGTAACATTAGGATGAGAATAATAGCCATAACATGGGTATTTGAGAGCAAAATTATTCTTATGGAGTGTATAAACATAAATATGCAAATTATTTCGTGTATATGTTTAGCGGTTTAGACGTAACATATGTGGTGTATAAAATTTTAAGCAACTCAAAAAATAGTTCATTTTTCAAACTCACATTCGCATTTATTGGTGACACAAAATACGTCTTAACTACTAGGCCGATCATCATGAAATTTCGCGTAACTACACGCTATACAGAAACTAACATAAGGTACGTTTCATCCATAAAAAAGTATTGTTCTTAAGCGAAGCCGCGGGCAAAAACTCGTTTAATATAATCGCCTAAGATAAAGCAAGTAGAAAATGTAAAAATCTTCATAGCTTTGTTAGCTTTGAATAATATGAGTAGATATTTTTATATTTTCTCTGCCTTAAAACTTGAAGCTATATGTAAACTGTTTCACAAAACGATTGACAGTTTAAAAACATTTATTGTCTACTGTTTTGCTACCTCTGAATCTATTCTTATAAGAACAGTTATGTAAAAAGTCTTTGATCACTAGTTAAAAACCAGCTACATAGCAAAAAAGTGACAAATGCAATCAAATTAAAAGACATCAGTGTCTGCTATAGTAAATTATCCCAGTTTTTTGTTTCATATACCAAGATATTTTAAACTGATAGAAGTTAAACGAACAATAGATAGGTCACTTTCCAATTTAATTATTGTTTTATGTATGTAAGTGTGTATAAACATTTGTGACAGAATTTTTTAACAATCGGCGATTGGGTAGGTGTTTGACTAAACAGTGGATTCCTTTAACATGTTTTTATATAAAAAATAACAACATGATTAATGTGGAAATATTCTCTCAACAATATTTTTGCTGAGAATATCTGGGTCGATTTCGTAATATATACTTTATTTTGAACTTAGTTATGAGAACTGACGAAGGCAATTTATTAACAAGGGTCGTCTCTAGGGAGAGCCGCCTGCTCGTCGGCTTCGCGAATAAGTACACACAAACACGCTATTATTTGCTAAATTAATTACTTATTATTAATTTCAATTCATTTTATGAGAAATAGGACGGGCAGTTGTTTAAAACAGGCTAGTTATTAATATCACCTTAATAAAAAAGTAGGTTATTAGGCTTTAGGATAATTGAATCTTAGTAATACTTTTGCTGTATAGTTATTTTTTGCATTGTATTTAAAATAACTAAATATATAAAAATAATGACAGAACTGGAATTGGTTTTAATAAAATATAACGGCAAAAATGGTCCCAACATCAGAACTGTGGTGCGTTACTTGCATATTGCAGTGTTGATATTTTCAAGTCAGGGACATTTACTTTAAATGTTTTATTAACTTTAATTTCAGGTAGGCGGGCATTCTTTTGTATATATGTATGTATATACCTGATACATACCGCACATGTTTTTAAATAGTAATATTATTTAAATTACAGTACTGAGCTGGGAGAAAGATGCGATGCACATTTGATGAAAATCGGTGTTAATATAGTTTGTCTGAATACACAAAATTATATAACCAATATTGCATAAGATCTGTTTTTGGAGTTCCCTTCACAGTTCATTGACAGAGACTATCTCATAAAATAGTGAAATATGAATGTAAGGCGATAGGTTTTGGCATCAGAATATTTGGGTTATTATTGGTTATTTTATTCTTATCCATGTATGTCACAGTTTAGTGCCGACTGTTGTACGTCTCTTCGTGGAATCAACAAAATATGCCATAAAGCACAATAGAAATACTAGTACGGAGATTTTATTGCTCCAAATTACATATTCCGAAACGTTGAACTCATTAACTAAATGTTACGTAATCATAGACCGCCCACAACACGTTTAGAAAAACTTAAATAGAATAAATGTTTCAATGAATGAATTCAAATTGGTGCGTTCGTAAATTATTACATGGTTCGAAATTGTCATAACATGTGCCTACGCAAAGAAATTTACGCTGCGATTTAAATATTTTAAACCAATGAAAACCGGGGAACCAATTTAAATTTATATTCGATTCAATGATCAGAAATCTATATATTAATACGTGAAGCAAAAACTTTGTACCCCCTTTTACGAAAATTGCGCGGGCGGAGGAGTATGAAATTTGGCACAGTTAAAGTTTATATGGAGAAGGAGTGGCGAAACCTAACATTTATATAAAATATGCATTAGAAATACATTAAATTAATGGAAAAACACTACACGCACTCAACCATGCATTTGACATACGCAGTCAAAGCGCGTAACTATGGTTACATAATATGTTTATCAATATATAATGACATAACTATGTCAGAAATATCTTACAGGCAAACTTTGGTCGAATTTCATGCACTAGGCGACCGCTAGTTTTATTTATTTTGTGCACGTTCAATTTTATTGGTGCGTCTTTGAACCACCAGACCACCTTGTTACCAGAATACTATAGCAAACGATTATAAATGAAGAACAAATATTCATTAATGTGTCGGATGTCGAAGGGCCGGGGCCGTGCGCAGCTAACTAAGACAAGTTGATGTTTATAAATCACTTCGCCTTTTTAGATTTGATAATTAGTAAATCAATCAATTTCTATTATAAATATATGTGTAGTCATACAATGCGTCTATGCAATTAATTTGGGAGCTTAGAATTTCAAGACACGTTACGTATGGGATGTGCCAAGTAGCTTGCTAGGGCTACCAATGGAAGCTTTAGGTAGTCGCTCGAAATTCTAAAGCACTGGAGATATTATAAGCGTTTTCATAAGGTACTAAAATTACAATGCGTTCCAATATTCTACATAAATATATATTAAAATACATTGTATATTTATGTAATATAAGTATAGAATATACCATTGCAGAAAATATATCAATTTGTAAAATGTCATCATAAATGCCTTTGGAAAGAAGACCGTTAAAAACGTACGGATGAAAACCCTAAGCTAGTGTGAATAAAAAATCGCGATCAACGCGCGCAGCGGAAAGCCGCTGTTGTATTAAAACGAAAATAACAGTGGGCCTTGAGCTATTATTTAATTTTAATGTGTATATTGGGTGTGAACATTATCCGTGACACGCACGTGCAGCGTAGTCTACTGCTCATGTTCCCACTAATAACGAAAATTTTGCTAAAATGTAGCTGCCAGTACTACTTAAGCACGCTTATTTATAAATGCAAAACAAAACGCTTTAGTCTCGGCAACACTAAATATTGTGCATAATCATTCTTTTGTTATCCCATCGTATATTACCTCATTGGTAGGCTCTTATAACAATAACTTTGTTTAAATTTACCCGTCTTATCCTATTTATGTCATAGCGTGTCTGTTTATATTAACGTTCTCAGCTTGCCGAACTAATTCATTATTTTCTAAATTATTGTACTGAGTAATCCCCATTTTCAATATGTTGTACTTTCTTGCTTACCAAAACATTGGCTGTTGGCAAAACGCCAAGTGTCAGGCACAGGTTGATTCAAAAAATATATACTCGTGTATAATGTAATACACGTAATATAAACAGTTTGGTTTGTTTATTTTCACGTAGACAATACAAATCCGACTTTAATTTTTGCTTCATCGCTTTTGACGTGTACACTACGCATACGGATTGTATATATACATAGATTTATAAATAGACGTTACACTTTCTGCAATGAGACGTCTTCTACGGCACTTTAGTTGATTCAAACATACAGATGAGTTATGAATATTTATGAATGTCGTATTAGGTACAGGTACAGTACCAAGGTTATACTAGCAAAGATGGGAGAGTTGAAACTCACCACCGTATTTATAACGACAAAAAGTTTAATGGTGGAATGCAGTGCAAATAAGCTGCTTCTATACATACAATTAATATTCTACCATATACACACAACACCATCTAGCCCAAACTAAGCAGAGCTTGTAATATGGGTACTAGACAATGGATAAACATACATATATACTTTTTTTTTGTAAATACATACATATTATACATAGAAACACCCAGACCAAGACAAACATTCATGTTCATGCACACAAATGTTTGACTTGTGCGGGAATCGAACCCGTAGTCGGTTACACTAACCACTACGCCATCGAGGCCGACAATTGTATTACGGAAGTTACAAAAATCTAAAAATCGAATTTATCAAATTTACGATACTAACCGACTAACTGTACAAAATTATCTACTATTTAGAATATTTGCCAGAATTATTTTATAAACCATGATGTAATTGAGCAGTCTTAAATGTCCAAATACATATAAAAATCGTTAAAATTTATAAAAGATTTGATTTGTTTTAGGCTTAAATATTTATAAAAAGATTTTTAAATATTTACACTATCGCTACAGAATCTCGTAACTGTCTTAATAAATTCTCGACGAATTGTTCACCAAATACTAGCTATTTCTTAGTTTATTGGTATCTTTGCACAAAGAACTATGGTATTTTAATTATAACATATCTACGATCGTATAAATAAGTTAGTTATGTAGTTTTAACGTAAGCACATGTCATGTTGTAAATCTAAAACAATGATTATCGTTTTCTATCGGCTCTCTATCTCTGCGATGTGTTCATCACCTTAAGAGTATTAAAATAAAGATCGAGATAAGGATGTCTGAATATGATGTAATGTTAACAAGACCTTTTTTTAAATTAACCCTGCCTGTCTTCAACATTTCAGTGTCTATCAATCTGTCAAGGTGTTAAAGAGAGATGTTAGCTTAAGATAATGACATGTATATATGTGATGTTAATCAGAAATTATTCCAAATCAAGTACCCACATTTTAGAAGTGCACAATTTTTGTCTATATCCGCTAAGTTGTTTAATGGGATTAAGGTACATAGAAATTGCTAAGTGTTTTTAAAAATGCCGGCTCATACATTCAAGAAAATCACATCAAAGACTTATTTCGATTAGTTTTCATATCATGTACACGGGTACATCCGATCATAAATTATGGGCTTTTGGCAATGTCCCATATACAACACCAGCGTTAAAAAAGCGAATATAATTACAATAAATTTGAACTCGTTGGAATATTATAGACAAGAATAGCCAGATTCAAGTAAAACATACATACATATGTTGTGTATTAGCGTAATATTAGCGGTTCAATAATCATAAAGCGTCAGGTAGTTTGGGTGGTCCCGTTTGGCGTTCCTCCAATTAGTTAAAGTGCGAATGAGCATAGAATTTGGAAATGAAGAATTGAGACGCCAACTGGACACATACGAGAACGTAGATGAATGAGAAATGGACAAAGTGACAAAGACAGACAAAGAGCAAGAGTGGAGTGCATCTGAGGTTATACAATTCTAGACTCTTGAAAGTTACCTGAAAAATAGAATGGCTGCGTCAACAAAGTCAATGTGTTTTTAAAGGACAAAGTATCCATAAAACTGATGTATCATTTCTCGAAGTATACATATTTAGCTTAGAGAGTAAGAGTGTGAGAAAATGCGCAAAAAAATATAGAGGGTTAATTTAGTCAGGTCAAAGTATAACAGATGAAGCTGAAATTCTAAGAACAAAGAGAGTATCATAAGCGAGAGCATCACAGGAACTACAAAGAAACAATAAAATCAAAGTAAAAAGAACGATAACAAACTAGGGTACGATTTAGAATGGACGAAGTTCAGTGAAGGAAATCGGGGATGCGCATTTTACTAGGCAACACACAACGCACTTATAGTGCGCAGTTACGTTAGACAAGACTTCCATCATCCTGTGAACCATTTATACGGATTTCATAAGAATGGAGCTCCAGTAAAATAAGTAGGTCAATGTTTTGTTCGGATTTTATTAAGCACCAAGTTGATAATAATAGCCTCTTGTTCAGAATTTGATTGGCGAAGACTAGTACAATAATGACGCATATAAATAATATTAAATTAAGAAAATTTATGTGATTTGAATTGTTTTAATATTAATTGGACGAGAAAAATATTACCCAACGTCGTCGCAAACTACCTCAGCTAAATACAAAAAAACTAAACAATTATTTGATGTAAAGGGCTCCAACTAAGTTGTCGTTGAACAGTTATGACGTAATTATATAATTAACAAATTAGTTTTCTTCCAATCCATTAACAAGAAACTGTTTTTGAAAACATAATAGGTGTGTGGGCATGTTGCCAGGAGCGAACACCACAAATAAATCGTAAATAATTGCTGTTAACGCCGGCTTTGTTTTTGTACACTTTTTGTTGTTTTTTTTGCTTACGATGGCACGTATGTATTTAATTCATATTTTTTTGGGCAAGTGAACAAACATTTTGTTTTACACGCATTTTAACTTAATTTCATTGCACGTTGCAATTTTCTTAAAGTTTTCAATTAACAAAAACGTATTTATCTAATAAAACTCATGAAAATATATTACTAGTACCTACATTTACGTAGTGACAATGCGGGCTGAGGGCGTAATCTACTAATATTTATACTTATTGTAAGTTAAAATAACTTTTTTCTGTATTTACGGTAATTCAGTTATAACGGATAAATAATAAAGGTTTTATTATGTACCCAGGTGGACGATACATAATTTTTATATTTGAACAAACATGGTTGTTACCATGTATAAAAATATACAGTATTTTTTGTAAATTATGGTTCTGCTTATCATAAAGAAAAGAGAAAATAATGCTGTATTTTATGGGCATCTTATCCAGTCATGTTTAAATGTCTTTTTGGTAATTAAATTATCTTCATATCAATTTGTCGCTAATTCAATCATTTTTAAAATCCGGTTGCGGTGTTTATCGCATAACGCATAAAATTTTAGGGGGACTAGATTAATAGCATAATTCTATAAGATTAAACATAAAACTATACTAATTTAATACTTCTATATTTGAGAATATTGTCTGTCATTATTGGCTAACTAAAGTTATACTCTTTTATCTAACTGATTCGGTAAAAATCTTTAGGCAACATCGAAACTCATATAAAGAAATACAATACAGCGAACAGAATTGCACCTAGTCTTTATATGGAAAGGTTTTGTATAAACTTAGAAAGGGGAATGCCCTGTCGACTCATCACAACATAATATTTTGTTTTGTTTGCATGTCAGGTACTCATATGCTGAGAATGCATCCATATGCAGCTGTGGAACGAACTTGTTTAGCTTAAAGACGATCTCAAGTTTCTTAACAACGAAGCTTCAAATAACCAAAGAATTTGCTACATCAGTTAGTAACATTTCCGACTACATTTGTAGCTTTAAGTGGTTACCCTTGTTGGATAATAGGTACCGAAAAATGTCATTGTCAACATAGACGTGTACCCAACATGTATAAACGTAAATGCATAATTAAGACGCAACAGGTTGAAAGGTGAAGGAAATCACACACGTTTAGACAATTTGTGTAAACATTAAACATTGATAGATGACTATTTTATATATTAATTTAATTTCAAACGTCAACGCAATACTTATTCCAATTATAGTTATCAAAAAGAAGTCATTCATATCCAAAAAATCTTACATCTTAATAGTATGGGTAGCTACGGCTTTGTCTTCGCCTGTTTACTGACAGTAATTAAAGTAAATTTTGGTAGCAACCTTATGGCCCGACGCGACGTATTTGGGTCGGCTTTTAGTCTAACCAAATACGGCTAATTCGTATTTTCGCAACACAAAGGGAGAAGAATATGTACTTTTCAGAACATTTAACTTTCTCCTATTAGTCATTGAGCTTATTGAAGTAAAATATATGCCAATTACCTTATCAGCTCATTGCTAAAAATTGTCCAGGAATCTAATAGCGCGTCATTGCGTAAATCACTCTCAACGCCTAACAAAAATGGTGTTTAATTTGATATTAACATTTTGCCATGGTTTCAAGGATCGTATTTCTAAGATAATTAAATTAGATCAAACCTTTTACTGATTCAAGATACATTTTGCTTTGATTCTACAGAGCCAAGGGTTAAATGTAATGCTCGGCTGAATTAAAAACATATTAAAGAAATTACCAAGAATATTAAATATTCTTTTTTAGCAATCAACTCGACCTACCATTCATTTGCAATTAATTCACCATTGTGCACGATTTCATATCGATTCGTGTTTTTCAGGGGCGTTTTATAAATCAGATTCTTGGATTTTGCATACCACGGCTTATGGTCAAACTCAATTGACAATGTTTACTCGTTAAAAGGCAGCTAAATTAAAGAAGAACAGCTTATTCCCTAATTGGAGATCGCTTTGAATAGCACAGTATAATAAAATGACGTCCACCTAAATACTTATTACCTTGGATGGAGATTTGACCATCGAAGGCTCTGAGTTTCTTTGAAAGCGGGGCCAAGCTGTATTGTAAAATAATGTACTCTATTCAGGCCTGATTGCTAATAAATGATGTTACCATTGAGTACATGTTCGACTTGTAACATTTCCTTTACGTAAACATCTTTTGTTTGTTTCGATATTAAGTTTTAGTTTTGTGGAATATATCAATAAAATATGTATTTAAAAACGTATAACAAGCAGTAATGAACTGTCTTGATAAAATAGTATTTTCTTGCTTTTACAGACACCTGAAATTTCTTTCAAATGTTGCTGCAATAGTCGTACAGACCCATATAACAAAAAAAAACCAAGTTAAAGAAAGCTATTCGGGATTCCATAATCACAGAAAACAAGTAACGTTTTATGACAATATGGTGAAATCTCCAAGTGTATGCTCAAGCTGTACCAGGTAGACGGTAATAAGTTTGTCAGGATCTTAAAGATAAGTCATAAATCAACAAATGTGATTGCATATCTTTACATAACCTACCGTATCCCCAAAACAGTAGAGATATAAGGCAAAAGTGTTTGGCAAATGTAAGTATGTCATGTTCAAACGCGATTATATTAAACTAAACAAGAAACGTGTTTAAGCAACTTTGATAGAAACTGTAGTAACACAACGTAAAAGGGTAGTTGTTTTAAAATAACACTATTCTAATATTCTACCTATAGACGGGTGCTTGTCAATCGCAAGAGGACGTTGTTTAGACAAGTCTGAAAATATTCATAGCGTGTTTGTTTTGAATTTATTCTATTCTATTATCTATTCAAACCCTTTGTTCTATTCGTTTGTCTATGATTTGTCTCATTGTCAACCGAAAACATTGCTCTTGTATTTTTGTCGCGGCTCGAATATATCTGTTTGTTGTTATTTTGGTTTGTAATATCAAATGTAGATTTCAAGTATTACATCGAGTACTTCAGCTACACGTAGTTTGAGCTATAAATTAATACACCTATATAAAAAACCAAAAGCCATGCATGCCAAATGTTATATACCTACCTAATATGTTATTTCAGTAACAAATAACTTATTATATAACATTTTCTTCTAGCATGCCTTCAGTGTGCATGTGTGATTCGGGTAAAGTTGAAGGATTAAAAGGGATTAAGGGAATTTTACTTAATTACATTCTTCTTGATTTATTCTAAAACAGTACACCTCCACTAAAACAAAGAAATAGCGAAACCAAAACTTATGTTATATATCAGCGGTATGACGGATTTTTGCTAAACATGTGTACCCAATAGATTTCGTCATCCCGATTAGCAACCATCAATGGGGAAAAATATTATATAAAGCCAATGTATTCAGAGCACTTAGGAAAGTATAAACAAAAATGTTGGGACAGTTTTAAAGAGTACTTAGATGTCAGAAGCAAAGAAAAAGGAATTTGGTACATGACCATACAATGTGAGCCTCCCAATGTACCTTGGTTCTAAAATAGTAAGTTAAGTAGAAAGGAAATAGTTGTAGCATATATGCTAAACCTATAGCGATTAGCGAAACCTATAGGTTTCGCTCAGGGCACTACCCATCTAGAAAGTTTGGACATCTCATGAAGAAATTTGATTCGCCTAATTGTGAGGTGTGTGGAATCATTGAAGATGTCCAACACTTGCTAGCTGAGTATGAGATATATCAGAGGCAGAGGAACTCATTTGTGCAATTATTTGAAATAAATATAAAATATATTGGAGCATTATCAAGTGTTTTAGCTGAACCTACATCAAAACCAGCCGCAGCTATTTATAACATGTATTTGCACAAATGATTTATATTTCTGATAGTTATATTAGTATAGGGAACGATGGGGCTGACATTTTTGTTAAAATAAAAAACATAAAAAAAATATCGCCCGATCGACTCACTCCAAAATTGACTACTATCTCCAATATGAGTATTGTCTTCCTTTTGTCATTTATTAAAATACTAGCTTTTTCCCGCGGCTTCGCTCGCGTTCATTTAGAATTTGACAATCAATTCGGGTTGTACTCTGCTTGTAATAATATAATTCAATCATGATTCGAAAGATACGTGGCGCCATCTATTATCATAAGAATGTTATTGTTGTTTTCCTCAAGAACAGTAATTTTTTTAGGGATGAAAGGTAGCCTATGTTCGTTTCTGTACACCTGACAACGTATATGCAAGATTTCAGGATGATCGGTTCAGTGGTTTAGGCGTGAAAAGGTAACAAACAAACAAACTCATTTTCGCTTTTATAATATTAGTTAGGATTAGCTTATCTAAATTCAAAAAAGAGAACAATATTCTATTCACGTGTTGCTGACCTTAAATACGACGATGTTTATTAAATAGGTATATTTCACAGGGTAAATCGAATCACATATTTCCTGAATATTTATTAATGTTAACGGGAAGTTGAAATGTATCAGTTTTAAATATACTTATATGGTACATATAGTAAATTATCCTATACATACAGGAAGGAAAATGATGAAGAGATATTTTTAAACTTAACGGTAGCAGATTTCAGTTTTATTTTCTGCATATTATTATGTTGGATAGCTACAGAGGTTTGTAGATGGTAAGGCAGATTGTTTAGTAGTACAATTATTCGTAATGTCAGTAGACTCTATCTGCTATGGTTGGTGAAAAGAAGCTACACCTTCGTATCAGACAGCTGTAGTCGTAGAAAAGACAATGCCGCGTTTATTTATTGTATGTGATCGTGTTGATTGCGCAGATGGCGTAGTGGTGTAAATTGTCGCCTCGCCACTGCTCTTCCGCCGAGTGTTGTGGGTTCGAATCCCACACGGGACAAAACATTTTCTGATCTACAAATGGTTGTTCCGAATCTGGGTGTTCTTTCAAAATTATTTAAATGTTTGTTTAGTCCCCCACGACACAGGAATTATTCCTAAGGTAGAAGTTATCTTTAAAAAAAACTAAAGTAAAAATTTTCACTGCAGTCAATAACTCACACCTAGAGACAAAAGGTCATCGTATCATATACCTATCATATTAAGGTTTGGTAACGCATTGTTGATAATAACTATGATATCTGGAGGCTATTGCTACTTTTCAGACGTTATAGAGATCCAATGCGTCACAACGACATAAGTAACTTCAAACTAACTCGTAATTGCTAAGAACTTAATGACTATCATGATTATTATAATAGCAGACGAAGGAATATATTACTTTTGCTTTAGATAAATTAAAAAGAAAATAAAATTCAATTTGCGGTAGATTTTTAAATCTGTATTTGTATTTTTAGTAGGTAGTGTATACAGTTAACTACTATTAAAGTGATTTACATGATGATAATGACGCGTGAACTAAATGTTACAACAGTTTTGAGAGTATGACACAAAGAGTCAAAGGGGTCGACCGCATAGTTTATTCTTATTACTGTCGTATATTATATTGGTCTATTTCTTAATGGCATATTCCTGTTTCGTTATATCACAACGTCTAAATCTTTGAACGTAATATTGTCTAATATCAAATCTCGTTTCCGAATAACATTTACGACTATTTTTATCTTATCCATTTATCATAGCGTGTCTAAGTTTCAGAAGAAATATTAAATAAAAATATTAATGTACATTTTGTGATATGTTTTAAATATTAAATATTGTTTAAATAATATTGTTTAAATATGAATTAGATTTTTGTAAATGACGTCTACTTAGTGAAGCACGTCTGCTATTTTGCATCGGAATGTTAGATATGCGAGGTGAACGAATCTTTTGTTTCACCGCCTACATAACAACAATAAAATTTACAAGACGTACTTTTCGCAATAATTGTAAGTGCAAATACTCTAACTATGCTAATACTAGCACAAAACGCACGGTTTAACTAGCTATGCGTAATTCGAAAAATTTGCCTTTTAATTAGCATTCATAACAAGTACGAAGTGAAATGCAAGTGCCTTTTATGTTCCGCCAATCACAGAGCGTGTTCGCGAACCGAGGCCACGCCTACACCGATGTGCACTGACCACGGTCGCAGACAACCACACGTTTAGAGGTAACGATCTAAACCTATGCCGGCCGGCGCGCTCATTACGTAACTAAATATCTATGAGTCTGTGCACCCCGCTTCGCCGCAAGACGAACCGTCACGAGTCACGACCCATCAAAGCGGATTCCATTTTCACACGCGCCCGCGAATTCTACGTAAACAGCGTTGCTCAACGCTACACTCTTAATTTAAAATTTAATTGACCAAATCCAAAGGTCCCTCCAGAAGGTTCTATCACTAAGCCTATTAATTAGTGTCGAAGTTAATATAAAACGGATTTCTTTTTCAACATAGAATCACAGTCGTGAGCAATATATAAGCACTTCCCATTAATCAATATCATGCAAGGTGACTTCGGCGTGACCTTGTTGATTATTATTTTATCTGTGATTGCGTGAGATGGAATGAATAGTAATCAAATTATAGACAGCGTGGTGTTCTGAGACCATAAAGTAAGTTGATGTTTCGTGCTTGAGCGGGTTGTTTTATCTTTCTAGTAGCACGACTGCGTTCGGCAGAGCGTGTCGAAGTGAACCAGACACAGGATTTGCAAAAACTTGTATAATGTGAGATATCCTTATCTATTTCGGATACTTGTTTTACTAAACAACTTTTTTGTATGCATATTTAATGTCTATTTCCTACTGTGTTACTTTTTATACATCACTCGTATCCCGATCGATCTTCAATCTTTCCAAAATTAAACGGCACGTGCGATAAACACGCGATAGCTGCGAGGAGATCTCGCGCTACAAAATCATCTCAGCTTAATTGATCGTATACACAAAGTCGGTGCATGAATCGCGATCGTCAAGTTACATAATGAGAGCGACTGACCCACATCCGGCGCCGCGGCGCGTAACGCGCCCTATATCAATCTCTCTGTAGAGTGTAGACACACCACCGTGGCACTGGGTAGCGTGGGCGTCAACCTTAATGGATTTCCATTACAATAAGCAAATATTACGGATTCATGGATAATAATTTTCTCATAAAAAGGGACAATAATGTAGTATATTAAAAAAATTACGTCGCTTCACTCCTACACTGCTACGCTCCTATAGATTTATTATTATATAATTTGATCATTTTTGTTCGCGACTATTATAGTCGGGCACAATGCAGTAACGAACAAACGAGCTTAACATTTTATCACATCCGCTCATTTGTTTTAAAAACAAATTCGAATTTTATTTTGACGCTATTGCAGTGAAAACGTTTTATTAAAGACAGGGCTGAAGATTAAAATGTAAATGTACCACATTGTAATGTAACCCGAGTATCGGCAATAACGTTGATGGTTTACGGCGTCGCATACAAGGTATCTAAACTATAGTTATAAAATTACAATGTTGCTAAAGTTTTACAGTCCTGCATTCGATTTCATGCTAATAAACTGTTTTACTATGTACTGATCAAGTTATTTATCGCCTTATATGCGTCCATACATATCTATGATACAAAGAATCGTAAAACTATATTTGTGCTGGATTGAATACGTGTAGGTATACCTTAAATTATGCCTAAGATTTACCTATACATTACGCGATATCTAAGCTGACTAATTATTAGGGGAATTCCCTGTTCATTTAAAATTCAAACACGTAAACGGTACCTAATGAGTAGTTTAGATTAAAAATATGTACATACTTTGGTCTTTACAATTTTATTAAGCATAGTAATTGCAAACCATAACGTCAATATTGTTTGACCTAACTCTCACTTCAACGTCACTTTATACAATATTATATTATATATACTATCGTGATGATTCTACATACACAAGTTTACCGTGGAGACACCTATATTATATAGATTAATAAATATTAAGTATAATCAGTTTTTATTACCACTTGTTTTATTATATAAACAGGTACTAAATAAACAAATTAACAATACTGTTTGTCTAACATTTTGTTGACAAAACATGATGCCGTATGAAAAAACAATATAATATAAATGAAGCATTCCTTTTCGTTCAAAAACTACCGACGTCCAAACGATGAAATTTCTTTAAATCATCTCATTTTACATTAGCTCTCAAGTCCTGTATAAAATCACCTAGAGATTCAAACTCCTATACCATTTCTCAAGGAATCTTATATTAAGTCGACATTAATATCCACAAAGCAGATTAAGTTGCTCAACGAGGCGGAGAACTACTGCGGAACTTAATACTTCGGGTGTTGTAGTCTATAAATCTTAGCGACGGAGTGCCGAGGTCGTAAAGAGACTTAATCGGTTCTCTCGCAATTACTGTGTCTTCACCAAGGCCACTTTATACTGTAAATATCCTAGTTTGTTAATACAATATACGACGACGACCTCTAAAGCTTGATGATAGTTTATAGCTTAAACAGATTTTCGCTGTAAACCAGATTATTCTAAAAAGAAACGGTCGCCTTTTGTGAAGTTTGCAGCAGATACGGACAGAGAATCTAATTCTTTCTATAATAAACGACGCGAACGTGTCTGTTTTTAATAGTTCAGGGTATTTGTATTATGTATCGGAAATGCATCGCATTTAGGACTCATGTCTCTGAAGCGACTGTTAAATGTATTGAGCTGGCTTAAACAGGACTAAAAATCTAACCGATGACCCGTATCTGCAATGTAACATTGGATATTTATATAATTTCTTATTACAGTCAATGTAGTCAATATTCTTCGGATTCAGCGAGATGTAATCCTTACTAATATTATAAATTCGAAAGTAACTCTGTCTGTATGTCTGTCTGTTACCTTTTCACGGCTAAACCATTCAACCAATTTAGATGAAATTTGGTACAGATATAGTTTAAAACCTGGGGAAGGACATAGGCTACTTTTTATTCATGTAGGTACCACGCGGGCGGAGACGCGCGCAAAAGCAAGTTCCAAATAATGCTACATGACATCAGTAATATGTAATTGATACTGATAAATTAGCCTCTGTGTCACTAAATGACTAACTTTGATTAGAATACCACTCAGTCAGAGTAAATCTTCAGCTTAAAATGCTGATATACATATGTAGTATTGGAAGGTTTTAGATTTTAGGAGTACATAGGGTACTTTTAATGAAGGGTGAATGAAGTCACAAGTAGTAGCTAGTAAGTAACATCTTTTATCTCTAGTATTTTATCTTTAGTAGCACGATTCTTCTCTTGAAGATCATGACTTCAAACATTACCGATACTAATTGCTTTGGCACAATTCAAAGCCACGTTCAGCAGTAAATACCGTGGTAACGATCGCTGGTACATATTTATTATGTTGTCAGATAGTTCTTACAATTTATTTAAACCGACTCGATCAAACGTGAGAAATTAATGCACCTCGAACATATAGCACAGATTGTAAGTCTCAGACAAACAGAAGAAAATAAAGGAAGTTGAAAAGACAAACCTATTGCCACTTTCCTCCTTAGCAAAGTAGTAGGTAGGTAGACAATTTGTGCCATGTGATACATAAAACACGGACGTGTATTAAACTACGTAGAATGAGAAAACTCAATGACCCATATAAAATTGTACGTGTTATATATTCATTGTCGAGTTATCAGAGAGACATTGAAGCACGAATGCCGTGGGCAGCATAGATTACGACGAGTTCGGTATGGGTCACTGTTATAGTGTCAATACGTGAATATTGTAATACCTATTGTTTTGTCTATTGTAGTACATATTTCGGCTTTGATATATTGCTGTTAAGTACAGTAAAAATAAATGGACGTCTAAACAAATGTACTGAAGTACAAAGTAAACTAATAATTTTCTATTGAAATAGAAAATTATTACTTTACTAAAATCTACTGATTAGCTTTAAATATAGCTATATGAAATTAGTACCCGTAACTTTAAATGGCCAATTTTGGGATGATTTTACAAATTCCTATTCGTTGCGTTCTTCATTGAACTCTTAAGAGTAAATATGGGTCAGTTTCATAATTATCGTATCAATATATCGGTACCTACATAATATGTCGAAACCGGGGTGTTCGGGCAAACATTACAAGTTAAATAATCCATAAATCATGCGCTTAAAGCAATATTTACATTATACGAATCCTAAAATATCGCGCGACATGATATCGAAACGGCTTTTTTGTTGTTCACGTTTCTTCAGTTTTATTTTTTCGTATGGCAACTCTTTTGTGACATCAAAACAGGTTCCACACCCACAAATTCTCGGTTCATGAAGCCACATTCGCGAAAGTTTGGAGCTTCTCATATTTTGAGTACATTATCTTTTTAAATCATGGCGATTAGGATCAGGTTCACTCTTAAAGCCTGATTTGTGCGCGTTATTAATCTAATGTACCTACGTTATAAGTTTCCTGATCTATGTAATAATAATTAAATTGAAAGTTGACGTCAATATGATTACGAAACAGCGTTCGCTTTTATATGAGCCTTGCATTTCTGCATTGATTTATTACAAATTAATATTTAAATAAGTTGTCATTGCTATGCTGATCTTCGACACTCCCATCTTGTCGGATTCTTTTGAAGTCACATTTTTGAAGATTCTTTTTGTTTTAATAATTGGATTGCGTATTAATACATGTGTTTTTAAACTTGCGGTTAGTTATTTTTTAAAGTGTAGTTATGTGGTTACATATGTTGTGACCTACTCTGTCTGTGGTTTTGATTTACCTATAGTACACATTTCTTGAAATTCATTTATTTTTAGAAGCTTACATTTTCCTTTAACCCTAATAAAGCACGTGTAAATAATAAAATTAAAAAGCGTCAACAGTAATATCATTTTTATTAAAAAGCCGCAACTTCACAACTGAATAATTTTATGTTCAATAAGTAATCAAAACTTTTACATTTCTACATTTTGTTTAAAACCCACGCATTCAAGACAGCCACAATTTCTTTAACATTTTGCGTAAAAAGGGTTACTAAATTACGTTTTCCGGTGTCATTCTAAATTATTTCTTGTCTGTATACATATCTTTGGCGATTGAAACGGGACACAACCAAAAATGTTTTCGAAGTAATTGCAGTGAAGTATCTCAACATGGTATAATAAGACTCCTGCGCAGCTCAACGTTCTACTTCTTAGAGCCTTACAAGTCCATCCCGTTAGAACATTATGCACCGCCTTTTACAATTCACATATTTAGAACTTGTTTACCTGTCTAGACGAATTTAATTTTGTTTGCTTTGGCTGTTATTTGATGTCTTCATACTTCATACATTTTAGAAGTAATGTTGAAGGAAACAAATGTTAATAATCTTTTTGGCTTAGGAATGACGGTAATTAAGAATGCACTAAAAAAACAAGCTTTGAAATAAATAATCCCTAGATCACCAGTACATAGTGTAAAAACCAATTCTAGGTATGCTTGTTAGCACATTTTGTCCAATCTCGACTAAAGATTAATCTACATGAACATAAATTCTAACTCTATATGTATAAAACTAGACATAGTGGGTCCACGTAACACATGCAGAAAATAATTTGGTTGGTTTAAGTTGGCCTTCCGAGAAACAAGATGTCATCAAACATTTACATTGCAATATGATGGCATACACAGAATAATTAAAACAAGTGTTTAAGTTTCAAGAGGCAACCGGCAACGGGTTTCTATAAAACATAAATAAAACTGATTTAAATAGCCTACCCAAGTGACCTTCACGAGATGATGATGATTAAGTTTAGTTGTGTACTGACAATACAAGTACCTATGCTATTGATGGTCACAGACTCATAGGTACTGTGTGCTGTATCCAACTATTGGAAGTCCATCGGATTGGTCCTAGTTTCAACAAAATTGGTTCCAGTATTGACTATTAGATTTACTTTTAGTTGATTGAAAATATGTAAAACGTTTGGCACCGACCCAGGCTTATGATTAACGAAGGTTTCGATGACCTAAATATGTGTCGGTGTTTAAATTATATGCGTCAATGAATTCAGTATTAGAAGAAAAGATACGAGAGAAGTACAGCATACTTATATGGCAACTTGTTTAAGCGTTGAAGGTACATTGTAGGCTTGTAATTGTATTTTGACCACTATTTTCTTCCATATCTTAAAATTGTGTGAAGTTTTCTCGGATATGTGTTAAATGCCAACTGGTACGACCCAGTTTATAGCTAAGACTCACTTATTCTGGGAGGAGGCTTAAGTGTAACAGTAAAACTGGAATTGGCTAATGAATGGTCAATATAATACATTTAGTTTGTCCTATGTATACATGAAAACATGGCAAATGTTAGTACATAATTAACCTAGTGCTTTGTCAGTGTCCAGGTATTATCGTTTTATTGGTTTCCTGTCGTAAAATGTTCGAGGTCACCTAACAAAGTGCAGCCCATCGTGATCAATAGTTGCAGTTTTCCGCGTTCCTACGTGCGCGGCAGTAACATGTTACTAGGAAGACCTTCCGTATTCAGATTGCTTTTCGATATCAATTATATTTATAGTTTATATTTTTTACAATATCTAACGGTTAACAATTTAATAGATTTAATAACTTTATTTTCGTTTTGTTTTTGCTACGAACACCGACAGCGTTCCAATGTTTACCTTTAAAGTTCGTGTCCATTTTACAAAACACCTAAGAATTTAGTGTAATAATTGATTGTATATGGCGTTTGTCCATAGAGCCTCTATCGTGCATATCTAATAAGTTATTCATGTTTAGCTGTATGAATGGTTGACAACGGTCATTAACAAAATATATTCTTAGATAAATAAAATACCTTCAATATTGAAAAAAAAAATGTTAAATTAAATACATCAAACCTGAGTGAGCAAAGTGCGCGCATAAAATGTTAATAATGCCGTATATATATGAGGTATATAAAATTATACATATATGTCGGTGAAGGTTAACATTGTTGGGTATCTATGTATCTGCACGGAGATGGATGACTTCTTGAATAATGAATGAGGAAAATATTAAAGCTTAAGACTAGAATTTAATGTTGTAATTTATTGTGTTACTTTTGTCTCACGTCAATTATATAATTAGCATTTGCTTTTGATGTCGTGTTAGGGCAGAGCATTGGTTAGATACCTGATATTTTTGACTTTAATTATTCAGACTTCAATTTATTTGCTAGTTTGGATACATTAAAAGTATCTAAGCACACCATTTCTATCCACTATTTGCTGGTCCTTACGTAAGGCGCCTTTGCTCGGTTCTCTCACAGTACACGTATAAACAAGGTTCTGTGTTGTTTTAATCCACTATTTTGCAAATTTACGATATCGTCTGAGTATCAGGTCAATAGATTATAATCGATTTCTTGACTTCTACTCAGTTTAGTTAATTTAATCCATTTATTGTTTTCTTCTATGTTTATGTACACTGGTGTAGTTTCGCTGGAATAGCTATATTATACATCAATTTTCTTTTTGCACTTAATTCTGGTCGCATGATTTTGTATACTTTAAAGAGTAATCTATCTATCTAAAACCCAAGGCGTAGTAAAAATTAATAAATAATTTATAATTTTATTTATTTCAGTATATTGAAGCCAAATGTTGCTGTAATAAAATGAAAATAATCAAAAGCCATATTGTCAGCAGAAAAGAGAGTTTTAGCTCTTAGTCTTTAGTCTTTCTTTACAAAAGAACAATAATCCGAGACGATTCGTAGAGCCAGCACTGGCTATGTTTTGGGCTTTTGGCCAAAATGATGGAACAGACACTTTTACTTCAAGAACTAGAAATTAGGTATTAACGTCTCTACGCACAGAATCCATGTGTTGGGTTCAAAGATCAAAACAAAATAGAAGTAGTGCCAAGTAGACAGCTCATCGTCCACAATCACTACAATTAACAATTTCCCTCAGTTGGCGTTTACAATTTGTACCAGACAATTTAGTTATATTCTTGTAGCTCTACTATGTTTAAGAAGTTAGGTATATTAATGCTAGGTTCAAATCAATGGTATAGAACCGCCTGGTTGTTTGTATAATATTGGTGAGGAATCACTTTTCAAGCTATTATATAACTCGAAAAGTAAACTACTAACAGCAATACCGAGTCATTCATAAATTAATATTAGGGGTTAAAGTATGAAATTGCCGATTTGTACTGAAAAGTTGAAACTCGTTTTTTCTAAGATGTACCATATATTATTTAGTTAATCGAAATATTTACCCTCATTATCTATGCTTTGCTGCCATCTAAAAGGAAGTTGATTTATGACTTTACGATATAACTCTGGGGATCTAGATTCGACAAACTGTGTGAAAGCATTTTGTACTGCCTCCTGGGAAGAAAATTTTTTATCACATAGAAAATTGTCCAAATCACAAAAAAATGGTAGTCCTTTGGAGCAAGGTCTGGCGAGTACGGAGGATGACACATGGTTTCTAACTGCAGCTCCTGTAGAGTTACAACGGTTTCTCGTGCAGTGTGAGGTCTTGCGTTATCATTGAGCAATAATGGTGAAGAACGAATCACGAGTCGGGGTTGTTTCACTGCCAGTTTCGCCATCAGTTCGGCACAGTAAACATCTGCTGTTATTGCTTGACCAGACCTGAGAAAGCTATAGTGAATAAACACCATGAAGAGACAACCAAATAGTTACCATTACCTTTTAATTGGTAAGCTTTGCTTTAGGGCAGTGTTGCGGTGTTTGACCTGGGGTCAGCCATTGCATTTTTCGATTACGGTTATCATAAAGAAGCCACTTTTCGTCACATGTCACAATTTGATACAATATTCCTTCATTTCTGTACCGATTCAACAAGGCAACACAAGTTTCAACACGCATTTCTTTCTGCAGATCAGTTAAATCATGAGGATCATTTTTCATATGTTTTTATCTTATTGATTTGATGCAAATGTGCCAATATTGTGGATAGGGTAACGTTAAACCATGCCGCTAATTCCTGGGTAGTGTGACTCGGATCGGCTTCCACCATTTCCTTCAATTCAGCATTATTCACCTGTGTGGGCGGTCTTCTACGTGGTTCGTTCTTCAAGTCGAAGTTTCCATTACGAAAGCGTTTAAACCTAAAACGCACGGTGCATTCATTAGCAGTCTCCTCTCCAAACGCAGCGTTGATATTGCGAGCCGTTTCTGCCGCGTTGGTTCTGCGTCGGAACTCGTATTAAAAATGACTCGGATTTTCGAAGTATCCATCTTTCCCGTCTAAGCTGTATAAAACAAACAATTGAGAGTCGAAAATCGAATGTTGCACATCATCGATCAAATATACCATAGATGCACGATCGTCGCTCGAAAAACGGCCCCAACAAAACTGTACATAAATCAGTCGTATGCGCTATATTATGCACCTGTCCCACTCACTCCTGCGTGCGCTGCCCGTAAGCGAGAGCGAATCGACACCACTACTACGGTGGAGACCGTACCATATACTTAGTACGCATGCGTATTGCGAGTAACACACTTAGGACGCTTTACATTGACGCGTTTTAACTAAACTATTACTAAATGTTTCTCAATAGGCGTTCAATGGTTATTCCGGTTTCTTTCCTGGATTGCATAATAAATGCAGACACTTATAAGTAAGTAGTACTGGTCAGTGCCACATATTGACGCGATTTTTGTATGAGAATGTGCATCTATGGTATATTTGATCGAAGTTGCACATTTTTTAAAAGAAGAATCATATAGGTATCATGTTAAAAAAGTTTCACTCGAAAATCTCACACCATGAAGGTTTTATGTTAATTCAAAGTATTTATTACTATACAACGGCTACTTCATACTTTAACCCCTATTATTAAAAGATGGTATTCACTTTATTATTTAAATAATTTAGTACTTTACTTACTTATAGCGTATTTCACTAATTTGGTTTTTCATTATCTTTATCTTATATAAATGTATATTATACATTAAGGATTAGACAAGGCTTTATGGCCTCATGAATATAAATAATCTATTATATTATTAATAGGTAATCCTGTTTATTGTCATGAAAAGATATTAAATAATTTATAGTTACTAACGCATAATAATATCAGCAGATATCATTATAGTTGGCTATCTATAAATACGTTGATTTACCTGTTTTATTTACCGTTAAATTGAATTGAATATTTTAGTATCCGTTTAAATAAACCTATTAAGCTAGGAATGAGCTATAAGTAACAAAAGTTATTGATATGTACTAATAATATTTTACTACTTCGTACACGTATAAAAGCTTTTAAATACTGACTATATTATATTAATTTGTTTTTTTTTTAAATTACATAATTATTATCTGATATTGAAAACAATGTACTATAACTGCAATAATTTATTAATCCTTACTAGCGGTCGCCTAGTGCTCGAAATTTGACCAAAGATTGCCAGTAAGATATTGCTAATATAATATGTCATTCTATATTGATATATATAACCATAGTTACGCGCTTCGACTGCCTGTGTCAAATACATGGTTGTGTGCGTGTAGTGTTTTTTTCATTAATTTAATGTATTTCTAATGAATATTTTATATAAATATTAAGATTCGCCCCTTCTACTCCATATAAACTTCAATTGTGCAAAATTTCATACTCCTTCGTCCACGCAATTTTCGTAAAAAGGGGTACAAAGTTTTTGCTTCACGTATTAATATAAATCCTTATATAAATAAGTTAGTACTTTTTTAGTTTAGTTAAGAACTACCTGATTTTCGTAGCTTCCAAACAGATTTTAAAGACACTCAAATCCACCTAACCTATTTATAGTAATCTCTTTTGTCGCATGGCTTATATTTCAGTAATAAATATTGATGTATAAAATACTTTTCCATAAAGTTCCTTAATCTTTGCTAACAGACAACATCTGACGTTTCGACGTACGATAAAGAAAATACATTAGTAGGTAGCAACCCTTTTTTGCAATCCAATACCTACTTATCAATATGATGAAAATAAATTAGTAATACGCAAACAGACATGATTACCTGCTAATAAAAACGAGAATTAGAATGAGTAAACAAAACAATACGCACTCAAAAGTAATTGAAAAGGAAGTCTCATAGCATAGAGTTTTATTTTACGACTATTATAACATGTGGGCGTTAAATTCGTACATGTGTTTGAATTGCAAATTTTTCGTCTACAGCTCGGCAGACTCCAAAATTTGAGTGTACGAACAATACGTTGCCAAACTTCCTTTGTTCCTTATACGTGAATACACATACACATGAGTAAATAACGCGGCGCCGATGTAGTAAGTGATAGCGGATGGTGTCAGAACCGCCATGCTTCGCTTTCAATACCTACGGGAACAAGTCTCATAAACTTAAACATATTGTAATGTTTACTTGATAAATTCTTTTTACTACAGTAACGATGTGAATGTAGATATGTGAATGCGATTTATAGTTATTTGTAAAATTACTTGCTAAGTTTCGACTATTTTGATATTGATATACAGACAAAGACAACACTAGTAGGTAATAATAGTTTGTTAATGTTTTGGTTAATGGAAAAAGGACAAAACCTAAAGCCCAAAATTCTAATTCCCGTTAGTATTTTTCATCTGTTTTCTGAAGTAAGTGTTAGTTAATTACAAAATGATGGGCAAATGTATAATTTTGTCAACATTTTTACTGATGTATAATACTTTATTGCTGATAGAATTCTGTCTATACACCAAGCAAACAGCTGTTCTAAATCAATATTTGTAATTTGCGGTTTAGCGTGACTTTCAAATCAACCATGAAGGATATTTACTACCAGCGAAGTACGTTCATATTAAAATTCACGTGCAATATAAAAATAATGTAATTTAAGGATGACCGTATAATTTTATGTAATTTGTTTTATTGGTGTTGTAACACCGAGTTTAGTTGCCAGCAATTGACAGAATAATAAAATTGTAATGCAATCATAATACGCAATATATAGAGCCGAATGTTTATAAATACTTGAAACGTTTATATATAATTACATCATATATCATGTAGGTTAGTTAATGTAATTATTAATGTTTGGATGATAGGTAGATGACAATTAGGTATAATCAAGGTAAGCGTGGTTATCAGTTTGGTCTTAAATTGTCTTTGTTATTTGGATAATTATCACACTGAAAATTATATATTATTACAAAACTTAACAAACTACGAACTTTACTCACAGTCAGAAATAACTTACTTATACCTAATCATATTTTATAACAATGAGTTATGTCAGTTATGTGTGACTGTAAGATTATAAATGTAATTAAGTTTTATATTTTTACAACCCTACATACATTTTATTATGGTTGAGGTTTTAAGGTTTGATTCCCAAGACGAAGAAATTATAATCAAGTTGGTCCCAGGAGATGTCATTGACAGGTGCCTAGCTAGCTTTAAATTATTGATCTGAACTTCCAAATAAACCCAAACTGATTTTTTGGACAAGTAATGGAACGCCATAAAATATAACTATTATTGCAAAACAACTAAAACATCAAAATAAAGGACCATATAAAGCGCTCATGAATAGACAACATTCTAAATTTAAACCAGGTGAATGCTGCTTAGTTAAAAAAGGCGCATCGTACAATTATAATCTATGGCATGGGATTATGTTAGCGTTGTGTGCGTTAGTTCGGACGGAACACACCCACCGACCGACGCGACGGCGACGCGCCGAAATTACGACCGATAGTTTTTGTCCGCAGCCGAGTGTCAAGGACGAACTTCTGTTGCTACACGATACTGTCGAACACGTTTGAACTGACTTTGGATTTGACTTTGTAAGAAAAAGAAACACAATTTGCATTTTAAGTTTGCAAGGGTTTTGATGGCTCGTGTGATTCACAGTATAATACGCGCTCATTCGCCCTTCCAAATTTAAAATTAGAAATTATTTTCTTTTTACTTGTATTGCATAAATTATTAGCATTCTTTTTTGTTTTAATTTAGAGCCTTTAATATTAAAACTATAACTTTTTGTTGCTGCAGTTAATAAAAAGAAAATTTTATTTACCACTAGCACGTACTAATAAACTTGTACGTTAATTTAAAACTAGTTTTCGTATGTAATGAAGACGGTGCGAAGGTGCTTGTAAACTATTTATCAGTATTTCTGTTAGATACCTATATTGTTGTTACATATTTAAAATATATTGCAATATCTAAGTTGAATTTGCAACTTGTCATGTCTTTAACGAAAGTAATTTGCTACAAAAAGTGCGTATTTTTTATACTATCTGAAAATAGGCAGCTACGCTGTATTTTTCATACATACCAAGATTCACGCTTGTTTATTCCGAAAAGATCGAGGACATTTAAGATATATCACATAATGCTAGATACATGATAGGCTAGCTCATTAAACTAGCCTTTCGCCTTTTACCGGAGACATTCCATGCTGCTTCTAATAATTACTGAAAGGAAAACATTTGCCCGAAAAACATTGCAAACCTGAGACTTCACCACTGGCCACAAACGTGTGTGTAATCATTATACCACGCGACAAACAAATAAGTATAAATAGTATAAAAATCAAATTATAAAATTACTTGTTCCTTCAAACTCACAAAGACAAACGGACCTATAGAACATCTGGACCCGTAACAGAAACTTACGGGCCACGATATGTCTTTATCTTAAGCGAAGCTCGAATTTACCAAATCTCCATATTAACAGTGACATTACCAAATACTTAGGCCAAAATAGATTTATACTTCCAAAAAGATGCTGCATAATCACTGTGACGTTGAACTGTAATGTCAATAAAATAACTGTATTTATTGAGTTGCAATTCTGAATAATAAATTCATTGAATAAATTTTAATTTCTGCTTACAAATTCTATTAATTGGAAGTTAATTAACATGAGTGCCATTGACCTTAATCAAGTCAAATTGTCCGTTCAATCCCACTTTAGGTACCATTGGCAATTAAACCTTAAAAGGAGTCGAAACTGAGTTCAATTTATTCAATTTTGAATCGCCATAACTAATCTATAATCACTTGGTATACTTTCGTCTTTTTTATTTATTTATTTTATAGACAGTACTGTGAGGCTGTTTGGTTTCTTAATTGGCTTGTTTGTTATCTATTTTTAAATCGATATCGATATCCGCTGATAAGAGATTGAGGTTAATAATATTAACCAAGTCATTTAATTTTATTGCACTTAGGTAATGTTACGTGAGACCGGTTAAAACATTGACATAATATGTATGTACATAAATGTTGACTGGCTGATCACTATCGTTGTTAAGAGCAAGCATAGATCTAACATACAGACGGTTTTCAATATTAGAGACATGTTGATAGACAGACAACGCCACTTACGGCTACATCGTCATCATTCGTGTTTTGAGTAATTTTCTCGAGGAATAGAGTCGCCTGCATTCGTGTAGCTAGCTTTTTTGCTAGAGTGGATCTCCTACCTGTCCTTAGGCTATTAAGCTAACGATTTTTTGTACCTCTTACCTCCACAATTTATTTAATTCTCGAGCTTAGACGCAACGAGGGATAGCTAGAAGTTACAGACTGTACTACAAATATCTGTTATAAGAACCACGTTTTAATCCATTCCATTAACAGACGAAAGATTCTCCTATTTTATGCCACTACGTCCGGTCTTTCGCATCCAGTCCAACCCAGCCACCATTTCAGGTCATCCACGTTACTTCGTTGATGTGAATTAGGCATACTATAAGCAAATATATTATTACCATTTATAATATTAGTTAGAATTGTTTAGATACGCTGCTATGTACGCCTAGATAAAATAATAGGTAACTCTGTTTCCTCTGTGACTCTGTGACTAACATAGTCAAAGCGCGTTGTTATAATTCAACATCCTTACCTACTCATTATAACTATTCATGTGAATTACTAACTGCCTCGTTGGTCCAGAGGTGTGAGCGAGTGGCTATTGAGCTTGGATGGACATTCCAGGTCTCGAAAAAGCTTTTGCTTTTTCTCTCAGTGAAATCTTAAAGGTGGCATGATATATGGAATTGTGCTCAATCCGACGCTGCATGCAGATTAATAATTGCTCAATATTTAATCATGTTATATTATTCCCGAATGTTCGGGAATACGGGCCTGCCTAGTATAATGTAATTACATACACAGTCTAACGCCTACATTACACCCACATGTCGCCTGGTATGGTATTAGGTTCCATTTAATAGAGGGCGAGCTTTCTGACGTCTAGCGGGCAAAGTACCACTTCCAGAATTTTTGCTGCTACTAAGAATTTTTTGACATGAAATCTAACTTTGCCAAACTTGGCAATAGTAGCCTAGACCTCATGCACAATAAACGTATACACTATTGCTGCGCCACAGCTTCAGTTTTGTTATTCTTTTTTTGGAAAGTTAAACACTGGCATAGTTTAGTTTAAATTTAAAATATACTAAGAATGCTTTTAAATAGAATTTAAAAATAATAAAAACAAAGCAATATGAATGTAAGCAAAATCTAAGCAACTCATTTGCTTGAGAAAACATTAAACGCTGTAAATTGAACAGCTTTTCAACATGGACAAGCTCGCACGCAAGTCGGGCAGTGAGCACTTAGTTGATATCGCAATGATAAATGAATGAACATTGCATCATAAATAACATTATATTATACAATACTGACAAGAAATTATGATGTGTAGTATGTCCACAGTACATGTGATGTATAGATGTGATGTATACATGCGAATACGCATTCAATTTATAATATTCGAGAAATGTTATTGCATATATGTCGCTCTCAATAGGTCGCCATATTGAGAGCGACATAATATATGCAATAACAAGTGCAGCTTTTACTGATGTTTTATGACAAACGAGTAGTCAATCCACACTACAGACATTGCATAAAATGGATTTAAATTATTTGTTGTTTTGATGCTGTCACTTAGATTTCTCGTATTTATTAACATGCCGTTCTTCAGTGATGCTGTTTCGAATGGCCATCCTTATTATTATTTCAGTTCAATTCACGCAAGTCTGACGTCTGAAGTAAATGTCATCAAAAATTCGGCTTCACGTTGGCTATGCTAATGCTACGGTGAGAGACGACGTACATAGGTACTAATTCTTACAAATCCGTTCGAAGTAATACGTGGGACATATCAAAAGTAAACCATAAAAATCTTTGTTAACCGACCACAATGTAGTTTGATAAACGAGATAGATTTGCATGACTAATTTAGATAAACATCCGTAATTTTGTAGGTAGCATTTACAGCCGTAAGATATCATTCATGGCTATGGATAGCCTTAACCTACATTTATGTAGGTCTTATTATAAATTCCATGAATATTTCATTTTAAAAAATAATTAACGGAAAATATGCAGCCTGACTCCTGACCGCATTTTATATGAACTTATAAAAGTATGCCACTTGTGATGTAACAATAGTATAAGACGACACTGTGGTTAAACCTTATAAGGCAATACACTAATCAACAAGTAGACGAAAACGGTAAAAAGAAATTGAGGAATGCGTATTCGCATAGTAAAGGAGATTCCAAGGGACTTTAAGCGCTAATTAGAGGTCACCTTAAAGGGATATTCAAATAAGAGCATAATTATACTTATTGCAAAAATAAGGAGGCTCTACATTGGATGGTGCTTACTAGGTGTCTACATTGGATGGTGCTTACTGTGTGTAAAATAAATCTAAAAATTATCGACGTAGAAATATAATTATAAATAATTACAAACATTCTAATATTAAATAAATAATAATAGCACCGTATTAGATTTATGTAACAATCTTAGCGACAAGTTTTATACAATTTAATACGTTCAAAATTGGTTTTTAAATTAGCTTGCTTATTAACTTTGACTTTTTAGACTGTCAAATTTGTTACGTATATCAATGTGATATGAATATTATGTTTCACAATACTTAATATTAAGTGAATATCGATAAAATTGACTATAACGGCAAATAAATATAAATATACATTTAACAACATTATTAGGAATATTGAATCAATCGACATCCACGTATAGATTGTAATAATTAAGTACATACAATAGATATCAGTATTGACAAAGGCTTGTTCGGGTCGTGTGCTGTTTGACAGTTTAATTGATGATCGCGCTCAGTCGCCTTCAGAGCTGACATTGTCCAACTAATCGCTGTAGCTGGGAACAATGGCGCCACTTGTTTCGTTTTAGGGTCCAATACGAGCTTTATGTGTTCATTTCTTTATTTTTAAACATTATAATTCGAAGCGAAGGATAGATACACTATTTTTTTTTAATGAACTGTAGTTAGCAGTAGACATAACAGGTACATAACAGAACAGACAAGGTTTATATTCGGAGTATTCCGCTTTCGGCACCAATTTTTTCGGCACCTAAGCTATTCCACGTTTTATTTCCGAAACCATAGGTGCCGGAAAAATTGGTGCCGAAAGCGGAATACTCCTTATATTCTAAGAGTTGTCAGCCAATTATTATTATGTTTTATATGTAAGTTTTTATCTTAGCTTGCAATAACTTGTGTGGTACCTAATACTGTTTATTATTATTTCTGTAATTAGTACTCTGATACAAGCAAATCCTATTGCAAGTCCTGTTATTCCACTTTTGTATATTATATAATAATATGGAAGTGCGTGGAACATCTTTTTTGGTAGGTAGTTTATTTATCTCCCTTTGTTAATATAAAGTGTTGTGTATGTGAAACCATAATATAGCTAATCCAAGATATGAACTTGACATTGAGTTGCGACGTATTATTTGGTTTAAGGATAATATAATATCCTTAAAACAGGATCAATATGTGGCGACAACAGACACCATAATATAAGGCAAGCAAGACTGCAATTGACTTAAATTAATTATTATTGTAAATAACTTTCCTCAATGCGTACAGTATTATTACAATTAGTTTTATTCGTATAGTAACAACCTAAGTTAATATATTTACAATCACGTGTTACACGTACCTGCGGTCTGATATAAAAAATGTGGTCGATATGATCTGAGTAAATTATTTAAGTAATTTATAAGTTAAAAGTAAAGAAGTTAACAAAACGACTAGATCAACGGAACCAGTTATAAAATAAAGTTAATAGCTCGCTGCCTTATCAACTAATTTTGATTCGTTAAAATTTGTTGTTTCCGTTCCACTATAAATGTTAGATGCATTGTTTTGTACCTCGAGCGATGTTAAAAATGGCGTCCTCTACACGTGAATAACAATGAACCTAAACACTGCAGACAGATTTATTTCATTACTTTATTGTAAAGTACAACCATCAGTTACGCTTGTCAAAATTGTGTTGTGTAAGTATTTCCTATTCGATATTGTGCATTTTTTGTTCCCTAATGTTTTTATATGCTATTGTGGTATATTTTAGCGCTACAAGGATGATTTTAGTAAGTTAATACTTTATGATATTCCAAAGATACCCCTTTAGAACTTATGCGAAACTTGATCTGACTTGTATGTAACACCGACAAAAAATTCCAGTTTATTCGCGATAATACCTACAGCAAAGAATTATTAAGATAACAACATGGTTGTTGAACAAGATAAACACAATAACACAGAGATAGAGAAAATTTATGCGCAATGCATATAATCGAACATTTTGACATGCAACTTTGAACCGTGATAACATTAGATAGGTATACCTACACCGTTCACGTAGATACTTATTATTTACAAAGTAATATAGGTACTGTTAGAAACCTTAATAACAAGAGCATCTGAACATATAAGTAATACTAATAATGGAAACTACGTTTTACATTAATTACAAATATTACAGTCGCATTGTACAGAATAACATTTGTATAAAATCTGAGAACAGTGACACGTCAGTTATGAACCATTCAGGAAAATGGTTCACACTTAATACGTACACACCCCTGTAATCATATTGGACAGGTATTTCTTACGTAAAGTCACGTTTCATATAAATGTGGGTGAATTATAAATGGAATATCATAAAAGCGCGTTACGGGTCACTAGCTCCTCGCCTACGCCAACATATCTACGTTCGTATCTTTCGTCCGGTTATACACATCCTTGGACATCCTTAGATCCGTAAATAGTCCAAATAGGATGGAGCTACTTTTGCCTAAAAATAACTGTAGCAATTGCAACAAAAGCTTTAATGGATGGTGCGTTGAAATTGTTCACTTTGTTTAGTTGTTTATAGAAGAGGACGTCGTTTTAATATAAGCTTCGAGATTTTTCTAAACTTGCGTTGTAATTAGTCAGACACATGAATATTTTAACATTAAAACAGTGCTAATTAAGAGTGCTTACTCAGAGAAATGCAATTAAGTTGACAAGCATTAACGTAGTACGCAGCGGGTGCGGCCAAAACTAGGTTACCCATTTCTCGTTAACTCGGTAGCGCTTCGGGGACAAAGAGTCGTAACGACCTCGCTTTTATTGCACTCCATGACGTTTTAAACATATAGAACTCGACCCCTTTGCTCGCGAACTCATGGTAATCCCATCGTCTCTCTCTTTCACCCGTATTTATTACCAAGATATAAGAAAGAGTGAGCACTAAAGTGCCCCCATATAAAACTTTCGAGACGATATAACACGTTAAATGGTCTGAATTTGCGCAGTTATTTCGTCTTTATTCGTATAAACTATAAAAAAACTCGATAACATTTATTACCATAAAACGTGTACCTACTTTTGTGTGCATTTTATATTGAATAAAACAAAGGACCGTGAGATGTAATAACAAAAGAATTTGATTATTTATACGGAGTCTGATAAAAGCAAAAAACGATTTAGTTGGTACTTCAAAATATTACTCAAACTAATCTGAAACCTACGCAGAGCGGAGCGGATACATTTATATATTTCTTTTCCCCTTTTCGGGTACGGACGTCCTACTACCTACTCAATATAATTTGCATTTTCGTTATAAGGCAGTTATTGAAACCCACGCCTACCTAGCCTCGCTCGTAGTGCACTCAAGACTTGGGTGTAGATACCTTTGTCAAGAGCGCGTTTTACATACCAATTGCAATTTCTCTCGTAAAGATTTCCTTCAACTTTACTGTGTTGTCGCTTTCACCATTAGATTCCTATGTTTATTGTACGAGCGTAAAATCTTTGGCAACTTGCGTGCTCATGTTTGTACAGATGTGTTTCGTTTACTCACCAAACATGCTAGCTATTGGCTACTGATAGACGAAACATTTTAATATTTCGCAAAACGTGTGTCCTCTACTTTTTGCATCATTACAAGATGTACAAGTGTAGGTATTGCATCTATGCTAGGTAGAAAACTTATCACTTTGAAGGTTAAACCTTCAAAGTGTTAGTTTGCAGTGGCCGAACGTTATATGCATACGTATTGCACAATTGATATTTCCTTAAGTGATTCCTATCGTTCATTGTATTCAATATTCGTTAATAGATATGTATTTATTTATTTATTTATATTAAGTTGATATTGAACTGATATATTGAGTACAATATGGTGACAAAAACTATGTTGCAGGGACGTGTTTAGAATTAAATATGTTAGCAGAGCGCATAGTGTTCACCTATTCAAATGATTCATCAGCAGTAGGATAATAAACATACAAAATAAAGTGAATACAAATGGAAACCCATTTGCGACCGAAAACAATACATCGCTGCGGTCGCAGATATCTGGCAGCAGACGCGTTATTTTCCGAGAATAACATCGACCTTGGGAATGCCTGTCCATATCTGGTACCTTAGTATTTCTGGCGTCGTGGCACATTTTCCTCCGCGAGTGGAATAAGCAAAACCGCCGCATCTAGGTTACACAGACTCCGTGCTTTATTGTGTTTACGTGCCACAGATATGAGATATACAGATACAGGCCAGGTCAAGGCGCCAGACAGCTTTCGAGCCGACTAGCTATATATGGACTATTGTATTTAGCTCCTGTTCGATCGTACGAATGGGTTTGTCACGATGCGTGGCCTATTTATGCGCGACACCCTAATTTCCACATAATGCAATCGCGATAGTATCTAACGTGGACTCGTTAATTGCTTAATCAACGGATGTCCTTGCGTTAGCCACTAATCCCCGCTGATACCGCACGTTTTGTGCCGTGCCACGGAACGAACAATAGATGAGACGACACGCGGAAGAGCGTTAAAAATGCGTCGTAAAAAGAGCGCGTAGTTTAAATTTTATGGTTGGCGTTCAATTGGGGCCTGTAAAAACGCGTTTTATTGGAGTCGCATCCTGACTGCGAGGCCGCGATGTTCAGATATGTCTAATTAAAAACACACCGCGTGCGCTCTTGCGAAAGCGGGCCTCTGCTAAATCGCGACTTGCGAAACTGCCCTTCAGAAGTTTACTGACCACATTTTTAGAACAGGATTTACAGGTCCTAGGTATCTCGCTTATGACCTATACAATACCAAATACAACATATGCCTAATTATTGCCTTTACCAAGAAACAATTTGTTGGTAATTTCATTTCTTTAATGACCCCTTTTATTATAATTATAGTGTATTTACCAAGAGGTCACGGTTCAAGATCCGGTTTAATCGCTTTATCTTTAGGAAAATTTAACTATTGCATACATATGAAATAATTAATTAATTTTATTTATTCTTTACAGATTATCACAAGAGTGAAACGAACGTTACCCGTGAAGACTTCTTGTTGAAGAAGACTTAAAGTGCCATTCGTAACAAGTTTACCACACACAGTGATATTTAGTTATATGTTAGTGATAGTGTGTAACCGTGATATAGTCATATTAATATTTAGTATAGGTGCTAACCGTTGTCGGTAAATTTTTGTGCAAAAACGTTACCAAAAAGATACGAAACTGGCTCCCTACAAGGATATCATGAATTCGACGAGCATGAGCTCTGCTGTGCCGACGATCAAGTGCGAGGATACCTCGCCGTCGCCAGCGGCAGCAGTAGGCACGGACGGTGACAGCTACAATCTCAGTGTCAATGTTAATCTGAGTGCTGCTATGATCAACATGTTGACAGCCGAGTCCGCCGCGCCTACCACTTTAAGGACGCCTGAAATCGTCAACGACGTCATCACCATGACCAACCCTTTGGACCAGTACAACTATGAGAAAAATTCCAGTTTCAAGGTGAGCAACTGTTTCTTTTTTGTCCAAACATATGATGTGATAGGTCGCGTTTTTGTTAGCACGTGAATGATTAATGTAAACTTCAAATGAAAAATGACGGCGCGAGTTGGAGTATATTAATTCTATTACACATTGAACAATGAGATGAGTAATTAAATTTCATTAGAATAAAATAATTATGTAAGTGGAACGTTTCTGAGGAAATGTGCCAATTTATGAGATAGATGGCTAATTAAGGGCAAAAATAAATTGGCAATAAAATAGTTTTACTGACCATCAACCCAAGAAATTAAGAAGGTATTTTTCTAAATTGCAACAGGCGCCATCCAAAAAAAACAAAGTAGGTATGACAAAATAAGAGTGTAGTCCGTCTTTGTCCAATTGTTTAGCAAGACACCTACAACAGATGTGATGCTATGTTATGTAGAGATATCACGTATCCAATTCATATCAAGTTTATATTCGACTGTCAAATTAACGTCGTCAGATCGATCAATTGACGAGCACAAAAACGTACATCGCAATGAAATATTGATTACAGTTCTGGAGATTTCGAACCAGATTGTTTATTAATTTCAGCCGCACCTAGTTGTCACGACAGGCAATGATAGATCGATTACGCTGCGGCGAATATCGAGTAGCGATTGATAGACTGCACTTGAAGCTCTCATTACTATTCGTGCTTTCACAGAGCGGCTGGACGATCACAATGCACGTAGGATCCTGCCAGTACTTAGGTCACATCCATGCACGCTCGTTAGAATGTAAAATAAGTGTTACAAGTATTTTGAACGGTTGCCAAGTGTTAGGTGCCACGTAACGCGCGCGGTCACGTGACCGGCCATCACTCCCCCATTATAAACATTGGATAACGCAGCATGCAATGGCATGAGGTCATGCACCTTATGTAGATATCATATTTACTATAGTTTGGAGTCTTGTTTATTTGTATTGTTACTAACTAGAACGATGTAAATTATGATAGAAAGCAACTAAACTGGGCTTTTAATCTAAAGTACGTATTAGTTCCCAAAGTGGTCCAGGTGGACCCCCAGACCCTCGACGGAGGTCTACGTTGGCATGACAAAAAATGGGGGTTCACAATGCGTAAGCGGGCGTCCACGACAATTTATTTGCTTTCGATAGTTGTTGGTTTGACTTCCACCGACTTTTCGACAAGCTCAGCGACTGTTACTTATAAAAACTTGCATATTCCATATTCAGTACCAGTGGCTTTTCGATTTTTCTGTAGAGAATTAATAAAAAAGAAACATGAACTTGTTTAACTGCAGGGAGTCCACCGGAACCAGCAAAATTTTGAAAGTGGTCTATGAGAAAAAATGTCTGGGAACCTCTGATGTAAAGGAACTATGCGTATCTTTGTTTATGGGCGTAAGGTGTGTGCGATGTGTACATTACATAGGTAATATCGCAATTGGAATAGTAATCTGCTTTATGTAACTGCTTCGTTCGTTACGAACGCGGGAACGAAGAAACGCATGTGCCATTACTTGCAATGAGGTTCCAATTTCGATTTTTTGGTTTGGCAAAGTGTATTGGTGCTTTTCTCAAGAAAATATGAGTAGGAAAGTCCTGTAGACAATAATAGGCTGGTCACACATTACTTATAACCTAAAGTAATCTGCCAAAATGTGACTCTGATTCACTTCTGTCGAGCCCTTCAAAGATATCTACATAGCCGTCATAAGATATGATTGTAACCGTACATTAAGTAGAAGCAGACTCAATGGCGCCAGCTACACTTGTTAACAGGTTATCTATATTTAGTTATCGTATAGTTAGATATGTTGTATTTGTTGTGTCGATTATCTCATTATCTCGAATCGTGCGCCGCTTCATGAATGAATTTCATCACACTGAAATGTGAATGGCGGACAATTCAGAGCGTAAAAACAGTGACAAACTGACAATTAATTTATTTGATGACCCATTTGATATAGCTGTTTTGATGCCATCCGTATTTCTGTTGACATTGAGTTTATTTTAAAAATTTTATAGCCGGACACCATATTTTAAAAAAGAATGCATATTATTCGAAGTATAAATCGACATAGACAGCGACATGGACAGCGTATGTCCGCTCGACACTTGACGGGTTAAATAAGGTATAGTCTTATCCAATCCAATAAAATAAAAAGGTATACAAACGGTTCATTGACATGACCATAGACATTTTAGTGATGTTCAAATGTAGCGTCAATTGTAAATTAATTACCTAATCGAATCATTCGATTGAATGCAGCGAAAGAGTTAGAAATGACATAGACACTGCTTACAATTACTGGTACAATTATATCTTACCGCACTATAATTGTACCCATCATTCGATTTTGCAGTTGAGCAAAAAGAACATAGTATACAGTAAAAACTATGTGTATAATTTCTCAAACCATTATCATTATCCCATTATTATTGTAGCCAATTACTATTGTTATTTTTGTCCAATTCTTGTAGCCAAATGTTGTTGCTTCAAGAAGAAGCACAGGCCAAATCAGTATGTAATTAATATTCCGTAAGTAAGTCAAGTCGTCAGCAAAAGCACACAAAAGTAATAGCAGTCAACAAAATGGCAGTTTTCTTGGCGGTCAGGATAACTTATTTATTTTAGAATGGTCAAAATATATATATCGTTTTTATTTAATTTGGTTTTACGGCTGCTTATCACCTTGACTTGCAGTGGCCAGCCGCATACTTTTCTTTATTTTTACTCCCGCACTAGGTTTAAATACTTATTGTGTCACAGAAGAGACATTACAAACATTCAAACAAAGGACATAAAAAACAGTCAGACTTGGAAAACGATTTGTGGATCACACAAATGCTTGTCCCGTGTGTGATTCGAACCGATAGCATAGTCTACCTTTTTAAAAAATGACATACCTCTCTTTCTTCACAAAGTATCGGGAACAGTGAACTTTCCTGTAGCACGTAAATACTTGCTTTTGCTTGGATTTAATGGCAGCAATAAAACAGATTAATTTAAATTTTAAATTCCTCTAAATACCATATATTTAAATGCAAATTAATTTTAACTATCTACAGCCATTTATTAGTTTTTTTGTTTGTATTATCATTTTTATAATTAATGAATATGGGCCTAATATATTGAAATACTCTTTGTTAAGTAAAAATTACGTGTAATAATAAAAGTGTTAGGTACGATCAGTTTCTAAATTCTTATCACACATATTAGTAGTATATCGTATATTACGTTAGAAATCACCTGTGAGGTACATGCCTATTTAAATACAATGGCTTTACAATTACGATATTATCAATAACAATCAGCAGGTTGGAACTTTGTAATTAGATGATAACAAATATGCACTATTAATATGTGTATAAAAATAGTATTAAATTAAGTTTAAACGGGTCCAATTTGCCCACAGTTAATTCAGCCGTATAGTGTTTAGTTTTACTATCCTCGACATACAATTTTTTTGCCAAGAGTCTTCTCATAAGTATCCTCGGCTTCCTTAAGCTGATATGTACTTATTATTGTTGGTTTGTGTACACGGTTTTAATATACATAATTAAAACATACCTAGGTATAGATACTCTTATAGGAACCGGGCATTCCTTGGCAACGTTAAATGCTTTGATATATTTTGTTTACAACTTAGATGTTAATACAAAATCAATATTGTCTGTATAAGCAAAGGAACATTGATGTTCAATTGCTGTAATTGGCAGCACCAAGGTAAACAAATATTGTTCGGTAATACAAGTTTGAACAAAAAATGTAGGCGCTTGTGTACTTACCGGATTAAGAAGGCGTCATACAGCCAACGTAGCTTTTAATTTGGAATAACATTTTAAAGAGGTTTTGTTCGAGCATATTTGTGTTTAAATTTTTCGGGTGTCCGAGTGGATATAATATAAATACTACGTGAAGGTGCAATCATGTTTAATAGTCGAATAGTTTACCAAAATCAATTTTAATTGTAAAAGCCGCCAACGTAACTTAAGATATGAACTTCAAAAATTTCGTTCATCCAAAAATACAGCAAATGCAGGACGACGGCATGACATTATTGCCGTATCAGTACTATATACAGTGCTAAAATATCGCCAACTGCCTAACACCGAGCTAACAATTTCCTGACAGAACAACAATACTAATAATATTCGGCAACCGTATTACCTACATACAAGCCGCTAGACCTACGAAACATTAAAACACATTTATATTCCTGGTATGTCCTAATGATTCTGTTACTTGTATAATTTTAATAAAGGACGAAAGAAATATCGCCGCCTTGTAGAGATTTCAACAACGCAGCAAATACGGTTACTTCGTTAGAAAATACATAACCAAAGTACCTACATACTTACGTAAATTGCCATTTGCTACTAGGTATAATCTTTTGATTTATATTCCCTGCGTAGAAGGAAACCAATAAAGAAATCAACAGGTTAGATAGTTAGGTAATACCTCAGCGACGACGCCGTAGTCGTGTATGTTAAATAGAATATGAAACGTCGAGATAAGTGCAAAACAACTTATAAAATCAAAATAACCAGCAATAACATCTGAAAAAAATGAACTATATTGTTTTGTTATGAATCACATATGCGCAAACGTTAAGACAAAAAACAAATTGTACCCTCTCGAGTGCAATATAAAGTTGGTACTTATACATTTTGTGTTACAGTAAAAAATATAACTCAGTGTCACCTTTGTCAAGTTATTTAAATATCATAAAAAATCACGACATCCTCTTTTTTTATGTGGGGTAATGCTTTGACGCATACCTCTCCGCGGGGCGACGGAGAGGTTCTGTCGGGCTTACCGGAGGAAAGATACTCCGGTAATACCGACTAAACCTACCACGGTGTTCCTCGACATAACCAGAGTCGGCGGGGTCGCGCGAATCACTTTCACATGCAATCGCGACCCCGCCGAAGTTTCGGCTCGCCGCGCCGTATGAAACGACATGCTACTCATGAAAAGACCTACACTTTGGTCAGTTAACCCTACTGTCCCCTTGAAGGGGGACGGACACACGACACAGAGGCGCGTGCTGAACGGGTGGTGGGCAGGCCCAGGAAGCCCACCACCCCCAGGTAAAACCCCAGGGTAGCTGGAGGTCGTCTCGCGCCCTACGGCGCCCGGTTCTGAGGTTGGGGAGAGGGTTCAAGCGCTCCCTCGCCCGCTCCGCCACCTCTTTGATAAAAATAACTTATATAACTCAGTTTCACCTTTGTCAAGTTATTTAAATATCATAAAAAGTCACGACTTCCTAGCTTAACTAGACTATTTAGAATCTAAATTTTGTTATGATAGTCTACTTTTGTTTGAATAACGTTTATGTATTTTCGTATTTTTGATAACTGGATTGGTTGAGAGGTTAAAGTAGAACAGAAAATTTCGTTAATCATCATTTTCAAAAGCTGGACATTTTCAATCTAAACCTATTATTAATTTTGTACGATATATTATAGGACGATTCCGAAATAGTGCCGTTATAGCCTGAATTAAAATGGTAGATATTGAAGTCTACTAAGCCCCAAATAGTTTTAGCTAATCAACAAATCGGCATGGCCATCAAGAGCTTCTATGAATCGCGTGCACTAATGGCATTCGCGTGCAAACTGTCCCATATATTATAACACATGACAGACAATGGTCATCGAGTTGGAAAACGTTCCATTAGCGGTGTGATGTGAGGTTTCATTTCCCTGTGTCGTTTCAGCCCGGAAGCGGAAATGACTCCAACTCCTCAATGTCCAACGGGTCATCGGCCACCTCACCAGCTTCTAGCACTCCACCCAGCATACAAAAGGTAATTTGATTTTGATTAGTATATTATTTTGCTTGTTCTGTAATATTGGATATCAATTACAGTACTGATGCGAATGTTTAAATGAGTATAGCTCACGAATATAAAAATTGCTTCTAGTCCGAGTATTTTCGTTGATATTATGTTTGTTAATCCCTTTGCGACACAGAGATTATGATCTCTAGAGGATAGCTGAACCGTTTAGTTCAAGAGATGTCGCAAAATTAGGTCATTTTAATTACTTATACGCTTAGGAAAACAGTCCTTTACATGGATAAATATTTCAAGTTCATCTCCATAAAGTATTTTGTAGGAAAAAACATATTTAAACTCATGAATGCTTACATAATACTCGTTGTAATTATTACAACATCCTGTTGAGATACGTTTCTATAAATGAACAATAATTGCATCTTAGGTTCATATTTTCTTAAAACTCTCACGATTCGTACCACTTTATGTTTGAACATCTTGGTTATTGTTAAAATCAAGCAAAAAGTACGTATAAAAACTGGCGGCGTCAACAGCAGTTTTGGTTTTATCGGCCTTGCGATCGAAAAAAGATTGATTTGAACCCCGTTATATAATGTACTTTTAAGTTTAAACTACTTCTGGGTTATTTACTCCGGTAGTTGTTAAAAAAAAAGATATTAAATGATTGTACTTTGTCTACCAAAATTACAACGTACCTAGTCAAGTTTAAATATGCATTATTTGTAGATTTCCTCTGACCTCGTATTCAAATTAACATTATTAGTAGCTATTCAATGAATCGACCAGTTTTTTCTTGAGTAATTTATGTAGGCACAGTTCCAAAGGCGATAGAGTCTAGACAATGGGCGGACGTTGAAAATGTGAGAAAAACAAACTACCTTGATAATTAATTATTAATAATTGTAATATCAATCGTGTTTATTTTTTCCTAACGCTTCAATTGGATTTGCAATTGTATAAAACCGTAATTGCATACTCGCAATACCTATGTATTGAATGCATGAGAAATACATCTTTATTTACGACCTTCACAATCAAGGCATGGCTGTGATTCATGTGAAAGAAAAAACGGACGTAATATAAATTCCTTACATATGTAATAACAACAATTTGCTTAAGTAGTTAAAAAGCTTAATTTTAATTGAGTTGATTAGTTCGTTAAGGCCGCGTTTCTAAATTAGTGTTGGGGAAATTGCTCTCTACTTCCAAGACACCCCCCTTTTGGACTTACATCATTATACTTTCAAATGACCAGTGTATTCACAGACAAGCTTGGATACTGAGATAAAATCTTGATACAGTATTTGATAACAAATTAACGTAGAAAAGAACATGTCGCACAAACAACTGCACAAGACGATAGTTGTACTTTTAATTACAATTTACAACTATGTATCGATATAGATTTTAATGAAGTAAATTATCAATTTTATATACCTATGCAATCGTAGTGAAAATTTGTCGTGTTAAAACGCTAATATTTTTGATTACTCAACCTGTACATAATTAGTAGTAATTATTTTTTGTACATATTTATTATTTAAATCACCTACCTAATTTAAATATCCATTGATTTGTTGTTTCGTAAGTAGAAAAACAACTTATTCATTTTACAAACAAATTAGGTAGTCATCTTACCTTATAATGAGCAAATACTTTGTAAAATTATAATTAATGGTTTTTGTATTAACAAAAAACAAATCTGGCTCATTATGTAATATTTAAAAGCTTTATCAGAGTTTATGTTAGGTACTTATATTAAAAACGTAGATACGTTTAGGTGTTGTAAGCGGATATAAACTATATTTTATGTTGGCAATAAAATTAAAGTATTTCCTATAATTTTATATATCGAGATTTATTACATGATTTAAAGCTGCGTGATTTAGAAGCAAGTCAATGGAAATGATACGTTTATCGACGTCTGTGCGCGTGTTTCGGTGAAAGGAGATTACATTCTCCATTTATTATGTATCCTGCACGAGGTTTTAGGGATAGAAACACAAGGCTTATTCCTATACTTATACTTGTCGGCCTTATATAGTCTAATTATTAGCTATAAAAATACATAATTTCAAAATAATCGATGAAAGTACCTACATCTAGCGTATTGGTGCTACTTTCAAAATCAGCACAGGAAGACAATTTTAGCATACGCTGGTATTATAAGGGAATCTGGCAGATTTTTAATGACTGTATTATACACCTACTTTTAGTGTAAACAGTTTTTAATTTAGTTAGTTTAATTGTTTAATAAAAGGATGACGATCTTACAATTATGATATAACTAAAATATTTAGAAGCATTTCGCTACCAGTTAGCTGAAAATAATCCATGTGTCGAAAGAGCTTTACAATCATTGAAAAAACGAACATATGTAATATATACTCGGTTTTGAGACTGCGGTCACATTGATAAAGCCGGTTTGACTGCAACGTAAGGCACAAAATGCCGTATGCTGTAATTATATCCATCGCAACATTATAGGACACAGCCATATTACTTTTGGAGATATGCCATTAAAAGTAGTTCCTTTTTTAAGACTATTTCTGCACAGAAGCTAAAATCTGTGTGCTGTTATTGCTTTAGTGATACAAAGACCGAACCCAAAAGACTAGATTTTTACTGTTAACGTCAATTTGCATTTAACTTTATAATGAAAAATTCAAATGTAAGCCAATTTTCACATGACATTATGATAGTAATCTTAAGTGCAAGTCAATTTGTACTTAAACATATGATAAAAAGTCAAATGCAAGTAAATTTGGTATAGCGGTCACCTCACTAATACCGTCTAGTGTCGTGGGTTCCATTTTAGCGGCAAAAGTTTTGTGACCCACTAATAGTTATTCCAAGTTTGGGTTCTGTGTACCTCTGATTGACTATACAATTACGAGACATAATATTTATTACAATGGCAGAAATAGTCTTTACAAAATATTGTAAGGATAAAGGCGTAGACTTAGCAACGTTTTGTATTAAGTCTAAATATGTAATGGTTTGTTTGCAGACGTGTTCGGAATTAATAAAGGCTGGTCTGAAGTTGTCGATAGAGTCGAAGCGCAAGATGTCCGGCAGCGACACAGACGTCAGCTTCAAGCGGCTCAAGAAGGAGGAGAGCGACGATGAGTACGACAGCAGTCACACGAACCATACTAAATCTGAAGGGGTGAGTAACTCACTACTCATACACTTAGATTACAAAGCAAAAGTGGCAATGAGCCTAGTTATATATAGAAGCATATAGACACTTGCAATATCATGGGTATCGGTCGCGCGTTGCCACCTGAAGGATAAGGATTAAAAGATGTGATGAAAGGAATTAATGAAATATAGAGATAGGTATGTGAGCCTTGCGAACTATTAGATCTTTTAACATAAAGCAGCCAATCAAATCCTATCTATCTGTCCATATGTGTGTATCTATCTAGTAACATTACAAATTAAGAAGTAATTATGATAATAAGTGTTTAAGGCTTATCCGCTGAACCGACTTGGTTAGTATTGGGTATAGAGAGAGCTAAAACTCTTCATATGATTTAAGACAAAGAATATACTATTATAAACTACACCAACTGATTCACTGATAACAACTTTTACCTATTTAAATATGTTTAAAACAGGTATCTGAAGAAAGTAATAACGGTATACATATACCTAGTCACAATAAAATCGAATTAATGTAATGATTACGAGCATAATTACACGCCAAAACATAATATACTTACACACATTATTACTTACTCGGTTAAAAAATACATAATTATGTGCATACGATGAAGTACACTACAATTGCGAAGTTGCATAACGGGTATAATTTGAATGTATAAAGAAATAATAGGGATGTCGAAATATATTATTTCTATCAATCCCTCTGAGGCCGGTCCAGAAGCAGAGGAGAGCTTATTATGTATGTATGAATGCTGAAATGTAGGAGATTGGGACGAAACTCGATATTTAAATATTGTTGAATTTATAACGTTTACATATAGAAAACATTTATTATTTTAAATCTTTGAGACTAGATAAAACGGTTATCGTAATGACTTTTATGATCAAAGTCATCCCTATCTATCACAGCTATAAACAATAAGTATAAAAAAATATTGCTAAGTCTATAAAAACACACCCAATAAATAAAAGATAACATTACAAACTGATGCAACACTGAAACCATGTAATTGATAATAATTTATTTTAGAAAAGTAATAAAAACGGGTAACAGTCTCACGTTTCAGCAGTCGAGTTTTTAGATTTTCTTAGCATGTTTATTGCATCATTTTAACCGCAATAATAAGTCAAACCCTAAGCAAACTGTGGATAATATTTAGTCACGTAGGCTTCACTAAGGAAAATATTAAATGAGGAATATATAATACCTTGATTAAACCTAGTTTTGCCGATAGTTTATTGAAAAAACATTCTGTAGTATCCCATTGTGATATAACAATATATACGTGCAACATATTAAAATTACGGATTGCTTATGCTATAACAATTGCGGGATAACCATAAAAGCCACTCCTTAAATTGTTCTAAGATTATGATATTCAATTTGAGGAATTAATCAAGGCAGTACTGATCCTTGAGTGCCGTCGATAGACTAAAGCTTATATATGAGTTAGTAATATTAATCTTACTTTGATAAATAGTCATATCAGTCTATAAAGCAAAGATTATTTTTCTGGAATTTTAAATGTTGCTCTCCGTACCAAACTTAAATATATTCGGTTCAGCAGTTAGTTGAAAAAAATAAACGTAACGAACAGTTAGGATGCTTTGCGCATTTATATAATTTATGTAGAGATTTATATTTTTGGATGAACACAAGTCTTAATATAGTAACTGTACAAAATCCGGACTATTAAGTATCCTTTTCCAATAATTATCGTTAATTACTTTTAATCAGCTTTCTTGTATAGCTACGCAGTCTGTTAAAGCTGGCCTACCCACATACACTATTAGAGCATATCTTTTTCAAAAATGCTTTTACTTTTTAATTTACAATAACATTAATAATATAATAATAATATAATATAATATTCTACCACATACACACAACACCATCTAGCCCAAACTAAGCAGAGCTTGTACTATGGGTACTAGACAATGGATAAACATACATATATACTTTTTTTTTTTGTAAATACATACATATTATACATAGAAACACCCAGACCAAGACAAACATCCATGTTCATGCACACAAATGTTTGACTCGTGCGGGAATCGAACCCGCGACCTCAGGCGTGGCAGTCAGTTACACTAACTACTACGCCATCGAGGCCGACACGATCAAGAAAAACGGCCGCCAAAATAAATATATTTACTCTATAAAACGTAGCATAGTCTCCGACAGGTGACTGATTACTAGTTTTATATTAACGATGCAAAAGCTTATTTACGTAACGGTAAATTTGCTCTTGTCGAAATCCTGGACTTCTAACTAAAGTGATATTTGCAATTTAATTTAGAAATTGACGGCACCATTATCCCTGTGGTTAAGGAATTATTGATTTAAAGTATCTTACTTTACCATGAGTAGAGCCACATTAGTCGTGAAAAAGTTAGTCACTTTATTACAGCGATCTAAACTTACATTTTGTAATAATCGTAAATATGATGTAGGTAAGCCTCAAATCTAGCTTCAAAGTTTTATAAGTATAAAAATCTAAAATCACTAGATAGTGGCTATACTGTAGGTACATACAATAGGTAGTCTAGCTTTACGTTTTATGAGTTTCGATTGCATCTCCGAAGTGTTAGCGATAAATATACATATGTGCGGAAGATTGCAAATCGTATCTAAACGAAGTTTTATAGCGTGCGGTGCAGCATTGTAATTCAACGGCATCATTGAAGTTTTACGAGCTTACGAAGAAGGCATCGCCAATGTGGCAGCGGTCGTGACTTCACTTCCTGATTTTGAATGGCAGCGATATGGCAATGAGAAATGATCGGCGTATCGAGTGGCTATAGATCGAACAGGATTTGATTGGCTGTTTTGTCTTTGTACAATGCTAATTTTTGCGGCGGATAGTGGTCAATAAATGAAGTGTTCCGAATACAAAATCATCTTTGGAAAATATTTATCCACCGTTATTATTTAATGGTAACGAAAAGTACTTAAGTCACCAATAGAGACCAACAAAGATTATAAAAATCTTTGTACAAATACTGATTTATAATATTATTTTTAGCTGACACCAGAAGACGAGGAACGTAGGAGGCGTAGGAGAGAAAGGAATAAAATTGCAGCCACAAAATGTCGGATGAAGAAACGCGAGAGAACTACCAACTTGGTCACAGAGAGCGAGGTCTTGGAGAACCAGAATGTGGATCTTAAAGCACAACTTAAGGTACATATATTTTAGTTCTTGCGGTACTCATTATTTACCTAGCAATAAGATACTAGTGGTACAGTCATCAAATGGTGGAGTACAGATTTGTTCTCGTTAGAAATAAATGGAACTTACGTCTTCCAAAAATATTAAATTGGTTTACCTCTGAACTGCATGTTAGATAATTCTCCAAGTTCTATGTTTGCGCAATGGAACTAAACCAGCGCGAAAGTACTATCTCATTTATTTTAAAAGGAAGTGTAGTGGTTCGGTGATTTAGTTATCGATTGGTAGTTGACTCAAATTACGGCGACGCCTCGTTGTCGAGACATGTCGTATGAATAGGTAGAATTATCGCCAAGTAGCTGAACTTCATTGTAAGTTACTAGAAAGCACATTTATACCTAATTCGTATCTCTATTGAACAAATGGCTTCCTGCAATATCAAATCAAAGCCTTAGCAATACTACCCATATAGTAGAGATCTATAAGTAGAGATTTATAAAACTGGGCGATTACATTGCTTGTAAAAGAAATTTCAACACAAGGATAACACTATCAGTTATGACATTTGAAGGATGATAACAAATGCAGTCAACCACTTAGTGTTAATTGTAGAGACAGAAAGATAAGCCATCTAAACTATATAGCAAGAAACATGTATAATTCAACCATTTCTTTAATTATTTTCAGGATTTGGAGCTACAGAAACGTCGGTTGATGGACATGTTGAACATGCACGCTCCATCTTGCGTGAAATCAAATAACACAAGGACATCTCCGACCACGCCTTATATCAACATCCGATCGTTCGAATCGCCAAATACATTCCCAGGGTCATACGAATACAGGCAGACAGACAATTCGTCCTCGCCCTACATTCGACCAGAGTCAGCCAACATACTCGCGTCCAGCTATACCTGCGTCACTCCTTTAAACGGGGACTCTTCCATAGACTCGACTATATCTTCCCTCGATACCATCTACGTACCACCTCAGCTTGCAGATCCAGAATACAATCGACCGGATAGTGTTCTCAGTCTGCCACCAACAGCGGAGCATGCGTATGTAACTACCGACGGTTACCTCCCAAAGTCGACGACTCTTCTCGTCCCAGTCGACTCCGAGACGGAGTATTATGACCCGGAGGTGAACTACAATCTCGGGGGTACACAGCAGTGCCACACGTACCCCAGTACGGTCTCCGATGGGCAAAACAAACTCAACAACGGCCTTAATGACGGATGCCTTGTTTAGCTAACAACATCAATACTTATCAGTAACCATTTTACGTGGGGTCCAAATTTATTTTCGACATGTATACGTATAATTTAAGCATTGGAGTTATTAAAATTCGAAATAGAGTCACCGTTTAAAATAATTCCAACCATCCTTCCGACAGCGTTCATACTATATGAATTACTTTCTTTTTTGTTACATAACTACATATTTTTATTCTTAGTTCGGTGGCAATATATTAAAACTATAACAAGTTTAAATCTTTTCTGAATCATCTTCTGTAATATAAATTTTGTAATCATACCTACAGATGTGATAAAACATTAAAAAATCTTTTTGTATAGGTATCATAAAATAGCTTGTGCCAGAAAACGACAAAGGGTGGGGAAATTTATTTCGAAACGAAATCATATGTCTACTGTGTAGAACAACAACGTAGAGATAGTTCGGTGCCTGTATAACGTAGCTAGTATGTATGTATAAGAGATGGAATGTAACATTCGACAATTGTAAACAGTAATATTGCCAAGTATAGCAAACGTCCCAAACATACAAATTTCTCATTTTCACAGGTAGTCACTTATCTGAACGTTTCAATCACGTATAATATGTTACATTTTCTTCAAGTGTTGTGAATTTAAAAATCCCAATTCGATTGTAATTAAGTACTACGTTAACAAGAATCAGATACTGTGAAACAGTTCATTCTCTAGGTAGGTATTTCACATAATATTTTATTTTATCTAAGTGTCTAATTCTAACAATTACCATTCGTTTTATTTTTTAAGTTCTTTAATTTTGCTTTGATCTGTTTGTAATATTTATTTAAGAATGACGATCTGATTTTACGGTGCAATGTTAAAAGTTATTTCGGTATTACCATTGGTGTCTAGTCTAAGTCTGTGACTCCAAAATGCCCACTTCAAGTCCCAAATACATCACATAGCCTATAACTTCCAGTACAATTATAGATATAGTTAAACAGTACCTCCTGTTAAAATTCCAAAATTATATTTTTTGTTACAGATATATTCACAGATTATTAAGAGATATATTCCACATATACATGTGTTACAATTCGTTTAAGGTAATATTAGTTTTAAGGTGCTTTAACTCAGAGTAAGTCGTGATATACCTAATATAATTGTTAAGTGCAAAAAGCATTACTTGTTACGAACGATAATTAATCAATTAATTTTAAGAATTTGACATTTCTATAATTAAGTACGTACATGTAGCGAATTGTAATGTGCACACAAAGCATCATGATGACGAATCCGGCCATTTGTCAAATTCAAGTTTCAAACCACTAAGAACCTTGTTATAATTACACAAAGACAGAAATACAAATAATGTTGGCTTTTGACTTTGACAAATGGACGAACGTATTATGTGTATGTTATGTCGCTTCACGAGCGTCCACAAAAATACCACTGTGAAGTGCCTCTGTATATTAATTTCAAACTAAAACGGTTTTTGTTCTGTTAATACTTTTAGATGAGGTTAGTAAGTTTCGATACGAAGTAAACATCTGGGCGTCCCATTGGCGTAACATATACCAGAAAGTAGCGAAACAGATGTACCATTATTATTTTGCGTAATAACCGGAGTTGTACTGTTATGCAATACACAATAATGTACATAAATTCGAGGCCTTCATGACGCCCAGACTGCATGCAGACCCTTTCAAAGACAGTGCCTTCTGCATACCAGTGATCCTAGTCTATTTGGCTGCCTACCGAGCAGTCAGTCGCGCGAGCATTTATTTTTATATTGTTGGTAATGTGATAGAAAGAGAAAAACTATTTATTAACACAGAGCACAATTTGAACTAAATGTTCATTGTTATTTCTTGTGTAACAAGAATGTCAAGTCTCCAACGTAGTTTGTAGAAATACGAAATGTAATGAACTTCCCTTAATATGTCCAGCGAGAATTGATAACTATCAAGCTAGAACTACGTTACGCTGAGGTATGCTTGTTGGACGTCTAATATTGCATAATATTTTCGACTTTATTTCTGTTACCTTAAGATATTATACTATTGCGATGTAATAATGCGCCTTCGCATATATGTAGAACTAAGAACCATCGAATAAAATATAAAACTGAGCACTTACGTTCCCAGATCGCGTACGTGACTCAGGAGATGTAGGTATAATTTTAGCTTAGCGATAACAAACCGTAAAGCTAAAATGATGTCAACGACAATCTATGACACCTACATATAGTAGCTATTTATTGTTATTTTAAACCATGGCGACAGAAATCCCACCCTCTCCCTCTTTTAAAGTAATGCGAGAATGAGATAAAGCTATACACGCTGTAACGCGTTGTTTTGATCTTGCATGAAATTAACATGTTTTAAGGGATTGTGGTAAGGGCCCAGATTTATATTGCTATTTCATACAAATAACAATTCTATAGCTGTCATGGATTATCTTATAAAGTTAGATCTTTCTAATGGGGTATGGAAAGTGCATAAATATATTGAGAAATATGACAAGACCAGAACCGCAGAATATTTTATCAACCCTCGCTGGACTCTTTAGATTTGTAGCTTTTCTATACTTAAATTATATTCGGTCAGTGTTAAATTATGAATTTTTATTGTTTGAAACTCGTAGTATTTTGTATTTAGCTTTTGTAGTGTGAATGTACCGTCGTAGTAATCTTGTGCGTAAGATTAACTTTAGAAGGTATAGTTTAGAGTTTCTGAAAGGTCTTATGTTTGTTATTTTATAACGTCGGGATTGATCAATACATAATTGCAGGCGATTGATTACATAAGTAAAGTAAGCGTGTCTTCCAAATATGTCTTTACTTTCGCTTCAAATTATCATTAAACTTCATGGACGAATATGGATTCCATTAATTTAATCTAATTATGTTGAAGACAGATCGAGGGAACGAAAATAACATGTATATATACATTGGCTAAACTTTAAGTTTCGCTTTGAAATTGCTTCGGGTAGCGTCGCAATAATATAAAATAGGCGAACGGGATGACCGCAAAGAAATGGGCGGGGTGGAATTGTGCTGAATTCAGGGCGAGCTAGAAGTTTAACGCAAGGTATTCTTATGAAGGGAACATCTTCACACGTTTTTAGCAATGCTCATCTAATGGTTATATAATAAGCAGATTTTTTCATTCTGGGTCTTACTTTGACTGTGTAATTATTCATACAATTATATTAGTTGATCAGTTCCCGACGTGTCATACCCCTACCTACTTAATTTGTCAGTGTATGCACTCCCACGCACGTGGGCCGGTGTGATAGTACATTACTATTGCATAACATTCGGTTGTAAGTTAAAACGACTAGTATTACACTTTGTTTAACGATTTATTGTTGTTACAAATTAAGATTTAACTTTATAATTTATATATATATATATATATATTAGTATTCATGTCGACTCTTATATATGTTGTTAAATCTCTCGCTATTTAAGTCTTCTATTTACTAATGCTTTGATATTCACGTTTTTATTAAATTTTCTATACATTTACATATAATTTGATCAACTATATACTATGAAAAAAAAAATGTAATGTCACAAAGTGATTAAAATGTAATCATATTGTACTATATTCAACTTTAAGAAGATTGTTTGTTATATCAAAAAAATAATAATTCGTATTAGGTTTTGTAAGTGTTTTAAACATCACTTGTACCTGCTTCATAAACATAAATATTTTGACAGTCAAAGCAAAATTATTGCGCTTATATATTGAAGAATAAATCATTATATTGCATAAAAATAAGTTTGATTTAATTGCTCCCAACCTTAACCCCGTCCAAAGAAAGCCTATCAAAACTTGGAATATAATTTCTACTGGAAAGGTTGTAAAAAGAAACAATTCTAAAACAATGATATTATTTAATATCACAAAAGGCTTACATTTAAAAATGTATTGAATATCTTACTAGGCTAATGTAGCGAGCATTATGAATAAAAATTTAATTCTTACAACACAAACTTCCATTTTGTCATCAATAGTTACATGAATTGGTCAACACTGAGACTAGAAACATTCAATAATTGCAATTCTCAAAAAGTGTTTTCCTCAAGAAGTCGACATGTTCTAGGGACACGTAATTATTTAATGTCTTTGAATGTTATTTATTGTAAAACTCTACCAAAAATGGCTATTCCAATTAGTTATAGTGATTGCATACGATACACAAGAACGCAAAATACAAGTTAAATGTTCCTTTTAAAGCGCCCATGACAGTTCGATTGTATCGTTATCTAGTATAGCTACACCGTAACTATTACGAGCTTTATCAAAGCTCGACAACATTTAGTTTTTTAAATACTATATTTACACAAGATAAATCTAACTAGACTGACAAGAAAGAAACAAAAAGAAGTGAAATTTACAAATACCCTGGTAAATACAGATTATAAGCGGTTAATACTACGTACGAGGTAGAATACACAATACTTTTAATACATTTTGTACTACCTATTATTATGGGATAATAACCAACTACACTCTTTGAGAAATGCTAAATGATTACCTTATAAGAAATTACAGGGTACATTGTAGAAACAGCGTATACGTTGAGCTGCGGACTTCTCGACGTTTGCGTACACGCGCGGCTCTCACCTAGAAGTTTATAACAAAGAACATTAAAATTGAGTACGTCATAAGTCGGTACAGTATGGGTCTTCTTTGTGCCAAGCATGTTTATATGGCTGCTTGCAAATATAGTAGCAGGCGGCATACAGTCTACATGAATGCTCATCAAATCAGACTTACATTTTATGTAAAGACAGGCAAGGGAACAGTAACAGAACAGAACAGAAAAGAACCACGACCCTGGGTGAGTGAGGGTAGATAGACATCACACACCTTTAAGAAAATGTTGGGAATCATTCTGACATGCACACGCTTGCCTATATCTTGTGTAGTGACTCACAGCATAATTATTGAGGAAGGCAAGAAAAATCCTTTACCATAAAAGCGATTAAATATAAATAGTATATAAAAGGCAATTGTGTCTATGATTGTCACCTTTATTTTGAATTCTTTCTGAGTTAAAATACAACACTAAAAATAAAGTATTATTTATTTAAATCGTTTTCACAGTTTTCTCGCTTTAAAAACGACTAGCAGATATTTATTATACAGGAAAGTGTTAACCGCATCTTTAAAATCAATATTTATATTAAGTTGGATAAATATTTTATTATTAAATTTAGCGAAGTTCTATTGCATTGTATTCTGTTTCTTGAAGTAAACAATAAAATAAAACCGTAAAAGTCGACATAGCTCAAATAAAGTATTATCATGAAGTTTATTATTAAGTAGGGGTGCACCCCTGATTGCGTTTGAGAATATTGGGTCTATCCTAATACTACTATTACTGGTTATATTTACGGTATAATTATTACCCACACTTCACCCACACATGGAGGAACGGCGTTAAAACAGACTTGCTTGACAGGAAAAGAGCCAAAATGAGTGTATTATGGAAAGTGTGGAAGCAATGCAGATGGATTGGAATCGTACTACAAAGTATCCACGCACGTAAAACTCGGTATGGCACGTTAAAGAGCCGACAAGTCCCGCTTCACCATATATTTGCACTATTAGTGTGCCGTAAGTCATCCGATATTGCAACGGGCCGACACATGCTGAATATAAATTAATATTTAAATAATGTACGAGCATGTTCGGCGTGCATTCAAAAGTGGCTAATCTGATGAAAGGACTACTAAGTCCACATTACGAAATAAAAAAAATGTGATGTGCAAACGAATGTGAAAGAATTTATTTTACATTTGAACCACTGTTACTTTAAAAGTAGAGATTACAGAGTCTTAGTTAATTCATTTATTTAATACTTTTTTGTTTTTGTATAATTATTAAGGTCTAATTAGTATTACAAATATGACCTTATGACACGTAAAATTGAAAAAGGGCACGCACGACGCGCTTATTAAATAGCAGTACCTAGGTTTTCATTTATAGTGCAAAGGGTAGAGACACTGAAAACTGGGTATCCCGAGAGAGTCTCTATCGTCTACTGCTGCTTATGACGGAGAGCATTATCAAAGAGGGTTGAAAGGCCAAGCATTTTGAAGCCCTCATGTTTGCCATTATGTCAATGAACATATGTAGGTTGAGAGGAGAGGTGATTTAAGTGAGTAGATAGCCCACATGGACTGGGTTAAATCGATAAAAAAGGTTATAAGTTTCTATGCTAGTTTTATTTCTACTCATAAAAATACCTCGTTAAGGTCGAAAACAAACTAAATCTATTGGGGGACTACATACATCCTTATTCCACGAAGACAAATGTGAAGGTAAGTATACATATATGAATGAAAGAAAAATTTTTTTTGAATGTTAGTTTTAAAGCGATGTGAAATGCTTTTATTAACGTTCCTTTTGAAATCTATACTGCAAGACACAATTTCTTTAAAAGTCGACACAAGTAAAATATATATTTCTATCTAAAGCAGGTTCAATCATTTCAATTAATTTATTCATGCGTTCCCAATCCCATCTATGCCTATCTATTATGCCATAGGAAACTGACGTATCACGCGTAGCTATATATGATGTGGGCAGCAAAGCGTTCGTCTTAACGTAAGATATAGCCTGTATAAATGTCTATGTGGGTTAATATATAGTTAGCAAACTTAAAGATTGCAGATTTCATAACGAAATTACATACATATGGTTGTATCAATGCACAAAGATACAAGAGAATTGATTGTGTCTCTTAGCAACCAACATTAATTTACAGGTAACAAGATACTGGCATTTGAATTTAGACTTTATTTAAAATGTAATTACAGACTGTATTTCTAAATCATAAAATTGTCAAGATACACAATCAATCCTTTATATACAGATAAGCTTAAAAGATATAGATTAATAGTAAAACAGTCTAAATACTTTTATTAGTTAGCGCAAGCACCGTTCTTAGGTGACTATATAATATAATCATTTGTATATAAGGAAATAAATTAACAATTAGTAAAAATGATTTTAACTAAATACTGTTAATTTATTTCCATCAGGAAATACATGCATATATATTCATTTATGATTACATATATGATGATTAATTATTAAATATGATTAATTAATTATATGATGATGAACCCAAAGCCAGTTAGCGATGATTATATGAATGATTTTAATGATTAAATGCTTGTAACGTAATATAAATGTTAGATACAAAATGAACAAACTGCGTACGTTTCGGAAGCCAGAGTTAGATAGCTCGCATCTTCGTTACACTCTATGACTTCAAACGCTGGTGACAAAAGAAAAAAATATACTTCAGTCTGTCGATATTAAAACTAACTTTATCTTCGGGAGATTTAGAAACTGCGTTTGATAACAGACGAGTTATTAAGAAAACGATGAAATGATTAGAAAATGATATGAAATTTTAAAATGGTGTCCGTCTTACCATTTGGCTCGTTTGGACCAATCTTTTGGCGTCCAATGCAAACATTTGGGGTCGATACGCAACATTCGTGTCTCCATGGCTTTTTCGTGTTGCTGCATAGTTTCCTATAGTCATTAGAGGAATATCAAATCATTGGGGCGAGTACATTGTTCTTAATACTAACAAAATAACAAAATATTTCACCTCATTTACTGAAATAATGTACTGTCCCTTGTAGTAGTTGATTAAGTTTAAGTTCTGCAATGTGCTTATTACGTCTTCTTTCTTTATACTGGTTAGCTCGCAGATTTCACTGAAAATTATAACGGTTTATTATTATTTCACTGATATAATATTCAATAAATGCATACTTTTTTGTTACACGTACAATTCGCAACTTGTCAAAACCTGTCTATTGTTGGAATGCCAGATATAATTAAAAACCTATTGTGTCCGGGCGCTTAAACTGCCTCCGTGGGGCAGCGGTAGTGAATGCGACTGCTGTGCATGAGGTCTCGGCTTCGAATCCCGAGTCGGGCCAACAAAAGGTTATTGGATTTTCTATTAAGAAATCTCAATAGCAGCCCGAAGTTAGGAAGTTGGCGGTGTTAGACACCCTCGTGCCTCGGAAAGCATGTAAAGCCGTTGGTCCCGCGCCCGATCTCTCTCCGGTCGTGTCGGATTACCGTCCCATCGGATCATGAGAGTTAGGGAACAGAGAGTGCACTTGTGTTTGCGCACACACTTGTGCACTATAATATCTCCTGCGCAGATGGCCAGTCTCCGTTAAGACTGGCTGCCGTGGCCGAAATTCGGTCTGGAGGACATTGTTATGTATAAACTCTTTTCAAAAGCATGCCAACTGCTGTGATTGGCTGACTGAATTAGCAACACCTAATCAAATCAAGTGACGTGAATTTGATTTTGAAACGTCGCTGATTAGCTTTTCAGAAACCAGGTGTTATTAGTGTAATCGTTTTTAATGTTAGTTATGATATTGATTTAATTTGTTAAAGCTAGGAAACATAGAGTTATTTATATTTAAACGGTTAACGGTGTCCTCTATAGACTAGTGTAAAAGTGTATCATACATGGAATATATTTATATTTGCAAAAATTAGACCAAAAATTTTCGACGATTTTTCGTAATGTGCATTGTAAAAGGACTACAATTTTAATTATATTTCTTTTATCTTAATTTACAGAGTTAATTTAGAGACGCATTTTAAAAATAACGCCCAAATAAGTTAATTACACTTATTTGTGACCACTGCAAACTATGCCAAATTTGCTCTCTTGTCCAATGTGCCCCTCCAGTTGCACTGTGGAGGATCTGTGGAGAGCAACGGACGATGCCGTGGCTGTGGCGGGATTTTGGGCAGACAAAATTTAAGGGTGTTCGTACATTGACACGAAGAAGAAGAAGATTTGTGACCTTGCCGTTCGAAACAGGCTACAAGGCGTAAAGGCTCTAGGCCAGTATAGGCTAAACTAGATCGTTGAATGACTTGGAGCAAGCCTTACCCTAATGTTCTGCTAAATTAATAACATGTCTTCGTGTTTGCATCGGGTAGTACTCTTTACTTACTTGATAGTAATGATAGGTTTCTCGTTGTCGCCAACAGGTTTGATGTGCGTGAGTATGTCTAGTATGGTCTGCGCCCAGTAACTCCGGTATGACAACAATCCAAGATCCGAGAGAGGTTTCTCTGGCGACCCTGTTTTGCCCTCAAATTTTGATAATTCGTAACCTGGTAAACAGTATTAAAATAATTAAAATTTAGAATTGGACTAAGTATGGCACGCGAGTATATTTATAAAGAGTTTCGCATAACGACACGTCTATAAACGTGTTATAAAAAATATCTGCGTAGGATTGTAGACAGCACCTTAAAGAATAGAATTGTTAAGATTACCATTTGCCTATAAATTATTATAAATGCATAAGTTTGTTTGTTACGCTTTACTTACTCGGTCGATCATTATGAAATTCAAATACACGTTATATAGGGTACAGCGAAGGATATAGAGTACCTTTCATCCAGAAAAAAGTAGTAAGTGAATAAAATAAAATGACGCGTCCAGCAGATAATATTATACAAAAATAATTAAGTAATAATTGAAATTTGGAATAATAATGCCTTACAATTTGCATGAAGCACTGCTTTGCAAAAAATGGCAACCATATAATATTATTTGTGCGAAAAGCTAGATAGATGACTTACTAAATTCTATAAGAAGTTTTCCATAACCCTTTCTTTGGTATGGAGGCAGTGTCAGTATACACGCTACGTTGTAGTCTTCTGTGCTCTCTTTCTCTTTTGAAAAGTATCCTACTATGTGAAATCCTGTAAACAGAATCAACATTTTATAATTTAGGTGGTTGGCGAAGTAATTTTTAGACGTATTGTAAACTATATAGTTGCAATACAGGTGACCCGGGCATGCGATTTTGTCTTCTTAAGTCATCGATACCACACTTTTCATTCTGCAGTATTAGTGTCCAACTTTATACCTCTCTATACCCTTTCTATTATAGAAGAAAAGGGAAATTTTTAAACAAGGCTTTGTCTTGTCACGTCTTGGAATGCCAAATATATTTAAAAACCTATTGTGTCCGGCCATGGTTGTGCCGCTGTGACCCAAAAGGTTAATTTGAATTTCTTATGAATGCTGGCCTCGAGTAGATTGATACCATCATTGGCTTGCCTATTTCAATTGCCAAGCAGATGTGTGCCGATAGACGGGTAGAATATATCTTTTTTTTCTCTTCCCTCACGGCAGCGGTTAACTAGTGTTCTTAAGAGTATAGCGATCACCTTGTGCTAGTTACAATTTCTTTTTATTAAAATGGAAAGACAGCTGTCGCACTAGAAATAAATTCTGTATTGCGGAAGTTTACAAACATTCAAATAACGGACACAAATAACATCCAGACTCGAATAAACCATTTGTGTGATCCACAAATTTTTGTCCCACATGGGGGTTGAAACCACAACACTCGGCGCGGCGGCAGTGGCGAGGCGACCAGTTAAACCACTACGCCATCCGCGCAGTGCCGTTCACTATTTGGTTGACCGTTGGACAGAAAGTAAAAAAACTCAATAAAAAAAAAATTCTCAATTAAACTTATACTCAATTTATATTATATTATACTATATTCTATATTCTATCACATACACACAAGACCATCTAGCCTAAACTAGGCAGAGCTTGTACTATGGGTACTAGACAATGGATAAACATACATACATACTTTTTTTTGTAAATACATACATATTATACATAGAAACACCCAGACCAAGACAAACATCCATGTTCATGCACACAAATGTTTGACTTATGCGGGAATCGAACCCGCGACCTCAGGCGTGGGAGTCGGTTACACTGACCACTACGCCATCGAGGCCGACAATTTATATTATACTCAATTAAATATATAATATATAAAAATGTCCTGAATCTTACCTCTGGCGTCAAATTCGGTCATAACATAAAACAAGAATGGGTCCGTATCGTAGTACAATGTCTTGTGGTCCAGAAACAGTTTGGCGAGGAGACAGAGATTCTGAGCGTAGCACTTGTTCTTTCGACCGTCGATCTCGAAGAACGATATGCTGCTTTTGCGATATATCTCGTTGCCAGGGGGATGTTTTAGTTTGCATTTTATCTAAAATAAATAGAAATTGAAAGATAAAACATAATTGATATGTGATTTATTTAATTTCTACAATTAATTAAATATTTTTGCTAGTATAGTCAAAAGGTGTCAGTGATCTCATGTAAATTAAAAAGCCCACTTAGCCATACGAAAATGACTGACCCCGAATTTATTCGTCTTTTATATTCAATGTAGTATCAGTAGGTATGTCTTTAGTATGCTTTCTTTGTGCTAATGCACGACATTCGGGTAAAATTGAAATGTAAAGAATATATTCAACAAACAATCAACAAAACTACATTATGGTCTCTTTACATTTTGGGCCAATAGAAAACATCTCCTAGAATAAGACATGATCTTAACACTGTCTTAACTTACAGGCGTGGCCTACATTTCTTATTGTTGCGCGAACATATAAAGGAACCATGAAAACAAAGTAAAATCTTGAAAACTAAATACATTAAAATGAACAAAATTAGAGCATAAAGTTTACTCACCAAATGTCTTTCTAGACACTTTTTACTTTTCCTATACTTCAAACAGAATTCACAGATGTAAATACAAGGAAGATTCACCATTTCCTGAAAAACATTGAATGCAGTTGTCGTATGTCACTCCTATTCTATAGTACCGTTTATTAGCGAAAGTGCGGCTATTTCTTGCACTCTGTAGTGCATTCACGTAAAATTGTTCATGCCATCCATATAACAAAATTCGCTAGTACCTATTACATTGGACTAGTATGTGGTTTTATTTGGCAAGTTTTCTGTATTTGACGCTTGCGGCTGGCCGAATATGTACTAACTTATGTATTTAATTGGGGTGTCTATTTCGCGACCCTGGGATGGAACTACAAAACCAGCCTTTCCCTCTTTAATATATAATAGATAATAGTCCACAGTGTAAATCATTACAGTATGTTGCCAGTGAATGAATCAGTTTTAAAAACATTGGCATTTACACACATTAAACAAAAATGTCTTCAGAGGCTACGAAAGCCTTTAAGCTAACAGACACACGAGCTAAATAGCAGTCGCAAGTTGAATAAATTACAGCTACTTCTTGAACACATCTACGATAGATTGTTCTGGAGTAGACTGACTGAAACAGCATTACAACTAGTCATCTTGTGTTATGGATCGGCACGCATTGAAGGTCAGTTTGACTACGTTCAGTCTGATATAATACAATATGTTTCTCTTTTAGTTGTATGTTAATTATCCGGCAACTTTATGTGGATATATAACTATGACCTAGCCCTTCTCACACTAAGTAGAGGCCCGTGCCCTACAGTGGGACAGGGCTGTTATTATTGTTATATTATATATGAGTAACAATATTATTATTGAAAGCTGACTACCCTAGTCAACTTTCAAATAACCGTTGTTGATAACACGTCTTTTATACCTGTGGGTAGGGCGCGAAATACCACGGTCGTATTCTATGGCGGCCCAGCTCGATCATTTCAATATTCTTCATACGAGTGACGAGGTCGTCGTGACCGTGTGCCACCATACTGCCGGACTGTCTAGGCCTCGTGGTGGGAGTGGCAGTCCCACTCACTGTGGTCTCACTGCTCTCCGTCTCGACCGATGGTATGGGCTCCGATTGAAAAGTTTTTGAATTTTGTTTGGGTTCCTGTAAGCAATGGATTAAAGATTAGGAATTGTTCAAAATATGTTTTGATTGATTAACTGTTTGGGTGGCGCAAAGGTAGTATATGTGACTTCTGTGCATCATTTCAATTTCCGTGTCCTGCAATTTTTATTGGGTTTTTCTGACCTTGGTCCGGCCTCGATGGCGTAGTGGTTAGTGTAACCGACTGCCACGCCTGATGCCGCGGATTCGATTCCCGCACAAGTCAAACATTTGTGTGCATGAACATGAATGTTTGTCTTGGTCTGAGTGTTTCTATGTATAATATGTATGTATTTACAAACAAAAAAATTGTATGTTTATCCATTGTTTAGTACCCATAGTATAAGCTCTGCTTAGTTTGGGCTAGATGGTGTTGTGTGTATGTGATAGAATATTATTATATTATTATTATATTAAACTATCCACTATTACGTGAGACCAATAAACTATGTTGGCGAAATGTGTGTGTAAAATATCACTACCTAGGTATATGAAGGAATATATAATATGTAGGCAGTGTCCGACGCCGCTATATAGCCTTTGGCCTATGAAATATTGATTGATTAACTAGTTTGATTCTAGGATGAAACGATGCAGTTAATGGGACAGCTGAGACTGTGGGTCTACCTATTGTTAAAATAGGTAAGGTAATATATTAATATTACAAATATGCAGTGATGCATAGTGGCGATGTGGCTACTTAAACCCTATACTTATGCCCCGAGCATTTGTTATATTAATTTGATTTTGCTGTGCTAGTAAAATTGTTTCTTTTTTCAATCAAACTTTATAAATATGTAGTTAGTAAAACCAAACTCAAAGAAACTCACCTCATTATCTATAGAGGGAGCTTTTCGTTTCCTGTTGATTTTCTTCTGTAGAGCAGCAGCGAGGACGGCACCGCCATTGACAAGTGACGACGAGTCGTTGCCAAGAGTTGGGCTCGCTGGTCGAGAGACTAACTGTCGAGGCTCACCCGCTAGAACACCTTACATAAAGTACGTCATATTACGGTATGAATGTAAATAAAAAAGCGTGGGTGGATGTATCTTTAGAGACATATCTTAACCAGCCAAACGCAACTGTAGAGCACGACAACACGCAAAAGCGGAAGCGGAGCGAATTTTTGTATTGTTCAAATTAATAAAACATTTATGTATGTTTTATTTTTATTTATTTTTTTACATTACACACACAATCGCTCCGGGTTGTGTGTGGCTATATTTTATTTTAAAAAGTACTTTTACTAACATAGCCTAACCTAGCCTACTTTTACGCGAGCGAAGCCGCGGGCAAAAGCTAGTTTTATATTAATTCGAACAATACAACAAAATCGCCACCGGTACCGCTCCGCATCCGCTGTCTGTGTGTGGTGGATTAAAAGGATCGGCAAGGTCGTTCTTTTGTTATTTAAAGATATTTCCACCAGTATGCAAGACGTTACAGGCGAAATCAAATTGAAGCTTGCATAATAATTGAATATTTAAAATAACTGCATAGTGCATATTTTAATTGATAAGCTTAGCACGAATTTTTGTCATTCACTAGCATTAACGTCCTATGTAATGGCCCATCATACTACACCAGTCCACTAGAAACAAATGTTACTTTATTAGAGATAGAGTACCAACTGGCCTACGGATTTTTAATTTTATTATAAAACTAGCTGACCCGCGCAACTTCGTCTGTTTCACATAAGAGACTTTTCTCCGTTTTGGCAACATTTTTCATTTATGCTCTGCTCCTATTGCTCGTAGCGTGATGTTATATAGCCTATAGCTTTCCTCGATAAATGGACCTTCCAACACTGAAAGAATTTTTAATTCGAAGCAGTCGTGTCTGAGATTACCGCGTTCAACTAAATAAACAAAAAAACTCTTCAGCTTTATAATATTAGTATAGATATATAAAAGACAAAATGTTATGTTAAATAGTGAACATAATATAAACCTGGGCTTTCACTCAAATTGGAGCAATGCTGGACAAGTGTTATTTTTCCATTCTTTTATTGCCGTTGGTGCCATAAGAGCCAGCAACTGTGTGCATCAGCAACAACAAGTGTGTGTTCCTGTTCCTGTTCCTTTGCAAAAACAATGTCGCAGACACAATAACGTCAAAACGAAAATCAGCTAGGCGACTGATATAAGCAAGAAGGTCCCAGTTCGGGAGCAGCATTAAATTAAAAACCCTATTAAAACATGAATGATCAATAGCGAGAATATAATAGTGTGTCGAGTCGCCCGCGTCGCATACCAGAGTCACCTATTTTATTAACCGAACAGATTACAGCCTCTGTTTTAAGTTGTTGCGTTGAGTTTAAAGGCCAACAGCCAAGTGAACCCAACAACGCAAATATAATTGGATGAAAGTGTAAGCAGCTTTGTTTAGTAACAACATACAGTCTCCTCAAACTTGAAATATGATTGTATAATGAAAAATATAGGTACATTGTTTTACAGCCAAGCCACCGACTAGCATTATAATAATATTCGCTCTATGCCGCGTTTAATAAGAACACGAGTTGTCCTTTTTTAAACCAGCAAGTAATTTATTTTAGTCTGCACGTGTGTAGGAAGAATTATTGCTATAAGTACTAGACTAGAACATTTTCATGTGAAAAATATAAACTCTGTAACGATATCGAGTGGTGCGATGATAGAAAAGTGAGAATGATAAGCGGTTCCCTAAATTAATCCATGTAAAAAATCGATAGATCACACAGAGTGACTCGAAAGAATCGCCGCTGCTTCAGTAAATCTAATCATAGAGGGCTGGAAGATCAAATGGAATACCACGCCTGTGTAGGGAGCCAAGTGTATGGAGCTGAAATTTGGAGGCTCAGGAGCTTCAAACAGATATGAGCAGTAAGTACTCTATGCGTAACTGGACCTGTGCTTTACAATGAATGAATGACTGTCCTCCAGACTGAATTTCGGTCACGGCGGCCAATCATAACGGAGACTGACCATCTGCGCAAGAGATATTATAGCGCACAAACATGTGCGCAAACACAAATGCACTCTCTGTTCCCAAAGTCTCATGATCCGATGAGACAGATGATTCAACACGTCCGGATCTCTCAGGCGCAAGACCAACGGCTTTACGTGCTTTCTAAAGCACGGGTGTGTCTAACACCGTCAACTTCCTAACTCCGGGCTCGTACCTATTGAGATTTATTAACAGCAAACACAATAACTTTTTATTGGCCTGACCCGGTATTCGAACCCGAAACCTTATGCACAGCAGGTCGCATTCACTACCGCTGCGCCACGGAGGCAGTTAAGAGTGTGCTTTACAAATCACACGTTGTTGACCTAAGGTGAAGTACTGCTTGGCCTAAACACGAGCAGCTTATTGTTCGCCGATTTAGGTATTTGCCTTCCAAATGAAAACCTAACCTATCACGTAATTTCTTCTTCACTGAGAGTACTCTTGGTTTAAATTGTAACTCTATATTTTATAACAAGCAGTTAACAATTTTAACATCATTGAGGTGTATGATATGGGCCACTACTATAAGGATGCAAGCATTATTGCATATTATTAAAAATACAAGCCAATTTACTTTTAATAAATATCTTTAACAAATATTAAGTTATTATATAAAGGACATCACAAGGTGCGTTAAAAATAATTTAGAATAAAATTACTTTTAAGTAGAATAAATGGAATAAAAATCTTGGTTGTTAGTCTAGAAAAACAAAATACTATTTTTAAGTATCCTGGAAAAGAAATGTTTAGAAGATCGTAAAAATACATTGAACTAGGGAATATTTGTATAGTTCTACAAGATGACCGAAACCGATTATCTAAATAATGTAATACTCCAATTTGAATTACACACTATTCTTATTACTTAGATTTGTATTTTTTTCTAAAATCAAATGCCTATATATTATCATATTTTAACCCTTTAATATTTGCAGCAACACTTAACTAAACCTGCAAAAACTTCAAATAAAAAGTATTAAGTTCTACTCCAATATCCATATTTAGCACCAACATATTACAGAAAAGAAAATTAAATTAAATATTACAAATTAATTTATAATATTATTATAAGAAATTTAAAGTTTTTAAGCACTGAACTCGCCGTCCTAGTTTACTTATTCTCCGAAAAGAACAAACTATGTCAAGAAAATATTACATTAGAATTGGAAGTACCTAGTACAAAAGGAGCACAGATTTAATAGCTACCATCGAATATTGTTAATATTTGATGGTATTTATTGACTGCCATGTAGCAGACACAACAGAATAGAAAATGTATTGTTCGCGGTCACTTGTGACCAGCACGATATAGGATGTGTTAAACATGTAAACTGGACCAACAGTTTTAGACAATAATACAAAGTTGACACCCCTAGTACAAATTAAAGCGTTTTGCCTTGCCTAAAACCTGACGCTATTAGGTACTCAGTAAAAACTGTAATAATGTTATCTATTTGAATAAATAAAACCAATTTGGCCATGGGCAAACCAATTTAACCTGAAATCTAAGACACGAAATAGAAAAAATTTACAAAGAGGAAAAATATTACACAAGCAGCATGCCGTAACCAAGTGCGCAACTAACCCTATATAATGTGTAAAAATCTATTTATTTAAACTAAATCCAGTTTTAGCTGGTAGCAAATATTGGTAATGCTGGAAAACTGTAAACATGAATATAATATTGCATAGCACATACACAAATTCATCATAAATTTCAACATACCAAGTGCATTTTTTGGTGCAGAACCATTGAGTGCATTAAAATGGGTCTTTTCATGTATTTTGGGTGGGGTTGGCTGAATTGTTGGAGTTGGTTGGGGCGCAATAACGGGTCTACTTGTATTGCTACTAGACTTCTGACTTTCATTGCAGACGCTATCATCTGCAGACAAAACATTACGTTTTAATGGCCAATTGTTATGACAGTGACTTCCTGCGTGAGGTTATTATGATGGTAAATCGAATTGTTAGTCAGCAAATTAAGATAATGATGAAATATTTCTATAAGATTGATCCAGACTATAAAGAAAGCATTTCTGTGAAATAATCATGCATTATGGTTTAATTAATTTAATCTAGAAGTGATAGTTAATGGCTTCAATCTACCATCATAAAAGAAATGATTTTTGAATAAAATGTAAGCCAATTGTAGTCAAAAGGCTAGTAATTATATTAAGTATTTGAACATTTTGATAATATGTATTTATATTATTTATGGTCAAATAATATAAATAGCTTTTATTATATTATGTATGTGCAGTGACATATCTTCGCTGATAAAAGGATGATGCACTTTTTGCATACTTATTTAATATATTAATTAAACTAAACTCCGAACAAAAAAATAAATACACAATGAAATTCAATGCTAAAAAGATATTATGTTTTTTAATTGTACACAGTTCTACAGAAAATACATAAGGTTTGTTTTAAAACGCCATATAAGTTTTAATACAAACACTCTTAGAAAAATAATAAAATAAGGGCTAACTACTCAGAAATGTTAAAATAAAATATAACTAATAAATTAAATGATCACACTGTAATCTGCAGAACCATGTTACATGTAAAAAAATACATTTAATGTGAAAGAAATAGTGAATGTTCTAGACTATTCTAGAACCAGAGAACCAAAAACACATACTAATAAAATTAGGCATGATGCCACCTCCTGATCCAATGTGAGATTTCTTCGGTGTAGTTGTACCTCCAGTTGCAACGCCATCTCTCTGTGGAAATTGAACTTTTCTTGTGTCCAACCATGACTCACCAACCCACTCGTCCAGACGCTTATTGACTAAAATAAGAAAAAAAACATATGTTTCTATATTTTATTCAATCATTGGAATCAGGTATAAAACACGGTGTCTATTCAATCTCCTCCCTATGTAAAAATAATAAGGCTTTATTACAGAATGTTGAATTAAATGTACAAAGAATATCCTACCCCACCTAAATTTAGTAGGCAGGGATACATCACATCCTCCGTTACAATCCACTATGGTTTTTATGTCTAACATAATAAGTGAAACCTATTGTTAGTATGCACCAGAAAGGCAAAGGTGCGTGAAGAGTGATGACGGATTGTCAAGCATGCTACACAACCTTAAAGATGACCACGACCACTCTGTCAAGAGTGAAACAACGTAAAAGAAGATTGTTAGTATATAGTTTCAGACTAATATAAATGGCAAACCATTTACAGAAACTCGCACCCTCTAAGATGAACAGATGACTCAGAAAGCACATAACCAATAGAAAAACCCATATTCAGCAAAACCCGGTTCGATAACAATGCTAAACCTAATGCAATAAAGCCAAAAGAGTTTGTTTGTGTTTTTGTTTGTATGGGCTAGGGCTAGTCTTTGGAACTACCAGTCAGATTTGAAAGTTCTTTTTGCGTTTGATAGTGCTATTCTTGAGGCAAGTAAAAGGCTATATAATATCATACTACCAGCCACAGGAGCAGAGCAGTAATCATAAATGTAGCTGAAACCACAGGTGACAGCTCGTTAGTCTTAATAGAGAGTAGTAATGTTTGCAAAAATAGTCCTCTCCAATAACATATTGAGAGTTATTATGGGATCTACTAATCACAAAGTAGCGCCCAAAGCCTTGTCAAATGCCAACTACCTTTACAAGTTAGGTTAGGTTAAGTTAGGGGTTTATTAAATAGATTGTGACTGTGGACTCTCATACATTATTACACAAAGTGAAGAATAGGCATGCAAATGATAGAACACATGGCTGATGTAAAACACCAAATCTAGATGAAGTCTGCTATGTGGAAACATATGAAACAGGAACCAACCACTATCTGAGATTTGATAAACCTTGGCAATTCGCAAAAGAGTACCAATTTCCACCAGGCTTGCTTTGCAAGGCTATTTAAATTAAAAAACATCCTAATCTCTATAGAGAAGTTGTTTGGAATGTACCACCAGCTTGGGATTTAATAATTTAGGTTGTCAAACCCAAGAAGAAGCAAAACACAGGATGACTTCATGATACTTTGAGCTCATTCTGCATAAATAGAAACATCAATAATTAAATAATGTTCAGGAATCTTTGAAATAACTACACTTTAAGACATTGAGACAACCACCATCTTAATCTCCCCATGAACATGGCTGCTAAAAAGCAACCAAAACTTTAAGAAAGTGTTAACTTAAATTTAAATAGTTTTAACTAGCGACCCGCACCGGCTTCGCATGGGCAGCAGAACATCAGTGTCGCATCAAGCAAATGCCGTCATTGGTCTGAGACCTGTTGGATTTATTTTTGTACTTGTTTGTTTTTTTTTTTTGTGATATCTCCTATGATATTCATTTAAATTGTAGTGTAAAGGACTATCATAATGTGCATGAAATGCTTAAGGTTACTAACATATTTAAGTTGATAAGGATTACTACTGTATCCGTCTAAATAGATTTCCAATTACCGCATTGTATGTATGTGACCATTTCTTTAAACGATAAATATGTAAATGTCATCGCATACTTTTATCTATAAAAGAGAAACAAACGCCCCCATACATTGTTTTGTTATAATCTCAAAGTCAGTGTTTTTGATTTAAGTTCCCAGTCAGCTTGATTTAAGCCGATATCTTCAACAATTATTGGCATATTTCAACCAATTTACACAAAAACTTGACAAATTATACATCTAAATCTTCCTCATGAATCACTCCATCTATTGGTAAAACTGGCATGAAAATCCATTAAGTGGTTTTCGAGTTTATCGCAGACAGGCTAACAGACAGACAGACGCGGTGGAAGACTTTGTTTTATAATATGTTGTAATAATTTAAATAGAAGTAACAGTTTAATAGTATTAGTTTAAGATTTTAAAAATAAATAAAATTTGTATAAAAACTATATTAGCTAACTAGCTTTCAAATAGAAGTGGTTTTGTACTTCCATAATAATCAACATAGAGAACATTATTTGGGAATTTTAATTATAAATTGTAAATATTCTTCACCATCAACATATTAGTATAAAACCATATCATTGAAATCTTCTTATATTCACAAAGGAGAACATTTTTATTTGTTTTAGGCTGGCATATAAAAATGCATCCAATTTCATCGCTAACTTGGCTAACAATTTCTGTCTGATCATCTCAATACAAAACAGTACATGTTATCAAACAAACAAATAAAATATTGCTAATTGTAAGCATAATATTTACTACTATATATTCCAGGTGGCTTATTTATTACAATTATACGTACAGCTTTTGTTTATAATCCATGTCTTTTAATATAAATAAGGATCAACTAATTTATGAATTTATTACCTCTCGGTAAACAATACTTACAGTCAACATAATGCACGTAATAACCCCTTTGACCACGTATTTCTTTGATACTTATAATCTCAGCCAGTGGCCAGTCATCTCCACCCTGCATTCTAACTGGTAAACGGCATCCTTCCACAAGAGATGCCTGGAAAAGTATCATAAAACACAAGTAGCAGAAAATTAATTTCTAACAATTATATACTTTTAAGAAATAAATTAATTACCGCTGAATCACAAAATGTAGTGAGCTCATCATCATTATCGTTCATTATATAGAAAAACGTAAAAATTGCCAGAAAAATAGATGCTTTATTTTGATCCGTGATCTGTCAATGTCAGAAATTATGACGCCATGTTTCACGTTCTATGTAGTGATAGCGAGGAGATCTGAAGCATAAAAGTATGAGTAAAGTTCTTACTTTACTCGCTCTTTCTCTTCAAAATTTTTCGATAAATACCTACATACTGCATGATTAATTGATTTAATGATTGTTACTTTTAATTGATTTGTATTATACAAAAATTAATAAACAAATACATATTGATTAAATAAAACTTTAAATAATGTATATAACTTAGAAACAGAGTTAAATAAATTCTCTTGTCAAGTAGCAGTACTTTAGTACTTATTCTTATCTATGAGTAGCAGTGTGTAAATGAAACGTAGTAAAAAAAAAGAGTGAAAAGGTAAAGGTGCGTTCAAAACATGATGAACGTTTACCCTTGATGTAAAATAAGCGTAAAGAAATATAAAAAATATCACTTCCCTGCCTTTCTTTTAATATAGTGATAAGTGTAATTAATATACTATTCAATTAGCTGAATTTTAAGATTTAATTCATTTATATACATAGTCAGGTGAAAACTGGGCATTCTTCTTTAATGTCTGGTACTTAGACTATGAAACCCTAGGAGGAGATGTAGAAGAAGTTTTACAAAATTTGGCATTAATATCAGAAATAAAATGTCAACCAATCGGTTTAGAACTAAACCCCAGGAAATGTGAAATTGTAGTCAGCGTCAACTGCTTTCGGTATTATCCAAATTCAATTCTGTAGCACTAAATATTTTGTACACCTTTTAGACGAAAATTCTCGTCGCCTCTCCGGGGTCCCCCATTTAAATCAAGGTTTCAATTCCTTTATAGAATAATTTATGGCACTGCAGACAAATTGCACGAAATAAGTATTTATTCGGCCTTTACAATTATCCGGTACTATCGTTTCGTCCCCAATACATGCCCTTCGATCATCACATTTTTGGAAACATATGATACTATCAATCAATCAATCAATCGATGGCGTAGTGGTTAGTATAACCGACTGCCAGAAGAAATGCTGTAGAAATGAGAGCGCTGAGAAGCATATGTGGTGTGACTCTGAAAGATAGAATAAGAAATAGTATGATTAGAGAGAGAGATGTGGCATGAAAGTGGATATAGTTACAAGAATAGAAAAGGGTATGTTAAGCTGGTTTGGACACGTAGAAAGAATGGACCAGAAAAAACTGACCAAGAAAGTTTATAAGGCTAGTGTGAATGTAACAGTCGTAAGAGGCAGGCCTAGGCGAACGTTTCTTGATCAGATCGGAGACGTTCTGGACAAAGGCCAGGTTAAGAGCACCTTAATCCGGCGAGCGTGTATGAGGAATGTGATGAAATTGAATGAAGCCAGAGAAGTGTGTCAGGATCGTTGCAAAAGGAAATCCATAGTCTCTGCTTATCCCTCTGGGAAACAGGCGTAAATCTATGTATGTATGTATATATGTACATCAAAATCATAAGTTGATTAATTTAGCGGCAATTTTTTTTATTTTGCTCGTCAAAATGACCACATTCCACCTGATGGTAAGCAGTCGTGTGGTCTAAGAGCAGTGGCCTCCACATCACCCCCACAGTAGCCGAGGCGATGTTGAGGTCTCTACTTTGACGGCCTGAGAAGATGCTTTTTCACGCCCCGCTTAAAGAACCCAGGATTGAAGGAAGAAGGAAACACGTGCCTTGGCAGAGAATTCCATGCCTTGGTCGTTCGGCAGAGATATGAGGACCCAAACTTTTTGGTACGCGCTCTAATCGACTCTACCGTGTAAGGATGGCATCTGAGCCCAGCACGCGTTGTTTTGGATAGGAAAGGGGAGGGCGGGATAAGGTGGAATAACTCTTCAGAGCACTCCCCGTGGTATATTCTGTAGAAACATGCCAATGAGGCAATGTCCCTACGGAGTTGCAGAGGTCCAGTGAACTCGTGACCTCTGGATCTCCGATGATACGGACAGCCCGCCGCTGTAACTGGTCGAGAGCGTCCAGCAAGTACTGCGCGGAGCCATCCCAAAGATGAGAACAGTATTCCACCCAAGGGCGCACTTGTGCCTTATACAATAGGCACAGTTGCCCAGGCGTGAAGAACCGCCTCACCCTGTTCAGAACTCCGAGTTTTCGCGAAGCTTGCTTAATGACGCTCTCGATATAGGTTTTCTGATTAAGGGAGCGACAAAGATCCATACCTAAGATGGAGAGACTGTCACGTATCACCAGTGGAGTGTTCTTCAGAGAAGGGAGGGGAAGGAACGGAGACTTTTTTGTTGAGAACGCGCATGCCTGGGTCTTCTTGGCGTTGATCTTGACCAAGTTCTTGGCACCCCATTCATAGATGCGGTCCATGGTCTGGTCAAGTTCAACGACAAGATTCTGCCTTTTCCCCTCAACCTCAGCCTGTTTGGCCCCAGGATGTCCGAGATATCGCCCATGCACGGTACTGTCGTCCGCATAACAATGTATGTTGCCGAGATTCAACATATCATTGATATGCAGAAGAAAGAGCGTAGGAGATAAGACAGAACCCTGAGGCACTGCTGCATTGACCTGCATAAATTTGGAAGCGCGACCGTCGCAAAGGACCCGAATACGACGCTTCTGCAGGAAACTTGCAATCCAGGTGCACAGTTGAGGGGGCAAGCCATAGGCCGGAAGCTTGGAAAGAAGAGACCGGTGCCAGACTCTGTCGAAAGCTTTGGCTATGTCAAGGCTGATAGCCAAAGACTCGCCGTGCTTGTCCATAGCTTCACCCCAGAGGTGCGTGACGAACGCTAGAAGATCACCCGTTGATCGTTTAGCCCGAAAGCCGTATTGGCGATCATTGATCAACGATTGATCCTCCAGGTAGCGGACAATTTGGGTGTTTATAATCCGCTCGAACACCTTGGAGAGCACCGAGGTGATAGCTATGGGACGATAGTTGCTTGGCTCGGAACGGTCCCCCTTTTTGGGAATCGGTTGAACGTTCGCATCCTTCCAAGCCTCAGGCACAATGCCTGCGGCGTAAGACATCCGGTATAGGTGCGTAAGCGTGGGAGACAACTCCGCTGCACATTTTTTAAGGACCACAGCTGGGATGCCGTCAGGTGCACTGGCTTTCCGAACATCGAGAGACTGCAGTATCGCACGAACGGTTCGTTGCCTGATACATATATCAGGCATGGTGTAGCCGCAGTTGGCAATGTTAGGCGGCTGCGAACCGCAGTCATCGATTCGGGAGTTGGCCGCAAAGAGATTTGCAAGCAGATCTGCTTTCTCCTGCGGTCGATGAGCCAGTGATCCATTCGGATACCTCAGAGGGGGCAGCAAGGTCTGGCAGAAGTTGGGCTGCATGGCTTTGGCCAGGCGCCAATAGCTACGACTGCCCGTAGGATGCGCCATGAGTTCCTGGCCGAACCGTGCGACGCACTGGGCATCCGCTCTTAAGTATGCCCTCTTGCAGACCTTTGTGGCTTGGTTGAACGCTGCCTTCAGGTGATCCACGTTAGGGTCGTGGAGAGTGCGAGCCTTGGTCCAAGCGCGGTACGCTGTCTGTTTGCGTTCAACAGCATCAGCGCATTCACGACCGAACCAGGGCCTTTTCCTGCCGCCGCTCGTGACATCACTGTATGGAATATAATATTCCATACCCAGGGTGATTTCACCAGCGACAGCAGTAGCGCTCTCTGATGGATCCCTGTTCTCAAAGCAGCGTTGAGCCCAAGGGATGGATGCAAAGTACTCCCGCATTCCATCCCAGTCTGCCGACGAGTAGTGCCACAATCGTCGTCTTGCCTCCTCGGGTCGTGGGGGCGTAATAAAAACAGCTGTGGCACAAACCAGACAGTGGTCTGAGGTGCCCAGAGGAGCACGAATCGACACACTGTACCGGTTCGGGTTACTCATCAGCAGCAGATCGAGCAGAGAGGGCGCCTGACCTGCAATGTCTGGTATCCGGGTGGGCTGGAGTACCAGTTGAGACAGGTCATGCGTGAGAGCGAACGCATGGGCAGTTCGTGCCGCGTGGTCTGTTTTGAGAGAACCCAACCAGGTCTCATGGTGGGCATTGAAATCTCCCAGGAACACCAACTCAGCGTTCGGAAACCGCTCCTGCGCGTCGTCTGCCGCCTGACTCAGGTAATTGAAGAGTCGAGTTGTCTCAGCGTCTCCTGAATGGGATCGGTAGAGGCACATGTAGATTTGGCTGAAAGAGCCATGATCTACGTGTACCCAAAGGACAGAGAAGGAAGGGTCCTCTAGGCATTGTAGACGGCGACAGCAAATATCCGCCCTAACAAACAAGCATACCCCGGCTTTCGCGAGGAAACACTCCTCTAGCACGTAGCCGGGATATTGCAGGTAGTTCGTGTCTGCAGGACGGTGTATTTATGTCTCCGTTAGAAAAAGCATTGCCGGCCGAGCCGTCTCCAGGTGGTGATGGACGGCATTAAGGTTAGCGTGGAGTTCTCTGATGTTAATAAACTCCACGACACAGGAAGTAGCAGTGGGGTTACGGCGATTGGCTGCTGTTGAACGACAATGCTTTGTTCGTACTGCCATAGAGTGAAAGGAAGGGGAAACGTGAAAAAAAAAGAGGCGGCTATTCTCGCAGCAAAGTGGCGCAAGGCGCAGAGCAAGTTTTGTCATATAACTATATGGTATGGCGATAGCCGATCCGACGGACGGAAGGACCCCCGTACCCTCCCGAAAGTGGTCGCCGGGACCCACCCTCCGGTCACCATCCGGCACGACGAGCCACCTCGAGATTATGCGCGGCATGATAAGGCAGCCAACCTAGTTGGTTAGACTCGGTTGGGCCTCTGGACTATACCGCGGGCGGCCAGCAGAGCACCGTTTCTACGGCTCTCCCTGGCCACCGGGTCGACTCGCGCCACCCACACAATGACTCTACGGATACTCTGCAGGTCCCTCATAAGCTGCGAGAATCGTCACCTCATGCTTAGGCCTCCGGTGCTCTCATTCACCGAACGAAACACAGCAGTGAAACACTGTTGTTTCACGTCGATTTTCTGTGAGAGGGTAGTACTTCCCCGGTCGAGCCGGCCCATTCCTGTTGTAACCAGCTTGGCTCTACTACCTTGGGTCTGGATGTTTCTATGTATAATATGTATGTATTTACAAAAAAAAAGTATATATGTATGTTTATCCATTGTTTAGTACCCATAGTACAAGCTCTGCTTAGTTTGGGCTAGATGGTGTTGTTGTGTGTATGTGGTAGAATCAATCAGCCCACCGCAGTCCACTGCTGGACAAACAAAAAATATTATACAGGACATCCTTCCAAATATATTAAATGTTGCCATGCATGACCGAGCCTGGCTACTTGCGCTATCGCATCTTCCTAGCACAACGGGTCGTGCTGGTGCTGTTGCTGCATCAGCCGAGACGCTCAAACGGTACAAATATAATAACCTCATTGGTGATTACACATTTGAGCCGTTTGGTGTTGAAACGCCGTGGCCATGGGGTCCAAGTGTTCGGTCTGTATATAGATACCTAGCTAGCTTAGATAGATCTCTAGAAACAAACCTAGCACTAAAGATAATACCAGCCTTCTAGTCACGCGAGACTCTCGTCGACTCCTCGCGTGACCAGAAGGCTGGTATTTTCTTTGCGCAAAGAATAAGCATTGCTATCCAACGCAGCAATGCTGTCAGTATTCTGGGCATGTTGCCAATATAAAGCGATACGGAGGAATATTATGACTCTTTTAAAATTTTGTTTTCTTTTACTGTAGGTTAACCTTATTGTAAATAATTTGTTTACCTATATATTATATGATGCTATTAATATAGTTATGTAATTGTCCATTTATTATAATAGTATCATATCAGCGTAGTAGCTATAGACCTACTACTTTTAACAAGGCTGCCATTCCTTTTCCAATTATTTAAGTTTTTTATAAGACGACGTTATAACTTGATTTAGTGGATGTTTTTAACAAAAAAAGAACATATAAAAATGTAAATAATCGAGCTTATATTTTAATTACACAAGCAATTTTTCAATTCAAATTGCTAAAGACTGATAAAATAGTGGTAAAGTGAATATTTGTTGCTGGTTTTTATAAACATAGATTAAGTTTTGTTTGAGGTCATAGTGAGATTCTCGGTTAAAAATGAGGTTTGACTTAAATTATCTCCTCTGCTGGGACTAGACAAAAAACACTTGGCTCTTCACCTCACAGAAGCTCGCAGTGAAACATTGTGGTCTGTTACTACTTTGTACTGTCAATAGGGTACCAGGCTTATTAAGCTGCTTTCCGGTAATAAGTCATTTTGAGTTAGGTACTTGCTTAGCTGACAGAGGCCTGACTGACAAAGGCCAGGTTAAGAGCTCCTTAAACCGACGGGCGTGTATGAGGAATGTGATGAAAGTGAATGAAGCCAGAGAAGTGTCAGGATCGTAGCAAATGGAAATCCGTAGTCTCTGCATACCCCTCTGAGAAACAGGCGTGAATCTATGTATGTATGTATGCTTAGCTGACAGCATAGCGACTCTTTTTCATTTAGGAATTATATATATCTGGTAATAGAGTACGATAACTGGTTATTATCATGAGCGTCATCTGAGTCTTAGCCACATTGGTTATAAAAACACCGGTCTAATGTGATTCAGACTGGCGTACCCCGTGGGCGTATTACATTTATTTATCTATAACTAAATGTAAAATAATGTAACTTGAGAAAATTTGTGTGCTGACCGCGGCAGGTTTATTTTAAGGTTTTAAGGTATTCTACACTTCCATAATCAGGTCCTAAAAGATTTTTGTTATTATTAGTAATTGGATAAATAGTTATATTTCAAATAGCACAATATTACGGGGCTTCACAAAAGCTTTAAAAATTTGATAGAATTTATTTAATTTTTGGTTTAATATTGTTTATTTAGGAGATTTGTGTACATAACCAGAAATGGTTTTTAAAAATCAATATTAAACTCAAAAATATAAAAATCATGACTTTTATATTTTTGCAATGCAATTTATATATTATTATTACTCATCATCAGCATTGAGAAAATTTGATAACAATGTTAATCTTCTATACCTAATACCACACGTATAGATAAGCCAGATAAGAGAATTAGTGTGCAATTTTATTATTATATCAATTTCATGTCTCAACTAATAAAAATAATCCTAACTAATATCATAACTGCGAATGTGAGTTTGGTTGTTACGCTATCACGCCTTAACTGCTTAACTGTCCATCATGAAATTTCACATTCACGTTGTCAGACACATAAAAGAACATAGGGTACTTCGTCCAAAAAAGTATTGTTCCTGAGCGAAGCCGCGGGCGAAAGCTAGTATGAAATAATGTAAATTAAAAATGTAATGTAATATATTAAAGTTTATCACTTATTTTATGATAATTATATTAAAAGTATGAACTTCCACCAACTTTCTAAAATGTTTTTCTTAAATAGTTCGAAATTTTAGGTATAACTGGAATTTGGAATGTCATGCAGAGATCTTGAGTTTGATCCTAAGGGGCGCATCTTTGACTTTCAAAGTTATGTGCGTATTAAATAGTTAATTATCGCTCGCTTTAACGGTGTAGGAAAACATCGTGAGGAAATCTGCGTGTTTGAGAGCCCTTCATAAAGTTCTTGAAGATAAAATGTGAAGTCTGCTAACCTGCAATAGGCCAGCATGGTGGACTGTAGTCTAACGATTCTCACACTGAGAAGAGGCTGGTGCCTAAAGGCCCGTGCCCACCAGAGGGAGAGTTTAAGACAGGGCTGATATTATTACATTACTATAGACAACGAGATGGGTGTAAAAACTCAGGATTCAACGTCTTCGTCTTAAATGTAAAAATAATGAAAAGAAATTACCTCTATGTCTCGGGATCTTTTGACCCACAGGGCCCATATTCAAACTCGACCGAGGTATGACCCACAGGTGTCTGCACACCAAGTTACAAGTCAATATTTTGCCATTTAAAATACATGTGACCTTGTGACCCCTATATCTTGAGGGTCTTTTGACCCACAGGGTCCATATTCAAAATCGACCGAGGGGTGACCCCAAGGTGTCTGCACACCAAGTTACAAGTCAATATTTTGCCATTTAAAATACATGTGATCTTGTGACCCCTATATCTTGGGGTCTTTTGACCCACAGGGCCCATATTCAAAATCGACCGAGGGGTAACCCCAAGGTGTCTGCACATCAAGTTACAAGTCAATCGGTTTAGTGGTTCCGGAACTATGCCTGTCACTAACAAACTGTCACTGACAGACAAGCCCACAGACCCACAAAGTGTTTTCATTAACCTCTTCGAAGAAGACTCAGAGGTTAATAAATTGACTAAAAAACCACATGTGGATGAAAATTGTAAACGACTAAGCATATCAGCATATCTTTGACTTATATCCATTGATTTATATAATTGCTTTCAACTGTAAAAATGTAAATATTGATACATTATTAGCAGCATAACCTGCATTCATTGCCTCGGTTCTGCAATGTGGTGTTATTTTTTGGAGACAATTAAGAAATAGGAAACTAGTATTTAAAATTCAGATGCATACGATCAATGTATAAATTGAACACAACAGACAGTTGCATTTCTTAATTTAAAAGTTATAGATATTATCCAGCTTGGTACATATTTGAAACGGAATTATATCAATATATTTTGTCATTTATTTAATACAGTACAGCCATATCACATTTATATAATTTATCGCTACACAAATGTAAAGAAAATGTATGCCAGTCTAAAGGTTTAGAAAGACCTTTAACGAGAAGTGTTTTTATAGGTACATTAGACGCATTTCTAAATGACAAATTTATGTAACTCAACAATAGATAAACGTGTAATTTAAATTTGAAACCTATCTAATAATAATTGATGCTTTTTGACATGTTAATAACATGTCAAAAAGCATCAATTAATAATATTGTCTTACGTTTACACGAATGCTATACATTGAAATTAAACAACGTTATACGGATTTTTTCTTTTATTATGTTCGGGTACTTTGAAATAACTACACATAGAAGATTGAAACAACCATCATTTTAGTCTCCCCATGAACATGGCTGCCGAAAAGCAACCGAAACGTCGTCGGGGAAAGTATAAGTAGTATTATTTAAATAGCTTAAATAGAAGTAAACAGTAACTAGTAAAAGTGTTTAACAATAATAGTTTAAGTTTTCAAAGTTATGTACCTAATAATAGTGTTTTATATAAAAAATAAACAACGCGATAAAATCCGTATAAAGTTGTTTAATTTCAATGTTATGAACATATAATTATAATCGTACATCATTTAAATTATGTAATAGTTCTTAACATATTTTTATTTTTTATTTTGCTCGTCATATTGACCACATTCAGCTTTATGGTAAGTAGTCATGTGGTGTAAGAGCAGTGGCCTCCACACCGTCCTCATAGCAGCTGAGGCGATCTTGAGGTCCCTACTTTGACGGCCTAAGAAGGTGCTTTTTCACCCCCGCTTAAAGGACTCAGGATTAAAGGAAGAAGGAAACACGTACCTTGGCAGAGAATTCTATGCCTTGATCGTTCGGCAAAGGTATGAGGACCCAAACTTGTTGGTGCGCGCTCTATTCGACTCTACTGTGTAAGGATGGTATCTCAGCCTAGCACACGTTGTTCTGGATAGGAAAGGTGAGGGCGGGATAAGGTGGAATAACTCTTCAGAGCCGTGGTATATTCTGTAGAAATATGCCAATGAGGCAATGTCCCTACGGAGTTGCAGAGGTTCCAGTTAACTCGTGACCTCTGGATCTTCGATGATACGGACAGCACGCCGCTGTAACCTGTCGAGAGCGTCCAGCAAGTACTGCGCGGAGCCATCCCAAAGATGAGAACAGTACTCCACGCAAGGGCGCACTTGCGCCTTATACTATAGACACAGCTGGCCAGGCGCGAAGAACCGCCTCACACTGTTCAGAACTTCGAGTTTTCACGAAGCTTGGCCCTCTCGATGTAGGTTTTGGGATTAAGGGTGTGGCAAAGATTCATACCTAAGATAGAGAGACTGTCACGTATCACCAGTGGAGTGTTCCTAAGAGAAAGGAGGACAAGAAACGGAGACTTTTGTTGAGAACGCGCATGCCTGGGTCTTCTTGGCGTTGAACTGGACTAAGTTCTTCTTTCGGCACCCCATTCACAGATGCGGTCCAAGCTCTGGTTAAGTTCAACGAAAAGATCCTTTTTTTATTTTACTTGGGGAAATGCGCATGATGCATACCCTCTCGCCACAAGGGGAGGTGAGAGGGTTATGTCCGGCTCTTCCGTATTAACGACAAGATCCTGCCTTTTCCCCTCAATCTCAGCATATTTGGCCTTAGGATGTCCGAGATATCGCCCATGCACGGTACTGTCGTCCGCATACCAATTTATGTTGCCGAGAGTCAACATATCATTGATATGCAGAAGAAAGAGCGTAGGGGATAAGACGGACCCCTGAGGCAATCCTGCATTGACTGGAAGCGCGACCGTCGCAAAGGATCCGAATACGACGCTTCTACAGGAAACTTGCAATCCAGGTGCATAGTTGAAGGGCCAAGGCCGGAAGCTTGGAAAGAAGAGACCGGTGCCAGACTCTATCGAAAGCTTTGGCTATGTTAAGGCTGATAGCCAAAATACTTAAACACATATTTACGTAAATCAAATTATCTTTATCTGTGTACTTTAAATAATTACGACACTCACACATATTACGTACGTGCCAGATATAGTTTTTAGCTCATTAATATTATCAATAATTAATTAAACATCAAATTATTACGATAAGTCGATGAGTTGTAATTTTCAAACGCGTAGGAAAGGTAGTTAAAAAGAAAATACGTAAATGTCTAGTATGTATCAGCCGTTTATAAACTAATATAAACATTGATGTATAGAAATAAAAGATGGGTATTTATTGCATCAAACATGTACAAATTAAGAAGTTACAGTTATTACATTAAGACAAAAATCCAACTGTTTATAGTTGAAATTCTATCTTATACTTAATTTGAAGAAGATAACTCTCGCACTAAGAATAATTTCTGTATAACAGGGGACTTTACAAACATACAAACAACAAACACAGAACAACCAGGCTCGGAACAAGTATTTGTGGATCACATCTATACTAATGTTATAAAGCTGAAGAGTTTGTTTGTTTGAACGCGCTAATCTCAGGAACTACTGGTTCGAATTGAAAAATTATTTTAGTATTGGCTGTGTCGCTACGACCCACGGGAGCGGCGCAGTAACTATAAACGCGGGTGAAACCGCGGGCACATCTAGTATTATATATTTGCCCCGTGTGGGGCCGAACAACAGTCAGCGCGGCGGTAGTAGCGGGGCGATCACTTAAACCACTACGCCCGCCGCCATCCGTGTAGTCATCATCATCAGTATTGAGTTTGATCCATACATAAAGGAATAATAGTAAAGGTACATATCAGAAACAGTTACAATAAGTGATAAATGCAATATTAGTAAATTAAAGGAATTAAGTCTGTACCTATAGATAAACATACCTACATTTTCATAATATTCAGCGAGCCATATCATCTAAGATGTCTACGCTAGGGAGCATTATCAACTTTTACGTAATATATATGAATTGTGAAATACTTAAATTATAACTGAATAGCGAATTAAAAGAGTGACGTACGTTTCTAGCAGGTATCTTATCATAGGCTTAATCCTTTACCTGAATCTAGTAACTAACCTACCTAAATATAAAATCAGTAACTTTACTAACCTTACTAACTCAAAAACTTTGACGTTTAGAGTAGTAGAGCCTCGCTGATTTCAGCACGAATGGGCCGGCTCGACCGGGGAAGGACTATACCCTCTCAAAGAATATCGACGTGAAATAGCAGTATTCCTACTGTTGTGTTTCGTTCGGTGAGTGAGAGTGCCAGAGGCCCAATCAACCCCTTCCCCCTTCCCGCTCCTTCTTCTTCCCACTTACTTTCCTAAAGGGTCAGCAACGCGCAAGTGATGCCTCTGGTGTTGGGCGTCCATAGGCTACGATGACCAAGTTACCATCAAATGGCGTACGCTTGTTTGCCACCTTAGGGGTATAAAAAAAAAATGTGTTACGTTGTGACCTAAATGAATTATTTGTGTTTTATTGTCTTTCATTTATACGAATGTTATATAAGTATACATTGAAACAAAAAGAGTTTTTCCCATGATTAAATTTAAATGTCTGTAGTTGATTCGTGTAAATTATCTGAAAGTAGTGACTTTTTAATAAATCGTGTCTATATTTTATATGTATTATGTATATATGCGCGTCTATAATATTACCAAAGGTAGGCTAGGCAAGGTTTTATAATTCGAATAGCTTATGAATTATGCTGTAAACGAATTATTCCTAGTTCAGCAGGTGTATTTAATAAAAAAGAAATCTTCTATATATAATTTTTTAAGTAGATTGGCCCCTTAAAATTAATGTAAAGTAAATACCGTTTCATGCGCTGGGGTTTTATCCAATCCTATTCAACCGGTTTGTAATAATTGTAAATGCTTGTCTTTGACCACAATCGATACAATATGGTTAATATGAGGCACCCTTAAAATGTTGATTTTAGAAGTATTAATGAGATTATCGATATCGAAAAACCAAACAAAGATTGATTGGTTTTTTTCATTACATGATGGGTTTTTACAGCGTATTATGATATTATACTAGCTTTTGCCCGCGGCTTCACACGAGAACTGTGTTTTTCTGGATGAAAATCCTATGTCCTTTAATGTATTTGGTTTAAACAATTTATTCTCAAAAGAGACAATACAAGCCACTTACATGAGAACAACTTATTTTAACATAAATAATACTATTTCGTACAATGGTCGCCTAGAATATTAAATAGGTATTTAATGAAAGTTCAATAATCGCTTTTTATATAATGAGATAATGTGCACTTAAATGAGCTAAATGTGTTAACATTTCTTATATGTGAGGGCAGACTGTTATATTGTTGAATACCTTCAAAAGTTATGTTCTTTTTTCCATAATTGGTTCTTATTTTTGGCAGAACAAGTAGACTTGCTCGACGACTGCTACGTTTATTAATATCAGATTTTTTAATAAATTACAGGTTTGTATGAATGGTTTTATTTAGAACTTTCTGATTAGTAGGCAGGTAATATAAATATAAAGTTGTTTAATATTCATAATTTTAGTTTATTCATAAACATTGCATGTCGATGTTATATACGGTAATTGAAATAATATTTTTATTATTTGATTGTTTTTGTTTGTAATTGTTGTAAGCTAGTTGATGTTTGTTTGTTTTATTACTACTACATATATTCCTGAAAACATGTATGCAAAATTGTCCGTGTAAATTATTTGAATTATTATGTTGGCTTTTTGGTTAGGCACCAACTGTCAAATAGACTAGATTTTTTGGAAGTTTGATTGGAAGCTTAGTTAAATATTTAAATGTTCTTTTTAAGATTACCAATTCAAACTATGCAAACCGAATCATAATTCGTGCAATGAATGGACCACAATGGTGGAACAAACACAGAGACAGACACAAAACTTTAAAAGCCTTTAATCATATTCAAGAATATATCCGATGTACACATCGCATATACATGTGATTTATTTTAATCTATTTAACTCACATGTGCGATACTAATGCCGATTATATTTGTAAGTTAACGATTAAGATAAGTGTTATCAACAAAATCATGTTAAACCAAGAATCATATCTACTTAATACGAAGATATTAGGTAGCAATCTGTTAATGATTTCATATAAATATGAATGAGGCAATTACATTAGGCACTCAAAGACTCAACATCATGAGGGTACTGGTTATATTAGCTTTGGTAGCTGCTGCCTACGCCAACACCGCACCTGCGGTTGTCGACGATGTGCCTTTCAGTTTAATTGAGAACTATGTGATTCCTTTGGGTGAGAAAATCCGCAAAGCGGAAGAAGACATAGCAGCTGGCAGGATTGTTGGCGGCGTTGCTTCAAGCCTCGGTGAATTCCCATACCAGGTATACTTTATTTTTTATTTGTAATTTTATAATTACACGGCACATTTACAAAATGTTCTAACGAAATCAAGAACTAAACATCTGTTATTATTTGAAAATATCACAAGTTGTGACGTCCCGTACGTCCCGCTTGGCAGGAGTTCAAGTTATATACTCTTTATATATACTCTTTAAAGGACTAGAACAGACGATAAGAGAAGCCACAGTGCTGCCATTGCAAAGGAAAAAGATTACTGGCCTCCACTGACAATCCAAGCAGTACACAGAAATACATAAAGCTTGTGAAATGCTTGCGAGAGATTAAATCAAACAACGTGATGATCTATTTGTGCCTTATTTAAGTCCTATACGTAAATAAGGGTACAACAATAGATAATAAATTCAATTATGCTTTAGTATATAATTACGAAGTTAGATTACACGTCATAATATATTTATAGATACTTTAGTTGTTTTACGTTAAATTTGACTTAGCTCTTATTTCTCAAAACTACAAATCATAGGTTGGCTGAAAGAAAAGTAATTAACTTATTTAACTTTTAGCAAACCTATGAGTTTGCACAACTTTGAGATCTTGAAATTTACCAAGTATGTACTCTTTATTTTCCTATACTCTATGTAAAACATAAGTATAATCCATTGATGATAATTTAAAAAATGAATCATCATCAACGAGATCATCGTAATATTTGCGTAAACCTAAGACATCTAAGGAATACAGTGCCAACATGTTGACGTTATAAACTAACAATTTCATTCTCTCATTTCAGGCCGGTCTTCTTGCTAACTTCGTTGGTATCACTGGCACCGGTGTGTGCGGAGGTTCTCTAGTCAGTTCCAACAGAGTTATAACCGCAGCTCACTGCTGGTTCGACGGTATGCACCAAGCATGGAGGTTTACCGTTGTCCTTGGTTCCGTAACTCTTTTCTCTGGTGGTGTCAGACAAGAAACTAGTGCTGTTGCTATGCATCCAAATTGGACCCCTACCCTCATCCGTAATGACGTTGCTGTGATTTATCTGCCAAGCACTGTTACTTTCACAGGTTTGTTTTTATTATTATTATTACCTTCATTTTTAATATCACAACTGTCTTTAATCACTGTAGTTACATACTTAAGTAAATATGTTTAGTATATTATTATGTAACTGTATATTTATGTTTAGTATATTATTATGTAATTGTATATATTTCATGCTAATGTATGCACCTACTACTTTTTATCTCTGCATCACCCAATGGTGGACTGGTCGATAATGCATGTGGCAATAAGTCCGCCGATGTACACTATTTTGTGCATAAAGTTTTAAATAAATAAATAAAGTAAGATACATTGTAACTGTAGATAACTTGCCGGGAAGAAGTTATAAGCAAACTACATAATATGCATTAAGCTACTACGCGGTATATATGCGGATACAACCAAAGTCTAGTTATTGGCTTTTGACATTGTTAAAAGTTGGTTAGAATGTCTTACGATGATTTGATGAACTAATCAACATGTGGAAAGACATAGACGTTCAGAGAAATAGAGATATTAAAATTGTGCCGCAAAGGCACTGGTGCTTACTTTATAAACACACTTCCATGAGAGCTGGTATTTTATGGATTAATTGAGTATAACGTTTGATCCAAAAGACTTAAAAGCCTCAGAAGCGTTATAAATATTATTTATAATATTGCTATGGAAGGGAAAACTAAGGAGTTTTCTATATAATATTATAAGGCCAACGAAAATATAGTAAGTTGCATGTATTGAAATAAGATCTTTTAAAATTTCTTTTACAACTATACTGATAAAATATTACAAACCAAAAGTTTAAAAGTTATTAAACCAATTTTCATTTACAGCTACTGTCTCCCCCATCGCTCTGCCTACTGCTGCTGAACTGAACCAGGACTTCGATGGAGCCAACGGTATCGCTTCTGGATTTGGATTAACTGTTACAGGTAAGCATTTCACTTACATACATAGGCTTGAGGCACGTGATTTAGCCAACATTTTAACAGCTATATTTAACTTTTCACGGTAGGTAAATGTATTGCCGCATATCAGATTATTTTCCAATATTCATGCTGTTACTGAGAAAATCCTTACAGAAAGGCACAATATAATTTCCTGACCTAGGATTCAAGCCTGAGACGTCACGATCGATCGCCATCATAATGGCAAACTTGCTACTAAAGCAAGGAAGCTGAAAAGCCTTTATACGATTATGTCAGATTTTAAGAATATTATGCACGTCTCATTTATGCTACCAGCAATTAGTTACGCTAATTAAGGATATCATCCAGCATCATAAACGTGAAAATAATAAATCTGAACTTGAACTTGAAGGCTGCTACACTAACTGATTTTTGCCTTCTTTGTCAGAAACGAGTGTGGTGAAACAAGTCAGTCAAATACCTTATAGAGACCTAAATATAATCAAACTATCGGTGCTATCTATCGAGATCAATACAGTATTAAAAGAAGATAAATATATAAACAAGTATTTAAATAAGGGAACTGTCTATCTGTACAGCCTAATCTTCAAAATAACTTAACCGATTACAATGAAATATGGCGTGGGGGTGTGGAAAAGGATCATGCTCGGAGTAATCAAAGCTTCGGTGTTTTTATAACCAGTCAAAATATTAGCAAAATTACACGCTGGTGAAATCGCAAATTGAAGTTATAATATAGAGGTGATATTGTTAGTGAAAGTAATAGTAGTATTAAAAGGAGAAAATTAGGATCCTTATTTTTGTTATGTTTCAGGTGGTTCCATCAGTGGAAGCCTTAATCACGTGGCCCTCAATGTCATCACCAACAACGTCTGCAGGTTCGCGTTCCCCTTGATATTGCAGGACTCGAACATATGTACCAGCGGCCTGGGCCCTGCTAGTACTTGCCAAGGAGACTCTGGTGGTCCCCTCGCAGTTAATTACAATGACAGACGTGTTCTGGTAAGTTCGCCTTACTTGTGATGCCCTAATCAATTAACGATGATCTGTTCCAATCTGATTTAACAATATTACAGTTCTTCTCATCTTCTATACAAGCCTCATTTGTAAACAATAGTCCATTGGTATGCAGTAGTGATGCGCATTATAAATCTTTTAAAAGAACACTGATTTATACATCTTTTGCTTCACAGAATATCTCACTCTTTTAAATCTTTAAATCTCAAGTAACTCAGTTAATCACAAAATATAAGATAACAGAATCAATAAGTATATCTTCAATCTATTCACTCTTCATATTGATTTAAAAGCTGAATGAATTAGATGTACTGAAGTAAAAGTTGTACAAGATGGACATCTTTGAAGACCGACAGGTCTCTCTGTGAACCCGAGTGATAGCTAACATCTCTCATTTATTATTGTTATTTAAATATGATGTCATTAGTTCTGCATTTACAAATCATATGTAAAGTGCCTTGTCGATCTATAGGTTTATAATTATTATTGTTATCACCTATTTTATGAAAATATATAATTCTGCAACTTTTTTTACAACTTACGTGATATAGTGGAAAATATTGCAGAATTGTGGAAAATCTACTACATCTTTGCTTCAATTTCAATTTTAATTTAAAATTAATCTTGGGTGATAAGATCTATTTTGAATTATTGGTTTTAGAGATTTAGTTGGAAAACGTAACATTCCAAAATGAATCTTGTACTAGTAATACTACGATTCATTTTGAATCACTGGATTTAAAGATTTATTCGGCAACTGAGGGATTTAGTGATTGAGTCGCTTGTTTAGTCGGATATACATCTTTTGTATGTTATCACTCCTGAGTTACACGTCTCTAGTATGTAGTAAAGTAAGAAAACAGAAAATTTGAAGATAAAACGTAGATCTGGCCACTAATCAGAAAATAATAGGATTGTTGCTTAGTAACATGCCTGTTTTTTTTCAAAGATAAAGTGCCCAATTATAATTATAATTATTACGGAATCTTTTTCTATCCAACAGATTTAAATTATGGATTTCTTTTTCTATAATAATTGAAAAACAAGCATTATTCCTAGAGTCTCAGTCCTATACTTTAATTATATAGCATTTGGGTAGTTTACAAATTTTTGTTATTAAAGACTATTTATTGATATTATTTGTTATAAAAATTGTTCAGGCTATTCCGAATGCTTGTGTAAAATAGTTATTCAATTTAAACAAAACCATATATAGAATTCGTTCAGAAGAATTCATGCTATGAAATTAACGAACTAATAAATTTGATATTTTCTCTTCTCAGATCGGTATCACATCTTTCGGCTCTGCCTTAGGTTGCGAACTCGGTATGCCCGCTGTCTTCGCTCGAGTCACCTCGTTCATGGATTTCTTCAACCAGCACGTTTAAGATATTAAACGCTGCCGCGGTCAACATCTATCTGCGATCAACAGATTTTCTGTTGCATCTGCTGCACGGGGTTTAAAGTGTCAATCTACTATAATAATATTATTATGACTATAATATATTATTTCCTCGCAATACTGTCTTTCTTTTTATCTCTATTCAATTGAACTATATTAGTGTTTTATATTATATCAGTAGAGTTTATATTATCTTAAATTAAGTGTAGAATAGTATAAATGTAGGTGCCATTCTTGTGATCATGAAAGGCTGATATATAATATAATGATGTAGTACAAGTCAAAAGTACCAACTAAGTTCTAAATTATAAATATTCTAAACTAGCGACCCGCCCCGGCTTCGCACGGGTAGTATAAAACTTTAACAAATTATACACCTACTTCCTCATGAATCACTCTGCCTATCGGTAAAAACCACATGAAAATCCGTTCAGTAGTTTTCGAGTTTATCGCGAACAGACAGACAGACGCGACGAGAGATTTTGTTTTATAATATACTAGCTTTTGCGTGCGGCTCCGCCCGCATGGTACCTACATCAATAAAAAGTACCCTATGTCCTTCCCCAGATTTTAAACTATATCAGTCCCAAATTTCATGTAAATCGGTTGATTGGCTTAGCCGTGAAAAGGTAACAGACAGACAGACAGAGTTACTTTCGAATTTATAATATTAGTAAGGATATAGTGATAGTGATATCGACTTCCTTTTCCAAGTTGGCTCCTCTAAGCATTATTCCAGGTTGAGGGTGTAGTTGCGGGTTTTCTTATGGTATATAGAAGAACAGGTATTTTTCAATTATACAAGACGTCGTATAACGCATCTTATTTATTAATCAATCAAGTGATCGTCATATTGGTTCAACATTATGAAGATTTATTCCAAAGATGTAATTAAATAAGTCGTAGTAATATGTTCTATAGGCCTATAGGTTCCTTTAATATTGTTTTCATTGCAGCTTTATTAAAATGGAGAAAGGCTTTTATAAAATACTAATTAGAAAGTTTCAGCTCACAAAGACTTTTCTACTTTCAACTACTTTTGTTGCTGACCACACAATGTACTTAAATAGCTAATTGAAGTTAAAATATAAATGAGCTTATTTTACCTTGTCAACACAGTTGATTATCCCCTACCAACATCCTGCAGGCCTATATTGTGAGACCCAGGGTCCACCAAATTTCGTCGTTCTCTGGATTGGCTGCATCTAAATGCAGGTATATGATTACCAATTCAATATCAATTAATCCATCTTTCTCGAAGTCACAGTGGTGGTAATACTGATATAAACATAAACAACTTAGCAGAATGCCTTGGAGTGTGAAAGACACTACTCATATTTGCATATTTAAAAATATGGTATTGCTTATTTGGTAAGTGTTAGTTATAGGTTTAACTCCGAATGTGACAAAATTGTAAGCGATCCACGGATAAATTATTTATACGCTTGTTAAAGTCACTTGTGCTGCAACAACTGCTTGCTAAACTGTTATACGAAAATAAATCCATGTATATACCTAAAGTTAAGGAAATAATAATAGCGAAACTGTAGGGCAAAATAAACAAAAGTTAAAGTTTATTTTTTGCCTGTACTTTGTGTTTTGATTAATATAGTATTTGATTCATTGATAAAGTGCCCTTGTGTGGACTGTGATTTCCATTCATAATCATGCATGCAATCTATGCGTAATCCAGTAGATCCATTAAATAATAAATTATTTATTTCGTTTAATGTAAGTGTAAAAAACGTGACTAGATTTAATTGTAGCTGCTGCCAAAAAGAACCTGGTGCTTACCCAATGGTATTCATTTCCATGATATCCTCTATAATAATAATAATATCAGCCCTGTATTAAACTGTCCCACTGCTGGGCCCGGGCCTCTTCTACTTGTGAGAAGGGGGTTGGCAGACTTCACATATCTTTGAGAACATTGTTGAGAACTCTTAGACACGCAGGTTTCCTGCCGATATTTTCCTTCACCGTTAAAGCAAGCGTTAATTATCTATTTAATACGTACATAACTTGGAAAAGCCAGAGATGCACGCCTTTGGATCGAAATCGAGATCTCTGCCTCGCAGTCCAACGGTTTCCCACTAGGCTATCGCTGTGGTTATCCTCTAATGCATCTAGTTTATTATCGTTTGCTATCAATTTTGTGCATACTGCGTGATGATATTGAAGGTTGTGGTTTCCTTTCATCTAGAATACCTATATTTGTATTTAAATATCTTTAAAGCATTTAGAAGTCTGCATGCATGTGAAATATTTGTTATGTACTTTCGATACAAAGAGAAGATTCCTTTGTGACAAACAAACACAGACCGATTCAGTGATGTTGTCTTGCAGACTACGGCGCAACAAAGCAACGTTGTATGTGATTGTTATTAATTGTGCATATTTACAGGGCCATATTTTGCTAAGAAATAGTCTATTGCAGCATACAAATTTTTTACAAGTTAATTATTTACTAATGTTGTAGTTGCTTTTGCCTTTGTAGCAGATATACCGTTACAAAGAAAAACATAAATATAAATATATTATAAAACAGTTAAAACAAAATTGGAATACCCAGCAAAGAAGCAAAGGTACACCGTGATACACCAAAAATAACATAATATACAATTTATACATATTATATAATACTTGAGACACAGCGATGTAGAACTAAAAATACTAGAGGTCGCCTAGTGGTCAAAATTCGACCAAAATTCCTAAGCTTGCTACTTCGTTTTCTGTTTTTCTCTATTACATATAAATAAGGTATAGGTAACCATAGTTACAAAGAATTGTACGACGTCAGACGAACAATGTCGAAATACTACGAACGCGATTCGACTGCGTGTGTCAAATGCATGGTTGTGTGCGTGTAGTGTTTTTGTATTAATTTAATGTATTTCTAATGCATATTTTATAAAAATAATAGGATTCGCCGCTCCTTCTCCATATAAACTTTAACTGTGCCAAATTTCATACTCCTCCGTCCGCGCAATTTTCGTAAAAAGGGGTATAAAGTTTTTGCTTCACGTATTAATATATACTTAGATGTGCAATAATTAGGTTAAATTAAATTAAATTGTAAGTTGCTATGTTTATATTTTATTTTTGGCATTATCATCAACATAATATTATATTAATACTAGATATTGCCCGCGGTTTCACTCGCGTAATTGTAGGTTAGGTAAGGTTAGGTTAGGAACACGTTTTTTTTTTTTCTGGCGGATTGCCCCTCCTGGGCATCGCAGCGCCGTGAGATGATCGCGGCAGTCGGACTGGCTGTTCTCTCACTCCCGGCCATGGTTCAGTCTATGGTCCGGAGTGAGAGATCGTGGAACGCCGTCGCCTCCTTCTGTGAGGAAGTAATTCCTATCAAGGAGGCGGCGGAGTGGGAGAGGGAGCGCTTAAACCCTCTCCCCAACCGCAGAACCGGGCGCCGGAGGGCGCGAGACGACCTCCAGCCACCCTGAGTTTTGACCTGGGGGTGGTGGGCTGCGTGGGCCTGCTCGCCACCCGATCAGTACCAGGTCCGAGAGGCGGCGTGCGTGTTCCCACGTGCGCCTCTGTATTGTGTCTTGTCCCCCCTCTAGGGGGACGGTTGAGGAACGATGTTTTGGGTAGTGGCCTGCCGTTTCACACGGCGCGGCGGGCCGAAACCATGGCGAGGTCGCGATTGCATGTGAAAGTGATTCGCGCGGCCTCGCCATCTATGGTTATGTCGAGGAACACCGTGGTAGGTTTAGTCGGTATTACCGGGGTATCTTTCCCCCGGTGAGCCCGACATAACCTCTCCGTCGCCCCGCGGAGAGGTATGCGTCAAAGCATTCCCCCACGTAAAAAAAAGGATCACTTTTTTCTGGATGTAAGGTAACCTATGTCCTATTCTGTACACCTGACAAGGTGTATGCGAAATTTCATGATGATTGATTGAGTAGTTAAGGTGTGAAAGCGTAACAAACAAATAAATAAACAAACTCACATTCGTATTTATAATATTATAAGTTAAGATAAGTTAAGATTAAGATAGTTAGGATTAGGAAGTTAGGATGTAAGTACCTACTATTCGCTTTTATAGAAATTGGTTTTCATCGAATTAGCTCAATCGAATTAACTGTTTCTTCTTTAAGATTACTAGTAGTTTGCGTTACTAATTACATAATTTATTATATTTTGGTTTATGTTCCTTTCAGCTAAGCTAATGTGTTTGTGCTAAGAGCGAGTTCATGGCGATAGCGCAATGGGTGGGATTGGAACCCGAATTCTGTCAGTTATTTTAAAGTTGCTTCATTTATGCGAATGTTATTAATTCTTAGAAAATTATAAGTTATAAGTTAGTTCTAAACAATTGTCTAAAAATTGATATGAGTCAAAAATAAAATAAATTTGAAGTTGTAAGAAGAAGGAGTTATAAAAAATGTGGCGAACAGTAAGGGAGCTGAGTGGAGGATTCGAGTAGGTACAGGTGCTGTAACTTACAACATTATTTCGATTTTATGTGAGAATATGTCTGTGTATATTTATTTTATACTACGCTACATGTATACGTAGTCAAATATACTTAGTCTGGCAATAAATACTGTTACAATAAAAAAAAAACAGTATTATATTTGAATTTGGAATCTGTCATTCTTATATAAATATTCATTGTGTTTCCTCATTTTCGCGTCAATCGGTGTTAAATATTTTGTGATGTGAAGGAGAGGGATGATAAAGAGAACTGAATTGCATTACACAAAGTAGGTATGGAGCCAAATGCAATTTTTGAAACTCTCTATCCTCCATAACACATGGTTTATGTTAAATAAAATAAATACTTTTTCTTTAATTAAAACACAAGTTGAGTACAATCTTCGCCAACAGTTGAAAAAAAAAAAGATTTATTGTTAGGATATTATATAGATATAGGATAGGTTTATATGTGGTCAAATCTAATTCATGTATGCTGTCCGTGTGAGACCTCACGGGCTACTTGTTTACTTAGTTCAAAGGACAGGATCAGTTAACTTAGTGTTTCGTCACCTTTAAGTTTAGAGTAATTATTTATGCTATGGTTTAAATGGATTACCTTTATGTGTTCGTCATCTTTAAGTTTATGGTCATTATTTATGTTATCGTTTATTCTGAATTAAGATCAAGTACTGTTGCTAAGTCCGGTGACGTGATGCGTTCTTATTTTACTCACATCGTACGATGTGTGGTCTGGGAACGTAGGAACGCATAACTACGTACACATGACACTCATCGTATTACTAAAGTATTTATTTGTTTATTTACTGCAGATAACCTCGGGTCACTGGATTATAAGTATACTGCGGCTGATTGCGGTCGCTGTGCTTGAACACGTTATAACAAAATCTGCATAAGTACATAGGATAATTAAATACGATGAATGTTCATAAAAATGCTGAATGCCTGCACGAATGACGTAGTGGTTTAAGTGGTTGCCTCGCCACTACGCCGAGTGTTATGAGTTCAATACCTACATAGGTAGAAAAAATGTATGATCCACTATTAATATTTGTTCCGAGTTTGAGTGTTCTTTGCTGTTTAAATGCTTGTAAAGTCCCCCGCGACATAGAAATTATACACAGTGCGGGTAAAGTGTTTCTAAAAACAATGTGCAAATATTCAAAATATAAAATAATCCAGTTCTTAAAAGCACATTATCACAAACAACCAACTAACAAATACTATTACATCTTTATTGTTTTTTATCAGCCTCGGTAGTAAATGCGGCTGCCGTGCACGAGGTACGGTCGAACAAACTTTTGTTTAATTTTTCTGTAAATAATTTTCAGTAGCATCACGGCGTCTGGAGCTGTGTAGGTATTTTAGGCAACAATAGTCTTGCCACCAACTACGTGGTACTTAAAATATGGCTGACGAAATGTGTTATACCTAATTACCTACCTCTGCCTACTTCTTAAGGGATAAAGGCGTGAAACTGTATGTCAGTATGTGTATGTCTTATTATCCAAGGATAAATGCATCTCCGTGAGCGCATACCCTGTGTCTCCTTTATTAAATTAATCCCTTTAAATTTTTATTCGTTTTAAAGTGCGGCTGGCACGTCTTCAAACAGAGAGATTGCGGTTAGTATTGGAAATACATATATGCATACACAGTAAGTATTAAATCTATATTTTAATCGGATTTGTTGAAGACTAAATTTTGGCTTAATTTGGATTATCGACCACATAGTAGTAATATCAATAAGTTTATCTTCATTTATTATACTTTGATCTTCTATATTAATAATTTACGTGGCTATCCTGATTAATGTAGCTAATATTTTAATGCTAAATCAATCTATAACAATGTAATCTATCAATTGCTGGAACGCCAGACATAATTGAAAATCATTTATATTATTAATTAATAACATGCATTAATAATAATAGATATGACACGAAATTAGATATAGCACATAAACGACAATTTCATAGCTAAAGACCTAATACTTAAGTAGGTACTTAAAAGACAAGTTGTTTGTACTGCTATAAAGTTTATTGATAATGGACTATTAATTATACTAGCTTTTGCCCGCAGCTTTGCTCGTGTTAATTTAGAATTTGACAATCAATTCGAGTTGTACTCTGCTTGTAATAATATAATTCAATCATGATTCGAAAGAAACGTAGCGCCATCTATTATCATAAGAACGTTTTTGTTGTTTTCCTTGGCAACAGTAATTTTTTTCGGGATGAAAGATAGCCTATGTTCGTTTCTGTATACCTGACAACGTATATGCAAAATTTCAGGATGATCGGTTCAGTGGTTTAGGCGTGAAAAGGTAACAAACAAACAAACAAACTCATTTTCGCTTTTATAATATTATATATTATATTAATTAGGAAGTTAGGATTAGGATTAAGATTTATACTAAATTTTGCCCGCGGCTTCGCTTGCGTTAATGTAGGTTTTTTCAATAAATTTATCCATCGAGAACAGTACTTTTTCTGGATAAAAGGTACATCCTTTGTCATTTTCTGTGCCTCCGACAACGTGTAGCGGTGTAGGTATGTCAAATTTCATAATGATCGGATTGTGAAAGCGTAATAAATAAATAAACAAACTCACATTCGCATTCATAATATAGGTTACGATTGGTATCTTGTTGTGCCGATTAAAAAGTACCAAATTAAACCGAGCAATTTTATTTTCGCAGTCACTATTTTACGTTGATACCTTACTACGTTTATTTGCCTACTTTGAATATGCAAGGTTCGCAATACTTTATGGATTCTTACTAGTACTTGATGACAATTTCCACATTCGAATAGCTATCAATTAGTATTAGAATACATTCGAATTACTTAAAAATTCGAATGTTTAATCTTGTGTAAACTTTTGAGTCGTGGATACTGTAACAAAAACTAAATCATTTTGATATTTTGATGTTAATTCTAACAACAAATCTATCAAAATGATTTTAATTATTCGTGGATCATTAATGTACTTAATAGTTTAGATAGTAACAATTTGTGTTTGTATTTACGTTCAGCCTTCGTTAGTCATGTTATGAAACAATGAGGTTTGATTGGTTCGCTCCCGGCACGACATCGACGAAGCCTGCTGTTGTTAACGTCCATCATCAAACTGAATATATCTCGACAACATGGACGTGTACGCTGCAAACCAAATTTCTATTACAGTTTGGATGTTGCTTATACGGCCTATTCAATTCTACTGTTGTGCCTTAGGCCCGGCATAAATATTTTTTCACGGCAATCTGTGCCATGCTGTGTATCCTAACTAGTATTTATTATAAATGCGAATGTAAGTTTGTTTGTTACGCTTTCACGCCTTAGCTACGCGACCGATATTAATGAAATTTCGCATACACGTTATCAGGGATACAGAAAAGGACAAAGGATACGTTTCATCCAGATAAGTAAGTACTGTTCCCGAGGAATAGAATTTGTAGACAAAATCTACAATAACGCGAAAAAACATGACATATATACATGAAATATGATGTATTCTTCTTCTCTGTCGTCACACTCTTGGCAGAGTGGTCGTGGTCGTCATGACAGGGGTGATGGCAAGCTTCACAATTCGCCGCCATTCCTCTCGTACTGTTGCTTGTCTCGTGCATTCGTGGAGTGGACCATTTAGTGCAGTTTTGACTTGGTCGGTCCAGCGCATTGGTGGTCTACCGCGCGCCTTTGTGCCCTCAATTTTGCCCTGAACCACGAGTCGCTCCACAGACGTGTCCTCTCGACGTGTAATATGTCCAAAGAAAGTGAGAATACTACCTTGAACGATGGAAGAAAGACGTTGTTTTATATCTAGTTCTTCGAGGATTGAGACGTTGGTTTGGAGCTGTGTCCAGGCTATGCAAAGCATTCGCCTCCAACACCACATTTCTAAAGCGTCTATCTTCTTTCTCTCACTTTCTCTTAAAGTCCACGTTTCGGCACCATAAAGAAAAATGGGAAACACTAGTGCCCTGACAAGTCGCATTTTAGTGGCCTTTGTGATGTTTCTGTTTCTCCATATCTTCCCAAGCCGATCCATGGCGGACCTGGTGATAGTCATGCGCCGTTTGATCTCTTCCGCGCATCCGCCATTGTTCGATATCAGTACTCCAAGGTAGATGTATGATTGAATGACGTCACAATTCGCAATTTTCGTTACTTCGGGCGAGTTATTGTTGAGTCGATCAACAATCATAATCTTCGTCTTGCCGCGATTTATCTTCAAGCCGAAATCAAGGCTCACTTGTTCCATTTTGGTTAGCAGAGATTCCATATTGCCGATGCTTGTTGCAAATAGGGTAGTATCATGTGCGTAACGCAAATTGGAGATTTTATAGCCTCCTATAGTGATTCCGTCTGACCAGTTCTCGAGTGCTATTCTCATAATGAGTTCCGTGTAGATGTTAAACAGAAGTGGTGATAAGATACAGCCTTGACGGACCCCGGCACTTGGATGAAATTCACTCGATAACACGTCGTCTGTTCTTACCGATGCTGTTCCCTCTTCATAAAGTCTTCTAAGGAGATGGACAAGGTGTTTGGGTGTTCCCATAGCCAGGAGAGTTTCCCAAAGTACTGGCCAAAATTTTACCGAATCTGTCCCAAAGTTTTACCGAATCGAACGCCTTCGAAAAGTCAACAAAGCAAATATAGGTCGGCTTGTTAAATTCCCTAGCCTTTTCAATAATCTGCCGCACGTTTAAGATCTGCTCACGAGTACCCTTCCCCTTCACAAAACCAACCTGTTCTGGAGCGATCTCCCTGGATAGGTAGGACTTTAATCTCTCGTTAAGAATATGCAGCAAAATTTTACTTGCGTGTGATATTAAGGCAATTAAGCGGTAGTTACTGCATATTTTTGTAGAGCCCTTTTTATGTAGAGGCACAAAGACTGTGTGAGTCCATTCTTGGGGCCAAGTTCCTGTTTCCCAAATTTTGTTACACAGGGTATGAAAAATATCGATACCATACTCTCCTGAAGCTTTGATAGTTTCAATCGGTATGGCATCCCATCCTGTGGCTTTTCCGCTTTTAAGGCGTTTGATAGCGGCTCGCACTTCATCCTTCAATATAAATGGCTCTTTCTCTTCGTCCTGGGGCTCTGTCGGGAGATAGTTGTGAGTTTGAGGATCTTCAAATAGCGATTGACAGTAGTCCCTCCAGGTCTCAAATATCGCACCTATCTCGGTCAGTAGCTCGCCCTGTGAGTTTTCTATAGCCCATGTTTTGGAAGAAAGAGTTTTGGTGATGGCTTTGATTTTTTGATGCAGGTCTCCTGTTTCGTGTCTGTCAGCGTGAACTTCCGCACACAAGTGCTGCAGATGGTTATTGCGGTCACGCCTACAAGCTTACTGTATACGAGCAGATATTGCGTTCAGTCACGTCTGCTCCTCTAGCTTCCATTCTTCTTCTCTCTTCAACAACGGCTAAAGTTCCATCAGTCATCCAGTGTCGACGTTTGCGAGCCAGTGTAGAGGGTTTGGATTCCAATACGGCACTCTCGAGCAGTTCTTTAGCCTGACCCCACAGTTGGTCCGGAGATGCCAATCGAGCATCTAGATCAGTCCATTGATGCCATTTTTGGTCAATCACAGACAAGAATTTATGACTGTCTATGGGCTGGATTCTTTTCTGGCTCTCAATCTTCCTAGCGGCTTTGAGCTTGAGTTGGACTTTTGCTATTAGCAGCTGGTGATCTGATCCACAATCAGCACCTGGAAGAGTGTGAACATTTCTCATGAAACTCTTCCATCTCGAGCCTATCATAATGTAGTCGATTTGATTTCGATAGTTGCCGTCAGGTGAAGTCCATGTATACAGTCTTCTTGGATGGTGTTGGAAGAAACTGTTAGATATCGCCAGGTTATTCTCGGCAGCAAATTTGATGAGCCTCTCACCTCTTTCGTTTCGCTGTCCCAGCCCGAATTTTCCTACGCATTGGCTGAGCTGATCAGCATGTGCTCCTATCTTTGCATTGAAATCGCCCATTACAATCAGTATCTCCCTATTAGGAATTCTGGCTATAGTTGATTCTAGCTCAGTGTAGGAGTGTTCTATGTCAGTGTCGCTTGCTGCGCTAGTTGGTGCGTATAGCTGTATGATATTTAGATTCATCGGCTTCGCCTTTAGTTTAATACTTAGCACCCGATCGCTCACAGGTGTATATCCTATCACACAGCTACTAGTTTTCTTCGGCACCACAAAGGCAACTCCATTTGTGCTGTTGTCATCGTCTCCAGAGAAGTAGATAGTGTGCGATGCTGTCTGAAAGTGGCCATTTCCCCTCCAATGCGTCTCACTTAGATCGCAGATGTTTATTCCACATCGCTCCATCTCCCTCTCCAGAATATCAAGCTTGCCTGTTTGAAGCATTCCGCGAACATTCCACGTACCTATCTTTTGGACATTTCGCATCTTCATGAAGGGCATTCCATTAGTCCGATTTCCAGACGATGCCTGGTTACCTACATTAGCCTGGCCACTATTCCATTTCCCACCGTCTGCCCCGGACGCAGAACGGCGCCGGTTGCTAAGCGGATCACATGGCCACCTCTGTATCCTATTTTCTATTTCGATCATGACGGCTTTCTATGGGAATATAGTGCAGTAGTTTCCCATGGCTTTCTGCACCAGACATTTTTGAGGGTATTTGATCCTCAAGGTCGCTGAAGCCTTCTCCGACCGGTTTCCCAGCCGGGCTTATGGTTATACCGCCATAGTTCGGTTATATATATATATATATATATATATATATATATATATATATATATATATATGATGTATTAGATTAGGTTATATTACATATCGTATATTATCGGCGAATCAGACAAATGTTGGGAAATTGTTCCTTGTCTTTATCTTTTTAACATTGCCGTACTAGAAATAATTGTGGACCAGCTTGCTTTACAATCATAAAAGAAGTGTGTCACCTAAATTCGCAACGATATTATCCTACAAAATATGCGTGACATAATAAAAAATATGATGTGTGGAACAATTTAACCAAATAATTTGAATACTTTATTAGTGATAAATGAACAAGATATTGAAAGGACAATGACCATTGATAACAAGTTTATTAGTGCAGAGGTTGGTATTAAAACAGAAACATTAGGCGAAGTTAAATGTGACATAAAAGAGAAAGCAAATAAAACATATACAGTATACACAGATCAAAAAAAGTCTGCGTTTACTTGGAAAAGTTGAGATATTTTTTCGTGTCAAAATATAATTAATTAATGCATTATTTATTGCTTTAATATTTAAAAACACATCATTTAAATGTAGAAAACATAATATCTTTTTTGTTTTAAAAAAATGTCTTTAGGTATTGTTTGTTCTTTATTTCATCATCCTAGTCTTTGTTTTATTCGATATAGTATACTTTTTTATAAAAGTGCTTTTTCACACTCTAAACCAAGCTGAATTAATGTTGGTAATCGAAATTTCTCAAGAACTGAATAATCAGTTTGATGAATTTCCAATGTATAGTCTAAATGGTATCATCATTTAAATTCAAAGCTTCAATACACTTCTACGAAACAGTTTCATAAAATGCTAAAAGCATTTATAATCAAACATATGTATACGTTTTTATACATAAAGAGAAATGTCATCAACCGTCCGTCAAAAATTACCAATACATGTATTCTCACTTTATTATCCATGCGTCATCAATCAACTGTCATTGGAAAACGATATTTACTCTGATTCCATTTATTTTCAACTGTATCTTTATATCGGAGCTAATAATATAATTAGTACGTGTAGTCGGTCTGACAATAATTAGTTTTCATCAATCATTTTTATCGATGGCTCCTAAAGGTGAAGCAACTAAACAGTTATCGTTAACACTAAGCATCTGTGATGAAAGTTATGTTTATAATCTTATATCTAGATTTGTCTAATTTTCAATTTATAGGTACTTATAATAAAATTGTTATTGGTCAATGTCTAGATAGGAGATATTTAAAAAAATAATGAGAGGTATTTACAAGCCAAAACAATTATTATTGGAATTTTTGGCTTCCTGTATAATAATACGCGCATCACGCAAAAACTGCTGCACGAATCTCAATGCGGTTTTTACAGTTTTATTGCTGTCTAGTCTAGCGTAATATCTGGTACATTCCTGCGGGACAGGCGTTGCCTAATATGGGGAGTTGCAGTAATTCTTTCCACATTATAAGAAAGAAGCTCGTAGTTACGCAGTCGATCCCCCAGCGAGCTGGATTATTAATTGTCGTGGTGTACAAATTACAAATATTTTTGGTAACCAGCTAAGCTAGAATGTTTGTGTTAGGAGTATTCACGTCGGTAGTGTAATGGGTGGGATTAGAACCAGCAATCTCCAGACTGCATGTCCAATCTCATATCTGTTGCCTTACGGGGCCGCTCATAGTAATACCTGAACAGAATATGTTGGTAAATATAAGAAGCGGTCTCCACTATCGATTTCTTAAACTTGACTACACCCTAATATTATACACTGTGTATAAAGATAGAATTGCTTTTTATAATAATAACATCAGCTCGGTATACAATCTTCTTAGTGTCAGAAGGGTTAGGTTATACGAGTAACTACCACGCTGGCCCATTGCGGGTTGGCAGACTACACATATTACCGAGAACATTATGGAGAACTTTCAGACTTGCAGGTTTCCTCGCGATATTTTCCTTTACCATTTTAGAGCAAGCGATATTTAACTATTTGATACGCACATAACTTCGAAAAGGCAGAGGCATGCCTTGGCATTGAACTTAAGACATATTGCATATACATGAATATTCTCTTTCTCTACAACACAAGTCAATCAAATGTTTTAAATATTTAACAAGGTATTCTAATCTAAGCTTCCTACTAGTAGATATAAATGCAAGTAACATATTTCATGACTGTAAAAATACAGCATAGAAAACAAACGTACTTTATGTAATAGGTATATTACGTAAGAGACCATAAAATCAAATACGAGTATAATCCTAACTCCGGCTTAGCAATACTAGTAGTTGATATGTCGCAATAACTCCACTTGCTAAACGATAGTAATGATCGATGATGCCTAATACCAGATTAATTACATACGTACTAATTATATTACCAGTCGTGATATAAGTGCAGGTTACCAAATAAATGTACTCAGAGTGCAGATCGTGTTTCAGTGATAGTGAAACGATGACGCATCGATGATTAAGTGCAAATCCGTGTACTGGCAATTTCGAGTAATGCATTTTTACTCTTTATGTTTAAAATATATATGAAGTAGTCGATTTTGACGTTTACTGTAGTAATACTTATTTTATAACCGTATTGTTTTTGGTTTGGATACTGCAATGTGTTATCGGTCTGAGATTCAATATTACGACTACGTCTGTCCAGCGATAAATAATAGAATAGTATTTCAATTTATTTCTAACTGTTGATTTTTATAATTATTATTGGATTAAACAAATTGGATAGTGGGTTAAGTCATAACCTTGTCACTGCGAAGGTCTAGGAACAAAGTATTATATACATATAAATAGTATTCCAAATCTGGATGTTTTTATATCCGTCTTAATTATGTTTTAATTCCCCGGCAATGCAGGCACTATGCCAAAATCAACAGTTGCTTAAAAACGACAAAATTAAAACACCTACAATTAAATTTATATAATAAATAATAATTTATTTCCATAATCAATACTACAAATATTGTGTAAAGGTAAACATATTAAAATTATAAGTACAAAATGATTAAACTAGTAGAAAGGTCACTCATCCCTGCACTAGTTAAGAAACTGTATCACAGGTGACGGGGCCTTACAATACAACAAATTCAGTAAACTAACATAAGGAACAGACTTAAGATATATATTTTTATTTTTTTATTTATTTATTTATCAATAATAGATTACAGTTCATAACACAATAACATAATTTTGGATTAAATAATACTATACAATACTAGAACTTGCTTATATGTTTCCAAAAACCTCCCACACTAGGCTAAGCCTGTCCTGTGGGAAGTTTTTAAATACAAATTACCAATATCTATAGTAGTGACGATATATAATTAAAACAATCTTCATAATTAGCATGCTTTTTTAAATTATACCAATAATTAAGTCTAATATCATAAAATACATATAATTTATTTATGCGATATTTTTAATAACATTATTCAATTAATTTGGCCCACACTGAATATAATAGATCTATCATAATATTTTATACTTAACGTTTTATTTTATTGTTGCCTTTTTAAAAAGTTTTCTGTATCTGTATCCATGTTAACAAAATTTGCTGTAACTCTGTCTTTGCTTCACGGATCGTTACTTTCGACAGATTGAAGATTTTATTTATTCTGTTATATACGAAAGGTTTCATGTATGCACAAAAACGTTGAGCGAACGTTGAGTTTACAGTGGGCAGAGGAAGTTTGTAAACGCGTTTCTTGACCATGTTTTCAAAGTACCTAGTGGTTAATACTTCTTTATGTGTTAAAAGAGTAATTCTTAAGATGTATAGCCTTCTAACACTCAGTACTTTCATTTCGTTAAAGAGTAGGGTGGTGGGAAAATGGTAAGATTTTCTTAGCATAGTCTTAAGAACCGCGCGCTGTGCTCTCTCTAGACCAATAAGGTGAGTAATTGCTGTGCCTCCCCAGGCTGTAACGCAGTACATTAAGATTGACTGGCACAGAGAAACATATACCGTCTTTAGCAAGCTCATCGGAGCGACATCCCGTAGTGCTTTCATGACGTATATTAGTTTCCTAACTCTCGCTGACGTCGCGACGATGTGCTCCCTAAATGTGAATTTTTCGTCTATAATGACCCCCAGATATTTTACAGTTTTTGTTTTACTTATCTGTATGCATTTACAACCTGGAGGTGAAACAGATCCCATTCCTGATTTTATGCAAGAGTGCGCTATTATTCTTAGGTTTGCTGGTGGACTGGTAGCGGCAGTTTTATGAAAGCACACTAATCTGGTCTTGGATGCGTTAAGTGACAGCAAATTACTATCCAGCCAATTGATCACATGATTAAATCCGACTTGGGCAGTCCCAAACAGTTGTTCCCATGACTTTCCATTAAAAATGATTACTGTGTCATCAGCATAATTGATTATTTCTGAATTGGCTATGTAAGGTAATGCTGACAGGTCATTCATATAAACAAGGAAGAGCGTGGGACCCAGAATACTACCTTACGGTAGTCCGGAGTCTGTTTTCTGGTAGGTGCTGACAAGTGAACCGGCCCTCAGACACTGCCTCCAACCCGTCAGATAACTATGAAACAGATCTAAGCTAACTCCTCTGATTCCAATTCGTTCTAGTTTTCTAAGCAGGATCGGGATAGACACTGTGTCGAAGGCTTTTGCTAAATCGAGAAAAAATCCCATACAAGCCCTCCCTCGATCGAGATACTTTGTAATAATATCGGTCAAACGAGTCACAGCCTGTTCAGTCGACCTTCCTTGTCGGAAGCCGAATTGCTGAGCGGAGAGCAACATGTTTGATTCTAGAAAGCCTATCAATTGCCTATTGATAATTTTTTCCAAGATTTTTGAAAAGGCATTCAGGAGAGAGATGGGTCTATAATTATTAGGACTGTCCGTAGCTCCTCCCTTATGAATAGGAATTACCGTCGCTACTTTCCATATGTCTGGAAATTTACCTGTGGACATGCTTAAATTAAAGATATAGGTTAACGGTTCAAGTAAATAATTCTTTAAAAACTTTACAAGGTAATTAGTAATTCCGTCTTGCCCCGGGGTAATGCCATTCTTTAACTGCAGTATAATACTATCCACCTCAGTTATGGAAGTGGGGTGAAGGAACAAAGAATTTAAAGGAGAGGTTGGAATTGAGACTTTAGAAGCCAGTGAGTCTTGTGTTTCCTGAACACGCGTTAGTATTTGTTCAGCTAATCGGTGCCCTACAGTAGCAAAGTAATTATTGCAGTGGTCCAAAGATTCAATGGCATTATCCTTCAAATCACAGAGCTTTTCTGCGTTTGATTTGCTTGGAACAGAGTGAGTTATATGTTTTATCGTGCTCCACAACTTACGCGAGTTCTTTAAGTTTCGCTCAATATCCTCCTGGTGATAGATATTTTTTAATTTTCTAATAAGGTCTTGATAAAAGTTCCTATATCTCTTATATATAACTAATTTTGTAACGTCATCTGGGTTTTTCCGGATCTCTGTGTGTAATTTGTCCTTATGCGCAGAACATCTAATCAGTCCAGGAGTCATACAAGGTTTAAACGTAAGCTTAGACCGACGAACTAGTATAGTACGGGAGTGTTTATTTATTATAGAACTGAGACTGCTCATAAAAACTTCAGTTGCCTTGCTAGGGCACGATGTTTCGTAAACGTTACGCCAACTAGTGCCTTTAATCTCAGCTTCTATTAATTCAATATTATATTTAGTTAGAATTCTTGCCATACGTGGATTTTTTGATGGTTTAAGATTTATTCCAGTTATGACAAGGTCGTGATCTGTGACTGATGATGAGCATACAAAGGATTCAACCGTGTGTTTTGTTCTTGTAAAAACATGATCAAGGCACGCGTTACCTCTAGTTGGTTTGTCAACTGTTGCTTGAAATCCTAGTTGTGCCATTAAAGTAAGATATTCAGAACATAATTCAGGATCATTAATATTTATATTAATGTCGCCAGTGACAATTTGACAAGGGCACTGTGTCATACTATTTGTAACAGATTCCAGAGAAGTCATGAACCTATCAGTGTTTCTAAAGGATGGTGACCGGTAAATACCCAGTAATGTCACACAATCGGGTATATGTACCTGCAGGCAGTTAGCGTCAAGAACATCGGGTTCGGTTACAACTGGAGACCAGATATTTTTTGTATAAGCAACTACCCCGCCTGCTTGATTTATAAATTTTGTAGAAGAAAAGCTACGATATCCCTCGATTTGTGGCACCACCGAATCCCCACCTATCCAACATTCAGATAAGAAAATAACGTCAATCTTGACATCCATTCTTTTAAGGGTTACCATTAAGCTATCCAAATTGTGTCTAAGACTTCTAATGTTACATGTTAGTACTTTAAATTCATAACTTGAAATAAGGCTTTTACAAATTTCGGCTCTCTCTATCTTACGGCAAGTTGCATTAAAAGCGTTGTCAATGTCATTTATGTAGTCTGTTGATGCCATAAAATATACTATAATTATGGGGTACATAGTTTAAATGGACCGTAATGTAACGTAAGGTAATGGACCGGACATTAGCCGTAAAAAAGAAAGAGCCGTAAGTGTTTTTGAATTGTATGATGTGTACATTGTAACGTTTGAAAGTCAGGTTATTATAGTGAGCTATTAAACAGTATATTCGTATCGCATAAATTAGCTTAGTATACACGGAAAAAAGAGAAACAGTAAAGCAATTATAAGATGTAATTACAAAACCTAGAAGAACATACACATATTGACTAGCATTTTGTAATATCCATGGTGGGCAGATCATTGGTGCTAGAGGCGTTGCGAAAAGTGTCAGCAGTCGATTCATCTGTTGCAGGGCCAATATGTTTTGCGATGTCATCTTTCGACTAATGATGAGTGCCGGATACTTTTTATCTTTTGTGTTAGCAGCTTTACGCACGAGTATTTGCCCGTTGCGTACCCAACAATAACGATATTTATATTGATTTGCCCGTTGTCTTGATTCGCCGAACAACTTCCTGTTTGCCTTAGAAAGTCTTTCATTGAAATAGAGTACATTAGACGTACCACAGACAATATCATTAGATGTAAGTCCACGTCTCTTTGTAGCTGCAGACAGCAACTCATCGCGCTTGGTTTTCCGAAATAATTTAACCACTATAGGCCTTGTCTTATTTTGTGAAGTAGGTGATGCCGTTTGCTCAATTCCGACTCGCAGAACCTGATCAATGTCGAGACTCTTCCAGCGCAACGCCGAGTTTATTTGATGTAATTAGCAACGTATGAGTTAAGTTTTCACTTGGTTGTTCAGGTACCCCTATAATTTCAAGTTCATTTCTCATTATATTCAAATATAGTGCTATATAACATATATATGTATATTATATATATATATATATATATATATATATATATATATATATATATATATATATATATATATATATATATATATATATATATATATATATATATATATATATATAATACATTTACAAAGGTAAAAACTTAAATACTAAATTAAATTAAACACATCGCCGAAATTTGGTTATTATCTAATTCATTATTAAAAACAGGTAGATAGGTACATATTGTTCGTGTTATAATAATTAATTGTTGGTGTGTATGTTGAAGTATTGTGTGTTAGCAACATAAACAACATAAAACCGCGCATCATCAAATCGCAACACTGGATCATTGTCTATTACGTAACACTCATATTGAATTTATAAGAAATTATTTAATGCAGAGTTCGATTTATTCGCTAAGTAGAGCAGAAACCAATATGATATATTTGGGAGTATCTTTAGGCGTCTCCATAATCGATCGAGTTTATGTATCTTTTCTCGGTCATGAGTCTCGCCGGGCAATCAGCAGCGCCTGTAATGTGATTACTAGGCTTCTTAAAATGCAAGCATATTGCGTATTTAGGTCCCTCTCCCTTCGCGCAGTTCTTTATAGAATGGCTTTGATCACCACAATGGCCGCAAGTATAACTACTCTCGCGACATGTCTTTGCTGCATGCCCATACTGCTGGCACTTGTAGCAGCGTTTTACCAGAGTAAAATCCCTCGCAGGACAGGATGACCAATTTATGACGACTTTGTCATTAACGATGAGAGCTTTTTGTATTGTTCCGGAAAATTCAAGGACGTAATTACATGTCTCGGCGTTCTTTTTGCCTGATTTATGGCTTAATTTAATGGACCTAAGGAACGTTTCGAGATTGGTATCCTGAAGTTTGCCGGCAATATTTTGATTGTAGAGGCAAGTATAAAGTTCAGTACCCTGACGTAGGAACTGCTATTACTACCACTCTAGGCTTACGTTTAAAGGGCTCGTCGATTGTAAGACCCTGCTGTTTAAGCCTCTCCATGTCATCCTTAGAATCAGTACTGATAATTATACCGCCGTCTCTTGTCTTTCGTAGTCCCCGGACATGCAGATTCATTTGTTCAGGACGGACAATCTTCTAGACAATAGATTTTGTCTCCTCACTCGACTTTGATTTATCGCTGGGATAGATCGCCACTGCACTGAAATTTGACGGCTGTATAAAAGTATTGGCACCAGTCTTCACTTCACCATGTCTGCGAAAGAAGGGCCTGTGATAGGTTTTGATGATTCTTCTACAGTCTGCTTCAGGCCCTGAAACCGCCGTGATACATCAAGCTGGTCTTCTAGGATTTTCACAGAGGAATATGCATTTACGGCTTCCATTTTAAGTGATTGGTATTGTACTGCCAGATGTGAAGTCCCGTGTCCAACTTTACGGCATAAAGTGTTAATCCTTAATTTATGCTCAGAGTTAATTTGGCCCTTCATAGAACACACTTCATTTAGACACTTTTCAATCGACGTTATCCATGACTGGATTTCAGGCGTTGTAATTATTTCAAGGTCATCTTCTTGACCTAAGGCTTTAGGTCTCGGTGAGGTCACAGTTAGCTTTTCTGGCATAGGAGGTGGCGTGCAAACGGTCCTGCTTAATACTTCTATTAAATGGACTGCCCTCCATGTTATTACTTGCTTTATCTTAATACATTAAACATTTTCACTAATAAATTGCATATATTTATTGTACGGTAGCTTTAGTATGACACAGTTTGCGTTGTTATCGCTAAAACGAGGTCAGAATTTATAACTTATTAATTATTATTTTACTAAATAATTGGTCGACGCGTCTGTTCTCAATGAAGACAGAACTAATCACCCTGAACGTAACTGTGTGGTAAATTCGTTTTTATTACTTGCCTTTCTAAGCAGTGCTAGCACAATGAATAAGGCATTGGTCTTGCGATTGAAAGGTCGTAGGACCGAATCACCTATTACACTACCGACGCCAACAGTAATTTTTTTTTAACGTGGGGTAATGCTACTTGTGCATACCATATTATATTCCATATTTTCTTTAAATTGAATTAGCCTATGGTAAACAACGTGACAGAACTATTACATACCAGAGAGATCTTATATTAAATATTAAAATACATATGTGCATAACTTCACGAAAAGTCAGAATAAAGAAACCAAAAATAGTTTACGTGATTAAGTTTATGTCCTGTGATTTGACTGTCCAACGATCTCTGTCTAAACTTTATCTTCTCTGTATTTTTGAATATCGCTGCTCTATCAATAAACCATGTTAACATAAGAGTGTTACCTACTTTATTATTTATGATAAAGCATGTCGTATTAAAAATATAATACCTATTGACTAGTAAGTTCTTGTTATATGTAACAGGTAAGCATATGATCTGTCTAATGATATGCGGCTGTCGTAGATATTATAGTTGCAATCATGACGCTTGCTACACTACGGTTATGAATCGTGTGACCCTTTACTATTGATCTGTCCATGCAAGAATTAAAGAAACGCTAACCTTACTTATTGAATAGTCTATCGGCAGCTATTAGGCATGAAGGTAACCTACGTGTATTAAAACGTAAAATAAAACAACACTACCTAGACACCTTATGTGATTAGTGTTTATATAAAATGTTACACGGAGACCTGATCCTAAATTGAATGACCTCAAACCGACTACACGGTTTTGTGGAGGAAAGAGTTATATATATATATATATAATTATATGTATTATGATTTATGTAAATTAATAAATACGAAACACATAATAATCTTTTAGCTTTTAGCACAGCTTTATCGTATGAAGCATTGCTAGTACTAGTCATACTGCGCAGGTTTAGTCAACCCTCAGTAAAAATTATTGGGAATGAAAACTTATTTTAAAGAGGCATATTGCGCCGTGGTGACTTCCTCAAACAAAGAAAACAAATGATTGCCACAAAAAACGGCGACACAATGTACAGACTATACCAGCACCTCTTGCACGACTGAATACTGCTTCCTAAGATACAGGCTATTTGCCTAGTTTGTTAACGATGCGCTTACCTCACCTTACCTTTAACGATTGGTATTAAACCTATGCATGTAAGTCTTGTGTCCAATAAACTTTAATAAATTTCTTTCTGATATTTTCTTTTATTTTCCCTTGTCAGGCGCGGTCTATAAACATTGAAATAACACCCAGATTTAAATTCATCTCATAAACTTTTGCTTCATGCTAGTATTAAATCCGCAACACTTAGCATACCATGATACCGAGGGAACCACTGAAATAATTGCCTCATCCACGCTCGCTCCACTATTACGTGGATTTAAAGTACCACTGTACTTAATATTCTACTAGTTATAGTTCTCACACAGAGTTACAATAGTCTTTTTTACTTTGCTATATATTTATAGACAATCAACTTTTCCAAGTGATTTCACAAAAGTTTACATAATTTAACACCCATCATTAGTACAAAATGTCTCACTATGTAGACACAATACAAGGGTAAGAATCGAAAAGTTGCTTTACAATGTTTAGACGCACTTCCTTATCGATAACCGATTTATATAATGGAAAAGCTTATTGTGTGATTGAGTTACCCTAATGTCGAAACGATAAAGACATTACAAAAATGTATAAGAAAATAACATAATTCTATTACATATAAACGATATTACCCACCCACGTCTCGGGATAGGCAATACGGACAATTTAATAAGTACATTATTAAATATTGTTAGAGGAAGTCTGGAGTGCGTCTATTTCAGTCGCACTTATTGAAATTCCGTATTGTTTCATCTCAATTTTCTAGTGAACGGCAACGGGGCCGCATGTTACTGACGTTTAATAAACTTGCACGCCGGATTATAGAGTTTACGGTGATACGTTTTTGAAGACTACGAGCGGATGATCGAGGTACTTTCGTACTGAAACGTAATATTTATTTGTGTTATGATCATAACTTGTAGATGAATGTATGTACTCGTATGTAGGTATGTTATTTTATTTGTGTAGCGATAGTGACGAAATTTTAGTACATATTTTTATGTTTAAAAAATTTTGAGGGAAGTGTCGAGGAAGCCTTAAAGGGTTCAGCTGGTGGATTATAATATCATATAATAATTATATTCATAAAATTAAGGCCTATATTTAAATTATTTTTTTATGTGGCATTGGTCATTAATTGCCATATTATTATATAAACATACGCAGGTAGATAGCTTTGAACTGCTGTGCATAATGTCGGGTCATAATGGGTTCGATTAACGGGTAAGCAAAATTTTATTGGATATCGCTGTTAAATTTTGACAGCATATGTTATTTTAAATACTGGGAACTAGAGATATGTGATTTATATTTAGTGTCAACAGAATCTACGACATACTTGTATTATGTCCCCAATAAAAAATGTATTTCCGTGAATTGCATTTTTTATAACATTACACGTTACACAGTATTTTATAACTATCTATAATGACAATAACTTCAAAATAATGTTTTATTTCAAACAAAAAATTTTAGTAATAGAAATCCTATTGCAGTAATCCCTTAAAAATATCTATACTTGGTATGCAGTCTTACTTTAAAGAGATAAGTCGTTCACAAAGGACTTTTCAGATTGCAGCTGACCTTTACAAACATTGAAACAACATACACAAAAATAACCAAAATCCTCGATTGGGAGCAACTATTTGCAGATAGATAATTTTTGTTCCTTTAGACTTAAATCCAAAGCGCATAAGACAAGAATATTACGTAAATCTCTGGATAATTCATGTGGTTAACCCATTGAGTCAAAGCGGCACTTCGGCAGCCAGACACGATAGATTTATAATATCTGGCATTTCATAATTTGACATGTTAATAATAATAATAATAATAATATTCTACCACATTCACACAACACCATCTAGCCCAAACTAAGCAGAGCTTGTACTATGGGTACTAGACAATGGATAAACATACATATACTACGTTTTTTTTTGTAAATACATACATATTATACATAGAAACACCCAGACCAAGACAAACATCCATGTTCATGCACACAAATGTTTGACTTGTGCGGGAATCGAACCCGCGACCTCAGGCGTGGTAGTCGGTTACACTAACCACTACGCCATCGAGGCCGACAATGGATGGATGGATGGATGTTTCAATTAGTTTGAACATGCATTTTGAATTTCAGTACACCTTACTAATGCTGACAAGGTGTCAATAGAAGTAATGACTAGTTAGAATTATTGACAGTATCATTTAATTGTGTTTTAAAAGAGTCGCAGTGAGTTTTTTACAGGTTCAAATTGAAAGGCTCAACCCGTTGCCTGAATTTATCAAATAACATAAATATATCTTTAGTAAATTGATCAACTGAAATCTTTGAAAAGGTCATAAGTATTACTTGCTATAGATTTTTGATTTGTTTATAGAAAAATATTGTAAGATAACCTAAGGTCATGATAAGAATGAAAATATGACGGAATCTTTATTATAATTTACCATTATTTTTTAAAACAACGACCAAATGTAGTAGGTTGTGAAGTTGAGATAAACTCATAGCTAAATTAAAAATAGAATCACAAACGATTTAAGAGTTTTAAATTAAAATTATATTAACGGTTGACAATGATAATAACATGAGCAGAAAACATCAGTACAAAGCTTCAATACGTGTGCTTCATTACTTTTAGAATAATGTAAACCTTAATACCTTTTGCGATTATGCTAGTGTCAAGAAATATGCCACAGTATACAAAATGACGAGGATACGTCAAGTTCACGGGCGGGCGTAGAGACTCTCGATGTCTACGGGTCCCGTCGTCTACGAACTTCTTGCCTGAAAACTGCTACGATATGCTACGAAATGAAACTATGTTTCCATTTTAAATGGCATCGAAAAAGAGGTCTTGTTATTACTGTAAATTAAATTTTGGAGCTTTTATTTTTATTGCTTTTAACACATTCAACGGCGTGCCGCTCTATAATACATTTTCTATAGTATCTGCTATATGGCATTTAAAACGCTAAGCTAGAAACAATTTGAAATAGTGAAATTTGAAATACACACGTAAATACCTACCGGAGCACATGAATATATTTATCATCATTTTATCTAACTCAAGTCAGTTAAACGGGCTGCCTAAAACTTAGTACATTACTAATCAAAATTAAAATTTCACTGCGATTAATTAATCAAGTCTCAGCCTTTTCTTTGACAAGAGTAGGCACACGTGAACGAATCGGCATTAGTTGGCTATCCGACCAGTTCCACACGGCAATTATCACACTAATTAAATTTACGCTGTGTTATGACTAATTTATTCCATAACAACAACTCTCAACTCGAAAACTACACCTAGGTGTTAAAAAACCGCCATCGCGAAAATCAAAAACTTAATATTATGTCGTTTGTTTAGATACTTATAACTCAATTAATTGTCAGTCATAAAATATATACCTACAAATATCAGTTTTAATCAGTGAATCAAATGACTACTAGTCAAATGTGTCTAAAATGTAAATTAAATACCATTTGTTACATAACACATACGATACCAACGCACCATTCTGAATCCATAGAATATTTAGTGAACATTTACTTCATATTCTATGGATTCAGAAGTTTGAGCTTTCTTCAAGAGATAAAATACATTAGGTATTCTATAACGAGCCCTAACAATATGTACTACTTTTTACAAAATATACATGCCAATATTTTTTTTGCTGCTAATTGATACGATATCGTAAGTAGTAGGTCAATCATAATTCTTATTCACGTAAAGTAGCAAGTTCTGTTTAAGAGAGATATTGGTATACAGTATACAATTTGTGATGTATAATAAAATATCATTAACAACGTTGTCAATGATATTTTATTATGATGATGAAGATGAGTTAGAAATGGAATCCCTATTCTGCTTGATAGTCTTGGTGGCACAGTGGTGTCATGTGTATATGGCTGCAGCGACACGGAGTTTGAAACTATACTCGGTAGACGGCGAAGGCTCGCCTTCTATTACGTGTGATCCAAAACGACGGCTCTTTTATTGCAACTAGTAGCAGACATATTTGTAGTTGGAAACCACCGTCCATGGATTTAAGTAATGCAAGGAGTCTACAGGGCTAAAATCTTTGCCTGCCACTTCGAAAAATATAGTAGTAAGTTTGATTACACACTGGAGTGGGTTCATGTCGATTGTACTATGGGTAGAATTCGAAACCATATGACCTCTCGATCACAAGTACGATGCCTACTCTATTGAGATAAAACGTAAAAGTATTTTTACGATTCTTAATACGTGCAATTTGCTGAAAAAATAAACACAATAAATATTCGATATCGATTCGAGCCAATTTATAGTAGAGAATGTTTTATTCTTCGGCTTTCAAATTTTGTATCATTTTAGCGGCGCTGGATTTGTGACGTGGCAATGATGACGCCGCGTTATGTGCTGATTCTAATTGGCGTCGGTGTTTGGTGGCGTCGGTCCGTGCGGCGTGAGCCGACTTGACGTCAGCGAGTGCTAACGAATGCACTCACGAGTATTTTGTTTACGACCCCTGGCCGTATAACGTCAATCAAATTATTTCAACTTTTTAAAGCTTGGACTCTAATTTGGATGTGAGTGGGGCAATTTTTGTGTCGAGTTTCATGTTATACAATTCTGCTTTGAGCTTTGCATACATATAGGTTATCGTTTATACACTGCTGGGCTAGCGTAGGCAAAGATGCATATTATTATGAATAAATGAAAACAAATCTACATGTACTGATTATTAAAATTTATTATTTGGTTACATTATAACTCTTAATAATATAAAGTTCTGACAAAATCTTAAAAAATGGAACCTTTTTTACAAGAACGCTTAAAGGTTGGTTAGATATTTTTAAATTTGAATTATAATTTTTAAAACTGGTATTCCTTAAACACAATACTTTAGTTATGATAATTAATATTGTTTATTTTCTCTCAAAAGGTAAGTACATAGATATGTTACATTCATAGGTACAGCATGAACAAAACCTTACTAATTACTACTAAGTTATAAATATAAGTGACCGTAAAAGAAATCAAGGATATTGTGGCTGTGTGGAAAGAATATTGCGACCAACTTTTTAGTGATAGCTGCATAACAGCATCGTGTAACACTAGTATACTCTCACAGAATGCTATGAAACCATCAATCTTGAAAAGTGACGTTCGAACCACAATTGATCACCTGAAAATTAATAAGGCTGTAGGAGCTGACGCCATTCCAATACAGATCTTTAAATCAATGGGTAAATACGGAGTTGATATTATGCATGTTATCTGCAACCGCGTTTGGGAGACAGAGAAGTGGTCGCGAGACTGGGCACACTCCGTGTTTATACCGCTGTACAAAAAGGGATCAACGAAGAAATGTGGCAACTATAGGCTTATAGCCTTAATTACACACGCCAGCAAAGTACTCCTTCATGTCATCAATACAAGACTGCAAGCTTTTCTGAATTCCGAAATAGCTATTGAGCAAGCGGGATTTGTCAAGGGTCGAGGAACAAGAGAGCAGATCCTAATTCTTCAACAAATAATCGAAAAGTCTGGAGAGTTTAACATCGCACTCTATTTCTGCTTTGTCGACCTTCGCAAGGCCTTCGATACCGTGAAATAGCATAAATTATGGGACGTACTCATTCAAATGGGAGTACCTATCCACCTGGTTTGTCTCATACGCCGACTGTATGAGGACGGAACTGCGGCTGTTCGTGTAGACGACTTTGACTCGAAAAGCTTTCATACACACGTTGGTGTTCGACAGGGGTGCATACTCTCTCCACTCCTGTTCAACATTTATACGGAGTGTATTATGAGAATCGTTCTGGAACAATGGGACAAAGGCATTTCAGTGGGAGGTCGAAAGATATCGAACTTGAGATATGCCGACGACACTACTCTTCTTACACCGACAAAAGAGACATGGATTACCTGCTGACAGTTCTAGAAACAACAAGCCTCTCCTTCGGACTTACTGTCAACAGAGACAAAATCAAGATGATGATAGTGGACCGAGCTGAACTAAACCATCCTGACATCTCCATGATTGGCAACTGTGAGGTTGTCCATTCTTATGTGTACCTCGGTTCCACTATCACAAACACTGGAGGATGTGAAGACGAGATCCGAAAGAGATATGTTATCACACGATATGCCGTTGACAAGCTGAAAAGAGTCTGGTGCAACCGTACTATCACCAAAACCACGAAAGTCCGTTAAGGAGAAGCTTAGTCTTTCCGATATTTCTTTATGGCGCAGAAACGTGGACGGTTCGCCTCAAAGACTGGCGCAAAATCGATGCACTCGAGATGTGGTGCTGGCGGCGACTGTTGCGCATCCCTTGGACAGCGTTTAGGACCAACGTATCGATCCTAGCGGAACTAAAAGTCAAGCAGAGATTATCGTCGACTACGAATCCTCAAATATTTTGGACACGTTGTTCGAAACGAACACTCCATGGAACGACTCGTTGTCCAAGGACAGGTGGAGGGCAAACGATCACGCGGTCGATCACCTACGCGTTGGACAGACATTATCAAAGCTGCGACGCAAACCTCCATGGTCCAAAGTTCCAGAGACGCTGAAAACCGCAACAAGTGGAGGTGCATCGCAGGGGCTGTTTTAGCTAATGAAAATGCAGCGTCATCAACCACGACCACTCTGTCAAGAGTGAACGACTAAGGAGAATAAATATAACATCTTGGAAAATAATTAAATATCTTCAATCTTAGCGCACCTCCATGGTGCGCTAAGATTGCCACCGATTATTGTAATCAAAATACTAAAATATTCTTTCGCTTGCCCATGTAGTTGTAAGGTGTATAAGCTAAACTACTAAACCTATATCATAACATATTACTGTTAAATTATTTATTTACAGTTGCTGGCTGATCCAGTTGATGAAATAGCTAACACGGGTGTAGGCAGTAGGATGACCGGTTTCACAGCTCTCTGATCCATGAGAGGTCAGACCGATCTGTAAGAACCAATAAAAAATTTAATACAAAGATACAATTAACAATATAAGATTAACCTTTGAAAAGAAAGCTTACCAAGATACGTCTATTATTCCTAATAAGAGTTAGGGGGCCGCCAGAGTCGCCACGGCATGTGTTCTTGTAGTTAAAGCCCAATGTGCAGATTTTGGAGGGCAAGATGTTGCCGTAGACCTGATTGCATTGCGCGTTCGGTATCACTTTCAGATCGACGTGCCTCAAAAACTTATATGGAGTGAAATCATCTGTATAATAAAAATAATAAATAAATCAGTAATTCGAGTTTAACCTATTGCCATCTACGATGCCCATTTTCTGACTCTAAGAATTTATAAACTAAACTAATCACTTTTTGCTCGACCGGACATCGGGAAACTCACGCAAAGCTGTCGCAATTACTACCGCAGCGCAATAGAAGCAGTCTTACAAATTAAAATAATAATTAGACGTAGAAACGTAACTAGCAACTTCAGAACTTGTTGCACAGGTCACCATGTTGGTATTTAGAATAAAACTTGCGCGTTTGAACATACCATCCCTAGTATTTCCGAAACCAGAGGCAATGACTGCTTGACCTACAAAACTCTCCTGTAGCTCATAACCAGACGGCAACGCAATAGGCTGAACGATATCTGAAAAAGAAGATAAGTGAAAACATTTCTTTGGTCGGGTTCAAGAGTAACGATTTGTTAGCATTTATTGATACAGAAATTCAACGCTCGACAGTGTTGGTGTTTTCTCGATTTGGTATGTCAATACAAAAAAAAACTAGGTAGAAAAATACTTACTTGAGAATTGGACAGGATACGGTAAATAAACCATGGCAATATCGTTAATTAAACCTCGAATGGACCATTGGCTATGCGTGAGGACTTGAGTAGTTTGTAGCCTAGTTCCGCCAGTGAAAAGCGTGATTGAGCCAAGAACAACAGTGAACCTCCAAGCTTGATGTTCACCATCCCACCAGCAGTGAGCAGCGGTAAGAACCCTTCTTGCGTTTAGTAAAGAACCACCACATGCACTTTGGCCACGATCTGTTAAGTCAGCAATTATACCAGCCTGCGAAAAGTTAAAGACATAGATCAGAAGGAAAAAATAAATAGTTTGTCAGTTCACATCGAAACACAAAATATTAATGAAAATATACAGTGAATGTACATACAACAGTGAATAACAACATACGATGAAAAACAAGAGAAATAAAAGGTCAATAATTTCTAAAAGTCTGACGACGTGATCGAAATAGGATCTAATCCAGCATAATATGTATGACGAATGCCTGACGCTGATCTTCAACTGGATCCTTTAGTGAGTCTCGAGGTTCAAACTATATGAACCTATACTATATACCATAATATAATATATATTATGTATGTATATAGTTATATATAAGATACATAGTGCCCATGTGGCGGGACACCGTACCTGTTCTACAAGCAAGTACGAGTTTAGCCGCGCCGCTTATAAAATTAATTACGTAATGGAATGAATATCCTACGTACGGGTCGGATTTGCAATGCCCCAAAAACACATATACCAATTACTCTTGTCTATAATTTATAATAAAGAACATTATAAAAATCACGAACTATCATATTATTGTTTAAGAAATGAATCTCGGTTAGTACAAACTATCGTTGTCTACTAGTTTGTACTTACCGAAAATAATATACAGTACAATAAAATAAAGCAAAACATGTATATAAATAAAACGTCGACTATCTGTGCACCAAGTTTTATCCAAAAGATCTTGTCTGATATATCAAACATCAAATCATGTTCACAAACTTTTACATTTATAATACCAGCACAACATGTTCGATAAAAAAATCTAAAGTACCTGGTATGGGAACTCTCCAAGATTGGCACTTCTACCTTCAACGATCTTTGCTGATGGTCCTACAGCATTCTGGACGTCACCAACAGCAGACTTTGCTTCCGCTTCACGAATCCTATTAGCCAGTGGCACACCAACTTTGGTCAGATATCCGTAGGCAGGGTTACTTCTCAGGTTAATTGCATTTCCATTTGTTACGCTTTTCGAGGTTACTAGAACCACTAGAACCGACGCAACCGCAGTAAGAAACAACATGGTGGAGAATTGTATTACAATTAGATAGTTTGCCACGGTACAATGAATATTTATACTCAGTTGGCCAAGTAGTAGTTTAATGCCTATACACATATACGTATACACTGATTCACACTTTTATTAATTTGTAATAAAACAATAAAAGACCATGTTTCTTTGGGAATACCTTTTGATGAATCAAAAATTAAGGAGTCACATATAATAAATCCAGATTCGTGCGTCATTATACCTTACCCTAATAAGGCACAAAAATAAATTTCTATGTATTCAGCGTTCAGCGTTCTTAGCTCAGATCTATTATGCTGCACTTTGCTGTCTATAGGTATAACTATAGCTGTAGCAAATATAAATAATATGCAGTTAGTCTTCACCTTACTGTTAAATGGATATATCCACAGAAATTAATTCGGACGCCAGTCTGAATTAATTTTTGTGTGTCTATTTGATCATTAAACCCAAAAACGATTGAGATAATTAAGTATACTAGCCGTCGCCTAGTGGTCAAAATTCGACCATAATTTATTTTAATTTTAAATTTGATCGTTATTAAGGTTTTATTGTCTATAACTTTACCCTTATAATGACATTTCATTTAGATTTCGCTAAGGCTATACAGGTTAATTAACCTATCTTTATTAAAGAAATTATTATTTACTCTTTCAGTTAGACTAGAAAGCCGACCCCAAGTGACTTGGGAATAATAAAGGCTAGGGAGAAGATATATTTACAAATATAAAAAAAAATCAAAGGCAATATTTACATAACTGGTTTAGGCGTAATAGACTCCGTCAACGATGTTAACTGACAATGTACATACATAGAAGGCTGGCAGCATTGCCACGTCAAATGATAATGCTGATTATTTGATCTAAGAAAAGACCAGCTTTCTGATCATACAAAATGAAAAGTCTTTCTTTAATAAATAATTTTACTTATATTACAACAGTGAACTAAAAAGAGGTTAGCTGAAATGTTCAGGTTTAAGCAAATACTTTTAAAGTGAAAACTCTACTCAGAATCTTTGTAAAAGACATTGGTGTACAACTTAATAAGTTGACATGGAGGCGTGTTCCGCAAAATGCCAACCATAACACCCACTTTACAAACAAATTAAGTTGCCGATGTCAACATATACAGGTGATGAGTCCATGTTTAACCCAACACATGAAATCAAGACAAGAAAACGCGGGATAATATTAGATTAGATCTATATAGTTATCATCGACTGATAGGATTAATATAACTCTTCGGTCTAGTGTCATATTCCTATTTTTGATGGGATAAAATACTGCCATTGACTTTGATCATAGTGCTCCCTTTCTTTTGAGTCCTATGAGTATAGCATAACTATGAAAGAGATGCAGCAACAATAGACTAACCGCAGTTTTCAGTTAAAAGTCACTTTTAATTATTTAAAAATAAACGCCACAAGAGTATTAAAATTATGTTTTACATAATAAATACCCGGTTTCTGAAAGGCAGATGAACACACTTATTAGTAAACTAGCTTTTGCCTACGGCTTCGCTCGTTACAGAAACCAGGTAATAAGCCTCAAAATATATTTTTTTGTATGAAATGGTTGAGATATTTTTATCAATGGTTTAATATAGGTAGAGGTTAATTTGCAATGTTTTACTAAGGTGAATTGATATGGTTCGGTATCTTCTAGAATTATTTAAAAAGGTTGACGTGCATGACTATAAGATTGATTGATTATTTCTGACCTTTGAAATACAGGTATATATACCTAGTTCAGGGGTCAGAGTTTCTTTCAAGTACATATTCTTAAGCCTTATTTATTGATTGTATTGTGTCATATAAATTTTGAATAATAAAGATAATAATAATAATAATTGTTTTTTTTTATCATAATGGTTTTTGCTTAGCGCTTTAACAACAGTTATGTCACTATTCATGTTTGATTCGATTTCGGTTGATAGTGCTGGAAATCGCCTCCATAGAAGAAACCTTGAATAGGTACGAGGAGCACAAGTTAGCCTATGGACTGTGAGGAAGAGGCTTTTAGCGGCTGACGTAACGTGGATCACCTGAAGGCAGCGTTCAACCAAGCCACAAAGGTCTGCAAGAGGGCATACTTAAGAGCGGATGCCCAGCGCGTCGCACAGTTCGGCAGGAACTAATGGCGCATCCTACGGGCAGTCGTAGCTATTGGCGCCTGGCCAAAACCGTGCAGTCCAACTTCTGCCAGACCTTGCTGCCCCCTCTGAGGTATCCGAATGGATCACTGGCTCATCGGCCGCAGGAGAAAGCAGATCTGCTTGTAAATCTCTTTGCGGCCAACTCCCGAATCGATGACTGCGGTTCGCAGCCGCCTAACATTGCCAACTGCGGCTACACCATGCCTGATATATGTATCAGGCAACGAACCGTTCGTGCGATACTGCAGTCTTTAGAATCGTATTAATATCGACGAAAATATGCTTAAATAAATGGCTCAATAGCAACCTAGCCAAGCGGACTGTTGTTTGAATCCTAATCCTATCCTAATCCTAATCCTAACTTCCTAACTAATATTATAAAAGCGAAATGACTTTGTTTGTTTGTTTGTTACCTTTTCACGCCTAAACCACTGAACCGATGATCCTGAAATTTTGTATATACAGTTTGTATACAGTTTGTATAGTCAGGTGTACAGAAACGGACATAGGCTACCTTTCTTCCCGAAAAAAATTACTGTTCCCGAGGAAAACAATAATAACGTTCTTATGATTATAGATGGCGCCACGTGTCTTTCGAATCTTGATTGAATTATATTATTATATATTATTACAAGCAGAGTACAACCCGAATTGATTGTCAAATTCTAAATTAACGCGAGCAAAGCCGCGGGCAAAAGCTAGTTATTTAATAATTTAATAATTTTCCGTGTATTTAATATTACCAATATAGAAAATGGCTTGAATGAATGACGCTCTGGGTGCAGTGTATCCACGTATAGCGGTTCCTCAACGTATCAATCATAATTCCATACTTGGTACACCGCCGCACACCGTAATATTGTGATTTTTCCATTTGCATGTGCAATGAAAGAGTCATTTTAAAAACTGGTGAAAGACAATTCTATCTTACAATCCTTACTAATAATAAATGTGAATGTGAATTTGTTTGTTTGTAACACTTTCACGCCTTAACTATACGACCGATCATCATGTAATTTTGCATACACGTTGTCAGGTACAGAAATAGGCGCAATATGACTTTTAGCGCACAAAGTCTAGTATAATAATAATTTCGAGATAGTTATTTCTGGGATATTACTTTTTAAACACAGCTCCTGCGCCAGGCTTATGAATTATTTCCAGCGTCACAGGGGATTTTAAAAACATTGAAATAACACCCAGACTCGTAACAACTATTTGTGAATCACACAAATGGTTATCCCGTGCTGGGATCGAACCCACAACACTCGTTTCAGGGGCAGTGGCAATGTGACTACTTAAACCGTTACGCCATCTATGCAGTTGCATTATATTAGTTGTCTAACATTGTGTACTACAAAAGACGTTTCATGTCTGGGTTGTATGTAGTATTTTCATTTAGTTGGTTCAATTTTATGTATAACTAGCTGTTACCTGCGACTTCGTCCGCATAGATTTTAACTAAAAAGTGTTGGTCTCCGCAGAACCCTATTTTTTTCTAAAATCAAAGAAGCCTATGTTACACCTTATAACATCAGCTATCTGTCAGTGAAAGTCCCGTCAAAATCGATTTCGCCGTTTCGGAGATTAGCCGGAACAAATAAACAGACTGACAGACACAAAGACAAAAATTAAAAAAAAATATGTTTTCGTATAGGTACCTTATATACTGTCATATGCATTAGATAAAACGTTGTTATTTTGACATTACAAACAGACACTTCAATTTTATTTATTTGTATAGATGTATAGATGTAAATTAAATCAAGTGCGGTCATAAAGTGTTATATTTAAAATAATAATAAAATCTAAGTGTGCCCAACAATGATCGTAATCACTTGCAAGTAATTTATTGGACTTTAGACTAGTTATGTCAATGTTGCTTTGTGGCAAACTTGCGCTTACTCTCAGGTGAAAGACTGAGAAGTCTCTAATGACATACTACTAAACAATGTTGTAACATACAGAAAACAAACAGTGTCACTAGCACACGAAACGTGCACGCTAGCACGTTTTTTATTGTTAAATATATAATATTGGCCCTATATTAAACTCTCCCACTGCAGTGCAAGGGCCTCTTCTCAGTGTGAGAAGGGTAACGCCATAGTCCACCACGCTGCACGCGCGCCAAACCCGCAATGGGCCACCATTGCGAGTTTGCACACTTCACATATCTTTACATTATGGAGAACTCATGGACATGCAGGTTTCCCCACGATGTTTTCCTTCACCGTTAAACCGAGCAATAGTTAGCTATTTAACACGCATATAACTTCGAAAAGTTAGAGATACGCGAATCAGGTTCGAGCTCCAGTTATCAAAACGAAATCGCTCTACTAAACCCCTTGCAATACAGTATAAGCGCAACTGTTCTAATGATTGCTACTCTTTCATGCAAACTCTTTTTATATCTATTGCGTTACTTATTAGTGCAAATTACCAGCACAAGTGCACTTATTAATACAAAAAATACTTACTTTGGATCCGATTATCGGTGTCCATTGCTATTAAAAGATTTGGTTGTAGATTTTAAGTGGTAATAGCTCGCAGAACCGATGAACGATGGCACATAAAGATTATTGAGAGGCAGATACAGCAGGACATAAGACCAGCGACCTGGTAAGGGTAGGGCGAAAAGGCGAAACCTATCTTATATAACCTAACCTTTCGGCTGAAATAATGATGAATCGTAAGTAGCCGTCAAATGTTGACTGTCTGAAAGGATGTAATATGGCCTTAGACTAAATTTAACTACACGGATGGCGTAGTGGTTGAAGTGGTCGCCTCGCCGCTGCCACTGCACTGAGTGTTGTGGGTTTGAATCCCACACGGGGCAAAAATTTGTGTGATCCACAAATGGTTGTTCCGAGTCAGGGTGTTCTTTGTGTCCGTTGTTTGAATGTTTGTAAAGACGCCCACGACACAAGAATTATTCCTATTGCGGGAGTTGTCTTTATAATAAGAAAAATAGAAGAAAGATAAAAAATTATTACCTAGTTATTACCTAGAACCTTTATCGTGGTAAATAGCATCTTTAAGCCATTAATAATTAAAGACATATCTCGGTTTTGGATTTAAACCCCGTGTCAGGAAAAGTTTATTTGGTTTTCCTGACAAAAAGTTCCTTCAAAGGTGCAATGTAGCATCGTGATATTCTGAGTCGAACACAAAATATGCTTTGATATGGATTTCGCCGCAATTACGTTTTATTTCTACCAAAATCTAAATAATTTCTATTACAGCACTTCATAAACGTTTATTGGAACGTACAAGAATACCACACACTAACAGAGACAAATAATGGAATTTCCGTAAAAACGTAAGTTTACAAAAAATTCTTGGTTAATTATAAATTTGTTATAGGTTGAATCATAAGTACTCACACATATTAGGACTATTCGAGCCTTTGCATATAAATATGCAACACACTTCAACCAATGCCATTACAATAAATCAATATGAAGTCTCAGGTCGTGTTGTTTTTGGCACTAGTGGCTCTCGTAGCACCGACAAGCATAACGACAAAAGACCCAATCACTCTAGAAGAAAATACTGCCTTCGGTTACCTTAGCAAAGTGGGTGTGCCATTGGCAACTAGAATACGTGAAGCCGAGACACAATCTAACAAGACCAATAAAGGAAAACGGCAGGTCCGTAATGCTGTAGGTCCTTCTATAAAAATCGTCAATGGTAACGCTGCTCGCCTTGGCGATTTTCCATATCAGGTAGTTACTTTATTATTCTTTATATTTAATTTGTTATACTTTTTTATACACGTCTATAAGAACATAACTTCCTGAGTACTGATACTGAGAATTTCCTAACAGGAAAATGTTTTTTCATTTTGTCTGACTCGGGATTTGGGCCCATATCTCAGGTTCAAAAATTGCGTACCTCTGCGCTGTCGAAGCAGTCTTTTTACTAGTTCCAGAGGAGTTAATATATTTTATCACGTTAAATAGAAATAATAACTAAAATAACTAATCGTTTATGTTTAAATCAATCTGCCGTTTTCATATACCAAATCTACATTTTTATTTTTTTACAGGCTGGTATACTGATAGACATTAGTTATGGTGAAAGCGTATGCGGTGGTTCCTTGCTTAGCGCTAATAGAGTAATTACCGCTGCTCACTGCTGGTGGGATGGCGTAGATAAAGCTTCGCAATTCACTGTTGTCCTTGGCTCAGTTAAACTATACACCGGCGGTATTAGGCTTAAAACTTGTAACGTAATCATACACAACGAATGGAACCCTAAAAATTTTCGTAACGATATTGCCATGGCTTTTTTGCCAAAAGCTGTTACGTTCTCAAGTAAGTTTACTAATGATTATGTTACTAAATAAGTACACTAAAATATTTTTATAAAAATTACACGCTCTACGTGATAAATACCAAATAATTAAACGGCATACAATTTTATTTTCAGATATCATCCAACCGATTGCTTTACCGTCAGGCTATATGCTGCAGGAGAGTTTCACTGGCAAAACCGTAGTTACCTCTGGCTTTGGGCATACAAAAGATCGTAAGTTTATCCTAAAGTGTTAGTAGTTATCATTTAATTAAAATCGTACATAAGGAAGACTAATAATCATGAAATGGGTCAACTAATAGTCGCTTTACAGTTTAGTCTATTTATGGCCAGCCAGCCTGCGAAACCATTACTAACGTGTAATATGCCTATCTAGTTAATTGTTGTAAGATTTTCTTATGTATTTGCTGCAATTTGAGTTTAAGCTACTTTCTTTAAATAATATTTATTTTCAACTATCCAGATGATATAATCAATCAAGCTACGTATCTAAGCTACGTCAGCGTACAAGTGATCTCCAACTCGAAGTGCGAGAGCGCCTTTTACAATGTCTGGCCTTTAAACATCTGTACTACGGGCCTTAACAAGAAGAACATTTGCGGCGGTGACTCTGGCGGCCCCCTAGTAATAGCTCGAAAAAATAAACGTTTCTTGGTATGTCTTATATTCTGCATTTGATCTTATATTTTATTAATTATTTCGTCTTATTACATTTGGTTTGTTGTCGGTCTCCAACAGATTGGTATTACCTCTTTCGGATCAAACCGCAGCTGTGAAGACGGATATCCTGCTGGTTTCACCCGGGTCACTTCTTTCATCGGCTGGATCAGAAATCTCCTGTAAACTGTTAACGTGACTGCAATAGCTATGTAATACGAACTGAAAACTCCGTATTTCAAAACCTGAAATTTGTGTGATATTATTGTTTAATGAACGTGAAAATAAATTATTATTATATCTATGCTCATGCTATTATTAATTTATCCTCGACGTATATTAATGCACATTAAAACTTTAATTTTATTTTTACTTGGTTTATTGTGCACTCTATGTGATTTTTGATTTCGGTTGCGCAGACGATGACGCATAGATGAAAAAAAAATAAAAGATTGTATTATATGATTTTTTATGTCAGTTATATATTTCTGGGCTTTATAAGCAACAGCTGCGAGATCACATCACATTATTTTGAATGTATATCCTAACTTCCTAACTATATAATATTATAAAAGCGAAAATGAGTTTGTTTGTTACCTTTTCACGGCTAAGCCACTGAACCGATCATCCTGAATTTTGCATATACGTTGTCAGGTGTACAGAAACGGACGTAGGCTACCTTTCATCCCGAAAAAACCGAGGAAAACAATAATAACGTTCTTATGATAAATAGATGGCGCTACGTGTCTTTCGAATCATGATTCAATTATATTATTACAAGCAGAGTACGACCCGAATTGATTGTCAAATTCTAAATTAACGCGAGCGAAGCCGCGGGCAAAAGCTAGTTATTTATAAGTTGTAACATAAGTCGTAACTAAATATTCTAAAGTTGTACCATATCATTATAATCGTTTAATATCAAATTATTGAACGAATGAAATGCACTTATTAATCGTGATCATTGATTCTGACCCTTGAAATCATCACTTTGGAAATGCATGCAAACTAGATGTTATTTACAGTCCATAATAACAACCATTCGCCACGTCCTTTCGGAACTTTAAGTATGTATACTAATTAATTTTGTAAAGAATCTATGCTGCTGGTCTACTGGTATACAGCTTTTTAATCTTCAATTCTGTACAAACGCTTTTGGGCCTCAGTGGATATTAACTTAACAAAAACTTCGTTGGGTTGATAGTAGCTACTAGTAGATATTGTTTGACCAGCGATAGTTTGTAAGAAATGTACTCTATTTAACATAAGTCAAACATACCTGCCATCGGTCCAACAAAGTTGACAACTTAGAACTTCGTTATTTTATGTACATAAAATTATTAATATGTAGCTATATATACGAATCCTAAAATCGGTTACACTAACCACTACGCCATCGAGACCGAAACATAGGAAAATTAAATTATACGGACAGAAAAACTGCTAGAACTGTTAAAATTATATTGATAGTACATTTAAAGTTGTATATTACTTCCTAAACACATTTAATCGTAACTGTATTTTAGACTGTAAATATTTGTATTAATTATGTGTTAGTGTAAAATAAAATTGTCAACACAGGTTTATCCTAGTTCAGGCAGGCTTAAACATAACCTTTTGAATTTCATTTATTTTGTGTACACTATAAATTAACACAGTTTAAGAATTAATTTTAATTTACGCTTAAATTATTTAAGGCACGTATGCTTTAACACTGTTGTTGTAATATGTATGATGTAGTGTAAGGATGTATCTTTTTTTTTGTCAATAAATAAATATTATTATTATTTAAATCGGTTGACAAATTAGAAGGTACGTATATTTTAAGGTATATCAATAAATTAATTATATCGTGAAATAATAATAATTTATTTTCAATATACATTTTATAATCGTATCACAAGAAGAATCGTATACTTAAAAGCTACCCGACTTCGCTGGCTCGGACATGTGGAACGAATGGGAGAGGATCGAGCTGCCAAAAGAGCATATCTCGAGCGACCCACCGAGCGTCATCCGGTGGGTCGCCCAAGGTACCGCTGGAAAAACAAACCAGCTAAAGACCTGAAAGAGATGAATGTGCTCAATTGGTCTGACTTGGCACAAAATAGGAAAGAATGGCGCACTTTAATGCCGGAGGCCAAGATCCACTTCGGATCGCTAAGCCAGCAAAGTAAGTAAGTATCACAAGAAGAAATTACAGATTTCGGGTTTTAAGGCAAGAATTTTGTATAGTTTACAGTCAGTATCACATATAGCTTTGCAGAAAAATTAAAGGTCTATAGGTGTTTATTGATCCAGTCCAAGAATGAAGTAACCCGGGTAAATCCAGCAGGACGTCCATCTTCACAGCTGCGGTTTGATCCGAAGGAGGTTACGCCAATCTGTGGGACAGCAAGCAAAATTTAAAAAGACGAAATAATTAATAAAATATAAATTCAAATATAGAATATTGACATACCAAGATACGTTGGTTATTTCGAGTGATAGCTAGAGGGCCACCAGAGTCACCGCCGCAAATGTTCTTCTTGTTAAAGCCCGTAGTACAGATGGTGGTAAGCCAGACGTTGTAATAGAAACTTGAGCACTGCGTGTTGGTGATCACTTGTAAGTTGACGTAGCTTAGGTATGTACCATAATTGATTATTTCTCCTGGATAGTATAAATTAAAATAAATAAATTAAAAAAAATTGTACAATAAATATATTAGAAAAGTAGAGAACATTCAAATTGCAGATAATACATAAGAAAATCGTGCAGTAAATAGATTTATTATACTATAGCGGTAGTTTAATAAGCTGGCTAGCCATAAAAATACTAGACTATAACGCTACTATGTTTCATGGTTTTAGTCTTCCATATTTACAATCTAAATTAAGTAATGGTTAAATCTTTTTGGATAATCTTACCCTCTTTTCTATGCCCAAAGCCAGATGTAACAACAAATTCACCGGTAAGACTCTCGTGCAAAATATGGCTTGACGGCAATGCAATTGGTTTGAGGATACCTGGAAATAAAATCGTATGTTATTTAATTATTTGGTCTTATAAAGGACTTCATAACAATTGTATATGGGCAAATAGCGCATGTGAATTTATTTAAAATATTTTTATTTTATATTTATTAACATAATAATTAGTAAACTTACTTGAAAATTTAACAGGTTTCGGCAAATAAACCATAGCGATATCATTACGAAAATTTATGGGGTTCCATTCACTGTGTATGATTACTTTAGAGGTTTTAAGCCTAATACCACCACTGTAAAGCTTAACTGAGCCAAGGACAACAGTGAACTGTGAAGCTTTATTTTCACCATCCCACCAGCAGTGAGCAGCGGTAAGTACTCTCTTAGCATTAAGCAAAGAACCACCGCATACACTTTGACCATAACTAAAATCTATCAGAATGCCAGCCTGCAAGAAAATAAAAATATAGTATCGAAATAAATGGCAGATTGATTATTTGCGGAAAAAAAGGCTTTCTATTCTAAACCCACAGAATATAATATCTTTTATCTATTGTGATAGCATACGAACGTGGCTGTCAGATTTCTGGGCACGATTTTAGTCGACAACGATGCTAAAAAATTCTAGCCTCTCCGATACTAGAACTGCTTTGGTGGTGCAGATCTAGTGAATGCACTTGTTGATCTTGAGATCTCCAGGCCGAAGCCTTGGTCAGGTAAAAGTTTTTTTATAAAGAGGCTTTCCTGTTAACATATTCTTAGTAGCAAAGAAGTAAAACTGTGCCCGGTTAACCAGTCAATTGTTGGAATAGCAGGCATAATTGAAAATCTGTTGTGTCTGACCGCCGATGTGCCACTGGGACTCAATAGGTTAACGTGCATAAGTGCTTCATATACAATACTTCATTTTAGACTTCTATAGGTAGTTGATATATTATATAAGTAATACATCATTAAAAATCGCCGCTGCGATTCAATAGTTTAAGAAATACCTGTGAACACTTCACTATCGTATGTATTAAATATATTTATTGAATTAAATTTAAATAATAATAAAGTAAGTACCTGGTATGGAAAATCACCAAGGCGAGCCGCGTTACCTTTGACGATCATCATAGAAGGTCCCACAGCATTAAGGACCTGCCGTTTTACTTTGTTAGTGGTGTTAGATTGTGTCTCAGCTTCACGTATTCTAGCTGCCAGTGGCGCACCCACCTTGGTATGGTAGCCAAAGATTGTATTTTCTTCAAGAGTAATTGGGTCTTTTGTCGTTATGCTTGCTGAGGCTACGAGAGCCACTAGTGCTAAGAAACACACAACTTGAGACTTCATATTGATGTATTGTAATGGCAATATTTGGAGGTTGATGCATATTTATATGCAGTGGCTCACGTAGTTTTAATATGTATATACATAATTATGTGTGAGTACTTTATGATTCAACTTAAAATTTTAATTTAGTATAGAATTAAGGATTATACCTACATATCTACGGGAATACCTTTATAATAGAACACCAATATGCTATTTCAAAAACTTGTGTGTTAGTTTTCTACGTTACAATAAATGTGTACAAAGTGCTGAAATACAAATGTTTCAGATTTTTGTAGAAGTAGATAGAAGTAGAGCATCGGATGCCGCCATAGTGAAGGTTGCGGGCGAGAGAACGGGGATTTCTGGTTTATAGGCCACTGAATCGGTGCCCTCTGTCGTGCCGGGGCGTCGCCCAGCATACCTACAGGCATTTCTTGCCTATGCTGGGCACTGCTGGGTGGGTTGTTGATGTAGTTGCAGTTCCAGCCACTATTCACGGCAGCGCGTTGGTACATCATGGTAGGTTTAGTCGGTAAGACACAGGACTTTCCATCTTTCCCCGAATGAGCCGGACATACCCTCTCCTCTCCCCCTTTTCCGTGGAGAGGAATGCGACAAGGCATTCTCCATCATCTTAAAAAAAAAAGTTGTTTGATGATGTCTCATGCTACAAAAAAGAGAATAACAAAATATCACATCTATCGGCAAGGTTTAGGCGGTTTGTCACGGCCAGTTTGTACATATTTTTTTTATTGTTTCAGAGGCAAACGGACAGACGGATCACCTGATGGTAAGCGATAACCACCCCCCATGGACACCCGCAACACCAGAAGAGTTACAAGTGCGTTGCGTCCCTTTTAAATTTGCCTCCACCAGAAGGTGGAACGGGGACGATTGGGCCTCCGATACTCACTCGACGAAACACAACGCAAGCGCTATTTCACGCCGGTTTTCTGTGAGGCCGCGGTATCACACCGTTCGAGCCGGCCCATTCGTGCCGAAGCGTGGCTCTCCCACGCTTGACCAGCAATTTTATAAGTTAGTGCATAATAGGAAGCGGGATTTCGCAATCTAAAGGGCACAGTTTCAAACTCCTTGCTGCTACAGAAAATGTTGTGTCAGAAAACTCCAATAACGCTTTCCACTACCTTAGGGATCGAACTTAAAACCCAATGCGCAGCTGTTGCATTCACCGCCGCTGTACGAATGAGTTTATCATAAAGTATTTTTTTAACAATGTTGTGTTTCCAACAACTTTTATAATAAAAACCTGTTTATAAAAAGGATTTACTCGTACTTTAATGCCATATTATTTACTCCATATTCGAGGCTAGTCAATGTTAAGTATTTAAATGTTAGGTTTAGAAAAATTTGCTTATGATGTCAGGTGTGTCAGACTAGAAGCTCGTCTGCCTAAATGATTAAAATTGTGTAAATGAAAGGGCATAGAACGCTACCCTGAGGCACTCCAACACTAGTAATAAAATATTGAATGTAATATATTGTGTATAAATTTACAGGCATGATTCAATAAAAAATATTGATTCAATTTTTAGAAAGTATTTGATAATTAATATGTAGGTTTGGTAATTAAAAATATAAAGATCTTATAGCAATAGTAGTTGCAGGGAGATGCAGCTATGACAGATACATACATTACAATACATTTCTGCATGTAACGCTAGAAATGGATGAATCATTTTGGGTATTTTTATATTTAGGAACAATACACTGTTGAACAAAATTTAAAGTCATTGCACTATACTATTACAAATAACGTAATTTCCTACATTGACGTAATAAAACCTTACCAGGATACTTACTTACAACTAGTCACGGATATTTGTTTGGCTGTACATTTGAAATTAAACCACAAATAAATGTCCATTGAGGTAAAACTACAAGTAAAATATAATAACAATTGTTGAATAGGTCAATGCTACCACAATTAGTTTCCGTCTATATCCAAGGACACGTTGGAAGGTAAATAAAATTGAGCTCGATTCTAATATCTGTAAGAATGATTGACTATTAACTTATTAAGTCGCAGTGAGACACCGGTGGCCAGGCTCAATAAGTTTTCAGGCAATAGGCATTCCAACAATTGACAGGTTAAAACTCTGTGTTTCTGTTAGACCAAGAACCTAGGGCCGCCAGACCTGCGTCATATTAGCAAATTTTTTAGAATACATTGCACCTATACCTTTTCTGTAAAAAATATTGGTGTGTTAATATGACGTAGCTAGGTTTGGTAGCTCTGTCATATTTATTTGCTTGTTAGGTTTACTGCATTTTTGCGGCCCGAGTTATTGCCATACAATCGTAATCCTCTGTTTCCTCTCTTAATAAAGACATTAAAGCAAAAAAACAAGTTGTAATCTATTTTTACCATTGCTATGCCCTATGTTTTGATTTTTCACAGATCAATCAGAACAATCACAAACCACGAAACGAAACACATTACCTCTTAAACAAATGTTGTTGTGATATGAAATATGTATGTTAACTTCTCAGACTATTTCAATCATTAATGTTTTCTTAGCATCATTTTATGTAATTTTACTTAATTTGCAAACCAAATAGATACAATAAAAAAATTAAAAACCAAACAATTACAAACCGTTATTTATGACAGTATACACAGCATATTATGAAAGCTTGATAATAAAAGTATAATTTGTGCGTTAACGATCCTGTAGGTTGTCATAGAGTTCCTGTCCAAGGGCAGGGGTCAAAAATTAATCGTCCACCTCTGTAGATAGGCGATAATGAAGAAAGTAATTGTCTGTATATTTGCACGTGTGTCACGTAATAACTACTGCACGAAACTGAATACGGCTTTCACAGTGTACTGTTGAAGGTCTAATTTAAAACCTGGTGCATGTTTCATCTTGATACGCTACCTAGAAGTATCTTCTTCTTCTTACATGCAATGAAAAAATATATAGACTGCTACTTAATTACAAATTCTACGCGTATAAAAACGCAAAAGCTATTTAATAAATAAAGTTGTGTAAGAATTACGTAAACATTACAATTATTTTACTGAATTCGTTGACCTTATTAATATTACTGTTATGTATATTATTGTACATGTGATACAACTAATTGAAAGTAGCACACGACCCGGCAAATTGAAATTACCTCCATTCATTCCATTTATTATTCATTTTATAAATTTAAGTGAGGCCTATAGGCTTACTATAACAAGGTTTCATTGTAGAGTTAGGGTTGCCTTGATACTGTAGTGTTTCATATACACAGATAGTTGACTACACGGATAACGTAGTGGTTTAGAGATCGCCTCGCTACTGGTATTGCGCCTAGTATTGTGGGTTCGAATCCCATACGGGGCAAACATTTGTGTGATCCACAAATAATTGTCCAGGGTCTGCATGTTCGTTGTGTCCGTTATTTGAATGTTTGTAAAGTCTCCCACAACACATGAATTATTCCTAGTAAAAAAGTTGCCTTTTTGAAAACAAATATAGAAAAAGATATGTAGTGCCGCGTATATAATATAATATCAGCGCATTATATATATAAACTTGACCATTCACGGGCCTCATCTCAGCGTGAAAAACCTTGGGCGGTAGTCTACCACGATGGCCCAGTGCGGGTTGGCAGACATCACATATGTCTTTAAAAACGTTATGGAGAACATTCAGACATGCAGACTTCCTCACGATGTTTTCCTTCACCGTTATAGTAAGCAAAAAAACTATTTAATACGTACATACGTACACATAAATTCAAAGGTCAGAGGTTCGTACCTTGAGATCGAACTCAAGACCTTTGCGTAACAGTAGGTTTCCAACTAGGCTACCACAACTTTTTTGTTAGTCCTTTTTATACGTACAGCATATGGGCTTTTTATTTTTTTATTTCGCTCGTCAAAATGACCACACTCCACCTGATGGTAAGCAGTCGTGTGGTCTAAAAGCAGTGGCCTCCACATCGCCCCCACAGTAGCCGAGGCGATGTTGAGGTCTCTACTTTGACGGCCTGAGAAGATGCTTTTTCACGCCCCGCTTAAAGAACCCAGGATTGAAGGAAGAAGGAAACACGTGCCTTGGCAGAGAATTCCATGCCTTGGTCGTTCGGCAGAGATATGAGGACCCAAATTTTTTGGTACGCGCTCTAATCGACTCTACCGTATAAGGATGGCATCTGAGCCTAGCACGCGTTGTTCTGGATAGGAAAGGGGAGGGTGGAATAAGGTGGAATAACTCTTCAGAGCACTCCCCGTGGTATATTCTGTAGAAACATGCCAATGAGGCAATGTCCCTACGGAGTTGCAGAGGTTCCAGTGAACTCGTGACCTCTGGATCTCCGATGATACGGACAGCCCGCCGCTGTAACCGGTCGAGAGCGTCCAGCAAGTACTGCGCGGAGTCATCCCAAAGATGAGAACAGTACTCCACGCAAGGGCGCACTTGTGCCTTATACAATAGGCACAGTTGCCCAGGCGTGAAGAACCGCCTCACCCTGTTCAGAACTCCGAGTTTTCGCGAAGCTTGCTTAATGACGCTCTCGATATAGGTTTTCTGATTAAGGGAGCGGCAAAGATCCATACCTAAGATGGAGAGACTGTCACGTATCACCAGTGGAGTGTTCTTCAGAGAAGGGAGGGGAAGGAACGGAGTCTTTTTTGTTGAGAACGCGCATGCCTGGGTCTTCTTGGCGTTGAACTCTACCAAGTTCTTGGCACCCCATTTATAGATGCGGTCCAAGGTCTGGTCAAGTTCAACGACAAGATTCAGCCTTTTCCCCTCAACCTCAGCCTGTTTGGCCCCAGGATGTCCGAGATATCGCCCATGCACGGTACTGTCGTCCGCATTGTTATGTTATGTTGCCGAGATTCAACATATCATTGATATGCAGAAGAAAGAGCGTAGGGGATAAGACAGAACCCTGAGGCACTCCTGCATTGACCTGCATAAATTTGGAAGCGCGACCGTCGCAAAGGACCCGAATACGACGCTTCTGCAGGAAACTTGCAATCCAGGTGCACAGTTGAGGGGGCAAGCCATAGGCCGGAAGCTTGGAAAGAAGAGACCGGTGCCAGACTCTGTCGAAAGCTTTGGCTATGTCAAGGCTGATAGCCAAAGACTCGCCGTGCTTGTCCATAGCTTCACCCCAGAGGTGCGTGACGAACGCTAGAAGATCACCCGTTGATAGTTTAGACCGAAAGCCATATTGGCGATCATTGATCAACGATTGATCCTCCAGGTAGCGGACAATTTGGGTGTTTATAATCCGCTCGAACACCTTCGAGAGCACCGAGGTGATAGCTATGGGACGATAGTTGCTTGGCTCGGAACGGTCCCTCGTTTTGGGAATCGGTTGAACGTTCGCCTCCTTCCAAGCCTCAGGCACAATGCCTGTGGCGTAAGACGTCCGGTATAGGCGCGTAAGCGTGGGAGACAACTCCGCTGCACATTTTTTGAGGACCACAGCTGGGATGCCGTCAGGTCCACTGGCTTTCCGAACATCGAGATACTGCAGTATCGCACGAACGGTTCGTTGCCTGATACATATATCAGGCATGGTGTAGCCGCAGTTGGCAATGTTAGGCGGCTGCGAACCGCAGTCATCGATTCGGGAGTTGGCCGCAAAGAGATTTGCAAGCAGATCTGCTTTCTCCTGCGGCCGATGAGCCAGTGATCCATTCGGATACCTCAGAGGGGGCAGCAAGGTCTGGCAGAAGTTGGACTGCACGGCTTTGGCCACGCGCCAATAGCTAACAACAAGAAACATACGTTCAGTGCACCGTAAGGATTATCCGGACGGTTCATGTATGCTTGCAGAAGTTCGTGCAGATTATTTTGGCGCGAATGATATATGGATTCTGAAGCATAGGGTACGAATCACAAAAAAACATTTTGAATATATTTAGTGATTATACTCGTGTTATGTGAATCTTTGCAGCTTGAAGCATTATTGCAAATGCAAAAACGATGCTAAGATTAATGATCCTGATCCTAACTATTTAATATGATAAATTTTGCATACACGTTATCAGGGGGTGCAAAAAAGGGGCATAGCGTACCATTCGTCCAGAAAAAGTCCTATCTCCGAGGGATAGTTATCTTATCTTATGTGGGGGCCAGTCAGTGCAGACCGGCGACACTTCGACCCAGTGGGATCTTTTGTGTCGACACTCTCCCAATAACGACTGCCATAGATGTTCATGGCAGCCGAGACCAACAGATTAACGTGCTTTCCGAGGCACGGAGCAGGCGATAATTGTCAATCAATACGCACATAATTTCGAAAAGTCATATAACTTCCGAAAGTCAGAGGTGCGCGACGTGGGTTCGAACCCAAGACCCTCTACATTGCAGTCTGTTGGTCTCCCCACTGAGCTATCGCTGCTCGAGGGATAGCTAGTATGATGTAAGACTAAATTTAGCCTTCCTTTGTATTTTGCTTCTTTCTTCCTTTTTAGTTTTCTAACCAATAATGGGTACTAATAAGCATAACCAATTATTTATATTTTCACTTGACTATGTATGTCTTTGTACTATTTTGCAAAGTTCAGTCTTCTACGAAGCTTGAAACCCAAATTGTTAGGAATCTTAAAAAAAAAAGAAACAAAAAGCTAACATCAAATACGATAAAGATAAATTATTATTATATGTATTAGGTAAGTAGATAAGAAATTTAAAAAATCAATGGGATTTATTTTGTATTTATCATTTATTTTTAAAATCAATTCATTATACACTCAATGCCAATAGAGATGTAATTGATGTGTCATAATTTTTGCCAATAGTTTATTTATATAGAACCGCTTGTCGGTTGCGCTGTCCGCGCGCGCCATTAAATTCATTCATAAAACACAACAAATTTCTGTTTGGTTACTTTTTTAGATACATAGATTCAAATTAAGTACTAATTAAAACAATTTACTTGAAATTTAAATTTATAACCAGTCGGTTTTTAGTCACTAGAAGAGTTTACAAATTAGATATTAATATAAATTAAATGATTAATGGTTTTGAATTGCATATAACGATCGTACAAGTGTAGTTTATAGGAGATTCTTGATCCAGTCGATGTAAGAAGTAACTCGGGTGAAACCACTAGGATGCCCCTCTTCGCAGGTGACTGATCCAAAAGAAGTAATGCCGACCTGTTGAAGACGACAAGAAGAAAAATAAAGTAATATATAGGACGAGGCAATAAAGAAATATAATCAAACATAGAACGTAAGACATACCAAGATACGACTGTTATTCGAGGTGAAAGCGAGAGGGCCGCCAGAATCACCACCGCAAATGCTCTTATAATTAACTCCTGTAGTACAGATCATAGTGGGCCAGATGTTTTCAAAGACTCGGGCGCATACCGCGTTGTTTATCACTTGCAGGTGAACGTAGCTCAGGAATATATTAGGATGGGCTTCCTCACCTGGAATTGTAAATAAAATTAGCTGCGACATTACAAGTAATCATAAACGATATCATCCACATGGGACAATAGCTTGTGTGATCCGCACATAGGTATTCCTAGTCTGAGTGTCCTTTGTGTCCGTTGTTTGAATGATTGTAAAGGTCATGACACAGGAATGAATCTTAGTGAGGGATTTAAAAAAAGCAAAGCTACAACTTAAAGGGGATGCAAGGAATATATTTATAATGCAAAAATATAACCATGATAATCTCTAAATTTAAACTTGTTATTCAAGATTGAAGCTGAACGGCTTCAGCCGTAATACTATGGCAAGCCAATCCGTGCCATGAGTATTGGTTTCCCTATCTTTAAATTGATTGTAAATCTTACCATCTCTGGTTTGGCCAAACCCAGAGGCAATAACAGTTTTTCCGTTAAAACTCTCCTGCAACATAGGGCCTGACGGCAAAGCAATGGGTTTGATGATATCTGTAAATATAAATTGAATTTTGTGTAATTAATAATTTCATGAATGTGAATTTGTTCAATAGATCTTAAGGTATAATATTGGTACCTACAATAATTAGTAAACTTACTTGAGAATTGAACAGGTTTTGGCAGGTAAACCATAGCGATATCGTTAAGGAAGTTACGAGGGTTCCATCCGCTGTGCATGATTACTTTAGAGGTTTTAAGCCTAGTGCCGCCGGTGTACAGCTTAACCGAGCCAAGGACAACAGTGAACCTCCAAGCTTTATTTTCACCATCCCACCAGCAGTGAGCAGCGGTCAGTACTCTCCTAGCGTTGAGCAAAGAACCACCGCATATACTTTGACCCTCTTTGTAGTCCACCAATAAACCAGCCTGCGAAATAACAAGGTTATAATACTGTTGACAGATAAATATTGCATTTTAAAATTGGTTACTATCTTTTTAGAAGATTTCTACATAATATTATGAATTAAATAGAGTATTAAATTATGGTAATATACTAAATAAGTAAAGTTAAATTAAAATGATAATACCTGGTATGGGACATCACCAAGACGAGCGGCAAAACCTTTGACGATTCTCGCAGAAGGACCTACAGCTTCACGTATCTGCTGTGATGCTTCACTACGGGTGCTAGACTGTCTTTCGGCTTCACGGATTCTTTTTGCCAACGGCAGACCCACTTTGGTTAGGTAGCCATAGGCGTTATTACTTTCTATGTCGAAAACATTCCTCGAGGCTACAAGGCCCACTAATAGTGAGAAAACCACAGCGAGCAACTTCATGTTGGTTGGTTATAATGAAATTATAATGCAATTTGGAATGCTATGCATATTTATACCCTCTAGTTGACGTAGTATTTATACACCTACTTAATGATTCACACCTTTACAAGTTTGTATCAAAACAATCAATTTTGTAAAACTATTAAAACATATATTAACCTATTGAGTCATAGAGGTACACCGGCGGCCAGACGGGAACCTAATGTTTTTAATTATGTCTTGCATTCCAACAATTGACCGGTTAAACCGACGATAAAGAAAACTGAAAGCAAATAATAAAATAAATCTTTTAATTTTAACAACTAAGGTCCTAAACCAAAAGAATGTTGAGTCGGTGCATCAAATTATATGCATTTCTTTAACGTAATTTAAGCGACTCAAAGTTACCTTAATTCAGGAGCTAAGATTGATTTTATTTTGTTTTCATTCTTTGGTTACTTTATCTCTCTGATTATTTATGTTAAACTTCTTAGCTTTAATTTTGGATACCTATCTATTTTACTGAGAGTATTAACTGTTATATTTTTAAGTATATTGCAACGAAGCGATATCGATGATATAAAATATTTTAAATCCTATTCAAAAAATATCATCGAAGTCGTATCACCGAGTACAAAGCAATGCGTAGTACAATCAGTAGAAAAGCATTTTGTAGGTAAACATTTTTTGTTTCCTGCCCATTGTGTGGATTTTTAAAATTTATTTGATATCAATTTCAGTGTATACTCTTTAAAAATAAAACATCTAAATGAGGATACTCCAACTAATACAAAATGCGTGGTCACTGGTCATACATAAAACAAATAAAACCATAATATTATAGTCGTTGAATTGAGAACTACCTCCTCTTTCATCTAGTTTGAGTTTTTAACCGACTTCTGTCAATAGAAATCAAATACACTGTTTGGGGATACCCAAATAATAAATATCATGACATTACAGAAATACTTAGTCGAATAGAATTGCATTATATGACGAGTAGAGGGTCAATTAGGAGGCACGAGTGTAGTTAACGGAAAAGCATAGGTATTACAATTATTATACGCCAGGCGGACTTTCCAGCAACACAAATATCAGTAAACTACAGCTTGTATACTAAATATTAAAAAACAAGCCTTTACTGTAGGATATTGCAGAGTTTTCTGATAGTAGTCTCTTGTTTTCTTGGGTTTAAAAGACAACTCCCAAACTAGGTAGGAATCCTGTGTTGCGGGGGAGTTTACGACCATTCAAACTACGGCAACAAATAACACCCACTCGGATCAACTATTTGTGGAACACATAATTTGTTGTCCGAGGTGATCGAACCCACAACACTCGGCGCAGTGGCAATAACGAAATGACCACTTAAACTACTATACCATCGATGCATTTGTATTGTACGGTTTGCTAACACAGTGAAGACCTGGATAATTGAGGCAAACATAGTAATATCAATACTTTGTGAAATCTGCTAATTCACAATTAGTCAACATACAATATTAATTATATACAAACTTACAATTTTAATTACAAGGCCTAATGTTATACAGGGATATTATCGGGTATAATAAGATGTAAAACATGATTGACAAATAACGAAAAAACGTAATAATAACTAAGCGAACATAGTCTAATAAATAAGGCTATTATAGTTGTTATTGAATGGTCACTGGTTCGAATTCTTTCAAACATGAGGTTATACTTTTAAAAGAAAAATAAATCCATTGCACACCCGACGTGAACCCTCTCCTAACATAAGCATTCTAGTTTAGCTGGAAAAATAAACAACAATACTGGTAATTTATAATCCAAACTGAGGTTATTTTTTAAAAGGAAATAAATCTTTAATAAATCCTTACTAATTACTAATTTACTCATACTAATACACTAATTACTAATATTACTAATAATTACTAATTTACTAATCTAATATTATAAATTCGAAAGTAACTCTGTCTGACTATCTGTCTGTTACCTTTTTACGGCTAAACCACTCAACCGATTTAAATGAAATTTGGTACAGATATAGTATAAAACCTGAGGAAGGACATAGGCTACTTTTTATTGCTGTAGGTACCACGCGGGCGGAGCCGCGCGCAAAAGCTAGTAACAAATAAAATAAACACAAGTATCGTAGGTTGCTTTTATTTACCTATACAGATCCATACATATATTTTCATATCACTTTTGATGCAATTACTTAATTTTCAGATATATTTCTGAACAGCGCCATAAAAACTATATATTTGTAGAGTGTTGTGGAAGTAATGTTAAAATACGTTGTGTTTTTCTTCTTCAGGTTGCGTCGATCAATTAGAATAATATAGACATCGTCATGTTTTGATTTACAAGTTTTGGGTGATGAACGGCATGAAGGATGTGACGCGAGCAAAAGCAGCTGGCATGGCAGATTCACAACCCAAGCCTGAGCCGAATGACGTCACACCGATCTGAAAATTAAAGTAAGTAAGTAATGTAATTCACAATTTATGTACACTTTTGAGTGCCTCCATTCTATTATTTATTTTCGTTAAAGACAATTTCCACACTAGTGTATTTCCAAACATACAAACGGCCACAATTTTTTGTCCCGTGACATCAGCCGGCGCCGTAGTAACGGCGAGTATATCCTATATGAAAATTGAGTGGGACTCTGTGATACTACCTAAGTCTATTAGTAGAATTAAATTAGATCAGTATAATATACTTACATCTTATATTTAAATTATTATTAATAATAATAATAATATTCTACCACATACACACAACACCATCTAGCCCAAACTAAGCAGAGCTTGTACTATGGGTACTAGACAATGGATAAACATACTTACATACTTTTTTTTTGTAAATACATACATATTATATATAGAAACACCCAGACCAAGACAAACATCAATGTACATGCACACAAATGTTTGACTTGTGCGGGAATCGAACCCGCGACCTCAGGCGTGGCAGTCGGTTACACTAACCACTACGCCATCGAGGCCGACAAATATTAAATGCAAATTAACTATAACATATCCTTATTTAGAATAAATTTGAATTGTCTAAATTTTAAATAAGGTTTAAGGTGAACCTTTATTATGAGGCAATTCTATTTATAATACGGTAATTAATATTGACATATTTTTTAATTGTCGTGGTGCGTATTAGTCTAGTTATAATAATACTAATATTTATAAAATCAGTGTGAGAACTAGTCTATATGCATTAGTCTAATCAAACCATTAAATAAATTTAACAGCAGATATAGTCATTGCTGTTGTTTATAACCTACCAGTGTTTTTCATTTACGTTGTGTTTTTCATTATCAATACAAGTAAGGTAATCAAAGGTAAGTATATAAATATATAATAATAGAAATAGCTACAGAGATGCTAGTATAAATGTATTTAATCTTTTAAATAATAATTTTTATCAGTTATTATTTGAAATGAATCTAATAATATTGTAATGATCATTTTTTATTTTTAGACAATTTCTGTTCTATGTGTTCTGTGCCGGTTGGTCTTTAGGCATTGAGACGATGGACGCAAAGAAAATCTAGAGGTAGTACAACTATTTGTGGACCACATAAACTTTTGTTCTGTATGAAGATTGAACCCATAACACTCGAGTAGCAGTGATAAGATGACCACTCAAACCACTACGCCATCCTTGTAACTCAAACTCAAAATAATATATACTCCCTAAAACAAGCCTCTCTCTTTGCATCTCCAGATGTTTAATAAAATGTGAAAGCTTACCAAAATGTTTACACCGTTCCTTTGAGCTATCAGTGGACCACCAGAGTCTCCATTGCAAGGGCCGACACCGCCAACACCGCTGGTGCAGATGTTGGTACCGTGGAGAAGCAAGGGGAAGGCGAAGGAGCACACGCTGTTGGAGATTACGGTCAGGCGGACCTGGCTGAGGCCCTGGTTAACAGTGATCTGTCCAGCTGCAAAATAAATAATAGTAACTATATTAGAAAACTGTCGTAATAAAGACGCGGTTGTATTACTAGGTGATTTAATTGTTGCATAACCCATGTGGCGAAATATAGTCTATAGCTTTTTGAGAGGTCGTTGGACGGCTAAGTTAACTGTTGATAAGTTTAGTTCTTCAAAAACTAGACCTATCAAAATGTAACTTAGCTTTAAGTTATATAACTTAAAGCTAGGTTACATTTTCAGTTATTTCGATATCAAGAATATTCTTGATATCGAAATATTATCTTATATTATCTAAAATAACATTAATTTTGAAGTATTATTCGTAATAAAATATAAATTTTATGTTAATTGAAGAGAGAATCACGTCTAACATATGATATATGTGTGCGCTATGTTTAATTCAAATCCGTTTTACAGCTTACGCAAAATTGAGCGACATACATCTTTAAAAACTTACATTTATAATATTAGTAAGAAATATAATTGTTTTAAACGCAGTGCGTTCAGGTAATCCTATTTAAAACTTGATAGAAACGTTCTGAAAGAAGGACAGTTCTTAGCTGTATAGCAAAATTATCTAATTTGTTAGTTTTGTTATCGGCTTATATTCATCGATTTGTTTACTAATTAGTCCTACTAAAAAAACAAAACAAATGTTTACTTACGGTCACTAGTTAATCCAAAACCAGAGGCAATGACGCTTTCACCAACAAAGTCTTCATTCAGCTGGGCGTTGGAAGGCAGGGCAATTGGTGCAATTGTGGCTAGAAAAGTCAGAAAAGTCATTATACATAGACTAATTAGAATACTAAATAGTCAACGTTAAAAAATAAGTACTATGGGCTATAGGTAAGCTAGACTATGCAATATGACTAGCAGAATTCTGAGTGCAAATAACATAAATAATTTAAGATTACGGATGAAAAAGTTAAACTTTGCAAACGTTACAAGTTGGTATATAGAAATATACTTACAAGAAGTGGCCACGGAAGTAGGCAGATAGATGACAGCGATATCGTTACGGACTAGTGTAGGGATCCAGTTGGGGTGCATAGCCACTACACTGCTGTCGATCCTCTGGCCTCCGGAGAAGAGTAAGACAGAGCCAAGGACGACGGTAATTTTCCAGACCTGGTTTCTACCATCAAACCAACAGTGGGCAGCAGTCAGGACTCTGTTGGTGCTGATAAGTGAAGCACTGCAGACACCCAGGTTGTCAAAGCCGATGATGGACAACAAAAGCCCAGCCTGTAATCAGAAATCAGTTTTAAAATGTAGAGACTATAAATAGGATAGAAGTATAAGTAACTCGTGTAACTTAAACGGAAGTAGTAATCCTGTTATTGTTTATAGTTCCAAAGGCTAACATACCAACAAAAACAATATAATTATTTTCCTTTTATCCCACATTTAATTTCTTTTCCCTTAGCCTCGGCAACGCGAGTATTGCAACCGATCTTAGGCTACGGAAACCGCTTACCATTAGGCGAATTGTATGGTTGTTTGCTACTTTGATAGTATAAATATTTTACGTGGCCTCTATTTACTCCTAAGATACAGGTCTACATACCTGTTTTTGAGTCGCATAATTGTCACAAAATTTTCTGATCTCGATTTACAACGTGCTGTATTTATATGCTTTTGTTGTATCTTTTCCCTTTATGTACAAATAAATAATATTATTATTGTGTAAAAAATATCTGCTTATTTAATGGCAATTATATTGATTGGGTTAAATGTTTGTGGAATTCAATTTCTTGTTAACTAACCTGATGCGGGTATTGTCCGAGACCAGCGGGGAGGCCGCCGACGATTCTCTGCTGAACCTGATATTCTTCTTCAGCTTTGCGGATTGTCTCAGCTCTAGGAATAGCAATGTCCTTCAGGTAGCCATAGGCAGTGTTTTCAGAGGAAGGTACATCCTGAACAAATTCCGCGCAAGCGAAACTTGCCAATGCAAGCAGAGAAACGACGAATATTTTCATTTTGAATTGGTTCCGGACAAAACTAAGTAAATCACCTATTTTGCAATTTATATACTTATTTTTTATATAGATAAGCGACTTATTTGACGCTATCCGTAAATAATTATTAATTATCACCAGGATAAAGAGATTATCGAGTTTTTTTGTTTCATATCGCTTTGCGTGTTAACATTATAATTAGGTATACTTAATTACGTAAAATACTTTAATAGATTTATTATAGGTACGTACAGGTTGTAGTTTAAAGAGTTGAAGGCGAGATTTGTTTTTCAATATTTAATTTTATTATTATAATAATATATTTGAATAAATTGGTGTTAGCAGTCACTATCTATTTATACTACATATGACGCTTGTCTGTCCGAAAAGGGAATATGAGATAAACAATATACCATATTTCGAGTGCTATATTTAGATACCAGGTCATTGGAGCAAACTTATTGTCAGCTTTTGAGCGCAATAAGAGCGGCGGGTGCCAGACAGTATGGTTTTCCTTTAAAATGTAATTGTTTTAATACATACGTGATGTACTTAGCTTTTTAAAGAATGCTGTAATGACATATAATGTTGTTCTTTAGACTCGCACACGATACAAACAATTACACGAGTTGTGAATACTTTTGGTCGTCGCGAGAATATTATTTAAGTGTTTCAATGTTTTAAAATCAAAACTTATATTATATATATTTTTTAATGTAACTACGTAGTTATTTAAAATATAATACATAAAAGTGAGGCTTACTATTTAGCGTAAAATAAATAAAATTAAGCCTTACTACTGTCGTGATTTCTTATTTTTGTTAATAATTCTGTTCGGGTTTTCAGTTTTTATTTATTCAATTGGCAACACAGCCAACTATCATTTTTAAATAGTGGGTTTATTTTATTGTGGAGGGGAAAAAATAACTCGTTCTCTCGGTGAAAGTTCGCTCAGCAGTAAGGAACTAGCATTCAACTGAGTAAGACGTTCTCAATAGTCCGTGTAATTGCTGTGAGTTTGGTAATATAGTCACATAATATTTTAGACGATTGAGTTTCATTATACTACTAATATAAGTTAATCTACATGTTTTAATGTATCAGTTTCAGACATGTGACTATAAAATGTCTGAAGCTGAAACATTTATAATATCTAGGTGACTATTCGAAAACCATTTGTAAACGGCAAGATCGCTTTTAACGACCTTTTAACCTCAAGATAGAAAACAATACAAAATGTTTCAAGTTTTAATGCTATTATGTATATTACATTATTTATTTACATGATAACATAATTATGTATTTACTGTGGACATTTCTTGTTTTAAGTTTTATACTTTATTTTGGCATGGCACGTACCTTTTAAATATTCAGTAAACATATTGAAATCCCATCTACCATAAATAAATCTTACTGAAATCCCATTGATATTATACGCTATATTTCGAAGTGTGTTTTCTTTCCTTGGACAAACGCCATTGCTATTTCAATTGTGTATAACTACTAAATACCTACTATCGAATTTGATATGAAATTATAAAATCAAAAATTGTGCTCATGCTATGACAAATATCCACTGAAACTTAATTATGTAGACAAATATTTACTTATCTACTGAAACTGGTAAATACATGCTTATAGTTACATCAGGTTTATCAGTAAAATACTATTTAAAAATGTTTAATTTATTCAGAACAGTCCATGTTATCTGTTTTATCAAAAGATATTGATCGATACAGTTGTTGGTTTAATAGATTCTTAGGAACTACAAGTGTCGGTTGATAAAATCTATGTGAGATGTCACTCTTGTATAGACAGCTGGTAATCCTTTCTCGCACCCAAAAGATGATCCAAACGATGTCACGCCAATCTAAAAATAGATACATTTATTATAATCTAATTTTATATTGACAAATTAAAGCTCAATGTCATATAAAATTGACATGTCCTTTTGTGGACATGTCATTTACAAATTATATCCATAAAAGATTAATTATCAAAGATCTACTTGAATCTATTGTTTTTACGAGTATGAAACATTGTCTTTATAAAAAGTTCTTTCATTGTTCTTTTTTTAAAAGAATGGCGTGTCTGTGGCGTATCTGTAGTGTACGTGTCTGCTGAGGTCTCGGCATGGATTTCCGGGTCAGGCAAATAACTATTGGATTTTTCTGTTGAGAAATTACGTGTGTAGAAAGCAGTACGGAGTCTGGTACTGTGCCCGAAAAACGGTAATAAGCTCGCCTCTATTAAGTGTGACCTACAAATGTAGATGAACTGAAAAATAAAAACGTTAGTGAAATATGAATGTTATACACCTCTGCCTACCGCTTCAGGGACATAAACATTAGACTATGCATGTATTGAAAATTTACATGTTAAGTAGTAAAAAATCAAAAGCAAACGAGTTACTTTAGAACTATTGTGATTGTTGACTAATGATTTGTAATGGTGCCTTAGTAAAGCCACAACTTTTACCATTACAAATCATTCCTGTAATTTAATATTCCAGCCTTACCTAGTGTACGTTTTCATACATACCAGGATCTGTCTGTTATTCCTATTAGCAATCAAAGGTCCCCCTGACTCACCGTTACAAGTGCCAACACCTCCAATACCGCTGGTGCAAATATTAGAAGCCTGGATAACAAGAAGAAAACTGAAAGAATAGGCTTTGTTCGTTATCACTTTCAAATTTAATTGACTCAGGTATTGGGTACTCGTAATATTGTTATCTGAAAGAAATAGATTAATTGGTAAATAGGGTACTCCAGACCGAAATTTGGTTATGGCGGCCAATCTTAACGGAGACTGGACGGGAGCGCAGAAGATATTATAGTATACAAGTGTGTATGTAAACACAAATGGACTCTCTGTTCCCTAACTCTCATAATCCGATTGGTAGGCAATTTGACACGAATAGAGAGAGATTAGGTGCAGAACCAACGGCTTTACGTGCTTTCCGGGACAAAGGATGTGTAACACTGCCATCTTCTTAATACCGGCCTGCTACTGAGAATTTTGTATCAGAAAAACCTACTAAGTTCTTGTTGGCCCGATCCAAAATTCGGACCCTAGGTCTCATGTACAGTAGTCGCATATACCACCGCTACGCCAATGAGACAGTCAGAAATAGATTAATAATGTGTAAATGACGCAAACAAGCCAATCTGATAAAATGGAAAAGTATTTGGTCATGTAACACATCAAAAGATTATCGATATATCGAATGTTGATGTTGTGATAATTATGTTTATAATCAGATACGTTAATGGACTCAGTTATGATTAAAGCCTATGACATCTCCATGTTTTCGTAATAGTCTAGAGCAGCGATAGCTCAGTAGGGAGACCAACAGATTGCAATGCAGAGGGTCTCGGGTTCGAACCCACGTCGCGCACCTCTGACTTTCGGAAGTTATATGATTTCGATATTATGTGCGTATTGATTGACAATTATCGCCTGCTCCGTGCCTCGAAGAGCACGTTAAGCCGTCGGTCCCGGCTGCCATGAACATCTATGGCAGTCGTTATTGGGAGTGTTGACACAAAAGATCCCACTGGGTCGAAGTGTCGCCGGTCTGCACTGACAGGCCCCCACATAAGATAATAGTCTAAATAACGGCATACTGCAGAGGCTGTTATTGCTAGTTGTATAAATCTTTGACGTTACCGTTACTATTGGTAAAAAAAAGTATGTAACTATGTTTATCCATTGTCTAGTACCCATAGTACAAGCTCTGCTTAGTTTGGGCTAGATGGTGTTGTGTGTATGTGGTAGAATATTATTATTATTATTATTACTTCACAACGCACAGTGTGAATACGCCATTTCTATCGTTGGGCCATGCTCCTGTTGCAGCAATATAAATGGATAACAATACCTGGATGTGAAAAAGCTAATCTATACTAGAATTATAAAGCTGAAGTGTTTGTTTGTTTGTTTGATTGAACGCGTTAATCTTAGGAACTACTGGTTCGAATAGAAAATTATTTTAATGTTGAATAGCCCATTTATCGAGGAAGGCTATAAGCTATATAACATCATGCTACGAGCAATAGGAGCGGAGCATCAATGAATATTGCATAAACGGGGAAAATTGCAGCAGGTGAAGTTGTGCGGATCAGCTAGTCATAATATAAAATACTTACTATCACTCGTCATAAACCAATTACAATGGCGCGGCCACTAGAGAAGCTGTCAAAGAGTTCATCTCCAGTAGGTAATGATATTGGAGCAAAACTGCAGCTGGAAAAACAAAAACTTTATAGTATGAGGTGGTCGGAAGACAGTTGTATTACCACGCCCAGTGGGTTTGATGCCCGAACGGGATAAAATATTGTGCACCTACCTAACCTAACCTAATTTTTATTTATATTTTATTTTATTCAGTAGGTACAAAAACAGATAACAGATTAGCATATACAAATAATAGTCTTAATAGTACACAATGAGTAAATCTGATATCCAGTTACATTTGTACACAACATTTGCAATATACAGTATACACGTGTAAGTTTATATTAGCTTAAACTTTTAAATAACTAACATAAGATTAAAAAAAAAAGAAGGGACCCATGATAAATATAAAAATAAAAACAAAGATGTACAAGATTGGGTACCTACACATTAGTGTAGGTACCCAATCTTGTAGACTATTAAGTCTTGTAGACTATTAAGTCACGGTTTGTTATACTTCAACAGAAAAGATTTAAATGTGCTGAATTTTACGTGAAAAATATCTGCTTGAGAGCAGATCGAATTATAGTTTTTACACATTCGGTACAGTGGGTTATTCTGAGATACATTGTTGTTGCTTGTAGGAACACTAAACAATTGTGGAATACGCGCAGACCGCGTTGGTATTTTAATGTTTAAACTTTGAAGAAGGTTACCATCCATTGAACAATTTACGATTTTATGTAAGTTGCACAAGTCGCTCATCCATCTTCTACTAACTGAAGTTGTCAAGGAAATTTTTTTAATGCGGTCTTATATTCCGGTATTTTTCGCCTAAGCCCATATTTTGAGCACAGAGCTCTCACAAATCTGAATGTTCTTTGTGTCCGTTATTTCTGTTTTTGTTAAACGCTACAGTAATTATTCATAGTGCGTAAGTTATATAAAAAAGAAGACATTATTGAAATAAGACTACTTTATATCTTAAACTGTATACTTTAAAAAGCGATAAAATCCTTATAAGTACATTAGTTTCCTTATAATGTATATTATTCGCGTAACCGTAAGACAATATTATGTAAAAAAGACATCATGATTTCTTTGCGTCTTCTAAAACTTTTGCATTCCTATCTTTGAATATTTTTGCACTACGATATTAATATCGTAGTGCAAATATTTGAACTTGTACTGTATCAATTCCAGTACATTTGGTTTATATATCTAGTATATGTTCCAAGTCTATTGTAACGTCAATAAAGCTTAAACAATTACCTGCATACGTCACAGCACTCGGCAGATATAAAACAGCAATCATTACGAACTAACGCAGGAAACCACTTTGGATGAGATGCGACTGCACTAGTTTCAACTCTAGTACCTCCTGCGAATAGCTTATCGGTGCCAAGTACTACGTTAATCTCCAGATCTTATGAACGCCATCGGACCAGCAATGTGCCGCTGATATAACGCGGTTGGCGCTGATGAGGGAACCACCGCAAACGCTGGTGCCAGTTAGACCAACAATGTCGCCCAAAAGACCAGCCTGTGGATAAACAAAATACATCGTAATAAAATAAAGCACTATAATTAAAAATATATTGTGTCTGGCCGCCACGGGTGTGCTGCTGCAACCTATTAGGTTAATAATAGAATATTTAAAGACAAAATACTGATTCTTGTATATCGTAGCATAAGTTTCGCTTATTTTTATGACATTTGATACAATTGGGCAAAGGTATTTTGAGTTTTTCTGTTAGAAAATTCTTAGTAACCTGGTAATCCCCAATAGGCTGGCGGCCCATTACGCTGCGAAATATGTATCTCTCTGCTTACCACCAGGTAGATACAGGTTTGAATCCACATATTATACTAATAATAAAATTAATTGTATCAATGACCCAATGATATCTTTATTTATTGAGGATAAAGCTACAGCTTTATCTAAAAAAACTAAACTAAACTTAAACTAAATTGATATCTTTAGTTCGATATATTGAAGAAGAATAAATCCTGAATTTTATTTTATCTACACTGGTCATCAAAAAAATCGGCCCACCGGTATTTTCACTGCAAACTACGTCTTTTCACAAGCGAAAGAAAATAAATTGTTTGACAACTGATATTAGTAACGTTTATTTATTTACACCAACTTAAGCACATCAATCCATTAAAATTTTAAAAATATCCGTTAAATTTCCTTTAGAAGTGAAAATCGTCATTTTTCACATTTTTTATATTAATTTCAAACACACTGCATTATATTTATTTTTTCTTCGATACTGCCCAGTCTCTATAAACCGTTGACATACTCGCCGAACTGCAGAGCGACTGAGATTCAACCTTCTAGCCACAACACGTTGACTTAATCCTTGTTGCAGTAAAGCCACCTCAGCCTTGGGCCGCCTCAGCTTCACTAGTATCCATTATTTTTAGCTTAAATTATTCAAAACTACAGCCTCAGTAAATAAACTTAACTTGATTAACAAGAGACCACGAGAAAAGTCAGTTTCGAACTGGGAGCACATTAAATACATAATTTGTTCCCACTTAAACCGTTAAATGATTACTTATCAGTATTTTGGCTAAAAAGTTGTCAAGGACCTTCAAGTGCATTAAGATTTACGGCAAACTGAATGTCAAACATCTTATCCGACCCTCAAAATACAAAACAACTGTGTGAAACATCGTATCTGTGAATCAGTCGATAAATAGTAAATTAAAACAGGGTGGGCCGATTTTTTTGATGACCAATGTAGATCGGTAATGTCGTGTGCTTAAGGACATTGAACGATTTTCTACAAATACACATGTTTATTATATAGATTTACATATATTATTATAGTTATCTACGTAACAATACAATAGGGATCACCAAGAATAGCTAATGTTTATATCTGAACATACCATGAAAGGGTATTGTCGGAGCGAAGCGGGCACGCTACCGACGATTCTTGCGTTTGAATGTTCCTCCGCTTTGCGAATTTTCTCTGCCAACGGCATGCCAATGTTCTTTACATACCCATAAGCGAGGCTGAATTTGGAAAATTGTTGCACATTTTCTGCATAAACAAAACTTCCAAGTACAAACAGGCAAACAAAGAACCGCATTTTGAGAATTCGGAACAAGACTGCATGCCATACTAACTAAATATAATTATCAATGTTGGTTTCATCATTAAATAAAGATTGTTGGGAAATTCTCTAGGATTATTAGGGTATTATCATGCTCTTGTGAAACAAATAAATGTATATTTTTCGGTAAGTAACTATGCATTGCGCAAATGGGTTTAATTACAGAGATATAGTGCCCGCGGTTTCACCCGTGTTTATGACTACTGCGCCGCCCCTGTGAACCGTAGCGTGATGTTATATAGCCTATAACCTTTCTCGATAAATAACACTAAACGGATTTTCCAATTCATACCAGTGGTTCCTGAGATTAACGTGTTCAACCGAACGAACAAAGTTCAGCCTTATACATATTATTGGTATAGATAATGTTATTTTACACATAATGTTCTCAGGAAAAAAAATAATATACCTAACCTAACCTAACATTCAACATAAAATTATTGGCTACATACACCCAATTGTAACTTATCACATTTATGGCTCATGATTTTTAGACGAATAAATAATAATAATAATTTTTATTAGCCAAGAGAGTACATATTGTATGACATTATAATGTGGTTACATATTAGTTAAAATACATATTTATGTGAATATTATGCCTAAAAAATTCATGCAACTCCAAATTATCCCAAAACAAATTAGACCATAACTATGTATGATAGATATGCTAACCTTTGCTTTATGGCAAAGTATTATTAAGCCACAATATTATTAAACTGATGAAATTTACGCGATAACGTTATACCAAACAATAATTATTATTTCTTAAAATGTTATGCCAAGAGGGGGATTTCCTTAATTTTATGTATCTATATAGTAAGGATAAAACCTACCCACTTTATGATTTGTCACTGCAGCTAAAAGGAAATTCAGTACAAACACATTTCCTATTTTAAAGCTACCACCATAATAATTATGCGGTTTATTATAGGTATAATATAAACGCGACATACCTAAAATAAACCGCATAAGGATAACTTTTACAATAATTAATACTTATTTATTATATGTGACTGTTCGAAAAACCGATCGTCAAGTGAAAAAAATATGGAAGTGCTTGCGTTTTTGAGGGATACCTAAAATATGGTCATATGCGTCATATATAGTATATATATATATATATATATATATATATATATATATATATATATATATATATATATATATATATATATAATGCATTTCTGGGATATACCGAATGCTGTTTTTTAACTACAGTAAATTGTATCATATATTTTTGAATGAAAAAGGACGGTGTCTTGTTGGTACCTACCATGTTCTATAACTGCGGTAATAATTGTGGATTCGAATTCTCTTAGATTAAGTTTATTCCGGTTTTCTACTGCAAAAATCTTAATAACAGCACATAATTTGGATTTGAACACAATTTGAGACGGCATTGGGTATAAATGTGGACTTAAAATTTATTTCTAGCATTTACCAGCGGCCTCGCTCGCGTAAATGTAGGTTGACACCCTAATCACCTAGCGATATGAAATATACTTTATTAGCTATTCATACACATAAAAATATCATAAAATCGCTCGAGCCGTTTCGGAGGAGTGCGACTACAAACACCGTGACGCGAGATTTTTATATAATTATTATGTATGTATATATATTTGGCTTTTATGGGGCATGAACTACTTCTCAGTGTGAGAACAGTTAGCGCATAAGTCAACCACGCCTGCAGACACTATACCTACATCGTAGAGAACATAATGAAGAACTTTAACGCATGTAGTTTTTACCCAAGATCTTATCCTTCACCGTTTATAATGTAACTAACATGTAGATAATACTATTTATACGCATTTTAAATTTAGATGTGCGCGTACCGTGAGATCGAAATTGGGACCTCAGCGTGGTAGTTCAATGGTGTTTCGTTCGTTGGCTATTTTTTGTAAGATATATATTTCTTCTTAGATCAAAATTGTTATCTGCTACTACGAAAAATGTATATGACGTGACAATATAGAATGGTTTATTCACGAGGTTAAGCTATATTACGCCCCTTAATATTGGACATATTTAAGTGTCACCTTGCTGTTTCACGTCGTACAAAGGTTAAAATTTTACGTTATTTCTTGAAATCAACAAAATCAAAAGCAATAACAAAATTTGCGTCTGAAATACGCACGCTGAAGTCAATTAGCACAAATAACAAGCAAAAATGTTTTGTAACATTGAAATCCTCGACTTCACGAAATATTTACCGAAAATAGCAGAAATTTTACCTTGGGATGCCTGTAAAAGCAATTTCGATACAAACACTCTACCAAAAAATCTGGAATGACATTTGCAAGGGATGCTCAGAAAAGCTATGTGTATACAGTTTTAGTTGATGGGCCGGCTCTCCGCAATGCGCTTCTACAAACAATTTCAGTCTCTGCCTTGCACAGGGGACTGTCACTCAAGCGCTCGCGCGGAACAACCCAATGATATTAGCTGCCCATTTAGTCCTGACCCCTGACTTGCTTACCTTTAACCCTTTGATGCTCGTTAGCTTAGCCAGAGTAAAGGGCGCGGCAGTTCAAGCTACATTGGACTCTCTGTTTAGTCTAAAGTCAAACTCTTTAGTTATGCTGACATTGTATTCAGATTCAATTCGCATACTCGTGTCAGTTTGGTTATCTTTCGTTTTGGTAAAGGTTGAGGATTATTTGTATGACAATAGATGAGAATAATTGGGCGCATTGTTATCGCTTCAACGTTGGAGATTGTAACAAGCGTTTTTTATTTACGAATGGAAGATATTTTATCAAAGAATATAAAAGTGCTGAAATGTTTTTGAGGACATTTCTCACGGTTTCATTTTTAAAATATTACCTTTGTTAGAGGTGCATAACAAACGATAGAAACTCTCGGAATACGTTGCAAGTGTATGTCGAATTGAGATTCGATTAGTCGTAGCGAACTTGAAACGGAGTGAGTAGTGGCGGGCTCAAACATTAATCGAATTTCGGTCTTCGCCTGGCGGACGATCAAGTGTGCGTTAGTTCACATTACGAGACCTCTCGAGTCTCACTCGATACTTGGGTTCAAGTGTTCGATATACGATATCGACTCGAGATGTCTGCTACGAGTGATTGTAGGATGTCAAGGAGTCGTAACCGAGGATCAGTGCAATACGATTCACTGCGGTCAGCACATAGGTAAAGCACTCTCTTCATTTTCGGTGCATATTGTGGTTCACTCAGTTGAAATGTGATAGCTATCCTGCAAATGTACGTCTTACGAAGCATCGGTTACCTCACATACGTACGTATGCGTACATACTATATTGAGGTAAGTTGAATATACTTTTTTTTTCTCGTCAGGTTTGACTACACTCCGCCTTACACTTAGACCACATGACTGCTTACCGGCTCTTAGAGCCGTGGCCTCCAAACCGTTATAACAGCCGAGGCGATGTTGAGGTCTCTACTTTGACGGCCTGAGGTGCTTTTTCACGTCCCGCTTAAAGGACCCAGGGTTGAAGGAAGAAGGAAACAAGTGCCTTGGCAGAGAATTCCATGCATTGATCGTTCGGATTACTTTAGAATGTACGTACACACTACGTATATTTTGGACAGTATGAAATAAAAGGTATGGTCATGTTTAAGGATCGTAAATGATAGTAAGAATGAAAATAATAATATGTTTCATTTTAGTTACATATAATATACTAATACATATTATAAAGCTGAAGAGTACAAACTCTTCAGCTTTATAATATGATTAGCGCGTTCAAACAAACAATTGTTTGTTTGTTTGAACGCGCTAATCTTAGGAACTACTGGTTCGATTTGAAAAATTATTTTAGTGTTGGATAGCCTATTTATCGAGGAAGGCTATAGGCACATCACGCTACGACCCAAGGGGGCGGCGCAGTAACGATAAACGAGGGTGAAACCGCGGGAACATCTAGTTACATATAATTTTTAAATGGTCTTTTCTAAACAACTAACATCAAGCGACGTAGTTATTGTTATTGTAACTGACTTGATAAACAAACTAAATATTATTTAGCTATTCTTAGTATAAAGAAAATAATTATTTAGTAAATAGCTTGCATGGCATTTAATTATAATTAATTAATATAAATAATTGTAAATATTTAGTATTATAATTATTTGTGTTTTTGTAATAATGTTACCTTTTTTAATACGTTTGTATATATATATATATATATATATTAGATTAATTTGTTTTAAAATTAATAATGTAAATATAATAATGTAAATGTTATATTACTAGATTAATAAATGTATAAACAACTTTAGCTTAATGAAATTAATTAATTACTACATAATCTATATATTAATACGTGAAGCGAAAACTTTGGATCCCTTTTTACGAAAATTGGGCGGACGGAGGAGTATGAAATTTGGCACAGTTGAAGTGTACATGGAGAAGGAATGATGAATCCTAATATTTATATAAAATATGCATTAGAAATACATTAAATTAATGAAAAAACACTACACGCACACAACCATGCATTTGACACACGCAGTGGAAGCGCGCAACTATGGTTACATATATCAATATATAATGACATATATCAGCAATATCTTACAAGCAAACTTTGGTCGAATTTCGAGCACTAGGCGACCGCTAGTATAATACAATAACATAAAATATCTACACAGGTGTTACTGTAACTAAAGTTATATATTCTTTGACCTTATTACTTCTTTATTGTAGTAGTATGAACAAATGTGGAGCTACATTGGTAAAGATATATTTACTTACATACATACATACATAGTCTCACGCCTGTATCCTCCCCGAAGGGGTAGGCAGAGGTGTGTGACACATCCACATTTCGCCAACTATGTTTTTGATCCCCCGTAATAGGGGGCGAGCCTATTGCCGTCTACCGGGCACATTTCCAGACTCCGTGCTGCCACTGAGAATTTCCTAACAGAAAAACCCAATAATACTTTGCCCGACCCGGGAATCGAAACCGGGACCTCGCGATCCGCAGTCGTATACACTACCACTGGACCTACGAGGCATTATTTACTTATAATTTTTATATCTACATACGAAATGCAGTAAAGAAACACTGCTTAATGAAGATTGATTTTGATATGACTACGAAACATGAAGTAGTTGAAGCAATTAACCCTTAACTGTTGTCTTGGGTTCATTGGAAGCATATTCAATTTTTAAACGTCTTTGATAATTGTCATAGTCGCTGCTACCTCCTCTGCTTATAAATACCATCCTGCAATAAGCCTAAGTATGCACAGTAGGACAGAGTTTCGCTCGCTGCTTCTAAGGCTGGCCTTAGGCTGACCCACATGTATGACCATACTGATATGGTCATACACGTGGGTCTATTGGACCGCCCACTACGAAAGTTTTTACTGTATTTATTTATTTATTTAATTTTACAATTTACATAGTACTAATGGCAAATTAAAGCAGGAGCTCCAGAAACCGAAATAATGTAATCTGAGAAAGACCCAAATTGAATTTGTCTTATATAAGAGAAAGATACTACAACCAAAGGTTTCCCGTAAAACTCAGGTCAAACGACTCTCAATATATACTACCAGCACTAGTAACTGTCTCGGACCTTTGAAACTGGGTAGGAATAAAATAATGTGATGCTCATTATGTCCGCCTTACAGGAGAACTTTATTCTCCTGTTAGGGCTTCACACTTATGCACTAATTACTCATTATTTATTTGCATGACTAATGCAAAATGTTAGACAATACCTATTATTTTCCTCACTTTAACGTTAAAGTTTTCCTTTTCAGTTCTCCTTTCATGTTTAAGTAAGGAAACTAATATTGTTTAATGCACACAACTTCAAACTGTCAATGGTGCGTGCCATGGATTTAAACCAGATATAATTTATTTTTAAATTTATTACGCAGTTAATTATACAGTGTAATATTTAGAACAATATTACAACAGATGTCAAAATTAGAAATTCTAATGGATTCAAATTTCGAATGTAGACTCATGTGCGTGCTGGTGTTGTCACGGGACAGATTATAGCAGTGCGATAAGCCGAAGCTTAACATCAGTTTGCACATAACTAGCCAATCGATCTCGTCTGATTGACAACGCGACGTGTTCCAATACTAACGACAGTACGAAAACTATGTATTTACATGATGTATTAGCGATTGATATAGTTAATTAAATTAGATGTAGACTATAAATATCGATACATAGCGTAGTGGTTTAAAGTGATTGCCTCCACACGGCCACTGGGTTTGCTGGGTTTGATGCCAGCATAAGGTAAGTGTGTTCCACAAATAGTTGTATCAAGTCTAGGTGTGATTTGAATCTGTTGTTTGAATATTTGTAAAGTCTCCCGCAAAATAAGTATTATTCCTAATGCGGAAAAAGGAAAAGAAAGATAGGTTATAATAAACGCAGTAAAATTAATGACTCGGTGATCCCGCTATTGTGAATGCAAATACTACAGATGCATGAAGTTTACGATTTTAGATTACAGCATCGACCTGATGCTGTAATCTAACATCGAAAACTGTTATTAACTTTTTCTGACAAGAAATTCTCACAAGCAGTACGGATTCTGGCACTGTGTTGGTTTTTCATTATTAACTATCAATATAAGACAAGATTTGACCCGCGGCTTCGCTCGCATAATTGTAAGTAAGGTTAGGTTAGTAACCGTACTTTTTCTGGATGAAAGGTACCTCATGTCCTTTTCTGTTCCTCTGACAAAGTGTATCGTAAATTCGTAATGATCGTTCGAGTAGTTAAGGCGTGAAAGCGTAACAAACAAACAAATTTGTAATAATGCGAATGTGAGTTTGTTGTTATTAGTTAGGATTTACGTATAATACAAAACGGGAAATAATACGATCATGTAAACCTACCTTCAGCCGCTTGATATTTCGAAGTTACAAGAGCCTTGGTCACAAGCTAACTATCGTAATATAATTAAATAAAAAATCGGAACGGGAATTAATGTGGTAAAAATGTAACTAGGTTGTCACATAATAAAACACGAATTGTATATTCGTATAATACAATGCAAAAATTTAAATAGACGCTATCAAATTAATGTATGATTGAAGTAATGCAAACTCAGCGTAATGGTATCCACAAAGACTAAAGATACTGACCTAAGATCTACTCCGCAGATGGTAAAGTACTTGCGCCACGATATTAACTTAAACGTAATTCGAGGTGTGAGCGCGTACTGTGCAGCCGAGTTTCACAAAGGTGGACTTCTAGCCAAGAGGTACCGCGTCTAAACATGGAAATATACTATACAAGCAATAAAGTGCATTGCTGGTTATATTTATCTACTAGCTGTGCCCTCGGTTTCATTCGCGTTTATGATTACTGCGCCGCCCCCTTGGGTCGTAGCGTGATGGTATATAGCCTATAGCCTTCCTCAATATATAATATTCTTATAGTGTTGGATACACTATAAGAATTTTCCAATTCGAACCAGTAGTTCCTGAGATTTATCCGAGATCCGCGTTCAACCAACCAAACAAACTCTTCAGCTTTATAGTATTAGTATAGATTAAATACATACATAGATTAGATTAGATAGAACTTTCATATTTATGTTATTAGTAGAATTATAGTGCTTTCTCTAGTATTTTCCATGCGGCCAAATGGGCAAATACGACAAATAGATTTTCTTCTTCTTTTCGTGTGGTTAGTGGCCAACCTGTTGTCAAGAGTTATTGAAACCGCCCGTAGGCCTCTGACATGGCTTAACGATTGCTGTCAATTTGACAACAACCGGGACTGATTTTTTACGTGCCCTCCGAAGCACGGAGACGCTCAGATGAAATACCACTAAGCGGTCACCCATCTATAGACTGACCGCACCCAACGTTGCTTAACCTCGCTAATCGTTTACCGATCAGTGAGTACAACTGGCTATGAGCGACAGATAGATAGATACATAGATAATACTATAATCCTACTAATATTATCTATATATGTGTGAAGTGGATACAGTGAAAAGAATAGAAAAGTTATATTAAGCTGCTTTGGGCATGTAGAAAGAATGGACGAGAAAAGACTGACTATGAAAGTTTATAAGGCTAGTTTAAATGGAACAGTCACAAGAGGAAGACTTAGGCGAACGTTTCTCGATCAGATTGGAGACGTTCCTGACAAAGGCCAGGTTAAGAGCACCTTAAACCGACGAGCGTGTATGACGAATATGATGAAAGTGAATGAAGCCAGAGAAGTGTGTTAGGATCGTAGCAAATAGAAACAGTCTCTGCCTACCCTTATGGGAAACAGGCGTGAATCTATGTATATACGAAAGATTGTGAAGATGTTTTGATGTTTGTAACTCAATCACATGTAAACTATTGAATGAATTTGCATGATGCAAACAGATATACCATGTCATAGGTTACTTTTTATTCCGCCATGCGGTCTATAGGGAGCCATTTAATATTTCCTTTATTTTCTTGGCTAATTTGTAGTTATTTTTATCCAGCTTGAAACAGGCAGAAAGCGATGTTTTTCTTTATTTATTTTATTCAGTAGGTACACACACAGACAACAGATTAGCATAATACAAATAATGGTCATAATAGTATACAATGAGTAAATCTGACACCCAGTTACATTTGTACACAACATTTGTAATATATAGTACGTACGTGTAAGTTCACATTAGCTTAAATCCCCACAATATACCCACTTTTTCTTATACTCAAATTTAAAATATTATTAGTAACTCATTTTGCAACCAATTTCGATACAGGTTTCACAAAAAAAAATCAACGGGTTGCACTCCGGGAGTGCCGGCAGAAGTGAAAACTTGATTATTAACGTTGTGCATTTTTGATATTTTGGAATGGTTAGAGAATAATTTTGCCCGAATTGCTTTAATTATCAGTATAAAAGTACTATCATTTATGTGGTAAAATACAATATTCATTTATTGCGCTATCGTACACAAACATGACAATTCTCCCTCCGTCTTACGAATTTTCGATCAGGTCACGTGTCCTGACGCGAGTTTGACAATTCTCCCTCCGTCTTACGAATTTTCGATCAGGTCACGTGTCCTGACGCGAGTTTAACATTTTTTACCCATCACAAAAAAGTGCACAACGCCGCTAAAGAAGTTTTCACTTCAAAAATCGCTTGTTTGCTATTTGCTCTTGTGTGTAAAATAATGTACACTATCAAGCATAGGCCCCTATTCTATTACCCAAAACGCCGATGATACATTTTAAAACAAATTTCTCTTTAAGCACTTCACCAATTGAATCATATTTCATATTTTCCTTTCCAAAAAACGGCAAAAGCGTCACGTTACAATAAAACGTCATTAATGCCTCATCGCATTACTTCGCGGACCACGAAAGTGACAACCGCTTATATTGCTAAATAAATATAATTAAAAGCGAAGTGTGTTCGGTACGTGACAGCGGCAGGACGTTAATGCCACCGGACTAAATAACGTTAGAGCACCCTTGTTACTGCAATTACGCCCGGCCGGTTAAAATGTCCGACCGTTTTAAAGTTTTCATCCGGATTTGACACGCGACAGGCTATAAAGCATCAATCAGCCAGACGCCGAGTTGCTTTTTTATTTTATGTTTTTTTTATAGTATTTTAATTAGTTATGTTTTTTGAACGTCGCGACGGAGTGCATTTTAATGACGGCGTGGAAATGTCACAAAGCAAAGTTATATATGTACTTAGCATTTACACAGCTTATTGGTATTTAACATACAATCGAAGGAAGCGGTTCATTAAGTAAAGGTTCATTGGTCAATAAAAAGTAGGAAAAGGTTCTTTCTAAAAATAAAGTTATCTTTAAATTAATCTTGTTTATATGGACCTTATTGTAGTTTATTTTATTTTTTGACGCTCTATACCTACTGAAGTTATTTATATTTTAGTGACAATTTATTATGATTGTATGATTGTTACATTTTCTAGTACGTTTTGGTTGTTTTGCACCAGGCAGGCTCATGGTGAAACGTCGGCAAAGTGATATTTAATAATAATAATAATAATAATTACCAAAATAATTTGCGATAGAATATTATTTTAATTAATTGCAATTAGACCATCGGGGTACGGACTCGTATCGTAGTCTAGAAATAATACTATATGTCTCAAAATAGCGAAGCTGATAGGGACGAAATTTTAAATTTTCTGAAATTTATTTGTCTTAAGGCACTACTAAGTAAGATTCTATCAAGTTTGATGCATGCATATAAAAATGATTTTACTGGTTTACCACGAGGTAAGCCAAGTACCTTTTAAGTAACAATTGGTAGAAACTTAAAATAAAAGACTTATTTTAATTGAGATTTTTAGGATCGTGAAAATTCAATGATAAATGTAAGATAGGACTTTTAAATTATATGGTCAATCACTTATTAGTCTTATCGTCTGTTCCCTAGCTTAAACTTTAGGTTCCGATCAAACGAAGGGCCGCCTAAATTAGCATAAACTAAAAGACATTGTTTTTTGCGATAGAAATTTGCAATATTAATATCACGTAACTACTAAGACTTGAAAGACAAAGTAAAAAGATGAAAAGCCTAATAACAAATTTTAATTGGCTATACGTTACTTTACAATATCAAGATAGCAATTTCCAATTATTTATAAAACAGTAATTTTGGAGAAAAAGAATGTTCTTCTTCTTCCTAGCAATTATTAACCCCAGCTTTGGCATAAGCTGGGTCCGCTTATTTCTGGTCTAACGATATTTAGCTAAATATCAGTTTTTACACGGAGCGACTGTAATCTGACCTCCGTAACCCAGAAGGATAACATCATTCTATGGTTAGACCCGTCGTCAGGATGTTTGAGGGCGCTGACTTCCCAATAACGACTGCCATAGATGTTCATGACAGCCGGGACCCACTGTTTGACGTGCTTTCCGACGCACGGGGGTGAAACACCGCTAACTTCCTAACTCCGGGCTAATTATTACGAACTTCTTGACAGAAAGTGTTAATAAATCACTACTAAGAAATTTTTAACGGAAAATCTTAGTAACGTTTTCCAAGTCCGACCCGGAAATCGAACGAGCGATCGAGTCCTCATGATCCGCAGTCATATACACTACCACTGGACCAACGATTTTCCAACGTAATAATATACCCTGCGCTCGCGAGATATGCAACGAATAAATTCAACCATATGCCAATGAAAAAGGATTAACATCCATTAATAATAAGTAAACTCACTCAATAAAGGGCTTTGCTCGGATATTTTAAAAATTTATATCGAAAGTCGGATAGTGTTTCAATGCATTGCCAAATTAATGTCCATCCGCCTATAAATACTTTAAATTGACAGGGAATAAATGAGTCAATCAGTGGACAATTATTTAAAACGTTCTACTTACCTTCATGATACATCACCATATATTTTTATAGCATTGGATATTTGGGCTTTTCATTGGTTTTTAGGTCGATGGTATTACTTCGACGTTCGACATTATGTATTAAAGATTGCGTCATGTACAACATGACGCAAGTAGTAGTAGTAAGTGTGGTTAGTTTTATGAGGATTAAAAATCTGTTAAGTATAATCTTGCTCCTAAAAGAGCACAATAAGTGGTTAAGTACTTTCACTCCACAAAAATAGAGCTTTTAAAAGGCCTTGTGTTTTATTCTTACGATGAATAGGGCCTTAGAATTTCCTTCTTAAGGACGTGTTGTATAGTCAGCGGGGACCAATGATCTATTCCTTACATTGGCAATACAGTAATTACTTTTTGTAAGATTGGGGAACCTATGGTAAAATATAGGTATAAAATAATCAAATAAAATGTAGATACGGTTTTGTAACATACAATATTGCATTTACTCTACGAATAGTAGAGTTTGCCCGCGGCCTCGCTCGCTAATCTGGATTTTGTCAATGAATTTCTATCTCTCGAGAACAATACTGTTCTTCTGGATGAAAGGTACATATGTCCTATACCCATGTCTTTTCTGTACGCCTATCAACGTCAAGTAGTAAAGGCGTGAAAGCGTAACAAATAAACTCATGTTCGCATTTATAATATTAGTAAGAATTAAAGCTATCACTAAATAGTTGACAGTAAACTTCTTACCATTGACAGCAAAGCGCGTTGATCGCTATCCAGAACCTATGGAAATTTGTACAAGTTAGAAAAGGAAGGGAAAGTACAAAAATATAACAGAAATATTGAAAATTTCTTTTCACTTGGCTAGAAAATAATCACACATTTCTTTTTAACAAAATACAACATATTTTCACTAGTCTGATGGTGTAGTGGATTAAGTGGTCGTCTCACCACTGCTACAACGCCTTGGGTTGTGGGTTTGAATCCCACACGTGCTTATAATTTGTGTAATCCATAAATAGTTGTTAGAAGTCTGGGTTTTCTTTATGTCCGCTCTTAAATGTGCAAAGAGCGTTGCTATGCAGAAATTATTCTTGTACGGCAGTTACTCTTAAATTCTTTTTTAACTCTTAGCTGGTATCGCTAGAAAAGGCAACATAAGTGGTGTCGGGGGTCAAAAGTCAACCTGATGAACTAGTAATAAAAAAAACAATTTTCAATTTTATATTTTATTTAGGAAAAAAAAATTAAAACGTAAATATTCATTCTTGCTTTGATAATCTATTATGGAGAGATATGCCACTATAATTATAATGATAATATATTTTAATTTTGACATGTTTAACTTGTCTAGTGTTTGATACAGAAAAGCAGTGATAAAAAGGTAATACATTCCCTATTTATGTATATACATTGCCGTTTATTGGTTCTATACTTAATAAGGTATGCTTTTTATTTATAAACATATTTTGCTAATTATTGTAATATCTACAAAATTTTACGCAAATTCAGCAGACTAGATACACGAACCATTTTGGTTGTATTCTAATTTATAATTTTAATTTGAATTCCTTCTTTCCTTATTTTGACAGAGCAATTAATTTTAATTAATTAGGCATTAATCGAATTATTAAAGCTTATTGTCATTGGAATCATTCCTTTTATGAAATTGTGACGTACGTGACGTGATGTCCCTTCAACATAATTAGGGCGGATCGTCCGACCAGACTGGGTTTTCAATCTTGCGGGCTACGGCACTGCAGATAGTGATACAGTACGATGTAATGTAAAATTTATTTGAGTAATTCAGGATTGTATGAAGTAATGTATAAATTAGTACAGCGCCATCTCTTGTGGTGTGCCATAAGTACTTAGTCTTAAACTTTGTTAAAGCAAAAATTAACATGCTGGATGGAGTATTATACTAATATTCATCTTGACAAGTTATGTCCAAATAAAGATGCCTGTATCCACCTTCACAATAAAAAAAGCAGACAATTTATTACCAAGTACACTTAGTGAGCGTACATCTTACAAGACTGTTTGTTTTATGATACAACAAAATACATCGCGAGCGATTCTTCAACGTGCTCCACCAATAAAGCTATGAATATTTTTACACAAGAAACACGTCAGCCGTATGCAAATTACCCGTTATAACTAGTTGTATTCAGGCCTTTAGTGGGGCATCAGTAGTGAGTGCTTCCACTTGTCCCGCCAACTTACTTCCGACTTCCCGGGATGGAACGGTAACTGAATTAAATAGTTTCCCCTTAAAACTGGGTTGTCGTAAACAATTTGCTCGACTTAGATGGACGATGGGCGATGGCTGGCGCGACGCGAATATTGCGCGACTTAATTGACATTTAATACACTTACTTACTTTCGACTTGGATTCTATGATGGTATCTTGGAAATGTGAATTTATGTTTGTTTCTTTGTCGTTTCTTCGATTCATAGGATTCAATGAAGTCTTTAGATAAAAATTACTTCTTTTGAAGAACAAAGACAGTTCTGTGTTTTGTGAAAATTATAGTAGTTATATATATAAATTTTCTGTGCTTATTTTGTAATTAAACTCCTAAACGGCTGGACCGATTTTGATGAAATTTTTTGTGTGTGTTCAAGTGGATTAGAGAATGGTTTAGATTTGGATTTTTATAATTTTCTTTTTCGTGTGTGCAGGACATCTTCTGTCGGTACAGCTAGTTAGCAACACGGGCATGTAGGCATTTGAAAATTCTATATTTATGTTATATTTTTACAAAATCAGATAATTATCAATTAAACTTACGCTTATTTCTTAAAATATAAATATCATTCATTTTATTTTATAGGTAATAAATTCATTAACATTGTAAAAACTATTTTCTAGGAACCATGGCTTGAGTTTATTTTTTAATATATTTAAAGTATTTTCGTTTTAAATTCGAAAACCTTCTAACGTTAAAGTTACAACTAGTACTATTTTATTCTGTTACTACACAAAGAAGAACCTTAATATAAGTAAAGTATCATAGAACCGAAGTATCAAAGGATGTACAGTAATCCCTCGGTTATTCTTTCCTTAGATCAAAAGTCCCCGGGGAACATAAAGCTCTTATGACTTTCCTATCATAGTTTGAATCCATTGTCCGAGCCATTAGCAAAGTTAAATCCAAGGTTTGCCATCTTCCCACAAATCACCCTTGGGAAAATGTTCAGAGGTTCAAGATAGAGAGTTCATAAGGGTAATTAAAATTAAAAAGTAATCTGTTTTGATGTTTCGCTTTGTTAGACCAGGGACTTAAGGGTAAGCTGCAATTAAGTATTTTAGGAGCTTCTGGCATTTTTAAATACGCGTTCAATTTATACAAGCAATTGTTACATTTGGTATATTTCGCGAGCATAGATTGCGTAGTGGCTTAAATAGTTAGCTCGCCGTTGCCATTATACCAAGTGTTGAGAGTTCAAATCTCACACGGTACAAGAATTTCTGTGATGCACAAGCTCTTGTTCCAAATCTAGGTGTTATTTGTTAAATGTTTGCAAAGTGCCTCGAGATACAGGAATTATTCATATAGCAGTTGTCTTTTTTAAAAGAAAGGAAATGGTAAGGGAAACATTCTTGCTGATCGCAAAGTTTAGTAACTATTTTGATAGATGACGGGTAGCATCACCGTAGTTGCTTATACAGAGGCAAAATTTAAATCACTGACTCGGGATTCATATGGTCTACTCAGATGAGCGATGACACGGTATATCGTCATCGCAAGTGCAAGTTTTGTTTTATGGATCTGTTTCCTACTTTTTTCTTAATTGTTACGATTCCCTAACAGCCGTTTTTAGCTACGCCATCGGTTTTGACCATTTTTTGATTAACTTTATGGAATATTTATATTGTCTGGCCGGCTGAGGGCAATGTACTATATAGGAAAATACGATTTGTGGTTATGACTGATAAATATGGACTTTGATTTGTACAGTCATGATTGATAGATTACGTAGGTGATCAATTGCAGTTGGTAAGCAAATTGTTTTTATGTACCTAAATACCGGTCGTAATGCTGATACGAAGAGATTAGAGTATTATCATTATCCGGATTTCATTCCATTATCGGTACGTGGTTGGTGGACCATCACGTAACTTCTTAATCGTCTATCAAATCTCAAACACGTATTGACTCATCAATAATAACATGTTACCCGCTTTGTTGCAAATTCTTTGAAGTAGCCTATATGTACCTTACATTCAATCTATCGCTGTAGGTCTATAAAATCGCTAAGATAACTAACGGTGAGACATTGTTTCGCTTTAATTATTTTTCAATGCTTGGTGTAATTTTGTGTTGCGGCGATTTTTACAAATACTAAAACAATGGATTCAAAGGACGCCTTGACTCAGAAAAACTATTTATGGATTACAAATGCTTGACAACAACGCCATCTGTGCTTTTATTGCAATATACATAACATAGAATTTGTAACTATTGCACATACATTCCAATGTATGTGCAATAGTAAGTGTGCAATACTCGGCTTCAGTGAGAGTTCAAAGTCCAGATATCTTGGTACTAATATGATTTATTGGGTTCAGCATTTAGAACTATACGAGATGTATAAAAATAAAAAAATATTAAAATCTAGATCAGATTGACATGAATTTCATATCACAGACCTTCAAATCCTGATACAAGTTTACTTGAATATAATTAACTACTTTAAGCTGATTTTATCTCAGTTTATTTTTAAAGACATCCTTTTATGTTATTTATATTTACGTTTTTCCCGTAAATACGACTGCTTTTCAACAGAAGTGATCACGGGTCAGTCAATTAATATTCACGTATACGTAAGACAATATTATGTAAGCAAGTTTCGTTTTATAACACGCTCAAAGACAGATTACTTTCTCAGAAAATGATAATACTTACACGAACTAACTTCACAACTCCAATATGTCAAACTTTAACAACATATAAATTAATTACTCGATGGGCACAAGTCTCATACTTTAAGAAGAGATAATTCGACCGCCAAAGTTCAGTAGGGACCCTTGAACTTAACCCTTCGCTAATCTGCCCACAAGAGACGACACGCGTGCTTAATCCATCAGGAGTGTACTAATAAATGATGATAAATAGTTCTGGCAGATAGCCACTGAAGGGTTAATAAAGATTCATTTTGATATAACGTGCAGTGCTCTTTTATAGAATACATTGTGTATTTATTGGTACAGTTTTTCTGCGTCAAAATTCTAACTTAATATTATAAATACTAATGTGAGTTTGTTAGTTATGCTTTCACGCCTTAACTACTTGACCGATCATCATAAAATTTCGTAAATACGCGGTTGTCAAGCGTACATAACCCTTGACTACGTGTATAAAAACAAAAGGGTACCTTTAATTTAGAAAACAAGTACTGTTCCCGGGCTAGCAAAGACGTGTGCATAATCTGGTATGCTATACAGAATATAATATTATTGCTTCACTTCTATGCTTTTGTAAAAGAGTAGGCAGATTTATGTAAGGAGTAAAACAATGCTTGTTATTTTACGTAGGCGAGTTTTTGACGTTCATCTATACATATATTTTTCTTTTTAAAGACTACTCTCGCACTAGAATAACTACAAACAGCAAACACATTAAATACTCTTTTCAGATTTATGTCCCTTATGGGGATCGAACTCATAATACTCGGCGCGGTTGCAGTGGTAAGCCGACCACTTAAACCACTACGCAATGCGTACTGTCAGTAATTTTCATTATACTGTGTTTTTGTATTATGGTTTCATATAGCTCTCTTTTATATTGTTTTATGTTTTTGAAACTAATGCAGTTATCTAGTTTTGAATGTTGAAGCTTGGTTTAATCAATACCTTTGCTGTTTAATTGTGTAGCTGCACATTGCTACTAACATATTATAGTAAGGGTAAAACCTATTAGTGCCTATTTTATTCGACAGTTGATTAAAATCTTCATGATCGGCAATATAGCGGCAGCTTACGCCACTGGATTGACGTAGTAACCTAACTGTAGAGGTGTAATTAAAAAAAAGTCTTTGAGAAAATTAATTAATAGGTATATTAGTAAGAAATGCCACACAACCTTAATATGTAATTGTCTTAGATCTCCAAGAACGCACGTAGTGTAACTTTACATCGTTTTATTTGATTTTATTTGAGGAATGATTTCGTAATGATTCAACATAATATACCTAATATCACTGCTTTCATTGTCCGTTATAATACTAATAAGCTATTCCCATATTAAAGTGGAAGTAATGATAGCATATTTTTATCAACTACACTTTACAACATAACATATAGCAAAACCAATAAACACAAAATCCAGCTCCTAAAAATGTAGCTCATGTATTTTATTTTATCAATTCGCATTGCACACCATTTCTACGCTACGAACAACACAAAATGCATCAGCGAAAAACTCTAAGCAATAAATCGTTAAAGGCATCGAGTACAATCGATACACGCAAACCTCATTGGAGTCGCGTTGTTATTCGCTGTTCGCAAACAGGGTGCTCGCATGACTGGATTTACCCGAAACACCACTTAGTCTCGTATAATTTTCAATGAGTAATGGTTGCAGTAAGGAGGTCGACCTAGGTCAACGCATTACTGGCCGGTGGAGCCGCTTCCGTCACGAACTACAATGCTGTAGAGCTGCTATGAATCCGGATGTCCACTGATAGTACTGCTTTTGATGCACCGTTTTTCATGTGCGCAAAAAGTTTGACTGTTTTATTGTGTTATACTGACTTAACACTTGTGGGTTATTTCTTTGGGGGTTAGTTACTTTACAAGCTACATTGTTCAGTATTCTAGTCGAGTTTAGATGTAATAGTAAATGTAGTGTTACTAATATTTATTTCAATTGTAAGTGTTCTTTGGGTCAGATTTTTTGGCGTTTGTATACTCCTTTGAATATAGAGAGACGGAAGAAAATTGATTGAAAATCGGTTTGAGTAAATATAAAATTACTGTAGTCCGTTGTTCAATATATTGAAATGGCGAGCGTTTTCCAGATAAAAATACTGTTTCAGAAATGTTAATAACAAAATTAAATGTAAATTCATACGACTTTATTCACCGTAAATTTCATTAATATAGTAAGGCAGTTATATTTTAAATGGATAGCATTTAAATGAATAAAATTCGTTCTGAGATTGCAATCCGAAATATTGTAATTAGGTACAAATTTATCAGTTTATATTTTGCTGCCAATTATAATTACACCTATTTCATTGTGCGATATTTAATTTAATCATTTCATTTACACAATATTGTTGGAAGTAAATGTACAATTTGGTGTTCCTGAAATGTTTATCTCTATAATTATGACATTGATTAGTATAGCTAATTCAAGTTTAAGAAAATAAATTAAATTTAGTTTACAATTAATATTCATAAACAGTTGGTATAAGGAATAACTTGCTATTGTCAGGTTAATGAAAATGTTTTATAGTGTTTTTCTTTGCCTTAAGTAACAGACAAGCCAGCGGCCCACCTGGTGATAAGTGAAAACAGTAACAACCGTCCATGGTCTTCAACTAAGTCAAGAGAGTACTCAGCTAAGTTGCTGCCTATCGTGATAGTAGTACTTTATCTCCCACGATTGAAATAAGTTATAGCGTTTGTAAATCAGCGCAGCAGAGAGTTACTTCAAAGCTTGCATTAGGTGAAATAATAGCTAAAATCTCAAGTGCTGGATGGGAAAATTTTCCGGATAAAATCTGCTAGAATGTTGAGTAGTATATTGGTAGAAAGGTGGCGATGGTAACAAGTCAAAAAATAGCTCAGACCATTCCCCGTAAAAAGACGAACGAAAAAGCAGTACAAGGAGACTGAATGGTTCACACAATGGTCCTCGATTGGACACACTAGATATGACCGTCTTTTCTAGACTATGTACCGAGTAACTATTTGTTGGTGGTTATAACGTGCATTGCCCGTGCTTTTACCTGAATACCAATGCTATGACATGCAGAATGAACAACGTCAGGGAGAGCACCAAGCTTTGCGGCATGCCAGTATTCATTTGGTTTTAGTTTCAGTGAAGCAACTATATACAACGGCTTTAATTTTCGACTATCTAGAAGCCTGGCCTGTTTTATTTGAGTGCAGGTTTTTTCGAGAATTTCAGCAGAAGGGCTCTGTACCAGACTTTGTCAAACGTCTTAGCTATATTGAAGCTTAGGGCATAAACCTTGGCCTAGCCTTTAAAGGTTAACCTTATGAATTACTTCACAGAAGTAAGCTAATGTTATAAGGTAAAGACAATAAAAATGCCAGCACATAAGTAATAGACAGAAATGCTATATTATTTTATAATAATGGAAAAACACTTTTACTGAGTACGCACAGTACAGTTACTTAGTACTCATACTGTCATCATTTCTTATGATAACTCGAACGTCATATGTTTATTGTGACTTATACAGAATGTTACTAACCAAAAACGTCTTATATACATAGAAATATTTTGTATTACTGGAAAGGTACAAAATGCATCTGTAATAACTTCTTAATCTCATTCGATTTTAACTCTGTCTGTTTTCGTTTTACAAATGTCATTCAGCTACCGTTGTTGATAAAACATTTTTGACCATTATCACCAATTTCTATTTGAACTCCAAAGCATAGGCTTTGGAGTTCAAATAGATATCTAGATAGCTTGTGATTTATTAACCCAATCTCGAAACAGAATATATAATAAGAAGAATATGAAGAAATTATTTATGCACACAATCACGAAAACATAAAAAAATATTAAGGCAAAATATTTATTGAAATGAGTATGAGTTACTTTATGAATACAGGTATACAATGCTATGACCAAATACTAAATTTAAAGCAGTTATAGCCTCACGATTAATAAAAAACAACATTGACTCCATAGCTGTCTAGTTCGTCACTTCCTGCACAAGGGCGTCCACAGATCGGTCACGCTTATCTCGCATTGTAAACATGTACGGTGACGCTTAGTCAGATGGGCACCCGCAGATAGGGCGGTTTTACTTGGGGATGATGTCCACAGTCAGTTGCTATAGATTGATATCTAACGGAAATGTCGACACTAAGATGTTGTATAGCTATTTGTAGATATCAACTATAATTCCTATAGTTATATTGACTCAACCGTTTTTATGGTATCATGGACGTATTCTCTTATTTATCTGCCCATATTGAAATTAAACTACTATATACGGATTTTATCGCGTTGTTTTATATACTTAGTAGTTTAATTTCAATGAATAACATTGGCGTAAACAGAAGATATATATATATCTGCCCATAGTTTTGTTGATTGCTTTAGTTGGATAAGGAAAGTGATTGCGACCACTATGCATGAGGCTTCCGTTGCGAATCCCAGATTAAGCAAAGTGTTTTTTGTCAAGGAATTATTGTCAAGCAACACGGAGTTTGGAACTGTGCCTTGTATATGACTCTAGGCTTGCCCTCTATTACGTGGGCCCTTAAACTATAATAATAATAATGTTCTTCAGACCGAATGTCGGTGACAGCTGCCAACCTTGACGGAGACTGGCCATCTGCGCAGGAGATATTATAGTGTACAAGCTTGTGCGCAAACATAAGTGCACTCTCTGTGCCCTAACCAACAACCCGGAGAGAGATCAGGCACAGGATCAACGGCTTTATGTGCTTTCGGAAGCACGGGAGTGCAACACCGCCAATTTTCTAACTTCGGGCTGCTATTGAGATTTCTTAACAGAAAAACCCAATAACATTTTTGTTGGTCCGATCCGGGATTCGAACCCGAGACCTCATGCACAGCAGCCGCATTCACTACCGCTGCGCCATGGAGGCAGTTAAGTAAAACTATAACTAGTGTAAGTGTACCACACGTCTGTTTTCCTTTCAGGGACACAGGCCAAAGACTATTAATAAAACAATAGACACAAACAAACTCGCAACAATTATGTGCATAGTCCACACACATTTGTTTCGTATGGAGAATAAAGCTACGGCATTTAACGGACAAAGTTGTATTTTTTGTTACCAAATAGGCTTAAATATCGTTGGTGTAAAATTTTAATAACACAGTGTGCTTAAACTCAATTTTCGTTCTATCTGACGTTTGGGAATCATTTTGGACCGACATCCATCCAAATAAGTATGAGACTAGCTATGTTTATAATAATAATAATATTCTATCACATACAAACAACACCACCTAGCCCAAACTAAGCAGAGCTTGTACTATGGGTAGGTACTAGACAATGGATAAACATACATATATACTTTTTTTTGTAAATACATACATATTATACATAGAAACACACAGACCAAGACAAGCATCCAAGTCCATGCACACAAATGTTTGACTTGTGCGGGAATCGAACCCGCGACCTCAGGCGTAGCAGTCGGTTACACTAACCACTACGCCATCGAGGCCGCCAAATAATAATACAAACAAACTCGCAACAATTATTAGACATTTGTTTCGTATGGAGAATAAAGTTGTGGCATTTGACGGCCAAAGTTGTATTTCTTTTTTACCAATAGCCTTAAATATCGTTTGTATAAAATTTTGATACAGTGTGCTTTTCGTTCTACCTGACGTTTAGGAATCATTTTGGACCTACATATATCCAAATAAGTATGAGAGTAGCTATGTATATGTGTAGCTCTATATATGACCAGTTATAATTAAATCCCATATCATATAGGTTTGTCCCAATAGCGCGTTCTAGTTGCGATAAATGCGACACATGTTGTAATGACAGATAATTTCTTCCCTTTGGATGTATGTGTTCGTGATACACATAATTATTCCGTTTGTAACTAGCATACACAAAGTGCATATACATTGTCTCCTTGATTGCGTGTATTTCCAATTTTGATTCGTGCATGTTAAACCTCCGCGGTACGACTATTATACTTAGTCTGAGATTACTTTTCTCTTCTCTTGTAGACACAAATAGTGTATTTGGTTCCATTTTATTTTGTCACTAAATTTTGCCCGCAGATTTGCTCGCGTAAGTAGTAGTTAGATTAGTAACAGTACTTTTTAAAAAAGTACCCTATGCCCTTTTCTGTTTTTCTGACAACGTGTATTATGCGAATTTTCAAGATGATCGGTCGAGTAGTTAAGGCGTGAAAGCGTAACAAACAAACATACATTCAAATTTATAATATTAGTTAGGCTTTTAATCAATGAGTAACGTTGTCTAAAATCTAAAAAGAAAATATTTTTTGAAATTGACTCTATAATAAAAAAGACAGAACAGGTAATTGTCTCTGCCATTTGACACTTACTTCCTTTCAAGAAGGGGTTTCTTGAAAAGCAGTGTCAATGGACAGTGCAAAATAAAAAAGTACGTACGATAGTATTTTGTGACGTAAACACTATTTAAATACAGGCGTGCGAGGCAGATGGCAAACTGCTCCCACTATGATCATATTTAACAAAACCGAAATTTAGAATATGAATTGCACCTTCATTTTGCAACCAATTTCGATGCAGGTTTTACAAATAGTTTTCTATTGAACGGCGTTTGCTGTTACTTATATAATAACCAGTTTATGTTACTCTTGTTATGCAACCCTGCCTATACCCAACAGGGTATAGGCAGGGTTGCAAATAACAATAAAATAATAAACAGCACTTATTAGCAACAGCTAATAAGTGCTGTTTATTATTTTTTTAACCCACTTTACACTCATCTAGTTATTGTTTTACTCAACTATTTATTGTTTTGTATCTCTTCTAATGACATTGATAATTACCTAAAAAAAAGTATAATTACGTACAAAAAAAAAAGATAAGCAACTACCACCTTGTTCAGAAAATAGTACAATCGTATCTATCGATCTGTGTTAGAAAGTTCTTAGCATTTCTCAATTCACAAAAACTTGCGCCAAATTCAACTCCTTCCTATCTAAAACTAAAACAGAGAGTAGCTTTCAAAATACGTGGCTTTCTGGCATACACCACAATATTCGTTGAGTGAAAATAAATAAAACAATCCATTGTCTTTAAATGCACGAGAATAAAGGAAGTTAATGTACAAAGCTGTAGTGAAAATCCCGGCTCATGTTGGTGTACTAGTCTATACTCTCTAATCTCTACTGTTTCAATTGCATGTGGTGTTTGTTATGAACCGCAGGCGTTTTGTTCAAACAGAACAGTTGTTACGACTGTTTGTGTTTACATTTTAGTTGAGCAGCTAGATGGTAGCTTATTCTTTTTATTTGGAAGTTTGCTCTTTAATCAGGCGGATTTCGGTTTCTCGTATTAACGCAAGATACTTTGTATCCATACGGGATAAAATGTATCCTTTGCTTTGCCATGGGATTTACGCGGGACTCGCTAGCTAGAATTTCATACATTTTCCTGTTGGCTATAGCGAGGAGTAGGTATACGGTGCAACCTGTGGGGGAATTTAAAAACATCGAGTTCTTAGTCGCCTCGTCAATAATGCTTGTAGTACCTATAGTATCTAATATGGTTTGGTCTAGGATAAACATTACATGATTTTTTTTAACTGTTTTCTCCAATCGTGTAATTAGAATTTAATTCTTAAATTGCGACGCTCAATAGTTTAGAATCAGTATTACTTAGATGTAAATAGGTAGCTGCTTTCTACTAAAGCTAGGTAGAAATTATAATTATATTCTTTTAATGAATTAAAAGACACAAGGAACACCCAGACTCAGGTATGTGTGTACTATATGTGTTATAATTTTGTTTTAAATGTCTCCCGTGAAACAGTGCTTGTTTCTACTACGTGAGTTGGATATTTTCTTTTTATAATAGATAATGTACATTCTAGCAAGCTTTAGTAAAAAGCAGCCATCTTATAACATCTAAGTAATACTGATTCTATATTATTGAGCATCTCAATTTAATAATTAAATACTAATAATTATGTTATTGTATGTATTGTCTTTGGGGTAGGGCTATGTCCAGCAGTGGACTATTATAGCCTGATGATGATGATGTATTGTGATAAAACCTACCTTACATTTAAATTGTCCAACACAATGTCTTAAATATAAAAATGTAAAGTTGGGAGAGCTGTGGTGTCTGTCACACAGTTTATACTAGTTCAGACACCATAGTACACTCTATCTTTAAATTTTAAATTAAATATGCACAGTTTTTATTTGTTACTCGTTTTGTGTGCAAATAAAAGTTTTTATTATTATTAATTAGAACAATCATCTACACATTCTAAACTTTACACAAATTATTGTCCCGTGTGAGAAACTGAAGCAAATAGGATTACCCAGGCGAAGCTGTCACCTTGCCGCGTATATGCCTAGTGCAAACAATGTGCGTTGATGATTATTCGTGATTATTACTATCGTATGCCAATGTGATGCCAAGCGTGAATACAATATTGTAGCCACTGTTAAATATAAATAAATTTTAATCCCCACAACGACATACGGTCTACCATCAAGGGTGAATTTATTGACAAAATAAGGGTTATCATTGTTAAATGATTTATTGAAAATCGAACGATGTATGAAGAATCATCTTCGCTTATAATTTAAGCCGCCTCTTGGGGGTAATGCACAACACATAGCACTCACGCGCTGCGATTGTTCTTTTCTGGCGAGGAATTAGCAAACATTTCCAAATGCTTTTTAATACCGCACTCAGAATATCTTAACAGATTATGTATGGATGCTTTTAGCCCCATGCAATGATATATGGCACATGCAAATAGAGACCTGCGAGAGGTGCGCCATGTTTTTGATGGCTTTGCTAGGTCGGTTTTGTGCGTAATCGTTTATTTTCGCCTGCTAGAAGGCATAACTACGGGGAAACCCGATCCGGGTCTCCGTTTTCATGAGACCCGTGTTACCCCTAGCCGCTCACACCGGTGTTGCCGCTTGCTGCTTTTTAGGCCTGTATGCCTATGGCGACTATTCAGGTGGCCCATAAACCTAGTAAGTCGGCGGGTCACCGTCTGCCATTCCGACTTTGTACTGGGACAGTATATGAGGCAGACGCCGTTTTTTACCTATAGTTAGCATTTTATCAAACCATTAAACACCCATACCCATAGACCAGAATAATTAGATTACATATGTAGCAATAATCTCTTACGCCTGCCGCGGCTAGTGTCTCGGTAAGTGTCTCATCTCACTTTAAACTAAAACTCTCGAAGGGCCTCTGCATGTTGGATCCATGTCCCCGTGTAAGCCTCCCAAAGGGCCGGGTATTTTCCTAACGTATTTGGGAAATACCCGTGAAAGAGAAACAAATAATAATAATAATATTCTATCACATACATACAACACCATCTAGCCCAAATTAGGCAGAGCTTGTACTATGGGTACTAGACAATGGATAAACATACATAACCTTTCTTTTTGTAAATACATACATTTTAAAAGTATCATAATTTTTATCAATATCAGTCAGTTCGCATGAAAATACGAAGGTAAATAACGTGTGACTCGCTAGTATCAAAGTGCGGACAAATATATTTCATGTTGCTTTTTTGTTTCTTGGTGCTGCCAGTCTTTTAATAGTCACCAAAATCATATACCTATATAAAATCATATACCTATATAAAATCATATACCTATATAAAATCATATACCTATATAAAATTCGGGCTTACATACTAATAACAGTACAGTGACAATTTCATCCCAAGCTTCCAAAGTTAAAGAATGATAGAATATCTGATTAATCTCGTATGCAAATTAAGTTAGAAAACAAAACGTTATCTATCTTCACAGTGAGTGGGACTCGGCATCCTTTGGCTGCCACGCTTGGATAATATAAAGTAATTTGTTTTGCTTTATCTTGTACATATTTCTAGATTACAGTTTATTTAAGTAATTTACTAGTTGAATACTGAGTCGCTATTGTCTCTTAATCTAACGTTTGCGGGTTAATAATGAATTCTATTATGCAGTCTATTTATTGTATTGTTGAGCAAGTGCAATCAAGGCATGCTCAACATTTATCTATACGTCTATACAAATTAATAAAATTGAAGTATCTGTTTGTAATGTCAAAAGAACAGCTTTTTACTAAATGCATATGAAAGTATATACAAGGTACTTACAAGACAAAACAATATTTAAAATTTTTGTCTGTCTGTTTGTTCCGGATAAACGTTCTCTAAAACGGCTGGACCGATTTTGACGGGGCTTTCACTGACAGATTGCTTATGTTATAAGGAATATTTTAGGCTACTTATATTTTAGAAAGAACATAGCATTCCGCGAAAAATAAATTATAACTTGTTGTTAAATTCAACGCATACGAAGTCGCGCGCTAGTAAATAATAAAACAGACGCCTGCTTGTATATTCCCAAAATGATAGGCATATTTTAAAGATAGTTATATTTTAAACTTTGATATTATAAACACGAGCCTATTGCGGTGTACTGGGCACTTTAACGGGTTTTATTAATTAAATTCTTAGTTATTGAGAATTGTCTTCTTAAAACCCAAAAGCACTTTGTCCGACTTTGGCATCAGACCCGAGACTGCATGATTCCACGAAAATTTATACCTCGAGAGTCATAAAATAGTTGAATTAGAAACAGATGTTGTGAATGTAACGGGTACATACCTTACAATGTAATAACTTATATGTAGAGGTCACGACGATGATAAAATAAAGGAGCTGCTTTTGCTATCAAATGTTCTTATAATTTTGTTACGAGATTAGGTATTTACAGATTATTTTAATAATATATAGCTTTTACTCGCGGCTTTGCGTGAAAGTAGGTTAGGCTATTTTAGTAACAGTACTTTATATAAAATGAAATATATCCTATGTAACTCGGTGATAATATAGCTTTCTAATGGTTGGGCACGCCACGATCGTGGCGGTAAGTCCCGTTTATGAGGAGTGGCTGGAGAGGCGGCATGGCGCCCTCACCTTCCGGCTGACACAGGTAATGACTGGTGACGGTTGTTTTGGCCAGTTCCTGTGTCGCATAGGCCGGTAGGCGACGCCCGGATGTCATCACTGAGGCGACTGCCACGATGTTGTTGTGGATACGGCGCTGCACACTTTGGCGGATTGCCCCGCCTGGGCATCGCAGCGCCGTAAGATGATCGCGGCAGTCGGGCTGGTTGCTCTCTCACGCCCGGCTATGGTTAAGTCTATGGTCCGGAGTGAGAGATCGTGGAACGCCGTCACCTCCTTCTGTGAGGAAGTGATTTCCGTCAAGGAGGCGGCGGAGCGGGAGAGGGAGCGCTTAAACCCTCTCCCCAACTGCAGAACCGAGCGCCGGAGGGCGCGAGATGACCTCCAGCCACCCTGAAATTTGACCTGGGGGTGGTGGGCTGCGTGGGCCTGCTCGCCACCCGATCAGCACCAGGTCCGAGAGGCGGCGTGCGTGTTCCCACGTGCGTCTCTGTCTGTGTCGTGTCTTAGTCCCCCCCTAGGAGGACGGTGGAGGATGTATTTTTTAAGAATTTAAGAACGTGGTAGGTATAGCCAGTATTACCGGCGTATCTTTTCCCCGGTGAGCCCGACATAACCTCTCCGTCGCCCTGCGGAGAGGTATGCGCCAAAGCATACACCCAGGCGAAAAAAAAAATGGCAATAGAATTTCTAAAATAAGGCTTAGACGTTTCTTTTTTTTTTTTTTTATTTATTTTGCTCGTCGATATGACCACACTCCACCTGATGGTAAGCAGTCGTGTAGTCTAAGAGCAGTGGCCTCCACATCGCCCCCACAGTAGCCGAGGCGATGTTGAGGTCTCTACTTTGACGGCCTGAGAAGATGCTTTTTCACGCCCCGCTTAAAGAACCCAGGATTGAAGGAAGAAGGAAACACGTGCCTTGGCAGAGAATTCCATGCCTTGGTCGTTCGGCAGAGATATGAGGACCCAAACTTTTTGGTACGCGCTCTAATCGACTCTACCGTGTAAGGATGGCATCTGAGCCCAGCACGCGTTATTCTGGATAGGAAAGGGGAGGGCGGGATAAGGTGGAATAACTCTTCAGAGCACTCCCCGTGGTATATTCTGTAGAAACATGCCAATGAGGCAATGTCCCTACGGAGTTGCAGAGGTTCCAGTGAACTCGTGACCTCTGGATCTCCGATGATACGGACAGCCCGCCGCTGTAACCGGTCGAGAGCGTCCAGCAAGTACTGCGCGGAGCCATCCCAAAGATGAGAACAGTACTCCACGCAAGGGCGCACTTGTGCCTTATACAATAGGCACAGTTGCCCAGGCGTGAAGAACCGCCTCACCCTGTTCAGAACTCCGAGTTTTCGCGAAGCTTGCTTAATGACGCTCTCGATATAGGTTTTCTGATTAAGGGAGCGGCAAAGATCCATACCTAAGAGTTAAATCCTTACAAACAGCAATCAAATCTTTCCTCTTTATAATATTAGTGTAGGTATAGACAATTAAATTCTATGGTGAACGGGATTATACCTACCTTAACAAAATTAAGACTGTTTGATTTTTGTTTGAACGTGCTAATCTCTGGAACTACAAGTCGGATGAAAAATTATGTTTGCATTCCATAGCTAAATTTTTGAGGAAGATCGCTAGCATCACGCTACGAGTCACAGAAGCGGAGCATTTAGAAACGTGGATGAAACCGCGGAGGACAGCTGTTAGGAAAATGCTTTATAAATTGGATGCACTTTTGTCACTATGTATTTTATATTTAAACACACTATATTCATAAATCTTTGAAACTAAATGCATATCCATACACATGCAACGGCACTAAATCCACCAAAATTATACTCTGTATCCACCAGTGCAGTGCTTATTTCGAAGTAACTGGTTTCATAATCTGTCCATTCAAACAATTGTATCCAAATTGTATCCCGCATAATATCAGTGAGATGAGGTTTCTAGTTTATATTTACAACACTCGCGAGAGAGTGGTTTATTGTTTGGTAGTCTCGCTTACAATGTATCAACTATACTAATATCTTTACAATTTTTATTTCTTTTTATTGCCATTGGCGGCAGATGAGCGAGCGGCCCACCTGATGGGAAGTGTTAATCGCTGCTCATGGACTTCAGCAATGTCAGGGCACAGCAAAGCCGCTGCCTACCGTGACAGAATGTCAAATAATAACTTCAATTACCATGTTTTTTCTACAAGTGTAGTAGACAGTTAATATCTAAAATACTTTCAATTGCTATTTGTAAATTGTTTGCTGAAATGACAGTTCTACTGTATCAATATAGTCGTACAATAACCTATTGATTCGCAACGGCACACCGTTGGCTAGACACAATAGATTTTATGCCTGGTATTCTAAGACTTGACAAATTATTTCGTGTTGATATAATTAAGTTTTTTATAGAAGAAGAACTGAGAACAGGACGCTTAAGAATAATAATAATGTATCAAAGAGGATTACAAATAATCCGTTTGTTGATGTTTTATCCCGTTTATGAATTTAAATCATAATCTGTATTAGCCATAATCTTCATCGTATTTGTGGGTTATTTTAGGAAAGTTATAATAATAATACGTTTATTTCGGACGAAGTCCATGGAGTGTTAGTAACAGATACTAATGTTAGTAGACAATGAGTGATATGCATGATTAAATCACAGCATGTAGCTGCATCCATCTTCGCACCATCGGGGTCTCCCACCGATCCGCGAACACACTCAGGATGGTGTTGGTGCCGCCGAGGAGGCGTGCCATCAAGCGCACCTTTTTCTCATGATAGCGACGAAGCCGTCAGTATATGTCTCTGCAAACATCCCTGACGCACTGCACCTCCATGGCAACCCCAATAGCAACCTGAGTGCGTTATTGTACTGGACACGAGGTCGCTGTATAATTGACCCAGAGGCTGCATGTATAAAATGTTTGACAGTATGCTTTGAATAAAGTCAGTTTTACTGCATTTGTACATTTTGCAAACCTGCGGGCCAGCATGTTACAACCGACAGCCAGTGATCTACGTTCCCTGTCTATATCAAGATTATCCTTTAAGTCTTCGGTAACCTAGTAACCCAAGTATTTAAACCTGTACACCATACACAGGGGCTTCCCGAATAGTGAAACATTAGGTCTTATTCCGTGATTTAAAAGCCATTAGTTCACTCTTCTTGACGTTATACTTCAGCCCATGAGTCACCGCATAATACTCACATATCGAAAGCAATCACCTCAGTGCTATAACACACAACAGACTCAAAGAACACCCAAACTATTTGTCAATCGCACATTTTTTAGACCTGTATTGAACCTCTCGAATATGCATTTAAACATAAAGTTATAAGTTTTAATTATTTGCCCTTTCTAAAATGTAAATCTATACTTGCATAAGTTAAATACTACAAAAATCTTTTATTTGCCTTAAATAGGCAATAAATTACACATACATATATTCCCAAAATCACGTCGACAATTCCAATCGTGGAGTAATGCGGTGTGAATGTTGCAATGACATTGATACAGGGTGCGTCGCGCGGTGGCACGCAGGCGGCCGTGCGGTCGACACATGCATCGCTCAGCGACCGCAAATGTAACCGGACACCTGTCTGAATACGTCTTGCGTGCCTTACTGCACGGCATTGCAGCGGTTGGATGCTTAAATGATGATAGCTGTGGTCTGTTACTACGCTGACGCTGTTCATACTCACAAGAATTTTGCAAAATGTCACAGGAATTGCCTTACATTTACGCAAAGAAACATATGGGAATTAAAATATTTTATACGGATTGTACCTACATTAGAAAAGTTGGTTGGGAAACACCACCGGCTTGGAATCCAGTGATACATTTGCTTATGCCTAAAAGAACAAAATATATCCAGATGAGTTCAAACTATAATAATCAAGTAAGCATTTATGATGTACTTTGAACTCATTCACTGTAAATAAATGATACCTACTTTTTCTTGTATGAAATTTATTTTTTGCAGAAATGCTAATAACATTGTTTTAGTTTACGCGAATGGTCTACATTGAAATTAACCCACGATACGGTTTTTACCGTAGTTGTACTACTTGTAACTATTGTCAAAACTACTTCATTTACACTTCCTCAGACGTGTGAAGATGGCGGTTGAAATAACAAGATAATGTGACAACCACTATCTATCGACATGGTTACAGGAACAGAACCTGTGACCATGTCCTGAACTGTGGGCCACAGTATGTTGTGAAGAATAATAATTATTTGCTATATAAGTTACCATAATTACATATTTTTTATTAGCCTATTTCAACTGAATAACACCACTACGTCACTCTTGAGGCGAGTTCAATTAACAGTTGAAAAATAAAATGATACCACACCATTTGCTAACTTATCTCTTAAGAGAAATAAACTTAACCTAGAATCGAGGCCGTCGACGCATTTTTATTTAGTTGAGAGAAATTATGAAAGGAATAACGGTTGCTTTAAACTCACAGAAGCTAAGTAAATTATCTGTTTGAGGGCCTCCTAGAAAACACTAAGGAGCTTTCAAATACTAAATTCAAAGTACTCAACAACTAAAATGCTTCTTTTCAAACTAAGTATTAAGTTTCATTATTTTATCTCACTAAAGGATTTTGAAAAGCGGCTTGACTGACTTGGACTTCGTTTATTTGTAAGTTACCTAAAAGCTATTGATGCCTTCTTTAAATGTGAACTGACTAAATATTAGATGAACGTGCAATTTTGTGAATCCACGGACCAAAGTATTGTAACAAGTTTTTGTATTTTCAACACTTGTATTTTCAAAGCAAAATATTTAATATTTAAATATTATGCTTCGAAAATAATTAATTAATTATTCTACCGAAGCAAAGAATTACAACTTTGACGAATCCATGTTGTGGCTTTATACTACTACCACTAACCCTACCCAATCGTTCTTCTTTATTGACACGAAATCGACCTAATAACAGCATCATGTAGTAATATTTAGGACATTAGTGCCTTTATTCTTATTAGACACTTAGCTACGTATACATAAATGTTTTACGGACATCAATGGTTTTCATATAGACTCAAGCTCACGGCGCGGGTACTTGCCAACAATTACCTACAACAGAGCTTTTTAAAGACAATGAAATCCTAAACGTACACATTCGTGCAGAACCGCAAATCAGAATATTTCGTTTTCATGTCGAAAATACTTCTTTAATATCTTGACAAATGTGGTTTAGGTGAAATCTAGCATATACCCATTATTCAGTGAAAATAAAAACCAGAATGTGCAAAATATATGACGTTGCTGTGTCCCGAGTATTTATTTATATTGCAATTATATTGCAAGTGCAAAAGTTGTGTCTGTTGGTTACTTCTGAACCAATTTAACTTTGGCGCTGAAAAACGTTGTTAAAGAACTAAGCATAGTTTTGTCATTTAATCACGGAAGCAAAGTCATAAGATGACGAGTGATATACAGCGTGTAACAGAAATGTGCGGTCACATATTTTATATAGCTCCTTTACAATGAAAAACCGCAGCAAATAAATCCGTATAGATTATTCTCACTGAAATATAGCATTTTATTTTTTATCGACATATCAATATCAGCACATTCTATTCGATACTAATAACTAAATCAGTGACCTCTGTGAACCCCAAAATAGCCAGGTGCAATTTGGACAGTGATTTAAAGCGTTTATTTTAATGTTTAAATAGTAAATATATAAAATCACACGTATGTATGTATGTAAGTTATTTTTCTGATATATATTACAGCCCTAAAATATGATCACACATTTCTGTAGCACGCTGTAGTATGCTACAGCGTGTAACTACTTAACAGAAATACATCTTTAGACTAGAAAAGCCTCGGTGGTGCAGTGTTAGCGAATGCAACTACTGCAGGTACATGAGGTTTCGGGTTCGACACTTGGGTTGGGTAGTGTTCTTATATTTCCTTTCAAGAGTTTTCCTTTGTGTCTGGTAGATTGCAACAGGCTCGCTTTCTATTACGTGGGACGTAAAGCAAAGCTGATATAATGTGTTTGTAATAAACCTCCACTTGTGCCTTCGGGGATATATAATTTAAGGTTTCTAATAATTAAATATAACATAATATACTATGAGACAACTCTTATGCGAAAATCCTATTGGTTCCAATTTTAGAAAATGCCATATTCTTTGTCATAAATTGAAGCTATCAGCAAAATTGCAGCTTTCTAGCTCCAAGGGTTTCGGTTAGGTGTTGATGAGCCAATAAGTGAGACTTCTCTACTAAATTTATAAAATTACCTACCTGCTTGTCATAGTTCTCAAGTGTAACATATATGTACGTTAAAATCCAAACATGTTCAATAATTCACCATACATTATGTGTAGATAGCTGATCAATAGTTATAGTACTGAGTGGATTGCCTTAACCATGAGCAACACCACTGTAATGCACGGAATGGGACGTTGGGCTCAATTCGACTGTGACGAGGATTTCCAATAGCCATCTTGTGTGAATCTGTTGATATATATATGTTCATTATGTTTACGTAGCATAATATTATGTTCATATATTGTATAGCGTCGTGCGAAGAGTGACAAAATATATTGTCGTATAAAAAGTTGTTACATGCATACGTTTTTCGGATGAGAAGGCAGAGATCTTATTTTATAATATAATACTTGGATTACTTCATAATACTTAATTTGCCTCCCGGTAGGTTTTTTTATGTTTGGGGTAGATCTTGAGGCGCCGAATTTGATTTATAGGTTAGCAGCACGGAGCTAGCAATAGGTATGCTTCCGTTACATACGACCACACTGTATAAAATATGTGTAAGCGTGATTTTATGCCTGTCAGTCATTATTTCATCTAAAATAATTATGTTCTATTCTTAAACCAAAAATGCCTAAGCGATCAGGCCATTGCGTTGTAGTACTAAATACAACACAAAATGTCTACTAGAATACCTAATAGATAAGTTAAATACCTATTCTTCACCTAAGGAACAAAGACATAGATATTTGTTCCTTGTAATAATAGCAAAAGGATTTTTTTCTAACTGTCGAATTATTCCCCGTGGTCGTCGGTAGCGTAAATTTTATTTCCATATTTATGGGCTCTCTAATTTTACGTCCAAGAGAAAAGGGTTAGATTATTAGAAGATTCCTTTTTTGAATAATTTGATACCTGTAAATTCTTGTGAGATATAAAAAATATATTTAGTAATGGTGATAAAAGCACCTTTCTAGTATGTCGAGGTCTACCGAACACTGTTACGTACCGAGCAGCGTAACAATTTGCTCCTTGTCAACAGTTAGTGTGTAGGAACAAGTATAACCGCCGATTTATTGTCTATATTGATTTAAAATAATTGGTTAAAGAAAATATTCCCTATAGGCTTCTCGTAATAAAATATGTATATTTTATTTTAAATATACATATTTTATTCCGATCTAGTCTAACAAACGGTATCTTATCTTTATCTTATCTTATGTGGGGGCCAGTCAGTGCAGACTGGCGACACTTCGACCCAGTGGGATCTTTTGTGTCGACACTCTCCCAATAACGACTGCCATTGACGTTCATGGCAGCCGACCAACGGCTTAACGTGCTTTCCGAGGCACGGAGCAGGCGATAATTGTCAATCAATACGCACATAATTTCGAAAAGTCATATAACTTCCGAAAGTCAGAGGTGCGCGACGTGGGTTCGAACCCGAGACCCTCTGCATTGCAGTCTGTTGGTCTGCCCACTGAGCTATCGCTGCTCTAACAAACGGTAAATCTAAACTGAAATGACATTTAAGTTTACATTAATTGTTTAGTTTTAAATAAGGGAATATAATTTGTGATATTAATTATGTCACTAAGACTAGATCGATATCGATCGGAACTTTTTATTACCAAAATAAGTCCTCAATTTAAAAATTATAAAGTTGCGGAAAGATTCTTAGAAACGAAATGGCAAGAAGACAGCCATAGAGATTCCAGTATTTTATGTAGTCTAAATATAGCTGATGAAATTTCGGTGTGCAAGACAAAGCTTCGAAGTGTGAGAATATACTGATGCGAACACTTTTAAAGGTTTTCTAACATAATATAACGTAGGTATTACGTTAAGTTAAATTTTGTTTCGGTACTATCAATTTGTACTCAAACTTATGTAGGCCTCTATTTAAAATAAAAGAAGAAACCCTACACCGTTTATTATCCGATCATCAAAACCTTTGAAAGTATATTAGCTGCATTTACGCCACGAAAATTAGCAAAATTAAGCCCAAAAAATATTACTGCAACGCTTCGAAATTTGCATTTGCCCGCTTTTAGGTAACAAAACACTTTAACGTATAGAACTTTGTATGCAAGCAAAGCCGAGGGAATGTAATAAACTTATTTTTTTAGTTTCATAATGAAATTGTTGGTTTATAGCAGTGGTATTAGCCAAAACAGGTTTTAATTTTTCCTTCTTCGTCTAAAGTTAATTATGTAAGCTAATTAAGTAGATTGTAGTATCGTTTACCGACGTTTGAATAAAATTATATTAAAGGAACACTTTATGTTTTAAGCGTATTTTATGTTCGTAATCCAACTTGTACGGTAATCATTCTTGTATTTTATATCTGAAGTAATATTGTGGGTACTTCTTTGAAACCTTATGGTTAGACATTGACAATTTGACTGCACTGATGGCCTAGTGGTTACTGTGGACCACTTAGGTCGCCTCGCCGCTGGCAGTGTGCCGATTGTTGTGGGTTCGATCCCCACACGGGAGAAAAGATTTTGTGATCCTCAAATAATTGAGCCGAGTCTGAGTTTGTGTCCCCTGTTGGAATGTTTATAAAGTCCCCCGTGACACAGACATTAAACCTAGTGCAGGCGTTGTCTTTTATTTCATTGACGTAGAAATATATTAAGAAAAAGGAAATTTAGTTGCATTGTCGTTAACTTTCGCTTAGGCATCGAACTGTTGTTTGATGCCCTCTGAATACCTATTGGTACTATTACTATTATTGGTATAAGCGAAAGTCATTGTTCTGAAGCTATGAGATTCTATGTGCCCATGGCTTCGATCTGTTAAACCCTTAACGCACGGTTATTGTAATAACTATTTGTTAGGAATAAACCTGCATCAAGGTGTGTGACATAATTATAGTGTAATTTAAACAAAAGCGTTATAAAACGGTATACATTTGTTAAGGCTGTATGGTAGCATATACGTGGTCACTAATTAGCTACCAGCGTTCCTAAAATGAAATAATACTTCTTAATTCTATGCCTGAATACGTATATTGACGAGTAAAGTGCATAGAGGCTAAAGCGATATTTATGGGGAGCTTACTTTTACATATATTATTTGCCTGACAGAAGTATGCGTTCAAAATTGGTTACACTAATATTATACTATTCGGGCGGATACTTAAAATGGTGTTTATAGATAAAATTATTGGCCAATCGTTGCGCGGCGATAGATTAAGGTTCTTAAAGACTTTTAACGATACGTGTAAAAGTTCCTTGAACTTCCTTGTGTTTAGTTGGGCAGCGCTTAAATCTTGTAACAAATTGTCGAACAGATCGACATATTTATGGGAGGTCACAGTTTGAGTTAAGAGTTTAATCCTTGTTTTTGAATTACAGAACTGTAAAAACACGCGTGATACATTTTTTAGATAAAGTTATTAGGAGTCTTTGGCAGTTGCCCCACTCGGATTCGGTCGTTGAGCGCCTCTCTGCACTAAATCTGTGCGAACATTCAAATAAACAAAATTGAACCCCGACGCCGCCGGAGCTCCTGATTAACTGGTTCCAACCCCTCAATGTATACACACACACACTTACATACCTTGATTTGATTCGTTCATATGATAATTGGCTAGACTAACAAAAATAATTTTGAATTACGAAAGTATTCGTAGTAATTAAAGTGAGAGAGGTGCATTATAATTATTTATGTGTATGTTTAGAATATTATTAATATTATTATTTAGTTTTAGACGCATTATAATAACTTATTATACATTTTGGGATTTCAACTCCAGTTATAAGAATTAATTGTCAACTAGGTATTTAGTTTTTATGTTTTCTACTTCATGTTTTTTTGCCGATTTATGTAGATTTATTTTATGACAGACGTAGACGCAAGGTAAAATTCTCATTTCAATAAAACATAAAAGAAACCGCAACGTGTGTTTGAATCTTCACGTTATGGTTAGGAATTCCGTTATTCATGATTACAGTTTTATTGGGTACTCGTTCAGCAAATGCTTTTACATATAAACATGTTTTATTAATGAGGTATATCCAATTTTAAAACCATGTCATGTAAGCTTTATGCGAATCGTTTTCTATGTTTACAGAGACAACGAATACACATAACATAACATTTATATTACGGGTTTAATAAGCAAATTCATTATATCTAAGGCTTTAGAGCAGCGGTAATTAACAATTTTATCTTTAAAATCATGTCCGATGTTACTTATGTACTGTGAAGTATTTTTGCATAAATATTCAACGAGTGACGAACTTTGCAGAATAATTATCCTTGGATCACTCAACATAAAGTGCGTAAGGCAACAAAATCTTTGGGAGTTGGAAGGACCTAAGCCAATCATTTTTGACCAGATCACATATATTCTAACGAAGGGCCAAGTTAAAAGCAGTAAACTGACAAGAATTTGATTACAGTAATTTAAAATGTAACAGACAGACGCGGGTTCTCATACACTTTCACCAACTACACACTCAATAATCATCATGGCATACTTAAAATAATACACATTCCTATTCGATGGAGGTAGCAAGTTTGCATATAGCCTACGGTCCCCTGCAATGTTGGTAAAACAAGAATGTTCCTGGGAGTATCATTCACAGGTCACCAGCGCCGAGGCAAAAGAATTAAAAATTTATTAATTTGGGGTCTTCAACAATTAATACGACTTACATGCTAAATAGGTACAATAAGAATTAACTCCTAATGCTTCTCCTTCTTCAAGATGAGTGAAAAAAGATGAGAGAGTTAGGTAAATACCTAACTCACGAATCTAACAGTGAGCTTTTTCAGCCAATAATAACAGGAACGTGTTAGAACCTTCCTCCAAAACCTTTAGAAACATGACAAACCGATGATAGGTATGAGATTATGTAGTATTATAAAAATAAAACAGCAGACGCAAAAACTATTATTTGTGCTTGCCACTCATTATTTGGTATGGAGAGTGAGCCTACGGCATTTATTATATTCGTTAAAGGCTTCATCTGGGCCTGACTACGAGAGGCTAGATACAGAAGTTGTTCGCTTTGGGCAACTCACGCCGAGATGGAGTAGGATGTAGTGCCAATGGCGACTGGCAATAATGAGAGGAATGCATCGCAGCCACTCCCATCAGGATCGGCCATCTCCTGCTTGCAACACTCTCCGAATTTTAAATATATTCACAAGAATTTTTCTCTTAACAGAAACATTTCAAAGATATATGTTGATACATCGTTTGTGCAAGTGTTTAATAACACGGTTCGATATAAAATGTAATTTACATTCGGCCTGACGTTTGGATGACATATCGAGATTTTAATTACTTATAAAATTAATTAATATTCTGCAGTTTAATAATCAGATTGTATTAATGGTAGATATCAATGCAATTTATCTATTAACCTGTCTTTGACATTTATCATATAATAATAAATTAATGAACAACATTCGATTTGATAAGTGCATCACATTAAAAAACATAAGGATTATAAGTGTATACGTTTTATACAAGATTTGTAATACAATGCTGTTTATGTATATTTATAGATGAAGTGTCTCTTTGTAATGTCGACATAACAGCTTTTTAGTAAATGCATTTGAAAATATATACGGTACATAAGTAGTAGTATGTGATGAATATTATTATTATTATTATATCAAAAAATATATATATACATTTTTTGTCTGTCTGTCGATTTTGACGGGACTATCACTGACCGATAGCTGATGTTATAAGGAGTTTTACTGTGGGAGAGCAACGCTTCGACACAAATAGGCCGGCTCGACCAGAGTGATACCACGGCCTCACAGAAAACCTGCGTGAAATAGCGCTTGCATTGTGTTTCGTCGAGTCAGTGAGGGTACCGGAGGCCCAATCCCTCTCCTCCTGGGGGGCCGGATCAAATTTAAAGGCTGGCAACGCACTTGTGACACCTCTGGTGTTGCGAGTGTCCATGGGCGGCGGTAATCGCTTACCATCAGGCGATCCGGCTGCTCGTTTGCCTCATATACCATAAAAAAAAAAAAAAAAAGTAACTTGGACTATTTTTATTTCAGATATCTTTTTTGTTAGATTCCACACGGACAGTTATTTGAATAGTAGCGCAAAGGTTGACATGTAATATCAAGTTTCACATTTTAAATTAGAATGATTACATATTTTGAAAATGAGAAAAAGTAGAATACATTATATACATATAATTAGCGACGCATATTTCTACACTTACTTTTTATGGTCAACGACACACCCATGCAAAGTTACCCCAACTTTGTATGGGTGCGTAGCATGGCAATATACCGCAATTCTGTTATTCAATTCATGTTTCGTCGAAACATCATTAGTATATTACATCCAATGAACTAATGACCGATTCACAACTTGTCGAAACGCCATTGAATATGTTATTTCTTGACTAAACTAACTTCGACGCACTTTTACGTCAAGAACATGTTCAAAGAAAGACGGGCAGGCAGCCCGTTGTAAATGTCATAATTAATAGTTTTTATTGGGTTAATCGTATTTTAAACATAATATTTTGATTCTTGAACATAAAATCCCATATTTGCCGGATAGCTGTGCTATTGTTCTATTGTTCGATTGTCGCTCAGTATTCAGTATTGTCAGCTGAGCGACAATCGAATTCGCAAGTGATATAATAAGATATGATTTATTTAAAACTACATTTAGTCCGCCACTTCACTCGCGTAAATGTAGGTTATATCAATTTTCTACTCTTCTTTTTCTGGATGCAAGAGACGTGAAAGCGTAACAAACAAAAAACAAACTCACATTCACATTTATATTATTATAGTTAGGATACAAGAGCAGTTTATAACAAAGCCCCTACTTTACATGTAGTTTAACCATTATGTCGCATTTGAGCATACTTTTAACAAAACTACTTCCAATTATCAAAACTAGTTAAACGTCAGTGAGGCTGCAGGGTTCCACGTACACCTAATAAGGTACAATGGCTGTACCCAGAGGTGTATGGTACCCGGCGTCATTAGCAAGCGTCCACGATGCGTGACTCTTTATGGTCCGTGACTTCCATTTCACCCCTTCGCCCTAAACGAGGACACGTGTGCGAATTAATCGTGATTTTTTACCAATAAATATTTGCCGGCAACGGACCTAAAAGGTCCAATTGCTATACAATTCAATTTTGTTGTGCTCGCGGCTGTGTTATATTTTTACTAGCGATCGCGATCGGTTTGTGGTCTTTTTGGTTGAAACAATCCGTTTATTATGTTTGATGGTTATTATTAAATAAAATGGAATATACCTACACGATCTAGCAATGTAACAGGATTGTTTCAAAAGTAATTTTATTCATCATTGTCAACTTTGGTCATAATGTGTATATACATATTTATCGAAGTCTATATACATTATAATAAATGAATAATTGGGTGTTTTATCTAACTATATTATACATATTATATTATCCCATTTCACGTTTAAATGTTTAAGTTACATGTAAATTATCTTCAGTAATTTTCAGAGGACAAACGTAAATACAACAATTTTATAAGTTTGCAGTCAAGAGTTAAAATTATGTATCATCCAAATGATAATTCCAAATGTTAGGATGCAATAAATTACAATTACGGTATATAACCAAATTCACTTTCGGTGTCGGGCGTGTGTTACGATGTGTGAACACATTTGCAGGCCGCGAATTCTTCATTACGCCGATTTAAGGGCAGAGCTAACCCGTTTTATGGCCAACAATACGTGCTTATAAAATTTGCATACCTTCATTCGCACTCTTCCTCGACCATTACCTTTCCATTTGGTAAATAATTTAGGAGCCCTCTAGGACGCCGACCAAATATTAAAAGTGATGGGTCCCTGAGGTTTAATATTAGATTCCCCTCGTATTAAATTTTCTGTCACGCGAAATTCCCAAATGCATACGCCAGATATTTTTTGCACATGTTCATATTCTCTCTTTTGTACTCGTATTCGACACAGAATGTCATACTGGCTGTCGTAATTTCGATTGGGATTCGGATTCGAAATACGCGATAGATTTCTCGTACGTTCCACATACCTTGCACCCCTTCATTCCTTATATTGATTCTTATGTCCTATGATATTACTGTTGCTCTAATGTATCGTATTAAGTAAGCCATCTGTCAACAAGCTGCAATTTAATTTTTATTCAAATTATAAAGTTTCCTTTAGTAAAGAAGTATAATCAAAAGAATATACTTAAATTCTACAATTACTTTAAAAGAGGATACATAAAAATCTGTTCACTTTTCGATTCATGACTAAATAATGTTCCATAACAATAACAGACAAGTCATATGACATCATTTGGAATTCATATTTGCAATGGGCACAATACTAAGCAAGTTACGCAGGGTGTTGAATAATCGAGCTCATTTTATATGCATCAAATTCACAGAACAAAACTAATCTAGAGCTTGGGGGCAATAAAAATGTCCCAATTGCCGGCGCAGCATTAAATATAGATGAGCACAAGGTGTAATCTCGGCGATTCTTATTATAAAATTTTGCATCTTAAATATTTCACATTTTTCAACACACTTCGCTTTGTGACGACGACGCCCCGAAAGAGGGTAATGCTGCTATTACGTCAGACAAAGTAGACTCGAGAATAGCGCTGCTGGCTTACCTATATAAAAAGCTAATTGGACGGCTTGAGATATTTTTATAATAGCACTATATTTTTTATACCGTCAAGTATTTTATTCTACGTTTATTTGATTATGCTAGCATTAAAATGTAGGCGTATCTCTCACTTGATTGGTTCAACTTCAATTCAGTGAAAAGGTTGACATCAGAAGCAAACATAATAAATTTCAACAACAATAAGCGCTGATTTATCAAAATTAAATCTCTTTGTCGAAAGGAGTAATCAAATTTATCGCTCATTTGAATCTCCAATTCGTTTTAAAGGGTCTGTTCGAGACTTTAAAATCATCACTGTTTACTTTTTACTGATGCCATTATAGTAATAAATTTTCTTATGTATTTTTGTTAGTATGAGCTGTTGATATGAGCTCAATAACGATATAAAAAGGAAAGGGAGGCCTCGTTTACCTGTTCGCCTACTTAAAGACGTGTTCCGCTGCATCGTCAGAAAGCGGACAAATATGGCTCGACGTCCCCTCGTCTTGGGATAACGGGAACATTGTTTGTTCTTCGTATTTTTATAAAACCCCGCAATAAAACGTTTGCATTTTACATTTTTGGGGGCCATAAATAAAAGTACTCACGTAAAATTGCATTTTAAGCATTTCTAAAAGCGACCGTCACCTTTGGCCGGAATTATGTTGGGTTGTGTATGGGGACGTTAAAGTTTGGAAATAACGATGAGAATGTGCGTGTTGCGTATTGTAATTTCGGAAATTTATAGTGTATCTATAATAAAACACGCCTGTATGTGAATTCCATTGGTTTTGTATGACTTTATGTGGAACATCTTAATTTGAATGTTTTTGTTAGTCATCAGTATATAATAACGGACAATAAATTAATGACATAAATTATCGTAGCCCACGTCCTGCGTCGCCTCCGGTGGAGTCCGTGGGGTTCAAGTGAAATTAAATTACGAGTTGACAAAATGAGTTACGCCCTTTTCTGTAGATTAACAAACAAAAACTGATGGTATGAGGGTCAGGCTGGCATTAATGTTGTTAGAAGCAAATGACTCTATTCTTTGTGGACGTGTCGCCTGCTGTTGTTCGCTCACAATGCTACAATTTAAGCTCACCATTGTTCTTGCTTATTCCGGTCTCGATTTAGTTTCGTGCTGTTATCGTTGTCCATTTGAATCACGGGACGCGAGCCCGTATCTGTCCTCGCTTCAATGAGTCTCGTTCGTCATAACGTTGTCACAATAAGTTAATGATCAGATTATTTCCCGATAGCTGTTATTGTTTTAACGTCGGACGTCGAAATGTGCTGATACATTTTCAGATTGGTGTCAGTGAATTTATTGAGTTAATTGATCGGTAATTGGTAACTCAATAAAATATTAAATCATTCTTTGTTTTTAAGGTACCTTGTAACAATCATGAAACTTCTAGAAGTAGACATTTTAAGACTTAAGTTCACGTATATACGAATATTAATCCTATGTTGATTTTGGTTGCCGTTCATTCGGTAATAATTACATCTAAGTTTTGGTTTTTGCCTTTCAATTTGTTACTTAGTGATTAGCAGTAGTAGTTTTTTTTGTAAAAATATGGAGTAACTTAAACAACAAAGCACCTAGTAAAGAGATACCTAACTGTTTATTAGGTGCGTAATCATTATCATGACCTAGTTCGTATCAAATTACTAATTCGTATTTGATGCGTCTCTCTCAAAATGTAACTTTAGATACAGCAGCAAAATATATTACGATATAATATTATCAAATTAGACCCAACGACCGGGTTCGGTCTAAATTCATAGTATAATAATAGTAACTAGAATACCACTTAGACTGTACTTAAATAAAATAGATTCAGCGTATCATTGTAGCATGATAAATAAAATCTGAGAGAACCCGAAACTTTTTATGCCAGTTGGATTGTAGACAATATTTTACAATTGCGCATAAAATGTATAAGGCTCTACGAGCAATAAATATAACATCATTATTGATCTCAATATAATCTCGTAACATTAAATGAATGTAGTGAACATTCAAATACACTTCGCTATTTACGTAGAAAAAAATCAAATCGTCGAGTTTCCAATATATTCTGCATCAGTAACTGACCGCGAGTTCGGAGGGCGCAGCGCCCACAAATTTTCCACGGTTCCCGATCCAATTAATTTAAAAAATCGCCATAACAAACGTTGGAAAGGGGTTTATTGTTATGTAAATTTGTGCAAACTTGGTGGCCAGACATGGGCATGACTAATTGTTAATTCGACTAATGCTCTTAGTAGAGTGGGACAGTGGCCCATCCCGTCGGTGTAATAAGGGATTAGTCGCCTGACCTCGCAGCGTTCTCGTCTTCCCATCTCCCGTTGGATTGCGGTCGCTGTTGATCAGGATTGGGGTTGATGACACTTTGCTGTAAAGTTTCAGAGTAATCCCTTGTACTTATATGATTAAGAGTTACGATTTATAGAGGCTTGTATAGCTTGATCTTGTATGTTTATGCGAGCAACAGCCTGTGTTGTCACTGACCCATTCAACATTGTAGGTAAGTAAACTTATGTATACACATTTGATTTCGTATACGAATATTATAACTATTATATTATTATTGCACGAGTATCTTATTGGAGTTCGAAGATTGCGCTCAGTAGCTTCTTTAAACTATCTGATTAAGATAAAGGTGATCAACTAGTAACTTTACCAATAATATTAATAACTTACTAGGAATCTGTATGAAATAAATTTCACATTATTGTCTCTGAGATTGATATTAAATATTAATGAGATAGGCTGTCTTGTTGGTTCCGTAGCATAAGTTTGTATAATATGATCAAGTTCGCTTTTCAAGTTGGGCAATGTGGGATGTTATTTTAGGTAATTATCATTTGGAAAAATACGTCTTAGGAAGATGTCAATACATTGGCTATTACATTGAATCTTACATAATCGAATATGGTGTACACTTTATTTCTTCGGAGATATACGGAACTGACACGAATAACCCGTAGGTACGTTTGGATTTCGAGCGATGTACCTCTCTCTTAAATATTCTGTGTCAATCCGTAATTCTATAGGACTTACTAATATATGTATGTGTTAGCTTTGCTTTTGTCTGTATATCGCTATTTACTCGTAGATTATAACAGTTTGTACGGCCAAAGTACTCATTTTGACAAAATTTTGTATTAAGTGGCAGTGGCACACAGGCGGCTGGACAAAATAGCAATATATTCAGGACAAAGTCCACTGGTGATGCATATTATGAATCTCCTTGTGATAAAGTTGATTGGCAAATAGCATATAATGTAGTTAGGTTATATACTATAGTTAGGTTGTAATGTATCACAATAGTTTAAATACGTGTAGCTATTTATATATCGTCGTTTTGGCAAACCTTAGCCAGCTTCTCTATAATGTTTACAAAAATATAGCCATTTTAATAACCAGTAAATCAAAAATTAGTTACTTCTGCAAGGAATGCTTAATTCATAGCCGAATCGTTAACCCGCTTAACATTAGGGCTCGCAGCCATCCATCTTAAACATCCCTCTATTAATAATTGCGTTCAGTTTTACGCTGTGCGTAATTATTTAATGGAGACGAATTCCGCAACGCACGCGCCGGCCGCACCGTGAAATGAAACGTTACATGCTTCAATGGAGCTATTGAAGACACCGTTTTTATGCAGCAGTGCCTAATATCCACCCTCCATTTAAAATTTTTATTTTTTATATATTTTTGAGTTAATTCCTTTTTGTTTTTGACTGTGATTAATTTTCTGTTTCTGTTTGGGATGTTTTAATTGAGCGTGTTGTTTGAAATGCCGTTTGTTCATTAGAGGGTTCAGAAATGTTCATTTACCTATGTTGCGTTATTTTGTGCGTCTACCCTTTTGTTTTTTTATATGAGCCTACTTCTTTATCACATAATGATTTTTATAAAAGCGTAAATGATCGTCTTCTTCGCCACTGTTTGTTGGCGAAGAAGACGATCTAACAGTTTTTTAATTATTTAAAGGTTCACTAGCAATTTGTTTTAAGAAATAGTAGCATCATTTTCCTAGCTAAGCTTGAATGCTTGTGTTAGAAGTAGATTAACGTAACAGTAATGCAATGATTTGGATAAGTCATAGGGAGTTCTCGATCGCAAGTCTAATGCCTGATCTAATGAGCTCTAATCGCTTCAAGTGTTCATATATATTATAGCATCTTTTTAGTATTAAACATTGTTAGAAAATGTAGGTATGTCTATCAACAGAGATTAGTAGAACTGTATTTGATTTCAATAAATAAATCTAGGTTCAGAATAGATTGCAGCAGTAGGTATACTTATCGCTTTATTTAATGGGAAATATTAATTTTTTTTCTATAAAGTGCAGAAACTTAGATAAGGTTCGAGTTTTATTTGTTGGGTTTGCTCCTATAACATTTTTGTATTCTACAATAATGATCAAAAAACTTTAAAATATCATTTAGTTCGAATCAAGACAGTTCAATGTTCAGTAAAATGTTACGTTGAAAACTACGTATGATAGCTAGTTAAACACTACGGGTAAAAGATGAAAATAAACTTATTCAGTCGTTCAAAAATGACACGATTGCTTAATTGTATCGTACTGTCAGTTGTTCTTAATGTTACTTTAATTAGCTATAAACGCATCGGAATCCGTATAAACCCCTGAGAACAAACAAAAGCGAACACACAAGTGCTAAGTGAACTATTAAACTATACAGTCGTTGATGTAGTCAGATACGACTGGAATTTACACAACTGCGCACACTGTAATGATAATTGTTCCACAAATAGAACATCCACTACTATTTTACACATGGTAAATATTAAATTTCCTGTGTGTCCAATTTACAATCTAATCTTCGGTTGTTCTCGACTACGGCCAAGTTGTCACTAGTTAGTTCTGGCTTACAAGTTACAATGCATGCGGTTCGCTTAAATCTTGAGTGTACTAAGCTCCGTATTCTGGAGTAACTCATCGGTTTTCGATACTTTGCTTAGTATAGATATCATTTTAGAATGTTGCTCGTTAGTAGTTCTACATACAAAGACTCGGATATCGAAGAGGGAGGTAGACTTGTTTCATACTCGCTCTTCACCAGTTACCTATTTATGTCTATCGGGTATATTTTCAGGCTTCTTGGTGTAACTTAGAATTTCCTAACAGAAAATGCTAAAATCTTTGGTTGATCCGCTAATAGATAAGGTAACGTGCTCTCGGGCACTGGAAGGTACAGCGGCTGTCTCTATTATAACCGAAAGTTTGGTGTAGGGGAACGCTATATCATAAACTGGATTAGTCATAGATGGGATTGATCCGGTAATAGAATCTGAGATCCAGCGATTGCTTCTAAACGTAAGTATACTGTATGTCAATAGATTACCGCAACAGTCAATAATGATTTAACAACTTAAGCAAGTTATTACCGATGACTGTTGTACATAAGTTTGATTAGCGGGTCAAATAAAATATGCAGGCTATATTGTCATGAAAATATCACTAGCAGCACGAAGTACGGCACTGTGCCCGGTGTGTAGCAATAGGCTCGCCCTCTATTACCGACGTGGGTTCTAAAGCCATAGCTGGTGAAATGTGATTGTAATATATATCTGCCTACTCTTATAGGGCTATAAGCATGAGACTGTAGAGACGTACGTACGGTTTATCACACGGTACGGTACACGTATTATGAAATATATTGGAATCATTAGGAAAAGTGAAGCCTAACACTCATAAAGCAAGTAAACTAGGAAGCCTGTTAAATAGTTTACTACTTATGTGTATCACTAGAGAAATATAAAACTATTGTTTTTCTTACTATTGTAGGAAATTATGTTTATGTCCGATGTATCACTTATGGACATTACAATAGATTTTCTATTGTGTCTATCATAGGACAGATAACGGGTAAATGGAAAACCTTATTAATTTTGTAGTGAATAAATTTCCAATAATCTGAATCACATTGAACTTTAAAACAATAATTCATTGTAGTCACCAATATAAACAAGCTATATATGAAGTATATAATAGCTATTAAGATATGAATAATTGATTAAGTAATCACCTTAATAGACAGTCGTAAAATATCTTGTAATTAGAAATGATTAGGCCTAAATCCACTTAGAGGATATAGACTCAAGGTCACTCAAATTATAGTATCAAATGACTAAGCGTAGTTTGGCATGACGTTAACAAGCTGTAATTATCAAAGCCTGACATGTTTCCTAAACATAAAGCACGCGACGAAACCTTGAAATACTGAAGGTTATTATAGTCAGGGTCCCTTCATCAGCTATTCATTAATATCGGGGCTGATTTCATCGTAAACACGTAGCCACCAACACTAGCGATATTAGCAATTCATATGAAATAACACATAACAATAGTAATCAGGCGTTTGGTTATGAAAGAAAAATCACATTTCGTTGTGAGGCGAGGCGGTGCCAAGCACAGATTTCGTCGGCAATGTATCGTGAAATTAGTTTAGTGGCACTATATAATTACGCGCCCTTTTTATAGTCCCTCGGTCGTCGAGGGGCGAGCCGGCCCCCGGCCTGTTATGACGAAAATGTCAACCCGGTATGCGACTTGATGAATCGACACTATTTTAAACATTTTCTCGTCGCCGTTGCTGTGATAGCTCTATAAGTTACAACTAACAATAGCGGAGGACGGACTCGGGTGACGAAATGAAACGCTCACACGCTCAAACTTACATTTCATAGATTTATTATATAAAATCTTAACGCTACATTTCGAATTTTAACTTAGTATAGTAACATATGAAATTTACAGAGCTGGTACATTAGTATAGATATAATAGTAATTAGTTTATAATTATTGCGCAAGAACTTCCCAGTTTGTGGGAAATCTATATTTTATTCACTAAATACTTAAGTACAGAGTCTTAACTAAATACATAATAAACGACGAAGCTCAGATATTTCTTACAAATTTATAAACTATTTCGATTTATGTATTTACATTATGATATGAGAGAAGTCTGAAAAATATTATATATTTGCAAAATGAAAGCTTATTTAAGCACCTATTAGGCTATACATTATTACTACTATAGCAGATATAGCGAAGGGCTCCTTGTAAATATCTGTCACATTTATCTTTATCACTTTTCTACAATACGTACAACAAAATGCAATTTAGGTTTAAACATTAGGTAGATACTATAATGAGCAATTGAATAAATGAACACCCTTAAGTACTATGAAAGTATGAATGTTTGATGAACACACTATAAATAAAATACATTTTAAATAAACGAGTTTAATGAGTTTTTGTGTAGGCTAGGCCTCCAACACTGACTGCTAAAAATAGCGTACTTCTTTCAGAATAACAAATGTTGTCTGTTATTTTCACAGGTCACCATATTATAGCTAATATTTGTTGTAATAAGCATGCTATTTTCATGTAGCAGAGTAGTTGTTGGCTTAACATGAATCATCGTTTTCAATACTTTTTTTGCCTATTTGACGGATTACCTTCGAAATTAAAATTACGGCAGCGGATATTCAATGGCATTATTCGAAAAATGTTTAGAAAAAATATTTATATAGAATACTCATATAATTTAGATAAAATTTGATATTCGACCGCTGCAAATGTAAATATTATGTATAATGTATATTGATGTGACGATGAATATATGTACAAGCTCTTAGGTACAACTTTATGATATGGAATCGAATAACTTGAGTAGGTACTAGATGAATGATATTTGGGTTAAAATGAGTACAGGAATTTTGTACAAAAATATTCAGAATTATTCTAAGAATGTATGTTTACTACTTCGTGTACAATCTATATTATATACCTATTAGTAGAAATATTGTTACTCTCATAAAACTGCATTAACTTATATCGATGCATAAATTCTGTAAGCAATTTTCAAGTAGTTATTTTAATCGGAAAATATTATCATGTCGGTATTACAAACGTTACAGAATATAAAAGAATTAATCACTAATAATTGCCGCATTGTGAATGACCAGTTTTATGAGAGCTTTCACTTCGATGATAGCTAAGTACTATTTAGCTGTTATAGTATATTATTGCTGTGATAGTAAACAATTCATGAGCTTGTGCAATAATAAGTTATGGGAGTACTTTATAATTATATAACACAACTATTAATTCTACTAAAATTATTACCATCGTTTCTGATCATCTGTGATTTTATAAAGATAATAATAATACTGCAACTATATTAATGAGTGATAATTTAGTCTTAAGTCCATGATCAATACTTAAAAATATATTTTCTAAACGAGTTTCTTATATATATCACAGGCTTAAATTATACTCATTACCATTAGGGACGTGCATACTATACGTACACTTATAATAGATACAGTCGAACGAAATTAGGTAACTATTTACACAAATAGGGGAAAAATAATGAGGCGAACCCTCCCACAACCCTCGGAGATTTCAAATTACGACCGCGGTGTACCAACACACGGCAATAGGTTTCTTTATATTCGAATCGTTAGTTTACTACGACTAATGAATCTTGATCTGATAGCCATCGCATATTTATTCCGATCAACGCTCATTACCCGCACACATTTAACTTAAACATACAGGATTACAAATATAAATGCAAAATAGGACAAATTATAATTTATTTAACAAAATGTCTACATACATAAAAGTAATACCATCCCATAAATCTAACAATTGTTCTATCACTTAGCCAACGAACAAAGCGTACTTATAATTTCGATACTAAATATTTTACATTCCATTTACCAACAAAGCAACGCACAACGCTCTTTATATCGTTCCATTTAAATTTCAATAATAAAAGTGTTCGTAAAAATTTCGAGTGTCCAATAATCACCTACTCATGTTCCCGCCGAGTGTTTGGAACGATGCACTGTTGCTACTACATTCAGTTGTCACTACACTTTCACTTTACAAAAGCTAGAGGGAGTCACATTCGGTTGAATACACTAGTCTTGAGCTCGACGTAGGTACACAACTACGGAGTCGCTATGAGATCTGTAATGGAGCGGATGATATTGACGGATTTCCTCACGAGAATATATTGAAGTACTTCAAGCCGGCTGAGACGTAAGGTATCGGTATAGCCCCTGCATAATAATTAACAGATTGAAACATGAGATAGGCGATGTTTAGAAGCTATCACACTATTTCGTTTGGATGTGTGTTCTGATTCGAATCGTTCTGTCTGGCGCACTGCTGTAAAGAAAAGAAAATATAACATTAGTTTTTTATCGAATATCATTAAATATAAGAACATTATCATTTAATTGTAAAAATGTAATTCAAACATATAACAATTACCTCTTGTTTACGTTCCCAAGTTTTCATGGCAGTTTTGTATTTCTCAAATTCATGACACCAATTTGAATATATTTTCTGATATTCGTTACTCTTTTCCGGAGGTGAGCACCTGTGAAAGTAGCAATTTTATTATTAATTAATTATTCATAATTATAACTATTGACATTAAAATATATGTATTGACTTAATATTATACCTGTGAGTATCCACGGTTATGTTGTAGGAGCAAAGCAAAGATCCTCCCAGCCAGCAGTCGTATCGACCCGCGTCAGCCTCATTCACCGAAATAATCAGCAAACCATGTTCAGAAGTCTCAATATATTTCTCCGGTTTACTGCAAAAAAGGGTATTTACATGTTTATTAGGTATCAAAGATCAAAATTATTTTATCCACTCGATGGTATTAAATATTGCGGTTTGTAGATTTGATGTCTTGTATTATTTTAAAATTTTAATGAGACGTTCAACGTCGGGGAATGCTTTCAATATTTATGAAGGATAAACTCGCCCTGTGATTAATCTATATCTGAAATGAGTCTGTTCATTATAGACTTTGTTTATTCTAAACTTATGCGCATTGCATTGCCGGCATCAATTAGAAGTTTCAGACATTTTAATATGCACAATGGCTACCTAAGTATTCATTTAATAGCTCTCGACCAACGCTTGGACTCTGGGGCCACATAATGCTTTTTTCATTGTGTCTACTTTCCGGCTAATTGACTTATTGGACACTTAAATATAACAAAGAATTGAAAATTAAGTTGTTTATTAAAGTAATTACCATAAAACTATTCAGTAGTAGTGCATTAATTAATATAAAAAAGCAGAATTTCAATGCTTTTTTCCACACTTCCGACTATTCCATCAAAGTTTACAAGTCAGTGGGTGAATAAAGCATGGTAAATAGAACATTCCGAGTTCCCCTTGCACTATAATTGTACGGCGGAAGCGCGATAGGCGAAGATTTGGGAGCCCTTTAATTAATGTTGTTGCATGCGTGTTCACCAACACTATTTTACGTATTTTAAAGGCAATTTAAATTGTATTTATCTTCGAATTGAATAGCTTAGGTGGGTAATGGAGTTGTTTAAGTGGTTTAAAGTTTACGGATTGCGGATTTGTATGTGGGGACGTGTATGTTTATTATTTTTGTATGCGTTTCGGCAAGAAGGATAGTCGTTTTGGTACCTACTATACGAACAATAATACCTAATTATGATCATATTAGGAAATATACACAAGGAAGAATGCACAATATTCTGTTTACCTATTTTACAGCAATAATTTAGTATAGCTTGAAAAAGCAATACCTTAAAAATTAGGACATCTATATATTAATACGTGAAACAAAAACTTTGTACCTCTTTTTAAGAAAATTGTGCGAATGGAGGAGTATGAAATTTGGCACAGTTAAAGTTTACATAGCGAAGGAGGGGCGAATCCTAATAGTTTTATAAAATGTGCATTAGAAATACATTAAATTAATAAAAAAACACTAGACGCACACAACCATGCATTTGACACACGCAGTCGAATCGCGTTTGTAGTATTTCGGCATTGATCTTTGGTCTGACGTCGTACAATTCTTTGTAACGAAAAAAGAGAACTTGTAACTATGGTTACTTATAGGTAACCATAGTTACAAGTTTTATTTATTACAATAATGTATATCTTATTTATATCTAATAAAGAAAAAAAGGAAACAAAGTAGCAAGCTAAGGAATTTTGGTCGAATTTTGACCACTAGGCGACCGCTAGTAATCTGGTATTACTTTAAAAAAAACGGATTCTTTTTAACTGGTGTCCGGTAATTAATAGATAACCTTAAAATGTCTTATAGTAGAACTGATGGCCTTTCAGAGAAAAATATGAACAAGAATTAAATACCTGAGATATGTAATTTTTTTAATTACCATGTTTAACTTTTTTGTACACTACGACCATAAATTAATTAATTCCATCGGTTTTTCGGATTATTAAACACTAATCATGCTAATAGATAGACAGTCAAAAGTATGTCTAGCTATTGTACTTCTTAATTTTTTCTTTTTATATTTTTTTCTGAACGCCCATCAGTTCTACTATAAGATATTTCAAAGTTATTCATTAATTGCCGGACAACCTTTATATACCGTATTTATACTACTATGTATATTGATAAAAATAAAGATACTCACTTGAACGTGATAGGATGTCGTCCCTTCTCCCTGGAGTAATGGTACCATGTCACAGCTCGGGGCTGCAGCACTTCTGGCATCTTCACGAAGCTGCCAAGGTGCAGGCTCTGGCCCCATGTGGCAGAGACAATCTTCCGAGATATGGATGAGTCACAGATATCCGCTGTCTCGTTGGCCACGTCTTGTATCAGACTGTATTGGAAAGATTATAGGTTAGTTATATCAGACTGTATATGCTATCTTATTTCGTAATAAATGATGATACTGTTTCTTAAAAAATTTGTTCTTGTATGTAGAGAAAGTGATTGCGATTTATCACAAAATAAATTAGAAAATTTAACTATAGTGAGCAAAATCTTTGACAATGATACATTACGTTTAATATTTAACTAAGGACGAGTTCATATTTAGAATCATACCACCAGACATATCTATTTGCTTATATTATTTACGGCATAATCACCTCGTACATATTCAGATACGTAGTTTTCGCGTCGCCTACGCGTAGAGCTCTACGAACTGCTGTAGCATACGTAGACGTGTACGGTATTATACAACAATAAGCTTAAAACTATATTTGATTAGTCTTGATTAGTAAATTAGTCTGAACTTACCCAGGCATATATTCTCTGCAAACGCCGGCATCTCTATCCCAACCGCAGTATGGATCGCGTGCGCATCTGACGCATGCGTCGTAGCGTCGCGCGCATAAGGCTAGGCGTAATTGAAGCACGCGGCGATCTGAGGCGGCGTATAGAGAGCCGTGGACTCGAGATATTGCCATAGCCTAGAGAGGAGGTATGGTTTTATTAACATATGTATTTATAAGTCATACAACATAAATTAGAAAATGTAGTATTATGGCCTCCCATTATCAAAGTAAGATGTTAAGCATGTTGATTATGAATTTATTGAATGAAATATTTTCTTACTTGTATCGGTTCTCCAGGGGTAACATCAAAGATGTCAAGAAGAGCAGACTGGCTGTCGCCGTTGCGAGTCCACTGCGCAATCTTGTGGATTTTACCTTCATCTGTAATAAAACATACAATATTATTAATAAAAGAAAAAAGGCGAGTTCGAAGTTGCAAATACTTGGTGACGGTATGGAGCAGCCAAGTCTTGTAGGAAACTAGCGTGACAGTAGTAAGATAGTACATGCGTTTCGCCTGATAATTCAGCTTCGTAGGTTCACTCACTATCTCTCTCGTTTGTTTTACTTCATCCACCTTTAATTCCTTTTCTGTAAGGTTGGTAAGGAACGATTACTACTTGAATTTAAAGCAATCGTAGACAGTAACCAGTATGCCATAAAGGCTTTTATGTGACACATGCCGTACTTTTTATACCTTTAGTATAGAAAGGATATTATGCGCATAATCGTACAAAGAATGCGTTACGAACGATAATGAGTGCACAACATACACTGATGGTTCTATTTCATACGTTCAAAAAATTCTACTCTGATAGGTCGGTTAAAGCTTCAATGGACGTTCGTTTTTGTTTTTATCCTAAGTACCGTGTCCACCTTCAATAAAGCTTCCGAGAGGAATGTCCGGTAGAGTTGCCTGTAACTAACATGCGATAATTGAAACCTCTCTCGGAAAGCACTTGAAATTTATCGACATTGACATGCTCTACCGTTTATACTTGCTAATTTGTTAACAGATTTTTCTTCTGGCAGCTTATGCACCTGTGAAGATCAGGTGCAAATAGAGAGTAATACTTGAGATAAATGACAATGATTTAGTCCTTTGAGGGTCCTTTTTAGTCATAGATGTAATAGTGATACCATGAACCCGGTAGTTTTTATATAATATTGGTGGCCTAAACGTAATTATGACTAACAATCAAAATTTAATTTATTTAAGAAATAGTATATGTATTATTTTTTAAATTTATAAACTTAAATAATTATTAGGCAAATCCAGCCGTTTCATCACACTCCTTGAAGGTTAGCTAAGTGACAGCGACTGCTCTTTCAAAGGAAGTACGGTACCCGTAGTTAAGCATTCCATCCGTGCAGTCTATATATAATTAATAGAGAAATAATATATTTATGAGTTACACAAGTATGGTGACCATAGAAAACACCGAGTTTTGATACTGGTGAAGTCCCGGGTAAAGTAAAACGGTCTTGTCTATATATAGGCGAAATTGAATGCAGAATTCCAATTCTCTGCTTAATTAAATAAAAGACCACAAAAGCACCGCGGATACGAATATAAAAGGCCCTAATTGTAAACTTTATTCCAGTTATATATATGACATGTTATGATTTTTGCATTTTATGATAATTAAAGGCCCTTTATTACGGCGGCGTCCCTCTATTCTACCTTGCATAACTGAATTCCATATCTATATCGTATCCATCAAATGCCTCAACGACGAGGTTCACTAAGCACCAGACACGGAACATATTTAGCTAGTTATATAATTAGCAACATGTATGTAAGTGACACATATCAGGAATTCCGGCGGTTCATCGAGTTCCGCTTCAATTACCAACGTCTTAGAGATGTATTAATCGCTATTAATATTATAATTGAGTGCTAATTATTCCTTAATGTGTATACGTAAGGACTTGATGGAGATACATTAAGCGTCATTTGGCCTAATGAATTAATTTAGTATCTTACGTAAATGTAGGCCAAGTATCAGTTTAATAAACGATTGTCTTTGAGTAGCAATTCAAAAGCGTTAACTTAACTACCATCTCATCAGCGATTACTGGTTTTACCTAGATGTACGATGTATTTACAAGATAAGCTGTCAATACGTGATGAATCAAAGAGAATATGATTGCGTGGTGTTGTGAATTGTACGTGTTTAAGCAAAGGAAAACTATATTCAGCGCCTTGTTATTTCCGAAATGCATAAGCAGCACTTAGCATTAAACATTAGGTGAACCGCAAGCATGTCTAGAACAATACATACTATATCCCCGAAGGGATGTATCAATTTAATAGGGGGCGAACTTAATGCCGTCTACTGATCAAAGTTCTAGTCACCGTGCTAATATTGATAATTTCTTTACAGAAAAATAATTTGCTTGACCGAATATTGAACCCTAAACCTCATGCAGCCGCACACACTACCACTGTGTCATAAAGACAGTGACTTTCGTAGAACGTTTTATAGTCAACTAATTTAAACTTTTAATATTACTATGCGTCCGGCGCATACGCCTGTCTTGCCATGATTAGCCTGTCAACAACCCTTCATCCCTTGCGTGCGACGTGTGGGGCACCTTTGTACGGGTCGGACCATTTCGCGTTTAGCTTTTGACATTTTATTGACACATAATTTTTTTATATCATACTTATCTCTTTTATGTCATGTATTTACATAACATAATTGTTAGAAGTAAATTTTCACAGTTAAAATATAGTAATTTATAAAATTGAGTATAGTATATTGTATATGTAGAAGAAAGTATAGTAAAAAGTATTAAGAAGGAATTGGGAGAAGAAATTTTGCAGATATTGCGAGAATGTAACATCAGTCATCGTAAAAGTAAACTTTTGAAGCGATCGCGGTAAATCCAATGTTCTATTTACGATCCCACAAAGCAAAAGTTTAGAAATCCCGTCAAACAAATAAATAATGACAAACATAATTGTAATAGCTTTACGATAAAATACAGACAACGCTGCGGGCCACACCTAATATATATATACAACATTCATTGTCTCAGTAAACGACTTGAAACGTGTGAAATCACGAACGTCACCCGAACACTGAACAATTCTAACAGCTTGTTCAAACTGATAAATGGCGGGGACAACTCGGAGTGATGGCGCCAATTAATTCTACTCCCTACAATAGTCACGAAACATTCTACCTTATGTTTATCAGATTCAAACTGTTCGAAGAATAGACACAACTGAAATACCGCTTAAAACTAAAAACTGTTCTATTTATTTTCAAATTTAAATAGTAAGATAGATAAAATGCATATTCAATTTTAGAAAAATGAAATGAATATGGAAACATTTAAAAAAAAATATAGTATATACACAATAAACACGAACGAATAGCTGATATGTTATTTTGTGAATAAATGTTTTAGTTATACAAAAGCAACCACCGAATGTACGACTGTATTTGTTATACATATAAAATATACTCTAGAAAATTCCACGTAACCAGCGCCGATATTTCTGACCTGACCTTATAACATAAAACGTTATTCGTACCAATAAAGTAGAAAGCGGATCACACATCATACATATATTACAGTAGAAAATCCGAGCGAATTTCTCAAAGGTCAGAAAATACAGAACAATCTTTGTAAATCGGGAGGCACAATCGTATTGGCACGTGACCACGGGCCCATGGAGCCACGGAAGGCATTGAGGCCCATTGTACATAAGGTCACAGTTCCCAGCTTCCTTACAAAGAGGCCGAATCAGGAGCGAATTAATATGCGGCCCACGGATCTTAATAGCTAATTGGATTACTGGCATATAGCGAAATTACCTAACCGGGTTACGTACAATACTAAAGCTACGTGTCTCAGTTCAATGTGTCGCGTTATAAGACGAAATGGCGGGGTCGTATTATTGTGTTCGTTAAGTTATAGCTGAGGCATAAATCAGTAATTATATTAGGACCCTTGTCGCTAATGAATGGTAAAACATTGATTATGTGAACGCTTGCGTGTTATGTGTCAACTTCATGTTTACTACCGTAATATAGTAGAGGCCTTGTTATAAAAATTGGCACGTATAATATTTTATACGTTATATTATTATTATAATAACTGTTGTCCACGATATCGTTTATGATCACCAAGGTCCAATCTTATTTGACCTACCAGTACTATAGATTTAGCTATCAACAATAGTTCATTACATTTTAAGTAATTATAGTTTTAATTGTGTGACTGGCTTTCACACTGGCTTTTATCGTTTCTTTTCAAGTTTCTAGTTTTGCAGATACTGAGATAACGAAGCTTTAGTGAAAAAGATTTAATAGGCATAAAAGTGGCAGCCTTCTTTAATGAAATTAAGTGAGAAAGTAATTCGTGAACTTGGATATTTTAAGGGTAGATTTGGCTAACATTCTTTAGTATATTTTCATGTTAATTTTAAAATACTTGTGTTTTATTTTTCTCGATGAACACTTTACGATTTATGTACTGACAATAGAAATTATCATAATTTGAAAAATATAATTACAGTAGCGTCAATAATTCTAATACAAAAGATGATACATTGGGCATACTTTTTTATAATTAAAGTGAATAATGTCTTGTGCACAATGATTTGACATAGGTATTATGTGCCAAAACAGTAATAAAAATATCTCAACTATCCTTAGAGTAATCACTTTTGATGATTTATATATATACATATATCCTAAGGTATATCCATAATCTTTCTTTTCTTAATATTATAAATAAGAAAGTCTGTTTATAGGTTTGACTTTAATTCACGATCAACAATAGATAGATCCAGAAAGTAAACAAAATGTTAGAACAGATTCCCAGATACAAGCTAATGTATACCTATAAATATGTCAAATATATTATTGTAAATAACTTTATAACGGAATTACTTAAATAATTGAATAAAGAGTTCCGAGTCTCGGTTTAAAACTTATACATAATCTTATACATGTAAAATTTCCAAATTCTGTGTCCGTCGCGGTTCCCTCGGCACGTGAATTTGAAATGTCCTCATCAGCAAGTCTAAACTCTTAAAATCCATAGGCAAGCTCATTCATGTCCGAATATTTATGGAGATGAATATCCATCCGAGTATTTACGCCTTTGTAATAGATACTTTTACGTTGTCGCCTTCTTGTATTTTATAGAACGAAATTAGATTTGTTAGACGTCCTCGTGAATTTCGTTTTGTTCGTAATACTATGAAATATATACGCTAGTAGAACGTTTTCGAATAAAATTTAAATGGAAATACAGCTATGACATATAATATTATATTACTAGTTGAAAGTTTATTGGCGTATCAATTTACTATATTCAAGTGAAAGCAAAATGTCGTCGGTTTCTTATGAAACCTTCACAAACAATAATAATTGGCTCATGAATTCATATTCAAATTATTAATGAGTGTAAGTGATTTTTATGTCGTATTTTATACCTAGGTCTTGGGTCTGAAAATCACAAACATTTTTAGGCAAGAAGGATATCAACTTTTACAAGTTATTGTGTTGTTCCCATCGAAGAACTAAAGAAATCACTAAGTATGGTAAACAAATGATCGTGCGATGTCCTATTTTTAGGCTACAGTCTCTTCCAGTACGCTTCAAATTCAGCCTAACTTTGAAATTTAGAGCTATAACATAAACAAAAGGTTGCACTGTGCCACATTCCGCATAAAAACTGTACCAAGATTGCCTTTATTCAAAGCAACTTCTCAAGAACGTATCAAGTCTACTGTTATAGCGTATAGAAATCGTTTCCCTAGCTCGGCTCTTACAAGTGGCCCGGGCCGATAAGCAACGATACACCCTTGCACTCCGTGCAACCGTTGCACCCCTACACCGCCTGCACCCGATACCCCTTTATACTTTTAATATCACGTCATGTTTAATCTTTAGCGTATTTTGTCAGAACATTTTAGTGTGACGGTGATAGATCGTCTGCGAAAACTTTTGAAAGTTAGAGTTTAACAGACGTTTCGTATTGAAGAATAAGCTTGATCTATTGGCTTGTACGATTATCTATGCTACTACTAATATTATGAAGTTTGTAAAGGTTTTTGGGTGTTTGTGACTCGGCCTTAGTTGAAACTTGGCATACAGGTTGTTATATACATAGGTTTTTTTATTCCCACACGGGTTAATCCGCGGTCAGGTAGTAATGTATATTGTTAAGCTTCTATGTAATCATTACTTAATGATAAATAAGATGATAAATAATAAATTTGAATGTTAGTTTGTTTGTTTGTAATGGTTTTTCACCATTACTACTTCGATCATCATGAAATTTGGCATACACTTTGTCAGCGGTATAGAAAAGGACATACGATACCTTTCATCTAGAAAAATATACCGTTCCCGAGGGACAGAAAATTGATACAACCTACATTTACGAAAGCGAGCAAGCAAGCAAGCGAAGCCGCGAGCAAAATCCAATATCAGATAAATGACAAATTTACGGTCATAATAACATCAGTTTAAGGCCTATTCTTATGCTTTAATTATCAAAGTTCTGGATAACAGTTCAATGGTGAATGAAATCCACAAACTTGTATCAATCACTCAAATTCTATATTCAAACGAATCGAACACACACACCCTAAAATTTCTATATACCAACATATACAATTCACCTACACAAAGACAATTCCGTGTTATAGTTCGAGTTGGTGAAATTTCCACATTGAATTAGCGGGATTAGAGTAATAAGTAACAAGGTAAGATACAGGCTGACACAGGCACATTACTGTCGCACTGACTGACGGCTACAACCACCGGTAATTATGTTCTCTGAATATCGATAAGTAAGTCTGTAATTGGTTCGTATAGCACGGAGTTTAAAGTACAGTTTGCTTTTAGTGTATTTGTGAGAGTACAAATCAAAAGCAGCGTTAATCGTCTAATATAATTTTTTAGTCGAATTTCATAGTCATATAAATAGTCGCAATGCAGTCAGCATGTAAGGCGTAATGGGTAAGCGGACGCGGCCGCTAGTCCACAGACTAGCGGCCGCGTCCGCTTGTACACAGGTATGCATCCCATACACACATTTGTTCCACAGGTACGCATCCCATACGGGACAATTAATTGTGTGATCCACAAGTAATTGTTCCGAGTCTGAATGTACCTTGTGTCCGTTAAGTGAATGTTTATAAAAATCTCCATGATACACATCTAGAATTAAAAGTGCGACAGATGCCCTTTAAGAAAAATTTGTGTAATCCACAGATAATTTTGTGTAGTCAATGTTCTTAACGATGTGTCACCGCGCTGTAGCTATTACACATAATAAGATACATTTCTTAATACCTCTTAAAGCTTAAATATCAATTTGCTACAATATATTTTAATGAAACAAGGACTTAGTGTCTCATAAAATTGAGCATAGTATGGACGTATATGAGACTAGACAACACCTAAGCTTAGTTCTAAAATTGACAATGATAATATATTCTGGCACCGCAAGAGAGTCTACATTTTGACGCACAAGTATCTTGATGAGATAATAGCTGGTACACGGGAAAGCATTCAACAAACTTGTCTGCAAGCAAATGTGGGGAGGCGATACAAGGTACCCGACTCAAATCTGTTTACCAGAACCCTGTTACATGTTTTAAGCTTTAAGATGTGACACTATCTAATGTACGCCGCCACAGATATACCTATCGAGGTTGTAACTGGATTATCTACTTTATTTTATCTTAAAACTCTGCTTGCGTGGCGTAGTGGTGATCTCGCCACTGCCACTACGCCGAGTGCTGTGAGTTTGAATTCCATACGAGACAAATATTTGTACGAACCACAAATGCTTGCATTAAGACTGTGGGTTGTTGTGCTTATTGTTCTAATGTTTGTAAAATCGACCGCGATATAGGAATAATTTCTAAAGTGGGCGTTGTCTTATTTAAAGATTATCTAGATTAACGTTTTTTGGTCAGAATAGGGACGTATTGGATAAAGGCTAAAAGTTAAGCTACTATTAACCTTCCTCCCTTTCTATGTCATAAAAAATGAGATGAAATGGATCAAAGTAAAAGTGATATATACAATGATTATAGTAGTAGTCGACCAGCAATCGGGCTTCAGTCTGTGTATGTATATTATGACAAATATAATTCGTAGGTTAAAATTTAATAAATGCCGGTGTTAGGTATACAAGGAAATTATGACTAAGGATTAAAAGAGTCGTTCGGTTTAATATAATCGATAAACCAATACATAATGTATAAGTCTGCACGGTGCCGGTATTGCCGTTGCGGCCTATAAATATATTTACTTCTAGTGATTAATTCCGATCACGGTCGGGCCGAGCAAAATAATTAAACAATCCCACATTGGACGTGGACGGACGGATCCGCTCCCCGAAGACCACCCTCGCCTAAACAATAATGAATTTCATAAGGAAACATCCACAGAAAATGGCAAACAAGGAAATCTTGTCTGAAATGTCAAAAGAAAACTACCGATGCGTAGTCACCTACGCGCCCCACGCATGTCAAATAGACAAATTAAACAATTTATTGTGAAGACAGATACTACTAACACAGCAGTGATACATTGGCGTGGGATTGGGAATGTGCCGGGTCGTAACCCACCCACTACATAATAATGTATGTATGTAGACGCTTCACAAACAAACGCTACCTTAATGAACATCATTAAAAATATAGTAACGGCAGCACAAATTGATTGATCTTTAATGTCACCGCTGTCTAACTTTATATGGGGTATATAAAAAATCAATACTTCTTCCGTCTCCAAGCACATAAGCCGTCAATTCCGGTATGAATATCTATGTCATTCTATATGATATTTATAACTTCAAATATTCTGAGAACTGGTCTAATCTTTAGATATTGCTATCCATGTAAAGTTCAGATGACAGTCCTTACGTGGAAAACATGAATTGAACTGGAACTGATTTATAGTCGACCTAAAAAGGTATACTATAAATCGAAACTTAATATGTTTGGCAATAATTAAAGAAGATAGAAAAAAAGAAAATAATGATTTAAAAAGAAACTAAAATAGTAAAACAATATATAAAACTTTGTAATGTCTGTATTTCCATTGCATTGAAGCTCACGAAGTAATCCAAGGTACATCAACTCTTTAATTATCTTTTCGTATTATTTTCCTTGCAACCGATCATGGCTCCCGACTGCTCAAAAGAAATAATCCCGCAATTCAATAAAGATTTCGCTTCGACAGGCCTAAGTAAAAACTTTTTGCGATCCCGAACAATATAAGTTTTATTCCTCCAAGTGGTATAAATTCCCAAACACAAAGTAGCTCTAACATCTTTATTGCTTTTCATAAAAAGTCCACGTTTAACGTATAGATTTGCCAGTTAGAGATCGGGTGGGTTCCCTTCATCTCGACGTTTAGACCGTGACGTCTTTAACTTTTGTATTTTATACATTACAGCACCTGTAACTAAATTTACTGTATAATATTTTAGGGTGTATTGTAAATGCCGTGGAGGGCGTTGCTAATATTTTTATCGCGTTTACTTTATATTTTGCAACATCTTGTTACAGTTTATATATATATATACATATTTGTTCTAAAAGTAGGTTTAAAGAGTAGGTTAGTATAATATTTCGTGGAATCTTTCCAAGAGCTGAAATATTGATATGATTCGTGTTCAGCACTCCTGGTATTGGTGGCCGCCGAGACCGCCAAAATATATTTCATAGACAGGCCAGATAAATTCAGCGATTGGCGGTATGAACGAATTCAGTAAGGACTTTTATCACGAATCGCAATATGTATTTTATAGGTGTCGTAAATCGGAAAACGTGGGTTTTTAACGTTTGCCTACGAACTCTCCGCTGACTTTTACGAGATACGGCGTACAATTTTTTATGTTAAGATATATTTTGACCTGATTCATACTTGGAATTTTAAAATTACTTTCTCAAGTAGTTAGAGATCGTCAACGACCTGTAAAGTTTCAATAACACTTATTATAAAGTTGTTGTGTTTCTTTGTTGTAGCGAAGCCCTTTACAAGCGAGCGTTCGATAAAATGAAGCGAGCGCGTGATTTACGTTTTCATATTCATGAATCATAACGAACCTATAGACACTTGCCAGCGCATTAAATTGACATAAAAATGTCTTTGATAAAGTCACTATACACTAAAATAACTAATATAAATTACAAATTTAAGCAATTTAGATTCAGTCTGAAGTTTCAAACTTTATATCGTCAAATAAATTTTGATTTACGAGATAAACATACTTAGCCTTTGAACGGACAATTATTCCAAACACGTTCCAAAGGTATATTTTTAAAGAAGGCTTTCACGGTGGCTGATATTAGGGATGCCGCGACCGCTCCCGCCTTCCGAAACTTTCTCGTTCGTGCACCTTTTGATATTCAATATACTGTGGGACCTAAGCAATCCTTTGATGAGATGTTTTATGCAAAAAACGTTGGAAGCCGTTAGCAGGGCGCGAATAACCGTTCAAAAGTGAACACATTAGTATTCCCAATCTCGACCGGAACCGCGGCCTCCCTCCAGTTTTGGGGGAATAAAAAATCAATGTTTATTCCCGTTGAACGCGATTCGAATGCTAATTATAGGTATAACTAATTGCTTTGTATTTGTGTGAAGGCGCGATCGTTTTATAAATGGTCCTGGGTTGCGGTGCGACGAATTTGGATTGAATTTTTCCCTTGTTTGGGATAATTTCGTAATGGAATAATTAATGTATTTTCGATCAGAATAGTCCCACGTCTTTAACGTGACACGGAGTGACAATTTAAAACTTTACCAATTGTTAATAATAAATAAACTACGGGTGTACTATCTAGTGATTCTGAACTATTTAAAGAATTTTGTCCATGTTCGACGTAAAATCAAAATTGAACCATGGCACGAGTTCGGAACGAAGCTACGACGGCAAGGTGTTTCGAACTATAAATTACTTCGGAAATTCCGTTCCGGCATATCGTACCGCAACTTGGCAATAAATATTGTTCATTTTCGTCCTGTGGGCAATGCACGTCGATGAGGCACGGAGCTATGCTACGTTGGGGATGTACCGTTCAAGCTCGATGATACACTAACTCCTCGCGATTGCGGCCACAACGGCAACTTGCTCGCATAAACCCGCCTCGCTATACCTCACCTACACCTTAACATATCATTTTGCATGGACCGCATTTCATGTTTATGGCAAAACTTGGACTTCATGCACTTAGGCAAATGGGTTTCCGATACTTATAAGAGCGATATACGCTACTATCGCTACATTTTATGCAAGGTAAGTTATTTTATAAGTTATTGCTGACATTATTTTGGATGGGTAAATAGAGCTGTTACGATGGGCATAACTTTAATGTAAAATTAGGTTACTCACAACATGCATTAAAGTATACTTTGTAAAGTATGAAACTACAATGTAAAAGAAGGAAAGAAATACCTAATTCTTCTCTTCCGTTGCACTTCTAAAATATAATATACGTGAACTATTACTCCTCTAAGTATAGTATTAGTCATAAAAATCGGCCTACTTACAGAAAGCTCCTTTCATTTGTATAATATTGTTTCTTTAAAAGTATGCTATTTGTATTCAGATTTCTATAAATCTGTAGTTTTCTTCCTATATAATTAGTTGTTAGTAGTAACTTTATTTAGGTGAAAATAATTGTAAATATACATAATATAAGACCTTTTAATGTCACTATTAGCGTGAGTCTGTGACTCGATAGCGAAGTGGTTAGTGTAACCTACTGCCATGCTACGCCTGAGGTCGCGGGTTCAATTCCCGCACAAGTTAAATATTTGTGTGCATGAACATGGATGTTTGTCTTGGTCTGGGTGTTTCTATGTATAATATGTATGTATTTACAAAAAAAAGTATATATCTATGCATGTATATATGTTGTACCCATAGTACAAGCTCTGCTTAGTTTGGGCTAGATGGTGTTGTGTATGTGTGACCTTCTAGGTGAAAAGATAATAAAGCCCGTGTTTAAGATTTCGATTTATAGCATATAAAATTTGCGTGGTATATGATTTTATAGTATTTTGATATTATGTCTATAAACAGTATGTTTACAAATATCATTTATTCACATTATGTAAGGTAGTTTTGAATTTTCAGCGAAAGTATATTAAGCCTCTTTTGGTTTATCAGCTCATAATGTTTGTTAGAAATGGTTGTCTGAATTGAAATTTCGAACATTATTATGCATACTCTTATCTAGTTTCGAGTAAGTCGAAAACTTGTTAGGCAGTACATGCAACACGCGAAACTGAATATTTATCGGCACATCAGAGGGTTACGAGTTTTGCGACTTTGAGCTTATATAATTACGTCATCAAATTGCTGTGATGTTTCTGCGGCGATTCGGCAGTTAAGCCTTCTGTGAATTTTAAATCGTTTTAATAGCAGCGTCGGACTACGCCACATGACGTCAAAGCCCACCCTTTACTATGCAATTCGATTGCCGATATGCAGTTTTTTGTTAGTCGCACTGACTCATCTATGACGGCAAACTGGCAACAGTTTCTTTTGTGAGTTTAAAACAAACGCCTCGTAATTATGTTTCGAGTTGGTTGTTAACACAGTCTGTATTCATGCGATACGTTAACATTAATATGTTCGTTTGTTTACAAAGGCGCCCTTGATACTAAAGAGTCGCGGCGTCGACATCTAACTCGGTGAATTTAATTAACTTCGTTAACTTCTAAATACTCTTAACGTCTTTGATACCTCCGTTCCCTTTCATTGACAAACACGATCCCTGGGTGTGTACACGACAGTCGCTGTCAAACTTTTATCAACCTCGGCGAGCGTTCAAAAGTTGTCTGGCAACAGTGATTTAGGCGTGATAAAACAAATGGGATGAGGAGAGACGTGGGGCCCGCATTGCGGGAGCATCATACGCTCATTTCTCATTGTCTGCTAGCACCTCGAGCGGCGCTACAACTTTCTGTCACTGCAGTTTAATGCATATTATAACGCGGTAAGCACTCAAAATGGAGTAAGCGGCGGGGCAATATTGCCGCGGTAGACACCAGCGCACGAGCGCACTCTTTATTGAAAGAGTAAACTGTCCTTTTTCACGGGATGCCTCGGGCTCTTTGTGACGGAATTTCGTGCAACTTATTTTGCGCTCAAGTGTAATAATAGTGAACTAAGAGCGCTACGGATTTTCGGACGCTACCCCTTCTTTGTGGTTTTGAATATACGCTGTCATAATATATTGTACCCATTATGCAACAGGGTTGTGCTTGAACAGTATTGTTGTTCAGTTCGAGTTGTGTAATCAAAGGCCGTTATTACTAGTACTGAGCTTGTCTTCCAGCACTGGCACAAAGTTGTAGTGTGTAAATTAAGTTAGAGTAATTATTATGCTACGTGGCTATGCTGCGAGAGGGTGCGTCAAAGGTAACGTTTAAACAATTTAATATTCTGCACACAAGCATTTCAAACGCCAACTCAAATGTAGCTTCTCCTTTCGTAAAAGTTGTTCCGTAAACGAACCCCCCTTCGTTAGATATCTACGTGAGTTTAATCCACTCCGTAGAACGTTTCGGTTGGAAACGATTTTCGAGGAAAATTGGTGAAAATTGCAACAACATAGGCGAAAATTACCACTTGGAAGCGTTGTTTAGAAAGGCGATGGCGGCAGGCCGAATTTATGCGGCAATGGAAATGTGACGTTGACTCTCTGTGGTCTACACTCAACCGAGTAGACATACCGTCCTTCGCTACGACGTAGCATACGCTACGAAAATGTGGATGTATTAAATACCGAAATACATTTTCGTGAATACGTAATGCCTATTACCAACTTAATTGTTGTTGACAAAACAAAATGATAAGCCTTCAGAGGGGCTTCGTGAAATACATGTTGAATAACAATACGAGGATATGATATATGTTTATAAAGATGTTTACATCAATGTTTTAACGTGTTTATTTTTAAACAAAGCGCTCACCTGCTCTATAGATAGAGTCGAACGTATTTACGGATTTACAAGCTTTAACGCGAGCTTTTTAGGAGTCAATAAAATTGAAGTACCAAAAGCGCTTAAAACTATAGAGTTTTCGCACGCCATTTTACTACAAACAATGAACGTATAATCGGTTTTTCATGTTTTGAGCCAAATCCCCTGTTTCATAGCTGCATGTAGAGTGTAGGTGGAACAGTGATGGCATCCAGACGGACTCGACGTCCAGCCGTCACGGGCGAGACGAATTATGGCCTTTGTGCCACTTTCACTCCCACCACTTTTTAATTTCCCAGTGGGAAGGCATTTTTTAATTCGTGAGCTTTTATGAAATTTTATGTCCTCCCGTATCCGTCGTACACTGATTGTTCGGAGTGTTGCTTTGCATTTCGGTATTCGATAATTGTTTCAAGCATTGGACGTGGACTGTTTATTTTGTGTTTTTTTAGAACCAAAAAGCTCCCATTATCCTTTGTTAGCAAGGATATGGAACATGACGTG